>OX387306.1:4437452-9392452 GCA_947562105.1 Shargacucullia verbasci
AAACTGATGTTTAAAACTGACAAAACTTTGAATGCCACAGTGAAGACTATATTTACAACGCTCGTGGCAATATGGCCGCAGTTCTGGCAAATTACATCGTAAACAACAGTGTATTTAATTAGCCTACCTGCTTGGCTAGTTTATTGCTGGGATTAAAGTTCTAGATTTATAATTACGAAGATGTAGCTTGATTATCTGCAACAAAAGACAAATATAAATTAGTTAGTCTTTTTATTTTAATAATATAAAAATAAAATAATATTTATTTGCGTAAATTATCATCATCATCATCATCATCAGCCAGAAGACCGTCCACTGCTGAACGAAGGCCTCCCCCAAATGGGGGGGGTTGCCATAATCCCCACGCTTGGCAGGCGGCTTGGGGATCGCAGTGGCTCACCGATTAGTGAGAGGACGCTGCTGCCCATCCTCCGGTGTCTGGCCGCAGTTTTAAGACGTACCCGGGTCCATTGCGTAAATCATGGTATACTAAAATGTTTAAATATAATATAGATGATACGTTTTGCTAATACTCGTATACCATGCAAATATTTGAGGTTACATTAAAAATGATTCCCGTCAGTGAATTCTTTTACAATGTAAAAATGTTAGACACTAGTAGTGTCTAACCATTTATGTGACGGCACGGTTGGTGTAGTGGCTAAGTGATTAGCTTTCTGCGCGGGTTCGATTACCACACGGAACAAATATTTGTATGATCTACAGATAGTTGTTTCGGGTCTGGTTGTGTGCGCATGTGACATGTATGTATGTTTGTAAATTTTACCCACGATACAGGAGAGATCCGAGTGGGAAGAAAAGTAAAAAAAAAAAAAACTAGCTTTGCCGTTGATTTCTCTTGTACCGTGGATACAGTAGGTACATCATTTATTATTTATTATACATGTTACCGCCCCTTGTACATATCAATTTAGCTTCAATTTTTGTATCTTCTTTCTATTTCTGGTGTGCAATAAAGTGTATATTGTATTATATACAGTTTAAAAACATACATCTCAGATGTACTTCCACACATATACCTGAAACAACTATCTGTCGTTCATACAAATATTATTTTGTTCTGTGCGGAAATCAAACCCGTGATACGTAGCGCAGATAGTCAATCGCTTAACCACTGTTCCGTCTTCGTTTTATAAACAGCATTGTGAATGTTCTAGCTTGTTCTGTGTGCTAGTTCGCAAGTTACCACGTGCTTGAAAAGTTCAAGTTTCTCATTAACCAGTAACTTTATCCTTACTCTTAGGTGGGTGAATGTCCAAAAACTCTTAACTCTCACTCAGTAATTCACCTAAACAAAACATAGCATCACGCCCGTATTCGCCGAAAGGTTAGGCAGAGGTGTACCTACTATTCAATACTCACATTTCGTTCGCTGTTAGTCAGTACCATATAATAGTGGGCGAGTCTACTGCCATCAACCGGGCATAGTTCCAGACTTAGTGCTACTGAGAATTTCCTTATAGAAAAACTCAATAACACTTTGTCTAATCCGGGAATCGAACCTAGAACCTCACACTTAGCAGTCGCGCTTGCGACGAAAAGACCAATAAGGCAGTTGTGTTTCGCTCTAGCTTTAAATTATTGTAATGACATTCTTATGGTATTGTATTTTTAATCAATTATACAATAAAAGACCGGGGCGTGTTAGTGTGGAGTTTGTTAGGACCTCTCTGTTAGCCAAACATTGAAGCAATCAAGGGCGGGCAAATGAGCCTTTGAAATAACATTTTTGGCATTAAAAAATAACTACTTATAGTCTTTAATTTGCGTTAGGTTCGATTCTCGGATCGAGCAGTGTTATTGGATTTTTCTGTATGGATATTCTCAGTATCAG
Organism: Shargacucullia verbasci; assembly: GCA_947562105.1. Classification (NCBI taxonomy): domain Eukaryota; kingdom Metazoa; phylum Arthropoda; class Insecta; order Lepidoptera; family Noctuidae; genus Shargacucullia; species Shargacucullia verbasci. Next base: position 4,439,308 of record OX387306.1, read on the forward strand.
CACGAAGTCTAGTACTGTGTCAGTTCTAGACTTCCTGCTGCTACTGAGAATTTCCATATGGCAAGGTAGATGGCAATAGGCTCGCTCCCTATTACATAGTCCTTAATAACGGCATCGGTGAAATGTGGATGCATAATAGTGCCTACACCTCTGCCTAACTCTTCAGGAACTATAGGCGTGATGCTATGTCATGTTATGTAAATTGCCATCCATTCTGTTTACTCTCTACAAAAACAACAAGAAATTTCATTTGAGGTTATGAGCCCATTAAAAAAATACAATTTTATAAATAAAACATTAATCACTCCCAACAGTTTAAGATAGTAAAATAAACAACCTATTCGATTTGAATAATAGTTTTGGAGATAAGCATAAAAGGAAGCAATGTTTTAATAAATATCATTCGCTACCGGTGGGCGTGTGAGTCGATACAAATGTAAGAGACTACTGACATTTGGATATTAATGATCCAACGGCAGAAACATACAATGGATCGTATTTTGTCTTTGACAGTCGCAAATCTTGATTTAGACTTTACCTACGTACATAGTTAGCAATACAGTTTTTTAGTATACAGAAGCCCTAGTGTAAGTTTCTTTCGACAAACTCGATTTAACTGGAGCGCCGAACGCGTTCAATGCGTTAAATCGAGTTTGTCGAAAGAAACTTACACTAGGGGTACTGGATGTTCGGCGTATGAATCGTCAATTTTTTTCAGGATAATGGTGGGGTCATTTGCTACCTTTCCAACTTTAATCTCCACCATTAATTCCACTTATAATTTACTAATTTTGTGAAATAAAAAAGTTCATGTATCCTTTTTGCTTTTTGTGGTGTTAATTGGAACAAAAAGTATTATTATTTTAACACGCGTATGTTACAAATTATTATAAAAATATTATGCTTTTACCAACATTACTAAAAAATGTTATATAATAGCGATTTTTGGGTAATTTAAGAAAAAAAATAAAAACACTATATCCGCGACTCTTAGGACCCGTCAAAAATGTTGACGGTAAATGCGCCGAACACCCTGTATAGCAGCGAGGGATCACGCCTATATTCATCAAGGGGTTAGGCAGAGGTATACTATAGTATACCCACATTTTGTCGATGCTGTTATGAGTCCCATGTAATAAGGACCACACTATTGCCATTTACGGCACGGTTAGTTTTCTGCGCTATGTATTGCGGGTTCGGGCACGTAACAAATATTTGTATTATCCATAGATAGTTGTATCGGGTCTGGTTGTGTGTGCATGTTTGTAAACTGTACCCACGAAATGGGAATTATCATAGTGTGGGGCAACATTTTTTAATAAAACAGAAATATTATTCATGTCACACGTACCTACTATCGACAACTTATTTAATAGTATTTTTTTATGCGTCGATTTTCTGAGGTATTGCGTTCATCATCACAACGGCTGGTGACTAATGGTACAGTCGTGACAAGCGATACGGTCGGTGTTTGTATAGCGTTTATCGATACTTTGCATCTCTAATGTACCTTACCTTCTTCAAGTTATTAAGAAATCGATGATTTTTTTGTTTCAATTAAAAAACTAGTGATGTGTGTATTATGTATTGTGTGTAATATAGTTTATGTTTGTGAAGAAAAAAATATTGAACGAGTTAAGGCTCCTATAGTCCATTCGTTACATGCACAGCTGCCTAGCGAGAAGTGGTGAATAACATTCTCAGGACCGAATAAGTGCTATTAGATTTCTTCTGCTACTGTTCTTGGTTCGATCCCCAGATCTAGATTATTCAGTTTTTATGTAAGGAAATTCTCATTATTTGGAGTTTTTAGTTATGCCTGGTAGATGGCAATAGGCTTATTACATGACATGGAACTTAATATCGGCTAAATTTGAGTGTACCTACAATTATAGTACCCCTCTGCCTAACTCTTCCGGGAACACAGGCGTGATTCTATGACTGTGGTATGTACATATATGTACTTATGTCATCCATCAAATTAATTTTTCTGTAACACAATCTTCCGAAGAAAACCTTTAGAACCAACCCATAAATCTATTAACAAAACATTAATATTTTTCTCCAAAAAAAAAAAGGCAAAAAAAAAAATATGAGTGCGATGTCAAAACGTTCGAATTTCGAAGTTTCGAGTGTCGTGTGTCCCACGGTGACCGCAAATGAGGGATAACAGAAAATAAAAATAATTTGTCAAACTTGTTCGACGAGTTCTTTGCTACCCGACCGCGGAGTCATGGAGCTACGAACGATAGCTTGTGAGCATAATTGAACGTATATGTAATCTGCTGAACAAGAACAAGGAAGTAAATTTGAATACAGCAGTTTTTAAGTGGTTTTACTCGTGTTTCTTTCGTTTTTAACTGAGTTGGAAAATAATTTCGCTAATGTATGTCAATCTTTGACAAAAGGGCAACCAAGGCAATGAATATACAGGCTTCTACATATATTGCTGTAAGTGTCGTATCAGTATATATATTATGTAGAAGATTACCAAGTGTTATTAAACAACCTACATCACTACAAAACAAACATTGCAGCGTTATAGCTAAATTCATTAGTCATGCAATCATAGGCTATCATTAACATGAATTATCGAAACAAAATTATTTTTTACTCATAATTTTATTACGCTGATGGCACGGTTGTTCATTGCCTAAAAAATTTGCTTTATCCGCTTTGTGTCGCCGATTCGATTCCGACACGCAACAAATATTTGTATAATCTACAAATTGTTGCTTCGGGTCTGCTTGTGTGTGCATGTCTCATGCACACACAAACAGTTATGTAAATTGTACAGTATGTAAATTGTACTCATGATAAAGGAGAAATAAAAGTGTGGGCCAAAGTTTAAAAAAAAATGCTAATACTGCGCCTCTAGCATAACGCCGCATCCAATGATTAGTGTTTGCATGTAAATAGATGGTATCTTGGCACATAGTCCGTTAACGCGTATTAGACACTTGATCGATCTAGTGTGGCGCCCGAAACAGCTTACATGTCGATCACTACACACTTAAGGAGAGTAATAAGTTATTATTAGTCTCTAAGGGATAGGAAAAAAATATATTTGCCGAAAAACGCAGTGATAGTCTAGCGGTAAAAGTCATGGCATCCGTGCTTCTGACTTTTCGACATTATGTGTTGACAACAATTCTTATTTTTTTTTTTTTTTTTTTCAACCAACATATAATTCCACACATATATTTTATTGTTTATATATTTATTATTTTCAAAAAATGTTTTAATTTTTTAATTTTAGTTATAAAAGTTTTATGTTTGTTTAATATATTTATATATTAGCTTATAGTATGTTTTTTTAGATTTGTCTTAGGTACTGAATTGCATATACATATGTGGAAGCTTGTTATTAGCAATTTATATAACACAATGTACCCTATTTTACATTTTATATTAGTCTGTAAGCTTTCCTTAAAATAAATAAATAAATATAAATTATAGGTTACAAACTATTTGACTAGTCATATAAATACAGATTGTGCTAGGAGCGGCAACGAATTCAAAGTAGCTACAAGCTGCGCTCAGCAATCTCGGCTCTGTGCTTGCAAAGACATCTAATGATAGGTCTTATTTTATAATGTTGTTTATGTGAGTTAGAGCTAAGTACAGTGGACTGGTAGTGAGGGTATCTGTATTAGTTTGAGGGACTTATTCTATTATCAAATGATAATAATTAGGGAAATATTTTCAGGCAACGTGCATGGCTACACTTTAAATACGCACCTAATATACCAAAACAAATACCTACCTAATGTTTCAACAAGTAAGCCCAAAAGTGCCTACTTACATCACGACTGTATTCCCCGAAAGAACCTATCCTTTGTGTTGAGGGCGGTGTATAATTGTACACTGCCTACAGATGTGTAAAATTAACCACCCATATTACCGCCGATGCCCTTAATAAGTCCCATGTAATAGGGGGCGAGCCTTTTGACATCTACCGGGCACAGTGCCATACTACGTACTACTACTGAGAATTTCTGTACAGATCCATAGGTACAGAATAACTCAATTCCACATTGCTCGACCCCGGCATCAAACCCAGGACCTCATGCTCAGCAGTGTTGCTTGCGAGCACTAGACTAATGAAGCAGTTATACAAGTGCCTAATTTTAATATGCCTAAAGTTATTTGGCCAAAGTTGATAAGACCTTAAGTATTCACATGCATAATGGTCATCTTGTGAGCTGGCAAGATTGGTAGTTTCACTTGGCACTACAAAATAACATGTACTGTTAGCACTTGACTGTTTCAAACAAGTTCGCTAACAAGTATCTAGCTTATTACAAACTCTGTACCATGATTAATTTGTGGTCCATTTCCCGCAAAAAGGAATTTGTTATCAAGCTTATTATCTGAGTATTTTGCCCCTGTCTAGTAAGACTAGTCAAAATTTTAGGGACTTTTGACACATATATTTCACGACCATATACTGTCGCCTACCGGATAATATTCCGTAATTTTTTGCTGAATCCAGCGCTGAATATCCCTTAAAAGCGTCAAAATATCAGGCGTTCAATTCACCAATAAATAACGTAAAATATCCCCTGAATAACTACAGACGTGTAAAGAGAGTGCCTAATCAATGATGGAAAGAGCCTCCACGTATATAACTGAGATTGTCTGGTTCATCCTGGGCAGTCACCATCATACCACTGATTGCCGACTGGCTTATCTTTCCATTAACGATTCCAATGTGTACGCTGTTGTCGAAACTGTAGAAGTTTTTTTTTAAGAAATATGAATAGAAAATGCACTTGGTTTAAAAAAGTAGTCTTAATCTTCCCCTTAACACAAAATTTAAGAAAATGGTCATCTAATCCGCTTTAAAAAGCATAAAGGAGAAACAGTTTAACTGTAGATTGAAATCATAGATAAATACAGAGTTCAGACATAATTTCCGTGTAGTGACCGGCTTCGTTACACTACAATAAGTTTACTTATACGACATTAAGTTAAATACGACATTATGCTACATTATAGCCATTGATTGTAAAAATACCAGATGCACAGTTGTGTACAATAATTTATTTATTTATTTATATAAAAGCACACAGAGAGGTGATGTAAATTATTTAATCTTGTGCAAATAAGTCACTTACAGGCATGCACAACATTTACAGTAGGACTAGTAGCTTTTTACATACTTATTTAAAGATATTATCCATAGACATAGAATTTCGCTTCATCATCATCATCATCATCCACAGCCCGACTTCGCCCACTGCTCTCCCATAGGCCTCTCTTTGAAAGTGCCAGTTTTAATTTTTTTAATTTCGCTTACGCTAAATCAATCATTAATTTATCATCATTTTACAAACATACATGTCACATGCACATACAACCAGACCCGAAATAACTATCTGCAGATCATACAAATATTTGTTCCGTGCGGGGATCGAACCCGCGACACGTAGCGCAGAAATCTAATTGCGTAGACACTTCGCCAACCGTGTCGTCAAATAGATAAAATAGGTGCAAAATTTCCATTTGTGCGCGTTTTCCTCTCGTGGTGTTTTAGAGCCATTGTACGTCTATCTTGTGTTTTTATATCAACGAATATGACGTTTCCATATTAAATGATGTGTCACTTTTTTCTATTATCACCTTATTTAAAAATGTAATCTATTAGTTTATTAGAATTTTTGTAACACGTGATAAATTTCAAAGCTTTGTACCTATTTTTGATACATTTACGCCAATTTATGTCTATGTATATTTGATATCGGTTGAAATTTAATCCGGATCGGTAGTTTGGATAATCCTAATAGTTCGAACTGGTTCGAGTTTAGCATATATTTTCAATTTTGTTATAAATATTTAAAATAATTGAATATTGAAGATTTTTTTTGCTTTATACTAAAGTATCCGGGATTAATATTGTAGCTAGGCATGATCTTCATTAGATTAAGGACCGCTACGGTCCGGTCCAGAAGTCACAAGTGACTGCCGAGCGTGAGGCCCTGGGATTGTTTTCTTGATCGGGGAAAGTTTTATTAAGCAGACGCAAACAGAGCTTCGGTCACGACGAACTCCCTCCCACACTAATAAAAAAATGTGCCGAACAACTCGTGCTGCCACTGGTGTATCTGATAAATCAATCATTTTCAGAAGGTGTCGTCCCGGACTTACTTAAAATATCCATCATAAAACCAATACACAAAAAAGGCGACGTAACTGACTGCACAAATTACCGTCCAATAGCCCTTCTGCCAACCTTTTCAAAAATAATAGAAACCGCAATTTCAAAACGCCTTTATTCATTCTGCGAGAAATTTAACATCTTTGATGAAAATCAAAACGGTTTCAGAAAGAACAGATCTACCATCTATGCAGTATACCGATACATCCAACAAGCTCTTAATTACATAAATGACAGAAAATATGCTATAGGTATTCTGCTTGATATGAGTAAAGCCTACGACAGGGTTTCGTATAACATCTTGCTGAATAAACTGGAAGGCATTGGAGTTCGAGGTGTTGCCTATGATTGGTTTTCCTCTTATCTCAACTCTCGCACACAATATGTTGAAATTGAACACCTAAATTCACAAACCGGTGAAATATCACATGTCCGTTCAAAGAAGAATGATATAAAAAACTCCATCCCGCAGGGCAGTGTACTAGGCTGTATATTGTTCCTGTTATATATTAATGACCTTCCAAAAATCATAGATTCAAACAGTATCCTATTTGCGGACGATATATCAGTAATATTTCCATGTGAAAACACATTAGATTTAAGCTCTAAAATTAATCAAACCCTTTCCGAAATTGTAGTGTGGCTAGAAGACCATAACCTTAAAGTTAACTTTACTAAAACCAAAATTATGCAGTTCAAACCATATCAAAGACGTCCACTAGTAATCAACTATACCCACCATAACACAACAATAGAATGCGTTGATTCTTTTAAACTATTAGGCCTACACATAGACACTAACCTAAATTGGAAATGCCACATCCATAACATAAGCGGGAGACTATCCAGGTTCACATATGCTTTACTCCAATTAAAAAAAACTACAGACCTAAAATCAGCAACTGTTGCTTACTATGCATATGCAAACTCTTGGCTTGTGTATGGAATTATACTATGGGGTAACAGCACAGACGCAGATGTTCTATTCAAATTGCAGAAGAAATGTGTAAGAATCCTCGCAAACATCGACGGAATGGATAGCTGCAGGCCACACTTCATTGAACTTGGCATACTAACATTACCATCTATGTACATCTTTGAAATCTGTCTATTTGTCAAAAAACATATCCATCTATTTTCCTTAAAGAAAGACCATTACTCACAACCTCGTAACTTAAGAAATAAAAATTCACTCGCTTTACCGACATCATCAAAGTTATCCATATTTCATTCTGGGCCATATGTAATGTGTATTAAAATATATAATAAAATACCACAACAACTAAAAGAAACCTCCAGCTTCAATATATTCAAGAATAAATTAAAAAAATACTTGACCAAAAAATGTTACTACAGTATAAAAGAGTTTTTCGAGGACAGAACTAAACTGTTAGAGAGTGTGAATTATAAAAATTAGCTTAAATATAATATTTTAAAGTAAATAATATAAATATAATGATAGAATAATAATAATATAGGTATATATAAATATAATAATACATATAAATAGACATATATATGTATAATAAAAGATTGATTAAATAGTAAGTAATTTTATATTAAAATTGTGTTGCTGCGCCCTAACAGGGTATCATGTATGTACTTTTATCTTTTATAACATCCTATGTATCTACTCATGATCGCAATAAATATTTGAAGTTTGAAGTTTGAAGTTTGAAGTAAGCCTTTCTGAACATCAAGTTTGGATTTTTGCCCGGAAAATGGCAATAGATTTGCTCCCATACTCCCAACCAAATAACAACTTGCTCGAAATGTATATCGGATCCAAAACCATGAAATCAAGGAGTTTAGATTCAGAAGACAAGCACTAAGCGCGCGTTTACAACCGAAACATAAATCTACCCGCGTCAGCATTTGGACGCCATGAATAAAATTCATGTATGTAAGTAGTTTTAAGCAGTTGGCCCTGGGTGTCATACGAAGGCCTATGACAGTCGTTACGGGTGTCTCGTTACCAAAAAGTCTAACCTTAGAGTATCAGTGTCTCCCAGTTACTGGGTGGCGGAGGTCAGAAGGCAGTCGCTCCGTGTTAAATACTGATTTAGCTGCAACTGGTTAGATTGGACGCCGACCCCGATGTAGTTGGGAAAAGGCTAGGCAGATAATGAGATAAAAAAAAATTCACGTATCAAATATGACCTCAGAAAAGACAACAACATTTAAACAAGGGCTTAGCTCAAACGAAGCCGGTGTCAAAACCCAGTTTTAACAGGTTCACTACGTAACGTGGCGACCCAAAAGTCGTACGACGTCCGCACTCAGAGCGCGACCGAAAAAGCTATTTATTCCTCTCGCTCGTGCGTCTTCAATTTCTCTTATCAATTTTATTTTATATTTTATTGTACGAGTAAAATGACTAGAATAAGTTTTAAAGATATTCTTCAGTTGTATTTTATTTATAAACTAGCTTTCGCTCGCGGCTTCGCACGCGTGGATTACGAATTCGTGCATTTTCCCGGGCTAACAGTAGCCTATATGTTATTCCACCATCGATTCTCACAAACTTTCACATTTATAATATTAGTAGGATAGGATAGAATACTACTAAAGAAGATTTTATTTGCCTTGTAACGACTGAATAGTTAATGTTTACACGACATGATAATTACTTCGTAACCCACCTATTTGTAGGTACCCAAAATTACTGCTCGCAGTGAACGTGTTAAATACGAGCACAATACGTTAATAGTATTTGTCAGTCTTTCACAAAGCTTGGTGAAAGGTGAAAAGTCCTCAAAGCAGATAGAAACAGCTTATTTCAGTTCACTTTTGCTTCATGGAAAAATAGAGACACGATGTAAATGTAAAGCGGCTTTTAGTACACATACAAGTAAAATTTATTATTAATCACTTAATTCTTTGGTTTGATGTTAAATGAGATTTTAAAAGCTTATGAAGGGTATATAGGAGTACATTCCCCTAGCGGTAATACAGTACCTACTTAAGAGGCTAAATAGAAATAGATTCAATATCTTCGGCACAGCAAAAGTATTAAAATATAGTAAAAGAACGACTTAATGGTCTAGTAGTCGCAAGCGCGACTGCTGAGCGAGAGGCCCTGGATTCGATTCCCGGATCGGGCAAAGTGTTATTGAGTTTTTCTGTATGGAAATTCTCAGTAGCAGCACGGAGTCTGGAACTGTGCCCGGTAGATGGCAATAGGTTCGCCCCCTATTACATGGGACTCAATAACAGCATCGGCGAAATGTGGGTGTACAATATTACATCTCTGCCTAACCTTTCGGGGAATACACGGGCGTGATGCTATGTTATGTTAAAAGAAAGTCATGATCATATTAGCCTTTAGAATCAAAATGCTTATACATATATCTTTATCTAATTAGCGTTTTGTTGTGATGGTAAAAATAATATTAAGTCGTTCTTCAGATCCCGGGCTACCTCTTTGTACAATTTCATAACGATTGGTTCAGTGATTTAGTCGTGATGAGGTAACAAACAAACAGGATTACTTTCGCATTTATCAGAGTGTGGATGGGGTACACAACAAAATATTATATCCTGTCACTCCTTTACTTAATGTCTTCTAACAACGTCAAAGAATTATATGAAAACCGAAAACCTAAAAATACTGCCAAATTTTGAATCAAAGCCTGGACTACGGGCTCAGCTTCTGAGTTTGCGACCTTTAGAATGGCAGTTTAGAATTAATTAATATAAATTTTAACTCCACACAAAACAGCGAACGAAAAACGAAATTCAATTCGTAGAAACACATCCATAACACAAACAGGGAACTCCGAACTTAAAACACAATCTCGTATATTATATACTCCAAGTTTCAAAGAACAATAATTAAAATAGCGTTTTGGAAACATGCCTCGGGCTATATAATTAATTATGGTCTAACATACAAATCGTTAGGTTTCGTGTTGGTAACCGAAATAGATGAGCGTTAAATACCGTTTCAAGTTAACAATATAATTGGTGAAATAAATATTTTTGACGCAGTGATAGTCTAGCAGGACGATTTGAGTTCAAACTTGGCCCATACCTCTGACTTTTCAGAATCATGTGCCGATCAGTTATATTTTTTTATATAAAAAAGCGTTGCCCCACGCTAGGATTTCTCCTGTATCGTGGGTACAGTTTACAAACATACATGTCACATGCACAAACAACCAGACCCGAAACAACTATCTGTAGATCATACAAATATTTGTTCCGTGCGGGGATCGAACCCGCGACACGTAGCGTAGAAAGCTAATCGCTTAGCCACTGCGCCAACCGTGTCGTCAAAATTTGATTATCACTTGCGTTAACGGCGAACCTAAAATTCTCGATGGTGTGTGTAGTCCGCCAACCCGCACCTGACCAGTGTAGTCTTCTTCTGTCGTATTGACACGAGCTATCACATTGGAAACGCCCATACCATGGTGGAAAGATTAGCCAATCCACTATGGTGTTAGCGAAGTAGACTGTCCAGGATGCGCCAGACGGTCTCAAGTATCGTTACTTGTGGAGGCTCTTTCTTTGGACTATAGCCTAACCTTTCTCATTCTGAGAAGAAATCCTTGTCCAGCAGTGAGACAGTAAAGGGTAGAATTTATTATTTATTTATTATAAATATTTTTGATGGACCTTGATGTGTCATTGCTGATGCCCACATCTTGCATATTAGGTGACAAAAATCGGGATATGAAAGTTTCATTGAATCTTGTAAACAAGTGGAGAGAAAAATACTAACTATACTAGTGTATCATAGTATCATGCCTGGATTCCCCGTAGGGTTAGGCAGAGATGTACATCAAAATTTCGCAGATGCCGTTTTTGAGTGAGCAGTTTCGAGTACGACTGCCTAGCATGAGGTCTTGTGTTCGATTTCCGGTACGGGCAAAGTGTAATTGGGTTTTTCTCTATAGAAATTCTCAATAGCAGCAAGGAGTTTGGAAATATGCCCGGTTGACGACAATAGGTTGGCCCCATATTACATGAGACTTAATAACAGCGTCAGCGAAATGTGGGTAAGCCTCGGCCTCTCGGCCTCGGGGCCTCTGCCTTAGCCTTCGGGAATACGATGGAATGTCATGTCTTTTTAATGGCATAAAACCTCATATTACATCATAACTCCACTTTTATGATTCCCAATACACAAATTTAAACGTTAAGAAGAATCGTACCAACTTAACAAAAATAAAAAACCGAACAATAAGCAAAAAACTTATTCCTAACTCGAAAAAAAGATGCCAAGCGCTCAGTTGGCTTTGTTCCAAGCTCTGGCAATATTGCCAGCTAGATGGCTAGCTTATCCTCTGTTTAACGTAAATGCCAGCCTCTTGTCACGTCTAAACCGACCGTTTCTGCTGGGAAGGCAGTCTTTAATATTTATCTGGTGTTACTCTTAGGGGTGGTCTAGTAGAGTTCTAGTCTATACGTATTATTATGAGTATCCTGTCCTATCCTACTAATATTATAAATGTGAAAGTTTGTGAGGATGGATGGATGGATGGATGGATGGATCTTTTTTACTCTTTCATGCCAGAACGGCTGAACGGATCTGGATGAAATTTGGCACAGGGATAGATTATAGTCTGGAATAGCACAAAGGCTATTTATCTTTTTATCCCAGGAAAATGTACGGGTTCGTAAATCACACATATAGGGAGCATATTTTATGGCCGATAAGGAGTTTTACAAAGTAATTATATTATTAAACATAAGATTACGTAGCATCACGTCTGTATTCCCCGAAGGGTAAGGCAGAGCCTTATATTGTATGTACGTTTCGCCAATACCGTTATTAAGTGTCATGTAATAGGGAGAGAGTTTAGACATCTACCAATTCCTATAGCAGCAGAACCTAATAATACCTTGTCTGACCTGCAGCCTTATTACGTAAAAAAGCGACAGCAACGCGACAGCCACGCGACAGCAATCTCACTATCAGGCTATACATTATATGACACAAAACTTACGTTTGATAGAAGATGTCGCGCGATCTACGCCTGTCGCAAACTGATTGCTAAGTCGGTAATTAGGCTGTCGATGATTGAACCGGAGATCTCATACTCAGGAGCTGCGGTTGCGATCACTAGACCACATAACATAACAAAACACCTGTATTCCTCAAAGGATTAGGCAGAGGAGTACTATTGTACATCCACATTTTTCCTATGCCATTACAGAAAAACCCAATAACAATTTGCCTGACCCGGGAATCGAATGCGAACGCATTTCCGTACTACTTTGACGGCACAGTTGGCGCAGTGGTTGAGAGATCGACTGCTGCGCTACGTGTCGCGGGTTCGATTTCCGCATGGAACAAATATTAGTGTGATCTACAGATAGTTGTTTTGGGTTGGGGTATGTATGTCCATGTGAATATTTTGTGAATATTTATGTTTGTAAACGCACCCAAGATACAGGAATTAATCCTGTTGTGGGGCAACGTATTTATAAAAAAACTAGCGACCCATCCCGGCTTCGCACGGGTATCAGAGCATATGTATACGCCTTAATTTTTCTGTCGTAGTGTCATATTAGCCTGTTACGTCGAGCATTGACCACGCCAGTAAAGCTCCCAGTCGGCATGAATTTTTCCGACATCTTCAACTATCATCATCATATTTAAGCTAATTTACACAAAACCTTAACGAATTATACACCTAAACCTCCCTCATGAATTACTCTGTGTATTGGTGAAAACCGCATGAAAATCCGTTCAGTAGTTTTTGAGTTTATCGCGAACAGATAGACAGACAGACGCGGTGGTGGACTTTGTTTTATAATATGTAGTAATAAATACATTTTTGGCTTACTATGGTTGGTATGAGGTACACTAAAAGATACTGTAGTGATGTAGTTATTACTAAAATTATTCATTTTTATTGAAAGCGTCCAAATTATCACTTACACCGACATTATTGAGTATTACAAGTTTAAGTTTAAGCTAATGATAAATTCTGTTCACACACGATCGTAACGAATTAAGGGTGAGGGTAATGTGATAGAATACGCGTGTTTTATAGGAAAGAAAGAAAGTAGATAATATCAAGTTTCTTTTTTTACTACCGCATAGGTTTAATTTTTGCAAGCAGAACTGCTTTTTCATATTTATTCAATATACTTAGACTATTATACTACTAGTGTTTTTTGAACGTCAAACATAAAATATTATGGATAGAACTAATTCGCCCGCCCTTGACCAGTCTTAAGTTACATTTCCAAGTCAGTCTGTGTTTTTATTGGTGTATCTTTGAAGGAAAAGCGCAGTAAGTAGATTGCTTGCTCGCCCGTATTTGTGACTTAATAATAGCATTAGCGAAATGTGGGTGTATAATAGTACACCACTGCCTAACTCTTTGGAGAATATGGACGTGTTCCTATGCTGATGAAATAATTATATTTAAGTACAAATATCGCTCTCGCTGCCGCTTATCAACAAAAACTCACCTTAAGTGATCACTTACAGAACACTTAAAAATATTAACGTTAATGCGCATGAGCAATTTAAGTGGAGCAAGCTTAATTATTATTTTGTACAAGAATGATCTTTAAATGCGTTTAAGAGTTATTCTCACGAAACATCCTTAATTCTTCCGGTGCGGTGTTAAATATAGATTAATTACGTTTTTTGTGTAAATTAACATACGATGCTCAGAGGCCAGAAGAGTAGATGCTGATTGGAAGGTTCTGGTATGATTCTCAGGTTGTGTTGAGGAAATTATCACTAGCAGCTTGGAGTTTAGACTTGTGTCTGGTAGATGGCACTAGGCTGGCCCCATTTTAGGAAACGAATTTAAAGCATTATTGTGTGGATAGGGTAGACATGATTTGACGGAATTCAAATCTACCCGCTTAGCTACGCACCCGCCGCTTGTACTTTTCTCGTTAGCTTGTATTAGAAATACGTCGCAGTAAAATGGTACCTAGTTATTGGTCTCGGTATTTTTTGAATTCGATAGTGGTCACGTGACGTTTATTAGATCCTTATAATGTTTCACGCGAATTCAGTTGCGCATAACCGGCCATATTGATTCCACAGTAATAAGAACAATAAAAAATAGTTTCAGGTCGTGTTCAGTGATTTGTGGTGGTGGACATATTAAGTGGAAACCAGAGACGATTACGGTTTAGTTTAGACCTAGACTAAACTTAAATATAAAGCCTTATAATGAACCTGTAAGCAGCTATTGGTGAGTGTTCAGTTAGATTTTTTTTGCACAATATTTTGGATTTGTTTCGTCAGGCTCCCCTCATCACTAATGACTTAACCTATGGAAATACTAACTATTTACTACCTAACTATCTGAAACAAATGGTGTAGATACGCTTTTCATGTCTCCAAAATTAAACATTCCATCTCTCTTGAAGCAAACATTTTCAACAAGCTGAAGAGAGCTGACTTCCTGAAACTAACACGGCAGCATAATAACAAAATTAATTTAATTTGTGAGACAGATGGACTTTCAGATGAAAATGGATAGAAGTAACATAGTTAAATAATATGACAAAGTAAGAGCTACTGAATTCAACAGGTCCAGTTTTCTGAGGACTGTATTACGTGTTGATAGAGATTGGAGCATGGACACTGATGACTTCTTTCATATTCTTTATTTGTAAATCCACAATGTAAATTAAAGTATTTAGCGAAAAAGTAAATCTATCGGAGTGAAACTACAATTACTATAATAACACGCAGTTTGACAGTTAATTGAAGAAGAGTTTATTTTTTCATAAAACGTACAGACCACAGACAAACAATAGTGTACATAGTTCCTCATAGACAATGCTAGTAACTATATTTTTGATATCCTTTCTAACACCCCCACTATATCAAAATTACAAATAAACAAAACACAAATTGTAATTATTATTATGAAAAATATCGGAGTAAAAATAAATTTATTTTTGAACAATTCCTAGTGTTTTCATAAACTTATAATGCTTTACTACTGGTAATCCCTTAGTTAATAAGTCAGCAGGCATACTGTTAGTTGGCAAATATTTAGTTTTAACTTTATCATCGTTTATTACATTTCTAATGAAATTATACCTTACATCAATGTGTTTTGAGCGTTTATGAGATTGATGATTATTTGCCAGCTTCAATGCACTCTGACTGTCATTGTACAATACAATTTTTGTACAGAAACCTGTTATTTCACATTCTAAATTTTGCAAGTAAATTGCTTCACGGCACGCTTCTGATAAAGCCATGTACTCAGCTTCACAACTACTCAAAGCTACTGTTTTTTGTTTTTTACTTTCCCAAGAAATGGCAGATCCAGATTTCATGAAACAAAATCCTGTATATGACCTTCGGTCAATGGCATCACTAGCCCAATCCGCATCTACAAATCCTTCCAGTTCTGCTTTCTCTTTGGAATATCTTAAACAATAGTTTTTTGTTTTTGACAAATACTTTAAAATCCTTTTAGCATAATTCAAGTGAATATATGAGTAAGAATTATTAAATTGGCTCAAATAACTAACAGAATATGCAATATCTGGTCGCGTCAGAACAGCTAAATACATCAAGCTGCCTATTAATTTTTGATAAGGTATGTTATCTTGACAAACATTACTTTTTTCCACATTTAATTTACACTCTATAGGAGTATCAGCCGTATTACAATCAGACATATCAAACTTTTGCAACAATTGTTCAATATAATGCTCCTGATCTACTGTAATTACATTTGAATTTTTATCTATATTAATTCTCATGCCTAAGTACTGTTTAACCTGACCAAGATTTTTAATTTTAAATTTTTTACTCATCTCTTCTATTAGAAAATTGGTTTCTGGCTTATTATTAGAGAAAATAATGAAATCATCAACATATACACCGACAATAGTTTTCTTATTGTTACAATGATTTTTTATAAATACACAAGGTTCTAACTGGCTCTTATTGAACCCTAAATTGTACAAAGTTTCTTCTACTTTTTGATACCAAGCTAATGATGACTGTTTTAAGCCATAGACAGCCTTTTTTAATTTCAATACTTTACTTGAAACATTAACAGGAAAACCTTCTGGCAAATGCATAAAAATGCTTTCTTTTAAATAACCGTTAAGAAATGCTGTTGTAACATCTAGATGGGTAATGTCCATGTTTAACTGTGCACCCAAAGCAAACAATAACCGTAAGGTTGAATGTCTTATGACCGGAGAAAAGGTTTCTTGATAGTCCACACCGGCCTTTTGCGTAAAACCTTTAGCTACAAGTCTGGCACGATATCTGACTTTATTTTCAGAGTCATATTTCTTTCTTAAAACCCACTTGCACTGCACTACACTTGCGTTATCTGGAGTATCAACAATCTCCCATACTTGATTGTCCTCAAATGACTGCAGCTCCTCTGCCATCGCCTGCAACCACTGTTGCTTCTCAGGGCCACTGATAGCCTCTGCATATGTCAATTCGTCTTCTCCTGTAGATGTAGTACATATGTTTGCAAAACCGTATCTTGAAGGTTTTGTTCGCTTTCTTTTTTCTTTGTTCTCATAGACTGTCGGTACCTCTCTTTCCTCCTGTATCTCTTTGTCTTCTTCTTCACATTGCTCTGGTGTCTTCCTGATTTCTTCTTTCTGTATTGTCTGGTTTTCTTCAACATGTGTGTTTATGTCTTCTTCACCATCCTGGTAGTCTGATTCTCCCGAGCTTGACTGGTCCAAAGGTTCTAGTTTTACCACAGATTCCTCCAATAACTCCCCCACTGAATCTGTACTCTCTACAGAAACATCAACCGTTTCTTCTTTCTTTGTCTTTTCGTATATCACAACATCTCTACTGGTTGTGACTTGGTTCTTCACTGGATCATAAATCCTATAACCTTTCACGTTATCACAAAAACCAACCAAAATATGTTTCTTAGACTTTCGGTCCCACTTGGTTCGTTTCTCTTTTGGTATATGTGCCATTACAGGACTTCCAAATATGCGTATATGCTGCAAGTTTGGTTTTCTTCCTGTCCATACTTCATATGGAGTCTTTTCAATACCTGAAGCCACTGACCTATTTTTAAGATAGACAGCTGTGTTGGCAGCTTCTGCCCAGAACTTCTTATCTAAGTCTGCTTCATATATCAAGCATCTCGCTTTCTCCACAATGGTTCTATTTGACCTCTCGCTGAGTCCATTCTGCTCTGGTGTGTAGGGGTTTGTTTTTTGATGAACTATACCTTCATTTTTTAAGTATTCTTCAAAATCATTACTACAGTATTCCCGACCGTTGTCAGTTCTCAAGATTTTTATTTTTTTACTTTGGAAATTCTCAACCATTGATTTAAATTCTTTGAAATAGTGTAATACTTTACTTTTTGCATTCATGAAGTAAATGAAGGTCATTCTGCTATAATCATCAATGAACAACGCAAAATAACGTGCACCACCTATCGACTGTTTCTCCATCGGGCCACAGATATCTGAATGAACAATTTGTAGTATTTCTGTAGCTCGTGATCCAGGGGAAAATGGTAGCCTTGTTTGCTTGCCTTCACAACATATCTCACAACTGGACTTACTTGTTGTGAATGTATCTGCATATTCCATACCTTCCACCAATCCACAACGCTTCATTTTGTTCATATCATTGCTGTTTAAATGTCCGAGTCGACGGTGCCATGTTCCTCCATTAACAGTTGAAGTCAATAAACAGTTTTGTGTTTGTAAGTTCAATTTGTAAACACCATCAACTAAGTTTGCGTCCGCAACCAAATCACCTGCTTTGTTCCTTATTAGGCACTTATTCGGTTCGAAAACGACGCTGTTTCCGTTCTTTATCAATTCACTGACTGATAACAGGTTAGTCGTGAGAGTCGGTACACACAAGACATTCTTCACAGTTATGTTATAGTTGTGACTTGTCGTGATCTCCACATCTCCTTTACACAGAACGGGAACTTTCTTGTTATTGGCAACGATGATTTCTGGTAAACACGACGAATATGATGGATTTTTTAGCCAACTTTCATTCGTAGACATATGCTGACTTGCGCCTGAGTCGACGTAAAAATCATTTTTACTGAACTTGCCGCTGAGAAATACAACACTGAAAGCGTTACTTTGTTTCTTTTTATCTGTTTTCTCGTTCGAAAGTGGGCATTGATTCAGATAATGTCCAATTTCTTTGCACCTGTAACACTTTATTGTCTTCGTGTTTTTGACAACTGAGTTTGTCGTATTTATCGGCGCATAGACATTCTGTCCACCATTTGTTCTAGTGCTGCCACCTTTAGCAATTTTTTTCTTTTGCCAATTTCTGGACGACAATAATGCTGCATTGCATTCAGTTTCACTCGGATCAACTGATTCCATATCAAGTAACTTTGTTTTGATGGAATCGGCAGTTATTTTAATTCCAGAGTGTTCGATAGCCATAATCATCGGCGTAAATCGCTCTGGTAATCCGGCTAGCAATAATGAACCAACCCATTCATCATTAATACCGAATCCTGTTCCGCTTAAACGTTGGGAAGTCTCAACTATTCGTGTCACATAATTCGTCATATTCTCACAATTTTCCAATCGTATAGAAATCAGATGACGAAGCAAAGTAATCCTCCGCGAAAAACCTGAATCGTCGAACAAAGCACGTAGTTTTGTCCACAACTCACTCGTGGTCTTTGTCTCCTTTATGTGCACAAATAATGATGAATCAATCGTTAAAATTAATTTCGCTCGTGCTTTAGCATCTGCCACTTTTGCCGTGGCCTCAGTTCCTTCTTCCTTTAGGTATTTTTCTGCGCCTTCTAGTACTAACAAGTTTTCCACAGCGAACGCCCAATCGTCAAAATTTTCGCGTCCTTTCAGCTTTGGAATGTTTGTTAAATAGTTGGAACTCATTGTTTTGCTTGCTCAACACGAAATTCACCGAAAAACACAAAATACAGCGATATTTTAACGAATTGTGGGAGCGGCCCATAACCTATAATAACACGCAGTTTGACAGTTAATTGAAGAAGAGTTTATTTTTTCATAAAACGTACAGACCACAGACAAACAATAGTGTACATAGTTCCTCATAGACAATGCTAGTAACTATATTTTTGATATCCTTTCTAACAATTACAAACACTGGATCGCACTATGAAAGTTTACAACGATTCTAACACATATACGAATGTCCGACAACAACCGTTGGGCTTCGGCTCGCCAGGCTAACCACCTGGCCAGGTCGGAGGATTCTCCCTTTTCAATGGAGGAACACCATACCTCGTTCCTCCTTAGTATCATTATGGCACAGCAAAGGTAGGTAAATTAATTTCTTTCAGTCAGTATTTCCTTTGGGTCTCTTCTGCATAAGTCCAACCGATTTTTGGAACCGTGTATAAAAAAATATATTTTGGACCTTTTGTCGTAACATGTCTTCTGTGTTTATGGTATGCACAGGTTTATGAGATGCGATAAGCGAGTGTTGTTTTCAATAACAGTTCTGATTCTATTGCTATTCAGTTGCCTTATAACAACGCAACACGTAATACAAACCTTCACAGTATCTTCATGTCTGTTTTAATTTCGTCACAGCCTTGTTTTCGCTGAGATGAAAAAGAAAAAAATGGCGTTCGAAATAAAAAGTTGGCTCATTTGTAAGGGTTGTATACGAAATTATTTTATTTTTTGCTTTATATTTTATCTGCGACAATAAACGGCTGGGCTAGGGAGATCAAATCAAGGATTTACAACAGTAATTAGGCCTTGGCTTATGATTAACCAGCTAAATGTATGGGGCACACGGCTGCTCCCCCTTGCCCCTCGAGGACAAATGTAATAAGTATCTTTTCTTTTTCTAAAAACTCATGTATAATCGGTACAGTTTACAGACATTGGTAAATCGCACATACATATATGCACACCCAGACCCAATACGACGATATGAAAATCATTAAAATTTTTGTTTCGTTTGAGAATTGAACCCACAATCAACAGCGTAGAACGCTAATCGCTTAGTCCCTACACCAAACGTGCCTTTGTCGTTGCCATATATTATTGTTAAACCCTAACGAGGACCCATCTACAAACTAAAAAGCCTAAAATATTTTGAAAACCTCTTATCGAAAGAGGTTTACCCAACCTATCTTTCGCTGAAAAGAAAAAACACAAAGCCCTCTTCCTGCATAAACATAAAAAACTGTGAAAAAAAACTTACGAAATAAGAAAATATCATTGTTATTCGTTATTCAACTTCACACGAGGCTCTCTGCCTCCCCCAAAAGCCACGGCGACGTGATACGAATACTAAATAATAATTATTTACTTGCTGCTGAGGTAACCTTCGAGTACAGTCGCCATGATGTGTGAAGGGCCTGAGACATTATTCTTAACCATATATTTTAACCTAACTGAGAAAAGCTAAAATATACGATCGCACAGTCTTTAAAATAAATGTTTGTGACCATATTTCACAGACAGTTAAAGCCATAATTTTGACACTTGGTCCCTGCAAGAAAATAATCAAAATAACCCTGCGATCTGTGCATGTACTTTCCCAACAAATAATAGGCAAATCAAGTTTTTAGGACAATGGAGATTGTCCTTATGGGGCAGGACATGTCCTCGAAACTCTGCCACAACAGTCACCCCACTCAAGGTGGGGGATGAATGTGTTGGCGTACGTATTTGGAATGTTACTAAGTTTTCTTTTTTTTCTCTGAAAAAGATTTCAGGCTGGATGAATATTGACCTTCTGTGAGGTAGCGAGAGGCTCCATTATCTGTATAATTTTATGAAGCGCTTCTAATACGGTGTTTCTGAGGGTAGATTCTTTTTTGTTTGAGAATCGAACGCATATATTTAATTTGTACTACATGTGGAGATACTTTCTGCTTATGTGTACAACAATAATAAAATAATGTCCTCCTGACCGATTTCGGTTAGCGGCCAATCTCACCGGAGATTAGCCAACTACGCAGGAGATATTATAGAGCACAAGTGTGTGCGCAAACACAGGTGCTCTCTCTATTTCTTCACTCTCATAGTCTGATGGGACGGCAATCCGACACGACCGGAGAGGGATCAGGCGCAGGACCAACTGCTTTATGTGCTTTCCGAGGCGCGGCAATACAACTAAAATACAACAAACATATGAATAGTATAAAAAAGAAATAATATAAAATTCCGCGTACAACACTAGTGACTATAAGTATATTTTTGGTTTTTAGGAATATTTTAAAACAGGGTACATAATAATTATAATAATGATCATCTTAGCTCATTATCACCAACGAACTCGTAATCAACACATATTTAATAAGTTTCCAGAGAAAATTGTCTTTGAAAAGTCAAATTGAGAAGTGGTTTTTTTTTAGATTAAAATTGCGAAGACTATTAATTATTCTTTAGCTTTTAGACTCACTAATTCTTCTCGTAGGATAGGAAAAATGTTCAAAACTTTTTAATCCCATCTGTCCTATTTTCTGAACTATTTCTTATTTGAATTGCAAAACATTTTTTTTTACCGCTTTACATATCATCATAGAAACACGTCAACTTTCTAATCTAAACACACATCGTTCCCTTAAGCTCCAAACTCATAATTTTCAATAAGCTAACAAAAATAAAGAAAAAGAATATAACTTGTTTAAATTATCTCTGACTCGGCGCGTCAGGGCGTGTCATTTGTTTCTGACAACACAATATTACCTGCGAAGTGAGTTTTATGTGGTCTGGCCTTGTATGGTTTTGTGTCTCTCGAGGTAACAGATATCATTGCTGATTTTTAACAATCCCTAAGAGTACAAACTGCGAGAGGAAAATTAAAAAAAAATATTCCAAGGTCTTCTTCAAGTGGTCCTTTTGCGCAAAAGAAAGTCGTTATATGAAATGTTTTATAGATGTAAGAGAGTTACATACATACATACATACATGGCATTACATTAGTTACCTGTTATGTATCTTCTGTTCTTTTTCAGTCTCTAAACACAGTATATAAATTATTGATTAAAATTATTAATATTAATAAATATAATTATTATTAATAATTATGTAATTATTTATAAAAAATATTAAGTAATTATGAATAAAAACTACTTCCTTCATTCAATCTCTTTCGGCCTTAAAGTTCAGTTTTATTATCTACCTATTGCCAATGTTCCACAACAAGTATATGGCCTCCTTTTTGTTGAGGCTCCAGCTTATCCCCATCCTCGGTTAGATACTGCCATAATGATGTTGGACGTTTTCTGAGAGCCAATAATGGTAGAAATTTTATCCTTCTGTCTGTCCCACGAGACTAGTAAGTAGGTTTTTTGACAAAATCGGTGGTATTAAAGTATATTATTTAGAACGCAATATTTTTGGAAATAGCTTATTTATCCTACTAATATTATAAATGTGAAAGTTTGTTAGGATGGATGGATGGATGGATAGATGAATGGATCTTTGTTACTCTTTCACGCCAGAATAACTGAACGGATCTGGATGAAATTTGGCACAAAGATAGATTATACTTTTTATCCCTGGAAAATGTACGGGTTCGTAAACCACGCGGGCAAATCCGCGGGCGGAAGCTAGTTGTATAATATTTTGGATGAATAGATATGAAAATATCTGTAAATAATTTAGACAAAATTAAATCGCTCTTGTTTTTGTTTACGTTGTAAAAGATTTAATTTGACTTTTAGAACATAATAGGAATATTCTGCGCTATATTTGTATTTTATTCTATTCAAAAAGTGAGATTAAATATAAGAATCTATACAAAGGGATGTCCTAGGTTGTTTTTCTAAAAAAATACTCATTTTTAAAAGGCTTTAAATTGTTTCACACTCACCTATACATAGGACCAGCGGCGTGCACAGAGTTTTTAGACAGGGTAGGCAGAACATTTTAAAAGCTTACTGACCAATAACACCTACTGCATGATGGTATTGGTTCGTCGCCTTGACGATTGAATAATGATGTATGTGATTTGTCACCTCAAATATCTTATAATAAATATTTATCTGAGATATGTAGTTTTGTCTTTATGAACCGCATGCTACTGCACAGGACTTTACATCACAATACAGAAAAAAATGGCTAACATAAATATATTTAATGAAATCAGGCGTCACTTTGCGGAAATCCATGATATATAAGATATACAACTAGAATATTTAGTTTTAATTCCGCTAAACTACTGCAAGTTTGGGTGCATGCACAGCACCGCCCTCCCGCCCGCAAATATATGCACATGCAGAAGGTGTGATAGAAATAATGTAACATGCAACCAAACCTATCCTCGACACGTGTTTCGCCCCTCCACGGAGCATCCTCAGCAGATATTGACTCGTCGACCGCTTGGACAATTCGCGTCCGTATATAATTACTTAAAGAATTATTTGAACGACTACTACTTCAAATAACTTTTTGTTTGTTAGTAATGCATTCCTAAATGTGGTTACAATAATTTTAAAGTTAAATAATTGTATGCCCAAAATGGGCTTACACACTATCATAACATAACATGTATAACAACTCTAACTTCTTAATCAGAAACAAGTCTAGGTACTTTACTTTACCATCAAAACAACAAATGCATGAGAATCCTGCGTAACCTTTTCGTGGATCTCAGACTAGGCGTGGCGGTTACGCGATCTTATAATATCAACAACTTGCCTGTACGCAGGCAGTTAGCATAAATTAACTTAAACGGGTCATTTAAAGGTTCTTGCAGTTGGCTAGCCTTTCACCAGTTGCACTGGTGCGAACTTTGGTCTAGATTCCTTGTATTCACGCGAACGGAGCAAAGGTGTGGCTTTGTAGTCGGAATCTTCAACCCATCCGTATTATAACCTCCAAGCTGTATTAAAGTCTTACTTATTTCAC
This sequence comes from Shargacucullia verbasci, assembly GCA_947562105.1. Taxonomy (NCBI): domain Eukaryota; kingdom Metazoa; phylum Arthropoda; class Insecta; order Lepidoptera; family Noctuidae; genus Shargacucullia; species Shargacucullia verbasci. The sequence continues at coordinate 4,463,261 of OX387306.1, forward strand.
TCATCTTTGTGTAAGCGTAGTTGCCTGAATACTGATAGTAGAAAACATAACATAGCATCACGCCTGTATTCCCCGAAGGGTTAGGCAGAGGTTTTCTCTCGCAGTTAGCTCACAGGGAGCTTTTACTGCTTAACCGGGCAAATGGCGAGATCTCGGCTTAGGGCGGTGCTGGGGGGCAGACAAGAGAGGACTTGCTGGATCTGATTGTGATTATTAAGGGACATTTGATTTATTACTACTGGCTCAGCGCGGGCTGGCTCGAACAAGGGTCGGGATGGACTGTCTCCTGCAACAATTGACATTGATATTTGTATGAAACTGGAGACTATTATCGTGACATTAATATTATATACAACCAGCCTACATCATCCATTTTGTCAAAATACAAAAGTGCGGGAAAGAAAGTTCAAGTTTAAAAATAAACCAAACTCTATAACCTATAGTAGAAATTGATACGGTATAAGTCAAGGCTAGGTAAGTAGTAATGAAAATAATACGACGCGAACCCGATCTGGAGCCTTTCATTTGTGCCGCCAGTTATTTATTTTTTTACTCATACCTGACACACGTAACCTGTGGTTAGAGCTTGGTTAAAGTGGAGTAGGCTTACTTGCATAAAATGATTAGCGTTATTCGTTCCATTTTTTAGGACCGCGGTCGATAGATTGTTTTTTTTTTTTATTGGACCCCTAGCGACTACTAGTGATGTAACAACATAAAATCTTGAATCATCACACTATAAGAATTTACAGCGATTCTAACGCATACGAATGTTCGTCATCCATTGTTGGGCTTATGCTTGCTAGTTCCATACCGTAATTGGTCGGAGGATAGTCTCTTTTAAGGATGGAGGAACGCCATACCTCGTTTCTCCATCGACCCATTCTCAAATTCTATCTCTTGCACATTCGGTATATTAGTTATTGCTTCATTCTCCAATGAATGAATTTGAATGCTGTATTGGAGAAATTAGCTTGAACAAAAGTAGTCCTCTGCCTTACCGTTCGGGGAACACAGGTGTGACGCTATCCGAAACACATATCCAGCACAAGAATTTGTTAATAGTAATAATAATTATGACTAGATCACCAGTTAGAAATCTAAAAAAAAAATGTATGTCAACTGAGGCGAAACAGCGAAACTATTAATATTTTCTTCACATAGCTTCTATGCAACCTACATATGTTTATACAAATAAATGAATTTGAATCTGAATCAGCCCCTACCCGCTCAGCAGACCCAGAAAAATGATTCTCGTCTTCTTCTTCTAATACGCCAAAAATCTGCCAAAATAATCACTCGCGCCATTTTATTTAAGTAGCGTATTCCATACTTTCCGAGCCAGTCGAAAACGGAAGGCCGTCCAAACTCGGGCATAGGAGCCAGCAATCAGCGAGCAACGCCCAAACGCTACAGACAGTACATGATATATGTACTGAATAATATATTGTGTACATCATTTTTACTTCTTATAATCAACAGTTATCAATGGTTTGTTTGATTTACGGATAAAACAATGTGTTTTACCGTCTCACTGATGGCCATGGCCCTCTTCTCAAGAGAAGGATTAAGCCTTAGTCTTAGTTTGACTGCGTACACCATCGAGAAATTTATGGAGCTCTTTCAGGTGTACAAATTTCCGATCGTTAACGTTTTTATTATTATTATAATTATTTGATTGCGTTTGGCAGCACTTCACCTGATGGTGAGTGACAATGCTGCCGAGGATGGATCACGCAAGCCTAAATAACACAACAGAGCATCAAGCTTGTATTCCCCGAAGGGTTAGGCCGAGGTGTAACTACTATTGTACATATATATCCATTTCGCGGATGCTGTTATTAATTCCCATATAATAGGGGGCGAGCCTTTTGCCATCTACCGAGCACAGTTCCAGACTCCGTGCTGCTACTGAGAATTTCCATACAGAAAAATCGACTATCACTTTGCCCGACCCAGGTATTGAGCCCAGGATCAGATGACAGTCCAAGTTAACACAAATGATAATCGATTTTAGATTGGCACATGATTTTGAAAAGTTAGAGGTGGAGACCGGTTTCAAACTCGGACCTTCCTGCATGAAAGAAATATGCTAAGCAAGAATGTTCTTTAAATATTTTGATCTTATCTATAAGTCTCAAAGCCTGAAAGTCTGACTACGTATAAACTTAGACATCGCCTTGAATGAAAGAGATTAGCGTATCGATACCTCCGCAGCTTAATTACGTAAAAAAGCGACAGCAACGCGACAGTCACGCGTCAGCAATATCACTGTTAGCCAATACATTATATGACGTTTGACAGAAGCTATCGCGCGATCTTCGCCTGTCGCTACATCGATAATTAGAAAGAAAGAAAGAAAGCTGCCGGTCTGTCATCGATAAGTTATTTGTATAGTCACGATAAGATTGGGTTATAAAAGAATAGAAGGAACAAGGATGAGGTCTTTTTCTAGATTTCCGATGTAGCAATCAGTTTGCGACAGGCGTAGATCGCGCGATGTCAAACTCAAAGTTTTGTGATGTGATGGCTACTGCAAACGTCATCTTTGTGTCATGAATTGGCTGACAGCCGTAAGACAGCTGACGCGCGGCTGTTGCGTTGCTGTTGCCTTCTTGACGTAATAAGGCTGCCGGCTAGTTTAAGAGCCGCGACGCGTGATAATTTTCTCGTCGCATTATCTCGTGCTGAAACAGGATTTTGAAGGCAATTATATACCTATATATATATATATATATATTTTTTTTTTTTTTTTTTTTTTTTTTAATTTGCCCCACACTAGGAATAATTCCTGTATCGTGGGTGCGTTTACAAACACATATATTCACATACACAAACATCCAGACCCGAAACAATTATCTGTAGATCATACAAATATTTGTTCCGTGCGGGGATCGAACCCGCGACACTTAGCGCAGAAAGCTATTCGCTTAGCCATTGCGCCAACCGTGTCGTCCATATTATATACATATTATCAGTCTTATGCATTAAATGAGTCTGTGGTAACATCTTTTTCTATCGAGTCGGAACAAGCTACATTCGGACTGCTTATGCCGTAGTGGAAAGATTAGTTATCTCTAGTTTGCGCCTAAGGTGACCTTGTATTCACGCATTGTGTGAAATGAAACTTCTGTGTCAACATTTTTCGGTTGCAAATACGACAATTGGAGCATAATAAGAAATAAGTAATGACAAAAATATTCTATATTTGGTCGTGTTACCAATCTAAGATGAATTAAGATGGCGACCAAAATCTGACTGAATGGAGAAATTACTTAGGAACCTAGTAATTATTAGAGGGCGTTATTACACTGTTTTTGTAATCATTTTCTTATTGGCTATTATTTTTGATTATTGGCCGCAGTTTAGCCAAATTTCGGTCGGTCAGTCGAACATCTACTGATACCCTTAAATACCTATATACTTTTTTTATATCTATAGTTATATGGCTATAATTATTCGATGTGTTGCCTCAAATAGTAAGCTATCGCCGATTGCTATAGAGAAGTACTTTGAATGTTTCGTAAAATACGGCACTCGTCCTACCAACATCCCAATAACGACTCAAAACTTTTATTTTGTATTCAATTAAATACTATGATTTTCTATTGATTTTTGTTCAGCCCAGAGGCTAAGGCGCTGCTAATAGATGCATGTAAGCAAAACGAAAAGTTATCTAATTTTCAAAAACTACAAGGGTCTGTTTGTTTACTTAGGTACTGATAAAATAGCTGATCAGACAAGTTACGGATAGGCAATCCATAACTCATCTAAAGTAATGCGTTAAAGTTTTGTTTCACAAGCGTCTGATAAGTACATATACCTAGTTGTTAACGTCTTGAATAGAGTCTTGTACCTGGTGAAAAGGGCTATCGATCTCCTATCTAAAGATTTCATCCCCTAAATTCGTAATAAAGGCACCGGTGAAATGTAGATGTACAGTAAACGCTGTAACTAAACTTATGTCAAACACGTCTGCGATTATTCCTTAAAAAGGTTTGGCATGTGATGATATGACGGCAGAATTAGGTAGATGCACTCATCTAAATAGGCACGTTTGTCATTGCGATTAGGTACAAAATATCTAAAATTTTCATTTCAATCAAATTTCGTCGAGGTTAATGAAGTAACATCGTAAGTCAGCCGCGTAATAGAGAAAGGCGAAGCTAAAACAAATTTTAATGACCTAATGCTTTGACCATGTAATTGGTGATTCCGAACAATTAGATGGAAGCCATGACAGAAATTGGTTTAACAAAAAAAAACTAACCTTATAAAATTTGTGCCAGTATGATGTTTACATTCTTCTGTCTTGTCAGTCAAAGTCAAAATCAAAATCAAAATCTTTATTTGTAAACATAGGTAAGTAAGATGTTATAAAATAAAAAATATATGGACCTCTATGTCTAGCTGATAATGGCGTACAAATTTAAATTATCCTAAGTTCTAATGACATTAGTGACTTTATCATATGAGAGTTGCTCATGGTGTGTTGAAAGAAGATTAGCCCAGGATGCGCTAGATAATATCAAGTATGATCACTCGTTGAGGCAATTTCATTGCACGGTAATATTTCCACTATTCTCATGTGTGTGCTCACGCCAATTCGATAGAAGATGAAGAACGACCACTTAAAGTGGCAATCCACTAAAAATAAAGCACGAATAAGCCTTTGCATTCTTTAGACATTGTTCTTACAACATAAAAGCAACTGCGTGAAAAACAAGATAGAGATCTCAAGAAAAAATAAATAAGCCAGTGTTGTCCGGCGAAGTCTAAAATATTTATTACTACACCTTTTGTTCATTTACATCTTTTTCACACAGCGAAAAAGTTCTTTTGAACACCCGTCACGCCGCTTTAGCTTGGAGGTGGAACGTTTAAAAAAACACAAATTCCTTTTAGAAAACTTTTCAAATAACCACGCTGTGTAAACGCCATTAGGATATTCCGGTGATGTTACTGGATCAACGTCTTTTTGAACCAGGGAGGCAATTGGCGCGGAAAAGGGTGTGAAATGGCTGCAATTTTGGATGTAAAGTTGACTTGTATCTTCTTTGTTGAGGTGACAGGTCCAATGTCATTTGTGGTGACTTTTAGTTTGAATTTTTTTGCTGAAGTTGTATAACTGGTCATGTTTTATGCCTCTAGATTTGTTATAAGATTGCGAGGAAAGGAAAAATCTTTCCTAATAGAAGAATTATAGCTAAAGCAGCGTACAGTTTTTACATTACGAAAAACAAAATGAAAATACCGTACGTAATTTACGTGAAGATTTAGACGCGAATAAAGTTTTGCACCACTTGGGTCAAAGCGAGTACCTCCCTGCCCCAACAGCCTGAAATTTGAGGGCCTAAAAGAAAACTTAAATTGGACTTTTGTGAGGTTTTACTGGTACTTGGAGTTTCTTAGGTAACTTCCGCTGAAATTAGATTTTCTTAATGCTGACCTTGTTAGTTTTAATGGAATAATTGTATGTTTATATTTTAAAAGTAATTATGGGGACGCTGACTTGTTCTAAATAATTATAAGAACATTATTTACAAACCGAAGTAATGAAACCTCATGCTTTAGTGCCTGCGCAGACTATGCCAACATTGTTGTGAGAGAAGAACAAGTCTCCGGGCTTTTCCGTCCAGAAATACCCGATAAAACTGCCTGACCAGGGAATCGAGCCCAGGATCAAATTTACAGCAACCTCGCTTGCGACCACTAAATCAATTAGGCGTCTCATAAATGAGTCAAGTGAGCACCAATATTTGTCTTACAAGTTGTTTCGGGTCTGACTAAGTGTAGGTATATGGAAGACACTAAATTGCTACATAATAAGCTACATTGTACTCACATAATTGTTGTTCGAGATTAATGTATAAATTAATATTGTATATTTAATTCCGAGTTAAAAAGAGTAACCATGGAATTTCTTGCCCATTGGAAATCAATACTTTGGAACGTGGCAACTAGAGCCTGACTATTCATAAGTGCCTGTAAATGGTTTACATGAATAAAAATATATTTGAGTTTGAGTTTGAGTTTGACGTACATTCGTAAACTACCCACGATGTGGGATAAATCAAAGAGAGACTCGACTTAAAAAAATACAAAGCTATGAACAACTAAGATACGAAATATAGTGCCTAAAACAAATTTTCAATAAAGTATATTTTATACCTACTATCTACCAGACATAAGTAGGTATACCCATACAAAAAAAAAACCATAAACAAGTTTCTACAATTCCATAATATATCACACAATAAAACAAAATCCAATTTATATTAATGACATTTTCGCAATAAAACATAATAGACTCCGGACGCCATTTTTATATAATAATAAATTCATACGTTTTATAATAATGGCGTTTCATGCCATAATAGTGCTTATTAAATTTTACTGGTTTTAATTTAAATTAGTCTTGTGTTGTCTGAGTGTAAATTAATAAGCGATATTAATTATTAATTAATTTGCTTGTTGTGAACATGAGAGCGCATGCGTATTTATTTTCTTTATTTATTTTTTGCTCGTAATGAGCTATTTGGTGTGCGGCATAGAATTATTTCGTCAAAAGGGAGGTTAATAATAAATGAGAACAACTAGTCTGGGTTTGATTTGTGTAGATATATCAAGTCTTTTCATCACCACAGGGCCAAACAGAGATTTTCAATTGATTATCACGGATCTCTCTATCATTACATATTAATTATTATGCACCTTTGCCAAAACTCATAATGTAGACTGCAACTCTTCTTTTTCCATATATTTCCAGTTAATTTTTTATTTAAACTGACTTTAAATTATTTTTTTGTTAGCTTTGTTGTTAATTCATTTAGACACACGCGGCCCGGCAACGTGACACAATAGAATTTTAATTGTGTCTCATTTACGTCACTCTACAGGTTCTAATAAATATTTCTGAATGAGAATAGGAGACAATGTCTCAAAAAATAAGCAAGTTGAATACACAATGGGTCGATAGAACCAGTTTATTTTTTAACAGTAAAATCTAATCACTTTCTCGTTCCGATTTGGGAACTGAACCTAGGACCTCACGCTCAGCAGCCATGCTCGCCACCACTAGACCAAAAATACTGGTTAAAATGCCGTTATTCGCTGATTGCTTAATGCAAGGACCTAGATTTTATTGGGCTTCTCTGTAAGGAAATTTTCAATAAGAACCCAGGGTTTGCTATTGTGAATGGTAGATGGCAATAGTCCTTCAATATAGGACTTATAGGCATCGGTAAAATGGGGATGTACAACAAAACACCCTTGCTTAACCCTTCGAGACAAACAGACTTGATATGTTGAGATTATAATTGTAATGTTGTTGAAAAAACATAGCATCACACGCTGTATTCCCCGAAGGGTTAGGCAGAGGTGTACTATTGTACACCCAGATTTCGCCGATGCCGTTATTAAAGTCCCATGTAATAGGGGGCGAGCCTATTGCCATCTACCGGGCACAGTTCCAGACTCCGTGCTGCTACTGAGAATTTCCATACAGAACAACCCAAAAACCCAGGACCTCACTTTCAGCAGTCGGACTTGCATCCACTAGACCAATGAGGCAGTAAAAAATGATTGTTAAAAAATTAGAACAATAACATAGAATTCTTTAGATAAACAATGCTTGAAACACAAAACACATACCTACATACCCGCAAAAGCTTACAAAAAATAAAATACGAATAAAATGAGCATGAAAACAATATATTTCATTGTAATTTACACCGGTCCGATACGTCATTAAAAATGCATAATATTTATTATTGCAAACACATAACATGTGCACAATTCTAGTTTAATGATAGCCTGGTGATACACAGGCATACATTACTTTATAGGATGAAAAAGTCAGTGCAAATTTAGGCCGGCTACATACGTTACAGCTTTGATACGAACAGAATGAAAATTACAAAAAAAAAAAATACAAAGTATGTTTTTTTTTTATTTAATCCAAACTGCCCAGAGGCTAGGACAAGGCCTTCCTAATTTTTTTTTGTCTCATCCGTTTTTTGAACCACCTCAAACTGGCCCCGCTAGTACGCGTTGTCTTAGTAAGTTTTTGACATACTCAGAAATTAAAGTTACGTGATTATGTACATAAATGACAGCTTCCTAAAGCCTCATTGTCAGCTACGAGTATGTAACAATGGACTTGTGCCTCCTATCTGTGAAAGAGACTGCGACGTACCAGCACATGGTCCCGTTGGATAAATTTCACGTTAGCAAGTCTTAGAATATTTGGTTCTAAAACATGCCAATTTTCTCACAGTATTTTCCGTAAAAGTACTAAGTAGTAATATTGCGAATAAAAGTCTTAATCCAGGCTTTGATATATGGGAGATAGATAGTCGTGAAATAAATAATTTGAATTTGAATTTGAATCTATGCCTACATAAATTGCAGCTCTGATTTTATAATTCACAAAACCTATAACTCTCAAAGGAAATCAACAATAATCTCCCTTCAACCATTCAATTATATTTTGACGTTGCGATCCACTCCACGCGATGAACAGCTAATAGCGACGTATTTGTCCATTGCTCCGTAACTAATGACTTTGATAGGCTTTTTCGATGCCAGTGGAGTGATGAACGTAATTATTCACATTTGGAACGCCTTTGCTGCGCAACGTGTGTGGCAATTCAAAGTATATTGTCTTAATCACTGTTTTTGGTGAACATTGGACCATAAAATTACGGACAGAAGTGAATATGTACTTAAATATAGGATCGCGCCTGTATTTACGTTTCACGGATGCCGTTATTGATTCCCATATAATAGAGGGTAAGCCTATTGCCATCAACCGGGCACAGTTCCAGACTCCATGTTGCTACTGAGAATTTCCAAACAGAAAAATCCAATAACACTTTGCCCGACCCGGGAATCGAACCCAGGACCTCATATTCAGCAGTCGCGTTGGCGACCTCTAGACCAACGAGGCTGTCCCTAGAACAATGAGGCAGAAGTGAAAACAAGATGTTTTCTAAATTGCCTCTGCATTGCTCACATGATATGGTGGCACAATTCTTATTAGATGACAAATTTTAGACAGCAATATAAGTAAAAATATTCAGAATAATTTAGAAGTTATTCTTTACAAAATAAAGTCTGCTTCTTACTGTACCTATAGTAAAATTTTACCTTCGTTTTATAAATTTTTATTATTCTTTTGAAGATTTTTTATCGCGTGCAACCAGCCTTAACGATTGCTATTTTCAATTTAAAATGTCTGCGAATGTGACGATAGTTTTTATTTTATGATACGTATATTATATGTATGAGTCTTCAATTATAAATGATTTTCATGCCAATCCGGGTATTTTTATGCAAAACTTAATGGTTGAATCGTTTTCGCTGCTATTCACCATTTCTCTAGAATGTAAGCATTTAACAATTGTAAAAATTTAGTTTAAAATTGACATAGCATCACGCCTGTATTCCCCGAAGGGTTAGGCAGGGGTTTATTATTATAATTGCACACACACGTAATTAGGTCCTATGTAATAAGCGGCGAGCCTATTGCCATCAACCGGGTACAGTTTATACACCAGACTCCGTGCTGCTACTGAGAGTTTCCATACATAAAAACCCAATATCATTTTGCACGAACTGAAAATTAAACCAGAACCTCACGCTTAGTAGTCACGCTTACGAATACTAGACCAATGGCCCAGTTTAAAATTTATCATCTTATAAAACCTGTATCAAAAGTATAGTATGTATGTGTCCAAAAATCTATAATAAAATTCCCAAGGACATTAAACAATTAAATACACCTTTATTTAAGATAAAGTTGAAAAGAATTTTAAATATGAAATGTTACTACAGCATAACTGAATTCTTAAATGATAAATTCTGATATTAAATTATTGAGATTTTTATTTTTTATTGTTATTAAAATTACTAATCGATATTATTATTTCTCGATCTTGTAATGTCAGACTGTGAAAGTATTATAGTGTAATCAACTTCTTCGATAGTGAATTGTTAATATACCTAATAATGTATGTCATAAAAATATAATATAAAATAATTTGCACGCCCTCCATGGCATAACATGTAGCACCTAATCCTATTTTTATTACCATTGCAAATTTGTAATCTACTCATGTTAATGCAAATAAATTGATCTTTATCTTTATCTTTATCACATGATACAATTTGAAAAATCTGTTTTAATTGGATATTCGGTGTATCGCAATTTGACAGCCGGACTAACTTTAGGGTTTTATTTTCCCCATTAAGGGTTGGTGAGGATCGATATACGATTAAAAGACTTAAATAGATAACCTATAGACACCGGAGGACGGGCAGCAGCGTCCTCTCACTAATCGGTGAGCCACTGCGATCCCCAAGCCGCCTGCCAAGCGTGGGGATTATGGCAATCCCCCCCCTTGAGGGAGGCCTTCGTTAAGCAGTGGACGTCTTCTGGCTGATGATGATGATGATGATGCCACGTGACCAGAGAGCTGGACTATACTTTGGTCAAAGAATAAGTATTGCCATTCAACACGGCAATGCTCCCAGTCTTTTGGGCACGCAACCAGTCAACAAAGATGTGCAGGAGCACTTTGATGCGTAAGTGTTCATTTAGGATAGCTTTTTCATTATTTTGTAATGTATTTTTACTTTAGGTAGCTAAACAATGATATATTAGATGTAATGTAAACAATAAAAGTTTAATTTAAAAAAATCTGGCAATTGACTGTCACATCGTAAACAGGTTGTTTTTTAAATAATAAAAGATTATAATAATAATCATACAAAAGAGCCAAAAAGCCTTAGCGTAATAAAAAGAACCGGACACATATTTTTTGTATCAGCTCAAAAGAAAACACAATAACATTCCAATTAAAAATATTCGTCGAAACTTCAAAGATACCAATTATTTGTCATTTATAATAAATAATACCCAATTGTCAGTATCCGAACAGTACGCCGAAGGCAAAGAAACAAACCGTATCAATGCAATCAAGTGTAATTAAATCTCAGATATAAATACAGAAGCTAAAGTCAGAGTAACAGACAGAATATGATTAATTTCGCAACGTCTTTTCGATAAAGGCATTTAATTATTTTCTTGTCATTTCTCATAGGGGATGGCGATTTATAATCTGTTACAAAATTCTTGATGACGTCGATGTGTGATGAATATAAAACAAAAGAGGATCTAGATCAGCCATACTCAATCTCTTTTCTGTAAGGGCCACAAAAACATATTAGTTAAGGTGCCGCGGGCCACAACACAAAATTTTGCTGTTAATAAAAACGTGATATTTAAATACCGTAAAACAAAGAAAACGAAAAAAATAATAAAAATTGTTCAAAATTCATCTGACTAGATGATCTTATACATGCGATCTTGGCCAAATTTTGAAAGAGGTTTCACAATCCAAAACTTTACTTTAATGAGATCTCTGAATCCCTTTATCACTCAGTGCAACGCAATGCGGTAAAGTTATCTCGGTACCTATTGTAGTCCGCGCGCCCACACTTTCTCTGGATCTGCGCGAAATTTAAAGTGGTTGACAACTTGACTACTATGCCTATACTATGGTGGGCGACAAAAGCTCGGTGGGCCGCAGGACGAGTATGACAGATATAGATCAACACACACAAGTTTCGATCATCAATCGTTAGGAAGTTAGTATTAACATTTTATAATCACGTGACTATCAAACTGATTATATCAGTTTAAAATGTAAAATGGAGCCTATATTTTAAGTTAGACCTCTAGCAATACATCGGTGAAAACTGCATTCAATTCCATGCAGTAGTTTTTGCGTAAGGCGTGTACAAACATACAGACAGACAGACAAAAATTCTAAAAACCGTTGTTTTGGCTTCTGTTGCTCTAATAAAGACCATATTAGTTTTTCTCCAATATCTATAATGTACAGACATCTGCCTGTTATAATTTTATTATATGTATGGATAACATCACGCCTGAAGGTCCAGAATGTTACTCAAATTCTGTTGATGCCGTTCCTAAGCCTCATATAATAGGGAGCGAGCCTATTCCAATCCTCGGGCTGCTTTTGAGCATTTTCTGACAGAAAAACCAAATAAAACTTTGCCTTAACGGAGAATGGAGCCCAGAAACTCACGCTCAGCAGTCATGCTTGTGATTACTAGACTAATGAAGCAGTTTGTTTCTTATTCTTATGAGAATAAAGTTATTTCAACCCGAAAGTTTCTTTATCGATCATCTAGATGTCTGTATCTTTTATTGCCAAACGCAGTCGCATGTAACAACTAGTACATAAATCCTATCCTATAAATCCTATCCTACTCATATCCTACTAATATTATAAATGTGAAAGTTTGTGAGGATGGATGAATCTTTGTAACTCTTTCACGCCAGAACGGCTGAACAGATCTGCATGAAATTTTGCACAGAGATAGATTATAGCTTGGAATAGCAGATAGGCTACTTTTTATCCCGGAAAAATGTACGGGTTCGTAAACCACGCGGGCGAAGCCGCGGGCGGAAGCTAGTACCTACATGATTTATTAAATGGAACGATATAAGACACCTTTTGTTTCTTAGAAAAGAACGCATTCTTTCGTTTACCAACCAGTTATATACCTTAACTGAATGTAGTAAGGTTGCTTTTTGAACTGATAAGTATTTTATACTTGTAAAGCCATTTGACTTTTTATAGTTTTTTGTCGGCTTGTGTATCGACTTCCTTTTGCGTGATCGTCAAATCAGTCTCATTTATGATTAGATTAATGATATAAAATATGTATTGTTAGTTGAATTTCTATAAGTTTTGCTCCCGACGCCGATTGTGTTAAATACGTCTTTGTGGAACAAAGATAATGGAACATTTTTTTTGGTAAGTTATTAAATGTTATTGATTGGATTTCTAAAGCTTTTAATTGATATTATGGTCAGTGGGGTTCTAAATAGGTAGCAGTGTTATTGTACATGACCAGACCATTACGCTTGCGGCTGCATAAAGATAAAGGATCATAACATAACATAGCATCACGCCTGTATTCCCCGAAGGCTTAGTATTGCTTAGGCAGAGGTGTACTATTGCACACCGACATTTCGCCGCCGCCGTTACTGGGAGCGAGCTTTTTGCCATCTACCGGGCACAGTTCCAGACTCCGTGCTGCTACTGAGAATTTCCATAAAGAAAAACCCAATAACACTTTGCCCAACACGGGAATCGACCAGTAGACCAGTGGGGTAGTCTAAAGGATCAGATAAAGGATCAAGAAAACAAAGAAACTATCCGAAGGATACCAATATACATAGGTACTCTATGTATTGGAGCAATAAACAGAAATAGCTCACAAAGACCTGAATATATTTTGAAACATTTCTTCAAATCTACTTGGAGAAATGGTTCAAAATGGTTTCCTTAGGTAATCTTGATTGATCCATAAACTTCTGGTAGGATTCCTGTTAGAATTAAACGTCATGGTTGACGCGATTGCGGGGTCAATTCCGACACGGAACAAATATTTCCATGGATAGTATTTTGGGTTTAGATGTACAGACATCATGTGGCATGTGAATATTGGTGTTTGTAAACTCATCCATTATAGAGTGTTTATGTGTGTGTTATAGTACGCACTACTATGTAAACTGCAAGCATGCAATGGCCTCGATACAGCGCATGGAAACAGCCTGCACGTGGAACCTAAAATGCTGACACCGGCCCGTGACGCTCGTCACTCGATTCCCATGCCTACCGGATATGTGTTTACCTATTGTTAATAAAATATTAATATCGCATTCTGTATCTAATATCGATCGGAATAGGAACTTACTTTTGTAATAATTTAGTTATAGTTTCTTTTCTGTAATTTTACTGAAATTAAAGTTAGTTTAAAATCATTTTGGTTTTTTTTGGGTCCTCCGACAGCGACGTACATATTTGGCGCAGTCGGTAGGATACTAGAGGCGTCTCGAGTTAGCTAGATAGGGCTATTCTAACATCGAAGATCGACCCGCTAATTCGCTACCGCCGTCGCGAGCGATCGTGTTCGCCGAGTATCCTGAAACAAGAACCTGACGTCCTGCACGGAGGAGACATCCAGACATCGATCCCAGAGATACCGAAATGCAGTTAATGTAAGTACACTGACAATCGTTTCTGTGAGTTGCTTTCAGTTCCCTTCCTTTATAACTAGTTTTAATTAGTTGCAATCATTTTTCACCCTAGGCAATCTACCCCTAAAGGGCCGGAGCGCTCTAGGCAAGCACGTAGGTTAGATATAGACATAAATAGGGATATTAGTGTAGACTTAGATACTACAGTAGATACTTTAGAAGGTTCAGTGAGGTTAGAGACCCCTGACATCATGGCAAATACTGCTGACGTGATTTATAAAACCTTACGTTTAGTGCCAGATTTTGATGGTAATCCGCACGTTTTACCGCGATTTATACACCTTTGTGATCAGATTGTTGCCGAGTATATAGATGCGGATCCTACTAATGCTTTAATTAGGCTTTGTCTCCTAAATGGTATACTGAATAAGATTACTGGACCAGCCGCTCGTATTATTAATTCAAATGGCACACCCGAAAATTGGAGTTGTATTAAAACGTCCTTAATTAATAACTTCTCGGATCAAAGAGATGAGACCACTCTTTATAACGATCTTATGTTAGCAACCCAAGGGAACAGTTCACCTCAAGAATTTTATGATCATTGTCTTAATTTATTTAGCACTATCATGACCTATGTCACCTTGCACGAAAGCATTAAAACAACTATAGAAGCTAAGCGTACTTTGTACAGAAAGCTAACAATGCAAGCATTTGTTCGCGGTCTCAAGGAGCCTCTAGGCTCTCGCATACGTTGCATGCGTCCTGATAGTGTCGAAAAAGCGCTTGAATTTGTGCAAGAAGAATTAAACGTGCTTTATCTGCAAAACCGTCATGAACCAATTACTGACAAAAAGTCTCATAATAATTTGCAAAAATGGTTGCCTTCCGCATCATCGGCCCAGGTTGCCAATACTACGCAAAAGCCGTTCCATTTTTCTGCTCGAACTGCGCCTGTTGCCAGCTTTCAGCCTCAACAGATATGGAGACCGAGTTTTCAAGGTAATCAGGCTACTCCTTATGGCAATGCCAGCGGTATGCCTTCGCGACCGCAGCAAACGTTCCGCGCACCGTTAACTAACACTCAGCAAATGTTTCGCGCTACGCCACCCAATTATAATCGATTTAATAACAATTTCCAAATGCAACCGAAGCATGTAGGACCTCAAAATTTTGGCCCTAAGCCGATGAGTGGCGTTAGTCACTACGTTACAAGAGAAAAGCCGTCATTTGGACAGCCCTCGAAGCACGATTGGCAAAAGAGCGGTAACCCGCCGCCATCTAATTATTTTAAAACAAAGGAAATGAATATGAATGTTTGCGCTGATTACGGTGATCAGTATTATTATCCGGAATATTATAACGAACCCGACTATAATTTGTACGCGGAAAGCACGGAGTATTATAACATGGAATCCACATATTGCGCGGACAATGAGGGCCCAAACTTTGAAAATTTTGCTATAGATTACTCGCCACACATAGCTGATGAACCTCAACCAAGTACTAGCTCTGCCGGAGAGCAGGATTTTCAGAAGCACAAGGGGTCAGACAAATTAAAATAGAATTAAATCTCCAAACGCAAAGGCAGCTTCCGTACATTCAGATTTCGCAACCACCCTTGAAACTTTTAATCGATACTGGTGCCAACCAATCATTCATTAGTCCGGAAGCTGTGGATGCATTTTTTTGTAACTTTCCCTTAAATTTCGATCCCTTTGAAGTCACAAATGTGCATGCTACAACCAGAAACAATTACTCTATTACTATACCTACTTTTACAGAATTTCAGGAGCCTGAAAATATAAAATTATTCATTTATAAGTTTCATGAGTATTTCGATGGGCTCATAGGTTTAGACCTATTAGAGAAATGGGAAGCTAAAATTGATCTTAAGAATAAATTATTAATAACTCGATCCTCTTCCAATAGAATCAGCATGTACAATTCTCGCAATGTAAATCTGTATGAAGATGTTATACCTGCAAACTCATCAAAATTACTTAGACTTCCAATTAATTGTAAGGATGGAGATGTAATTATTCCCACGCAATCTATATCCAACTGTATCATTAGGGACTGTTTAACTGTAGTAGATAATAATCGTGGATTTGTGGAAGTTGCTAACCCCACCTCACATGATATAATATTTTCAATGGACCGTGCCGTACAAGCAGAAACTTATAATATAGAGTGTACGCATACTGAAGAATCGCCTCACGAAACTCAGTATTCAAATATTACACAAGTGACAGCCCGCGCGAAAGAAGTAATATCGCGTTTACGAACAAACCATCTCAATGAAGAGGAGCGTATTAACTTAGAAACTTTATGTGGAAAGTATGCCGATATATTTTATATAGAAGGGGAGGCCTTAACCTTTACCAACAAAATTAAACACCGAATTCGTACATCTGATGAAATTCCGGTCCACACAAAAAGCTATCGTTACCCATATGTCCATAGAGATGAAGTCAGGGATCAGATAGGCAAAATGTTGAATCAGGGAATTATTCGGCCGTCAGAGTCTGCCTGGAGCTCACCTATCTGGGTCGTCCCAAAGAAGGCTGACGCTTCTGGGAAAACTAAATGGCGCCTAGTTGTAGATTTTAGGAAGCTAAACGAGAAAACTTACGATGACAAATACCCAATACCTAATATTAACGATATTCTGGACAAGCTAGGAAACTGTCAGTATTTTACAACCCTCGATCTTGCGAGTGGTTTTTACCAAGTTGAGATGGACCCAATTGACATCCCCAAGACCGCTTTTAACGTAGAAAATGGGCACTATGAGTTTTTGAGAATGCCGATGGGATTAAAAAACTCCCCATCCACTTTCCAGCGTGTGATGGACAATGTCCTCAAAGAACTCCAGAACACAGTCTGTCTCGTTTACTTGGATGATATTGTAGTGTTCAGCACATCGCTACAGGAGCATATAATTAACCTCGAAAAAGTATTCAAAAGATTACGGGAGTCAAACTTCAAAATACAGTTAGACAAGTCTGAGTTTCTTAAATTGGAAACTTCTTACTTAGGTCATGTTATAACTAGAGATGGTATAAAACCCAATCCCGATAAGATTATCGCGATACAAAACTACCCTATCCCAACTACCCCTAAACAAATAAAACAATTCCTTGGCTTGGTTGGCTACTATAGGAAATTCATCCCAGATTTCGCGCGTATAACGAAACCACTCACACAATGTTTAAAAAAAGGTAGAAAGGTTATTATTAATTCAGAATACACTGAAAGTTTTGAGCAATGTAAAACTCTTATAACTAACGACCCAATTCTGCAATACCCAGATTTTACAAAAGACTTCATCTTAACTACCGACGCCTCTAACATCGCATTAGGTGCTATTCTATCGCAGGGTCCAGTGGGCTCGGATAAACCGGTATGTTACGCTTCCCGCACTCTTAATGAGAGCGAGATAAATTACAGCACAATTGAGAAGGAGCTTCTCGCAATCGTTTGGGCGACAAAATATTTTCGACCCTACTTGTTCGGTAGAAAATTTAAGATCATTACAGACCATAAACCACTTCAGTGGGTTATGAGTCTGAAGGAACCCAATTCTAGACTAACCAGGTGGAAACTTAAGCTGTCCGAGTATGATTTTACTGTAATTTATAAGAAGGGGTCAAGTAATACGAATGCTGATGCACTTTCTCGCATTCAAATCAACAACGAGGAAACATGTTCAATGGTAGCAAATGCATCTGAGCGTTCGCCCTCTATAGGGAATTCATCTACAGCTTCCGCTCACACTAGTCAAGAAAATCCAATCCTTGAGGTCCCGATTGTCGATGAGCCATTAAATAAATTCCATAGACAAATCCATATAAGTGTAATAGGTGATATTAAAAAGCGCCCCACAGCATCCAAACCATTTGATACACATAGTAGGACTGCTGTGCAAGTATCAGAATCAAATTTAGAGACCGATGTAATAAGTGTTATCAAAGAGTATGTTAATCCCAAGGTTAAAACTGCGTTGTTAATAAAACCCCCGTTAGCTATGTATGACATTATACCTGTTATACAGAATAATTTTAAAAACTCGTCAATGAACTTAGTATTAACTAAAAGGGAGGTCGAAAATGTCAAGGAATACTTAAGACAGCAGGAGATAATAAAACATTACCACGATGGAAAAACTAACCATCGAGGTATAACTGAATGCTATCTGGCTCTCTCCGAACGTTACTATTGGCCGAAAATGAAAGATGAAATTACTAAATTTATTAACAACTGTACTATCTGTGGACAGGCGAAATATGATCGCCATCCTATTAAACAAAAATTTAATATCGTACCCCCTGCCAGTAAACCATTTGAAATTGTTCATATAGATCTGTTAACAATCCAAACTGAAAAATATCTAACAATTGTAGATGTATTCTCTAAGTATGCTCAAGCGTATCACATACGAGACGGTACAGCAGTTAGTATTTTACAGGCACTGTTGAAATTCTGCACGCACCATGGTTTACCTTTAACTATCGTATCAGATAACGGAACAGAATTTACAAACCAATTATTTAGTGAATTCACTAAACTTCATAAAATAACACATCATAAAACTCTACCGCACACCCCCAATGATAATGGGATCGTGGAGCGTTTTCATTCGACCTTATTGGAACACCTACGTATTTTAAAGTTAACACACAAAGGTGAAGATGTAATCAACCTCGTTCCTTACGGTATCTTAGCATACAATAGTGCAATTCATAGTTTCACCAAATGTCGACCGTTTGATATTATCACCGGACATTTCGATCCGCGAGGTCCCTTTGATGTCGATTTAACCAGTCATCTCATGCAGCAATATACCGAAAATCACAGAGATAAAATGAAATTAGTTTACGACTTCATAAACGAGTCTTCTCTCAAAGACCGTACGAATATTATAGAGAATCGTAATAAAACCCGCGAAACCGAAGTTGAGTATCAACCCCAGCAGCGTATTTTTGTCAGTAATCCCTTAGCAAGTCGTCAAAAGATAGCCCCTAGATATACTCAGGATACCGTGTTAGCCGACTTGCCGATACATATTTATACGTCGAAAAAACGAGGTCCCGTCGCTAAAAGCCGGCTGAAGAGAGTCCCTAAAAGCGCCCAATTGTTTCAGGGTGCTACTGGTCCTGATTGCTCCTTTGATAGCAGCCCAGGAAACAAATCAGAAGATAATACTTGAAAGCCTGGACGATGGCCCAGGGATACTACCTTTTCGGCTCGGAGCTACGAAACTTATAACTCATTACCATACTTTCTTACAATACATACAGATTCGAGACATTGACGATAAGATTAGACTATTACAATATCAGTTAGATAGCTATAAGCATAAATTAGATAACAGCACATACATGCTGTATGAGCTTCAACTAGATTACGTTTCTAATAAAATATTGAGTGTAGCACACCATTTAGAGTCGTTAAAACCGGGTCGTATAAAGCGAGGTCTCATTGACGGTTTAGGTTCCATAATTAAAAGCGTTACAGGAAATTTAGACTATTCGGATGCAATTAAATATGACAATATTATTAAAAATTTACAGGATAATAATTATAAAATTACTGAAGAACTGAATAACCACATTAGTTTAAGCAAAGAATGGATGGTCCAGCATTCTAAAATTATTGAACAATTAGTAACAAATCAAGCTAAGATTAATGAGACATTACAGTTATTAGTAAGTAAAGATGCTTACAAAGATTCTAATCTTATAAAATATGCGAAATTCGGTCAGTACTTAACCATAATCACAGAAAACCTAGATGAAATCTTAAACGAGTTAATCCGAATAGAAAACATGTTGGCGTTTATCCATAGTGCCAGTTCACATCATTCTATGATTAGCATTGAAGTTTTACGACACATGATTGAACGATTACTTGAAATCTATGGTAAAGATAAAATATTAAATTTAGAACTTAGAGAATATTACGATATTATTAAACCAGGTTATTATTATTCAGGCAATCAAATAGTTATTTTATTCAAACTGCCCATATTTGCTACTGAAAGTTACGATCTGTACAAGTTATCAATCGCTCCTAATAAGCTTAGGCAGGCCCTTATCCCTCCTTACCCACTGATTGCAACCAACAGGGAAGGTTATGTGTACATAGAGGCTGAATGCCCGAAGTACAACGATTGGTATCTCTGCGGGAACAAGATGAACTATCATCTGCGGCGACATTCGGATTGTATTCAGAGCCTCATCGTGAACCAGTCTTTCGATGGAACCTGCAAAATTGCAACCGTATCACTATCAAGAATAGCTATGGAAGAATTGGACGAGAAACACTATGTCATATCGTTTGTCAATGCAACAAGAGTACACACGCTCTGCGGACGAGAAGATTATATTATCCTGAATGGCAGTTATTTGGCTACTATTCCTATCAACTGCTTCCTGTATACTTCTGAATTTACTATCACCAACCTTAACGACCACGTGGAGGGACAACCTTTGAAAATAACAAAACTGCACTATAATACGAATATTCAAGCAGAAGTCATGCAAGTCAATCTCAACTCAATTGATCTCACAAAATTGCACGATGCCCAATACAAAGTACTGTCGCAGCCCTCAATGCAACTACGACCGATACAATCGGAATACTTATACCATACAACGATCCCGTTCTACATCATACTATCCAGTGCATTGGTGCTTGCTATATTCATCATCTTGAGACGCCGTAAGATGTCCCAGCCTAAAGTCGACGAGCAACCTGCTGAAGTTACAACATACGCAGTACCTGGAGAATCTGGAGCACCAAAAACACATTCAGCAATATTTTCTCAGTTCAAACTTCAAAAATAATTGCTGATCTGACGGTGGAGGTGTTATAGTACGCACTACTATGTAAACTGCAAGCATGCAATGGCCTCGATACAGCGCATGGAAACAGCCTGCACGTGGAACCTAAAATGCTGACACCGGCCCGTGACGCTCGTCACTCGATTCCCATGCCTACCGGATATGTGTTTACCTATTGTTAATAAAATATTAATATCGCATTCTGTATCTAATATCGATCGGAATAGGAACTTACTTTTGTAATAATTTAGTTATAGTTTCTTTTCTGTAATTTTACTGAAATTAAAGTTAGTTTAAAATCATTTTGGTTTTTTTTGGGTCCTCCGACAGCGACGTACATATTTTGTGTATAACAAAAAAAGAAAAAAAGTCTGTTACAGACAGATGCTACATTTCGCATTAGACAAAGATTAATGATTATAAAAAATATATCGATCGTTTAAGTGTCTCATATAATATCGCTATATCTAATTGATCGCTTATAATTCAATATCTACTGCTCTGCTTGTCTGTTTGTACATACTTTGAGATCGATCATAAGTGACATCTTTGTTATTAAACGACACGGTTGGCGCAGTGGCTAAACAATTAGCTTTCTGCGCTACGTGTCGCGGGTTCGATCCCCGCACGGAACAAATATTTGTATGATCTACAGATACGAGTAGTTGTTTCGGGTCTGGTTGTGTGCGTGTGACATGTATGTTTGTAAACTGTACCTACGATACAGGAGAAATCCTAGTGTGGGGCAAAGTTTTTTAAAAAAGAAGAAAGGTGAAGAATATTAATTGCAGTCGAACATATTGCCATCTATCGGGCACAATTCCAAAATCCGGCTACCTTGAATTTTCTAACATAAAAACCTACTATTCATTTCCCCAACCTGGCATCGAACCCTGGACCTCACGCTTAGCAGTTGCGCTTATGACCACTAGACCAATAAATCTGTAGGATATTACATAGCATCACGCCTGTAATCCCGAAAAGGTTAGGCAGAGATGTACTATTGTACATCCATATTTCGCTGATGCCGTCAATGAGTCTCATGTAATAAAGACCACGCTTACAGACTACATAGTGCTACTGAGAATTTCCATACAGAAAAATCCAATAACACTTTTGCTCGACCCGGGAATCGAACCCAGTACTTAACGAATCAATGAATCTGTAGGGTATTCGGTACTAATTATATCTTAATAGCTATTTTGAATACCGCGCTCGCATATAACGCTTGTCGACTGGAATTAACCAATGTACCTATCAGTAAAAATCACGATTAGCATAAATCCGATGGGTTCAGTAGATAAATTGTTTTATGTAGAGACAGGTTGCTGGCCTTGTACTAGTAGGTTCTAGATATCTTAACTTGTTGCCTATCTATAAGATAAGATATGAAGGCACGGCCTCTTTGGTCTAGTGATCGCAAGCGCGACTGGTAAGCGTGAGGTCCTGGGTTCGATTCCCGGGACGGGCAAAGTGTTATTGGGTTTCTTCTGTATGAAATTCCTCAGTAGCAGCACGGAGTCTGGAACTGTGCCTGATAGATGGCAAAAGGCTCGCCCCCTATTACCTATGTATATGGGATTCAATTACGGCGTCGGCGAAATGTGGGTGTATAATAGTACACCTCTGTCTAACCCTTCTGTGTTGTCTTCTGTTTTCTATCGATTTAATCCTTCAGCCGCTTCGTCGCTTAATTCACGAGCGAACCCACGGTTTAAAGTAATGCTGTAAATAGTTAATTGATGTTTTAACGATCTTCTATTGTTTCGATCATACTTTACGGGCCATACAAGATATTAATGATTTATGCTTCATAAATCAGATGTCGGTTAAATGCGTCTGCACATTTCTGATGTTTCTGATTGTTTTATGTTATATATTTTTTTAAAACCATTAATATTGGAATTCTTTTTAAAGATATTTTCTTTTATTAACGCCCAGAAATATGGCTGACGGAATCGCGACAGAATGATCTATGAATATCGATTGTGCGTCAAATCTTTAGTGCAAATATTGTTTTGATGGACACGTGTCATGGTTGACCGATCAACTATTTTGCTACGTGTCGCAGGTTCGATAGCCGCTACGAACAAATTTTTGTTTTGTACCTATATCCTACAGATTTATGTCTAAATTTCAGCCTGCGACCTAGAATGTTCTAACAGAGAAACCCCGCTTATGCCCTGGCTTCCCGCCCAGCAGCATCAATTAGACCAGTAAAGTGAGCAACTCAGTGAAGGTTCTAAAATGTGCCTGGCAAATGGCAATAGGTTCATTACTACAGTATCATTATGTGGTCGATATCTCTGTCTATCCTGGAAGGGGAAGTCGTGTTGCTACTCTTATCATAAATGACGACACGATAGGCGCAGTGGTTGAGCGATCGACTGCTACGCTACGCTTACGCTATGCGCTAAATTATGGTGGGGCAAATTAAAAAACAAAAAGTGTCTTCTTTCGTATTTGTGTCAAGTTTTTTACAAATCCGTGTCATCAATAGGTTGGTTTTGTCGGTAATTTACTAAATTATTCCCTTCCTGTTGCGTGAGCGTCCTTGCATTGTCACCCTATTACTGGGCTTTGTTTTTCATTGATTTTCTTTCGTTTGTTGGTTGAGTGTTTTATTTGGACTATGTAGATTTAATTCAGTCAGTGACAGAAGTAAGTAATTACTGTAGAAAGTAATGTATTTTTTTTTTCGTGGATGAAGACCTGGTAATGACATGAGGTTAGGGAGCTATGTACTATTGTACACCCACATTTCGCTGATGGGAGGGGCTCGTAGCTATAATTAGCGCTTGCCGAGTGAGTTCTTGAATGAGTGACCATTTTTCTTCGGATCATTTGACCTCAGAAAGCACGTTAAGCAGTTGTTCCCGGGTGTCATAAAAAGACAGTCGTTACGGGTGTCAGCAGCCCAAAGTCTGACAACCAGTGTAACCTTAGAGTATCAGTGTCACCCAGTAATTGGATGGCGGAGGTCAGTGGCAGTCGCTCCGTGTAAAATACTGATATACAGCCAGAACCGGTTAGATTGGATACCGACCCCAATGTAGTTGGGAAAAGGCTAGGTAGATGATGATTTCATCGATGGGAGATAGTGCGTGGTGCTTTCGTTGGCTTTACTTTATATAGTATCTATACTGAACTTTATACTAACGCACTTTAAACTATCAAAATGCTCGGTTCTAAACGCGAAGCAATACCTAATGCCCCACACTAACGAGATCGCTTTGAGCTCGCTCGGGTTAATGCTAGCTTTTAGCTGAGACATTAGACGGATTTGAAGCTATTACGTATATTGATATTTTGGCAAAGGAACATAGAATAATGATAAGGATTAAAGATATTGAAATTGCCTCATTGGTGTCGTGTTTGCAAGTGTGTTTGCTGAGCGTGAGGTCCTGGGATCGACGCTCGATCCGGGGAAATAATTTTCTGGGGTTTTTTCTGTTAGATACGTTTTAGTCTCGATAAGCGGCACGGTTGACGCTGTAGTTGAGAGATTGACTACTACGCTACGTGTCGCAGGTTCGATTCCCACACGGAACAAATGTTTTTATGATCTAAAGATAGTTGTTTTGGGTTTAGGTTTTTGTGTATGTGAACACACACGGCGCCTCGGAAAGCACGTAAAGCCGTTAGTCCTGCGCCTGATCTCTCTCCGGTCGTGTCGGATTGCCGTCCCATCGGACTATGAGAGTTAAGGAATAGAGAGAGCACCTGTGTTTGCGCACACACTTGAACTCTATAATATCTCCTGCGTATTTGGCTGATCTCGGATGAGATTGGCCGCCGTGACCGAAATTCGGTCAGGAGGACATTAGATATAGGCGTAATGGTATGTATGCTATTTCCCGAAGGTTGTGGGCGTTTGGCAGAGATATAGATACTATATACCCTAATTTCGCCGATGCTGTTATTGAAGTCCCAGGTTATTAACCTGATTAAGTGCCACCAGGGCACAGTTCCAAATTCAAATACAGAAAAACCCATTAACACTTTGCCCGACGCAGCCATCGAACCCAGGACGTCACACTCAGCAGTCGCGCTTGCGATCATAGTTCAGCGAGGCTGTCAATATAATAAATACAATTTGCTTATTTAACTGCCTAACCCTTCGGGGATACAGGCGTGATGTTATGTTACGTATTTATTACTAAATTGTAGTTTTTTTTAAATCAATGGCTATGTAAGTCAGTACTTACATGATCATATAAAGAAATTTTAATTTCTTTAAAAAAAATCTTTGTCTCATACTAGGAATGATTCCTGTATCGTGGATGCGTTTACAAACACATATATTCACATACACAAAGACCAAGACCCGAAACAACTATATGTAGATCATACCAATATTTGTTCTGTGTGAGAATCGAAACAGCGACACGCAGCAAAGCTGCTCTTTCACGCCAGAACGGCTGAACGGATCTGAATGAAATTTGGCACAGAGATAGATCATAGTCTGGAATAGCACATAGGCTTTTTATCCCGAAAAATGTACGGGTTCGTGAATCACGCGGGCGAAGCCGCGGGCGGAAGCTAGTAAGTAAATAAAGTTCGTTGGACCTGATGCAGCTTTGGCAATTACGAGTACTTAGTGTATAATAGTTAGGACTCTGTGCGTCCCTGTTGCAGATAAATCGCCCCAACTCGCCCCTTGGGTCTCTTAAAAGACGAGAAAGGAATTATTAGCAGGTAAATGAACTGCATTTCTGTATGGCTACCGATAAAATAGTAATAAGTACAATTCAAATGAAGTTCAGATAACACAACATAATATAACATAACATAGCATCGCGCCTGTATTCCCTGAAGGGTTAGGCAGAGGTGTACTATTACACACCCACATTTCACTGATGCCGTTATTGAGTCCCATGTAATAGGAGGCCAGCCTATTGCCATATACCGGGCACAGTTCCAGACTCCTTGCAGCTACTGAGAACTTCCATAAAAAAAATACCCAATAACACTTTGCGCGACCTGGGAATCGAACCCAGGACCTTACGCTTAGCAGTCGCACTTGCGACAACTAGACCAATCAAGTAGTCAATTGGAATTTAGATTATTAAGAGAAATAAACATTTTCCCTGTTACAGCAAAACCTTTGTTCTTCATGGTTCAATATCAACAACTCAATTATGAGCACCAATTAGTGCGCAGGTGCACATCAATATTTTTACGTATTTTGAGGCCTAGATTTGAAGCCTCTCTGCAGACAGGCCAGAAGCCACTACTCTTTGTAAATATTAATCTTGTTCACATACAACAGGCCAAGTCTCCTATTTCTTAAGTTCTTTAATAGTTTTGTGCAAGGAAATCCAGTCTGTCCATTGCTGACTGTTTTTTAACAACGGTTTGAGCGATTCCCTTAATAAATTTTGCCGATTAGACAGAAGAAAAAAAAAGTGAAACGACAAAAAGATTACGTCCAGAGTTGGGCAGTAACATGTTCTTATGCACTAATTAATTCACCATCTTCTTTGTTGAACTCTCCTTACAAATAGGCACTCGTGAGGGTCTCATCACTTTCGCCGACAAAGCAAGTTAACTCATATAAAAAAAAAAACAACCCATTACTGTCCCACTGCTGGGCAAGGGTCTATTCTCAGAATGAGAAGGGTTAGGCCTTAGTCCACCACGCTGGCCCGGTGCGGGTTGACGGACTACACACATCATCAAGAACTTTATGTCAGCCTCTCAGGTGCAGGTTTCTTCACAATGTTTTTCCTTCACCGTTAACGCAAGTGATAATCAAATTTTGATCCGCACATGATTCCGAAAAGTCAGAGGTGCGGGCTGGGTTTGAACTCAGACCCTCCTGCATGGAAGGCAAGCATTCAACCGCTAGGCTATCACTGCTTCTTATTATTCTTATTGATTAAGAAAATACCAAGTCCATAATTGATTATTACCTAATAATAATTTACGAAATGAATACGATTAATTTATTGAACCTGTAGTGGCGAATAGCATGTGATGATAATATAATACAAATTAGCCCTATTTGTTGATCTTGTGCAAATTTACTTAGTGCACATTGAACGTATTATACAAAGTGGTAACAACATAATGTTGTCAATAATTTAAACCATATTCTGAGAATCGCGTTAGTAGTTCGTACACCAAAAATTATCAAATTATATTCAAGTGTATAGCCAGATTTTTATTTTGTACTTTGAAAAATTGTATAAGCTAAGCAAGTTTACTAAGTTATTAACTTAGATCGACCAAAACACTTTTGATTTACCTACATTTGCGTAAAGTACATCTAAAATGTGCTGCTCAGAAATTATCAGCTACTTTCGAAATACGACCATATTGACAGCAATTCCGATTTTAAAATTTTGATGTAACACCTATTTTTGTCACTGTTGAGTATTTTGATTGACTAGTAGCGATCATATTTTAATTTATTGTCGTTATATCGTTACCACCCTGTATAAGTTACTCAGACCCAAATTAATCATGAGAGATCTGCATTTCACCGGCCTTGTATGAATAAAAATGCATCAGACCTGCCTAGCTTTATCCCAATGCGACACGGGTCAGTTCTCAGTCTAGCCAGGCTGAATATCAGTATTTTATTCAGAGCAACCGCTATCTGGCCTGCGCCATCCAATGACTGTGAGAGACTAATACTCTAAGGTTAGATTGGTTGTCATACTTTTTGGGCTGCTGACATCTGTAACAATTGTCATAGGTATTCCAAGATCAACTGCTTAACATGCTTTCTAAGGCACAGTCGGGTTTTCATATGTGAAGAACAGTTACTCCAAGATTTGACCGCAGCAAGTTCTGCTTAACATCGCATATCGACTCTTCTGTGCGGTAGTTACATAGCTACAACACGGCATTACGTTCTAGACGTCTAGCCTGGAGCCTTGAGAGGCTCGAGGGTATTAATATTCATTTCATATTAATATCTCTCTTCGTGTCTATTCTCAAGGGCAATAACACAATTACTGAGCTGCACCTAACATGTAGTAACACTCAGCGTGGGCGCAAAGATCAAAGGGGCACGTAAATAGGTGATAGTTAGCCATCGGCAGTTAGAACAATAATCTAGGTGTTGTTAACCAAGCTTTACTACTTGCGTGGGTTAACTAGACACGATTTACTACCTAAGTAGTGGCGATTCTGTTGTTGAGAAAATTTACCAATTTAGGTATAGTATGTCTCTTTAGATTTAGATTTTAGATTAAGATTAGCGGTGATAGCCTAGCGGTTGAACGCTTGACTTCCATGCAGGATGGCCCGCGTTCAAACCCGGCCCACACCTCTCACCCTCACTTTTCAGATCTTCTTCTAATCAGAATTCTATTATCACTTGCATTTACGGTGAAGGAAAACATCGTGAGGAAACCTGCACACCTGAGAGGGCTCCATAAAATTCTTGACCTAACTTAACCTAAGGCCTACCCCTTCTCATTCTGAGAAGAGACCCTTGCCCAGCAGTGAGACAGTAATGGGTTGAATTTATTATGTCTCTTTTTCTTAATTTATCATGTTTCTACATGACGAAAGGATGCAAGATATTTAACATCACGCCTGTATTCCCCGAAGGGTTAGGCAGAGGTGTACACCCGCATTTCGCCGTGACGTTATTAAATCTAATGTAAAGGCGAAGCAATATGCGAGCCTTTTGCCGTTTACTAGGCACAGTTCCTGAGCTGCACTTGTTTATAAAAAACAGTTTATTTATCATAAGTGGAAATGGTAAGGACTTAAAATCAATGCCCTATACATCTGTAATACTATCGGTATTCAAATGTTGTCTAACAACATATCTAACGCATATTCGCGATTAACCGCTCCTACCGTAATAGAGTGTAGAGTTGTGACTAATCTATCGATATTCGATATCGATAGAACGAATAATGGTAACTTGAAGGCCTCAGTAGTCTAGTCGTTGCAAGTT
The DNA here is from genome assembly GCA_947562105.1 of Shargacucullia verbasci. Taxonomy (NCBI): domain Eukaryota; kingdom Metazoa; phylum Arthropoda; class Insecta; order Lepidoptera; family Noctuidae; genus Shargacucullia; species Shargacucullia verbasci. The sequence goes on from OX387306.1 coordinate 4,492,110, forward strand.
CGGTTGCTGGCTCAAGTAAATTGTTGTTTGGGCTTTAGTTAGAAAATTCTCAGTGACATACTAAAGTTGGGAACTGTGCCCATAGCAATAGGTTGTTCCATAATCCATGGGAAAAAAATAATAGCATCGGTGAAATGCACTGTTTGTTTTTTTGAGGATTAAAGGCGAGATGTTACGTCATAATAATTATGTTATTGTGCAGTTAAGATTGTTACAATTATACTTTAGTTACGATATGTTTGCTGATGAATGGTCAAAGTCTTGTCAGTACTTCTGAAGTATTGTGAGAGGGACTTATGAATGTTTCTTTTTTTGTTGTTGTTGTATGTAGCTTTAATTATTATAATTGCCAGGATAAATTAGGTGTAAATAATACGCCTCTGTTCGAAATACAGGCGTGATACTTAGTTATGTTATGTTATTCTTAATAATAACTCCTATTTTAACTAGTCCAGCAGATTTGTATTAAAAACTAGCTTTTGCCTGTGACTTCGTACGCGTATAATTTAGAATCTGATATTTTCCTGAGGTATAATGGAGCCTATATTTTAAGTTAGACCTCTAACAATACATCGGTGAAAACTGTATTCAATTCTATGCAGTAGTTTTTGCGTGATAGTTTTACAAACATAAAGACAGACAGACAAAAATTCTAAAATCTGTTCTTTTGACTTCTGTTGCTCTAATAAAGACCCCCCATATTGGTTTTTCTCCAGTATCTATAATGTACAGACATCGGTCTGTTATAATTTTATTAAATGTATAGATACCTCAGAGAAGCAATTTTATCGACATTATCCTATCACTATCCCTAACCGCAGGTGTGGCGCTTACATTACATTAGTATCGTACTAACTAGGAATGTCGATATTCTTTCCGTCTCGATACATATCGACTGGTAGCAACTCTATCTATTCATTGTATCGGATAAAAACAGGCATTGCATACATTTTTGTGGTAGCCTGTTTTCTTTATTAATATTTGGTAGAGAAATTATTTCAAGCGAATTACTTATCATAGTAACATGTCTTTATTCCCCGAAGGGTTACGCAGAGGTGTATAGTTTTGCACCCACATTTAATTTTTTTTATGGGATAGGCGGCAAGCGAGCAGACGGATCGCCTGATGGTAAGCGATTACCGTCGCCCATGGACACCCGCAACACCGGAGGAGTCACAAGTGCGTTGCCGGCCTTATAAAAAGGAGTACGCTCTTTTCTTGAAGGTTTTTCTTCATTGACGGCGATATAGAGTCTCCTGTATTAGGGGCGAGTCTTTTTAAATCCACCGTGCATAGTTCCAAACTTCTTGCTGCTATTGAGAATTTCTGAACGGAAAAACCAATAACAGATTACACCCGGGGATCGAACCAAGGACCTCATACTCTACAGTCACGCCTGCAACCATTACACCAATGATGCAATTATATTAATATTTGATTCATAAATTATTTCAAGCGAAAATATTAGATCAATTTTCCTACCAATAATAATATTATGTACATTAATTTAATGCTTTATTTTGCAAATAATAAAATAGTTTAGCCATTATTTGTTGCTCATTTAGCAAAATTTGTTATCTGCATAATTTATAGGAATTTAAGCGAATGCTTTGGTAACATTAAACTAAATAAATTGATTTTATAAACATGTGGGCCATAATAAGGTGAACGCTCTCGGTTAACCCGCCAAATTTAAATTTTATATGGTTTTCAGTAATACATTCTGCCTCAATGGTCTAGTGATCCCAGACGCGACTTCTGAGCGTGAGGTCCTGGGTTAAATGCCCGTGTCAGTCAAAGTATTATTGGGTTTTTCTATGTGGAAATTCTCAGTAGTAGCACGGAGTCTGGAATTGTGCCCCGTAAATGGCAATTGGCTCGCCCCCTATTACATGGGACTCAATAACGGCATCGGTAAATTGTGGGTGTACAATGGTAGACCTCTGCCTAATCCTTCGGGGAATACAAGCGTTATGCTATGTTAATACATTATAGATTTAGGTAAACGCGAAAATAACCCATCTATATTGATAACTTTATACTTAAATATTAACTTAAAAATCGCTATCATAGCTAAACAAGCTCAAAATTCTATGTGACTTCTATGTGACTTAGGCGTGATGCTACTCGTATGTTATGTTAGGTGAAGTTTTTTCCGTACTTGCCCTGGTTAAAAGCACCCCTAACTCGGAAGTCGAGGCCACAACACCTAAACAACATGCTCGACGCAAAATACTTTTTGACTTATTGCAAAGAAATTTGAACAATAGCAATCCTGTAACAGTAAAGATCGAGCAGCTTGCTTCCAATTACGACGATTACAGTGATTACGGCACAGGTAACCCAAGACCGATTGTCTTAAATTCCACCTAATGAACCCATTTATTCGGTAAACGGTGCGTGTGCGCGTGACATACGGGTGTGGAGGATTGGCAACTGTAGACGTTTTGTTGTGTTTCATTGTCGTTGGGTGAATTTTTGAGTTCGATTTCTGGTCTTATAAGATGTACTAACCATCTTTTTTTTCTTTTTTATGGAACGTTATCCCCCTTTAGAATTTATTTCTGCATCAAGAATATAGTTTAAAAAGATACATCTCATCATGCACACACACGTATACACCCAGAACAAAAACAACAATCCATAGATTATACAAACATTTATTCCTTGCCGGAATGGAACCTGCGCACGTAGCGTACGTAGCGCACAAAACAAATCGCTTAGCTACTGTACACGCCTTGCTCTCAAATATTGGGTAGGTATTGTTTAAAACTCTCTTTCTCGGGGTCTGACTCGTACACGTCAAATTGACTAACCTCCTAAAATCTTTTATATATATTTTAATAAGTCTGTATTCCCGCCTGTAAATATTTTACATTATTATAAATATTGTAAATACTTAAATATTTTTTTGTGATATAAATTCTAATTTCCTCTACTTCAACAATACCCACAAGTAATTTTACTTTAATATGACCCACCCAAAGAAGTTGACTGCGACCGCGCCTGGCCACAACAGGTATGATTTAATCTCATATATTGACGGGTTGTCAAACTTCAACATCATTTGTTTAATCAGAAAAAATATCCATGAGCTGTCCATTCTTTCCGTCCGTATGTCACCCAATTGCGAGTCGTCATTGAAAATCACAGTAACAATTGACGCAAAGCTTTATTTTCATTTCGACACTCATTCTTCAAGGCCTGACTCAGTGCTCCAGGTTTATTGGGGCAAATGTTCTTTTGGAAAAAAATTACGAACATACCTGATTGGTCGGCGGATGCCGGGTGAGTTTCATTGATTTTACCAAGTGTTTGTCGCTATGTGAGTTTTGGTATTGTATGGAGTTAGATTATAGGTATCTACAGTGCAGTCTATAGAGATTTTTTTCTAGAATTGTTCGAATTAGACGCCTTAATTTGAAAGTCCGACTTTAACTGTCTCATTGGTCTTGAAAATGAAGTCCTAGGTTTGATCCCAAAGTCAGGCAAAGTGAAATTCTCAATAGTAATAGTCGGTGTATAATAACAGACTCGCTCCCTATGACATGAGACTTATTAATGGCATCGGCGATATGTGGGTTACAAAAACTACCTCTGCTTAAGCCTTTGGGAATACAAGCGTGATGCTATGCTATTTATTATAATATATATTTTCATATAAAGGACTTTGGGAATTCTGGAACCGGACAATTTATTTATTAGAGTACCCACCATTTCTATTTAAATATTTAGTTACACCTGAATACTTGTAGTCCGAAATACATATAATGACGAGTATATATTTATATTGAATACTTATATTTATTTATGTTTTTCACACATAGAATAATATAAGGTTAAGAACCGACCAATCTTTTTATTACTAGGAAGTAACGAGCTGAAAAAAAAAATCTTTACGCTAGTACCAGAATTCTTTGATAGCTGATGCGCTTGCGCAAAGCGATGATGATGATCAATGCAATAATACCTCACGCTTGTGTGCTTTTATTTTGCAGGCATTCGTTAATCGTTGTACCAATATTTATTTTGATATATTTACAAAATATTATTCACGGTTGATGAAATTCATGCTCCAGGCTCGCTAATAAAATTCAAACTAGCTCGCTGATCTAATTCGGCATCTAAAACTATGTTACACGAAACATTTTTTTAAAACATGTTGCTACACAGAAATGTTTTTGAAACAGGTTGACTAAACAAAATTTTGTGAAAGGTTAAAATATTTTAAAGCCACGAACAGAGGCGATTGCTCCATCATCAAGTACTCTGCTCTTATAGAAGAAGACATGGGATTGCCTGCTGCCTTTTCTATAATATTAGATTTCGTTTCATATAGAAAAAGTTGCTCTGACTGACAGCCATCCCAAAATAATGTGTACCTAAACACAATTATATTCCACTGAGGATCTGGCACTCCAATTTTGTCGATCTCGTTTTAGACTGATATGCGTTGCACGGGGGTGAGTTTATAGCGAACAAATGAGCATACAAATTTAAGACATCTTTCTTAGCAACGGCTTTTATACTAAGTACTTAATCAGACTGCCTCATTTGTCTAGTGGTCGCAAGCGCGACTGAGGTCCTGGGTTCGATTCCCGGGTCGGTCAAAGTGTTATTGGGTTTTTCTGTATTGAAATTTTCAGTAGCAGCACGGAGTCTGGAACTGTGCACGGTAGATGGCAATAGGCTCGCCCGCTATTACATGGGACTCAGAATAACATCATCGGCGAAATGTGGGTGTACAATAGTACACCTCTGCCTAACCCTTCGGGGAATACAGGCGTGATGCTATGTTATGTTATGTTATGTTACTTAATCAGTTTGTTTTGACCATAATGTTTTTACTCTCATAACAAAATGCATCGAGCTACGACGTAAAGACTTTTTTGTTCTAACCTTTTTGACTCACAGAAAAATCATCTAGTTTTAACCATACCACTTTACGTACTATTATTATTATTAATATTGGAATACCGAACGTTAGAATCAAAGCAATTATTAATAATAAGAGTCTTATCTAAGTGTCGGTATGTAGAGTGGTTGTTTTATTATTTCCGCTCGCTCCGCGCCGGATGAGCTAGCGTTATAATATTTAGGGTTCTGTAAAAACTTGGCTCTTTATTTTCGTTTATTTTATATATTGGTACATATATTTGCAGGAGATTAAGGAAAATATTTAGGAATGTATAAAATATCTCAATTTGTAAATTGTGTTGGAATTTTTCTGTAGAAATTCTCAATAACAGCGCGGATCTCCGCCCGGTTGATGGCAATAGACTCGGAGTGCCGGTATTAAAACCCCACTCACTCTCACATGTTTCGTATTTTAATTTTTAAATATATTGAGAGAAAAGAGAAATTTATTTGGACGATCATAGATTAGTCATAAGCGAAATGATTTACTATAGGTCTTTATTTGTTATTGAATAAAAAATGACCTATAATATCGTGTACCAAATGGATGGTCTAAAAAAATCCTACCTAATAATTTCATATCAAACCTACACACTAAATAATTTGTACGGAACTTAATTTATAGTATCGTTTCTAGCTTAACATTTATATACAAATATATATTAATATCGATTTATAACATCGTATGTTTGTCGATTTTTCTGCATTTATTAATCTAATTAAGCATACAACTTATATCGTAGTCAAGGTATGTCAAAGTAATGAATGTATACCGGTTTGGTTCTCGTGCCAAGACTTTTGCACTTGCCGTTGTCATAAATTATTATGTTATTAGTATTCTCATTAGTTTTAGAATTGGCGTATTGATTTATGGCTGTTAACTATCTAAGATAAGCAGAATAAGAGATCAAGTACATATTAAAATGTAATCCTATAGCTTTTTGATAATCACTGCCTCATAATCTAGTTGTTACCACCGCGTCTGCTGAGTACTAAGACCCGGTTTCGGATCCGGGTTGATCAAAATGTTATTGGGTTTCTCTGTATATATATTCTCATTGGCAACGTGAAGCGGGTGGTGGTGAATTTTAGCTTTAAAAATATACATTTGTAATGGCTGAATATAAAATTGCACTGAAAATCATTTCAGTATCTTGTAATACCCCGCATCTCTGACTTTTCGGAATCATGTGCGGATCAGAATTTGATTATCTCTTGCGTTTACGGTGAAGGAAAACATCGTGAGGAAACCTGCACACCTGAGAGGGCTCCATAAAGTTCTTAACGGTGTGTGTAGTCCGCCAACCCGCACCGGGCTAGCGTGGTGGACTAAGGCCTAACCCTTCTCATTCTGAGAAGAGACCCTTGCCCAGCAGTGGGACAGTAATGAGTTGAATTATTACTATCTTGTAATTGTTGCCCGAGGATATTGAAGCTGCAACTCCATGTTTTTACTGTCACTATATTTAACTGTTTTGATGTTAGGAGATCAACGGTCTTTGTAACGTATACCGTATTTTTATATGAAATAATAGTATTCTAGAGAAAACAATAGCTTTTAAGTTATGAAATTTTTTGAGGAGACCGTGAGTTGATTGTTGAGTATCCTTTCAGTGTATTTAATTTAAATAAAAACCTGAATACGCCACTTCTAGATTCACTAGCAAAACATTAAACAAAATATTATTTTTCATGACATCATTTTTTTATCCCACAAATGCGAAAGTAAGTTTGTTTGTTTGTTACCTTTTCACGTCAGACCACTGATCCGATCATCCTAAAATTTAGTATATACATTGTCAGGTGTACAGAAATGGACATAGGGTACCTTTCATCCCGAAAAAAAAACTTTTCCCGAGGAAAACAACAATAACGTTCTTATGATAACAGATGGCGCTACGTGTCTTTCGCAAGCAGATTACAACCCGAATTGATTGTCAAATTCTAAATTAACGTGAGCGAAAGCCGCAGGCAAAAGCTAGTTCGTAAATATATCAAAGATATAGTAATTTACGAATATCGTATAAATTTTGCACTGCATTCCAACAAATTAAACCCACAACTCAGTATAAGCCGCAGTAATTACATTGCACCGGAAAATGGAACGAGAAAAAAAATATTATACTACCCGAAAACCCCTAATTACTGCTCGAAACACGTAGTAGGACAAATGTACACCATAATTTTTACAAGTAACGATTGCTATTTGACATTTATTGTGGGCATTAAGGGAACGATACTCGCCACAAATACGAGCGGCCATTTTGTACACGACGTGAATTCAAAATGGCGGATTGTGGATGCGTTGACATGTTGTTGTTTTTGATTAGATTTTAGTATTAGTCACTTGTGCTTATTATTAAATAAGACAGCGTGTGTGTTTGATAATTTTTACTCAATCGGACACGTAAAGACTGAGTGGGTTTCTATTTTTTGGTTGTTTTGGAAATATAAACATTTTCGTAGTTTCATTTTCACATACTTAGAAACATCAAGAAAACACATAGCATCACGCCTGTTTTCCCCAGAGGGTTAGGCAGAGATGTACTTTTGTACACCCACATTTCGCCGATGTCGTTATTAAATCCCATGTAATAGGGGGCGAGCCTATTGCCATCTACCTGAGACTATTACTGAGACTGCATCATTGGTCTAGTGGACGCAATCATATGGAAATCATACAGAAAAACTCAATAACATTTTGCCCGACCTGGGCATCCAACCCAGGACCTCACGCTCAACAGCGCTTCCGACCACTAGACCAATGAGGCAGTCTCAGACATCAAGAAAATAATACATTTATTACTAAATTGGCATACCTAAGTCCACAATAGATTCAGTAACGACGTATTTCTCTACCTAACGCATCTATCTAGCCTCATTCTTCGTTATTATTACGACGCTATACTAGCTCGTGACTATTTTATAATTATCCTAAAAACATAGAGGTTACAAAAGCCTCGTCTCATCTTACCAGGCTACCAGGAAACTTAAAAACATAGGAATAAACACGATATACGAAACCGTTTTGCAACATTCGTATATTAAAATCCTTTCTAAGTGAAGGGATAAATTCTTAAAGGCCTCGCCTACTGGTCGGGTTCGGCACGTCTGCTTTGACATTGCCAATGCGTTGCTAAACTAACCTGTTTACAGTGCAGGACAAAATTAATGGCTACTTATTTCTGCCCTGAATTTAGTTGGTAAGGAAAGTTAACTGATTACATATAAACTAGCTTCCACCCGCAGTTTCGTCCGCGTGGTTTACGAACCCGTAAATTTTTCCGGGATAAATAGTAGCCTATGTACTATTTCAGACTATAATCTATCTCTGTGCCAAATTTTATCCAGATCCGTTCAGCCGTTCTGGCGTGAAAGAGTAACAAAGATCTATCCATCCATCCATCCTCACAAACTTTCACATTTATAATATTAGTCGGATAAGTAGGATAGTAGGTTTAAATTAACCGAATTTGACTGCCTCATCAGTCTAGTGATCGCAAGAGCGAGTGCTGAGTGTGAGGTCCTGAGATCTATTCCTGGGTTAGGTACTGTTATTGGGTTTTCCTGTATTTAAATTCTCTGTAGCACCACGGAGCTGAAACTGTGTTTGGTAGATAGCAATCGGCTCACCTTCGCCTATTACATGAGACTCAATAACGGCATCGGCGAAATGTGGGTGTACAATAGTACACATTTGCCTAACTCTTCGGAATAGGTACAGGTGTGATGCTTCTAAGCTAACTTTTTTTTTGAAATTCTTGATTATTATAATATGACAACTACTGACTGCTACACATAAGTCTGTAAAAAATTATAGTACTTGAACGAGACCAGTCCCTCATAAACAATGATAATAGTTCTGCTTATCCAAAGCCAAGCAAGTGGGGTTGTTATAACCACAATATTAGAACCAGTAGTCAGAGCTTTTTTAATCGGCAGTACGGTAAGTTTTATATAAACTACTCCATATAAACATTAGTTACACAACGTTCACTTTTAAAAACTGCGAAGCAAAGTTCTAATTACGAAATGTAAAAAAATGATGACTTATTAATTATACCATTCGTAAGTTACGTCGTAATAACAGTAGGTAAACACACTTTTGCTTCCAGTGTAAGGCAGTGGGATAGTATCTTGAGTGCTCGTGATCGTGAGATTTCTTTCGATCACAATGACAATCGCAACGAGGTCACTGTTTATCTTCATGGTTTTATTAACATTGGATGTGAGCAGAATTCCTAGCGGTATCGTAATCACAGTTATGATCTGCCACTGTATGGTGATGTGATTAAAATTGTCTATTTTGCCTACAAAGATCGTGTAATATTTGATGGTAATAATTGACTCGAGAGGATGAAAAGTTTATTTTATTTGAAGCATTTCATACATTGATAAAATTATATAAAACAAGAAAAGATACAAGAAAAGTCTTTTTGAGATATTAATCGCAAATGACATTTTATCGAACTTATAAATAATAATGAACATTATTATTTTAGAATTCTATGATTCAATCTTATTATTATCATAATATGAGTTTTTATCGTATTAAATTTAATGTTTTACTAGTCATAATTAGGTATAATGTTAAATATACAATTTAATTACAATAAATTGTAATTAAATCACACAAAAAATGTTTTTTTTTAAAAACTCATGCGCCATTTCATAAAGAACACATTAAACTAGTTCATAAGAACGCAATATAGCTGTGCTCTATATCTCGTCCGCCAGTGTACAATGGTGTTCAAGCCGACTATCGGCGAGCACCGAGATATACACTGTGGGACATTCAAACAGATTCTGTTCGACGATAATGCACCTCACATAGACGTTCCGATTTGTAGCACTAGGCTTGGGTTATTCATGTTTAGTATATTTAGGTATAGGAAAGACGATGTATGTATATTCACTAGTATATAAACTTACTTTGAAATTAGTGTAGGCTGAATACTATATACCAGACACGGACTATACCTGCCTAGCCTTTTTCCCAACTACATTGGGGTCGGCTTCCAATCTAACCGGTTGCGGCTGAATATCAGTATTTTACACGGAGCGACTACCATCTGACCTCCGCCACTCAATTACTGGGAGATACTGATACTCTAGGGTTAGACTGGTTGTCAGACTTTTTGGGCTGCTGTACGCGTAACGACTGTCATAGGTCTTCATATGACACCAGGGACCAACTGCTTAACGTGCTTTCCGAGGCACGGAGGGGTCTCGATGTGTGTAAAATGGTTACCCATCCAAGAACTGACCGCGGCAAGCGCTGCTTAACCTTACAGATCGACCAATCTGCGCTGTAGCTATGTAGCTACGAGCCTCTTCACCACGGACACTACTAAACGGACGGACGGCACGGACTGTACTAAATAATAGCGATAACATAACATAGCATCATGCCTGTATTCCCCGAAGGATTAGGTAGAGATGTAGGTACTATTATAATAGGAGGCGAGCTTATTGCCATCTACCGGGCATAGTTCCAAACATCTTGCCGCTACTGAGAATTTTAATACAGAAAAATTCAATAACACTTTGCCCGACCCGGGAATCGAACCCAGAACGCTCAGCAGTCCAGCTTACGACCAACTAATGAGGAAGTCATAGATAAATGCGTTGTTTTAAATAAAATCATAACCAACATGCTACATTTTAATAAACCGTAGATTATCACCTTACAACTTTTTGAAGTTTATTTTTATTCGTTACTAGCTGTGCCCGCGACTTCGTTCGCGTGGATGTCGGAACTTAACAATGTATTTTTTAGTGAGACCAAATGCACTTAACCCTATTTTTTTCTAAAATAAAAGTAGCCTAATTTACTCCTTATTACATCAGCGACCTGCCAATAAAAGTCCCGTCAAAATCGGTCCAGCTATTTCAGAGATTAGCCTATTTTGGTGTATGTACCGTATATATATTCATATGCATGTAGTAAAAAACGTTTATTTCAATATTACAAACAGACACTCCAGTTTTATTTATATGTATAGATATTTAAATTTCGGTACTATTAACTACATAACATAATTCTTATAATTGCATGAGATATTATTTTACTACATTTAAAACAAATTCCTATACTAAAAAACAGTGAGTCAAAATAAAGTCGTGTTAACAAATCGTGCTACTGATTCTAAAGTGAGACTGTTACACTTTATCTTGTCCTCAAGTGTACAAGATACTATCGGTACCAAGATATACTCAGTAGAACATCAGTAGGACATTCAAACAGATTTTGCTTGAAGATAACTATACTGTGCCTCATATAGATCTTTTCTTGTAACGCCTTGTGAATAGAAGGGTGGTTGGAAATTTATTGAAGATATTCAAAATATCTATTTCTCACACTATTGCATACCAGAAACAGAAAAAAATATACAAGAATGGAAACCAATAGAGATGTACAAGGGGCGGTCTTATCGCACTTGGCGATTTCTGCCAGAAAACCTTAGGATGGACAGAGTAGCAGGTAAAAAGAGAAGGGTATATTCTAGTTTCCAGCTGTACCTACCTAAATTTCATTAGTCCGCTAACTTAACGTGCTTGACCATAGAGCATTCCATTTTGTAATCGATTTACGTCGAGCAATGCGTTTGGTACACACTACTGCTAATTTTGAGAGCGCGGTTGGTGTAGTGAGCGATCGCGGACTCGATTCCAGCTCGGTACAAATATTTGAGTAGTTCAGATACTCTTCTGCTTCTGCGCGTGAACAATTGTGTTTGTAAATGCACCTACGATACTAAAATAAAGACGCAAAGTTAAAAAAAAAATCATGTCTATACGATTCCATACTGCAATGCTCAAAGTTGTATCATTAATGAAACAAAAAAAGAATTTTCCGAATCGGTTCAAGCGTCTTTGAGTAATCTGTGAATATACATAAAAAAAAGATACCGACGAATTGAGAACCTCCTCTTTTTTTGAAGTCGGTTAAAAAGTGTCCTCACTGTAGGTAATGCTTCTTATGACGTATTAATTAATGTAGGTACTCACACGCATATTGAGGTGAGGTGAGGTGACGGGTCCTTTAGAGACGAGAAAATTTAAATCGATGTTTTCTTCAATTAAATTAATCGAGATCCTATTTAATATTGATTGATTTATCAATAGCGCCAAATCCAAGGGACGTCAAGAATGAGCTGAGCTTCGTTAGAAATATAAAGCGAGTGATTTTGTAAATTAATTTCCGTTTAATTTTAAACGTTGATTTACACGTCAAATTATCTGCCATCACACTTAATCTCAAAGGGTTAAAATAGATTTAAATTTTAAGTTCAAAAATCTAATTTAAAAAATAGTGTTTCTTTTTTATTTATATTTTTTTTATACGCCACTATTAAACCTCTAGTTTTTGTCTTAGCATGTCACACCAATCCATGTTACCAAGATGGATTGGAAAATGGCTTGAAATGATGAGTGGCAATAGAGTTGCCCCAACATGGGGCTCAATAACGATATCAATAATAAATCCTTTGGGTAATACAGACGGGTGGGTGTGTATGTATTTACATGTAAATAAAATACCAAAACAATTACGAAATAGCCAAAAAAAGCAATTCGCTAAAAAAATGCATTCGTTTTCAAACAAATTTAATCAATCAATAAATCGCAAATGGCGCTGACATGGCGTGTCCAAGAGCCACGGTATATTTATATATCTTCAACAAAAACTAACATTTTATCCAGTACAAGTTCTACCACATAAGCGCAATGTGAGAAAGGGACAGACAAAAATATATATGGGATAAAAAGAGATGGAGTAGGTCGCGTGGCTGAAACTGGCTAGTTCGATAGATTTATCAGTTTTTATGACAGAACTTGCTTGAACACCTGATGATTAAGTATGGTTTTGCAATGAGACGTGCCTTCACGGTTATTTTTGATTATGGAGCGGCGCAAGTCTAAGTAAAGCAACAGTTGTCGGTGTTGTGATTGAAATATCGTCTTCATCACTTTTGAAGATACGAAGGACCACATCTGCTTTCCTCCCTGGTTAGTCTTTGGGTACGGGAGCACAGGCGTCAGCTAATGCCAAGCCTTTGACCACCTGTCAAATTCTACTTAGGCCCGGTTTCACCAATGATATAAGTAACAGACGGTTAAGTCACAAATCAGCCGTTTGACATGAACTTTTATATATTATGACTAAACGGTCTGTTATAATGTTTGGTGAGGGGCTCGTAGCTGGCCGATTTAACTGCGAGGTTAAGCAGCGTTTAACGCGGTCAGTCCTTGGATGGGTGACCATTTTTCATACATCGAGACCCTTGCGTACCTCGGTAAGCACGTTAAGCAGTTGGTCCTGGGTGTCATACGAAGATCTATGACAGTCGTTACGGGTGTCAGCAGCCCAAAAAGTCTGACAACCAGTTTAACCTTACAGTATCAGTGTCTCCCAGTAATTGGGTGGCAGAGGTCAGATGGCAGTCGCTACGCGTAAAATACTGATATTCAGCCGCAACCGGTTAATTTGGAAGCCGACCTCAATGTAGTTGGAAAAGGCTAAAGGATGATAATGTTTGGTGAACATTACCATGATGGGTGACAAGCTGATGTTCAGTGATATATCAGTGATAGTGATACACACAGTCGTCACAGAGACACTTAGTAATGACTCACTAATGACTTAAGATAACATAGCATCACGCCTGTATTCCCCGAAGGATTAGGCAGAGGTGTACTATTGTACACCCACATTTCGCCGATGCCGTTATTAAGTCCCATGTAATAGGGGTCGAGCCTATTGCCATCTACCGGGCACAGTTCCAGACTCCGTGTTGCTACTGAGAATTTCCATACAGAAAACCCCAATAACACTTTGGCCGACCTGGGAATTGAACCTAGGACCTCACGCTCAGCAGTCAGTCCAGTGACCAGTAGACTAATGACTTATATAATAATAATATCTTTATTTATGAAGAAAATAGACTGCCTCATTGGTCTAGTGGTCGCAACCGTGACTGCTGAGCGTGAAGTCCTGGGTTCGATTCCCAGGTCGGGCAAAGCGTTATTAGGTTTTTCTGTATATAAATTCTCAGTAGCTACACGGAGTTTGGAAGTGTGCCCGATAGATGGCAATGGGCTCGCCCCCTATTACATGGGACTCAGTGAGTAGTTGGATATTATAAGGGTTTAATCCCCGCGTCGGTAACATGCTGTTAGGAAATTCTCAGTAGCAATCCAGAGTTTTGAATTGTGCCCGGTAAACTGTGTACTATTTTAACTGCTATAATTAAGTTTTCTGGAAAAACAAATGTAGTTGTAGGTACTGCAATTATCCATCTTCTCATTCAAATCAAATCAAATCAAATTTATTTGTCAAAATATGGTCAATACAGGTGTCATTGTACAAAGTATGTCCAACACATATGCCATCTAAGTTATATGTCATACAAATATATCAAACTTATCAAAGCTAAGAATACCTTATCATCAAATTAATTGACAAATTGACAAAATAGATAAACGAAACCTTTGCAAGTTGTCTACATACATACACTCAATGTTTAAAGTTTAAATATTCCTTCACCGAATAGAAACACTTGTCCTTCAGCCATCTGAACAGTATTATTTTAAACTTCTTTTTAAAATATATCGCTCACATTGTCACCGTGCAATTAGAATTGGAACGTTTTAAAAATGCCTAAAAAGTTGAAATAAAAAAGTCTTTCCCACTTTGAACGGTTAAATGTAAAATTATATAAATATAATAATTATTACTTATAGATAACCTCTTCATCAGTCTAGTGGTCACAAACACGACTGTAGAGCGAGAGGTCCTGAGTTCAGGTTCGATTCCCGGGTCGGGCAGTGTTATTGGATGTTTTTGTACGGAATGCCTCAGTAACAGCATGGAGGTTGGAACTAAGTTCTGTAGACAGGAATAGGACCACTCCCTCTTACGTGGGCATAGGAAAAATGTGGGTTTACAGCAATACACCTCTGCCTATCACTTCGGAAATAAAGGCGTGATCCCATGTTATGAAATAACTTATTGCGCAGTCAGAAAAATAAAAACAAAAGAATTGCGAAACATGAAAAAAGATTGCTCAAAATTTCTTACCTTACAATCAGATGCGGAGAATATGCAAAAACAATACGCACGTAATTTATTTTCTAATTTGGACTTTTCCTAACTTTGTTGCAGTCGAGTCCAACCAATGGCCTTAACGATCTTGGGTTAGCCCAGGTCTAGACTAACCTTGGACTATTATTAACATTTGACCTGTTTGTATATCCATCCAAATCCAGCCGCGGTACTGCGGTAGTCTATTTTAGAACTGCACGACTAATCTTAATGAAATTTAAAAAAAAAGACAAATATTGTACATTATCTGTGTCTCCGACTAGCTCCCTTTGAAAACAAGCCCGCGTAACAATAATGGTTTCACTACACAAACCAATTCAATTGAAAATATTGTGTCTGACCAACTGTTCCTATATTTTATTCAGCGCTCGAAGCTGACCCGACCTCCCCACTAGAATAGCAAGCCGATTGTTGTTAAAAAAAGAAAAAAAAAGCGCTTCCAACTGATATCATCCAGCAACAATTTTTTTTTTATTCAAAGAAATTTATAAGTCATCCAATTGTTCATACTAACTTCTCATTTCTACAAGAAATTGTGTAGAAAAACAATTTTCATAGACTCACGTAAGAAAACTGGCAGTAAGATCAAATGAAGCCACTGAATTAGTTTACACTGTGGTCAGTGTAAAGGAAAAATTTCTTATTCGGAACGCGCACGTTGATAGTACGGTGGTTCTACCTCGTTTTTGAGGCTCTGCAGTGATGCGAGACAGAGACAGGTTTATGTCAGTACGCTTGGATAGAGCGGGACAGAGGTATTATTGCACCGGTAGTGAGGAGTGAAAGAGATCAATAATGAGACGCACGAGGAGTTGAAAAGGGATTTCAGATTAAGGTCGTTGTCGAGTCAAAGAACATGTTAGTAGGAAAATTTGTAGATAGGAATAGTTGAATAGGAATTAAAAGCTTTTACGTGTGACTCAGTGCGGCGAGTGTTGGAGTTATTCTGGGTACTACTCGTATGTTATACTCATTTATGAGTTTGTCGATGTTTATTGTGGAGGTTTTATAACTATTTGCGATTACAGAATTATTATTTCCATTCATTCTGTTTTTTTTTTTTCCAGACCCGTAACAACTATCTGTAGATCATACAAATATTTGTTCCTTGCGGGAATCAAACCCGCGGCACTAAGCGCAGAAAGCTAATCACTTAGCCACTGCGCCAACCGTGTCGTTTGTTTGAGAGGTCTTGTATTTAATATGAAAGAGCTTATTATATACACCAATTCTTTTGGAGAGTGAGAAGATAGACACAAGGTAAAATGGAGATTATGCAATATTAGTTTACCTTTTCCTCAGTTGAATGTTACTAACTATACCTTGTTTTAGTATACTTCAATATCGGGATCGTTTCTATATCAACGTGGCTATTAAATTTTGTCATTGTTATCTCAGTCATGTTGACCTGAATCATTACGACTCACTGAATAGCTTTCAAACTTTCTCGTAGTATAGGCATAATATGTTTTATCGCTTCTCTCATCGATAGTCTACTCTTTGGTGCCCAGCCTGGCCGGGCGAGCGCAGCTTTACATACACCCTCAGTCACTAGCTGAACGTCGCGGGTGTCAGTGCGTTCGGTTCTCCCCAACACACGTCATTACGCGGCATTTTGAAAAACGAACATTTTGAAAAACATATTCTAATAAAAACAAAAAACGATTTAGTGATTTTTCTGTGTGTGCCAGTGTTAAAATAACTGATTTTTACCCTGTGGTGGATGATTTTTCGTGGATTTTTCAGTGTTGTGCCGTTTTCAGATGTTGGATTTTTAATGTGAAAGATTACAGGATTAAGTAATGAACGTTTTATTTCGTGATTACGAAGCTGAAGGTTAGTTGTGTATTATATTTGGTATAATAGTGGCTTTTGCGCGTGAATCTCGCGTGTTTATACAGGGTGACTGGTTTATTTTTGTTTTGGAAAACGTGTTGATGATCCAGTGGTTTGGCTATCATTGCTGAAATAAAATGTGTGGTTCCAAAAAAGCCGGTGCCATTTTTTAGTACACTGTTGATGTGATTACATTACGGAACATTTTCAGAGCGACTGATACCTGTAAGGTATCTTCTGTAGTAATAATATCAGTGTTGCCTTTAGGTGGTTACAATGTCAAGAAAAACCCACTTACGTGTTGTCGTTTAAAATATATAAATGAAAATGCTTAGTAAGCTTTTTCACTACGAATTTTCATGTTACGAATCTCTCAATATATCCATGTTTTCCGAACTATCAATAGAAGACAGATTTTTGGTTCATGTTTTTTTTTATAATGTATCATACTTACATTGTTTTTAGTTGAAATATATACATTTTATTTTTAGTTAGCAAGCGAAATGGCTATAAATAATTAATATATATATATTGATAATATAACCTTAATTTTTAGTAATAGGTGTTAATTTTTGACTAAAACTCCGTGTGAAGCCAGTACAGGTTGCTTTATAAGAATAAAGCTATATTAAGGCCAAAGTTCACGCTTATTTAATATTAATATGTTCAACTAATGTTCAACATAATTATGAACACTGTATCAACATATTCTTACGATGTTCAACATGAAATTATTATGCTCAGAACTCATTATCATAATCACAACATTGAAGTTATTGTGTCAAAACATTGTGTTGGCGTGGCGTAAGGAAATTATCTTTTGTGTACACATTGCCGTTTATTTTAGGAGTATTAGCACATTTTGTGGTGTAATAAGAGTAGGTACTAACTATGGCGATTAATTATACATTTATTCATGATAGTTATCGTTTCGTGCGAGTTCTCGAGTGGAGACCGCGAGTAGGCAAACGTAGTGTAGGGCGCCCACCAGCTAGATGGAGCGATGACTAGCGTAATTTGGCTGGTAGAAAGTGGCTGTGGAGAGCCGAAGACCGGGTTCAGTGGCGCTTACTGGGAGAGGCCTATGTCCAGCAGTGGACGAATATGGGCTGATGATGATGAGTTATCGTTTGTATTTAAGTATTTTTTGGAGTTGTATGTTATAACTGTCATAATCCATTTGGACTTTGCATTGAATATATGAGGAAATCATTATATTAATTGATTTTTTTCCATTTATTTATAAGAGTTAACCTGTACCTAAGTTGTTATTCTTAGTTAAATCTGCTAGGAAATAGGTAGTAGAAAAGGAGTCTATTACATTGTTTTTGCTGATGTAGGATTGTGAGTACGGGCACTAACAAACATAAAATAAAATATTGATAAAAATATTTCTGGGTATTCATACTTTTATTTTAACATCATAAATACGATACTATAGATACTATAACGTAACCTTTCCAACCCATTAGGGGCCTGCCAGAAACAAAAAAAAGGAAATATATGAAACGTAAAAATGGTAGTCCGGTTTTGGAGTACCCATGTATTTAAAATCCCATAAAATTAAATTGTAAGTATGAAACATCTACTTACCTGTATTTCTATGAAAATTACTACTTAAAAAGAAAGCGTTTTAGGTTGATTAAATGCTATTAGGCTCAGGTCTATTGGCAGCTACCGTTATGTAGCCTCACGCCTGTATTCTTCGAAAGGTAGGCAGAAGTGTTTAGTTGTACATTAAATTTTCGCCGATTACATTTTCGTGTCCTATATTTTTGGAACCGAACCTATTGTGTTCTGCCGAGCGCAATTGCAAACCCCGGGGTGCTACTGAGAATTAACCATAGATTTACCCCAGGTCCTCGCGCTCTGCAGCCGTAATTGCGACCCAGTCCCATGTAGGTAATAGGTACATGGAACTTAATAACGGCATCGACGAAATGTGAATTAACAGTAATACACCTTTGCCTATCCCATCAGAGAAAATAGGCGTGATATTATAATATGTTTTACCAACAATCTTAATTATAACCTCCACTAAAAATATAAAGGCAACTATACAAACATATTTTATACAGGGTGGATTATCCCTCCCCCTAGCACCTAATTCAGAGAACTGTCACGAATGCTGACGTCATAAGCCAAGTAAACAGGTGAAAGCGTTAGGCGACGTTGAAATTGTCGAGTATTGTTCGTGTATTTTACTGAAAAGGCTTCATAGAGTCTCAAGGAAAATAAAAGGGTTAAGTCACAATACTTAGTAGGCAAGGTAATCTTTTTGGAAAGAGCTCCCACTCTCACTTTAGAAATTGAGAGATTGGCTAGTGAGTATTACGTAGTAGTTACGAGGATAACCGCCCAGAGCCCGCCGGCCGTACTTAGGTATCTTTACTGAAAGAGACTCTTCAGGTGCACTGGGTTACAATTCATCAGCTGAGTGTGTACAAATTACGTTCCAATTTTTAAAATGTTCACTTCGATAAAAATCAAATTCGACAGCCATACAAAGCTGAAAATTACTTTTTCCTAGAAACAATCTAGCCGACGTAACTAGCCGTTTTAGTCTACAAAATTATAGCCTTTACATAGCCTGCTAATTTATGGACATTTCTTTTCGCAGACGAATATTGTATAGCAAAGGTAACAATGAAAGCAGCCATATTGTTCCAAATTGAATAGGTATTGAAATGCCGCCATTAATATTGTGATGTTAAAATACTAATAGTCGTGATTTGCAATTAAATTGTCGGGATAAATAATTACAGCTTTCCTTTCAAAATGAAAGTGAAAGCGACAAAATATATCAAAGTCAAAGTCAAAGTCAAAGTCAAATGTTTTTATTTCAACTGGGCCTTTACGGGCGCTTTTAAAACGTTATGATTCTAGTTGCGCGGTTCCAAAAGTGGGTTGGTCCTATGGAGAAGAGACCGGCAAGAAACTCCATGGATACTCTTTTCAAAAAACTATTTTACATTCTTCTTTAAAACGCAAATTATACAATATAAAAAAACTAAACACAAAAGAAATAATAAAAAAAAGAAAAACAGTTATACAATAAAAGTATCTAAAATACAAACAAATACAAAAAAAAAAATGCGAAATCCCGCTAAACAAGTCGCAGGGTTTAGTTTATATCAACACCTTGGTTGATTAGTTACAACCAAAAAATTTTAAGACTTGTGTCTTCCACTCGTCTAGACTATGGTTTTTATTCCTATAAAGGCCATAGTCTAGATGACAGCCCAGTCATGGGCACATTCTATTGATGTTCCACACATTCTATTGCACCGATGATGATGATAAATATCCTGAGGCTTCACATTTGTCAAGTTTTGAGTAATCACATTCTCAGTAACAGCTTGGAGTTTGGAATTATGTTCGGTAAATGGCAATAGGTTTGCCGTATCCCATCGGACTTAATAACGGCGCAATGTAGGTGTATAATACATTTCTGACTCTCTCTTTTACTACTTGTCTCGTCGGTCTTGTGTTTGCATTAGGAGCTGCTGAAGTTAAGGTAGGTTGGTGGCGGCCTAGTGACACTGGGATCCGAAATTTCCAAAAGCAGCACGGAGTTTTGTCTCCGAGGCCGATAGATAGCAATAGGATCACCGTATTCATCATGATCATCAGCCACAAGACGTCCACTGCTGCTGCACGCTTGGCAGGCGGTTGATCACCGTATTACATGGTCATAAATACCAGCATTGCCGAAATTTGGATGAATAGTAGACCTCTGTCTAACCTTTAGTGGAATACAGTCGTTATGCTATGTTATTACCTGATTTAAACCTTACCGGTTTTATATTTAGCCCCTGTTACATAATTTCTCCTAAATTAGGAACATAACCTTACTTTATCCAAAACGTTTCTAATTTTACCTTTGATCGGGGGTATTCTCAAAACCAGTCGATTTAGAATAAAAATAAACAAGACTCGGACACACCTGTTGGTCAATTATTCCAGGGTACAAAAACTCGCTCCCAGTTTTAATAGAAGGAGAGCTACTAAGGTAACTAAGTGTTATTGGGAGCCCGTCGATTTGTTATCACTTTAAGTTTTTTGATGAGTTATGGATGTACTTAATTCAAGCACGATTAAGCTTGGTTGTTTCTAGGTGCTTTGAAAAGGTTGGTTTACTTTTTTTTTGTAGGCAGTTACCAAGAATTAGTGACTACTAAGTAGTTTCTTTTCTTTCGCATTATTATTTTACTTGGAAAATACTTATTTTGTATTTTGATCTGACTCCCCTTTGATTGGTTGAAACTATTGGATTTATCAATACGTATCTATGAAATATTAATCTATTAATACGTATAAAACACCAATTTAAAAGATCAAATTATTTGTGCTAATTGTACATAGTACTACTCGCTCATAAAATACATACTTAAAGTGATCTCGAAAAAATAATATAAATCAACTCCAGCGAAATAAAGTGATAACCACAGAACATAAGTGATAACAAAGTGAGTGACCATTAGTACCCCTTCGTGCCATTGTCGGGTCCCTTCGCAGGTTGCTTTTAGACGATCAAGATCAGTTACCAGTATCAGATATTTTTTGTTAAACTTTGTTTTAATGGTTCGCCCATTCACGTGAGTGTTAAGTTTTTAGTTTTTTGCAAGGTTTCTGCTTAAAAGGAAAGTTTTTGGAGTATATTAAAACGAGTAGACTGGGTGGCTGTATTTTGAAAATTGCTTTGTATTTATGAGTCTTCATGCTCATTTTGGATAATGTATGATAACTTTAATGTGATTTGTATTCTAAAACAAAAAGTATGTACCTATAACCAAGTTGCTGGAATAAAGATATTGATTTTGTTTGGCTATAGTATGATTTTAATTTGTCTAGGCTTTGATAAATCAAAAATGGGGATGTATACTCGAACCAAGAAATCTAGGTTCTAGGTTCTAGGTAAGGAATATGCATGAAGTTTTATTTAATTAAAGTATAGAGTTGAACTACATTAAGTTCTTTAAACACGACATCTATATTACAATATCTGGACACCAATGCCTAAGTTTAACAGTAATAAAAAATAAACAATGTTTTTCACTCGAATCCTAGACCCATAAACATAAATACAAATTTTGTAAATTATATACTTACTACATTATTTTTATAATAAATTAATGCAGAAAATTAAATAAACGTATCAAACGAATTTGGTTATTAAATATAATCAAACTGCAGACTTCAAAACAACTTCTAATCGATATAACTGTTTAATCATAAATCATTTCAACACATAATCTATGTAATGTATTATGGAACTTTAGCATCTATTGTGTTATGTAGACCATAACAATTTAACTCGCCTATAGGCCCCATGGCTTTATCAGAAATGAGTCTTTATATCGTTTATGGAACCTGAGACATGGCTTATCGGTCACGTAAGAACACTTTAGCAAAATGTCTAGCAGCAAATAAATCTAGTTTATATTAACAAGGAATAAAGTCCTAAATCATTCTGCAGGGATTCGAAATTTAATTAGCGACCGATTTAGAACTTTCTTGTGGCAAGTTTAAGTTGTAAATCAAATTGCAGAGTTTCGCCGTTGCTTTGTTTCGCAAATTCTCACAGAAAATTGATATTTTGTTTTTGTTAAAGAGTGTTTTTATAGAGAAATGGTAGGTGTGGATTTTACCAAGGAAATTGCTCATGCATTCTACTAGTTAGGTAGTGCGACCCACGCAAATTCTTAGAACCTACCGCCAGTGGGCGATAGGGGGGATCTTACCCACTTACTTTTTAGTGATTTTCAAAGCAAATTTAAACGGAATACTTTATGTCACCTTTGTAGATTTTGCAAAGGTCGGTCAAAGGTTAGACTTTAAAACTTGTCTCTCTTTTTTCGCTTTTGATATTCTCTTCACTTATTTATCTACTTATAAGGCTGTAGTTTATAGAACAATGAGATATTTATACAGACTTGAAACTTCAGATTTACTCACTAAGACTATCATCCACTCATCCTTTAATACATCGTTATCTGAATTGGCTTTTAGAAAGACGTAAACACGCTCAGGTGCTCCTCGAGTATTTTTAGACATACATTTACTTACGGTAAGTGAAACACCAAGAGATTAAAAAAAAAAATATGGGTAGGTAGCAGATTCTTTAAAAAAATTACGATTGTGGAAAAATGTATCAAAATTATAATAATGTTGAAATACTTAAACGTGATGCCAAAGAATAATGATTTTATATCACAGATATTAATTATACCTGATTCAAGTGTCATGAATGCTACGATGATCAATCAAACTCAGTTTAATATCCCAACGTCAAACATACATTACAGCTTATCAAAATGATAAATCAACGCTATAAACTCCACCAAAATCAAACAAAATCTTGTTTCCTACATATCAATCTGTACAATATCACCATTTGGTATTCGTATGTCGTTGCCTCACGGAACTGGAGACCGTTAGACATCGGGCGATGTTCTGGTCCGCCCACGGTACCCCATAGCTTTGGGTCAGCCAGTGAAAAAGATTGTGGTATTGCAAAATGTTGTTCTTTTCTTTTTTTGTTATATAATTTGGGTTCGGCGAGCTGAGATTCGGATCTTTGTTAATCGAGTTTGGGTAAAAAGGTTTGAGGTTTAAGTTTTTTTTTGTGAAGATTTGCAACATGTCTGTTGCTATATAAGGTGTTTTAGTGATATTTATTTTGGCTCCTCTGAGAAAATGTGTTATACTGCTTGCTATTTAATTACCGTACTAATATCAGTAGGATTCAAACCAGTATTAGAACCATAAAATCTCGAAGATTAAAAACTTTGGATCAATGCAGAATATTGTCCCATTTTAGATCAACTTACATTGGAAGTGACTGTAACTGGACTTTTGTCGTTGTTTTGACAGTTTTTTTAATTCAATTCGAGGTTATTATTAGGTAGAATATCGTTTAATTGATGAATCCGCAGGCGGAAACTGGCGATTGACAGACGAAATATCCTCTATCGTGAATCAAATAATTGTATCGTTAACTTTTTATCAGAAGATTTGTCAATTAATTGCTTTGCCGATTGCAATAATCTAGATCATACTAATAGGTTTCCGAAGTAATTTCCTATAAAACCTGTTATATATGTGGGTTAATTTTATATGCACTTATCAACTGTCCTATAAATGTACCCACTAAACTTTCTAGCACCTACTTATTCACCACTTTCTATGAAGCTTGTTATGGTATTTTCATTATCAGCGCTTATTTACCCCATAATAAGTTGAGGAATTAGGTTGATAGCTACCGCAAATATGGTCACAAATTGGTTAACTTAAATAATGGGTGTGTGCGGTTATTTAATGTGATTGGTCATTTATTTTTACGTATTTTCTAATGGTATAAGTAGTGCAAAGTAAGGGAAACGGTCAATAAAGGAGACATTAGTTACATGACAAGTGTGGACAGGTGAAAAGTTGTGTGTTATTTCTACATAAATATTTAGTTCAATCTACTGCAAAAAGCAGTGATAGCCTAGCGGTTGAATGCAGGAGGGTCTGAGTTCGAACCCGGCCCGCACCTCTGACTTTTCGGAATCATTTGCGGATCAGAATTTGATTATCACTTGCGTTTACGGTGAAGGAAAACATCGTGAGGAAACCTGCACACCTGAGAGGGTTCCATAAAGTTCTTAACGGTGTGTGTAGTCCGCCAACCCGCACCGGGCTAGCGTGGTGGACTAAGGCCTAACCTTTCTCGTTCTGAGAAGAGACCCTTGCCCAGCAGTGGGACAGTAATGGGTTGAATTTTTACTGCGGTTAGCCAATTGCAATAGTGAAGATTATGCTTCGATGATTTGGTGAAAAGAAGATGACACGCGATTAACAAAAGAGATTTTAAAACTAGAATGAAACTGAAAATTTAGGAGATAGCCTAGAAGGCTATAAGTATTGTGGTGGGTGTAGATATAAAAAATAAAGAGCTTTGTACCACACGTACTGTAGGTATGTATGTCTTTTAGAACAGATCATTAATAAGTATTGAATGCAAAATATAGTGCCGTATAGTGCGTAAATATAGTACCTATATACATATAATAAGAAGTTGGTAAAATGTATTGTGAATAAAATTATAAAAGTAATACATACCTATTATCAATATGTTATGTCTATTTGAATAGGTATGACAGCGCGTTCGACAGCACGGTTGGCGTACTGGTTAAGTGAATAGTTTTCTGCGCTTCGTGTTGCGGGATCAATTCCCGCACAGAACAAATATTTGTATGATCTACAGATAGTTGTTTCGGATCTGGTTGTATGTGCATGTGATATGTATGTTTGTAAAAGTTTATCCACGACACAATCGAAATCGTAGTGTGGAGCAACGTTTTAAAAAAAAAGAAATAACAGAAAGAAAGTTCAATCATTGTTGCCACAGCTTTTACCACTCTGTGTGTACATTTAGAATGCAAATAAAGAATATGAATAAGTATCTCTTTACAGTCATCAGCTGGATAAAAGCCTCTTCTAAGTTGCACGACACCACTTAGTTCTCACCCAGGGTGCCTTTGCTACGATCCGTTTTCCATAAAGGAACTGGGCGGCTTTCATTAGCATATTTTACGCGGAGTGACTGCTACTGCCATCTGACAACTGCAACTCAAGAAACATAGCCTTCGCGTATTAATGAGAGGTTGGAAAATGGCGCTTGGGATATTTTGAGCGCTATCAAAGTTTAAGCGTTATATTAATCTCATATATGGGTAATATAGAGACAGATATAGACATCTGTATTCCCCGAAGAGTTAGGCAGAGTTGTACTATTGTACACCCACATTCCGCCGATGTCTTTATTGAGTCTCATGTAATAGGGGCAACCTTTTTGCCATCTACCGGGCACAGTCCCAGACTCCGTGCTGCTACTGAGAATTTTCATACAGAAAACCCAATAACACTGCTCGAATCCAGGATCTCGCGTTCTGCGACCACTTGCGACCACTAGACCAATTCAGTGGTAGAATACTCGCCTGCACTGTACCTAATAGAGGGCGAGCCTGTTGCCATCTACTAGACACAGTTTCTATTCTAAACTCCAACATTAACAATTTATGCGTCATAAAAACTACACTATGTTGCACCCAGAAATCGAATCCAGAACCTCACGCTCAACAGCCGCGACTTAAGACAGTTAATAATGTCATATTGAGATTAAACTATTAATTGGAGCTCACAAGATTTGTTAAAAGAAGTCGTCTCCATGTTGAACATGATTATGAACATGTTTAAACTAATATGGGGTATAAGTAATATAGACATCATCATCATCATCATTAGAAGATGTCCACTGCTGAACGAAGGCCACCCCCTTAGACCACCACGTCGAACGACATTCCGCCACTTGAATCCATCGTTCGTCGGTTCACCTAGTAGGAGATAGTCATACCTAAGTTTAATTCGGGTTCCAAAAACTAAACGTACATAATTTATAATAAGTTTGCCATAATACTATACATTTTTTGATTTTATATTGTACTAAACACACAAAAATACCACTCACGCATTACCGCTTCAAAAATAAATCCTACTTGCATTTTTAAACCATGACAAATTTTATGCAGATCTCGAAATTCCGTTTTATAATACAATCACAAACATAACGTCCCTAACATTAATTCAATGATATATTGTTTATAAAAAGATAAAATAACCATCAAACAGACAGACAAACCGTCATAATTTATTGTGAATAGGTATATCAATTTCGCCCACGACAACGTTTTATGGGGTCGTTATTGTAAAATGCAGATTTCCGGATGTTCGTACAACTGTTCTTTGGTTTACGCCTTTTTGTTCGAAGGTCAGATTGAATTCCAAGCAGATTCTGTAAGATTTTAACCTTTTTGTCTATGGTTATCGTGAAGACAAATCCTCAAATACTTCTATGGGGAAAAGCAAAAACACAATATCACATGTGTTCCTCCATTGAAAAGGGAGGATTCCTCCGACCAGGAAAGATGGTTAGCCTGGCGAGCCGAATGCTGTATGCATAAACTTTTGGTGTATTAATTAAAAGGAGAAATAAGGAGTTCTATGGTCAATGTTTATTGCACTTTCTGCATAAAACAGTGATTAAAGTTAATATAGTAATTTTCTTAGACCAACACGCCAGCTTAAGCAATTTGCCAAACAGACGCAATCACTATAAACTGCAAAAATTGCAATTTTTTGTCATCATCATAATTATGTTCCGCGCCATAATTGACAATGCCCGTCTATCTATCACAGTTTTTGTCACACAATATTTAAAAGTAACGGTCGAAATAAAAACTAAATGCACGTGACAAGGTGTACATTATAATAAATTTGTTACCTACATAATTACTATTTGCACAGAAATAATTTCGAATATACAAAGGTTTCACACTTTCTGGAAACGAATGTCGAGTAGTAGATTGGGTAAATGAGTTTTTAGTGACAGTAATATCTATAGCACACCACCGACTTTTTGTAGCAGAAACGCGCGTTTTCGCGTTGGGTAAATTTTACTTTTGAATAGAGAACAATGACAACGACATCACGCGGTTTTGCTAGAAAAAGTGGTTATATGCTTAGGCTCTAAAGTAAGCGATAGATGTGCTAGCTGCACGATTTTTTTTCGTTATTTAGTTTGCCAAGCCCTCTTTTGCTACTCGTGCGCTCATTAGCTGTATGGGAATGATAGGGCGGGCAATTCTCTTGCAATTAGAGATCAAGGCAAAATGGACATATTAAAAAAACATAGCGAATGTATCTACTAGTTTTCAGTTATCCTAATTCTTGGAATATCACAGAAGTATCTTTATTGCTTAATGCTGTGAGATTTTAGAGACTTTCTGTATCATTTCTGTATCATAGTCATTTCCTTTCGTTTTTTTTTTAACGTCGTCATCGCCCCACCCTTATAAGTCTCTTATATCGTAGGTACACTTTACAAACATACATGTACATACATGTGACATGCACACACAATGTATGTAAATATTAATATGCACGATGCGCAGAAAGCTAATCGCTTAGCCACTATGCCAAGCTTGTCAAAGTACGTAAGAATTGCCCCACGGGGCGTCGAGAAAAGCGACTTTCTGCGAGGAAAAATTTGGTAACTTACATTGTATCAAAGAATAACTAATCCACCCATTAATTCATATAAATTACTTTTCCTTAGGCTCTAACGGTAGCGGAATACAAAATGCATCTACAACAAGAAATAACAATGTTGGCAATATTTTTGTATGTTTTGAAACTGTACACGTTATTTTTTCCGTCACTGTATCGTTAAAATTGACGGCAGCTATCAAACTGTCAAAATCTGTTATTCAACTAAACACTAATAGATTCAACAATGTCAGACCAACTTTTTAGGGGCACTAAAAAGTTGTCTGAACTGATACCTAAAAGGATTTTGTTTCATTTGATTGACCCATCCTCTTCATCGTTTTCAAAGAAACGTCCAATTTTCTTCAACTATATCTTTTTTTTATACTTTCATGAATGAAATAACAACAAATCTCAGTGTTGACATCTTGAGTATATCCATGAATGATTCACTCAACATTTTATTGTTGAAAAATGTTAATTTTATTACTGACATACAGACAGATGCAAAAGTGAAGCCTAACTGACGACTAACTTAAGATTTATTGAGTTTCATTTCACTTTGTAATTTTATTAAATGTCTGATATTTTTCTTGTATTCTTGTGCCCCTAAGCCCTGCCCAAGGATCCTATACTTGAGCAGAAAAAGCTCAATCTTCTTCTGTCGTGTCGGCACTAGCTATGGGAGTCGCTCATGCCGTGGTGGAAAGATTATATCAGCAATGGTGGTATCGAGACTGACAGCTTTTTTTGACATTTGTCTCTCGGCGTTATCTCAGGAAGCTTTCACTGCTTAACCGGGCGAATGGCGAGTCCAGAAAGTCCTCCAGCCGAGCAAATTTAATAATATTAAGCAACACTGATAAGGGCATCCCATAGTGGGACTCAAACCTCGGCTTAAGGCGTTGCTGGGGGACAGACAAGGGCCCAAGTGACTTGTTAGATCTGATTCTGATTATTTAGGGACATTTGATTTACATACTAGCGAGGCTGACTGTTGCCAAAAAAAATAAACGCATGGTTTCTTTTCCAGATATTAAGTTAGCTAGAGCAGTTATTATGCCATCAATGGACTAAATATGTGCTAATGGGTAATTGGGCCGTTTGGCAGTATAAAACTTGCATTTGGCAAGGCTCGTGACTTTGTGGAACAAGAGCATTTTAGAAATGATTTTGTAGAAAGCCACATTACTGTTAGTATATGACCTCTTTATAAAGGTATTATAAAAGGCTGTTAACCTTGTTAGGTAAAATAATTGAAACAACAAAGGAACGTAAATTGTGCGCACAGTGCAAGATTTCTTTGAATTTAAATTCTTCAATTATTTTTAACCTTCGGCTAATGTACAACGATCGTGCAATTCACCCTAATAGGTAAAATCTAGAAAATGACCTATGTATATTAGTAGACTTCACAGAAATAGATTATAAATTTTGATAGGTAAATTCTTAAAACTGCTAAAACCTCATTATACTTCGCACGAACTTAAAGCTATTTAATGAAAGGGATTCGCAATGCTATGTTAAACGCGAATTTCATTAAAGTATTTCAGTTTCATTTTCATCACATATCTTTATAAGTGTACCCGCGTTTTTGCCTACGTGACTAGGTCACAATATTTCTATTAATCTAAGATTGCCAATCTCGCCTATGACCTCAACATAAAAATGAAACAGAAAAAAATATGATGTTGTTTTTTTCTTTTCATTTAATGTCTATGCGTTTTACATTTAAATAGAGATTTAGTAATCATTACTTTACGATTACTCTTACTTTAGTAATAGAGATATATTTATAGTAGTGTCTAGAGGTATTCATCTAGAAAACTGTTTTGTGAGTTCTGTTTTCTTAAATAACTTTCTCTGCCATCTATACTGCGTTAACACCACTGTTAAAACCACATCTAGCTTTTTAAATACTTATATATATCTACTCTTTTTTCATATCACGGTAGAAATTGAATCTTCGTCAATGTTCCACAGTTTAGTTTAGCTGTAAAAGGTAATTTTCCAATTTCAAAGGGTACCGCAAAAGCTTAAAATCTCTTTATGATACCGGTGCAGATAGTTTTAAGGAAAACTTGGACGTTAACTACCCGTATAAATGATTTACAGCAAACCATTTCGGGAAATATATAACCCATATAAAAAATATATACAAACATAAAACATATAAAAACATTATTTACGAGGTCTTTTTGCGGTTGAAAAAAAGAAAGCCACCACGCATTGTTCAGAAGAAATAAAGCCGAAAAGTGCCTAAATAAAATTTTATTGGCTTTAAATTTAAAGTTGCTTTAACGGCTTTTAAAGCCGGAAACGTAAGATTTGGAACATATCTCGATGGAATTGTTTCACTGGAATAATTACGTATTTAATAAGGCACGGTATATTTTTTAAAATATTCTCGTAAAGGTTACAGTGACCAGGTGGAGTACAGGCTATCATTAAGCTCAAATTATTGCCAACTTTAAATTACAGACTTTAAAAATTATAGGGATATTAGCACCGTTTTCATGACAAGCAATTATCAAGGTATCTGAAATTGCAAACAATTTATTTTTAATATTAATTGAAAGGATTTATTTTAAGGCTTCGGTAAATATTTATCTGAGTAGTAGTCATTTGTAAAATATGATTTATGGAACGAAATATTGTTGGACATTTTATGGACAATGGTTTAATAATTTCTAGCCTATTTTTTACGCTTTGAAGTAATTACTTAAAAATAGCCCTTATAAAAAATATGTACACGTTATATTCTATTATAAAATAGAAAAATACCTATAAATAAATTATATAGTATAAAAATATATTTAAATTAAAATAATATTTCATCTAAATTATAATATTACAATTATATTTAAATTAGTACACATAAAACTTCTTATAAGTATAACCCAAAGACCAAACAATTTATAATCAAATTAGAAAACCGATACGTGGTTGCTGAGATACTGGGAGACTGGTAGGGCGAGATGGCAACCACAAACAGGCTGCGGCGACCGGTCACACATCCGCTCTATACACCTGTCGCGAACGGCGCCTGCACATAACACAGGCAAGAGAAAAAAGGCTAAGTTCGTTCAAAAGATGCGCAAGCGCAAAATTTTTAAACAATCGATATAGTGTTAGGCTTTAATGTTAACTTTAGTGTACAGTGTTGTTATCTTTAGTATTGAGGTTATATTAAAGTGGTTTGATTTCATTATTATTAAAAAAAAAACATTCTTCCAAGTAAACTGCCTCATTGCTCTAGTGGTCGCAAGCGCGATTGTTGAGCCTGGGTTCGATTCCCAGGTTGAGCAAAATGCTATTGGGTTGATCTATACATAAACGGAGTTTGGAACTGAGTCCTGCTGATGGCAAAAGGCTCGCCTTGTATTACTGACTTCATACAAACATCGGCTAAATGTGGGTGCACAAAAGTGCTTTTACCTAACCCTTGGGCGCTACATGCGTGATGCTATGTTATGTTATTCATTCAAGTTAAAAGCCAAAGAAGATCATAATAGTGAAATTATGTTACATTACATGCTACAAGTATGTGTATACTGAATAAATTACCTATGATCGCGTGTGACAAAAACATGGCGTTTGCCTGATTCGATTATTTGATAACTCCTCTTCAACGTTAGCCACCATAAAACTCGATAAAAATTTGGATAAATGCAAATTACACTACAATATCCTATCCTACTATCCTACTTCCTACTTAATATTATAAATGTGAAAGTTTGTGAGGATGGATGGATGTTTGTTACATTTTCACGCAGAAACGACTGAAAGGATCTGGATGAAATTTGGCACAGAGAAAGATTATAGTCTGGAATAGTACATAGGCTACATTTTATCCCGGGAAAATACGGGGGGAGCCGCGGGCGGAAGCAATATGATTATAATGTTGTCCTGCCATAAACTGGATTTGATTCCCGGGTCGGGCAAAGTGTTATTGGTTTTGTTTTTGTCTGGAAATTCTTAGTAGCAGCATAGAGTCTGGAACTATGCCCGGTAGATGGCGATAGGCTCGTCCCCTATTATATGGGACTCAATAACAGCATCGGCGAAGGGTGCAAAATAGTAGATAACGAGTGCAGTTTTAGTTGTTTAAAGCATTGCCAATCAGAGATACAATGTCCTCAAAATAATATATATCTATATATATATATATGTAAATCTATATATATATATAGATTTATCGCATAACTGGGAAATAAAGTGTTTTTAATATAGGAGATCTTGTCTTGAACTTCTCAACCTTTTCTGTACAGTGGCCGGATGCAGTAACGTTTATTTTGTTTAGCTACATACTTGTGACGCCTCGTTGCTCCGCTACTTCTGACGTGGTTCGACTTGGACTTGCATTGACTTCATCTGGGGTTAATAAGACTATCATAAAGTTATTTTATTGGGTAACAAGAATGGTTGTTGTTGTGTAAACCACATTATAAGTAGTAAATTGAGGATTAAACCTGTATTCTCAGTGGTTTGAGGATGGAACCATTTTTATTTTTGGGAAAGATTTTTGTTAAACCCATATAACAAGAAATAACATCATACCTAAATCCCCGAAAGGCTTGACAGAGGTTTAAATTTTTTTTTATAATTACAATTTATTTATTACAAAGTTACAGACTTTGTTTTTAATTACTAAAGGATTCCTATTACTATTACATCTAAATGTGTTGTAATGTATTATCAGAACTATGCTGTAGAAATCTGTACACAAAAAAAAACCGACTCCAAAAAACTCAAAAACAAAACTAATAACTAAAAAGCAAAAAATAAATCTTTTATTATACAATATAGTAGTTGAACAATATTGAAATCGGTGCCAAGTAAAACATAAAAGTAATATACCTTGCTGCTATAATAGCGACATTGAAACAACGAGTTCACGTAGAAATTGTCGAGTGCGGAGCGAATTATGCGTCGGACACGACAAATGCACTTCGCCAATCGTGTCGGTTTATCATTGCATGTTTTACTTGGCACCGACTTCAATATTGTTCAACTACTATATTGTATAATAAAAGATTTATTTTTTGCTTTTTAGTTATTAGTTTTGTTTTTGAGTTTTTTGGAGTCGGTTTTTTTTTTGTTAAAAAATTTAATTATTTTACAATTTTGAGTGATGGGTAGACCTAGTAAAGACGATTCTCTTGAAAAACTTTACAAAGGTCAAATGTATGTTGCGAAAGTCGAGTGAAAATCTTAGACGGTATTGCACTATGTGATTTTAAAATCAAATAAATTACTTAGCCGACCACATGATGAAAACGCATTACGAGAAATTCACTATCGAATCTGCAATATTACCCATCTCGGCTTAAAGTGCGCATCAATACGAATAAAATAAACCCAAACACTATGTAGCTGCTATCAACCATTAAGGAGTTCCCTAAACTGTACTGCACCTGCATCACGGACCTTGCAGTGGCAGTCATTACCCATCTCGGTGTAAAGATCTTGTCAACACGTATCAAATAAGCCCAAACACGAGGTAGTTAAGATGTACCGTTGAGGAGTTCCCTCGATCCTCTGTCGTCTCCATCATCAGATCTGCCCTAAACCTCCATAGTATTGTAGTCTCATCAGATATACACATAAATATCAAGTTTTTACCCCATGCTCGCCTACAATTTTCAAGAGATGCCCTCGATTTCTCAGGGTTTCCACCATCAGGTCCTGAACTGATGACAATGGGACCAAATGACAAGCATACCCTTTCAAATAAAAAAAGAATTTTTGAAATCGGTCCAGGCGTCTTCGAGAAATCGAGTAAAAAACATAACAAAAAAAAAAAAAAAAAAAAAAATACAGCCGAATTGAGAACCTCCTCCTTTTTTTTGAAGTCGGTTGAAAATTGGTAAACTCCTGCGTCTCAAACTAGGTTAACCTGTATCATAAGAGACAGTGTATCGTAAGAGACACTATTGTACATCCTTTGTCGATAATGTTATTAAGTCCCATGTAATAGGTGGCGAGCCTAGTGCCGTCAACCGGGCACAGTTCCAAACTCCGTCCTACTACTGAGAATTTCTAAATAGAAAAACCCAATAACACTTTCCTTGACCAGGAAATCGAACCCAGGACCTCACGCTCTACAGTCGCGCTTGCGACCACTAGACCTATGAGGCAGCCATAAAATAAAATCTGGAATAAGATCCCAACATTGTTTTTCGTACAATCTTAGTAGAAATGGTACAATAATAAGGAATGAAAGTTTTGTCTTTTTTATTAATATATGAATGCTTTGGAGTCATTCAAAGGATTAACGATTTAACGATTCTAGTTGATTAACTTTTTTTTCATACCACCACCTCCAGAGTACGATTTTAATTAATATTATCTTCATAAATTACAATTTTACAACATACCAATAAAATCACAATAGGATAAAATATTTCTTACTATAAGAATGTCTCATAGATTTACAATAAATATGTGTTGACGTTATTCGTTCTGTGTTTTTAAATAAAGTTAAAAATATGAGCAAAGATCATGAAAAGTCATATTTTAAATTCATAACACGAATATAAAATATCACCATTTTTTAACAATAGCATAAAAATAAAAATTCTCAACGTTTGTGGCAACGCAACGCATCGCATCGAAAAATAAAAAAATGCGAAAAAGAAAAATACATAAAAACAAAAAACCAGTTGAGTCTCCGCAAGTACTTTACGCGTGGCGACATTATTCTGACAAAGAACGTCGTATACACAGTTTTCCTTTCACCCGAAATTGGCACTTACTTCCAAGGAATAAAATCCAAAACGGCTTTTAGGGCACTGAAGCGTTCGCGTGGCCGTCGACCGTGCATACTATTTCAAAAACAGCACAACAGCCGCGGTGCCTTCGATCGAAATAGAACTCACACACTTTATCATAAGGTTAAATATGATTTGAAATGTTCTATCGTAGTTTATAGCCTGCAATGTTTTGCGACGTCTCAACCCGTCATTTAGCTACCAGTTTTGTTCGGAGTGCGTTAAAACTTACGACTAGGAGCAACACAGAAGGACCATAAAGCGACTTGGAGTTATGCGTTGGGCTAAAACGACGCATCGCGCGGCAAAGGAATTGGGTACAAAAAATATTACTATGATTATGTTCAGTGTAATCAGTTGAAGATGGATAGTAGTTGTTTAGATTTAGTTAAAGCTTGTTTTATAGCAAAGTATTGACGTTAATTATTTATTTATCGTTTTTAAGGCAAATTGTGCATCAGATTTTGAATTTAATGCACTAGTTCACAACACATTTGATTGATATAGGTATGTTATATTTGATATACAATGTTTGTGTTGGAATGAAATAATATTTACTCAAATAATTTAAGGGACCTCAGAGATTTTTTGACGTAGATTTCAATTGTTCTTATTTACAAAATTTAATTATTTATATCATACTAGCTTCATTTCTGTAATTTTTATTCCGTTTAGTACGATAGGCTCGGGGATTTCCAAGAATTAATACATTATAGTCCTTTATCTGTTAAATCGACAGTTACATCTGTACTGAAAGACCAATAATTATATCTTTAAAAAAGGTCAAAAGGACTAGACCCTTCGTTCTTAGCAAAAAACAGAGAATGTGTTTAATAGTTTATAATGTTGATAGGTACCGTAAAAAATAGATATAAATGTAATGTTGTATTTATGTATCCTTGCTCTAAATTGTTATTTTAGTAATGTTATATGCATTATTAGGTACATCATTTGAAAGTTTGTAAAGATACTGGTATGTTTGTTGATTAACACAAAAATTTAACAAATTTGGATGAAATTGACAACACTAATTTATAAACCATGTTCTGAATCAACACATAAGATACTCTAATGTAAAAACCCACAAATATATTGTCTCAGACTCAGTACAAGAATTGCAGCTGGCCCAATATCTAAAGTGTCTGTCAATATTTTTTTGAGTTCAGATAAGATCTTTTTTGAAAGGGTCCTGATTTAACCACAGTTAAAGTGATACTTATCCAAAATGTACTACTTTCGTAATCTCGTCGTGTGTGGTCTCTGGTAGGCCGATCATTATTCAGATAAAGTTAAATTAAGAGACCCTTTATGTCACTGCAGTTTATGAAATCAACTTTTTATTGTTTTTAGTTAAGATATTTAATGTACAAAAACTGGTTTATTTTTGAGTTTGAATGTTTTGTTATGATGATATTGTGTCTCATGTAAATGAAAAGTAAAATATTCTCGAGATGAAACGAACAATCCAGAAATAATTAATGAACAACTAAAGATGGGTATCATCAGTGCTCTTTATTGAGCCTTGCCATAGATGCCGAAATTAAGACATTGAAATTCTTGTGTAGGAGTACCCTGTTTAAATCATAAATCGATTGATCGACTTATTGCGTAATAACCACGCCTGTTTGTGGTCCTTTGAAACGTATACTTTTTCTTTTTTATCATACTGAACTAAATGATGACCAAAGAGATAAAAGTTGTCAGGAGTTACCATTTTTTCATTTTAAATTGAATAAGGTATAAAAAATTTAAAAATCTTTAGCTCTTTCTTTTTTTATACGAAACTTTAATTTGAAAAAAAAAACATAAGCCAACCACAAATATCAACGGCTTTCGATCATGGTATTCTTTTTATAATATTTTTTTAAATTTACCATCTTGAAAGTGCAAAAATCTAAAATTAAACGCACGCAACACAATGGTTTATTTGCTAAACCTGTTTGTGATTCGTCACTTTATTGTAAAAAGGTGCCAAGTAGAACTTGAGATTAGCTCAAGGTTCCGTAGACTATTTCCTCCGTTAACTGAGCAGGTGACAATGGAACCCAAGCTTTTGTTTAAGCTGAGGCATTTAATAGCGATTGCAGCGTTGTGATTTCTATTTTCTAACCTTTTGTATATAGAACCTCCTCTTATCGCAAGTTAACGTTTCCTTTATATAGCTTGACACTAAGAGAGGTATCCTATTAAATAATTTGAATAAAAAAAGCGTTGTAAAAACTAATAAGGTTGTAGCCACAAAATAAAGTTTAAAAAAAATCTACGGGTCCCTAAAATAAAAAAAGACACCCAGTCAAACAGGTGTCAAGAGTGAATAAATAACAAAAAAAAAACTCGCGCATACCACAGTATCTTAGCGATTACAACGATTTACGTTTCTTAGAATTTTTGCATTATTTTTTATAGCGATTGATTGCTTATGTCACGGAAGTTTAGCTTCTTTGTTAGGAATGAATACAAGAGATAATGAGATGATAGATATTATAGAACATAACATAGCACCACGCCTGTATTCCCCGAAGGGTTAGGCAGAGGTATACTATATCCACATTTCGCCGATGCCGTTATTGAGTCGCATGTAATAGAAGGCGACCGGGCATAGTTCCAGAGTCCATGCTGCTACTAAGAATTTCCATATAGAAAAACGTAGTAACACTGCCTGGTCTGGAGATCGAACCCAAAACCTCACGCTCAGCAGTCGCGATTGCGATCACTAGGCCAATGAGGAAATACTAAAAAAGTATATTAGATTTTGTAAGTAATATTATTTTTTTATACCCTTCACACTGGAGGAAAGGATCAGAGGGCTTTTGTCCAGAAGTGGGATATTTATGTAGGTTTTTAATAATAATAGTTAGTTGTGAAGCAGATGATGAGTATGTTTAAGAGATATGGATTACTTAATTCTAGAACCAGGAGGCTTACTCCCGACAGCTTCGAGTTCTGAATCAATCGAGTTTGATTCGAACGAACGCCAATCCGTACTCTTGAATTCGACGCTAGCGCCAGATCGAGCGGTGGATCAAATCGAAACTAACCAAAATCGTAATATTCGTTAGGATCGAAAAAAACCTTACTCCCCACTCTCGATAACAGTTATGGTTCGAGTTGTAGGATCGAAAACATACGTCAAATAATACGATAGCAAAATAGCTACTTTGTTCGGTTCGAGTGAGATTGTTTTGTGTGATTTACTGTGATTTTTCCGTAAATTCGTTGTTATTATGGCTCGCATTGCATCGTTTTTCAATGTTCTTGAGGAAGCGAACCGTATGGACATACGTGCAAGAAAAAATATGCAAAGAATGAGTCGGTTTAACAGCCGAGCTATGGAAATGGATTGTGAAGAATTTCGGAGAAATTATCGTTTATCCAAGGAGTTATATGATGTGTTGGTAGAAGACTTAACACCGCACATGAAGAACCCAACCAGACGAAGTGATATTTCTATTAAGTGCAAGGTAAATTTTCATTTTTACGTTTTCGAATTAATTGTAACATCTAATGTGTTCCTTTGTATATAGCAAATTATATTGTTGTTTCAGATTTTGGTTGCATTATCTTTTTATGGTACTGGCAGCTATCAAAGAATAATAGGAAGAAGCAATGGCACGGTCATGTCTCAACAGTCTGTATCAAAGGCTATAAGAGAGGTCACCGAAGCTTTAAACCACAGAGACATATTAAAAAAATATATTAAGTTTCCCCAATGTGTTGAAGAAAGAAATGCTATTAAAAGGAAGTGAGTGAAAGATATTATTTTTGTATATGTGGCAGCTAGATTTTGCCGCTTGTTATTTTTATACTCATTTTATTGTAATTCTTATTGCAGATTTTATGAAAAATTTCACATTCCGAGTGTGGTAGGTTGCATTGATGGAACGCATGTGGCTATCATTCGACCTATAGAGCATGAGGAAAGATATTTTAATAGAAAACATTATCATTCTAGAAATGTACAAATTGTAAGTTTTACTTAATTATTTGAAATTCATTTCGACACGCACACACTTTCATTAGATGTTTTTATCATTTACATTTTTTTTTTCAGATTTGTGATAGCGACATGAATATTTTAAGTGTAGATGCTACATTTGGGGGTGCCACTCACGATTCTTTTATATTTAACCAGCACCAAGTAAAGACACATTTATTAGGGCTAATAAGTCAAGGAGAAACTGTATATTTATTAGGTAAATTAAATTACAATAATATTTTTAGTCAAGCAGTAAATATTGTTAGAAATAAAATACTGACAACTTTTTTTAGGTGATTCCGGTTACGCACAGAGAGCGTACATGATGACACCTATTGTCAATGCAGAAGTTGGATCTCCTGAGGAGTATTACACTCAGAAACACTGCTCTGCGAGAAACACAGTAGAACGTACAATAGGGCTATTGAAAGCTAGATGGAGGTGTTTATTACGTCACCGGGTGTTACATTATAATCCTCAGACTGCAGCCAAAATTATCAACGCGTGTTGCGTGCTGCATAACTTATGCAACTCAAATAACTGCCCAGCACCCGACACATCCAATGTAACCGATGATGGAGACGTCATAAACACCCCAGTCTATGACGTTCAGCCATCAACACTACAAAGTGATGAGTTACGACAGGGACTAGCAGCGCGACAACGTCTTATCGATACTTTGTGGAGAAGTAGAAGGCAACGATAAACAATCAGTTTTGTCAAGACTAAGTTAGGCTTTATTTGTTAAATAATATACATTATACACTATTTTAAATAAACTATTTTATAAGCTACTAAAAATTAATATTATAATATAAATATTTTTTTACATTTAGGTATTTTATTCTATAGTTCATCATCATCATCAGCCAGAAGACGTCCACTGCTGAACGAAGGCCTCCCCCAAGTGGGGGGGTTTGCCATAATCCCCACGCTTGGCAGGCGGCTTGGGGATCGCAGTGGCTCACCGATTAATGAGAGGACGCATTCTATAGTTAAATTAATCTAATGTCTATTGCATAATGCTTGTACAATCTTATCTCCGCACACAACTATTGCATTCGCTAAATTATCTATGGACTGCACAAGACTGCCCCAGCCGACAGAATTAGCCACTTCAGCTTCCACTCTCTTTTCTTCGATTCTTATGAGCCGTTGTCGCTCCGTGTGAAGTTGGCTCTGCTGCAACCTTCGAGGCCTAATACGCGGGTTTCGTCTTGGCGCTGTAATCATATAATAATAAAGGTTTAGTAGCATTCATGTATCCAATACAACTTATTGACATTACACAACTCCTACAAAATTATTGTATCAGTAAGTTTAAATATTTGAATATCCAACTAACACTTAATTAGTCAAACATTAATTCATCAAACTAGCTTATCGCTAATGTTTCATGAAAATAAATAAAAACTTACTAATGGAATAATTAGCGGGACACTCAACTCACCTTCTGCGAAGTTGGATACTCCCATTACAAAAATGAGCATTTATTCCAATTCCGTGATAGGCTGCAACCTATCTACTCCACCACCAGTGCGAGATGCAGGCATATTTCTTATCAGCCCAAAACTAAAAACAAAATTATAAGTTAAATGGAAGAATAACAAATAATAGAATGCCATATTCTTTAACCAAAAAAGGCGATACACTAGCATTCATTCGGATACTATAAATATTTACGTTATCTCAAGTGTTTCCCTATGGTGCACACTCACCTTGGCCCACGATTTGGAGTCTTTTGTTGCACCACCCAATGAATTTAATAAAATGGTAATTTCTTCCCTTTTTAATTTGGTTTGATGGCGAGCCTGTGCTGAACGTAAATGCCTGGATTTTCTTCCAGGAATTGCACCAATTATTCCATCTGGATGTATGATGGACGAGACATAATTAATTATATACACTCTGAAATAACAAAAAATATTAATCACAAACTCAAAGGCACGCAAGGGAATAATTAATTTCAATTAAATACATGGAACAAATCTTATACTTACACAAGTTCACTCAGAATATTTAAAAATAACAAAACTTTTATAGCAGCGCTGCGCAGGCACACATTAGAACATTTTGAAATTTGACGCCGGCCGCGCCATTCACGTAACTTTAACAGTTGACAGTTCTAAGCACAGAGCATACAGTCGTTCATATTCCTTATGGTCACTCTTTATCCACCAAAATAATAATAAATATGATGTATTTTTTAAATATTTGATTAATAAGTATAGATAAACCAGTAGGAAATCGTTTTTATGTAAGAATATGTCAAAAAAGTCAAAATATTGCACTATTAAAAAAAAAACTAACCAAAAACTAATAGCACTTGATGATGACGTAATCAACCGGATACACTTAACGACGCTGATAATACTCGAACGTAAGTCGATCTTGGTTTACGATTCGAATTGGTTCGGGAGTAAGGTTTTAGATCGAGTTCTAATCAGAATCGAGTTCGAATCGAAAACAAAATCAGATTCGAATCACTTTCGGGAGTAAGACCCCAGCGTCTAAAAATAACTTACCTCGTAATTGCTACAAACTTTCCATTTCATAACAAAACTACAAAATCAAAATGAACGTCGAATTCAAATAATAATTACAAAAAAAATACACACACATTAATAACAACACAATATTTGCACTTTCACAAACAAAATAACTACCTTTGTCAAATTAAATTATTTTCTTCATTACAATTTTTCCTCGTTAGTACACACGACGACAAAAGTTAATTAACCGTAGTACAACATTGACTTTGTACTGCAAAACGTTTGTTAAAACTGTTTTCAACGCAAAATAATTCTAATTAATGACAAGGGAAATACACGTAACGTGGTTAAAACAAATACGCGTATATGCAAATTTTTAACATTAGCATAATAATTGGTAATTTGTTCAAAAGCTAATTTAGGGACGATCAGGGAATTATAGGGTTGACAGGTAGTAAATGGCTCTGGTCTACAGTTTGAATAAGAATAGACGACGTCCCTAAAGTGTCGTAATAGGAAAATAAGGGATTATGTCTAGTCATGGAAGCAGCACCTTAATAATATGTAAAATGTTGACGTCATGTCACGTTCACCAATTTTTCAGACAAGATTATTAGAATACCCAAGCTAACCTATAACTGCTTACTCGATGCAGTGGTTTACAACCTTCATAAAGCCGTCACATTATTCAAACGGTCGATTTGGTTAAATCAATCAACTCGGTTGGTTCCAGTATTTTGGACTTAATTCAAGATATAAGTCCCGAGTTGCAGTACAGTAGCTCGGGTCTTTATCTTCGCACGTTTGCTCTGCAAAAACACTGGTGTCGGTTATTTGTATGAAGCTAGTAGGATAAAAATTATGGTATGGTATGGTACCGTCAGAGCATCACGCCTGTATTCCC
Source organism: Shargacucullia verbasci (assembly GCA_947562105.1). Taxonomy (NCBI): domain Eukaryota; kingdom Metazoa; phylum Arthropoda; class Insecta; order Lepidoptera; family Noctuidae; genus Shargacucullia; species Shargacucullia verbasci. The sequence goes on from OX387306.1 coordinate 4,534,204, forward strand.
CGAAGGGTTAGGCAGAGGTGTAGAATTATACACCCATATTTCGCCGATCTCATTATTAAATCCCATGTAATAGGGAGCGAGCCTATTGCCATCTACCGGGCCATCTATAGTTCCAAACTCCATGGTACTACTAAGAGTTTTCATTCAGAAAAACCCAATAACACTGCCTGAGACTTTATGCTCAGCACTCGTGCTTGCGACCATTAGACTAATGAGGCGGTTAGTTAGTTATAGGTGTATTCACAAAATTATTGAATGTCTTTCCATCCTATCTACCATGAGACAGGCTCATTTTTACCAGCCTTTGTCTTCAAGCCGCATATGTTATAAAGTTATCACAGTAGTAGAAAAGTAGTGTAAAAGTGATCGAAAAATCCTAATTGCAAAATTAATAATTTCATTACATTTCATTTCATATCAGAATTTGCTTATACTATAAATATATATCCAAAAGTTTGAGTAAAAAGGTTGAAGAAATAAAATAATATTAGTACTACATAATACTAAAAAGTTGGTAAACCAAATAACATTCCATCAACAGAAAATATCACTTCAATTTAAAAACATCGTCATTTAGAAGACTTTTCTTGATATATTGCGGGCCAATGGTAAAAAATACATCTGCCTCAGTATTTTCCCATCAAGTCTAGCCACTGGGGACCATAGGCTATTAAGCGGGAGCGAGACGGCAGATAATTTATTAGCCTATACGCCTGTGGGTGTTTTATCGTTTTTTCTTAGTTTTATTGGATATTAATTGTATCCGTGATACAGTTTATATTATTTGGAGTTTTGGTGGAAATTTCATAGTTTGATTATTGTTTTTTTTTTTGCAGGTAATGCGTGTTTGTATTCCTTTTCAAACAGTACTTAAGCTTAATAATTCAGGTAATGTTTAACTATTATTTTTTAACATACACAGTAGTTAGAAAAAAAAAAATGAGAAGAATGTATGTCAACGCAAATGTCTGTATAAGCTTTAGAGGAAAACCTTAGTCAGTGCCTTAATAGTAAAAATGAACAAAATACATATTTCACATCACTTTTTGTTAATCCTTACCATTATAAATGCGAAAGTAACTCTGTGTATTTGTTTGTTACCTCATCACGACTGAAACACTAAATTGAGCATTATGAAATTTTACAATGAGGTAACCGTAGGACATAGGCATATTTTTATTGTTGCAATAAAACACCAATTAGATAATAAGTACAAAATATACGCGGACGAAGTTGCGGGAAAATATCTATAGGCTCTAAATTCAATTAAACTCTTATTTACATTGACGATAACTAAACAATATGCAGAGGTAATTACTTGAGTCATTAAAATTACCTATACCTACTAAAGTTTAACAATTTTCCCTCCGACAGTTCAACCAGAACTTTACACCAATACGACTATTTGATTTGCTTTAGCTAACGTGATTTTAATGTCAAAACTTTTGTGGCGCCTCGCGTATAAATTAAACAAAAACACATTAACTTTATATATACAGGATGTATTTTTAAACGAGCAACATTGAGCGAGGTATACGCTATTTACAAGTAAGTAATGGTGTATGCGTTCTTAATTTTTTCAGGTTGATTTTATGTTGTATTTCTTAGGATTGCAAGTTACAAATTTCATCAAAAAAAGTTTGGCGTTTAGCGTGAAGATGTAATAGACAGAAAAAGTTATTCTCCTATTCAAAATGCACTAGTTAACTTATTCAAAAACTTAAGTACCTAGTGTAATTTGCTGGCACATCTTGCGCTTGAAAGAAATCATAAATCGTAGGTACTTTTTTTTCTACTAGACGAAATTACTTTAATAGTAAATTAAAGTTTCAAAGCATTGGTCTTGATTATGGTCCTTTTTATTCTTTTAGGTTTTAGTAACCCGCTGTATCAAAACATTCCTCAATATTAACCAAAAATTAAACACACTCTGTATAATTTCCAACTATTCTGTCGTTTCTTATTAATTCTCTTGTCTTGTTTTATTACATCTTTATTACAAAAAATAATTATGGCATTTTAATGAAGATGAATACATAAAAATACAATTTTAGATACTTATGATTGTATCGGCGAATAGTATTGTAATTTTTTATTAATTTTAGTATCAAGGGTCAGTAAACTTTAATAACTTTATTTTAAAGCGTTGTTTATAGTAAATGTTAAATAAAATAAAATTATGGAAAGGTAAATACTCATAGAACTATATATTGTTTAGTACTGTTCATCGTAAAGTCAGTTTCAGAATCTTGGAGGCTAATTTGACAATTACAAATTTGATGTCAAACTTTTAAGTAATGTTGCTATATTAAAATATTGTATTGAAAATAATGTTGCCTGATCAGTAGTGGATAATACAAGCTTATAATTGATTAATTAATCATTTACATATTTTTCTTTTATTCTTTTTTTATGAATAGACAAGTACTATGCGCCAATAATAACAACGAACAATAATAAGATCTTTCTAAGAGCCATGTCCACAGACAAATAAATTGATGTTTATGATATAAACAGTCGTTTAGCAACATTTATATTAATATTAGACGGTTGTTTTTATCTGAAACGTGGGTTTAATTGCTCGTATATTTGGCTCTAAAACGCGAATATCCGTTCTCTATATGGAAATATATAATATTAGAAAGAATAATGAGCATCGAGAATTTGGCATCAACCTGTATATTTAGGCGAAATAAGTGCTATCAATTTATACTGAAAGTAGACTCACTTTGCATACTTTCATTGACAAAAAACAACAAATATAAAAATTGAAGGATGTAAATTTTAAATAGAGGAAACCAAAAAACACTTTTAATAGATCTATGCACTATCACTTCCTGTTTATTATGACAATATGCAAATTGAGGTTTCAATAACCGTATTAGCCACAAAATAACAGGTTTATATTCCTAGAATTATAACTTAGTCATCAACTCATCATCCTGGTTCTTTGAACTTTTTATGGTAATAAGTAGCGCCATCGTGCCATCAGTCCAGTTGAGACTTGATAAAACTGTACACATAAGATTTTGCTGCGCGATTTTCTAGCGCCAATCTGTAATATGATAATCGTAAATAGTGTTAGTAATATAATATAGCAACACGCCTATATTCCCCGAGGGTTAGGCAGAAGTATACTATTTGTACACTCACATTTCGCCGATGTCGTTATTGAGTACCTTGTAATAGGGGCGAGCCCATTGCCATCTCCCGGGCACAGTTCCAAACTTTGTGCTGCTACTGAGATTTTTTATACAGAAAAACCCAATAACTCTGCCTGACCCGGGAATCGAACCCAGCACTTCACGCTCAGCAGCCCCCGTGAATGTTACCATCTACAATGTAGCTAGAGAATGTACATTTATAGCCCAGTAAAATGTGTGTGACTGACATTTACTAATTACAGTCATGACTATTTTAAGGTCATGGCACACATATCAACTCGGAAACGGATCGTAACCGTATCAACTCGAGCCGTTTAGTATTCTTTGTATGAAACTCCCTACTGAAAAGCACACTAATCGGAATCGTAACGTAAACGATTCGCCTCGGGACAAGCTCACGAACCGCGGTGTGGCGCGTGGTCAAGCAGCGGTCCCCGCGCTTACGCCTCTCCATCCGCGTCGCCGCGCTTGCGTCTCTTCGTCCACCCTTGCCCCGCTCACCCCTCCCGCGGCCTGCCTGCAGCACACTATTCGTGCCAGTGCCACACCGCACACGTGCTGTCATTCACAAGACAACTTCACGTTCGGATCAAACTGATCTGGTGCCAGCGAGGTCAATCAGCGGTCGGCGAGCCGTAAGCGCGGCGTCGCACAGTGGAACGAAAATCGACGTTCTATAGACATTGGGCACTTTTAAAAAAAAAGTTGTTTTTCTTAATGGAAACCGATGCAGAACCGTTTAAGAAGCCTCAATATTGTTATATTTAGGAACATGTAGGAATATTGGCGCGAAATAATTTTTTTTTAAGAAAAAATGTATGGAGAAATACAGAAAAAATCATTTTATTCGGAACTCGAGAGAGTGCCCGTTATTTGCTCTGGTACGAATAATCTCTCTATTTTTTACTATTTTTTGACATATCTCACACACCTCGCACTCGAAGGACTTTGGGAGAAAAAAAATGAAATGTATTTTCGTATTATTATTTTATTTTATTCTCATTATTTTCGGTGGGTAAGGTGCTATAGGTTGTCCCTATAGCACCTTACGCGCTGCGACAATCGATTGAATGTCTAAGGTTAGCAATATAATTATACTTTATACCTTACTTTACCTGGTAATCCGCAAATTTATGATGTATATTTTTACTAAAATAATCTAATCCTTTGCCACTCATTAGTAAAAGATTACGTCTTGTAATTAGAAAAGATTAACTGCACGTGTTGAGTCAAACAATCAAACTCGAGTAGGGACGGTATTATTATTCTTAGTATTTTACCTGCATAACAATAGTATCAGCCGCTTTGTGGTGACTTTGAAGTTTGCACACATGGCCCGCGACTATTGTTTATTTAACTTTGCTGTTTTTTGTCAATTGTTTTATTTAACTCGTCAATTTAGATAAACGAGATTTCTAAGAATTCTACTATTATGCGGCACGCAGGTGTGACAATCTGCCTTGATGAGTTAATTTCTATACTGACTATTGTTAATTATGAGTTATTTTAAAATGTGGTATAAATACAGAACGTACATAATTTTTACTTTAGTTAATTTCTAACTACTTTCTGTGAAACATTGTGCGCGCAATATTTTAAAAATGGAACACTCTGTATTTCAAACAAATTTGGACCTATTTGTGTGTTTGAAAGAATCCGGCAAACTTGGAAATTATCAGATGCTGTTTGACAGTATTGTATCACAGTTTAGTCTGAGCTTGTCAGAAGAAGATAAAGATATTCTTCAGGAATTCTGCCGAAGATTTAGTCAGAGTGTACTAAAGAGATGGAAGTCTGCAAAATCCAATATAGACTCTTTCCGAAAACATTATGGTAATTGGTTGGAACAGAACATCGAGTGGCCAACTTGTGTACGGGAAAATATTCGGCCACAAGAGTCATTTACTGATCTGGTTCCTCAAGAAACAAGTGAAACCAGTGATTTTTGTTTACCCTCTACAAGTGCATCAGTAGGAACATCAACAACTGAAGTTCGAGGTCCACGTAAGCCATTCACAGACCTTGGGCCGAAGCAGAAGATACGAAGGATTGGTGATTTGCAATATGAGGGCTGAGAAAGTTCTGAATATGCATACGCTACAATATCTAAATTGAGACAAGAAGGCAACGATACTTTGGCAGCAGCTATAGATTTTCTTATGAAGAACCCAAAAGAAGCTGAAAACCTTGTTTATCGTACGAAACAAACCAAAACCTGCAGATTCACACCTGCAAAAGCGCTTGGTTTATTACTATCTCTTAAATTGTCCAAATGGCAGTATATGACTTTGCGAGAATCTGCTCTTCGAGAGGGTATCTTAGATTTATATCCCTCATATTACAAAGTTCAACAAGCTAAGATAGATTGTTACCCTCCAAGAAATGCAGTAACGATAACAGACGTATTGGCCAAAGTCACTCTGCAAGCACTTTTAGATATAACTGCTGCCAGAATTATAAAAAGTTTGCCTCAAGATGTTAAAGGCAAGTCTATGACTATGCTATCCAAGTGGGGATTCGATGGAGCTTCAAGCCAGAGCACTTACAAACAAAATTTCAAAGAGAAAGGAAGCGATGACTCTGATGAAGCAATTTTTATGACAACATTAGTACCGCTAAAACTAACATCTGAAAATGAAGTAATATGGGAAAACCCGAAACCATGCTCAGCACTGTATTGCCGTCCAATACAGTTCCTGTTTGTTAAAGAAACAAAAGTTATAGTTCAAGAACAATTAGATAAAATGGAGAACGAAATAAGGACCCTGACAGCTACTGAATATGAGACCAATAAAATTAGTCATAGTCTTGTAATGACTATGATTGATGGAAAGGTGTGTACCTATCTCTCGGATGCCAAATCGCCAGCGACCTGTTACTTGTGCTTGGCAAAACCTTCCGAAATGAACGATTTAAAGACAGTTTCAAAAAGAAAAGTGCAAATCGATCTCTTTAAATTCGGACTGTCTTCCTTACATGCACGCATTAATTGTATGGAATGCCTACTTCACATTGCATACAGACTAGATTTAAAAACGTGGTCTGCAAGAGGTGATAACAAGCCTTTATTAGAGGCAAAGAAAAAAGAAATCCAATCCAAATTCCGATCAGAATTAGGTTTACTGATCGACCAGGTGAAACAAGGATCAGGGACAACAAACGATGGAAACACGGCAAGAAAGTTTTTTGAGTTCCCAGAAAAAACAGCTGCTATTACAGGCTTAGACGAAGAGCTCATACGAAGATTTGCAGTCATATTACAAGCGATATCATCGGGCGAAACAATAAATGTAGAAAAATTCAAAGAATATTGTCTAGGAACTGCGGAAAGATATGTTGAACTGTACCCTTGGTATTACATGTCGGCAACGGTTCATAAAATTCTTATACATGGTGCTGATATAGCCAATAAAGCTGTCGTACCCATCGGAAAACTTTCAGAGGAAGCTTCAGAGGCCAGAAATAAAGATTTTCGGAGGTACAGAGAGCTTCATGCTCGAAAGACAAGCAGGGTTGATACGAACCAGGATATTTTAAATATGATGCTTCTCTCGTCCGATCCCGTAATTTCATCAACTAGACCTGTACTCGATGCAGCGCGAAAGAAGGAGTTAAGTGCAGAAGCCCTAAGACTTTTAATAATAGAGAAGAATCATGTCGATACAGAATTTATCGATATAGGTACCATTCATCCTCAAACAGATACCGATACAGAATCTGAAGTGGATGAATAGTAGGTATGCGTATGTATCTAAAGTGTATAAATTATATATACATATTACATGAATGTAGGTAGATATCTAAACAACACCTGTTGGACCAGACTGTTCGTCATCAGAATGGCTAAACACAGGTATCGCCATTGGTAAAGGATTAATAAAAGAAAACATCATAAATTTGCTGAGTAGCGGCTAAATTGTTATTAAATAAGTAAGGTATTGCTAACCTTAGACATTAAATCGAGTGTCGCAACGCGTAAGGTGCTATAGGGACACCATATAGCACCTTACCCACCGAAAATAATGAGAATAAAATAAAATAATAATATGAAAATACATTTCATTTTTTTTCACCCAAAGTCCTTCGAGTGCGAGGTGTGTGAGATATGTCAAAAAATAGTAAAAAATAGAGAGATTATTCGTACCAGAGGAAATAACGGGCACTCTCTCGAGTTCCGAATAAAATGTTTTTTTCTGTATTTCTCCATACATTTTTTCTTAAAAAAAATTTTTTTCGCGCCAATATTCCTACATGTTCCTAAATATAACAATATTGAGGCTTCTTAAACGGTTCTGCATCGGTTTCCAATAAGAAAAACAACTTTTTTTTTAAAAGTGCCCAATGTCTATAGAACGTCGATTTTCGTTCCACTGTGCGTCGCCTAGCTGTAGCCGAGTCGACGTATCGGAGCTGCTGGTCCGCTTTGGTTACGTTACGTGCTTACGTTAGGTTGACGCCTGTTTAACGGCGAAACGAAAGGTGATACAGTGACGATCCCTTTCCAAGTTGATATGTGTGCTATGACCTTTAGTCAGCTGATTCAAATTAGTACATATTGCTGGCGTTTCGATTCCCTACAGTTTGTAGATTTTACACTTGTCTACAAGTAAATAAATACTTGTGTGTTATTTACACTCATATTCAAAAGACATCAAAGTAATTAGTGATGGTGCGACGGACATAATTAGCTTGGCGTTATTAGAAGCGGAATTGTAATTAACATCTAATATCCAAATTAACGACATTTGTAGTAAAAATATTGTACACATAAAATGTGAATTTAGGATGTATTAGCAAAATAATTAGTAATTATACCACCGAAGGAAGTCTCGTAAAAACAAACTCGTAAATAGTTGGTGTTTCCTGTAAAAAAATGATACAAAAATAACCCGTTTGCTTTTAGGTAAAACGACCTGTTTTGTTAAGTACACTTTTTATATAGATGAAAGTGTTAACAAATTTTATACCACAGTTTAAATCGACATCAACTGGTTTTAGTTTTAAGTAATTAATTGAGTAATTTTAATTGGGACTATTTTAATGGTGGTATGGCCTATGGGAATATTAATACTATCGGCTGCTCATCCTGCCTTTTTTATTAACGAAGGAAATGAGTTCTTCTTTGAAGATTATCTTATAACCTGTTCACTACGCTTCTTCAGTATTTTTTAATACATTATATGTGAGCGATAGCGCCCGCTCTGCACAAAATCTCATTTTTTCCAAAGTTCATCTCTGGACAAAATATTATTATTTTTTCAGAGCTCATTTCTGGATCAAATGTCATTTCTTTCCAGAGCTCATCTCTGGAAAAATAGCTAGACCGATTTTTTGAACCTGAAAACCTCTATATTGTAAACTTCATCAAAACCGTTAGAGCCGTTTTCGAGAACGCGATTACAAATATATATATATATATATATATATATATATATATATATATATATATATAAATATTGCTATTATAGGATTTACTTAAGATTTCATGTTCATGTCTTGTATACAACATAAATTATTCTTAACTTTTTTTAAGTTTGTTTCTATGTGACGTGATATTTATTTTATTCAAATACGGTATGAGATAGGTATACAAAAATACAAGTAAAAATATACTTTTCATTAGAAACGGGTTTCAGTAGAATGTATTTATTTCTAGAAGACTGTAGACCGCAAACTGATACAATAATAAACGGTATATGTACAGCTTTATTTACGTCATTAACGTTATATGAATGTCCTCGAAGTAGTATTTTGACAAGTGTCACTCTTTAAAAATAACAAATTATTTTCATAGGTAAGTTTTGCTCACCCCATTCCAAATTACACACACAATGAAAGTAATATCAAAAACAAATATATCATACAGCGTTTTTAATTCATTTGTATCATTTTTTTACGCCCAAAAAATGCGAGACGAACTTCCAACTGTCAATTGATACGCCTGACATTTCCTGACACCGGAGTTACAAACTTTATTTACGCTCCCACAAAACAATCAGCACTCTTATTGCGACCATATAAAGTTCACAACCGAATAACAACAGCTTATTGAACTGCAAAGTAACTTTGGTAATAAATCGAAATTGAATATTTCGCTGTCAAAAAGTTTTGGTGTTATTTTTTTAATAATGAGTGGAGGGAAAGATTTGTGCCAAGCGCGACGAAGCCGAATTTCATGTTACCTCTTTTGTGTATTTTTAGTACGTGACTGCTTCACTGGTTTAGTGGTCGCGTGACTCCTTAGCGTCCCGTACGATGTTCAATATCCCGGAAAGGTAAAACGGTTTTATTGATTGAAATTTTTGATACCGACCCGGAGTTTAGAAAAGTCCTTGGTAGATGGCAATAGACAATCGCATTGGATATCGGTGAAATGTGTGCGAACAACAGTACACTTCTGCCTAACCTTTCGAAGAATACAGGCGTGATGCTATATATTTTAAGTAACTCGATAAAACATATTATAGGTTAATTAATTCATCATCATCCACTAGGTATAAAGATCAAAAACAGAACAGAGTTAAAATATTTTGTTTTGACTTGAAAGTCCGTTTATTAACGCTGAAGTTATTAAGCTCTCTAAGCTATTCTAGAATCAGAATCATATTTCTTTTACAATGAAAAACGCCTTTGAAAGAGAATTGCAGGCCAAACAGATATTATGTGTGTATCAGATTGTATGCTCAGTGGCTATGAAATAAAATATTAACTTCTAAAATATTATGTTAATATTTATTTTGTAGTGACAGCTTAAGCGAAAAGATTTTGAGATTGTATGAAATTATTTTAAGGATGGAAGTTTAAAAAATTCTTCGCTATAAATCGCTAATATCGTTATATTAATTTTGAAAGCCTAGTCTAGTCCTGGCCTCGTCGGCTGTTTAGTGTGATGTTTAGGGTTTAATTTCCGGGTCTGGAAAAAATAGTACTCGTTTTTTTTTGTTACGAAATCGATGTTAACACACATGCGTTGCGGACTGTGTAAATAATATATTGTTCTCATGGTTGGCACAGTGGTTGAATGACAGAATGCTGCCCTAAGTGTCGCGGGTTCCATTCCCGCATAGTACAAATATTTGTATGACCAGACAGCGGCGTGGACAGAGTTTTTAGACAGGGTAGGCAGAAAATTTTAAAAGCTGACTTACCATACCTACTACATGTTGGTATTGGTTCGTCGTCTTATCGATTAAATAATGATGAATGTGATTTGCCACCTCAAATATTTTATAATAAATATTTATCTGAGTTATGTAGGGTAGGCAGTGTCTTTTTGTCTTTATGAACCGCACGCCACTGCCTACACATAGTTGTTCTGATCCTGGATATTTGTGAATACGATATTGGATTTATTCTCAGAGAGCAACCTTAAAAACACAAAAAATAGTAATAATCACCGGTGATAAGTTCTCATCACTACAAGATTGACATGTTATAATGTATTGACGGCGGGTGTCGACCACTGTGAGCGTTCCAATCAATATGCTAATGAATTGAACCACTTGGATACGTATGTGTATACTATTTGTATAGATTCTTTGGATGTAATTGAAAATATGTAGGACAGTTGAATGTTCATTTAAAATGAACCGGGTACTCAGCCTATATAATATAAAGATGCAAACAAAGTCAAACGGTTAAAAGTAATTGAAATAACAACTGCTGAGCGTGAGGGGTTCAGTTACCATGTCGGGCAGTGTTATTGGGTTTTTCTGTATGGAAATTCTCAATAGGAGCACGGAGTTTGGAACCGTGGCCATAGGCTCTATTATATGGGTCGGCGAAATGAGGGTGTACGATAGTACACCTCTGCCTAACCCTTCGGGGAATACAGGCGTGATGCTATGTTATGATGCCATGGTTTCATTAAACGGTGAAGGGCGTAGGCTTCTACCAATATTCAACCCTTAAGGGGGTAAAATGAGTTTACTAAGTTTGTGTAAAAAATATTTCTACGAGGGCCGAGTCACGCGAACAGCTATTATAAAATATACACGAAAATTCATCTTTTTTCAACTTTCATGAACATTTCACAATTTTTAGAGCATTCTTCTTTCCTCAAAATTAAGAAACTTCAATTTTGAAGTTTAGTCAAGTAAAATATTCATAACAAGTCGGGCTATGAATAAAACACAACGGGGGAAACAACCCTTAAAGTAAACGTGTACCCACCCTTCGGGTTGGACTCCGGTTCATGATATATTTTTACTTTTTTGCCCATTTTACGGCTGTAATATTTTTGGTTAAAAAACGACGCAACTTCTGAGTGTGAGGTCCTGTGTTCAATTCTCGGGTCGGACAAAGTGTTATTGGGTTTTTCTGTATGGAAATTCTCAGTAGCAGCATGAAGTCTGGAACTGTGCCCGGTAGATGGCAATAAGCGCGCCCCCGAATACATGGAGCCCACGGCACCGGAGAAGTGTGGGTGTACAATAGTACACCTCTGTCTAACTCTTCGCGGAATACAAGCGTGATGCTATGTTTAACCCATAGGTTCAAAACTCTAAATAGACAAAAGCAATAAAAGCTTTTCTACCAATAGAAACTCATGTTCAAAAACCGGGTGAACCCAAAACTGACCGTACCTAATAAAAAAATCCCTTACCTCGTCTCCCAACTTTGAACACGTCGGATGCTCACTAAATAAGTAAACATTGAACATCGAATCGAGTGGAAATAATCGAGTAAATCGATTGTTTAGTCGATTAGAAAGGGGCCGTGAAAGGTTATTTTTTGGGATTTGGTGTTTAATTGATTTTACTTTAGTTAATCTTTTTGGTGTCCTGGTCTTTTGTCAGGGTTGTCTTTTGGACAAACAACCAGACCCGAAACAAATGTCTGTAAATCAAACAAATATTTGTTCCTTAAAGGAATCGAACCCGCAACACGAAGCGCAGAAAACTAATTGCTGGCTACTGTGCCAACCATAGCGTTTGTGGGTTTGACATCGTTTCCATGTAATAGTTAGCGAGCCTATTACCATCTATTGGGCACAGTTCCAAACTCCATGTTGAAAAACCCAATAATATTTTTCCCGACTCGGGAATCGAACACAAGACCTCACGCTACGCGCACTTGCGACCACTAAAACAATAAGCAGTCAAAAAAGTCAGTTCACAAAACATAAAATTCATATTCTCACACACGTTTCAAAGCTTCTCATATTTGCCCATTCTCACCAAGATAATATTTTGTTTGTAGCTCAGACTTATGACAGGAATGGCAACAGGTGGCACCTCATTAGCAATGCTATACTAATTACTTACATGTGTCATTGCTCTGTTATTCTTTACTGTATGAAAATGGTGTTGCACTTATATAAGACAGAAAGGGTTGTCTATGTTTAGCTAAAAGTTTTCATACGAAATGTCTTAACGTTTTTACCCTAAACATGAGCTGATTTTGCTGATTTTTTTATATGTTATAGACACAAGTGAAAACGAGGTCGTCACGTTTTTATTTTTTTGATAATGTTTATAGACTGAGAAATAATTAACCCTCAAAATTCGTTTTATGAACTAAAAATCTTCCTTAAACTTATCTCGTGATGATTATTATATTAATCAAAATTATGAAAAAAACAAACGGTTTCGTCCTAGTTTATAATCTGACAAAATGATAGAGACCAAAATAATTCGTTAAGATTGAGATGTAGGAAACGTTAACGCCCAAATACCTATTTTGCGCGTATTTCAAGATAATATTTGTCAGAAGCCCGTAACTAAGGGATATTCTTAAGCTGCTCTTGTATCGGATGCAATAATAGAGACATCTTTGATGTTATGAAGCATAATGCAGGCTGCATCAATTGGTTACTAATTTGACTGTATTTAATTAACAATATTTATCAAACCTTTTACAGGATCCTTCCTGTAACGTGGATACAGTTTATGGATAAAATCTCACACGCACAACCAGGCCATACAAATATTTTGTTCGTTTGAGAATGAACGCACGACCTGTAGCGCAGAAAGCCAATTGCTCGCAACGTAGTCCAACAAAGAGATGAGTAGTTGTCTCGAGAAATTATGGACACATTCATGTAATATATTACTTAATTAATTAATAAAAACAATTGTACTTTATTTATGTAAAACCCTATATAAAAAATGAGTAAAAATAATCCCTTTACAAAACTTAATGTAGCTGACCATACTTATCTCTTTGTTGACTGTAATTATATATGATACATATATACTAGCAGCATGTCTGTTTATTTTCGGACTAATCTCAAAATACTAAGAGAATTTTGGTACAAACACGTTAATTAGGACGTCCCAAGAGGACAGTTTGGACATATTAATTCTACGCACTGAAAAGTAAAAGCAACCTACTAAAATAATTCTAAAGCCTTGTATACATAGGTCTTATTATGGCGTAACAAGATGATGTGGGTGTGCAATACGCCTCCGCCTAAACCTTTGGCAATACAGAAGTGATGCTAAGCTATACTATATAGCTTAACAGGTTCTGTACTGCATATGGTGCAGTATTATTGTGGCCTTTGAAGACTGAATATCTACCTCTCTGTGCCAACCTTTAATAAAGTTTTATAATATTCTCACCTATAGCCGACGGAGGTACTAAAAATATAAATTATATTTCACACGCAAACAGAATCGGCACCCTTTAATAAAAATAAAAAGAGAACGCAATAAAATCCAATACATATCTGTTATGTTTTTTTTTTCTTTTCGACCAGCCACGCTGGCCTCGTTAAGTTGGCCACTTTATGCACAGTTCACCGATGAAATACTGATATCATCACAAAAATTATACATAGGACTTTTACCTGTATCTCTCTTAATATAAAATCTATATTCCCTTACACAGTTTGGTTTGAAGACACTTGTTTTCGGATTGTACGATTAAACGGATGCTCTGGACATCCGTTCTCAGAAGGATTGAAAGAGTAAAAAATTAAAAAAAGTCTTCGGACATACGGTCATGGAGTTAAAAGAGCATGTTGGACTGTGAAAAATGACAGCTTTAATCCATTTAAGTGTAATAGCAATCAGTTGGTGGATTAATTTATTGGAATTGTGTTTGTATTTATTTTCTTTTGAGATCTTGAGAGAATATAATTATGTGTAGGAATAATTATTCAAGCTTTAATATTGAACGCTATGGACAAATTATACCCGTTAAGTCTTTAGATAATTCTGCACTCTTCATTGATACTTTGTCTTGTTTTAACAAATAACATTTTCCTTTTTCATCACGGCTATAATTTCAAATTGGTTAGGTAGAGTGTATTTAAATTGTATATCTAAATTTCGCCGATGCAGTTATTAAGTCGCCGACGAACCTATTTCTAAATTACGGACTGCTACTGAGCATTTTCAAACGGAAAATCGAACCTAAGACCTAACTCTTAGTAGCCGCGCTTGACAGATTTTATTTGTCAACAAACACAAAAATGACTTACAATCACTTGACAAATTATATCGTTCATATTGAGAACCAATTAAGTAGGTACGCGTTCCAAAAATCAGTCAATAAGTTTGTTTTTCATTAGCCTAACAACCAAACCGTGTGTCACACTTCACGCTTAACCCTTCGAAAACATTGTTATTGTAATAAGATGATTGTTTTAACAATAGTTTTTAGTTTTAATAGCTCGCTCCGAACCCGCTCGTTTCCATATAGCTCACAAAACAAATAATTGGAACCAAATGGGCCAAAATAATTGTTTTAATGAGCCATACTTATATTGGGTTTAAAAAAAAGATTTCGGTCATTGATATTATCGTTCGTTCTTGTATGAATCATTGGAAGCTGTTTTTGTATTTTTAAATAACAGTTATTTTCTTTCAAGGGTTAAGCTGAATAAGGCGCCATTCATATGGTGCTCTTTGAATATACGAATAGGCATCATGCTGCCGTAAATCATATGCGATAAGACCTAAAGTCGAGTCTAAAATATTTGGGAAGAGTCTAGGTGGATTGTGATGATTGCCTCCACAAGAAATGAATCTTAATATTGTCTGGCGCACCCTGGACACTACAGTCAGAATCGATACCATCATTGCTGACGGCCAAATCTTTTCACTTCGGCGAGCAATTCCCATTTGATAGCTTGAGCCGACACGATAGAAGAAGAAAGATCAACTTTATAGTGATTGCCAACCAGAGTCCAAAATAATTAGAATATTTATTTATTGCTATAATTTGAAGCCTAAACTTTGTTTCTGACTGATAAGTTTTTACCAAAAAATAAACTTGCATCGTTCTTATCTAGTGAAAAACTGAAGCAATTTAGATATATTTAGATACATTGAAGTATTTAATTTTGAAACCTTTTGAAATGATGAATGTTGAAATCAGTTCAGTGTTTAGTATTTGCTACGCGAATCACGCCCGAATTATCAGATGAATGATTAAATATGTTTATGGCATCGGCAATTGCCAATGTGTGCGGAATGACTGATATATAGCAAACGTAACTCGCTGATTGAGCTGGGCAAACTCTAAATTTGAATCTCAATAGATATTCGTTGAAATTACATTCAATCATAATTTAATAGGTAATCATTAAAATTACTTATTAGTCTTGACTGTTTCATTAGTCTAGTGATAGCAAGCGTAACTGCTGCGTGAGGTTCTGGATATGATTCCCGTTCGTGTCGGAACATAATTAGCGACATTGTTATGTAATGTAAGATTATTCATAATTATTAACATATGACACTTTTCAGAGTAAACAGTGACTCACAGACATATGAGCCCGATCTCATTCTGGGAAGTAATAATTAATTTAAATGTGTTGACTTTTCAGAATGTTAATCACTCACTTTTTAATAATACTGACACAGACTGCTGATGCACTTTTTAATTTTGTGTGACGTCGTGTCACAAAAAGCAATGCGAAAATATTACCGCGTGCAGGAATAGGACTTGCGACCATTATACATAGAATAGAATAGAATAAACTTTATTTCAAATCTTAGACTCATATAGGTTCTAGAAGCAGTAAATTGCACTGGTGTCCAAAAAACAATACCTCGACATTTTGATGTGTCACTTGAGGTTTAAATGTTGATCAATCGCCTTTTGAATATCCCAGCGTGTTCTATATGATATTAGCTGTTCTGACACGCAACTTCGTCTATGTTTTTTGAATTTATAATCTAATTAGTATTTTGCTGCAATAGTCTATCTTCTTCTCCGGGCCCCGGGCTATCTTATCGTAAAATTAAATAACGATTGGTTCAGTGGTTTATTCTTAATGTAACAAACAAACAGGCATAGTTATCTTCGTATTTATAATAGTTTACATAATCTTCTTCTGTTGTGTTAGCACGTGTTGTAACATTTGAATCGCCGCCCGTGTTGGAAAGATTATCTAGTCAGCAATGGTGATAGCGAGGTTGCCCACTCGCAGGCTGGACAATTGCATATACCGTCCCTATATAATTAACAAATCATCATCATAATTAGCCCGTAACTGTCCCACTGCAGGGTAAGAGCCTCTTTTCATATAGAGAAGGCTCGAGCATTAATCACCACGCTAACTCACTGCGGGTTGGCGATTTCAAACTATTAGGTCCGGGTTTCCTCACGATGTTTTCCTTCACCTTCAACAAATGTTAACGTTATAATATAATAAATAACTTGAGACAACATCGCACCTATTATAAATCATCATCCTTAATTTATTTATCCAGAAATCTACTTAGCCAACGTACAATTATTTTGTGATATTTATAATGATTCATATAGATCACGATACAAATATTCTACCAAACAACGTATAATTAGATTTTTTTGTAATGATACCTTTTGAAGGCTTTAGTACTTTGATGTACAGACAGACAGTAATGACTGTTGTTAATGGTGTATGGAAAATATTTGTAAGGTAGATGTGTACTGAGGGCATATTCTTGCTTGAGGGTTTATATTGTCTTGTATTGATTTATTCTGCGATGGTTTTTTTGTAGTACGATACAATACAAAGGCTTTTTTCATTTGTCACTGTTCTAACAGAATGCGTAAAAGTTACTGTTTCACTAGAATGTATGATAAATAAATCTTGCACGTCAACTTACTGATTCATAAAAAAAAGTAACAGCCTATATGTCCATATAGGGTGTTACTTTTTTTCTATAATTAATTTTATCTTTTAGATTAAAAGAAAGAAAGAAAAAGTATTTATTGCAGGCAAGCATAATAATAAAAAGAAAAAATACAGTGCAAGATTACAATAATTTCCTCCTGACCGATTTCGGTCACGGCGGCCAATCTCACCGGAGATTAGCCAACTACGCAGGAAATATTATAGAGCACAAGTGTGTGCGCAAACACATGTGCTCTCTCTATTCCTTCACTCTCATAGTCCGATGGGACGGCAATCCGACACGGCCGGAGAGAGATCAGGAACAGGACCAACGGTTTTACGTGCTTTCCGAAGCACGGTGTGTATTCACATACACGAAGACCCAGACCCGCGGCCTAATTACGTAAAAAAGCGACAGCAACGCGACAGCCACGCGACAGCCACGCGACAGCAGTCTCACTGTCGTCCAATACATTATATGTCACAAAAATGACGTTTGACAGAAGTTATCGCGCGATCTACGCCTGTCGCTACATCGGTAATCAGGCTGCCGAAACAAATATCTGTAGATCATACAAATATTTGTTCCGTGCGGGAATCGAATCTGCGACACGTAGTTCAGCAGTCGATCTGTCAACCACTGTGCCAACCGTGTCGTCAAGATTACTATCTACTATAGATTACTATGCGCTATCCGTACAGTAGCAGTGAAACGGTAGCGCTATCCATAATTTCATAAATTTATGCAGTTGTAAGGTTAACTGAGTGTTGAATTGTCACAAAAACACGAATCTATTCATTTGCTCGGCTTGTGCTACCTAAATAATTATAATTCACGGCACGGTTGGAGCAGTGGTTGAGACATCGAGTGTGACTGTGACATGCGCTGTGTTGCGTCTTCGATTCCCGGACGGAACAAATATTTGTATAATCTAGATAGATAAGCTGTTTCGAGTTTGGGTCTCTGTGTATGTGAATATAATATAAATTTAAACATCATGTGAAAATAATATAAATTTAAACCAAAAATTAAATTCTATACTTAACACTACAACACATTGGATGATAGAACATAACCTTGAAATTAACTTCAATAAAACAAAAATAATAACTTTCCATCCGCGACAAAAAATACCTATAAATATAAATTTCAAATACAACGGATCCAAATTAGAAGTCGTTAATAAATTCACCCTTTTAGGCCTAGACATAGATTCACACATAGATTGGAAATCACATATTCAGAAAGTAAAAACAAAATTATCTAAGTTTACATACGCCCTCAGAGAAATCAAGAAAACAACAGACCTCAAAACAGCTTTAGTTACTTACTACGCGTACGCATTTGCATGGCTCAAATATGGAGTCATCTTATGGGGAAATAGCACAGATGCGCCTACATTATTCACTTTACAGAAAAAAATGATAAGAATCTTAACGAATATCAAGGATACCGACTCCTGTAAACCCCACTTTAAAGAGCTAAAAATATTAACGCTGCCCTGTCTTTATATATTGGAGATTTGTAAATTTGTAAGAAAATATCCGCAATTCTACACCAAAAGAGGAAACATCCCAACTAAAATTACCCTGAGACATGAAAATAGATTAAACTTACCCACTTCACGATTAAAAATGCACTCTTCTAGTACATTTGTCACGTCCATTAAAATATACAATAAGTTACCAGAATACATCAAAAATACAAATACAAATAACATCTTTATCAATAAATTAAAACAATTTCTAGTAAACAAAAGCTATTATACTATAGACGAATACTTTAATGATACATTTCAACTACTATAAAAACCACTTTTAGTTATTAGCTACATTTAATATCAAATTTCACTTTAAATATAGATTTGCTTTAAATAACTCAAATACTGTATAATTATAATAAATATATTTATACTATAAATATAATATATATTCATAGTAAAAATGTAACATCACATACTAAAAATGTATAAAATATTATAACATTCTAGAAGACTCAGTAAAATTATAAATATTTATTCGCTTGTAAAATATAGATATATTGATAATGTTAATAAAGTTAACCGTGCAATAACTAAATTAAAGCCTAATATAGGTATAATAACCTAAAACTAATATATACCTATAGAACCTACTTAAATACTTATATATATATATATATAAAAGTAAATATATATATAAATAAATTATAAAAGCTATTACTAAACAAATACTACTACAATCTAAATTATATATATAATATGTTTAAAAACACGTGTTCTCTTCCTCTCTCCTACTTTTGCTGTGCCCGACAGGGTCCACAATTCGATCTCATAGTTTTAAGCCTACCACCTAAGTACTACATTGTGGAACGCAAATAAAGTATTGAGTATTGAGTATTGAGTATTGAATATTTATTTTTCCTAGTGTGAGGCAAAGTTTTATTTTAAAAAAAAATGTTTTACCTCTATTAGCTCTTGTAACATGAAGCACGTACAAAGTGCTTTTTATATCGCGTGTCAAAATATTCTCTTAGCTTTTATTTGTATTCAGAAAAATTTAAATAAATGGAGCGAAATAATTGTTTTTTTTTTTTATGGGTATTTTTTTTTCTTAATATATGAGTTATAAAAGCCAATTGTATTTCTACGGTTGCTTTATGTTCCGATAAGTGACGTCTATCAACTTTTATAGCTTTGCCCTTTGTGTAAGTAAAAACAAATTAGTCACACATAAAGAAACTCTTTCTTTCGTCAACACTATTTACACTCGCTTTGTCCACTTTTTTCTTCGTGCCCAAACAACCGAAACACACGTACAAAATAAATCTTACCAATCAACAATCAAAATAAAGCTTTAAATATCTTTTTTCTCAAACGGATCTCTAAAAAACTTGATCATGTTGAAACTTGTATCCATCGGTAGGTACACAGAATGCACTCCATTTCCGGACAGCCAATAGCGACTCCGTATTTAAATTTAGAATAATTTCTAAATTCGAATCTGAAATGGCGTCCTCCCCAGTGCTATCTATTTAGCCGTTATAAGGTTCCATTTTCAAAAACATTCTTGTTTCCAATGTTCTGATTTAGGAATTCATGAATTAACTAAATGTATTCATTGAATAGGCTCAACTCAAAATTAACTCTCAAAGCTTTCAGTCGCTTACACCATTTACAGTTAGTGTCATAATATATTTTTCACTTCACTTTGCTTAATATGTATTTTAAAGTCTTAACACCGATTTAAATTTTGGAAATGCGTTTAATGTGTTGTCGAAAGTTCAATTTGGTGAAACTATTTTAATTGAAATTGATTTTATGTCCGTTTAAGTGTTCTGTTTTAGGAAACTTGTAAAACCACGTGTTCATTCGATATTTAAATTTTGAGATTAAAGCAGAAATATTTGTATAGGTAATAATTTTTCCCATGTATTTGTGTAGACTTAGTCCATTTTTATTTTGAACACACTTTGTTTCATTACATTAATTTTTTATTTTTAGTGTATGATTTTATAATGATCACGTTTCACTGTTCTTCACTTTTTAATTATAAAATCAAAATTACCACGGATAAAAAACTAAAATCCATTTGATCTAATTCACTTTTATTTTTAACATAGATATTTAATGAAACATTATCCTGCCACTATTTTTCTTTTTCTAATCACTCCCAACTGTCGGAACATAGAACACAATGTCCCTTATTTAAATCCCGTCTAAATTAAGTCCTATTTTTAACACAAGAACAACAGACACAATTAATTAATTACTCAACCGGAGATCACTGGATTGTGGCACCCTCTATGACTCAGTTCCGACTGTTTCAAGCCAGACTGGGCTTACGAGGGGGTAGGTTAAAAATACCCACTGTAGGCTAAAATTCAAATGCCGAGACAGTCGCGTGGCATGGGTTGAATGGTCAAACCGTGGGTATACGTCTGCAGTGGCGGGGTTAAATTTGTGAATTTTCGAAGAAATATAATAGTGATAAAGTTATGCATAGTAGTGTTTAGGTAAGTGGATTTTTCGTTTATATTCATCACATAATATTATGGTGTTAAATTTCTTTGTATGGAAAATTAAAAGCATCAAAAAATTCAATGCAGAAAAACCTTCGAATAAAATTCAGCAACAATTTTTTTATAATTAGTTTAATAACCACCAAATAATTAAATACTATTCACAATCACAAACTAATCTAATCACTAATACACAATCGTAATCTTTCTCACAAACCAATTTCAAATTTAAACTTTTAAAAAAACTGTCGCATTAAATAACACATAAACTTTTATAAAAAAATTCTTTTATCAGAATACTTAAAAGTCACTAAAATCTCAATACAAACCACGTGGTTAAACTCGTGGGACTGTTTTAATAAATTTGATAGAAATTATTTTTAAAGCATTATCTTTACAATCCACTTTAATTTGGTTATCGGTAATAAATTTAAATGATCACGATAATAGTGGAAATAACCTTTTTTGGTTTGAAGATAAGCTGTGCTTCGGTTACTAATTAGGCAGCGGTATCAGAAACATTAGTTTTTATTGGTACAGTCTTACAGAGAGATACAGTAGGTTTACAGAGTCAGTTAAAGAAAAAAAAAATAGAAAAGTTATTGTTACATAACTGTTTATCGGTTCACCTTGTATTGCTATTTGTTTTCTAATAAATAAATAAATAAATAATTATATATAATTTCCATACAGAAAAACCCCATAACACTTTACTTGACCCGGGAATCGAATCCAGGACGTCAGCAGTCGCGCTTGCGACCACTAGACCAATTATTGTTGTATTCGAGTAATATTTATTACATACGTCACGATTTTTTCTCGTGGTGATGATAGGTGAAAACTACAGAATGCCACGTGCTATGATTCTTATACAGGGTGGAAAGTTAATACTTATTAAATTAAATTAAGTCAATAGAAGTGCAGAACACGCCTTATATTAAGGTTTTGCGGAATTATGAGTACTGGAGCACAACAAAACAATGAGAGCTTACGTGTAAAAATGTGACGTATTTAAACAGAATTAAGTCGAATTTATATTGCACTGGATGCAATAGAGTGCTGCATACAGGCGACACGCGTTCTAGTATTAAAATGTAGTGAATTGCATTTTTGTTTTGAGTTATTATTAAAACATCTAACTTTTTCTAAATATTACGACGAAAAGCTAATATCTTATTACCTAATTAATTAGTCATCAATTTACCTCTATCAATGATAGACGATAAGAATACTTAAAAATATCAAGTTCTTTAACGTTTTTCCCACAAGCGCACAGCCACAAAGACATTAATAATACGGCCATCAATTCCCCAAAATCATGGGAAAACATGATTAAACTATACCAATACAATGAAACAACTAATTCAAATTAATAAACACCTCAGTTTTAATTAATATCTTGAATATTTTCAATTAACATAAAAACGCAGCAACAAATTAATTGAACTACTGTTTTAACAAAACACGACGATTATTTATGAATATTAAAAGTACATATTTTGAATCTATCGCCAACCCATTCATTAGATGTTTTTTAACAATTTTCTATTTTTCTATGACTGTGGGAATTATAAATATCCGGAGCCTTAAGGGTCCACCAAACGGCTGAATTATCGTCGACTAAACAATTATTTCGTAATAAAAAACTTCTGATTTTGAGTATAGTGTACCTCCGTTGAAAGCGGAGGATCTTCTAAACAGATGTTGCCTGGTGGACCAAAGCTGGTTTGTGCTCGACTTTTGTAATATTGTCTTAGAATTGTTGCAAACTTTCATAGTTTGATGTAGGATTTATGTTGTCGCTTTATTCTCATAGATGGCGCTGTTATTGTTGCCATGCTAGTAGTGCGCACTTATTATACATTAAAAATATCATTACAACTTAATACTAATCTCTAGGTACTCTCCTAAAATTGGTAATCTTGAGTTCAAATATGCTCCTTTACTGGTGTCATATCCGCTTAATTTGGATCAGTGATAAACGACTCAAATCTGCTTTAGACATTTTAATCTATCGTTGAAATAAATTAAATCCAGCCCGTTTACTGTACCCCTTTTTTTTTTGTTTTTTTCGTGTGGAAATTCTCATGCATCCCCGCCGCCTTGGGGATGGCGACGGGTGATGTCGGACTTTTACCGACTAAAACCACGCGGTGTTCCTACGGCATACCTGTAGCGCCGGAGATATGGGATTCGCTCGCGCATTCACCGCACCTCCGGCAGGTATCAGCCGGCCAGTGGATGACCTGGCAGGCTCCTGGCACGGCATCTTCTCAGGATGAGGAAAGTTAGACCTTAGTCTACCACGCTTTTCTGGTGCGGGTTGGCAGACTGTTGATATCATCTAGTGCTCAATCGAGCCCTCTCACGTATAGGTGCATGATGCTTTCCTTCTTATTCTACAATATCTTGTTCCCATGGTCCTTTGAGGCGTGTGAAACTAAGTTGAAATATTTTGTTATGATAAGCAAAAGTAAGTAATCCTAAAACACCTGTAATAACTACTATTCCAGTAAAGATACTCCCATGGGAATCAGAGCAAACCTGCATATTTATGCATAATACTACACATTATTCGAACCTAGACTAGTTATTAGGTTTAATGCAGATAAGGTCTGGTCTAGAATATATTACTTCAGACCAGTTTCTCGTTTAAATTCTTGTAATGACAATTAATATGTTTTAGTTTCATTTTTTAACCTGTTCCTGTTGTAGTGAGAGTTAGGGATTACACTAACCACTAGTTTTTACATGTTAAGTTTAAATTACTGGAAAAATATACCAACAATTTTTATGAGTATTTTTAGCGGTTGGACGCTTGCCTTCCATGACACGGATCTTTGACTTTTCGAAATCATGTGTGGATCAGAAATTGATTATGACTTGCGTTAAAGGTGAAGGCAAATATTTCTTCAATAGATCAAAAATTTCTTATCGATAAAATAAACAAAACATAACATAGCATCACAATATGTGTATTTCAAGAAGTGGTAGGTAGAGGTGTAGGTAGACACATAATCCGAAAAACCGATAATTGTTGGGGTAGGCGAGTTCTCGAGTGGAGACCGCGAGTAGGCAAATGTAGTGTAAGGCGCCCACCAGCCAAATGGAGCGATGACTTGCGTAAGGTGGCTGGTAGAAAGTGGATGCAGAGAGCCGAAGACCGGGCTCTGTGGCGCTTACTGGGAGAGGCCTATATCCAGCAGTGCACGAATATGGGTTGATGATGTAGGTAGACATGTTACACTCACATTTCGCTAATGCCGTTTGCGAGTTCCATGTAAGAGGACGCGACCCTATTGCCATCTACCAGACACAATTCTTAACTCCACACAGAAAAACGCAGTAACACTTTGCCCGACCCGGCAATTGAACTCACACTCAGCGCTTCTAGATCAATGAAGCAGTTATAAATTGTCTTATCGATATAGGTCGAATAATTGGATAAAGTTGTATAGTACCTATATTGCCCGCTTTATGTTCTACAAATACCTATCCTCATAACCTGTGCTACATGAATCCAGATTTAACGTCAAACAAAACTTTTTAGAATTTGTGACAAGTTTAAACGTCCCTTTTAGTGATATTATTAGTGGATGACATTTCAGCGTGTTAAATATTCAGAATGCGGAAAGCGTTAACTTTTACATTTTGACGGCAGAGAAAATTACTTTGAAAAAATGTATCCATTTTTCTAATTGGTATAGTTGAAACTTGTGTTTATTGAAAATATCTATTGCATAAATGCGTAATTTGCCTTGAAGGAACTTATAATACATTAGAAGTATTTTATATAAAAACGAAAAATATCGTGTTGATCAAAATTCAAACTGTTAGTGCAGTTTTGTGGAACATTGTCTGTTCAAAGGCTTATATTGTATTTTAAATAATTATAACAAATTGAAATCGTTCTAGATAATCTATTCTACAATCTACATTTATTATAATAATAGATCAAAGTGGCCCACAAGGACCAAATTTAGACTCCTCGATGGCCCACTAAGGAAAATATATTTTTCCGTTATTAAAATAGTTTGGCAACTTATTGGCAATCAAATGTAATATACTTGAGTGAATTCTGAGACAAATATAATTTACGAACCTGTACCTAATAAAGTTCCTTTTACGTTGCAAGTAGAAATAAGCGGCTATGAATAAATCTGTTGCCGTACATAATGCAAATTAATAATTATAAAACCCAACAACGTACAAATTTAAATTGACTCGAGTAATAACAACATTGTGCGTGTTTAAACAGAAAATTACACAACAAACTCATTCGCTTATTTCTTTTTTCAATCTTTCTTATTTGTCCAGTTGGTTAACTCGAAGGAAAAAATAGTTTTTATCACGAGAATTTTCTAGAAAAATAAAAATACTTAGTTTGCGCGAGTGCGGTCGAAGCCTAGAATAATTCTTGCTTTAGTCTAGAAAGTTGGTCGGAACCTCATGTTTTCTCAGTAATTTATTATTTTAAGACTTCTCTCTAGTAAAGAGCCGGTTGAGACGAGGAGCGGGCAAACGTTTTGTAAGCTTGTTTTACAATTTCTTCGGCGTTGCTTATTTGATGTGTTAAAGTAAACGCTTTGTTTAAAGCTAAGAGCTACTTACATCCAGTGTTCGAGTTGTGCGGACATACATATAGATATCGATATTATCGATAACAATCTACATTCATAGCACAACTTTTCTTCAACTATCTTGTATCAAAATTATCATTTGCGTGCGATCGCCATTGCATATTGAATTGTTATCTATTAGTTTAAACTCATTTACTTCATATTCAGATCACATTTTTATAGCGTCAGAGCAAACACCTCATGATCAGTAGTAGTTGAAACGATACACATAATAATTAAATACATAGTTTATCAATCTCATCAACAAATGACAATCACTAAAAGGCGTATGGAGAAAATCGTATATAGTTTTGGTCCTTCGAGCCGGATGTTTTCATACGTTATACATTTAACCTATCCTGATGGAGATCGTAGAAGTCTAAAGAATTTGAAGGAAATGCAACTGAATCACGAAGTGAATTTCACACGGGGCATAGATATATTAAACCGCAAGGCAGAAACGAATCCCATTTTTCCCCGTTCGATCGGACTAAAATATCTTTATTACCTATTTAATCGTGACACAATTTCGTCACACAATTTCTAAGTTATGTCGGCGACTTTGTCTACGTTAGTCTTGTATTTATTACTTAATTAGTGTTTTCATTATCTAATAAGCTTATGTCCTTTAAAAAGACCTAGTCTACCTATAAATAATATTGCCTACCTAAAAAACACTAAGCGTAAATAAAAAATTCAGAACATTATCGTTATGAGGTAACAAACAAACAGAGCTACTTTCGTTTATAATGGTGTACATGCTAATCTTAGTTCTAGAACTCTTTATTCCAATATTTCAACAAAGAAATTTCTTTTTCAAACACGAAAATAATTATTTATTTTAGGGTCGTTAAGAAATCCTATAGTTTCGATGGATTTTACGAGACTTCTTGTATTAAACTAATAGGTATTTTGTTTTGAAGAAACTACAACTCATTATATTTGCAGTATCAATAAAATTTATAGCTACAAACTGGGTCAAAATGTGCAATAGAATCGAGCAACGAGTTATAACGGTCGGTTATACTAAGAACAGAATGAAATCGCTTCCATATTTTCTGATATAAAATAACTATAAATGTAGGTTATGGTATTTATTTTAAAAAAAGCAACTTCCTCAAATTTCTAGTGATCACCAGTGCAGTCATTTAGTACGAGATACTGAGTTTAATTCCCAGTTCAGGCCAAGTGTTATTGGCGTTTTCTGGAATTCTTAGTGGCCGAAGTTTAATATTGTGATCGTTAGATGGTATTAGGTTCAAATTTCTGGAATTAAATAAAATTATGATTTTCGTTATTTGTAATGCACGATTGTACGAGTATTGCATGGTATTAAGAATTCCTATTATGTATCGAACGCTCAACTGTATTTTAGGAACTGGAAAATTATATTTTAGTGATGTCACTCATGAAGGTATAATATATTTTTGAAGTTAAGTATAATACGTAATTATACACACACGGTATGTAAACTATTTTAGAATTGTTATCTTGGGGATCTAAAGGCCACTTTTAATTAATCTGTTATTCACATTACAAATGTTAAAATATCCACTTAAATAATCTTAATTATAAAGCGCGTAAAGTTCACAATCAACTATTTCACAGTTGTAATGTAAATAATAAATATTAAATGAAAATGAACTTCACAGTTATTAATATCTATATGAAAAATATTGAAAGAAACAGAAAGAAAGAAAAGGCATTGATTTCGTATCCGTGTAACCGACAGCATAAAAAATATAAAAAAAAATACCTACACACTTAAATAAAATGTGCTGTCGGGCATACGCATACCGAAAAGCAATTACTCAATGTTACCATTTTAGACTATACCTATAAAACTTTACTTTCTGAACATGCATTTAATATCGCGTATATCTGGCATACAATTAAAAAAACTGTCAACAACTAAGTGACT
Source organism: Shargacucullia verbasci (assembly GCA_947562105.1). NCBI lineage: Eukaryota > Metazoa > Arthropoda > Insecta > Lepidoptera > Noctuidae > Shargacucullia > Shargacucullia verbasci. The sequence continues at coordinate 4,561,964 of OX387306.1, forward strand.
GGATACCAGACAGCCGAGCCTATTTTTTAACCCCAGAATTTCGTCCATAAACAAAATATTTACTCATTTCTATTTGTTACAGATACGAGACATCAACGGCCGCTTTTAAAACCCGAAGAACTATAAATCATACATCTAAAAAGCGTCTAAAAATAAAGCGATGGCATTCACTCCAAAACTGTGTGTTTCAAAAATAGAACGTTTGCATAGGGGAAGCTGAAGCTTCCGTTAAAATGTGAATGTTTAAAAATAAAACCCGGATATCCTTGTTATGTTGGCAGACGGATAATAATATTCAGTGTAGTGCTGTGGTTATAATGATGATGAACGGTTTTAGAGTAAGACTTACTAGTAGGGGAGTTTCACCATTGTTCCTGTTGCTGCGGACTCAAAATGTGATTGTAGTTGGATTTTGTGTTGTGTTATTTGGTGTTTTTGGTGTGTGCGGTTATCAGGAGCAAAAGTTTGCTATGGAGCCACAGGACCAGGTAATATATTTTTTTTGTCATTAAGATACTTCATTAGTGTGGTCCCAAGCGCTACTGCTGAGTGGTCTAGGGGTTCAATTTCCATATCCGGCAGAGTTATGGGGCTGCTCTGTTAAAAAAATCTCTAGATAGTAGTAGGCTCGAGAAATATACCTCTTCTAATCACTACCCTCATAAAATATAATATACGTAATAGTGTAGGTACCAGAAATATACATTAAATGACATTGTTCTTAAAATAAACCTAATCTATGCAATAAATAGGCTTAGCGCTAAAAGCGATGTCTTTTACAGCATGTAGATGAATATGTCTCTGAGAAAATAAAAACGAGATAGTTTGTAGTGCAAATACGTCATGAAGCCTTTTCTTTAAGTACCTATCCGTAGAGATTTTCTGATTGCCTGTCTGTTCTTCATAGGACGAATCTACTTTTGGATCTACTGGAGTCTCAAGGTTTTGAAAGTACCTGCAAAGGCCCAATTGAAACAGAAAACTACGAATTTAACTCATGAAAAAGTCTGTGATCCAACTGGTAAATCAGGTCGATTATATTTAAACCACCACCGGTTTTCATCAAAGCATAACTTGTTTCACATCCTTTTCTCGAAAGCTTAACTTCCTTGGCCTCAAATATACAATAAAGGCCAATCTCAGACCACACCGGTATCGACACGGATGCAGTGGAAACAGGAAATGGGACGAAAATTACCGTCGCCACTCTGGAATGGACACATGTCATTAGTCGCGACCCAACTATATAGTCAGAGGCAGGGATGTGATATTCCATCTTTTTGAGTGTCAATATCCAGAGAAGATGTAAAAAAAATGGTTGAAAATCTCGCTGATTCCTATCGATCCAAAAAAGGAATTACCAATCAATGTGTGTACATAACTTTAAAAATGTTCCATGATCATTTTTATATACAGCCCTAAAAATTTTATCGTCAGAAAAAAATCAGTATGTGAAATAGAACATACCAATCAATCGATAAAAAAATCTATTTAGCCCGTGTCCTTCTAGTGCCGAGTATTAGGCCTAATCATTTTTATCCTGTCCTGATCAAATCTCATCCAACTAACATGCTGGTGATTTTTGAGCTACTGATTCCTGTAACGACTGACATAGGTATTTGTATGATACCCGGGACCAACTGCTTAACGTGTCTTTCGAGGCACGGCAGGGTCTTGATATGAGTAAAGATAGAACAGAGAGCAAGGGCTGCTTGTGTCGACCTAGTTTATAATCGGACAAAATGATTGAAAATGAAAATGAAATTAATACGTTAAGACTTGAAGTAGGAAACGTTAACGCCCAAACATATTTTGTGCGTATTTCAAGACAATTTTGTCAGAAGCCAGTTCAGCTAAACGATCATACGCTACAATTCATAAGCTACAAGCCCCTTTAATAAATATTCCATAAAAGCTCTATTTTTTCTTTTAATTAAAATTCAGGGGTATAAACTAGACGCCTAATTTTGAAAACAGTTCATTATTCAAGTTTTGATTCTAAGATACTCTTTCCAAAATCTAGTTTAATTTAATTTACTTAATTAATTTTCCATCACCTTTACTGTTTAATGTTTATCTATCTCATTAATTAAAACATGTTTGAGTTACAAATACAAGTTTTCTCATTTAGTTAGGTACTTGGAATAGTTTAGGCAAAATAAAATACACACAAAGACACAGAACTCAATTACTTAAAATGTGTAGCGATATGAAATGAAAGATATCCGAATTTCAATTTCAAAAAAATCTCTTAAATCTTATCTTAAATGGAAAATTCCAAGAACGTTCTATCTAAGCAATTTAATTGTTGCACGGCATAAAACCTTATTAGGTTAGTTTCTGTGAGGGCTAAAAGCGAGCCTCTCTGATTAATCTAGCCTAAGATATATTTCAGTCTTGCTTTAGAATTTATACATGTAATCATGATTAGTATCTCAGATTAAACATTTATTTGATTAATGTATTTCAAAGCTGTTTTACTTTTTTATTTCAAATACATATATTACGTTTATTATATCAGTGACGAATAGTTTCTATCTATATATAAAAATAAATATGCGTATGTATATTTACGGCTATTTATTGTACGGCTAGAGTGATTTTAATCTAATCAGATTTTTCTGACAGAATAACTCCATAACATATTGTCTAACCCCGAAATCGAACCCAAGACCTTACGCTTAGCAGCCTTACGACCACTTACGACCACTAGGCCAAGGCATGAGCGGCGGATACTTATTATTATCAGTATATATAATATAATTGTTAATAGTTAAAACTTATTATGCTACTGCCTTGCGTATCACGTTATCCTATCCTACTAAAATATTATAAATGTGAAAGTTTGTGAGGATGGATAGATGGATTTGTTACTCAATCACGCCAGAACGGCTGAACGGATCTGGATGAAATTTGGCACAGAGATAGATCATAGTCTGGAATAACATATAGGCTACTTTACCAAAAAAAAAATGTTCGGCTTAGTAAACCACGCGGGCAATTCCGCAGGCGGAAGCTAGTACTACAAAAATTATGAAAAACCGAAATAAAAAAATATTCGTAACTTTTATAGAATATAAAACTTTTATATATATATTTATAGAAGATAAAAGATTAACTTGCTTTCTTAATAAATTTTAATTGTTCTTCACAAATCTGGATAGTTGGCAAATAAATCCTCGTCAACTTATTATAATATTAATTACAATTTTGTTATATTTTCATCAACAGACGGCAGTAGTTGGTTCTCGAGTGACGTTACCATGCCGAGTTGAGAATAAGGCGGGGCAGCTGCAATGGACGAAAGACGACTTCGGCCTCGGCCTTCATCGAGAACTGAGCGGCTACGACCGATATAAGATGATTGGAAGTGATGAAGAAGGTAATGTATTATAATTTATTTATATAACTGATAACTTTTCCCTCGACTAAAGTAAAAAGTTACAAAAACGAGGCTTCTATTAACACTAGTAGAATTTATTAAGACATTTAGAAATTTGATTTATCATATAGACATTTAAAGATATAAGAGGGGCTCGTAGCTACATAGCTATCGGTCGATCTGCTAGGTTAAACAGCGCTTGACGCGGTCAGTCCTTGGATGGGTGGCCATTTTCATATCGAGACCCCTTCGTGCCTCGGAAAGCACGCTAAGCAGTTGGTCCTGGGTGTCATACGAAGACTTATGACAGTCATTACGGGTCAGCCCAAAAAGTTTGACAGGCAGTCCAATCTTAGAGAATCAGTGTCTCCCAGTAATTGGGTGGCGGAGATAAGAAGGCAGACGCTCTGTGTAAAATACTGATATTCAGCCTCAACCGGTTGGATTGGAAGCCGACTTCAATGTAGTTGGGAAAAGGCTAGGCAGAAGATGATGATTTAAAGATTTTATTTATGAATACAATAAAAAGGTAAACTACATACATTATTAATAATTAATATGTATGCTTTTGCAAAAAAAAAACAACATACGTTACATGCAAAACATGACATCTTCTAATATTATTCTACAAATTTTATAATACATAACACCAACTCAGCCATCAGAGTCAATCTTCATTGCAATAAAAGCTAAACACTTCCTTACGTTAAATTTCTAGTGAATAATCTTTAGCTTTCAAGCCAATCGAGGAGCCATTTGAATACAGCCATTTTGCTGGCTCAGATTCTAAAGCAGCTGACAGAACTTAGATATTATGCTGACGGTGAATTTGGCTGGAGTTAGCTATTCTATTAGGAATCTATATAATATGCAGTGTTAGAATTGGTTATTGATCTTCGCTTTCAATAGCTCACGATTTTCGCTTAAATTATATTTGAATTGATTTATGTTTGGAAAGACGGACTCATCGCATCACTAGTTCATATTTCAATTTCGGCATTTCGAATTCAAATTGTGTATAGAGTAAAATAATTTCAGTTTCATGATCAAATTAATTGTAATAAACATTTTCTCACATAATATTTTTCAAAATAAATCTCACGACTACCTTAAAATAAAGATTAAAGAGCCTATAAAAACACCCGCTCGTAATTATAATTTTTAATTATCTCCTAATCTAATTATCAAGTTAGCACTGCCTAGTAAAACGAGGTCTGTTTTTCATAAACCTATTTTACGTATACAATATACTGTATCCAAGCTCTTAGTGTAATTAACGTGGACATTATCTTAAAGAGAGAGACATTTTTGCTTTCGTAAACATGTCTTGTGAGGAACTGTAATAACTCATACTTATTAAGGGTCCTTGGATTAACATAAAACTGACCCTCTACATGATAATGTTCTGTCTCGCTATTAGTCATTTTATTATGTGACGTAATATTTTAGGGCCAAGATATAATTTTCTGTTAGAGGAATACTCTGACAAATTCCTAACTATACCAAAGACAATATTTTTTTTAATGTCATTGTTTCGTTTTTGTTTTAAGTATTAAACGTCTGTTAGTGTTTTAGAGTAACTAATTATAATTGGTCATTATCATTGCTAGAATTGAAACCATATTGTATAAATTCTTCTTTTTATCGGTTACATTTAATTGTTTTAGCCCAGTAAATAGAGATAGATGGTCGGGTCAAATATCAAGTTCGATGATTACTGTTATTTCAAGTTAAAATATTACTTTCACAAGCTAACTTGAGTCTTATAACTTAAGTTTTTCCAAGTAAGCTAGACTTACTTGGTAACGTTTCCTTTCATCTCAGATCTCAGATAAAAATATTTTCATGTTTACAGAACCCTCTACTTGTCTTTATCTGACCTTTATGTCCACGTCTTCTTGTGTACTTATCTAAATAATGTGAGATGTCCTTTGGGTCACCTTTACATGGAATATACTTTCTAGAAAAAAATATTAGTTGACCTTTTTATCCTCTTTATACTTTAGGAACGTTAATTGGACGTGTAATTTAATGGAGACGTATTTTCAATGACATGATTATTATCAATAAATAATATTATATTATATTATTATATATTATATTATATAATATTATTATATTAAATAATATTATTATATTATTTATATGTATAGTTATTAGTAATGAGACCGACAGAGTTTTATGTGATTCAAAAAACGGTGAATCATCACAGGATCCTTTAGATATGTAACGTTGAAGACGAGTATTCTTTATGACTGCCACAATTAATTATATGAGTATACTGAAAGAAAATCAGTACATTCATAAGCAATGAATATGGCAATAATGTCACCAAACTTGGCTAGCGGATAGGTGACGGTAGTATATCTCTATTATATTTTTGTAATAAGCCCTTAATCAACAGTTATGACACCCACGGGAATATAGGGATGTTCCCTTTTTTGCTGGGAACTACAGTAACTGCCCATAAATCTTCACAATTTTTATGAAACCCAATTTTACTTTACGATTTACTAGGTGTGCCCGTAGCACAAAATAATACTGTCCTTTCTCGTCGAGGTAACACATTAAAAAAAGATTTATAAACTAATGTTATTTTTCTTCCTTAGGTGACTATTCTTTGGACATCAGAGACGTGACATTGGACGATGACGCGAAATATCAGTGCCAAGTCAGCTCCGGGATAAAAGGTAACTTGAATTTTATTGGCTGTTTTTAATTGTAGTATTCACCAAACAATAATTATGGATTTCGTATCATTTATAAAGACTATAGCTGATAGAATAAAATAAAATTTATGTGATTGCTTCAGTATTTAAATAACTTCCATAAAATATATCATAAAGAATTAAATAAATCTTTCTTCATGAACTAAACTGTATCAAGATGAACCATACAAAGCTCATAATAATTAATTTTCCTCATACAACCATAATTATTGAAGCAACCACTACTTAAAGCTATCTATATTGCACTTACAAGCAAGAAAAACCAACATCCATTATTCCGGTAATGATCCCCAAAATAAATTGGAGTTTCCAATAATATCCCTTATTTTGGATGAAGTAATCTCCCACGGTGTACTGTGTGTAATTTGAAATAATAAATCAATGCTCGACACACAAAATTACGATACAGTAGAGAACAAACAGATGCTTGTTAGCGGAGCCGCATGCAAGAAAAAATGATTTTGAGGGCCAAGTATTAAAAGAAAAGCGGCCAAGAAGAAATATGATTTTAAGTATGATAGTATGTTAAAAACATAAATGAATGTGATCGCGAAGAAGTAAGATGAAGAAATCTACTGAGATAAAGGCGATAAATATAATCTTGTTCAGGTTACAGATACAGAGATTAATATAATGAAAGGAACGTTAACGTAACCGTACTCAATGTTCTAATCTTGAAAGCACGTAGAACATTTAAGAAAATACTTTCATAGGAGTTCATTCGTTCAATAGCTATAAGAGGCTATATAAATGAAAAACAATCGTACTCTTACTGAAATAGGAAAAGCTAAGACATCAATTTCTTGAATTGTACTAGTGCTTTCCGGCTGGAAGACTGCCAAACCCGTAATTGAAAAAGAGAGCGAAGATAAGTGAATATAGCTTGGCTTAAAGTTATAGATAAATAGCCAATTTAGGATTGTAAGAGTTTGAGAATAATTTGGTTTTATAATCGAAAACGTTCGAATCCTTAAGAGGCAAATTTACAGTGTCCTCTATATATAATATTGTTCTCGATTCAATTTGGAGAAACTACCAAATCAAGAAAAATATTTGTTTTACCTTTAGATTATTAGACAAATGAATCAAATACCCATTTTAATGCTTTAAGTATTCTAATAGCAATTTGTCTATGCTGAATAAGTTTCTTTATGGACTGATACAGGTTCTAAGTATTAACTTTACAGTGTAACTTTAATTCCATTAGAACTTTATTTGTGTATAGGAAAGTTAGTTAAACTACAATTATAATTTAACCTTCAGATGGGTATCTGGTTGTTGTTATCCATTTTATGACATAATTGCCACAGATTTTATACCAACAATACGTCCCAAATTGGCCAATATTTCGCCAAATCCCAAGGGCCAAGTCAACAAAGTTTCGGACAAAAGCCAGTACAATATATTTATTTTCCCATCGAACTTTCCAGATGTAATTTATGGGCACCCAGTATATTTTAATTTTTTATCACTACTTGTGAGAATTTATTACCACGTAATGAGACATTACACTTATCTTCTCGAGGATTAGGTTATCGATTTTGATTGCAAGCGCGACTTGATAGTTTATTCATGAGTTAAAGAGACATGGCAGCAATGTTAGATTAGAAATGCACAGATAATTAATGGAATCAGGCGTTACTTTGCGGAAATCCATGATATATAAGATATACCTACAACTAGAATATTTAGTTTTAATTCCGCTAAACTACTGCAAGTTTGGGTGCATGCACAGGACCGCCCTCCCGCCCGCAAATATATGTACATGCAGGAGGTGTGATAGAAATAATGTAACATGCAACCAAACCGATCCTCGACACGTGTTTCGCCCCTCCACGGAGCATCCTCAGGAGATGTTGACTCGTCGACCGCTTGGAAGCGAAACTAAATATTCTAGTTGTAGGTATATCTTAGAAATGCACAATTAATAATAATCTATTGACTTTAGAAGTTAAAGCATGAAATTCACCTTGGTAAACTATTTCTCTATTATTTTGATTCCCACAATTTGTATAAAGTGTCAAGGAGTTTAGTTTATAGCACATTCAGCGACATAAGTTGATTAACTTTTCTCGTAATTTTGAAATTGATTTATCAAAGAAGATAAATATTATTCTTAAGTAACCATCTCACTAATTGATAAAGTAACGCAAGTCTATAATAATATAAGTTTTCATTTATAAACAAAGCCATGAAACCACAATGTACAATGATCAGCAACTTTTGTCGCTGACTATTATTTGTTTTACAAACTTCATTATAAATTTATCTTACTTAACTAAATAAATATGAAATGTAGTTTCAATGGTCTTTAAACTAGTATTTCACAAACCCCAGTCTGCCCCAATCTTTAAGCTTGATAAATGCGTACATAAAAAAGTGCAAGACCACTTAAAATAACAATGATAGCACCCATATTATCGATAGGAAAAATTCAAGTTACGTAATAAATCGCTGTTCGCTTATCCTTTGTACCAAAGATAATTCTTTCGAGCCAAGTAACTATTGTTTTCGTACTTGAGCTGGAGCCCGCGAAATTGTGTTTGCTTTTAATAAATTGAAAATCTTGACTCGTATTTTATTCTTACTCTGCTTTCAGGCCTTCGTCTCTCGATTTTTCTCCCCATTTTATGTCATACCTATATTTTTAGAGGTTTGTAATCCGGGCTGATGGATTTTGAAAGTTTGCTTCGTAAGGGAAAAGTCTGATTGTTTCTTTGCTGGTTGCGTAACATCCATTATACGAAAAGTTTGATTATATGGAAGAAAAGGTATAATATATTTTAGCACTATAACAGTTGTATTCAAGAGGTGCCTATGAGGTTGCGTAATCAATTCCTATTTCTGGTATTATATTTACTAGTAATTCATAAATATTTTGTGTTGCATGTATGTATAAAGATGGCGTTACTTGAATTCACGGCACTAGCACCAAACCACCAAATCTTTATTACCAGATGTTTGGAACCATAATCGATATTTCTATTACTATCTTCTGTCTCAATCATCAGCTTATCATTTTACTGTATTATCTCTGAGTGTATAAATCTTTGTCGACATTCAACTGGAACCTGGAAAATCTGTTGTTGATTGTGAATAGACTGGCAATCTGTCACTACCTATACACTGAAGTAGTAGTCTGATACCCGCTTACCGGTGTCAGTCACACTTACATGTGGTGTATCGCTGGCTTTGTGTGATATTGAAATTTGAAAACTGCTGTTTGTTTCCATACTAGCGAGAGATTTTCTCCTATCATCATGTTGTTAGTATAATGTTTATTTTGAATGATTTTAACTCATTAACATAATCTCTTTTAAAATAGCACAATTGCCTATACTGTTTGTGACACTTTAAAAAAGTAGTTGCATAACAAGTTCAATCAGTAAGATAGTCCTATTTGTTTTAGAAATAATATTTGCCTTGTTGTATCTAAAATGAGGTTGATTATTTTTCAAAAGTTTCTATTAAGTAATGCAAATTTCGGTTTTGTGGAGAACCTTAATTAGTATTTAATTCACGCCCAACCCTTTCATTCCGCTTCCATTTTTGTTTTATAATTTTTCATAACACCTGATTTGCATTTCCTACCGCAAAGGATATTTTATTCTTTGGTTTGGATAGGAATGACTTTTAAAAGAATATTGCTGTATCATCTCTAAATTCTTTTGGGAAATAATTCTAAGGCTTATTTGGGGATAGAAAAGATTGCAAAATTGGTATATTAAATAATAATGTTGATTGGGTAACTTCATACGATTACAAAATTAAAAAAATGCTGAACTGTGGATTATCGTTATTTTAGATGTTGTTCTAAAATATTATATTGTAAAAAATAAACAAACTGTTTTCAATTTTTTCGGTCTCCGGAGCCCCATAATTTGAGGTAGATTGAAAAAGCAAAAAAAAGGTAATTTATTGTTGCCGAATTAGTAGTCATGACAAAAAGCGTAGGTAATTTAAATTTTATATTTCTAAATCATTTTTTCTCAATCCAATAACATTACAGTGTACACGCATGAAAGCATTTATACACTCATGAAAAATTGTAAACTCAACTTAGTATTGCTTATTTCCTCACCGATAAGATCATAAACCATCTCATCTTCAATACGACTGTACACTTCAACCCAACCCTTCAAGTCATCCAAATTAATTTCTCTAGCGTTATCTTCAGATATAAATACGAATTTATAATAAGCTATCTCAGAAATTTCAAGTGCTTCGATCCTTTTAGCCTCGAGTGGCAAGACTCTATTCAAATGCAAACGAAAAGGTCTATAATATTAATTTACATTGCCCTTTGTAAGGAACGTAACCTTTGATAAATTTCTCTTTCCCTTTGAAATGTCTCTGTTAGTATTCTTATCTCGTCTTAGGCGGCTCTTATGGGCTATTCAGCTTTTGTTTCAAGATTTAGAATCTGTATTTCTAAAGTAATCTTATACATTCGTTATCCATGATGCTTGTGGATTTATTTGCTGAGGTTTTTAATTAGCGTGAGGTATTGTTCACGTTATTTTTGATACCTATCGTGCTTAACGTTTCATTGACTGTCTTGTTCATTTGCTCAGAAATTTACTCAGTAACGTCATAATATATTTTTAAATATGCAATCGTCATTGAGTTTTATTATTAAATATTAATAATGGAGGGATATGAAGAAACACTTGAAAGGAGGATCATCGAAATAAAAATAAAAATCGTAAAACTGACCTGAGTAATTACATAACATAATATAGAATCACGCCTGTATTCCCCGAAGGGTAAGGCAGAGGTGTACTATTGTACACCCATTTTTCGCAGATACTGTTATTGAGTCTTATGTAATAGGGGGCAAGCCTATTGCCATCTACCGGGCACAGTTCCAGTTCTACCACTGAGAATTTCCATACAGAAAAACCCAATAAAACTATGCCCCACCCGGTAATCGAACCCACCTTGACCTCACGCTCAGCAGTCACGCTTGCGACCACCAATGAGGCAGTCAAGTCAACTCTAAGTCTGAGAAATATCAATCTCAAAAATAAAAATGGCATTATAATATTGTAATCATAATTGAAACTTTCCCTGGTCTAGTAAAATTATCAAACTAATCTCTCCATCCTATTTAATGAAAAAGATAATGAGTTCTCATACAGTTTACCTTCCATTTTAATCCGCATAGAAACTAAAATTTGATGCGATAATTACCGAGAGTTTCTACAATTGTTTTGTGTTTAGCAGAAATGTTCCTGTCGGAAACAAATCCTGTATCTCAGTAATAATCTCTGTGTTTAGGGAAGTTGGTTTCAGATTAAAATAAATTAAACCGCGAACAATTCTTGATACATTTTGTTCCGTTGCTATCTCTTAAGTCTTGGGGCGTACATTTGTTTTTGTTTGTACTAATGTTAATTACATTTTCATGTGTAATTCTTGTGCTTTTGTACTTGTCGAATTGAATGGAATTTCAAAAGATACTAACGCAAAGTGTGCCGTGTTACATTATATTCCTTGTTTTGTGGTCTTGGCTCCGTTTGAAATCACTTCATCATGTCTTCAGGTTATTTAATACTCTGAAGGGATGTGTGTATATGAATTGAATGAACATGACACGTTTAGGCATATTAATGAAAATCTCACCTTTAAGGTGATCAAAATTTAGTAGAAGTGGCTGCATGTAAAATCATTTTAACATCTGCATATATTCTTATCTTTATAAACAAATGTACAGAAGGATGGCTCTACAAAACCAGTATAATAATTTCACCCAACAAACAGTAACAACAATGAGAATCAATACAATATAATTTTCTTCCCGATATCAACATGCTCCCGATGGAGCCTGGAATTTATTCCAAAACTACTAAACTTCAGAGAGAAAAAAAAGGACGACGCTTTACATGGAACTAACTGCACTAACTTTGTTTTTTATCAGCGAAAGTACAATGGACAACAGTCTTGCGGCTAAATTGTACAACTTTGCACTATTTAACTTCACAAACTTGGGTAGGAGTTCTGAAGAAACTATCTCAAGGCGAGACGAAGCATTGTCTCTGTACCCCTTGTTGTATTAAATTGTGATCCGGGGGATCCCACCCACGAATTCATAAACTTCCTTCCTTACTTTATTGGATTTAATTTTGTTCCTGCATAAGGTAGATAATGAGTCGTAAAGGCTTTTTGTCGTTAAAGGTAGTTTTGTACTTAGCTCATTTGGGTGCGGCGAAAGCGAGGCATTCCGCACCTTAAATAAAAGGTTTTCTAATGCGACATGCTGTTAAGCCGGTAAGAGGGATAACTCTTCGTCATCTGCAGGCGGAGGGTATCCAAGAGGATTTAGCATACTAAAAAAGTACTATGGTCACATATGAACGAATTAAATGACTGGATGACGATACGGTCACGTTTCAATTCATATTCGTGCTTATTGTATTTTGATCTAAAAGTTATTTAAAAGGTTAAGTTAAAAATAGTTACGAAATTTTAGTTAAAACTGTTTTTATTAAACCTTAATGATATGAGCGAAACTTTCATGATTAACGACCAGCGATATTGTTAATTTTAATGATTGTAATAATGTTAGATTCTAAACCTTTTTTTTTTGTTTAATTCAACATTTAGATGACCCAAAGATATTTATTTAGTTTTTGATTACTCAGTTATGGTGATAAACATTTGGAACTATACTATGAGAATCTATTGAAGATTATATTTATTCATATTTTTATTAAAAATCAAACAAATATTTACATTCGATTCAGTATCTATCTAAAAATCGACTGAGTTGTCGTTAACCCTACAGGACTTTACAACGTTCATGAAACAAAATTGCCATCCGCGATTTTTATTCCCTCAACATTTTATAACTCCCAATATTTTCCGATACCCATTTTGGATACAGTGATTTATATTAAAACTGTTTGACAGGTGAACCGGCGATTCGATCTCGGTACGCACGGCTTACCGTGTTGGTTCCGCCAGAGCCACCGCGCATCGTCGAAGGCAGTTTCTTCTCCACGATAGAGGACAGAAACATCAAACTGGAGTGCGTGTCTGTTGGTGGAAAACCGCCCGCTGAGGTAAGAATTGATTTCTGTGTTACATTTTGCTGTAGATTTGTGGATGTTATTTCGGGCTACTCCAAAGTATTGGAAAATGTCAAGGACGCTTTTTTGCGTCAAACGCTCCGAAGTTTAAGCTGGTTTTATTTATGTTTTTGTTTTATGGTTCTTCCTTATTCTTGTTAACTGCCTCATTGGTCTAGTGGTCGCAAGCGTGACTGCTGAGCGTGAACGTCCTGAATTCGATTCCCGTTTAGAACTGTGCCGCCTCTTATTAGATGGGACTTAATAACATTATCGGCAAGATGTGGGAGCACAATAATACACCTCTGCCTACTTGTTAAATTATTGATTGTTAACGTCGTTTGTAAACTATATGCCGTAATGCCACAGCATTGACAAAACTTTCTAAAATAAATATCTGCTAACAAGTAAAATATTTTGAAGATTTTTAAAAAGTCGAGACTCTATGCGCACGGTTCCAAAGGGGGTAGGTCCTATGGAGAAGAAACCGGCAAGAAACTCCAAGGATACTCTTTTTAAAAATAAAAAGATAATTTACAATTAAAATTTTAAATTAACATGCATTATATAAGAAAAATACAAACTTAATAGAACGCTACTTACATAATGAGGCAATACAATATGAGTTAAACAAGTGTTTCGAATATAAAATAAAAACGGCATAAACAGATCAAAGCGGATAAAACAGAAAAAAAAAAAATACAAAAAAGAATACAAACTATTGGAACATCAAGAATCCAGACATGTGGAGCGAATCTAATGTTATCTTAGTTTCCATTTTAAAAGCGATGATACTAAAACAAATGCCTTCAAAACTTAAATTATTCTAAAAACTTAAATTTGTTATTTCTATTTGTAAATAAAAAAATACCTTTTGATGGCACTGATAATAAAAATGTAGTACAAGACCGTACATCACTAAAGAACTAATTGAAGTCGTTATGAATGTTTCTACAGCAATATTTTCTCACTTGTCACCCAAGTTTGTGAGCCCCTGATAATGTTAATTAATCAATGTCGCTACTTAAATGGAATTTTACAGGCTTGCCGCGGTAATACCTCGACCTATTCATATTTTTCTCATTTTTCTTAATAATTCGCGTACTTTAGCTGCGATCTATTTTTTTATATTAAAAAGCTTTTAAAATATGTTATAATGGAATCTTTCAGTTTGCTAAATGTGGCTCATTTATCGTTTCGGCCAGGATTTAAAGTTATTAATCTATTGAATGGTATTTTCTTTAAGAGTCGAAGACTAAATATTACATTTGAAATCTAATGTTATTTCACTTTGTGCTATTTTCACATAGCATCGCCCCTGTATTCCCCGAAGGGTTAGGTAAAGGTATACTTTTGTACACACACATTTCGCCGACGGCGTTATTGAGTTCCCAGTAATAGGGGGTGAGCCTATTGCCATTTACCGGACACAGTTCCAGACTCCGTGCTGCTACTGAGAATATCCATATAGAAAAATCCAATAACACTTTGCCCGACCCGGGAATCGAACCCAGCACCTCAAGCTCAGCTATTGCACTTGCGACTGCTAGACCAATGAGGCAGTCAATTTTCTTTGGTGTACAACAAAATAATACTCTGTCTATCTATCTTATTATGAGCTTATGTATTACATATTTCTACTGAAATTTATATTAATAAGCATAACGGCTACGAGTGCCTATTTCATTATAGCAATTGTATAGTTCAAGCTGGCAAACGGAGTTTGAATTTCAGCCTTATGCAAATACAAATTTGTTTCATTTAAATTACCCTTTCGTTCGAAATCGTTTTATTCTTTAACTGTTGTACTGTTTTGCACTTGCATGTATGTATATATTTTATTCTTTATCAGTTTTTAGATGCACGTTTTTCGTCTATCTAGTCTCTTATATTAGTCTGCTACTATCTTCTACAAAATATATACCGTAGTCATTCAATCATTTTTAATTTATTGTTTTCTTAATTTGTTTTTTTTTTTTTCATCTCGTAATATTACAATTCTAAGTATTTCTTATTCCCAATATCGAAATATTTCAAAAAGTTTTGACCTATTTATCGACATGTGAAAAATAACGGCCGAACGTGTTTTGAGACTTGTAGCGAAGTATGATAATTGAACGTTGGAACTGAAGAACACCAACACAATTTGTAAAAGTAATAATATACCATCATGCCTGTGTTATCGAAGGGCTGCCAGAGGTGCACCAACATTTCACCAATTTTTGTTATTGAGCCCCATGTAACAGGGGACGAGTCTATTGCCATCCACCGGGCATAAGTCCATACTCCGTGCTACTACTGAGAATATCCATACTGAAAAACCCAATAATGCTTTGCCGGCCCTAGACATCAAACCCAGAACCTATGAGCTCAGTAGTCGCGCTTGCAATGATTTGATCAATTATGCAGTCTAAAAACATGAAAACCCTGTAAATAATATTTATATATCTATTTCTATACTTCTGTATCGTGGTTTTATTACTGCTTTAATTAGTAGTTTATTTAATTTTAATTAATTGGTAGCTATCTTGTATCTCCTCAAGCACTTAGAATTCCGAGTTATAACAAAACCTTCGCTATAATAAATCCAAGCTATAACAAAAACTTCAATTTCAAACTCTCAAAGTTTGCTTGTGGCAAACTAGCTTCTATTAATAAACTTAGGTATAGCAGATATTATTTCGATACAAATGTGTACCATTATGTAGTTTGGACGCCGACGGTGCAATGCAAATTGGAGCTAGTATTACATGTGGCATTGGCTACGATGAAAATTAATAGCGGGCTCGGTTTCATTATTGAATCGAATTGTGCTCAAAAGCACGAAATTCCGTGTGCAAATTATATTTCGGTTTTCATGATTAGTGCGTTCGTTATGGAATATCTAAGTAATTAACATGCGCTGTTAGGTGAGAGCTTTGGAAATATAGCTCTTGGTGAAATTAAAATCGATGTGAATCATGAGTCATCTTCAATCGTCTTACTAAACTTGTTTAGGTTTTTAAACTACTTGCTTTTTAATAATGTATTGGAACTTCATTAGATGGTACTATTAGCGACCCAGTTATGGACAAAGAAGTTTGTATGTCCTACTTTGAAAACATCAAGTAACATTAAGAAAGTTAACCTTAATGGCTTTAGGTTCTTTGTTCCCTTACTTCAACCATAAAACCTAAAATATGTTCAAAACATAAAAAGTAAAAAGTCTAATAAACCGCGAAATAATCCCCAAAACTAATTTCACTTTCATTCCAAACGTAACCAAGAAATTAAGGCGCGCGAAACAAAAATCCAAAATTGTCACATTCTACATAAACAAATCCGCTGAGACTCGGTCCGTCCAATTTATTTAGCTCTGTGTCAATTTGTTTGTCCCGGTATTAAGCAAGAGAATATTCCATTTAAGCTCTTCAAGTGGAGTGAATAGGTATACCGCCCTAGGGACCTCCGTACAATTAGGAGTTAAATTGAAAATGATGTTGCGTCTGTATTGTGGGCCCTTGGAGGTTGCAGCGTTTTGATTGCACAAATATTTCATAATCAAGGATTAGGATTGGGTACGGTATTATCTTTGATGAAATTGGGATTTGAGGAAGATGTGGAAATTATTTGCGCTGAGAAGGGATATTAATCGCTTTGCATAATATATGTGTTAGCGAATTTTGAATTAGGTTTATTTTATGTTGGGGTTTCTTTACGCTCAAGAGAATCAATCATTCAAATCTTTTCAAGAAGATTTATTATGAACATTATTAGTAACTGAAACAACCTTAACAGAATTGTTAAAATCCTCTTTCTTTATAACCTTAAGATACGGTTCTGTGAACCCATATTTTTCTTTTGTAATATCAATGTGCTAGATATTCTCAAAGAACTATTTTGCATTTATATAGTTCTCATCTTAACACGGATAGCGACCGGAATACTTAATATCTATACTTTTTCTTTGTTTTAGATTACGTGGGTAGACAGCAACGCAGGTGTCCTGACACAAGGAGTCACGTATAGCGTTGAACCGATGCCAGACGGTCAGAGGTTTACAGCCAGGTAAGTCATTTTCGACAATTAACCTTTTTAACAGTTTATTATGACAATGACTTCAAAAAACTATGATGATGATAAAAAAATTCAAATAGAAGAAACATATAGACACCATTCGACTAATAATATTGGCATTAACTAAATAAAAGCAACTAAACTAACTAAATAAATAAATAACAATTTATTATATAATGACTAAAGCTTCGTTTTTTGTCAAACAGGTCAATTATAAAGATGACTCCAAAGCAGGAGCACCACAACCAGACTTTCACGTGTCAAGCACAAAACACCGCAGACAGGGCGTATAGAGCTGCAAGCATACAGATAGAGGTGAGTCTGTTGTTCTAATTAATAATTGTATGTAGTTTTAAAATAGTCTGCCTTATTGGTCTAGTGGTCGCAAGCATTGCTGCTGAGCGTGAGCCCGTAGGTACTGTCTTCGGGTCGGGCAAAGTGTTTAAGTATTTTCTGGTAGATAATTTTCAGTAGCAGCAAAAGATGAGGTAAGATATAATTAGGTAAACAATTAAGAAAAAATTACATTAAAAATACTTATATCAATAACCATTGATATAAATCAAGTCCAACCTACACATATAAAAAAACTTCAACACGTAGCTACATCAAAATAAAAGAAACAAAAACCAGAAGCTACCCCCGAAAAATATTGACAAAAGTGACTGGACACCGACTCGGAACGGGGATACGTGTCGCCATTTGCAACACGTAGAGATTTAGCACTGACAGAGGCAAGCGCAGTAAATATCGGTACCCGCACAGAATTCGCAATGAAGTTAGGAATATGAAAATTGTTTCTGAAACGTTGTCGTATTTTTACGGCTTATGTATTTATGACACTGGAATTAGAGACGATGTTCGTTGAATATCATTTGAATTGCAAATGTGACCTGCAAATGAAAGAGATGTGCCTGATTAATTAATGGCTGTGATGGAAAAATTAAGAGACGAGGTCCTAGAATACGCAAACGATGAGCTAACAAGATATCTTCATTAATGGATTAAGAATCATCACCATTCTTGGCGTACTCTCATCTCCGTACTAAAGCAAAGCGGTACTAAGAATTTTTCTTTAAACATTATTCACACTGTTTTACAAGATTTTATTAGCTTGCCATGTTTGTATGTTTATACGTTATTAGAGCTTCTTCCAGTTGTACCAATGACTTAAAACGTCTTGTGTTGTGAATCGCAAATACATTGGCAGCACGGTATAGAATTATTTATTTCGCCTTAGACTTTTAGCGCAAAAACCACAAAGTTTAGAAACTATGCTTTTGAGTTCATATAATTACCCTAGGTACTACCACTGTCACTTTTATCAAGAATGTTGAGTAAAATGTTTTATCATCTGTAAACAAAGGATCGATTTAATATTCATAAAAATTCAACAGTCGTCCCAAATCATTTGTATATAGGCGTCTCTCAGAGCACTAGAATTTGAAATATAGTGCCTTTTTCAGACTTTATCCGTTCACTCCATTTTAGTAAACCCTTTAGAAAAAGGGTATCAAAACACATTCGGTGTAGATTCCCCTCCCTAATTAGGAAAATACGTTCCGAACCTACATCTACCCTGCTTAGTATTGTACCGTGATCTCTTTATTTATTCCAGTCTTGTTCGACATTGCCAGAATCCCCGCTTTTTTCTTTTGAAGGAGCTAAGAAATCTTCGGAGTAAACAAAAAGGGCTTGTTGTATAGACTGATAAATATTTGCTTTGTGGTTTGAGTTTTTGTGAGCCAAAGATTTTTTTGAATCATGTTAATTGGGTTTTAGTGAAGTAGCTTAGATTGGAGTTGATAAATTACGACTAATTTCGCCGCCCAAAATGTTTAATATATTTCAATTCATTTGAGTCATTATGAATCACTCTTCGGTTAAGTAGTGTTAGTATTTCTTTAAGTTTAGCATCCGCTCTCAGTTTAATCGAAATAACATTAATACATTATATAACGAACTCTTTATAAAAGCCACAATTACATGTTTTAAGCCCAGCAGACTCATATACTGTATCAAACATAAGATATTTCAAAAGTTTAACATATTTACAGAAAAAGCTTTCTCTAAAAGTTCCGTAGCTCTGTGCAAAGCAATCGCCAGCCCCCTCAGTATGGGTTCTCATAAAATATTGAGATAAAATTCCAGTCGTAGCTATTCGCTATCTTCAACCCCTAGTAAACTTTTAGGCCCTGTATTTGTTTTCTCTTATAAAAATATTGCTATTTGCTAAGAAATTGTATGCGGATATTGAGTTGGATCGATTTTAGAAAAGCAATCGTGAGGATGATTGTGAGGATAAATGTGATAAAGATGTTTCCCTGTTTTGATACAAACCTTTGTTGTATTCGAATTTTGGTGAATAAATCTCTAGCTTATACTCTAGATTATATTTGTGATATGTATTCTAGGCTATTTGTTGTACTCAGAACATTCTACTAGGACACCGATAGCCCAAACAGATATAATGTATATATTTCACTTGTATATTTGTTTGATACGAAAAGAGAATAAAATTTCAAATTTCTCTTTATTACTAACATGTGGTATACTATTAGTTTTTGTTTTATTAGTACCTTATTTTATATTTACTAAATCATTAATGTCAATGTACTTATTTCTATGAATTATATACAAACAGAGGTACTCCTGCTTGAAATATACATGTTAACGCAGTTTCAGAGATAGGGCTCCACAAGAATGTGAAAATATGGCTTGAAGTACATAAATCATTATTATAATTAAAGCTCCTTAATATAAGATAAGCCCCACATATACACCCTCTTAATATTAACAAACACTCTAGACACTCTTTTACAATCAAGTCAGGGTCGATAATAATGAAAAAAATTCTCACCATCATAATTAAAATAAGTCGTTTCAAGCTCTCTCGAAAGCTACAAGCTTTGCTGTCTGTCACGTCTTGTAGACACTACTAGAAATTTCTGGAAAGTACCAAACACTCGTCCACAATAATGGAAATTGTTATGATATTTCTGCCTTGTTGTTTCATTTATTATCGGAAAGATGGTTGCTCTAGCAAAAGTTAGTCTTATTACGAGATCAAGAATTTTGTATTTACTATTACTGGAGCACTAATACTAGCCTAGTAGATGAACGCTTGTTTTTCATGCTTAAGGGTCAAAGGGTGTTAGAAAACCTGTACACCAGGGAAGGCCCCTCATTTTATATTTTATATATATGGTCTGTCTATTCCGTCAATAGCCACAAGGCTAGCGTGGTAAACTAAAATCTTAATCCTTCACAGTCTCCCATTCCCAGCAATGGGATTGTTATGGGCTCAATTTATTATTTATCATTACTAGAGGCCATTTCATCTTTATCTCCTCTTCACTATTCATCTTACACAATATTAATGACTACATTATATTTTACAGTATCTACTTTGTTATCTTGTTTATCAATAGAAGTAAAAACAGATCAATAATTCTTATATCCCAAATACTCTAACAATAAGGAAACATTAAGTTATTTCATCACTACTTAACCTCTCGGCTCGAACGGATCCTGACACATGACATACCCGCTGATTCGACGAGCTGTCGCAAATTACGTCATGAATTCTAAGAACTACTGAATTTTGTACGCAATTTTTATTCGACTATTGAACATGAAAATTAGGTTACCTTATCGATTTAAAGACCAATGTCTACAGTAAATTTATTCATTTTTGTGTTAGTATTGGTAAAACTGCATCATTAGGCTGCGATATGCCTATAAAATGTTAATTTGTACACCTATTACAATATCACGGGTCTTAGGTTAGCTCAAAAAAATTACCTAAGCAAGCTACTTATATGCTGAAACACTATAATTTGGAATAATTTCACAAACTATCTTTTTATTTAACGATTCATTTATACCATTATTCATTCATAAACACATAAAAAACAAGATTTAAATTAACTGAAATTTGAACAAAAAACGAAGTTTCAAATAGTGCTGCCAATTCAGCTAAAATCGTTATAACAATACAAATCTTGCACTCATCCTAATCGATTCACTTACAGCTTGGCAGAAAAGAGGTTATACTCTTTTTTTTCAAGTCTATAAATTCTAGTACATTTTTTTCGCAACTAAATTTCGGTGTTTCTGTCTAATCATCTGAATATTTTTATTACAATATTTATATTTATCCTCTTCAATCTTTCCTCCACTTATAATTAATTGTAAAACAATATTTTCCAAGAAAGATATAATTCTTTCTTGGGAAATATTATATAATAAATATAATATTTATGAAATATACAGACAGCAGCAAAAGTTTATATATGCTGGAACAGAGGGCTTTTCCAAAACAGTCAGAATTAAAAGATGGATACTAGCTAAGCTAAACCTGCTTATGGTTGGCAATCAAATCAAAGGCGACGGCCATATCTTTTTTTGTGTAGTTTGTCAATTTCTTTTGTATTGAAAGTGCGGCCATGTTACAGATTTTTTCGTTCGTATCCATAAAAAATCGATGAAAATGCACTTCCGTCATCTTGTATCATCAGTTTCAGTGTCAGAACCCCCGGAAACCAAAAAACTACACCTTTGAAAAAATTCATTAAATTCAATAATATAACATTAAATTTTAAAAAATGCCGCCATCTTGTGTTAATACCAGCTTAAATCACGGAATAAAAACGATATACAAAATAACATAAAAATATACATACATAATGATATTAATATAATTTGGTTGAAATAAAATAGCCGGTAATGGACAGCAACCCCTTGTCCTAGCTCAGCCGTGAAGCGAGCAACGCGTCTCGTCGGCGCGGCCGTCGTGTTGTTATAGCCTCGTTAGTGCTCAATGCACATTCAGGACGAGCAGTTTTGGCGAACAAATGTCATAACTTTTCGTATAGCAGCGGCACGGCACCGGCGCTAGCCGCACCGTGTTGCCCAGACAGGACATGGCCTTATTACAAATTAAATACTTGTACCAAAACTAACCGAGTAAAATTTAATAGTTATAAATTGAAAAATGCGGAAGAAAAATGCTCATTCTGGGACATAATTTTCTCGTGCCTAAAAACATGTACAGTCAGCATCAAAAATATGTATACACGCAGCGAAATTCAAACGCTTATTCTTGGACAACTAATGTTAAAATCATAAAATGTCAATGGTTGTGTATTTTTATGTATTCAAAAATACTGTGTAAAATTCGTCAAGATTTCAATCACTATTTGCTCTAAAAATCGTTTTTGAATTTCATAAGGTGTATACATCTTATTGATGCTGACTGTACCTACTGGAATATTACTTTTATATTTTATCATATAATATTTTTAACATTAATTATATATTTTTTCGTATCGATTTCTATAATTACTCATTTTGATTAATCGATTACGATTCAAATTCGAAAATAAATCGGTTAAAATAATCGTTTCGAACATCTCTTCAAATCTCTTGCAGACAAAATCTAATATGGCGGCAAATCCTTATAAATCGAATTGAGTAGTGATAACAAAGAATTTTTAATATTTACCTTTGAAGTGATATTGACGTTGATATATGGACATTTACGTGAACTTTATAGATTTTATAACTAGTTTGTGATATAGTATTATCTAAGTTAACAGTAAAATGTGTAATACTAGTGAGAATAAAAAATAACAAACGCATGACTCGCGGGAAATTTTTACTTCAGTCATCAAAAACTTTGTTATCACTACTTTATTTATCAAATTTATGGATGATATGAACAACCTAATGAATAAGACGTTATTATCACGCCCAGTTTGTGGAGTTTGGTGATTCAAAATACACCTTTTTGATGTTTTTTAGCACCGTAGCCGTGGCACTCACAATGGCCGTCATCGCATTTGCGCACTCATATATTTTATAGGTAAACTATGCAATTTGGGCATAAAATGGTTAAGATTTGCTAACTTAGACACATGAACTGTTTATTAAAGTATTTTGTTTCACACGCAATATCATGATTCGATCATTTAGTATACAATAATTTTTCAAACATATTTATCGTGACGATTGACATAAGTTGAAGTGTCAGTCCGGCCCATTTTAGGGCTTATACTGAGCCAGCGGTGACATGAGTGTCAGGCCCATTTTAGCCACCATTACGGATTATAAGGTTAAAGTATACTCAGTGGTCCATGAAAATACACATATAGATGTCTATAAAAATACGTATACATTGATCAATATAATGTACCGATGTAAAAATTATTGTCGTCCTCGAAGTCAGTAGGAAATTACTATTCCGGTCGCGTGTACAGAGGAACTGGATGTGGCATTAATATTAATATGTTTCTCCCTTTAATATTAAGGTTTCGCTTATTGTTTTACTGAGGAACGAGGGCTAGATGTGGTACCGTTTGTTTTAGTTTGGACTGAAATGGATTGGGGAGTAGGTAAACATGAAACTGAGTTATTGTATGTTGAATTGAAACTTTAAATATTTTCATGTCCAGTTATTAAATCATTATGATTCATCGCGATTGTTAGACTATGTTGTCTCCGCTTCCAGTTCATATGGGCATGTTTTTAACTTACAGGTACACATAATTATTATGAAATACATGTAAATCTGGTACAAAAGTAGTAGTATATTCCTAAGATTTGTGCAAAAAAATTAAAAAATTGAGACATTCGCCATTGAGAATTTATTATAGATAAATTAATCTTTGCAAACTTAAAGCAGTTAAACAGTGATGAAAACGGGTATAAGTCAAACCTTTGATTTTAGATAATTATCTAAGATCCCTTAAAACCATAATTAATACCTTTGTTCAATGTTTAATTTCTATCAGTTACTATCTGGATTCATGGGTTTGGCGCCAAGTTGATAGCCATAGAAATAAAGATAATACATTGAGTCTAGCTAGGCAGCCTAGAAAAATAAACTATCGACCGTGCAAATTGCAAGTACTTCAAGCCCAAACTGCGCTCACAAACTGCCAATTTCTACACCCAAAACCACATCAATTCAGCCCACATCCACACCGTTGTTATGACGAGAAAAGGCCGGTATGTTTATCATATATTTTTTCGTTGGTCATAAAATAAAACCCCTTTTTACGGGCAACCCAATTACTTTTTACGATCTGATGTGCCATGATATTGCTATGATACCGAGATACTTGCCATTTGTACACGTAATACTGTTGTGACCGTTTTTCTTTTTTAATGGTGGCAAATATAAATTTTCATGGCGTCTACTATTTTTTTGGGATTGAAACTTGCTCGGTGGTATTTATGTGTTCTTTATGGGTTCCGATAAATTTTAGAAGGTGATATTCCGGTGTGTCGATAATTTAGGAAGTGTATTATCAAGTTTATTATTTTGGATATGAAAAGTTGATAAATGTGTAATGTATACACATAAGAAAATAATTTATTGTAAAGAGTAACTGTGACAATAAAAATAAATTCAGCCCATTACTGTCTCACTGCTGGGCAAGGGCCTCTTCTCATATTGAGAAGGGTAAGGCCTTAGTCCACCATTCTGGCCTGGTGCGGGTTGGCGAACTACACACACCATCAAGAACTTTATTGAGCCCTTTCAGGTGTGCAGGATTCCTCACGATGTTATCCTTCACCGTTAACGCAAATGATAATCAAATTCTGATCTGCACATTCTGAAAAGTCAGAAGTTTGCATGGAATGCAAGGGTTCAACCACTAGGCTATCACTGCTTTTGACAATTCTAACAAAACTGTGACACATTTGTTTAAAATTTTGTCCCATACTCCTGTATCGTGAGTGCGTTTACAAACACAAATATTTGTACGAACATACACTGCGCCAACCTCGCCATCAATTATAATTATATTTATAGATACTGTGGTTGGTGTAACACAATACAAAAGACTTTCAAGGGAAACGACTAAAATCAGCAATTGCATTTAATTACTACACCTGGAACGTCTTACAATTTTTCCAAAAATTATTCCAAGAGCAGTACGGCTGTCCCATTTCAAAACCCAGTAAGGGACATTTTTTACAGAAATCGTTTTATTGCATAATCGTGATAATCTAATAAGACTCTACCACATACAAGAACACCAGCGTTGAAAACTCACAAATAAGCAGATATATTTAAGCATCGATACCTAGTAAGTGCACCGTTCACTGCCTCGTGACCACTTAAAAACCTAGTAAGTCACTTTAGCCATTTCAAATCCTAGTAAGTCTCTGAGACTTGCTAGGTTTTTAAATGGTCGATGCACCTTACTAGGTTTATGAATGAAGGCCGAATGCGAAGGAAGAGAGAGGATAGTGAGCGGGGGCCGCAGCAAGTCACATTGTTGTGTTATTGTATTTAGTCGTTTGGTTACTTTTAATTTAACATTTGCTCCGATTTAAAAGAAGTCAAGCTATTTTGGCACATGTGTCTTTTGGCATGAAGCTCAAGCTGGATGAGAGGCGAGTGATATTGTGAACGCCATATATGCTTTCATACAAGCTAATATTATGGAGCACCTTTATATATGGACTGATAACTGTACAGCCCAAAATAAAAATTGGACCGTTTAGACAGCAATGACTATGATAATCAACGACTGCTTCAATTATCTTAAATCCGTAACGATTAGCTATCTAACAAAAGGTCATACTCACATGTCTGCGGACGCTGTTCATGGTAATATCGAGTTGAAAATGAGGAGGCAAAAGAATGTATATAACTTTCAGGATTTTAAAGATGCAGTGATGCAATCAAGGAAAAATATAAACGCTATTGAAATCACTTGCAGATATGAATCGCCAAAAAAGAGAGCGGTACATCTTAATGAACCGCTAAAACAATTTAATTTAAACTCTGTCGTACAAGCCGAATTTATTGCTGGATCAAGAAACCTTTTTTAAAAGACAAGGTGTTACATACAACTTATTTATTTCAATATGTACAATTTTAAGTAAGATTTATCTTAGTTTTTTGGCCTGAACTTAAACTTTATTTTACATTTGACGACCCACTCCAGGAAAAGGATTTTCTAATTAAAAAATTTGATTGCACTATCCTTCCTAAAAGTATTGTCACTCCAAGAGGCATTAAACAAAATAAAAAAGAAGTAGTTATTAATAAATTGGTATGTCTCATGCCTGAATCAAGAAAGTCATTTTAGAATAATTAACCCGTCAATGACTCGTCTGTCGATTTGACAAACGATGGGCAAATATCTGCAGCTGAATAGCTCTTTTTTTATAAATTAATAAACTTTTCTATTCAATGTATTATAATTTTATTTACATTCCTATATAGTTACTGGAATTTAGTCAATAAGATATGCTAAGTACCATGTTCCATAAACTATAACAAAACCTAACAAGTGCCCTTACTATGTTATGAAACTGGTTGCTACATGAACCTAACTATCTCGTATCAATTATCAAAGTTAGTAAGGGGTTTAAAATATGTTTTATACATATATATTAAAATATTGGTAGTACTATGTGTTTATTAGTTAGTATTTTATACGACCAATAGCATTTCTTTTCCTTAATATAAATACTTTTCAAAGGCTAACCTATTTTACATATATGCGTTCTCCTGTAAAATTTAGTTTTAAGTCCTTACTAGGTTTTGAAATGGGACAGCCGAGTACAACGACACGGTTGGCGCAGTGGCCAAGTGATTAGCTTTCTGCGCTAGGTGTCACGGGTTCGATTCCCGCATGGAACAAATATTTGTATGATCTACAGATAGTTGTTTCGGGTCTGGTTGTGTGTGCATGTGACATGTATGTTTGTAAACTGTACCCGCGACACAGGAGAAATCCGACTTTGAAGCAACGTTTTATAAAAATGAAAAGAAACAAAAAAGTTCTCTAGCAAATGTACTTGTCAATAATTTAGTTACTACTTTAAAAAGATATTAAAAGCACTGGACATATTTTCTCTTATATTTTTTTACCTTTTCGAAATTCAAACAACCAGCGAAATAGAAAGACATAAACAAGTTAGGAAAAAAAGAAAACAATAATATAGCATAAAAAAATTAAGCTCGTTAGTAGTCAAACTGAAAAAGAACAACAGATTACCTTGCAGCTATTAGAAATTCATAAAAACTATGCCACGTACATTGTCCAGTATATTTTGTGCGTTTACTTAACTCCATATTTTTTACTCTGTATTCATTATTTGCAGGCAGGTATATTTTTAGTTCTTTTTACTTGCAATGAATCATCTTTATTGTCTCTAGTTTGTTTTTAACGGTTCTCTTTGTTTTCGTTTTGAAAAACCATTTAAGTTTTCTTTAAAAACGATCCATTTTATAGCGTACTTGTTAATTAAGTATGTGATGCTTTGCAGTTAATGAAGCTTAATTAACACTACAACATCAAAAGACTTCATAAGATTTATTTCACAGTACAATTAGGACCTTTATTTTAATGTGAGTAATGAAACAAATGACGTTCAATATAATAAACTCTTATCAGCATCAATTTCGTCACGTTGATACACCAAGCAATTGATTATAATAAACCAACTTATTGCGATAATCAAGAAGTTTGGCAAATGGATTGTTGAATGATGCATGCTTGCCATCCATCGGGATTGGTTCGCTCAAATAGCTATGACGCTTTCCTCTTAAGACTATTCCAGACGTTACACATTGCACTCACATAAAGCTTAACGAGAAATTTGTCTGGACCTTTATCCCTGAGTTTGATCTAGCGTTTCTTCTTCGTTTCGTTCTTCGCATCTACTATGCTAGAAAGTGATTCAAAAATCCTGATCATTTCATTTCAATGTTGATAGCTATTTGATGCTACTAGCAGCACTGCCTCCTCCTGCCAATCCTCTTAATATTTGTAAATCTTATATATATTTGTTAATATTTGTAAACACGAAAGTTAGTGGCCCAATTATATATTGCTTGAGATCACTAGACTGAGTTAATTCAAACTAATGGGAACTATATATCATGTGCCTATAGCGTCTTGATTCAGTAGAACTGATTTCTTTCGTATCGATTCAGCAGAAGCATCTATTACCAGATGCTAAGAATTGTTACTCAGTCACACATTATTCTAAAAAACCATTGGAATGAGGAGATACTTACAAGTTTTGCGATACACAATTTCGAAACTCTCAATATCATCATCCTAATGCCAACATTATATGTATGTATATGTATTTAGGCAAAAGTAGTTGTAAGTTATTCTTTGAGGAATATAATTTGCTTTTCTGCAGATTAATTAAACCCAGTTTATTCTTGTCTCTTTGGTCTAGTGTTCCCAATCGCGGTTTCTGAACGAAAGATCCAAATTTCAATTATCACTTGGCAATGTTATTGGGGATCTCGTCTATTTTTTTTTTACCAGCTGCTCAATATGATTTTAAGGAACATTTGGCTCGTTTACTATCAGATGTAATTTAAATCATCATCTAGCCAACGTGTTGAGATAGGGTTTACCGCTTCCCATTCCGTTAAGAGACCCATGCTCAGCAGTGGGATATCGTGTTGTCGGTAAAAAATCATGTACGATAACTGTACCTGTAATTGTACCTACATCATCTGCCTACATACAATTATTTGCTTCATTTCATTTAATTTAAGATCCATTGTGTTGTTATAAAGCCCTAATAATACCATTCAAATACATTAATAATAAAATTCTAAGAAATAATTTGTTAAAACTTTAGTCATTGAGACTCTAAATAGATTTAATGTTTGCAAATCTTCCAATTGTTAGTAATAGCTCCCATTATTAATAAATTGTTCTTTGTAAGTTTTAAATTGTCTCGTCTTAGAATTTTAACAATTAGGGTTGAGAAAATCTTAGGTCGGTCATTTTATTTTACTTTTAATTCATATTATGAGAAAATCAGAATAATGGAAAAATAGATTAGGTAATCATAACCATAATTTCTTCAGTTCTTGTGGATAGTGATAATGTTATTTGAGACACTAGATCTTAGACGACTAAAACAATGTCAATAGCGGTACTGTAATTTGGAGACGAAATTGATGATCACCTTTATCTTGCATCTTTATCGTCTAAAGAAGATTGAAATCTTATAGGTACTCTTAAATTTTAACGATTGAGTAAACTGCTGCTTGATTGAAAATCGATAATATAGGAATCCCTTATTGAGAAAAAATACTGACAATATGTCTCCTAAATTAAATTTCCTTTTCAGGACGTGGGAACCATATTATATATGGGACATTGATGTGTCGTTAACATTATGGTATAAAATATTAATGAGATTATTTGTTAACAGGTAAAATACGCACCAAAAGTGAAGATGTTCATTAGATCTGGTGCCAATGGGAAGATTCCTGAAGGAGATGATGTTATTATAGGTGAGTTATATGGGTATTTTACGGCTTGTGTACACAAAAGTTCAATTAAAGTAATCCATTGTATTTCGAAGCTCGTGTAATAAGTCGTGTATCTCAAAATGTAATAAGTATCGGTGGTAATAACTTGGAATTAAAAATAAAATAGAATCAACATCTTTTGTCTGTACTTATGTGAATGACATTATATTGATCTGTAATAAATCCGTATAATCTTCTTCAATATTACAATTATTCAATTGAAATTCAATTCAGTTGAAAAATAAACATAAGTACTTACTAAATATTTTCAATATCTCATTACTACGTTATGTGCTTAATCATAAAATATTTTCAACAGCCTGCAAAGCCGATGCAAACCCGTCGAATCTGACGTTTAAGTGGTACTTGAATGAAAAACTTATCGAAGGCAATACGACTGAACTGGTAAATATAATTTATTAATTTACATTTTCATGATTTTTTTTATAAATTGAAAATTATATTAAAATAATAACATTTCTTCAACAGAAAATTTACAACATCACAAGGAAGTACCACGATGCTACCATCAAATGCGTTGTCTACAATGATGTTGGGAACAGTGAAGAAATAGAAACCCTCGAAATAACATGTAAGTTAGATGAGTTTGTTAATTGTACTTGTGACTTAAATTTATCCTTTGACGAAAAACACGTGAGTGAGAAGATTATAGACGTAGCATGTATTCTTTAATGAGATATATGTATATTATTATCACTGGAGAAATTTTTATTGCCACTATTTCATTCGCATATTTTTTTACGCCGTGGTTTCTTTTGCATTCAATAATTAATTTTTTTTTATGATGTAATTAAATTTAAAAGCTGTATAACAATCGGTTTTGTCGAACAGGATCTGGGGTGAGGGTTTATTTGTAATTCTTCTATCTTTTTCAGATGCTCCAACCTTTAGAAGCTTACCAAAAGATGTGGAAGCTGAAGTTGGGACTTCTGTCACGCTCAGTTGTGATGTCGATGGTTACCCTCCTCCTGAGATCAGATGGCTGCATCATGAAGAAGACCAGATGATAGTGAGTATTTAAATGTCAACTGTTTTTACTTGTCATATGGTCAACAAAGCTTGCGTCCAAACATTTGCAAAGTCAATCCTTGTTTCACCTTATCCATCATTTCAAATTATTCTAATCTGTAGCCTATATAGGTAGGTACTGAATTTTATCTACAAGGCGTGGTAATGATGGCAATATATTCGAAGAATCATCCACAGGAGCAATTAAAAGAAAAACTAACAATTATGATTAAATGAAATGAAAAGTTACAAAGCGTTAAACTTTATCAAAAACGTCTTTTGAGAAATATTAAATCTTAGCCTATTAAGATTTTTTAAATCACTAAAGACTACAATTTTATTAAAACGAGTACTATAAATAAAAAAAGAATAGCCAGAAAAGCACGAACCAACAAAAGAATTCCCAATTAGAAGCGAAACAAATGCCCAAATACCTATAACCTCAAAGAACACCGTGTAAGTCACTTCGTCATGAATAATTATGTAACACATACAAAAGTTTGTGTGAAATCAATGACTAGCGTGCCTTTGTGGACAGTTGTATACCAATTTTCACCGTTAGCAGTAATATGGAGAGTGTCGTGGTATTTATAAAAAATCGCAGCGAACTTACGAGACATTTGGGTAGAAGACATATCTATAAACAAAACTATACTATTAACTTAATTATGTATACTATACTACTTAAGTGCTCTACACCGTAACTGTTTTGAGATGTAGGTGATAATGTTATTCAAGATTGATGTTTAAGTACACGTATCTGGAAATTAATACTGTTTAGAGCTGCGCTCCCCATATTAACTTGTAATTGTAGAGATAGATGTCCTTTAATAGAATGAAATGGTATTATGTGCAAAAACCTTGAAAAAGATGCCATACTTATAAGTAATGACAATGAGAGATCATTGCCATTAGTTGCTTGCAACTTGCAATATTCTGAATGTTACCGACAAACTATAGATAGAAATGTAGCGACTGTACAGCGCCATTGAGCGTTCCTGTCTAGGTTATGGACCTACGTCATGAAATAGCAAATGCACGTGATGATGACTTTCTATAGAGCTATGTCGTTGTCTGTATTGTTGATAACTACATCTTCATTATCTTTTTTTTCTACCTTGTTGTAGGGGTCCACTTTAGAGCTGTCATAATTATTTTCCAACCAACCGACAGGATTATAAAAACAAGCGCCTAAAGGCATAGAAAAAAAAAAGTGCGTTGCTAATTACGTATTTTTAACGGCTAACACAACAGGTTTGAAGTTCAAGCAATTCAAATGCAAAATATTTTCATATTCAATCAATGTTATTTAATTTACAACAGTCGTACATTCTAATTTAACTATTTAGTCGATATGTACATAAGAATTTCCGCCAAACAGTTTGGCGGAGTTGGAACTGGGTATTCTAGCTGTATATCTTATATATCATGGATTTCCGCAAAGTAAAGCCTGATTCCCTTAATTATCTGAGCTTGTTTCAACAATATCCATAACATTTGCAATTATGTTTCCAATGTTAGGTAGAATTGTACGAGTATTAAAACAAGTCTTAATTGTTTGACTGTACCAAAAGTTATTTCATTTGTGGTATACTTAGCGTATCCGTGGATATAAATTGTTATGTATGTAATAATCTGTTATAATTTGCATCACATTATAAATAACCAATACAAATTACGTAATTTGTATTGAATTTATATATATTTTGATGGTATGATTTGCGCAGTGGTCAAGCCATCGACTGCACTACGTGTGCGATGTGCGAGTTCGATTCCTGCACGGAAGAAATATTTGTATGGCCTAGGTACTGATACTTGGTCCTGCTCCCACGATACAAGAAAGATTTCTAGTGTGAGGCAACGTCTAAAAAAAATATATATATTGTTTAGTTTTCCTTAAATAAAATTTTCCCTAAGGTATTAAAATAATTATTTAAGTTTTAAATATCAAGTTGAAAAGATTTCACGCTGAAAGCGGTTCTGTTAAATACGAAAATCTGATTTCTCTTTGAGATACGAAGGAAAGACGCAGACGCTTAGTGAAAAAGAAAGATTTATAAAATATAATTTTTTAATCCTTATTTTAAAAAATATTTCTTTGTTCTAGTTATCGTATGCGCCTTTTCAATTCCAGAGTCGGAATTGAAAAGTCGTTAATGGGGATTTTCCGAAATCCTCAAAAGCAGCCCCAAGTTTAGAATTTCGATTGATATTATGTATACCTTATATATGCCTTACCCTTCGGGGAATGCATATAGCAGTATTACATGGGGCCTAAAATGAAATCGGCGAAATGTGAATGTACAAAAAGTACACCTCTGCCTAACCCTTTGGAGAAAAAAGGCGTGAAGCTATGTTATGTTATAGTTTACAAAGCTGTGTTCTGTGGGCGTAATACTGCTTTATTACAAACTTATCATATCTCGAACAGAATATATTACTAACAAGGTACGAGATAGCCCTATTTGTGTATTTAGGACTAGCCTCGTCTCGTCTTGAATTCGAATATTTGTGTTCGTTGTCCGTGGGAATATGGGTATTGAATTTAGGTCGTTGGTTAATTTGTGAGTCAAATTAATTAAATTGATAATATATTTCGTATACGCTGCAGTGTGTTAGTGTGTTAAAAATATTTATATCCCGAGCAGAATAAGATAAATACACTTAATTCCTGAAGAAAAGGTCATTATTTTGACCACTGAAGTAAATGCCAAGAAGATACCATTACTATTACGTATGAAAGGAACTTTGACAATCGTATTGCTAACTATTATGACATTAAAAACCAAAATACTCGTTTGGCTACTGGTCGCAATCGTGATTACTGAGCGTCAGGTCCTGAATTCGATTAACGGCTCAGGCAAAGCGTTATCGAATTTGATAAATTCTTAAGAGCAGTCCGAAGTTAAGACATGAGCCCAGAAGATGGCAATAATCTCGCCCTCTATTAAATTGACTTAATTACGGCATCGGCCTACATTGCGTACAATAGTAGTTACACCTCCGCCTAACCCTTTAGGAAATACAGGTGAGATGCTATAGTATATTAATAAATCATTTTGTCCACAGCGAGTCGGAAGAACAGCAAACCTGACTCTCACTCTAGACACCCACACTTCTGGCCGGTACCTTTGCAAAGCTAGTGTTGAAGGATACACTGAGATAGAGGCCGAAGCTTCAGTGTTTATTAAAGGTAAGTTTTCTTCTGTCATGGGAGCATCAGTTAGCACATGAGAATCGCGTACCGTAGTTGGGTGCTGAGTCATTGGGTTTCCAACTATTGTGGCTGACCCTAGCTATACCAATTAATATGGACTATAATAATACTGTACTTGTGTGGTTTTTCGAACATTGGCTCGCACTGTACTCGCATAGTTTTTGACGTAACGGATTCTACCCAGTGTGAAACTTAAAAGAATATCCATGGAGTTTCTTGCTGGTCTCTACTCCATAGGACCTGCCCCCACTTTGGAACCGTGCACCTATCACGACGTTTTGAAAGAGCCTGCAAAGGACTACTCGAAATAAAAGTATTTGACTTTGATTTTGACTTAGTGGAAAGATTACTCAGTCAGCCATGGTAGTATCGAGACAAACTGCTAGAGTGCGCCAACGAACACGTTTCTCCAATTATGATATGATTGTCGGAATTCTTTCGTTACATCCCCAAAAGTGAATAGACTCGAATTTGAAAGCAAACGTGCTTGTGTGTCTAAATATAAAATGTCTTCAAAAGGGAAGAGTAATCTTAGATCTGGTAACACCTACTCCTAAAGCTTCAGCAAAGTCTGACCAAATATAGCATTCACCTACAATTTAGACGACAATGTCTCAAGAAAGCAAAATTTCACGAGAAATTAATCACAATGAAAATCAATACCTACTTGGTAATGGTAAAACTAGAGGAATTTGATTCGAATTCTCCGTATAATACTCATACATACAATTCCATAGAAATACCTTTGAATTGGTATCAAATTAGAGACCTATTAAGTGATACTGACCTACATTAATTCTACGTACGACTCGACAATGACGCAAACCCATTTCTAAAAACATTAGGATTTCTTGGACTGTGTCATTGGCTTAGTTGTCGCCAGCGCGACTAGTCAGCGTAAGGTTAGATTCCAAAGTTGAGCAGAAGGGGTATTGGGTTTTGCTATATGGAAATTCTGAGCAGCATGGAGTCTAGAACTATGCCTGGTAGTTGGCAAAAGGCTCGCCCCTACATGGGACTCAATAACGTAATAATAAATTATGGGTATACAATGGTACAATTCTGCCTAACTTCTCGAGGAATACAAGCGTGATGCTATTAGAATTTCTAATAAAACATGTTACGGCTACTTAATTTTCCGACAAATGTATAGGTACCTACTTCTAATTGGCCGTGTTACTATAGAAGCTTCATTTCTTAGTAGACACCCAGCAAAGAAGGTTTTCTTTCATAAAAAATAAATGAATTCCACCCCTACGCTCGTACGGTGAATAGCTCACACATTTCTAATGAAAGGCCCTACTATGTTCACTCACTCTAATTAATTATTTTATTATGGACTTAAATATTCTGGAAAGATCAAAGTCTGTAATGTAATTGAGTTGTATACTTCTGATATTAATTAGGTTTGTTAGTGAAAAGTTCCGTTGATATAAAATTAGTGTAGAATAAACCACTGGCCGGATAATAAAAAAAACATGTTTAAAAAAAAAATCTGGTATTTTTATATTATTCCTTCATCACAAACAGTATACCTAAATATTTTATATCATGTCTTAACATTTTATGATAATAATGAATTTTATAATAAAATCTTAATATTTTAGAACATTATTTAACACTCACTTCTAAGGTCTAGGCTTTAGGCTTCTTAATTATATTAGAAGAATATATAATAATTTTACCTAAGACTCGTTTTTCAGTGAAACTAGGATTAAAAACTGTAGCTCAGTAATCAAATTAATCATAAAAAAGCTTAAATCTTTTAACGAATTTCACCTCAAATTGTAATAAATTATTAAAATTCCAATTTTCTGGATAAATTCCCAAAATCCTGTTAAATGAATTATTAATTTGCAATTTGATGTTCACTAACTTTCGCCTAATGAAATTCCGTCAAAAGTCCTCGTCTGCCACTTCAGTGTAGTGGTACTTAGCACTTCATTTTGGTACTTATGCCTAAAATTTATATCGGACATTTATGAAAAATAATGCAAGCGATGCAAAAAAGCACAATGTTGAATAATTACTATTACTATTAGCCTGCATCATCCCGCTGCTGGGGAAAGCCTTCATCGCCATGATTTCCAGACCGTTCGGTTTTTTATTTTTTTTATTTTTATACATGACCTGTTATGCATTTTAATCCCCGCATTGTACAGTTCATCAGAGATTGCGGGTTCAAACCCCAATCTTGTTTTTTTTAGTTTTTTATATCATAATACTACAAATAGTAATATTTAAAAAATATCACATAAAAACTATAACCAAATTCAATTTGCGTTCTCGATTAAAATAAAAAATATGCGTTTGCACTACACTTACTACTAATTCTACAATATTTGTTTGTAACTTTTGCGGAATTACCCACTTTAATTTTTAATAATAATTCTTTATTACAAAAAAAAATCTTTAGTAAGGGACATCTAAATGGGTTGGTATGTGTATGTAGCTACCTCGAGGAAGATGAATAAGAAGTTCCATACACTCGTTTCGTTTCCACAACACCGGTTTCGCTCTTTGTCTATCATTACTGTTGCTGAATATATTGTATAACAAAATGTTACGGAGTAGCTCAACTAGAAACGAGTTTCATTATAGTTCTAGATTCTGAAGTAGGTTGATTTTTATTTTACCATTCTAGTGTTCATTGTCTTAAATTTAGATTTTTTAGAGTATAAAACCCGTTTTTTTATTTCATTATAATTAATTGTCGATTTTACTTATAAATTAGGACAAGGACATATCTGATTGATTAGTAGCGTTCTATTTTATATAATCCCAATCATGCTTTGATGGACTATGGTATCGAACCCGAGAGGTGTGTCTGAGGCAGTTATTGTAAACTAAATATAAATAGCCTTGTACATTTAAACCTTATAATCAACTAACTAAACTAAACTAAAATACAATGAACAAAGTTTTAAGTAGTAACCCAACGCTTGCTTTGAATAATTTGTTATTGAAATCGCAGGTCTAAGTAGGCCTCTGCCTACTGATGCCTCTTTGGTCTAGTGATCAAAAGCGCGACTGCTGAGCTTAAAGTTCTTGGTTCGATTTGCGGGTCGGGTGAAATGTTATTGGGTTTTTCTGTATAGAAATTCTCAATAGCAAAACGGAGTCTCGGATTGTGCCCGATGGATGGCAATAGGCTCGCCTTCTATTATATGGGACTCAACAATGATATCGCCGAAATGTGGGTGTAGAATAGTATACCTCTGCCTAACCCTTCGGGGAATACAAGCGTTATGCTATGTTAAAGTTAATATCTAAGTAGGCCGTCTTATAACTAGGTTAGTAATGGCTTGATTTGTTAAACCCTGAAACATTTACTACCCCTATTCAATATAAACTTGTTATACATAATGAATTCTAGCATTGTTATGTTTAATAGTCCAAGGTAAATAGAGGTCTTGTTCAAATTAGTCTAGTGTTCCTGACGTCACATCGCGCCTTGCGACGAACCACTTCGGGCCGGTTTGGAACGATGTCCCCACCATAGTATTGGCCCACGCAGGCGGCCAACGACCACTCACTCGCCTTAACCACAACGTGCGGACGTATCGGCAATCTTTTTTTTTGTTATCAGCCCTTTACTAATATAATATACAGTCTACATTGAAGTTTAATTTCAAGCTAAGACTTCCATCAACACAGCTGGAGCTTGGCATTCAA
This sequence comes from Shargacucullia verbasci, assembly GCA_947562105.1. Classification (NCBI taxonomy): domain Eukaryota; kingdom Metazoa; phylum Arthropoda; class Insecta; order Lepidoptera; family Noctuidae; genus Shargacucullia; species Shargacucullia verbasci. The sequence continues at coordinate 4,599,438 of OX387306.1, forward strand.
ACATCTAGTGATTGATATTCGGTGTATTATTAGTGTATGTGGCCTGGCAAATGAATGTGAACTGCTTTATCGGTATGGTTGATGCATACTCGGCTGTTGAGTATCCGTTCCTGGATTTGATTACCGGCAGTGTTTCTTAGAATTTACCTTAAATAACATCCTACTTAATATTATAAACGTGAAAGTTTGTGAGGATGGATGGATGGATGGATCTTTGTTACTCTTTCACGCCAGAACGACTGAACGTATCTGGATGAAATTTGGCAGAGAGATAGATTATAGTCTGGAACAGAACATAGGCTACTTTTTATCCTGGCAAAATATATGGGTTCGTAAATCACGCAGGCGAAGCCGGGGGCGGAAGCTAGTCTTAAATACTATGGCTAATGTACAAAAAACAATAATTAAAAATATCCTAAACGGACACTTAGGCGTGAAAGTACTCCTCCAGATTTAATTTACTTACCCTCTGTTCACCTATTTGATGGGGCTTAATAACGCCATCGTTGAAGAGTGGATGTAAAGTCTATGGTACTAAAGCTTGCCTTAACTCTCGGAAAATACTCAGTAAGTCTTGCATATTCAGCAATTCTAATTTTGGTTGCAATATAACATAACATAGAATCACGCCTGTATTCCCCGAAGGGTTAGGCAGAGGGGTACTATTGTATGTACATCCACATTTCGCCGATGCTGTTATTGAGTCCCATGTAATAGGGGGTCGAGACTACTACCATCTACCGTACAGCTCCATACTCCGTGCTGCTACTGAGAATTTTCATATAGAAAAACTCAATTTGCCCGACCCGGGAATCGAACCCAGGACCTCACGCTCAACAGTCGCGCCTGCGACCAATAAGGCAGTAGAATTTTGTCGAAAAAAGGCGAATTTTGGTTGTATATTGAATAATTAGGCGTCAGACCAATCTATAGTTCTATAAAGAAGTCACGTTATAAGTACAGTCAGACGGAAAATCATACACAGTTTCAAAAGTATTTTTATGAATGAAAACTTGAAAATTTTATTCCTTTTTGTTATCAAATCGTCGAATATTATAATTAGTGCAGCGAGAACTTATATATTGTACGTTTAGGCATTGTAATATAGGCTATTTGGTTTCAAAAATCGATGCTTATGGATGTGGAATCCCAATCTCAGGAACTCACGGAGATAAAGAAGTCCCAATATAGCAGTCGCCCTAATAAACGTAGATCTACATTTTGAAGACTGTGATGCTGGAGCTATGAATCATGTTTGTAAATTGCAAGGCCTAAATGGTTTCATAGCATCTCGGTCATTAAAACCAACTTTATGATCACCCAAGTCGTTTAGGTACCTATATTGCGGTACTTAGCCTCAGTATGTAATTAATACTCCTACTCCTAATTTGCTTAAAATTAAACTCATGAATCTTGCTCAGTTTGCAAGAAATATAATTCAAGCGTGGCTACTGAAGGTGAGGTCTGAGTTCAGTCAAATTTTTATTTGAGTGTTTATTGTTAGACATTTTTAGTACAAGGAAAATTCTGAATTCTGCCCCGCCAAAGCAACGTAAAAATGAGGGTTTATAAGTTTATAAGTATATATAAATATAGAGGGAATACAGGGCTGATGATACTTAAATTGAGCATTTTTTTCAGGTCCGCCAAAAATAATATCAAATCAGACTCAATTTGGATCTCAGGGAGACACAGTGAACATTGAATGTGCGGCATTTTCTGTGCCCAGAATAGATAACATCATATGGACCTTTGAAGGGAAGGAAATTGATGCTATACATGATCAGGTATGTAAAAAAATAGCGGATAAGCAGACGCTGACTTAATACGTGTCTAAATTCATTGCAAAAGAAATAAAATGACTATAAACGTCAAATTTTCTCGTCATGGTACATAATTACTGTTTGCCAGAATTACGAAAGGTGTCAACTTTATTCCTCTTGCTCACTCGCACAAAGCAATTGTAACTTATGTCTATCACTATAAACAAAATTCATGACACGTCTGTACACAAACGATCTTACCATATAATCAATTACCCATTCATCTCAATATAGGACTACGCATTCCTCGAGGAGCTCCAACTGGAAGGCATAGTGAACTCGACACTAATCATCCGAGAGAGCCAGTCGAAACACTTCGGGGTCTACAAATGCAACGTTTCCAATGATTACGGAAGCGATACCATGGAAATCGTGTTGAGGCCTAACAGTAAGTTAACCTGTAGTTCATTTATGGTTACATAGAGAAATGAAACATTGGCTTGTTAATACCAACAAACTGACAGGTTTTAAATAAGTTTATCAAACGTATTTCAGAAAAAATAATCGTCAAAGTCAAATTGACATCGGATTTTATAGGACCAACGTTTAACGAAACAACAACAACCTTTAAAACTATAAAGCAACATATTGGTGAATTGAAGCTATCAGAATCTGATTTAAAAATAAATGCTTCTGCGATTGTATGTTTTAAAGGATTGTGATCGATCAGTCGCTGTACTAACGCAGAACGTCTTAACGAATTTTGTTTGTTCACCAAAAAAGTAGAAGTACCTATAAAATGAAACCTTGTCTATAAATATTTTTTCTCACTTAATTTCTCACAGTACCGTATTATATTTTCCGTGTCTATTCTTTGATTTTGCTGTACTGCTACTATTTCTTCGAAAACTGATTACGTAGATACATATCTAATATCGTAAACACTGGGTAACATTAAGAAGTGAAAAAAATCTTGTTTGTGTTTGGTCTTAAAAGAAGATGACGGTTCTCATTATACTCATTGTTTTTTATTAAGTATTTTACGGCAGCTACTTTACGAGTTTCGAGTTTACGACTGCTCTTTATATAAGAAAATTGAAATAAAGGATAATCTTCGATTTGATATTCTGTAATTTAATCTGAAATGCAATTTGCGCCCAAAATTAACTTCAACGCTTTTATTATCAAATATTTTTGTAGGTCTTAAGTTTTTATTTTTTGGCCTCTTATCACCTATCTTAATAGTGTTATTTGGGAGAATAGATGATAGAAAATTTTATAGTTTTGTGAGTTTGTTAGTAACTTCAAAATAATGATAAGCTAACCCGATTATTTGGAGCGGTCTACTACTATTGTCTCATCATTAGATAAAAACCAAAATAGGGGAATTTATTACCTTACAATCAGATAACCACAAATAAAAAAATTAGAAGCTAAATTTCCTCAGATTTATGGGCTAAAAGTGTTTCTGCCCGAATTAAAGACTTACACCTAACAGTCAATCTATATTGTTGGTCTCAAAAAGATTTCGCTACTTCATTTCATTCGAAAATTTGTTAAAAGCTATCGTTCCAGTGGTCGAAAGGACATCACTATTATTCTCTCGGCTGACAGAACCGCTATTACAGTTTCAACGGCCGTGCATTATCGTAAATGTATCGCCATTTTGACTTTATAACCCTCACTTAACTATAGGCCATCCATCTTCGGTCTCTTTACAAAATTCTCTGATATTTTTTCCGAAAATGTTCACACTAGATTGGTTTTAGGCTTTTGTGCTACAAACAACTTGATGGAAAGTAGTAGATTGACTACTTTTTTCTAGCCTTAGAGAAAAAATAATTTGCTTATGACTTAGTAAAAATGCTTTGTTCAATGATGAGATTGGTGTTCATTTTTTCTTTCATATGGTTTGCAAATTTATTAGATTTTATAATTTTTTACTGGTAAATGACATATGTACCCAAAATTCAACCCATATTTTATTTTTGTTTTAGAAACATTCCCACTCCTCCTAATTTTATTTGGAGTAACATCAGGAACAATAATGGTAGCAGCAGTGATAATGCTAGTAATACTATGTCAAAGAAAGCAAAGGAAGCACAAACAAACTCAGGTGGCTGAAAAACCTGATGTCACAGTGACAGCCGAAGAGTTGTACAAGGAGAATGACAGGAATTCCAATATAAGTGATTTGAAGTTGGAACTGAGGCAGGCGAATGGGAGTTGCGAAATTGTAAGTATGAATTTGTGTGAAGTTTAACTTAGTTCTTTTAAACAGATATCTGTGCTACAAGTTGCGAGTTCAAACTCCACACGGAACAAATATTTGTATAACCTATAGACAGTTGTTTCGGATGTCTGCATGTAGATAATCGATACAAGAGAAACAGTTTTTTTCGATGACCACAATTGTTACGACCTTAAATTTATTACTTATGTTGCTCAAGTTATGATATAAAAATTTCAAATAAAATCTAGTTTCTTGCTCAGTATATATCAATGATTTAATTTCTGTTTCATAGTATTTCTATTGCTTCTATTACAAGTACCATCAAACAGCAATTACATTCTTATACAACTCTTTTTTCTAGGACTACTCAAACACGGGATCGGATAGCACTTTATGTTCAAACGCCAAACTTGGCAGTGGCATACCGCTCGCCGGTACAGTGCCTCTATCATCTATTAACCAGACGAACACATACCAGCCGTATAGATATAGCAATGACTACACAGATCCCGCGTACGCTGATTGTTATAAGGTAATGGAATTTGTAATGTGTCTATCAATATTCTATTCTATATCTTGTATGATCTTGGTAATGTAACTGTTGGAGTCTATATGGGAGCTTAAGTTTATTTTACTGTTATAATAATTAAGTAAAGATATTCTGTTAAGTGATTAATGTTAACTTCTTCCAAGGAATAGAAACTTCATTTTCAACCACGTCCCCGGTTATCACCAAATAAAAAATAAACTAAAAAAAGATGTGTTAAAACGTAAATCATCCCAAAATTAAAACTGCAGAACGAGGGATCAAATTTCAAATTGATGGTTTGAATTTAGATGTTTTATTCTGTGGTTTAATTATTATGTGGTAGAAGTTACGAGGACGGTATGACTGAATGAATGAATATTATCACGTTCCGTGGCCAGACACAAATATAGCATTTTGCTTATAAAAGATTGGCGTAAATTATTTCGTGTGACGAAACTACCAATTGAATTTAATTGTTTCTTTTTTACTGTCATAATTATAACGTGACATCAAAAATCGTGGGTTAATTCTTTAATAATATAGCCTCGAGAGATTCATCAGAATTTCTACAGTATTCATTTGTTTTTAGGTAAACGGCTTCAGCAATGGCTATCAGACGTACGTACATTATGGCCATGACTACACTCCTGGGTCCTTGAGGGTCCAGTCACCTACCATGAGCAGTGATAAGCTTACTCCTAATAGGTAAGATCGGCATTATATTCTGATGCTTCTTATATCTTAAGATCCTGCGTTCCATTTCCGGGTCGGGGTTTTTTTGTTTGGTAATTTTGATTAGTAGCACTGATTATGTAACCATGCCCGGTAGAGGGCAATATAACAATAATATAATTGTATATTATAACTGTATAGGTCAGTAAATGGCAGTCTCCCGCGCAGTGTGGACACGCCTTCATCAGTACAGTTCAACCCTGGCAGCGGGTCACAGAACAATTCGTTGCAGCGCAAACAGAAGAGACAGGATAGCAGCAACGCACTGAACAACCTAGGGCTACCGAATGCTGATGGTGAGTCCATTATAATTTGGAACTTGGTTTTAGAATGGCATGGTTAATACAGTGGTTGGAGGATCGACAACTGCGCTACGCGTCCCGGTTTAGATTCCCGCACGGTACAAAAATGTGTATGGTATACAAATAGTTGTTTAGGGTCTGGCTGTTTGTGTAAGTGAAGTGTAAATGCATCCAAGATACAGGCCTCTTGATAGAAATAATTTCTGTGGCGTGATTATAAAGTATCGTGAATAAATCCTGTATAGTATTCGTGTAAAAAATATGGTAGTTCTGTTGTTTACAAATAAACTAATTTAGTCTCAGTATATCTCATTCCAACAAAACACATGAGATAAGGATAGAAGATATGTCACACAAAGCGACGAAAGTGAAGTGAAAAATAGACCCAAAAGTTTGACGACACGGTTGGCGCTGTGGCTAAGCGATTAGCTTTCTTCGCTAGGTGTCGCGGGTTCGATCCCCGCACGGAACAAATATTTGTATGATCTACAGATAGTTGTTTCGGGTCTGGTTGTCTGTGCATGTAACATGTATGTTTGTAAACTGTAGCCACGATACAGGAGAAATCCTAGTGTGGGGAAACGCTTTTATAAAAAAAAAGAAAAGAAATTAATACTCACATAATTATACTACTCTTCTGGGCACGTGGCCGGTTGACAGCGATGTAGAGGAATTATTTTGAAGCGTAGTTTAAGGAACGCTTTTGTTTTGTTATTAAGAAAGCCTCGAGTTTTTTTTTGCGTTAAATTTTCTTCTCAGGGATAGTCATAGGAAATGCTGACGCCATCTAGAATAAAAAAAAAGACTTCTAAAAGCGATTGAAAAATCCTAGTTACATTTCATTTGATTTAATATAATAATTATATATAGTAAAATAATAAGTAGGTTTACAGTTTTCGTTGTGATTGATGCTATATAATAAACTTAGTGTTAAGAAAATGAAGATTCAATATTCAAAGCGCTTAAAAAACCTAAAAACCAAGACAAAAATCCCTTTACATTTTTTCCTCAGGGTACGTATGCGAAACATTTTCGAGAAGAATTCATAAACTATACAATTTCAAAGCATACATTCATTTTCTTTGTATCGCGTAACGTAATACTTTAAAGGCTTTTAAAGGGAAAATCGTTTGTGAAATATTTCCTTCGTAACGTATTCAATAAAATTTCGCATCTATGTTTCAATGTGTAAGAATTTCCTTTAGGAAATTGAAGGTTATATTTGGGGAGAAAGGTATGTTTTTGTTTGTTATATGAATGAATAATGTAATTTGGATGTTAAATGAGTGGAATAAATGAATGTAAGGAAGAGTGCGGTGTATCGTATGATTGTCATTTAGTTCAAATTGCAAGAGTTTTCTCGAAGGAAATATAATGGTTTTAGCTTTATAAGACCAGGGATCTAATTCGGTCGGTTTATATGAATCGTCGTCACAAGCGCGACTGCTGACCGTAAAGTCCTAGGTTCGATTCCCTAGTCGGGCAAATTTTTGTTGGATTTTCTGTATATAAATTCTTTGGAAGGAGACGAGCATAGGTTCGCCTCCTATCAAAGAATTTACTAATTTACCATCCACCGAGTCCTTTTAATAAGAACGAATCGAACCCAGGATCGTTAGCTCAGCAGCTGTGCTGTTGCTTGAGCATACTGTGTTTATCTCGAGCACAAGTTTAATTTAAGCTTGTCAGGTACGCAGAAGACGCAGTAGTAAACTAATCTTCTAAGTTTGGCCGCCATTAGATGGTACTGATGAACGCGGGAAAATGGTAGTATTACAGATATTTCACCTAAAGCAAACGAGTACTACTTTACCTATCCCAAAGAACACCCATGATAAGTAGATAACACGCATCTTCTTTTCAGGTAACCGAGTACCAAATGGCGGTATTATCCACGGCGTAGACGTACGTTACGCGGCAACCTACGGCAACCCCCACCTACGGACAGGCGGTGGGCTTGGTTTCGCGAACACTGTTAATACAGCAAAACCGGCGTCTACTCCTGCGCCGCCACCGTATTCGTCGGTTAGGAGTTCTGTGGTATTACCTTCAGGTGAGAATCTTTGTTTTATTTATCAGTCAAGACCCTATACGTAGACTTTTACATTGTTCCTGGCCGCGGGAAATTTCTTCGCTTAGTATAAGTACTTGTTTTCTGATTTTACGAAATATTATTATCATACCTATGTGTAAAAATACTTTTTGGTACTACAAAAGATATACGATTAGATAATACGATAATACGATTTAAAAAAAGTCATTTCGTTCAATGATAAGTCGAAGCTTGTGTATCTGATGTAAAATCTGAAGAAACAAAACTTTTAAAATCACTGCCACTATGTTCCAAAACGAAATAGGTAACAACTTATAAATCTAATTTTTCTGTAACAGGTAATTCATCCCACTCAATCACATCGCCCACCAGTCTGGCGTCACCACAATGTGCTACCAGCCCCATTACCACATCAACTATGTCTACAGATAGCACGCAGCCACCGGTATGTGTATTTTTATTAAGTTTCATGTCTAGTGGTCCTATCACGTTAAAAATAACGTTTAGCATAACGGTTTTTAGCGTGATAAGACCGGTTTTCGAAAGTATTTTTTTATCTTTATGTTATTTTTTTATTATTTATCTATATAAAATTCAGCTTCTGTATGTTTGTGACCACAAAACGCAAAAAGTAGCCAACGGATTGACTTGAAAACACTTACCAATCCTCACATTATACCAATGCCGTTTTTGAGTACCATAAAATAGGGCCTATTGCCGGTAGATTTTAACGGTAACATATTGTCCTTAGGTCGGTGTAGCGACGTCATCGGCAACGCCACAATCTCCAAGTTCACACTACATTCTAGCGCCATCAAATAGAACTATTAGTAATGCGACTGTTACGAAAAAAGGTAAGAATCTGATTAGTAATAGTAAAATTGAAAATTTTAGATTTTGTTTTCGTTTACCAGCAATTAAATGAAGAATTCTACATGGCTAATAATAAAAGCTTGAAAACGTCCAAATATTGTTTAAATTATGCGGCCTAGAAAATGGTGAGACACGCGTACCAGAAGGCCTGATTCGAGGTGCCGCAGGAAAGAGATATGTGGAGAAACTTGGAGGAACCCTTTGTCCAGCAGTGGGATATTTTGGGCTAAATATAAAATAAAATTCGTGGTTTTATCCTTGGTAGACAATATTTGTATAACAATTTTGAGACAATTTCACTTAAAAAAAATGTTCAGAAATAATCGAATACTATTATCGACAATACAATAATTTTAATATCGAATATAGTTTATAACTAAACAAAATATCAAATGATTTATAGTTTAGCACTGGATTACATTTTATTTCATATATAGGTACTCGCAGATAGTTACATACCTATCTTTGTGAATAATTTCAACTATTGAAACGATTTTACTATTCCACTATTATAATTCCGGCGTTCCGGAAATCGAGTCTGGTATATATCATGCAACGTCAAACCAGTAAATAATTCACACTATGCTCGAAATGGAGCACTGAATCAATAATATTATTTTGGAAACCACGAAACTGTATATGCATAGATATATGTATTTGTACCTACATTTTTATATTACATCTAGCGTTTCAGGCAGGATTAGTTTAGTGAATGGGTATAAGTTTTATTTCGAAGTCTAATTTACCAAATAATATAAAGTTAATCAGGATGGTAGGATGAGATAAGGCATTATAGGAAACAAGACCCTAAAATATACTCCTTATGTTGAATTTATTATTATTCGTCAAAGCATCGCCTTAAAAAATGTTTAAAAAAAATCTAGTATTAATGCCTTAAATTAGCTTGCTAAATGATAAAGTCTGTTGTGGACAAAGTTTGAAAAATAATTAAGTATTATTTAGGAAAGTCTGGGTGAATTAGAGTATTAGACACACAAGCTCTAGGAATATCTTATTTAATAAATAAATAAATTCTTCTTTTCAGGTAACGGTCATCAAACCCCATTAGCGACACACGTTTAAGTAAGGTTAAAACATTTTTCTATAAAAACTTTGGATGAATTTACTACCCAATGACTTATGTATCCGTGTACTATAGATTTTTTATTTAATTTTAATTTAGATATATTTACTTTATTTCACTTCTACCGTCAATTTAAAAGGAATATAATCAATTATTTGTTTTGTAAATATGACAGCAATTATTTAATCATTTTCTGTCAATTTTAAATTGTATACTAAAAATAAATGTAACGAGGAAGCAAAATGTTTGAATAAGAACTGTAACCCTATTTTCCTCGAAGTCGTAATAGCTAATATTAGTGTTCAAATCTAGGTTATAGATCGTAAAAAATAGATTACCACGAAAAAGTTCTTGTCACAACCGAATTAGGCAAAGATTGATCGGTTTGAACCTTTCACGACGTTAAGTAAAACTATTGCGTGTATACTACGATAGGTGTTTTATTCAACCAATAAAATGAAAAACTTGATGTGGTACCATTTTGTTTTCAGGCCTTTTAAGGATTTTGATTATTAAAGACTAATGTTGTCAGTGTAAATAAAACTGGGAAGGAATATAGATGTTTTGTATGAAATATGTTTTTTTTTCTATAAAACAGATTTATTATGTAGATTCTAGAGAAATTCCTAAGATTTTAGCAAAAAAAAAAATGGCTGCATGTAAATTATATATTGTAAAATAATACAGGAACGAAGTGGTGTCATCATCATAATTATAACATTCAGTCAATTTTTTCAAAGTTGTTGAATTAAAAGAAAAAAAAAAATGAAAATTTTCGTCAATTTCGTATTACCCGACTGAGACTGGTCTTGTTACTATTGTATTAAAGTGTATATATTACTAAACTAAATATACTTAAATATTACGACGGAATTTCTTGTGAGAACTATAAGTCTGTCTCACATAACGCGACATCTTTTGATGAGCCAACGTTTAGATTTTCTCTTAAAATATGAGTTTTACACAAAAAAAAAGATTCTAAAAAATGTTTTATAAGTTTCACGTTAGGACAAACTAATGCGATAGTAAAATTAAAAAGTCTGTCTAATGGAGCGAACTGTCCAGTAAATTGTTGAATTTCTTTACTAGGCAAACGTGCTTTTTCGTCGATTGTAACTATCGCTTAATATCTTTTTTTGTAATTATCACACGAAAATATATCAGCTGGCTTAAATAAATTATGACTTATTTTTGTACGTCTTACGTTTCTTGATTACTTACATATTAAAACCTCAAGAACTAAGCTTGCTGCTTAACAATAATCCAGAAGCATTTCATCAAAATTTATGATAAAAATCTGTCAGTACTTAATAACATGAATTTTGGGGATCATAGGTGTCAATCAGCAACATAGAGCATTTTGGTCTTACGTGGCTAAAAGAACAGCTAAATTGCATGAATATAATTTTCGAAACCAACGTTTTTTTTTAGTTTACTCAATAAATTGAAATACATATGTTGTTGTAATTCTTGGTACGCCAAGGTCTGGCTCATAAAAAGATATCGTGGATAGCTTGAAAAAGATAATAAAACCATGCTGCACTTTTCGAAAGCATGTGTTACATTTTTCATTAAATCATTGCCTTTTAGATACTTATTTTGTTGTAGATTAACATCAAAGTCAATTTTACTTAAAAAAAAGTATAAAACATGCGAACTTTACTATGTTTATAATATTCTATCCATTGTTTTGTTTATAAACATTCTTATAAATTACTTAAATAGAAATATTCTTAAATTATGTATGTAAAAATATAATTATCCTTATATAATTTTCAGATATAAATTTTATTTTCTAGAGAAGTACATATCAGATGTAAGTAAACATTTATCGTTTGTGTCTTAAATTTTGTCATTAAGGCAAATATTTTGTAATTATACAATAAGCTTTAATTTCTCTAAAAATGTGCCATTTTCATGATATCTCAAACATATCTTCATAATTTATTTAAAGTGCACAGTTCTTCCATTATTTTTTTAATAAGCAACGTCAATTAATATCGTTATTATTGCCATTTTTAAAAAGAAAAAAAAAAACCTTCAATATATTTGAAATATTACTTAGTTTTTGTTTCTATTATAAGTTATTTTTTTTAAATGTTATCCAGTAATGTTGATTTTATTACTAAAACTGATTCATTTATAAAAATTAATATAATAATATTTACGGCTTATCACAATATGCTCAATAATCTATAGGAAAAGTAAAAATGTCATTTAAAATTTTCAATTCAAGACTGATTAGACTAACCTACACCACACGCCTAATTTCTTCTTAAATTCCCTTTTACTTTTTCTGTCATACAAATTGTTATATTTGTCTTTCCTTTATTAATTGTTTTTACTAAAAAAATATTACAAATTAAAAGTTTATTATTTGTGGTCACACCAAATATGTCAATATGTCCAAGAATGTTCAGTTAAAAATTCCATCTATTCCATTTTATAATAATCATATTTTCTTATGTCACAAAGTATTTCCCGTCACAAAATGTTCAACGATAAAGGTGACGATAAATATAGCAATTTTGAAACAATCTATATCAATATTTTAACGTTAAAGATAATGATTTGATTGAGTCAATATAATTGCTTCAATAATAAAATGGCCTAGAGTTACAATTTCATAATGTGTATCGAAAATAATATAGTCGCCTTAGAAATCATCTCATCCGTCTTGTAATGTTAAATTTTTCTCGGTATTTTTTGTATTTTAATTAATAAATTATAGAACTGTATTTAAAAAAATACAATTAAATTAAAAAATATTTGAATTTATTAAATCAATAAAAACGGTTACAACCTTTGCAACGGTAACAGTTAAAATATATTTAAAACTTGATACCAAAACAAAAATACAAAAAATATCGAGTACTTCACTAGCTAAATATAAAACTGCTTACACACTCGCGATTTTAACTTTCGGAACACGCAAAAACGTCTGTGTGAAGGGTGGTTTATGTCGATTATTCCTCTTGTAATAAAAACTATTATTATGCTAGATAAATAATTATTTTTTCTGTGATACATAGATTAAAGTGTTTTTTGTAAATATTAATCGCTATATTACTATGTGAGTGAAATTGTTAAGAAAAATGTACTACTTAATAATAAAAAATGTAAGGCTTTTGACTTTGTGAACTAATTTAGCCAATAGAGGAAAGAAGAGTTATGTTTTATGGAGTGAGAAAAAAAAGTAGATAGAAAAGCGTAACGATCGAGTTATAAAAGTTGCAACTTGTAAATTAGTAAAATTGTACAAACTACTTTTCTAAATAAAACGAAACTTTGGCCTATGTAACATGTGTTTTACATTTTCTTTTACCCTCTAGAGAATCTTATTTAGTTTCCCGATGTCAAAGTAGAAAACTCTTTGTGAATACCGGGGGAACTATATTGAGTGATCTCTTTTGGCATTTCGTATGACTAGACGTTTTATTTCGTTATTTTTTGCCGAAAGCAAAACTGTCAGAACGTGCTTTCAAATTTCAATAGTCCCAAACGTTTGGTTCTTTTTTCAATGGAAGAGGGAAAATTGTATCATCTGTATCAAGAGAATGAAGTTGTGTGATTTGTACGAATATATATTTCTATAAAATATTACTTACACAACTGCGATTATGGATAGACTTGTCGCCGTCTGTGGTGCGCTTAAGATCACTGCAGACAGGTGAGAGCGGGTAGTTTTGGAAGTTAGCTGTTTATTTTTTTAATTTAAAAAAAAAAAAAAGCATTTCCCCACACTAGGATTTCTCCTGTGTCGTGGGTACAGTTTACAAACATACGTGTCACACACACACACATAGCGCAGAAATCTAATCGCTTAGCCACTGGGCCAACCGTGATTAGTTTTAACTATCACGTATTACGATTTATATCCCAAGCTTCAAACCAGTTATTACGCTGAACGAAAAATTGGTCCTAATCGATCGAATAGGTCTATACCTTACCGATCGACTGCCCTTGCTTGTACCGCACCTAACGTCTGTTATATTACACGATTGATCGGGTTCTTGATAATTTTAGAAACAACGCTTTTCTGAAATTTGTGCCTAGAAGTCATAAGGGTCATAAGTAAATAACCAAAGAAACCAGTGTTAAAGTAACAGTAAAATGACGCATGTTATGTTTCACTAGATGCGTGTGTTGAATATTTCATGCGTCGTTTACCTCATGGTAAAATTATGATTCATGTAGTCTTTGGACAAGGGTGTAAAATGTTTATCACCCCTGTTAGGTGTGTGGCCTTGAAGACGACGAGAAAAGGTAAGGTTTTGGATAAGTATGACTTTATAATATCATACAACTGCCGTGGTTCGTAGCGCGACTGCTAGGTAATCCTGGGTTCGATACCCGAGTCGAGCATGTACGGCCCTTAACGTACGCCTTTTACTCATTGTTACTGATGATGAGAATAATATGGCAAAAAACAAAAAAAAACAAAATTAAGTACTACAGCCTGAAGTTAGAAATTGTGCCTGGATATACGCTCGCACTCCAATAAATGGAACTCAATAACGGCATCGGCGAAATGTGGATGTATAATAATACACCTTTGCTGCTGCTACATGTTGGTGTGGGGCAAAAATTTGTTGACCGAAATGTCATGGGGAGAATTCTGTTAATGATAGATTTTAAAACGAAATTAAAATTTTACAAACGAATATAATATAAGTTAATATAAGTAGATTTGATTTGATTTGATTTAAAAAAAAAAACATTGCCCCACACTAGGATTTCTCCTGTATCGTGGGTACAGTTTACAAACATACATGTCACATGCACAAACAAACAGACCCGAAACAACTATCTGTAGATCATACAAATATTTTTTCCATGCGGGAATCGAACCCGCGACACGTAGCGCAGAAAGCTAATCGCTTAGCCACTGCGCCAACCGTGTCGTCAAAGTTCTCGAAAAATCACGTTTATATACAGATTTTATATTTCTCTGTAGGTAATCTGTCGAGTCTTTTACACGGCCCGCAGCTCAGTGCCTTATATCTACAATGAATAATCTTCTGGCTATTATATCTTAAAATATTGTTTTTACAAGCATGGTAATTTTAATGAAATTATTTAATAACAATTTACTGCGTAATTTTTGAGAGAAGTCGCAGAAAGATCAATTCTTCCACGTTTTGAAATAAACACACACAAATGTACACGTTCTTAAAAGATGTAATGAGGAAGTTCGACGTGGACGTAAAATGTTTATCACCCCTGTTAGCGTTGGGCCCTGAAAACAGCGACTGTATATCGCGAAGATTTATTTTGGAAACTTGTCAACCGAGCTTTCTGGTTTTTTTAGTAAAAAATTGCCAGTAGCTCTCGAAGTTTAGAATTGTCTAGGCAGATGACAATAATCGCATTCTAATTCCTTAACTTAAACTCAATCACCGCATTTGTGAAATCTAGGTCTACCTTTCGGCCAATACCGACGTAGGTATCTCACTATACCTCATAAAGTATGTGGCCATACCTCGCAAATTAAGGATGCGGGACCACATCATTCTTCATCTTCAGTCAAGTCGGCACGAGATTTCACATGAAAATCTCTCATGCCGTAGAGGAAAGATTAGCCAATCAGCGTTGGTGATAGCAAGGCTGACTGCCCAGAGTGCGCCAGATGATTTCAGATATCATCACTTGCGGAAGCCACATGTAAACATTCTGATCCTTAAGTACATAACTACTTAGTACGTACTTACTCTACTTAAGTCTCGTTATGTCCATATTTCAACCGAGCTTTTAAAATTTAAAACAAATAGAATTACAGTTAAAAAGCTTTAAAACAGAATTTTAAAATTGTGGATTAAACATAAAACTGTGGGATTTACTGGGAGGTCAAAGGTGAAGTTATTTTTAACCTAGTTTCGCTAACATTAAACGAATTTACTTAAGCGCTGATGTTATACTTATACATCACACCTTCGTACAAAGTTGATAAATGAAAACGGCGGCCATTATACACGGTGGTGGAATTTATACAAGGTGGTCCAAAGACCAGACGTGAAGCTGAGAGCCACGGGTTCTTCCCATCATTATTATGATATTTGTCTACTAATTATTATGACTCAGGAGGATAGGCCTAGGCTTAGGCCTTTCTTGTAGGATTAACCTCCGAGACCCGTTTTCAAATAGTAGGTCAAAGTCAAAAGTCTAAGTCTACGTTTTTTTATTTCAAATAAGCCTATTCAGGCACTTTCAAAAGTCAAGACTAGGCGCATGGTTCCAAAGGGAGGTAGGTCTTATGGAGAAGAGACCAGCAAGAAACTCCATGGATACTCTTTACAAAAAATAAAAAGTTAATTTACAATTAATAATCTAAAGTTAACATGTCATCATCATCATCAGCCAGAAGACGTCCACTGCTGAACGAAGGCCTCCTCCAAGGGAGGGATTTGCCATAATCCCCACGCTTGGCAGGCGGATTGGGGATCGCAGTGGCTCACCGATTAGTGAGAGGACGCTGCTGCCCATCCTCCGGTGTCTGGCCGCAGTTTTAGAACGTACCCGGGTCAAGTTAATAATAATTATATAAGAAAAATACAAACTTATCAAAATGTTACATTACATAATGAGGAAGATAGAAGAAGATGAATAAAAATAAAAATCGCATAAACAGTTCAAAGCAGATAAAAAAAGTATTTTGTTTTTAAAAAAAACACTACGATTTTCTCCTGTATCGTGGCTACAGTTTACAAACTATACATGACACATGCACACACAACCAGACCCGAAACAACTATCTGTAGATCATACAAATATTTGTTCCGTGCGGGGATCGAACCCGCGTCACAGTAGACCAAGTTTAAAACCTGCATAAAACGATTTTCGAACGTGCAACTCCTTGCACAGAAAGACACACAATATAATAAGTTGACCTCTAATATAAAAATTGTAAACTCATGTAGTGGTTAATATCGTGCCCGGCGTGTCCCCACCTGCACGATGGAAGAATTAATGGATGCCACTGATAGCGCAGTTCTTGTAGCTGGAACTTCTGGGCTGGGACTATCTAGATTGCTATCGACGCTAAGAAGAACAAGTCTCAACTGTCTCAATATAATAATTGAACATTTTTCACCTTTCAATTTTATTAAGACTATAAAACTATTGACTGATTGTTCGGCGACCAGTAGAATGAGTTTACAATTATTTACTTATTTCAATTTACATGTAAGTGGCAATTTTTGCCTTTTTGAAAATACGGTAGGTGCCTACTAGTCATGAAAAATGACATTTAGTTCTAAAAATGTTTGGAATACAAAAGCGTGACGTCATAGTTCTGCATTGCCGTTGACATACTTATTGTGTGATTTTGATACATTAAAAATACAAAACGCCAAAGATAAGCAAGAGATTAAGTTTGTTTAATCAAGATAAGCAAGAGATTAAGTTTGTTGGTGAGTTTTTAGAAGGATAACTATTTACCAAACAAGATTTCAGAATTTATTTTTGATGCAGTCATCTAGCCTATTCTTTAAACTTAAGACAGGTTAGCGACTGCGTTAGTCTATATCGTTTTAAGAAATGAAAATGGAAGTCACTATGCAAATGAAATTAATATGTCGATGATCGATAAAACACTTCATTAAACAGCGTAAACAATGTAGCCAATGGTTCGAATAAAATCGATACCTATCGAGTTACTAAAACAAACTGACAAAGTCGATTAAGATAGGAACGCAATTAGTTATATTGGAAATTATTTCGATTAAATTTACTTCATAGCATCACGCCTGTATTCCCTGAAGAGTTAAGCAGAGCTATACTAGTAGATATACACCCGCATTTCGATATTGTTCGAGGTTATTGAATCCGCTGTAATAGGGAACGAACCTATTGCCATCTACCGGGCACAGTTCCAAACTTTGTGCTACTAAGTACTTCTATCCAGAAAAACCTAATAACACTGCGTGACCCGAGAAACAAACCCCAGACCTCATGCTCAGCAATCACTCTTATGACCTTTAGACCAA
The DNA here is from genome assembly GCA_947562105.1 of Shargacucullia verbasci. Classification (NCBI taxonomy): domain Eukaryota; kingdom Metazoa; phylum Arthropoda; class Insecta; order Lepidoptera; family Noctuidae; genus Shargacucullia; species Shargacucullia verbasci. Next base: position 4,616,992 of record OX387306.1, read on the forward strand.
TGAGGCAGTCAAATTCATCGTTGCAAGATATTTAATGATGAAGTTTTAGTTGCTAGAATGAAGTTAATATCAATTTCTGCCTAGCCTTTTCCCAACTACATTGGGGTCTGAATATCATATTTTACAAAGAGCGACTGCCATCTGACCCCCGCCATCAATTTACTGGGAGACACTGATACTTTACGGTCAGACTGATTATCATTTTGAGCTACTGGCACCCGTAATGACTGTCATAGGTAATCGGTAATAAACTCCCGGAGCTGTTTAAAGTGCTATCCGAGGCACGGAGAGGACCCATCCAAAGATTGACGGCAGTAAGCAGCTTAACCTCACAGTTCGACTGGCCTATGCAATAGCTATTTAGGTAGAAGCCCCTTAGGGGAATAGTCATACAAAATGTGCCAATTTATTGTGTTAGCACCAACATCAACACTAGTGCAAAAAATCGCCTACAGCCTACAAAACTATTTAGGTTCTAAAAATGTCTGCAAATATACCTAACAATAATATCCTGAAATAGAATATTGCGTGGGCAGAACCTGTTCCACGTATTTTATAAGTTTTTCTTACATTTATTTATGGAAATGAAGTTATTGTTACCTGAGATAACTGACTCAGGATTTTATTCACAACAGCACAATTGGTTAGAGCTGCGTTAATACTGACGGGGGTACACCCGCATGCGGGCCATAAGACAGAATTTTGTCTAAAGTTTCCATAGAAAGGTCTCTTGCATTTGTATAGAAATCGACAGCGCGAACATTACGCGAGCTAAGCGTCAATATGAGCGAAACTTTCTCATTTTCTTAGAGGGGCTACAATCCACTTTTTGAAACAAAGATAGGAAGCCAGTGTCCTATCTTTGTTTCATACATGCAAAGCATCACGTCAGTAAATTTCTAACGGTAACGTAATAAAACAGTTATCTCTTTGTCAAACATTTCCTTTATTTCTATCCATCGGAATTATCACGGTTCACAATAGAATGGTACATTTTATTATACTTCCGAAATTTATTTCGCCGTATCTACGACTATCGATACCTACTCTCCGAATCCCATTCGGTCCTTTTCTCGCGCTTCGCGCTGTCAAAGCTGTCAAATACTAACTTCACCGCTCGGCTGCACAGCCGTTCGGTGTTGCTACCTCTAGAATCGCTCGGACAGATATAGACTACCACTAGTATACAAAACCTAGTACGTACGCCTACATTTCGCCGATACCCTTCCAGAAAATAGGGGTATAATACCAAGCTTCGAGTCCTAACTAAGATTTTTTTATCAGAAAAACCCCATAAAATTTTGCGAGATCCGAGAATGGAACTTAGGACCTCACAGCCAATAGCTGCGCTTGCGATTATTTGAGTGATGAGGCAGTTACAAATTACAAATAACTAAAATAACTCAAGAGATACTTGTGACACATGACGCCATCAGAATTATCAGAATATTCAGCCCGATACAACGGAATACAGACAATGTGCACGCAATACACGCGTTACTTAGCGTATCTTGTTACGGGTCTGTTCCTGGCTCATTAAACATTGTTGGATTTCTGAAGTCAATTTGAGGGTAGTTTGGAAAATCGCCTTCGATTATGACGGCGCTGGCGGTGTTTATGCTACTATTAGTCAGTCAAATGTAACGCGTTGAGCTGGATGGACGTTATTTCTCTCAGCTTTTGAAATGACAAACTTGTCGTTCTAGAATCAGTGTACTTATTGTTTGTGGACATTGTCGTGTAGTATGTGATTTTTCGTGTAGTTGTGTAGTTTATCATGTCTGTGAGGTGTCGTGTAGTGTGTGAATTTCAAAACTTTGTGCCTACTAGTGTGTGTTTTGTGCCAAGAGCTCCAGTATCTGCTGCTTCTTCGAGTTGAAAGGGGTAAGTCATGTTTAATTGTTTTTTGATGATAGCACTTTCCAACCCTAAAAAAATCCTGAAGACGAATAAATCATAAAGCATGTCATTTGCTCATCATGTATATATATATGGATTCTGGTCATGTGTATTGTTCGTCTCTTTCAAAATACAGGTGATTTTTATAGGACATCATGTCGGTTATATTCCTGGGCCAGATAAGTTTGATCTAAAAATCTGTGTATGCAGTTTTTCTTGTTAACAAATAAGATTGAATGTACTTTCCTTTCGTTTCTCGAACATTTTTTTTTTCCTTTTTTTAATTTTTAATTATAATTTGCAGTCATAGCGAGTTTTTTTTTTTACTTTGTGTTAAATTATGATTTGCAGTCATATTGACTTATACCGTTTCTAAGCTTCTAGGTTAGATAATGATAATCATATTGCCAGGACGGTTGGTGTGGTTCGATTTCCGCTCGGAACAAATATTTGTATGACCTACAGATAGTTGTTCCGTGTGTGGATGTATGTGAATACGAACGAGTATTTGTGTTTGTAAACGCACCCACGATTCAGGATTTTTATCGGTGAACCACTGCGATCCCCAAGCCGCCTGCCAAGCGTGGGGATTATGGTACCCCCCCCCCCCCTGGGGGAGGCCTTCGTTCAGCAGTGGACGTTTTCTGGCTGATTATGATGATGAGATATGTAGGTACATACACATATAATTTAAAATCTTCGTTCTAACATAAATATAAGGAAAATATTTTACTTCCCTCGTATAAGTTATCGATTTATAAAAGATATGTTCCTAGAATGGGCGCTATAAACCTGCTATATCTATGTAACCCCGAGATTTTACAATTTCCACGAGGCTGGCCGTATTTTTAATATCAGTTTCAAATATTCAAATAAATATGGTGGGGAAGACTTAAGATTGAAAAGATTCATATAAATAAATGGACGTTTGTGGTTTATGGAAAAAGAATTTATGGACACATTCCGTGGCAGGGATGAGATTGAGGAAAAATTAGTGTCTCATTGAGCGTAAGGTCCTGGGTTCGATTCCCAGGTCCAGCAAAGTGTTATTGGATTTTTCTGTATGGAAAATGTCAGTAGCAACTTTTATTATGGAATTGTGCTCGGATTTTTCAAAAGGCTCGTCTCATATTACATGGGATTCAATCGGCATCGGTGAAATGTTGATGTACAATAGTATACCTCTGCCTAACCCTAAGGAGAAGACGTGATGCTATGTTCTTTTAGTTTTATTGCTTAGTTTAAATCATTGGTACCTAATTGTGCCTCATTATGATATATTACCATAATATAACATAACATAGCATCACGCCTGTATTCCCCGAAGGGTTAGGCAGAGGTATACTATTGTACACCCACGTTTCGCCGATGCTGTTATTGAGTCCCATGTAATAGGGGGCGAGCCTATTGCCATCTTCCGGGCACAATTCCAGACTCCGTGCTGCTACTGAGAATTTCAATACGGAAAAACCCAATAACACTTTGCCCGACCCGGGAACCGAACCCAGGACCTCACGCTCAGCAGTCGATATATTACCATTTTTTATATATATATAGCTTATATAGATAACTTCCCGACCTCTGGTATAATATAAATTAGGTTCATACATAGTGCATATTATTAATATTAATATTTTTCCGCTTGTAAATCGAAACAGTGACCCACCGCGCCTCTAATTTTATATTTATAAATGCATTTATTAACGTTAAGATCAAATAATATAAGTTAAAACTGCTTCAAAATGTTTCAGAATACATAATGTAGAATACCTTGTCAGGTCACTTTTGTTTATTGTTTAAATAAATAGTAGGTATACCTACATACGTGCAATACTAATATCTGAGCTCAACAAAGCCATTAAAAAACCTAACACAACACTCCTTTCGTCCATTATCGCAGACGATCCACGATTCACCTATTCTCCTGAAGTCAAAAGGAGCCTATATACGGCCTTCTTAAGCCCGTATAAGGCCATTTGGAAGGCGCCACTCCCTTCCATTGTTTCCAAAACTGCCTCAGACAGTTCCCCCAATATCCTCACGGCGGCATTTTGCATAATATTAGGGTCTCCAGATTGTTTAGCCTTGGCCGTTTTCGTTTTCAAGAGTACGTACCTTTGGCGACATGAATTTATATAGGATATGGCTAGACCTTTTTTCTTGACTTTCGGTGATTCGAGTTTAGTGTTTTCTCTGAAAGGTATTGTTGTTTTTTCGTTCGGAAAGGTACGGTCGAATTATGCTGTACAGTTTTTACTTAGGAATAGGGCCTAGACTTTTAAGGCTTATAAAGGTTGAGGGAAATTTGGGATGCCAAAATCCTGAAAATCACGAGGAGTGTATATAGTATCGCGCCTTTGTTGCACGAAGTGTTAGGCAGAAATGTACTATTTTACACGGACATTTCTCTGAGTTTATTATAAGGGACTACCGCCATCTACCGAGCACATTTCCAAACTCCGGCTTCAAATGAGAATTGGCATCAAACCCAAGACCTCACACACAATAGAAGCGATAGCTACGACATCCGTTCGTAACTACATATGTACTACGCAGATCAGTAGATTGCTTTCTGTCAATTCTTGGATGGCCAAATTTTTGCAAATATCAAAATCTTTCTGTGCCTCAGAAGGCACTTGTTACCAGGTGTCATTAAGAGTTGTTACGGGTTTCAGCAGTTCAAAAAGTTGAAGGTTGCATACAGCCTTAGAGGATCAATTTATTCTCAGTAATTGGGTGGCGGATGGCAGTCGCTCTGTGTAAAAATATTGATATTCAGCCGCAACCGGTTACACTGGGAGCCGACCCCAATGTAGTTGAGAATAGGCTAGGCAGGTGATGTTGTATTTTTTAACTTTGCCCGATACTAGGAATAATTCCTATATCGCGGGTGCGTATACAATATATTTCACATGTACAAAGACCCAGACCCAAAACAAGATATCTGTAAATCATACAAGTATTTGTTCCGTGCGGGAATCGAACCCGCAACACGCAGCGCAGCAGCCGATCTCTCAACCACTGTGCCGTCAAATGTTACCTTTACATTATTACCTCATGGTTGGTACTTACGATGACCAGCCCCTTAACTTAGACATAGCATAGCAACCAAAACCCCTCTAACTTACCCAAAAGAAATTTGTGGCAAAGCCAGTAAAGATTATTGCTACGCCAGCTAAAATATTAGATAACAAAAAAAAAACATCAGGCATACGATATTGTGGTTTGTTTCGACTTTTATCTCTCGATGTACCGCGCCGAGATCGTAAACTTCTTTTTATGTGCAAATGTGTTTGCTCATAAAGATACTACGTGATACTTTTGACAACAGGTCTCTGGAGAAACTCTTCGTTAGAATTAAATGTTCAATATGAATAATAGAATCGTGATATGGACCTTTCTTAATAATTTCCATATAAATTCTGAATAAAATCACCCTTTATAAATAAGGTGAAATATTAGGTTGGTTCCGTGTTTCTTATATTTTATGCATAAATTTTTTAGCAAATATACTAGGGAGTAATGGTACAAAAACCAAATGAGAACATATTATTAAAAGTATCCACAGTGTCGGGCAAACATTAGCATCGTGTTGTCTTGACTACGTTGTCGGCTTTCGGCAAAGTACATGACAAACGTCTTTTTCAAATCAAACCATCATTTTATTGTATTAAATATGATAGGTACATAGATTTTATACTTGACTGCCTCACTGGCCTAGTGGTCGCACTGAGTTCCTGGATTCCATTCCTGGATCCGATAAAGTGTTATTGGGCTTTTCTTTAGGGAAATTCTCAGTACTTAGCAGCACGGAGTGCCCGATGGATGGCAATAGGCTCGACTTGTATAGGTTGACTTGATATGGGATATAATAACAGTGTCGACGAAACATGGGCGCACAATAATAGTACACTTCTGACTAACCCTTCGGGGACACAGGTGTGATGCTATATTATGTTTATTTTAAATTAAAATATCGTTCATAGTGTAGTATTTACAAGGAATTCTTTTATAGAACTTTTTAATCGAATGGGAACATTCTTTAAACAATTAATTTCGTAAGACAGTGAAACATTTTTGAAGGTTAGTTGGGTATCGACTTAGGTAATAATTAGTTTACAAATAAGTGGAGTTCTGCGGAAAAAGTTTTAGTTTAGGAACATGGTTGTAGCCACATATGAATACAAACTTGTGCTGTCGACATTCGTGTTCGCGGAAACTCAATAAAAACTTAGTGTAAATGACAAATGTTTTCGCCACAATTTTCGCCATAATGCAAACTTTCGTCGAGGCAGCATTACCTCCGTCAAAAATCGTTTCTCTCTCGTTTTATCCTAGAAATTTTGAAAGTCATGTACTGTAGCCATAGCACGAATGTTTTGATGTATGAGGCCCTAGTCCCCTAGGCCCTTTTATATCCTAAATTATACGTATCGTGGGTACAAACACAAATATTCACAAACCCGAAACGATTGTGTGTAGTCCATACAAATATTTGTTCTGTGCGGGAAACGAACCCCCCATACATAGTTCAGTAGTTGATCGTAAAACTGAAAATATAACTAAAACTGAAAAGATTAAATATCAGGCTGAAAATCCCATCTAACTAAACTAAAAAATGAATACAATGGCACACTCGTAAACAACACCGACCATCATTCAGTTCAAAAATGCATTTACTTACTGTTTTAAAGCAAACACTTTTTTCCAACAAAAAATATCCCAAAATTGGTCTAGCAAAGCATTTTACAGCTGTTTCAAAACTCTATTTAAATTTTACGGTATTCTCCGGTTTTTATTGATATTATCTGGCTCTGAATAGAAAAGCGTTAGTGAAAATACTTTTGTTTGAAATGTGTTCAAAGTTCGGCTTGTGAAGAGAGGAATTTTAAGTGGTGTTGACTCATCGCGGTAGTTTCAGGGAGTTTAAGGAGAGGGGTTGGGTATTCATATTCACGCTCTACCCGTTTCGGAAGGGACAGAGTTGGGAATCTGTGTTCGATGTATATTATTTTATTAGAAATATCCAATTACACTTTGCTGCACATTGGGATTGAACCTAGAGCCTCTTACTCAGCAGCATTTGCTCACGAGACCAGTGAGCAGTTTATTTAGAATAACTGAATAATTAATTTGTTGCCAACAATGATGTAAAACACAACATCCAGTAGCTATTTATTTATAATTCAAGCTTGAATTTCCTCAAACATCAAAATGCCAAAGTTCACGAGAAAAATGTAAATCATGCTGGATAAATTTACTCCCAGATCTGTTTTTTAATTACCACTATGAAAGGCGTCGGCAATAAAAATAAAAAAAGGTCGAAGGATAATGAAACGACTTTATCTCAAAGATAAGGGAAAAGGAAACAGTTGAAATAAGAGCTCAAGAGACAAAAACTCTTAATGAAGAAGGGGACAAAGTAATTTAAATTCGTTACTTCTACACCATCTGCTAAATGCACTTCATTAAAACGTGCTAACTGTTGCGAAGCCAAACGTCGACTGACACGGAACGAATTCGAATTTCAAATTACCGCCGCTCTTTTTCAAATTTCGAATGCAATTCTTGAGTGACAAAAAATGGCAGATTGTAAAATAAGAACGGTTATTATGAAAGTTTTGTATTTACATTTCGTTTCCATTTTACTGTTTTTGTATTAGAAAGTACATGTTCGTTTCATCTTAGAGTTAGGCCTTAGTCCACTAAGCTGGCCTGGTGCAGGTTAGCAGACTACACACACCATCGAGAACTTTATTGAGCCCTCTCAGGTGTGCAAGTTTTCTCTCGATGTTTTCCTTCACCGTGAACGCAAGTGATAATCATATTCTGATCCGCAAATGATTTAGAAAAGTCACAGGCGCGTGCCAGGTTTGAACCGAAGCCCTCCTGCATGGAAGGCAAGTATTCATTCGCTAAGCTATCACTACCATTCGGAATTATATAAGTTAATAGACCTATTATAAAAGGTTTCGTCTAAGTTCTAACAACCGAACTGAATTATTTATTTTGGGAATAAGTTGACGACAGTTTTCAACGAAACTCATTGTATTTTTATGGTTAGATTTAGTAGGTGAAGAAATTTATGAAAAAAACGAGCGCACATTTGCGTGAACTGAAAACACATTCACACTGATTTCATGAATTTTTAGCTTGACTATAACTACTGTCAATTTCAAAGAAAACTATCTTTTGGGGTAGATTATAATAAAGTTGACTGTTACAAAAATTAATGATACTATGGACCCCTATGGACTACTACTATGGACACCCTAAAACTCAATACATAGTAAAGCATATTTGCAACCAATAATATATTTGATCCAAAGTAATTGAATATGGAAAACATTCATGTGGAACTATACGGAGATCCTACTTTAGTTAAACAAGATAACGATACAGTATGAATAAAACAAGCTTAAAAAGCTCTGTGTCTGGTGTTGTATATGCTTCTGTTGTGTCGCAGTAGCTCTCATAGTTATTATAATTATTATTACAGTTAACTAGACCAAAACACTAATATTTTAGTAAATTTAATGTAAAAAAATAACAAAACATAAATAAAATTATCTAATTACGTGTAATTATACAATTCAATACAATGTTGTTCTCGTGTAAATGCCCCGTTTCCAATTAAACTATTCAGTTTTATGTACCTATAAAAGGTCAGTAATAAATGATGTAATCATATATTAAAATATGTATAGATTTAAGATTTGACACATGACAATTGACAGGTTTGTACGAAGCTGACTGTTAAAGTCGAAGAAGTCCATATCGTCACTTGAGGAGGCTTTGTCCCTAAAGAAAGCTTGTCTCATAAATACTCTAAGTGAACGCCCAATTAGAATACCAAATTCTATTATTAGAATTAATATAATACTCCTTACAAAGATTTTACAGAGCTCTCTAGGGATCTTGGTAGCAATCGTTTTGTGTTTATTCCATGAGAATTCACTTTGTATTTGCAAGAGAATTTAATCTGACGTAGCATTACGTTACGTACTTTAATCTGACGTAAGGTTACGTACTTAAAGAAATTGTTAGCCGAGTTTATGGATTTTTATATGATGATAGACACATGGCACTTGTAAGTATAATATAAAGTACATGTAATAAAAATAATTACTTACAATATAACGATTCGTTTTTGGCAACATAATTAATAAGAAATCACGAGTCTATAGACCTGTTTTACTGCTTGCTCATACACTGACAAGTGTGTCAGTGTAGACTAGTAGTCTATCAGATATGTTGTACATACTTAGTCATCTATCTACAACTTATCTGAGAGAATATGCACAAATTTCTGTTTCATAAGTGTGATATTTAGCTGATAAACCGATTCGTTAACAGCTAGACCTTGTAGCTGTAATTTTTTTATAGAACAGATGCTTTATCTGATAATGCAAAAATGATAATGAAACAGCCATATATCCTTTAAATTCGTGATAAATCTTTTAAGGAAAGCAGAAAGATCATGATTTCTTCTTAGATACAAAACACAATTTATCGAAAAACATTTTGTGCTTAATCCAGATGACTCTTATATTTACAAATTTATATAAATCCCCCAATTTTTTTTCTCAGAAAATACGTTAAAGAAATTCTGGAGGAGAATCAGATTTGTGTCAAAAAGATCTCAGTGACATGCCTTTGACTTTGAAGTCACAAAGTACCTCTAAGCAAATTTGTACGATTTGCGATCTTTATAAATTCCGCTAGATAATAAATTTTTTTTTGTTCATTTCCCAGTATCCCCGTTTTTTCGCACAACTGTCACTCTTTTACAGTAATTTAACTTGCTAAGAAAATGAACTTGGAGATTGTGGATTTTAAACCAGATACCTTGAGGAATGGAGACTTATTTATGTTTTGAAGAAAGAAAATAAATTGAATAAACAAAGTCCCATTATTGTCCCAAGGCATAGACCTCTTCTAAGAATTTGAAGTCCTCAGTCCATTATGCTGGCCTGATGTAGTTTAATGGACCACACATACCATCGAGAACTTTACTGAGCGCTCTCAGATTTCCTCATGGTGTTTTCCTTTAACGATAACATAGTCAACAAGTTATAGGTAACCAAATTCTGATCCACATTGATTCCGAATAGTCAAAGGTCCAAGACGCATTTGATTATGGACAGACAGCAAGCGTTCAACCGTAGGTTACCATTGCTTGTATGTACACTGATACAAAAATTAAAAATTAACTAAAATTATATTAATAATAATGTCCTCCTGACCGATTTCGGCCACGGCGGCCAATCTCACCGGAGATTAGCCAACTACGCAGGAGATATTATAGAGCACAAATGTGTGCGCAAACACAGGTGCTCTCTCTGTTCCTTCACTCTCATAGTCCGATGGAACGGCAATCCGACACGACCGGAGAGAGATCAGGCGTAGGACCAACGGCTTTAGGTGCTTTCCGATTATATTAACTTGGCAATAAACATGAATATTTTAAACAACCGTTATTTTTTACTTTTTTCAAAAACGCGTCCATAACCCTTATATAAAAATGTTAAGCTGTCATTAATATGTATGTATGTATAACAAAACCTTAAAGTTTCACACATCAATATTATAAGACTTCTTTGTGAACGCCATTTTTAACTATAATAAAAAATAATTGTGGACCAGTACGTTAACTAAGCTTCATATTAAAATCTGCAAACTTATTTTATTAAAATATTTTACCATTTTACTAGCTACAACTCTAATCGCTTCTATAAGTTCACCAACTATCTTACTATATAGCCAGTATAAAAATCTAGGAGACTGGTAACAGTAAACGCTACCAAACATTACAACTGGTAGTAATTTACGTTTAGATTAAAATTCTCTTGCAAAATTTAACTCTTCAAAGATTCCCTCTATTTGCCTTTCTTAAGACAATATTTGATCCGTTTCTCTACACTTTATGTTAATCGTAAATTTGGATTGACTTATACCATTTCGAGTTTCATCGTATTCTTCTTTATTATCTTAACCTATTTAACTTTTAATGCCTTCATTTTTGGAAAAGTCAAATAAGTCATACCTTAAAAGTTTATCTTGTACAGAACATATCTTTTTTTATAATTAATCTTAATTCTGTACAATGACGTCATATTTTTACACGCGTCATTTCGATGTTTTGTTGTAGTGGAATACTGATAAAATTTTCTCATACGCAGTGTCAAGTTTACGCACCGTAACGTTTTATATTGACTTATTTTTCAGATTTCTATACATAGTAGGTAATAAATTCTCACATGGTTTGGAATCAAGAAATTCTAAAGAACAAAATTCTAAATTCTATTTTCAAACAAAAAATGTTAACCTCACCATGCAAAACTCGTGTTTAAATAAACACCATATGTTACCGGTCGAAACAACCGGAAGGGACGTCGATGACGTCATAAAAATGGTAGGGAATACTATCACGCCGGTTTATGGATATGAGACGTAAAACGAGTTGGATAATTCATGTACTCGTGTCGAAATTTAGGTTATCTTTTGATTCTTTTGGGTACCTCGTTAGTTGAGGGACAGAGCCGTTTATCGATCCTTTTAAATGATAATTGTCTTTGTACCATTACTGAAGTCAGAACTGTTTATTTGAAATATGTGTTTGAGTGTTAATCAATAGCTAATTGCCGTAGTAAAACTATTCAACTAGCAATAAAAATTAAACAAAAGTTACTTTGCAAAAAGTTTATCTTCTGCCATCCTCTTATTTCGTTACCTTAGCTCAGTGATTTTTTAAGCATGTACCAAAATTAATTCAAAAAATTGTAAGATTCTCCGAATAAGGTGGTTAAATGAAATACTAATTAAATTTAAAAAAGCAAGTTAATCAATTGCTCGAAATTATTATTTTAGATGATCTTCTCCACCATCTTCAATATCACTAACCAACTAATTACTCTGTGAAAACAAAGTATTTAATGAACCAAAATTCTCTCCTACGTTTATGGCAAAACAATTCTTATTTTAATATGTAAATTCGTTGAAAGCATCGTGGCTTCGTATAAATTGAATTTTCTTGCTTTCCATTCAATGGCCCTAAAGATGGGTCCCAAATTCTTAGTCCGCCAAATCGAATGGAAAAATCCAAGTTGGATAAGAAAGGGTCCAAGATAAGGCCAGTTTTACAGCGGTCACTCCGCTAAAGGTCACTTTTAACAGGTTTTAAAAAAGGTTATGTACTTCCTTTGTGAGGGAATGCGGGTTTTGACGGGTTGTATCTGTCCTCTCATTACGAGGGTTACGAGAGGGGAACTGGCTTGGAATTGCGTGAATTTGGACAGGTATAACTGGCAAATGAGAGGGTACTTCTGGATAATGATGTGTTGGGTTTAAGGTTTGAAGTTAATTTTAATTGTGATATTTGTATAAAAAGACAGGAAATGTTGGTTCAGGACTTCAGTTACTGAGTATTTCTGTAGTGTTTGTTACGGAACCTACGGATAGAATATAGTAATGAGAACTGCATGGTCTTGTGCCTATATTGACCTAATTCATAGTTATATGTGATATTTATTATACAAATTATTCCTTGTAGTGTTATCTACTTAGTTATTTATTTTGTCACAGACAGATTTATGTACGCGTATATTTCCAACTATTCCTTCATTCGTAATATTAGAATGATTTATGGTAGTCTAGTAACAGAGGCCTCGTAGGCATATACTAATATTATTCCATAGTCGCTAGCGAGTAAGATTTCTTTGTAAGTATATATAAGGAAATAATATTTTTCATCTCCAATGTAATATATTCAAACTCACGAGGAAAAAAAACCTAAGTTTTCAGTAACTAAAATCATACAGTAAAAAGTCAGACGTATTATTATTATTACCTAATTGTACTAAACCGAATACCTTCAAACTTTCAAAGTCAAGCAACAACATCGAATACTGTACACAAAATCTTGCAAACTCATAACAAGCCAAACTTGGATCGATCATAACGAATTGAAATCCAAATTGTTGGGATCGAACATTTCCTATTATACAACTCGGAGTAGTAGAGAACTCGTAAGTGGCTCTAAGTGATTGGTAAGTTAACCGATTCGAGTTAGCTCGTTATCGGTGCCCAGAGCTCACTGTGTGAATTTGGAGTGACGTTTTCAATGGTTAATTGAACTATTGGACTGTAATGTTGGATCCCAATGTTTGGTTTGACATTTTACTTAGCTCTTCTTGTAAATTTTAAGCTTATTGTATTTAAAATTTTGTGGTTCTAAGCTTGCCAACGTTTTTGTAGTTGTAAAATCTCATCTATGGCATACTATTGCTGAGATATATCAAAGTTTACTAAATATGTATATTATTTAATTAAAAAACAATAAAATCACAGTCAGCATAAAATGTTTTCGATTTGATTACCACTGGAAGCCAACCCAAATAGATTAATGAAAGGTTTTTTTGATGTTGACTGGCACGCACACCGAATGGTGAGTATGGGGAAATGCATCTGCAACTAAATATTGGTTCGTTCAAAACAATGACCTTACTAAAGAAGAAGCGGCAAGCTCAGTAAATAATAAATAATAACTGATTATAGGGAGGATGAATGGAGGGATGAACGAAAAGGGATTTACAGCGCTAATGTAAGTGGAAATACTGCGACGCCCTAGAAGGACCTTTACTGACCTTATGAGCGATGTCCTTTAAAACGTTATGTGCAGTACTCGCGACCGCCGTGCATGTATGAAACAGTGTATGAATCTAGATGAAGCAAAAGTAGTACATAAATAAGTATCGTAGCACGTTCTGTTGCTTCTGCCTATCACTATACGAAAAATAAGGTCGTGTCATGTGTTTGACTCAATTCACTTCCAAACTTGTGCCTCTTGCGTGTACGCATCCTTTAGTTGCACACTGTGTCAATAACCGGGTGAAAGATAGACGATGGATGTAAAAAATATACACCAAAGCAAATAGTAAAAAGTAAAATTATAATATATAAAAGGTAGGTACCAATTGTGGTCTTATCGTTATAGTTGATGAATAGTATAATACGCATTCATTTGTTTGAAACCCAGGGTCCCTTGTAAGCGGAAATGTAAGCAGCCCCAACAAGGGGTCAGTTGGGAACGTTTGAGGTCAAGTGGTTATTATTCAAGATACCTTTGTGCTTATGTAGTGACAAATTTGTCTGTTAATGTCTCTGCCAACTACACCATGCCATTACGACCGTAAGTAATATCAGGCAAAAAATATTCCTTTATAGATTTGTGGTGAGGCAAGGCGGTCAGCCTGGCGCACTGAAGCCCGACGGTTGATGTCGGACATTCGTATATGTTTTAGAATCGTTGTAAACTCTCATAGTGCGATTCAGGATTTGTTGTTGTAGCTTCACTCCGATAAATGGCGCTTTTCTTTTTTCAAGTAGCGAGTAATAGTCGCTACAATTTGTTTGACGAAACTTCCATTACATGGCATAGTGGAAAGATTAGCCAGTAACCAATGATGGTATCGAAGCTAAGCCCAGAGTGCGCCAGAAAAACTCGGGTTTCATCACTCGTGGAGGTTCTTTCCTTGCAGATAGATATAGGTGATATGCCAATTCTTTTCCTTTATCATCACAAAAGTTTTCAGGTGTTTATATTTTTCTGACAAAATAATATTTGAACATATTTTCTTCCTTCGCCTTAGATAACTCTCCAAACTTCCGATGTTCAGAATTATAAGTACTTTATAAGTCCTTACAATATGTTTACCTTGTTATTTCTTGCAAAAAACTTTCTATTTACTTAAGTTCTTTCACAAATTCAAATGATATAATAATAATGGTCACGCTTTGAATATAATGACTTATTTAACACACCTTACCATTAGGCATCTCATTCACTCAATATAATAATAAAAACTGCATGTTTTTACGTAGTTTGTACTGTGAATAATCAAATTTTAAAAGTTTTACCTACTAATTAAAATTAGGTATAACCATAGATTCATAAGTGACATCAATCATTTCTTGAAATAGAGTTTTTGCTCATTTTGTTTCGTCAAAGTCAGTCAAAGTCAACGTTTTTTATTTTTATTTTAAATGGGCCTTTGCAGGTACTTTTAAACGTTAAGAATCTAGGTGCACGGTTCCAAAGTTGTTGGTCCCATAGAGAAGAGACCGGCAAGAAACTCTATGGATACTCTTTTCAAAATATTGATTTACAATGAGTAAAGCTAATTTAATTAAGTGTAGCTATTTTAAATTGGAAAAAATACTCTTACATTACATGATACAGTGTAATGTTTATATTTCACGAGCACTACTATATGTATAAGATAATAAAAGAATTAGAAGATAAAATTTTAACGATCTGTGCTAAGTCGCGAACTGTGGCCAAGTCCTAGAACACAATTTTCGCGCGCTTCTGCAAAAATCTCTATCAAATTATATTTCTAATATTAATATAAAGATAAGCGAGCTATATCTACGATTAATAGTATGAGAATTGCCGATCTTTATGTGATCGAAATCGACATGAAGAAGAAATTTGATGTATGCTAGATAGAGGAACACTGGTGTAATTTCTACACATCTTTTTTTTTTGCTAAAATGTGTCTTATTTGTCTGTATTGTTAGAGTAAATTGAGTATACCTTCATAATATAAAGCAATAATGTACTGATATTAGTAATATTTAAAAAATAAACTAACACAGCTAGATATGTACTCAAAACAAAAACAATAAATTGCTTTCCCCATAATCTTTATATCATCACCGCTATTGGAAATATCCTAAATTCAAGTAAATACGAATCAATAGACGCACGTAAGCTTTTATACACCCATAGACGTTATTATATCCGACAACAAATATACAAGATCCAGGGCTGCCAACTGCAACAATAAGAAATTGATTTATTTTTTGGTTTAATTAAAGAAGTATCAAGATAATATAATAACTAAAATATTAACAACCAGTCTTACATCTCTCTCACATAACCACAAAGATTCCGACAAAATCTTCTCCGAAATGACGGACGACATTCAATTAACTCAATATTAGTCGTATCATTTAGATCGAGTCTGCATAATCTTAATACTACTGCAGTGATTGTTCTGAAGTACAAATCATTTTTTTAAACCATTTCTCATTTACTTATATTGATTTTATCTCACAATAACACCTTTTTAAAGTACGGAAATGCTCATGCATACCCGCTGCTCTAAGGAAGGTGGGTGATGTTGGGATGATTGAAACCACACGGTGTTCGCCGATGCTTGTAACGTCGGAGGTAAGTGAAGCGAATTCTAAAATAAAAGAAAGGACCGCGAGCAGGAAACGAACCGGGCGTCTTTCTGAATCAATACACCAACCGCTCTAGCTTCTGAGTTACGGATCTCTATAATATAAATCATTTTTAGAAAAAGTAAAAACATCATAATTTTATTTACTTCATATTCATTTAAACTGCTTTCACAGTGCGAGCGGCACGTAGGCGGGTTTACGTTAGCTTAAACATAGCTTTATTAAAAATATATCAGTATTACATCAATAAAAAAAAATGACAATAAGTATATTACACTTTTTAAAGGATTGAGCAGGCTTCTAAGAACATTTTTACTCGACTAGCACCCAACAATATTTTGCACTTGAAAAGTCACAATGCACATATTTTTTCCGTCGCAAAACCCATCGCCGTCAGCCCTAGATGTACCCGAAAAATCCCGGGATTGTTTCAAAAGGGATATAGGCGATATTAACACATCAAAGGGCTATCATGCGATCTGTCATGGCGAAACGTACCATATGGTAGAACGAAGTTGTCTAAATGTGTTTTCTTTCTCTTTCTGAGGGTTTGATGGTTAATGTGGAGATAATTTGGTAGAATAAGTAGGTTTTGTCATCGAAAGTGTTATCTCGATATCTTAGATAGCATCACGCTAGTATTGTCCAACGGGTTAGACAAAGGTGTAATTTTAAACACCCACATGTCGCCGATGCCGTTTTTAAGTCCCATAAAATAGGGAGCGAGCCTAGAGCCATCTACCATGCACAGTTCCAAACTCCAGGTCTCCACTGAGATTTTTTACCAGAAATCTCAATAACGATAGCCGTCCCGGGAGTGGAAGTCAGGATGTAATCAGTAGCGCAACTAGAACAATTAGTAAAAAATAATAATTTAATAAACATATACCTAAGTATTTCTGTATCTAAAAATGTTGCTTAATACGATGTCTTGCATGATACCAGTGGCGAGCGGTTCATAAAGACAAAAAGACACTGCCTACCTTACATAACTCAGATAAATATTTATTATAAGATATTTGAGGTGGAAAATCACATACATCATTATTTAATCAACAAGACGACGAACCAATACCAACATGCAGTAGTTATTACTGGTAAGTAAGCTTTAAAAAAAATCTGCCAACCCTGTCTAAAAACTCTGTGCACGCCGCTGCATGATACTAGTTAACTTTACTCTGATTTCTGAACAAGCAAACCTTATAGCCTCTTCTCATTCTATCAAACATAACGTCGTCATTGTGTCTCTAGATGTTAACCAGTTGATTAAATATTGTGTAATAATTTTCTTTGACTTCCAAAATAACATTATTGATAAAGTCTCGTAACAAACCCCTTTGTAATTGTTCTTTTGTTATTACAACTCTTTTGTTGTATGTGTTTGTAGGTACATTTTTAGTAAGGATTCTGTTTTCTTTATAATTCTTTACAAAATCTCAGAGAATGAGTTGGATATAGAAACGGCGTAAAGGTGAATCCTTATAAAGTATTAAAGTCTGAAGTGTTTGCGCCTTTGTTGCGTAAACCTTTTCAAGTAGGGTCCTACCATACACTATTTATATCTTATTCCATAATAATAATACACATTGGTCAACGTGCGTTTTTGGAGTTTGTGTTGGAAAATTAAAGATTAAGTCTTGAGCTTCCTACGGTATTGGTACAGCACGGAACGTTCTGAATTTTGTCTTTGAAAATACTTTTGTTAATTTATATTCCGTGTCATGTACCTACAGGTTTTGAAAATGGTAAAGGTTTCAAGAGCAATTTGTATGCATTTGATGGTTAACTTAAACATTGCCCTAAACGTAAGAGGGCACATGGCCACGTGGTGCAATTCTTAACGACTGGACACTCGGGACACTGTGTATCCGGCTAGCCTTTTTTTTCTAACTATTTTGGGGTTGAGTTTCAATCTAACCAGATGCGAATAACCAGAATATGAGTATTTTACACGGACTGACTGCCATTTGATCTCCGCCACCAATTAATGGGAGTCAATAATCTAAAATTAGACTAGTTGTCAAACTATCTGGCCTGCTGAAATTATAGGAATTATGACAACCTGGAAGAAATGCTTAAAGTGCTTTTCCGTGCCTTATTGGAGTGTCGCTGTATGAAGAACGGTCACCCATCCAAGGACTGATCATAGCAAGCGCTGTTTCTGTAGCTAAATATCAAAATATTACCAACTTTGATTCCCTAAATGACACAAAAAAAAAATCGACTCTCAATCATGGAATTATGAAATACGAAAACCACTGGGCTTCCATGAATTACGGGTGGTGATTAATTAATCTAACCGCGAATGGTAGCTATACTGCGCCCGCGGCTCCGCTCGCCCTCAACCGTTTTTCATACGGGCCCAACGTTAATATTTTAGATAGAAAAGGTCGTGAGCCATGGAGGTCAGAAGCAAATGTAGGAGGTACGATGTGTTGAATATTTTTATCGGTCCAATCATCCAGAATCCTAGCCCATTACTGTCCCCCTGCTGAATTTAGGCCTCTTCTGAGATTGAGAAACTATTAAGGTCACCTTGCTGGACGTCCCATTCCTATCGAACTTTTTCACTTTGATTGGATCAGCCTATATTCCCCGAAGGGTAAGGCTGAGTTGTAGAATTGTATACCCACATTTCTAGGGGTGGGGACTTCAACTGGAGAAAATTCTAAAATCCAAGGTGCTATTGAGTTTTCTTTAAAAGGAAAACCCAATAAAAGATTGCAAACTGTAGATCGCTCAAGCTCAGAACCTACGCTTACGACAGTGAGGTAGGTTTCCTGAGATACTCAAATTCTTGAGATAAATTTCAATTAATGTCAAGCCAATTTATGTAGCGGCTATTTTTTATTTCCAAAACTATTTATTTTGAACTCCATTTAACTTCGCAGATCATAGCGCAAAGGGAGGGTAAAATAAATTTAACGTTACTAGCCCGAACATACAAATATGAAATGTAACCCTTTCACTGCTTCAAGTTGAAATAGTGTGGCTAGTTGTTATAACACATACCGACAGCAAAGCGATCTTATTAACATAGGATAGCATTACGCCTGTTTTCTCCTATGAGTTAAGCAGAGATGTACTATTATTATACACCTTATTGTATTAAGTCCCATGTAATAGGCAAGCCTATTGCCATCTACCAGGCACAATTCCTTACTCGGGGCTGCTACTGAGAATTTTCACATAGAAAAGCCCACTAATACTGCCCGACCCGGTGATCGAACCCAGGACCTTACACTCAGCATCCACGCACGCAACGACTCGTGCAATGGGACAGTTATTATTAGACCTTATAAAGTAGGTGTCACACCAACTAAGTCATAGAGGACATGATAGATCATCGTTCTATGCAATCACTTTGTTTGAAGTAAAAAAGGCTTTGTACATTATAACTACCTATTTTTTGGCTGGTTTTAAACAAGAACATGCAATTAGAAATTGCTCACTAGATGTTCAATGAAACAGCTTAGTCTACAATTAATGGTCTCGCCAATAAGGAGGTATGGTCAGAAATCACTTTGGTGGCCGTTTGTAATACAAGATTTCAAATCTAGCAGAAAATTCTAGCTTTATAAACCCGTGAAGTATACACAATAGAAAGTACAATATAAATTATATTGTTTGATGCAACTTTTCACAGCTTAAGTAATTTTGTCAGACTTAAAACTTCAAAAAATTGGTCTAAGATCATATAGGCTGACTGACTTACCTCTGATCTATTAGTCGCAAATTTGGCTGCTTAGCATGAAGTCAGGCGGTGTTATTGATTGTATCTGTTCCATTAGTTGAGTGAGTTTAGAATTGTGTGCCCGGTAGACGGGAATAAGCTCATCATACCAGTGCATTGGCACATGTGGATACTATATCCACACATCACATCCGTTTTTCTTTTTTTGATTATCGTGGTGAGAACCCATCATAGGCTATCCGGACTCCTACCGGCTAAACTCACCACGGTGATCCACCTCGACACCATATGGTGGGCCTCGGGAACTCTTAGAAGACTGTACCGAAGCCCACCACGGTGTCATGCCGAACGGCACTTCCCGGAGGGGGTGACTGTAAAGAAGCAACGACCTTGTGCACGTCCCGGGGAGACTGTAGAGAGGTCTCCCCGTTACCCTCGCTGGGTGCTGTGTGCATGGCGACACGGGACCACACCGTGTCGCCCTCTTCTCGGGGGTCGCTAGACGAGAGCGCCAGCAAAGTCCCCACTCTGCGCACTCGCGACCCTTAAGGCCACCCGCCAAGGTGTATTAGGCGGAGGGTGTGGATATAGTACCTACACCTCTGCTTAGCCCTACGGGAATGCAGGCGTGATACTATGTTATGTATCATATAGGCTAAACTAAAGTCGGGTTTACCGGGCTTTACAATCGAAACACCCTTATCCCTTTTACTTATTCAAATGGGTTGAGAGGCAAAATTTATGGGATGTCTTCAACCGAAGCGTTTCGGCTTCAATTCCTGGCTTTACAGATATAATTATTTCAGAATAGACTTACATACTCTAGTTTAATTTTATAGAGTGGGAGCTTTAAGTAAAAAAAGCGCTTTTCGAAGACGAGCTCAAGGTACTCGAAATTACAAAAGAAAAAGCGCAGAAGATTAAAGTTCCGTGTCTTGTCTGTATTTGTGGAGCTATTTAATTTGGAGTTCTTATATAATATCAGGCTTATATAATAATAATTCAGCCCATTAAAGTCTTACTGCTGCATATAGGCATCTTCTCAGAATGAGATCAGATAACATAACATAGCATCACGCCTGTGATGTACTATTGTACACCCAAATTTCGCCAATGCCGTTATTGAGTCCCATATAATAGGAGGCAACCCTATAGCCATCTACCGGGCACAGTTCCAGACTCCGTGCTGCTACTGAGAATTTTAAAAAAAACCAATAACACAACTGCTCGACCTGGTAATCGAACTCAAGACCTCACACTCAACACTCGCCCTTGCGTCCACTAGACTAATTCATCACGATAGTCTAGTTCGGGGATATACACGCCATCAAAAACATTATAAAGCAGACTCAAAGAGACTACAGACTCGGAGTTTTTTTGGTGAACTCCTTATTAAAGCGTACATTTGACCATACACATAAGTCTTGGAATGTAAGGCCGAGCGAAAGTATTTGTCAGCTATTTTCTCAAAAACTAATAGTTATGTTGAAGCAGTGTTTGAGAGATTGACTGCTGCGATACGTGTCACGGGTTCGATTCGAGCACAGGACGAATATTTGTATGATCTACAGATAGTTGTTTCGGGTCTGAGTCTTTGTGTATGTGTCTGTAAATGCACCCACGATACAGGAATTATTCATAGTGTGGGGCAACGTCTTGTTGTTTTGTTTTGTAAAAAAAGAAGAAAAGTAAATGATATTTTATTGGAACACTTTATACATATAAATAAAATTGGAATGTCTGTTTGTAATATTGAAATAACCGTTTTTTACTACATGCATATGAATATATATACGGTACATACACCAAAATAATATTTTTTACAGTTTTTGTCTGTCTGTCTGTTTGTATAGGCTAATCTCTGAAATGGCTGGACCGATTTTGACGGGAATTTTATTGGCAGGTAGCTGATGTAATAAGGAGTAACTTAGGCTACTTTTATTTTAGAAAAATTCTTTTATTTTGGAAAACATTGGTTAATAGTTAAGTTCCGACATCCACGCGAACGAAGTCGCGGGCACAGCTAGTCTTCAATATAAAAATACGTTTCAGTGCAAATCAACTCACAAAATCTAATATTCAATTCACAATTGGAGCGAAAAAAGAATCTATTACACTAACAGCCACGCAAAACTGAGCACAATATAAAAAAGTGCTAACCGAAATTCAGGTGCCAAATGAACTGTTTTTACTCTATCACACCACCAGTGTAATTTAAACTCCCTTGCCCCGCATTTGTTTTGTAAATTGGAGTAAAAAGACGGATTCTGATTAGATTAGGGGATCAACTTATTTTGGCTGATAGTGTCTTGCATCGTTTCAAGCGTTATCAAGTATCGTAGGTATTCGATTTTCGAATAGTATTCGATTTTCGAATGGGATTCGATAGTGCTGCGGTTAAACTAGTTGTAAGTTAGATTTTCGTTATTTTTTTAAAGTATTTTTTTTTTATACAGAGCTGCGGAAATAGTATTAAGCAAGAGATTTTTAGTAAATTGAAAGTATTCAGTAGACTGCCTCACTGGTGTAGTGGTAGCAACCTGCGACTGCTAAGCGTAAGGCCCTTGGTTCGATTCCCGGGTCGGGCAAAATGTTATTGGGTTTTCTGTATGAAAATTCTCAGTAGCAGCACGGAGCCTGGAACTATGCCCGGTAAATGGCAATAGGCTCGCCCCTATTGCATTGGACTGGGGGTACAATAGTACACCTCTGCCTAACCCTTCGGGGAATACAGATGTGTTGTATATTATGTTATGTGGTTTAAAAGTATTTTATCTGAGTATAAGACCATATCAGCTGGACATTGAATTTTTTTTTGTGTTATTCTACTCCCCCTTGCCGATTCCGGATATGGTGACCGCTTCTGTTTTATTATTGTTATTTGTTGTTAATTATATAACAGCTTTTAGGGTCTTGGATTTGGACCGTGTGCCTTGATATGGCTTACGTACCCTATTTTGGCGCTGAAAACACACGCACAGTGGGGACACGTTGGTGTACCATTCTCGTAATTATATTGGCAGGTGGTCTATTTTTTATCAGATCCTGCTTTGCATCGAGATCATTCCTCCTTTGTTCCTCGAACGCATAAACATTTTGACCCGGGTACGTCTTAAAACTGTGGCCAGACACCGGAGGACGGGCAGCAGCGTCCTCTCACTAATCGGTGAGCCACTGCGATCCCCAAGCCGCCTGCCAAGCGTGGGGATTACGGCAAACCCCCTTCTTGAGGGAGGCCTTCGTTCAGCAGTGGACGTCTTCTGGCTGATGATGATGATGATGATGATGAATTAGTGAGATATAGGTATAACAAATTGTTATATTGTTCAAGTGTCTAGTGTTATATCTTGTTGTAACTTGGTCTACTGGTTTTCTAGTGTTTTTACTGTATAACTTTGAGTTGGGATACTTTGTAGAGGAGTTTTAGTTTAAATCTTTTTACGTGCCCTATCCTTTCAGAATCTTTATATTACACAGCCCCAATATGTGTTTCTCTAGATTTCTATATATGACGATGATACTTGAAGATATCGGAAAAAATCATGCCGACTGGGAGCTTTACCGGCGTGCGCCGAATAAATGCTCGACGTAACAGGCTGATACGACACTACGACAGAAAAAAATGAAGGCGTATATGCTCTGCTACCCGTGCGAATTCGGGACGGGTCGCTAATACGAGTATTAAGTACATCTCTGAATACAGGTGCGATTGTGTCTCAATATAATACATACGTATTATGTATAATACACACCAGAGAACTACCTACGTCGTTATTATAACCGATGATATTAATACAATCGCCTCACAATCATCAAGTTCGTTGATGTATCCCTTAATTGCGCCTTCACCCAGGGGAAGCTATGTGGGGAGTGCTATTTGTACCCGGAAACCACATGGCAAGCTCGGCTGGAGTGGGTACGTGTAGTACATACATGTTGTATGTATGAATGTTAGGGGATACGGTTGAATGATTCATCGATGTCCTATGATTTTGCTATAATTAATTCTTGTTTTGAATGTATGCAGTGTTAGTGTAGTGATTTCTATGACATAATAATGTATTCACGGGTGTCCCGTTTTTTATGGTCCGGTAAGGAAAACCCCGAACAAAATAAATTTAGCTATCCGTCACTAATTTTGGTATCCTTTAGAAATATCGATTAATTTTATGTTTATCGACAAATTTTGCTATTACAATTTGCATAAATTTGCATATTTCTATTCATGGTTGCCAATTCATTAAATCAATTCAAAATTAAGCATAAGTATGCTTTACCTGATGTTGTGGCTACAAAAACATAAAGGAGGTCTTAATGTGTAAAAAAACGGTCACCCATCCAAAGACTGACCGCAGCAAGCGCTCCTTAACCTCGCAGATCAACTGATCTATGAGGTATATATATAATGAATATGACAGCATGTAACATGTTCACTCTATTGACATGAAGCAAAAACACAGCAGTCTCTATCGAGCTCTCCAAAATCAAATCCGCCACAGTACCAGGCAAACTCTTTAAAATTCACTCGATTCGACAGACATTCGATACGGCTTCGATACCGTACATATCCCTTTAACCCCCCTGCGTCGGTGTATAATTGATTTTGTTCAAAGCCCCAAAACTCGGAGGGGATAATCGACTATTTTCCGCTTACTAACTCTATCCCGAATAGTTTGTTTGCTTTTAGTAAGATTGTTTTTGAAATCTGAATATTTTAGATGTGTTTGATCCTGGAAAGGGATAATTGGGGAATAGGAAACGTATGTGAAGTTATTGCTTCCATAATTAAATAAAAAGCGTTTGGTACAATTTTTTGGGTTGGATAAGCGTCTTACTACTTACCTACCCACATAAAATTTTGCAACTTCTACAGAATAATCTGTGGCTTTGTTGAGATCGTTCTTGGTGCAGGTGGTAGGGCACAAGCTACACGTGATCAAATGGGGTATGGACTGAATGGGAGCTTCTCAATAGCTTTCAGTTCGGGAGGAGTGCAGCTTCATTGCCTGCCATAGGTGCTGAATTCAAACCCCTCTGATTCTTAGAGGTAATATGCAGAAATTGATAATCATTTGAATTAGGAATGAAGGAAAAGATGGTGAGGAATCCTGAACACTTGAGAGCCCTATAAAGTTTTCAATGGAGTGTGTTATCCACCAATGCTTACAAGGCCACTGCACCGTGGGGGACAAAGGCCTTACTTTTCTCATTCTGAGAAGAGACTCCTAGCTCTGCAGTGGGACTGTGGAACATTAATGAGCTAAATATTTATATTAGAGTAAACGTATCTCAAGACTATGATATTTTTCGTATCTATATGTCATTATTTACCTACCCTTTTTCCCAACTAAATGGGGGTCGGCTTCCAATCTAACCGATTGCAGATTTTACACCAAGCGACTGCTTTCTGTATACTCTAAGGTTAGACTGGTTGTCAGACATTTTGAGCTACTGACACCCGTAACGACTGTCATAGGTCTTCGTATGACATCCGGGACCAACTCCTTAACGTGCTTTCCGAGGCACGGAAGGGTCTCGATATGTGAAAAATGGTCACGCATCCAAGGACTGACCGCGTCAACGGGTGGTTATATTTCTTATTGGAGTTTTATTTAATAGCTTTATTTTAACAAGGCCTCAGTAGTCAATAGTAGATAGTGAGGTCCTATTCCTGGTCTCCGGAGGGTTCTCGATATGTGAAAAATGGTCACGCATCCAAGAACTGACCGCGTCAAGCGCTGCTTAACCTCGCAGATAGACCGATCTGCGCGGTAGCTATGTGGTTACGAGCCCCTCTTTTCGTACCTTTATGAATAGTATTATTATTCTCATGCCCTCATATTATTTTATTCGGGGTTGGTGTAATATATCTTCTTCCATTTATCTCAAAACTCACGTCATTTCAAAGTTCAGTTTCTATAGAATCAATACACAATTCCTCCATATTTTCTTGAGTCCGCCTCTCCCATTACCTATAACCACATTCATACTTGCAACTATTCTTGTAACATATCATAAGTGTAACCTTCACGAGTGACGATTCCTGAGATCATCTAGCGCACCCTGGGCAGTCAGCCTCGACAATACTATTGCTAATCTTTCCACTACTGCATAAGCGATCAACACAAAAGAAAAAGAAGAAGTGTAACCAAATATGCACTGAAAAAATATTATTTTAACCAAGGACCTTTTTGGCTCGGTTACAATCATATCGGTAATTTTTAACTAAGACTTAACTAAAAATCTCTAAGTGAACTTGGCATAGAGTAGACTTGTGTACATTGTTAAATATTCTTGGTTAATAATAAATAAAACATTAATAATTTTCAAATAACTTAATTTGTAAATTCAAACAATTCCGAACTTGATCCGAAACTACTAAGTGATTTAGTCAACACATAATAAGCATGCTATTGTTTTTAAACAAGTATTTCCATCGGTTGATTTTTACAAACCATCTGATTTATCAATACATGAGATGAACTTATTTAATTTGAGTCAAGTTACTTACTACTTTTAAATTAGTAAATTTAATCGGTTGGTCCTAGCAAACGACCTAATGTAAAAGCAACCAGCTAGTGTCATTTAAATCCAATCAAGTATCTAATCGATTATTAGTATCGATTTACTCGGTAGAAAACAAACGAGACACTTATTTCAAAATAGCCGCTCCGCTCGGCTCCGATACGAATACAGTACAATGATGAGTCTTTTCGTCTCACTCGTTCTCTATCTTTCATTTGTCTGTCGACTCCCGCCCAGTGTAATGCGATCGCGCCCCGCCGAAATTAGGAAATATTAAAGTGTAGTGCAGTGTAAAAGACAAACCTACGGAAAATTATAGATGAGGAGGACAGAAATTTTTTAACGGCTTGGAATCTCGAGTCTTACTTCGAAGTGTTAAAAGGTCAGTACTTTCTTGGTTTTCTTCTTGCCATAGGTAAGCCTGCATGTTACGTTTGTTGTTATTCAATGTTGTTGATAATGTCGAAATTAGCTTAGCACAATTAAGACGTCAACGCGCGGATTATGATAATAATATTATTTTTTTTTGGAAATAAAAATATTAAATATTAATAATTACATTAAATAGAATCTTGATTAATTTGACCAAGTGTCCTGGCAAATTTTATGACGATTATTTTGGCAGTGTGTAATAAAATCATTTACATAGTAGGTCCATTTCCATGATTTTTTAATGCAGTAAAGATCTATTATGATAAATTTGATCGAGTGCCCTCCGTTATAAGCTGCCGTTTAATATTTATTTTTTACAGAAATAAATTTGCAATAGTTTACATAAAAGATCGTTTTTATTCTAAAAACCCTATTTTGGGATCATAAATAAATGCATAGGTATTTTATTTCGTTTTACTATTCATACACTGCAGTGCTAAGAAAAGCTTTTTGTTTCAGCATCAGAAGAGAGCTCCAGCATTCATCATCATCATCATCATCATCAGCCAGAAGACGTCCACTGCTGAACGAAGGCCTCCCCCTTAGACCACCACATCGAACGACATTCAGCTCCAGCATTGCCTGCATGTTATTGATCCCTACACTTTTGGCTGTAACAAGTGTGCGTTTTAATGTCTGGTGGCCATCGAAAGCCGAAGTCAGGGAAGGATTCATCACACGTGTGAAAAATGATTGCGATGTAAGGTCAATTATAAATGCTAGAAGAGAAAAATTAGGCAGTTTGGTCTTACAGTACAACCCTTCATTGTAATTGTAGGTCCATCACTTGACACAATTACATCTTATATTGTAGTAATCGATGAAGTGTGGTACGATCTTCCTAATATTTTGTCTGTTATTAGCGCGTGTTTTAAATTGATCTGGGTGATGTGTCTAACATCCTCCATGCATTTTTGATAGTTTTGAACTATATATCAATGCGCACAAGGCTCAAATTCAAGTGGGAACATTAAATCATTGCCCAGTTAAGGTTTTTTATAATGTGTGTGTATGGATTTGGCTTTAATATTTTTCTATGACATCCAACATATAAAGCAGAGATTGGTTTGATCTATTAAAAAAAAGTGAAATTATCATTACCAGCGACTTAAGATTTGTTTTTATAAATTAAGTTAGATTAGATTGATTTTGAATACATGTAAAATTTATATGAAGCTCCTCTATGTATTGTTTCATCTAAAGACAAAAATAAATCAGTATAATTAAACTTATGTTTGTATTTTTTCCAAAGAACCCCTTAAACCCACGTTCTTTAACAGCAATGCTACTCGGTAACTACAGCCGCTTTACAGCAATGCTCTCAGAAACTTAGTATTATAAACTTTCTTAGTTAATAAGTATTTTAGTTAGTTCATTTATTATTAATAAAATTTGTTTGTGTATCTACAGGTATCTGCAGGTAGTTACAGCAATGTTATTCAGTACTCTAAACCAATTCAATTGTTATATAAATATAGAGACTGTATTATGAATAAAAATATTTAATTAATTTAATAAAATATTATAAGTAACTAAATATTTTTTATTCATAATACAGTCTGCTCTGTACTGTACCGATTGAATTGGTTTCTTCGTGTACTGAATAACATTGCTATAACTACCCAATAAACTAGCTGTATTTACCGAATAACATTGTAGCAGCTACCGAGTAAACCGGTTGTAGTAACCCAATAAATTGGCTCGGAAAACCGAGTAACATTGCAGTAGCTACCGAGTAAACCGGTTGTAGTAACCCAATATACTGGCTGGGAAAACCGAGTAACATTGCAGTTCCTACCGAGTAAACCGGTTGTAGTAACCCAATAAATTGGCTGGGAAAACCGAGTAACATTGCAGCAGCTACCGAGTAATACAATGTAACACTGATGTTATATGCCGAGTAAGCCTGCTGTAGTTAAGTAAGTTGATTGACTGTGACGAATAAGCTTCGTGGTGACTTTTCTAAGGTTACAAAGTAAAATTGGCTAAACGCAGCCAACTTTTCTCTGTTGTTACTAATATAGGCAACTGTGTTATTAATAAATAAATATTAATAACCATTTTTAACGGTTAATATTTAACAAGCAATAACAGCAAAGTTGACATATTTGTTTTTAGCTACCAACTTTGCAGGTGCTATATTGACAAACACGCTAGGTTATTTTCAACAGTATTTTATTTATTTTTAACCCTTACGTTTTTTCAGTGTGTCAGCGTATTAAAATAACTGACATAAAATAGATATACAGTTACATTGCAACATTAAAATCTCAATTACTACTATAAACTCAAAAATCCAATAATTTCTAAAGAATTCGTCCGAATTCACATTTCTCACCACTTTTTTTTGTGCCGGTGATACTTTAGTTCGGTTCTACCGCACATAATGACACTATCTTAATTCAATTGTGGATATCTTGAAGGTAATAACTCTGTTGCGGTGGGTTAAGTACAGACGGACGAAAGTTACGGGAATATTGATAGTTTAAGAAATGGAATGGATTATATCATTGGGTAGTTATATATTTTATTGGAGTTTTATTTAATTACTTTATTATAACAAAAGCTTGCCTCATTAGTCTAGTGAGGTCCTGGATGGAATTCCCGGGTCGGGCAAAGGGTTATTTGACTTTTTTATATGGAAAAAAAAATAGGCTGGCCTCCTATTACATGGGACTTAATAACGGCATCGGTGTAATGTGGGTATACAACAGTATACCCCTGCCTAACCCTTCGGGGAAAACATGCGTGATACTATGTTATGTTATATCAGTCTACGGAGACAGCTCATCTGGGTTTTCCTCGTGTAATCTGTAGAGATAGAATAGGCAGAGGCTCACTTGTAATACCTAAGTCTCATGTAATAGGAGGCAAGCCTTCTGCCATCAACCGAGCAGAACTCAAAACTTCGGGCTTCTACTTAAAACTATTCCCACCCAGCACCTCACTAACTCGCTATGCAGCCGCACATGCGACTAGGCCAAGGACACCATTATGAATTGCTATAAACCTCTTTTTGGCCATAAACCATGATATAAAAAAAATTAAAATCCACATAAATCTAATACCAATACATTCTCAGAAGCCCGTACTTACTTGCTCCCGTACAATAACTAAAAAACTACATCGCCACCGCATCAAATAGGTAATAACATAACGTAATTACGATCAGTAGCGGTATACCGCATACACGCTTTTTATACTACAAATATAATATATTATATATATATAAAATATATAATAATTCTACACTTCCTAGTCTTGATGATAACCGTAGATTATTTATTACGTGTACCATATCGCACTTACAAGAAATATATAGACTGTAATGTAAGATGAAATATCGTCGCTTAGGTAGATAGATAGATAAAATTGTTTTTATTTCAAATAAACCTAATACAGGCACTTATTAAACGTTATAGGACTCTAGTTGCACGGTTCCAAAAAGTTGGTCCTATGGAGAACCGGCAAGAAACTCCATGGATACTCTTCTAAAGTCTCTTTTAACAATCTTACCATGTTCATAATATGGAAAAAGTATGAGAAAACAATGTAGGTTTCATCAAATAATACTAAATGCAACTTTAACACAAAGTCTGCTAATAAAAATAAAAACAAAAGTATAAAGAATACCCCTACACTGTGCTCACATTTACAAGGGATAGCCATCTGTAACTAGCGTAAGATTACATTATACATATATATAAAAAGAAATTGATTATCAAATATTAGCATACAATGGCAATTAGTAAATTATTTCTTTCACGCAAGTAAAAATTTGATATGTTTTCAGAAGAGACAAAGAACTGATTATTTCTTATGAAATATGTTCCGTAAATGGTGTGCAATGAAGTGTATTGTATTGTATGGGATTCTTATTTAGTTTTGTACAAAATTTTTCATAAGAGATCAAGTTAATTTTATGTCTCTTCTGAAACTTACTTGCGCGGTATTGTTACCTAAGCGACCATATATGGCTTTGTTTTTTAACCTTTACTTATTGTTTTCTACATATATATGTCGGCGTGAGCGATGGCTGAGCGATAGGGCTGTCACTATCTCGATTCGGTGGTACAGGGTTCATGATGCAGGATTACAATAAAATCACAGTTCCAATGTAAATCAGTTAGTATTTCACTTTCACAATACAATTAACAGTTGTAGGTAATTCACTCGGTACAAATCACAGAATAACTACTTTCTAACTCCGGGCAAACGGACAGTTTCATGTCAGAGAAGTGTATCCGTTCGATGCTCGCACAAGACTACGCTTCTTCACTATCACCTCCCTTAACACGACTCTGTCTACGCGCCGCCATTTTGCAGTGACGTCACGTTGTTTACCCTCACCTCAGTAATCAATTGAGAGACTAAACATCGTTCTCCACGACATATATTTTGAACAGCGTGAGTGGGAGACACTGACTACTCTAAGTTTAGATTAGTTGTCAGACTTTTTGAGCTGCTGACACCCGTAACGACTATTATACGTATTCGTATGACACCCAGGACCAACTGCTTAACGTGATTTCCGAGTACGGAGGTCTCGATGTGTGGAAAACGGTTACCCATCCAAGTTTTAACCTCGAAAAGCGCTCCTGAACCTCGTAGATCGGTAGCTGAGTAGCTGAGAGCCCGTCAGCTTTACACAACCGTTAATTTTAAATGTAAAATGAGGTAGCTATTAATAACAAGGATTATCACCATAGAAGAACCTTATTTCTTCTAGAGATGATAACTCTATAGTGGTCATCATCTTAGTCCTGAAGGCTTAAGCTGACCCCAATACTAGGGCTTCTGACGTGCCTCGGCATGCGACGTGAACGTCCCATAGATATTCTTTTGCACTGAAAGGGGAAAAACTGTTCGTGTGTTCATGCCCATCACACATTCAAAGAACTCGCCCATTAGAGAACCGCTAAATTGCGCTCAGCACCTGATGCAGAGTATGCCTACTTTTGCCAAGATTTTTGTGAAAAACAAGGCAATCTCTATACACTAGACTGTAGACTTACTTCAAACCTAACCGAATTTTGCAGATATTGTAAGTCTAGCACAAGCAAAATATTACTCCCTTTCATCCAGAAAAATTGCGAACGTAACTACACAATCTATGTTTAATGTTCCGCAAACGGTGAAATAGCAGTGCGAGCTACCGTCGTAAATAGTTAATTTCTACCTGTAGATCTTACACAGTGGAAGTAACGCCCCCTGTGAAGTTTTGTGTGAACTACTGGTGTGTTTCTGAATGACTAGTTCTTCTTCTTCTGTCGTGTCGACACGAGCTATCATATCGCTCGCGCGCGATTAGTTGTACGCCATTCTTTGTTTCTTTTTTTTTTCTTTTTTAAAAAACACTAGGAATAATTCCTGTATCGTGGATGTGTTTACAAACACATATATTCACATACACATAAACACCCAGACCCGAACCAATTATCTGTAGATCATACAAATATTTGTTCCGTGCGAGGATCGAACCCGCGACACTTAGCGCAGAAAGCTAATCGCTTAGCCACTACGCCAACCGTGTCGTCAAAAATGCATGTGGCAAAAACGAACAGAAATTGTAATAACATCTTGCATGCACACTAATATATGTATACCTACTCATGTTTAAACAAATAAAATTATCTTATCAGTCAACAATGTTAGAGAGGCAGACTGCCCAGGGTGCGTCATATGATCTCAAGTATTGTCACTCGTGAAGCCTCTTTCCTTGAACCTTGAACGACTGGTAGAAGATCCCTGTCCAATGAATGATTTTGGGTTCTCTCTGAACAACTGCTTTTAAAAGTATTCTGCTTTATAGTGGATCTTAACTGAACGGTTTTAGGTTATCTGTCTTCTCTAGCTCCTAGGTTTGTGGATGAAAATAATGCATTATGTTATTCACCTAAATATTTGAAAAATCTTGTAACCTATTTTCATTCTTCATCAACCAATGAGAAGTAATATTTTCTTCAGAAAGGTTTACACTGTTTCGTATACCGTTCACTTTATATTCCTTATTTCTTGAAATAAGCATTGCAAAGAGTTCTTTCAAACACAACAGATTCAAAAGCTTTCTCAGCTTGTGTCAGGATAAACATATCTTGCTTATTTTTATTTCTGTTTTCATTTGTAACTAGATTTTCTGATGGTTGCGATCTTGAAATCTCGATAAATGTGAGTTTTTTACACTTCTTGCTATAAAAAAGATGAAAACAGAAATTGATGGAAAGTAGTCTAGTGTTGTTTCAACAGATTGTAAGCATAAATATTCCAGTCATTTTCGTTTATTATTTTAGTAGCAACTAGTAATTAAAGCTTAAGCATATTATCTATCCTTCAGCGGCACTAAAATGTTGGGTCTTGTACCGTTTTAGCAACCTGTCTACTAATTGCTGAAACACCGCCATTTTAATTACAATTAGTAGTTTTAGTCTCGTAATCCACTTTATGGTAAATTCATACATTGTGTACTAAAGTCGTAAACATATACATAATATTATGTTAATAATTAAACAAAAGTATTCAAGTCCGAAAATCATGGACTACAACATAAAATCAATTCAAACACAGCTTCAATGTTCTGCATTCCTGCTTACTTGACTATGAATCATATTATTATTATTATGAGCCTGTACAGTCCCACTGCTGGGCAAAGGCCTCCCTTTCTTCTTTCCACTTTTCCCGGTCTGTTGCGACTTGGGACCAATCCTTCAGATGCAAGTCTAGTTCATCCCGCCATCTTCTTCTGGGCCTGCCGCGTTGCCGTTTCTTGCTATTTGGGAACCACTGTGTCGTTATTTTAGCCCAAAGCTCATCCGGCATGCGGCAGATGTGACCAGCCCAGTTCCATTTTAACTTGGCAGCTGTGTGGCCTACGTCAGCAATTCGTGTTTTTGAACGTAGTATCGAATTTCTTACGCGATCTGTAAGCCTGACGCCTAGGATACTACGTTCCATTGCTCTTTGGCAGACCCCGAGTGCGGACTTTTGACGCAAAGTCAACGACCACGTCTGTGCGCCATAGGTGAGGATGGGGAGAATGCATGTCCATAAGTTTTCTTTTCAGAGAGAGAGGGAGAGTTCCCTTCATTAAATGTTTCATCGACCAATAGCTTTTCCAGGCGTTTTGGATGCGTCTAGCAACTTCTTTGTCTTGTCTCGTCTGGAAAGAGACTATTTGGCCGAGGTATATGTATTCATGGACATATTCAATCTCCACACCCCCAATTCCTATATTGCGTTTGGTGCTGTTCGTCATTAACTTTGTCTTCGTCATATTCATTGCGAGTCCAACCTCGTGACTGACCTGGTTCAGTTGTTTGAGCATTAAGCGTAGCTCAGCTGCCGAGGAAGAAAAAAGGACAATGTCATCAGCGAAGCGAAGATTAGTTAATCTCCTCTCTCCAATGACAATGCCCTTATCCAGCCAATCAGTCTTCAGTTTTTGGAAGACTTCTTCAAGTGTGGCTGTGAAGAGTTTAGGTGATAGTGGATCACCCTGCTTGACTCCTTTTTGGATTGGAAAGGATGGCCCTGTAGTATGTAGGCGTATAGCTGCTGTACTATTATCATATATTTGTTGTAGAAGGGAAATATATGTGGGTTCTATATTTTGTTGATGGAGTGTATCAAATATGGCTGTGTGAGACAAGCTATCGAATGCTTTCGAGTAATCTATAAATGCGATGTATAGTGGTAGATTAAACTCGTGATGTTTTTCTATTATTTGATTTAAGGACTGTAGATGGTCGGTAGCGGATAGTCCTCGACGAAATCCAGCCTGCTCGGGGGGTTGGTGAAGATCTAATTGGCCAGATATCCGATTTTCAATTATTTTAATAAGAACTTTGTAGAGGTGGGAAACAAGGCTTATAGGGCGGTAGTTATTTATGTCTGACTTATCTCCTTTTTTATGCAGTAATATTATATCAGAATGACAGAAATTCTTTGGAAATACACCTGTTTTCAAAATGGTATTAAATAGATTACAAATATGTGGAAGTAAAATTGGCTCTGCAACTCGAAGTGCATTGGTGGTGATCCCATCTTCGCCAGGGCTTTTATTGTACTTCATGCCACTGAGAGCCCGATGAATTTCGGAGGCGGTAATAGAAGGAATATCATCAGAGCATGAATACACTTCGATTGGACGTCGGGAAGAAGAAATATTAGAATATAGGGATGTGTAAAATTTTGTACATATTTGCATAATTTTGGACCTGTCTCCCTGCTTCACACCGAAGCTATCTCTAAGGTGCGTGATTGAAGACCTGCCCAAATCCATCCCGCACATAGCTGACCTAAGGGAACGGTTATTAGTTAAAGCGGCTTGAGTAATTTGCGTGTTGTAATTTCTGATATCTTTTCGGATGCTCCTCTTAACCTTTCGATCAAGTTCTCTATAACTTGAAGATTGAAAAGTTAGTTTTTGTCGGTCTTCGATAAGAGAGATCGTGCTACTGGTGAGCTTTTTCTGTTTTTTATTGAGACATTTTATTTTCTGGCTAGCTGTTGTGATAGCATGTTTTATGTTATTGTACTGAGTTTGCACATCCTCCGCATTTTTTGTTTCTAATATGCCAAAACTATTTTGTATGTGTAAATTGAATTGTTCGTAGTTTGCAATGAGTGTAGCTTTATCTAGGCTTTTCATTGACCGTTTAATAATTTTATTGCGGTGGATTTTCATGTTAAAACTCACAACAACTCTTAATGGTCGATGATCGGAACTAAATTTGATATTATTAAGTACTTCAACGTTTTGAATTATTTGTTTGCTGGAAGATAGGCAAAAATCGATCTCGTTTTTTGTGTGCCCATCTGGAGAGAACCAGGTCCAACGACGTTGAGGTTTTTTATAGAAAAAGCTATTACTTACACTAAGATTCTGCCCTAACGCAAATTCTAAAAGTTGTTGCCCACGGTCATTTCTTGTTCCTATACTATGTGGTCCTAAAACCGCAGTGTTGTCAGATGTTAGTCTTGGGCCAATTTTTGAGTTGTAATCACCGATGACAAGTGTCCAAGTTCCTCTGTTTTCGTCGTAGGCTTTATTCAACACGTCGTAAAAGTCTTCGACTTTATCATTGTTATGCGAAGATGTCGGAGCATAGACCTGGATTACGGAAAGTGTTTTGGTCCTAGAAACGTGGAACTTAAGCACAGCGATTCTATTTGAGTAGGAAACAAATTCCTTGATATTATCTTTCCATCGTTTCGAGACCAGGAAACCCACTCCATATCTCGTGTTGGATTCTCCATAATGGTAAAATATGGTGTTTCTTCTTTCTGTTGTATTTTCGCCTTCTCGTCTTACCTCTGATAAACCTATAATGTCCCAGTTGAGATACTCTAGTGCGTTTTCTAATTCCAACAGTCGTTCTTCAGTTCTTAGTGTACGTACATTAAAAGTCAAAATCTTGAGTTTATCGAAGTCCTTTTTGGTTGCTTTGGTTGTTTGGCAGTAGACCGTCGCCCGGGGATTATGATCCCCAGCTCCAGGGTGCACCTGCGTACTGCCAATAGCCGTACACTGACTGGAGCTGCCGGGCACTTGGGGATTGGCTTTTTCGTTGTGGTTCATATTGGAAAGGGGTTTAGACGGGATAACCCACCACGCTTGTCTAATGCGGGTTGGTGGGTATGCAGTAGACCTTCTAACGTGGTTTACGGTTGCTGTCGTTGACAGTTGTCTATTACAACCATTCCTCCGCCACCAACCAACCGCCACCCTGCACTGATGTCGGCTTTTCTTCCATCTAGACCGTTTAGAGCTACTACTCACATGCTCTAGACGGAAACGTCACACTTTAACGCCATGTCGGGGGCGCGTCACAGTTTAATGTCGTGTCGGGGACAATATGAATCATAGCCGATCTGAAAAATAAGCTATACTAAATGTATTTCCATAAATGCGAGTCCACGCGTTAGTATTCATTTATAAAGCTATTTCCGATAGTTAATGGATAGAGCGAAATTTATTGTAACTGTCACTTTTATGCATAGACCAATAGGTATTTTTTTATATAAAAAAGTATTAATTTCTCATTATAACAGAAATAATAGACAATGTTATAAAATTACTCGCAACATAGAGCCTGGTGTCTGAAGTAGGTAGAGACTTGCGCTTAAATCGATATTAAATACGGTATTACCTAAAATCTAGACCAAAATCATACTAGATTTTCATTCTATGATGTAAGGTCTTTAGGCCTTTAATTTTCTACCCCATTCATCTAGAAGACACTACAAATAAAACGTAGTTTAGCAACCAAGCTCCAAACCATTTCAAGGTAAAGGTGATAATGTGTTTCGAGATTTATATTTACGTACGATGTCTTAAAGCACATTATCACCTGTTTGCGAAATGGTTGCGGTTTTGGATAACATCGTGAGGAACCCTGCTCATCTGAGAGAACAAGCCCACACCACATCAACGTAGTGGAATAAACTTGAGACAGTTCTGAGACGAGACCTGTAGATACTCATGACAGTTTTTTTTTTATCAAAACTTTGCTCTGCTCTAGGATTTGTTCCAACAAATATAGATGTTCATATACAGGGAAACCTTGATCCTGAACAACGCGTAGGTCTTACAAATATTTGTTCCATGTGGGATTTGAACCCGCAGCGTGCCCGTAGCGCAGCAGCCGATCGCTTAACCGCTACACCAATCATACCGTCTAACCAACCAACTTTAAACCACACTAGGAATTATTCCAAAAAATACAAATTTTTCACTTACACGCAAACCCGGAACAACTATACGTAGGCCATACGAATATTTCCTCCATGCGGAAATCGAACCCGTGGATCGCTCAAACTCTTCGCCAACCTTGCCGTCACTTGGCTGAATTATTATATTATGCTCACTGGCAAACTTGTTCAGGATGATATAGGCTGCCTCCATAGTTTCAAGTACTGCCTTCAGCATCCTCCAATGCTTCTAAAAACGAAATCGTTTCGACATCTTTATAAATCAGTCAAGCCAAACTAACTGGCATACGGCCAGGGGTTGCCAACTTTTAACATCAGTTAATCTAACACAGGAGACTGTTGGCGGGAATTCAAGTTGTTATTTTTTTTTTTTTTTTCAAAAATTTGGCACTGCCACGAAATAAAACCAAATACGTTAATTGCTGCGACCTAAATTGGTGCCGCTTTGTTTTCACAGCGCTAATTAAAAAACCAAAAGGAATGAAGGATTAGTCGAGTTGCATTTTTAAATTGAACTGTCAAATTACTTAATTGGAAGAAGTTACCTGATTTTGGGTGCGAAAAATTGTGTTATTTATTTTTTCTATGCCATCTAGGTAAATAAATAAAGTAATCTGTCTGAATGAATCCAGTGACGTTGTTAAAAATGATTTTGTAAGACATTGCACTGATAAATTATTCATATGAGATTTATATCAGTAAACTGTACAGATGATACTGGAGAAATCTCAGTGAGGAGGAGCGTGTTAAAAGAACAGCAGAACTAAGGTATACACTGTACACCCACATGAGAATTTCCACGCAGAAACACCCAATGACACTTTGCCCGACCCGGAAATCGAACCCAGGACCTCACCCTCAGCATTCGCTGGCCACCAGACCAAAGAGGCAGTCAATTATTACATAACAACATTCTTTTTAATGGGTAGCTTAGGAATTGTGTAAAAGCAGCTGAAATTATTTCACCAGCACAACCCTATAACCGAGATACAATTTAATTATTGACTAAATCAAATTATTTATCACTGAGCCGAGCGAAGCGGGTTTTAAAAATAGAAAAGAAAAACGAAGGCAAACTTTTTTACCGTTATTAAGAATTTAACTCAAATAGCGGTCAAATCGCCGTATCTCCTGCATCCCTTGAGAAATCATTGGACACCCGCAGTACTATAAAAGATGTACAGATTGTGAAAAAGATTCACCTAGTTATCCGTTTGTTTTTAAATAATTTATGCGTATGCGACACTAGCTGATTAAGTATTCAACTCTTAAAGTTCGTAAAAAGTGTACATTTGGTTTTATAAACACGTGTGCCATGCTTGGACTGAGTTTTTTCAAAATAATAAATATAATATGGGAGTGAATGGCAGTCTTTATTTTAAATAGCCAAGTGAATGGGTGATTTATATATTTAACTATACATGTCTATGGACAGACGAGCAATTGAAGTTGAAATCGGTTGAGCTAAGATATTATTATTGTTTTTAAGAGTGTCACTTTTGATAACAAATAGTAACTCGGCAGAATAAATACTACACTGTTGGCGCACTGGCTAAGCGATTCTGCGATACGTGTCGCGAGTTCGATCCCCGCACTAAACAAATATTTTTATGTTCTATAAATAATTGTTTCGGGTCTGGTTGTGTGTGCATGTGACATGAATGTTTGTAAACTGTACCTACGATACAGGAGAAATCTAGAGTGGATCAAGTTTAAAGAAAAACATTACGGCATAATCCTGGCGTAATTTCTGCACTCAAATTCTATATACAAATACCTATATAACTTTTGTTGATGCGGGCAGAGGCACGATAACTCACTTTACAGAGCAGATATGGCACAATTTTACAAACATACATGTCATACACACCTAGACCCGAAATAACTTTTTATAGATCATACAAATATTTGTTCCGTGCGAAAATCAAACCTACAACACGTAGCGTAAATAATTAATCGCTTAGCCACCACGCCAACCATGTCGTCAATATCAAATACATCTGACGACCTATGTTGAATACGATACATATATATAAATACATAATATTTATGTATTGTAGGTATCTTAGACTTGTAGGTAGTTTAGACTTTTTTTACATTGTCTTCACATAAGTTTTGTAACTAAATATTGTAAAATTTCCGAATTTAGAAGAGTAACCATGGAGTTTCTTGCCCGTTCTTCTCCACTGGAAGTCAATATTTTGGAACATGGCATCTAGGGTCGTAACTATTCTTAAGTACCTGTACCTCTATTATGAGTTTTTTACTATTTACTTTCATAGTAAATGTAAATTTTCATGAAAGCGATTTTAGTTCTTAACTTGGTTACTTTAGGGATTAGAGTCGCTAACATGACATCTCTATAATATAGTACATAGTAAATCAAAACTTTACTATGACTAGATGTCACATAATCTACTCTAATCCCTAATGTAACCAAGTTAAGAACTAAAATCGCTATCATGAAAATTTACTTTACTATGATAGTAAATAGTAAGAAAACTCGTGATAGTGGTACCTACTGTATATGGTGTGTGAATGAATAAAAACATATCTTATCTTAGACTTATTATCTTCTCACCTTACTTTCTCTCTCTGATCACTGATATTACTTATTCAGAAACTGTATTCTTATGCACTATAAGCTAGAGTTTAGTGTCTGTGACACTTTGCATTACATTTCCTTTTAATTCAAAAAATGTAAGACGTAGACAGTGGCGGGTCCCTACAGAGTTAGATGCTAATACGGTCTAGACCACAGAGAATTTAGTAAATGGAGTTAACAATATCAGTCCGTGTATCGTCGACATGAAGCTAAGCGATTACCTTTTTGCGCTTTGTATCGCGGGTTCGATTCCCGCATGGAACAAATATTTGTATGATCTACATATATTTGATTCGGGTTTGGATGTATGTCCATGTGAACATTTGTGTTTATAAAACGCACCCACGGTACAGGAATTCATCCTAGTGTGGGCAACGGCTTAAAAAATCTGATCATCATTTAATTTTGATTCATTCATTTGAGACATTCTCTGTCGACCTTTCAGCAAGGAACTTACAACGTTCCTTGGTGAAAGGTCGACAGAGAATGTTGCCATATTTAATATGTGTTTTGACAAAATAATTGGTTCTTGAGAATTATTTTATTTGTGTACATTGCTGGTATCCACTTGTCCATCCCGTTGTAATGAAAACAAGAAAGAGTTTTATTACGCTTTTTTACAATACAAATGGCAATTGGACAGTTACTGAACCTTGGCGTGAAAAAACTTTTTTTTTTTTTTTATATAAACTTTGCCCCACACTTGGTATAAATCCTGTATCGTCGGTGCGTTTACAAACACGTATATTTTTATACAAACACGTACATTCACACACACAAATACCCAGACCCGAAACATCTATCTGTAGATCATACAAATATTTGTTCCGTGCCAGAATCGAACCCGCGACACCTAGCGCAGGAGTTGATCTCTCAACCACTGCGCCAACCGTGCCGTCAATTAACTATTCGTCAAAACTATTCGTCTGTCATTCAATATGTCTATCTGATTTTAGTGATAGTTTGGGCGATATACATATTACTGCAAACATCGCTAACACCATTCGCCCGTGCATTATCCCTCCATTTGCTTACTCTTCTTTGGTCGGGACGAGCGGTAGAAATTTCGTATTACCATGTAAATCCAGCGACATAATATTTTTAGTACGTTGTAGTTAAAAATGAATACTGAGTTTTTCAGGTCGAGTGGTTAAGGAAAGGTAGTAAACGCAAAGTTTCTTGTTGAGTTTTAATTTATTAATGAGGTTTTGTAGTCTTGGCCACAAAAAGAGTTACCGTCGTTTCTTGTGTTTACAAAGAAGGTGATTAAGACTTGAAAGAAATTAAGGCAACAGAAACGTGGTCCTGACGGCTTTGTTTTGTTATTCAGTATGCTTAGATGCTAATCAAAGTCAAAGTTTTTTATTTCAAGTAGGCCTTTTCAGGCACTTTT
Organism: Shargacucullia verbasci; assembly: GCA_947562105.1. Classification (NCBI taxonomy): domain Eukaryota; kingdom Metazoa; phylum Arthropoda; class Insecta; order Lepidoptera; family Noctuidae; genus Shargacucullia; species Shargacucullia verbasci. The sequence continues at coordinate 4,658,500 of OX387306.1, forward strand.
AAATAGTCGAGACTCTAGGCGCACGGTTCCAAAGGGGGAAGAGACCGGCAAGAAACTAACTAAACTAAAATAAGAATGTACTCACATTAGTCTTCATCAACGCTCATTATTATCTTATAACATCAATCTAATTTCATGTGAATATCCGTACGCGGTAGGACTGCCTCACTGGTCTAGTGGTTGCAAGCGCGACTGTTGAGCGTGAGGTTCTGGATTCAATTCCCGAGTCGGGCAAAGTGTTATTAGGTTTTTCGGTATGGAATTTTTGCTACTGAGAATTTCATAACATATATTTCCACATGGAGTCTGGAACTGTGCCCGATAGATGGCAATAGGCTCACCCGTTATTACATTGGGCTTAATAACGGCATCGGAGAAATGTGAATGTACAATTTAATACATACACCTCTACCTAATCCTTCGGTGAATACAAGCGTGATCCTATATTGTATAATATGTGTCCGTGCGCACTAATTCTCCTACTCACATAGATATTTGAATAAAGAATTACTGCTATATATACATAGCTATTTATATAGCTTTGGCACTTTTTTATTTAAAAAGTGCAGGTATCTATGAGTATTCAGTACAGTCCAACTAAATGACGACACGGTTGGCGCAGTGGCTAAGCAATTAGCTTTCTGCGCTATGTGTCGCGGGTTCGATCCCCGCACGGAACAAATATTTGTATGATCTACCGATAGTTGTTACGGGTCTGGTTGTGTATGTATGTGACAAGTATGTTTGTAAACTGTACCCATGATATAGGAGAAATCCTAGTATGTGGAAATGTAAAAACAAAATATATTAGTATAAAATATGATTAATAGACATAACATAGTATTACTACTGTATTCCTGGAACTGTAAGGCAGATACATATCTGCTGAACTACATCCAAATTTCGCCGATTCCGTCGTCGAGTTCTGCGTAATGGTGAGCCGATTGCTCCGGACTACTCTGATATTATACTAAGAATTTCCATATCTACAGAAGATCTAAAATCACTCCCCTACTGAATCGAACTTAGAACTTCACACTCAGCAGCCACACTTGTGAACACTGAACTAGTAAGACTGACAATTAGTTTCACACCAAATCATCACGATAAACTTTTTTATAGAAGAACTAATCTCCCTCTCCATCTCATAAGTCTTTTCACAATATTTCTTTCTAAAGATCTAAATTGACGTAAGAAAAATTCAAACGCGAGCAGGAATCAAAGCTACAACTTTCTGGTTTATTACACTAGCTTCTGTAGCCTCTGAGCTACCACAATCTCTGCTTGGTATACCGAATCATCTTCCACATATTCATTCTTTCTTCCCCTGTGGTTTAATATCAAACATTTTTGTATTCTCCTCTCAAAGACCCCGAAACTGCCCTCCAGTGTATTTCTTAATATTTTTACAGAATCACACAAAAGATTTACACTACACCATAAGACTTCACTCCGAAACTGAATAAGCAGAGTGGCTCAGAAAATAATGAGATAAGCAGCCAGCTATAACCCTGTCTGGTACGTTTTGCACATGTCTGCGTGATAAAATTCAAATTCCTAGCGCTGAGAAACCCATGTGGGCAGTTAACGGCTTGACTTGCAATAGTTCTGTTACTACGGTTGCTGGCACGCAAGTTTTCAGAGACAGCGGGGAGATTTATGTATAGTACAAAACAAGCCAGGCGTTCCTTCGGCTAATTCCGTCACAGCCGAGTTTTGCCGATCAAAAAGCGGGTACAACAGCTTAGTTTAGTCATCAAGTTGATATTTGTTTATTGATAGTAAGGGTGTTAATTGAAGATTTTTAGATCATAATATGATCTCATTGCGTTACGCCTGTATAATACATGGGAATACAGACTGTATTCCCCGAAGATTTAGTGATGTAAATTGTACAACCACATTTTTCCATTGCCATTATTAAATATCATGTAAGTGTATGAAATGTGAAGGGGGTGACTGGGGCGAGCTTATGCATTCCATCGGGCATAATTCTGAACAACTCGGATTTTTTCTAAGAGAAGTAATGCCCGACCTAAGGTTTTATTCACAGACAGGCCGTCCTGAGTCCGTTCAATTGATTGTAAAGTCTTCAGGCCAATGAGGTAATTAGTTTCAAAAGGTTTCCTGGTAAAAGTTGTAATAAGTAGTTTGATACAAAATCGCTACCTCTTATAAATTTATACCACAAATACACCGAAGACCGTGCTGTAACTACATGCATTGCATATGTATATATAGAGGTATATAATATGGGCTACGAGTTAATAACGAAGCTGAAGATTATCTTGTTTCATATTACACCTCTGTTTGTACATAGGTGTTTATTTTAATAAGCATATCTTACCTATGTTTGAGGGGATCAGAGCTAACACACATATTATTAGATTTGCGAGATTAAACAGCGCTTGCAGAGGTCAATTTTTGCATAGGTGACCATTCTTCATACATCGAGACCTGTCTATACTTTGAAAAGCATATTAAACTGCCTTTTCTCGGGTCTCATACGAATACCTATGATAGTCGTTACAGGTGTCAACAGCCCAAAAAGTCTGACAATCGGTATATCCTTAGAGTATCTATACTTCTCATCATCTATCTATACTTACTAGGATTCCTCCTGTATAGTGGGTACAGTTTATATACATTCATGTCACATGCACGCACCCAGACCCGAAACAACTATTTGTAGATCATACAAATATTTGTTCCGTGCGGGAATCGAACCCACGATACGTAGCGCAAAAAACTACTATAACCCAAATCTGGTTAGACTGCCATTTCAACAACAAAGTATAGTCCATTCGCTCGAGCCTTATTTATTTCAACTATCTTGTTCTTAATTGTATATCTGTACATATTCTATTGCAGTCCCACACACTGGTCCCATTATCAGCTATAGTATACCTTACTTACCTAACCGCGGCTAGATATGAATTGTATATTATATGGATATTAAGGATTTTGTAATTTTATCAAGAAATTGAAACTAGATTCCATATAAAATTTTTAGTATTTCCATATAAAGAGGGCGAGCCTATTGCCATCTAGCGGGCACAGTTACAGCCTCTGTACTGCTACTAAAAATTTCCATACAGAAAAACCCAGTCGCACATAAAGTTTTTAATATTATAACTCTATACTTTCGCTTCGTTACACACAGCATGCTTAGCTGATTCACACTGACAAAGAACCTTAGGTACACTTCTCAGAGATTGCCGCGCTTTGAAAACGTCTCTAAAATTCTTGAAGCTTATAATATTTGGATATGTCATAAAGTTGTTGTTAGGACCCATTTTTCTAACTAATAGAACCTTATATCGTCTCGGGCGTTTCCAATTTAATAATATCTTTATAGGTATATAAAATTCCGGTGTGCGTGTGTTCGTAATTATTTTTATTCTAAACGGCTTGATCGATTTTGATGATTTTTTCTTTCTACTTATGGTGTCATCTGGATGGTTCTTAGCTCTAGTTGGACCTGGTAGGTGGCGGTACTATTACCCCCTGCCTAACACACCTTAGGGGGGGACCTTAGGGGGGGGCCTTAGGGGCCGCGAGCGCGCAGAGTGGGGACTCTGCTAGCGCTCTCGTTTAGCGACCCCCGAGAAGACGGCGATACGGTGTGGTCCCGTGTCGCCGTGCACACAGCACCCAGCGAGGGTAACGGGGGGACCTCTCTACAGTCTCCCCCGGGACGTGCACGAGGGGGTGGCCTCTTTACAGTCACCCCCTCCGGGAAGTGCCGTTCGGCAGGACACCGTGGTGGGCTTCGGTGCGGTCTTCTAAGAGTTCCCGAGGCCCACCATATGGTGTCGAGGCGGATCACCGTGGTGAGTTTACCCGGTAGGAGTCCGGCACACCCCTCCCAGGCGGAGGATAGCCCATGATGGGATCTCACCAGGCTAATCAAAAAAAAAAAAGGTGGCGGTATTATTAAGATAGAAAAAAACAGCTAGTAGAATATAAAAAAAAGGGTGACAAAGCGTCTGAAACACCATTAGCGCTTAAAAGTCATATTTTGAAATAAGACTTAAGGAAACAGATTGGACATTATATGCCATCCGTAGTTCCGCGAAATTACTAAAATAGATTCAACAATTTACTAAGATAACGTGTCTAATATTATTATAACCATTTATGCCATAACCCGAGTTTCAGCGAATCCAAGCGCGTTTTCCCAAAACCGCATATTACGCACTCCTACGCCATCACACATACCGACCGACTACGCTTAAACTCTATACACGCGACCTACAATTCTAATGGCCGACCTAAATGTCTATTAGATATAGTTTATTGTTACTGCATCATCCTACTGTTGGGCAAAGGCTTTCCCCCATTTCCAGACCTTTCGGTTTAGAGCCAATATGGGGCATTCTTTATTTAATTTGACAAGCTCGTGCCACCATCTCCTTTGTGGTCTTCATTCCACGTCACACACGTAATTTCACGTCATGTTAGACAACTTCATAATAAGTTAAACTTACTCCTCTGGCTCAGTGGCCCGAAGTGAGTCATAAAATAACATAAATATCTTTTGAATGTTTCTAGAACAACGACACGAATGATGACACAGTTGGCGTTGGGTTCGATTCCTACGGAACAAATATTTGTATGATCTACAGATTGTTTCGGGTCTCGTTGTGTGTTTCACATGTATATTTGTAAACTGTACCCACGACATAGAAGAAATCATCGTATAGGCAATGTTTTGTTTTTTTAAAGCAGCAAGAAACACTCTCACAGAAAATACCGCATCCATCTCCAACTCTGCTCTATATTCCGAGCTGCCCGTGCACTCCCAGCTTTGTGCATTATTGTTTCAGAGAAACATCTTCCGTTTTCTTTGTACATTGCCTTATTTAACCCTGCTTCCCAGTCGCCTTTATATTCAAATGAATTCCTTATGACCTCCTGTGAGTTTGAGCGTGTGAGATGATTTTGAAAAGAAGGTTTTATATCTTTGATTTATTATACTGAATGTGCTTATTGGTTAATGTGAGTTTTATTGTTTTAAATGAGACAATTTGACGATAAAAGCTCAGTAAGGTCAGGCATTAGCAACCTTTTTTATTTGAATCTATATAAGATTTCTCAAGCATTAGTTTGCTGAGATAGATCTTAGATGCACACACTCCCAGACCGTAATTAAACAAATATTTGTTCCATACTAGAATCAAACCCTCGTCAAGTAGTTGTAACATAAGAACATTGTTTTTCTTTACTATTCCTGTACTTATCTGTTATTATCATTGGCACTAAAACATAAAGATAAACATACACATATAGCATCACGCCTGTATTCCCCGAAAGTTCAGTTCTATACTGTATCTATGCCGTTATTGAGTCCTCCGACCAGGCAAGGTGGTTAGCCTGGCGGTCCAAAGCCCAACGATTGATGTCAGACATTCATACATATATGTGTTAGAATGGTTGTAAACTTTCATAGTGCGATTCAGGGTTTGTTGTTGTAGCTACAGTCTGATAGATGGCGCTTTACTTTTTGCCATGTTGCGAGTAGTAGTCGCTACATAGAAGGGCGAGCAGAATGCCGTATACTGAATACAATGCCAAACTCTATGCTGCAACTTAGAATTTCCATACAGAAACTCCCTGTATCACTTTGCCCGACCCGGGAATCGAACCCAGAACCTCATGCTCATTAGTCGCGCTTGCGTCCACTAAACCAATGAGCTCTAAAAAACAAAAACAATGTTAAAAAACCAGTTTGAAAACATACATTTTTTTGATTATCTCATGTTAGTAGGTACCTATCAGATAAGGCTGGTCTGAAGTTTATGTGGTGTCTGCGGCCCCCATTGGTCCGGAACGACAGGTGTGTCCCGGACACTTAATGAATCTGTTTTGAAGTTATACAGAGTGGTTGACTTTTTTTAGATGTTTTGTTAAACGTGCTAGTTAGGTATAGTGTAGAGGATTATGTAGTTGGAATCGTAAGTTTTGATAGTTATTTTTAAGATTTAATTAGCCCAATTATTAAGCAAAAATTAAATTAAATAATAACTTATTAATTCTAGTCATCGCCCACATTGTTTAATTGTAAAATGATATCTAACAATATCTAGTTTTTTCTGTATGAATGTTTCTTATGTCCCTGACGAGGTATCTTGGTCTGATGCAATGAATTTGATAATGATCTTAGTTTAAGGATGCTTGGGTTTATCCTTTGAAAAAGAATATACAATTTGTCTATCAGAAATTAAACTCTTAGTTATTACATTATTGACGTTTAGTACTTTCCATTAAATTTCTATTTTTAAAATATATACACCCTGTATCACCACCGTACACAGTAGGTACCTAATCATGTTTTATTATAATACTTGTTTATTACAGAAATACTGGTTGCCATGGGAACCGGCCATATTGATCAGTTTCTATCTTACACTAGCCATGATTGAGATAGGACATGATTTATGTTAAAATAGTTTTTTTATGGCTAATCGAAAATAATATTTTAGCGGGGACACTGTGGATATTTCTTATAAAAACCAAACGAAATACATTATTAGTATAAAAAAAGATATATATTTTTGTAACATATTTTCTTGAGTGACAGTACACTATGTGTGAGATTTTCTCTTAAAAAGACTATGAAACCATGTGCACAAAACAGTTCTGTAAAGTAGAAGAAAAAAATAACAATATTAAGATTAAAGTTTCTTTATGTTTTTTTCGTTTTTACTCCTCATTATGATTCCTGCTGTATCGTGAGTACAGTTTAGACACAAATCTTACAGGCCCAGTACAAAGAAATACAAATACCGTATCATACAAATAAGTTCCGAGTGGGAATCGAACCCACTACCCGTAGGACAAAAAGCCACCATGCCGTCAAGAGACGGTTTAAAACTCGACTTAAAAAAGGAGCGAACTCAAACCATATTTTTTTTTTAAATCTATAAACAGGTGTTACATAAAAAATATCAATAATAATTTATTTAATACTTCCTGAACAGCTTATATTTCATTTGAGACATAAAAGTCGGATTATGAACTACCTTACAATGGAGTAATCATAAAAATATTATCGTAATAAATTCGTAACGGCATAATAAAAACATTTCACTCATAAACTTTGGTTCCGTATCTTCTAGGAACGGTTCATAGACTATTTAATTAGAACCTTTATAGTTAAGCGTACCTTGTATACCTGGGTGACCCGGGTACGTCTTAAAACTGCGGCCAGACACCGGGGGACGGGCAGCAGCGTCCTCTCACTAATCGGTGAACCACTGCGATCCCCAAGCCGCCTGCCAAGCGTGGGGATTATGGCCACCCCCCCCCCCCCCTTGGGGGAGGCCTTCGTTCAGTAATGGACGTCTTTTGGCTGATGATGATGATGATGATATATAAAGGGAACCTTATATCGTAGTTAAACCCTTATTGGTGATGTCCTTCAAAAAGGCCAGAAGCGCAGTACCCACGACCGGCGTTCATGTATGAAACGATGCATGAATGTAGATGAAGGAAAAGGGTTTTGTAATCCGTAGTTTCTGCCTACCCCCATGGGAAAAAGACGTGACTTTATGTGTCTATGTCAAACCTATATTCTAATATTTGAAAATCATGACTGCTTCATTAGTTTAGTAGTTGCTAGCGCGACTTCTAAGCGTGAAAGAAGACACTTTGAAAACACATCGGAATAAAAGCGATTATTTTGCTTCTTATTTAGCGTTGACCATCCAGCCCAGTTTTCCACTACAAGGGGAAAGCTTATCCATTCAGCAATGGTGGTATAGAAAGTGATTGCCCAGGGTTAGCCAGATGATTATACCCATGGTTCGTCACTAGTAGCAAGGATAAACTATGGCCTAAATCGTTCACGGCCGTTTTTCATCTAAGAACTGTAATATAGATAAGCAATTAATAATATTAAATATATAACAATTAACATGATCAAAACGGTTTTGTTAAATAGACCGATACAAACAAAATTTGATAAGTACTTCACAAAATAATTTACTTAACGACAGCCAACTAATAATAATAATAATGTCCTCCTGACCGATTTCGGTCACGGCGCCCAATCTCACCGGAGATTAGCCAACTACGCAGAAGATATAATAGAGCACAAGTGTATGCGCAAACACAGGTGCTCTCTCTGTTCCTTCACTCTCATAGTCCGATGGGACGGCAATCCGACACGACCGGAGAGAAATCAGGTGCAGGACCAACGGCTTTACGTGCTTTCCGCGGCACGGTGTGTATTCACATACACGAAGACCCAGACCCGAAACAACTATCTGTAGATCATACAATACGTGTTAATTTTGGAATTAAACACTAAAATAACCAATACCAAACATTCCGCTGTAAACATTTGAATAATCGTTTTACAATCGATAAGTGCGTTCCTAATTCAATTTACGGTCACTTCAAAAGATTAATTTAATTAACGCAATCAGATTGAGTTCACTTCAAAACATTAAGAACCGGTCTTATTATGGGAACAACACGTTTTACGTTTGTCACGCTATTGTTGAGGAGAATACACACTGCATCATTTGAACAAAATCGGCTAAATAAATCGGCTATTTCGGCTACTTTTTTTGTTTGCTTTCTACGCTGCGCTGGTTATTATAATTAGCAATTAATTCTGTAATTTGGGAATGGATTGTTGCCGAGAAATAAACTAATGTGAGAGCCGAAACTTAGGTAAGTTTCGGCTCTTGACATGATTATATATAAATAGGGTCCGATCGCGTTTTGTATTTGGAGTTGTTCCGTAGATTTCATAATGAACCGCAAAAAAATGGTAATACAGATTTTGTTGCCATTATCACCATCCTTCGAAAGGGTGGTGAAAGATAAAAAGAGAAAGGAAGAGGAAAGAAAAGAGAGAGAAGGAGCCCACAAATGAGTTAATCATCCTTAATGCGAGGGGACGGAGGAAAGGTGACCTTTTTATTCCTAATATTCAGATAAAAAGTAAAGAAAAAATAAACTTGACATTTAAACATTTTTATAAAAGTCTAAATTGTCAAAGAGACTCTTGGATAAGTAAGTTGTAATCTGATTTAAAAAGTCATAAAACTTTCAACTATCTCTTGAGAGATAATAAAACTTTTTGGACATCTTTTCTCTTAGTAGGCCTACTTTTGTGTCCATCTTAATTTATGTATTGATTTAGTGGAAACCAGTGTTCAAGAAACATATTTAAGCGTGGGTTATTTGGCAGCTTTTTGGCATATTTTTTCCTTGTTTATAATAGTTTTTTCCTTATTAGCCTCGTGTTCATGAAAGCAAAGCTTTTTATTTCTATTCCCAGGCTGACAAAATCTTTCATAGAATCAATTTGATACAACCCAGAGTTGACACTAGTTCCAATTTTGAAATGTTGTCTTAAATAAAAATTATTTTGCGTTAGAAACACACATAAAATCAATGTCATCATTTTTAACTAGGTTTAAATACATTACATTAAATATATTATAAATTTTAAAATAAAAAAAACTAGCTTTATATAAAATAGACTCTAAAAACCACTAAACACAATCTCATGAAGTGGATATACTCCTTAACACAATCAACAGAGTCCCTTAATTTAACTCATACATACAAACCGATAATAAAATCCAGTGATGGTGATGAATTAACATTGAATACACGCCGTAAACATCGAGCGGCGATACAAAGACGTTACGGTGATAATGCGGTGATAAACTGGTGATTAACAGGATTGAGACCCGTCTCTATTTATCTTGTTTCGTGAGGCGCCTTTTGTACGGTAGTAGAGTGGTTGTTAGAGATTAGTTTGGTATTGTTTACGGGGATTCTACTGGCCTCTTGTTATGTGACATTGGTGACGTCATGACGTGACGTGTTCTTTCTTTTGTCTTTGGTTTTAGAATACGTAAAACGCTACCGTCATTTATTACCAACTAGCTTCCGCCCGCGGCTTCGCTCGCATTGATTACGAACCCGAGCATTTTTTGGGGTCATACTTAGCGCCATCTAGCGTTCTAAAGCAATTGCGAAAAAAGTTATTGTTCTTTCCCTCGGGAAAAGTACTTTTTTCTGGATGAATGGTACCCTATGTCCTATTCTGTACCCCTGACAACGTATACGCAAAATTTCATGATGATCGGCTCAGTGGTTTTCGCGTGAAAAGGTAACAAACAAACTTACTTTCGCATTTATAATTTTAGTTCGGATTAGTTAGGATTCGTATAAAGTTGCCAGTTTTTTCGCCTCTCTTCTCTTGAGCCTGCTTAACCTGCCAACGTGAATATACTAATATAATGCCTCTTTTGTACGTTTTATCTTTACTTGTACCATCATGACTATCTTTCTGGAAGTTAGGCAGAGATATACTGTTGTACACCTACATTTTACCGGTGCGTTATTGAGTCCCATGTCATAGGGGATAAATCTATTCTATCTTCACATATAGTACGAGTAATACACCTCTGCTTAACCCTTCAGAGATAAAGGCGTGATGCTATGTTAATATCAACCTTGTCCTCTGCAAATAAATATTCCGTAATTGAACCAAATTCACAATCTATGTCACAGCACTCAAAACAAAACACTAACAAACAAAACAAGAAGCGATATAAGAAAAAAAAATTTCTCTAATATTATTTACTGGCGCCAAAACTTTGCACTCAACCAGATTTGGGGTCACTTGTGGGTTGTTCACACGAAGACAATATTGTGTTATAAAATAAATTGTCACATATGGTGTGAAGTTACTAGGAATAATATTGACATCACCGACGGACGGTTGCTTCATTTGACAGCGGACGGAGAAAGAATTCTTAATGACAGTTTAGCATAGACTAAAGCACAACGCCATCTATCGGAATGACGAGATAGATGGCGATTAAATCCTTAATCACAATATGAGAGTTTACAACGATTTTAACACACATACCGTCGGCTTTAGGCCGCCAGGCAATAGAACCTCGCCTGGTCTGATGATCCTCTCTTTTTAAAGGAAGTCTAGTGGTCGCAAGCGCGACCGCTGAGCGTGAGCTTCTGGGTTTGATTCCCGGTTTGGGCAGTTTTATTGGGTTTTTCCGTTTGCAAATTCTCAGTAGCAGCACGGTTGATGATAATAGGCTTGCCTCCTATAACATCGGACTTAATAACAGCATCGGTGAAATAAAGGTGCCCAAGTACACCTCTGCGTAATCCTTCGGGGATACAGGCGTGATGCTATGTTTATGTAACATAAACAAGCCAATGTCATCTCATCATCAGTTTGTTAAAGGCAAACGGATCATACCGTTCTCTAACCTTCAATAACTTGAGGATACAACCACTTCTCCATCACTGCTTCCCTATTCAACCACATAAGTCCTATATGAATAATAATAATAATCATCTGCCTAGGCTTTTTCCCAATTACAAATCGGGTCGGCTTCCAATCTAACCAGTTGCGGCTGAATATCAGTATTTTACACGGAGCGACTGCCATCTGACCTCCGCCACCCACTAACAGGGAGACACTGACACTCTAAGGTTAGACTGGTTGTCAGACTTTTTGGGCTACTGACACACGTAACGACTGTCATAAGTCTTCGTATGACACCCGAGACCAACTGCTTGACGTGCTTTCCGAGGCACGGAGGGGTCTCCATATGTGAAAAATGGTCATCCATCCAAGGGCTAACCGCGTCAAGCGCTGCTTAACCTCGCAGATTGATCGATCTGCGCGGTAGCTACGAGCCCCTGTGAATAATATTAATAATAAAATAATTTTTTATTCATGTAGACCAGCTAAAGGCACTTATGAATAGTCAGACTCTAGTTGCACGTACCAAAGTGTCGTTTTCCTATGGAGAAGAACGGGCAAGAAATTCCATGGTTACTCTTTTAAATTCTGATTGTTTAAAATATCATATTTAAAAATACATTAATGCCTCAACGTTACGTGAGGAAAATGTAGTACGACGTCTAAACAAAACAAACTGATAACTATAATACCCGGAAATTTCTGATAGTACTGCCATGACAGTTATGAGCTGACCAGTCCCAGCAGACAGCACCCGTGTATGACGTATTTGTCAGCGTCACTCAGCTCAATCATAATGCAGGCAAGCAATATGTTTTATATGAACACACCCTTACGGCAAGTGTTTTCGTAAACTCGTGGATAAGTTGACAATTTGTTATAGGGTGATAGTGCTTTCAATATGGCTGTATTTCTGTTGGGAATATAATGTTTTTGTTAAGAAGTCCTTCAAAGTCCGTTATGAGCTAAAAGGGTTTGTAGGTTTTTTTTTTTTTTGTAGAGCTGCGCTACCTTTTTGGTTGCTATATCTACACTATATCAAACAGTTGCCGATTTCTTCGAATAGCCAACCCATTTTTGGAACCGTCCACCTAGAATCTTGACGTTTTGAAAGTACCTCCAAAGGCCCAGTGGAAATTAAAATCTTTGACTTTTAGCCGATTGTGACTATTGGTCTCAATATGGAATTCAAGTGGAGTAGAGCAGGACACCTGGCAAGGCGTGATGATGACAAATGGAGTAGAGCTGTGACCAAATGGCGGCCAAGGGCTGGGAAAAGGAATGTCGGTCACCCTGCGGCGAGATGGGCGGACGATATTGTTGCCATCAGGGGTCGAACATAGATGAGACATGCGCAGGAGCGTAGAAACTGGCACTTTCAAAGAGAGACCTATGACCGTAGCAGTGGGTGAAGTCAGGCTGTAGACGATGATGAATATTGGTCTAAATCAGTTTGACCTATAATAATCCACTCTTGTACAAAGGCTCCCATATTGATACAAACCCTTTAATCACCTAACTAAGAAGGTGAATGACCCTAAAGCCAGCTAGTCTTGATGCTTATGGCCGTCACCACCAAGCTATTTAGGCTGTATGAGTAACCAACAAAAAATGTCTCAAATCTAAAAACTTTACATTATTTTAAGTTACGAGAGCTATTCGTAATATGTCTCAGCTACCATCGGTTTCAAAATAAATACTTAACATATTTTTAAGTGACTAATAGATTTGGAATGCGACGTTTATGTATAAAGGTAACACAACACTGAATGAGAAAAGCTAATGCACTATATGTAGGCTTTAATATTAATATATCATGAGCGTCAAGTTTTTCGTTCAAGGCAATGCTATGAAGGAGAATTTCAGTAAGAAAAATGCATTCACATTTTTATGTTTTTCAATAGATGAAATATTTTAATTATTAGCAACTCGGAGATTGAATTGTACCTGATAGATGGCAATTAGCCTTGTGATTTATTACTTTAGACTAAATAATAGTATCTGCGATTTATGGATGTGTACCTACCAGTACACCGCTGCTTAACCTTATGGAGAATACAGCCGTGATGCTACGTCATTTAGCTAATAACCACAATCCTGTTTTTTAACTCTTGCGTCAGCCATTCATTTCTTTAAAAAAATCGGAGTTAATTTTGTTTCATTTTTGTTATAATTTTCCCCATTTTTAACCACAGTTTAAGCTTACACCAGTGTAGAGTAAGTAATTAATTGAGTGCTAGACATTGCTGTGGAGGCTTGGCACTCGTATCGTTGGCACACCTACTGCCTCTCAAGACAGGCCAGCCTTTGTTTTAATTAACTTTAACGGAATTTTATCGCTAGGATTGTGGCTATGTGTTTCATAGTTGCATTAATATACGAATTTGAGCCTATATAACATAAAATAGCATGACGCCTGTGTCCCCAAAGAATAAGTAGAGGTGTACTATTGTGCACCCACATTTCGCCGATGCTATTATTAAGTCCCATATAATAGGGGGCGAGCTTATTGCCGTCAACCGGGCACAGTTCCAAACTCCGTACTGCTACTGAGAATTTCTATACAGAAAAACTCAATAACACTTTGACCGATCCGGGAATTAAACCTAGGACTTCACGCTCAGCAACCACGGTTGCGATCACTAGATCAATGAAGTAGTCTTGAGGTTGGATTGGAAAGAGATATGTGGAAGAATTTGAAGAAGGCCTAGGAAAGATCGTTCGGGTTAACTAAAAATAATTAGGGACAGGAAGGAAGAGTGTCTTTTCCTAAGTTATCTTTACACGTTAAATATCTGAAATGAATGTAAAAACCAGTTTTAATTAATGTAAAGTTATGAAATTTTAATATAAAAACATTTAAACTGCGATACTTGGTAAGTACCAGGAAACAATGCTCTTAAATTATAATATTTTTTAAAGATTATTTACAGTATAAAAACTGCACTACCAACATTTTTTCTGAAGGTATGCTGCATAGAAAAATCTTGATAGTACACCTCGGTTATGCAGACTATTTATTCTTGCAATGTCACTTTATTCTTTCAGTTCAGAATTATATTTTCGACATAACATCGCTTTTACTGGACAGTTTCCTTACAAAAATGAATCATCAAAAGCTTCTACATTTTCTCAAAATCTGTTACTGATAATCTTTAATGTAAACAAATGCATCAGTCGGCCATTTTGAAATTATGTACTAACTAGTGAACACTTAAAAAAAATATCAGCAATGATTGAAAATGGAACACTTTATGCTTAATCATTCGAATTTTAATAATTCTGATTCATAAATTCGGAAATCACTCGACTGTAGCCAAATTCCAAATGAGTGAGTAGCAAATAAATTAAGTTTTCGAGGTATTAATGGTATTTCAATGTAGCAATAATATATTATTATATGAAATATAATTTAATACATAGTACCTCTATGTATTACAATAAATTATGTTTCATATAATTATTGTGAGTATCAGGATAGCGGGTTGATATCTGTATTTGATATTGAATTATATATCGCAAGATAATCCTACGGTTTATTATTATATTATTTGGTACCTCCATTAGAAAAATAGTACCACACAAACACTAGATATGCTACTATACAACTAGTTTTGAAGATTAGTTTTCTTAAATTAAATACGAAATTGTATTTAGAAAAATGTTCACCAGTATTGGCCGTCGAAAAAAAACACAAAAAAATTATTTAGCAAATGTAACAATTACGTCACGGCGACGTCAGAATGGCGGGTCGACTTCTGGATTTAGGCAATTCCGAAGCTAGATTTAGAACATAATTGGTACCTCTCCATATACAAGTTTTAATACACAATAGATGGTTTTCTTGGATCTTAATTTTATTATAATACCGTCTATATACTAATTTTTTTACCCGGGTACGTCTTAAAACTGCGGCCAGACACCGGAGGACGGGCAGCAGCGTCCTCTCACAAAGCGGTGAGCCACTGCGATCCCCAAGCCGCCTGCCAAGCGTGGGGATTATGGCAAACCCCCCCGAGGGAGGCCTTTGTTCAGCATTGGACGTCTTCTGGCTGATGATGATGATGATGATGACTAACTTTTTGGGCTTATTATATATAACAGATTCTGATGTCAACCCGCCGCCCTGACACTCAATAATAATTCACATAATAAGTAATAATATCTTCTTTGTATCTCGACTTTTTTTTCAGTGTTATAAAGGTCAACGCACAATTAATCGCTGTCAAAAATAAACAACAGCAAATTAGTTACACTTAACGCTTATGCACTGTGATCGTGAGCTTCCAATAAAATGCTGTTGTCTCTTTTTTATGCTAAGAGTGATATAGCGTTATCTCTTTCGCGCGGCACGCTTAGTGGTGCAGAATATGGAAAATTTTAGGATAAAATAATGTAACAATTATTATAAGTTGGTTCTATAATATTTAATTAAATTAATAATTGCGTTGATTTTTGTACAGCTACGCAATACGCGCAAAACGTATATGTATGCAGTCGTACTATCAATGTCTCCAACAAAAAAATTCAAGATTTTTCTGTAGTATATCGAGTGATAGAATTGTTTACACATTCAAATTGTCATTATAAATGACAACATTAGATTTTTGATCAAAAATATATTATTACTAGATTCCGACCGCGGCTTCGCCCGCGTGGATTATGAACCCGTACATTTTTCCGGGATAAAAAATAGCCTATGTGTTATTCCAGACTATAATCTATCTCCGTGTCAAATTTCATTCAGATCCGTTCAGCCCTTCTAGCGTGATTGAGTAACAAATATCGATCCATCCTCACAAACTTTCACATTTATTAAGTAGGATACTTTAGCTACTCTGCAATGGTGGTATCGAGGCTGACTGCCCAAGGTGGGCCAGATAATTGTATGATTCGTCTCTTGTGCTGGCTCTTTCTTTGCACCTCCAAATTAGCATTTAGGACAAAATTTATCTAGCCGTTAATTTGATATTAGAACAGTTTTTGTATGGACTTATCAGAAGAATAACTATTATATATAATATGTTATATAAAATTTTTACTACCCGGGACCCTGGTACGTCTTAAAACTGCGGCCATACACCGGAGGACGGCAGCAGCGTCCTCTCACTAATCGGTGAGCCACTGCGATCCCCAAGCCGCCTGTCAAGCGTGGGGATTATGGCAAACCCCCCCCTTGAGGGAGGCCTTCGTTCAGCAGTGGACGTCTTCTGGCTGATGATGATGATGATGATGATTTAAGCTGCGTTTTTTATCAAAAAAAATATATTGCGAAACTTTTCTCGTCAAGTGACCCAGAGTAGTCGCAATAGAAAAAATATTTTTTCCAGCCGCGAGCCTCCTGCGTTTTGATATAAATGAGAAGCTTCTGGCAACCTTGCATATACAATTCACTTTAATTACCAACGTGCGAACTAAAGAAAGCTAAACTATAATCGGAAAAATATCGCTACGTCCCTCAAGTTTTTTTTTTTTACTTTTTTATCTACATTTTTGTGTACTACACGCTCCGCTTAGCACGCGGTTGACAATTGTCTATTCAAAATTAAAAATGTCTAAGGATAGCATCAACAATTTGTCTAATGGGTTCTGTAGGTATTTTATAACATAACATAGCATCACGCTAGTATTTACAAAAGGTTCAAAGTCAAAGTCAAAGTCAAAGTTTTTTATTTCAAGTAGGCCTTTTCAGGCACTTTTAAAAAGTCGAGACTCTAGGCGCTAGGTTCCAAAGGGGGTAGGTCCTATGGAGAAGAGACCGGCAAGAAACTCCATGGATACTCTTTTCAAAAACAAAAAGTTAATTTACAATTAAAATCTTAAATTAACATGCATTATATAAGAAAAAATACAAACTTAATAGAATGCTACTTACACAATGAGGCAATACAACATGAGTTAAACAATTGTTTCGAATATAAACTAAAAACGGGATAAACAGATCAAAGCGGATAAAACAGAAATAAAAAAATACAAAAAAGAATAGAAAATATTGAAACATCAAGAATGTCCAGATATGTAAAGTGAATCTAATATAAAATAGAATTAGTAGACACAATGGATAACCAGGGAAGCCACATGTGCAGAAGATATTCAACGCCACACGTCTCTATCGTCAACATAGTCTTTGATCCTATAATATGCTTTCTTTGTGAGAACAGATTTAACGTGGATTTTAAATTTCTTACCGGTAAGATCGGTTACAGTTTTCGGTAGCTTGTTATAGAAGCGTACACCGTGTCCTAAAAATGATTTATTTGATTTAGTCAATCTAAATTTTGGCACCACTATTTTGTGTTTATTTCTAGTATTAATGTTGTGAACGTCGCTATTGATACTAAACATGTGAAGGTTCTTCCGAACGAACATTATATTTTCTAGAATGTAGAGGGACGGTAGTGTTAAAATATCGATTTCTTTAAAAAAATCCCGTAAAGACTCGCGTGGGCCCATGTTATAGATCGCACGGATCGCCCTCTTCTGTAATACAAAAATTGATTCTACATCCGCCGCTGATCCCCACAACAGAATGCCATAAGACATAATGCTATGAAAGTATGCGTAATATACCATTCGGGCAGTAGCTATATCTGTTAGGCAGAAGTGTACAATTGTACACCCATAATCGAGTCCCATGTAATAGGGGACGAGCCTATTGCCATTTACCTTTACCGGTTTATTTACATTTACCGGGTACAATTTCAGTTTTCGTGTCGTTACTGAGAACCTTTCCATACAGAAAAACTCAATAACACTTTGCCCTACCCGGGAATCGAACCCACGACCTCACGCTCAACAGTCACACTTAAGACCACTAGACCAATAAGGCAGTCACAGATAAGTCCAATACTGTTTTTTTCACTATCAATAATTCGTTCCCTTTTATTGAAGGAACCCTAATTTCAGTAAAAACAAAACAAAAGACGATATCCGGATGCAACGGTCTTTGAACATGAACCGAACCATACTTAATCAGAAATGTCAATGTTAACTAACTAATAACTACTTAGGAGCTATTTTTTTGTGCTACTAATTTTGTAAACACGCATACAGCCCGCCTGATATTTTGTGTGACTAATACTCGCAACATAGCAAAAAGTAAACCGCCATCTATCGGACTAAAGCGACAACAACAAACCCTGAATCGCACTATGAGAGTTTACAACGATTCTAACACAATACGATTGTTCGACATCAACCGTCTGGCTTCGGCCCGCCAGGCTAACCACCTTGCCTGGTCGGAGGACCTCCCTTTTCAATGGAGGAACAGCATACCTCGTTCCTCGATAGACGTTTGCAACAGCTGGGGTAGTACAAGCGTGTTGCCGACTATAAAAATAGGTCACGCCCTTTTTGAAGAACCCCATGGTCTTAGTATATAGTATGTAGTCTCTTGGATAACCTTATTGTGCGTAGGAGGAAACTCTTCTGAAAGTGTATAATCTTAGACCATTTTGTTTTAAAATTAGACTTGGAAATGCCCGAATCACTCTCATGTAAGTAATAATAATGTCGTAAACTAGAAAACAAAATAATAATAATTGAGGAACATACTTAGTTGTGATCCGTATTTCTTCACTTCACAGTTCTTAAATCCATATTACTACTAAAACTTTATATACTGCTGGACCCCGGAATTGAACTCAAGACCTAACGTTCAACTTTCTTGCTTGCAACCACTAGATCAATGAGTCAGTCACTCTAGATATTATTTTTTCCTTTATTAAAACGTCGCCCCGCACTAGCAATAAATCTTGTATCGTAAGCGCGTTTAATAACACATAAATTCCACATTCACAAAGACCTAGACCCGAAACAACTATCTTTAGATCATACAAATATTTGTTCCGTGGGGAAAATCATTCGATCTGTCAACCACTGCGTCAACCGTACCCTCTATAATATCAGGTGAAATTCCAGTCTCTAGACCTCTACTCGACAGTTTTTTTTTGTTAAGCCTTGTGTATCATCTTTCAAGGCAGTTCTGTCTATCTACCGCATTTGGTTGGTCCCTTTATAATCCTATGTCTACATCAGCTGAAATCCACCTCAATTATTTTTTGCCTCGTCCTTATCAAGGGAATAATTGTCTCTTTGCTTAAGAAATTTCGTGAGGAAGGGCTGTGTCCAAAAATAAACAGATTTAACAAAGAATTTGCGGAAGCGGATTGTCTTTTGAGAATTTTTTAAATGCTTTTTAAGCTTCTAAAATAATCTGGTGTTGAATTTAAAAAATAAATTTAATTGAAATGCCTGGTGTGTAAAGTCTGGCGCACCCGTTAATTGTAATTAAGAGTTCCTACGTAAAAACCGCCTTATTATCTCATTGTATTTATAAATATATAAATATATATGTATAAATATATTTTCTTTCTTTCCTTCTTTCTAAAGCTGAAAATACCTTGGAGAGACATGTCTAAAATAACATAGCATGTGACATACGAACGCTATCAAACCCAGGACTTCACACTCAGATGAAAACAAACCATATTCTCAATCAGAAAGTCAAAATCATTTCCGTATTTATTTATATATACTTTTATGTACAAAAATGGAACAAAAAGCGGACTACTATGGGCCATTAAATATGCATATCAACTCTTTTAAACCGTTTATCCACTAAAATAAATGCAGCTTTAGCTAAGTTAATCTCAGTCTATCAGATTAAATATTCTTTTCTATTTGTCCCGAAGGCCAGCTCAGGCTAACAGCCTGCAGGGACTAAAAAGCCCCGCGAAATTAAAATGTTTCAATGTGATTTGACTTCTTGCGGTACAGTAATGGTTCTGTATATGGAATTTTATGTTTTGGTATAGTATGGGGTTTTTAGATACTCAATACTGGTTGTAGAGACCACCGCTTATAGTGCTTGCACTTTTAACAAGATTTAACTTAAAGAAACATTCCACGTCAATGTGAAACTGTCATAAGACTGCACTATTTGATAGAAAATACGTCTAATATAAACCTGGGGGTCTAAAGCTTGATTCTATTTTTTTAACTGACCGCTGTTAATTTCATTCCTTTACATTTAGTGTAAATGAGATTCGACTACAGTTTAAATTATTATTTGATAGTTACTTTGGGTTTTTGTGGATATAATGCTAATTTAGCATAGAACCTCATCATAATGTACCTATTAGAAAATAATAATTTATTATCTATCAAAAACTAAAGAAAACATCCAGCATTCAACATGAACTCTAATAAAAGATCTGTAAACATCTGATTACGGTACCCGATTTAAAGAACTATTTAGGTCTTGACGGAACTCTAAAAAGACGGAAAAAGTTCGTCTGTCCAGTCGAGCTAATTACACCCGTTTGCCGTCTAAAAACTCATTCCGAAATAATTAATTATAAGAGAGTTAATGTTTGGGAACGTGTTTGCGCAACGAGATTTGCTGTTGCAAATGTCCATTGATGTGTCCATCTATAGTTTTGATATATCATAAGATACATAGCATCACGCCTGTATCCCCAAAGGGTTAGACAGAGATGTACCTACTACTGTGTAGTGTTGCCCAAAATCAGTCTTGGTCTTGCAGTCTTGGACTTGTTCTTGCATTTTTGCAAGACCAAGACCAAGACCAAGACCGCGTAATCTTAGCAAGACCAAGACTGACCGTGCAAGAGTCTCGCAGGTTTAGTCTTGTTCTTGGTCAAATCTTGCACGGTCAGTCTTGGTCTTGGTCTTGCTAAGATTACGCGGTCTTGGTCTTGGTCTTGGTCTTGCAAAAATGCAAGAACAAGTCCAACACTGCAAGACCAAGACTGATTTTGGGCAAAACTACTATTGTGCACTCACATTTCGCCGATGCAGTTATTAAGTGCTATGTAATAGGGGGTGAGCATATTGCAATGAACCGTGTACAGTTCCAAACTCCGTGCTGCTACCGAAAATTTCTATAGGTAGGTACAGAAAAACCCAATAACACTTTGCCCGACCCGGGAATCGAACCCATAACCTCACGCTCAGCAGTTGTGCTTTCGACCACTAGACCAATGGGCAGTTTACATAGCGCAAAGATTAATGATAACATTAGATCTAGTTCCGTAATTTCTCGTCATTCTCATAACAAATATTATTTAGACGGCACGGTTGGCGCAGTGGTTGAGACATCGACTGCTGCGCTAGGTGTCGCGGGTTCGATTCCCGCACAAACAAAATATTTGTATGATCTACAGATAGATGTTTCGGGTCTGGGTATTTATGTATGTGAATATACGTGTTTGTAAACGCACTCACGACACAGGAATTATTCCTAGTGAGGCGCAAAGTTAAAAAAAAAAAGTTAGTGTCACATGAGAAGGTCGCCCAAACAATAATAGATACCCACACAACATATTTGGTACTCATCATCAGCTAGAAGACGTTCACTGCTGAACGAAGGCCTCCTCCAAGGGAGGGATTTGCCATAATCCTCACGCTTGGCAGGCGGATTGGGGATCGCAGTGGCTCACCGATTAGTGAGAGGACGCTGCTGCCCATCCTCCGGTGTCTGGCCGCAGTTTTAGGACGTACCCGGGTCACTGGACGTACCCGGGTCACATATTTGGTACTACACGCCTCCAATTAGGGGCGTAACACAAACGATCACCAGTTTGCAACAAAGGGTATTTTTGAAGTATCACGTTGGTTTAGGAAGCACTGGAAAAGGCCGATTCAACATGAATTTTATATTTTTTTGTCCGCGATTTAAGGTACTGCGGAATAAAAATAAATGATACATGCAGGTGTCTTCATTTGGCAAGTAATTGGTATTCTGCGCAATGTGTTACGGGTTCCATTCCCGCACGGAACGAAAATTCGTATGGCTTATTCAGGGTCTAGTGGCTCGTAAGAGTTTTTCTTTCGACAATAGGTTATGGAAAATAAAAATGAAAAGTATGGCTTATTGAAGCTCTAGAGACTCGTAAAGGTTTTTCTGTATCCCGACCATAGGTTACGCAAATCAAAAATATAGGAATATAATGTGCGATTACGATATGACGTCACTCAATTGCGCGCGCACATTTTTTTTATACATTTTTGTGTTACGTCACCTACATAACAGGGTTGCGAATTGGGTAGGCGGTTGAGTGATTAATACCAGAAATAATTAATTATACTTTTTATAAATTTTACGGGTTTGTAGCGACAACTACTCGCAACATGGCAAAAAGTACAGCGCCATCTATCGGAGTGAAGCTACAACAACAAACCCTGAATCGCGCTATGAAAGTTTACAACGATACTAACACATATAGTTGGGCACGTTGGGCTTTAGCTGCCAGGCTAACCACCTTGCCTGGTCGGCTGGAGGCCCTTCTGGTCTCGCCTTTTGCCCGGTTAAGCAGTAAAAGCTCCCTGAGCTAACTGCGAGAGACAACTCAAAAAAAAAAAAAACCTTGCCTGGTCGGAGAATCCTCCCTTTTCAATGGAGGAACATCATACCTCGTTCCTTCATTGGCTCATTGAACTAACTTTTTTCTTTACCTTTACTGTCCCACAGCTGGGCAAATGTGTCCCACATATCATTCTACACCTTTCATCATATTCCTTCCTCTGGCCAGTTCATAGCAAAGGCATACAAATCGTCACGCTACAAATAATATTCAAAAAAAAAACTGACCATCCTTTTAACCCTATATCGCTGTCGGTACAAAGGCGTATCCCCAACCCTTTTTGCGATATAACATTACCAATTTATTAATTGTCCGCTAATAGGGTACCAATTATAATTGCGTTTTATCCTACTGATTAATTATTTAAATTATTATTGGGGTGATTTTAATTGTTAGTGGTTGTTTTCATACTGTGGTTTTAAGTTGTATTTTGTGGATCACTTAAACTGAATAATTTAATCTGTTAAATATTTTCATAATCAACTACAACGGTACATATGTACATTTGAAAATACAGCGGTTTAGCGTTTGAGTTTTTACGCTAAGGGTGGTAACTTCGTTTATTTATTATTATTTTATTATACACTTTATTGTACACCACATAACATAGATAGGACAGACATATACAATTATTTGTGTACGATGGGCGGTCTTATCGCACAAGGCGATCTCTTCCAGACAACCTTTGGATAAGAAATATTTTTTTCATTTTGAATTGTACAAGTACATACTCACGATGCAGGAAGAGTTCTGTTGATCATAGATCATACTAAAAATATGGTAAATAATGTCTATAGTAAGTAAATGTGGCAAAATAGATTTTAACACAGGCACTTTTAAGTAATTTTGCGAGTAATCGGAGTATTAAACCCTATTTTGTACATGAGTATCGGAACAAAAAAAAAACAAATGCAGAATGCTTGCCTAATGCATAAGATGGTTTAGGGAACTGCGTCTTCACCTCAACGTGGCACTTTTAATTGATAATAATAAAAGTACCTTCCGTCCCCACGACAGTTTTGATGTCCCCTATGTCTCCACTTCGTTAGTTCCCTCCACGCCGATCTCCTTTGTCGTTTCTTCCTAACTAAAATACGACCCCAGTCTACAAAGTGTCACATAACAGCTAGATAGAAGCTCGTAATCCGGCCGCCATATTGTGACAATTTCTCCCCCGTGCGTCGATCCTAAAATAATTGAAGCCAAGATAAAAACGGTGCTGACAGTATGTTCATAATATAAGCTGGTGAAATGTTTTGCTGAAATATGAGAGAAGTGTTTTTTATTTATGTTTTGGGTGCTTTTTGTGCTGTTAGTTTGAGAGGGTTAATAATTTGACGCTAGACATTGAATGTTATTTGGACGGTTTTTTTTTTGTTAGCTAGCCAAAAATACTTAAATTTATGTTAAAAAAGGTATATCATATTAGTTAACTATTAAAAAATTGGTTGTAAAAGTTGAGCTATGAAAATAGGTATTTCTTGTTTCTTATGATTTTATATCTTAGATACAGTTTACATACAAAATTCACATGTATAAACTCAGGTCAAGTATCATTGTACCCTACGGCGTACAAAAACAATGTGCACGCGTTTTTTTATAATTTTACATAAATGAGAGCGCGACCCACGAGTTTAATCTCCATACTAAAAATGTGTGGCAAGTACCAGACCAGTACCGTGTGGTACTGGTCTGGTACTTGCCACACTCGCGGGTGCTATCCCAAAAAGTCAATTGCCTAGCCACTTAACCCAGACCTCAAACTTGTATGAGTTTTCCGCAATCTTGGCCGTAGCTACCGTTTAGCCAAAAGTTTATGAAAACAACGTGCGCACTCATTTATTTATTTAGGATAGTACCCGCGAGTGTGGCAAGTACCAGACCAGTACCGGGTACTATCCCAAAAAGTAAATAGCCTAGCCATTGTCTTAGTCCCATGTGACATTTTGGGCAATTTCTCATTACCGTTTGGTAATGAAAAATTGCCAAAATGTCACAGTATAATTCCAATGTTTTAATACCACTTTAGCACTTACCATAATTGTAACAGCCTATAGATCATAACCAAGATTTTATGATCGCATAAATGAATCAGCCGCCATTGTCATACAAAATGAATGGCCGAACCATTCACTTAGAAGTACTATTCATAAAACTGATGGGGAGATACGATATTGAAACGGTACTACTATTATTATGCTCGCGACCCTCTGCGAGGGTGTTGTCTCCCTGTGATAAACATAACATCAGGCTTATATTCCTCCAAGGGGTATGCAGAGATGTACTGTAAATCTACATATTGCCGCTGCTGTTAGTGAGTCCTATTGCCATCTACCGAGCACAATTTCAAACTCCAGGCTACTACTAAGACTTTTCAGATAGAAATGTCTAGACCCGGGAATCGAATCCAGGACCTGACGCTCAGCAGCCGAGGTTGGAAGTGCTGAACCAATTACGGAGTAGTGTGGAACAAAATAGATTAGTTCGTCTAGCAAAAATACTTATAAAAAAACTGATACCAGGATTTGTCCCGAATTTACGGAACAGTTTACAACCAAATAATCTATACATCTATACATATAAATAAAATTGGAGTGTCTGTTTGTAATATTGAAATAACCGTTTTTTACTACATGCATATGAATATATATACGGCACCAAAATAACATTTTTTACAATTTTTGTCTGTCTGTCTGTCTGTTTGTATAGGCTAATTTCTGAAATGGCTGGACCGATTTTGACGGGACTTTTATTGGCAGGTAGCTGATGTAATAAGGAGTAACTTAGGCAACTTTTATTTTAGATAAAAATAGGGTGAAACTAAAAACACTAAAAAATACATTGTTAAGTTCCGACATCCACGCGAACGAAGTCGCGGGCACAGCTAGTTATATACTAAGCACAAACTTGATAATACGTGAACATAGATAGGTTATTTATTCGTAGTCGTAGGGATAGTTACTCGTAGTTATATCTACTATCCTTCGAGTCCCTATTTTATTTTCTAATACATAACTACAAATAATGTATCTGCATGTGTACATACCTATATACATAAGCTTACAATGTAGGATCCATAAATAACACTGTACTGTATCTATTCAAGAATCGCGTAATGCAATATGTAAAAGATATATCGTTTTGCAGTGAGAGTAGGGTCACTCCCTAATTGCGAGTACAGATGGCAAAAAAATACTTATAAAATATTATTTCTTGACTTGATTAAAAGCAAACTTGTCTGGAATAAAATAAAATTGCAATTAAGTGAGTAAAATTATTTGAATAACGAATTTAAATTGTAAAAACATATTTTTTTTAAATTTTAATGTCTGCCTATCCCTTCTAATTTCAAATAAGTCTATTTATTTAACTTTGTCGCTGATATTTTTATCCTCGGCGACGGTATTCAAAGGTTTCGTATCGACAAACAAAATAATGAGATCCAATTTGGCAGTATAATTCAGAGTAATATCGCATCTGAATAAACACTACTTGTAACTGTAATTACATTTCCAATATTTGTGTTGACTTTATGCCCTTTGATTCTATGATAAAAATAGCTTGCTATTTCTGTATACGAGATTTCGCGTGATTATGATAGAATTTTAGTTCAATGCGCGCGCATGGTGTTTTCATACTGTTTTGGTTTGATAGGAACTACGATTCTGGTTGAGGGTCTTGTGTCATTATAAATTTGGCAGACGAGTTACTTTGTAGATGGGCAAAATTTAACTGATTGTTTATACTAAAGTGAACGTTTGACACACACCACTCTGGGGGTCGATTCCACTGACTAAACTGCAATCTAAATGCAATTGACCCACGACTTTTGTACAGTTTTTAGATAAGAAAACCATGGACGTACTGTTTGCAGCCGGCCGGCAGACAAGGGTTGATGGCTGACTTTTCGTTTTTAAAAATCATACTGAACTACGAACTTTACAATTTGAATTCCTGTCCACATTTTTTTTTATATTAACTGCCTCAAAACAAACCTCAACAACAAAGCGGTACAAACTATTCATAATAATTACAATGGTTTAAATTTTTTTTGCTCACCCTACTTTCCCACTAACAGGAAAACACACTATCTTGCATTCGGAGAAACCAACAAATTGTTAGGTTAAAATTTTATTTTATTAATCTATTTACAACACAGATCAACAACGTAAACTATAATAAATCTTTATTTAGGTAATGAAAACAGATTCACGCATCTATGAAATGTAGAGACTATAAGTGCATGATTCCAAATAACTGATCCCATGGACAAGAACCGGTTTCAGAAGTTATACGTACAACTAACCTGATATCGTCTGGTACACCCTGGGCGGATAGCCTCGATTACACCATTGCTGACTGCTGCATCTTTAACACGACAAAAGAAGAAACTTGCTATATCAGGAAGGTTGAGAACCTAGTACCTCTTAATCCTTAGTTAATCTATGATATCGTTATTTAGAACAGGATATATCTCGTCACTCATGCTCCACAAAATGCAATACCGTATTTCACAATTTTGGGGAGCCAAAACGATCCCTGTGTGAGAATTTATCGAACTGATCTACCGAGCCTGCACAATCAACAAGATTACACTGCACGCATATATGGCATAGGGAGGGTGTTTAGGTGCACACATCTTCACGGAGGAGATATTTGGGGTTATTTAGGGGTGGTTGGACTTTATGCTTGGAAGCGACGTGGGTCATAAGGACAGGTGAATTGTCATTCTATTTTCAAATCTAATAATGTATTTTTTTAAGCGGTATTCATTTCTTTTACGAAAGATTAGATTTTACCCGGGTACGTCTTAAAACTGCGGCCAGACACCGGAGGACGGGCAGCAGCGTCCTGTCACTAATCGGTGAGCCACTGCGATCCTCAAGCCGCCTGCCAAGCGTGAGGATTATGGCAACCCCTTGGGGGAGACCATAGTTCAGCGGTGGACGTCTTCTGGCTGATGATGATTATATTTCGAAAAAGCTCATTAGAAGTCACTAAAATTAAATAAATTAAAAAGGATGAAAATAAACTTGAACGAGTGACTTTGTCAATTCAATTAAAATCTAAATACCTGCATAATTGTTCATTTACGCTATTTATAAGAGGCTCATTGGCATAGTGGTTACTGAGCATTATTTCCTGAATTCAGTCTCCAGATCTCGCCTGATCTCTACTGAGTTTTTCTATGTGGAAATTCTAAGTAGCCGTCCGATATTAGGAATTGTGGCCTATAGATGGCAATAATGGGACTTTTAAAACAGAGGTTTAAAACGGCGTACCTCTGCCTATCCATTCGGAGAATACAAGCGTGATGCTATGTTATGTAATCCCCAATATCCACTTTTTTCTACCATCTCCGTTGCACCCTCCAGACATATTTCAACAAATAAACACTTTAGCTAGTGCGCCAAGCTTGGGGTAACTGTTAAATAATTAGCTAGGGTCTCAAGTGGTAAATATTGTTAGATTGTTTACATGTCTGTGTTGTTCACGGTAATATTAGATGGAAAGGTGGTCTCACTGGTCTAGTAGACGCACGCGTTTCTGCGCGAAGACTGGGGACTGACACCAGGGTCGTTTAAAAATGTTTGGGGTATTACACAGTAGCTGCTTAGACCCCATAACGACTGTCATAGGTATTCGTATGACATCCGGGACCAACTGACTTGATATGTGAAAAACGGTCGCCCATCCAAACACCGCAGCAAGAGCCGCTTAACCTCGTATTTCAAGGAAGGATTAGCAAAAGCATTTCAACTATACACTATTATAAATGCGAAAGTAACTCTTTGTGTATTTTTGTTATCTCATCACGACTAAACCACTGAACCGATCGTATTAAAATTTTACAAAGGGTTAACTTGGGTCCTGGGGAAGAACATATAAGCTTATTTTTATTATTGTAACAGAACACTCACAAACTGAGAATGAGGCTCTGTTTTCGATTTCCGAGACGGGCTGGTTTTATAGGGATTTTCTGAATGAAAACTATCAGTAGCAATACGGAGTCTAAAACTGTGCCCGGTAGATGGCAATAGCCTCGCCTCTTATTACATGGTACTCAATAACAGCATCAGCGAAATGTGGGCATAAAATTGTACACATCTGTCTAACCCTTCGGGGAATACAGTATGAGGCTATGAAACAAAACACTTACTATATAATACACATTTTGCTTGGCATATTGTGCTCTCTTAACATATCTCCGATAGTAATTGATTGGTTTCGTAGTTATCTGTCTGGCCGCCGACAACGTATTCGCATAGAAGATACGTTATCTTCATGGTGTGATACATATGTTGGTGTACCACAGGGTGGCGTTATTTCTCCTTTACTCTTCGCAATTTTTATAAATTCAATATCTAATCAACTTCTCTCTTCCTATCACCTTTATGCTGATGATCTTCAGATTTATTCACAAGCTCCGCTGGGAACGCTGTCTGAGGCTATTAAAACCATAAATGTAGATCTTGCCAAGATATCCGAGTGGAGTGAATCTTATGGACTTAAGGTTAACCCTTCAAAAACCCAAGTCATTGTTGTTGGCAGCTCTAGGATGGTTTCGAAAATTGACTGGTTGCAACTTCCAAAGTTTTCTTTGACGGTACTCATATACCTTTTAGTGATAAAGTGAAGAATTTGGGTATATATATGGATAAGCACTTGTCATGGGGTCCACAATTGCAGGAAACTAGCCGCAGAATGTACGCGTCAGCAGGATCCTTGAGACGCCTGCGCAATTTTCTCCCGACTGCCACTAAAATTGCGCTTGCAAAATCTCTTCTACTTCCCATACTTGACTATGCTGATGCCAGCTATCTCGATATTACCGAGGAACAATTAGATAAACTTGAGCGACTTCAAAACTTTTGTATAAGATTTATATTTGGTTTACGCAAATATGATCACGTGTCAGAATTCCGCGCTAAACTCAAGTGGTTACCAATACGCCTTCGTCGGAATGCTGATATTGTTTCTCTGCTTTACAGTATTCTGTTTAATCCTTCAACGCCATCTTATCTTAAAAAACGCTTTGAGTTCGTTCGTGATACACATTTGAGATCCTTGAGATCATCAGAAAGCTTAAAACTAAAGATGCCTAAGCATACTACAACATTTTATGACCACTCATTTACCGTACAGGCTACCCGCTTATGGAATGCACTACCTGAGTCTGTGCGACGTGCTCAGTCGCTGGTCTGCTTTAAAGGAATGGTAAAAGTTCACTACTTGTCCCTGTAGTTGTTATCTGCTATTTCGTTTACATTTTAATTAATATATATGTATATATATATATGTATTTATTTATCTATTATGTTTAAGTAGTATTACATGTATATTTATTTCATTGAGATATTTGTTTATATAAATGTTTATTAATGAGTTAATATTCGTACACCGACCATTACCCTCTATATTTTCTTCCATGATTCTTTCCATGCACTGGTTGTCTGGAAGAAATTGCTTTTAGCGATAAGACCGCCATTTGTACCCTATGTGTAAAATGTATTTTCGCTTTGTAGTTTTTCCTCTGGTGTACAATAAAGAATACTCTATCTCTATCTATCTATCTATCTACACGTGAGTCGTGGGCACAAAAGCTAGTTAAAATACATTTCAACAGCTCATTATGAAACTCTTGATCTGTTTAAACATTGGGAACCAGTGGCGTGCAATGCATAAAGACAAAAAGACACTACCTACCCTACATATCGCAGATAAATATTTGTTATAAGATATTTGAGGTGGCAAATAACATACATCATTATTTAATCGACAAGACGACAAACCAATACTAACATGCAGTAGGTATTATTGGTAGGTAAGCTTTCTGCCTACCCTGTCTAGAAACTCTGTGCACGCCGCTGTTGGGAACGCTTCATAATACCATCACATAGGGATAATAAAATGGTTAAGAAACATAATGATTTCATTTTTCCTCAAAGGAAAAGAGGAAAAGTTCCGGAGTAATATAGTTCGTGGATGTGGCACTGAATGTGGTATTATGTTTTTTGAGAAATGAGGGATCGGTTCCCAAATTAGATCTACGATTTTAAGCGCCCATGAGCATGCGCAACATGTTAACTTATAGTAATAACTAGCTTTCGCCTGCGTCTTGCCCTGCGTGGATTACAAACCCGTGCTTTTTTTGCGCGGAACCTATCTGCCAGTGAAATTCCCCTCAAAATCGGTCCAGCCGTTACGAATTATGACTTTTATAAGCAATTTTTGATGCCTTGGGTTACATTATTGCAATTTTCGTAGGGATCTCTATTTTTTTAAATAAAATACACCCCATGTTACTCGCTGATAGTGTAGCTAGTTTTTGATCGATAGTAGTAATCGATTTACTAGTTTTTGAGTTTATCTGTAACAAACAAATATACAAACATACAAAAAATTAAATCATTTCTCTCTATAATATTAGTTTTTATTAACTAGTGCTCAAGTGGTCGCAAGCGTGACTGATGAGGGTGAGGTCCTAGGTTGGATTACCGAGTCGGGCAGTATTATTGGAGCTTCTTTTTTTGTATGGAATCTCTCAGTATCACTGTGCCCAGTAGATGGCAATACGCTCGCCACTTGTACAGTACATGGGACTAAATAACGGTATCGGCGAAAGTACACCTCAACTTAACCTATGTTATATAAATATTAAACTTCAATTTCACGTCGCCTCTTTATACTTCCTCAATTTTCTCGTATTTCGACATTACATTGAAAACAGAAGAAATAAATAGCTCAACAAATAGAAGCCTTAAGAAAAACTTTTTCGAGCAAACATTGCTAGAACTTCACTGTTCGCTTCAGGTTTCCGAGAAAGAGAGTTAGAATTTACTGATTAACTTTTGAAAATTGATCGAATGAAATTAATATTCTGTAGAATTCTGATAGGCATTCAATTATTCATTGGGAATGTTATGGGGGCGAATCTCGCAATTAGAGTTCAAGTCGAAATCGAGATCATATATCGCAAAAAAATCGATTTAATGTTAATAATGGTGTTATACACATTAAACGAGGGTTCGAGATTTTAGTGACACATAACATAGCATCACGCCTTTATCCCCTGAAGGGTTAGGCAGAGGTGTATTATTGTACACCCACATTCCCCGACCCGGGAATCTAACCCAGGACTTTACACTCAGAAGTCGTGCTTGCGATCACTAGACCAATAAGACAGTCTTAATTTTAGTTAGTTTCTATAAAAAGAAATACTATCTCTAATAGAGATGTATCACTTTATTTTCAAAATAATAAACCTCAGCCAAAAAAACATTTTTTTATATAATATGTTACACATAAAAAACGGCTTTAGATAGGTACAATTCTGCCCACACCATCTTCGTTAAAAAATATTGCAAGACGAACTTGTTGACAGGCTGCCAACCTTTAGTACATCATTTATCAACGTCTGGCAGAAGAGCGAGGTATTATTAGCAACGACAAATGGTTGGCGATCGCTTATCTATCGATACGAACATCCATTGGGTCGAATGTGTTAATATTGTGTCGGTTTTTTAGGGTTCCATGAGATTTTTTGAATGAGCAGGTAGCTATTATAAATAAATAAATAAATAAATAAATTGGATGTTCGGTATGATGGGTTTATTTTTTGTGCTATTGGTTGTGATATATGTACATATATTTGCCAAATAATTGGTAGGTATATTGTTTTCTAAGGTTTCGTTGCAACTTTTATAATCTTTTATTTCTTTTTTATGTGTTACCTATATTAATGATGTTATTAATTTTGTATTTTTGTTTCTTTTTATCTTTGTAATACTTAAGCAGGATTTAGTACGACACATGGGTTAGAAAATGATTTAAAATTATTTATTTGCCGTTAAATATTGGTAATCCTAATGATCTTTTTATATTTTAAATCATTAGCCTAAACCTCGCATTTTACTCCTCTGGAGCCCAAAACTATTTAAAATGGTGAATTTCATCATGGACACAATCATTTACTTAGAAAAGGTTAAGATGCCAGTTCCTTATATACAACTTGTGTCCACAGGAAGTTAATATTTTTTTGGGACTTGACACCCCTCTTAGTGATAGACCATGATCCACCATGCGGACTTGGTTCATTCTGGTCCACCATAGTATCAGTATTTTTGTGTCCATTATGAAAATTTGTCCATTTTGAAATTAAATCACTCTATGTCGTAATAGAGTTGTTATGTTATGACACTGAGTGACTTAATTTCAAAATGTATACTGAAATCAAACAGAAATATGATATATTATGTTAATTTTTATAAAACTCTATATTCTTCAACACCTCTGTTTTTACAGCGTACATCACATTTTTTATACAGAACCCGAACAACGAATACCAGCTGATGTCCATAATTACGTGACCACTTTTTTATTATGCCCACGAACCGAATATTGCGATAATATATTGTGGCCAAGATATCATTCTTATGGAAATTTGTACGTTAATATTATATTTTTATGAAATACAGAAAATATTGTGAGGGAATCTTCCAAAGAAAATGTACCTACTGTTGATTCTTTCTCGTGTTTCTTGTTAACGCGAGAAAAATATTTCCTTTACTTATTGATATTAGTAGTAAAATGTGTAACTTATTTGTTTCGTTTGAACTTGTTTTTGATTTTTTTGTTTTTTTAAATTAAACGTTGCCCCACACTAGGAATAATTCCTGTATCGTGGGTTCGTTTACAAACACATATATTCACATACACAAACACCCAGACCCGAAACAATTATCTACAGATAATGATCTACAGATCATAGTAATATTTGTTCCGTGCGGGGATCGAACCTGCGACACGTAGCGCAGAAAGCTAATCGCTTAGCCACCGGGCCAACCGTGTCGTCAAAACTTGTTTACTAGTAAAGGAATATATAGAGATATAATATAGCGTTTCAAAAGTGCTTGTATTAAGTTTATTTGAAATAAAGACAATTCTATCTATCTAATATTATACAACATATAGTTAAGAATCGGCTTCTTAATTGATTTCAGCCATTTTTATTATAGTTAGGTATTTTTTTATTCTAAAATTTACTTCTAATATAATAGATTGTAAGGCAATTTGAACTCAACCAAGTATTTATATTATGGATTGCGTTAGTAGAACGGCACGGTCGGCGCAATGGTTGAGAGATCGACTGATACGCTATGTGTCGCGGGTTCGATTACCGCACGGAACAAATATTTGTATTATCTTCATTATTATAGTTGTTTCGAGTCTGGCTCTTTGTGTATGTGAATACATACCGTGCATCGGAAAGCACGTAAAGCCGTTGGTCCTGCGCCTGGTCTCTCTCCGGTCGTGTCGGATTACCGTTCCATCGGACTATGAGAGTGAAGGAATAGAGAGTGCACGTGTGTTTGCGCACACACTTGTGCTCTATTATATCTCCTGCGTAGTTGGCTAATCTCCGGTGAAATTGGCCGTCGTGACTGATTCGGTCAGGAGGACATTGTTTTAGCAGGGATTGTAATGAACCTACAATTTTTGAATATTGGAATTAAAGTAACGCTAGAAGTCAATTTTAATGCCTAGGTTAAGTGCACACGTATTCGTTTTTGCTTGTGACTGTTCACGATAGTGATTGCGCCAGATATACATGCAATATTACTACTGAAACTCTATTTGCATTCATTAAAGATACAAATAATTCGTTTCAAAAAATAAAACATCAGATAAATTATGTTAGACAGGTTTTACGCTCAACTATTCATTTGTCATTACACCCATTGTATTCTTTAAGCTGAACATTATTGGACACCGCTTTAAGCGCTTTATTACGCTCAAACCGTGTGGGACGAATAGCCGAAAGTATTGTGGTTTTGGCTATCAGACTGGAATGTTGTAGGGTGTTATCGCGAGAATTTAATCAGTAAAACACAACAGTGTTTACGCGTTGGGGCGTTTACATGTCCACTTAATATGGGTCTCCCCTACAGTATGTAGCCACAGGGGAGAGTGAACAAAAATGATAACAATGACGTAGACTCTTCCGAAAGAGCGTCTAAATCGTGGCATGGCACGCTAGAACTCTTAAGGTTCAAATTCTAATCGTGGTAATGATTTTTTCAAGTTTTCTTTAGCATTTAAACACCATCATCATGGGATTTTTCAGCGATGTTCGATCGTGTGGGCTTGGCAACACCATGTACACCTCCCTTCCACCCCCCCTCATTTGCATGGCCTGAGCGGGCGATCTCAGCGCTCCTGCGGTTTGTTAATCTTTTAATGGAATTAACCCACGCCCGCCGATGTCACTAGCAAAATAGCGGTGGGAGAATTAAAGGACTGGAAGTGATTCGGTTTTGGGGTGAAAGCGTGGTTTTTATTGTGGAATTTTGAGTGGGACAGCACACAAATAACAACAAATGTCCATTTATATACCATAATAGTTTTTTCAATAAGTAATTAAGTAGTCTACTCGCCTGGTGATGCAGCTAGCTTGACCATGATTCTTCAGGTCCAATAGTCGCAAGCAAGACTGCTGAGTGCGAGGTTCTAAGTACAATTCCCCGGTTAGGCGTAGTTTTATTGGGTTCTTCAGTATGAAAAACAGCAATCTCACTGTCAGCCAATATATTATATGACACAAAAATGACGTTTGACAGAAGCTATCGCGCGATTACGCCTGTAGCTACATCGGTAATTAGACTGCGGGTGTAGGCGGGAGGCATGACGCCACAAGCTGTTTGACGTTTCAAAACGTCACCAACGCTACCTACAAAACTATACCTTACTTTCAAATGCCTATGATCGCAGCCACTTCCATACCTTTTATTTCCAACATTCGCCTAGTAGATTGTTTCGTTCCTTGCATAATTACTTAGCTTTTGTTACTTAATTACGAAGAGAGGAGTGGGGTTTTTAGCACAACGAGATGAACTGTTAGAGGCTGATTTATATTGTTTGCAACGACAGAAATATTGTTAACAATACCTCTATCACGAGTTTTCTTACTATTTATTATTAAAGTAAAGTAAAATTTCATGATAGCGATTTTAGTTCTTAACTTGGTTACATTAGGGATAAGAATCGCTAACATGACATCTCTATAAAATAGTAAATCAAATCTTTACTAGGACTAGATGTCACACAAGCGACTCTAATCCCTAATGTAACCTATTTAAGAACTAAAATCGCTATCATGAAAATTTTACTTTGATAGTAAATAGTAAGAAAACTCGTGATAGCGGTACAGGAGTTACTGAGAAGTCAGAAATTCAACAGTGACAGCGAACAAGAGATTTTTTCATTTATCTGCTTTGTGGGAGTCAATATGTTAGGCCCATTGGTTCAAAATCAGAATCCCAAATATCAGTTAACTGGTCTTGAGCTGGAAAATTACAACATTATTTTAACTTGTTACATAAACTTGTAGTTGCTGTTCAGGTAAGTGAGTAAACCGTTACAGCCGGTTAGGAAGCTAATCTACCCTTAACTTGGCAATGATAAAATTGTTTCCGCGTAATTTGAGCCTTGTGTGCATTGATATATAGTTCAAAACTATCAAAAATGCATGGTGGATGTTGACATTTTTTACTAGTTTGGACCATATTATAAACAAGCTCACTGTGCTTAAGATGTTAACGATGCGGTTGCAAGCCTGATTAATAGAATAACGATAGACATTTCTTAATTTGACTGCTTCATTAGTCTAGTTGACCCGGGTACGTCTTAAAACTGCGGCCAGACACCGGAGGACGGGCAGCAGCGTCCTCTCACTAATCGGTGAGCCACTGCGATCCCCAAGCCGCCTGCCAAGCGTGGGGATTATGGCAAACCCCCCCTTGAGGGAGGCCTTCGTTCAGCAGTGGACGTCTTCTGGCTGATGATGATTAGTCTAGTGGTCGCAAGCGCGACTGCTAAGCGTGAGTTCTGAGTTCGTTTACCAGATCGGGTAAAGTGTTATTGATGTGATTTTCTGTATGGAAATTCTCAGTTGCAGCACGGAGTCTGGAACTGTTCTCGGTAGATGGCAATAAGCTGGCCACTTATTACATGGGACTCTATAACGGCATCGGCGAAATTTGGGTGTAGAATAGTATACTTTTGCCTAACCCTTCGGGGAATACAGGCATGATGCTATGTATAAGTATTTCTAGTAGTGCAGGTTGGCGAACTACACACACCATAGAGACCTTTATGAAGGCTTATCAGGTGTAAAGGATGGCTTCCTCACGATATTTTGCTTTACCGTTAACGCAATTCAAAAAGTCCAACCGCGGTTCGAACCTAGGAAAGTCTTCTTCTTTGATCTAGTGGTCTCACGAGTGACTGCTGAATATGAGGTTCTGGGTTTGATTTTCGGGTCGGGCAGTGTTATTGGGTTTTAATTTATGGAAATTCTCTGTGCCCGGTACTTGAAAGTAGCCTCGTCCTCTATAACGGTATCGATGAAATGTGAGTGTACCAGCGGCGTGCACAGTATTTTTAGACAGGGTAGGCAGAAAATTTTAAAAGCTTACTTACCAATAATACCTACTGCATGTTGGTATTGGTTCGTCGTCTCGTCGATTAAATAATGATGTATGTGATCTGCCACCTCAAATATCTTATAATAAATATTTATCTGAGTTATGTGTAGGCAGTGTCTTTTTGTCTTTATGCACCACACACCACTGGAGTGTACAATACCTCTGCCTAAGCCTTCGGGGAATACAGGCGTGACGCTATATTATTATGGTATGTATGAAAAGTAAAACCACACAAATCCAGTGACATGTCCACTTTCCCGAAACACGAAAGACATTCTATTCATATGAACATTTCTATCAAAGATGTCTGCTATATTAAACGAAAATAAATATCTTTCATCAGAAGCATAAAAGAGACTAATGCTATCCTTTTTCCGTAACGTTACAGGAAGGGGTATGGTTCAATCAATTCACCTAATTTTATTTCGTCTTCATTCCGTCGGCACTGAATGACGACGCCCATTGACGTTATAGAGGTCCGACTCAAAATATCAGATTATTTAGATTATTTTTGTGGGTTATAATTGTAGTAGTTATATTATGTGGTATTATGCAATTTTTTAGGCAAATTATAGGATAGTCATAGGAAATGCTGACGCCATCTAGTTTAAAAAAGACGTGTAAAAGTGATTGAAAAATTCTTATTGCTAAATAAATCATTTCATTTTAAAGTACAAAAATATGAAATAGGCATGTGACTCCATTTGATTATTCTATTTTACGTAACGTTAAAGTGATGAGAGTGAATAGTAATACGGTTCAATCCATTCATTTAATTTTGTTTCGCGTTCCGTCAGCACCGAATAAAAACGTCTAGTGACGTAGTAGGAAGCAATGTTGCATTTAGATTAGTTTTTTGTTTAGTTTTGTGGTGGTTATATTTTGTTGTATATTGTATTTATGCTATTTTGGTTACTATAGTGCTGGTGATTATAATTTCACGTTATTTTATTTCGAATGAAGACGTCAAGAGACGTTGTAAAGGTCTGACTAGTAACGTCAGATTATTTCGATTAGTTTCTAGGTTATGTTGTGGTAACCTAGAAACTAATCTTGTGTCTTCCTTGTATTTTGTGTGTAATAATAGTTTAAAATTTGTTTAATGTTTATACAAACAATGATACGATATTAGTGAATTGAATACGATTACAAATTCACAAATATTATTCACATAACATAATTATTGGTACATTCAAAATAAATTACTGCTATTTATACATACATTATAGATGAAATCTAACGGATTATAATTATAATTTGTTTATTAATGAAACAAAATTAATTCAGGTTGTTATTCAACAACAAGTAGGTACATTTTCACATAATACCATACGTCATATTTATTTAAATTCGGAATTTTATTACCTAAAAACTACCTACAAACCAAACAAATTTTATACTGGAAATCAAACACATGACCCGTAAAATAAACATTACAAAACGTGGTAATCTTACTACAACGTTATTTGACGTTCTAAAGGTCAGTACTATGACCTTTTCTTATAATGACAAATTATGGCAACCGACCCTTAATTATTTAAAGAACAAAGTAGCATCCATCCCAAAGGCCCAGATACTAATTACAAAATTGCATTAAAAACACATTTAAAAGCTTCCAACACAGTTGAAACATTAAAAAATTCTCTCAATTTGCAGCCTACTCTGAAATTGCAGAGGCGTATCATATAACAGACAAAGATCAGGAGTTCCACTCAGTTTACCCGTTCGCTGATGTCGTTATTGATTTCAATGATTAAATTCTTAATTCCAAACTTGTCTGTAATGTAAAGTTTCCATACTGAAACACTATGCCTGATCTGGAAATCAAACTTAGAACCTCAAGGTCTTGTGACAACTAGACCAATGAAGCAGTCAAGAGAGTACCTATGACTATAACCCTTCGGGTAAAACGAATAAAGCTGAAAGCGAAATCTAGTCTGCGATTGAATGGTCTCGAGCTTGCCTATAACCTCTCACAAAGACTCGTTGTTTTATACTTGTTTACGCATTTTTAAAAGTGGACCTTTTGTTTCTTTTCTATTTCACGGTCTTGTCGTGTCAACCCACCGGTCATATAGACCGAATGAATTAATTCTGCCCGCGCCGGACCGCTGAAGGGTTGGAAGTCTGTCAGCGTAACAAATTTCTCTTAATTAGACGGTCTCATGGACCTTTTAACTTTTTCATTCCGTTTTAGTATAAAAATATACAAGGAAAGTTGTCACGTGAAGTTGGAAATGTTGCGTAATGACGTGGAAACGGGGTAACGTATACCGGTTCATGTATTAATTAGCTATAACTGAGGGGACATAGAGAAAAGTTTAGATATCCTAGCTTCTGGTCGAGCCGAATTCCTCATTGGTCTAGTGGTCGTAAGCGCGACTGCTGAGCGTGAGGTCCTGGCTTCGATGAAATGCTATAAAAATTTTCTGTTTGGAAATTCTCAGTACCAGCACGAAGTCTAAAACTTTGCTCGGCAGATGGCAATAGGCTCGCCTCCTATTACATAGGACACAATAACGGCATCA
This sequence comes from Shargacucullia verbasci, assembly GCA_947562105.1. Lineage (NCBI taxonomy): Eukaryota > Metazoa > Arthropoda > Insecta > Lepidoptera > Noctuidae > Shargacucullia > Shargacucullia verbasci. The sequence goes on from OX387306.1 coordinate 4,698,167, forward strand.
GCGAAATGTGGGTGTTCAATAGTACACTTCTGCCTAACCGTTCGGGGAATATAAGCGTGTTGTGATGTTATTTTATGCTATGTGGTGGAGCCTAAAAGTTTATAAACTATTTTGAGGTTGTTTTCCAATCCCAGAACAGCTGGATTCCTGTACTTGTACAAGGTTCTAAAGGCCCGTAACGATGTTTAGATTTCTGTACTATAATCCGGACCAAAGAGTCAACATGTTCTTTAAGAGTTCTCGAATTGTGTATGCGGCAAATCCACCTTCACATTACTGGTTAACTATTCTGCGCAGAAGCTATTAGCCATCAGCATCTCGACTTCACTGTATGGAGAGTTTGTGTGGATGAATTTCACTTTAGGACAATTTCTTTACTTTTAGAATGATAGGAAGGAAGAATTCCACGACATAGGAGAAGGCAAATAGGAGAGGTTTTTTTTTTAACATTGCCCCACCCTCGGATCTCTCCTGTATCGTGAGTACAGTTTACAAACATACATAAACCTACATAAGCCATTAGCTTTCTGCGCTACGTGTCGATGGTTCGATCCCCGCACGGAACAAATATTTGTATGATCTACAGATAGTTGTTTCGGGTCTGGTTGTGTGTGCATGTGACATGTATGTTTGTAAACTATACCCACGATACAGGAGAAATCCTAGTGTAGGTATATTTAAAAAAAAAGACACATTTTATTAATTAACCTCGATGATAACATTTCCTCTTAATTGAATAGGTTATTCTGAAGGGTTTCCTTCAACATCACAAAGATGTCGGTCTTTTAATTAAATTTCGCCAAATGATTGACGTTTTTTTTTTGCCGGATTGGATTTTGGCGATTAAGAATAATGCTGGTTTTCTAGCCTACCCTTAAATTATGCAAAAAACTTTAATGATGATCGGGAAAAATGAGATGACAGCTGATCGATTGGGGGAAGTCATTAAAGGTTCGTTATAGTAGACATTTTCAGGAGACAGAATTTGTTTTTGATAGGGGTTAAAATTTTAAGAATCATGTTTTTTAATTATGTGCAGATAATATCAGTGTGACAGCGTGTCCACGACTTACCTTACAGAATGTGTTGAAATTTCTGTTTCCATGTGTCTGATAAGTAAATCTAGCAGATAAACCTTTTTATTTATTAATAGTTCGATCTAGTTGTATTATTATTTTATCTAACAGATATTATCTATTAAATTACTATCTGACACTTTATCAGCAATTGTTGAAAAGGCCCTAAGAAATATAAACGATACGAAAACTCTACTCTACTATCGCCCCCACTGCGCCATCCGTCTGAAGGGGCTTTTCAACTTGAAGAATCTTGGAAATTGAATATTCTAAGAAACCTGTGAAATGACTTTCAAAGTACTTATGTTTTTTTAATTTATTTTCAATTAGTTTTCAAGTCGAGAATTTACTTTCCGAGGTATCTTAGCTACGTTATTTGACTCCATCTTGACGTAACGCTAACTGATTTCCTCTTCAAATTAAAATAAGTTACCAGGTTCAGTTTTTTTATTTTAATTATCTCTTTTTTACTTTACGTGTACAGCCTTCCTTATAAATTAATTTAACTTGATTAGCAATAGTTCAAAGGCTAGGGAGTCGGAAGGCAAAATAACAAACAGGTCATCCGTTTTAAAAGCCCGCACAATGAATCAAATCAGCCTATCCTAGTCCGACATTCTGTCCTTCTTCGTTCTTTCGCTATCTCCTCGGCACGACAAAATATATCAAAACATCGTGCGCGCGCATTTGAGTGTTCTACTATAGTCAAGGTCGAGGAAAATCTGGTAATTGAGGTACTTGTCTACCCTAGCTACCTTCTTTAGATTGATTCTTTTAGACTGTGGTTCATCTGGCTACTGGTCCACGTCTTCTTCTTGTATGATTCTTCTATAAGGCTCGTCTGCCCCAGCGACTATCAGTCCTTTGACTGATATGGTTAGATCACTGCCACTTCTGCTTGCTGATTCTACCAACTATATCAGTCGTCTTCTGTCGATTCAGTATGAGCTATCACGAGAAATTGATCATGCTTTAGTGGAAAGAGTAGCCAGTCAGCATTGTTTATATCTAGGTTAACTGTCCAGGGTACGCCAGAAGATCTCATGTTTCGTCAATTGTAGAGGCTTTTTCTTTAGATATCAGGTAAGAGCCTGGTCCTTTCACCTATGTGAGTTATTCCAATTCTTTGCCTTACTAAATTATTTTTTAATTATTTATTATTAAAAGAATTTGAGATATTCAATAATAATCATGTGAGCATAGTTCGGGTGCTATCTGATGATTCTAAAATAACAAAGATCATTCACTAGCTGACATCAGGACTGGTTCATCTTCGAGATGAGTCAAAACTTTCCAAGGTATATAAATAATTAATCGAACGTCAGTTGTAATAGCAAGTTGGTGCTTAATAAATCTATGTTGCGTTGGTACTTCATGTTAGGAGTGACAGGTGTCACCCGTGTTGCGATGGCAGACTACTAAGCCTGATTGGAGTTACATAATAGGATGGGTTACGGAAAATGTAGAACAATATACTAGTATTTAGGTTGATGCTTTTGATGATACTGATGTAAGTGAAATACTTTAATTACCATGGAAAAGGCCTCTCTGGATGACAATACCTAAGAACGTCCGACCTTGGGAGTCAGCTTCATTAATTTGGTGACTGGCTAATCATTTTTTCCATCATGGCATAAAATTTCCATATAAAAGTTAATGGTGACGTTCGAGGAGGATACTTGGCAATCACTTCCACAAAACGATATAACATAGCATCACGCCTGTCTTTCCCTTAAGGATAAGCAGAAGTGTAGTATTTGATCAATAACATTTCACCGATGCTGTTATTGAGTCTCATGCTATAGGAGGCGAGCCTGTTGCCATCTACAGGGGACAATTTAAAACTCCGTGTTGCTATTGAGAATATCCATGTAGAAACTTCTTTTGACTTCTAAACAAATGAGACTGTTTTCTTCTATAATAAAAATAATTTTAGGTATAAAAACTAACCTAGTCTATCTAAGACTACATAATATAAAAATATAATCCCTATTTATAACAGCTATCCACACTTTTATTTCTGCCATAGTATAAAATCACGACCATAAACCGGTTCCTCAATATTTTTACAGGTGAAAATTAAGCCGTGATGTTTTATCGCAACACAAAATAACAACTGAATCTATTACACAATAAGAACCATTTTTGCTTAAATAAACAAAGGGAGAACAGCACTACGGTACTATATCGTGTACAGAGGATAAGCTGGTACACAGACAAAAATCAACCTTTTCTGTTGATGTTAAGGTTGAAATTTTTTTGTGAAGAGTTGTATCATTGTTGGGAATAGATAACAAAGGATGAATTTGCATAGAAATAAACAAGGGTTGATTTCTAACGATTTATGAGTATAGCAGCCTGAAATAGGCTTCGTTTTGATCTAACTAATGTCTGTCTTGCCAAGCTTGTCTCAATTTTAATCTGGGGTAAAGATACCATTGATTAGTAGAGATGATGAAGGCACGGTTGGCGCAGTGGAGTGATCATCTGCTGCGCTATGTGTCGCGGGTTCGATTCCCTCACGTAACAAAAATTAGTATGACCTGCGGATAAATGTTCCGGGTTGTCTGTGGATTTGAATATTTGTGTTTATAAACAATCACCCACGATACAGGAATTATTACTAGTGTGGGGCAAAATTTAAAAACGAAGAGAAGCGTGAGAATCGCCAATAATTAAAAAAATAGAGGAGGAAATGGGCATACTTTAGGTGGATTTTCCAAGTATGCGTGAAAAAATCCGAAACTTAAAAAATAGCAAAAAACATTCATCAGTGCAGAGAGAATCAGAGCAGATTTCGTCAAAATCTAAAACGGTATCATTCGATTTTTGAAATGTCAATTTTCCTAGCCAGGAATTGAACCCATTGATTTTGAAGAAGAATGAATACACTGTATTATTGAAGAACCCGATAATGTTACTAAAAATCTAGTCGTTACAACTGCTGAGTCCAGATCTGTGTTGAAAATAGCATCATTTCGAACAATCAATAGTACCTGAGTACATTCACAATCAAAAAGATTTACACTTAATAAAATTCAAAAGCGATTTTTAAAGGAAATACCAATTTTACACAGTGTCTGTGGATACATAACAAAGGTAGTCATTAAAATTTTATGATTTTAACCAATAATTTTCCAAGGATAAGCGTTTGAATTTTGCTACGTATATACATTGATTTTTTGGAATCATACGCAGATGATAATTTGATTATCACTTGCGTTGATGGTCAAGGGAAACATCGTGAGGAAACCTGCAAACCAAAGAGGCTACATAAAGTTATCGATGGTGTGTGTAGTCGGAGTCCACCAACCAGCACCAAGCCAGCGCGGTGGACTAAGACCTAGTCCTTTTAATTTTGAGGCCCTTGCGCAACAGTGGGACGATAATTGGCTGAATTTATTTAATATTGGTAAAATAACTACTTGTTATGCTTGAATCAACGCGATACAATCAGTACAATCACGGTTGACTAATTAACATAACTGTGATCAAGATGAAATTAAGATAATATAGTTAATGAGTTCCTTAACGTGTAGAAGTCTTAACAATTATCGGTTGGAACTTGAAAGTAACTTTCGTCATAAACTTGACAAGGTTTATTTTTTAATTTTTATATATAGTTAATGCTTGAATAGTCTGTAACTACTATAAAGTGGTGAACATGTGGGTTTAATACCCGGGTCGGGTTTGTCTGTAGGCAAATAAAACTCAATAGCAGCTCGGATTTTGAAATTTTAATAGGTAAATGGGAATATCGCTCCCTATTATATGTGACTTCCGATTATCAAGTATGTACAAAACCGATCATAAGTCATTTACAAAAGTACAAGTGCCTAATGCTTACAGGATTACCACATAGTTATCTGACATTGTTTACACTATGTCAAAGTAAAAGTCAAAGTCAAATATTTTTATTTCAACTTGGCCTTTAAGGGCGCTTTTAAAACGTTATGATTCTACTTGCGCGGTTCCAAAAGTGGGTTGGTTTCCATAGAGACGAGACCGACAAGTAACTCCATGCACACTCTATTCAAAAACAGAAACTATAAATGGATACGTTTTGCCCACAGGTTAGTCCTTGAGAATCGAATCCAGAACTACTCAAACAACAGCTTCTCTCACCCAACCACTATCCGTAAGTTATTTTTCTCACATACTTTAATCTTATAATGGTAATTAACAAAAAAAATTCACACGCATCGGTTCCTCGTTTAGATATATATCTACCGATGATTTTGATAAGTAATTAAAAATTAGTATGTCTCAAAGTAATTGACGCTTGACAAACAGGATGCGCTACTGGTTTCGACAGTTTTTTTTTTTAATGTAAAGGTTGATTTCTCTCTCAAGGAATATTGTTTTTGTTTTTTTGATTTTGCTTTATGTTCAAGAGAAAGCTATAGAGGAGGTATTAACAACGATGGTATTTTAATTCAATGACGAGTAATTTTATTTTTTTAATTTTTTATCTAAATAATATTTTTAATTTAATTTAAATATATATACATATGTTAGTACAGTACATCTTATTTCATAAAACAATATAAAAAGGCTACGTTCACCAAACGATTAATTTGATAAACGAAACAAAACATACTTTGATTAATCAGGTATAGTTCTTAAGATTAGTTTTTTTTAAACCTTAGAAGATAACATTTATTGAAGATCAGAAATGACCTACCACATAATTTAAGTCTATGTAAGCACTAACACAAGTAAAGTAAGGCGTATCTTAGCTCAACATCTATTTTTTAATAAACCATGCATCTAGCGGCACTCAAACTGTGGGTAATCTATAATGCTAACTACTAGTTATATGTGTGATTCTATTCTTTTAAATTTATATAAAAATTATATCATTCATTGCCAATCGATATTTTAATACTCATCGGTGAAGGCAGTTATTAGCAATCTGAGAAATGTATTATGCTACTATATTTAATTGTTATTTGTCTGTAACACTTCTTCTGTTTAATTTATACTATCAGTAGTGGAAAGATTAGCTAGCCAGCAGTGGTGGTATTGGCTGCCTGCCCCGTGTGCGCCAGACTATATTATGTTTCGACACTCGTTGAAACTGAATTTACTCTTTAAAAAAAACCTAATATAGGTAACATATAGCTCTAGAAATAGTTATATGTAAAAGGAATACCAATCAAATTAAATACACATTATATACTTTGTGTAGGCGTAATCAAAACCAACAAAACCTCTGAAAACTTTTCATAAAAAGACAAATTTTCACGTCCCTTTTCAATAGGTAAATGGGCCGTTAGACAACGCATAACAAAGAATCAAAAGTCACAAAACAAAAAAGATACAGAAGGTCAACCACAAACGAGTTTATAACCCGCATATATCGCAATTTCATGGTTGGTCGCTTATTAAAAGTTGTTCGTATTGACGATAACAATAACCCAAGGTATCGTCGGGACAAAAAAGTAGGAACTTGTATAACTATATAAGCAATCATCATAATCATCATCAGCCCACATTCGTCTACTGCTAGACATAGGCCTCTCTCTCCCAATAAGAACCATTGAACTCGGTCTCTGGCTCTCCTCTCTTCTCCTTTTCAATCCACTTTCTGCCAGCCACCGTACGCAAGTCATCGCTCCATCTCGCTGGGCTGGCACTACGTTTGCCTACTCGCGGTTTGTATGACATACTAAATATTATGAGTTGACTTTCTGTGCGCTCTTGTTTGGTGGTACCTCTATTGTTATTTTTCAGTCAATTTGCTTAAAGTAACGTTTTTTGTCCAAAATGATTCTCACTTCATTTTGTTTAGGTAATACGTTTTTAAAGGCACGTAAATGGCCCCATTAATTTGGATGTCAAAAATGAATAGACTGTAAAAATTTATATTCGTTAGTGTAAAATGTAAATTTAATTAGGATGATGGAATACTCAGACGAAAAACTGGATAGTATGACGTGAAGGCGATTATTATTAATGTTGCCCGCGGGTTTGCTCGCGAGGATATAGGTATGTACATATATTAAAATAAGGCTCGTTTGAAAAACGCCATAATACTTGTGCGTTTATTTCTAACCAGAAGCTGGTATGTATATGAAATTTCTTATCTTATTTTAACCCCTGTTTCCGATATTGTGCTTGAAACGGCGATGGCGACGTATTCCAATAAATAACGACTGTGTTTTTTCTCATTTACTAGTTTAATTAAAACAAATAAGATACGGGGAAAAGCTTATTGTATTCTTGACCGCGACGACAAAATGAAGGCAGTGTTGCCATTCTTTCACTCGTTCAAAATGAGTGAAATATTCTGGGTATAGATAAAACAAGTTGCGTTCGATGCCTCACAGTAGATGTTCTCATGTAACAATAGATGGCGTTGCGCGTTAACACCCCCTTAGGGGTGAAATTTCCAAAAATCTTTTCTTAGTGGATGTTTCCAACATAAAAGGCATCAACTGCCAAAATTTCAAGTTTTTAGTCAGTTTAGGCTCTGCGTTGATGAATCAGTCAGTCAGGACAAGTAATAATACATGTATAGATATTTTTATTTGGTCCAAAATACGAGTTCACCTATATCGTGGGTACAGTTTGTAAACATACTGTTGTGCAAACAACTATCTAGAGATCGTACAAGAATATTTTATGCCGAGCGGCAAGCGAACCCGCGATATGTTGCAGAGAAAGCGAATCACTTAGCCACAGAACCGTATCGTCAATAAAACATTATATCATAACATAACATAGCATCACGCCTGTATTTCTCAAAGAATTAGGCAGAGGTGTGCTTTTTGTACACCAACATTTCTCTAATGCCGTTATTAAGTCCCATATAATAGGGGGCGAGCCTATTGCCAACTACCGGGCACAATTCGATATTCCGTGCTTCTACAAAGAATTTTCATACAGAAAAATCCAATAATATTGTGATTGAACCGGGAATTGAACCCAGGACTCATCTCATCATCATCATCATCAGCCAGAAGACGTCCACTGCTGAACGAAGGCCTCCCTCAAGGGGGGTTTGCCATAATCCCCACGCTTGGCAGGCGGCTTGGGGATCGCGGTGGCTCACCGATTAGTGAAAGGACGCTGCTGCCCGTCCTCCGGTGTCTGGCTGCAGTTTTAAGACGTACCCGGGACTCATCTCATACAATTAGGTTTATTATCATAATCATAATCATATTATGTATATTCATAATTTTCTTCTGAAAAACGTTTGTAATATCTTTTATATATCTGTTAGCGGTACGTGGTGGTTTCCCTACACATTTTCATATTTACTTATCGCTGACTCGACAAGTTCACGATATCTTTACCAGAGGGCGCCACAACCTCAACTGTCATTCAGACCACGTGACCCGTAATTTGGCGAACGGAAATGTTATCAAACTACGCTTCCGGTTCCGGTTGTTCATAATAGAGGACCCAATATTGTATGTTTGTTGTGAAATGGTATTAAGGTTTTGAGATTTATTCATACATACGAGTAGATAGTGTCTGCGTCATTGGTTTAGCGTTCGCAAGCGCGGCTGGTGAACTTGTAGTCTTGGATCCGATTCCCAGGTCGGACAAAGTGCGTTTTATAATTTTTCAATAGCACCCCATAGTTTGGAATAATTTCTGGTTTTAGATATATGTATATATATCTAAAACCAGACTTTATTCCAAACTATATCCTTCAGAAAATCAATTAAATTTTAATTTATATATCCTATAAGTTTTTATTCATAATATTTAATCTTGTTTTCATTAATTCAGATATTTTAAATGTATAGAACCCGGGTACGTCTTAAAACTGCGGCCAGACACCGGAGGACGGGCAGCAGCGTCCTCTCACTAATCGGTGAGGCACTGCGATCCCCAAGCCGCCTGCCAAGCGTGGGGATTATGGCAAACCCCCCCCCCCCCTTGGGGGAGGCCTTCGTTCAGCAGTGGACGTCTTTTGGCTGATGATGAAATGTATAGATATTCTGTTTAAAAATATCTTTACATGTAACATAAACAATTACCTATACCTAACAGTTTTTATTTTTTAACAAAAATAAAATTATATATTTTTTTCGAATAAGCTACAATAAGGTTTTCATTGTCAGTTTGTTGGTTATATTGTGACGTCATTATTATAAACGTACCTTTCTTTCTTTCTATATGTAGTACTAGCTTCTGCGCGCGGCTCCGCCCGCATTTTCCCGGGATAAAATGTAGCCCATGAGCTATTCCAGACTATAATCTATCTCTGTGCCAAATTTCATCCAGGTCCTTTCAGTAGTTTTTGCGTGAAAGAGTAACAAAGATCCATACATCCATCCATCCACCCATCCTCACAAACTTTCGCATTTATAAAATTAGTAGGATACAAAAACTGAATAGAAAAAAAAAGAAAGTCACCAAATCCGAACACCTCACAGTCTGTGATCTGCATTCATTTCACGTGGGGTAGAGTCAGCAAAAATTCTGGCCCTGCGGTGTTCGGCTCAAAGTAATGTATGTATGAATTTCACGGTTAAACCACGAGGAGTTTTACAAAGAATTGATGGTAATGAAATGTTGAGAACACCTGCTTTTATCTTTTAGGAAATAACGAAGAATATGGTTGGTTTTTGATCTTGCGGTACGTAACATCACGGTTTTATTTCTTAAGGGTTTAGACAGAAGTGTAAGAGAGCATTATTACGCCGAAGCTGTTTTTAAGTCTCATGTGAGCGGACGAGTCGAGCTGAGCGTGAGGTCCTGAGATTCGAACCCAGGTCGTAGAAAGGGTGGAGTTTAGAATTGTTCCCCATAGTTGGCAATAAATTTGCCACCTATGGACCTACATGAGATTTAATAACGGCAAATATTGGTGTAATTAATACACCTCACGATAAGCGCGACTGCTGAGCGTGAGGTCCTGGTTTTGATCCCTCGGTCGGGCAAAATTTTATTGGGTTTTTCTGTGTGGAAATTCTCAATGGCAGTACAGAGTCTGGAACTGTGGCAGAAAGATGGCAATAGGCTCGCTTCTTATTACATGGGACTCAATAAAGGCATCAGCAAAATGTAGGTGTACATACTACACCTCCGCTTCGGAGGTTATAAGCGAGCGATGAAATAATAAAATCTAACTAAAAATATTCTACGATAGCCTAAATGTTTAACAAAGCCCTTTCATAGCGAGAAACGTCAATATTTTTTCGTACAAACGCCAACAATTTGTTTTCAAACATCGAGCCGGCCAATTTAAATGTTAATATTTTTGTATGCATAAAAATCAACAACGATTGGACGAGGCGCATCAATTATTTTTTCATTGTAATCTTGATTGAGTGGTAGAAATGTACGTAATATTTCTTTTTAAAGTTCACTTAAAACAAATGGTGTGAAATTGAGGTTAATGACGTTTTTATTGTTGTCTTTTTCTTTCATTTCATTAATTTGAACTTAATATCGGAATTGGTTCATCCGTCTATTGATCGCTAGCACTACACCTGAGCGTGAGTGACTAGATTCGATTACCTGATTGAGTAAAGTGTTATTGGGCTTTAATCGTTACACCACACGGTGTGGTTTAGCGATCGACTGGGGTGCTAGATGTCGTGGATTAGATTACCGCACGGAACACATATTTGTATAATTTAAAGATCGATGTTCGTGTAAATTCTCAATAGCAGCATGGAGTCTGGAACTGTGCCCGGTAGATGGCAATAGGGTCGCTGCCTATTACATGGGACTCAATAACTGCGTCGACGAAATGTGGGTGTACAATTAAATAATACACCTCTGCCTAACCCTTCGGGGAATACAGGCGTGATGCTATGTTATGTTATGTTTGGGTCTGGGTGTTAGCGTATGAATATTTTTGTTTGTAAACGCAACTACGACACAAGAATTATTCCTAGTGTGAATAAAACTCTAAGCTTCTCCTATCTACAAGATAATTTTGTTATCCAACAGCTTGTCACATTATTTATAAAAGCCTTTAGTTCAGCTACTTCGATAAAAGCAATTTATCGGTAAGATTAAGTGCGGGTCGATTGTTTGGTTCTGTGTCAATCTGGACAAGGATGGGAAAGCTGTGAGGTAGCTGTTTTTGATAATGTAGAATTAAGATAAATTGGAAAGGTCCATTTTCTAAAATGTTACTATTTGAGTTGTTTTAATGAACTAAAGAATTAATTAGAATGAAATCAGCAGGTATGGTGTAGGTATATGGTAATGCAAAAAAAGTGACAAGTAAGTAACAAAGTAAAATCTACGTGATAAATTAGATGCTCATCATAAAAAAAAAACATGTCTGTCTGTTTATCTGTCTGATTGTTCCGGCTTATCTCCGAAACGGCTGGACCAATTGTGACAGAACTTTCCCTGGCAGATAGCTGATGTTATAAAGTGTAACTTATGCTACTTTTATTTTAGAAAAAGAAATAGGGTTCCACGGAAAAAAATAAAACCCATGAAATTGTGATTAAAATAGGGAAAAATATTATAAATTGGTTCTAAGCTGCTTTTTGATCCAAAAAAATTCACGGGTTCGTAATCCACGCGGGTGAAGCTGCAGGCGAAAGCTAGTATATAATACTCGTTACTGTACAATCACAAGATATTGTGAATCTTAAACTGCTAATGAATCGAGTTTACCTGTTAGATTTACTGTGAGATATAGATTTATTTCTATCACACATATTGTAGATAGACAATCAGTCAGTTTATCAGCAACTGGTGCCACACGCCCTTTAACTTTTAACCAAATTGCAGGTACATAAAGTCCAAACTTGAACTCCCAAAGCGATTTTTGAGAGAAAAAAAAATTGCAAAAATTTTTCTTTTTCACCAAAAACTTTCAGCTGATGTATCACCCCCAAATGTGTAAGTGATCTCGAAGAGGTCTTTTTATCACTTTCCATGGTGAAACTCTTTGTACAGGCATGCGAGAGTTCAAAACGATAAGAATCACGTTAAATTATGCGGTATTAAATTTTACAGCAAATTTATTCAAGCAAAATTGTGTCGAAAGAGTTGTATTGATGGAAGTGGATAAACGATTGACACTAACGTTCGCAGTTTCGTTCCCAAAAGAAAACATATTTGTATGGCTATAGTTTTATCGTGTCTAAGTGTATTGCTGTCGTAAGATTTGTGTCTACTAATGCACCTTATGTAGGAGAAATATATACAGATACAGGAGAAAATCGTGGCAGAATCTTAAAAATATATTTTGTTCTATTTTCGTTGTTTTCAAAAACTCAACAAACTCAAACTCAAGTCTAGGCCTAGTAGGCTATTTTACAACTTAAAACAGTATTATTTACAGTTATGGGTCTGTATTTTGTTAGTAGCTCGTAAACGCACCCACGATACAGGAATTAATTCTAGAATGGGACAACGCGTCAACAATAACTGTAAATAATACTGTTTTAAGTTATAAAATAGCTTACTAAGCCAAGACTTGAGTTACTTTTAGACACCCACATTTTACCGAAACCGCCTATTGCAATTTTACGGGCACAATTCCAGACTCCGAATTGTAACTGAGAATTTTCATGCAAAAAAACCCAAAAGACACTTTTCCCGTACCGAAAATCAAACCTAGGACCTCACACTCAGCAGTCAAGTCATGTTATACTGGAACAACCATCCTTTTTCGATTTAGATACTGCGATGTAAAGAATCTAAATGAAGAATTTACAATAATGTATTGGTATCCTCAATTTCCTTGCAAAACCACTTAATCTGGAGCCAGTACCGTTTGTACCACTAATAATACTCTCTCTTTACTAATCCTTATCCCATTTCATTAGCAGTCGACCCATCCAACTACGGGTCTTCAGATCAAATGTCCTGGCTCATCGACAAGTTAGTTGCACGTTCGCCTTTTCCTTAAACAAAATTCCTTGACCTACTAACACTTTCTAGCAAAATCGAAACTGTTTTATAAATAGCATCACGCATCCACGAAGGGGTTAGGCAGAGGTACAATGTACAACCTCAGTTGGTTAGCCAGTGAGTCTATTACCGATATGGCAGTAGGTTCCATGGGGCTCAATAACGGCATCGGCAAAATTTGGGTGTACAAAAGCACTCCTTTACCTAAAGCTTCGGGGAATACAGGCGTGATCCTATGTATGCTATGCTTAAAAGAACTTTTCCCGATCTGGGAAGTGAACCCAGGACCTCATGCTCAACAGCCGCTCTTGCAACCACTAAACCAATGATGCAATATCTTATTTACCTCCTTTCGTTCACATTACCTACCCTAGTCTTAAAACAGAACACTCGTATCAAATTCAACGTAGAATTACGTTGAATTTGAAACGAGTACCTATTCTATTTTCAAGACTTCGTACTGAAACAATGAAACTTAGCGATACCTATAAATCAATTCCTCCAAAGTACCCCAGCTAAGATGACCAAGACACTCCTATGACATATGCTACAAAACTCCTAAAGAAAAACCTACCCTAACAACTAAAAAATACAGTCCCAAATACACTGTCATAATTTTCAGTTTTTTTTTTTTCCAAAAAAAGGTCCTTGTAATAGCCACCGCTCTTCTGATAAGGCATAAAATAGTGCCTGAGGTTGTAATTTAAGTGATTTTGACGGAATATATTGCCCTGAGGGACGATTCGCTAATACTATTTTATCTGAAATGCTTTATGCGGTTGTGTGATGTTCCTTTTTATGCCCCTCTACTGAAATACTGATGCCAATGTCGATAAGTTTCTCGGAAGGAAAAATACGATGTATGTGTGTTCTCATACAATTTTCAAAGTGGATTTGTACAGAAGAAAAATGTTATGGTTATGTTTGATGAATAGCTTTATTTTATTTAGAGTAATTTGTAATAGCTATTCAAAAATAGCATCGGAGCCATAACTGGCTGGTAAGTGAAGTGGAGTTTAAAATAAGACTGTAACAGAACTAGATAGCAGAAGAGTTACTGCACACCCACATTTCGCCAATGACGTTATTGAGTCCCTAAGGCAAGCATATCTACTGAGAATGTTTTAAAACTTAATAATCGTCCTGGAACTCGTACCCAGGATTTCATGCTTAGCAGCCGCGCATGCGAATAGACCAATTAGCCGTCTCTACTAATAAACATTCTTCCTAATCACGGCTTAACTCTTCACAAAACGCCAGATTATATCAATCAAAAGGGCTCAAAAGTTGAAACATAAAGTTTCTTTACAATGTAAATCTGACCGCCGAAACTCAGTCTTAAATGGATGAACGGCACGAAGTCCCGTAACCGGGCGTTGTCCGGGCTTAATCCGGGTAAATCGTGGTCGTATTCGGGTGTTGGCCGGTTAAGCACGCGCCACAGGTGGCGTTGTCCTCACTTTCGGATCTTTCAGATTTTTGACGCATAATTTTATAGGTTTTGGCCTTGAGGCAGTCGATAGTGAGGGTTGTTATGGAATTTGTTGGGAAGGCCCAGTGTATTTTATGCATCAGTTTACTTATCGAAACAGTATAATTTTGACAGCACGACTGCTGAGCGTGTGGTCCTGAAGTCGATTCCCGGTTCACGCAAAGTGTTATTGGGTTTTTCTGTATGGAAATTCTCAGTAGCAGCACGGAACAACTATCTATAGATCATACAAAATATTTGTTCCGCGCGGGAATCACACTCAGGACACGTAGCTCAGCAGTCGATCTCCCAGCCACTGCGCCAATCGTGCCGTTATTGCAAAAACAAATGGCACAAAAAAATACGAGTATCAGGAAACATGTTAATGAAAATTTATTACATCATCATGAATGTAAAAAGAGGAAAAACATCGTGGTTTTATGTTTCCACCCACGTCATTCAAATTCCTTTGACAACTGTGGACAACGTAATGATTTAAAGGTGACTGTAAGTGATATAAATGAGGGGCTCGTAAGTTCATTGGTCGATCTGCGCGGTTAAGCAGCGCTTGACGCGGTCAGTCCTTGGATGGGTGACCATTTTTCACAGATCAAGACCCCTTCGTTCCTCGTAAAGCATAATAAGCAGTCCCGGGTGCCATATGCAGACCTATGACAGTCATTACAGGTGTCAGCATACCAAAAAGTCTGACAGCAGTTTAGACTGGTGTCAGACTTTTTGGGATGCTGACAGTACTAAGCCTAAGAGTGTCTCCCAGAAATTGAATGGCGGAGGTCAGATGGCAGTCGCTCCGTGGAAACCGACCCCAATGTAGTTGTGGAAAAGGCTAAGCAGATGCCGGAGGAGGCTCGCCCCCTATTGCCATCTGCCGGGCACAATTCCAAATTCCGGGTTGCTACTGAGAATTTCAGAAAATTCCAATACTTTTCAAATTCAAATTCATTTAATTCGGACAACAGTGATCCATATTGGATATTACAAAAAGCTTATATTCTAGTGGTACTTTGCCCGAAATGGGATTTTTTTTTTTTTACTTATTCGACATATTTTAACTACATTTATGTTAACGATAAAATTAAATTAATAAATCTTTAACCGGAAAAATATTATTCAGATCCGTTCAGTCGTTCTGGCGTGATTGAGTAACAAATATCCATCCATCCTCACAAACTTTCACATTTATAATATTAGTAGGAAGTAGGATTTGACAGCCCATCGTTTTAGTACGTTTTTTTCACAACACAACTCACAAAACAATATCAACATTTCACCTCAAAGCAAACTCACGAAACCCTCGCCGTGTACAATTACAAACGTAAATTTGTTCTTAGTCAACAAATCGTTAATCCATCTTCTAAACAGGCAGACAGTGATAGTGAAACGGTAATGAGCCCTATTGGTGCGAAATCACGGCCGAAACGCGCCCGTGACAAATTCACTGCGAGTCCACGCCGACTCAACTGATTTACGTCGACAACATACATAGGTTACGTTACATTTGTTGATTAGAATAATCATTTTAAGATTTTTTGTACGATGTCACAGGTTCCAGAAAGCGTGAGGGTTCGATTCCCGGGTTGGACAAAGTGTTATTGGGTTTTATGTATGAAAATTCTCAGTAGCAGCTCGGTTGATGGCAATAGGCTCGCCCCCTATTGCATGGTACTAAATAACAGCATCGGCGTTATGTGGGTGCATGATAGTACACCTCTGTTTAACCTTTCGGGGATACAGGCGTGATGCTATGTTATTTTGTGAGTATATAAACTAGTGCTTTACATATTGGCAAGTGAACAATGGCCCTGTAAGTGATAGTAATTGCTATGTTTTGAACGAAATTACACAAGAGAAGCGCCCTTTGCCAATTCACTATGATTCCACTCCGACTCAGCGGATTGAAGTTGGTGATATGCATAAGCTATACTTTGTTTAGTTAGAAATTAATAAATAATTAATATTACTTTTTAATTACTTTAATTTTACGGTTGAGACGACGGTAAGAAATAAAGATATTTTTTATTCGTGTCTGGTGTCCAAATGTTTCGCTCATAGCCATCCACTACATGGGTACTATTTGTATGAATAAAATGAACATTTTAAAATTATTATGATATAAATGGTACGAAATAATTATAATGAGAAAAATAATTCCAATTTCTCACTCTGAGAGAAACAAACAAACACGAATTTTAATATTTAACTGTTCTCGAGAACACTAATTGACATAAATATTAAATAAAGTAAAATATTGCATGAGAAAAACATGGAACGTGATATTTTGCCCCTGCAGTTTCAGATTTCAATCTGGAAAATTTATTATGAATGTACTGTAATATTTTCACAACAGCTTTTCTGATTACAATCAATCTTAAAACCAATCTGCGTATCCGTGTATCGAATGGTATTGGTTACAGATATATTAACGCATATTTTACTGTAGATATTTTCATTATATGCAGTAAAGGATAATATTCTCTGGAAGATGCAAAACAATTTCGACTAGTTTACTATACGAGTATAATGTGATACCGACCTGTATTTTCAAAGAGTTCTGCTTCATTGGTCTAGTGGTTGTAAATACGACTGCTGAGCATGAGGTCTCGGCTTCGATTCCTGGGTCGGGCAAAGTGTTATTGGGTTTTCTGCATGGAAACTCTCAGTAGCACTCAGAGTCTGGATCTGTGCCCGATAGATGGCAATAGACTTTCATAATAAGTTACATGTAACGAGCGTACTACATGGGACTCAATAACGGCATTGGCAAAATGTGGATAATTTTATAATAGTACACCTCTGCCTAACCTTTTAAAGAATTCAAGTGTGATGCTATGTTATGGCATTATGTTTACAAAAGGTTGAAAATATTATATTTATTTTATGTGTTTAAAAAACAACAGAATTAATTAAATAAAAAATAAAACTATTCTATATCAGATATGCCATTAAAAATATCATATTTTTTCTAATATGTGTTAGGAATTAAGTAAAATTCAACAGTACTCAACTTGAAGATTATCATAACATAATATGTTCCCCAGTTCAGAGGGAAGATTAAAATCGGCGTCGTGTATACTGAGTATGTTTTGCCCTTTATCGTTTTGCGTGGTATTCGGCAAAATGCTAGGATAGACAAAGCTCCGAATATGTTGTTATTTTATTTCCTAACTCAAGGAAATTTTCGTACGGTAAACTGAAAATATGTTTCGGTCCGATTTATTTTTACCATACATTCTAAGACGTGCGTCATGTTAGGCTTATTGAGAGGAGAAATTCATTTATATACGATATTTTTGGGAGTTGTAATTCTTGTTCTTGTTTAATATTATTTAGCCAGAATAGGGTGAAAAACAAAACACTATATACTCTTTTATTTTTCGTTCTATTCTGGCTCTAGATATAGGTATATTCGTGAATATCTTTGTTTCTATAAAAAGTGTTGTTTATTTTAATGCTTGCTTTTGCTCGTGACTTCATCCGCGTGACCTATATATATATGTATGTAATTTATAGTCCATAGCATTCGGGGACAACGTAGCTGTATATCAGTGAAAGAATTTTCAGAATCGGATCATTACTTACGGAGATTACCCCCTTAATACAAACTGATTATATACAAATTACCTTAATACAAATTGGTATCTTTATAGATTTATTTATTTATTACATAGCATCACGCCTGCATTCCTCGCAGGCGTAGTCAGAACTCTACACTTCCCGCATGCCATTATAAGGTAAGGTCCCACATAAAATTAGCGAGACTTTATTGTCTTGTCATTCACAATTCCAAACTCCGGCCTGCTTTTACGAATGTGCCAACCAAACATACTTCTTACATTTCTGCTTACCCCGTTACTGCAACGATTGTGATTCGTCGTGCCGAACAGTTTTCCTCGCAAACTAATGCCGATTGAATCAAAATAATATGTTTAATACCGCTCGATAAAAAATGCAATTTCACCGCGCACACAACTCGCTGTAACGGGACCTATAAATTTATCAAAAGTATGAAGTTTTATTTAAATAAATCATTGTATGTATAGGGTCATAATAGGAGATTACTGGAAAACTATGTTGTGTAACTGGATGGTGTCTTTTCTCTTATTCTGGATGGGGTAAACAGACGTATCTGTCGACGAACGAGGTATAGTGTTACTCAGTTGAAAAGAGAGGATCCTCCGACCAGGCAGGGTAGTTAGCCTGGCGAGCCGCAGCCCGACTGTTGATGTTGAACATTCATATATGTGTTAGAATCGATTTAAACTCTCATAGTGTGATTCGGGATATTCTGTTTTTGCTTCACTCCGATAGATGGCGCTTTACTTTTTGCTATGTTGCGAGTAGTAGTCGCTACATATTTATAAAATGTTTTAAGGTCCTTCTCCTGTCGAGTCAGCACGAGCTATCACATGGGAATTGCTCATGCCGTAGTGGAAAGATTAGTCAGGCAACATTGATGATATCGAGACTGTCTGGACAGGGTAAGCCAGACGAATCTCAGGTTTCATTATTAGTGGAGGCACTTTCACCCCTCTTTAAATTTAATGTTTTTTAAGTTTATATTTGAATTGACTACTAACTATCGCTCGTCCAATTTATTTGATGATGATTGTTAGACTTGATTTACTAATTTGGCAAATTAAATTCAATAAATGGCATCACGCCTATGTTCAGCGAAGGGTAAAGTAGAGACGTCCTATTAGACACGCACATTTCACCGATGCCGTTTTTAAGTTGCATATAAAAGGGGTGGGGCCTATTGCCATCTACCTTTGGACCGCTACTGAGGTTTTATCTCACAGAAAAACCGGTTCAGATATCTCTGCCTTACTTTCAGAGGAATATAATCGTGATATTATGTTAACCCTAATCTCAACTAGTCTAAGGATATCTACAAGTAATCTAGTTTTTACGACATTGCTTTCACAGTGAACTGATACTAAAAGTGCTTTTATTTACCGTTTATGACTTAGAGTAACTTTTAATAGCAGACAAAGAGTTATCGTTTCGTAGTATCAGTTAATAAGGTAGCAATAATTCTATAAATTCCCAGATCCGGGTACGTCTACACCCGGGTACGTCTTAAAACTGCGGCCAGACACCGGAGGACGGGCAGCAGCGTCCTCTCACTAATCGGTGAGCCACTGCGATCCCCAAGCCGCCTGCCAAGCGTAGGGATTATGGCAAACCCCCCCTTGAGGGAGACCTTCGTTCAGCAGTGGACGTCTTCTGGCTGATGATGAATCCTATAAATTGTGTTTTGTACAACTTTAAAAAGCCTAACGAACTTACAATTGGATTGAAAGTATTTCAATCAGTTGTGTATTACATAGCTGGCTACATTACATTTAACATAATAACATAGCAACACGCCTGTGTTTCCCGAAACGTTAAGCAGAGGTGTACTATTTGCACACACATTTCGCTGATGCCAAGCCTATTGCCATCTACCGAGCATAGTTCCAGACTCCGCGCTGTTACTGTGAATTTTCATTCCGAAAAATCAAATAACATTTTGGTCAACCCGGGAATCGAACCCAGCACCTCATGATCAGCAGTCGCACTTGTAAGCACCAGACAAATGAGGGTTTTAGATGGTTACCTACCTAATAAACTACTTAAAATACTTATCTAAGTAGGTTACTTTTCCTAGCATGTTTGCCTTCATATTGCCTTATTTGAGAAACGGTCAAGAATCTGAATAAAATATTAAAGTCACTAGTCTAACCAATCTTGATACTTGAACATCTACTTATATCAGAAGATAAAACGCGCAAAGATAACCATCAATTCGACCCAAAAGCATCTGAAACTATAATAATATATAGCTCTTACGAAAGTCCATTCCGTGCCCCAGAGACGAATATCTCTAAAAACATAAAGGGTTGGGCCTTCGCTGTACCACTGGGGACAACCCTAACATGTCAAACAAGTCATATTTTCCGTAGAAATAGGGTTCTGTATTAGTTTTTGGGTTACGGCGTTTTTAGGTCAACAAATATTGCTTGGATGACTGTCAAATTTTAATGTTGATTTGGTGATAAAAAGATTAAGTTAACAAGTACTTAGGTTTAAAACGTGTATCAAGATCTACGGGTCTGGAAATATTTGAGTATAGGCAACGATTTTATTTAATGTTAAAATAATAATGGCTAAAACAATAATTCAGTCGATTACTGTACCACAGACACTGTTTCACTGTTACTGTTCTTAGTGTTAGGCTTTATCTACTATGCTGGATTAGTGGGGGTTGGCGGACTGCAGTCACCATTGAGGTCTTTATGAAAGCTAGCTAATTAGTCCCTGCCCTTGTCATTTACAGAAAATTAGAAGCAGCTTATGGGGACTTAATTCGGGTAGACGACAAGCAAGTGAAATAAATTGTTAAGACTAAATAACTTCTATCCTTTTCTCACCTTTTTATTAAAAAGGGACATAATGAGATTGAACTAGTTTAGTCTGTATACAGCAGAATCAGCGCCACTATATCCAGATCAATATCATCACTTAGTGCATTTGACACTATAAGTCAATTAGCGAACAGGCTAGTTAGGGAAACAGATTAGGTGCTCGATGACCATCGGGTGTTGCAATTAGTTACTAATTAGCTTCTGGTAAGATCATTCGCCTGGACGATAGTAATGACATGGCTTCAAGAACTTAGTGGAATTTGATCACAAGACAAAAGTTGGATGTCTAGTTTATTATGCCTTTCATTGCTGAAGGGTTCGCAGCTACAGAAGTACGTGGTACGGTGGTATGCGTACAGATGGGTGGTTCTTACTTGTGCTTTATACTTCTTACATCGATACCCCTCCGTCCCTCGGCAAGCACGTCATAGGAATACCTTACGGTGTCAATGTCTCCTAATGATTGGGTGGCGGAGATCAGATGACGGTCGCTCCGGGTTAAATACTGATATTGAGCCACGTCTGGTTAAACTGAGAGGGTTTCTATGTATATATGCCAACGCCATGGAAGAAGAGCCAAGAAGATGGAGTTATTCATAGTTTGTATGTCGATGAGTTCTGTTAAGACAAAAATGTATAAAAATAGTATACGCGGGTTTTTGATAGGAGTTTGCTTAAATGGATGTTCGCAGTTTGCTGCAAAAAACTGTTCTCATAAATATTTTGGTTGCACTACTGCTTTACAGAGTACAGAACTAACTATTATTAGTACGTGAATTCAGTTGAAAATCGCTAGGATTAAGACAAAGTGTTGGGTTCTCTCCTGCTTTACACCAAGCATCTCCAGAGACGCGACGTTTGTCAATGTCTTCATATCTCTCAGTTACGATTTGAACAATCCTCAAATGTTGAGTTATCTTGCATCTCTTGTTTTGAACCGAATGCGCTTTTGTTTATGTACTGAATATGTAATAAGGTATTTTGTTTGATAAGTTAGATGTGGATGTGCAAGAAATTTTGCTTTCTTGCTCCGGTGCGGTTATTCAAACTTTAAGTTTGGACTCTCCAAGTGTGATTCATTTTGGTCTTTAAATATCTGTTTCTGATAATTTTGATAATATGGTGACCCCCAGTTACTGGGTTTCAGAGATAAGGTGATAGTTGCTCCGTACAATATTTGTATTCAGTCCCATTTGTTTCCACTGGATTCCCAGTTTGAAAAAGGTTATCGGTGAGAACTACTCGAGCCTCTGCTTAAAACCTCACAATATAAAATCCCCGATATTACGTAAATAAACGGAATATCCATAAATTATTTAAAACCCCAGCTTGCAAAAGAATTATGAATAAATTTTCGCTCCCATAATACCCAATCGAGCGAGATCGCCATACCATTTTGATGCGAGTAAATGAGCGATAAATCTTACGATTCCCACATTATTCGATAAATCCTTGAACGTTTGTTTGCTGAAATCGCTCGGAAAATCTATCGGCCGATAAAACTGAGTGCGGTCGAATGCCGTACTATTGTATGAGAAGAAGTGGAAAGTGATTTATGAGTCACTTGAGTGAGTTAGAAGTGAATAACCAGTGAGATTGTGAGTTCACTTAAATGCATTTTTTTTTTATAAATTTTAAATAAGGTAAACTAAAATTATTTTTTTGCTGAGATATTAGGCATCTTACGATTTCTATTATTTTTCGATAAATCCACGAGTGCCAGTATGTTTAGCGAAATTACATGAAAAATCTATTGGCAACTGAATGCGATGTAATGGCGTACTATGAGAAGTGGGAATTGATTCATGAGTCAAATGTGTGAGTTGGAAGAGAATATTAAAAATGAGTTTGGAATTATTTATTTTTAATAAGGAATGTATCAATTTTGTGCGTAAAGTATTTGCTGCAATATATCTTACGATTCCCTCATTATTCGATTCGGTAAATCCTTGGAACGTTTGTTTGCTGAAATCGCTCGGAAAATCTATCGACCGATAAAACTGAGTTCGGTCATATGCCGTACTATTGTAATGAGAGGTGGAAAGTGATTTATGAGTCACTTGTGTGAGTTGGAAGTGAGATAAAAAGTTTTGTTTAAGTGTTTATTTTTTTCTAATAAAAAGAATTGAATTGAATTGAATCTTCGTGGATTTATGAAATAACCCATTAAGTGACGAATCGTAAACTTTACACGGTTCTCCTCCAGGTTGCTGAAATACATGATATATATATATACTGATTTACTAAAACAATTTATTACAACCAAAGTTTCTAGTATTCAGATGTTGCCAGTTAATACAAGAGCGTGGCTGAGGCAACTCTGACTTGACATTTATTTATTACTAACGTTAAATCAAGCATTTACTTGTTTAACAGTAAAGTAAAACTATAAGCGTAACTTAGTATCACGCCTGTATTCCCGGAAGGGTTAGGCAGAAGTGTACTGTACCTAAACCATTAAAATAATAATGTCCTCCTGACCGATTTCGGTCACGGCGGCCAATCTCACCGGAGATTAGCCAACTACGCAGGAGATATTATAGAGCACAAGTGTGTGCGCAAACACAGGTGCTCTCTCTATTCCTTCACTCTCATAGTCTGATGGGACGGCAAACCGACACGACCGGAGAGAGATCAGGCGCAGGACCAACAGCTTTATGTGCTTTTCCGAGGCACAGTGTGTATTCACATACACAAAGACCCGAAACAACTATTTGTAGATCGTACAAATATTCCGTGCGGGAATCAAACCCGCGATACGTAGCTCAGTAGTCGATCTCTCAACCACTGCGCCAACCGTGCCGTCAACCTAACCTAAACCATTAATACCGTTAATAATTAAGTCAAAGATAATAAGGCGCGAGGCTTTTTCTATCTAACGAGCACAATTCTAAAGTCCGGGCTGCTACTGAGAATTCTTATAAAAAATCCCAATTGCGTAACCTGGAAATCGAACCCAAGACCTCACGCTCAGCAGCCGCGTAAACGACCACTAGACCAATAAAACAGTTCACATTTATTAATTACTAAAATTAATTAACAAGCAAGTTAAACATGGTTAAAGTATTTTATCATTTATTTAAAGCAACACAGGTGGTCTTAAAAGTACCATAAAATAAAGGTACTGACAGATTATTGTTAATAAACAATCTGGAATGTCCATTACGAACATTATAATGGTTATGTCCCTATAAACTTTAATATAGTACTTTAATCGATGTCTTGAATAAACTAAGCCCTGACTTCGGTTTCACTTGGGCTAAAATCGACGACTTAATTTGGTTCAAGATTTGGTCCAAAAACTAGTTTTTTTTTATGAAAACCTGATCCACATCCCTTGAAGTAATTCTTGTATTGTGGGTGCGTTTACAAACACAAATATTCACATAGACACACCTAAACCTGGAACAACTATCTGTAGATCATACAAATATTTGTTCCATGCGCGAATCGAACCCGCGACTGTGCCAGTCATGCCGTCCGCCAACCATGTTTTCTCTTATTTTCACGAGAAATAGGGTACCAAATGGTGGACTGCGAGAAGGAATGTCGGTCGTCCTGCAGAGAGATGGGTGGACGATAGATAGATAACAGGAGCGTGAAGGACTGGCAATTTCAAAGAGAAGCCCATACCCAGCTGTGGGCGAATTCGGGCTGTGCCCGTTCATCCTAACTACCCTATCTAATATTACAAATACGAAAGTAAGTTTGTTTGTATGTTACCTTTTCACGCCTAAACCACTGAACCGATCATCATGATATTTTACAAATAAATTGTCAGGGATACAGATAAGGACATAGGGTACATTACATCCATAAAAAAATTACTGCTCCCGAGGGAAAGAACAATAATTTTCGATGGTCACAATTGCTGTGTGTGCGTGTGACCCGAAAAAATGCACGGGTTTGTATACTATGCGGGCGAAGCCGCTGGCGAAAGGGGATAGTTAAAAAATTCGAACTACGTGAAAGAAAAAAAAAAATTGTACTTGTCGGTGCAAAATTTTACATTCTAGTGCTTAAGTAACATAAACTGATAGATAACTCCCTCTCTGGTCTTGTCATAAGCTTGATTGGGAAACATGGGGAGCTAACTTCGGCCCCGGAGTCAGAAAAATGTTATGGTGTAGAGCAAGCTGTTCAAGCAGCCTGTAGTTTAAAATTTGTAGATGGCAATAGGCTCGCCCCATATAACACCGGGCTTAATGACCGAATCGGCCAAATGTTGTGTATAAAACATGTGTGCTTAACCCTTCGGGGAATACAGGCGTGATGCTATGTTATGTGATCGTTATTGCTACTGAATCAATCACTTTTATATGCTAATTAAAGCTATGACAAACAATCTACCATACTTCTTTATGTGTATATCCTCCAGAATACAATAAAGGATAGGATGGTATTAATTATTGTTTCAAAACATATGGATATTAGTTCCGTCGTGATATAATTGACTGACATACACACAAACATTTACTGACTGAATATATTTTTATTTATGTTTTATGACTTGTTATTAACTCGCTAACAAGACATTAAACTAAACGGATATTATGTTATAAAAGTATTTTATTTAAATTAAGGCGGTCGATGGTGATGGGGATTCTCTCATGGCCAGCCCGCACTGGGCCAACCCTTTAAATATAACATAGCATCACGCCTGTATTTCCCAAAGAGTTAGGCAGAGGTGTACATTATACACTCATATTTCTCCGATGCCGTTGTTGAGTCCCATGTAATAGGGGCGAGCCTATTGCCATTTACCGGGTACAGCTTCAAAGGTCTTTCTAAGGGCACTTCGTCATTCTCTTCATTAGTAAATTGCACCCCTGCAAAGTCAGGACGGGCGGCTAGTATAATATAGAAAATATTTGAAAATACCGACAGTATCTGAGGTGGTATACTTAGTAATTTAATTAGTGCAAGTCTGATAATGTAACTACGAATAAATAATTACAGCTTGCAACACATAAAGTAGCAGTTTTATTGATATTATTCGTGATATTTAGGTACTGGAACGCTGATATATTTTGTCCTTTATTAAACAATTTAACAGCGGTTATTCAAGGTATTTATCGGGCGGTTGTTTATCGAGAATATTGTGTTTTGTTCATATTGTGCTTGTTTGTTCTTGTTTTGGGCATTTACCTTGTTTGACTTCACCTGGTCTACCAAATATGGCAATGAATTTCAAGACGAAATTGAAATCCTTAACGAGCTCCCGTGTATTTTTTTCCTGATCGTGATGATCACGCCCGAACGACATGATCAAGACAAAAATTACACGGCGGTTGGATCTTATGGGGGTCCATTGGCAACGGCTTTACGTGGTATACCCGCATTAATTTGTAAGTAAATAATCATTAGTTAAAGCCGTAACTGCAAACGACGTAATACAAAACTTTATTATAAAATAAAAAATAAGTTAGTATTTACAATGCTTTGTTGTTATATGTATTATTGCATGAAATCTTGAATATAACCTTTACAGAACTCAAACGCTTGTTCTAAGAAACATAGTGATATATATATGTCGGCGTGAGCGATGGCTGAGCGATAGGGCTGTCATTATCTCTATTCAGTGGTACAGGGTTCATGACGCAGGATTACAATAAAATCACAGTTCCAATGTAAATCAGTTAGTATTTCACTTTGACAATACAATCAACAATTGTGGGTAATTCACTCAGCAGATATCACAAAATAACTACTTTCTAACTCCGGGCAAACGGACAGCTTCATGTCAGAGAAGTGTATCCGTTCGATGCTCGCACATGACTGCACTTCTTTACAATCACCTCCCTTAACACGACTCTGTCTACGCGCCGCCATCTTGCAGTGACATCACGTTGTTTACCCTCACCTCAGTACTGCAATAATCAATTGAGTGACTAAACATCGTTCTCCAGACATATATTTAAGGTAAAATTTCACAAGACTTCTATCACGATTTCTTCTAAACATTTTGACGCTGTACATAAGTATCGTTACCCGGGAACGCTCTTTCCGTGCACCCATTATAGATTTTGTTTTGTTGACCATATCAGATTCATCAAAAAGGCTTCAAGCATCAATTTAAAATAATATCTTTAAAACGAAGTCAACAAAAAACGCGACTGTCTTTATTTGTGCAGTTGTGTGCTATTAAGATTGCCTTGTAGGGGCAAATATGAACGTTAAGCCGAACAAAATAATAAAATGTGTTACAATATATTGAATTGGCAGGACTCTGCTCTAGTAAAAACGCGATTTAAAGCCTTTTAGAGTTATATGTTTAAAATTGACTGCAATGCTTTTGACATCGAGAAATGGTGGCTCAATGATAATGACCTTGAGTTATGACTCAGGTTCAATACCAGCTAGGTAATTATGTTAGACGCTTGTAATCGGAATGGACAGATTATTTATATATGTATTATCAAATTATAGGTGAAAGAAGAAAGAAAATAATTTATTTTTGATCCAACAAAAAACAAAACAAAAATAACAATCATTATAAAAACAAAAATAAAATAATAACACAAAAAATATACAAATTAGCGGAGATACGGATAGAAAAATAGGTTCCCGACTCAGCATGATGCTGCTGCTGGATAGCTGCAGAGCTGATATTCGGTTGGTGCCTGAAATAAAAAAAAAAAAACAAAAAACTAAAACTATAGTCTAGAGTGACGTCACGGTCCCTCACGACCTTAATATTTTAATTATTTTCCTACTAGACTCGATACTAACCAGAACATAAATTAAGTATAAATATACATAGGGAAAAAAAATTGGCGTACAGTACATATTATTTTGGTGCGCACCAATGGGTCCGACATTTTCATAACTAACTTACCACTTTTGATAAGTAGCTTGATATATTTACACCATTATATCTACCTGTTACTGTTACTGTTAGCCTGTCACATCCCACTGCTGGGCAATAGCCTCCCCCCTTGATTTCCTGGCCGTTCTGTTCTGTACCAAAGATCGAACAAGAAAGACAAGAAAGACCAGTCCTTTCCAAATGTGTCCAGTTCATCCCGCCATCTCTTTCGTGGTCTACCGCATCGCCGTTTAGTTATGTCGTCGGGGCTCCACTGCGTGGTTATTTTGGCTCATAGCTCAGACGGTACACGTGGCCAGCTCAATCCGACTTTAGTTTAGTATTTACTAGTTCTAACTTATATGAGTCTAAGACTTGAAGTCTATTCTATTCTATTCAGTTCTTAGCAGCTTTTCGATATCTACCTGTACCAGTTTAAAATTAGAATTCCTGAGTTTTAAGTTACACTTTAAGCAGTGGCTATTTTTTCTCTCTGTTTATCTTTTTTTTACAAATCGTGTACCACACACGATCCCTATCATAAATACATAAATGTATGTATTTATGATAGGGATCGTGTAGTGTAGTGTGTTTTAACTTTTTTCGTATTTAATCGAAGAAAGGTGTAAAGTTATTAAAGGAAACATAAAATTCTCGGTTATCGGTCCCATCTTAAAGGCAGTAACAGTTTATAGTGTGTCAAACTCGTAACCATGTAATCGATTTAAATCGATACAATTTATCATAGATTAATCTGATTAATATCGTGTTTCTATAGTATCGGATAACGAATATCGATTAAAATTCATCGGTTTAGAAGTGTTGAGGGATAGTTTTTGATATTTATCTTTACGAGTTATAGGTAATGTTATGATAAGGTGTCATTTCACTGTGATTAAGTAATTTGGAGAATCGATATCTACTTAAATCGAGTAATCAATAAAAAAGGACATGGAAGAATAATTTGGATGTAATTGTTTGAACGATATATTGGTGGGCGAACTCTATGGCCTGACTACCGGACTACCGTGGTGAGTGTAGCCGGTAGAAGTCCGCCACATCCCTCCCCCCCTTAGGCGGAGAATAGCCCATGACGGTTTCGCCACGGTATTAAAAAATAGGCGGAGATGTACTATTGTACACCAACATTTCGGCGATGCCGTTATTGAAAAACTCAATAACACTGTACCTCACGCGTCTTCGACCACTAGACCCATAAGACGGTTTTATAATAGTGTTTTAGATTCTTCTACGTCAGTCGTATTGGCACGAATTGGAAATCGCTCATGCTGCAATTCATTCTGGGCAGTCAACCTCGATACCACCATTGCTGACTGCCTAATATTTACAGTATAATAATAATAATAAATAATGTCCTCCTGACCGAATTTCGGTCACGGCGGCCAATCTCACCGGAGATTAGCCAACTACGTAGGAGATATTATAGAGCACAAGTGTGTGCGCAAACACAGGTGCTCTCTCTATTCCTTCACTTTCATAGTCCGATGGGACGGCAATCCGACACGACCGGAGAGAGATCAGACGCAGGACCAACGGCTTTACGTGCTTTCCGAGGCACGGTTGTTGTTGTGCTTTACAGTATATGGCATAAGCGATTCCCTTGTGAAAGCTGATGCCGATTAGACAGAAAAAGAAAACTATTTGAGATAATATGAACCTTGTTATTTAATCTGTTGGCAATAAACAGATTACTAGATATATATTTCCAATCAAGCCAGGGCCATTCAAAATGTGCCTTTGTATAGCAATAAAGGTCCCTAATAAACTTTAGGACCGTTATTTGCTTACAAAGTATTTGTTTTCGTTTAGATTAGCTTGTTAACAAAGTTGTAGCTGAAAGTTAGCGTTTAGCCTTTTGAATGAAAATGTATTAGGTTACGGGGAACGCTCGATGGGATAATCATTATTTATAAGTTCATACTTTTAAGCATCATTGCTTAATAAGGAAGAAAATAGAGAGCAGTGGCAATTGCTCCACATACAAGAACTAAGCTTTAATTAAGATTAAAGAGAAGAATAATCGGGTCGTGCTAATCTAATGCATGCTTTGGTGCATAGTTTAAGGTCGTATGTTTGATTCTTAGGTCGGGGAAAATGATAAAGGGTACATTATTCTTGTTTTACCACGCGTTTTAACGAAGACTGCCTCATTGGTCTAGTGGCCGTAATCGCGACTGCTGAGCGTGTGGTCCTGAGTTTGATTCCTGGGTTGGAAAAAGTGTTATTGGGTTTTTCTGTATGGAAATTCTCAGTAGCAGCACGGAGTCAGGAATTGTGCCCGGTGGATAGCAATAAGATCGCCCCCTATTACGTGATACTCAGTAACAGCATCAGCGAAATGTGGGTCTAAAATAGTTCACCTCTGCCTATTCATACAGTCCTAAGACTTATAAAACTAAGTGTCAAACTAAAAGCAAGTAAAAATAAACGAAACATGTTTCAAACGGCAACTTTACTTCCCCATGACACTTAAGAACCAAATTCGACCTCTCCCGCGCTGAAAGCTGAAATATTCTTTCAGTGAGCACTCAACTTCCATTTCCTAGACTTGGCGATGGCTAAATCTACGCTTAAACCTTTTCAGGCAACTTGACCTAGTTGGTGGAGGTTGGTCTAAGTTAGAAGCTCAAGATTGACGAGTATGAAAAGTGGTATAATAGCGTACATTTTTTTGTCCAGTCGGCACCTGCTGCCCGTGGAAGTCGCTCATGCCGTACTTGCAGCGCCGGCTTTAGGGTGGGGCGGCCTGGCCGGTCGCCCGGGGCGCCAGGGTCTACAGGGCGCCGCGCCGCGTGCGCCAGCTTAACTAAATTTAGCCTATTAAGTTTATTTCTCCCCCCAAAATTGTACAAATAAAATTGACAAACCTAAAAATAGACAGCTCACGAAAATTTTAAATAAATTATTCAGTGCCTGCAACACGTCAAAACGTGTAAAACGTCAAAAAAATGAAATATATGTAGTTAGGTTAGGTTTATTTTTATTATACGTCAACTTTAAGATCCCCCCCCCCCCTTACAGTAAGATAGCGCCAAATGCGTGACCCGGGGCGGCTAGATGGTTAAAGCCGGCGCTGCGTACTTGAAAGGTGAGCCTGTCAGCAATGGTACCTAGTACTTAGGGGGAAAGTGCTATAAAAGGGACAAGTTTTGAATGGGACAGATCGAATTAGTCCCGATTAGAATGCAGTAGTCGTTTTTTGATTTTTACAATCTGATAACACTAAGCCATTGAGAATATCGATGCGACTGTTACTTAGTTGTCAAACGTAATAAAATGGCGAAGCTTTGTTGAATATTTTTGTGCTCAAAACTAATTTATTTAAGGTTTTTTAGATTCCCGTATTAGACTGTTTTTATGGTGTTTGAAAGTGCTTATCTTGAAAATTGTTTTGTAGTTTTATTACCTAAAAGGTGAGTATATAATTGCATAAAGTTGCTTGACAATATTTTTTACTGTGAGCTTATGTTTGAAAATGCATGTTAGTCTTGTTTGGGACAATTCAAACGGTCTTGAAAGGGACGTCCCTTTCGTGACTGTCCCTTTCAAGACTTGATTGCTGAAGCAATGCATGGTGGTGGATTTTACTTTAAATTGAAAATTTTAATTGTTATAGGTTAAACTTAAAGATGTCTCAAAAGAAAAAAGACAGAGTAGATAAAATCGGCAACCTTCAACTAGATGCGATTTGCTAATATTATAGGCATTTGCTATAGATCTTAAAGGCATTTTCTTTTCGATAATTTTTTTTGGATCTACTCTGTCTGTTTTCTTTGGAGACATCTTTAACTCGTAGAATCATCCAGTGACAATGATCCAACAATTTCTAATTTAGATCCAACAATTTCTAATTTTTCTGATTGCGATAATGAGCCATTGCAAAAATTAAGAAAACTGCCAAATACAAAAGAAGATATATGTTGTGTCTGTAAACAGAAATTTTCGACTAGTAAGGAAGATTGGTTTCAATGTAAACTTGCGGACAAATGCGGTAAAAGGAATCTTTAATTATTTTTTTGTAATTTATGTCATTAGTGTTGTTACATTCAACAAAATAATAAACTTTGATCGCATAAATGCAAGTGTAATTTTATAATATATAAATACCTAGAGGTACGTAGATGTATTAGTTAACTATTATGTTATAATATATGTGTACTTAACAATGAGAATTTGATACAAATTTACCTGTCCCTTTCATGACTAACTATGTCCCACTCAAGACTACCCAGTCATGAACGGGACATAATGAAAGTTTTTTTTATTTGATTATTATGCTGCATTGGTAGAAGAACAAGCGGTTTTTCAATTATTATTCTAAAGATAAATAAATATATTTAAAACATAAATGAAAGTTTTTAATTTATCTCCCATACTATCACCAATATCTATAGTTATAGAATTTTGTCCCATTCATGGCACCTCTCCCCTATGTAGGCTAATTAACCAGGGTGCGCCAGACGATCTCATGATTCGTTCTAAGTACAATAAAGACCGCACATTTTACATCTGTATTTATATATTTCTTGTATCATTTTGTTTCTTGTGTGCTAAAGTGTTTTTTTATAATATAACAGGCGTGATGCTATGTTATGTTAATAAACACATACCCTGAAAGTTTGACGGCACGGTTGGCGCAGTGGTTGAGCGATCGACTGCTGCTCTACGTGTCACGGGTGAGATTCCAGCGTAAAACAAATATTTGTATGACCTATAGATAGTTGGTGTTTGTGCAAGTACATATTAGTGTGTACAAAAACCTTATAATGATGGAAAAAGTCAAGAACTACAGAAAGTAAAAATCTCTTGTTGTCATAATCATATTTTTACGGAACATGTTATGCGTTAATTAATAAATATACAAGTTTCTTGAGACAAACCAAAGTTGGCTAAGATTCAAAATAAAAATAGCCCGAACAAAAGTTAAAAAAAACCCATTGAAATTACAATAATACGAGTCTAAATGCCAGTTACGAACATTAAGGGTAATTCGAGCTAACGAGATCTTATCACAAGTAAATTATGGGTACGCAAGCACTTAACACAAATCTAACCCTGATTTGCTGTCGCAGTGCCGACGCCTTATGTTTGACGATCTGGTTTTTGGAAGACAATTTAACGGCAGGGTTGGTGCCGTGGTAGTGCGATAGACTACTGCGCAATGTGCCGCCAGTTAGGTTCCCGTATGGAACAAAGAACAGGGATAGCCTAGTGATTGAACGCTTGCTTTCTATGCAAGGGGGTGTGAGTTGATCTGTCACAATATATTTGTTTTATCGGAACCTTTATTGATGTAAAGAAGACAGTTATTATATTTAAAAAAGCTCCATTTTGTACGCTTCATTTCACGTCCCAAATAAGGTCCTAAAATCTGTCTATATTTTATCAATCTTACTATGTATTCACAGTATTATATTTGCGAAAGTAACTATGTATGTCTGTTTGTTACCTCATCGCGGCTAAACCACTGCACAGATCTTGATGAAATTTTACAAAGAGGAAGCTTCGGACCTGAAGAAGGACAGACTTATTTTTACGTTGCAAGAAAATACTAACCTATACATATAATAAAATTATAACAGGCCGATGTCTGTACTGGCTTTTGAAGAAAAACTAATATGGTCTTTATTAGAGCAACAAAAGGTAAACAACGGTTGTTAGAATTTTTGTCTGTCCGTCTGTATGTTTGTACACGCATCACGCAAAAACTACTGCATGGAATTGAATGCAGTTTTCACCGATGTATTGCTAGAGGTCTAACTTAAAATATAGGCTCCATTTTACCGCAGGAAATATCAGATTCTAAATTCCACGCGTACGAAGCCGTGGACAAAAGCTAGTAAGATAATAAACACAAAACACATACAGACGAAGCCGTGGGCTAACAGCTAGTTTTCTATAACTTGCACCCCATAAGGCGCACTTTCAAAGTTTCTGTGTTGACTCACTAACTTTCCTTTTAGTATCGATTTATTGTTTATTTAGTTTTATTGTTCGTTCTTTATTAAGCATTAATTAGTTTTCAACTTGGGCTAGCGCAGAAAAGATTTATGTTGGTACTTAAAATAAACTTTGAAAAATTCTCTAGTGGCTCTTACATCTGTCCCATTACTGCTGAACTTAGGAATAATAATATATGACTTTAAGGAAATTGTGATTGGATTTTCTATTCGACTAATGGCAATGCTGAATTCACTCGGTAGTCATTAATTATGCGGCGAGCTCTGAGAAAACTCTCCCATTGGTCTAGGGGTTGCAAGCACAGCTGGTAAGCATGAGATCTTAGGTTCGAATCGCGGGTCGAGCAATGTGATAGATATTGGGTCTTCTAGAAAAAATCTCACGGATCGGTTAGGTTTTTTAGAAAGCAGGTTTTCTCAGCAACTTGATGGTAGAATAATGCTTAATACCGTCACTGGCTGTAGGTGTACAATATTTTACGAATAACTATAGGTGTCGAATATAATAATATTCGGCCTAGTTGATAGGCCCTTTCAATGAATCTACGACCAAAACAAACGTGCGTATATTTTTACCATAATATGAAACGAAAAAATATATTATATAAACACCTCTATGCACATTGAATAAGATCCATTTTAACCGCAGAAATAACTTGGTATTTTCGTATTTATAATACATCGACAATTTTATTTTGTTCAATAAAACAATATGTGACCCTTAAGTGAAGGGGCATAAAAGCTACAGTTGAGAGTTCGATAGAAAGATATGTTGGCAGAATTTTGTTTTATGGATTTACGGGAGTATTTCTAGGTAAAAAGAAAGATTTATGCTTTCGAGGTGATTTTGTTTATATTTGAAGGATTTTTTATTTTTTTAAAGAGAGTTTAACTGATTTAAGTAGAATTGTGAGAAGTGTGAAATTAAAATAAATGACGGCATTGAATTTTCTAGAAGCTTTCTGTTTCAACGCGTGTTTTAACGACTGAAATTTTAATGAGAGCTGTTCGTAATGTTTAACCTTTTTTATTGGTATTTTTTATATAAAAGTGTTTATATTTACAGATTGAGTTATCCAGATACATATGTCTTAATAATTCTTATAGTAACAAATTTATAACTTAATTTGTTATTTCGAATAATTTTCGCCCGGTCATCATAACTTGACACCTGTCAAAGTTAATATGTCAGTGTAGTATAGGATTACCATCCCCAAATTTTAAAAATCAGAAAAATGAAAGTGGTAGTGCCAAGACATTCCGGTTTAAAAACAGGACACAGTATAAAAAAAGTATAAGAAAACAGTGTCAATGAAACTACTATCTTCAATTAAATTACATATGTAAAAAATGAAATGAAGGATTCAATTATTAAATACGCCGATGATTATACGTAAGGTTTGCAGTAGTGGTGCGTGAATAATAAAACAAGACTTTAATAAATCCAGGACGCTACTTAATAACTATCCAAGACAAACCAGAACACTACAAAAAGCAGGACATGTCCTGGGAAAACAGGACGGTTGGCAATCCTGATGTAGTAACGATTGTTTTAGCTCAACCATGAAGTCAATTTATAGTGAATGAAGGATATGTAAAAATATCTACAATTCTACAGTTAATATAATTGTTAGGTTATCTACAAGAGGTTATTTTTATATATAGCATAATTACCTAGGTAAAAAATAAACAATTCTGGTCAAATTACCCCAGTTTGTACCAACAAATAAGGTATAAAAGTAAAAACAGTAAATATAACGAAATACTTTTTTTTAATCTTTTTATTTATTATATTTTTTTTAGGAGCATGATATGTACTTACACTCTTTGTCAATGTAATTAATGAATCATGCATGTGTTCTATGGCTATTGATTTACCTGAAAATATACTAATATAATGTCCTGAGTTCGACTCCCGGGTCGGGCAGTGTTACTGGGTATTTCTGTATGGAATTTCTCAATAGTAGTACGGAGCTTGGAACTGTGCCCGGTATATGGCAACAGGCTCGTCCCCTATTACATGGGACTCAATAACGGCATCGGCGAAATGTATGGGTGTATAATAGTACACCTCTGCATAACCCTTCGGGGAATACAAACGCGAAACTATGTACATATGTATGTAATTTGTATATTAACTTCAAACACAACTCTGATAATACGGTTGGCGCAGTAACTGAGCGATTAGCTTTCTGCACTTAGTGTCGCGGGTTCGATTCCCGCACGGAACAAATATTTGTATGATCTACAGATAGTTGTTTCGGGTCTGGTTGTGTGTGCATATGACATTTATGTTTGTAAAAGGTACCCACGACACAAGAGAAATCTTAGAGAGGGGCAAAGAAAAAAAATAAATATAAAAACAAAAATACTTCGAGATTTCAGTACCAAAACATCACTAAGAACTCTGCCCACCCAAGTACATGTCTAATGGTCTAAATTCAAGGTGCAGCTAATGAGTGGCGCGGAAGAGGATGAATGGCTTCAAATTGCAGACGGAACGGGATCGTCTTCGATTAATTGAGAGGAACTTCCACTGGGTAAAGTTTGGTGTAGATCGGCGGACCAGGGCAAGCATTTATTTAGGGTTCATTTTGTGTAGTGTTTCTGTGTTAACGAACAGATGAGACTAATTGAGAGTTAAACTACGCTTACAATAGTGGCTTGGATAGTTAACTTTAGGACTGTTAGCATTTTCAGCCGGTTCCAGCATATTAACTACATAAAAATAATGAAAAGACAGATCGCGGAGTAGCGATAACACCGCCAATTTGTAAATTAAAATATATTTAGGTACTGTATAAAAAAAAATCTGATTTGCAATAAATAATATGTCCAATTATAGGTACCGCATATTTCACCGATGCCGTTATTGAGTTTCTTGTAATAGGGGGCGAGCATATTGCCATCTATCGGGAATAGTTTTAGACTCCGTGCTGCTACTGAGAATTTCGATACGGAGAAATACAATAACACTGCCTGGCACGGGAATTGCGCCCAGGACCTCACGCTCAGCAGTCGCGTTTGCAGGCAGTGATAAGCAATAAAGTTTATTTTAAACTATAAAAAAAAACGGCCCATTACTGTCCCACTGCTCTCAGGCTCACAGGCTCTCTACTCTCTCTATCTCTATTAAATCTCCCGCAATTCCCAAATTATCCAGTTTTATTTTATTCAACAAAATACCCAATACCGCTCGTGTGTCCCTAACCTAACCTCCTTCAAAAGTAAACTGGAAGTCCGGACGCCTTGGAAGCCTTGTCATTGGTTATCTTTTTCTCTGCAATGGCCGAGAAATCTTAGTTCTTCGTATGACAGTCTTTGTGACAAGTTAGTATAAGACAAATGGATGCTTTTATTTTATTATTGTTGAATCATTCTGTTATAAAGGTATTTTTGAGGTGAAATAAATTAAGTCAAAGTCAAAGTCAAAGTCAAAGTCAAATATTTTTATTTCGAGTAGGCCTTTACAGGCTCTTTCAAAACGTTGTGATTCTAGGTGCACGGTTCCAAAGTGGGGGTAGGTCCTATGGAGAAGAGACCGGCAAGAAACTCCATGGATACTCTTTTAAAATAATAGTTTTAAACTGGTTACAATCTTTAACGGTAAAGACTATGCGAGTACAATGCAAGCCAATGTGCGCAAAACGACACACGAAGAACAGTATTAATATAACGGAATAATTGGTGTAGCTAGGCTCAGCCACAATAGTTGGAGACCCAGCGATCCAGTACTCAACGCCACTTTCATCAGAAGGATATGCTGGCCCAAGTGAGTGCAACAATCCACACTGTCCGACAAGTAAATGTAAAGTTACTGGCTACACTGTACTCGCACATTTACAATTTGAAGTTGCTAGCGTCTAACAAACAAATTACATGAATAATATAATTAGAAATCTTAAACAAATAATAACTAATTGTTACAAAATAGAAAATTTTATATAAAATAACTAAAATTAAAACATATAGAGAAAAAAAAAAAAAATGATAATAAAAATATTATCAAGACAATCGTCATTGAAAACTAAAAACTAACTTGTGAGAATTGAAAACAACGGATTGCCAGGGAAGCCGCATGTGCAGAAGACATCAAGACAGTTAGTGCCACACGTCCCTATCGTCAACATAGTCTTTAACTTTATAATATGCTTTCCTTATGAGAATAGATTTAATATGTGTTTTAAATCCTTTACCAGTAAGGTCGGTGACAGATTTCGGCAATTTATTATAAAAGCGTACACCGTTCCCTAGGAATGATTTATTTGTTTTAGTAAGTCTAAATTTAGGAACCACTATTTTATGTTTATTCCTAGTATTAATGTCGTGAAAGTCACTGTTAATATTAAACATTTGCAAGTTCTTTCTGATGTACATAATGCATTCCAAAATGTATAATGACGGCAGTGTTAGTATATCAATATCTTTAAAAAAGCCTCGTAGAGACTCGCGGGGGCCCATGTTATAGATAGCACGGACCGCTCTTTTCTGTAATATGAAAATTGAATCAACATCAGCAGCTGATCCCCACAACAGAATGCCATAGGACATAATGCTGTGAAAATATGCGTAGTATACTAATCTGGCTGTAGCTATATCAGTTAACTGTCTAATTTTCCTAATTACAAATGCCGCAGAGCTTAGTCTCTTTGATAGTGCTGTGATGTGAGGACCCCATTGCAATTTTGAGTCTATTGTAATACCCAAGAACACGGTTTCTTTAATTATATTAAGTTCATTACCATCTAGCATTAGTTGTAGGCCTACATGGGGAACATTTGGCAAGGAGAATTTTAAACATTTGGTTTTATTAGTATTTAGCAATAGATTATTTGCCGCGAACCATTTAGAAAGAATAGTTAAGCTCTTGTTGACATGTAAAATTTCCCTATCTTTTCTACTTATTTTAAAAATGAGGGAAGTGTCGTCAGCAAATAAAATAATATCTGATATTTCGCTCATCATGTACGGAAGATCATTTATATAGGTGAGTAGTTTAGTGGTGTAAGGTGAAATAAATTGACGCTTATTTACTTAGGTGTAGGTATATAGGAAGCTGATTGGCATATGGCATCACGCTTGTGGTCCCCGAAGAGTTAGGCTGAGGTGTACAGCTGTACACCCAGATTTTGCCAATGGTGTTATTAAGTCCCATGAATAAAGAGACGAGTCTATTGTCATCTACTATTCAGAATTTATTCTTTATATCTATTCAGAATTTTCTTGCAGAAAAACAGTAAGACACAGCTTCAGCAAAATGTCGTTGCACAATTTATATTCCATTTCTGCCTAACCCTTCAGGGAAGACTGGCGTAATGTTATGTTATGATAAAAGTTTTCACGTAATCAGTCTATTGTAACAGCATATAGCAAGATAGTAATGGATGAATGCAAGTGGCGGAATGTCGTTCGATGTGGTGGTCTAAGGGGGAGGCCTTCGTTCAGCAGTGGACGTCTTCTGGCTGATGATGATGATGATAGCAAGATAGTTAATAATACAGCCTATATAAAATACAGTATCAATAGCTTTTATATAACAACTTAGGTGATAAATAAAAATATCTATTCTGATAACCAAAAGGGCTAAGCGTTAAGAATATAATGTTAAACATAAATCCTAAAGAAAATATCTTGGATCCGAAAGCTATAGCAAATATTTTAGCTGTGGCGCGAAAATGTCTCTGTAGTCGCCGCGGAGGGTAAGACAATGATAATATTGAGAGGCCCCTAGGGAATTGTGCCTACACGGATACTGGCGGTATTTCCATCAATGTTGTTGGTTTTAACCCGACAACACGTTTAAAAAAGTTCGAAATACTTAGCAATCGTTAACTGGACCATTATTTTATTAATAATAATAAAGAAGTGTGAAATAAACAAAATTATTAAAAAAGAACAAAGCAAGACTTTTAAAAACAAAAAAAAAAAACAATTGAAAAGCGAAAATCGAGCTATATAATTAATAAATTTACTTCACTTAAATTTTGATATTGCAGGCGAGGGATAAGACAAAAAATAAAAATTAATATTTGATGTGAAAAAATAAATATTTTTATATAAAGACCTTACACTATATATACTATGTCTAATATAAGCTTATGCACTTGGCACTGCTTTACCTCACAAGGTAAATGTACCGATTACTCAAACCCAAAAATGTCTCGTTGAAAAATCGATTTTATGCGGAAAACCAATAATATTGATAAGATTGAGAGCTCTTAATTGTGCCTTTGCGGACCCTGGAGCATAAACTGTGTAAGTGTACTCAACACCAGTTCTGAAAAGTACTTATAAAATGTAAAATTTATTAAGTAGTTTATTTTATTAGAGTTTTCTTGATATATTTCTGTTTGATAATTTTTAAATAGCTGTTTTCAAAAATTACAAGGCTAACTGAATTTTTTGTTGACCATTTATAAGGATAAATTTTAATGTGTCCATAAATTTATTTTCAAAACATTTTGTATGGACACATCGCTATGGAATTTTTGAGGATTAAACTTCGCGGAGTGCTTTCAAAAACAAAATAATTAGAGGTGTTGCTGACCGACATGTAGCACACCGACACGTATCGCAAGGTGTAACAGGCACTATTCCAAACTCCAAGTTGCCTCTGAAAATGTCCATACAGAAAACACTTTGCTCGACTCGTTGCGAGCAAATGCGATGCGAGCCCAAAACCTCATGTTCAGTCTTGCGGAACAAGGTTATAGAGAACGGCCGAATATACCAACATTACAGCGATTATATTTATAAAGGGTCTACTTACTGACGTGTGACGACAAACGTATTGACGTTTGTCAACGTCACCCGTCTATCTGCGCAGTCGCAATTTATATTGTCTTTAAAAGAAGTCGGCACGTGATCAGACTTCAAGACTGAGCCTAGTAGTTCACTCTATTAATCTTTTCGGGGGATAGTTAGACACTAGGCAAATTATTTCTAACAGCGTATTACAATAAGATAGGTATCTATTGACTCGTTCTACAAATTGGATGCTTAGAAAGAGTCTCCTTGAGTGAGGATACTTGATACTTATGTAAGTTGGGAGTATGAAGAGCACTTTAAGAAGTTATCCCACCATGGATGGACTAATTCTCATGCTGACATGACGAAGAAGAATAACTAGAGAAAAAAAGAAAGATCCACATAATTACCTACAGTTTTCTGCTACATAAGCTACATAATACCTGTACCTGTATTCCTTCAAAGGTGTAATTTTATTATGCACCCAGACATTGCCTGTCTGTGAGGTCCTGTGGGCAATTCCCAGGTCCGGTAAAATGTGTTAGGTTTATACGTAGGGAAATTCTGAGTAGCAGCTCCAAGTTTGAAAATGCTCGGTAGCTATTGGATCGCCCCTATTACATGGGATTTAATAAAGTCATCAGACAACAGGGTGTACAATAGTAGGTACATCTGCCTAGAACAGGGAATTCATAGTAATCCGTGTTATATTAACTAAAGGGGCTCGTAGCTACATAGCTAACGCGCAAATCGGTCAGTCTGCAAGGTTAAGCAGCGCATACCGCGGTCAGTCCTTGGATGAGTGACCATTTTCCACACATCGAGACCCCACTGTGCCTCGGAAAGCACGCTATGCAGTTAGTCCCGAGCGAAGTCATAGGACAGTCGTTACGGGTGTCAGCAGCCTAAAAAGTCTGACACCCAGTCTAATCTTAGAATACCAGTATATCCCAGTAATTGGGTGATGGAGGTCAGATGGTAGTTCTGTGTAAAATACTGAAATTCAGCCGCAATCGGTTAGATTGGAAGCCGACCCCAATGCAGTTGGTAAAAGGCTAGGCAGGTGATGACATTAACTATACTAAATTCTTAAATTTTTCGGCCCTTAATGATGAAATTCACAAAAATAACAAGCAACATCTTTTGCCCGTCCATTTCCAAGGACCTACTAGTGTTAGTATAACAAGAAAAGAGCAATTTTTTGTCCGAATCCGACATGTCCACAAATTGCGATAGTCCGAGGATCTTATGTCCATTTGTCAATTTCGACAGCTTGCTACGTCTCATAGTAATACGAGGATGTGGACATTTTTGCTGTTTTCCGCAATTTTTTTTAGATAGAACTGGTTTTTAAAGGTTTTATTACGTGTGGGCGAACCGATTAAAGATAGCTGTTATGACCGCGACTCCGTCCGTGGAGTGGAGTATATATTATTTTTAGTCTTCTTCTATTGCTATTGAGCTTAAAATTGAGCTGTATTAAATAATGATAATAATACTAATGTTTGACGCTAAAGTTGGCGCAGTGGATAAGCGATTAGCTTTCTGCGCTACGTGTCGCGGGTTTCACTCACGCACGGAACAAATATTTATAAGATCTGCAGATAGTTGTTTCAAAGAATATGTATAAGTTATAAATAACAATGAAATGTTCGCACTACAAAAGTAGAATGGCATTGTGGGTCAAAAAAAAAAAGAACGAACACTGAACTAAATACGAAAAAAACAAAACACTGCCCACCCAACCTTGTTGTTTACCATACGCGAAAACAAACGACCCTCGTCCATCAAAAAAATGCTATTTACTTTAGAAAAGGGGGCATTCAACAATGACCCATTGAGTCAGTTTTACCTGATAGAATAATTAAGTGTACGCTGGTCGTGACGGATCGATATTTAACGTGACGTAACACCCGAAAAGGGTTGGTTTGAATGGAAATTTAAGGGTTAATATTTGGGGCGGAACTGTTGGCAGCTGATGGCGTGGTTCAATCGTTTGGAAAGTGCTTTTTGCAGCTTTGAGTAATTATAATAGA
Source organism: Shargacucullia verbasci (assembly GCA_947562105.1). Classification (NCBI taxonomy): domain Eukaryota; kingdom Metazoa; phylum Arthropoda; class Insecta; order Lepidoptera; family Noctuidae; genus Shargacucullia; species Shargacucullia verbasci. The sequence continues at coordinate 4,740,561 of OX387306.1, forward strand.
AAAAATACTTTTCTCATAGCCAAGCATAGCATTCGATATAATGATACATGACAAATCCAAGTGGGAAACATTTTAATGAATATATGTACAATACACACACGGTTGGCTCAGTGGTTGAGAGATCGACTGCTGAGCTACATGTCGCGGGTTGGATTCCCGCACGGTACAAATATTTGTATGATCTACAGATATTTATTTCGAGTCTGGGTCTTCGTGTATGTGACTACACACCGTGCCTCGGAAAGCACGTAAAGCCGTTGGTCCTGCGCCTGATCTCTCTCCGGTCGTGTCGGACTGCCGTCCCATCGGACTATGAGAGTGAAGGAATATAGAGAGCAAAAAAAAAAAAAAAAAAGTGTGTATTTAATGTCCTAAATCAGCGCAATAACATCTCAGTAAACGGGTAGATGCTGCCGGTGATTCATCCTGCAACACTCATCATCATCATCTTGCGGTATCCAATATCCTTCATCCAATATTGTGCACCTACATTTCCGTATTCCGTATGTAATAGGGGGCGAGCGTTTTGCCATCAACGTGGACAGTTCCAAACTCCGTGCTGCCACTGAGAATTTTTATACAGAAAATCCGGGCATCGAACTGCATCGCAGTCCTGCTTGCGACTAGACCAAAGAGGCAGGTAAATTGAGTGGAGTAGTTGGTTATTATTTTACTATGGCGAATGAATTTAAACAGACGATGTCATACCTTATTGGTATAACGTGTACGCAACTGCTGTGCACGTGGTCCTAGATTCAATTCGCAAGTCAGACAAATTGTTACTGAGTTTTTTTATTCTCAGATGTAGAGTGTACATACAGTACACCTCTGCCTAACCCTTTGGGTAATACACCCATTATGCTATTTTATATTCTGACTATATTTTCCGCCTTTTTCCAAATGTAGGTTTTTATTTTATTGCCCCACTCTATTATTATTATTCTCCTGTGTCGTGGGTACATTTTGACAAACAAACAAATCACATGCACACACAACCAGACCCGAAATAACTATCTGTAGATCATACAAATATTTGTTCCGTGCGGGAATCGAACCCGCAACTCTAAGCGCAGAAAGCTAATCACTTAGCCACTGCGCCAACCATGCCGTCAATACTAGTCGTATCGCAGTATCCAACAAAAATCGTTCTATTAAAAAATAAAGTCCCCATTTCTATGGCAGTAGCGTACACTCACAAAATCCCGGCCCCTATACCATCATCCTATGTAAATGAGGGGTCAAACATAAACTTGTAATATTGACTAATTGTTTCCGGGAGACGTGTAGCTGTCCCAGCTGTGCCGAACTTGGGATCCTCGGTAATTTATTAAATAGTTGTGTTAAGTTCGTCTGAGCAATGATTTACAGTGTGAACTTGTGAATGCTTGCGTGGATTGAATTTATTATGGATAGTATTTGGTAAGGTGAGGGTAGGAAGCAGATGGGAGTTTTCAATAATTTGTGCAGTTCCAGGCTGAGAATAGATTATGTATCTCTAGTGATTATTACGTTAACATATCATCACGCCTGTATGACCCGAAGGGTTAGGTAGAAATGTGCTGTATCAATGAATATTATTATACCATTTTTGACTCCTATGGCGAACCTATTTGGCCTACCAGTTTCACCCATATTTCACCGATAACGTTATTGAGTCCTATGTTGGAGCGAAGCTATTGCCACAGGCACAGGCATCAGGCACAGTTCTAGAAAATTTCCATACAGAAAAACCCAGTAATATTGCTCCACCCGGTAATTGAACCCAGGACCCCACGCTGAGCAGTCACGCTTGCAACAACTAGACTAACAAGATAGAAATTATTTCCTCATTCTTTACTCGGTTAAAAATAAAATAAGTATGTACTGGACACCCATGTACATAGCTTCAAGAAACACTGAAAAATAATGAAAAGTGAAAATATAATGAACAGAAATTGCAGCGAAAAAGGTAGAAATTTTAACTTTCAAAGTAATTAATGCATGTCAAAAGGCAAAGCAAAACTTCCAGTGGTAACGTTTGTAAGTTTTTTTTTTTATTTTACTTTTAAAAACACTCTGACTTGACGTTTTCTTTAATTACTTTATAATTGCTATTGTTTTGTTTATGTGTGAACTGGTTTTCCTGCAATTATGAACGTACTTTGGAGAATTTATTTCAATTAAATAAATTATGTATATTCATAATTTGAAATAAACTGTAATGTAGAAAATATCTCAAAGAAAATTGGAGGAAAAGGCTAACTATTTTTTGTTTAAACTCAAAAGTCTTTCGAAGAAGAAGAATTTCTTAAAATGACAAAACACCGGATCATGCTTGTATTGACTGATGGGTTAGGCAGAGGTGTAAACATTGTATACAGTTCCCCAAAGGCGTTATTAAGTCTGACGTAATACGCAAGCGAGACCGAGCCTATTGGCAAATACCGGGCACAGTTCCAAACTCAGGGCTGCTACTGAGAATATTCTAACAAAAACACCCAACACGTTGCCTGAGCCAGGGATGGAACTCAGGAGTCCACGCTCAATATATGCGCTTGCGACCACAAGATCAATAGGTAGTCTTAATTCATGTTCCTTTGATATTGCAACTTAGAGGGTACTATAACCAAGGCACATTAAATCAAACAATCAAACTAAATCAAAATCCGAGAAAATACTTCACAAAAGTTTCTCAAGAATTTACCACAAGTTGACAAAGTACTATATCCGCAAAGAAATCTTTGGCTAAAACCAAGCCTATAAACCGGTAATAAACATAAAATAATTTTGCTATGGTGTGCGAAACCTGAGAATTTTATTTACTATCCCGAGTCAGCAAACATGGAAACATTCGGGCGAACATCCTGCCAAACATTTTGCTTTTATCCAGAAACATTTCGTGTGACGCAGGATGCATCAAACCAATGTTTTCAGGAGTGCAGCATATCATTATGGGTTTTGATTGGGTAACATTACGTCAGAAAGCTCTATTTTCATTTTAACTAAAATAGCAATGATGGCGTAGCGGTTAAACGCTTGCCTTTGGTACCTGAAGTTTTAAGATCGATTCCGGCCCGCACGTTGATCTATTTGTTTTATGTGCGGATCGGAATTTGAGTACTAAGAAAAACATCTTTAGGTATATCAATACCATCGTGGAGACGTTCGCAGCTTGCAAACTTAAAATAATTTGATTTCTGGAAAGCTCCAAAATAGCATTTAAATACTCGTATGATAAAAGTTACACAAAGAATCAAAGTCAAAAAAGTTTTGAATAAAGGTAAAAAAAAAACGATTTCTGAAATCTTACACTGACATAATTACCTAGTCCTCTTTGACAAAAGAGCAATAAACGGTATAATATTTATATCGACTAATGAGCTCCTAAAACTTTACAATCCGTCTTGTTTATATAGTTATTTAAACAATCAAAAACTTCGACAAAATTCTAAGTCGTAAAACAAAAGTATTTTTGAATAAACCACTCTGCCTTTATTGTCAAGATTTGATTTCGGATATTAACTAGCATTTTAGGATTTAAGATGGAATATGGAATCAAAGTTTTTAATTATATAAGGTCTTACCTTTTTAGTTTTAATCCCTTTATTATCATCTGTTCCAATGAAATAATTCAATATTATTCGACTTAAATGTATTGTACACAAGTAGTGTATTGTAACAGTTGTTTTCTTTTTTGACTTTTTCAGGGTTGTTACCCTACTAAAAGTTGTTCGTATCGATGAGTACATTTAAAATAGGGTCTTAAAGTGAGGTAGCTATAGAGAGTAGAGTAGAGGTGTTATGCTTTTTCGAGCGATTCATGTATGAAAAAACAATTTTTAATTTAATTACATTTACACAATTACAGTACACTATTTATTGAAAATAAATTAAAGTGTTTTCAAATATAGGCAGAAACAAAATACACACTTCTAAATTTAAAATAATACTATTAAAATTTCATTATCACCTCACTATGTAAAGGAAAATAGCCAAATCGCAACGGATCTTGATAAATGGAAAGAGCCTTTGAATAGGTAACAGGCACGTAATAACAAAATAATCGCTTATTTCCTTAGAAATAATCATCTACATATAATAACCCCATATACTTACCACTTTGTTTGAGTGTACATAATACTTAATGCCTATAATATAAATTTCCTTTGTCATAGTAAACAAAACAAGTAAACAGGTAAATTGAAACCTAAAGCCTTAAGGTCTATCAAAGGTTCCTTCTGGAAAATTCCTTGAAGTAAGAGTTTCAGTTCGTCAAACTTATTCCCCGTATGTTTCCAAGTCACTTGTTCGTAGCGGTATAAAACTTAAACTTACTGCCTTAATATGGCTTAAGTTTGACAGCAACTGCGCAAGAGTTGAAGCCCGGTCGGAATTTATGTTTTTAAGTACGGTTTCCTGCTATGTATGATTTATTTTCATTTATATCTTGGTAGGAATGTTTAATGTAAAAACCCAATAACACTTTGCTCGCCCCGAAGATAGAACCCAGGACTTCACGTAGTAATTTGTGAACGTAAAAACCACTTTCACAATATCTTTTGATCTATTAAATAATATATGCTGTTAAAAGTCATGCAGTCAACATTTGACTGAATATTGCTAACCTAAAAACTTATTCAGGGAAGGATTTCTGAACAATTGCCCTTCGGCTCTAAAAAGGTCACATTGAGCTATTAATAATAATGAACATCATCATGATCAGCCAGAAGACGTCCACTGCTGAACGAAGGCCTCCCCCAAGGGAGGGGGGGAGTTGCGATAATTCCCACGCTTGGCAGGCGGCTTGGGGATCGCAGTGGCTCACCGATTAGTGAGAGGACGCTGCTGCCCGTCCTCCGGTGTCTGGCCGCAGTTTTAAGACGTACCCGAATCATGAACAAATTCCCATAATAGGTAACTCTCTTACAGATGATTACTAAATTCGAACTGATGATGAAATATTTAATTAGGCCATCTCGCTTTTTTTATATTACATTATGTTTATCCAACGTAGGCCTAAGAAGGTATCTTAAAAAAAGTGTGAAAGAAGCGTGAACGAGTCATAGAGGACGAAACGTCTAACCACAAGAACGAAATCACGGGCAGGTAATTATAAAATAATCCGGAATTTACTTACCGATCCTTAACGTTGATCGTTAGTAATGACGGTGACGGGTAACTTAACTAATAGTTTAAATACTTATGAAACTATTCCTCGTTCGTTATTATAGGATATCAGGTGTAATGGCAGGCCTTACTATATTTAGTTTAAATCACCACTGTATCAGTGGTAGAAGAAAGATATCTGAATATTAAAGAGGGGCTCGCAGCTACTTACCTACCGCGCAGATTAGCCTATCTGTGAGGTTAAGCAGCATTTGCTGCGGTCAGTCCTTGGGTGGGAGAACGATTTTCACACATCGAGACCCCTCTATGCCTCGGAAAGCACGTTAAGCAGTTTGTCCCGGATATATGTATACGAATACCTATGACAGTCGTTACGGGTGTCAGAAGCCCAAAAATCTAACAACAACCAGTCTAACCATAGAGCATCAGTGTCTCCCAGTAATTGGGATGTTGTAACTGGTAGTCACTCCGTGTAAAATACTGATATTCAGCTGCACCAGTTAAACTGCAAGCCGTCCCCAATGTAGCTGGGTAAAGGCTAGGCAGATGATGGCAGAAGAAAAATGTCAGCTTCCAAATGTAGCCTCTCTTCAATGAAAGATAATAAGGGTAAATACAGCCTCTATTCATAGGGTCACGCTAATATTTCCCAAAGGGTAAGAGAGATGAGACATCAATATTTTCCCGATGCTGATAAGTAAGTACCATGTAATAAGGGATGAGCGGATTGTTATCTGGGGGGCACAATTACAAATTCCGGGCTGCTCATGAGAATCTAAACCTAATGTTAGATACTTATACAATTCAAACCTTTTGCTGGTCCCGGAGATCGAACCCAGGAACTCAAGTTCTGCACCTGCTCTAAAATAAATAAATTTAACCCATTACTGTCCCACTGTTGGGCAAGTGTCTCTTCTCAGAATGAGAAGGGTTAGGCTTTAGTCTACGACGAAATCAAGAACTTCATGGAGCCCTCTTAGGTGTGCAGGTTACCTCACGATGTTTTCCTTCACCGTAAACGCAAGTGATATTCAAATTCTGATCCGCACATGATTCCGAAGAGTCAGAGGTGCGGGCCGGCAGTCTAATTATGTAAAAAAGCGACAGCAACGCGACAGCCACGCGACAGCAATCTAACTGTGAGCCAATACATTATATGTCACAAAAATGACGTTTGACAGAAGTTATCGCGCGATCTACGCCTGTCGCTACATCGGTAATTAGGCTGCGGGTTTGAACTTAGACCCTCCTGCATGGAAGGCAAACGTTCAACCGCTAGGCTATTACAGCTTAGCACCTGCTCTTATGAACACTATACCAATTAGTAAGTAACAATTCGTAAACTTTCAAATTTGGCGTTTGCCCCACAGTGGAACTCGGGACGAGTAATGATTTTAATTATTTAGTGAGAAGTTCCTCATTATGAAACCAATATACGATTCTGTTTGTCTATTTACCTATATTTTGAGTTAAAGCAATCTAACTTACGCATGTTTAGGCAGTGGATAAGATCGAAGGTAAATAGGCATACCAACTAGTATGAAAGTTTTAATTGATTTCGTTTAAAAGCCCTCCGGGATTTACGAACTAAACTAAATACTATGAACGTAAAGATTTGTTTATGTTACGTTGTTCGTGAAAAATGTATATCCATAAAATCAATTTATCAGAACATTTTTCTTGACCTGAACGTCGAACTCAAGACTATTGTGAACTAAAACCATAGACTATATAAAAAAGGCAACAGCATCCTTCTTGACGCTCAATACTGTCACAATAACCAATTTGTCAAGTGCAAAGAATATACTACTCTGTATGTGAGGTCAAGTGTGATGATTATTGCAATTTTTTTTTTTTATCACTAAAGAAAACCTTTTTGCTTTGAAACCTATTATTAAGAGGAGAGCAAATTAAAAAGGCGTTCCCAAAACCCTTTCCTTTCTTTCTTTCTATTTTTGTCTTCAAAATTTCATGATAGTTATGGATACGTACACAAAATACGACGCTACTTAATACACATATCCAACACAATAGTAAAATTCACGTTCTCAAAGAGAAATCCCTTCAGACTCCTGCAAAGGCAATTTGTTCCATAATCTGTTACAATAAGATAGAAACCCATACGTTTGTGGTGTCAGTGACAAGGGTTCTGACGGTGCGATAGAATCTAATAGGAAATGATTTATATCTGGATTCTACGAATGCAGTTATTTTTGTTGAGGTCAGGAAATTTTGGATACACTGACATTTTGGGTCCACAAAATTTTTTGAAGATTAATGGCAACATCTGTTACCTACATATTGAACTTGAAGGTATTGAGATTTTTACGCTTTATGGTGTAAGCAGGATTGGAGCTTGGAAATAAGAACAGTAAGACGGGATAATTTGGGAACGGTAATTTTAGAGAAATTGAAGGAAAGAGAGAACCTACACGAAGCTTTGTACAACAAGTGAAGGAGAAAGTAGGAATATAGTCGTATCAAGAGGTCAAAGTGAAGGTACATGATAGTGAGCAGTGGCGATTGCTCCACCGACAAGAGCTGACCTCTTCAATTAAAGAAGAAGAAGAATTTTAAATTTTTTGTAAATTAATCATTAAGAGTGCTTCTCATTTAAAGTAGCTGATTTAAAAGTAGTCTTGTATTTACCAAATTACCTCGATTTAAGGTAGCTGATTTATAACGCCTGAAAGCACAGAAACAAGTAAATAGAAATACTTGAATGGCTACGTTGAATAAGTTTTTGATCAGCATATCCTCGTGGATAAGACCGGTTAATTACGTTCCTTTAAGATTTTACACTCCGGACCAATAATTATCGAAAAAAACCCCGGTGACCCGGTAAAACCCGGGTATCTTAAAGTAAGGATCAAGCCCTAAAAGAAAAAATATCTCATTAAGAAGTGATAAAGGCGTTTCTGTGTCAAGACAGTCACAACCCTTGTCTATCTTTCTTTTTGTTTTATGTGAATATTGAACTTTATTCTCAAGATCTTTATATTGACGGACTTATATCGTAAAAGATACGGTTTAAGATCGAATGTTTTTAAAAATGGTGTTATTTAAAACTTTAAGATATTATTCTAAGTGTTAAGTAATCACAGTTGATGCTGTTCTTAACATTTTATCTAAAAATTGAACCCTAATATGTATGCACCTAAAACCTTCAATGTTCTTGTGTAGTTATTTCATACAAAATTAACATATGTATGTCTCCGTCACAGACATTCATTCTTTCAATTTCTTCCTTCTCAAACATTGTTGCTCTCATGAACAGAAATTCAAACTTATGTATGTGTAAAAGAAGCAGGTCTTCTACAATGCTCTATGTTACCCTGTTCGAGTAAACGTGCCATTATTATGATTTGTCGTCCTGTATCGATTTAATAAAATAAACTAATCGTCTAACTTGACGACACAGTTATGTGTCGCGGGTTCGATCCCCACACAGAACAAATATTTGTATGATCTATAGATAGGTAATTGTTTCGGGTCTGGATGTTTGTGTATGTGAATATATGTATGTGTTTGTAAACGCACCCACGATAAAGGAGTTATTCCGAGTGCGGGGCAAAGTTTTTTTAAAAAAAAAAGAATCATTTTCAAGTTTCCATCAACATCACACGACTAAGGGACAAACATAAGTAGTAAATAGCTCTCTTTATACATATACTTTCACCCGAATTACATAATCAGTCCAAGCTCCAAATCTTAGTTTAAAGAACTGTTTTCTTAACTTCATATGTGATAGGGATCAGGGTATCTAAAAATTAGCAGTTCATCAATAAACCTTCATAGTAACTATCAAACAGATATTTTTAAATATGAACCTAAGGCAAATTATAATGAGTTGTAACATTTTTGATTTGAATCATAATACTATTAGTCTAATGCGGGAATTATGGAACCCGATTTTCTCGTCTTCAAAAATAATTAGGACCAGCCAGTGATAGATTTAAATCAGTCCATACCAAAACAAAATGAAACCTTTTTTACCGAACCTACAAAGTTCAGGGAGGGAATAAAAAACCCTCGTTTACAGTAAATTTTTTGTTCTCACTTCATTTGCAGGGATGTTTTTAAAGAAATTCTTCGCTGCGCTACTGCAAACCCTTGTCAACTTAATGAGCTACCCTATTGTGCTTTGGCAGGATTCAGTCGAAATGTTATTTTTATTTAGGACCTAGTTTATTTCTTGGTTGGGAATATTGACTTGGTTTACGTCTGTTTATTTGGATCAGGAGCTTTTGGTTAGTTTTCTAATTAGTGGAAATAAGACTGTATTGGAAAACGTCAAATAGTATATTTATTTCAGGACTATCTGCCGTTTTCAAATATATGGTGTATACTTGCAATGTAATTATTAACTTTAGATGCCACTGTAAGTACCTAAACAAACAAATTTCGTAGCGTTTAGTTGAGAAATTGGTACTGGCCCACTGGTATCTATACCATGGTCTAATACCGCACCTATGTACTACATAGATAACATTACGCGTTTTTCCTATGGAGGTACAGTCAGAAACTATGTACAGATCGGCACTTGCTACGATTCTTATACAAGCCTTTTGCTTTATCGACATTCATTGTTACGAGTAACGCGCGACTGAACTTTTTGAAGGACTTTTCCAATGAGTACCTACTACACCCAAGAAAACACTTAATCGGAGCCCATTTAATAAAAACTGTTGATTTTAGTTGAGTAAACAACTTATAATGGTGTGGACGACCGTTTATAAACACTAAAATCAAACACCAAAGCATATAAAGTAACTTATATATTTTTTACATGATAATATTGTAATAACTTTACATATAATGTCAAAACGACTTTTTCAGTTTACAACTGGTCGGGGCGCGACGGTTCTGAAAGTAAAAAAATTTTTCTTTATATATTATTTATTCCAAACATTATTGTGCTTGTGCAATCCAGAATTGCACAAGCTTCGTCGCTTGACATCTGAATCTGTGTTAGAAACTATAATACTAAATTACCTACGTAGGTAATTTCACGCTATGATGAGCAAGCGTCGGGCATCGGAAAAACTATAGCAGACAAATAAGGACATTGGATGGGTCTACAGACTAGCGACGTTTTTAAATAAATAGGTATGTAGCGACTACTACTCGCAACATGGCAACAAGTAAAGCGCCATCTATCGGACTGAAGCTATAACAGAAAATCCAAAATCGAACTATAAGACTTTACATCGATTCTAACACAGATATGGATTGTCCGACATCAATCGTCGGGTTTCAGCCCGTCAGGCTAACCACCTTGCCTGGTCGGAGGATCCTGCCTTTTAAATGGAGGAACACCATACCTCGTTCCTCCATAGGTATTTCTATTATTTTTTTCTGGTAGATAGAACTACTAACGTTAGTTTCTAAATGGATTGAAATAAAAGATTTTTTGACACCGATAGATGGCGCCGCTAGAAACTTAATAATTCTATTAAATTACCTGTTAAATGGGGTACTGTATGATATCTTGTCCAGTCTCCAAGTAGGGAATTTCTTCGGTCGAACCACTTTTACTTTGTTTACCGTTCGTTGACTGAAACAATGGTCATGGATTTACTAAAATTTTAGATTTGCGAATATCATGTATCTAATTATCTACCGGGACGTATTGGGTCACTGCGCAGGAGCAGCCAGATACCTTCCACTAAAGACCCCATATTCCCTAGTTATGGCCTGCGGGATGTATTAGATAAATCGTTCTACACTCTTTGGCCTCCTAGATGCCGTAGTCTTCTGAAGGTCTCTCTTGCGACTAGTTAGACTAAAAACGAACATCAAACGTAGTTTTATAAAGACTAGGTAGCTGGATTACTTCGCCTCTACGTATAAAAAAAGCCTCGCCTCTTTGTACGAAAACAAAATGTTCATTTGAAAAATTAAGATGTAAATGTATCTGAATTACTCGATTCAAATAATTCTCAGGTAAAATCACGATTTAAATTTTATTTTCAATGTAATCAAAGGGTTTTGTCCCTTAACGACTACATCGCCAAATGATTAGGATCGTTTCAACCCTTGGGCCAGCTTATCAACCTTTAGCGAAGATTTGAGCTGTCATTACCATCCTATAATTAAGAGACATCCTATTATTATTGTCAGACTTTCTAAGCTGCTGATACCCGAAACGAATATCGTTCGATGTGGTGGTCTAAGAGGGAAGCCTTCGTTCAGCAACTAACAACAGTGGAAGTACGGCACACGTGTTTAAAACTAGTGCGCTTATAAAACAGACGTGCATTAGATAGTCGTTTGTGATATCTTCTGCTTACCTTATTTGGCGAACAAGAATGGATTAAACATGAACTCCTTACTCATACTTCTTTTAGGTCTTTTCTTTATCGTCCTTAAAGACTTAATACTCTTTATTACATTGTTTAGTTTATACATATTCAGGGATGGCAAATTTGGCTTTTTTATCGAAGTTATAGTTTTGAAGGCATTGCTGACTTTGTCAAATTTCATTACTGGAATGCTTATGTGCATATTCGCCTGGATTTTTGTTTGGAATGGTAAGGCACTGGAAAGGGACTTCCACGCTAATCTGAGTAAAAGAAAAACATAGTTGTATTAGCAGCTTATCATTCCAAACAAGACGAAATGACGTTAAAGGGAAAGGAGCAAGAAAGTATACTTAAAGGAAACCTTGGTAATGAAATTATTTAAGAAATCAAAAGGCAGTTTTAAATACTTCGTATGGCCATAATAAAAAAAGTTCATTTGAAAGAATTGATACGGAGACCGCGGTACCGATAAGAGTAGCAGAATAGAGAAGAGACCAATATACAGTAGTGGGTTGATGATGATCGAAAATGATGATGATGTGTAAGCAAGACATGTTTGATATACTCACTTATTGAAGTAACTCTTCTGAACTTTAGGTGGCTTGTACCGTCGGTCCGCGCCAAATGTACCAAATTTTTTCTTCCTGAAAACAAAATAATGCGTCTAGTATATCCAAAATATGTATAAAACTATTTAATAGCATACGTTTACAATTATATACTGTAGAAATTTAAATCCGGGGGTCCAATTTGATATAGAAATTAAATTATCATTGTAGAGAGGGTTTACGTATATCTAAACATAAAGTTATCTTTGGTTTGTTTTAGCAGAGTAAAATCAGGATTTTCTATTTATGCACGAATCTATGGGAACCTAAATTAAAATTAAGCATTCATAGGTTACGGTAACCGCTTTATATAAACGCCCTGAAAAGTGGCAAACTAGCCATCTTAGGATTCGAATTTTGTAGATTTCGATTAGTCTCGCAAAATTTTAATGAATTTAGATGAACTAAAAGGGTTATTTAAGAATCGTAACACGTGACGTTTCGTAGTTTTTGGGAAAGAAGCATAGTGTACGGTAAGAGTGATCAGTAAGAATGTTAGTTCGTTGAAAACTGCTAACAATCTAACGATAACAAAGATACTTATTGTTTGAATGAACGAGGGTAGGTATTATTCAATATCTCACTTTTGAGGATAATGTATGGTAACACCCTTCGGAGTCACCTTTTGCTTGCAAGGACCATCATTGCCGCATGGACACCCTTTCACTGGACGATATTGTGGCAAAGGCACAACTCTGAAACAAGAAACGCACACGATAACAAATTCAGATAAAATATTAAATATTCGTAAAGATAGCAACACATACATTTAAAATAAACAAAATATCATTAATTGCCACTCACTCTTTCTTTTTAAAAACTTTCCATTTTGGTTTCTCAGTAATAACGTAACGTAAGTTGGATAAGCTGAAACAGAACATCATAAATCATTATATATTATATCATCTGCCTTGTCCCTGCAGACAACTCGGTTCAGCTCCCCAGTCTAATCAGCTGCAGCTAAATATCAGTATTTTATAAGAAGGAGTCTTAATGTGTAAATAACGGTGATCTTTGCAGTAACTTATACGTGCATAATAAATTCTAAAGTAAAAAGAAAATAAACGATATCTTCTAGATAAAAGTGGAGTTAAGCCAACGAGATAAATTAACCATTTATGAAGAAGAAGAAGAAGAGAGAAAAGTTGAATAAAAGTTAGATAAAAGCAGTTAAAATGTGAACTATAAAGAATCAACAAATAATAATCATGTTTCACAAATAGTTGAAGTTGATCTTTTGCTCATTTTAGTATTAGAAGAACTATGAAGAAAGTTGATATCATTATTTTAGTGATAATTATATTTTTAATCTAAATATAGATTTGTTATAATTTAAAATTATATGAGACGCGCCTACAGTGAAATTGATACTATCATTGATAAACTGTGGTATATTTATAACAATAGTGAAGTTTATAAGAGTGTTGGCCACTTATACTATATTTTTTTTACCTGGAATTACTAGTAGCCTCATCAACCTTTCTTCTTGACATAAAATCCTTACTGTTCATCATTCCCATTTTTCAAAACTCTATCCTCTCTCACTTCTTTATTTCTTGGTACTCAAATAATTGCAGTAGTTACCAAGACTTTAACAATATTTAATTTATTATTAATTTCTATAATTATGTTTGCATTGCTTTAGATGCATTTTGGTGCGATTTTTATAATTTATTCCATAATATTTTGGTTATAAGTTACATGTTTGACTTGTCATTTTGATTGTGACAGAATTTTCTTTTCTAAAATTCTTATGGTATTTTTGACATTGATTTTAGAAGGAGGTAGATTAAATTGGATCTTTGTCTATGGTGATGGAGTGGTCTTCTTTCAGGGATGGTTCAGGCTACGTTCAGTTGGTGATCTGACTGATCCTTTTGATCTGTATTAATATGTAGCACTAACCTCTACGTCAATCTTTGATGTTATATAAACAATTTGACGTCTATATTTCTAGTTTATTTACTTCGTTTTCATCTTCGCCATTATTTAAGCTATTTCCAAAAATACAGTTGTTTTTCTTTCATTCTTACTGTTCATACGTCTGACACATTCATTTAATCGGTTAAATGCTGCAATTCTAGACACACTAGAATTCCGATTGATTGACAACCGAATAATTAATACTGAAGCATTTAACTGCCCCATTAGTCAAGCGATCGCAAGCGCGGCTCTTGTATATGAGGTTCGATTTCAGGGTCGGGCAATTTTTTATTCTCACCAGTAGCCCAAAATTTCGATTTGTGCCTGCTAGATGGTACTAGAATTTCTCTCTATTCCATGGAACTCAATAACGATAGGTGACGTCTGGGTGTACAATACATCTCTGCCGAACCATTTGTGGAATAAATAAATAATAAAGTACATTTTACCAAGAAAAATAATAGAATACAGAAAATCAAAGATTTGTTACACGTTTGTGGCTACGCGATTAGCTTTCTGTGCTACGTGTCGTGGGTTCGATCACTGCACGGAACTAATATTTGTATGATCTACAGATAGTTGTTTCGGGTCTGGTTGTGTGTGCATTAGACATGTATGTTTGTAAACTGTACCCATGAAACAGGAGAAATCCTAGTGTTAAAAAAACGTTATTTTTTTTAAGTGGTATGTCTATTCAAATACGCGTGGTATACTGTTTAGTTTAGCGTAAATTCAAGGGCATATACAGAACCCAATTAACAGTACTCCATTCTGTCCAAAACTTTTTGTTTGTGTACCCCATGTACACCCACATTGATTTATAAAGAACAACCCAGTCCTACGCAAACAGACATAACTTTAAGGAAAAACTTCTAACAAAGCGTTGGAGGCACCAAGTTCTATGTTTTGTATTCTTATTGGTGCGACTTGCGTAATATATGTATTATTTATCTTGACGTGGAGGGGCTCGTAGTTACATCGCTACCGCGCAGATTGGTCGATCTGTGAGGTTAAGCAACGCTTGCTGCGGTCAGTCCTTGGATGGGTAATCATTTTTCACATATCGAGACCTCACCGTGCCTCGGAAAGCACGTTAAGCAATTGGTCCCTGGTGTCATATGAAGACCTATGACAGTCCTTACGGATGTCAGCAGCTCAAAAAGTCTGACAACCAGTCTAACCTTAGAGTATCAGTATCTCCCAGTAATTGGGTGGTGTCAGATAGCAGTCGCTCCGTGTAAAATACTGATAGTCAGTCGCAACCGATTAAATTAGAAGCCAACCCCAATGTAGTTGGGAAAAGGCAGGTAGATGATGATGATTTGTCTTGGCGTCTGTATTTCAGTAGGATAGACAGAGAAAAAAGATGGGACTCGTAGCTATATAGTTAGCGTGTAGATCAATTGAGCTGTGAGGTAAATCAACGCTTGCTGCTGTTAGTCTTTGGATGGGTTACTGCTTCATACAGTGACATTCACTGTGTACTGGAGCCCTAGAATTCGGTCATCGTGGAACTCAACACAAAATTTTACAACAATTAAGGTTGAATAAGTACCTTCATTCTCAGTCTAATCATCGGCCTAGCCTATACACCAACTATGTTGGATTTGGCTCCTAGTGTAACTACATGCGGCTGAATATCAGTTTTTTACATGGAGCGACAGCCATCTAACCTCCGCCATCAAATTACTGAGAGATACTGCTAGTCTAAGATTAGAACGGTTGTAAGACTTTTGGAGCGACTGATACCGGTAGCGATTGTCGTAAGTACTCGTATGATAGCCAGAACCAACTGCATAACATGCTTTCCAAGCCACGAAGTATTCTCGGTCACCCAAGGACTGACCGCAGTAAGCGCTGTTTAAACTTACAGATCGACCGATCTGCGCAGTAGTTCCAAAGCATGTTATGCAAAATATAGATTTTTTTATTCAATTACTTCACAACACACCTATATTTTATAGGTTTTTTTGACGATCATGTTTCCGTAAAAGGAAACTTATCATATTATGTGCGCATCCACCTTTAAAAGGATATCCTTATTTCTTTTCAAATAATATACAAAACGCCTTTAACCCTTCCAAGAGGCTGCCTTATTATACTTTGTTTGGTATCCTCACAATTTTTATATTGTTGGTTTTACTGTGTTTCTCGTGGTTATCTTTGAGGGGTGAAAAAAAGAATAGCATCACGCCTGTACTCATCAGAGGGTTATGTAGAGGTGTACTATTGGAGTCCTACATTTCGGTGATGCTGTTTAAGCTTCAAATTTTCTAACAGAAAAACCCTATAGCACTTTGTCCGACTCGGGTATCCAACCCAGGACCTCGTGCTTAGCTGCTGCGTTTACAACCACTAGACTAATGAGGCAGAGATCAAACTATATAGTTCTTATATTTTTTTCAGTAGGTTCTTTAGACTAAATATACGCGTATTTTCTCAAACATATTCTTGGAAAAGTCACACTACGAATCCAAGAAAAAACTTTAACTTAGAATTTTCATCCAGAAAGTTCTGACTTTGAACTTCAGATTACCAAATTTTCAATCAAAAGTTTTTTTAACATCTAACCATAGATATTATGGAACATACCATAACCATTAAGATTACAAACAACAATTTCTACCTATGACCATTGAGACCATAAAACCATGACGTCACACCATTATCTCATAACCCTAAAACGCCAATACACTCAGAACAATTCCCATAAAACCAACAGCCATATTGATTGGTTGAAGGCACTTGTCAACTTATGAGTATGATCGATTAGTACCTAGGAGACACCTGGTGTTCGTGGCCCAAGTTATTGGGAACAGCGGGGTATTCTGAGGAAATTACTTTCAAAGTTTTTCTTTTCTAAAATTACTTTACTTTCTTACTTCTTACTAGTTTTTTTGTTTGTTTGTTTGACCCTTTAAGGTCTTTTGCAGGTCTGAAATATCAACGGGAGGGTCTAATTTAAATAAATATGAAAAAAAAACTGAAACATTTTTCGTTTGTTTGTAAAGTCAACTCATTGGTTTAGTGGTCGCAAGCTGTGAAGCGTCCTGGATTCGATTCCCAGGACAGACAGTATTTCCGTACAAAAAAAAACACAATAATATTTTTTCCTCTCTGAATCGGATCCCATAATCAGCAATGAGACAGTTTCATAATAAATGGGACTATATATCAAACACAGTAGGTATATACGTTAAATTATCGAACGATCCATCACAACAACGATGAAAAGTGAAACGAGCAGTTTTCCAACTTATTACTCCATAAATTTCATTATAGGAAAATACGAATATTATTAAAGTTATTAAGACCTCGCCGCTGTAAAATATTTTATCGCTGAAAAATAAATATTAAAATGTTTCAGCTTCATCAGTTCATTAGTGCAACGTATAATTTAAACGTTTACAGGGTTCCGCAGAGATATTACCAGAAACATTATCTTGAGTTCTCTTGTCCGTCATCCGATGTTGTTTTTGTCTTTTTATAAAGTTTTACCACACACTATGATTTTTCGTATCGACTTAAATCTCTCATGCACATTTACCCAGATCCGGAATAAAAATCTGTTGGCCATATAAATATTTTTTCCGTGCGGGGATCGGATCCACGACACATAAACCAGAATCGCTTAGCTACTGCATACATTATGGTCATCCGGCAGAAATCACCAAGTGCGATAAGACCGCCCCTTGTACATCTCTATTTGGTTTCCATTTTTGTATATTTTTTCGTTTTCTGGTGTGCAATAAAGTGTACTGTATTGTATTATGGGTCTACACACATTACAGGATCTCGCGTACTAGTAGTTCACGTCCAAGACTACATGATGACTTGAAGATGCTTTTGGCCGGTAGATCTAGTGCACGATGACCTGAACGACATATTATTTCGATAATCAAAATAGCATTCCAATGTCTCATGTCAACCCGACAAAAAGTAGAATAATAATTCTTCATTTCTCGTATCAGCACAAGTTCTCCCTCATAGTGGAAAGATTAGCCAGTCAGCAAAGGTGGTATCGAGCTTACTGCCCACGGTTCTCCAGATGATCTTAAGTTACATCACTCAAAGAGGTTCTTCCTTGCCCTGCTTCATCTAAAAACTCTCAAAAACATACACTGACTAAACTTTAAACTTACCAAAATGTTGATTTTACCTGATAAGTGAAAAATTCCACCTAAGTATCCGATACATAACGGTAACATAGTTGCCACTAAAGCCTTTTTCCACAAAGTGGCCCCACTGGCACTGCTTTGTGCTGTTCTATTGTCTAGAGCCCTCACTGAGTCTACAAAGAAAATTTTATTTTTAAAACGCTTATAGCTCGGAATTTCTAGAGCTGCTAGAACTGTCGGACATTTTATAGAGTTAAATTTTTACCTACTAAGTTTTTCTAATGCGTATTTGTAAAACTGCGTAATTTAAAACCTTTATTATGGTCTCGTGTATACGTAGCTACGTACTTGCAATATTTCTGATTTCGTTTTTTAAATGTTTAGATCAAATCTGGACTCGGATCGATTCTGATGAAAACCTGTCACTGACCTCTCTGTTTGGTGTGAACTACAACAGATAGTTAAACAATCTACTGTAAGCTTATGCCAGACAACAGGCACTACAGTGGTAGTAAAGTATCCATTCCATTGGATCTGGATAGAAACCAGCGTTATCTTCGTTCTCCTTGAGTTTAATTGGAGTGGATTTAAGCTTTCTAGTATAGTTCCTATAAAACCTAAAAGAAGCCAAGACAACGGCAATTTCTCCATCAATAAACAAATGCTTATATCTCTGCGACACATCCAGTGTTTTCTATCTGGTACCCACTTGTCGTTTCCGATTTGAGAGTAAACTAAGCGCTTGTTACTTTAGCGACGATGGCATTTCGAAATAGTCTTGTCAGTTCGTAATATAGTGCATCACAGAACAACAAGTGCTTATGAAATAATAGCTTTGGTTCACGCGTTTGTCCCGTCAACTGTTTCTTTGAATGAGATCCTTTCGGGGTTATCTTGATGTCTCTATGACTGCCTTATTGGTCTATTGGTCGCAAGCGCAATTGCTGGGCGTGAGGTCCTGGGTTCATTTCCCGAACAAAGTAATATTGAGTTTTTCTTTATGGAAATTCTCAGTAGCAGCACGGAGTCTGGAACTGTGCCCGGTAGATAGCAATAAGCTCGCCCCCAATAACATGAGACTCAATAATGGCATCCAATCATCCATATCCATACAAAATATCCAAGTGCACTTACTTCTAGCTTTTAGAGATAAAATAAATGAAAGATTTTTCAAAAATTCGCCAAACACGTCTGATACGAGACCTGATAATTCAGGTGAAGTTTTATTAACAAAAATCAAAGAGAAAGAACGGTATAGGTTAGATACTAAACTTTAGACCAATGAGGCAGTTATGCAAGCTCGGATATCCACCAATACTTTAACACCACACAGGGAATATAATCTCTCTCTCTAAAATCATGTCACTCAAGGTTGAATTTCTGAATCCAACAATCTTGTCGAAGTATGTATTGTTTCAGCCATCGTGGGAATAATTCATCACTTATTGTTAGATAGATCGATTGCCTAATGCTGTACGGTTTGGTTATTTATTATAGGGAGAAAATAGTACAATTTACTCGTTTCAGCTGAAATTTGACACTTTTTGGGTCATTTTGGTGGTTTCCTTTACGTTCTAACCACAAACATTAGAAAGCCCTTGTTGCGGTTCTTTTTTTTTTTTACATCGGACCCCACACTTGGATTTCTCCTGTATCGTGGGTACAGTTTACAAACATACATGTCACATGCACAAACAACCAGACCCGGAACAACTATCTGTAGATCATACATATATTTGTTCCGTGCGGGGATCGAACCCGCGACACGTAGCGCAGAAAGCTAATCGCTTAGCCACTGCGCCAACCGTGTCGTCGGTTCTGTTTCGATCATTCGTTTACCTTTCATTAAAACCGTCAGAAAAATGGAAATCGTGTTTGGTCTTCTGATTGCAAATGTCGCTGCATAGCATGGAGTCTTTAGTTTGATTACCAGGTTCAGCCTTGGTCTCAGATCGGAGAATTTAGTCCGGTAAATGGCAATGGACTTGATCTCAATGACCTTCATGGGACTATTTTTTTCAGCGAGATGTGAGTGAAATTATATGTGTACGTCTCTGTCTTACCCTATGAGAAATAAAGTCGTGAAGATGCTGCTACTCTAAGACCTAAAGCTGTCTATGTTCAATCTTCCCTTTTAGACGCGACCAAGCGTAAAAAGTAAGATTGATATTATGAATCCTAGCCTTTATTTAATAAAAATGTAAGCCGAGAAATCACATCTTAGAAATATATTTAAGTAAAATATTTATCACAGTTTTCTAACAGTAAATACTTATGAGTTAGAAGAAAAACTTAACTTTCAAGAGAACCTTGTCAACAATAATAAGTGATCTGATTTTTCAAATGTAAACATATCTTATTTGACATCTGTATTTTAACATTATTGGAAATATGTCCTAGGTCTAGACATATGTTTTAGTATAAACGGCTTTTCTTGATGTTTTTTTATTACATATAGGGAGTAAAATAAATTCAACATCCACTTAGTTGTGTCTTTTTATTTCTTTTTTGCGTGTTCGTGTCTTTTTGATAATCGGCTTTTCTCATAAGTCGCCTGAAATAAAAATGTTCAGATTTCAAATCGTGAATGTTTTACGCTATGTGATCATATGTCACTTTGCACTGCACAGCAAGAGTAACAGCTGGACGAATCTAAGGTCACGCTCGTGAAGTGCCATTTATTGCTCATAGCCCCGTGGTATCCTTAGAGTTCCCGACGTCCACCATCATTTGCCGAAGTGGACGCTGGTGGCGCCACATGTGTAAAATTGTGTTTTGTTTTGTCAGAACATTTTAATTACAAACATGTGCATGTTTAAACCAGCGTTGGCGTGTTAATTTTTTTAATATCTTTCACACGATCATTATTAACAAATCTGGTGATTTACAAAGTAAATTGCAACCCCTACATTGTTACAAAATTTCAAGATGGCGGATGAAACAAATGTTCGCAATTGACAACTCAAAAAGTTTCGATGGATGCACATTTGTTACGTTTTTAAATGTATTGGATTGGAAAGATTGAATAGGCCCATCCATTTTTCTTGTTTGAGTTATCGTGACATGTAATTTTGTTTTATTAATAGTAATATATCGATCGAGGAATAGTTAAAGCATGGTTTTTAGGGTGTTGATAGTCGATTTGTATAACAATATTGTGCCAGAGATTTTTTTTGAAATTTAGATCTCTGAAGTGTACATAATAAGTCAATAGCTGCAGTACAAGCAAGCGCTACTTAATGCAATACCTATTCACCTACGAGCCCCTAAATGGAGCTCCCATGGTTATACGCGAATGATAGATAGATACTAAACTATATATTTTATTTAAATCTGTACTGTGTTTTACAAACTGCTATCTTACATGCTGTTAAATATTTGTATGATCTACAGATAGCTTTTTCGGGTCTCTGTGTATGTGAATACGCACCGTGCCCGATCTCTCTCCGGTCTCTCTCCGTCCGGCCCATCGGGCTATGAGAATGAAGAAAAAGAGAGAACACCTGTGTTGGCATACACACTTGTGCTCTATAATATCTCCTGCGTAGTTGACTAATCTCCGGTGAGATTGGCCGCCGTGACCGAAATCGGTCAGGAGGACATTATTATCCTATATGCTGATAAGTGATGCGTCACACAGATATATAAGATACAGGTTTTCTTGTCTTTTCATATCAAATGCGATGAACCACGTTATGAAGTAGATATCTATTTACTCCCTCGAAACTAACCAACCATCTGGCAGTCCTCATTCCCCTTGATTAGCGGCAAAATGCACCGTATGCAAGAGAAAATTTTCTGCTCTCAGTATTGGCATAGACAAATGCTTTTAATAAGCTTGTCTGTGAATAATGGAAAGAATATTCATCCTGATTAGATACTCTACTGTAATTTTGAAACGGGGACGAGAGACTAATATAATTTTATCGGTCCGTAGAAGTAATGGTACAGTTTTTTTTTTAACCTTGCCCGTCACTAGTATTTTTCATGTATCGTGGGTAAAGTTTACAAACATACATGTCGCATTCACGCACAACCAGACCCGAAACAACTATCTGTAGATCATACAAATATTTGTTCCGTGCGGGGATCGAACCCGTGACACGTAGCGCAGAAAGCTAATCGCTTCGCCACTTTAAGACGCGCGTGCTTTAAGAACCCATACATTTTCCCGGGATAAAAAGTCTATGTGGTATCCCAGACTATAATCTATCTCTGTGCCAAATTTCATCCAGATCCGTTCAGCCGTTCTGGCGTGAAAGAGTAACAAAGATCCATTCATTCATCCGCCCATACTCACAAACTTTCACATCACTACATAGTATAAAACAAAGTCGCTTTCTCTGTCCCTATGTCCCTTTGTATGCTTAAATCTTTGAAACTACGCAACGGATTTTGATGCGGTTTTTTTTAACAGATAGAGTGATTCAAGAGGAAGGTTTATATGTATAATAAATTACGCGGGCGCAGCCGCGGGCGGAAGCTAGTTTATAATATTAGTAGGATTATAATAGTGGGATTACTCGAATGCATCCATAATTTTCTGAGATCACTTTATCTACTGGTCACCCTATATACTAATCTCTTTGTTCGTCCGTACTTTACGTGATTCTAGATTACTTCATTATGTCATATAACTAATTCAGTAGTTGGTGAATCGAATGTGGTCGGGTCTGATTGCATCGTAGGACTTTGAAATTAGGATTAATGTGCGTTCATGATCAATGAGATGAATCTGTATATTAATTACTGGTATAGGTGGAAACAGAGATAGACTAAGGTTGAAATAATTATGAACTTAAGAGTATCGTTTAGCTGTCGGCTTCTGACATACTTGTCTTGAAATACGCGCAAAATAAGTGCTTGGGCGTTAACGTTTCTTACATCTAAATCTTAACGAATGAATTTGATTTTGGTCTCTATCGTTTTGTTAGATTATAAACTAGGTTGATGAGTTTTGTTTATTTTTTTCATATGTTTGATTAATTTAATAATTATCACGAGAATAAGGAAGGTTTTTAGTTAAAAAAAAACTCATTTTGAGGGTTAATTATGTCTCAATCTATAAACAATATTAAAAAAACAAAAACGTGACGTTCTAGTTTTTACTTGTGTCCATAACATATAAAAAAAACAGCAAAATCAGCTCATGTTTAGTGGGATAAAAACGTGAACGCATTTTGTATGAAAACTTTTAGCTAAACTTGTGTTAAGTGACAAATCATAATACTATTTGCAAATGTTCTTATTTAACAAACATCATGGGCCTAAAATACTGGTTTAGATTACTTATTATAGTAATGATTCATATTGTCTGTCTCATTGGTCTAGTGGCCACAAAAGCAACTGCTGTGGTCGAGGTCCTGGGTTCGACTACAGGGTCGAGCAAAGTATTATTTGTTTTTCTGTATGGAAATTCTCAGTAGCATCATGGAGTCTGTAACTGTGCTCGATAGATGGCAATAGGGTCATCTATTACATGGTGATATGTTAAGTTATTATTCACAATACACAATTACAAATGCCAACATATTAATTTAATGATTGCGAAGCGAATTTTAAGTGAATAAATCGTGAAAAGTAAAATTTTACAGCGAACAGTAATAGAACCTGCGATAAACAAGTTAAAAGAATACACTAGTAAGCTGCCAAATGTAGCCAATATTGGATAAAACTGTCATACCCAAACGAGCTTAACATCTTCGAATAAAAAGCACTTAATCCTAACATAAATTGTGGCCACAAATGGTCTTGTATTTTCTTCTAAAATAACTTGAAATAAATTTATTGCGTTTAACCCTCCGTTGGGTACACTTTTGGGACCTGCCAATTTAATTGACAGCTGTAACTTCAAAACTTTATTTTCTAAAGAACTTTATAATAACTACATTTAAACTTAAAGTCTGAAAGGAATCCAACATTTTTAGAGCTAAGAACAAATACTTGGAGAAATTCCACTTAGTTTAAGTTAGTAAGTTATTTGACAAAATTGTCTTTTCTGGTAGATTAAGGTAGGTTCTCATCACGCCTGTATTCCCCAAAGGATAAGGCAGATATGTGCTTGTACGCCTACATTTCAGTAGAGAATATTTTCAGCTCTAATACAGATATGGGTAATCTCAAAATGCGCGAGAATAGACACCTGGAACAACTATCCCATAACCATAGAAATATAATTTGTACCGTATGGGGATCGAACCCACCACACGTAGCGCAGAAAGCCAACTACGCCTATGCCGTCGACTACGCCTATGCCGTCGAAGACCGTTATTATTTTTTGGTTCAAGGACATTATGTAAGTAATAAAAGTCATAAATAAATCTGAAGTCAACCCTGTCACAAACTTTTATTAAATGAACTCACGTCACAAAATGTCATACAATTTCATTCATTCATTCATTACGTCACAAAGCAATATGGCGGACGTACATTTTATAAAATTAATATGACGTGTGACGGCAGCAATGTCCAATGAAATTAATTAAATGTATTTTAATTTATAACTCGTATTCGAAAATGAATAATGATTCATATTAATTTGATATGTGGTCTGTTGAAAGGAAGTTTTACAGATAATTATCGATGGAAGGATGAATGGAAAATGATTGAATGAAGAACTAATCGGTAGCGCGTTTGCGACAGGCGTAGAACGCGCGATAGCTTCTGTCAAACGTTATTTTTGTAAATATGTATTTTTTATTTATTTATTTATTGTAATATGTATTGGCTAACAGTGAGACTGCTGTCGTGTGGCTATCGCGTTGCTGTCGCTATTTTTATGTAATTAGGCTGCCGGTTTCTTGAGAACAAAAAAACTTCGCGGATTCGTATAAAGAACCAGTTTAAGCTTCATAGTAGATGTCTAGCTGACAATTTGTAGTAGTTAAAAAAACATTGAAAATGGTTGTTTTCTTTTTCAGAAATTCGTTACAATTTAAGTATAAATTACACGTATAATGTAATAGAATATTGTTAAAAGTAAATGAAGTTTGAAGAAACAGGCTGTTTGTGTTTCACAAACCGATGGTGGTAATTTTGTAAAATGCTAATTACACTTCAGTGAAGTAAATACATTGACTGGAGTGAAGTTATTCTAATTAATAATTTAATTATTATTAATATCCCACTGGTTCTCCCATTTGAAACCCATAGTGGTAAAAATCGCTGTTACGCAGGATAAAAAAAATATTTGTTTTTTTCGGCCAAGTTTTAAAATACAATTATATAATTATTTAGTGGACATAGAGTACCACATACTAAAAAAAAAACATCTTTTGACCCCGTCAAAATCAAGTTAAATTTAAGCACAAGTTGCAATATTCAAATACGCAACAGATTTCCGTGTATTCTTATTTTAAAACTCGCTTTTAAGTTTTGCGACATGTTGTAACCTGTGTGTGCCACCCACACGTAGCTAGCATTCGGTAAGTAACTCAAGTGACAGCTGTCAAATTTGAACTTATATTTCTTAAAATGTTAAGTTATATTTCGGATTTATTATATGCGATTCAATGCTTGTCTTCCGTGCGAAGGTTTATGTTCGAATCTGGCTCCTATCTATGAATTTTTGACACCATGTGCGCATCACAATTTTGATTAGTTATTTTGTATCTTAATTTACAATACAATACAGTCGATTTCCTATTGTGTCTACTAAGCGTTATAAAACAGATTATAGGTAAATGAAAATACCGACTCTATTAAGTTTTCGATGGTGTGTGTCCCATCCCGACATGTTCAGTTAGGCCACAAACCCTGGCGTGGTGGATTATGACCTAACTGAAGAGACCCGTGCTCAGTAAAGTAAAATAGTAATGAGCTGACTATTTATTGTTTTAAAAGGTTAAGATTATATTCTTACCGCGCAAAGTACGATGTTGGTTTTATTAGTAAGTATATAACACCAAAACTGTCTCATAACTTTTTTATGTCTTTTTATTCCGTTCAAGGTTGCCTGGAAGAAATCGTTGTATTCGATAACGCCCCTTTATGTATGTAATAGGTCTATTTAAAAATAGAAACTCTTTGGAAAATATATGAGAACTTAAATTAAACACTTCTTTCAGCTCTGTACGAGTGACGTCAGACAATTCATTCGTTCCCCGCTGACGCGTCGATTCACTATTTTTTTATGCTGGCAACTCCAATTTGAATCCGTGACGTGTCTACTAAAGAGTTCCGTACATGAATGGAGGAAGGTTAAATGGATGTGTTATATATTCATTAACAGGTTTATTAAAATGGCTTGCTATTTTCGCCTATCATAGGCCCTGGTTTTAGGCACCCAATTGATTACTTTGGTACAATAACTACATTAGTACCTACTAAATGAAGTGTATTTCTGAGCCTGAGATAAGTCTACCTTCTTAAATTGCCCCTCTGGTCTAGTGGTCGCCAGAGCGACTTCTGAGCGTGAAGTCCTGATTTCTATTCTCGGATCAGGAAAAGTTTTAATGGGTTTTCTGTTTGCGAATTTTCTGTAGCAGCACGGAGTCTGAAACTGTGCCCGGTAGATGTCATTAGCCTCGCCCCCTATTACACGGGACTGAATAACGGCATGGGCGAAATGTGGTTGTACAATATTATACCTCTGCCTAACCCTTCGGGGAATACAGGCGTGATGTTGTTAGATATACATCCAAATTCATTGAAATTCTGTTCTGTAATAAATTATATTATTGCCGATTAATTATTTTATACTTATATTCCTCTAATATCTAGGCGATGTAACGTAAAAATAAGGTTTCAAAAAAAAACAAAAACAATTTTTTTTAAAACATAGCAACATTTTTTTTATAATTTCAAAATGAGAACAAATGTAATTGCAAATTAAAACTTCTCCCACAATTCCTGTATCCGCGTGGTGAGTGCACCAACAATCGGTCGTCAGGTTTGACTGACGCGGCTGCGCGGCTCGTTGCACTATGGCCTTTGTAACTTTTTCATTTCACCGTCGGGACACCGTTGACGCAAGTTTTTGAACACGCTTGGAAATTCAGCGTCAATTTGTGTGTGATGTTGCTTTGAAATGTGCCTGACGTTTTAAGATGGAAATATTATTTCGTGTTAGTTTTTTTTTTGTGTAGAAGTAGTTTGGATTTGGTATATTAGGCGTTGGTTTATGAGATTAATGTTAAAGGCAGCTTTCACTGAGTTGAAAGAATTCTTATTAACTCGTTTATTGTATCAACCACATCCTAAGTACAAGCTCAGATTTTCTTTATTTAATCATCCATAGCCTAATTACGTAAATAAAGCGACAGCAACGCGACAGTCACGCTACATTAGTTTCACCGCTGTCGATCAATAAATGACACAAAAATGACGTTTGACAGAAGCTATCGCGCGATTTACGCCTGTCTCAAACTGATTGCTACATTGGTAATTAGGCTGCTGATCTGCAATCTGCCGATCTTGAATCTTCTTATCTATCTATCTTTTCAAATTTATATTCACAGAAAGAAATTTAAAGAAAAACGTTATCTTTCTCGTGTCCTTGTTATCATGGCGAGCGTTTAATCGTGCCTACGGTAGATAATGCCAAAATAAATCCACTTGATTGACAGGAAACAACAGTTTTGCTCATCATTTGATTTTAAATAACAACTCTAAGAAACCCTCAAAAGTAAATAGCCTATTATTTATCTAGAATCATACGGCGAAATATTCCTTATTCAAAATCATTTTTTCTAAGCAAACATAAGGAAAGCAATCAGTCATAATATATGCGGGTGATATCCAAACAAATCAGCTAAAGTAAA
The DNA here is from genome assembly GCA_947562105.1 of Shargacucullia verbasci. Lineage (NCBI taxonomy): Eukaryota > Metazoa > Arthropoda > Insecta > Lepidoptera > Noctuidae > Shargacucullia > Shargacucullia verbasci. The sequence goes on from OX387306.1 coordinate 4,768,382, forward strand.
TAATATCATGCTTAGTGATATTTGTTTAACTCCACGCTCGGATGAAAAGCAAACAAATACGGGGTGACTGACTGTAATTTGGATCCAAGAAAATTTGTATTTGTGTAAATCGATGTGATTTTTTTGTATTTAAGTGTGGGATTTGAATTGGTGTTTTCACCTATATTGCCGTAGTTGAATATGTATTCTACTAGTTAACATAGTTTATTTTCTTTCAATTCCTTGCGTGATACTTGTGTTGTAAAATCTGAATCAGTTTCCACTATCAGTTTTGTAAGACCATAATTTATCGGACTATATTTTATGCTTAACTGATTCATTGATCGAGTGGTTGCAAGCGCGACTTCTGAGCGTGAGGTCCTGGGTTCGATTCCCGGGTCAGGCCTTGTTATTGGGATTTTCTGTATGAAAATTCTCATTAGCAGCACGGAGTTTAGAACTGTGTCGAGTAGATGTCAATAGGCATACAGCATCACGCCTGTACCCCTAAGGGTAAGACAGAGGTGTACTATTGTTCAACCACATTTCATAGATGCTATGATTAAGTCCCAAGTAATAGAGGTCAAGCCTGCTGCAATCAGCCGGGTAATTTTCATACAGAAAAACCCAATAACACTGTTTGACCAGGAAATCGAATCCAAAACCTCACGCTTAGCAGTCGCATTTGCGACCACTATACTATTTATTTACGTATTTTGACTTCTCAAATTCACTGTTGAATGTTTGTATGTGTATATATTTCTGCCTGTGACTCTACAATATCGATACTCATTGTAAATTCAGACCACAACTTTGTTGGACAACCTGCCCCTTGTGGACTGTTGTACAACTCGAGTGTCGAGTTTACAATCTACAATTCAAGTAGCATACACGTTTGAGGACTGGTCTCGTTCTGTTTGGCGAGTTTACTTGAATGCGCTTTACATGTTGTCTCTATACACAAGTCTATTATAGGGAAAATCTTTGTGAATAAAATTAAAAATATGTTTTTTGGTCTCTATTGCTTTTCACAAAATATGTATTCTGTTCAGGCATGTTTTCATAGTTACCAAACCATTGGAGACGTTACTTAGGATTTTTTTATGGACTATTTTTAAGTACGACTATTTGGATCTGTATTTAAAAAAAAAACTGTATCGTGGGTGCGTTTACAAACACAAATATTCACATGGACAACACAAACCCGGAACAACTATCTTTAGATCATAGAAATATTAGTTCCGTGTGGGAATCGAAGCCGCGACCCTTAGCGCAGCAGTCGATCTTTTAACCGTGCTGTCAAAATGACCGTAGAACTTTTAAACATCTTTAAGAAGTAACATTGATTAGGTTTTTAAAACTACTTTGTAAATATTATAAAATATAAAAACGCAGACTAACCATATTATTTATAAACATAACAGACAAAAATACCAACAGCTATTTCGTCTAGCGATAATATACTATTTAGTATTTTATTTGAATATTTAATAGTAATATTATATTCTAAATATTATTTAACAATAAACACTAATATCATTATCTGTCTAGCCTTTTCCCAACTACATTGGAGTCGGCTTACAATCTAATCAGTAGCAGCTGAATATCAGTATTTTATATGGAGTGCCATCTGACCTCCGTCACTCAATTACTGAGAGACACCGATACTCTAAGGCTAGACTAGTCGCCCCACTCGTTGGGCTGCTGACACCTGTAACGACACATATAGGTGTTCGTATAATACTCGTGATCAACTGCTTATCATGCTTTCCGAGGCGCGGAGGCTTTTTAATGTGTGAAAAACGTTCACCCATCCAAGGACAAGGAGCAAGTGCTGCTTAACCTGCAGTTCCACTGATCTGTGCGGTATTTACAAGCCCCACACAAAAAACACAATCTAATACATATTAAAATGAACCCTAATATGTACATTTTATGGTTTTTAACAAAACTAAAAGTAAGATATATTTTCACCAGAATATCACAAACCCGAACTCTAAGCGAACGATATCAATTACTACTTAGACACCTAAACCTAAATCTACGTAACATCTATTTAAATCATGAGCAACCTAAATTCTCACAATACAAAGTTAATGTTGCTGAAACTATTTCGCTATCCTATTTATCTTCTGATTAAATTCCTCTTTGGATTTCGAGCTTAATTTTCACCGCTCGCGTGTGGTTATAAAGTGACTTTGGGGTTATTGTATATTACATATAACTGTAGTAAGTGAGGCTCGCAGCTATGGGGTGCTAGGCAGAAAACCTCCACGAGCGCCCGCGGACTGGGGTTCCTTTTTGGACACGTCCGGGGGGAAGTCTAGTCCCGCGGGACGGTGCACCCTGGGGCACGGGCAATAACTCTCCCGGGAAGCCTTCTCGGGGGTCTTGTTGCCCGTGTGCAAATATTCTGCCAAAGGGCCAGTTGTGGCCAGGCGGCATCTCTCCGCGTGACCCTCTGATGAGCAGAGGGTACAGCGGATGTATGCGGACGGGCTCGGCGTGCACTCACCCTGCCACCGAGCAGGCAGGAGGAGGCCTATGTCCTTCTTCTGCCACCGTCGAATCTCGTAGCCCCGGTGAGAGTGCTGTGGTCATGTCTCACGACTGTTTACCGGGAGCGAGGGTCTTGGCTTAACCGCCCGGGCCGCGAGGAAGACAGCCTCTATAAAAAATCACCCCAAATCCCAGTGCGGCGGCGCACCGTGAAGGGACACTTGGCTGATGGGTAGTTATCAGTCCCTAGTGCGACCCCCGTTAGGGTACCAGCCGACCCCCTGACGGGTTACGTATAGGCTTATCCGGGTACAGGGGGCACTGCCCGGATGGACCTTTTATATCCCCCATACTCGTGGGAATCATATGGATAAACCAACAAACCAAACTGACGTGGAGGTGGTGGATGCGGAGTCTGACTCTGCATCCAGTAGGATGAGCGTACGGAGTACGCGGAGTGGGGAGAGCCGAGCACGGTTCTTCCGCAAGCGTCCTCGGACGGACGCGAGGGGGCCGGGTGCTGAGTCGTCTTCGGGCGAGGAGGCGGTATCGGCCCCCAAAGTCTCAACCAAGAGACGAGGCGGTGGAGGCAACCTGGGCCGGAGAATGGCCCAGGCGAAAGCTGAGCGGGCAGCAAAGCTCGCTGAGGAGGCACGACACCCGGGGCCGGCAGAGACAGCTGTCTCTCGCCCCTCGGGGTCGTCGGCGGAGGAGGGCGAGGCTGGGACTGCTGCTCTGAAGGAGCGGTACGCCAGCTTTCTGGGGGTCGTGGAGTCAGTGCTACTAAAAATAGCGCTGACGGGTAAGAAAACCGCGACGAGGCAGCGGGCCTTTGAGAGGGCCTCCGGCTCCATAGTGGCCGCTGCCAAGGCCAGCTTCGGCGGGCCCCCCCAGGGGGAACTCGACGGGTTCCGAGAGGAGGTGGCCCGCCTCACGGCGGAGGTGGCCGGGCTCCGCCGCGAGAACGCGGAGCTCCGTGCTGAGCTCACCAGGAGCCGTGAGTGCCCTGTGGCAGTGGCGCAAGATGCGCCGCCGCCGCCGCCATCGCCTAAGGTGCAGCCAAAAGCGCAGTCTAAGGCGCAGGCCAGGGCCCAGCCAAAGGCGCAGATCAAGGCGCAGCCCAAGGCCCAGTCCGAGGCCCAGCTCGAGGCCCAGCCCGAGGCCCGGCCCGAGGCGCAACCCGGGGCCGGGCAGCTGCCGGACCACTACCAGGAGATCCTGGATGTGCTCCGGCAAGAGATGCGGGCCGTCACGGCCAGGTTCTCGTCGGTGGAGGGTATGCTCTTGCGCCCTTCCCTGGCCGGGGACAAGAAGGGCCAGCCCAGCTACGCCGCTGCGGCGGCAGCGGCGACATCTACCGCCTCGGGTGGGCCAAAGACCCCCCCCGTCTTAACGGCGGCGGCGAATGTCCCCAAGAAGGGGACAAAGAAGGGACAGGGGCCGAAACGAACGCCCCCCCCCAACAAGGCGAAGGCGGCGGCTGCTCCCGCCCCGGCTAAAAAAGCCGCCCAGCAGGCTCCTAAGGAGGCTGACTGGGAAGTCGCCGGCGATAAAGCCAAGAAGGGCAAGGCGGCCAGGAAGAGGGCCCAGAAGGCGCGCCGAGCGGCAAAACAGGCGGCGGCCAAGCTCCGCGCCCCCCGCTCCTCGGCTGTAGTAGTCACGCTACAGCCGGGAGCCAAGGAGAAGGGCGTCACATATTGTGACGTCATCTCCAAGGCCAAAAAGGAGTTGGGGGGCCTAGAGGAGATCGGAATCTCCGGTGGGCTCCGAATCAAGGCCACCCTCACCGGAGCCCGTTTGCTGGAGGTCCCAGGTGCCTCCAGCGGCCCTAAGGCGGATGCCCTGGCGGAGAAGCTGCGGGCGACCCTCGACGCGGGGGTAGTCAGGGTTACCAGGCCCACCAAAAATGTGGACCTGCGTATCCTCGGCCTCGACGACTCTGTCTCGGCCGAGGAGCTCGTGGCTGCAATCGCCAGGGTGGGGGGATGCGAGGTGGGGCAGATTAAATCGGGCCCCATCCGCTCCGACCCCTCGGGGATGGGGACGGCTGTTGTCAGCTGTCCCGTGGCGGCGGCCAATAAAATCGTGGGGGGTCGCAGGCTCCTGGTGGGCTGGGTCTCGGCGCAGGTCAAGCTGCTGGACCCCAGGCCTCTGCGGTGTTACCGATGCCTCATCGGGAAACACGTTGGGGTAAGGTGCACCGAGGCGGACTGCAGCGATCGCTGCTTCCGCTGCTGCCAGCCTGGTCACAAGGCCGGCTCATGCACAGCCGCTCCGCACTGCTCAGTCTGCGCGGGAGCAGGCAAGCCGGCTGATCACCAGGCAGGTGGCAAGGCCTGCACTGCGCCCACCAAGGGCAAGAGGAAGGGGAAGCCTAAGGGCCCCCCGACCACTGCCGCCGCCGCCGCCGCCGCCGATGACTCGGCAAGGCCGCCGTCGACGTCGTCGCAGAGGGTGCCGGAGGAAGCGATGGAGATCTAAGTGGCACCACTGCGCTTCCTCCAAGCGAACATCAACCACTGCGCCGCAGCTCACGATCTCTTCCTCCAGAGCGCGGCGCAGTGGTCGATCAATGTCGCTGTCGTCGCCGAGCCGTACTACGTCCCCCCGAGAGAGGACTGGGTGGGGGATGTAGACGGCTTGGTGGCCCTAGTTGCGTGGGCCGCCGCCGGCACCCCGTCCCTCGAGAACGTTCGAAGAGGACGGGGTTGCGTCGCGGCACGGTTCGGGGAGGTGTGTGTAGTGGGGGTGTACTTCTCCCCGAGCCAATCTCTCGTCGAGCTCCAGAACTCTCTGAGGGAGTTGGGCAATGTCGTCGTCGGATGTCGTCCCCTCCCCGTGATTGTCCTCGGGGACTTCAATGCCAAAAACTTGGCTTGGGGTTCCCGACTCACGGACACACGGGGTAGGATGGTGGAACTCTGGGCCCTCGAGATGGGCCTGGACGTTCTCAACCGGGGTTCTGTCCCCACGTGCGTTCGGATGCGGGGCGAGTCGGTAGTGGACATATCGTTCGCTAGCCCCGCTCTGACGCCTCGTGTTGAGGGCTGGCGCGTCATGGAGGAGGTGGAGACGTTCTCCGACCACCGGTATATCCGGTTCAACGTCTCCACCCAGACCTCTGCCGCGCCGGCCTGGCCGATTCCCGGTGGGAACGGTCCGCGTTGGGCGCTAAAAAAGCTGGACCGGGAGCTTCTCCTGGAGGCCTCGATCGTGCGGGCCTGGGTGACAATACCGGACAGGCCCGCCGACATCAACGACGAGGCCGAGTGGTTCCAGGAGGCCATGTCAGACATATGTGACGTGGCAATGCCCCGAGTCCGGCAGGGCCGAGGGCGGCGTCAGGTGTACTGGTGGTCGCGTCTCATCGAGGAGCTGCGCGAGGAGTGCGTGGCGGCGCGGCGCCGGTACGCCAGGCACCGCAGGCTCCGCATCCGACCTCCGGATGCGGCAGCCACGGAGGCGGAGCTGTACGAGGGGTACAGGGAGGCGAAGAGAGCCCTCCGGGAAGAGATCTTGCGGTCCAAAGCTCAGGGCCGCGAGGAGTTTCTGGGGACTCTGAATGCAGACCCATGGGGGCGCCCATACAAATTGGTGCGGAACAAGCTCCGCGCCTGGGCGCCCCCACTGACACAGAGTCTCCGGCCACAGTTCCTGGAGGGCGTGGTGAGCGCTCTGTTCCCCTCGCGGGCGGAACATGCGCCACCGCCGATGGCTCCGCCTCTCACGGCGCCCGACGCGGACGACGACGACGACGACGACGACGAAGTGCCCGAACTGACCCGGGAGGAGTTGAGAGCGGCGGTTGAAAGGCTTAAAGCCAAAAATACCGCCCCAGGACCCGACGGCATACCTGGCCGAGCATGGGTTCTGGCCTTAGGGGCTCTCGGGCCCCGATTGGAGAGGCTTCTTAGCGCATGCATGGAGAGGGGCCAGTTTCCGACCCGTTGGAAAACGGGGAAGCTGGTCCTCATTAAGAAGCCTGGGCGCCCTGCGGACTCTCCGTCCGCATTCCGGCCCATTGTGTTGCTCGACGAGGTGGGCAAGCTCTTTGAGCGAGTAATCGCTGACCGCCTCGTCGGCCACCTTTCGAGGAGGGGGCCGGATCTGGCGGATAACCAGTTCGGTTTCCGCCGGGGGCGCTCCACGGTGGACGCCATCATGCGCGTGGGAGCCGTGGCGGCGGAGGAAACGCGTCGGGGGGGGGTGGTCTTGGCGGTGTCTCTAGACATCGCCAATGCGTTCAACACCCTGCCCTGGAGCTGTATTAGGGAGGCACTCAGGTTCCACCGAGTGCCGACCTACCTCCGTCGAGTAATCGGGGCCTATTTGACGGACAGGGCCGTCATATTCCCGGGTCAGGAGTTCTGGAGCCGACGAGAGATGTCGTGCGGTGTTCCGCAGGGGTCGGTACTGGGGCCGCTCCTGTGGAACATCGGTTACGACTGGGTGCTGCGAGGTGCCCTCCCCGGCGGGGCCAGCGTGATGTGTTACGCTGACGACACGCTGGTCCTGGCGCGGGGACGCACGCACCAGGCGGCGGCCGAATTAGCGGCAGACGTGGTTGCCACAGTCGTGGAGAGGATCCGGCAGCTGGGCCTCGAGGTGGCGCTGCACAAAACCGAGGCCATGGTGTTCCACGGCCCTCGGAACGCGCCACCTCCGGGATCCGCGATAATGGTGGGAGGGGTTCGCATCGGTGTCGAGTCGACGATGAAGTACCTGGGACTCGTCCTCGACAGCCGGTGGAACTTTCGGGAGCACTTCCGACGTCTGGCTCCCAAGCTGGTGACGGCCGCGGCCGCGCTCAAGCGGCTGCTGCCCAACATTGGGGGGCCAGACGCCTCCTGCCGGAGGCTCTACGCGGGGATCGTGCGGTCCATGGCGCTGTATGGGGCGCCGGTGTGGTGCGGCGAGCGGGGCCTGGCGGCCGTAAACGCTACGTGTCTGCGTAAAGCGCAGCGCGTGATGGCCGTCAGGATCATCAGCGGGTACCGCACGGTCTCCTTTGAGGCGGCGAGCCTCCTTGCCGGAACGCCGCCGTGGGATCTTGAGGCGGGGGTCCTCGCGGTGCTGTATGTCTGGCGCCGCGAGGAAGTGAGCCGGGGCTCGAGTCCAATGCCGCGACAAGTTGTTGCGATGAGGACGGAGCTCCGGCGCGATCTCATGGCGGCATGGGAGCGGCGGCTGTGGCAACCGCGCGCAGGGCACGCCTCGATCGAGGCGGTAAGACCCGTCTTTAGAGAGTGGCTGGAGAGGCGCCATGGCGTCCTCACCTTCCGCCTGACGCAGGTCCTCACCAAGCACGGCTGCTTTGGGAGGTACCTGCACAGAATCAGGCGGATCGACACACCGGGGTGTCTACACTGCGAGGACGCCCCGGAGGACACGGTGCAGCACACGGTGGAGGTGTGCCCGGCATGGGAGCCGATGCGCCGTGTCCTCGTAGAGGAGATCGGCGGCGACCTCTCGCTCCCGACCTTGGTGAGATCCATGGTTCGGAGCGAGAGCGCATGGGCGGCCGTCGCCTCCTTCTGTGAGGCGGTCATGGCCGCCAAGGAGGAGGTAGACTGGCGACGCCCAGGAGGCCGCCGAAGGGGACGCCCGGCTCGTCGACGCCGCGAGGCGCGCGACGATCTCCAGCCACCATAGAGGAGGGCCTGCGGGCGGCGGACTTGGGCCGTCCGTCGCCCGACCAGAGAAAGGCCCGAGACGGGGGGGGGCAGCGTAGTGTTCCACGCGCCCCCCCGTTAACAAAGTGAAGTCAGCAACAGTCGTGGGGCCCGCCTGGGCTAAGGGCGGGCCAACGCCTGCCGGGGCTGCGAGCCAATATAACAGATATCGCGGCCCCGGTACACCAAGGGCGATCATGGGGACACGGGTGGGTTTTAGTCAGTAAGAGTCTGACACATCCCTTCGCTCTTGCCCAGGGCGGAGGGGGGTCATTGGATGATTTCCCACCCAAAAAAAAAAAAAAAAAAAAGGCTCGCAGCTATGGTTCAAGCAGATCAGTGGATTTGAGGTTTAGCAGCATCTATTAAGAGACTTTTAACACGTACCCGGGGGTACGTCTTAAAACTGCGGCCAGACACCGGAGGACGGGCAGCAGCATCCTCTCAGTAATCGGTGAGTCACTGCGATCCCTAAGCCGCCTGCCAAGCGTGGGGATTATGGCAAACCCGGGGGGGGGGGGGGGGGGGGGGAGGCCTTCGTTCAGCAGTGGACGTCTTCTGGCTGATGATGAAGCAGCATTTGCTTCGGTTAGTCATGAGTGATTGTTCTTCAAACGTCAAGATACCACCGTGCCTCAAAATGCACATTGAGCAGTTGGTTCTGGTTGTAATCCAAAGCTTACCTGTAGCAGTCGATACGTGTGTCAGCAGCCCAATAAGTCTGAAAACCGGTCTAACCTTAGAGTATCAGTGTCGCCTTGTAATTCGGTGGCAGAATTCAGATAATAATCGCTCCATATAAATTAATATTATTCAGCAGGATCTAGATAGACTGGAAGCGTGAGATCCTGGGTATGATTCCGGGGTCGGGCGAAGTGTTATTGAGTTTGCCTGCGTCATCATTCTTCGAAGCACTCAGATGTCTAGAATTATACTCCTTAGATAGCAATAAGCTCGCATTCAATAGAATGCAATCAACACCACACATGGGACCATGTTATTACAATAATTCTTCTTGAAGTAATAAAAAAATTCCTATTACTGTCCCACTGCTGGGCAAGGGTCTCTTCTCAGAATGAGAAGGGTTAGGCTTTAATACACCATGCTGATGCGGGTTGATGGACTACACACACCATCAAGAACTTTATGTAGCCCTCTCAAGTGTGCAGGTTTCCTCACGATGTTTTCCTTCACCGTAAAGGCAAGTGATAATCAGATTCTGATCCGCACATGATTCCGAAGAGTCAGAGATGCGGGCAGGGTTTGAATTTTACATAAATTTTTAATCCGACAACATAAAATCCTTCTTCGCACTATGAAAGCAACGACGAATGTCCGACATCAACCGTAGGACTACGGCCCCACAGTCTAACATTCCCTGGTTAAGAATCTACCCCATTCAATGAAGAAATATTCCTTGTTCCTGCCCAAAATCTCTTCACTAAAATACTATATTTAATACATCTACCAAAATTATTCAGATGCAATATTCCCCTCAAACCGCCACCAGGCGCTATAATCTTCATGAAATCCTCATAATGAGATTATTACGGAATCCTTGCTTTGTTCCTTTGATTTTCTAACACCAATATTCGTTTCGCTGAATTTCTGTGTATTAACAAATGATATTTCATTTGGTTTTTTGTTGGCAGTGTGGAGTAAACTTTTGAAGAAAATAATCATTTATTTAAATCAAAATTATCAATACTGCTATTGTTTTGTTTTTAAGATAACATCATATTTTTAGTCCAAACCTCCAAATGTTAAACGTGGGTCCTCTGTTAACCAGACCTGAAGGTATAACACGACCCTCTATATTTTCTTCGATGATTCTTACCCTTTCGGCGTGGTTTAAAAAAAGAACTTACTTACCCGTCTGTATAATTTCATTGTGTACTAATTCTCTTGTGATAATCGCGCCAACTCAACAGAAGTTGAATCAAGCAATTTTTGCCATCGTCAAACTCAAAATGACTTACAATTTACTATTAAACAGATTGACTTATAAAAAACTATCGCACAACTTATATTGAGAAAATTTACGTAAAACGGCCAAAATTAAATTAACACTACCAAAAAAACAAAACACGAAGGAATTTCTACCCTCTTTTACCCATGTCCAACAAGATCTTTACCCAACCATAACGACCTCTAGAAAGAAACACATATCATACACATACAATACCCTACAGAAAACTTACACTTCTGAAAAAAGGCCTAAACACACACAGAATAATTTATTCCACGCACAAAAGAGAAACAAAATAAACAATATTGCCCAAAGATTCCACTTGAAAGGCTGTAGAGGAAAAAAATAAAATATGTAAAAAAATCAAAGGGTGCGTTTGTTTCTAAACTCGGTCCCCGGGGTACGAAAGGGCTCAACGTGTTTAAGTAGCACTGTGGCTTCATAAAAATATGGGTTCTATTATTTTGTTTACTTATTTCGCTTATTCTATTGATGTATGTAAAGTAAAGGTGTAAGCAAATAATATGTGTGAATATTTTTATTCATATCAATAGGTTAAATATGACGTCAAAACAAATCGAACTTCTTTCATAGGCTTCACACACGTTAGGTTTTTTTTTATGGTATAGGCGGCATACGAACAGACGGATCGCCTGATGGTAAGCGATTAACGTCGCCCATGGACACCCGCAACACCGGGGGAGTCACAAGTGCGTTGCCGGCCTTTTAAAAAGGAGTACGCTCTTTTCTTAAAGGTTTGAAGGTCGTATTGGTCCGGAAATACCGCAGGCGACAGTTCATTCCACAGTTTTGTTGTACGAGGCACAAAGTTTCTAGAGAAGCGCACAGTTTTGGACTGCCAACCATCTAAATGATGATGATGGAACTGCTGTCGCGTAGAACGATGGCGGAAAGAGGCGGCAGGGATCAGTCCGAACAATTTATTTATTTGCACAAGTTTAGGCTTACACAAGCTTGCTCTTAGGGGTGTAGAAAAGATTTGCGCAAGTATCTTGACTTAAACAACCGTTTGTGATAAATGCAGAAAATCGTAGTGTAGGACAGTCCCAGAATTTAAGAGAGATGTTCTCACTCAGCCATCAGACCTAATTGCGGGAAACGAGCCTTAAGGCCTGTTTCACTACCAGCTGATAAACTAGCTGATTACCTATCTAAAACCATCATTCAAATTTTGTTCTACAAACGTGTCTGTCAGATAAATCAAACTATTAAACTCACTAACACATATCTAGTAACTGTCATTTTTTAGGTTAAAGATATTTTATTCTTTAAATAACTATCGGTTACTTTATCAGTAACATGCACGGTGGTCACTAAGCGGCTCAGCTTTGGCAAGCGAATACTATCATCCCTCTTGTTCTATGGTGTGATATTCAAGTAGATCACAATAACTTACTTCATGCATAATAGACATACCTGTAAATTATGTGTGGGTACGTAATTAGGTAGTAAATAGTCGTAATGAGCAGGGAGCTCATGTAATTTGAAACAGAGCCTCGAGTACATTAACACAGTTAAAAGTTCTTTGCCAGTACATTGGGTATCGTCGTTGAAGATTCAGCACCACTTAAGTAATTTTTTGGCGGTTTTAACGGTTTTTGTTGCAATTTGCTAGAGAATTGTAAGACACGTGGTTTCAGCCAATCAGAAACAAGCATCGTCTACTAGAACTCGTAAAATGAAATGAATATAAAATGGTATTGTGCTGGTGTCTATGTAAAAGTATGCAGTATTTTCACTCTCCTGAAAAGTTTCTATTTTTGATATATGTAGTGTTAAAACTTCAACGAAGATATTTAACATCCCTGCGTGATATAGATTGGGCAGGTAAAATAATGACAATATTATTTTTTATTTTTGTTTTTTTTTGCGTTATATTTAAAGTATTTCCCGGGGGGTTACGCAAATTACTATTGTACACCCACATTTCGCTGATTTCGTCACTGGTTTCCATGTAATAAGGAATGAGCTTGTTGCTATATCCCAACATCAGCTTGCTTGACCTGGATCGAACCCAGGATCTCGCATTTCCATCTCATACATGGAACTTAATAACAGTATCGGCGAAAGGTGTGTGTACTTTTCAATATACCTCTGCCTAACCCTTTGTAGAATACAGGTGTAATGCTATATTTAGACAGAACAATTCTAATAAACCGATCAATTAACTTTCATAAGGATATTGTTAATCTAAAAATTACCACTAACGAAAAAACAAACATAAAAAACGTACTTGATAACAAACCAGAAAATAGTACTACAAAAAATAAACAACATACGACTTTATTCACCAAAAAACCACTCTTTAATACCACCCAACATTAACTTCACGATAAAACTAATTTTCTCTTAAATTCCGACTCAATAAAGACACAGAACATAGCCTTAAGGCTATTACTGCGCTTTTTACATTAGGGACTTGGCTGATAGCCAGGCTGAAGCCAGAATTACAACTGTTTGGTACAGAAAGTTCTGCTATATCTCATTGGGTGACTGCATCTGAGTTTGTGCCCTCAAACCAGCTCCAGTATCAAGAGGCTCTAGCAGTTTTGGAACTACCTTCGAATTAGAAGTTTATTTATAGAAATTACCAAGTTTTTTCTGTAATGTAAAAGCTGTAGTATTCTTTAAAATTCTAAGCATATTTTTGAATCGCTTTTAATACCTAAAAACATTAATCTAAAACTAAAAAAGTAATAAAATAAGTTATTTACATACATTACATAAGATATGGAAGAGCGGAGTCTCATAACACAGGCTTTATTTGCTTAAAAGGAAACTTCAATTACTACCTAGTTTGTAAATAAGAAAATTGGTTAACATAAAAATAATCATTTTTTTTTATAATTTAAAAAATCCGTACTGGATTAAAGGGGCTTTGTTGGTGGGAAGTGTACCTATATAGAATTTGAAAATGGTTTGATAGATAGGACCTAATTATTTTGTACTACCCTCCTTCGTGTTATTAAGTGTCATTTAATTCGTGACAGCCTCATTGGTCTAGTGGTCGCAAGCAAGACTTCTGTGCATGCGGTCCTGGGTTCGATTCCTAGGTCGTAGGTTTTTCTGTATAAAAATTCTCAGTAGCAGCACGGAGTTTGGAACTGTGCCCGGTTGATGGCAAGAGGCTCGCGAAATGTGGGTGCACAATAATAGTTACACATCCTCTGCCTAAACTTTTCATGGATACAGACGTGATGCTATGTTATGTTAAGTCCTTACTGTTGTATCTCGATCTCGATAAAAAACTGCTAGAATCAAACCCAGGACCTCACTGTTAGCAGTTGCGCTTGCGACTCGGCCAATGAGACAGTCACGAATTAAATAACTCGTAAATAAAATAAAGGAGGATAGTACAAAATATTTTTTATCTATCCAACGATTTTCAAGACCTATCTACATTTCCCACCAACAAAGCCATTTTAATCCAAGGGGTTTATGTTGGAATTTTCCATAAATTGCGTCGGCTGCAGGTTCGACGCATTTGTCATTGTTTTATTGTTTTCATATAAATTTCAGTTTGGTTTTTTCATTCATTTGCAACCGCGACCCGCCGTTCGTTTTGGTCCTTTTTTTGTTTCGGCCATCATTAATTTTAATTGTTTATTTTTGTTTGATTTTATACCGTTTTTGTGGATTATGAGTTTTGGGGTTCTGTGTGTCATAAACACATGATGTTGAGATTTTCTAGAACAGGAATCGAACCTTCGATGGGATTTCGACTGATCGTTTATTCCACGGAACATAGAAAGTTATTCTTTCATTATACTAAAAATACAAGTATTCCAAAGACAGAAAGGACTGCCTCATTAGTCTAATGTTCGCAAGCGTGAGGTCCTGGTTTGATTCTCGAGTCTGGAAAATTATTATTATGTTTTTCTACAAGTGTGATGTTAATGAAATGAAATCATTTATTCTGCAATTAGGATTTTTCAATCACGTTTACATGTATTTTTTAAACTAGATGGCGTCGGCATTTCCTATGACTATCCCTGAGAAGAAACGTCGAAACAAACTCAGGGGTCAAGATCTATTTTACAAGCTCCATCCATGTAATACTGAGAATTATAGGAAATAATAACCCCTTGTAAATTCGCAGCGTAAAAGCGGAACAAAATGTCGGACAATGTGTTATTGAGTTTTTCTCTATGGAAAGTCTCAGTAGCAGCACGCTGCCTGAAACTTTGCCCGGTAGATGGCAATAGATTCGCCCCCTATTACACGGAACTTAAAACCAGAACATTAAAGTTTGTGTGTACAACAGGACACCTCTGCCTAATCCCATGAATAAAAATGATTATTTGTGGTTTTTTTATAACCTTTATTATCCCACTGCTAGGCAAAGGTCACCCACATATCATTCCAAACCCCTCGTTGTATTGCAGCCTCCAGCCAGTTCGAAGTTAAGACATCTAATTCGTCACACCAGCCAAGATCACAAAGTATATTTCTTAATTCAAAAATACACAGACGTCTGCGCACAAACACAAACGATTTTCTATTGTCTCTAGTACTATCATTTGACGGGTTAAGCCCATAGAACCACAAAACCTTGTAATATCGTCTAGTTATTGCTGAAGACATTAATTTGCCCGGATTACGCGACTACCCAAACTGAAATATACCTTACTGCGAAGGAACCAGTTAGTCGGCTTCCTTTGTGTATTTAGGTTCAACTCTGACATTATAATTATTAGCTGATTTGTTGATAAAACTTGGTTCTTGATAATTATGGTGTTTTGTTTGTTTTAAAGAAAGTCAAGCTTGCAGGAATTTAATGCTTGTAACATGCTTCTAAAGTTTTGTATGTATGAAGTTGTTCGCCACGTACGTGTATTTACATAACAAAACATCACGCTTGTATTCCTCGAAAGGTTAAACAGAAGTGTCACCACAACCACATTTGAAACATAACTTTAGTTATTTACATCGATGTATATTTATTTTGAGGACTGCTTCATTGGTCAAGTCGCAAACGCGGCTGCTGAGCGTCAGGTCATGGGTTCGTTTTCCGGGTCATGCAAAGTTTAATTGGGTTTATCTGTATGAAAATTCTCAGGACGGAGTCTGGATCTCGTCACAATTGTCTCATCAAAATATGCTCGCCTATTACATAAGACTCAATAACAGCATCGGCCACATGTGGGTGTACATTTTTTTTATATTTTTATTGCTAGTCCGTCTTTAAACCTACCTATAATATAAAATATGATTTTTAAGAGAACCTGTATGATGTTATATTTCAATATTTTAGTAATTACGATTCATAATAAAAAAAAATTAAAACACCGAATTATATTATTATAAATATTAAGAAGGACCAAGCATATCAGATATCAACCCTTCTGACTAAAAACAGAAATCCTCTGTATCATGAATGTAGTGGTTCCGCATTTGCTTTAGAACGCACGACCAATTCCTTTATGCAAAGTGGGTAATCTATCGAAACGCCTGGCGTTATGCCACGAGAACACAAGCATGTGAAAGAACAATACTTATTTATATATTTACATCTTCTGTGTTTGTAGATATTTGTTTTTTTTTTACATAGCATCACGCCTGTTTCCTTGAAGGTTTAGGCAGAGGTGTACTGTTGTGCACTCACATTTCGCCGATGCTGTTATTAAGTACGTAAATGGCATTCAACCTAGCACAGTTTCAAACTCAGTGCTGCTACTGAGAATTTCTACACAGAAAAACCCAATAATCCTGCCCGACCCGGGAATCGTACCTAGTACCTCACGCTCAGCAGTCGCACTTGCAACCACTGGACGAATGAGGCAATTAAATTCAGTTAAGAATCGCTAGAATAAGAATGTCTCATGCCGTAACAAAAGCAATAACTCAGCAAAGCAAATCTAGTTATTATCACTAGGGGAGGCACTTTTCGTGCATCCCTAAAGCTTTCACAATATACACATCACTAATATTACCTCCATAATACTACAAAGTTAAACCTTCAAACACCCGACCTCCTCACACAACCAATTCGGAGTTGTTAAAACCCCATAACTCTTCATCTACCATTAATCCGTAATAATTTGTCGGCGTGCATATTTTGATATCTTTTTTATCACAATAGGCAGACGACACACGCGCGACGGGGCGCGAATCTTTTTTACCGCGGCGCAGTAGGCGGGCGACACACTCGCGACGACGCGACCACAACGGTGTTTTGTTGTAACCGACGTATTCATGATCGGGCTATCGACATGGGTTCGGCGGCGGCGGTAAAATGCTGCTTGTTATAGAAAATTATTATTTAAATTTACATTGATTATTCAAAGGTTTTTAGAACGGTTTATGAGTATAAATAGGTTATTGTAATATCAAAAAAGAATTTTTATAGAGTTGCTCACAGCCCACTTTCAAATAGGCAGACGACACGGTTGGCGCAGTGACTAAGCAATTAGCTTTCTGCGCTACGTGTCGCGGGTCCGAGCCCCGCACGGAACAAATATTTTTGTGCATGTGACATGTATGTTTGTAAACTGTACCCACTATAAGTCCTAGTGTGGGGCAACGTTTATAAAAATATTTTAATAAAATAGCATGACACGAGCACGATATCAAATTAGAAGTACGTTTCTATTATGTACCCTAATCTGTTGATGATTTAATGATGAAAGTGTACCTATGCCAGAATAATCATCGCTAACCCACCTGGCTAGCATTGCTGTTTGGCATTTTTATTGGCATTCTTATTTGGCCTGTGGGACTGGATTAACCTAATCGCGTAATATCTTCATTTTTTTTTATTAATTAATAATGCTCCTTTTCCTAGTTTGGACGAGCTAATTATATGTGACTTTGCATCCTTCTCCGGAGCCTTAATTCCTGTAAAAAGTCTTTATTTTGCTCAACTTGAGCATCAATTACCAACTTAGCTAAATTAGAAAATAATTCAAAGTAGGTACTATTTATTCAGGAAAGCTCCAAAGAACACTAAGATAAGATTTATCAATCTTACCCTATTGAGTGTACGGAAACATTGACGGATTGTTGTTCCATCAATAACGAGACTTATTGAAGTGACCCTCTATTAGCTGATTTATCAGCGTGCTCAATGAACAGAATAGTAAAGGTCTGGCCTTAAATTTAAGGGGATTCACACTTCTTTGTTATTCCTGTGAATTGTTCAGCGTGTGCTGGATATCGGGCAAAAATAAAGTTGTGACACCCTAAAAAAATTATTATAGCTATCAGTTTATTCATTGCAGCAAGACAGCACTCTTCACAAAAAATAATCAAACTAAATTTTCATAGCGCCATTTTACCGCCCCTCAAGCCTATCAGTACATAATAATGTATGCGCATACATTTGTTTCGGAAGTCGTGTAGGCCTATCGTCCGCGTGTAGAAGCCCTAACGCCTATGAAAATGTTTTAAAAAATATAACATAAAGCCGGCTACACGCCGACGACAATATTCATGCTGTCGGTATGATTGACCGGGTGAATTATGTTAGGGTTTAGGCCAGATTTTTATACGTTTTTGTTAGGACGAAGGATTTTGGGTTATCGTGCTTTGTTTTTAGTAAAAAGTTTTGGGCTTTTCATCTGAAACGATACAACTAATAACAAACGAATTTTGACGACACGGTTGGCGCAGTGGCTAAGCGATTAGCTTTCTGCGCCGCCTGTCGCGAGTTCGAACCCCGGAACAAATATTTGTATGATCTACAGATAGTTGTTTCGGGTCTGGTTGTGTGTGCATGTGACATGTATGTTTTAAACTGTACCCACAATACAGGAGAAAACATAGTGTGGGGCAACGTTTTTAAAAACAAAGAAAAGAAAAAGAAAATAGCTCGTAGTTTCTTATACTTATCGACTTATAGCAGATTAAAAAAATATGTTAAGTTTCTATTGTTAAATAGCGTAACTTAATTACGCTCTTTAACAAAAAAAAATATAGTATTGTCGTAGTTTTATTATTATTAATATCTAATTAGTCCATTATGTTATAAATTGGTTTCTAATACAGAATGTTATTACAACACTTGTTCCAATATATATAAATATTGTTATCTTATCTGCGTGTCAAAAAATGAATAAAAATCGTTTTTTATTTTGATGTTGCTAATACCAATGCGTCATTTGCAATGTTGCCAGATATGTAAACTAAAATTTCTACCAAAAATAAGAGTACTGCAAAGAAAGCCCAGTTATCTAAGTAACAATAGCAATTAAGTGATAATAAAGTGAACTATACCACGACATTGTAGCTACCGTTACAACTAAGTTAGCCGTTACTGCTAAGTTTAACTGTTATTGCTACATTTAAAGTTAGGATGTTGACTTTTGTAATTTCGCAATGTAAAGAGTAATATCTGGACAGTTTGTGTTTTAATTTTATTTATTTTTACTTTTGCTTTACTGACATTTATTTAAAAAAAAAAATTCAATGCTAACACTGACTGGTGATTTTTCTTTACAGATTGGCTTGGCACCGCCTTCAGACCTGGTGAGTTTATTTATTTATATTCACTATCTGATGGTATTATCACAAATCATTATTGCTTAAATTTTTCAGGGCGTTATCAAAGTCGGTTGTTGTTATGTTTTTTTTTTTCATTTTTTATCCTCGCTTTTTGCCAGCATTAGCTTTATTTACAGAAACTGCAGTTTAGTGTAAAACATGTATTAACACTTATTTTATGAATATTTGAACAATGAAAAATGTCAGATAAATCGTTTGTGTTAGTTTTGAATTGTCACAGTAGCTTGCATGATTCATCCTAAAGATTTATCAAAATATTTTTTATCTATATAGAAAATGTCGTATACACCATCAGCACCCATAACATTGAAATACACTCTTAAAACAACTATATAACCCACAAAACACCGCACCCAACTAACCCCTTAAATGCCTCAAAAACCGAACATTATTATTCTAAAACGGGTCATAAGAATTCCGAACGCGCCTCGAGACCAGCTAGTGGTGAGCAATAGAACCGAGAGCCAAATTCTGTCTGAATTCGGGTAGATTCTGGCAGCTAATAAAGCTATCTGTTGACCACAATCTGGGGTTTCGAGGCGATCCTTGGAATCTTAGGCCGTGATCCCAATAATAGGGATTAATAACAGACATTGTTGTATTGTTAGAGGTCTGCATGGTTGATTAATTTTATGTGACGTTGAAAGGACGAATGGCTGTTATTTTTATATTAGTATTATACGAAAGGCTTGTTTCTTTTTCCTTTTAGGTCTTGTGATTAATAACCAATATATTATTATTAGAAATAGTACAACTGCGTCGTGTAGAATTTTTTTGTTAGTTACTTAACTATTTTTTCATATGTATTTGAGACTATATAAATTTCTGACTTAAGGTTTTTTAGACAAGCGTCGTAAGACACAACAAAATATTTTTACGGCTACTTCACAGACAATTACGGCCACCTGGTTAAATTCTTTGGTGTCAATACTTCCAGAAAAATGTGGGGTAGGAAGTTCTTGATATTCATCACACCATTCAAAGGTCTCACAGTCACAAACTGTGATGTTCGTTTTTCTGAGTAGAGTATAAACTCTTTTCATATCGCTTCTGCCAATGTTAGCAATATTGGCCACCTATTTTTTTTTTTACCTAATACAATCCGAACTGAATATAAAAAAGCACAGTCAAAAAAAATCCCCAGACTGATGAAGGTTTCAGATTTTTTAAATAAGGTAATAAATTAAATATATTTTAACTATGCCATATAATTATCTTCCTGACTGTAAATCGCGTACAGAATCCCCGTTCGCGACTACGACACCAATGGAAGTTTCTCGTAAATAAACAAATGGAATGTCTGAAATCCTAACAGTGTATCGCATAATTACTTCAGCGCAGGCGGCTACGATGACAAATGTGGCCGGATACAACATCAGCTAGCAGCTTAGTGCCATGGATGTACGAACATTATCTACGATCATTTGTCATGTACAATTCCTGCGTATGCGGCTTATGAGGAAGAAAGTTGATGATGTTAATCATGCTCATAGAATGATCGAGAATTTTAATAATATCACGATTTTTGTAAATATATATTTTCGTAAATATATATTTTCGTAAAAATATTTATCATATTGCGTCGTGTGTACATGCAATTTTTTGCTTTTGAAATTTTCTGTATGAAAATGATTTTTGGCTACTGGTGTCGAGCGCGACTGCTGAGCTTGTGGTCCTCGGTTCGATTTCCAGGTTGGGTAGTGTTGTCAAATTTTTCTGTATGGAAATTTTTGATAGCAGTCGAGAGCGAGGTGTTGTGGCTGAAAAATGGCAGTAGATTCACCCCATATTTTAACAGCCCGGAGTTACTAATGATGCTTGATAAATGCCAATAAACTCACCCCCTAATATATGGGACATTATTTGCCACCCACGTTTAAACTGTCCTGGTTTATATTTTGCCGTGGTTCGGTTATACATTAATGTATATCCAAATTCTTAGTTCCACGTCACCATCCGCTACTTCAAATTCTCGTACAGTAATAAAAGTAAACAACGCAACATTGCTTTAATTTCCTCTCTCGTATTACGCAACGTACGTTATCTGGGCCTACCTGTGTGGCCAGGAAAACAGCGGGTGTTAATCCTAGCTTGACGACATAGTTGGTGCAGTGGTCAAACAATTGAATTCTTGGATCGAACTAAATACTTATATTTTAATGTCAGTTTAGTCCGGCCTATGTATTAAGAAAAAATTAACAGTTCCTGTCTGTATCGTCTAATGAAAGATTATGTAAGTGAGAAAGAGATACAATGTTTGTTGGTTGCTGTGGCTATTAAGTCTTTTTACGTAATTAAAATGCGGGTTTAATTACGTAAAAAGACACTTTTACTATGCCCGGGCCCGCTTCGTATATTCTATTTGAACTGAGGGTAAAATGGATGAGATCTTTAGCTTGTCTTTATTTCTTATGTTTCATAAACTATCACAACAAACAACATTGAGCCTTATAAATAAGAACCTCATAATAACTATGGGTAACTAGTTCCCCGCCCTCGTTGGTAAAAAGGGTTCATAGTTGAACGTTGATTTACATGCGTACCCTCATCCATCAGAACATAGTTAGGGGTTTCGCAAACAAGCCAACATTTTCTCTTTCCATGGTATTAATTACATATATGGATCACCATACCTTGTCCTCCATTTTTAAGTAAGTTAGAAGATTCTAACTTTTTAATGGAGGTACATTCGATAAGGGAGGATACTCCGACCAGAGGCTTGATCTCGTAGAATCTTTGTAAGCGCTGTTTAGGATTTGTGTTGCCGCTTAACGCTGATAGACAGCGCTAGAGTAGCCAGCAAGGTTCACAATGGGGCTGAACGCATTCACGAAATCATATTATTATTTCGGATAGGATGGATAGTAAAGATATTGGAAGGAAAGTATTTACCAAAAAACCTGAAAGAAAAAAAAAATACGGTAATATATAATTAAGTAAAGAGATTAAGAAGCAAATCGCTAATTTTGTAACCCAACACCGCGCGTGTAGAACAATCATTCGCAAAATGAAATTATCGCACCGCTAGCTTCGATGTTACTCTGTCCCTACCAATGTTTAGTACAGTACCTAAATATTTTGTTTACACCTTGTACAATACCCTTATTTCGCTGTTATTGGGTGTAAAACGGAAGGACGAAACCTTCGGCAGGATAATTTTCTTTATGAATTGGAATTTTTGACGTTAGAGTTTTTGTGTCTCATGGTACTTATGTTATCATACAAATATACATCCTAGAATATTCGAGAATACCAAATTCTTCGTAAAACTGGTTAAACCGTCAAGTGACATAGATACAATGGAAAAACTATTCGGTATAGGCACCGGCTGTGTCTAAAAGATTACTAGTTTGCAAGTAAAGAGCCTCCACGATAAACGAAACCTGAGGTCGTTGGGGCAACCTGAGGCCCTAGTGTAAGTTCCTTTTGACAAACTCGATTTAACGCATCGAACGCGTTCGGCGCTCCGATTGGTCCGTTTCGTGCTCTCCACCAATCGGAGCGCCGAACGCGTTCGATGCGTTAAATCGAATTTGTCGAAAGAAACTTACACTAGGACTTCTGGGCAGTCAGCCTAGATACCATCGTTTTTGACTGCCTAATTTTTACACTATGGCACGAGCGATTCCCATGTGTTAGCTCGTGCAGATTCGACAGAAGAAGAAGCAGAAGACTTTTAGGGATTTTTCCGACTTTTCAAAGTAACTTTTGAATTTTCAAGCATCCTTGGTATTTTTCTTTAAAGACAAAATCAAAAAAGTGATCTTAAAATTCTACAATCAAAACATCAATCTTTTTCAAATATAAAAATGACGTCATAATTCGCCCCAGTTTAAACATAACGTCTTATATTACAACAATTCCAGAGTAATCCATCTGTGGTACAACCGCGCACACAAGTGCTACTACTTGAAAATTCCATTTCGTACCGTCTTTGTCCGCACCACTCTCGCCCGACTGTCCGATTGTACGATACCTTGACGGATTACATGAATAATACCGTACGCGTATACTTTGTATTCAGAAATATTAAACGTAAGAAAATGAGTTACGGTTTGAATGTGGAGCGTGTTTAATGGTGATCCGAGAAAAATGAAGGGCGTAGGAGTTGATTAAAAACATTTTACAGATAATAAAAGGAATATTATGTAATATTGGGTTTAGCTTTGGCCCATTGGGTACTTTCCGGAGTCGGCGATTTTTTTAGGTTTTGATAGGAATAGAGATTTTAAAATCTCCTGGCTGTTTGGGTCAGATTATAATTAGTTTTTTAATAGTATAATATTCTGTTTAGGTATGACTATGTAGAGATTTATTTTTATGGCACGTAGGCAGAGTAATCGATAAGTTTTTTGTGTTACGTGTCATGGGTTTCATTCCTGCAAGGAACACAACATATACAGATAGATATACAGATAGTCCTTTCGGGTCGGGCATGTAAAGCTACCCACATAACACGAGGAATCTTAAAAATAAAACGGTTTAGAAAGAAAGAACTATCTCATGTAGTTTGAGATGATTCCAACTAATTATTGAATTAGCCAAAGCAACCATTTATTTTCTTTTTTTTATCATAAGCTCTGCGCCTTTTAAAAACGAACCAAACTCTTTAGCCGACAATATACCATCAGATCGATACCAATACTTTAATGTATAATTCAGCAATTTTGAAATACCAGTGATCGTCTTTTATTTTTACGGCATAAATAAAAATAAAAAGTTTGAAAAAAAAAACCTATAATCACCGTTCGTTTTTCAAACTTCATTCAAAGCAGAACATTTTAACTCTTATCACGTCTGAATTACATATTCTTATTTTCTACACCCATTTTCTCTTAAAAATGGTTTCCTTTTACAAAACGATTATTCACTTAAGTCCCTACTCGGCATTGTCGTCGTATAAAGTGTATAAAGGTGTAACTACACTCGTCGAAAACGACGCACGTATTATGTATTCTATGTTGAGTACATTTCTAACGTGTCATATAAAAAATAAAATCATTTTATTTTATTGTTAGTTTAATTATATATTTACAGAGGTGTGTTTGTAGAAAAAAGATAAAAGTAAAAAGTATGAAAAGGTAAAAAAGTAAAAGTAGTTTATGTTGCGAAAAGTATTTTTTTCTAGACAAAACAATTTTTATAGGAAGTACATAGTGAAAAAAAAAAAATCGTCACCTTGAAATATCGATATGAATTAAGAATACTGACACTTTCTGTCACAGAACCTGGAAAGTTATTGGTAGTGGTAGAGTAGTACAAAGAGATAAGTTTCAGGATCGCCTATATACTTGTGTCTCTGTTTGAGTGTAGTGACATTTGACGGGCTAACCCTTCGTTGAATTCTGGCGTGATACGCTGTTATTAGAAACTCGTAGCTACATATTTACAGCGCAGGTCAGTCGATCTGCGAGGTTAAGCAGAGTTTGCCGCGGCCAACTCTTGGAGGGTGCCCATTTTCCACACATCGAGACCCTTCCGTGTCTCGAAAAGCATGTTCAGCAGTTGATCCCGGGTGTCATAAGAAGACCTATGACAGTCATTACGGGCCTCAGCAGCCCAAAAAGTCTCAAAACCAGTTTAACTTTAGAGTATTAGTTTCTCCTAATAATACATATAATTGGATGATGGAGATGAGATGGGAGTCGCTCCGTATAAAATATTGATGTTTAGCTGCAACCAATTAGATTGGAAGCCGACCCCAAAGTAGTTGGGAAAACGCTAGACAGATAATGCTATGTTATTTAGTACTTTATTTCAAGTTTTACTCCCTATTTCTTAACACCATAATACAAGGTGTTGTTTCACCAAAGCATACCACAAGCTTCTCTAGACAGATACACTAGCATTACATATTCCGTGTCGAGACTGCGGCGCATGCGGCCTGAGCACGGACGCCGAATAAAAATGTTGTACATACAATACTTTTTAAAGGTTTAGCATGTCGTGTATAAAAAAGTACGTGTTTTAGACTTAGATATATTTTAGAGAAGGAAAATAGAATTGGTTTTTCTTTTTCAAACTTAGATTGGATGAGTATTTTGGGATGAAATATTTTTATTGTATTTGTATTATACTATTGTTATTGTATTTACGGCCTGTGAGTATTTACCGTTAAATATGCTATTCTTAATGGCTGCTTCATATAGGTTATTTACCATAGACCATCGACATATGTAGAAGCTCCACGATAACTGATGTATGTCTGCCGTTAGTCAGAAAAGGTTAGATCGAAACTGTGGTTGCTCTTTCTTCATAGAAGTAAAAAGAAGAAAAAAAAAACAAATTGATTTTGAACAGTCCAAGAAGAACCTATTAGATACCAATATCTATTTAAAACATAACATGACATAGCATCACGCCCATTTTTTCCGAAGAGATAGGCAGAAGTGTTTTGTACACACTGCGCCGATGCCGTTATTGAGTCCCATGTAATAAAGGGTAATCCTAATGCCACTTACCGGGCACAGTTACAAAATCCGAACTGCTACTGAGAATATTCAAACAGAAAATTCCAATGACACTGCTCGACCCGGGTACCGAACCCGGGACCTCATTCTCAGCACGTGTTTGCAACCTAGACCAATGAAAAAGTTATAATATTGGAAACATTCCAGACTCTATATCATTAGTAGACAAAATATCTACCTAAACACGTTAAAACGTGTCCAAGTTCTACAAACAAGAAGATCACGATATCAACAACACATACATTTTGTTCTATCCACGGAACAAGAATACCATACAAAAAGCTATAAAAAACTATTGCACAACACCAAAACACGATACGAACATTCGAGTCGGTATTCCACAGTGAGTATTGTCACAATGGTTGTTACAAGTTTGGTTATAGTCGATAGACAGAAGATTTGTAAACATGAAGCAGTGATGCACCTATGACTATTTAAACATAGGCACCTATAGATATATTGTGCAGGGTAGATGTGTTGACAGAAGCTTGCATTGAATGGAATGGGTGATAGTACTGTGGGATGCAAAAGCGTTGTAAGAAGGGAATTAGAATTAAAATGTGTCTTAAATGTAACCGACTGTCTTTTGTTCTTATATATTTTATGAAATAAGCAATAGCTTTTATTTTTTACAGGTTGCCCCACACTAGATATAATTCTTTTTATCTTGGGTGCGTTTACAAACACAAATATTCACATAGACATACACGCAAACCCGGAACAACTATCTGTAGATCATACAAATATTTATTCCGTGCGGGAATCGAAGCCGCGACCCGTAGCGCAGCAGTCGATCGCTCAACCTCCTCGCTAACTGTCTTGTTAATCAATGATTTTTTTAAATCATTCATCATCATTCATTTCACCAATCAGCTCGTAGCTACATAGAAACCTTATTAAGAAATAAATGTTAAGACGCACTTGTTACGGTCAGTCCTTGGATGGGTGACCGTTCCTTACATATGGAGACTTCTCCGTGTTTCGGAAACATGTTAAGCAGTTAGTCCTGGATGTCATACGAATACCTATGACAGTCGTTATGGATGTCAGAATCTGAAAAAAACTTACTAACCGGTTTAAAATTAGGGTATCAGGTTCTCCAAGCAATTGGGTGCGGAGGTCAGATGACAGTCGCTACATATAAAATACACCTTTTTATATCTGGTAGCTAATATTAAGCAAAACAAAAAAATATTGAATATCTTAATACACATAATTCTTCTGTACGTGTGTTTGTCACCTAACTCCTCCTAAACGGCTGGAACAATTTGGATGAAATTTTATGTGTATATTTCAATGGGTTGCTGGATGGTTTGAAAACACAATTGGACCCGGTAGGTGGCGCTGTGATCGAGTTCTAAAACAGGGTCGGACAGGAGAACGTCTTTCGCGTCCGCTGGTAGAATATAAAAACTGAACGTAAAGAAAACAGACAAGGTTATAATATCATCATACGCTAAACCTCTTGTCCTATACATGGTTTAAACCACAAAAAAACTTCCCCTTAACTTCGCCTTAAAGTAGACCATTCCCGTCGGGTTCCCGAGCGATTTTGTTCGAAACCTACCAAAATAATATTACATTCCGATTGGCCGCACTATGATTGGCGGAAAACGAATTTCACTGAATTTCCATACCAAAATATTTTTGCGGATAAATACTTTTCTGGAAGTAACTTATACGTAGAATAGTATTATTTGGATCCAAGAATTGGTGTGTATAAACGATTTTTTTTTTCGTATTAATCTTTGTGGAATGAATTAGGAACAATGTATGTTTTCACTATACAATACAATACACTTTATTGCATACCAGAAACAGAAAAAATATACAAAATGGAAACCAATAGAGATGTACAAGGGGCGGTCTTATCGCACTTGGCGATTTCTGCCAGACAACCTTAGGATGGACAGAGTACCAGGTAAAAAGAGTACGGTGCAACATAAATATAAATATAAACTACATAAACAATACATATATATATGTATATGTATTACATATTTAAATGGGTATGTATAAATAAAAATTGGATACATAATGACTAAAATAAATAACTATATAATAATATAGGATCAAGCCTGTATTCCCCGAAGCGTTAAGCAGAGGTGTACTATTGTACATCTTCATTTCACTGATACCATTTTTGAGCCTCATATAATAAGGGGCGAACCTGAGAATTTCAATATCAAGAAACCTAATACCACTTACGTGGTGACCCAGGTACGTCTTAAAACAGCGACCAGACACCGGAGGACGAGCAGCAGCGTCCTCTCACTAATCGGTGAGCCACTGCGATCCCCAAGCCGCCTGCCAAGCGTGGGGATTATGGCAAACCCCCCCTTGAGGGAGGCCTTCGTTCAGCAGTGGACGTCTTATGGCTGATGATGATGATGATGAATACCACTTTGCCCATCCCAAGAATTGAACCTAGAATTTAACTTTTTGCACTCACACTTGCGACCACTAGACCGATGAGGCAGTTTTTGGAATAAATTTGCCTCCAAAGTAGCTTAGTTAAAAGAAAAAGACTAGAGTATTGTAAAAACATCAAACATTTACAATATTTAAATATTTACTGAAATCAAAATTTTACTAAAGCAGTAGTTCTTGGAATCAGTTTTATTGCCCACTTTAGTAAAGTGTTTATTTAAATAACGCGTATCTTAATACGTACTTGAGCATTGACCATCAAAAGAACTTCAAAAGCTTCGTTTTACTAAGCTACTTAGGAGGCAAAGTGATTCCAAAAACTGCCATATCGGTCTGTTGGTAGCGCGCGCTCCTAACTTAAAGTCCACGATTCGACTCTCGATTTTCTGAAACTCTAATTCAAAATTAATTTCATTTATTCAAAATTCATTTATTCAAAATAGACTATACTAGCTTTTTGTACGTCAAATATATGGACAGAACTAATTCTCGCCTTTGACTCGTTCAAAATTGAGCCTGGCATGGCAAAGGTCAGTCCCTTATTACATGGGACTTAATTACGGCATCGGCTAAATATGGATGTACACACCCCTTAACTTCAGAGAACACAGGCATGACGCTATGTCATTTCAAAAATATCTCAGTAAAATGTCTATAAGACACATTTTAAAACAATTTTCCTAGTAATATCTTCTCGCCAGTACTGTGATGTTTGCTGTTCAAACGTCATGAGAATCGAGTCTTACAGTACACTCTGATGTACCTACTGTATATAATAGCTCTTTGCTTTTCTCTGCACCTAGTACGTGTGGTTTTCACACTAGAACTCTGGTTAGTTTAAACGTCCTTCTCATGTCCTTGTGTCTCTTTATTCTATCTCTCTCTCTTTCTATTTAAGGACGTTGAAAAGGTTCTGAATATATGCTTAATATAATGACGACACGGTTGGCGTAGTGGTTGAGCGATCTACTGCTGTGCTATGTGTCACAGGTTCGTTTCCCGCACGAAGTAAATATTTTTATGGCCTACACATAGCTGTTCTGGTTCTAAGTGTCTGTGTATATAAACGTTTGCGTTTGATAATGTTTTAAAAAAATCCAATGCTGGATCAGACTTCTTTTGATAATGAGAAGAGTTTTTAATCCAACACACTATCGACAACATTATGGTGACTCAGGTGTGCAGATTTTAAATGTTATCTTTCACCATGGAGTTAGAGATTGGCTTCAATAGTAACGTTTACTTGTAGTGATCTTTTCTAGAAAATGCTGTAGTTTCAAATATTTGTTCCGTGCGGGAATCAAACCCGCAACACGTAGCTTATCAAGCTAATCGCTTGACACTACGCCAACTATATCATCAAAGAGCATTATTGACTTTTTAAACACACCGTTTTTCATAGGTATTATCTTGGTCATGACAAAAAAAACTTCAAATTTCTCACTTCACTTCAACTACAACTACAAGTTTTATTTCATGACTCCCAAAGATTTTTTTTGTATTTTAAAAAAGTTGCCCCACACTAGGATTTCTCCTGTATCGTGGGTACAGTTTACAAACATACATGTGACATACAAATACAACCAGACCCGAAACAACTATCTGTAGATCATACAAATATTTGTACCGGGGGGGAGTCGAAACCGCGACACGTAGCGCAGCAGTCGATCTCTCAACCACTGCGCCGACAAAGGAAAAAAGAATAAAAGGTTGATGATACTATAAATATATTCAAATCCGGAACCCAGTACCTGCGCCGCATCCGCGCGGATCATCCGTCAAGTGACGTCATTGATTTGATTTATCTTTGTTTGCCCTACCCGCCTTTGCTACCTACTTATATCGGGTTTGCTTCACTTAAAATAGAAAGCAATTTTCTTCAGTACAGATTTTTTTCGCCTTGGAAAACTGATTTACACATTTTTTTTATAATAATTTTTTTCTTAAATCTCCACCAATCAGTAGCTCAGAGGCTAAAAGCGGCTGGTGTCCTGAATCAGAAGGTTGCAGGTTCGATTCCTGCTCATGCTCGAAATTTTTATTGTACAATTTATAACTATTAAATAAAATTCGCAGGCGTTATTCTATCATAGAATAAATATAATTAGTATCTAATTAATTTGTCTAAATATTTAAAACTATTCCTTGGAGTTAACCACCATACGAACCCGATATTCAATAACTAAAGTCTAAAAAACTTAAAAGTCTCATCAGAGACCTTAGACTAACTGACTAACTTGAAGACTTGATCTTGGAGATCGAGAAAGAGGCCACCCCTTCGTGCACGTCCCGGGGGAGACTGTAGAAAGGTCCCCCCGTTACCCTCGCTGGGTGCTGTGTGCACGGCGGCACGGACCACACCGCGCCGTGTCGTCGTATTCTCGCGGGTTGCGAGCGCGCAGAGTGGGGACTCTGCGTGCTTCCACTTAGCGACCACCGCCAAGGTGTGTTAGGCGGGGAATTTATCAGTGGCGCCTACACTAAGATTACTCTCATCATCTGCCTAGCTAGCTGCGTTTCTTGTTACAACACCAGTGGGTCGTTGAAAATGGACGGGCAAAAGACGTTGCTTGTTATTTTTGTGAATTTCATCCTTTAAGGACGGATTTTTTTAGAATATAGTATAGTTAACGTCATCATCTTTTAGCCTTTTCCCAACTACATTGGGGTCGGCTTCCAATCTAACCGATTGCAACTGAATATCAGCATTTTACACGGAGCGACTGCCTTCTGACCTCCGCCACCCAGTAACTGGGAGACACTGATACTCCATGGTTAGACTGGGTGTCAAACTTTTTGGGCTGACACCCGTAACGATTGTCATAGGTCTTCGTATGACACCCGGGACCAACTGCTTAACGTTCTTTCTGAGGCATGGAACAGTCTCGATATGTGAAAAATGGTCACCCATCCAAGGACTGACCGCGTCAAGCGCTGCGTAATCTCGCAGATTGACCAATCTGCGCGGTAGCTATGTAGCTATGAGTCCCCATACACTAAGATTACTCTGTATCTGACCAAACTTAAATCAACAAAATAAATGCACTGTAAATCCACTAGACTTAAGCACGAAAACGTGACCTGCTTTTGAAATCAGAAATAGAAAAAAGAACATACCTTATTTTGTGAAACAAAAGCCTTACGTAATAAATACACGGAGAATATTATTCCCCTTATTTGTATGCAAATTTTGTTTTATCGCAACGGGAAATACGCGTCACCTACGCTGGCAGCGTTTAGCGCGATAATTTTGTTTAATTTTGATGTTGTTACCGTTTTCGTTTTGTTATTTGATGTCATTTCTGGGTTATACTCGCAATTTTGGGTTGTGGTCGCAGGCGCGACTGCAGAGCGTGAGGTCCTGGATTCGATTCCCAGGTCGGGCAAACTGTTATTGATTTTCTGTATTGAAATTCTCGGTAGCAGCTCGGAATTTGGAACTGTGCCCCCTATTACAAAGGACTTCATAACAGCATCAGTGAAATATGGCTGCACAATAGTCCACCTCTGCCAAACCCATCTGGGATTCAGGCGTGTGTGTTGTGTTACATACAGTGGGGCAGCAATTTGATTGTGTATCAGAAATATCAAAAAGCACTGATAGCCTAGTAGTTGAACCCTTGCCTTGCAAGAGATTCTGAATTCAAACCTGGCCCGCACATTTGACTTTTCGGAATCATGTGCGAATCAGAATTTGATTTTCACCTGCGAAAGAAAAACATCGTAAGGAAACCTGCACACCTGATAGTTCTCTGTAAAGTTCTCGATGGTTTGTATAGTTCGCTAAATTGCACCAGGCCAGTCTGGTTGACTAAAGGATAACTCTTCTCATGCTGAGAACAGGCCCTTCCCCAGCAGTGTGGGACAGTAATGGACTGAATAATTTATGTTATATATTTATTATGGAGAGTATTCCAATCCATCACAATTTTGACTGGCGGGTTATACCTAAGATTTGAATCAGTAATGTCCCAATGCTTCATCTACAAAGAAAATAGGCCGAAATTCAAAAAAGCAAAATTATCTTCGAAATATACACTTTCCTAATCTACGAGGCAATTAATACAATTAACCGCAAATTGTTTACCCTATAGACCCTTTTATATAGCTATAAGGGTGGTTTTTAATCTTTTTCTCTGTTTATTATTTACCCTTTAGGTAGGGATTAAGTGGTTAATAACTGGACGATATTTTCTTGTTAACGATTTAAAGGGGTTTGAGGGTTATCCTGAGCAACCGGTAGAAGCGATTAAGGAAATATGTTGGAAATTATATTTTTTAGAGTAGTCTTCATCTTGCGTTCAAGACGAGTCCTCGACCTAAAACTTCAAAACGATAGATGTATTAAGACGTGGTCCAACAAAACTTCAAAACGATAGAAAATAAAGTGCGCGCGCATTAGAGTGAATTTCTATTAAAAACACGCATACGTTGTTTTGAAATATTTTGCTATGCCGCACTGCTGTGGATGTACAACAGTATAAACCAATCCTTGATCTTTTAAAGTTTATTTTTTTGTTTATACCACTAATCTGGCACAAGTATATGGCCCGCCTGATGGTAAGCAATTACCGTAACCTGTACCTTGCAATACCAGGGGAAGAAACAGCGAGTTGCCTATCCTGTTAAAAAAAAATTCACTCCCTGTTTGAAGAACCCCATTCTGTAGCCTCTTAGGAAACAATCATCATTATCACCCTACAGCAATCCACATCGGATCTGGATAAGAGCTACGAGTATATATTACTAGGACTCAGCTCTACCATATCGGCCGAACCAAACGACTTACGATGTTTGGCATCGCCTTTGTAAAAATCACAGCCATTACCATGAACCAAAGTCAGTCAATGAGTGACAAATATATTATTCTGACATCTTGCTGAGAAAGTGTCTGGTAGTCTTCTTCTTCTGTGGTCTCGGCATGAGCTACCACATGAGAATTGCTCATGCCGTAGTGGAAAGATTAGCCAGACAGCAATGATGGTATCGAGGCTGATAGCCCAGGGTGCACCAGATGACCTCAGGGTTCTTCACTCGGCCAGGCTCTTTCCTTAAACTCCTTGTTTGTTATATACAAAAATCACAGCTGCAAGATTGATCTGTTAACTAGCTTTTAACCGCGGCTTTCGCTCGCGTTAATTTAGAATTTGACAATCAATTCGGGTTGTACTCTGCTTGCGAAAGACATGTCGCGCCATCTATTATCATAATAACGAAGAAGTTATTGTTGTTTTCCTCGGGAACAGTACTTTTTTCGGGATGAAAGGTACCCTATGTTCATTTCTGTACACCTAACAACGCATATGCAAAATATCAGGATAATCGATTCAGTGGTTTACGCGTGAAAAGGTAACAAACGAACAAACAAACTTACTTTCTCATTTATAATATTAAGTTAGGATTAGGAAGTTAGGACGAATCGGAGGTTTACCTGCTAGATTTACTTATCAGACTCATGTGAAACATAAATTTGAACGGATATTTCAAGATCTAACAACAAAAATATATTTTAAATCCTCATACCTATTATATATATCAATACAAAGGATATAACATACGAAATATTAAATATACCTACGTCATAAAATAAATAGATTTATGTTCCTCATAAAATGCTGAATGAATTTTCAACGAACTTTTACTACTGTATTAGCTATTAAACGAGGAGGAAATTTTATCACGTTTCTGGTCGTCACGTATGTTAACAGTGGTTTAAATATTAGAGTGAATAGGTATATACCACCATTGCTTTAACGATGAAGAAAAACAAATTGAGGAAAATGGTATTAGAAATAAAAGTTTGTAAAATTAACGACGACACGGTTGGTGCAGTGGCTAAGCGATTAGCTTTCTGCGCTACGTGTCGCGGGTTCGATCCCCGCACGAAACAAATATTTGTATGATCTACAAATAGTTGTTTCGGGTCTGGTAGTGTGTGTATGTGACATGTATGTTAGTAAACTGTACCCACGATAAAGCAGAAGTCAAAGTGTGGGGCAACGTTTTAAAAAGAATGGTTTAGTGGTCGTTCAAGCTCGACTGCTCACTGTGAAATCCTGGCTGCGACAGTGTTATTGGCGTGAAAGTTTTTTTTTTGGGGTTTTTCTGTGTGCATGTTCTTAATAGTCACCTGGAATTACAAATTGTGAACAGAATATGAAAAAGCTCACCGTATTACATGGGGCTCAATCATCAGCATCTGCATCGACGAAATGTGGGTGTATAATAGTACACCTCGGATTAAATACAGCCGAGATACTATGTACAGATTCAGACTTGTGACATATACCAATCGTAGGCTAGCCTGTTGGATTACGGATCTGGCTCGCTCGCAGAGAAGGCCTACGTTTCCCCACTCTAATTTGCGAACACACGCAACCCTATAGTATCTACATGTAGGTCATACAAATATTTGTTTTGTGCGGTAATCGTACCTGCAACATAGCACAGAAAGCCAATCGCTTAGCCACTACGCCAATGTTACGACAGACTTAAACTTTATTTCTTTCTTTCTCCCAAAATCGGTTATTCTTCTTTCTCAGGATCTATTTCCCTATATAGTAGAATAAACTATGGTTCTATATCTTTTGGAAATAATTAACATCTAAAAAAATATACATCCAAATTCCTAGTGTAACTTTCTTTTAATATCTTGATCTTGCGCATAGACTGTGTTTGATTGATGTGTGTGTGTGATGATTGGCCCTCTAAGCTTTATAACCAATCAGAGTACCGAACTTAGTTGATGTGTAAGATCGAGCTTGTTAATGGAAATTTACACTAAGAACATCAATTTTATTTCATGGCTACACTGGAAATCTTGCGAATATTTCATCGGACCTCAGAATAATCCCTCCTCAGGTGAAGTTAAGACATTTGGTAGAGAGGCTAAGTAAACTGGTACCGGAGCCAGCGGGCGAAGTTAAACATGTTCAAATACAAAGCCCCTACCACGTTTCTCAATTTATATTTTGTCTATTTTAGTTAATATATGCTCTCAGTTTTAATTCTTCTTTGTCAGTGTTTGAGAAATAGAGAATTTTCCTTCGGTAGAATCTTGTGGTACAACTTAGAAGGCCTCTGTCTGAACTACCTACCTATTGTTGAGTTTATTGATCCAGGCGTTATTTTTTTTTAAACTGAAATCAGTTTCCCTCAACGTTGTCTGCGTGTTTTGCTGTCTTGTCCTTCTCCAGGTACCAGGCTGCTTCTTTGTGAAATTCTTGTTCCAATGGGATCAGTGGTTTAGTCGTGATGAAGTAACAAACAGACAGAGATACTATCGCATTTTTATTAGTGTGGATGCGCAGAAAGCTAATCGCTTAGCCACTGCGCCAACCGTGTCGTTTACCTACGCAAGTGTGTGTGCTACGATATTTTAAATCATAATTCCCTGAACAATATTCACGACTGATTGAGTGAGTAATTTAAAGAAGAAATTCATTTTCAGCAGCTGTGAACAAACTGATAAATGAATCTAAATTACAGTCTTTATGTTGCCAATTAATAACAATTTCTAGACCCAAAAAAATATTCTCACACGTTATGCAATTATCAAGCAAAGAGCACCCCTAACAAACAAGTCGCATTAATTTAAAAAGTTGTTATTATAGCCCGTCCCACCCGAGCTAAGTAACACAGTCAAAAAACTTGGTTATTTTGTTATACGCAAGGATTTTGGAGTCATTCAGGTGATTTTGTAATGTGGTCTGAGCAGGCGGGGGTTAAATGTCATTTGTTTTTTGTAAGTAACATAGCATCACGCCTGTATTCCCCGAAGGGTTAGGCAGAGTTGTGCCTACTATTGTACAAACAACATTTCGCAGATGCCGTTATTGAATCACATGTAATGCGAGCCTATTGCCATCCACCAGATACATTTGCAGACTCCGTACAAATACTCAATAGTATAATATTTCTTTCGTGTGTACTCTTACTTTATTCTATTGAAATCTAGATGGAACATAATTTCAATACACATAATCCTACCATACCAGTAAACTGACGTAAACATTGCTCTACAATTTCTAACAAACAAGGCCCATATGCTTCAAGGAGCAATTTTAAAGCCAGTTATCAGTTGATCTACGTCCAGAAACTTTACTGTTTCTAATTACAAGGCAGCGGGGCTTGGTACTGCCTTATCTACGCAGGCGAGTTTAAATACTCAGGTAATGGGTGGCGTGGCAACCTACGTACTTCTAACTGTTTGAAGGCTGGTTTCAGATTGTGTAGTTATTTTTGCAGGTTTGAGCATAACTATACAGATATTGTATTGTGACCCGGGTACGTCCTAAAACTGCGGCCAGACACCGGAGGATGGGCAGCAGCGTCCTCTCACAAATCGGTGAGCCACTGCGATCCCCAAGCCGCCTGCCAAGCGTGGGGATTATGGCAACCCCCCCCCCCCCCCTGGGGGAGGCCTTCGTTCAGCAGTGGACGTCTTCTGGCTGATGATGATACAGATATTCTGACATATTGATTAAATTAAAAATGGTTCCTAGTTATGTATAGTTTAATGAAACTTTTTCTTATTTCATTTTGAGTAAGAAAAAACTCTTTTGGATGCTTATCTTCACAAAACATTCGTAAAGCGCTTGATGTATGAAACATAACAAAATAAAGGTCAAAAATAGATGTAGGTACTATTGTACCTACACCTACTTTTTAAGTCCCATGTAATTGGGGGCAATTCTGTTGCCATTTATCGGGTACAGTTCTGAACTCCGGGCAGTTACTGAGATGTTTTTAATAGATAAACACAATAACACTTTCCTCTGCTTAAGAATTGAACCTAAGAACTCATGGTAAGCAGCCTCAGTTGTAACCGCTGTACTACTATACAAATGACGACCACAGTACAAATGATACTCTTATGAATGACGCACTTATCCATTTAATTTGACGACGCGGTTGACATAGTGGCTAACTGATTACCTTTCTGTGCTAAGTGTCGCAGGTTCGATCCCAGCACGGAACAAATATTTGTATGATCCACAGATAGTTGTTTTGGGTCTGGGTGTCTGTCCATGTGAATATTTATGTTTGTAAACGCACCCACGATACTTGAATTATTCCTATATTAACGTGCAACGTTTTTTAGAAAATAAATTAAATAAATAAATCCTTTTCCTCTTAATAATATTCTAATTTTAATCCGTCTGAAATCATAAGTACACGTTTTAGAACAAATTGGGGTTATATTTCTCAAAATTGAAATAAAAGTATCAAACTTAATCATTCACAAGTTTCATAAACTAAAAAAATTAAATTAAGCGTACCTATTACTTATTTTCATTAAGTAACTTACATATATTAATTTCGTCAAGTTATTTATGACATTCAAACTTTTGTTCTAACAAGTTATAAATGTACTTGTGACCTAAAAAAACTGTCTAGGGTATTATTTATTATATAAGTTTTATAATAAATCATATTCTGGACATTTACGAAGTAACTAACAGACTTCATTTTAAGTGTTTTATAAGATAAGAAGTAATAAATACATATGTTTTTTATCACTAGCTGTTAACCGCGACTTCATCTGCATGTATTTTGTGTTTATAATCTAATTAGTATTTTGCTGCAAACGTAAAAATAAGCCTATGTCCTTCGCCAGGACTACCACCTTGTAAAATTTCATAACGATCGGTTCAGTGGTTTAGACGTGATAAGGTAACAAACATACAGACATAGTGACTTTCGCCTTAACAATATTGTGCATATCCAAATTGGATGAAGGTACATACTCGTAAGTGAAATATCTATAGAAAATGCCTGGCTTGATGGAACTGTGACCGAGCTACTGTTATGGATTTTGGCAAGACGTATTATGGGGTCAAAGACATTGTTTCACGCTTGTCAGTAATTAAACAAGATTTGCGCAAAGGCAACTGCAGAATGACGTAAAATATGTGAATGAGGATACCTATTTTCATAAAAACTGCTATCGTATCATATAATATATATAATATATAATTGTATACTAACATTGCAGACTCAACAGGGATCTTATTTAATCCTTCGATCAAAATATTCAATGTAAAACAATTATATGTTAATACTGAGAGCAGGGCCGGACTCAATAATTCATGCGACGTTCGGGCTGAACTGAGGTGAACGATACAAAAAATATGAGATACGGTGAGGTAAAATCATGAATGGTTTTTGCTAAAGAATAAGGCATTGAAAATATTATTTGTTTATTTTTCATTTTATACGTTACTAGCTGGTACCCTGCGCGTTGCTGCCGCAGAAGAAATAATTGTGGAAATATCGTTTGAAACTTGAAAGAGTTATAATACATTTGCCGATACAACACGCGCGCCACCTACTGTAAGTTAATTGTACTATACCTATAACCTTCGCGCAAGTGCAAGCAATAAGTCAACAAAGTTTTATCGCAATCAGATGAACGGTATAGCAGCGCATAAAATACTAGCAAACATTGATTTTTATATATTAGAAGATAATGGAAAGTAGTTATTTTTAGATTACGAGGCGTTTACAGAACAGATGTATGACCTCCGGCGTTTCTCTTAAAATATGCAAACAAAAGACGACACGGGTGGCGTAGTGGCTAAGCGATTAACTTTCTGCGCTAAGTGTCGCGGGTTCGATCTCCGCACGGAACAAATATTTGTATGATCTACAGATAATTGTTTCGGGTCGGGGTGTTTGTGTGTATGTGAATATATGTGTTTGTAAACGCACCCACGATACAGGAATTATTCTTAGTGTCGGGCAACGTTATAAAAAAAAAATGCGATGAAATGAATGAAATATATTGACTGATTTATATGAATTGTTATCGTTCAAGCAGGGCAATAATATGTCTAGTAATAGACACAAAATTCTGTTGTTTGCGGGTCCCGTGATTCTTACACGCTTGCGGTTTAAACAGGATGATATGAAAAAAAAGAAGTTCAGCTTCTAGTTTCGCCTAAAATTTGACCTTCATAAGATATTTAGTACAAGGGTGGCCGAATAATGATGATGCTAATTAATGACGTACGAATCTATTCTAAGTAACCAGGCACAATTCCAAACACTGGCCAGACATGGACATCGAACCTATAATCTCACGCTCAGGAAGCGAGCTTACGACTACCAGACGAATGGGGCAATCAAAATAAACAAAGAACAATTTTATATATTTTACTTTTTTCCAAATATTTTGACGTTTCTTTTTTGTGTAACCAAATCTAATAAACATTTATTTAAATAGATTACAACGAGAGCCATCAAAAAGATTAATATTAAAGTAACATTGATATTCACGATCGTTTAACGGTAAAATAGGCCATTAGTTAGGCTAGGAGCTCGAGTGCAGGAGCGCACAGCATCTGAATATTTCGTTATTCAAATTAATTGAGGTTTGCGTTACGATTCTTTTCGTTTTATTTGTTGAGTATACATTCATGATAGTTGGGAAGAAACAAATACTTCATGATTCTTTATTCAATTTATGTATTTTTCTTGAAAAGATTTGAATAATTTTGAATTAAAGTAGGGACCTACTTGCTTTTTTTATGTATTTTAGAAAAAGTCTTGCAATGGTTTGCTTCTAAACGCTATCTGTTTGTGTGATGATTGTATTTTGTATGATTTTTATGAAAAGCAGGATAAAGGTTTTATGTAATTCTCCTATATAAAACATTCACAAACATACTGGCTCATCAACAATCTTTATTAACTAACTATAGGCCTCCTCAATACTATATATGAAATTAAATTCCAAATAATTCCTGTTCTAGCCATTCACACACATTCTACAGCCATATCAGGCATGTTCGGTTACAAACAACATCGTGCCCGCAACCTCGACATGCAACGTCATACGAAATTACAAGACGTCGTGTTTCGTCGTGTTGCAACCTGTCTGCAACACTCGATAGTGTTGCAGTATCAAGTTCGATGCCTACTAGTCACCAGTACTGACGTAAAAACTTTATTATGTGGCAATCGATATTTATGTCAGACATATAAGATTATGGCTCCCTTTTTCTTAAAAAGTGACGCTCTAGAGCTTTATATGGACGCTTCATAAATGATACTAAAATAAATAATTATATTACTTTTCATAAAAAAAGATTTTTTTAAATCGGTCCATAATTGACAGAATAATCGAGTAACAAACATAAAAAAAACATACAGTTGAATTGAGAACCTCTTCTTTTTTTGAAGTCGGTTAAAAATGAAAAGAGATGACAATGGATTATGAAGGGATTTTAGTTATTAGAGGATTATTACACGATTATTAGTAAAAAGGTTAGATTTAATCTGTAGGAAGGTAATAAAAAAAATACTGCATGAATAAATAGTATACGTACTTGGAAAGTAAGGCTCTTTTCTTTAGGTATATATGTATTTATATGAAAATACATAAGGTAACAACCTACTTATTATTACTAACTACTTAAACACTAAACAGATTAAAGATGTAAAAAATATAAAAATATTACCTACGCGTCAAAATACTCCTCCGCATCGCTGTCATAACCGGCATTGTTCCCAGAAGACTGGCAGCATTGCCACGCTGTATGCCAATTTCTTTAGGTAGATCGGCTTATAGATTTTAATGATTGCATCATTATTACATTACTTTTTTTGAGGCGAAGTTATTCAAAATAAATTATAAATATTATTTAAACAAGATAACAAAAACTCTACTTCCTAGCTCCGTGACTATGATCGACAAAAAACAGGCCCTAATAATTGGTTTAATTTCCCTAAACATAAATCATGGAGCAACATTTTATAATGAATCATTTGAACTGAGTGTTGGAACAAAATGAACCAAATTGGAACAATTTAACGCTGCAATTAACAGATTGTGGGATGAGAAGGTGTTCCGGGATAGTTGAACTATTATTTTTATTTTTTAATTAAGATATATTAGAACATTGGAACGTACCCGAAATAATTTACGTACGTTGATGTTAGTTTAAAAGCTCGTAGCTACATAGCTACCGCGTATTTCAGTTGATCTGCGAAGTTAAGCAGCGTTTGATGCGGTCGGTCCTTGGATGGGTGACCGTTCTTAGAACATCGAGGCCACTCCGTGCCTCAAGAATCATGTTAAGCAAGTGGTTCCAGGTGTCATAAGAACACCTGCCTATGAACGTCATTAAAACCTCAAAAAGTCTGACAACCGCTCTAACCTTAGAGTATCAGTGCCTCCCAGTAATTGGGTGACGGAATTCAGATGGCAGTCAGTCCGTATACTGATGTTCAGTCGCATCTGGTTAGACTGGAAGCCGACCCCAATATAGTTGAGAAAAGGCTAGGCAGGTATTAAATGGTTGATGTTGGCTGTTTATAGTGTCTTGGTGGAAAATTAATAGCGTTAGCAATTTGACTGCATGGTCGAGAGGAGAT
Source organism: Shargacucullia verbasci (assembly GCA_947562105.1). NCBI lineage: Eukaryota > Metazoa > Arthropoda > Insecta > Lepidoptera > Noctuidae > Shargacucullia > Shargacucullia verbasci. The sequence continues at coordinate 4,809,304 of OX387306.1, forward strand.
CTGCAAGAGCGGCAGCAGAACTTCAATTCCTGAGTGCGATATATATTTTGGCCAATGTTATAGGATTTTTCTGAGGGATTCTCAAAACATGCGACATACATGCGACATTTTGAGCCTGTTTCACTTAGTGATAAAGTTCTGATAGTAATCCAACAGACAAAATATATTTTAAACAAAAAATTACAGCCATAAGATCTAATTGTTCATGAATCTCAGAGTTTATCTACTAGCTTTATTTTTTTTGTTTATTTTTTGAAACCGAAATTTGTGAATATGTTAGATGAATATGCATTTTTTCAACTAGTGGTAATATAGGTCCTAATGATCCTAAAAAAATAAGCAATACATATGCACTTTCACCACAAATGCAAGATTTACCATGATAGTATCAACGATAAAGCGAATAGTGAAAGTGGTATCAGATACCACTTAAGATATTTCTTCAAGATATTGTGAAGAGATGGCATGAAAGTACTTTTATCAACTGGTGACTTTATTCTGTTATATTTATATGTATTGATCTGTGCTCGGTATATGGCAATAGGCTCGCCCCCTATTAAATGAGACTCAATAACAGCATCTTTGGGGAATAAAAGCATAATGATATATCTCTGGATATTCTTTACAGCATATACACTGGCGCAGTTGTTAAGTAACAGGTTTCCTGCGCTACGGGTTACGGATTCTATTTTTGCGTGGAACAAAAGTTTGTATGCCCTCCAGTTTTTTGGGGGACCGGTTCCGGGCTTAAACTTTTCCCATGATATAGGGACATTACTAGTGTTGTTTATTTCTTAAATGTAGCGAACAAGGAATTTATCTATCTCACTGTCTTGGCTACGTAACAAATTAAAGACAAAATCTAAAACTAGTCCAATTGCCCACTGGATCCTCTTTGACAGCTCAAAACGCACCTAAAAGCCCGTCCAAGCTTACAACTAGGGGTTTGCACCTGAGCCTTTATCATAGCTACCCTTTTCAAAGCCCACGCGCCTACAAAATTAATATCCTTGCTGATAAGTAGAATTGTTGAGTAGTCCTGATGTGACAGCTACTGATTGCTGTATCTTAAAGGTATTAATGGCTTTTGGGATAAACACATTGCCAAGGTGTCCTATTTATTAAAGAAGGGAGATTTTGTTGTTACTATATTTGAACTCAGAATATCAAATAGCTGCCTAAAATAATATATTTGATGCAGTTATTATGATTAGCAAACATTCGTGCAAACATATATGTATACGAATAACTTTTCAGTTGGACTTCATTCCGAGTTCTTTAATAACCAATATTGGCTCATTAATTATTTGGTATGTTAAGAGTGCTACCTTTAATATAATTATTAGTAGCCGCTGTGTATCAACTGTATTAGTAAATAGCTTCAAAATGTGTCATGACTAATGTACGGCTCCGAAGTAGTAAGTTATAGTTGTGTGTGTGTGAGTTGACGAAAACCACAGATTTCACGATACCAAGTTTATTCGTAAAGTTACACGAAAGTTATTTTGGATGCTAATCCGCAGTTTTATCGCTATGGCAGTTATTGGTCAACTAACCTTACTACGACAAAATGAACATAAAATGAATCGCGAAAAGTAGGTCGCAGCGTTAGCAAATTATGCCTGTACGTGAACCGTACATGCTCCCGAGGGAAAAAAGTGGGATGAGCATCCATTACAAAGAGAAGATATGAAAATAAGTGTAAAAGTAAACAATTAATAATAAATGTAAAAGTAAAAAAAATATAAAAGAAACATAATTAAAATATCATCAATTCAGTTCTTCGAAGTGGAATCCTTTCTTCTGCTGTCTTGCTTTGCTGTAAACGGGTTCCTCAGGTGTCGAGTTGCGAATTTCTTGCAACTCTATGTCTCCTCCAACGTTGTCCCTTGTTTTAGGCTTCATTCCAGTTTTGGTAGCTTTACTCATTTTGCCCCATCGTTTTACAAAAATATAGAGAGCAAGCACAGCAATTCCTCCCAACAACAGAGAAGTAACCGAGTATAGATATATGTCGTGATTCGAGATATCAGACGTCCTGGGTAATATTTCCTTTTGTTTCTGAAATTCCAATTGCCGGTCTATTTTTCTCACATCTATTGCAGTTGGCGTTTCAAGTTCCGTGATGTTCCATTTCGCATTTTTCCAGCCGAGGTCAGATATGTTGTTAATAGTAGAGTTTACAGCTGGTACTTCAATATCCGATTTCATGTAATAATTACTTCCCAGTTGGTTATAAGTAAATATTGTTGCATCTTTTTTTCTGAAGTAAGCACTTCGGTTTCAAGGAAATCACTCCAATCCCGTCAATGACCGCTGGTGTAACTTGATCGTTACATATGACGCGCATCAGCTGTTTATCGCACAGTGTAAATAGCCACATATTTGGTTTATGTAGCTTCGTCCAAGCTTCCTTGCATGCTACGTCAATGAGGGTGCATGATAATGATGCTTGTTGGCTGAAGACTTGGGCCTCACATGGGGCGTCTTTATCGTGCAAGTTGTAGACCGGTTGTCGCGAGATGCAGATGAATTCATCTTCTCCATATGAAGTACACTGACGCATGTCCTGCTCTTCCATAGTTATGTAAGAGTTTTTTACAAAGTTGATTGCGATGAAATTTGAACTAGGTTGTACAAGTTTTAAACGTCCTTGTCTAAGGAAAGGCACTGGTATGACTCGATATATATTATAGTCTTCATCGCTCAACAATGGAATATGTATTTCGAACAGCAAAAAGTTGTTTGTAATTCGAGCCTTCACATGACTGAGGTCATAGATATTTTGTAAATCCTTTGAGATGTCCTTCACAGGAAGAGATAACCCTTGTGGTAACCTCCCGGATATTACATTAAGCTGTTCAATCAGTTGATACGCTGGAAACAGATGAGTGTCCAAATGTCCTCGGTAAATGTCGGCAAGAGCATTCATCAGCATTTCTAAAATTCGATGTAAGTCATTTAAAAGTAGAGTTGACGTCACCGCCGCAGAGTTTATGTCATTTATCGTGAATAACATTTGCGCTCTGTTCTCTATTTTAGTGATTTCGCTGCAAGTTTTATCCATATAGGTGCGCAATGTTTTGAATTGTTTTTCCATAAATTCAGTATTTATTTTTATAACATTATTTTCTGCCTCTACAATCAATGTTTGATTCTTCATAAGTTGTAACAAGTAATCATCGCTTGATTGTAACTTATGTATGTCGTTTTCGTACTTCTCTGCAAAGTCTGCATCGAGCACTCCGAAAAGAGTTCTTGCTAATTTCCCAACCCCATCAAAGTAACCTCGTTTTGGTCTTGAATGTTGAGAGAGTAGCATCGAGTTGTATTCAGTCAGGTGATCCAACTCGTGACGTAGATGGCTGACGATTGTTTCGCAAGGCGGATATTCATGCGATATTCTTTTACATAGTTTGTCGATTTGATTTACGTAACTCTTGATCTGTTGAGTTGCTTCCCAGTATGATGTTAAGTTGTAATAGATCAATAATGTCCATTCATCATGTATCAGTTGTATTTTACCAGCTTCATCGAAATAAATTGGATGATTGCTTGATATCGATGTGACCTTCAAGTTATTCGTCATTGGCGCTGATTGTGCAAACCCCGTCATTGCTATTATAGATATAAGGACAAGTGACATTAAATTATTCTTATTTGTTCTTGTGCCTTCCCGTTTTTTTGGTTCCGGACTAGGTGATTTTTTCTCTTTCTCTTCGTTATCTTTCGCTTCTTCAAGTGCCAGAGGTAATGGCGAAAGCTTCGTAATGGGTCGTTTGAGTAGCCCTTTTTTTGTTTTCAAGGTAACCACCCGAATTCGGCCGTCAGTTCCCGGATGAAGCTCCTGCACTCTTCCAAGAGCCCAGCGGCCCGGAGGTAAATGTTCATCTTTCACTAATACTAGGCTTCCTTCTTTCAGGTTTTCTTTTGGGTGCTGCCATTTGCTTCGGACTTGCAGTTGATGAAGATATTCATCAGACCAGCGCTTCCAGATATGCACGTTCATTTGTTCTACAAGTCTCCACCTGTTTCTTAAGTCATGCTCAGCAAAATCTCGTTCTTCTTGTGGCATTGACAATAGGGGACCGCCGGTGAGAAAGTGACCGGGAGTCAGATATTCCAGGTCTTCTACATCCTCTGTTAAAGGACATAACGGACGAGAGTTTAAACAGGCTTCAATCTGCGTTAATAAAGTAGTAAATTGTTCAAAAGTAAGCTTCTGTTCTCCCAATACTCGATGCAGGTGATACTTCATCGATTTTACGGCGGCCTCCCACAGGCCACCAGCTGTTGGCCAAAGAGGAGCATTGAAATGCCATTCAATTTGTAAGTTGTTCATCTCAGCGAAGAATTCAGAAGTCTTGAAAGTTTCATGTCGTTCAAAGTCCTTTAGAAGCAGTTTTGCAGCTCCCACAAAATTCGTACCGTTGTCCGAGAATACGTGTCTGGGTGTACCCCTACGGGCACACATCCTTTTAAAGGCGGCAAGAAAAGTTTGTGTGGTCAGGTCAGATACCAACTCCAAATGCACAGCTTTTGTCACCATGCAAACGAATATAGCTATGTAAGCTTTGCAAGTTTTTACTCCTCGCCCTTTATTGATTTTCACATCAACATGTCCAGTATAATCAACGCCAGTGTTCGCAAACGGCCTGGCTGGAGTTACACGCTCTTTCGGCAGATCTGCCATTAGTTGGGCATTACGATTAGATTTGAAACGATGACATCTAACACATTGCCGTAGCTCTCTTTTCACCGTTCTGCTACCTCCAATGACCCAGAATTTTAGACGTACCTGAGCCAATGTGAGCCGGGCGCCTCCGTGGAGAGTCTCGTGATGAGCTTCTTGTATAATAAGCTCCGTTAATCTTCCAGTAGGAGGAAGAATAATAGGATGTTTTGCTTCGGGAGATAAAGTTGAATGGACCAGTCGCCCCTTCACACGTAGCAACCCATTTTCGTCGAGAAATGGAGTTAACTTCAATAGCTTGCTTCTGGTTGATACTGATTGCTTCTTCTTTAAACGTTCAATGTCTTCGCCAAAGTACTCATTTTGAACGTTCTTGATAATTAATTGTGTAGCTCTCGTAATGTCTTGTAGTGACAAACACATAACTGCCTTTTTGCTATCGCAGTCGGCTAAGTTGTTCATATCGTTCATTTCTCGCCTTTGCTTGCGAATATTGCTTATTCGTAGAATCCACCCAAGCACTCGAATTACGCGTTTGTAATGACTGTACTTGTTTAATAATGTGTGGATTATTTCACTTTTTTTAAATGTGGCTACGCAGCATTTTGTTCGTTGCAGTCCGTTGTTTGTTAGGTAGGTCAAGGAACCTTCTTGATTATTTTTAGATATTACAGTTTTTAACCAGCCCGGTCCTTCCCACCAAAGTTTGAAATTAAGAAGTTGAGATGGTAAGAGTCCTCTGGTTGCACAGTCAGCGGGGTTATCTTCCGACTTCACATAAGCCCAGTGATTTGCAGAGATAATACCGTTTATTTGTGCCACTCTGTTCGCAACATATCTCTCCCATCTGTTTATATCTCCTTGTAACCAGGCTAAGACGACCTTAGAGTCGGTCCAACATCTTATTTGTAGATGTTTGTTGCTAAGAGTTTCCTTGACCTTTTCCATGAGTCTGGCGAGTAATAAGGCCCCACAAAGTTCCATCCTAGGCAAAGTTATCCTTTTGCTGAGCGGTGCAACCTTTGTTTTTGCAGTAATTAGCGTAGTCACGTAGTCACCAACTTGATTTTTCACTCGGCCATATATGACGCACGCGTAAGCTTTTTCGCTTGCATCACAGAATCCGTGAATCTCTAGATACTTTTCCTGACACTGCAACCATCGTGGTATGGAAAGTTTGTTTAGTAAAGGGATACTTTTTCTCAATGTTTCCCACTCGGTAGTTAAATCTTCGGGTAGGCGATCATCCCAGTCGATTTTACTGATCCAGATCTTTTGAAATAGAAGTTTGGTTTTTATTATAAATGGCGATAATAATCCGAGAGGGTCGTATAGTTTGCTTATCTCACTTAGTAATGTGCGTTTCGTGAGGTTTTTCCTTGCAGGTAAATCCCAATGGTAAGTGAAGCTATCACTTTCTTGATTCCATCTCATGCCCAACATTTTTGCGTTTGTTGTTTGCTCCGGGCTGAAGTCGATGTTTGTATTACTGCTCTTCTGATCGTCTCGCAAGTCTTCTAAGATAATTGGTTCGTTAGTTTTCCATTTCCTTAAGTTGAACCCTCCTTTTTTCAGTAACTCAATTAATTGTGTAACTAGTTTTCTTGAGTCGTCGACAGTATCCTGCCCGTAAACCAAATCATCCATGTAGAAGGAGTTTTTTAGGACGTTTGCAGCCTCTGGATAACTATCTTTTTCATCGTCTGCCAGTTGATGTAGAGTGCGCATTGCAAGGTATGGTGCACTTTTCATCCCGTAAGTTACAGTGCACAACTGCCACTCTTGCAGAAGTTCGTTCGGTGAAGACCTCCAAATTATAGTTTGCAGATGTTGTTGTTTCTCGTTCAGCCAGATGAAACGATAGAGTTTCTCTACATCTGCCGTAAAGACATATCTATACGTTCTCCAGTTGATGAGTAGTGTCAGCATATCCTTTTGTAAGTTAGGACCGCAGTTCATACGGTCGTTGAGACTGCTGTCTCCTTTCGTTTTGTACGACGCGTTAAAAACGACTCTTAGTTTTGTCGTGGTTGACTCAGCTCTCAGCACCCCATGATGAGGTAAGTAAACTTGACCCCTGTATTTTTCAGTTACAGGTTTCATATGCCCCATATCGATATATTCATTCATGAAACGCTTGTACTCATCACTGAGTTCCTTGTTTTTCAGCATTTTCCTTTCTAGCTGAAGGAACTGAGCTAGAGCTTGTGACCTTGTATTGTTTAGGTTAGTATCGAAGTTGGGCTTCATGGGCATCTGCACCACATATTGTCCGTTCGCCAATCTCGTGGTGGTCGCGTTGTAATATTCCTCACAGTACTGTTCCTCGCCAGTCGATGTTGAGGTGTCAGTAATTTCTTCGCTTTCCCAGAATCTTGCCATGTTTTCGAAATCGTTGAGTGTCACGAAGCAGTTAAATGTCTTTACACTTCCGCATAGAATCCAACCTATTCTGGTTTGTTGAGCTACAGGGTATGTATTATCACTCCTTATGATTCCATGTAGAATGAGTTCTGAATAAATGTCAGCACCCAACAGTAGGTCAATCGGGCCTGATACATTGAACTGTGGATCTGCTAGTTTTAAGTTTTCCAAATAGTCCCAGTTATCGATTGAAAAGGATGCGGTAGGTAAGTTGCTTATGAGTTTCTTCATAATTAAAGTTTCTAAGTTGAAATTATAGTCGGAATGTATTGACTGGCATTCTAAGTTCATTACTCCTTTGCAATTGCCGCTTAGTGATCCGACACCCGATACAACGGCACTCATTTTTCGTCTCGGTAATCTGAGACGCTGTGCTGCGTTTTCCGTAATGAGGCTTACTTGCGACCCTTGATCAAGTAGACCTCTCAAGTTGATGAAGTTTCCATCTATTGTTTTTACTTTTAGAAGTACAGTTGTTAACAACACTTCCTTCGCTTCGTTCGTTATATTGTTAACCACGTAGGAAGCAGAAGAGGACGACGGTGGGTTTGTTGCCTTCGTTGGTTGGCGGTTGATGGATTGTTCTATTTCTGATTCATGCATGAGTGTATGGTGGGCCTTATGACACAATTTACACGTTTTTCGTGAGGTACATGGCTTTTCACCGTGGCTGTACAGGCAGTTTATGCAAATGTGCAAGTTGCGAACTGTGTCATTGCGTTTGTTTAGGTTCATAGCCAAGAATTTCTCGCAATTCATCAACACGTGATTCGTTTTGCAAATGGGGCATGTTTTTGTTGTCGTGAAGAAGGCTTTCGGCGAGTTTTGTGACTTGTTAAAGTACGATGACCTCGACGTATTATTTTTGTAAATATTGTTTCGGGTTTCCGATCCATTGTTAGAATGTTTTTCTGACTTCCACGGCTTATTCGACGTAAATGACTTTTGGCTATTTCCCTGTAGAGCTTCCAGCGCCATGAATTTTGATTCTAGAAATTCGGTGAATTCTTCCAAATCAGGAAATTCTCTAGGATGTTTGATATCCTTTATGTATTCGTTATAGGTTACGCTATCTAGTTTTTGAATCAAAAGGTGAACCACTATTGGATCCCAATTTGTGGTGTCTAGCCCGATGTTCTTGAGTCCGTTCAAGCACTCCGTCATGACGTCATGTAGCTTCTTTATGCTTGCAGCGTTTGCTTGTTGAATACTAGGTTGATTTAGGAGCGTATTCAAGTACGATGTGAATAATAGTCGTTTGTTATCATAGCGGTGGGTGAGAATCTCCCAGCAAGATGTATAGTTTTCAGCACTGATGCCAAGATGCTGAACCAGTTTTTCCGCTTCACCCTTCAGTTTCGTTTTCAGGTGTTGCATCTTTTGAGCCTTTGAAAGTACCGGATTGTTATGTACACTTTCGAGGTAGAGGTCTCTAAAAGTCAACCACTGGTTGTAGTTGCCATAAAAATCTGGTATTGCAATTTTTGGCGTCGATTTTTCATAATGCGCATTGTTCCAGATGTGGTGTTGTAGTTTCTTTTTCAAGTCGTCATACAAGTTCTCTGCAGCATTATATTTTTGTTTATAAACCGAATCTTCATCTAGTAGAATATAGTCAAGCTCCCAATTTGCCTTTTCGATATGCTCCCATTTAGTTTTCAGGGTGTTTAGATTGTCTTCTAATTCCCATTTCTCCATCGACGCTGCCAACGTTAAGTTAATTTTTTCCACGGTTCGTTCAAAAATTCTAAAGTTACAGTATTGTTGACGCAACAAATCTTGACGCTTTTCCGTCGTTTCTTTTGTTTCGCGAGGAGGTACGTGGAATTTGATATCATCGAAGGAAAATTTCGACGTTCCCTTACCTTGCGTAGGTGACACAGGTAATCCTTCCGTTTTGCTCGTAGATGCTGACGGCAATTCCGACTTTCGTTTCAGCATGTCTTGTAGCACATCTTCATACATCTTTTTCGTGCTGTTGAACACGTTGTCAGTGAAGTATTGGAGGTCTGTTGCTCCGGAGTCTTCCAGTTGTTGATTGTTGTAAACAAACTTCTCCCAGTTGTTGTTCAGTCGAGAAAGACGTTCCTCCAGGTACGCCAAGTTCTTTCTGGTAGCGCTGTCTTTCTTGTAGTTGATACATATCAGCTTCAAGTTACTGAAAATAGTTTCTTGACAGCTGATCAGTTCCGAGACACTCGGAGCCATGTTAGTATTTTGACCGTTGGTAGAGTAGAGTTGTATCAACGCAGGCACTAGTCACTTTATATATATATCCGGCTATATATCCGGCTCGAAGGACCACTTTTATATACGGCTCCGAAGTAGTAAGTTATAGTTGTGTGTGTGTGAGTTGACGAAAACCACAGATTTCACGATACCAAGTTTATTCGTAAAGTTACACGAAAGTTATTTTGGATGCTAATCCGCAGTTTTATCGCTATGGCAGTTATTGGTCAACTAACCTTACTACGACAAAATGAACATAAAATGAATCGCGAAAAGTAGGTCGCAGCGTTAGCAAATTATGCCTGTACGTGAACCGTACAACTAAAGTTCAGTTTAAATTGCACATCATCATCATCATCATCAGCTAAAAGACGTCCACCGCTGAACGAAGGCCTCGCCCAAGGGGGGTTTGCAATAATCCCCACGCTTGGCAGGCGGCTTGGGGATCGTAGTGTCTCACCGATTAGTGAGAGGACGCTGCTGCCCGTCCGCCGGTGTCTGGCCGCAGTTTAGAGACGTTCCCGGGTCATCCCGGGAACGTCTCTAAACTCACAGTAAAACATAAATAATAGGTTACATTAATGTACTTAATCGAACAACCAATCATGGCAGTCGCTGATCCACACTATGATAAATGCGAAAGTAACTCTGTCTGTCCGTTTGTTACCTCATCGCGTGTAAACCACTGAACCGATCGTTATGAAATTTTACAAAGAGATAGCTTTAGACCTGGAGATAGATATAGGCTTTCACGCTGATGAGTCGCAGGTAACAACTAGTAAGGATCCAATGATTACAACGTATTGCATCAGCGTAAATATAATTTTTAATGCATTCGTGCCAATAAACATTCGTGGTCTTGAAGTCGCACGCAGGTCGAAAGTGATCGGTTTTACGAAGTTTGCCGAAGCGACTTCTTAGTTGTGTCGTACTGTACAGCTTTGAACCCAAACTTAGGTGACGTGAGAGTGAAATCAGAATTGATATATGAAAGCGAAGTTTATTTTACGGAATATTGAGGCGTTTTCCTATGTACAGTCGAACAAACAGGATGAACTTGACTGGTAAATTAATTGGTCTAGTATTTCAAGCAGGACTGCTGAACGTGAGGTCCTGGGATCGATTTCCGGATCGGGCAAAGTATTATTGAGTTTTTCTTTATGGAAATTCTCAGTAGCAGCACTGGAACTGTACCCGGTAGATAGCAATAGGCTTACACCCAATAACGGGGTCGGCGAAATGTGGGTGTACAATAGTACACCTCTGCCTACCCCTTCAGAAATACACGCGTAATGCTAGGCTATGTTATGTTTTCAAAACAATTGATAAAACAGTTTTACACAAATATATTTCAACAATATTTAATAATTAAATTTAATAATATATTACTCGAATACATACTCTTAGTACTTTCCTGAAAAAACTTTTAAACTAAATCTGGTCACTCTGTGTATTTAATGATAAATAATGTCCTCCTGACCGATTTCGGTCACGACGGCCAATCTCACCGGAGATTAGCCAACTACGCAGGAGATATTATAGAGCACAAGTATGTGCGCAAACACAGGTGCTCCCTCTATTCCTTCACTCTCATAGTCCGATGGGACGACAATCCGACACGACCAGAGAGAGAATAGGCGCAGGACCAACGGCTTTACGTGCTTTCCGAGGCACGGTGTGTATTCACATACACAAAGACCCGAAAGAAATATCTGTAGATCATACAAATATTTGTTCCATGCGGGAATCAAATCCGCTACACGTAGCTCAGCAGTTGATCTCCCACTGCGCCATCCGTGCCGTCACTGTGTATACTTATCTATAAGTTCGATAGTACATTGTTATGCTGACCATTTTAAACACGAGTAATTGCTTCCAAAAATACATAAATATATTCCCATTCCCCCCTCTATTTCAATTGCGAGTTCGCTCTACACTAACCAATATCGGCTCATTAATTATTGCTACGCCGAGAGTGGTGTCTTTAAAATAAGCTTTAGCCCCTATTTAGCAGTCTAAATTATTAACCAAACATTTATTGAAGCCCTAACAATATTTCTTGTTCATCTTAAAATTTAAGCTGATGTAAGATTTGCTGGAGAAACGATTTTGAATAAGATTTAGCGTCTATTTCTTTAGGTTTAAGCTTTTAGGATTAAAAATATAGTTAGATACAAGGACTGCCTTGGTATATTGGTCGCAAACGCTGCTGCTGAATGTGAGGTCTCGGGTTCTGTTCCCGGCTCAGCCAGAATGTTCTTTGGTTTTTCTATTACAAAGTTCTCAGTAGCAACCTGAAGCTTTGAAGTCTGTCTGATAGATAGTACCAATAATGGCATCGGTATAATGTGGGTGTACAATAGTAAACCTCTGCTTAACCCTGCTGGGAATACAGGCGTGATGTTGTGTTATGTTATATGGAGGCACGAGGTATGGTCCTCCATTGAAAAGGGAGGATCCGCCGACCGGGCAAAGTGGTCAGCATGGCGGGCCGAAGCCCGACGATTAATATCGGGCATTCGTATATGTGTTAGAATTATTGTAAACTCTCATAGTGCGATTCAGGGTTTGTTGTTGTAGCTTCACTCCGATAGATGGCGCTTTTTGGTCGTTACAGTTATATGTACCTATATACAAGGGTATATACCGACTAGCAACACCCGCATGATAAAAACTATAATGCCACGTTTTGGACCATAGCGTGGAGCGGAGCGACTTCATACAAATACGCAAACATATATGGAGCCACTTTCACACCCCCTCCCTTCTGTGGTCGAGAATGCGGCCTTACATTCACACGTCATCAACATAGGTAATTCTCACTTAATAAACATATTCAAGTACACGCAATTAATGTACCTTCACACAACAATTAAAGATGGCGGAAGCTTAAATAGGTTTTGGATGTACCATTAAATATTCAAAACACGAATTTTTAGTCACAAGACCTTTAGCAAATTAACCCAAAAGCTGTCGGGTTAAGGGGCATTATAAGAATAAATAATGAGTAACCCTTCCAGGATCACAAGAATTCGCTGTACCCTCTCAATTAAGGTGAAGTTGGAATTAATTTAATCTAACTAGGGTTTAAGCGTACCGTGTGTAAGCTGTAATTTTTAAGATTGTTATGATGTTCCGAAAGTAATTATAATAATTAATGAATGAGATGCAGATCGTAATTTGATAACACTTGTAAGTTGGTTAGGTGAACATTTTGTTTATCCTGAGACGAATTGAAATTCGACGCTTTGGGTTAGAAGAAATTAAACAAAACATTAGAAGATAGGTGGATAGACATAACTAAATGTCATATTTTAATAATTTTTATTTGTAACTAGCGGAACCCGGCAGTTGTTGTCCTGCCAGTGTAAATATTGATTTTTATATTACGACACGCGCGCCACCTTTTTTTTTTTTTTTTGATTTGCGTGGTGAGAACCCATCGTGGGCTATCCTCCGCCTGGGGGGGGGGGGGCGGAGGGATGTGCCGGACTCCTAGCGGCTAAACTCACCACGGTGGTCCGCCTCGACACCATATGGTGGGACGCGCGCCACCTACTGTAAGTTAATTGTACTATGCCTACAACCTTCGCGCAAGTGCAAGCAGTAAGTCGACAAAGTTTTATTGCAATCAGATGAACGGTATGGCAGCGCATAAAATACAAACAAACAAGTATTGATTTTTAGTAGTTTGTAGTAGGTATGTTGGCAACCCTGCATTAATAGAAAATTTTATTTTTAATAATACATGCAACACTTTTTGTATCCTTTCAGTTGATTGTTTGAACTCGCAAGAAATAAATGTGTGTTCACGTAGATATTTTCTAAACTCACAATTTAAATAATAATTATAATTTCCAGCAAGATACATTCTGCACAATTCCATACACAATAATATATAATGTATTCTTTGACAAAAGATCAACCGATATAACCAAAAAAAAAATTGCTTCTTCCCAGTACTTAATTGGGTTCAGATATCATTTTGGTTTGGTGATGTTATTTTGTTTCAGATGTCAGTGAAACAACCAGTCTAACCTTAGAGTATCAGTGTCTCCCAGTAATTGGGTGGCGGAGGTCAGAAGGCAGTCGCTCGCTGTAAAATACTGATATTCAGCCTCACCGGTTGGATTGGAAGCTCAATATAGTTAGGAAAAGGCTAGAGAGATGGCAGATGATGAGATGGCAGTGGAATGTGACATAGGTACCTACTGATTAGGGTGCAAGGAAAATGCCTCCACTGGTGCCGAAACCTACGATCATCAGACGAACCCTGAACTGTCAGTCTCATACCTCCGCTGACTCACTGACTGGCTAAACGTTCTTGAGAGATTCATTCATATCGACAGAAGATATCCCATTAACAGTACTATAATTTAACTTGTTAAACCTAAGCTCGATGCCAGTAAATACATTAGTTCGCTACTAATCTTCGAACTGGAGATACAGCTTAATTAAAGACGCATTAATATTGCAACAACGGTATAATACAGGGTGAATAGTTAACCTGAACTGGTTGCATGAGCTTTACTCTGTGTGTAATAATGTTCTGTGATTGAACCTTTTGTAGAGTTGGTAGTGACAGCATCCCTCAGGACCAAGCTCCTTTAATTTCAAAGATGTTTATTTTGTATCAAGGTTGGCCTGTTTTTGCGGTGGACGAACAGACAGGAGTGGGTTCACGTCAATGGTGTATCGGATGGAGATCCAACACACAACCTTTAGATGTGCAGTCTGGCGCTTTAATCATTGCGAGTGTTATCACTTCTTCGTTTTATTAAAATTGTTGACTCACGTTTATAGATTTCATATTACCGATTCTGACCGCCTAAATGGTCTAGTGGTGGTAAGCGCGACTGCTGAGCGGGAGGTGCTGGGTTCGATACCCGGTCGAGCAAAGTGTTATTGGGTTCTTCTATATGTAAATTCTCAGTACCAGCTGGGAGTTTAGAATTGTTCCTAGTAGGTGGCAATAAAATCGCCTCCAGTTACATGGGACTCAAAAATGGTGTCGGCGAAATTTGGGTGTACAATAGCACACCTCTGCCTAACTTTTCGGGGAATACAGGCGTGGTATGTAATACGAATTATAAAATAAGAATTAACGTTTACCATAAAAGTAAAACGTAAAAAGCTCACGATAGAACTACAGACATAACAATAATCGTTTAGCCTTGTTTTCTAATATCCACCCTGTATGTCAGGTAGATTAGTCTACAACACAGGCAGTTCATGCACAATGTTCTGCAAAATATTGTACCGAGTATTGAACGTATAGTGCTGTACATGGCGGCCCAAGTTTCTAATCTACACTGCGAGTTTCATTTGCAAACGGGGGTGCGTGTCACACCGTTGCGAACTTTAGCGTTTGAAACTTTTTTTTTGTGTATATGCAGTGTGTTCTAAATTGTTTTCAGGTTTCTAATGGGATGAAATGTATTTTGATTTAGCTTAACGATTTTGTAATACTTGTATATGGTCTATAAGACGACAAAACTTTTTAGTTTGATGCTGTAGTAATTAGGGAAACAGTTGTGTTTTTCTGTAAAACGTCAGTTGCGAACTAAAGAGTTAATTGGCGTTCTAGATTTAAAAAAGTTTCACTATCAGGCAGACGAATTTTTGTGTAGTGTAGTCCATTATGATTTTTGGCATATTTTCATTCAAAAGACTTGCCACTGTTATATTATGTTCTACGTATTGAGAAGTTAAGAATACTGCTTGCAGAATAATATAGGTAATAGATACCCAGAATGTCTGAAGACAGAGTTCAGCTGAGAAGACAGATGTGGTACAGTCAACAATCCATGAGCTATACAAGTATTTTGAATTTTGACGACACGGTTGGCGCAGTGGTTAAGCGATTAGCGATTATGTGTCGCGGGTTCGATCCCAGCACGGAACAAATATTTGTATGATCTACAGATAGGTGTTTCGGGTCTAGTTGTGTGTGTGTATGTGACATGTAGGTTTGTAAACTGTACCCACGACACAGCAGAAATCCTAGTGTGGGGCAAAGTAAAAAAAAAAGTATGTATATAGCTATATAATAATATATTCGATCTGATTGTAATTATCTAATTGACAGTTGTAGAATAGCGTAACTATATCTACTTAATGTAATGGTTAGTAATCAACAACATTATCGTCTTTGATAAATTAATTTAAATATAACTTATTTACAGGTTTTACTTATGTCACTCATTGTACTCCACAACTCAGTAAATAACTTAGAAATTATAACAAGTTAATTATTTTTTTCTTAAATAGTTATGAAGACAATAATTAAAGGAATAAAACAGAGAGAAAACATTCACAGGAATTAATCAAAAAGTTTATCTAGTCATTTGTCTAAGCCGTGTGATGATATTTTTTATCCTAGAAATAAAAATGTTCGCAATTATTTTAATGAGCTCTAATCAAGCAGGCTCAGGTGAAGATCTGTATAATCCAAGTCTAGACTTTTAATTAATATCTATGTCCTAAATATTCAACCGTTCAAAAATAGCGAAAATACTTAACTAAAATTTTATTTTATTTTTTATTTTTGTTTTTTCAATACCTTCGTTTATAATAAACAAATATTTCACGTACACACATACAATGCAATGCTATGTTATGTTCAGCGGCGTGCACAGAGTTTTTATACAGGGTAGGCAGAAAATTTTAAAAGCTTACTTACCAAAAATACCTACTGGAGGTTGGTATTGGTTCGTCGTCTTGTCTATTAAATAATGATGTCTGTGATTTGCAACCTCAAATATCTTATAATAAATATTTATCTGAGTTATGTAGGTCAGTGTCTTTTTGTCTTTATGAACCGCACGCCACTGGTTATGTTATGTCATCTTAATTTATTTTGACTACGTGACACACGTTACACTACGGTGTGACAGTCGGCCCCTCTAAGGTGCTTATACCGCTTAGTTTGATACTTGCCCGGGTTATGGGTATTAGATACATAATCAACTCTAAACTCTGCCAGCCCCCTTTATATTAAACTGTTCAGGCTTCACGCTATTATCTGTTAGGGGCTGTTTAGTTTTAATGGGTGAAATTGTGTTAGATCTTTATATTGTCGCACTATTACTATTAAAGCACATTCTAG
The DNA here is from genome assembly GCA_947562105.1 of Shargacucullia verbasci. Taxonomy (NCBI): domain Eukaryota; kingdom Metazoa; phylum Arthropoda; class Insecta; order Lepidoptera; family Noctuidae; genus Shargacucullia; species Shargacucullia verbasci. The sequence continues at coordinate 4,825,758 of OX387306.1, forward strand.
CACAATTCCCCCTATCCATTCAGAATAATGATTCCGTTCATAGAATGTGCTTTACATACATAGCAAAACATAAGAATAAAATTAAGCTAATAATAATGTGGACTAAATTAAATTGCAAGGCTACGGCAGCTACGTTAAGCGATCGACTACTGCGCTGCATATCACGGGTTCTAGTCCTGCACAAAACAAATATTTGTATGACCTATAGATAGTAGTGCCGGGTGTGGCAAAGTTTAAAAAATATTTTTCGCACAGAATTAATATTATTGCCTTATTTAAGAACGCATTTTTTTGTCTTAAGACTTCTAAGACTGATTTCTAAGACTGTTAAATTAGGTTTAACAGTCTTAGAAATAAGTCTCAAAACAAACTTACCTTCATTTACAAACACCTTCCATGCAGGAGGGTCTGAGTTAGAAGTCGGACCTGGCCCTATGACTTTTTGAATTCATGTGCATATTAAATTTTATTATCACTGCTAAACGAACATATCGTGAAGAAACCTAAACAACTGAGAAGGCTCTATATATGTCCATAAAGTTCTCGATGGTGTGTATAGTCCGCCAACCCACACTAGACCAATAGACTAAGGCCTACACCTTCTCATTTTGAAAACGGACAGAAATAGGATACGTCTATTTTCTCAAAAGGAACAGCAATGGCATCATTTCAAAGCTTTTTTGCCTTACACTTCCTTGTGTAATAATGAAATGAAATGAAATGAAATTATTTATTTTGCAATAAGGATTTTTTCAATCACTTTTACACGTCTTTTTTAAACTAGATGACGTTTTTAATGTCGCATACAAGGCTCATACTAAACCATATTCGGTAGGCAAGTTCGCGTGGCCAGAAACAGTATAAAGCCTCCATTATTTTGTTTAGATAAGATTAAGCTCGCCAAAACATAGATTTAATGATTCGACGACACGGTTGGCGCAGTGGCTAAGCGATTAGCTTTCTGCGCTACGTGTCGCGGGTTCGATCCCCGCACGGAACAAATATTTGTATGATCTACAGATAGTTGTTTCGGGTCTGGTTGTTTGTGCATGTGACATGTATGTTTGTAAACTGTACCCACGATACAGGAGAAATCCTAGTGTGGGGCAATGTTTTTTAAAAAAAAAGAAAAAGAAAGAAAGAATGTTATATAAACGAGCGTTTTGTGTATGACGTATGATAGGCGCGGTAATTGAATTAAAATATAATTTTAGGTTATGGTTGGGCATGGTTTTATGGGTCTTTAAATAGGTACGTTTTTTATAGCCTTTGATATAATTAGAGGCCTTTGATGTTTTACTTCTATTGTCAGTTTTCACATATATGTAATGCAAATTTTTTAAACGCTGCCCCCTACTATAATCTCCCTTTAACGTGGGTACAGTTTACAAACATACATATCACATGCACAATTAATTTCAAAATTGATTTTAGATGACTTCGCCATTTGACAGATCCATAAACTGTTGACACGTACGAACGAATATTTGACAGCTTTGTAAACGTTTCGTTTTGAACACTCGCATGTCCCCACTCGACACTGGCAGAATAGTCGTCATCGGCTAAGTTGCCATAAAAAAAACTACAGATTCTTGAATTTAAATTGTGGCAACACTGACCGCTACGTGACGCAAGCGGATTATTGATGCACAGAAGGATTCAAGATTCGAAATTCTTTCTGTATTAAACTACAGAGTTGGGAGAAATTAATACGAAAAGTTTACAAAGCTGCCAAATATTGCATACATGTCAATTTTTTATGGACCTTTCAAATGCTGAACTCATTAAAAATCAATTTAAAATTAATTGTTACCTATTTGCTGTCGAACGCTCGTGCTTGAGGAACTAAGTCAAATAGTATACTCCTAAGCTGCAATACGATAGCTCGGGATATCAAACCAGCCAAATTAAGTCATCATCATCATCAGCCAGAAGACGTCCACTGCTGAACGAAGGCCTCCCCAAGGGGGGGTTTGCCATAATCCCCACGCTTGGCAGGCGGCTTGGGGATCGCAGTGGCTCACCAATTAGTGAGAGGACGCTGCTGCCCGTCCTCTGGTGTGTGGCCGCAGTTTTAGGACGTACCCGGGTCCAGTTGGTTGCTAACTTTAGGATACCTAATTCTCTACAGTCCAAGCCAGCTTATTTCTACATACTCTCTAAAGTTATATATATCATCAAGATTTAGATATATTATAATGTATATACATAGGTTGGAACCATCTTGAAATAGCCTTATATAACCTCATACGTCACGTTAGGAATGAAATACAGCTGCAGTACATTGAGACCCGAGTGTTATTATTGGTAAGAGATATTGATGATACCTCTAAACTTTATGAACATTCATCTATTTCAATCTAGAGTTAGCCCAGAGCGTCTAATCTTTCTTAAGAAATATGTATTGTTAATATATATATGTAGATATTTTATAAATAATTATTAATCCCGTCACACGTGACATCAATTTGGGTTTCTCACCCATCTATTAATGGGAAGTTGAAGACGACACAGTTGGCGCAGTGGCTAAGCGATTCGCTTTCTGCGCTACGTGTCGCAGGTTCGATCCCCGCACGGAACAAATATTTGTATGATCTACAGATAGTTGTTTCGGGTCTGGTTGTCTGTGCATGTGACATGTATGTTTGTAAACTGTACCCACGATACAGGATGAATCCTAGTGTGGGGCAAAGTTTATTAAAAAACGAAAAAAAAAAAAAAATATGCTGACTAGTTTTTATTTTTAATTTTAAAATAGTTTGTACGTATATGCTTGATACATTTCACAATGACTGGTGATCTTTGGGACAGAACTGAACAGCTTGGTAATTAAAGTGAGTGGCGTCGTCCCAGTAGTGGGATGTGACAGGCTAACAATATAGTATATACCAACATTTCTAGGAATTTATCAAATACTCGCATTTCAATAATTATCCGCAACACAAACATTTCCCAGACATCCTACACAAAGTCGTATTACACGTATTCGCAACAACATATACAATAGCAGAGCGTACGATTCAATGCATGCTGCACAAAGTTTTTAATTTCCTGCCCGTTTCGTACCGGGTTTCGTACCAGGTTTAGTTTAGCTTGTCTTTGGTCCATTTTGATACCGTAGTCCACACTCCATTGTTTTAGTTTTCTATGCGATACGGAGTGAATTGTCCATTCAATTCTGTGTGTTGTGGTCCGTGGATTAAAAACTTGAGGACCTCGAGGTGTTTTGTTTTGATCCAGGTTTTTCATCAGAAAAGCTATATTTTCTCACGTATGTTGAGCGCCTATCGGCCTTATCCGAAACGGCTATACCAGTAGACTCTTTTTGTATTGTATCTACTAGTTCTACTTTAAATTAGGCTTACATCACATGTTGTCATATTCTTGTTACTTCAATATTTTGTTTTTATCCACTTTGATTGAATTACACTATTGTAAGCCAATTTTTTTTATTCGAAACACTATAACTTGTTTTGTATGTTATGTAACTTATGTCATAAATATGTAATGTAACGTTTTGATATTTTTGTTTTACTATAGATAACACATCTCTGATTTGCGACATGGAAATAACTCAAAAATCGAGATTTTAGTTAATTTTATACATTAGCATACCTATGCAATATACAATATAATTATAATATTTTGAATAATTATAATATTTTACATAATTAACAGAATAGTCGATATTTTTGAGTTATGTCACCCTTGTCGCAAATGAACGACATGTTAAATTTGAGACTATTAATTGTAAACTACCTTTTTTGAAAGGAGTCTTGCCGGTCTCTTCTCCATAGGTCCTTCCTCCTTTTGGAACCGTGTACCTAGAACCTCGACTATTTAAAACTGCTTGCAAAGGCCTTGTTAAAATAAAAACTTTGACTTTGACTAATGATTATTAAGGTTTAGGTACTGGCCAGAGTGTGATAATTATTTCCGTGAAAAACGAACCCGACATTAAATTCATTCTGACTAGTAAAACAAAAAACAATCACACGCACAAAAAAAATCACACATGATTTTTCTGGCAACAATTTCGTTCAATTTATGAGTCGCGTCTACCCTCGTTTTTATGTTCCCAGTGTAAACACACTTGTCTGCTTATACAGTTGTGTGAATAGCCGTATGTCAAAGTCCTACGTGCTTCGGGTTTCACATTAACGAATTCACCCTATGTTCCATAAAATTGCGGAGTCCCATAGATTTCGCTGAGTTTGCCTGGCCCACATAGGTTTATTCTTATGGCAGATTGTAAATTACTTTTATTTATATGTCTGGGTGGTAAAAATTATGACGTATTTTTGATTAGGTTGAAATAGAACTACCCTCGTGAGTAATGTTTATATGGGCAGCTTGCCTTATTGATCTTAGTCACAAGCGCGGTTGCTGAGCGTGAGGTCCCAGGTTTTATACCTGGGTCCGGCTAGCTGTTATTGGATTTTTCTGTTATAAAATTCTCAGTAGCAGTAGGAAGTATGGAGTTTTTTCCGGAATATGATATTAGTACAGCTTTTTAATAGCAGTGCTTGAAGTATTGTGAGAAAACATAGTGTAAAAGTCTTAAATAGTTTATTTTATTAAAGCAGAATAATTTATATTAAAGCTGAACGGCACTTTCTTACAAGTGTCGTTCTCAATTTATCCTACTAATATTATAAATGTGAAAGTTTGTGAGAATGGATGGATGGATTGATATTTGTTACTAAATCACGCCTGAACGACTGAAAGAATCTGGATAAAATTTGGCACAGAGATAGATTATTAGTCTGGAATAGCACATAGGCTACTTTTTATCCCGGAAAAATATACGGGTTCGTAAACTACGCGGGCGAAGCCGCGCGAGGAAGCTAGTAATTCTATAAATCATCAAAAAATGATAAAGAAAACTTCTCGCTCAGGTCGATAACATTTTATTATTTGTTTTATATTGTTTTCTATCTTCTTTACACGTAAGATTTTTTTCCAACGTGCGTTATTATTGCTTTGCAATATTGTCTTTACCTTCTCATGGGAGAAATGTGTCACAAAGAACTGTATAAAATAATTCCAATACCACCGCTTGATAGACCTCTACACACCAGAACAAAAAACCTCGGACGAACAAAAAAAACATCTGCTAGATATTAAAACCGAAAAAACAACAGAACATACGCAGAGCTCGTACGACATAAAATATATTTGAGCACAATAAATACGTGTACGGTTTTATTGTTATTGGCACAATAACCGTAAGTTACCGGTGACTCGGTTGAATTAACTGTCTGTCGGTACGTGAGGCTAATTGTGGTTGCTTTTTATTGCCCACTGGTACAAATGAGACGTTATTGGTTTTTGGCAATACACCGTGTTTGCTGTGTATTTTAGATGTAATTATAATGTATAAATTACGAAGTAACGAGAGCCTGTTTGCTTATACGGACTAGGAGTATATGCATGCAGACCACGCCGGGTTTTGGAGGGCATATCAAACCACAGCGGCTTGGCATCGGTGTCTGCAAATACTGCACAATAAGTTGCCCGTTACCGCGAGTCTACCGCGTGACTGTGGATTGTGATTCTGACAATGAAATGCATGGAGAGGTTGAGGGCCTTAAATTAAATTCCTAATCATGACCTTAAGGAATGATCATCATGATGAGGGAAAAATTTAAATTCAAAAGTACATTCCCATCCTTTTTCTAAATAAATAGTTCATCAGCCAGAAGACGTTCACTGCTGAACGAAGGCTTCCCCCAGGGGGGGGTTGCCATAATCCCCACGCTTGGCAGGCGGCTTGGGGATCGCAGTGGCTCACCGATTAGTGAGAGGACGCTGCTGCCCGTCCTCCGGTGTCTGGCCGCAGTTTTAAGACGTACCCGGGTCGTAATAAATAATTCGCATACTTACAACTCTTTAACAATTAACTAGCTGTTGCTCGCGACTTCATCTGCGTGTCCAATTTTCCGGGCAACTATTCCAATTTTTCTTTCCCTAAAACCTTATTCGGCATTTAAACGAATATATAAAAAAAATGCCTAATCGGTCCAGCCATGCTTAAGTTATGCGCTTACGAAGAAACAGATTCAGTAAATATTTTATTTACCTCTAAAGATTATTCTTTATCGACTACTGTAAAATTCAAAACAACAAGAATAGTCTTCTTCTTCTTCAGTTTAAGTGCCAGGCATTTGTCGGTGTAGTATTTTCCATTTTGTTCTGTTTGATCTGCTTTCTTTTTAAGGTGATTTGCATACTTAATTCTTGAATGTCCTCTCTATATCATCATCATAATCAGCCAGAAGACATCCACTGCTGAACGAAGGCCTCCCCAGGCGGCGGGGTTTGCCATAATCCCCACGCTTGGCAGGCGGCTTGTGGATCGCAGTGGCTCACCGATTAGTGAGAGGACGCTGCTGCCCGTCCTCCCGTGTCTGGCCGCAGTTTTAGGACGTACCCGGGTCCAAACACATATATCACATACACAAAGACCCGGACCCAAAACAACTATCTGTAGATCATACAAATATTTGTTCCGTGCGGGAACCGAACCCGCGACACGTAGCGCAGGAGTCGATGCCTCAACCACTACATCAACAGTCAGTTCATCCACTTATGTCGCTGTCTTCACCTGTTCGAAGATTATAGCCGTAATAATACATGTAGATGGCAATATAATATAATACCATTTCCATTTGGGTGCAGTTCTCTTGCACAGTATGGTGATCATGACAAATCCCTCTATGGTAGCTCTTTGTATGCGTTTTGGGAGGTGTACATTCAGTACTAAACATTTACGAGCTCCATATATGACGTGGCATCGTAGTGATAATACCTTAGGGCTTAAACAAAGCTGATGGAGAACCACAGAACAAAAGTTATTACGCTTTAGGTTATATGCTTTTAATTGATGTGCAACAAATATGGAACTGATTAAAAGTACGATTTGTTGATAGGTACCTACTGCCTCATTGGTCTGAATTGGTACTGGTCTGAAATTACCACTGTGCTCGAGATTTGATTGGGTTTTTCTGTATGGATTCTCAGTAGTAGCACAGGTCTGGGTGTGGGTATAGAATAGTATACCTCTGTCTAACCCTTCGGGGAATACAGGCGTGATGCTATGTTATGTTATGTTTATTGGTAGATAATGCAATTGTTTTATTCATAATTAACTCGTGAATATATTTCAGTAGTTTTTGAACTATGTTTTTTCTTTTGTAAATGTATGTTTGGCAATATAATGTTCGATTAGAATAAGAAAATGACATCTTATTTCGAGGAAATAAAACTGAACACGTCAACAAAACTTCATCTCAAACTTTATACCTGTCTTTTTCTTCAACTGTACATTACAAACTTTATTTATAGTGACAACCAGAAACCATTAAATATACATACTTAAGTCACGCCTTTTTCCCATGGGGGTAGGCAGAAACTTCCAATAAATATTATATTCCACAACTAGCTAGTTATGGCTAGTTCCAATAGATGTCGCCACGACAATTTTGGCATAGCGAGCGTAGCTCAGAGGCTACGAAGGCTGTACTGAACCAGAAGGTCACAGTTCGATTCATGCTTACTCTCAAATTTTTCTTTCCACTATTTACGGCTTAAAAATCGCTTCGCAGACGTTATTTCTCCATAGAATTAATATAAGCAAATGAGCTCAATATTTCCCACCATCTTATAACATTTCAAAACCTCCAACATATTTTATAGAACTCTAGCAAATAGTTTGTATCTCATCCGCGCATGGCATACCCAAGTTCTTTCCCAAAGAAATTCAATTTCTACTCCATCAGCCTGATATAGGTACCCAGTTTGGATTCCAACGCGTATTTGCATGTTAAAATGAGTTCCGTTACTTAATAAGGGCGTGGATGGAACCAAGTTGGTGGTATATTATTGGGAAGAAGGTTTTTGACTTTTTGAGGATTTAGGTTTCAAGTTTTACTTACAGTTACTGTAACGGCACGGTTGGCGCAGTGGTTGAGAGATCGACTGCTGAGCTATGTGTCGCGGTTTCGAGTCCCGCACGGAACAAAATTTGTATGATCTACAGATATTTTTTTCGGGTCTGGGTTTTCGTGTATGTGAATACACACCGTGCCTCGGAAAGCACGTAAAGCTGTTGGTCCTTCACCTGATCTCTCTCCGGTCGTGTCAGATTGCCGTCCCATCGGACTATGAGAGTGAAGGAACAGAGAGAGCACCTGTGTTTGCGCACACACTTGTGCTCTATAATATCTCCTGCGTAATTGGCTAATCTCTGGTGAGATTGGCCGCCGTGACCGAAATCGGTCAGGAGGACATCATCATCATCATCACAGTTACTGTTTTTGTCGGGCCTTGCTGGGAAATGGACACCGTATAACTCAGTTTGGCCCATTGCTATTGGTTTTATGCCCGTGCCCTCCGAGTTCTTCGTAGTATTTTATAGTTGATTGGTGAAAAAACTTATTAAGGCCATTTCAAGAACAAATCCTTTGGTTTCCACCATATCAGCATGAGCAGGAACATGAAAATATTTCTCAATACGGTATGATATTGAGAAATATTAGCCAGTTACCAAAGTACGTAACGCGGCTGAATGGACTGCCCAGGTATTCACTCTCGAGGAAGCTCTTTCTGTAATCTATCAGTTGCGTACCTACCACTGAATATCAAAGAGAATTTGAGATGATAAAAAATCGCCATAAACTTCACTTAACACGCCATAGACTTCATCATTTGTCAATTTATCATACATAGATTGTATGATAAATTGACAAATGATGGACATTTTTAGATGTAGCCTGTGTCCAGAAACAGACTGAGACAATGTCTTGCAACGTCCACCCATCAAGAATAATCTCTTAAGGTCGTTGAAGCTACCCATTATAGCCAAGGAAAACAAAAGAATGACGAAACTCACAAAAAAGCCCAGTAGGAAATCTAATTAATCTTTAAACATTCATTTAAAATCAAAATTGCGTCGCACAATGGGTAAAACAAAAGACTGAACGATGGTCATTACGCCACAATTATGATGGATGGGATACTGGCCCCAATTTACAGGGGTGCCTTAACGGGACAAAGGTACAAAAAAACGGTAACCATTTAGTAATCGTTGGGGGAAGTTTGTATGAAATTTTAACTCGGAAAAAACGCGTGTTAAGAATATTTTTAGCGAGAAATAATCAGTGATTAGAATGTTCTTAAGTTCATAAGATAACGTCATGTCTTTACTGAATTTGCACCCTTAAATGCTACTCCAAATATTTTTACTGGGATCTGTTTTGGTTTTCATCCGTTTCTTGGCTGTTATGAAGATTAAAATGTACTCCACAACTACTCTACTAATAAATAACTCCACTAATAAAGAAGTCAGGGTTCTGACACCCCTGACGTCTTTATTTCTCATGATATTGACAGAAAAGAGGAGTAATGTATAGGTTGGGGCAGTGGAGGAGCGATCGAATGCTGCGCTACCCATCGTGAGTACGATTACCGCACGGAACAAATACTTGTATGATTTTCAGATGATTGTTTCGGGTCTGGGTGTATGTCCAAGTGATTTTTTTTAAGCTTCTCCACGTTCCAAGAATTATTCCTAGTTCGAGGCAATGTTATTAAGAAAAATACCAAAGGGACACTTGCAGCACAGAGCTCTAATGGTAGCTTGAAAAAGGAAGAAAAATCGAACTTAAAATAATCCCAAGATCCACAGGCTACCTATCACTGGATTATAAAGTTTCCATTAATCAGATTGGACTTTACAATTTTAATATATTCTTTCACCCTAAAACTCTGCTACCCCAACAACGAAAATCCAATAAACAAAAGTTCTGTAGAAAAAAAGAATGGACTTCTAATGAACGCCGGACAAAGCTTCGTACGAACTCGTAATTTTCAGCCGAAAAAACGCGTCTTTCAGGTTCTTTTTCGGGATTTTTCAGTACTTAATCAATGTGAGGGGTGATGAGTTAAGTTTTAAGTACATAAGGTCGGAAGTAAGTAATGAACTTTGATGTTTAACCGACATTATTGCGGAAATTTTGGGGTTATAAAAAATTGTCTTGATATTATATTATTAAAATGCACAACAAAATGTTCTTTTATCTTAAAACTTCCTGTTTGTTTGTACATTTCCGAAAAATATAAACAAAAGTACCTACGTTTTATGGAAATCTGGTTTTCGATGTACAATAACGTAGCATCATAACATAGCATCACACCTGTATTCCCCGAAGGGTTAGGCAGAGGTGTACTATCAGTACTATTGTACACCCACATTTCGCCGATGCTGTTATTGAGTCCCATGTAATGAGGGCAAGCCTATTGCCATCTACTGGGCACAGTTCCAGACTCCGTGCTGCTACTGAGAATTTCAATACAGAAAAACCCAATAACACTTTGCCCGACCCGGGAATCAAACCCAAGACCTCACGCTCAGCAATCGCGCTTACGACCACTAGGCCAATGAGGCACTCATAACGTGTGTTTTTGTACAGCATAGATGCGAAGAGGATTTTTATATAAAACGCTGCCTTAAACGTTCATGTAATATATAATATACTAGCCTACGACTTATAAACTATATAGTAAAAATAGTATAAAAATAAAGTAAAATAGTAGTATAAAATATAGTCTCCCTTTCTTCTGCACATGTGGCTTCCCTGGTAACTGTCACGTCCTGTCTAAACCCTGCGACTTGGTTAGCGTGATTTCGCTTTTTTTTTTTTATTGTATTTGTTTGTATTTTAGATACTTTTATTGTTTATCTGTTTTTCTTTTTTTTATTATTTCTTTTGTGTTTAGTTTTTTATATTGTATAATTTGCGTATTATAGAAGAATGTAAAACAGTTTTTTGAAAACAGTATCCATGGAGTTTCTTGCCGGTCTCTTCTCCATAGGACCAACCCACTTTTGGAACCGCGCAACTAGAATCATAACGTTTTAAAAGCGCCTGTAAAGGCCCAGTTGAAATAAAAACATTTGACTTTGACTTTCTTTCAGTCCATCCAAAGGTTGTCCGGAAGAGATCGCCTTGTGCGATAAGACCGCCCATCGTACACAAATAATTGTATATATCTGTCCTATCTATGTTATGTGGTGTACAATAAAGTTTAAAATAAATAAAAAGACCTATGTCCTTCTCCAAGTCCCAGGCTACCTGTTTGTAAAATTTCAATACGGTCGGTTCAGTGGTTTTGCCGTGATCAGGTAACAAACAAATAGACAGAGTTCCTTTCGCGTTTATAATAGTGTGGATTAGCAAAAGCATTGGTCAACAGCAGTAGATACTGTACAATCACCTCATAAGTTACTTCTTTCCTTCCGTGGGTGCAATCGAAGAAGGGAAATCATCAGGTAAGTATATAGGTAGAAATCTTTCAGTCTAAAAATGCACGCCCCTCCCCCTTTAGGGAATATAGGCGCGATGCTATGTTATGTTTTGTAGTCACAATTTTTGTGAAAATAAATTATTACCGAGAAGCCTATGTCCAGCAGTTGACGAATGTGGGCTGATGATGACGATGAAAAAATTATTACCACGATCAGGAATCGAACCGGCAACCAACCATCTGGTTACGTAATGACCTTCAGATTCCAAATTATATGTATTCTTTCATCATTAGGCCAAAGATTATGAATAAATTAGTTCAGTGACAGAAGTAATCAGTAATTCAAACAAATTAAACAGACCGAACAATTAAAGGCGTCCAGTCAACCCTCCATGAAAATCCACATTCAAATCCTGAATCTTACTTCAAAACCAAAGCACCATAACATTAATTTCTAATTCTCAAAACCAGGAAACGAAACTTGCACCTCAATAATTTATCTAATTTATTCGATAAATGTCAGCTACATTGAAAAGGGGTAGGTATAGGGGCGAATAAATCTAGGGGGGTTATAATCACTGAACCGGCCATGTCAAGGGCCCGTCGAAGGTCGTATTAAATTATTTCGACATCGGCCATCTGTGTGAGTCAGAAATTTGTAATTGAGACGAGAATTTTTGATCCTCTTGTATCTATATAGAGTGGTTTATACGATATGTATGTATTACTGTAGGACTGCCTTATTGGTTGCAAGTGCGACTGCTAATGTGAGGCCCTGATTTCGATCCCCGGGTCGGATAAAGTTTTATTAGGTATTTTGTATGGAAATTCTCAGCCTGTACAAAGTCTGAAACTGTGCCCGGATGATAGACTCGCCCCCTATTACATGGGACTTCAATAATGGCATCAACGAAATGTGTGTACAATAGTATACTTCTGTCTAATCCTTCGGGGAATACAAGCGTGATGTTATGTTATGCTATATTTACGAGGCAGATCTTCACAATGAAAGGGAAATTTCACGATGTGGCACCGTCACTATCGGGTGCCACATCGTGAAATTTCTAAGCTACGGAATATGGGCGCAGCTCGGGATCGCGGGTTCGATTCCCGCACGGAACAAATATTTGTATGATTTACAGATAGTTGTTTCGGCAGCCTAATTAATTACCGATGTAGCGACAGGCGTAGATCGCGCGATAGCTTCTGTTAAACGTGATTTTTGTTTCATATAATGTATTTGCTAACAGTGAGATTGCTGCCGCGTGGCTGTCGCTTTGCTGTCGCTTTTTTACGTAATTAGGCTGCGGGTTTGAGTGTGTGTTCATGTGAATATTTATGTTTGTAAACACACCCACGATACAGGAATTATTACTAGTGTGGAGTAACTTTTCTTTTATAAAAAACAAAAATAATCTAATCAAATAAATAATTAAGCAACCGCAAAATTTTTATTACTTAAATGTCTAACTATTATAGTGCTAGTGTATATAGGTTGTATACTATAGCAATTAAATGAATAACCTACTGGATTTACAGCCAACAATCACCACCATATGATTTTAATTACAATCACATAATTTCAGAATATCGTTTACCTGCCGGCTTCTGACAAAATTGTCTTGAAATTGTATGAAATACGCGCAAAATAGGTGTTTGGGCATTAACGTTTTTTATATATAAATCTTATTGGTCCCTATCGTTTTGTCAGATTATAAACTAGGTCGAAACGTTTTGTTTTTTTTTTAGAATTATCACGTGATAAGTATAAGGAAGATTTTTAGTTAAAAACGCACTTTGAGGGTTAATTATTTCTAAATTTATAAACAATATAAAAAAAAGAAACCAAAATTGGACAACGTAATTTTTACTTGTATCTATAACAATCATAAAAAATCTGCAAAATCAACTCATGTTTAGTGGGGTAAAAACGTTAACGCATTTTATATAAAATCTTTTATCTAGACTATCGTTTTAATCACGAAACATATAACATAACGATTCGACTCACAATTACGTATTTCAAACATTAACAAGCTCTAAAAGTTGTTGAAATAAGCACGAATAAATATGACGTATTTGCAGCTACTACAAGTATATGTTTGACCTAGTTCTGTTATAGGCCTTTTGACGATGAGCGATGTGAAAATGTGACTTACGTTTTGCCAATACTTGAAAATACAGCCTCGGAAGTTTAGATATATATTTCAAGCTTCACTCATATGTGATCATAATTTCAGTTTCATCAGATCAGTTTTTGATGATTGAAAAGACTGCCTCGTTGGTCAAGTGGTCGCAAATGCGACTGCTGAGCGTAAAGTCGTGAGTTCAATTCTCGGGTCGGTAAAGTGTTATTGGGTTTTCCTGTATGGAAATTCTCAGTAGCACGGAGTCTGGAACTGTGCCCGGTAGATGGCGAGGTGGCAAATCACATACATCAGTATTTAATCGACAAAACGAAGAACTAATACCAACACGCAGTAGGTATTTTTGGTAAGTAAGCTTTTAAAATTTTCTGCCTACATTGTGTAAAAACTCTGCGCATGCCACTGCAGATGCCCATGGGAGATAGTGTTCGCTTAGCAGTATATAGATAAAAAAAAAGAATTTTGCCCTACTCTTGTAGCAATTCCTGGATCAGAGGTGGTTTTACAAACACAACACACATTCACAAACATGACTCGGAACAACTATCTGTATAGATCTGTGTGCGCTAACCGCGTGTCGTCAGAACGACTCTCCTTTTTATTTTCTAAGATATAGAAAGAGATGTCTTGCTGTTTCTTATCACAAACCTTTTATAATGCGCATAAATATGCGCAGATAAAATGTATAGTAGTAGGAATACTGAGCATATCATTCTTAATTAAGATGAGTAATAATGGAGAACAGAAAGATAGAGAGAAGGGCCTCTTGGAGTCATTGAAGGTAACTTATTCTCCAACAACTTACTAACTTCTTACACTGAAGAATACGAAAAAGTTATTTTTTACGTTGGTGTCAAAAGACCCGTGACTCCATACTTATTTGACTTTTGACTGAAATTTTTCTCTGAAAAACTTATAATAAAACTTTTATCGTTAGCAGTTTTTACCGATGTGTTGAGTAGTAGATGAAGAGTTTTAGTACTTGAAAGTGCTATTCATAATGCACAGGAAAACCTCGGTCCCATAAATACTTATCAAGAAAAGAGCGTACTCCTTTTTAAAAGGCCCGCAACGCACTTGTGACTCCTCCGGTGTTGCGGGTGTCCATTAGGGATGTTACGGAGCTTCGACTCCGAATCCGATATGTCGGAACCTCCGATTAAAATTACACCTCCGAATCCGGCTCCGGTTCCGATATATCAAAACGGAGGTATATATCGGAGTTACAAATTATGACTTGCTATCGCTGCAGCGCTACCGAGCGCTTTCTATGTGACACTGACATCTGACTGAGTATATGTGTTCTGTGCAACTGATAAACGAAGAGTGAACGAGTTGCGACAAGTTTTTTCTTTTTTATTTATTTACATTTTAAATTCGTAGATTTGCTCCGACTCCGACTCTGATTCACCTCCGACTCCGCGGAGGTCACTACGAGAACCTCCGACTCCGATTCCGCCTCCGATAAATCCACCTCCGTAACATCCCTAGTGTCCATGGGCGACGTTAATCGCTTACCATCAGGCGATCAGTCTGTTCGTTTGCCGCCTATGCCATAAAAAAAAATCGGGACTGTATAAACAGGACAATGAAAACTTGACAAATGACTGACACAAGCTTACACGACTCAAACCCACGACCTTTCATGAATCGTGCCATCTTTGTAGTATTTTTACAAAATAAAAACACTGACACATGTTTATAAATAAATAATTAATTATAGTTCCGTCATTTTAAACAAATGTAAAAAAATAAAAATAAATCCTCGGCATTAGCAGCTCTATAAAAGTGCACAGTGTAGCGTGTGACCTAATTGTGGGGTCCGACAGACCTTCAGAGGAAATTTATTTTTTCTTTTTAATGTACGAACTTTGAAGTCGTTTTTTATGTGAATGTGTTTATTTGACTCCGGACTTCGGGTTTATGTTTCTCATTTGTAAATAAGAATATCATGAACATGTTGTACATAATCATATTTTAGTATTAAATTCATTTTGTTTGTTTATTTATGGATCTAAACACACCATTGTGCTTGATAGAAAGAGTTGAAGTGACAACGTGAAATGACGCCATAGTTGGCGCTTTAGCTGAGTGTTCTAACTTCTGGGCGTGTCGCGGGTTTGATTCCCGCACGGAACATAATTATAGTTTATAGTATGTCCACAGACAGTTCTTCCATGTTTGGTTGTTTGTGCACATAAACATTTGTGTTTGTAAACGCACCCACGATACAGGAATTATTGCAAGTTTAGGCCAACGTTAAATAACTCCAGAATTTATTTAAACTAAATAGGCTTTAATATTCAGACTATCAACTAACAATACCTCACGATCGGCAACTATCCAAGCAATAAAAAAGGAACTGTGCCTAGTAGATGGCAATTGGCTCGCCCTCTATTACGGCTATACGGCATCAGCAAAATGTACGTGTACAATACAGCTCTGCTTTGCCCTTCGGGAAATACAGGCGTGATCCTGTTATTCACAAATTAAGTATTTTCTAAACTAGGTATGCAAGTAGCTAATTTAGATTGACATGCATGGCTTATGTATTTTACTGATGATATGGACAATAGGTACTATCGTAAAAACACCGGTTTTTTGTAGGATTTTTATCGATTTCAGAATAAGATTTCAAGTAAAACAAATACAAGTAAATATGTCAAGTTGAATTAAATTTAATAACAGAACACTTTAACAACATAACGGGATTATAATGTAATATAATAAACGTAAAAAAAAATACATAAAATTTTCTTCGCGTAAAACGAAGCTTTTAGCTAATGAAATGTTTCTAATGTATTAAATGCATTAAAAGCATATAAAGTTACATATTAATTAGAGTAATGTTTATGAATTATCAATTTTAATCTGCTAACGAGCTGGCTCTCCCTCTTGTTTATTCTTAATTAATCTTGTGGTGATTTTAGAGTGAGCAACACCGAACGGTGACGTTTCTTTTGACAGCTTTGACAGCGCAAAGCGCGGGACAAGGACTTTTTGACATTATGTATTAAAAATTTGGAGAATAGGTATCGATAGTTTCAAATAGATATGGAGAACTAAACAAAATTATAAAAGTAAATGAACTATCCTTTTTTATTTTTGCCAATAATGCCTTTATCGTAGGAGAGTTAAAAACACAAATATTCTTATGCACAAGTTCCCAGACCGGCAGCCTAATTACGTAAAAAAGCGATTACAACGCGACAGTCACGCGACAGAAATCCCACTGTCAGCCAATATATTATATGACACAAAATGACGTTTTACAGAATGTATTGCGCGATCTACGCCTATCGCTACATCGGTAATTAGGCTGCCGGAACAACTATGTCTAGGTTATACAAAGATCGCTCAACCACTGCGCCAATCGTGCTGTCAAAATTGGATTGCACTCTATAACAGAAATAAACAAAATGGTTCACAGAGAGATAACTGTTTTCTTTCACCAGTGAACAAGGCAATTTCAATGGCTGTACTTGGAATAGAATGCTATACGCTCACATGTTGATGGTGTTCACAGTTGTTATGGTGGGTGACATACTGCGACCCAGTGGAGCTCGTAATGTGGAACTCTACCACCACTAAATTATAGGACTTACGGTTTCTTCCTAAAAGTGCTGGTGTACATCGAAAGAACGTCTCTGAGTAACTATAACCAAGTGCAAGCAAGGCAGAAGATTATTTTATGTTTTTTTTTCTACTACACCAGCCGTTGTCAAACTTTTTTGGCGACGGAACCCTTTTGGACAACAAAATACTTGACGGAGCCCTAAAATGATCAAAAACTGGTTTTAAATGTACTCTTTATAAATAAATATTACTTGACGTTAGCATTTGCATCTAATGGGAGGTATGAAATTGTTTTTTAAATTTCATAAATTGTTTTATGTTAGGCTTGATTGAAGAGAGTCGCTGGGAAAAGAGTGATCAATATTTTTGCGGAGCCCCCGCAGAGACTTTGCGGAGCCCTAGGGCTCAGCGGAGCACACTTTGAGTATGGCTAATCTTATGTTTCTGAAATAAAATGATTTTATTTTTTATTTATTTTAGTTTTCTCCTTTTTTGTAATTAATTAGTTACATACTGTATGTTAAGAACAATTATTATGATTTTTCTTTGATAAATTAAAGTAAAAATTACGTAATTTTCATTTAATTACTCATAGGTCGCTAATTGTACATAATAATATGTGCGGCGAGCACTGGAGTTTTCCAGATCCAAATGAAACACCATCTAACTAAAACACTCATAAATGTTATTTAGTGACGCTTCAAAAAAGTTTTTGAAATGCGAATGTTGCCAACCTCAATTTTGGCATCATATCAAATGCTGATTGCCATATGAAAAAATGGTTTCCATTTAAAAATTTCATAACTTCTCGTTTGGATGCTAATTTTCATCAATACTGTACTCAAATATTTGAATGTCTGTCTGTTTTCCTATTATTATACAAGTAGACCAGGTACCTATTAATATATTTTTTATTTCTCTTTCTAATTTACTTATGAAATATAGAACAATTTTGAACCAAATGCTACTGGCTGCTACTGAAAATTTTCTTACAGAAAAACCTAACGACACTTTGCTTGATGCGGTAATTGAACATGAAGTCACACTCACCAGCGCTTGCGATCACTACACCAATGAGGCATCCAGGCAGTGATGACGATTATACTAAATATAATATTTAATAATATCCAACCTATGCTTCTTAGATTTCGGCCCCTATTAGCCCGGGCCTATCAAGGCATACATATATCCCGTACACGGGCATCCAATGCTTTGGCTCTAATTCTATTTGCTTAACCGATGAGGCATCAAAGCGATATCCTATGTATGTATAATGAATTCTAGAGTATGTACATAGAAATCTATATGCATGTAGGTCACTAGTGTATGATAGATTATAATACTGGAACCTCTTACATTATCGAAACTTAATTATTTTTGATTTTTACTTAACTGACATGTAAAGTAGTTCTTTGTGTTAGTGTTAAGCACTAATGGCTTGATATCGTTGATATATTTATTTTTATTTATCGATACTTGGTTGTATCGAATTAACGATGGGTAATGTGGCCTCCTTAGGAACATCATATTTCTCTTCAGTGGGCTTTGATAGGTAAATGTTGATATTATTGCCATTGCCATTTGAATTTGTTGTCGTAGGCTGAATTCCTATTCCATGATAACTGGAAAAGGAACATTCTTAGCAAAGAAAGAAGAGAAATTTATTATTTGCAGTACCGGGGACACAAAAAATAAAGAAACAAAACAATAAAGAAACGAAAACTTAAAAAAAAATTGACGCTCGATATTTATTTTTTACAGCATTTTATTTTTTCCTTTGAAACGAAATTGAGATCTCAAATTGTATAGCAACCTTACAGCAATTATTATATAGTTATCAATGGGATTATATAGGAATACAATTCAAGTAAAAAAATATATATATTAATAACTCATCAGCAAGCAGACTCGGGCAGACAGCTAGGCTTAAAAAATAAAACAAAACAAATACAAACATGCGGGTCGGAAAAAAAAGGTTAAAAATGTTTGGCTGATAACCGTAATCACTGCCTACGCTTAACGACGTTCGAGCCGCGTGTGGGTTTAATCACCCGCGTCGACTTTTAGACACGTTTTTGCAATATATTGTAGACTATATTTTTCAGTCGGGTCCAGTTGCGATACCTGGATTTTTTGATTTTCGTTTTATCAGTTTTTCGATCGATCTGTGAGGTTAAGTAGCGCTTGATGCGGTCCTTGGATAGGTGACCAGTTTTCACACATCCCCTCCGTGCCTTGGAAAGCATGTTGAGAAGTTGGTCCCGGGTGTTATACAAACACCTGTGACAGTCGTTACGGTTGACAGCAGCCCAAAGAGTCTAACAACCAGTCTAACCTTAGAGTATCGGTGTCTCCCAGTTATTGAGTGGTGGAAGTCAGTGTTCCCCAGTAATTGAATGGTGGAAAGGGCGCAAATTATGGGGTGATTCTACCGCCATCTACTGGACAAAATTCCAAACTTCTGGCTGCAACTGAGAATTGAAACTTTAGAATTAAACCCAGATAAGATTAGTCATTTCTGTATAATTTTTTGCAGTCACAATATAATAATATTATTTTCAGTAAAAGGGTGTAATATTATTGCCTTTCTAAAACATACCACATATCTACCAACCAACGGGTTCTTCTACGTAATTTTCGTAAAACAAAATATACGCACAGAATGTTTAATATTTCATACAGAGCGCAGCGGTCAAAGCCCTGCGATATGGGGTATTTGTCATTGTAAATAACTACGGCAATATAATACACGTAGTACGGGAATTTGTAAATCTCTCCGCTTCCATCCCGTATGCGAATTTATACACTCGCTATCTCGCTCTACGGGTCTCCCATTTCACGTTACTATAATTGTAAGTATTTTGAAAAAATGTGTGAACGTTGTAGAGTGATCGACACAAGTAGATGAACGTGTCATATGTCTGTAATAAAAAAATATTCAAGAATAATAAATCAATGTTCTTAACGAACCACTGCACAAAAATTGCAGTGTTTTCTTTTTGCCACTCTTGTCGCTGACTTTACCACTTCATACACAAGCAAAAATACCTTTAGACGTCTGTAGGCTACAGCCTAAAGTGATGTAAAGGACTGCTTTAAAAAGTACACGCGACTAGATGCTTAGATATAGCATCATCCATGTATCCCCGAAGGATTAGGCATCGCACCCACATTTCGCCGATGCTGTTATTAAGTCCCATATAATAATAAAAATATATAATAATTCAACCCATTACTGTCCCACTGCTGGGCAAGGGTCTCTTCTCAGAATGAGAAGGGTTAGGCCTTAGTCCACCACGCTGGCCCGGTGCGGGTTGACGGACTACACACACCGTTAAGAACTTTATGGATCCCTCTCAGGTGTGCAGGTTTCCTCACGATGTTTTCCTTCACCGTAAACGCAAGAGATAATCAAATTCTGCTCCACAGATGATTCCAAAAAGTCAGACGTGCGGGCCGGATTTGAACTCAGAACATCGTGCATGGAAGGCAAGCGTTCAACCGCTAGGCTAGACTACTATAAAAGTGCTGGTTTTACGTAAAGAGCGTACCTAAGTCGCCTTCTGAGAACCATATCACACTCTTGGAGCCACATTAAACACAATACCCCGTAATCTCATCCTTCAACTGATCACTCCATACATAATTTGAACATACATTTTGTATCAAAGGATTTTCCTGTACAGACCCTAGACCCTGTACAGCCCTATTTCACGGCAATCGATAGTGGCGCCGATAATATTCAGGGTGTTCTGAATGACTACAATGTGAATTTCGTACCTTTTTTCCGGACCAATAGTTTTTTAAGCGAGGCACTGAAATGGTACGCTGGGTCCATGGAAGAGGATTGTTAATTTTTTTCTTTCTTTTGTGTAGTTACTTACTATTTTATTCGAACCATTGTTTTTTTGTATTGAAGGTAAATAAAGTTTGGGATAGTGTGTGTAGTTGATTTGACGACACGGTTGGATCAGTGGTTAAGCGATTAGCTTTCTGCGCTATGTGTCGCGGGTTCGATCCCCGCACGGAACAAATATTTGTATAATCTACAGATTGTTGTTCCGGGTCTGGTTGTTTGTGCATGTGACATGTATGTTTGTAAATACTACATACATGTCATACCCACTACACACGAGAAATCCTAGTGTGGGGCAACGTTTTTAAAAAAAAAGTTTGTCAAACCGCACCAGGCCAGTGCGGTTGACTAAGGCCTAACTTCTTATTTTGAGTAGAAACCCGTGCTTAACAAAAAAGACTTATTTGGTCGTTTTTTTATTAGGAACAACATATTTTTGTATCGTGGCAACCACGAACCGGAAGACGCAGCGTAGGAAGGCCTCCTACTAGGTGGACCGACGACATTGTGAGAGTCGCGGGCAACCGATGGATGCAAGTGGCGGAATGTCGTTCGATGTGGTGGTCTAAGGGGGAGGCCTTCGTTCAGCAGTGGACGTCTTCTGGCTGATGATGATGATGATGATGATGATGATTTTTGTATCCGTAGAATCATAGAATCATGACGTTTTGAAAAAGCCTTTAAAGGCCCAATTGAAATTAACAAACATTGTTGAAACAAAATTTTGTAAACTTCGACATAATATTATATTAGACACACGATCACTCTTTCTTTCTTTTCTATCTTTCCCATTACATAATATAATTGGAAGTTTGACGGCACATTTGGCGCAGCGGTTGAGAGATCGACTGCTGCGCTACGTGTCGCGGGTTCGATGCCCGCACGGAACAAATATTTGTATGATCTACAGATAGTTGTTTCGAGTCTGGGTCTTCGTGTAGGTATATGAATACACACCGTGCCTCGGAAAGCACGTAAAGCCGTTGGTCCTGCGCCTGATCTCTCTCCGGTCGTGTCGGATTGCCGTCCCATCGGACTATGAGAGTGAAGGAACAGAGAGAGCACCTGTGTTTGCGCATACATTTGTGCTCTATAATATCTCCTGCGTAGTTGGCTAGTCTCCGGTGAGATTGGCCGCCGTGACCGAAATCGGTCAGGAGGACATTATTATCATTATAATTGGAAGACGGTAAAAATAGGCCCCCACTAAAATATCTCCTGTAATGCGGGTACAGTTAACCAACATATATCTCACATACATACAACAAGACACGTAACAACAACTGCTCGTACACACATATTATGTTCCGTGTACTTAACAAACCCGCGACACGTAGCAAATAAATCCATGTATTGTCCTAGACCAATCGCAGTGAAATTTTTCGGTACTCAGACGCCTTTCATGTCACTGCCAAAGAGATTTTGATAAAAAATTACCAAAGAAATCTTGAAACTCAGAAAATACGTTATCACACGGAAAAAGCCGAGGTCCTATGCCCTAGCTATCTAGATAATTATACTTGTGTGTTGGACCCATTAATCAGCTGAAGGCATTTATTGTGGCTAATAAGCCCAATAGCCAACACGTGTCACAACTTATGACTTTATTGCCCCCATAAAGTCGTAGTGAAATTTTTCGGTAGTCAGACGCCTTTCGAAAATCAACAAATATTTCTAAAAGCTATTGCAGTAACCGTTCATCTTCATCCTTTAGACACATACCATTAAGTCGCATTCAATACTAAGAAAAGCCAAGCATTTCCTCCATCTATAAGGAACACCAATTAACCTAATACATAACAATCCAACCCCAATTGGTACAACTCTATTCAAGAACTCACCCCGAAATAAAAGGAAATACAATCTAATTATACACTTCGTAATTATGTATCTTAACAAAATGAATATGGCTGAAACAGGCAATTTTCCTTTGATGTTAATATAACGTACATACTTGTACATTGTATGGCTTTGTTGTCAAGAAATTCGTGCTCAAATGCTATTGTATGGTAATGTTGAAATGTTGGTAAAAAAAAAATAGATGGCCTTACTACAGCCTGGGGGTGACATAGGCAATGGCGGGTTATATCTGTAGAGTTGGCAGTAACACTTGTACAGTGGCACTGAGGTATACAGGTTCACTAGTTAAATGTGAGTTTTCTCAGGAAATTGTGGGATTCATTGAAGCTATATAATATATATTTAAGGAATAAACAATATATTCAGTTTATTACTTACTAATATAACATTTACATCACCCTGGGCAGTCAGTCTCGATACCATCGTTGCTAACTGGCTAATCTTTTCACTATGGCTAATGATTCCCATTGATGGCTCGTCCCGCCTCAAGGCTCAGGAAGGAGTATCTCAAGATTGTCTGTATCTTTTCTAATATAGTCTATTTTCTAATATAGTAAGCATGAGATCTTTCGCCTCTATATCTGTTGTGTGGACATTCTAACAGTAGTCAGAGGTGTACGCAAAGAATCTCCCCAAGTGACGGTACTTTGGGGAACCAGCCATATTATGAACCTTGCTGGCAGGTTAATCTTTCCGGTTCCGTGTTAGCTATTTCTGTGATAGTTCATGCGATACAAAAAAACGTACCTACAAGCTACTAAACTGCCTGTCTGGTTGGTTACGATTTCATGCCACTGCCAAAGAGCTTTTGATAAAAAATTACCAAAGAAATCTCGAAACTCAGAAAACACGTTATCATACGGAGAAAGCCGAGGGCCTATGCCCTAGCTATCTAGATAATTATAATTGTGCGTTGGACCCATTAATCAGCTGAAGGCATTTATTGTGGCTAATAAGCCCAATAGCCAACACGTGTCACAACTTATGACTTTATTGCCCCCATAAAGTAGCTACTTGACTGCGTCATTGGTTAAGTGGTCGCAACAACTGCGCATGGAGTGCCGGGTTCGATTCTCGAGTCGGGCAAAGTGTTATTGGGATTTTCTGTATGGAAATTCTCAGTAGCAGCACGGAATCTGGAACTGCCCCCGGTAGATGGCAATAGGCTCGCTCCCTATTACATGGGACTTAATAACGACATCGACGAAATATGGGTGTGCAATAGTACACCTCTGCCTAACCCATTTGGGGAATATTGGCATGATGCTATATTTTAAGAAGTATCGTACACGCATTTTTCCGATGCCTTCTTGAGTCCCATGAGGGCGAGCCTGTTGCACTACCGGACCAAGTTCCAAACGCCGTGATGCTATCGAATATTTCCTTTCAGAAAAACTTACTAACAATTTGCCGAGGCCAAAAACCCAGGAACCTCATGCTCAACAATCGTACTTTCTAGATTTCGACGACCTCTGATTGCGCCAGAATTGCTGGTTTCGTTCAATGCAGTTTCGTATTCTACGTCCACACAATACACGTGGAGTTCATCAAATGACCAACACCATAATTTGACTGCCAACAGTTCCTTTTGTAATATTTCAGTAGAATCATGGAGCATGCCGTATGACGTAGTCGTTACGGCATTAGCGCCGTGGGAGGTGAGCTTAGCAAACGAGCGCATTAAAATGGAATCGTGTTGAGGGGAACGCACACTGAGATTGAAGATTTTATTGTTGGTGATAAAAGTGATTGGGTGGAATGATGATTGGGTGGATGAGTTTTAAGTTGAGTGTGTGCAAGTTAAGCAAATTGAGGCTCATGAAAATTGTAATAAGTTTTTTTAT
The DNA here is from genome assembly GCA_947562105.1 of Shargacucullia verbasci. Taxonomy (NCBI): domain Eukaryota; kingdom Metazoa; phylum Arthropoda; class Insecta; order Lepidoptera; family Noctuidae; genus Shargacucullia; species Shargacucullia verbasci. The sequence goes on from OX387306.1 coordinate 4,850,348, forward strand.
AGGTCTAACTGCTAAAAAGAATTGTTTTAAGGGGCGAAAGCTCAAATTAAATGGTTTGACAATTAAGATCCATTTGTTGTTTTATACATGGCTTCACGCCTGTATTCCCTCGAAGGGTTAGGCAGAGGTATGCAGTACTTCTACGATGATGTTATTGAGTCCAATATGTATCTATAATACACAATTGAAAACTTCGAACTGCTATTTAGAATTTTCCAACAAAGCGAATAAATTAGACTCAAGCCTATCCCACTGCTGGACACGAGCCTCTTCTCACAATGCGAAGGGTTAGGCCTCAGTCCACCATACTGGCGTGGTACAGGCTGACGGACTACACACACTATCGAGAACTTTATGGAGCCCTCTCAGATATGCAGGTTTGCTCATAATTTTGTTCCTTCATCGTTACTGCAAGTGATAATCATAGCATGAACATCATCATCATCATCATCATCATCTGCCTACCCTTTTCCCAACTACATTGGGGTCAGCTTCCAATCTAACCGGTTGCGGCTGAATATCAGTATTTTACATCGAGCGACTATCATCTGAGTCCGCCACAATTATACTCTAAGATTAGACTGATTGCCAGACTTTTTGAGCTGCTGACACCCGTAACGACTGCCATAGGTCTTCATATGACAGACGGGAACCAACTGCTTAACATACTTTACGAGGCCCCTCCGTGCCTCGATATGTGAAAAATGGTCACCCATCCAAGGAGTGACCGCGTCAAGCGCTGCTTAACCTCGCAGATCGACGAATGTGGTAGCTATGTAGCTAAGAGCCCCTCCGATGATATCATTAAAATAATAAAATACTTCAAAACCTTATTTTTCTGTACGCCAAACTTTATTAAACCTCTTGCCACCCTAGAATTCGCAAATTGCAGTGCAAAGCACTTTGCGGCCCTTTCCGAATGCTAAGTAATAATGATTTCCCGCCAACGATCTGATTATTGCTCGCAATACGGTGTTAATGTTACACGGAGACTATAATCCGAATGTCTTGCGTAATTACAAGTACCTACATAAGTATGTGACTTTTTGGGTACGTGAGAATGTTTTATATGGAGGTGTTGTATTTGTTTGTTCAACTTTCATTTGACTAATCAACTTAAAAAATCATTTCGTGCGTTGGGGTAAAACCGGCAATGGGGTAAGATCGTACCGATCGAATTTCCGGCTGATTCGACTACTTTTTATATGTGTTGTAATAGAAGCAGTTTTTTTTAGCTTGTATTGCCTGAATACAAGGTCAATAAAAAAGTGCTCGAATCAGCCAGAAATTCAATCGGTACGATCTTACCCCATCACCGGTTTTACCCCAATGCAGCTTACCATCACGCCTAAATTTGCAGGACGTTTTCCAAAGCTGTTATTAAGGCCTATTTAATGGTGGGCGAGCCTACTTCTCATCTCCCGGGCACATTTCCAAACTCAATAATGCTACAGAGAATTGACTAAGAAAAAACCTGTCGATTCAATAATACCTTTTTGTTTGATTTAATGTTTACTTACCTACATAAAGCTCGTAGGCGTTCGCGTAGGCATCGGCTACGAAATAGCTACGAAAAAAATTATTCACCGAAATAGGTGATGCTTATAACTTTGTATTGGTGATTGATATATGATTTAATAATTTAAGTAGACGCAATTGTCTCTCGAAGCAGTGATAGCCTAGTGGTTGAACGCTTACCTTCCATGCAAGAGAGTCCGAGTTCAAAGCCAACCCGCACCTCTGACTTTTCGGAATCATGTGCGAATCAGAATTTGATTATCATTTGCGTTTACGGTGAAAGATAACATCGTGAGGAAACCTGCACACCTGGCAGGGCTCCATAAAGTTCTTGATGGTGTGTGTAGTTCGCCAACCCGCACCAGGCCCGCGTGGTGGACTAAGGCCTTACTCTTCTCACTTCTTACTTGCAATTTTACACCTACAAGAAGAGTTAAGGTGGTCTATTAATAACTGGATACGAGAAAAAACTGCCTCATGCCTACCTCGTTTGAAGTCCTGGGTTTGGTTTTCGGGTAAGGCAGTGTTATTGGTTTTATTTTCTGTTTCAACCTAACTGTTGTTGTTTTGATAGCACGGCTGGCACAATGGCTAAGTGATTAGCTTTCTAAGCTAGGTGTTGCGGGTTCGATTCCCACACAATACAAATATTTGTATGATCTACAGATAATTGTTTCGGGTCTGGTTGTGTGTGCGTGTGACATGTATGTTTGTAAGTTGTACCCACGATACAGGAGTAATACTAGTACGGGGGCAACGTTTTTTAAAAAAGAAAAACTCTTCGGGGAATATAGGCTTGATTTTATGTCAGGTTATTACTTCAGGTTATTAACTGCTTCATTGGTACTTCCGAGGCACGGTGTGTATTCACATACACAACGAAGTAGAAATATTTGATCCGTGCGGGAATCAAACCCACGACACGTAACGCAACAGTCGATCTCTCAACCACTGCGCCAACCGTACCGTCAACACAACACAACATTCACGTATCCAACTATCCAAGCAATTACATCAACACCAAATAATAAAAACACGGTAAAAAATCTATCATTTATAATCCTGCATCACAGCAAACGTACATTTGGGACACAAAGCTGATTTATCCGGAAATTACCGGCTTGTGACACCTCCGTGTCACCCTAATGACACGCCACGCCATCGCGTAACACGAAGACCTGGCATTTGAAGGGTTAAGTAATGATGAAAATTAGTTTCATTTGAGTGTTCGATTTTTAGTTTCCTTTCTTGGGTATTTGGTTTTTTTTTTAAACTTTGCCCCACACTAGGATTTTCTCCTGTATCGTGGGTACAGTTTACAAACATACATGTCACATGCACACAAAACCAGACCCGAAACAACTATCTGTAGTTCATACAAATATTTGTTCCGTGCGGAGATCGAACCAGCGACACGTAGCGCAGAAAGCTAGCTTAACCACTGCATACCGTCTGTCAAAACAACCTCCATGTAATCACTCTTTGAACCTAAAAACCTTAATTTCACCCTCAAAAAAATCCCCCAGTCAACACAACAGAAAGACGAATAAACAAGCCTTATGATATTGCAGAGCAAAGCTCTTTCTGACGTGAAAAATTACTATCGAACGGTAGCATTTTTCACCTTTCGTAGGAAACTCGCGAACAAACACGAGTTAAAGTACTAGATGGGGCTGAAGATTGATGGGACGTGGAGTTGTGGGTCCGATTTATGTATTTTTGTGTGGTGTGGTTTCAGAATAGGCCACTCAGGTTATGATTGGGTGCTGCAGTAGTGGAGTCTTGTTTGGTTTATGTGGAATGTTTATTTTTACGTACAGTGATTGCATATAACCCATAAAATGAAACTCTCGTTTTTTCTTCTTTTCTGTTTCAGAACACTTTTAATTTGAAAGTCAGTAGACTGATTTTGATGGGACTTTTATCGTTAAGAGAATAGTTAGTAATAGATATTGATCATCACGCTCATAGGATTTAATATATTTTATGAGCTTTCCAAATTCACGTGTATAAAGTTGCGGGGTTTTCCATAACAGAGCAAGAAAGAATATTATTTATTTGCATCATCTTTGTTGAAATACGGAACTCTTTGATATCATTTGTATTATTGTATTTTTTATTTCAGATAAAACTTTTCTTCGACGATTTAGCTGAGAAATATTATTGAGTAGTTTTTGCCCGCGGCTTTCGCTCGCGTCAAATTAGAATTTGACAATCAATTCGGGTTGTACTCTACTTGCGAAAGACACGCCATCTATTATCGTAAGAACGTTATTGTTGTTTTCCTCGGGAACAGTACTTCTTTTCGGGATGAAAGGTACCCTATGTCCATTTCTGTACACCTGACAACGTATATACAAAATTTCAGGATGATTGGTTCAGTGGTTTAGGCGTGAAAAGGTAACAAACATATTCTTTTCATTCTGTAAATTGTTATACTCTATATAACATAGCATCACGCCTGTATTCTAAAGGGTACGGCTGAAATGTACTTTATGTACATCCTGATTTCGCTGATACCGGTATTAAGTTCCATTAATCGAGCACAATATCAAACTCCGGACTGAGAATTTTCTCACAAATAACCCGAGCCGGAGATCGAATCCAGGACGTCTCGCCCAGTAGCCATGCTTGCGAACACTAGACCAATAAGGCAGTTTTTTAAAATAATGAGTATAATGAGTAAAAAACATTACATCTAGACCCACATATTATTCTCTATATCCACGTCTCACCATGATTTATGAAACCAACGCCCGCACATTTCAATTAGGAGTTTGACGAGTCACTCCAAACCGTTTGTATTGATTTATTTCAACCAATCACATTCTTATTTGGTAGGAAACGGTGAAAACTTTGTGGCATGTGCCATTTATTCGTTTTATTTGAAAAGTCTTACATAACAAGATACTTTTTGTTGTTAATATTAGTAACAGGTTTGGGTAGCGGATTCTTTTTTGTTTTTTGTTTGTATCACGCTTGCGTACCTCGGGGGCCGGACAGAGATTTGGATACGGTCAGTGCAGGTAATCTCTAAATACAGCGAAAAATGTACGGTGCTCATTATGCTCGGCTCGATAAAAGTTTGCAAATGAAGTGAAACAACATCATAAGCCGTAACATCGCGCTTCGTAAATGTTGAAAAAACCCAATTACACTTTCTACGGGACTCGAACCTAGACCCTCATACTCAGCAGTCGCGCTTGCGACCACTAGACCAAAGAGGTAGGTAGTCTATAAGCTTTTTGCCAAGGATTTTTTTTTCCGCCAAAATCCTAAACTTATCTGCCAAGCATTGTTATTAAAGCATTTTGCACCCATACTATTTTGGGAGACAAAAATAAAGTTTCCTTGTTATAATTTTTACAAGGAAACGGTAAAAACTTGCTGCCTTTTACTTGTACCTTTGGATTTTGTTGTAAATATTGAAACAGGTGAGGATGACGCACGAAAATATTTTTGTTTGTTGTTTTTGACGCTGTTAAACCTTTATAAATAAGCCACCTAAAAACAGTCGAACTAAGAGAGGTCGAGGGTCTGCAGATACATGAAAGAGCCTCCACTTGTGACGAACTATGAGATCGTTTGGCGCGCCTTGGGCAGTCAGCCTCGATACCGCCAGTGCTGACTGGCTAAACAGAGGCCGTGCTAGATCATGATGATGACGTTAATTTTGAATAATCATTCACTCTACAATCAAAATATTTTAATATGCTTACTGAGGACAGTTCCATCCATGTGGACAGACTTTAGACAAATCTATTTCATCAACTTCGAGGTTGTTTTTTTTTTCTACTTTTCTTATCGTATGCCTGCACCCTAGTGTACCTACGTAACGACAGTCACAGTGTTAGTGAGTAGGCTTTCTAGTAACTGAGGTATCGTTTTAAGCCACTGAGTGAATGATTAAATAAGTGAGTTAGCGGTACTTCATCATTCTTACTACTAAACCTTATTGGCAATATCATTTAAAAAGGCCAGGTGCGCAGTACCCACAACCTGCGTTCATGTATGAAACGATGCATCAATATAGATGAAGCAAAAGGGTTTCGTAGCACGTCACGTTCCATAGTTTCTGCCTACCTCAGTGGGAAAAAAGCGTGACATTATGTATGTAAACAATTTTACTACACCTTAAAGCAATAAAAAATCATCTAATTTGTATTGAAAGCATTAATTTGCTTAGAATTTTACAATTATAACTAAAAGGTTAGCCAAGGTAGTTGTTTACAAATGAAACGAGATAAAGTTTTAATATCAGACCTGTCTGAACCAGAGCATTGCTATTTACACGCCGCGCCAAAGGGCAGCCAGCGGTCTGTTATAGGGCTGACATTAAAGGGAAATATAAATATAATCACAAACAAACTTGTTGTGAGATGTATAGAGAAGTGACTGTACACCTATAAAAAACCTTTTTTTATTATACTTTTTTACTGACCAAAGATATAAAATTCAAGGTCAAAAAATTTAGATGAAAGTTTCTTAAGAACTGTTCGTGGAATTTTTAAGTTATGTTTTAAATTAATATATTATGTAGTTCGTCTTTGTATATTATTTAAATAATACAATTTCATAAGAGAACTTCACATAGATGTACTATGGGAGTCATAAGATCTTTCAAAGAAAACTATTAGATATTTAAAATGGTTATATCATCGCTTCTGCGGTCGGAACAAATCTGATAATTAAATTACATTTTCGAACCGTCAAACAAAGACAATCCCTCAAATTCTTGTTCCTTTTTATAAACTCCTACACTATTTATACCGAGGCTGACCATTTGCAGAACTTCATCATCTAACTTCTAACAGTAAGCTGACTCACTTTTTAAAGATACATAAAGCTCTTTGCCCACTACGCCGTATCATACTGTAACCGTAATAGGACCGTATCAGGCAAACCAATATTCTTCGTATATATTTGTATGGGACAGCGCCAATTAGACTGTTCCGGCACCAGCCGTGCTATGACCGAGCCGACTCGTTTCGAAAACAAATAAAAATCTACTTTATGCCTATGATTTACAAACTCAATTTCTGTTGTACAGAAGCTGTTTGATTCGTGATTGTATTTTTTTTTGTCTGATACGATCCCTTTACGGTCTCAGTATGTACGGTGAATCAGTGATAGCCTAGTGGTTGAATCCTTGCTTTCCATACAGGAGGGTTTCAGTTTAAACCCGACCCGCACCTCTGAGTTTTCGTAATCATGTGTGGTTCAGAACTTCCGAAGAGGACCTTTTTTATTTTCGTGGTGAGTACCCATCATGGGCTATCCTCCGCCTGGGGGGGGAGGGATGTGCCGGACTCCTACCGGCTAAACTCACCACGGTGGCCCGCCTCGACACCGCCTCGATGGTGGGCTTCGGGAACTCTTAGAAGACCGCACCGAAGCCCACCACGGTGTCATGCCAAATGGCACTTCCCGGAGGGGGTGACTGTAAAGAGGCCACCCCCTCGTGCACGTCCCGCAGCCTAATTACCGATGTAGCGACAAGCGTAGATCGCGCGATAACTTCTGTCAAACGTCATTTTTGTGACATATAATGTATTGGCTGACAGTGAGATTGCTGTTGCGTGGCTGTCGCGTTGCTGTCGCTTTTTTACGTAATTAGGCTGCCGGTGGAGACTGTAGAAAGGTTCTCGTCCTCGCCGGGTGCTGTGTGCATGGCGACACGGACCACACCGTGTCGCCGTCTTCTCGGGGGTTGCTAAGTGAGAGCGCGCTGAGTCTCGACTCAGAAGAGGACCTAGACCAACAGTGAGACAGTAATGGGCTGGATTTATTTTTTATTATACACCTGTGACGTTCATGGTATGGTCCGGTGAAGTGGGCAAACACCTTTACGCTCGCAAATTGAACACTACAATTTAAGTCACGATGAATACGTTCACTCAATCACACAAATTATCAAGTGACTTGAAAAACATCAACTACTACATAATGATGTAAGTAGCAGCCCTAGTAATTTAATCGGATGCCTGCTAAGGAAATGAGCGAGAATCTTGTACCAGGGTTAAATAAATTAAAACGGTTAGCTTTGAAACGAATCACCGGGTGTGTATTACTGTGATGTTGAGGGTTAATTTTTTAAATACACTCTCTGATTTTTAAAGCCTGTGATGGTGTAAACGGGGGCCATTTTGTTTTTTAAATTAAATTATTCTGTTGATTATTTCGGCGAAGGGACTAAGGCGTCATCGGGATGAAACACAATTTCGTAGGAAAGTTCAACTGATTGATCTTAATGGATCAGCTAATAAAGAAATTGAATAATTAATAAAATTCTCGTAAATCGAATAAAATGTATGTATTTTGTCATGAATAGCACTTAATTCTTTCAATGCTTTCACTTTGTTTCAAAACGATACAAAATAAAATAATTTGTTTGTTTTGGCAATAATTAGTTTTTTTCATACCCACGTTGGTCTCACGTGTTCATTCAGCCAATCCCAGGCTACCAGTCCCAAAATAGTCTTTATGTAGAATATTCTAGAACTTTCATTTGCAGACACCCTGGACAATCAGCTTCGACACCACTATCCTAACTATTCGCTACACTAAATCGAAATAGCTTTACGATTTTTAATTGCTTTATTTTGGCCTAAACGAATAAAAAAAAATCTATTCTGAAAAATGTTATTTCACCAAGCACTTAAGTATTTTATTTAACATTGCTCTCAATTATTTGTTCTTTGCCAGAATTGAACTCGCGACACGTAAGCTCAGCAGTCGATCGCTGAATCACTGTGTAATTGTACCGTCAAACCCTATACTACCGAGTTCAATACGTTTTGTTTCAATAACTGTAACTCGTAACTGTTATTCGTACCACATATATTTTATATAACGAATGTCTATCTTGTATCTACTTATATTTTAGTTCGGCTTCGCTCTGGGGGCACTATTTTCTACTAACATAATATAGCACCACGCCTGTATTCCTCGAAGGGTTAGGTAGAGGTGTACTTACTACATCCGCATTTCGCCGATTTGATCATGTTAGCATCGTCAAAATGTGGATGTACAATAGTACTCATCTGCATGGAATACAGTCGTGATCCTATGTTAATTAATGGAATCGGGCGTTACTTTGCGGAAATCCATGATTTAAAAGATATACAACTAGAATATTTAGTTTTAATTCCGCCAAACTACTGCAAGTTTGGGTGCATGCACAGCACCCTCCCGCCTTCAAATATATGCACATGCAGAAGGTGCGATAGGTATAATATAACATGCAACCCAAACCGATCCTCGACACGTGTTTCGAGGATCGGTTTGGCGGAATTAAAACTAAATATTCTAGTTGTACCTATATATCTTTATATTATGTAACCATTCCTGATTATCTGATCTTTCCTATATGGGCAATGATTAAAACAAAAATAGCTAGATTGATTTTATTTCATTGGTTTATTAGTCGCAAACGTAGCTGCTGAGTGTGAGTTTCTCGGTGTAAAACCTGGAATTTTCATTTGTGCCCGGATAGATGACAATAGTCTGGTATGGGATTCTAGAATGACATCAGTGAAATATGGATTTACATCAACACTTCTACCTACTCTTTCAGGAACAGGCGTGATGAGTGTGATACGTTATTTAATAAATATAGATTCAATATTCCAATACTTTTCCAAATTCTAACTACCAAGCGGGCCCGTTAGACTTAGCCCAAATTATTCTCTCTCTGTGGCTACCACAACACGTATGCTGTACAGGTAAACCTAATTGGTTAGATTCCAGTCTGGCTAGAGTCCAACTGTCATCAGTACACCTACATTCTGGCAAATAAATGACTTTGACTTTGACTTTAAATCTGATCAGGTTGAAGGTTGTGTTTGAACGAACCAAAGTGAAGTTAATATAATATTATAGCATTACGCCTGTTTTCTCTGAAGTGTTAAGCAGAAATGTTTTTCATCGTATGCAGTTCAAAGTTTTGTACCTTTAACATCCGCGATGTTATTGGTTTCTGGTACTGTTACTTGTTTATTAATTTTTTTTATTTAGTTAATATAATAACAGTTTTTATACATACCTACACATTTGTTGAGAAGGGTAACAAACTCAAAATGTAAGAAATGTTTGATCGAAGTTATAATTTTTTTTAGGTTCATAAAGTCTTTAATATATAAAATAGTATATAATATTATGTATGAATAATATTGAAATATTATTTTATGGTTTTAATACAAATTATGAAAAAAAAATTACAATAGGCACAGGATTTGCATTGGAGAAATATGCGTATACAAATAAATAATAAAATAAATTTCGCAGTCCTCACATTTTTTAAAGATCAAAGATCCTTACTCTTATTTAAGTTACAACATAACATAACATAGCATCACGCCTTTAAGCCCCGAATAGTTAGTCAGGGGAATAATATTGTACACCCACTTTTCGCCGATGCTGTTATTGAGTCCCATGTAATAGGGGGCGAGACTATTGCCATCTACCGAGCACAGTTCCAGACTCCGTGCTCCAACTACCCAAGACCCAGAATTTCAAATACCCAATAACACTTTGCCCGGCCCGGGAATCCAACCCAGGACCTCATGCTTACCAGTCACGCTTGCAACCACTAGATCAATAAGGCAGTCAAAGTAACAAATTAAGTTACAAAGCCCGCCTAAAAATGTTAACGCCGTAATTCCAGCACAAACTATTGCATCTACGTATCCAGGTAATTCTAATTGCATAGATTTGGCGCTGGCTCCAGTCCAAATGTCGTCGAGAGGTGGCAACGAGATTAATTACAAGAGATTTAGTGTTATAGGCCTTCTAGTTGGCAATGGCTCTTATTTATTGTAGTAATGATTTGTTTGCTACGTTCAATTGTGCCGCCATGTTGGTAGCTTTTGCTATGTGGTGTATGAGAAACACGATAGCATTACATGACGGTCATATTCACTGAAGGATAGGCCTGTTTATGGCACGGTTAGCGCAATGTGTAAGCGAGCTTTCTGCGCTATGTGTGGCGGGTTCAATCACCAAACGGAACAAATATTTGTATGATTTTTTTTGGTAAACGACAGTATAGTTTATAAACATACATGAAATAAGCACGTGTGTGCATGTGCAAAAAATGGGAAATGAAAAATAATTGACATAAGTTTGTTACATATACATATATATAAAATTCTCAGTATAGAGCAATGTTTCTAAAATAAATACTTAATGAATGTGTAATAATTGTACAGAAGTTTGCTGATGTCGTGCGATGCTATTGCCATCTGCCGGGCATTTCTAAACTCCTGGCTGCTACCGAGAATTTGAAACCTCGTTACTCACACCAATCACAGAATTTAACCGAGATCTTCATGCTCAGAAGCCTTGTTTGCGACCAGTAATAAAATAAGAGTTATTGGCTTGTTATTGTCATTTTGACACGCAAAAATAAGCGATGTAATTTCTTCTTTGTCAGAAGCACTAACATAGGTATTTCCCATGCGGTGGTGTAAAAATAGCCAGCCAACAATATTTGTAACAAAGTAGACTACCCAGAGCGTAATATAGGTATCAGTATCAGTCGGAGAGACGCTTTACGCGCTCTAATGAAGCGATACAATACTAACGACCACACACCGTCATAACATAACATACGTAAATTCACGCCTATATTCCCCGAAGAGTTAGGCAAAGGTGTACTGTTGTACACACACATTTCACCGACCGTTATTGAGTACCATGTAATAAGGCACTGCCATCTACCGGACACAGTTCAAAGCTACGTGCTGCTACTGAAATTTTCTATACCCCAAGACCTTGCTCGGCTGGAGGCCCTTTTGGTCTCGCCATTAGCCCGGTTAAGCAGTGAAAGTTCCCTGAGCTAACTGGGAGAGACATTCGTCAAAAAAACCCCAGGACCTCACGCTCAGCAGTCACGCTTGTGACCACTAGACCATTGAAGCAGTCATTTACCGCTATTATTACGTGAAACGTTAAACAGAAGATAATCCTGATCCCTCCTAGCAATTAAACGTTTGTATATTCAATAGCCACATTTGAATAATTTACAAGAAAATGGTTGGTCCATCCGCCCGACGGTCCGACATAACTTCAATTAACCAGACAAAGGACGGTGTTATGCAACATGGCGATATTAATATTGAACGGCGTATACGAGAATTTTGGCAAAAGTTATTGGTTCTATTCTGTGTAGTATTTTCCCGAGCATTTTGGGATCGGCTTTCAGTTTTACTGCATGCGACTGAAAATCATATTTTCATGGAGCGTTCAGTTTTAACGTTTGACTGAGAGTAACGGCTTAACGTGCTTTCTTAAGTATGGAGTTAAAGTCGAAGATTTTCATTTTAAATGGGCCTTTACAGGCATTTTGAAAACTTACTTCAAAAGTCATTTGATCCTTGGAAAAAGCAACCGCAAAGAAACTAGGATACGTTTTGTAATGTCCGATCCAGCTTCTATAATCTGATTCGTATAAATATTGTACAAATTTAGAACCGCACGGCATAGATCGACTAATCATTCAGTTATTTTATCTGCACTTTGAATTCTTTAACCAAGAAATTCCTGAAATTAATACTCAGCCTGGAGTTTAACGTTTGTAATTTAGTTCTGTGTTTATATCCTTACTGTAGAATTATTTTTGTTAATTTGCCAATAAAGATCCACGAGCTAGAATAGCTAAATATGTCCGGAGCACCATCGATGGGCAGATAACCCAGTTTCAGGATTAGAATAGTGAACTACGAAATCATAAAAAAAACTAAAGGCCATCTGAATCTTTTATCAATCAAAGATACACTTTATATCTATACGGATTAAATTCATAATCGCTCAAAATTCAGCTTAGAATTTCGATTGTTCTCTTCAAGTTATATCGTTACCAACTTAAATATTCACCAACATACGGTCTGAAGTTTAAATTTCTTACTCAGACTCAGCATAACTTTTGGAATATGTAAGTACTAAAAACTTGTATACCTAATAACTTACATTCTCGTATATATGATTAAAAAGGTTACTTGTTTTCGTCCCTTGGGTGTCATGGACAACTAAGGCACTCTAAGTCGAATGAGCAATATAATCCATTTACACGTTTAAATAAACTCATCTTATTGATGTTGGCCCCGGGTACGTCTTAAAACTGCGGCCAGACACCGGAGGACGGGCAGCAGCGTCCTCTCACTAATCGGTGAGCCACTGCGATCCCCAAGCCGCCTGCCAAGCGTGGGGATTATGGCAAACCCCCCCTTGGAGAGGCCTTCGTTCAGCAGTGGACGTCTTCTGGCTGATGATGATGATGATGATGATTGATGTTGGCAACAGTGTTCCATATAAAGAGTCGGTATCGACGTAAGACTAAGGACTAAATAATAAATATATAAATTCAATCCATTACTGTCCCAGTACTGAACAAGAGTCTCTTTTTTCAATGGGTTGAATTTATTTATTTATTAATTTAAACGTAAAAATCCCAGAAAAATATGTCTGTACATACATATTTCCACCAGAAAATCAAACTTGACAGATGAAGAATGATGAAATAGATACACGATTGACAGATGAAGGGATAGTGATAATAGCACTCGGGGATAATGTAGCTATCTATCAGTGAAAAAAATTTCATATTTGGATCATTAATTCCGGAGATTACTCCCTACATATGTACAAACAAACAAATTTTACCTCTTTATAATATTAGTATATGTAGATATGTTTCCAAAACACACAGCAATTTGGTTGAAGATGCATGTGTTTTCTATACACATAATAACTGTTTTATTTAGCAAAACTATAATATAATAATATATGGTTTGTCCCATGTGAAAAGAGATGTTATTATAATTATAGTGTCGCTGTAACACCCATTTATAAATAAGACGTACGATAACGATACGATAAGATCGTTACGTCAACATTAATTTAAAGTTACATTACATAAAGTATATAACTTATTAAATGAGCCGTATCTATAAATTAATTAAAACTAAGTTGTAAAATTAATTTTTAATGTTAATAGAAAAATAAGCAGTTTTTGAGTTTCATAAAAAGTTAAAAACTTTCAAAATTTCTCAATCGTGGTTCTATCGCGCATAAACCTGTCTCAATTAACGTTCTGCTGACAAATTAATGTGGTCAGTGTATACCAAGGGTGCGGCGCCCCGCATCGCCTGTCATACTACTACCTTGGGGCGATATGACACTTATAGTGCCGTGTCACAAAAGTGATACATGATTCACTCAATTATAGACTTCAAGGGATTAAATTCTCGCACGAATAGAGATTGTGTGAAAATCGAGATATATCGAAAAAAACATAACTGATATAACCTACGTACCTTTTTTCGAATTTTCTTAATATCACTTTAGAGATATATTTCGAAACTATTAGTGATCGAATACTCGGTTTAGAAGGAGAGGCTATCTCTAAAATCGAAGTCGAAGACGCGAGAATTTCCCCCGTAGTTGTATAAAGTTGAAATTCTATTTAAATCGTACTCTCGCTCATCGTTATGCCATTTAATTTACAAATAGAGCCTTAACAATGACAATGCCAGTGAAGATACCTAGGCAAACCCTAGAAATAAACGATAGTACAAACTTTGCAGGTTCAGAATTTTTTCGACATTAATTTAAACAAATAACGTTAAAATATAGCATTCATAAACAATTACGTACAGAAGTATTATATGGAGTCGTAACATTTCACAATTTATTCTCGCTAGCTTTATTCGAGTTGACACTAACAATTCTATTCAAGAGAATCCGAGCTCAGTACAGCCATTAAGCCTGGTGATAATCAGAAAAGACTGCTTAGAAGCACAAAATAACAGTAACTCTTGGGCTACAGTTCTCTTGGGACTAGAGGTAATATGGCCTTAGTCTGGTGCATTGGACTGCTAAATATTGAGCGTCGACTATCAACGCTTTTGTCGCGTGTGATGTATTAAAACTAGATGTGACACAAGAGCATGGTTGGAGATATAAGTTGGGCGTAGTTAAAGTGAATGTGAAATCTTGAGATTCGAAATTCAAATCGTTCTGTCAGTAACCACTAAATATAATAAAGAAAAGACACTGCAATATCAAATTATGGATGGTTTAATCTACTCGTAAAGGTATTCATAAAGAAATTATAAAAACGGAAAGCCGAAACTTGAAGGTTGAATCCGTTGCTTATAGATAAGGAGTTACATTTTGTATGGCCAGTTATACATAACACAATGAAACAACATAAGCTATGCCTTGATTTCCCTATAGGGTACATATGACATACTATATCGGGTTTAGGTCCAATATGATCCACGGCAAGGGTAAGTATATCCCATCCGTCACCAGACTAAATCCACGGGCAAAATTTACAATTTCCTAAAATACCATACTAATCACTTTGTCTTTATGAATCAGACCCTAAACATGCTTGGCAGAAGCAAACAGAACCCAAAGTATATGAAATAAAATACGCATAATATTAAGCCTACCATCCAAGTTTAAAGATTTCTTTACCACATCTAGTCGACAATATCTACGTAGTTTTTACTATCCGAAGACTGGAAAATTCTGTATCAACAAATATTTTGTTCTTACCGTTTTATGGCCCGGGTTATGGCATTATTTTACTAGCCATGAAGGTCCAACGTAACGTCACATAGGCCGTGGAAATTATATGGCAATGTGGGAAGGATTATTATTTGTATACGTGTATGAGCGTATTATATGAATGTTTTGTTATTTATTTGTTCATGGAACTGTAAATAAAAAAATACTGCAATCATAAATTGCACGATTATAGCAATATTTTCTGTACACCATTTCGCCGATGGCATTTATAAATCCCATATAAAAGGGGGCGAGTCTATTGCCATCTACCGGGCACCCTCCAAGCTAATATCAGAAAATCACAATCCCACTTGGAAATAGAATCCAAAACCATACGGTCTCCACCTGTGCGTATGACCACTAGACCAAAAAAGCTGCGTTCAAGCTCTTCAAACCGACGAAAAATAGGTATCAGTTTGAATAATTAAATTATAATTATGTGTCTACTTAGAATTTTGTATCTTTGGATAATAACTACGGAAATTCATTATCTATATCTATACAAAGATTGGACATACTGAAGGCCGTGATAACTTTAAATTTGCTCCCATGTGTAACAATTAAAATGATTAAGATTTTCAAAGTGTCCCACCGTTAGCACGAACGACACCAAGGCCGGGCACGTGTGATCCTTCAACTGATGAATTTGATTGGTCTATTAAAGAAAAAACATATTTTTAGGGACGAGAATCAAATACAAAATACCCTCCTTTAAGTTTTATCAATCTGTATAAACTAACTACAAATCATTAAGTTAAAGTAAACAACGACATACTCAGTCCATAGTTATTTTCACCGCAGAGCAGATCAAACCAGTCAGTCAACATTTCTGCGTAACGACCGCAGAGACATCTTGCGGTGGACTGCTGAGGTTGAAAGATTATCCGATTCTATGAGACTTAGGTCTATTTTAAGTTTATCACATTCTTTAGTTAGTTTCCTTGTCAATATATTTGTTTTAAATGAGGGAATTAATTAAATATATCATTGTGAATATAAATAAATTATAATAAATTCAGCCCATTACTGTCCCACTGCTGGGCAAGGGCCTCTTCTTAGACTGAGAAGGGTAAAGCCTTAGCCCACCATGCTGGCCTGGTGCGGGTTAGCGAACTACACACACCATCAAGAACTTTATGGAGCCCTCTCAGGTGTGCAGGTTTCCGCACGATGTTATCCTTCACCGTTAACGCAAATGATAGTCAAATTCTGATCCGCACATGATTCCGAAAAGTCAGAGGTGCGGGCTGGGTTTGAACTCGAACCCTCTCGCGTAGAAGATAAGCGTTCCACCACAAGCTATCACTGCTTTTTCATTGTGAATATACCTTTTTTTATACTTTAAAACACTTTTCCTCACACTAGGAATAATTCCTGTATCGTGGGTGCGTTTACAAATACAAAATAATATTCTCAACAAAAACAGACCCGGACTACTATCTGTAGATCATATAATTATTTGTTCCGGTCGAGAATCGAACCTAAGACACGTGGCGCAACAGTCATGGAAACTGTACAGAGGTCTCCCCGCATCACCTACAGCCTTAACTGTCACAGTAGTATGACAGTGTTTGCCCTAAATTATTTTATAGTCAAGAGCCACCCCACATGCATCTTAACGATTTACTATAGAACAAATATTTGCGTGATCTACGGATACATAGTTGTTTCAGGTTTGGGTCTTTGTGTATGTAAATACAGACCGTGCCTCGGAAAGCACGTAAAGCCGTTGGTCCTGCGCCTGATCTCTCTCCGGTCGTGTCGGATTGCCGTTCCGTCGGACTATGAGAGTGAAGAAATAGAGAGTGAGATTGGCCGCCGTGACCGTAACTCAGTCAGGAAGACATTATTATAATAGTGTTTTGATGCGATAGTAAAAATAAACCTATCCATGTCCTTTTCCAAGACCCAAGCTATAGATTTGTAAAATTTCATAACGATCGGTTCAGTGGTTTAGTTGTGATGAGATGTCAATTAGGCAGGCAGAGTTATATACATAGCATCACGCCTGTATTCCCCGAAGGGGTAGGCAGAGGTGTTCTATTGTACACCTAAATTTCGCCGATGATGTTATTGAATCCCATGCAATAGGGGGCGAGCCTATTGCCGTCTACCGGGCACAGTTCCAAACTCCGTGCTGCTACTGAGAATTTCCATACAGAAAAACTCAATAACACTTTGCCCGACCTGTGAATGGAACCCAGGACCTCTCTCAGGATGTGCGCATATAATAATTTTATTTCTCACATCCATATATTTTATTCCACATTTATTATGAACACCTACACGTCTACCTACTATAGGTACTGATATTTCTCGAAGACACATCACAATCATTAGTCTAGCGGTCATCAAAAGCTCATTTAGTATTTTTTTCCAGAAATAGTTGGAAAAAACGGTAAAAGATAAGTGAGATGAAGAAACGATTGAAGCTAGAATATACTAATGGGTGGGATAAAGAATAGATAGTGTAACACTAAATAATGGATAATTGTTGACAGTCGTTTTGGTGTACCCGCCAGAACGGCTGAACGGATCTGGATTAAATTTGGCACAGAGATAGATTATAGTCTGGAATAGCACATAGGCTACTTTTTATCTCGAAAAAAATGTACGAGTTCGTAAACCACGCGGGCGAAGCCACAAGCGGAAGCCTGAACGTGAAAGTTTGTAAGGATGGATGGATAGAGCTTTGTTACTATTTCACGCCAGAACAACTGAACGGATCTGGATGAAATTTGGCACAGGGATAGATTATAGTCTGGAATAGTACATAGGCTACTTTTTATTCCGGGAAAATGTACGGGTTCGTAAATCAAGCGGGCGAAGCCGCGAGCGGAAGCTAGAATTATAAACGTGAAAGTTTGTGAGGAAGGATGGATGGAGGGACGAATCTTTGTTATATACTCTTTCACGCCAGTACAACTGAACAGATCTGGATGAAATTCGGCACAGAGATAGATTATAGTCTGGAATAACACATAGGCTACTTTTTATCCAGAAAAAATGTACAGGTTCGTAAATCACGCGGGCGAAGCCGCGGGAGGAAGCTAGTGTTCCAGAAGCGAACCCACGACCGCAGGCTAACCGATGACATGCATCTGTGCCAGAATGTTCGAATCTCGATCAGATCAACCATTTTATTCCCCATAGTATTTGTACAAGTTTGGGTTCAATATGGCACACGTGTTTATAAAATTAATTTATAATTTGTATAAACATTACCTCTGCCACTTTGATCTAGTGACGGCAAGCGCGACTTCTAAGCGTGGGTCCTCGGTTCGATTCTCAGTTCGGGCGGTGTTATTGGATTCTTCTGTATAGAAAATTTCAGTAGCAGCATGGAGTCTGGAACTGTACCCAGTAGATAGCAATAGGCTCGCCCCTATTACATCGGTCTCAATCAGCGAAACGTGGGTGTACACTGTACACTGATACACTTCTGCCTAACCTTTCATGGAATACAGGCGTGATGCTATGTTATGCTGTGAAGCTATGTTTCAATTTCGGGACATCAAATAAATCATACTCTCTATTATGACTGTGATACAATGGATATTCCTCTGCATCAATAGAATCAATACTATAATTATTTCAAAATATGTGGTATTGTCTTACAATGATGAATATTCGTCAATCTAAGAAGATAAAATCATAATCATAGCACTCTAAATAAATTTTACAGGGATTATTATGGAAACGGCCTGCACGATTAAAGAAACTTGAGATCGTCTTGTACACCATGGGTGTCAGTCTCGATACCATAAGTTTCTGATTGGCAAATCTTTCCACTTCGCCATGAACGATTTCAATTCTCACTAAGATAACTCGCGGCGAGAGAAGACGAAGATCATTATAATATTTTTTGATACTCTCTAGATTTGGGAATGTATAGTAGTCAAACATAGGTACAGACAAGAAAACGATAATTTTTAGATAAGTACTTCAAATCTTTCAATAAAAGTAAGAACATTTGTGAAATGTTAAATTATGTATATATTCTGAAATTCACTTTAGAACTTTTATAAAATCTTTAAAGTTCTCATTGTAAACGTTTCTGAGATAGAAAGGACTTCAAATAAAACGAAATCGTAATAAAATTCAAATTTTATTGTGATAGCATCATTATCCATTTAAAATAATGACAAATTATAATCGCATGCAAAGAACAAAAACACTGTATCATGCAATATTTTTATACATTTTGTTTCTTTTTTACAACAAAAAAAAAGTTATTTTGCCGTTATTATGCCCATATATTGAGGTGGTGATATTTTTCATAAAGCTTTTCCCGTTACTTATTTTTTTATATATACATTCAATGAGAGTAAAAATTAAAAGTGGCACACGAAATCTAAAATTATTTAAAAACTATAGTATTCAGGGTTGTCACACATTTTTCGGAATCTTAACTATTATATGGAACTATTAAAATGCGATCCTAATTTCTTTTCACTATATAATTATCACAGAAATATGATTTTTCTACATCATTGACCATTTTTAGCTAAATATTTACGCTATCTAAATAAAATTTCCGTCGTACAAAGAGTGGATAAACCAAGCGACAGTTTCCAAGAATGTTAAAAATTATTATTTTCTTTTCGAAACACCACACAATCGATACACTAGATCCTTTTCTATAAAATTTATAAAATATTTTACTTTCAGTCTGTATAGTTTATTAACAAGTATACTAAATTGGAAATACATGGAATTATTTAAAAAAAACCGATAGTCGATTTATTTTATTGAGCAATCATAACGTGCTAAAAGTGTTCAGATTGGATAAACTAAGAATATCTGTAAACTAAATAAAATTCACACTTACAATGCGGATATAATATTATATACAGATTGTAACAAAAATATTTTAATTACAAAAATTAGAAAAGTTATTTTTTCATGCATTGTATTTACAAAAATATATTTTTAAACGAAACAAGCAATATCTTTATTTTATTTTTTTACAGTTTATCATTTAGTGCGTTTTGACGCAATTTTTGACACAAGCAAATTCAAAATATTTCGAAGTTTTCGTCTTCAAATAAATTATCAAGTCATTACAATTCGAAACACTTACGATACTGGATAAAGAAAGGAACGTATTTTTTTAAAGTTTTTTTTACAACAATAAAAAATATTCAAGCAAAAAAATACATTCCCCTTTTAATATGTATGTATTTCAGTATATCAGTTATTAATTCTCCGAGTTTTTTTTTAACAACAAATTTTATATATCGGGCTTATCCTATCGTATATACACCTCAGTCAGTCATTTAATGTTTAGGAACATAGTATGTTACACATGCAGCTATATTTTCTATAGCTGTATTTGAAATAAATGTTCATTTTTACACAAGTCTTATAACATCACGCCTCTGCTATACGTGGGTGCCTTGGGACGGCTGACTGCCATTACCTGTGAAAAATGACGACAATTAGCTTAAGTGATATTGAGAAAAAACGTTCTAGTTAAAGCAGAAGAGGTCATTTATTATTTTTAATACGGGATACAAATTGAGTTAGATATTTTATGTAACTAGTCTTTTCCGGCACGAAGATACGTAAAAATTGTTTTAATGAAAAAAGCGACACGCTCTATTAATAGGTATAATGTTTTAGAAAATGGTTCAATGGCTGTTGGCAAATTGCGCTTGCGTACAACTTATAAAAATATATGATCCATTATTTTTTGTTAGACGCTGTGTGTGTGTAACAACTAAATGAAATTATTTGATCAACGGTCCGACTTATCCGTCATAAAATGAGTTTTGAACCTGTACATAAAAAAGAAATCCTACAAATAATTTAATTCTTTGTCACCCTACACACTCCTAAAAATAAATAGGGCTGCCACTACCAGATAAATTCCAAATATAAAACACTGTATTCACCCCAACTTTGGCGTCGCCAACCCTCGCACAATAAAACCGAGTACCTCAAGTAGCAAGTTAGTTACCAAATAAATAATTCAAGTCTCAGTTCTGAATGCAATTAGATTTATGCGACTTTGCAAAGCCGTTGCGGCCAAGATCGATCGTAATTTACCTTAAGTTCTAAACAAACAATTCACTTGAATTTAGCTTGCGATGGCCGAACTTGGCAATATAACTTTTCAGACAGCCTAGATATTGCTTTTATTAATGTATTAGTTGCATGTTCTTCTCTACGAGTCTTATTTGATATTCGGTTTTTGTTCGCGACTGATTGTTTTTCTTTGCATCTGTTTATTCGAGTGTAGTGTTTGCGTGTTCTTCAAGTTTATTCGTACGTTTGAAATTTTGCAGCGTAATTTTTTACCTTTGCTTGTTGTTCTGTTTTGTTGCATTCGCAATTTACTTTTGGCAGTGAGTGTACCATTCTCAACAATTTTTTTTCTACAAAATATTTTTTGTTTTTGGTACTTTCAATTTAATCATTACCGAAGCGGTATTTACTTTTTACTCCCTGAAAGCCCAGCATTTGAACATTATATGCAGATATGTTGTTTACAGACAAAATCTTATAAGGACATACGCCCAGAGAACGAATCTGTAGATCATGCAAATACATGTTTGTTCCATGCGGGAATTAAACTTGCGACCGGTAGCACAGAAAGCCAATGGCTTACTCACTGCCCCAACCGACTAATCGTTTAAGTATACCACACAGAAAATGTATCAATTAAAGTAGATAACCACCAAAAAAGTTACGAGACTTATAAGCAAGGATAGGTATTATGGGCTTCAGCAGAAACGTGAATTTTGCGGTTTCAAAATAGTTATTTGTTAGTTAATTTTCTTCTAGAAATTAAAAGGTAAAAGCATTCTCTATAAGGAATACTGCTCACCCGCTACCGCGTGACGCCTATTTACCTGTTGGTAAAACGACAGAGCTCCTCACCGCCGAATAAGGGGGCGGCGCAGGAGTCGCCGCTGGTTTCGCTGTGTGTACTTGACTGCTGTAGCCTGGATAAATAAGAAATATTTTAATGCTTCATAATAATTATTATTATTTTGTATCTAAAGAATTAATATTTTGTGACATTCCTGCACACTGGGCCTGCAGCTTGAGACCACCATAGCCGATTGGCTAATCTTTCAACTAATGAGTGATTCCTAAATTTGGCGTGACTTGAAGAAGAAAATTTTATCTAGTATTTTTTTATTGTTTCAGAACAAGACTTAACGAAAAAGCAAAAAACAATGATTTATATAAACTTACCAATATTACTATTTCTCAAGTACGGGTTGCCATAAGTAGCTGAGTATCTCAAGTCCACGTTTGGCTGTGGTTGTGGTTTGGCATTTGGCTGGGCGTATATAGGCGTTGCTGGCGCTTTTAGGACAAATAAAATTACTGTTATTTTCAATACCAAGCCTGCAATACATATTTGACTGAGGAAGTTATTGAGTGCCATGATAGAGAGCAAACATCCAAGAAATTCAATTACATTTTCCCCAACCCAGGAATCGAACTATTAGACCGATGACGCGTTCAATTATTTTTAAATCAAACAAAAAATACTTATTCTATTGTTACTTAGTCACTCAACGTTTTGGCCTGCCTTGATACCAGGAGTATTTCAAAGGGATCGGCATTAACGTTTGTAATAGAAAATATGTCCTTAATACAATATAATAATGTCACCTCGAGCCTCCTGTGGTTATATACCGTGATATTACAAAATAACTTACAAACTAACTTAAAACAAAACTAGACTTCACAACTCGGCATGTCATTAACTATGAACTGAACTTGCACTCACCGTCGCCAACGGGAAGCCCCAAATTATTAATAGCGTCCGTTTCATCTGGAGACTTGTTCGTTCGTTGCAGCGTATTATTTTGCGATCCATTGCCGGCGGACAACGGGAGCGTCGACGCTGTGTCGATGCTGCGCGTCAATGAACCTTGTAGCGATCTGTTAAGCGATAATGTCGTTTTGCAAAATTATTTGTTGGTAGACAGTAGTCTGTTATCAAGTATTAACAAAGGATTTTCGGTTTAGTATTTAGAACTAGGGATTAGTATATGCAATTCGTCTATGGTTTTGCAAAGGTTTGTGAAATTAATACAACCGACTGTTTCTAATGAAACTGTGACAAATATGGGGATGAAATTCAATTTCCAAATCAAATGTCTTAGAAAAACATGATTGAAGTAAACAAGTTGTAATTTTTATATTACACCTTATAATCTACATATGTATAAAGTACAGTGTCATTTGCGTAAAAATCTCCACCTAAGAAATACAATTGATTGACAGCCGGGCCGTTAAGTGGGTGCCAACCCTAAATCCCGTTTAAACCTCGACATAGAAAATAAAAATCAAATAATCATGTACTTACCTACTGGGAGGTTCGAGGGGGGGCGATTGTACCCGCAGGTGGGGAGGGGGCGCGTACCCTTGTGGGTAGTCATACACGTAGCCCGCGGGGCTCTGCCATGAAACATATAATACCACCTTTATTTTACCGCAGTAGGCTGTATCGCAAATAAGTTACAGAAAGACAACGGCTAATAGGCATTACTGTTCCACTGTTGGGGGGCTTCTTTTCAGAATGAGAAGGGTTAGGTCTCAGTTCACGCCGTCTTATTGCGAGTTTTTGGACTACATAATTATCATTGGGAAATTTATGAAAACCTATCTTCACGATATCACATATCTTTACGATTTTATACTTCACCGTAGGCAAGTCATAACGAAATTCTGATGAACAAAAATTATCATAATTCCGAAAAACCTGAGGTCTGAGCTTGGTAGAACAGACACTCTTGCGTAGAAGGCCTAGAAATTTAACCTGTGTTAGCCTGTCCAAAAACATTAATTTCATTTTCACTACGCTATGTAAATTGGTGCTTGCAAAACCAACCCGCACCGGTGTAAATAGGTTTAATTTGGGAAGTTGGATAGCTAGTGCACCATTAGTGTGTTTCTTAGAGCTTGTTATAATGCATTTCGTGGTAGTTGCCCATATAGTTTCACACCTTTGAATATTGTACATATTCACGCGTGTTTTCCCTGAGATTAGGCTGAGTTGTATTATTGTACACCAACATTTCGCCGATGCCGTTAACGAGTAATTATTGAGCTTTTTGCCATCTATCGGCCACAATTCCAAACTTGAAGCTCTTACTAAGAAAACTCAATAACTGCCCGATCCGGGGATCTAATGCGCTTGCGACTAGTAGGTCAATTATTATTAGTTCGATATTTTCTCATTATTTTATATTTAATTTATCAGTTTTTCATCCTGTCTTTGGAGTAAACCAAGAATTATTAATTAAATTATCATTTATTCGTACAGATTGGGTCTTCGGTTAATATTTTTGTAGTGATAAAAACAATAAGTATTATTTCAGATAAGTTGTTACAGTGAAATTGTTTTTTTTTTTTTTGTATTTTGATCTGAATTTAAGGTTGTGAAAATAAGACGGCGGGTTTTACCTTTGAAGTACGTATTACGAATTAATTTAGAACATGGCCTTTTGTATTTTTCGAAATTCCCTACAGACATATTTCAAAAGCTGGATTTAAACTATAAAATATTCAACAAAAATTACCAACCTTAAAATAGGGGTCGCTATACGTCGGGTCGGAGTAATCATTGCTGTACCGGAATTGCATCAGCGGGTCATCGTGGCGAAGGTTGGGAAGAGGCACGGGGCCGGCGAGGGGTAGGCCTGCGTGGAGCTTGCTGTCTGAGCGGTCGGAGCTTGTGTAGTCCTGGGGAGATAACCGACTGGTGAGATTATGCTAAAATAAATTAATTTTACAAAAACACAGCTCCTGAGCCTTGGAGTGGAAGCAGATCCTTCACACAAAAATCATTACATCAGGACAATCCAGTTTTACTTAGAATTTTAGGGGTCAGTTTCCAGTAGCCCTGTACGTTTCTTCAAAAGCTGTTTATTAATAAACACCATTTTGATGGAACCATGCGCTGTTTAAATAGAATTCAATAATAAAATTAATACGGTGCAAGAGGAAGAGGCTTCCACAAGGGACGATAATTTGCCCGTCACAAATATCTTGCTGTTAATGAATGTGAAAAATAGTAACAAAGCTACATTACAATAAACATAAAGCTTTATTTATGTAGACAACGGTAAATCAAGCATTCAAACTGTTAAAGATACTCCAAAAACGGCTAAAACACTTACCAACTCATAACTTCCATCACTTTGCGGTAGCTGCAGCTTTAAGTCACTGATATTAGAGCTCCTATCACTCTCTTTATACATATCCCCCGTGGTCACAGTGACGTCAGGCTTCTCGTTCATCTGGCCCTTCTTCCGCCTCCTCCTGTGGCAGACTACTACGAGAATGATAAAAGCGGAGAAGATGATGATGCCTGATGTGACTCCAATGAGGATTATGTAGAGTGGTAGAGATTCTGAAAAGAAGTTGTATATTAAAATCGTGGCTTATCACTTTTTTTTAATGAGGAATGTCTACGTCTATATTTTGTTTCGAGATTGAGGGATGAACAAAAGCTTTGAAAAAATTTTGTATTTATTGAATTTGAAACTGAAATTCTCCACTCAACTCTTTTACCTATTAAAAGAGTTGGCCTGGACGTGGAAGTGGTAAAAAAATAAAGCAATAATATCCAATAGCGAAAAAGATTTCAAACATCAACATTACATGCAAAATTGTAACTAAGTGTGCAGAACTTTATAGAAGTAAAATATTTGAATTTAACTCACTCAAAGGCTTCAACATAATTGCAGCGTTGGCGTTGCCATATTCGTTGGTGACACTGCAGTTGTATTGACCGTAGTGTTTAGACTGACTGGCTCTGATCACTAAGCTTGATTTTATCACACCGTCTGGTAAAGATTCTTCTAAAGTCGCGTAATCCTGCAAGAGAATTGTTAAATTTAAATACTTAACATTTTTAGTTAAATGATTTGTGCTTTGAAAATGAAATGAAACTATTTGTGCCAATTGAAGAAAATCTGTTACAAGCGTTCAAAACTATAATAAGTGCAAATTATGGAAAAGGAAAAATTCATGTCATCTCATTTTATCGCGTGTTTCTCTTACAATCTATTATCCCTGTTCAAGTATAAATTTCACAAGAGACCAAGGATTTATTCAAAGGATGAGCAATCGTTGTTTTGGTTCATAAAACCAACTTACCGGATCTTCAATCACACTGATCTCCCGACCTTCGAAGTACCACCTGATATCATCAGGTTTTGGTACAGACCGAGCGGCGCATTCTATTCTTACGCTTTCACCTTCCATTCCAAACTGAGTCCTGTTTGAGAGGATCTTTGGAGCACCTAGGACAAAGAAGAGAAATTAATGATTTAGAAATCATTCATCACACAAATATATTTCCTCTTTTGTGCCAATCCTATACCTAATTGAAATCATATAACACACAGATTCAAAACAATTCAATAATGACTGAAACTCGTCATCAAAGAAGCTGCGCTTTACCGTCGTATCATCATAGTAAAGGACAATAAAGATAAACTCTTTAAGTACATAAAAAATATGAAAGACAGTAACTGTTATTGATATATTTTTTAACAAAATAAATAAAAGTTGGTTCGAGGCATGCAACTTTCCCATGAGAATAATTTGATTAAAATATAGTATAGTATAGTCAATAGTTATCAAGATAACTATTGACTTGTTGGTCTAGTTATCTAGTAAATACTAAGAAAAACAGATATTACATTAAAAGCTACACTTTCAAGTGATTTCATATCCAGTCTATACATCCCAAAAAAGGTACTACAAAAAATAGACTTACTCTTAATAAAAATGGTGGCTTCACTCTCGATCTCTGGGTACCCTGCTTCGATCACCTTGCAGATGTAACGGCCAGCTGTTTCCCGGTTCACGTACACCTTCAAGTTAGGAGCCTTTCCTTTGACCTGCTGGAAAATATGCCACGTTCACGTAACACTGTCTCAAGTACTCCTCAGTTGTTTACGATTCCACACTTGGATTTCTCCTGTGTCATAGGTACAGTTTACAAACATACATGCTACGTACATACACGCCCAGACCCGAAACAACTATTTATAGCTATAGGTATGATCTACAAATAGAGAACCCTTAATAATTGTAGATGCCAGGAAACAGCCTCCACAAGTGACGAAAACGGAGATTGACTGTCGCACCCTGGCCAGTCAGCTTCGATACTACCAGTGCTGACTGGTGAATCTTACTAATACGGCATGAACTATTTCCATATGATAGCTTGTGCCGACTCGACTCGCCGACTCGATTTTTGTCCCGTGCGGAAATATAACTCGTTCTATGTAACGCAGAAAACTAATCGCTTATCGGCTACGCTTACAGTCAAACCCTTTTAAATGCATATCTGAAACTGTTTTTATTATGAGTAACGTTTTGACTTATTTAATAGCAGTAAAGTTTTTAAAATGATTTGAAGTACATCAGACGTTTTGTATTAATCTGTATCATGAGAGCAGAAATGATTTATTATTAATATTGTCTGTTATTATAATAATGATGAGTGATTTAGTATTGCCACATGTTTTTACAGTTTTGATCCAATGTTAGTCATCCAGACTTCATTTAGCCTTGACGCAATGTTTTAAAAACATATCTAACATAATATTCATGGCGCATATGTCCGTATGATTACTAAGATAAAAATACCTAGTATACTATATGTCTATGGATTTTAAACCTATAACGTTTTCTTCATGATATTAAATCATGAAGAAAACGTTGCATACAATTCAAAAAAGTTCACATTCGGCACGATACGTTTTTTATTTCTTTTCTTCTTTTTTTATAAAATAACGTTGCCATACAATAGGATTTCTCCTGTATCGTGGGTACAATTTATAAACATACATGTCATATGCACACACAGCCAGACCCGAAGCAACCATCATACAAGTACTTTTATGATGGTTGATTTGGGTCTGGCTGTGTCCCGTACAGAACAAATATTTGTTCTGTGCGGGAATCGAACCCGCGACACGAAGTTCAAAATAGCTAGAGGACACGGGTGACGCAGTGGCTTATCGCTTAGCCACTGCTGAGTGTCGTGACATGACTGTTGAGTGTTGTACTGTCTCTCTAACTTTAAGATGGAGTGAAGCGACCGAATGACTTAAAAGATCATAATAATGGTTAATTTTAAGAAGTCACTAGGTACTCATTCATGCAAGCAAACCTAAGAAACAGGTCGGATATATTCGGTTGTCCAGCATGGTATTCACTTACCCCTATCCGTCCTGGCTCGTGGAATAGCCACCTGATCTCTGGTTGAGGCTGGCCATCCACATCGCAGCTGAGGATCACACTGGAGCCAATATCAGTCTCCACGTTCTGAGGTCGCGTCCTGAATGTTGGTGGGTCTGAGAACAAATTGTTTTATTAGTCAACGGTTGAGTGAGAGAAAAGAAAAGAGATAGATTTTGATAATCCTGTTACTGTAAACAGTGAGGATAAATAAAAGTTTCGCCTAAAGTTTTGAATTGACTAAATGATCAGTGGCTAGCCGCTAAATAGGTAGGTAACCACTGCTCGAGGTTTTAAAACGCAAGTAAGAGGATGAGCACCGTTCATCTTCCTTACCATCGGGCTTCAGCTAAGTTGGAGGATCCCTTTTCAATGGAAAAACACCATATCTTGTTCCTCCATTTACCTATCCAGCAGTGTCACTCTTTGCCGTGCTCCATGAGACCTCCTTTCCTAAATTCCCTATCTTTCAATATAGTTTTCGATACATCACCAAAACACTTTATCACGCTTGACGTCACGCGCTGCGGGCGCATGCGCATGTTATGGCCTGTTGTATCATCAATATAAACACCGCGGCTATTTCTTCCACTAAATAGGAGCATGACGCGTTTGTGAAATATGTCCAACATTCTGTTCGGTTTGAGTATTTCTTCTGATTAATTTTGGAACCTAGAATTGGCTGATATATTTTGTATTTCATACTAACTCCAAGAAGAATTTAAAATTGGAATTCCGATTTATATTTTTCATGCCCACAAGAGTTATACATTTTATAAGCAGACAATAATCCCGAAACAACCACCAATAGATCATCATACAAAATATTTGTTCGGCGCAACCGAACCTGCGATAAATAGCGCTAAAAGCGCTTAGCCATTGCACCAACCATGCCGTCGAAACAATAACCGTACACTACCCAAGTAGTAGAGTACGTATCATTTTATAATTCAAACGGTCTACGCTAGTAAGTACCGCACGCGCTTACACTGTAGGAATATTACGAGAAATGGTAGTGAATGATTGGTCCAATTAAGAGATTCGATATTAAATCTTCGATATATCCTTTAGGATAAGGTGGTCTCTTTAAAAAGAAGATGAATAAAATAAGGGACGGAAAATAATGTCATATGCCACATATTTTGTTGTATGTAACAGGGTTTTGAAGGCCGTTTTGTTTCTATTAATAAGGGGGATACATCAAGGATATGACCAAACTACAGACAGAAGGGTTAGACACAGGTGTACTAATGTAGGTACACCCACATTTCGCCGATGCTGTTATTGAGTCCCATGTAATAGGAGGCGAGCCTATTGCCATCTACCAGGCACAGTCCAGACTCCGTGCTGCTGCTGAGAATTTGCATATAGGAAAACCCAAAAACACTTTGCCCGGCCCGGGAATCGAACTCTCATGCTCAGCAGTTGCGCTTATGACCACTAGACCAGTGAGGCAGTAGACAAGCAGACGACATTAAATAATACCATATATTATCATTTTACTGCCCTCTAAGACCTTTCGAATTATACAGCATGTTGTATCATATTTTATTATAGTATGGTATATCCAGCTTGCAAAATTATTTGCAAGGAAAAAGTTTCCACGAGCGACAATACCCGAAATCGTTTGACACACCCTGGGCAGTCAGCCTCGATACCATTGCTTCCTAGCTAATCTTAACACTTTCCGAAGAAGAAAATCATGCCTGAAAGCAAGGGCGGATCCAGGGGGGGGCGTCATTGGGGTCATGACCCCCCCTGGACTGGTTCTAGGTCGACCACTGATAATTTTTCTAATCGCATTGATCGTACAGTATTTATTATTGTAATCGAATAGGAGCCTGTCCCGACTAGACTTCAAACATGTGACCCCCCCCTGACTTGAAAGCTGGATCCGCCCTTGCCTGAAAGTACATAGATAATTATAGGTAGGTAGATACTTACAAGTGACTTCTAAAGTGGTGTTCCCGTCGCCCTTCCCGACGGAGTTGCTTACTTCGCATTTGACTACAGCGTTGTTGTGTTTCCGAGTTACGTTGAAGATGATCTTAAACAAAAAAAGTTGTTTAAGCATGTACAATGTACATCATCATCGTCATCATCAGCCAGAAGACGTCCACTGCTGAACGAAGGCCTCCCCCAAGGGGGGTTTGCCATAATCCCCACGCTTGGCAGGTGGCTTGGGGATCGCAGTGGCTCACCGATTAGTGAGAGGACGCTGCTGCCCGTCCTCCGGTGTCTGGCTGCAGTTTTAAGACATACCCTGGTCAAACATTGTACACTGTACAGGTTTCCTTAATGTTGAGTTTTTGATCGTAAGCGTTGTACAATGCAGATTAAATATTTGTAAAGTCAAAACTTGTTGGTTCGGTCACGGTATTTACCACAGGTATCTAAATTAAAAATAAATTATTATTATTATTTCTGTGGTCTACACATCGACTCCGTGCCTCGAAGAATACATCAAACCGTCAGCTGTTTGGAAGTCCAAAAGTAAAATAGTTACTACATATAAAATAGGGCTGAAATCCGACATCAATATAAAGCTACGATAATATTGATCATGAACCACAAGTTGATCAACAGCCGTGAATATAATCGTAGATCATAGTTTGCTACATAATGGATGAGCTCGGCGATGCTGACGCATGCGTGATGCTCGTGAAATGCCGCATAGGCTATCATGTCTAATAAGGAAAATTTAGGCAGCTGTGTTACTCTGAAATGGTTACTTATTTTCGCGACTCCCAATACCCCTATTCTGAGGATTTTTTGATCTCGGTTACCGCTAATCTAAAAATTTATGAAAAAATTGTATGAACTTCTATAATAATGGCGGGTATATAGGTTGTATACTTTCTGTATTATTATTTTATATTTTCCAAACAGTCTTCGGACTCAGATTGGCCGAAACAAGGTAAAATTGTTTAGGTAGGGATACGTAGATGATTCTAATTTAATGTGTGACTGTGTTATGGTCCCGCAAACGATGATGCACTTAATATCATGCCCGGCAGGTCCCCACACACCTGCACGCCGAAAGAATTAATGGATGCCACTGATAGCGCAGTCTTTGTAGTAAACTTCTGGGCTGAGACTATTTATAATAGATTGCCATTGACTCGCTAAGAAGAAGAAGAAGATACTTTCTTTGGCTCTATGTTAATTATGGTGGATATCAAGTAAAACTCGGAAGTTTTAAGTCGGCTCCACACGTTGGCCCCAATACTGTTCGCCCAACATTTGTACCAACAAAACAGCATTAATCCCAACAATGCCAATACTATTTTCACGTCCCACAGTACAATTCAAGATTGGTTCGGCTTACTTTGTACTAACCGCCATTCAAATATCATATTCCTTTTAATGTAAATCTGCACGGTTATACAACCAAGCTACATAATAAAGTATGTATTTCTCTGTACATTTACAAACATCCATTTGAGCTTATGACTGCAACAGGGTAAATTTTTCAGCACAACGCATATACTTAATGCATGACTGAGTTGCGCATGTTGCGAAATTCAGTTGAATTGCTAACTTAATGTGAATTGCCCTCTGTTGCTTAATTAACGACTGCAACTACGTATACTAAAGCTTTGTTGCTTTTGTTGCTATCTTCATCTGGTGTTGGTTTTATTTATGTGTTGTCTGTTTATTGTGTTATTGTTTAGTTTGTGTTTCTGTTTAAATGTGGTATCATTGTGTTTATCTGTGCTGCTGTTATGGAGATTCACTTTACTCGTTTACTTGGATACGATTCGCTTGTTGGGTTAAAAAATTTTGTAAAAGGAACCTATTTTTGGAAGGATTGCACTGGAAAATAGAGCAGAGGTGCTTTAGTTTTGAAAATAGAATGAAATAAGATTAAACAGGGAATCTCTTTGTCAGTACTGTTTGAAATACAGTCACTGGTCGTCTCCGTAAATTACATCCATATTTTCTTGAAGACAAAACTTTTTCCCCGCTTCAAGATTCTTTCTGTGAATTGTGTGCATTGTACATCCAGGCCCGGAACAACTATCTGTAGGTCTTACAAGTATTTGTTACAGAGGGCAATTAGACCTATGACCCGTAGTACAAAAAGGAAATTTAAGTAATTATTTCTAAAAAATTGGCACTGATAACCAAGTAAGAATCAACCCCGCAACTCTAACTTTTTAAAATCATATCCGGATTAGAATTCTATTATCACTTGCGTAAACGATGAAGGGAACACACCGTTAGGAATCCTGCGCACCTGGGAGGACTCCATAAAGTTCTCGATGATATGTGTAGCCCGCCAACCCACACTAGATCACGATAGACTAAGCTTAACTTCTCATCCCTGCCCAGATACAGTTATTGGCTGAATTATTATTTTAAGTAATTACTCTTGTAACAAATGCATACAAAAGCTGTACCAATTTCAAAACTACGACTTCTCATTCTGAGAATAGATCCAACATTGGGACTGTAATCATTCTTCTGCCAAGGCGATACAATAACTGTTCTAAATTCAAATTCACAAGACTTCTCAACAAGAGGATTGGTACACATTGGTTCAAGAAAATATCCTACAACGTGTGTTGGACATTTATTGAGAAATCTCTTCAACTGTGAACAGCGAGTAATCTGTCAGACATTAATGTCGCAATATGTCTCGTAGACCACGCTAGGTTACATAAAACTTTATAAACATCTCGAGATAAACAGCGTTAAATGAAGCCCTATCATATTCTGTGTACAATTTTTTTCATTTTTCTCTTTTATATTACATGTTGTAAATATGTGTCATCTATGTCCAAATTAATTCAGTTTTTTACGTTTTCGTTTTCTTTCAACGGTAAATTGAGAACATACCTACTAGCTAAAAGGTATATTGCAGACTTTTTTTGGTATTGCAACAGAATAATTAGTTGCGGAGGTTCTGTGGCAATCTATGTGAAGTTAATTTAAATTGCCATCTATGTTTTGATTAAAATGGACTGTGACCTCAAGAACGAACATATTGGAAGCAAGAACTCTTTTTTTTTTTTTTCATTTATTATCATTATTCAACATTAACAACTTATTATATACACTATATAATTAACACATCAAAATGCTCGTCTATATCGCTGTCGACCGCATCGCTGCGGACTCTGCAACTCAGAAGACAGCGTTGCAACGCTGTATGGCAACGCAAATACTTTGGCCAAAAGAATTGGCCAGTCTTCTGGTCACGCAAGAATCTAAGATAGAAGAATAAAAATTGAAGCTCTCACCATCTCATCAACATAATCCCCAATCACTGGGTTGTTGTTGACGTACCACCGGTACACCTGAGCCGGGGGGTTGGCGTCCACGTCACACTTAACCCTCAGCTCTGACCCCTCTGGTATCTTGCCCCTGTTCAGCCCGGAACTAATCGTCACGGTCACTTTTGGGATATATTTGACCTGGAAAGAAGATCCTGTTAATATTTGCTCACTATTTAGAATCAAGTAATAGCCCAATGGACACTAGTTATGTCCCATGTAATAGGGGCAAATGGGCTCACATTTGGCATCTACAGGGCACAACCCCGAACTCCGGGCTGTTACTAAGAATTTCTTAATAGGAATACTCAATAAACAAATCTCCAAATGAATATCAAACCAATGATATTACGCTTAACTGCGCTTGCGACCACTAAACAACTTAGTTAGGTATAGGTTAGATTATCTGGTAAAAAAAGACGATCTTTAGCTCTCTATTATCATCCCCATCTCTACTCCCTTTATTTTAACAATAGTCAAATAAGATCCCATTCAGCACAGAACTGGACGGTGCAGTGAGTCTCGTGGGTTCAATTTTCAAACGGGATAATTTCATTTTTTTTTTTTCGTTTTCTGGTAGTTGTCCAGCATCTTAGTATTTGTGCTTGTGAAATGTAGCAACATATTTGGAAAAAAATGCGAAAAGAAAAACTTCGTGTTTGTTTCCAGAAGAATACATCACGGTTTATCTTTTCATAAACCTTAACGGCCAATCAAGATGAACTGAAACTCAACGTAAATAAGATATGAACATAAGATCTAAGATTCTTACCTCTATATGTACAGTGGCCATCCTAGGAGCTCGATCCGCCGTGTTCTGCGCCTGACATGTTATTGTCTGATTGTGGTGGGCCTTATTAGGGGTTAACCGCAACACTGACCTGGGATTGACAGTGTATCATTAGTAACGTGCTCGGTATC
Source organism: Shargacucullia verbasci (assembly GCA_947562105.1). Lineage (NCBI taxonomy): Eukaryota > Metazoa > Arthropoda > Insecta > Lepidoptera > Noctuidae > Shargacucullia > Shargacucullia verbasci. The sequence goes on from OX387306.1 coordinate 4,884,868, forward strand.
TATTTAAACGCTTAGTTAGATAATTTCTGGCTTAAATAAATTAAGGCTTATAGTACATTTGAAACTAAGTTACTTTAAACTGTAGGTTCCCAATATCATACGAATATCTATGTTTGTGATTGTGTTTTTGTAAAAAAACGTTGCCCCACACTAGGAATCATTCCTGTATCGTGGGTGCGTTTACATACACATATATTCACATATACAAAGACCCAAACCCGAAACAATCTGTAGATCATACAAGTATTTGTTTAGTGCGGGTATAGAACCCGAGACACGTAGCGTAGCCGATCTCTCAACTACTGCGCCAACCGTGCTGTCACATGACAGTTGTTACGGGTGTCAGCAGCACAAAAAAGTCTGTAAACCAGCCTAAACCTAGAGTACCTATCAGTGTGTTATTCTAGTAATTGGCTGGCGTAAGTCACGTGGCACAATCCCGTGTAAAATACTGATATTCAGCCGTAACCGACCACAATATACTTGGGAATACACATCAGTGAATTTAGGCTTCTGAACCCCTAGTGTAAGTTTCTTTTGACAAATTCGATTTACTACATCGAACGCGTTCGGCGCTTTGATTGGTCCGTTTCGTGCTCTCCACCAGTCGGGGCGCAGAACGCGTTCGATGTAGTAAATAGAATTTGTCGAAAGAAACTTACACTAGGGCCTCTGCACAATGTTGCGATATTTCTCGTTATATTACATTGTGCTATTTCTACTTACATCATACAGTGACAAAATCTATATGTAAACTGTCACTAATTCTCACTATTAAGGCATCAAAAACGATTGCCAAAATGCAGTAGATCATTGAAATTTATCATCATCATCATCATCAGCCAGAAGACGTCCACTGCTGAACGAAGGCCTCCCCCCAGGGGGGGTTTGCCATAATCCCCACGCTTGGCAGGCGGTTTGGGGATCGCAGTGGCTCACCGATTAGTAAGAGGACGCTGCTGCCCGTCCTCCGGTGTCTGGCCGCAGTTTTAAGACGTACCCGGGTTGAAATGTATACACACCTTGTTTTATACCGCTGGCCATCGGGTAACAGTTCGATAGTACTTTTGACAGACCTCTTGATCACTGATTGGCTGCCATCCAGCCAAGTTATCTAAAGAAAGAAAGTGATTTTTTAATGATCGCTAAACTCACACTGGTTTATGATATATTGCTTTGTTTTGGTCCATGTCAAAGATGCACTGTCATGCCCGTAAATGAAGAGTATCATTCAAAAGACAGCATATTTTTTTTCTTCTAAAAGAAAATTATACATGTATTTTATTAGGTAGTAACTCTCATTGAGACATTGACATCCATCCTTTCGAACAACTATAACGTAGAATCGCGCCTTCCCCAAAGGGCTAGGTAGAAGCGTACTATTTACCACCCAGATTTCGACGACCCTGTTATAGAGCCCCAGGTAATAAGAGGCGAGCCTGCTGCCATCTATCGGGCACAATTCCAAACTGCAGACAGGTTCTTAGATTTTTCAAATATTATCTCGCGCTTAACAGTCGTGTGTGCCACGCTTGCGCTTGCTTACACCAATAAGGCAATCGAGCAATCACCTAGAATATTTTACATAACATAGCATTACGCATGTATACCCCGAAGGATTAGGCAGAGGTGTGCTTTTTATGCTCCCACATTTCGCCGATGGTGTTATTACGTCTCACGTAATAGGAGCGCGAACCTATTGCCATCTATCGGGCACAATTCCAAACTCCAACCTGCTACAGAGAATTTCAGAAAATCCCTATACCAATTTGCCCGATCTGGGAATCGAACCCAGGACCTCTTGCTCAGCAGTCGCAACTGCGACCACTAGGCCATTGAGTTCGATAGTTATAATAACCTAACCTTAACAAGGACTTAGAGTATTCTATATAGTATACAAAGGAAATAGTACAAAAAAAAAACATTATACACATATGGGCACAAATTTCTACCAACTTACTTCTGCTGCAGGCTTCCCTCCCGAAGAAACGCACTCTATCTCAACGGGCTGGTCTTCTGTCGCATCAATGAATGCCCCCCTCAGTATCCTGGGCGCTTCGGGAGCAACCAACACTGTTAGCTGGGCGTAGCGGGAGCGTATTGGTGGCTCACCTAGGATGGAAGTCCTTGATTAGTCAAATATCTATTTACAGACAGTAGGCCGAAATATAGCTAGCAAGTTTTTTTTTCCGCACCCTAAGATTAATTCTTGTATCACGATCGGTCACAAACACAAATATCTGTATTTGTAAACCCGCGATACAAGAATTAAGTACAGATATGTGTTCGGGGTTTTGGGTAGATAACTATCAGTACCTAGATCATACAAATATTCGTTTCGTGCGGGAATCGAAACCGCGACACGTAGCGCAGCACTCGATCGCTCAATCACTGCGCCAACCGATTTATTGTCCTTTACATGTCGAAGAACGATAAAAGCTATATTAAAAATAGATTTTCCTATTCAAATCGGCCACTCAAATCGGCCTATCGTTGGCTAGATATACCTACTTATGTTGGTCTTTACCAAATATGGTACGGTTTTTTTTTTTAAGTTTTGTCTAGGCATTAACTTATGACGTCACAAAATAGTACGAAGCTTTCGATGTCTTTCCCACACCAGTAAAAATGTTTGATGCCACTTAAATTAGACGTTAACTGCTAACTATCAAGCAATAAGTAGTTGTTTCATAAAACAGTGAAACACCTTTTGATGTTTATTGCGAGATTTTGATGCCTGTTATATCTAAAGAATAGTCCCTCTTACTAGGTGCCCGCGACATCGAAGTCTACAGACTATCCTATCCTACTAATATTATACCTAAATGTGAAAGTTTGTGAGGATGGATGGATGGATCTTTGTTACTCTTTCACGCCAGAACGCCTGAACGGATCTGGATGAAATTTGGCACAGAGATAAATTATAGTCTGGAATAGCACATAGGCTTCTTTTTATCCCGGGAAAATGTACGGGTTCGTAAACCACGCGGGCGAAGCCGCAGGCGGAAGCTAGTAAATAATATACCAGATGGTTTTTTTACCGCTGAGTAAATTAGATGTTTTTTTTAGCAAAGTTCGTCAGTAAATAATATTTTAAAATAAACTTGAAACAAAACACATTTCCGCTTGCGTAATAGTAATTACAAATGAAGAGGATCGCATTGAACAGCTGTAAATTGCGCATTATAATGAAAAAAAAAAAGTATAAAAAATTACTAATTTAAAAAATCATAACATAATATACCATCACGTCTGTATTCCCAAAGGGTTAGCCAGAGGTGTACTATTGTGCACCCACATTTCTACTGTTATTTAGTCCCATGTAATATGGGGCGAACCTATTGCCATCAACCAGGAACAGCTCCAAACTTCGTGCTGCTTCTGAGAATTTCTATACAGAAAAATCCAATAACACTTTGCCCTGCCCATTAAAAAAAATCAAAAAAATTCAAATCACTTGAAAACTTCATTCGACATTCAAAACTTTTTGTAATGTGTGACATACGATCTAACTTGCTAATAATCTGCGACACTAAATACGACCCGTGACTTTGCCTATGCGGAAATATTTTTACATGTGTAATGAGATATCATACCTATATTATTTTACATCTATTATAATATAAATTAAACTTACGTGCGAATAGATACGTCATATTTTTCAATGTGCGCTGCCGATATTTTGGTGTTCAATACTCATAATTTGCTCATACGCAGCGACAAGTTCACGCGTTACGACTTTCATTGTAGTGTTAATTAAATTTCTGTGTGCGTTGAAGATTGAGTGTCATCACATAAATAACACCTAGATTGCCTGCACCGTACGTTTTCCCATGGGAATTTCCTTTTAATCGAACTATAAGTACTTACTACCTATATCTCAGTATATATAGCGTTATTGTTTACTTTCATTTGAGATCTTCAATCGTTCAATCAAAGTTTGCAATTATTTTTATAAAGACATTAAATATAAAATCCTGACGACTCTATTTTATTCCATAACTGTCAGCATTAATACACTAACAATTTTCTGTGTTTTATAATCGTGGGAGATACCGCTTCCTGATTTGGTTACATTCTTCTGCAACCCTAGGGTACGCGTTTTTGTTAACCTCAATCTTAGCTAACATCATCTTCTGTTAGAATTTACCATCATCGGCCTATCATCTGCCCAGCCTTATCCTTATATTAGAGTCGGTTTCCAGTGTACTTTACACGGAGCGACTGCCACCTGACCTCCGCCACACAATTACTGGGAGACATTGATATTCTAAAGCATTAGTTCCCAAAGTAGTCCAGGTGGACCCAGGGGTCCACGGGAGATTCGACGGGGGTCTACGTTGGCGTGACAAAAAAATGGGGGTTTACAATTCAATTTAAAATATGGTAGGAATGTAGCTGCAGGGGGGTCCACCGGAACCAGCTAAATTTTGAAAGTGGTATAGACCACTTTCAAAATTTAGCTGGTTCCGGTGGAGAAAAAAAGTCTGGAAACCTCTGCTAAAGTGAGAGTGGCGTTTAAGACATTTTTGGGCTGCTGACAACCGTGATGATTGTCATAGGTCTTTATATGACAGTCGGGACCAACTCTTTAACGTGCTTTTCGGCATAGAGAGGTCTCGATGTGTGAAAAATGGTCACCCATACAAGGATTAACCGCGACAAGCACTGCTTAACCTCGCAGATCGACCGATCAGCGCGGTAGCTATGTAGCTACGAACCCCTCCTACCTACCTCCTATCTCTTACCTCGATCATTGTTACCAATAATCATAAAAAATATTAAAAATTCATGCGTGCGCTATTGAGTGAATTCACATAAACGTGCGCACATTATTTCTATAGATTTTTGGCTTTACTATAACAGATCGAGGAAAACTCATACAAGACTCCCTGTTCTTAATAATGTCAATAATCAGTCTCATTTATATAGAAAACGAGACGTAGGCTCTTTTCTTTATATTCATATTGATTACGTTGTTTGTTACACAATTATTTCTTTGAATCAATCCTCATTACTTTTAACGAAGGAACTTATCCATATTTTTGCCTTGTTATACTCTGTATACTGTGTAACAGGGATATATTCAAATAAATGATACTTCATACTCACAAAAATGTAAAGAATTAAAAATCAGAAATAAAACCTTAACTAATATGTATATTGTGATAATATACGTATATTGGCACACGATTGCACCTCGTAAATGGGCGTTGATTCGGCATGTGGCATGATTCGTTTGCCATTCATATTTCATACATGGACTAAGACTGGCAAAAAAACCTTTGATGTATTTTATGTGAATTGTTAAAGTCGTAATTTTTACGAATTTAGAACGAGAATCGAATATTAAAAGCCCGTCCTTCAATATGTCCCTCGTTTAACCTGCTACGCTGTATATTCTCTTAACTCCAACGTGGTGGACTAACGCTGAGAAGTTTAAGAATGAGAAGGACTTAGGCTGTACGCAATGTGACAATAATGGATTTAATTATACAAGTTATATGTACATAATTTATAATGATGGATTGTTGAACTTACCGTTAAGACCGGAGCTAACTTGACACTGGTACAGTCCGTCATCTTCTAGTGTCACGTCCTTGATGTCCAGAGAATAGTCCCCTAGAACAATGTAGACAAATTTTCTGTTATTTTATATAAGTTAAATCAACGAAGTTAATTATTGTTCCGAACCATTAAATTAATCCATAAAGTTACGCTATTTGGCGGTTGGTGCAGTGGCTAAGCGGTTAGTTTTTTCGCTACTTGTTGCGGGTTCGATTCCTGCAAATTTGATCTATGATGATCTACAGATATTTGTTTCGGGTCTGGATGTGACATATATGTTTGTAAACTGTACCTACGAAACAGGAGAAATCAAAACGCGGGGCAATGTTTAAAAATAAAAAAGTCAAGATTTTTACAATATGGAGCTAACGAGATCCTAATTATATTATCGAATCCAAACTTGGAAATTGAACACTAAAAACCCATTATTTATGACTATTTTATCAATAAACATTTTCAATAATCACGACACTCTTCTCAACGCGCCAATTACAGTTTTTTATCAACAATAAAAATAATATAAATCATCCATTTTAAAAGACTTGGCAGGAATGTCTTCAACGAGGGATTTCTATTTAATAAGCCGACAGCACGGGCATTCAGCTCTCGATAAAAATGCCCGGAGCTCTGGGATTTACTCCACTTCAGTCCAAATAATTAAGCATTGTTGGATTATTCAGTTAGTTTTTTATGAGATTGGATTAGATTTTTCAGTTGAAACGTCAGCTGTTTTAAATTGGTTTAAGTTTGTGTTTGTAGGTTTGAAAAAGAGAAAATCGTAGTATTATTTAATATATAACCTTTTAGTAACTACAAACAAATTGCAGAGCAATTAATGAATACAGCGCATGGGCAGAGGGTTAGCCTATTCTTTGTCAATCTTGCCGGTCTTTTAGGCACGTTGCCGGTGGACAGCGGTGTGAAGAAATATTTTTATACGCAGTGTAGGCAGTGTACGCATTGCTGAATTGTTTGAAAGACATTCAAACAAAAATCAAACTTAGACATGGAAATAGACTCAATTTACCAACTTCACGATTAAAAATGCACTCCTCTAGTGCGTTTGTTACATCCATTAAAATCTACAATAAATTACCTGAATACATAAAAAACACAGAAACCAATAAATTAAAACGATTTCTCTTAGATAAAAGATACTAATAAAAATTAATACATAATCTAGAATATAACTATTAATAATAAATAAATATATGAATATTAATAAATAAAATGAATATAAATCTACACAATAATAATACCTACTTAAATATCTAAATATCAGAATTTGTTCCTTTATTTCAATATACTATATTATGTTTTAAAAAGCGCTCTTCATCCTCTTCTCTAAAAACTAACTTGCTGTGCCCGATGGGGTCCATAATTGTTTCTCTTTAATTTTTACCCACCAGCCTTTGTATACATTATGGGATGCGATAAAGTTATTGAGTATTGAGTATTGTTAGTTGTTATATTTGTTTTAATTGTTTATTGTTATACCCAGATTTTAGTGTCGAAACACTAGGCTGCCACAAAAATATTCAATACCTTTATGCATGTAAAAATATGTATCAAGAGACATTGCGCTATAAGTCACATATTTTGCGGTACTAAGAGCAACGTGGGAAGCTCAAAGCTGTGTTTAAGTGGCGTTTTAAATAGTGAGCTATTTTTGCACTTCTCTTTATTGCGGCATGAATCTAGACTGTCTGTTTGGTTAGCATTCATCTTAGCATATGAAAGTTCTATATTTAGATGGTAAAAGAATAAAAAACGTCGTGAATATTTGGGAATAGTTTGGAATATTACTGGTTTCTGGCTAACTGTTTAGACCCGAACATTGACAGTCCAAAACCCCTTTTCATTGTTTTGAATATGTAAGAAAAGTTGCTATTTACAATCTGGGCGTGTCAGGTCTAAATGTTTGTGCATATGAATATTATAAGTAAATGTATCCCTGATATAGGAATGTTTTCAAGGGTGGGGCAACGTTTATTTAAAAAAAAGTCGTTCGAGAAGCGAAAGGTTTGGGATATTTTTTTTTATTTTGTTTTTAAACATTGCCCCACACTAGGAATAATTCCTGTATCGTGGGTGCGTTTACAAACACATATATTCACATACACATAAACACCCAGACCCGAAACAATTATCTGTAGATCATACAAATATTTGTTCCGTGCGGGGATCGAACCCGCGACACTTAGCGCAGAAAGCTAATCGCTTAGCCACTACGCCAACCGTGTCGTCTAAATTACCTTCTAAATTTACGAATAATTTAAGTATTCAACGCTTTTTGTCAGTTTATTGTCGTTTCTGGTCTCTAGCAATTGTAAAGAGTCTTTGTACCTATAGTCAGCGATAGACCTACTCAGGCTATTAGTAAAAAAACAACAAACCCAAAGTCCAAATTCAACAAAATCTCTATTCAATATACAAGTTCGAATTCCCAACAAAAGCTTTCAAAAACAAAGAGTAAACTTTTCACCTCAGTCTATCATTACTACAACGAAATAATGAATAATTACAAAACTATCAATGTATACTAGACAATTAAAGTTAGAGTGTTTCAAACGAGTCCAGTTATATTTTTGATTCTACGACTCTCTGAAGATTGAATAAACATATTGTTAACACTTGTCGCAATTACATTAGATACAAAGTAAAAGATTGTGATTTGTCGGTAACTATTTGCCTGATTGCTCCAAGGCATCCAAGGTACTGAGAAGTTTTAGGTTCGATTTTAGGATTGGGCAAAGTGTTATTCCAGCGTAATTTTTTCCTGATCGTGTCATTTAGGAGTAACTGTCATGATCAGGAAAAAATATACGGTAACCCTAACTTACTTTGGGTATTAATTTCCTCTTCAAATTCCCACCGCGTCGTATACATTTTTCTGAACTTTGACCATAGTATCACGCCTGTATCCCTAAAGGGTTAGGTCGAGGTGTACTATTGTGCACCCACATTTCGCCGATGCTGTTATTAAGTTCCATGTAATAGCGGGCGAGCCTATTCCCGTCCACCAGGCACAAATGTGTGTGTGTATGTTCAAAATTTCTATACAGAAAAGCTCAATAACACTTTGCCCAACTCGGTAATCCAACCCAAGACCTCACGCTCAGCAAATGCGTTTGAAATGACTAGACCGATAAGGTAGTTTTACTGAACTTTGTAGTCGAACTAAAACCCAATTTAAATGTAAGAACATTCACACGATGACCAACATACTCATAAATAGGACACACACATATCTAAATCAACGTCTGCACAAAAGTGCACAGAAAAATGAAATATAGATGTTTCAAGGCAAGAAATCCGCAATATAAATATTACATGTCTACAAAACTGACGGTGAATGCAGTAAATTCCATTTTTAAACTCTGTGAAAAGTGCTCTACTTGTGGAGCCCACTTAATGTTTCTCATCGTGTATTAAAAATTTTAAAAAAAATTTTTTCTTCGCCTCTGTAAAAGGCATTGATATAATCTGTGGTGTACATCTGTATTGTTTCTAGTACGATCATATAAGACGTGAGAAATTCTTGTCATGAGGTGACTGTGAACAAAGTGTGGATATGTGATGCAAAGTGCTGGATTATGGAAGAGATAAGATAATTGCGGCCAGAGAAATCCCGCTTGATGGAACCGCCTTTGGACTCGTTTGGATACCGATGTTGTGTTTCAACCTAATAATGCAAGAATGATACGTAAAGAGGGAACCGAGCTACTAAAATATCTCCTCCATCGGCCTCTGGAACCTCTTCTTAGAATGCGAAGAATTAAAGTCTTACCCATCATGCTATCCTAGTACAGATTGACGAAATCGCGAAACATCGAGCCCTCCAAAAATATAACATAACATAGCATCACGCCTGTATTTCCCGAAGGGTTAGACAGAGATGCACTATTCTACACCCACATTTCATCGATGCCTTTATTGAGTCCAATGTAATAGGGGGCGAGCCTATTGCCGTCTACCGAGCACAGTTCCAGAGTGCTGCCACTGAGAATTTCCATACAGAAAAACCCAATAACAATTTGCCCGTCTCGGGAAACGAACCCAGGACCTCACGCTCAGAAATCGCGCTGCGACCACTAGACCTACGAAGCAGTCATCGAAAATATTTGTACACTATATAACGTTATTTCAAGAAGACTGGATCTTTTCTTTAGAGAAACTTTTTGTGCCAAATTGTACACATTTAACTCTTGGTTTCTTTCAAAAGATACAGATATCTGACAATGTATTTACTTTACAATTGTTTTCTACCTGCCAAATAAATCGCGGACAACCTTGAATCTAATTCCGCGTCCGTCAAATCATTATTGCTATTGCCAGCCAAGATTTGAAAGGTCGATGACTTTTGTTGCGTAAAAATTCTAATAATACACTCTGATCCAAAGATATGAAATGAAAAGTGAATGTTTTTTATATAAATATGCAATGGACGAATTGAAATCCTACGGAAAATATTTTGAGGAAGAATTTTGAATTTTTTCGTTCATGTGAAAACGTGTGAAGATTATTCGATTTGCGAGATTTAACTGCGCATGCTACGGCCAGTCCTTGGATGGGTGAACATTCTCTACACAGAGATATTTCTATTCTGACTCATTGGTCGTAGTCGAAACCGCGGCCGCTGAGCGTGAGGTTCAAGGTTTCATGAATCCGCCGGTCGGGCAGTGTTTATTGGGTGTTCCTGTCAGAAATTACTAATTATGACCGAAGTTTGGAATTGTGGTCGGTAGAAGCCAATAGGCTAGCCCCGTATTACATAGGACTTAATAAAATCATTGTGAAAATGTGGGTTTACAATAGTACACATCTGCCTAACCCTTCGGGGATAACAGGCATGATGCTAACTTGTTGTTCAATTCAATTAAATACAATTTATTTATTTGCGAATATAGATTTTACATGAGTTATTATATAAATTGGTTATGTATCACCGTATTCAGGCTTTCATCAAACATTACATCACAAAATAAAAATTAATCATATACACTTAGATCCATTACATTTAAGTCAAATATTATACATATACATTAAAATAAATATTACAATATTCTTACATTATTCTTTAACAGAGTAGTAACACTTTTCAATAAGTATTTTATTGACATTATTATTGAACACATCAAAATTTGACATTTCCAGAATTCTATTTGGTAAATGGTTATAGATGCGCGGGGCTATACAAAATACACTATTATTTAAAAGCGCAGTTTTGTTAGATGGAAATGGTATGTTTAGGTTATGCCTTCGACTATTTTGTTGTGTATATTGTGTATTGCCTCATAAACTATGCCTAAAGGGTTACTTTAAGATAGCAAGCGTGAAGAATATCAAATATCAGTCCGAATCAACAAACTAAAGGATATTTTAGAAAGGAAACGATAACAAGCATATTGATTGCACGATTCTTCGTTTTGTAAAGGTCACCTGAGAGATATCGGATGCTGCGGAGCTAAGTACCAAGAACTCAGAGATGAGCTTAAGATAATCTGCTGCTATTTGCCATCTCGATTTTACTCCTTTATTAGTAGGTCCTTATTCCGTATTCAGAATTTAAAATTCAAATATTAATTGCTTTTAAACATGGTTACAATTGGTGTTACATAACATAACATAGCATCACGCCTGTATTCCCCGAAGGGGTAAAGTAGTAAGTAAGAAAAACCTAATAACACTTTGCCCGTTGTCTATCAACAGAACCTAAAATCTTCGACCCTGTACTAAATACCTGGATTGACCTAACAGGTGCCGTCTAGCCTTATTTCGCTATACAAAATAATATACAGCTTTACCTAAATATCTCGTTGCGTTATTTTCTGGGAGCGTAGGCACGCGTGTGCCAAATAATCAACTTTTTTTTAAATGGTGCGAAGCGAAACGTGAATTTGAATGGGGTTCCGTATTTATTTAAGGTTATTTGATGTTCAAAACTGTGGAATTGTTTAGTTGTTATCAGAATGTCAGGTGTTTTGGTTAATTGGATTTTTAAAGGTTAATTATTTTGATGTTTCTGCTCGCACTTTTAATGAAAAATCAGGCCATTAGACATGAAGCTTACATACTTTCAATATAATTTTAATGAAAAGAAAGTTTATAAGTATGTTGTTTGAATGTCTTTTTTAAAAACGATGTCCAACACAAGGATTACTATTTTATAGATTATATTTATATATATAATCTAAAAAAAAAAAAATTATATATAATGGGCAGTAATATTAATGTAAGAACGAGTATTTTCATATTTTACCTGTCTACCTAGCGAAATTGTTTTTTTTTTTTTTAAATCGTACTCTCATGTCTTTTAGTTCAATAAATATCCGCTAATTCCTTGAAAATTTACCAAACGTGGCGCTAGTGAGATTGAAATCGGTCATAAATACCAATCAATCAGAATTATTTTCAAGTGTACAGAGGCAGAACCCTAAAAGATAAAATTGTTCTTGCAGATTGGTATACAATGTGTTCCCCTGTTATTTTATTCCCGACTCTACCACAATTCTTTAGAGTTTAAATTGCCTTGTTTATATACGTTGCTGTGTGTAAAAGTGCGTTTTTATTTACATCTGAGTCATGGCCGAAATGCGTAGCGATGACTGAGTCAAATGTTTTTCTTTTATTGCAATAAGGAACATTCTGTATGAAAAATTTGAGTGTTACATGTGGATGTAACAAGTTTTTGAGTAACATTAATTTTCGTCAGGCCATCAAGAGTGGCATTTTGTTTTGTATATTTTCAACAGAAATATTGTTTTTGCAATGCACATAATTCACTAAAAACTGGCTGTTTTAATGGAGTACAGATTTGTTAACCTGTGGAAGACAAAAAACGAATTCCTCTTTAGTTGTCCTCTCTTTTTTCTTTTATTTTTATTAAGAGACTTTATATTAAAGTTGCATTTAGTATATATATATTTGACGAAACCTACATTGTTCTCCCATACTTTTTCCAAATTATGTTCATGGTAAGATTGTTAAAAGAAACTTTAAAAGAGTATCCATGGAGTTTCTTGCCAGTTCTTCTCCATAGGACCAACTTTTTGGAACCGTGCAACTAGAGTCCTATAACGTTTCATAAGTGCCTGTATTAGGTTTATTTGAAATAAAAACAATTCTATCTTCTATCTATCTTCTATCTAGTTTAAAGCTGGCTAACGAGGCTACTGACCAACAAGACACACCCAGAAACTCATGGTCATCATTTCTTCTGTCATATTCAACTATTTTCTGGCGGGAAGGGTGATCGGAAACAAAGTCTTCTAATTAAATGAGACTTAACCGATAAATAATACACGTGATAGTAAATATAACATCACGCATGTATTCCCCGAAGGGTTAGGGCAGAGGTGTACTATTGTTCACCCACATTTCGCCGATGCTGTTAATTGAGTCCCAAGTAATAAGGGGCGAGCCTATTGCCATCTACCGGGCACAGTTCCAGACTCTGTGCTGCTACTGAGAATTTCCATACAGAAAAACCCAATAACACTTTGCCCGACCCGGGAATTGAACCCAAGAAGACTTGCTACCACTAGACCAATGAGGCAGTCATTATAAAAAGTAAAGAAAGAAAAAGCTTATTTCAAAAACTATATATAACTATATATATGTCTGTATGTTTGTATGTATGTGATACTAACCTTCTTCGTCGCTCCCAATCATAGCGTATCGGTCGTACCCGCTGAGGTTGCGGTGGGTGCCGAGGCCGAAATCGTCCTTCGTCCATTGTACAGTCCCCACTTTGTTCTCCACGCGGCATGGTAGAGTCACTCGCGAGCCTACTATGGCACTCTGTGAAAAAATAGTACAATTAAAGTTGATTTACTATTTAAACTAGAAAAGCAAATATTTAAAAATCTAAGCCAATGGGCACACTTTGCGTACGAGTAATCCATACTTTTATAAATACGAAAGTAACTGTGTATGTCTGTTTGTTACCTCATCACGACTAAACCACTGAACCGATCGTAATGAAATTTTACAAAGAGGTAGCTTGAGACCTCGACAAAGATATAGGTATATTTTTTACTATTGCAGGAAAACACTAATTATGTACACGCAGACGAAGTCGCGCGCAACAGCTAGTTCAAAATATTACTTAAACCTAACGGCCATAAAAACGGTGTATGTAAACTTAAAACTATGCACGTGATAATGCTCAGGTACGAAAACGAAGCGGTTATTTTACTGAAGTAAAATAGGATCTGGAAAAAAAATCGGCGACACTCGTGTGTACAGCCCTTTAAAATGCGATTCTCAGGCACTTTCACGCTAACGGCCAAATAAAATAGCTATTTCCTTGTTTATCAGCAGTTTAAGGAGAAATATTAAGTGTAGACTTCTTTATCTAGTGACGTATAAATTGTGGTAAATGGGTAACTTTAGTTGTATGCTGTAAAGCTATCACTAAGTATTGTTAAGTATTACTACAGGAGGTTTCCTTCACCTTAATCGTAATTACTGTTAAAACGAACATGTATGAAACAATCGTGCGCGCGCATCTGACTGAACTTCTATGGAAAACGCGCGCACATTGATTTCGTAAATTTTTTGCTTAAAGTTGAACTATGGTCTAGGTCGAGGGGAATAGGGGTACTGTACTATTGAAAGCAAATACATCTTACGGCACTTTTCTGTAGTGGAAAATCCTCCCCAAGTAACGATACTTTAGTACCTGTTCACCCCATGGTGCTCATGCACCCTAGTCAAAAGAAGACGAAGAAAATCGTTTCCCATCGCTAGAATTTACCTGTATCATGGGTACGGTTTACAGACATGCATCTCACAGGCATACATAAGACGACACGGTTGGCGCAATGGTTGAGCGATCAACTGCTGTGCTACGTGTAGCGGGTTCGATGCCCGCGCGGAACAATAATGAACAAATATTTGTATGATTTACAGATAGTTGTTTCGGGTTTGGGTATATGTCAATGTGAATATTTGTGTTTTTAAACGCACCCACGATAATGGAATTATTCCTAGTATGGAAAAATGTTTTTTTTTTTTTATATTCCGATAATAAAGTATGTGTAACAAAGCTCGCTCCAAATTTAATTTCAACATCAGTTCCATACTGCTGGGCAAATTCAGTTCCATACGCAATAAATAAAAAAAAGCATCGTTAAATCCAAGGCCTTATTATTGAAACTGATAATATAATAATCTTGTTATTACAAAAATTTATAAAATTGCATTCACTATCCAATTACCGGATTAAAACTGATAATTAGTGTCGATAAATCGTACGTTCATGTATAACTTATAACTTATATTCAAACTGATTAACCTATACAATTTGAAATGATTTCGATACAATATTATTGCAAGAATAATACTCTTTCGTAATGATTGGTGCAAATCGAATTCCAAGCTAAATCAATTTTGGTATTCTTAAGACTTTCAATGAGAAACGAATTTGTATGTATTGTATACCATGTATGTATTTTTGTATGGAATTAATTGACGTATGTAACATTCTCTTTTAATAAAGGTGTCCTTGCTTTAACATTTTTTTATATGCAATTATAATTTAGTTTGTTGTTCCATTACTGGGTACGGGTTACATTCAGATTAAAAAGGGTTAAACCATCGGTTCGTCTCGCTTGGTTAGTAAGATTTGGCGGACAACAAATTGCATTGAGAGTTTGTATTTTTCTTATATCATCATCATCAGCCAGAAGACGTCCACTGCTGAACAAAGGCCTCCCCTTTAGACCACCACATTGAACGACATTCCGCCACTTGCATCCATCGGTTACCCGCTACTTTCACAATGTCGTCGGTCGCAAGATTAAATGGTCATCATCCATCTAGCCTTTTCTCAACTACATTGGGGTCGGCTCCCTGTCTCACCGATTGCGGCTGAATCTTTGCACAGAGCAACTGCCATCTGACCTCCGCCACCCAATCACAGGTAGACACTGATATTCCAAGGTTATTTTGGCTGCTGACACCCGTAACAACTGTCTTAATATTCATATGTCACCCAGATCAACTATTATTTTCCGAGGCTCGGGTCTCGATGTAGGAAAAACGGTCACCCATCCTAAGGACTGACCGCAGCAAGCGCTGCTTATCCTCGTACCTCGTGCGGTAGCTATGTTGCTACAAGCCTCTCTCAAAGTTATGACTAGTATGTAAAGTATGTATTAAACATTTTACACGCTAAACAAAAATGTACAAGTAAACAGATGCATTGGTCTAGTGGTTGAAAGTGCGACTGTTGAACGTGAGGTCCTGGGTTCGATTCCCGGGTAGAGCAAAGCGTTAATGGTTTTTTGTATGGAAATTCTCAGTAGCAGCACGGAGTTTGGAACTATGCCCGGTAGATGGCAATAGGCTCGCCCCTATTACGTGGTACTCAATAACGGCATCGGCAAAATGTGGGTGTACATAGTACACCTCTGCCTAATCCTGATTCTAAGTTATATTTATGTTAAAAGTAAACAGATGCATTTATGTCAGACGCCATATGTCATTACTTAGTGTACAAATGCAATCTTTTGAAAGCAACATGTTATGTGTGGTTTTCTAAAGAGTTCGTACCGGGTTTTATGTAGCAGAGGGACTTTTAATGTAAGAGCGGTTTTTTAGCATTAAATAGTTACGTTTTGAATCCTCAAGAATTTTAGTTGAAACAGTAAAATATTTCAACATTTTTAGGCTAAAAAAAAATCCTTGATATCTTGTACCGTAATTTTACAACATTTCAACTATTAGGGTTAGTATACACTAACTGGTGCTCAAACTGAAGAAATGCCTCATACATGTGCATGTCAAATATCTTCATTTTAATATGTGATAAAAATAAAACTTTATTGTCAATGTGTGTACAGCTACAGACAAAACTATGATATACATACATTCAAGTATCACTGTGAGCTTTTTTAAAAAATAACTTTTAGTAGAAATTATTTTTAAAATATTTTATCAACTAAGTACTTTGTAAAATTACAATAGGACATCCCAAGAGCTCTCTAATTTTACATTTTAATTTTCTTATCTTCCCGTAAAGCCTCATACTTATTGCATAATCAAGACACTAACTACCGTTGAGTTCTTTCTCCGGAATAATTGTTAACTTTAACTCAATATAATGTCAAGACAGATTGACTGCTTCAATTGTACTCTGAATGAATTCACACAGGCCGCTTTTTGTAAAATTACTTTTGGTTGTTCATAATAATATAATTGTAAGTCTAATCTTTGTAAGCTATTGTAACTATAACTACACTATTGTATTAGGTAAGCCTGTGATGATAGTTGTATGTGTTTTTAGATAAATAAATAAATAAACTTACCCTTCTAATCCATATAACAAGCACCTATAATATGGATGTAGCGACTACTCGCAACATGGCAAAAAGTAAAGAGCCATCTATCGGACTGAAGCGACAACAGATTATCCTGAATCGCACTATGAGAGTTTACAACGATTCTAACACATGTAAAAAAGTTTGACGGCATCCGTCATTCACACTCTGACCCTTGTTCAAACCAGCCCTCGTTATAAATCAAATGTCCCTAAATAGTCACCATCAGATCCAGCAAGTCTCTTGTCTGTCCCCCAGCAACGCCCTAAGCCGAGGTTTGAGTCCCACTATGGACCGCCCTCATAAAAAATAAAAAACCGTCCGGCTTCAGCCCACCGGGCTAACCACATTTCCTGGTCGGAAAATTCTCCCTTTTAAAAGGAGAAACACCATACCTCGTTTCTCCATAAGGAGAATTATTATTACGTAAGGTATACGAAGCTTTAACGGTTACAAAGTCTAAAGGTTGTTACTCTTTGTCATATGACAGCATTAATAGCCCTTAGTCGTGTCTTTTTAGTTAACAAACACTTATACATAAAGCCAAAAATATCACTACAGTGTAAATTAAAAAGACACTAGCCCAAACGAAGTCAATACAACGGACAAACGAAAGCTAATACGATAGGTATTCGTAAATTCAATTTGCACCAATAAATATTTCTCGTATTGTATCAAAGTTGTTCCCAACACACTTAGTTGGAGCAGTGAACAGAAATAACATAGCATCACGCCTGTATACCCAAAGGAGAAGGAGCAGAGGTGTACTTTTATGCACCCACATTTCGGCGATGCGATTATTAAAATCTATATAATAGTAGTAATTCTATTGCCGGGCGGGCACTATATCAAACTCCAAGTTGTTGTAAAGAATTTTCTATTAGGAAAAACCCAATGACAATTTGCACCATCTGAGGATCAAACACTGGATCACGGTCAGCTGCCACG
Source organism: Shargacucullia verbasci (assembly GCA_947562105.1). Lineage (NCBI taxonomy): Eukaryota > Metazoa > Arthropoda > Insecta > Lepidoptera > Noctuidae > Shargacucullia > Shargacucullia verbasci. Next base: position 4,902,711 of record OX387306.1, read on the forward strand.
CTTTTGACCACCAATGAGCCGGTTAACAGAATAACTAATGACACAGTTCGAACTCATTTGTACAATAAATAAAAATGCGCATACGCCGCCGACCGTCTCTGTTCAATACCATAACACAAAAACTTGCCGACAAACACGACAGAAATTCAAAGCATTCAAGAAATTAACAGATAAACAGTTCGAAAGATTACAATATCACTAAACTGGCAATTTGTATTCATATACCAATTACTATGTATGTCGAACAAACTCTATAGATGCCTTAAATACCAAATTCGGCTACTGATTCCAATAGAAAGATAAAATAAAGTGGCGCATCCACAGACTAACAAAATGCCTATGTAAATGAGTATGATAATTGTACATTTAAATTTATACGGTTAGTTTGAGTTATAAGAGAAAATGGGTAACAAACAATGGGCAATAAAGCCGGTTTATTATGGTTTTGAGGTTATAATTTTTAGACTTAATTTAAGTAGTATTTTTAACTAGTTATTATAGTAGGTAAGTGCAAGGTATGTTAATGTTTCGTTTCGTTTTTTTTCGTTTTTAATAAACATTGCCCCACACTAGGAATAATTCCTGTATCGTGGGTGCGTTTACAAACACGTATATTCACATACACAAATACCCAGACCCGAAACATGTATCTGTAGATTATACAAATATTTGTTCCGTGCGGGAATCGAACCCACGACACCTAGCGCAGGAGTCGATCTCTCAACCACTGCGACAACCGTGTCGTCGTTAATGTGAAGTTTTACTTTTCTCATTCTGTTGTTTTTATTTTATTTTTAGCCGTTTTATTTTTATACTGGATATAAGGGTCTTCACTTAATGGATTTATTTTCATACCCTTCAGTTATCCCTGTAAGAATCAACCCTTGTTTTTATGTAGCCCTAGTAGCACTGGCTATTTTTGTCCGTATCTATTTATAGGTATACTTGCTAAATCATACAAAACTTTCGAGCGAAAGAACTTTCCCTGACAATTTGAGTCTTATTAGAAGAGAAATAGGGAGTACAGTAATATGTTATTATTTGCTCACTTTCACAGTAATCAAGCAAGTCACATCCGTGTATTATACTGCACACAGTTATTACCTACATAAATCTAAGTGGCCCCGCCTCATTGGGCTAGTGGTCGCAAGCGGGGCTACTAAGCGTGACATTCTGGGTTCAATACCGGGGTAAATAGGTATTGGGTTTTTCTGTTAGAAAATTTTCGGTATCATTCCAGAGTTTGGAATTGTGCCTGTTAAATGGCAATAGATTCATGTTATGTATGGGGCTAAATAACGGCATCAGTGAAAAGTGAGTATATAAATTTATTTATTAATAAATAGTCAAATCACATCGATATTTATACATTTAAATACTACGGGCATTGTACAAAAGCGGTAAGAGGTAACTTAAACCCACACACTACATTGTATCTTTTTATAAAGTTAAAAGAAGCATTATCCGGATGTGACATACGGATGGACGGACCGACGGATAAACCTACATACCGGCAGACATGACGGTTGTATTCTTGTCATTCAGTTCCAGTACAGACAGCCTCAAAAAGATACAGTTATTCAAACACTTATTTTAGGAAAAGTAATGATTTAATTGAAGATACTTGTAAGCTCAATTCAAACACTTATTCTACGAAAAGTAATGATTTAATTGAACATACTTTGTCTAAATTTGTGAAGATTTAATCATGTTTTTTTCTAAAATTCCCTTCTGAATTTCTCTAGCTGTATACATTTTTAAAGGTGACTGTATCAGCCATTAATCACTATAAAAATGCTTGTACTTAATTTGAATTCCTGTCTTTCTTAACTTAAACCACTCAAAAGATGCTCAAACTGTTCAAAAACTGTCGCCTCTCCGTGTATAGATCAGATCAAACTGATAATCATATTCTATACGTATACCTATATATGTTTGTATACCTATTATATTTATATCAAGATTGTGTTAATCTCCTTTATCAATATTCATGAAACATTGATTTAAGAATAGTCTACATAATTAGAATAAAATATTTGATAGATTATTATCATTTAGAATTTATGCATACTGATATTTTTTATCTGTGGTATGATTAAATGGCGGGAGAATTATTTATTAGATACTTTAGTTTTTTAATAGCTTTGAACTTTGGAATAAATATTATTGTTTTTAAACTGGTTTAATAATTAATTATTAGACCCGGGTACGTCTTAAAACTGCGGCCAGACACCGGAGGACGGGCAGCAGCGTCCTCTCACTAATCGGTGAACCATTGCGATCCCCAAGCCGCCTGCCAAGCGTGGGGATTATAGCAAACCCTTGCATTGGGGGAGGCCTTCGTTCAGCAGTGGCCGTTTTCTGGCTGATGATGATGACGAATAATTAATCTCTTTTATATAATGTTTTATTTAAATATTTTAATTTTAAATTATTACCTTAATCAATTACATAGAAAGGTCTCATTAAACGTTATAGAACACTTTGTCATAAATGCTTAAAAACTATACAAAAAAATAGTATTAAAACCTTTCCCTAAACTAGAATAAAAAAAAGTGTTATCTGCTTTTATAACTACAGACTTTGTATACCCACTTGTCTACACGCCCAAAGCCAAAGTCGTAAAAATCGACTGAAGAAAAACTTCAACTGTTGTATTACGTTCAACAAGTTGCATATTTACTACATCAGATACGCCCGACTATTTGGACGGATTTACCCACAATAATGTGTCTAATGCGATTGGAATAAGGATACTAGATACTTAGATCCTTGCAACTATATAATAAATATACATATGGTATCTCGCCTGTATTCCCCGAAGGGCATAAGTAAACTATTGTAGGTACAAGCAATTTTTGCCAATGAATGACCGTGCATATATACTTGGCAAAATTCCAAACTCTTAGCTGCTATTGAAAATATTTCAACAGAAAATCTCAAATACACTGCCCAATTCGGGTATCGAAATCGGGACCTCACGTTCTGCAGCCGCGCTTGTGGCCAGAACAAGCAAGATATATAAAAATATAAGGCAATAACAAATCCAGCCACGGTACTTCTCCAGTACTGGGCTAAACCCTTAGTCCACCACGCTAGCCTGGTGCGTATACGAAAACTTTATGAAGCCCTCTCAGGCATACACAGGTTTCCTCACGATGTTTTTATGTTAAAACATTCCGGCAGACGCCATTTAGTTCAATGCCCTGTGACCATTATAAAAATAAAATTGATAAATGAAAAGTCGTTAAAGACTCGTAAAACTCTAGTTAATGTGTCGCACTGTTGTCTTAACTATTGATTAAATAAACGTTATCTTCACGCACGGTTGTAATGAGGTCACCAAAGTTTCTATAATGCCGCTTGCATTGCAGAGCTGACATTTAGGCTTGTAGTAGCTCTAGTATTATAAATACAGGATGCATAATATTGCTAAGGGAAGTTATTTTAAAGGAAGGCATTCCAAATGTAATGTGAATATAAAATGAATTCCTCTTTTTATAAACTTTCTTCAGATTAGGATTTATTTTACATCGTCAGTAGAGTTTATAAACAGAAATCTCATATGCACATTGCACACACACAAACACACACAGACCTAGAACAACTATCTGTAGGGCATATATTTTTTATTCGTGTCCATAGGTTACCCACTACGGCCACTACGCCAATTGTGTTTTACAAAATGTTTAATGGTTGATAACGACACCTAAATACGTGAAAGTTGCCAAAAAAATATAATGCTTCATGAAAAATTTGTATATGTTATATAGTTTACATTGCTATACCAAATATTATAATGCATCTAAAGTTCAGATTCTAAATACATATTTAAACATCGAGTAACGCCTATCAGTTTATATCTGTTCAATTTCAAGAGACTCGTTTCAGTAACACCCTGTGAATCACCTCTGACCTTAATTAATGACAGCCATTTCTTTGTTAAAATAATTACAGTAGTACTACTTTCTTTTTTAACGTTTTCTACTAGATTAGCATGGACAGTCATAAAATTAATTAACCTATGATATCTGTCAGCGACGTTAACTTTTAATTAACCTTCAATGGCGTTATACATTTGACTAAAAGCTATTTTATTGCATTTTTCTATGTTTATTGAATAAACTGGATTTTTTAGTGTTTTTATACATATATATGTTGGATGCTTAAGATATTTTAAATTTGTTTAGGTTATAATCATTAGAGATCCTTACAATAAATTGACCCGGTTACGTCTTAAAACTGCGGCCAGACACCGGAGAACGGGCAGCAGCGCCTTCTCACTAATCGGTGAGTTACTGCGATTCCCAAGCCGCCTGCCGAGCGAGGGGATTATGGCAACCCCCCTCCCCCCCTTGGGGGAGGCCTTCCTTCAGCAGTGGACGTTTTCAGGCTGATGATGATGATGATGATGATGATACATAACATATGTATGTTTGATATGAAAAGAACACCGAATTTCTCTAAGACTGATCAAGTCTAACCAGCTCTCAACTGTTAACGGGAGATAAGAAATGATCAAACGTTCGACCGACCTGTTAGAAGCCAGCGGTTGACAATATCATTGCTTTAAGAAGAGGCAGAACCCGGAGTTTGATGTTGTTTTTGACAATTCTTCTTAAGAGGTTATTTAGCCAGGAACTGCTCTGGCTATCTAGCATAATACTAACTAAAAGAGTTGTTATCAACTTACATAAGGTAACATCAACCGCATCACGCCTGTATTTCCCAAAGGATTAGACAGAGGTGTAACAATACGACTATTGTACATCCATATTTCGCTAATGTCGCCGAGACCTATATAATAAGTGAGCTTATTGCCATCTACCGAGCACAGTTAAAAACTCTGGGATGTAACTGAGAATTTCAAAAAAATGTTCTGACTAAACCCGGGACCTCACGCTCATCCGTCGCGCTTGCGACCACTAGACTAGTGAGGCAGTCAGTGTTATCAATTTATTAACTAAATAATATCACAATATACTGATAGTGGTACAATATTTATACAAGCAAGCCAAATAAAAAGTATGGCGCCATATTGAAAGTTTTGCGAGACCCCAAACCTTCAAAGAATTCAGCTCTAAACAGTTTTGTTTACATTAACAATCCTTCTAAGAAACCAGTTGTTTACAAAAAAAAAATATTTATTTATCGACAGTTTAAACATACCTGATCTTGCGGTTCCATGGCGAACCTCTGTTCTTGGTAACCATGACAACCGATGATCAAGACGATGAACGACAGGAACTGTACGCCGACATCCGGCCGAGCCCATTTCCGGTGCCTTTCCGTTCTATATTTGAATTCGGAATCAGCCCTGCGCCCGCGCAGCCCTATAAACGGCGTTCCATTTTCGAATGTCTCTTTGTATTTAGCCGCCATAGTTTATAATATGTTTGAAGCATATTGATGAGTAATATTGATTTTTTGTTTCATTTGTGTTGATTTTTCAGGAATTCTGGTTGAACATTGTAACTGAAACAAAAGAAAATTATTTTAATAAATTGAAGTTGATAAATGAATCTTTTACATTTAGACACCCACGATAAACGACTCCGTACAAAATAGTGAATGAATAAATTATATATTTCTGTCTTCTTCCCTCGCGTCGTCCCGATACGTTGTTTTCAAATCGAAATTGCTCATGCCGTGGTGTAAAAATAAGCCGTTTAGCAAGATTTAAAACGAGGCTGAGTTTTCAATGTATGTATGTAGGATGGAAGCTTTTCCTTGCATATTTACAAAACGTTTGTCCAAATTAAGTACAGTCTCAGCAGCAGCTCGAAGGTTGAAATTGTGCCCGGTAGATGGCATTCGGGTCATCCCATATTACATAGGACTTCGGCATCAGCCTTACTCTTCAGGGAATACTTATCTTTTTTATTAAACATTGCCCCACTAAGATCTATGTGTCGTCGGGTACAGTTTACAAACATACATTTCACATGCACACACACCCAGCCCCGAAACAACTACTTAACTGTAGATCATACAAATATTTGTTTCGTGCCGGAACCCGCGACACGCAACAGAGAAAGCTAATCGATTAACCACTGCGCCAACCGTGCCATCAATTTTTTGTTAAATACAAACGGTTTTGTAGGCGCCGGCGTCGCCTCACCAACTGACCTTTAAAATCACGTTTTTAATCTTTAATCTTAGGTCAAAAGTCTCTTCTTATAGATATTTTTATATTTTTAATAGATTATCATGATACCTTGTTTTGAGCCTTAAACTCGTAAAATCCAAAGACCGCCGTGGTTGACATCATAAAACTATAATTTTACGTGTTTATACTACTAATTATTTTTATATTTATATAATTATACCCCATCTAAAGGTTTAATTTGCATAAGTCTGTCATAAATTAGCCTAATCTTCCATGTAGGTATATGTAGGCTTAATGTATGCGTGTGTATGGGTTTTTGTATTTGCGTATTTATGTATCAACGCTTCTAAAAAATTTTGTGTATGTTTTATGTATGGTCGTTTTGTGATAATCCGAACATCTCGTTAGAACTGCCCCCTGCAGGTTTGATCGTTTAAATATGAGAGTTATATAAACTATAACAAATTATATAACTATTTCAGATAATTGGATCATAAGTATTTTAATTTATATTTATTTTATGATTATATCATGAATACATTATTAAAAAAAAGTCTAACTTAATATCGGTATACTAGAAAAATGTGTCCCGGAGCAAAATCACTAATTTGTTTACTAAAATACTACAGGGGTAATAATCATTTTTAGAATTTATATAACATGAAATAATACTTGTCAACAATGTCCTAAAAACAACATTCCAATCACGAAAGCTATAATTGAAGACTCCGCAATAAATCACTGTTATTTTAATAGAGTTATAATCCCTTAGACTTATCCTGATAATTCGATCGCAATATCGTAAATATGTAGTTATGTTGTATAATTTATTTATATAACTAACTTATACCGCTGACTTCCATCGTGATTATAGATTTTATTCCACCTTGTAAATTTCTTGTTGTTTTTTACGAAGTTTACAAATAAAAACGTGTTAAAAAACGAGTCGGTATACAAAAATAAAAATAAAATACCAATAATAAAAAAAAGCAAAAAAAAATATTTTTAAATATTAAGTAGGTACTGCTACATTTAATGCTTTAATTTCTCGGTAAATATTATTGCTGATATAAATTCTATGAATAAATTACTTTTATGGATTCCGATAAATAATTTACTTTTTCAGTGTGAAACTGTAACTGATAGAATAATAGAAAAAGTTCATTAACACCAACCAAAGTACTCTCTTCATTCATCAAAAGAGAAAAGAGTACATACGAATACAAAAATACTTCACTACAGTGCTAGCGACAATCGAGACACATGGTTTGGTGTGGCCATGTGTGACAGTGTCGATTACAATGATACGAGATATCTGGATGTGACAGTTTTGAGTGTGATGATAATTTGAGTATACACCACAATTAATAAAAGCTTAGATTTTAGTACAATGGATGAGATAGATTTGGTGTGATTTTAAGTTTTTGAGGAGATATTGGAGCATTCGTAATATGATTTATGAATGAAGTGTATGATTTAATGAATAGGTACATCCACAAAATAAATAAAGTTGATTTAAATTATGTCAAATAGTGTGTAGTTAGTTTATAAAAAATGTAAGCCAGCTGTCAGGAAAGTTAATAGTAAAGTTTAACAGAAACAAATTTTGTTACTACTTAATCTTTAATGAGTAACACAACACATCATTGATTTTACTTTCATCATTCAAACAACCAACTAAACATGGAGTGTTTAGTTATTACTGAAAACATTAAGTTACTCCCAACAATATTATTCTTCCGCATATATATAACTCATAAATTTCTCATCCCTTTGATCTATAGTCATAACACATTTACGACGCCCAACTACGCTCCGTACTCCCTAATATTAACACCCTTGTCGCATCCATTAACAAAACATATCTTAACCACATGGCCATCAGTCCATCACAAATATTATTTCAACGCCTCTTTTTATAATTATCTTACTTTACTTAATTATCATCTCCCACAAGATGGTACTCACATGAATTTTTGACGTTTTTTTTACGACCGACAATTTTTATGAGTTATCCGTTTTATTTCTTTTAGGTATATGTTTACTGTTATTTGTACGTGAAAGGTCTTATGATGTTATACCTAAGTCAACTGTGTAACTAAGAAATTATTTCGTAAGTACATTGGTATATACTTCAGTAAATAATTGAGTTTTACTACCATCTAGCATTCTAGATGATCTGAGCGTTTGTGGCAGCCTTAGAAACTCTACCATTGAAAGTCATACACATTTCTTAATTTCTTTTTTCTTTTTTCTTTTCACCCTAAGAGTAAAGCTCTTGAATAAATTTGGCTGATTGGTACCCGCCAGGATTAGAACACACGACCTAGAATTTGTAAATAATAGCGATTATGAAGCCACCATGTTCTGAAAATCAGATATTTTTCAGTCAGAATACTAATTAATCTATTTTTTTTTTTAATATTTCCCTATCATCATGTGCGCACCGTGTGTGGTCTGCCGATACTCTAACAAAATTAGATAAGATTGAATATACAAACTGATTTAGTGATGAATCTGTATATAAACTAATTTTCGAGGATAAAGCGGTTTCAGCATTCCATGGTTCGGGGTTCTGAGGAAAATTTAAACAATTTGAAATCAAAGGAGCGTTTACACTCGTAAAGTGAACAGGCAAGTAAGAGGGGCAATACAGTACAGTACTGAATAAAAGTAGGCAATTGCCACTTTATACTTTAATAGTATACGTATTTTCAGTTGATAATACCAAAAAAAATCCCACAGACAGTATTGTGATTGGTGGAGAGCACGAAACGGACCAATCGGAGCGCCCAACGCGTTCGATGTACTAAATCGAATTTGTCAAAAGAAACTTACACTAGGGGTACCGATAATTATGTCGCAAAAATGTTCGTTTTCGTCAATATTCAGGTGTTAATACAGAAGAGGAAAGATGACAGGCCATCTTATACTACATGACAGTTTTATTAAAAACATGATTGAAGAAAAGATAGAAGGAACGAGAGGGAGAGGAAGACCAAGGACAAGTTACATGAGCCAATAAAGGAAAAGGCTGCAGTCATGTCGTATAAAGAAGTAAAGAAGACTGCACTGGAGAGAGAAGAGAGAAAAATGGAAAGAACGTCATCAGATGCACTGACAAGAGTAAGGCTCTTAAATGAGAAGAAGAAGAATATAGGGTGCGCTATAATAACTGAATTACGTGTGACCATAGAAATTGGTTGGCACTCGTATTATACAAATGTCTGGTGATCTATATCCAGACAAACTGTGGCGCCACATACGTAATACAATAGATATTATCGCCGGATGCGTATTTATTTATTTTTAAAGTGTGTATGTAGTCCTCTATTTCTTTTCTTCATAATGGGATTTCTTTTTTTAACTAGCTTTTGCTTCAATGAGGTGCAATTCAACATTTTCGTGGACTTTGACTCATCTTAAATGGTCATCGATATAAGCCCCATGATAAAACCATTACATTTTTTTAACTTTCACATGAATTGTGGGTGCATCTAATCTCACAGGCTCAACAACTTATTACATAACATAACATAGCATCACGCCTGTATTCCCCGAAAGGTCAAGCAGAGGTGTACTATTGTATACCCACATTTCGCCGATGCTGTTATTGAGTCCCATGTAATAGGGGGCGAGCCTATTGCCATCTACCGGGCACAGTTCCAGACTCCGTGCTGTTACTGAGAATTTCCATTCAGAAAACAACTTATTAGGAGGTCATATAAAATTTTGATTCGTGATCCGTAGCGCAGAAAGCCTGTCGCTTCGGAAATCAGAATCACCACGTTAGGCAGACGAATTGGAGACTGTTGTAAGTTCTTAACACAAATCTGTTGCCTAGCAACGCAAATCACTTCTTCAACAATACGAACAGCCGGCAGATAATTCAAGCTAAGACAAGGGGACCTAAAGTTCAACGATCGCACCAATATAGATAGGAATGTAAAACAAAACCATACAGACAGACAGACGCACATTATATCTACTAATGATGGTTCTAAGGAAGAGCTTTGTGCAGTCAGAGTCATTTCAACTATAATTTGTTAAAATGAGCTGAAGTTTAATAGATTGACAGAGGAAATTAAAAAAAAAAAAAATATATGGCATCATCATGCTTATATTTCTCAAAGAGTTAGGGAGGGGTATACTATTGTACACCCACATTTCGCAGATGCTGTTATGACGTCACATATAAGGGGGCCAGTGCATTGCAATCTGCCAGACACAATTCTATATCCCTGGTAGATACTGAACTTCCCGAACCCTAATGCCATCTAATGGACACATTTCCAAACCCTGGGCAGCTACTGACAATTTCCTAACAGAGAAACGCAAAAAGTGTTTGCCCAGGCATCGAACCCAGGACCTCATGCTCAATAGCCGCAGAACAGCAATAGACCAGTATGACAGGTCTAATAAATTAAGTAATTCAGGTTATGCATGCAGAGGATTTCTGACAAAGGCATGCCATGTCTTGCCTTGTCGTTTTTTCCGAACTAAAGTCCCACAGACATCAAAATATTTAGAAAAGACACGAAGACTTTCAAACATTGCTAATTTCAAACAAAAACAGACAGACAGACACACATTGTGTTACTAATGATATTTCTAACTAAGCGATTTGTGCACTCACAACTCAACGAACACGGGAAGGCTTTTGAAGATAATTAGTTCAAGTTCATAATGATAATTTGTGATATTAACAAGGAATATACATTATGGATATATATTTAAACAACAGAAAATTGGCAAATCCCTCCCTTACCATGTTTTTACACACATGGAAAGGAATATGAATCATACCACTAGGTTGGCAACACCTGTGTCCAAACGAAGTGCTCTGGAATCAACAAATTTACCACCCGTGGTGATTGGAGTCTGTTTTTAATATTTTTGGCCTTCGATTTGGAACATAAGGGGTATTCCCATTTACGATAATAACATCGACACGATATCAATGGCAGAAACCAATATCGGTATTAGAGATGAGAGTGTGAAAGCGGTTAGTAAAAAGATATAAGATTCTATTCGACGAATCGCCGAACTAAATATGAATATTATTTTATCTTCAATTCGTCTCGACCCATTTGTACTATATTACGAATTATGAAAAATTCAGTAATTCGTCCCCTGGGACGAATCGACGAAAACCATGTAAATACCCACACAACACAAAAATTTAACTTTAAATAATTCTACTGTAAACCTTTAGTATTTCCACCGTTGGAAGATAAAAACAGACTTGAAGAATTCGCCATGTAATTCACATGCACTGTCCAATGTGGACTGGACACGATGCTATCACACCTTTAAATTAATTGCATGGGGTCACACACCGTTACTTATGTGCTCATTTAAATGTAAAGCTTAATTATTCGTAATGGCTTTGTGGTGTAGGCAGCGTTGACGGTGGACTATTCTGTCGTAGTTTCAGCTTCTATATTCTTATTAGACTGCCTCATTGGTCTAGGTCGTAAGCGCGACTGCTGAGTGTGAGGTACTAGGTTCGATTCCTGGGTCGAGCAAAGTGTTATTGGGTTTTTCTGTATGGAAATTTTCAGCAGTTCCAGATGGATACCAGATGGGTTACCATCTAGGTACCACTAGGGTTACCTAGTGTCCCACACCTGCATTCCGGAAGAATTAATGGATGCCACTGATATTGCCGTTCTAGTAGCCGACTTCTAGGCTGGGACTATCTAGATTGCCATCGACCCGCTAAGAAGAAAAAGAAGATTATTAAGAAGAGTACAAAACTAACATTTGATTCCACTGAAATTCTATTGTCAGCACAGTATAAATGGATGAATAACTTTTCAATATCCCATGTCACAACTACTTAACAGAATTCCCTCTCAACAAAACCGTATTAAAAAAAAGTCAGAAAACCCAAAAGTTCTGACAGTTACCACTCTCATACAAAACCCAGAATAATTAATGAAATTAAATTAAAAAGATAGGTTCCATCAAAGAGCCATATAATAAAGTTAAATTTGTAACAATGTTGCTAACAGAGTGGTACCAGAAAGTTGGCTGCTTGTTTACGTAGGTACCTGTAACTTTCAGGTACTGCTAATGAGGATGTAAAGCCTTAATGGCCAAGTTAGGACGGATCATTAACGGTTTTTTCCTCTGTATTATATTTGTATTAGCTTGGCTTTATTACGTTCTATCGATTTTTACACCTGTTTCTTGTTAGTGAAAGAGATTGTACATTTGTTTAGATTTTTTTGCGAGTTTGGGTTGGTACTCTATCGTATCAGTAGTCAAGATATCATGTTTGATAGTAAACTATACAGTCAGCATCAAACAGTTGTATATACGTAGCGAAATTCAAACGCTTATTCTTGAAAAGGTATTGGTTAAAATCATAAAATTTAAATGACCATGTATATGTATGCATCCACAGATATTATGTATGAAATTGGTCAATATTTCAATCATTATTTCCTCTTAAACTCGGTTTTGAATCTCGCTACTTGTAGACATCTTTTGGATGCTGACTGCACAGTTTACATACATACATATCATCATGCACACACACTCAGATCTCAAACAAGTATCTGTTGATCACACAATTAATATTTGGTCCGTGCAGGAACCCGCGGCACGTAGCACAGAAAGTATCGAAGGTATTAGATATTATTTAGGAACATGAATAATATCAACGAAAAAAGCAACATTTGTGTCATACAATAGAGATATTTCTCAAAACCAATTACTATTGTAGCTCTAGGATTTCAAAAAATTGTGATAACAGCATCCGGAATGTGTTAAATTCCGCCATTCCATAAAACAACATATCTACCAGTTAAAAAATGATGGATAGAAAATAAAAAATATAGTAAAAACGTCAACAGTTTTTAATTGAACATTTACAGGCGGAAACGCCCATACGTATTGTCATATAAAATATTCTTTATTGTAGAGCAGATGTATTTATTTTTAAACTACATTTAATAATAGGTTCTGGGATTATATTATTTAAAAAACCGTGCAGGGACAATGGTATTTAGTATATAAATACTATAATAGGCTCCGGGACATATTTATTATACATACATATATATGCATATACTTATATGACCTTTATTATAAGTTAACAAGTACACTCGCTGCCGACTACCGACTAAAGAATATTTATTAGTTTATTATGCCTAACTCTCGCTGGAGGCGCTGCATTGGGTTTTATACTAATGAGGCAATAACATAACATAAAATATAATCACAGAAATAATGGGTGTCCTACCCATTATTTCTGTGTTTGTATAGTATAGTATAGTAATATTATCGCATATTTAGAACAATTTACACATTAATGTTGTTACAGATAAGATTTTGTTAATTTTGTTATTACCCAAACCAGCCATTGCGCTTTCTTAATAATTTTAGGATCAGTCTATCTCGTTACAAATGTCTGATAGTGTTTTTAAAAAGCACTATCAAACACAATAAATCTGCTCCTAATTTTATATAGATGAAAATATCTATCGTAACTGCTTCATTTGCCTTTTTTTTTTATTAGCGTGGTGAGAACCTATCATGGGCTATCTTCCGCTTGGGGGGCGGAGGGGTGTGCCGGAATCCTACCGGCTAAATTCACCACGGTGGTCTGCCTCGACACCATATGGTGGGCCTCGGGAACTCTTAGAAGACCGCACCGAAGTGCTTCATTGGCCTAGCGCTTCATGTATCTATTGCTAGGCTGAACAAGTCCTGGGTTCGATCTATGTGTCTGGTAAACTGTTAATTGGTTGGGTGACGGCACGGTTGGCGCAGTGGTTGAGAGATCGACTGCTGAGCAACGTGTCGCGGGTTCGATTCCCGCACGGAACAAATATTTGTACGATCTACAGATATTTGTTTCGGGTCTAGGTCTTTGTGTATGTGAATACACATCGTGCCTCGAAAAGCACGTAAAGCCGTTGGTTTTGCGCCAGATCTCTCTCCGGTCGTGTCGGATTGCCGTCCCATCGGACTATGAGAGCGAAGGAACAGAGAGAGCACCTGTGTTTGCGCACACATTTGTGCTATATAATATCTCCTGCGTAGTTAGCTAATCTCCGGTGATTGGCCGCCGTGACCAAAATCGGTCAGGAGGATATTATTATTATTAATGGGTTGCCACTGTATGGAATTTTTCAATAGCAGCAGGGAGTTTTCAACTGTGCCCCGTAGATAGCCATGTCCTCGTGGTTGTACAACAGGACCTACACCTCTGCCAAACCCTTCATGGTGTAATATAGGCGTGATGCTAAGTGAAAATATCTGTATTTTTAACCAACTTCTTATTAAATAAAAACACGTGTTGTCGTACCAAAATTCAGTGATTAAATAAAGTAATATGTGTATATGAAAATCTTGCTACCTCTATTAGTACTAATACCTACTTCGTATTATATTGCGCTTAATAACATCATCTCAATAACATACAAGATGCATGTACTTACATGACCTTTATTATAAGTTAACAAGTACACTCGTTACCGACTATAGAATATTTATTAGTTTATTGTGCCTAACTGCCGCTAGAGGCGCTGCACTGGGTTTCACACTAATTAGGCAATAACATAACATAAAATATCATCACGTCATTATTCCCCAAAGTGTTAGGGAGAGGTGTAATGTACACCCACATTTCGTCGATGCTGTTATTGAGTCCCATGTAACAGCGGGTGAGCATATTGCCATCTACCGGACACAGTTCCAGACTCCGTGCTGCTACTGAGAATTTCCATACAGAAACACACACTGCCCGACCCAAGAATCCAATCCAGGACCTCACGCTTAACAGTCGCGTTTGCGACTATTATACTAATGAGGCAATATTTTATTTGATCACAAAACACTTTTGAAAAGTAGTCCAACAGACTTATTATTGATGTATAAAATATTAATATTACTTTAGAAGTCGACTGTACCTCCATTTCCAATAAGTAAAGTAACAAATATCGTAACTTTAACATCAAAAATATTATTTCCGAGCTCAATTCAAGTTCTTGGAATTCTGTCTGACTTGGATATTTGCCTGTCTTCTCGTTACCTTTACATCTGATAAGTTCTTAAAAGAATATTTAAAAGATATGGAGAGGTAAGAAAGTAAAGGTACGTACTTATTTACTAAGTTCTTAAAAGAATATTTAAAAGATATGGAGAGGTAAGAAAGTAAAGGTACGTACTTATTTACTTGAGATTTTGAAATTACAAAAGTATGTTCTTTTTTTTTTTATTGAATCTCACATGAGGACTGTACATAGAGTTCTTTTAAAAAGCAATCAGCCCTATTACGAACTGACTAGCTATTCAACTTAACGCAGTGGTTGAGAGATCGACTGCTGCGGTACCGGTCGCGGTTTCGATTCCCGCACGGAACAAATATTTGTACGATTTACTGATAGTTGTTCCGGGTTTGGGTGTATGTCCATGTGAATATTTGTGTTTGTTAACGCACTCAAGATACAGGAATAACACGTAGCGAGGGACAACTTTAAAAAAAAATCTTTCAACCTTGGCTTGAGTGATTCTCAGCACATGACAGCAAGATCTGAAGAAGCTTACACAAAATACATAGATACACGAACACAACCCAGGCTAAATAAATGCTTCATCATCATCATCATCATCAGCCATAAGACGTCCACTGCTGAACGAAGGCCTCCCTCAAGGGGGGGTTTGCCATAATCCCCACGCTTGGCAGGCGGCTTGGGGATCGCAGTGGCTCACCGATTAGTGAGAGGACGCTGCTGCCCGTCCTCCGGTGTCTGGCCGCAGTTTTAAGACGTACCCGGGTCTAATAAATGCTTAGGACATTGTTAATAGGTATGTATTCATGAAATCATCCTGTATTCTCAGTCTGAGTACAGGAAGATCTACATCCGTTTAAATCTAATTTTACACTATAAATTGAAAATGGAAAGTGAAATTTGTATTTCGAATGCCGTTTATTTCAGGCCTGAGTATTTTTTTATTCAAAATAGACTTTCGTTTGTTTTCTACCTCAATACGTATAGGTTGTAATATTATGTTCTTATTCGACCTTTCTCAGTACAGCGTTGTCCGTTTTTTATGGATTTTGACCACTAATACAAGTGTGATAGATAGAAAACCACTCTGCACCTTCTCGTTAAAATTAACTGCAAAATCCATGAAAAGAAAATCACGTTTTTTCACATACATAATTTTGACAGTTCATTTGCGTGAGACAGATCGAAAAATTTCATACTAAGCCTGCTGCTGTTAAGCGATGATACGGTCAATTATGAAGCATACTTGCCTAGAAGATTTTACGTAGTCGTGATGACTCCTTGACTGTTTAGGACAGGCCAAAAAAGGAACAATAAGTCTTGATCTTTTAAAGATGGAATGTGTTACTCCTTGCATTATCGAAGAACGTTTTTCTTTTGTTTATGACACCGATTGTACAAAATTCACCCAAGTATGAACAGGTTTCCTTACTTAAACATAATACCTACATAGATAGGTAATATCAAAGTGTAGCAAGTTCATACATTCCGGTTTTCTTTGTTCAGCGTAAGTTACAGTTTTATTACCCGAGTTTTTCATGAGAAAATGCGTTATGCAGACCAAAACGGCGTCAAATGAGCATTAAGTTTCCGAGATTCATATTTTATAGAGGCGCATAAAAGTGAAAAATTCTATTGAAAGAATAAAAAAGAAACGTTTTTTTTAGAAAAATACTCTTCTCAGACTAGTCTGAGAGAAATGTATTTTTCTAAGAATTTGTTACACGTAGCTCAGCAAATAGTTTATTATTGTGCGTATTTAGAAATTAAAGAGGTCGCCCGGTTTTTTAAACTTACATAAATAACATAGCTATGCTGTACTGAACCGGGTTTCTATTTGTTTGTGTTTATTACAAGATGTTGAATAAAATAAATAATACCTCACATAATTATTTACGCAGTCACAATAAAAATAATAAAACACGATGATTATAATAAAAATAATCTAATAAAACCTCACCTTTAAATCCAAAAAGAAACGAAAACACTTGAAACACTGAAAGCAAGATTCGATTTTCAAAATTTCAAACACTTAGGACCATGGTCCACGAACAAAAGACTCGGGCTCGCGGTTTCGGGACTCGGACACGGATTTCGGGAACCGCGTATCGTGGTGAACGCGAAGTGACTAACCAAGCGCGTATTGCGTTTATAATTCTGTGTTATATTTTTAGAAAACGCCCCCTTGTTAGAAATGTGCGTGAGCGCAGGGTAACACGTGGTCGGTATCCGGTCGAAGGGTTCAGGGATATTATTGTTTGTTCAGAAGTATTGACATACCATTAAATCTTACTATTTTGTCGTTCGCTATTTCAGCGAAAAGGAATTTTTATGTTATTTTTTCTGTCCTGCAAAAGTATTCGGAACATATTATTTTTTATTTTTTTTAAGAATCTCACTTTTAACCCGACACTTAATTTGCCAGTTGCATCGATAACATATCATACACTTATCAATCACATACAAAAGTATTGATGCGTAAATCAAACTAAAATTTGAGCACACAACAAAAAAAATTATAAAAACATGCCATCTAACAGAAAAAATTATAAACAGAGCTTTAATTGTGGCTTTTCTTCTTTCACCCTCCCACGGTAGTCGTAAAAGTCTATTAGAGAATCAGGTTACTCTAACACTCGTAGGAACTAGAATTATGTCTCGTAGGAACATAATGGAAAGACAGCAGTAATCTCTACACATTACATTAGTCAGAAGTTTACTACAATCACACTTTTATCTTTCTTAATTGCAAGCACTTCTATCATCTCTTCATTTCTCATCATCTCTTCATTTCTAACAGCAAAAACCTAAATCAATTTCTGTTCTAACAGCACGTCATTTGAATATTTCTCTACACTGAAGGATTAAATAGAAACAGGTAATCTCATACGCATGGCAAGCTATCGCCTATGATGAATGTATATAATTATGTAAAACATACTGAACTTATTTCTGGTTATCGGGCTCATCAGATCCAAACCAGAGCTGGAACTGAAAAGTTTCTGACAAAAACCCCCTATACGTGATTTTCAATGACAATTTTAGTTCAAAAATATATTAAAGATCCCGGGGAACCATAATTCAGGCCATTGCACAATCTTTTTTATTTCATCTATCAGTCTGAAACAAGCACAAACCTGTAACGGCAAAGTCTGGCGTCATAAATATAATTTATTTCGCAATAGCCGTCAAAACAGACACAACAGTCCATATGGCTGATATTCGGTTCCCATTGACTCACCCACGTGGTGATCTTAACCAATTGTTACCACATTAACTCATGGTTATAATTAGATTTATTTTGGTGTCGTGGACAATAACCTTTAGCACATAGCATGCAAATTCTGTGGGTTAATTGTAAATCTGTTATTGAGTATAAATTGTTATGAAGATTTTATAATTGTAGTTTCAATAGGATTTTTCTGGTTTTCGATGCTATACTTCCGACAAAAACTACAGATGACTAAAAAATAGACTCGTAGAAGACTTTTTTGACTTTTTGACTGCCTCATTGGTCTAGTGGTCGCAAGTGCGACTGCTGAGCGTGAGGTCGTGGGTTCGATTCCCGGGTCGGGTAAAGTGTTATTGGGTTTTTCTGTATGGAAATGGAAAGGCTCGCTCCCTATTACATGGGATATCCGATATATACGAAATAACATAACGATATCCGCGAAATGTGAGTGTACATATATAGTACACCTCTGCCTAACCCTTCGGGGAATACAGGCGTGATGCTATATTATGTTATGTAAGACTTTTTTATACCATTTGGGCGGCAAACGTAAAAACCAATTGCAAAAGTGTCCTCATTGAAAATTTTTCAATATTTCTAATGTATCTTTGTAATGTAAAAATAACAGGCAACAACCCTACCCCAACTCTTTTAAGGAAAACGATATCATCGTCACCAGGCAAAGAGCGGTTCTTGGGCCCAACACGCAGCGAGCGCCTATTGTCATTACAGATTATTTTTTTGTGGTGAGAATTCTCTTGGCCTGTCCGCCTGTGGCAGAAGAGGGGTGTGGTGGACTCTTACTAATTAAACCCACCACGGTGGTCCACTTCGCCACTTATGATGGTGAGCTTAGGGAACTTTTAGGGTACCACGCCGAAGCCCACACCAGCATCAAGTCACGGGAGAAACTCCAGAGAGATTCCCACGATACCCTTGCTGTACAGTGCACGGTGACACCTGATTACCTAGCTGATTGCCTAGTACAGAGACCACCATAGACCAACCTCATACCCCATTGACCAAAGACGCAGGAGGCATACCTAATTAAAGAATTTCAACAAACTCGCCATCTTACCTGTTACGTGAATCTGTAACAGTTTACACATCGCACTATTTCTCACGTATTAATCATCGGCTCGGTAGATGCGCGTGGGCAGCCTATAAACGCAAAAAGAATAACATCCAGTGTGTACACTATCACTAAAGTAGGGCGTGAAACACGGTGATTTTAGATGAGTACAAATGTAAGAAAAGGACAAGAGATAAAAAATATTTTATCAATATTTTTATACATAGATTTTTTTTTTTTTGTAAACCTTTGCTCCACACTATGATTTCTCCTGTATCGTGGGTACAGTTTTACATTTAAACATATATGTCACATGCACACACAACCAGACCCGCAGCCTAATTACGTAAAAAGGCGACAACAACGCGACAGCCACGCAACAGCAATCTCACTGTCAGCCAATACGTTATATGTCACAAAAATGACGTTTGACAGAAGTTATCGCGCGATCTACGCCTGTCGCTACATCGGTAATTAGGCTGCCGATACAACTATCTGTAGATCATACAAATATTTGTTCTGTGCGAGGATCGAACCTACGACACGTAGCACAGAAAGCTAATTGCTTAGCCACTGCGCCAACCGTGTCGTCATTATTTATATTATTTTCGGTTGCAGAGAAAGAGCCTGGCCAGGCGATGTCTGTGACAATAACTGTGTACAACCAAAGATAACATAGAATCACCTATATTCCACCTATAGAATAGGTTGTTGGGCCACTTTTTCGATCGCTATAATAAATAGAGTTTAAAAGAAGTTTTTATTTTAAAATATATTATATTTAATTACGGCTGCCTTATTGGTACAGTGGTTGCAAGCACGACTACTGACCGTGAGGTTCTTGGTTCGATTCCCAGGTAAGGCAGTGTTATTGGGATTTCTGTATGGAAATTCTCAGTAGCAGCACGGAGTCTGGAACTGTGCCCAGTAGATGTTACAAAGCTCGCCTCCTATTACATGGGACTCAATAACGGCATCGGCTAAATGTGAATGTACTGATAGATTTTTAAACTAAAACTATGCATTTATGTCCAAATAACAGTGTGCCAGAGAGTGTTTGAGGTTTGGTTACAAAAGAAAAAAATATATATCTCTCTCTCTCTCTCTCTTAAAATCTGTCTTTATGAAAGGTTGTACGTTGTTTTACCGAAACATTAAATCTAATTATTATCAGACGATCATATATTTATTTACACCAAAATCTATCTTGTACAATAGTAAGTACGCCTCTGCCTAACCCTTCGGGGAATACTGGCGTAATGTTATTTTATTTTTAGTAAATGTGAACTGACTTCGGCAATTTCCATAATTACTGCGTTTGGCAAGAAAAGGAGCGATAATTATAAACTATTATTAGTTTTAACAAAACTGACGACTCAAAACAATCAAGGGCCTCTTTAAAAATATTGACACATGAAAATTCGCTAATTACAAAATATTCCAGACTAAGTATATCTGTGTACCTAACAAATTATGTTTAACATACATACATCACATAGCATCACGCCTGTATTCCCCGAAAGGTTAGGCTGAAGTGTACTTATAGTACACCCATATTTCGCCGATGCCGTTATTGAGTCACGTGTAATAGGGGACGAGCATATTGCCATCTACCAGGCACAGTTTCGTACTGCGTGCTGCTACTGAGAATTTCCATACAAAAAAACCCAGTAACATTTTGCAAGACCTGGGAATTGAATCCAGGAATCCAAGACATCACGCTCAGCCGTCTTGCCGCGCTTGCGACCACTAGACTAATGAGGGAATCGTGTTTATTACAGAAATAAACACTTTTCAAACAATAATGAAACTCAAATTTAAAATTCATTTATTCAAATAAGGTAGAGATAATATTACAGACAGAACTAATTCGCCCGACCTTGATTTCCTATGTGTTTTAGCTTGACGAGATGAAACGGCCCAAAAACACTCAGCAACACTCATTTATCGATAATACATATTATGTCAATTCAACAATGATCTTAAAATAACATCCAACCACAAAAATATCTGAATCGTTCACAACAAACTGCTTTCAATTGAACTTAACTTCAAATAAAGTCCAGTTTTCCCGTCTCACCAAACACAAAATTCCCGGAAACCATTTCTCACCCATTCCCTCTCTTTTCAACCGATAAATCTTTTCCAACAAGCACCAAACCACTTCTACTCTATTCTATTTTAGATTTAGAAACGCTACGTTCAATTGTTTCAACATTTATTCAAATCGACGTCTCTACTACTGTGCCTAATTAGCCAGAAATATTACAGGTACAAAGGAATTTGGCTCTTAGTGTTAGGCATTTATAGCTCAATGTAGCGTTTAAAAATGTTCGGATAATTAATCTTGTTCGTCCAAACAAGGGAGCTCTTGAAATCATGATTAGCAATGAGATATTCTGTTTCAGCTATTTTTGTTACCTATATTGATGTTAGAAGTTACTACATATATAATTTAATCCTATCCTATCCTACTAATATTATAAATGTGAATGTTTGTGAGGATGGATGGATGCACGGATGGATGGATATTTGTTACTCAATCACGCCAGAACAGCTGAACGGATCTGGATGAAATTTGGCACAGAGATAGATTATAGTCTGGAATAGCACTTATGCTACTTTTTATCCCCGAAAAATGTACGGATTCGTAAACCACGCGGGCGAAGCCGCGGGCGGAAGCTAGTACTATATAATTTAATTGCTGAGTACTTCTCAACTCTGAAATATTATAGTTAATTAATCGTTTATTTTTAGCTGGCAACATTACCGATATTTTAATTACAATTACCTAGATCTTTTCAATTGTAAAGTATTCAAGATCTCTGGTAAATTCGTAGACAATTTAATTTTATTCTGGTGACCAATTTTTTTGTTGAAAATAGATTAAGACATTATGGATTGTATGTTGTATGTATACATTAGTAGGTATATAGATATATTTGATAAGATATAGATGATTATCTATATAAATAAAAATCAATCGTCAAAAATGTATGTAAGCGCATAACTTCAGAACGGCTGCACCTATTTGGCTAATTCTTTTTTTTTTGTTGTGTTTGTAATTGTCAGGACAAGATTTGTATGAAATAATTTTTTTGGGAAATCCACCGGAAAAGTTGGAAATATGGATGGTATTTTTGTATGAAAATCTCAATAAAAAAATGTGACGTCCAGATTGACAGTTCTGCTGTCACATGAATTGCACCCGTGCGAAGCCGGGGCGGGTCGCTAAGTTTAGAATAAAATAGAATTGTTTTATTAAACTATTATTTTAAAAAACAGACTGCTGAGCGTGAAGTCCTGGGTTCGATTCCCTTGTAGGGCAAAGTGTTATTGGGCTTTTCTGTAAGTACGGAAATTCTCGGTAGCAGCACGCAGTCTGGGTCTGTTCCTGGTAGATGGCAATAGGCTCGCCCCCTATTATAGGTACTCAATAAAGGCATTGGCGAAATGTGGGTGTATAATAGTATACCTCTGCCTAACTCTTCGGAGAATACAGGCGTGATGCTACGTTATACACCCAACCCATATTTCTGAATAACGAAATATTCTTAGAGAAAAAATGAGTGATTTTTGTGCAAAACCCCGACATAACAAACTATGAGTTATCGTCCAGAATCCTTTGTTAAAAAAATATAAATCATTGTATATGGCCGTTGGCCTACAAATACCTACTTCGTTTTAAATTCGATGTATTTATTTGTTTTGGACAAATATATCTCTATCGACAACAGTCCCTAATCTTCTTGTACAATAATGTCGATGATTTATGAGTTAAATCTCTAATAACACGCATAAATTGTCCGTCAGTTCATAAATATGAAGTAAAATCTAACCCCCTCGTCCTTAAAAAATCTAACGTTCTATAAACGCTTAATAAATCATACCTGTCATTATCATATATATTGTATGTATATTTTGTAGACTACCTTTTCTTTGTTCCATCCAATTCTGAGCTTTTTCAAGTCAGCTCTAGCTCATCGAGAAGTAAGTTTAAAATCGACTGCAATGTGTACCAAACAGACAAACAGACAGACAAGACAGCGAGATACGTGGTAATAAGCAAAATTATCGTTCACCAAAATCGATTAAGCCTTTAGGATCTTTATTGCATTTAGAAATTTTATTTAAAAAAAAAAAAACTACCCGCAAGAGCCAGTTGCGCTGTTAGTATTAAAATAAACCGGCATAAACATCAGTTACTTTGTTTTTTCGGGAAGCATCCTGTTCAGATTTGTGATGAATAAATAAAAGTTTAAAATTAGCAATTTCAGTTTCAAAAACAATCGGATGACGAACCGATGTGGCAGGCTGAATTTCGTGTGCAATGGAAAAACACATTTATCATTATTTATCTTCACTTGAGTAAAACAATGTAATAATCAGATCAGATAAATAATAAACAGATCTAATTTTATAAAATATCTATTTGTGGCCCCGAATTTGTCTGTGTGGTTTCGAAAACCCGGGAAAGTTATTAAAATCTTAGAAACGATAGCATGATGATACATATTAATTATAATTAAAGTAATACTCATAAATAGCGCTGCAATGAAAGTCTCATCAAAATCGGACTAGTCGTTTTTAAGTAATAAGTGTTCAGACTGACAGACTACTTTGTTAATTTTTATAAATAAAAATCTTTATTTATAAAAAAGCCACACACACAAAGACAAGTTTTGTATGAAAGAATTTTTTTGGAAAATCCACGGGAATAGTCAGAAATTTTGATGGTATTTTTGTATGAAATTTCTCATTCTTATTCATTATAATAAATAGCGCCCGTGCGAAGCCGGGGTGGGTCGCTAGTATAGTAGTATACGATATAAGAAACATCAAATAAGCTATAAAAGTGGCTTTAATTGAACAGAAGGTAAACTTACTTAGAAATGAGAACAACTAATGCTACGAGAAAGACGAAGTGGATAAAAATGGGTCCCTTCATGTCCTTCTTTCTCCTCCTAAAAGCTCAAATTCGCATAGATTCCAATGAAAAAAATCCTAGCATTCAGTATTAACATCATTTTATAATTATGATCACCTTATCAAAACAGTAATAAGTTAATAAAAAGTTAAGGTTGCAAACCCCTGCATAAAAAAATCCTACTAATCATACTTCCTACTATCCTACTAATATTATAAATGCGAAAGTTTCGATGGATAGATGGATCTTTGTTAATCTTTCACGCCAGAACGGCTGAACGTATCTGTATGAATTTTGGCACAGGGATAGATTATAGTCTGGAATAGCACATAGGCTGCTTTTTATCCCGGAAAAATTACGGGTGCGTAAACCATGCAGATGAAGCCGCGGGCGGAACCTACTGGTTCTATTTAAGAACATCATGTGCAAAGTCTAAGCGGCGCTACAAAATAACCGACGTTTTATTCAACCAACTATATCCAGCACCGTAAATGCCACATAGTGTTGTGAAAGCAAAAAAGAAATACATTTCCAGAAAAACACAAAAAATATCCTCATACCTATTTTAATTCCTGGTGTTCCCAGGAAATTTACCTTGAAAAAGGGGTGCAAACGTCTGGGCTTCCTTTTTGCGCGCTTTTCGTCGTCTCGCTAAATTTGTCCGCAGTGCACACCACTTTCTTTTTTTCCCCGAGTCACGACAGAATGCACCACTGTGCTATGCAAACGAAAATTGACTTTATAATTTCGAGGGTATGTTCCATTTTTGAAATAACTACAGAATTTTAAGTCGTTTTGATCTGTATTTGGATGGTGTAGAGTCGAATTTATTTCTAAGTCTAAATTAAGGATAACTGAATATTTGAAGCGTGTATTTTTTTAAGTTTATCCCTCTGGATACAATTTTGGTAAGCGTTTAATTCTGAACGGATGGTTTATGAGGTATGTCTGATATCTTCTTGTTATACTCTATTTTTATTACTTTTGCTGACGCCGCTAGTTGACCGGCGTAATAATAAAGATTATTTTTATTTTTGGCTACAAATTGCCTGCATTTGTAGCAGTGTGCGATGTATTTATAAACGAGACGACTTATTTGATTTACTTTCTTCAGCTGTGTCCATGTGTCTCTTGAAAATTCATTCACAAAAATAAATTAAGCACCAACTGAGCGTAAAAAGTTACAAAATTATAAAATCAGGACTTTGGTCTAGTGGTTGCAAGCGCGACTGATGAGCGTGAGGTCCCAAGTTCGATTCCCGGGTCGGGC
Source organism: Shargacucullia verbasci (assembly GCA_947562105.1). NCBI lineage: Eukaryota > Metazoa > Arthropoda > Insecta > Lepidoptera > Noctuidae > Shargacucullia > Shargacucullia verbasci. The sequence goes on from OX387306.1 coordinate 4,928,347, forward strand.
AAAAGTGTCATTGGGTTTTTCTGTACGGAAGTTCTCAGTAGCAGCACGGAGTCTGGAACTGTGCCCGGTAGATGCCAATAAGCTCGCCCCCAATTACATGGGACTCAATAATGGCATCGGCGACATGTTGGTGTACAATAATATACCTCTGCCTACATCCTTCAGGAAGTACATGCGTGATGCTATGTATGTATGTATGCATTGAGGGCGAAAAGTGACAGAAACTGGGATAGAAAAATATAATCCATTCTATCACCTAATTTATAGGTATTCTCATTTTTGTGTTCTTAAAAACGTTAATTACGTTAATGAAACAACTATTCTCCAACATCAAATAATTAAGAATTATGACATTACGGATTGTCCTAGTTGCTTTCTTTTATGTAGATATCTGTTGTGTGCTCAGTAATAAAGTTTATGCAGAATATATATATTCTATCCTTCCTGATGGATGGATGGATGGATATTTGTTACTCAATCACGCCAGAACGGCTGAACGGATCCGAACGAAATTTGGCACAGAGATAGATTATGGTCTGGAATAGCACATAGGCTATTTTATATTTTATCTCGGAAATGTACGGATTCGTAAACCACGCGGGCGAAACCGCGAGCGGAAGCTAGTAATCCGTAAACACATGTGTTTATGGATTATAAATGTGATGTAAGTTTTTGTACTATGTGGACTTTGGAATGATGACGGTACTTTCTTCGTTAGTAACATAGTAGGTACATAGAACTTTTGTCTTGTTAATATACATATTAATAGTAGCTTCCGCCCGCGGCTTTATTTAAATCTTAGTATAGTATAGCATAGTATAGCTATATTAGTATAGTATTTAAATCTTTAATTTCCAATAAAAATATTTACAGATGTAAGTAAGTAGTAAGCTAAATTACACGTCGTTACTCACAAGACTTAAGAAAAAAATACAGTAACTTATTTTACATACTTATCAATCGACAATTAAAACTTCCTACGAAATGTATTTTAAATACAGATGACGTAATTTTGTCCAGATCCAATCTCGAACCACTGTGCATCGATATTTTTATCCAGAATCACATACTACTGTGCACCAAAAATTCAAATTTTGGCCCGATTAAATCTTCTTTCACCGTTTGTCGAATATTTCTCGAGAATCTTGGCCCACTGGGCATTTGAATAGTAACTTGATACTTGATGCCTACATATTGATAAGCCAACAACACTCTTTAGTAATTAAAACTAATTGGTCAGTCAACCGGTTAGAATTTATGTACCTTTTTTACGATCCCTTAGTTTTTAGGGTGTGCTTATGTTGGTTAGCGAAGCGATAAGCGTAAGCGAATTTTTGGGTTCTTCAAAATGCCTCATCACTCTCCTACCACGATAGACAAGAATTGTAAAAAAGATGCTGAATTTATGTTTGTTAGAAAATTCTCAATAGCAACCCAGAGTTTAGAATAGTGGTCGTTAGATGGCGTTAAAAGCGCACCCTATTCCATGTGATATTAACACGACTTTTCCTAACCTCAGAAAATACAGGCGTAATGCTCGTTTAATTGTAATCAGCATTCATCGTAGGACCATGTTCCCCGACACTATAACAAATGTTTAAAATGAAAACGGGCGATTTCTCATACAAAAATCGCTGTCAAAAAGCTGATATGTGTCTAAACCGTCTGTTATCGTCGAAAATTGGGCCTTACAAAGACTTTTGAGTGGCTTTGATGTGCACGCGATTTAATATTCCGCTATATCATAAACACTATGCACACAGCATGCTCCGATTAATTAATATACAAATCAAACATGAGACTGTACAAGTTCTGAATTACATACTTGTTTGTTTGGTGAATTGAGGACTCATCTTTAAGTAACGAGGATGTCATAAAGTTATAAAAATTGCCTGTGTTTGAAGATTTATATATATAACTGTGCCGATTCACATTATAATTTGAGAACGGAATGAATTTATAAACTTGTATAATTATAGTGTTAAAATTTTTCATGAGAGATTTTGGCGAAATAAATGTTCCATTGTATATCTGTATTTATCCTTTAAAGTCAAGTTATATCGTTTTATATAAAAGAATATTAGTCTAATAAACATATTATGATGTATGACAAAACATTGAGCTCACAAACATTTGATTGTTTCGATGTCTTACTTATATCTTTTTGTCTCCACTCAAGTAAATAGTGTTTCGAAGATGTCACTGATTAGGGCATTCAGTACTTCTGGAATTTAAGGCATTTTGCCCTCACGTCATTTCAACTAGACACTGTACTATAAATTTCTTTTCTATAGCCTCTCATTTATTCTGTCTTCGGCCAAATTACTCAACATAGTTTCTCCACACTTCTTCTTCTTAACGAGTCGATAGCAATCTAGATAGTTCCAGCCCAGAAGATGGCTACAAGAACTTCGCTAGCAGTAGAATCATTTAGATCATCAAGCAGGAATGAGAACACCTAGGGCACGATCTTAAGTGCATCATACTTTCCATCAGAGTGTAGTCACATCAAGTTGGAGTCGTCTTTCATACTGTTTCTCAATCTATCATTCAAACTTACACCACACAAGACGCAAATTACGCATGCCTCATAATGAATTACACTTTCCAACCTCGTAACACCCATTCAGTCCAAAATATAAATTGTATATACAGAGTGTATACATTTATACAATTAAATTATGCGTATAATTAACGACGTGGTGTAATATACAAAGCAAGCAATTTGGTGAAACGCAACGACAGTGCTAACCAAGTAATGTACGCTTAGGTATAAACGCATAGGGTAGGGTTGGCACCGTTGAAGAACCTACAAAAAAGGTTACGTTCTTTTTTGTGCCTATGTTTCATTTTTACATTTATATCATTTTGTTTTTCTGGTGTGTACATAAATAAATAAATAAAGGGAGAACACAAGTTTTTTTTTTTAATATTTAGCCCAAATGTCCCACTGCTGGGCAAAAGTCTTCCACCCATCTCTATCCTGCACCGCCTCGAACCAGCTCCTCTGGTACGCGTCTTAGTCATCTCGCCACCTCATACTAGGTAATTAATTTTTAAATTGTTATTTTTTTATTTCAGTAATTTTTCAGCAAAGGAAAGACATGTGTAGAAGAAATTGGGGGAGACATTTACTCATGAAAAAAAATTTTCAGCGTATTTAGTCCTACTAGGACTCATCCCGCTTCTTGTAGAGAGAGACTGGGTTATAATCCACCACTAATATCTAGTGCCCATTAGAAAGTTATTTTTTTTGGTTCAGGTTCATGGTTTCCTTACGTTGCTTTTCATTACCAAGATACACAATCCTGACATACATCATGAATAAGCACAGTAGGGATTGAACAATAAATAATCAAAACCACATCCTAGTTTTTCCCCCACTGACACTCTAAGCCAAGAACAGTCTTACGAGAAAGCGCCCTTAACTGTTTTTGGTTAGTTTATAGTTCGCATAATATGGCTGGACAATCCTCTTGGCCTTGTCTTATTTTCTGGTTAAGTTAAAAATACTCCTTGTGAGAGGCATTTAAAAAAAGCAGTTCGAAACGATAGATGTTATAACTTTTTAAAATTTTCCTGTATCTTCCCAGTTTCCTCGCTATGTTAGGAATGTCTATCCACTTGCACGTTCGCGTTCGCGAGCAGTAATGTGGGGCTAACTGATCTGCAACTGTGATGGCCAGCGCGTCTAAAACGCTGCGAAATCTTCCCAAATAAAAACGTTTTCCAAAATATAAATATCAAAACAATTTCAAAATAAAAAATACCAATGTTTACGTTTTCGAGCTAGGTGGAGCGACGATATACGCAAGGTGGAATACGTGGCGGTTGGAAGAGGATAGCCGAGGATCGGGCTCAGTGGCGTGCATTGGGAGAGGCCTATGTCCAGCAGTGGACTGATACAGGCTGATGATGATGACGTTTTCGTATAGTGAATAAACTTAATGAAAATATATGTCACAAACCCACATGTTATATACCTAAAAAAATGTTTAAAACTTAAGAAGTAGATATTTTTTCTGATTTTCAGTTAGTTTTTTTTTTACTTATTTAATCTGGAAATGATATAAAAAATTGTGAATAAAGTAGACTATATTGCCTTTAAAATGATAGCAAAAGATTTGTATTCCATTCATGAGATGTATATTAAATAAATTGAACAAAACTCCCCGTCCCGATCTTCAATACTCGCGAGGGTTGCTTCGACAAGAAATATAGACGCCTGGATGCAGATGAGCAATTTATTCTTGACTAAGTACTGGATATTTCTTTTTTGCATTATAACACACAGATAACGTACGAAAGAGCCATATTGGCACTGTAGTACCACTAACGTAAGTCCCTAAAAATTTTATTGGCACTACACTACCCAACGTCGTTCCAAAAGCTATTATAGCTAAGCCCCATAAATACTAGCGTTCCTTCTCATCACTCTCACAATAACATATGCAAACCTAACCCAAAGACGAAGTTAGTAGACTAGCTTGGGTTTCAAGTGACAACCCTAATTCACATTCGTGTTAAAAGCATTTGCCTAATTGCCGAGATTTGTCTGAGGTATGCCTACAATGCATCCCGAGGAGCGTTTGAACTGACACCTTACTTGCCTGAAAATAATAAATTAGAGGCGAGTGCTTGCTTTAATTAAATGTTACAAGTATGTTTGACATTTCTGTAAAGTTATTGCGTTTTATTAACTTTCTGGAATATAATTTCAATTGGTAATATTATTCGTGTGTAAAGCAGACTAGTAAATTAAGAGGAACTTCAAACAGTAGAGCATAGAAACAAAAACGTTGAACCGAGTTTCTGTTACAAATTGCCATCTAGCGGGCACAATTCTGCTACACTGCTACTGAGAATTTTTGGAAATCCCAATAATCTTTACCCAACCTGGTAATCTAACCAAGGACATCATGCTGAGCATGCTAGTATGCCATGCCACTACAAAACTAATGAGGCAGTTACCTACAATACTTAAAGAAATATGTATTAGAAATATAATTTTCATTCAAAACAACTATTTATAACTTTCAGTTACAACGCAGAATTCTGCAAATATTATCATTTCATAATTTCGATTCTAAACCGACTGATGAAAGGAAGGCTTAAACTGTCAAGCTTAATATAATATGTTCCAACTGGAATCTTAATCTAAAGTACATTATAAATAGAACCTGCCAACTTAACGCCATCTATCCACGATGCGTTGAACCAACCGGCTCAACTTGTTACCAAAATAGTATTTAAATTCATAGGATATAGAAATAATAAAGAAACAAAATCTCAATTTTATTACCAGTTTATTATCAAAAACTAATGACTAATATACATTTTATTAAATCATTAACTCTAAATCAAACCTCCTTTTATATTTAAGACATCCACAATAATAAAAATCTTTTATTTAAACTCGATTTGGTTGACATTTTGGTCGTAGAAATAGATTTTATGAGTATACATCGCACGATGTTTTTTTTTTTTTTGACTAACAACTCTACCTGTTGTTAATAGTAGCTGTCTTTTTTATGATAAAGCTTTTTAATAATTGACATAATATATTAAATCGATGTTGCGACTGTTGGAGGCGTCTAAAAACTAGTTAGGAGCAATCGATTTTTATTTATTGCAGTCTCTTCAGAATAAATATAGACAGATTTTAATGAGCTGTCACAAAGGCAAATGTTAAACTTTTTTGCTACTGAATAAAATAGATTAGTTTTTATATAAACTAGAATCAGCCATTTATAGAATATCGATTTCAAATGGAAGCTTCTATGGAGATGAACCATTGAGAAAATTCATGATAATTCTTGTTACAAAAAAAAAAAAACAATAAGGACCTTAATTATTTGCGTTTTCGATTGAATTACCTGTTATTGACATTTGCAGGATTTTTTATTTATGATAAGTAAATTATTTTTCTTCAATTCTATGAATTCTTCGTCTTATAATGTCACAATAGATACTATTAAGATTGATAAAATATTTTTTATACATTTACATAAAATATTATTATAATACTGGATTCTGCAAAATTAAAAATAAAAGGGATGCTGTTTTACGAATTTTTTAAATTTTATTTTTTATTCTTTGCCCAACACTAGGATTTTCTCCTGTACCGTGTGTACAGTTTACAAACATACATGTCACATGCACACACAACCAGACCCGAAACAACTATCTGTAGATCATACAAATATCTGTTCCGTGCGGGGATCAAACCCGCGACACGTAGCGCAGAAAGCTAATCGCTTAGCCACTGCGCCAACCGTGCCGTAATTATTCTAGTATAGTAAAGAAATAAGTTATTAGTAAGTAAAATAAGGTGAATATATTACCTGTAATACTAAAAACTTCTCTAACATTATTCATTTAGTTGTGCTTAATTGACTATCATCTCTCCCGTTGATCGACTGTGGGGGTTACAAACTGGTTTATTCCGCATTAACTTTATTGGGTTACGTATAAATGTATATATTTGGAGAAAATATACGTTATGCTACATATGTTTAGACTGGGAGCCGACCCGAACATATGTAGTTGAGAAAAAATTATGCAGATAAAAATAATACAGTACCTACAAAATACATTACATTTTCTAGTAAAGATAATAAACTGTGGTAAGAAAAAATCCGCGAGTAGGAATGTAACCTACGACCTTTTGATTAAGTACAGTACTTTTTCTTAAAACAATAACGCTCATTCTTCACAGGCGTCACATAACCAATATCATTTTCTAGTAATTTAATCCAGTACTAGACAATCTAAACGCAGCACAGAATTCGCAAGACGCAATGTATCGCTTGGTACATTATGCTCTACACAAGAAGGGGTAGACAATGTGCTACCATCAATTGTATTAATTATGAACAAAAGGAGCAAGGCTGATATTTAACGTGTTACAATGGCACTTATTCTATTGCACATTGCACTACATTCATTTCTCGATTCTTTATTGCATTCCATAATGTGTTACCATAGATGGTACTAATAATTACGGAACCTGTCGGGCACAGCATAGTTAGTCAGAGAGAGCAGGAAGAGCGCTTAATTTGTCTGAATGCGGATTTAATAAAACAAAAAAAAAGGTTTATTGCAGAAACTTGTAGAACTTTCACAGTAAATCTTACATAGGAACTTGCTTTTAAATAAAAGATGTACCCGTGCTAGGAGATCCCGCTTTTCAGTGATAAATTATAAAATATTTCTTTTACAAAAATCTTGATTATTAGTCTAGTAAAGTAAAGCAGTTGGTTATAAGTAAGAAATTAGTTAAATGAAGAACTTTTTTACTTTAACTTTGCAATCACAAGCGCGGCTGCTAAGCGATTCCCGAGTCAGGCAGAGTTTTAGGCACTTTAGGTTTTACTGTATGGAATTTCTCTGCACGGAGTTCGAAACCGTGCTCGGCAGATTGCAATAGAATGGCCTCCATAGCCAATAACAAGTAGGTACAATAGTACACTCTGCCTAACCTTTTGGGGATATAGGCGTGATGCTACTAACCACTTGGTTAACGTACAGAGAGGTCGTCGGCAAGGTAGAGCAGCGCTTCTTCTGAACCGAGACAGCTTGACGTGCTTTCCAAGAAGTCAGTTTATCAGTAGTCAGAACTCAGAAAGTCTGACCCGTCTAAACTGTAGCCATAGGCACTATATAGTTGAATTATTAATGACAGTATCAGCTGCATCTAGCTATACAAGAAACTAAAACAAAGCAAAGACAAAGTACGGCACGGTTGGCGTAGTGGTTAAGCGATCGACTCCTGCGCTACGCGTCGCGCGTTCGAGTCCCGTACGGAACAAATATTTATTTGGCCATCAGATAGTCGTTCCGGGTTTGTGTATGTGAATATATGTGGTTTTAAACGCACCCACGATACAGGTATTATTCCTAGTATGGGGCAAAGTTTAAAAAACAAAAGAAAAAAGAAAGCAACTATTTTTGTTTCAGTATTATTCTACATCCAATCTCCATCCAAACTTCGCTAACTCCCTCCATAATCTATCAATTAAACACAACTAGTACAATCAGGTAATCCTAATTAATATAATTGATCGCAACAGCCTACATACAGTATGTTCGTATGCTTATGTATAACCCCTCATTGGGCTAATGGGTTCCCTCATTGGTGTTGTAACAACAGCATGTATAGTGTATAGGCCTAGTTTTGCAAATGCGGGTAGGAAAGTGATTGGGATTTTTCTGCCCGGGATGATGATGAACTCAAAAGGGAACAAACAACAAACTATCTCTTTGGTCAAGTGTAGAACTTAAATCTGGATCTCCGGAATCCAGATTCTATTGCCAGGTCGGGTAAAGTAGTGTTGTGCTGAAATTCTCAGCCGCCCGGACTCTGGTAGTGTGCCTGGAAAATGGCAAGAGAATTTATTTCATGAGACTTATAAACGGCATTGGCGAAATATGGCTTTCTCTGCCTAATCCTTCGTGGCATTCAAGCATGATACTATTCAAGCGACCCGGGTACGTCTTAAAACTGCGGCCAGACACCGGAGGACGGGCAGAAGCGTCCTCTTACTAATCGGTGAGCCACTGCGATCCTCAAGCCGCCTGCCAAGCGTGGGGATTATGGCAACCCTCCCCCCTTGGGGGAGGCCTTCGTTCAGCAGTGAACGTCTTCTGGCTGATGATGACTATTCAAGCAACAAGTCCGTGTACAAATGTTTTTTTTTTGGTAAAAAACTTGCCTATAACAATAATTCCTGTTGGTGGGTGCGTTTACAAACTCATATATTCACATACACAAACACACAGACCCGAAACAACTATCTGTAGATCATACAAATATTTGTTCCGTGCGGGAATCGAACCCGCAACACATTGCGCAGCAGTCGATCTCTCAACCATTTCGCCAACCGTGCCATCAAAATATTTTAAGTAGGTACACTAGATATTATTAGGGCCTTAAGGTCTAATTCGCCACTTTTTGTAGTAGAAACGCGCATTATCGCGCTCGTAAACCACCCACATAGAAAACTCAATGGATTAGCCAGTAAAATCAGACTCACAAAAATTAAATCTCAAAATACTATTACCTTCTTTGACGACTGTCACATCCAAATGACATTACTGTTAAGGAAATGACTTGACTATAAAAAACATACCTAACTTCAAAGGAGAGATGATCATTTCCTAGCAAATAGCGATGTTCCGTTAACGCCGGCAATATTAAACACATCGCTTCTTAAATCGCACCATGAATCCTTATAATGGTTGGGGTAGGTTGGTTCAGAAATAGAACTTGATTTTACTATATATAGCGCGACTGTATTCTCCGAAGGGTAAGTGTAGATATTATTATACACCTACAATTCGCCGATGATATTATTGAGTTCCATGTAATGGGGCGCGATCCTACTGCCATCTACAGGGCACAATTTCAAAGTACTGAATATTTCCACACAGAAAAGACCAATAGTTACCCGAACCGGATATCGAACCTTGCGGTTGCATACGACCACTAGACCAATGAGGTATATAACCTACTATATTTAAAAAAAAAAAAACATTTTTAGTCTTTATTGCTAGCATTATCCTGACCTACGGTGCCGAAACGTGGACACTCACGGTGCGAGAACTCCACCAATTCAAAGTCGCTCAGCGAGCCATGAAGCGAGCTATGCTCGGAGTCACTCCGAAGGATAAAATCCGGAACGAGATTATCCGACAGAGGACCGATATAATCGACATAGCCCATAGGATTAGTGGGCTGAAGTGGCAGTGGGCTAAAGTGGCAGTGGGCTAATCACATAAGCCGAAGAACCGATAACCGTTGGGGTAGTCGAGTTCTCGAGTGAAGACCGCCACTCTTGTAGGCAAACGTAGTGTAGGGCGCCCCCCAGCTAGATGGAGCAATGATTTGCGTAAGGTGGCTGGTAGAAAGTGGATGCGGAGAGCCGAAGACCGGGTTCAGTGGCGCTTACTGGGAGAAGCCTATGTCTAGTAGTGGACGAATGTGGGCTGATGATGATGCTAGCATGAACTTCGGAAATATACAAGTATAAATAGCCAATAAAACTGTCTAAGAATGTAATTGATTAAAGATAATCCACATTTCAAGCACAAAAAAAAATTATCATCATCTACGTAGCGTTTTCCGTACAATTTTGAGGTCGGCTCCCAGTCTAACCAGAAGTAGAAAACCAGTATGTTTTCATGGAGCGACTACCATCTGATCTCCGACACCCAATTACTGTGAGACCCTTATACTGTAAGGTTAGTTTAAACCAGTTGTCAGACTTTTTGGGCCGCTGACATGATACCGGGACAGACTGCTTAACGAATTTTCCAAGGCACGTAAGAGTGATTCAAATTATTTCTACAGTATTTTAAAAGTAAACTTTGAATATATGATATTACAATACAGTGCAAGGGGCGCTAATAAATACTTGTACTTTGTAGAACGCTAGACGATGCGCTGCTTTCGCAAAAATCGCCACTCAGATATAACAATATCTACTAATATTATAAAACAAAAACTCACGATAATCACGCATAAAAAACCGAAATAAAAGCAGCATTAATTCCAGACTCCTCCAACTAAATTGTTAGGTGCAACACTGGCTTCGTTATTCACACCCCTATTATTCACAATCAGTATTGAAACTTGTTCAAAATATAATTTACACTCAAACACTTCGAATAAAATAACATAAGAAAATCGCCTTTCGATTGTCACTTACAAAACATTGATATTTCAACCTAACATGGCCGTTATTATAATGGGTTAAAGTCTAAATTCGAATGCACGAATACAGTATTTTGCACATCATTTGCTCTGTTATTACTGTCAAGTGATTATAACTTTCAGAATATTAAATGAAGGATCTCTTTTGACATTGGCAGCGTATAATTATTGTTTTTTACTTCATTGACAAGACTTGTGTAAATTAATGATTTGTACTGGATATTATTATCGTGGGTTATAATTATTAATGTCTGAGTATACAGTGTCGATTCGATCAAAAGTGTCTATTAAATGCGATAACTATTAATATATAATTAATAATATAACACTAATTAAAAGGATGTCTTGAGACAATAACAAAAGGGCAGATAAATTAGGAGCTGAAAAAAAATAATTACTATTGACATTAATTTATCGGTGAAAATTACAAATTCCGTGCTGCTACTGAAAAAATCCAATAACACTTTTCCCACTCTAAGAATCGAACTCAAGACCTCACATTCTCCACCAGCGAACGCCTCATCAATGAGACAGTCCATTTCTATAATGGAAACAGCATAAAATACAAATACAATTTTAGGTGTTACATGAAATTGTTGCCCTTGAAATAGCATAACTAATCTCAATGTTTTAGCCAACATGTTTCCGGTTAGCAGATAAAAATAACACATGACCCAGATTTGGTTTCCTTGGTGATATTGTATGACAGTTCACAAGGTTCACGAGAATGAAGAGAAGATGGACATTGAGCAGAATATGGTCTGGATAGGTTTGTGGTGGGATAGAAAATATACAGTATTTGTTAGACAACGGAGATCACGAAGACAATCATACTGTCAGATTAACAATACACTGCAAACAAGTTAGAAATATATGAGGATGTTAAAATGAGTATATGTTAGAATCTGAATTTAATAATCACGTCAGCTTGACAAAAGAATGGATGTCAGAACATTCTTAAATATCAAACAGTATACACCATATAACCCTTTAAGTGGCGACACAACAGAAAACTAAGCATAGCAAATATAGGTACAGTAGAAAAAACTATTGTTCTTGACTCTAAAATCAATAAAAATATGTTGTCTGCTGGTATACGATAGTGCGTTAGTGAAACATCGAGAAAGGTTAAAAAGATAGAAATAAAAATAAGTGGATACTGACAAAAAGTGTACAATAAATTGTAATATAATTAAAATCCCGCTATTTAAAGTCCAGTTCCCACAAACGATGATGCACTTAATATGGTGTCCGGCGTGTCCTCACTCCCGGAGCCGGAAGAATTAAGGGATGGTAACGAAGTTAAGAAGGACCCGGGTACGTCTTAAAACTGCGGCCAGACACCGGAGGACGGGCAGCAGCATCCTCTCACTAATCGCCCCCATCACCCGCCCCCCCACCCCATTGGGGGAGGCCATCGTTCAGTAGTGGACGTCTTTTGGCTGATGATGATGATGATGATGATGAACGAAGTTCTTGTTGCTAACTTCTGGGTTCATAAAATTTAGACTGCTATTTGACTCTCGCAGAAGAAGAAGACTAGTCTATACATCAACCAGTTTCAAGGTTTCTCTTCATTGTGTTACGTAGTGTATAAATAGAATCTCCATCGCGTTGGATAAGTAAAATTAATCACTATTGAGTAATGGATGGGAATGGCTTTTGGCCGCAAAAGGCGAATTAATAAGGAATAATTTTCTCAGTAGCGTGGGCAATAGCAATAATATTGGAGTTCTTTTCATTTTCAACGCTTTACTATCATATATTTAAGTTTAAACCCATTTTGAAGTGTGCTCCTTGGGTATTTATGGGTGTGATGAAATGAAAATTTCAATGCGTAAGTAATACTGTAGTGATATTATCTTAAAAAAAGTTATTATGATGGCATGATTGGCGCAGTAGTTAAACGATTGGCTGCACTTCATGTCACGGGTTTGATCACCGTACGAAACAAATATTTGTATGGCCTATACATAATTGTTTCGCTCTGAATCAATGTGCGTGTCAGATATTATACATACATATATCTATGTTTATAATCGTAATCTGTACTTATAATCGAAGCTTGGGGGTACTTTTATTTAAAAAAGAAATCTGTCTACTTCCGAAGACGTGTAAAGCTAATATTTTTCACACAACAGATTGGACAAAAGGCCCTAATTTTCCCGGATATTGCCGACAATTTGGGAAGGTAATGATGTAGAAAATTGCGTCAAATGATGCGACTGAATAACGCACGTAACGCAAATGATGATTTTAGTTCTTTTATCAATCGTTGAACTTCACGCTGTTGACTGAGAATCGGGCGATATCGCGCCACTTGGGAGAGCCCTATATCGAGCACTAAACTGTGCCGAATTCAAGCTCTAGAAGGGCAATTCTCGCGTGCTTCAACATTAGTCTATTTTAGAGATCTCTTCCGCTAAATCTCGAATGTTTTTTTTGCGTTTAAGACGAGAATTCGGAAAAGAGTAGGTACGCGGGATTAGAGATGTATCTCGGTTTCAACAAGATCTCTAATCGCGGGAGTGCAACACAAACAGTGCAACAAAAGTCGAAACTTTTGTTATTTGACGTTCCAAATTACAATATGTTTGTCGCACAACCGGTCCGATTCCCACGTCCATACAAATATTTGTATGGCCTACAGGTATTTGTTCGGACTGTGGGTGTTTGTGTACGTGATTTGTATGTGTAATGGAAAGGCAACTCTGACACAGGGAACTTTATTGACAGACTAAAGAGTGAAACAATTTTTTTTTAAGTTTTGTCTCAATATTGGCGGTTAGATTACACCTTTGACAGGTCATATTTTGACGTTTGCTCTCTTTGTACTGCAAACTGTCATAATAGTTTATAATCTTCTAATTAAGTAAAGAAAATCGTGAGGAGACGTGGTTCGTTGTGCCGTCTGCTAACATGTATATACAAGCGTGATAGAGTAAGGGCCATATTCACCGACAACATAACAGATGCTTAAGTTGAAATCAGATGTTTAACAACAACTTTTGTATAAACGACCGTTTTCATTTTAAACAACTGTTATATTATTGGTGGATATAACCCTTTATCCCACGCTCCATAAAAATAATTGTACATAGACTTTAGCCCAGGCAATTTTTTTTATCCTTAAAAATAGACCGGATAAAAATTTTCTCGTTCAAGTAAAACGAGACATTTTTATTCGGTCTATTTGGTCAATTTTTATCCGGTCTGATTTTTATTAATGATAGACACTTTTCGTAATGATCGTTGACCATTACTTATCATTTATTAGAGCCAGAAATATGCTGCCTAAAAAAGGATACAATATTTCATACCGCCTAATCTACTCTTGTAACATGTCTCATTTTTATTAGCGATATGATTTACAACATGACAACTCATTTGTGAACTAATTAAGATGTTATTTTAAGCAATAAATAACTCCTATATTCGTATATGGGTATGTCATAAATAATTTATAAATGAGAACTCAAAATTTCGACACTAGGATGTGATTATATAATTAAAAACGTCGATCTAAAATTATGTATCGTTAGAAATTACGGGATATCATTAAATTATCTTAATTATTAGTAAAGCCCGGATACTCTTTTCCTACTATAATTATGTTTTTTGTCTGAATATCAAAATATAGATAAACATTGAAAGGTCATATTTTTTATATTGCATATTTGTTACGTTTTATGCCAATATTGTACCGTTTACTTAAGTTCTTGAAATTAATAATTACTGAAATAACTTGAAAATAATGTTCATACCCCCTATTTTCTCTTTCATTTGTTGTACAAAGCTTTGTTTAAGGCTTCCACGTACTCTCTTTTCATCCTTTTCCTTCTAAAATTGTCAAGTTGCCAATCGTATTTCTCCTCTAGTTATCTATGGTTCTCAACAACTTTTTTCCTCGATAACCATTGATAACACTTGTTCATTGGTTTTCCTTTCCGTCCAACGTCGTAAGAGGTCAAAACGAAAGCAGAAGATAGAGAGCAGTGGCGATTGCTTATCCGACAAGAGCTGAGCCTTTAAATTAACGATAACAAGAGAGTTACGAAGTAAATAGCTTACTAAATAATTCGAAACGTCTTTGTGATATTTATCAATGAATTTAATAACGTCAACTCGCTGAATTATAACTGTTTATTAAAAACATGCCATATGGTCCCATAAAAATAATATGCCAAGTCGATTTAAAAATGTATCGAATTTGTCAACTTATCGATACGATCAATCGATATCCTAATGCATCGTTGAGTTAACACGGGTTTAGATTACCGATAACGATAGCTTTATGTTTTGTCGATCGTTATTTTTTGTCTCGTTCACCGTTTTAACGAGTTGTTAATGATGTCGATGGTTTATCTTTTGTTTAAAGATGGTGGGAAATGTCGCATTCCGTCTTTTGTCTTTTTAAGATTTTATTCATTAGTGCTGTGTATTTTTTGCGATAGTTTTTTTTTTTGCTTTATTTTATATGTTGACATCGTGTTCACATGTGCAAACAAAACTGGTGCGTAAAAAGAGTTGATTGTACAGTTAGCATCAAAAAGATGCACTTAATAAAATTCAAAAGCGATCATTAGAAGAAATAATGATTTAAATCTTGACCAATTTTACACATAAATAGTATCTGCGGATACACCAAAATATATAGTCATTTAAATTTTGTGCATTTAACCAATAGTTTTCCATGTATTAGCGTTTGAATTTCGCTACATGTGAACATATTTTTGATGTTGACTGTATTTTTTTTTTTACTTTTTTTTTGTAAAATTTAAACGTTTCCCGTTTAAGTGTTTCACGACCATACTTCTTAAATTGATATGTAAACTATTTACCGAAAATAATTGCAACCCCGGTATTGAGTTATTAAAAAATTAAAAAGCCTGACATGAGAATTAAACTCGTAAACTGCGATTGCATTTACTAAGATTGTGATATAGTATGATATAGTATATATGTGTACATATATGTATATGTGATATATATATATGTATATGTGATATAGTGTGATATAGTATTTTTTATAATAATTGCATTTTTTATTATCGCCTTGATTCCTCAAGGCGATAATAAAAAATGCAATTATTATAAAAATACTATAGTCAGAATACGCTATAATATGTCACAGAAAAAAACATAAAAAATGCAATTATAATAAAAAATACTATACTTTGAATAAGCGATAATTTGTCACAGAACAAATCCAATCACCATAAAAATCACACAATCATTACGCGACTCTTTGATTTTCAACTGCTAATAACCAATCAGCTGAGTTCGCGAGGTGAAAAACTAGATGGTGATTTACCAGTCCCGCCCTGTTCCACCCTAGGTTGAATTTCAGGCGGCTCAGGGGTACAGCACAGAACGGGTTTTTGAACATACATTTTCGTGGTTGTATGGATTTATAATGTTGGCTTACCTAGTATCTAATTTAGTAATTTCGGGAGACTATAGATTAAGATTTTTTTTCGTTAATTTAACAAATAAGTTTATCTAGTATTATCACTATCACTAACTGCCTCACTGATCCATGTGTAAGGTCCTGGCTCCGATTTCTGAGTCAAGCAAAGTGTCACGACTTCTTCGACGACACTGTTGGCGCAGTGGCTAAGCGATTAGCTTTCTGCGCTATGTGTCACGGGTTCGATCCCCGCACGGAACAAATATTTGTATGATCTACAGATAGTTGTTTCGGGTCTGGTTGTGTGTGCATGTGACATGTATGTTTGTAAACTGTACCCACGACACAGGAGAAATCCTAATCCTATCCTAAAACTGGGTTTTTCTATATGGAAATTCTCAGTAGCAGCACGGAGTTTGAAACTGTGCTCGGTTGATGGCAATAGGCTCGCCCCCTATTACATGGGACGGTATCGGCAAAGTGTGGGTGTACAATTAAATAGTACACCTCTGCTTAACCCTTCGGGGAACACAGGCGTGATTCTATGTTATGTTATGATTTGGTGAACTGCGCTAACTTGTCTGAGAACCAGAGTCCAACTGCAAATCTTAATAGGTAGATGACAATATACCGTTAATAACGACCGCTTATTAAAAACGTAACGTTTTCACATTGCGTTTATGAATAACTGGTTACAACAGAAGCAGGTTCCAAACTAGTTTTAAATGCAGAGCAATCATATGCGGTAAAGTTGGCGGCAAAGCGATGACTCGTTGGCACTAATTATTTTAATGCATACTTTTGACCGTGTTGCATGCAACCCTGAATTTTTTTACTTTTACACAGTACTAGACATCTGGGATTAAGGAGTAGTTTGAGGGTTAACAAAGCTGGTTTTATGGATAAATATTCTTTTGAAGGACTCGTCCCGTTATAAACGTGATATCAATTAGTTTGTTACGTCAACACAATTATGGTATAGATTATAACGTTGCTAACTGCTTTATAAGTCTAGTGGTCACAAGCGAGGCTGCTCAGCATGAAGTCCAGAGATCAATTCCCGGGTCGGCAGTGTTACGAAAATGTACAGGAGCAGTTCGTGAAATTGTGACCGATAGATGAGAGTGGTCTCGCTCTCTACGGGCAGTTGCGTCCTCTCACTAATCGATGAGCCACTGCGATCCCAAATGCCAAGCGTGGGGATTATGGCAACTCCTATTGGTATACGTTTTAGGCTGTTGACACAAAACAACTGTTATATGTATTCGTATGATACCCGAGATTTACTTGCTTATCATTCTTTCCGAGGCACGTAGGGGTATCGTGTGTGAAATTGGTCATCCATCCGAGTACTAATCGCAGCAGGTGCTGCTTAAACTCGCAGATCAACTGATCACCAACATGCTACGAGCCCCTTAAGTGTGGTAATTTTATATTTATTGTAATCTTATAACTATAGTATCTTACATTACGTGTGATGTAGAGTTTAAGTTTCACAGGTTTTTGTTTTGTATAGCGTAAAAACTGCGTAAAAACATTTTACACTAAAAACAAAAACACGTTCTGTAACTTAACACCGCATTTTTGCTCGAAGACGTACAACGAAGACATGCGAGGAAAAAACTTAAAGAAATATTGATTATTGAAGCCCCGACAGACCTGTTGTTTAGATAATTCTAGCTATTACACAGGCATTTGCGTAAACTGCAAGTTTATATAAATAAATAAAAATGTTCAAAGGAAAAATACAGTATGTAAAAAATTCGCTTTGTTTTTCAAATGATTTTTCTGTTTCATGTAACAAAACAAGAAAAATATGACCCATTTTAGATGGCAGCTAACAACGTATTTGCTTCAAGCAGAAACTAAATTAAAATAGGTTATAAATCCGCGTAAAACTAGCAACAAAAAACGTCGTAACTCGAAAAATAACGTAAAGGCGCACAAAATTAGAGTTATCAAACAATATGAACTCCAATAAAACACTAGGTTAACATCAAAACAGAAAAAAGAAGAAACAAACTGCATTCCATATTCAAAAACTTTAAAGAAAGAACGCACAGAATGCATAATTCCAAATTGCCATCGAGCAACTAATAGATGGAATTGTTAGCACACCGATTTTTATTCAGATCCAGTGAATTATGTAAAGCATATCGCTTGTGTGGGTCTACGTGGCCAGCATTTTACACGTTCTACAAGAATAGGGATAGCAAATAACATGTCGTGTGTATTTTGGAAATACGCGGCCCATTGTTGCGTCGCGCAACGCTGCGAGCAAGATTTAGATACGTATTCACGCCACTGCTGGATATAAGCCTCAGTTTAAGGATCCTTATAGCACGGAGACCTTTTTCGAGCAGGTATACAGGTAATAACGGATTATTACGCAGAATAAATGACTCAATGATCGCTTAACATCGCTGAACAATAATGAGAAATAATCGAATTTTTAAAAGACATTTCGTTTAAATTTCCTATCGCAGTCCACAATTGGACATTATTTGCCCACACTCTCCAGTTTTTTAGTGAGCACGTAAAAGACTGTGAGTCACAAAAGTCGTTTTACTTTGTTAAACCAACTCATAGACTGTTATTATTACAGTGACCCATTAACAATGTCATAATAAAAGACACACATTGTGTGTTTTGAGATAGTACGTAGTAGAGGGTTATAGAGTGACGTAATAGTGACATAGTGAAAGAAAATATTTATCGTGTGAGTCTTAAGGTGAGAATTTGATATGGGAACAAAGACAATAATTTTCTTAATTGATTCTATCTATAATGATTCTATTGACTTTAGAACTGATGTTGTTTACGTTTTGTCACACGTGGAAGAGCAATAACAGTGTTCTTACATTAGAAGAAGAAAGAAGAGAATAATTGTTTTTTATTCTCATATTAAGATTTAGCGTAGGTACATCTTCGGGACCCGGGTACGTCTAAAACTGCGGCCAGACACCGGAGGACGGGCAGCAGCGTCCTCTCACTAATCGGTGAGCCACTGCGATCCCCAAGCCGCCTGCCAAGCGTGGGGATTATGGCAACCCCCCCCCCCCCCCCCCTATTGGGGGAGGCCTTCGTTCAGCAGTGGACGTCTTCTGGCTGATGATGATGATGATGATGATGACATCTTCGGATGGCAAGGACTGCTTCTTTGGTCTAATGGTCACAAGCGCGACTACTGGTCGAGGTCTTAAGGTTTGATACCCAGGTCGGGTAAAGTATTATTGTATGTTTCCGTTCGTATAGAGTAGCAGCTCGAAATTTGGAACTGTACCCGGTATATGGCAAATAGGCTTGCCGCCTATTAAATGGGTATAATAACGGCGTCAGCTATATGAGGGTATATAGAAGACCTCAGCCTAACTCTTGGGGGAATATAGGCGTGATGTTATTATAAAGAAAGTCGAACTAAGTAGATTAGTAGCTGTCAGCCAACATCCTCGCCAAATTGGCCTCCCGTGTATATCTTGTTTTTCTTCAACTGGTACTTCGCGTATCTATGCAAATTGCAGTACAAATGCTGGCCGCACTCGCTCGTTGTTTTTACACAAACAATACGAAAAACGCGAGACTAACAAGGTTTTTTTGGACGAAAAAATAGGATTTTTTCCTTCGTCACATAAGTGGTGAAAATTTTACTTATCTTAAATTGAAGATAAGGCTGCTTATTGAAGATAAGGTTTGCAGGTAAAAGTTGGAATTTGGGTAATTTTTTGGGTGCGCTGAAGCAAAATTACTTAATCTGAACCAGCAGACTTAGAGATCGGATACGACGCCTACATCTGTATTATTACCTAGATTTTATTCTATATTCAGTAGTACCTATATGTATATATATTATATACTGTATAATATTAAGTTCCTTGCCGGTACATTCTCCTAACATTTTAAAATCGTGCTACTTAATTCGCGTCGTAGTCTAAATGTTCGGCTAAAATTAAAACTTGATTTGTAAACGTTTTTTACATCTCTAATTTCCTTTAGCTCTTTTAAGAGATATCTATAGCCTGACAAATTCGTTTGCAACACTCCCATGGTTTGCGGGCGACGGGGGAGAAAAGATCGCGGGTGTGCCAGTTACCCCGCCTCGCGCACACTTGTCACCACCCCCGTTTCGTCCTCTGCCGCCAACAGACCATGGGAGTATCACGAATGAATTTGCCAGTCTATAGAGACAATCAAATAATATTAACCGTTTCAAATCAAATAAAATCATCTATTTTACGAATATCACACACATACATAATAATAATCCTTTATTGCCAGTAAAATAAAGGTGTTACTGTATGACATAAAAGTTCCAAAATATATTAAGCCGAAAGGCATGTTAAATATCAGTAAGTAACAGTTAAGTATTACTAGCCTTTTCCCAACTACATTGGGGTCAGCTTCAAATTCGATTCGTCGAGTCGAAGCTCCAAAGTCTTGAGCATCGACGCCGAGTTGCTGGCCTGTCGGTTTTCTATCGGTTGCATTTTGGGGAGTGTGCGACGGAATTACACAGTTTAATTCCGCCAAGCCCGTTCCGTCACCGGACCACGAGACGGCGCGCGGCGATGCGCCACCGGTACATGGTGGACATCCCAACCACACGCACAAAACGTTTTGGGAACACATTCATTGTGCGTACAGCTAAGGAGTGGAATTCCCTGCCAGAGTCTGTGTTTCCTGATAGCTACAACCTGGGAGTCTTTAAGTCAAGAGTGAATAGGTTACTTCTAGGCAAGCGTCCTACATCTTCGACCACATCATCGCTTACCATCAGGTGAGATAGTGATCAAACACGTGCCTATCAAGAATAAAAAAATAAAAAAAATATCTAACCGGTTGCGGCTGAATATCAGTATTTTACACGAAGCAACTGCCTTCTGACCTCCGCCATCCAATTACCGGGAGACACTGATGCTCTAAAGTTAGACTGGTTGTCAGAGTTTTTGGGTTACTGACACCCGTAACAACTATCATAGGTCTGCGTATGAAACCCGGGACCAACTGCTTAACATGCTTTCCGAGACATGGAGGGGTCTTGGTATGTGAAAAATGGTCACCCATCCAAGGAGTGACTGTGTCAAGCACTGTTTAAGCTCGCAAATCGATCCATCTGCGTGGTATCTATGTAGCTACGAGCCCCTCTTTTTTTTGTATTATTTGTTATAATTTCAGAAAGGCTCACAAAGGCACACAATTTACACAATATTTGGCTTCCCAATAGCTCAGAGGCAGATACAACTCTATTGAACAACTTTTTTTATAAACGAAAAGGAAAAATGTACAAAATAAATGAATAGTTCAATCAAGAGAAATTGCGTGACAAAACTTACATATGTATTCACAAAATAACCGGTTCAACGGAAATGAACGGCGAATTTTGAACACTCTGAACAAAACAAGCTAGGATTGTGTATATAGGCAAATACATGACCTTACCATGACGGCACGGTTGGCGCAGTGGCTACGTAATTAGCCTTCTGCGCCAGGTATCGCGGGTTCGTCGTTCGTTCAACATAACATAGCATCACGCTTGTATTCCCCGAAGGGTTAGCCAGAGATGTACTATTCTACACGGCGAGAACGAGCTAATTAACATCTACCGGGCACAGTTCCAGAGTCAGTGCTACTCCTGAGATTTTCCATACAGATAAACCCATTAAAACTTTGCTCGAATCCAAAATCTCACGCTCAACAGTCTCGCTCACGACCACTAGACCAATGAGGCAGTCCAAAATTAATTCATTATCCGAAAAAAATCCATTTTCTTGTTATATTTAGTGCGCCTCATTTGTTAGAAAGTGACGATGGTGCCCAGGATGAAAATGGTGCCCAGGATGAAAATGATCATGTCTCTGAATTTCGTACTAAGCTCAAATGGTTGCCCATCATATCCTTTCGCTACTGTACAATATATTGTTTAATCCCTTTACTCCTTTTTACCTGAAAGAACGGTTTGATTTCCTCTGTGACACGCATTCTAGATCCCTGAGGTCATCAGAAAACCTGGTGCTTAAAATCCCAGCGCATACTTCCATGTTTCGGAGTAAGTCTTTTTCCGTACAAGCTGCTTGCCTGTGGAATGCGCTTCCAATTAATGTGAGGCGAGTACAATCTCTACCAATATTTAAAAATCTCCTTAAGAAACATTACCTGGCGCTATTATAGATTACCCCAGACTTGCTTCTTCTTGGCTTGCAATTATACTTATGTCTTCGTTGTGTTTATGTATCTATTCATATTTATTTATAGTATGTATATTACTTTAGCTTCATAATATTTTAATTTTTTACTTTCATTTTTTAATTGTACATCCAGACTGCCCGTTGTCTTTTTAACCTGCTTCCATCAACTCCATTAGGTTGCCTGGAAGAGATCGCTTTAAGCGATAAGGCCGCCCCTTGTACATTGTCTATTATGACTCCTTTTGTTAATTTCTTTTGGTGTACAATAAAGAGTATATTATTATTATTATTGCTTACAATATCTAATCATACTGAGGTAACACGGCCTTCATTTTCTCAAGACGGTTGAAATCTTCTACTAGGAGTTTAAAAAAGCTACATATCCATAATAGGCTTAATGCTGCCTTGAAAATAATCATGTATGACCAGACGGGCTAGTTTGTGAACTCGTCTCACTACACTGTATATGGTAACTAGTAGAACTAATAAGTATCAAGATTATGCGGTTGAAGTATGCGGTTTATGTATAAGCAATTTCTCTCACAACCGCGAATTTAAAAAAGGTATTTTGGAAATATGACGTGTTCTAAACGTTACTTCGACTTTGCCCTGTGCACCCAATTCTCCTGGCGGTTTCGGTGTCCTATTACACCCTTTCTGTATGACAAATTCTCTAGGAGGCTGGTGAGAAATGTACGTTACTGATGATTACCACCACTCAACAAAACCGACCTGCATACTATACTTGCTTGCCAGCTACGTCGTGACGATCCATTTAAAAGATGCCAGGATTATGGCCAAACGTTTCCAGTATCAAGTTGGTTTTCGTTGCGTATTTTTCATTTTACCATATTTGTAATATAAACGTATATGTATTTTTTTTTTACTTCAGTAGAGGCCATTTATCTTGATGTTCGTATTGGAATTATTACTCAGTGTTGTAATGCTTTCAAATTTGTATCCCCATTCACTCAAAGATCCCTATTCACTAAATTTTACAGTGCTTAATTACGAGTACTATTTTATGTTACTGATATATTTCTACATAGTGGTAAAAGCGTGAAGCTGATTTCTAAATAATGTCTTTCAAAATATTGCGGAAAATATATGTAGGTATATATGAGATTGATAAAGTTCAACACCATTTGATCAATCACCATGAAAGTTGGCACTAACCATTTTGCTTTAACTCGCCAATAGATGGCACTGCAGTGATTCATTTTCTATATGCCGTTCAACCGAGCGTAATTACTTCATCCCGACTAAAGTACTGAACCGATCGTTAACAAATTTTATAAGAAGGTAAACGGAGGACATAGGCTTATTCAGTACTAGCTTCCGCTCGCGGTTTCGCCCGTGCTGTTTACGAGCCCGTACATTTTTCCGGGATAAAAAGTGCTATTCAAAACAAGAGATCTATCTCTGTGCCAAATTTCCGTTCAGCCGTTCTGGCGTGATTGAGTAACAAACATCCTTCTATCCAAACTTACGCATTTATAATAGTAAGTAAAATTATGCAGCAAAACACTAATTCGATAATAAATATAATAATACGCAGACGAAGTCGCGGGCAAATGCTATTATTATATATATACATAAAGACTTGTCGCCAAAATTCTAAACGAAACTTGTAGATAATTTTTTGTAGGCATAGGCCTTAAATTTCTTGTTTTACAACTTGGGCAGGACCATTGACATACCACTTTTTCCCATTACATTATTCTGAGGCAAAGAAGACCCCGTGCGATGCCAGAGACAATTATCGTTTTAATTGTTAAACTTAACAATGTCTATGAAATCGATAAACATCCCGTACCTTCCCACGGGCGTGAAATACTCGATTATCTGTTTTATCGATAAACAGTTGTCTCAGCGGTTCAGCGACTCTGTACAGTCCTACAAAGAAATAGGTATACCTTCACCCAGTATGTATTTTTTTTCGACGGCACGTTTGTCGCATTGGTTGAGAGATCGACTGCTGAGCAACGTGTCGCGGGGTCGATTCCCGCACGAAACAAATATTTGTATGATCTACAGATAGATGTTTCGGGTCTGGGGTTTGGGTTGGATGTCTTTGTGTATGTGAATACAAACCGTGCCTCGGAAAGCACGTAAAGCCATTGGTCCTGCGCCTGATCTCTCTCCGGTCGTGTCGGATTGCCGTCCCATCGGACTATGAGAGTGAAGGAATAGAGAGAGCACCTGCGTTTGCGCACACACTTATGCTCTATAATATCTCCTGCGTAGTTGGCTAATCTCCGGTGAGATTGGCCGCCGTGACCGAAATCGGTCAGGGGGACATTATGTATTTTTGTTAACGTTTCCCCACTCTCTGGAGTAATCTAACAATCTAATCTAATAAATCTTTAGGAAAGACTGTCCGAAGGTTCAAATTAGCACTTGATAGAGAGAACTGGAGGGAAAGTAGAGATAAGGATAGTAAGGCCTTTGGCCTACATTGGGACATTACGGGCTATTAGTAATTAACAATAATATTACCTATAGTCCAACTATTGTGGTCAGGTACATAATATCCTCGAGCTAGGTGGAGCGACAATATACGCAAAGTACCTGGTGGCGGTTGGAAGAGGATAGCCGAGGATCGAGCTCAGTGGCGGGCATTGGTAGAGGACTATGTCCAGTAGTGGACTAACACAGTCTGTCGATGATGATGATGATGCCATAATATACTAAGAAGACTTCATCTATATCGAATGACTCTGTATATTAATCTCTTTGCTCGTCTGTACTATATAGATTACGACTTTATGAGCTCTATTTAGTCGTAGTTAAATGTTTATGGTATGGGCAGTGAATTAATTAAGTGATGCAATTTTAAGGCTTAGTAAAGTGTGATCCTCTGACGGTTCGATTCCCCGGTCGGGAAGTGTTATTGGATTTTTCTGTAAGAAAATTCTCATTAGCAGCACGGAGTCTAGAACTGTGCCCGGTAGAGGGCAAGGCGTCTTTTTTTTTTTTCAGCATTTTTAATACCTAACATAACTTAGCATCACGCCTGTTTTATCCAAAGGAAATGCAGAGGTGTACTATTGTACACCAACATTTCGCCAGTGCCATTATTGAGTCCAATGTAATAGGCCGCCTATTACCATCTACCGAGCACAGTTCCAAACTCCTTGCTACTGAGAATTTCAGAAAATCCCATTAAACACTTTCCCCGTCTCAGAAATCAAACCCAGGACCTCACGCTCAACAGTCCCTTTTGCGATCCACTAAACCAGTGAGGCAGTTTTAATACAGTTCTCAAGATAAACGAATAACGCAAGTATTTTCTACTAAGAAACTTACTAATGGACATTTGTAGGGCGTCTGTACTTCCGAGTTAATAAGATTTTTACATTGAACATTTGAAAGACTTCCCTTTGGTATTAAATAGACCTAATATACAAGTAATGTTGTAGAGCGATACTGAACTGGGATTATGAGAAAAATGCCGAGTGTAGCTAAGGCTTTATATTTGGGTCAAGATGTAAAAGACACCGCAGAAAAATAAGGTATTAAAGACTTTTTATGTATAAATATTTAGTAATACTGCCTCAATGGTCTAGTAGTTGCAAGCGCCACTGCTGAGCGTGAGATCCTTGGTTCGATTCCCGAGTCGGACAAAAGTGTTATTGGGTTTTACTGTATGGAAGTTCTCAGTAGCAGCGCGGAGTCCGGAACTGTGGCCGGCAGATGGCAACAGGCTCGCCTCCTTTTACATGGGACACAATAACGGCATCGGAAAAATGTGGGTGTGTAATAGCACACCTCTGCCTAATACTTCGGGGAATACAGGCGTGATGCTATGTTATGTTATATATTTTAGTAATGAATATTCCTCATGATAGAGAAGTTTAAAAGGAAAAGTAATGGCTGTTGTCCAGCATACATAAGTTCACGGCTGTTTTCCTCAAAGGATTAGGCAGACATTTCGCCGATGCCGCTATTGACAAATGTATAGCACCTGAAACAAATAGGTATCTGTAGGCCATACAAATATTTGTTTCCTACAAGAATCGAACTCACGACACGTAGCGCAGAAGTCGATCACTCAACCACTACGCAAACTGCAGTGCCACTTTATCCGAAACAACTTTCATAGGGGTACGTCTTAAATCTGCAGAAACCGGACGACTGGCAGCAGCGTCCTCTCACTAATCGGTGAGCCACTGCGATCCCCAAGCCGCCTGCCAAGCGTGGGGATTATGGCAAACCCCCCCTTGAGGGAGGCCTTCGTTCAGCAGTGGACGTCTTCTGGCTGATGATGATGATGAGGTATTAAAATTACTATCCAACCGAATTCTTAACCTGCTTTATGAGGTTACAGCACTTGTATAAAAAACAGTCACCTATCCAAGATACATTATCAAAAATACATTATTTCATCCGCCATCCGCTGTGGAAGGTAATAAATTACAATATTTGCATGATTAATCTACAAAACCATCAAAATAACATTCCATTAATCTACATAATACATTTTTCCTGTCACTCCTAAGGGACAATGTACTAGATGGCGTAAAACATTGTTTAGACCGTTTTAATAAATGTTAATTGACTATTCCTGGGTGACACATCGGAGCAATTTGTTTGTCTCTTGTTTAGTGATTAGTGTGATGTTTATGACATTTTTTGTGTTGAGGTGGTGTTTGTGTGAATGCTTTGTGTTTCTTGTTTTACCATCGAACTTTTTATCACAGTTTTTGTGAACGATTTTTTTATTTTTTTATTTATTGTAGTGGTGTATCCTATTATCCTACTAATATTATAAATGCGAAAGTTTGTGAGGATGGATGGATGGATGGCCGGATTTTTGTTACTCTTTCACGCCAGAACGACTGAACGGTTCTGGATGAAATTTGGCACAGAGATAGATTATAGTCTGGAATAGCACATAGGCTACTTTATATCTCGGAAAAATGTACGGGTTCGTAAACTACGCGGGCGAAGCCGCGGGTGGAAGCTAGTTTATTTATATACATAAAATGTTTATGTTTTGATTAAATTACTTCGTGAATCAACCTATGATAGGGTAAACAATCTTTTCTCCGTTCAAACCTTGAATGCAGAATTATGTTGCTTTTTAAAAAACATGAAACATATTTCACGAAAACACGTTATTCTAAAATAATAATTTCGCTGGAATCTGAATTCTTGTGTTCTTTATTAGTAACTTAATCTTTTATACTATATGTCTAATCTGTGATTCTCGGGAAAATATAAGATATCCCCTCACTTCTGTGGATGTTTTAAGGCTTAGAGGTTAAGACATCTTTTTTTTTGTTTTTAAGTAATTACAACATACTTCAATCACAAGCATGTTTACTGAGAGTGATAAATACGGCAATATTGTGATACGACTGTATCACTAGAGCTCCTCGACCTCCACCAAAGTCAAGCCAAAAATATATGATAAAAACGGGCGCATGCATTTAACTGAACGCAAACAAGCTGTTTTCATACATTTTTATTGAAGTCGAGGAAACCTCGCACTTAAAGTACAGATAATTTAGAAACACAAGCAAGGTTGTCGTGACTATCAATTAAGAGTAATCTATACATCTATACATCTATACATCTATACATCTATACATCTATACATCTATACATCTATACATATAAATAAAATTGAAGTGTCTGTTTGTAATATTGAAATAACCGTTTTTTACTACATGCATATGAATATATATACGGTACATACACCAAAATAACATTTTTTACAATTTTTGTCTGTCTGTCCGTCTGTCTGTCTGTCTGTTTGTATAGGCTAATCTCTGAAATGGCTGGACCGATTTTGACGGGACTTTTATTGGCAGGTAGCTGATGTAATAAGGAGTAACTTAGGCTACTTTTATTTTAGAAAAATACTTTTATTTTAGAAATAATAGGCTTAAGTGCATTTGGTCTCACAAAAAAATACATTGTTAAGTTCCGACATCCACGCGAACGAAGTCGCGGGCACAGCTAGTATAAAATATAAGCAACATCTATATCATACGTCTCCATATATTTCAGAACTTTAATCAGTTCAACAAATGAAGCGACAGAACCGGCTTGCGGTAAACGATTGTCACTTGACAACTCATACATTGTATGACACAGGCACCAATTAACAGACTTTCTCCCATCTTATACAGTTTCCTGTCAATGTTGACGTTTTCTGATAATAGATGGCGGTAGGTTGCTGTGGTATAAATTTATTAATTTTGTTTTTTATTGAAGTTGTACACTGTAGTGATTCCATGTACTTTAGTAGATAATTTAATCAGGATCATTATATGTAAGCATAAAAAAGAGGCTTAGAAATTCAGAAGTGTGTATATGGCTGTAAAATAACAGATACCACTTTTCTGTCTGTCACCATTTTTATCATGAAAACCGTGGTTAATAAGAAAGGGTGAGCAGTTAAGGTAGAGAATTGAGTTAGGGCCAATTCTTTATAACCCTCTCGAAGCCCTGCATACTTAACAAAGACCTGCACAGATGGAGGCTTGACACGAAATCCTAGTGAGTGACAATTTTTTGCAAATATAGAGATAAAAAATTGTTAGTTTATATATAGGAAGTAATCTCCGGAACTAATGATCCGATTCTGAAAATTATTTCACTGATATAGACATTATCCCCCAATGCTATTATATATGTAGGTTATACGGCCGAAGTCGCGGACAAAAGCTAGTACCTAATAAATCAAAACTGTGATCGGAATAAACAAACTGCCACCCAAAATGGTTTTGGGGAATATTTCATGTTTGTGCCGTGTTCAAAGTACGAGTATTTCACAAAATCTAATATAGCCGCAAAAAACTGTAGGCCAAAACCATCACGCTAGCGCGGCGTTGAGACAATTTGATTAGTCGTGTCACATACCACTAAAACTGTCAGTTTTGGTTTTAAAAAATTTAATTGAAGATCGAGCATTCACCATAATCAAGGCTGTAGTTAGTAAGACTAGTTGAAAGATGTTGATAAAGTATTTTTGAGGAGTAAAAGCAACAATTTTTGCTCGTCTGAAAAAAAGTTCGAAGCAATTCTTGATAGTTCTCTAGAATTCTCCTTTTCGTTTCTCTTTTCGCTCATATTGTGTGTCATTAGAAAGTTCATGACAAGTAGATACCCAGGTCTATCAGCACCTTTAGAAAAATAAGTACGTTTGTTTAATATAAGCCTTCACTACCAAATGCCGTAGATAGTAGTTTCGCTTTGACGTAAGACATTTTAGTCTAGGAAACATCTTGTTCTAAATGCAGGTGCGCGTGCGCTTTCATTGATTTCTTAAAGAGGTAACTTGAAGGTTTATAAAAAGCACCCGTACCAGGAGCAGTAAGCCCCCGATATACTTACCTTTCTAAATGACGGTATAAATGAACTAATGATGTTGCTGACATGACTTTTTGTTTAAGATAGATGTCCCGGAATCGATTCCTAGATCATGTAGCGTATTATTAGGATTTTCTCAAATTTTTGAGTGACAACCTGGTATTTGGAATTTGCCCAATAAGCTTGCCTCCACGGGACGTAATAACAGCATCGACGAAGTGTAAATGTACAATTTAATATACTTAGTACATCTCTGCCTCATCTTTCGGGGAATATATGTAATGCTATGTGTAAATTAGTGTTCGGGTAGGTCACCAGTAAACATAATATACATACGATCACGCCTATATTCCCCTATGGGTTATGCAGAAGTGTACTATTGCACCAACATTTCGCCGATGCCGTTATTGAGTCCCATGTGAATAGGTGGCGGTCCTATTGCCATCTACGGGGCACAGTTCCAAACTCCGTGCTGCTACTGAGAATTTCTATCCAGAAAATACCAATAACATTTTGCATAACCCGGGAATCGAACCCAGGATCTCACGCTCGAATAGACGAATGAGGCAGTCAGAGTCACCAGTACAAATTCATTAATGCATGTTGGACACCCAAAAATGTTTATTGAACGGGAATTCGGACGTGGTTAATTGGTCGTCTGCATTTTAATTGTCATATGCATTGCACAAAGGACTCAACGAGAGAGTGATTTGTGAACAATTCCTGGTATGATTTAGTCATGCTTATAACCGACTTCAAAAATGGAGGAGGTTCTTAATTCGACTGTGTGTACGAGTATATATATATATGTGTATATTTTGGTGTCATGTTGCATGGCAAAGAGATCAAAGTGTGATATATGATTAATGATTTATACTGAGAAGTGTGACGTCAAAAAACAGAAGCATCCGCCAATCCTTTATTGTCTACATAACATAGCATCACGCCTATATTCCAAGAAGGGTTGGGCAGAGATGTACTATTTTACAGCCATATTTCGCCGATACTGTTATTGAGTCCCATGCCATAGGAGGCGAGCCTATTGCCATCTATCGGACACAGTTCCAAACTCCGTGCTCCCACTGAGAATTTCCATACAGAAAAACCCAATAACACTTTGCCCGGCCCGAATCCAACCCAGGATCTCATGCTTACCAGATCAATGAGGCACTTATTTATTACCTATATACAACCTGTATTTTCTCTCTTATATTTTATTAGGCAATAAGTACGGTTCGCAACCACACACACACAGAATTGGGATCGCAAGCGTGTGGTCCTGAGTGCAAATCCAGGATAGGATTTTTGTAAAAAAAAATATCAGCTCGAAGCTTGGATTTGTGCCCAGTAGATGGCAATAGGCTCGCCTTCTTTTACACGGAACTTAACTGTTTCGGCACAATGTGGGTGTACAAAATAATACACCTCTGCTTAGTCCTACATAGAGTACAGGTACGATAGTATGAACAAACTAAGTTATACACTTAGAACATTACCAAGTAAACAAGTCCTGTATTTCTAGATATTATATACTCACTTATTTTTTATTTATTTTTTAAACCTTTCCCCACACTAGGATTTTTCCTATGTCGTGGGTACAGTTTACAAACATACATGTCACATGCACACAATCAGACCCGAAAAAACTATCTGTAGATCATACAAATATATGTTCCGTGCGGGAATCGAACCCGCGACACATAGCGTAGAAAGCTAATCGCTTAACCACTGCGCCAACCGTGTCGTCAAATTATTGAGTTGTTATTGAGTTCTCAAACACATATGACAACTAAAACTATCAACTATTTAATCCTATAGCTGGAATATTATCGTCGTTTCAACTCTTATTATATTGACGACGTCCTTGCTTTAACCAGTGTTTAAAATCCACCGTTAAACGTCTCATAACGTACAGTTTCATAATACTAACAACCTGGATTTTCCAAACAACATATTATTATAAACGTTAGCTTCCCAGAAATAAGGTTAAAATTTGAATACGACACGTAAAATTACTTCAATGAGGCTCACCCACGCACTATCAAAGTTGTTTCTACAAGCAGTTGAAATGATAATAGAATTTGACGGACCAATTAACGTTGATCCACAACGGTTTAAAGATTACGTGATTTTGTGTGAGTTTTGGAGGCTTTCAGAGTTCTTTTTATATTGGTAGTTTATAAGTTCAGTTGGCTATTATTGTGGTAAGAAATGTCCACGTTTTTGGAAAATAGTATTATTATAAAATTTATGTTAAAGGTCGCCAGATGAGAATCCTATTGTATTTCTTAGAAATTGCGTTGTATTTTATAATGTTTATAGTAGGTTCGTAGAGTAAGTAACCTTTGTTTTGTTATGGTAAACAACTTTGTAAGAGTATCACGGTTTTAAATGTTAACACCTACACATTTTAGCTGGATATTAACACTACTATCAAATAAATCAAATACTTCTTCGTCTTTATCTATACGAATATTATAAAGAGGTAAAATTTGTTTGTTTGTACGTTTGTATGTAGGGAGTAATCTCCGGAAATAATTATCCAATTCTAAAAAAAAAATCACTGATAGGTAGCTACATTATCCCCGAGTGTAGTATTAATATTAATAGTATTAATTGTTATATAATATGTAGGTCATGCGGACAAACTCGCGGGAAAAGCTAGTGCCTAATCTTTTGGTAGGAACCGTTTTTTAATACTGGCTTAAAAATTTAATTCTTTGTTCGATAATTTCCTTCGTCGTGTACAACTGTTTCAGTAGAAACCGCTAATGTCTCATTTAGCCATTCATAATTAAATCATTTATCATTATGAAGTCTAATGTCTACTGCTTTTCACCATCTCATATGTGGTTCCTGTATAAACTTTCACAACAGTTTCGCCTTAAAGATATTGCGATAATCTCCACATCTACCACGGTTTACTGGCAGATTTGTGACCGTTCTGATTTACTGGCAGATTGTGAACAGAAAGAGCTTCCAAAAGTGACGAAACCTTAGATTTTCTTGCGCACCCTTTTCGATACCACCATAGCTAACTAGTCAATGTGGAAAATAAAACAATTAAGAGAAACAAAAAACTTACACAAAGAATATAATAAGATTACCATGGCAGTTACAATTTTAGTTATATATTTTTTTTATTTTAGACGACACGTTTGGCGCATTGGCTAAGCGATTAGCTTTCTGCGCTAAGTGTCGCGGGTTCGATCCCCACACGGAACAAATATTTGTATGATCTACAGATAATTGTTTCGGGTCTGAGTGTTTGTGTATGTGAATATATGTGTTTGTAAACGCACCCACGATACAGAAACTATTCCTAGTATGGGGCAAGGTTTTAAAAAAATACAAGGTGACCAATTCCGGCAGACGGCACCCGTTTACAAGCATAACGCAAGCATCAGCATCAGCAAATTCAACCACTATGTAGGGAACTAAGCGAGCCAACACACCATGCCACCGTCTTTCCTTTACCGTATGAGCTATTCTCATCTGATAGCTGGTACCAAATCATCAGAAGAAGAAGCACGACTATTTTCTGTGCCCACAGTGGTCCTTATAGGAGCTTTAGAGTTTTCTTAAATCTTTTGGTCT
The DNA here is from genome assembly GCA_947562105.1 of Shargacucullia verbasci. Classification (NCBI taxonomy): domain Eukaryota; kingdom Metazoa; phylum Arthropoda; class Insecta; order Lepidoptera; family Noctuidae; genus Shargacucullia; species Shargacucullia verbasci. The sequence continues at coordinate 4,961,573 of OX387306.1, forward strand.
TTGAACACTTTAATGAGTAAATGAAGTTGAGAAGAAGATTTGAGTAAATGAAGTTGAGTTGAAGATTATTCATAACGAAACACAATAATTAATAAAACATGACGCAGAAGTTTAAAATTCACCGATTTGATCGGAACAAATTAACACAGATCTAAAGAAACCGCTTAACTTAACAAACAAGTTGTACAAAGTTAACATAAACAAATGATGACAAAGTTTAACGATGGCAGTTTGTGATGGATGGACCAACGTCGGCCCTAAGGGTTAATTCACACGATACATTTATGCACGAGTACTCGGAAAAACATATGTAGGTAATATCTATATGGTATGCAGTGGTAGCCTAGTGGTTGAACGCTTGCCTTCCGTGCAAGAGAGTTCTGAGTTTAAACCCGGCCTGCACCTCCGGAACTCCAGATTTTTCGGAATCATTTACCGATCAGAATTTGATTATCACTTGTGTTAACAGTGAACGAAAACATCGTGAGGAATCCTGCACACCTGAGAGGGCTCCATAAAGTCCTCGATAGTGTGTGTAATTCGCCAATCTGCACCGGCACCCTAATTACGTAAAAAAGCGACAACAACGCGATAGCCATGCGACAGCAATCTCACTGTCAGCCAATCATTATATGTCACAAAAATGACGTTTGACAGAAGTTATCGCGCGATCTATACCTGTCGCTACATTGGTAATTAGGCTGCGGGTCAGCGTGGTAAACTAAAAGCCCAAACCTTCTCATTCTGAGAAGAGGCCTTTGCCCAGCAGTGGGACGGCAATGGGCCGAAATTTTATTTCTCCCTAACTTAATCAGGAAAACTTAAGAACTAAGACCTAGAAAACGCAAATAGGGCCGATACGTGCCTCATACTTAGAGACATTGGCTAAGAAAGAATATTCAGAAATTCAACCCATGAGTGCATAAAAAATCTTTCTACGCTGAAAAATCTGCGAACATTGTAACGATATTTTTATACATAAGCTTTCAATAACTTTCTGCTTTAAATACGAACAAACGATAAATTTCATTCACCAAAACCTGCACAGGTAACCAAAATCAGAACCAAAATCTTTTAATTCAAAAACCTTGTCCCGACCACATCTCACTACCAAAATAAGAAGAAATCAAACTAAACATAACAAAAAATTACACCGCCATTGAACACCTGCCCTAATTACAAACCTAACGAGTAAGTATCAAACCTGTTTATTAAAAAAAAACTATACAAACTTAACTTTTCCATCTCGTCAATGATTTATTACTCTTATCACCATGATTTAAGGTCGAAACTTGAAGATGTTTTGGGTTTTCATGTGAATATGGAGGTTGTATTAAGACTCATCTCGATTCTTGGGATGTCTTGTGTTTTTTGGACGTCGACTACTTTATAATGTCTTTTTTATTAAAACTGTATGGCGGGTTTGTTTTAGGCGGAGGACAGATACGCTTTTAATCCAATTTTGGAGTCCATTGATAAAATTTTTGATTATGTCTTCTTGGATTTCGATGTTTTTGGATAGGATAAAAACTATTTCGTGTTTTAAACCCTTTTTACTTATTAATATAAATTTGTCAAAAGATAAATAAATAATCTTTTTGAGATGGAACTAGCTTTGAATGTATATTAAAACTTCTATTTTTTTTTTATGCCTAGATTTTTAAATAAGTATGAAGTATATCTTTTTTTTAACTTTTTGGACAGAACGCAACATACAACAGCTCAAGATAAACCACGAAAATTGGTTCAAATAATTAATAGTTTAAACTAATAAGAAGTATGTAACCAAAAAGTCTTACCTTTCATTCATTAATAAATGATTATTGCCGTATTGTCTTAAAATCCAAATCAAACACTATCACAAACAAAGTCACACAAGTCAAACAACACTCACAACAAAATCCTTAACCATTTAAAAAGTTAAATCCAGAATTCCAAATTCATAAATTGTTAATAACCAACCATCTAAAATTGGAAACCTTCACATACAAAAACAAAACTGTCAAAAAGTGTTTAATTAAAAACAATTTTACATTGTTCACTGTTCCATATTTAATTTTAAAATTTTTCACACAAAATGTCAGTGCCCGTCAACAATTTAATTTTTTATTGACAGAAAAAAGGTTGTTTTATTTCGGCGCGAAAGCCGTTGGGCGCGAAACGTCAAAACGTCACCGAGACGTCCGCGTTGGCGCCAAGTTGACACCGTACTGTGGCGAGCCCTCTACAATGGGTGCAGCATAGTATGGTTGTACCTTTAATAATTAATATTTGTAAGATAAACCTCATGGATGTTATAGAACTGTCTGGTATTGTTTTAACATATGTGAGATAATAAGGTCTGTTGTTGCCAGAAATTTTTATTTAAATATTAACACACCATCACGCCTGTATTCCCCGAAGGGCAGAGGCAGAGGTGTTCTATTGTACACTCACATTTCGCCAATGCCATAATTGAGTCCCATGTAATAGCCTATTGCCGTGCACAGTTCCAGACTCCTTGCTGCTACTGAGAATTTCCGTACAGAAAAACCCAATAACACTTTGCGAGACCTGGGAATAGAACCAGAGACTTCACGCTTAGCATTCACACTAGACCAATGAGGCAGTCATTTAAAAATTACTATATTTTTTGTTTTTATTTTTTTGATTCTCAGTAAGTGCTTAGAGCTATGAATTATGTCCTATAGAAAGAATGAGGCTCTCTTTTACATAGAACTTATACGTATGTAAGCTGTATTAGTGAACTATGTACATAAGTACACCTCTGCCTCACCCTTCTGGAAATAGGCGTAATACCACGCCATCTAGTAAATAAGTGATAGAACCATTAAACCTTCACCACATAGTACAATGTTATCGAATTTAACCCGCTGATGCGTGCCAAACATGGTTTAAGTAGTGCTTTGACGCTAATTGCAGTTTTGCTCAACCCATTAGGGGTTATAAGCGGGGTAGTATATCTTTATGTACCGTAGTATACTGTAACTTTGCCTGTACTAATTCTGTAAAGTAATACAAACCTGTAATCTTAACGACTAATAAAATATTTATCTTAGTTCCTAAATTATTTAGCATTGCACATATATTATTAAATTATATAGATAGCCACGGCACGGTTGGCGCAGTGGCTAAGCGATTAGCTTTCTGCGCTACGTGTCGCGTGTTCGATCCCCGCACGGAACAAATATTTGTATGATCTACAGATAGTTGTTTCGGGTCTGGTTGTATGTGCATGTAACATGTATGTTTGTAAACTGTACCCACGATACAGGAGAAAATAATAGTGTGAGGCAAGGTTTAAAAAAAAATATATCTAATTTAATATCTATAGTTAGTCATTTCTAGTTATTCCTAGGCAAAGTTAGGAGTCCAGGCAAAGTTACAGTATTCTACGGTACATAGATGTACGTATAGATAGGCATATACCTTGTGATTTTTGATATAACTTAGTACCTAAAGACAATTTTAAATACTAAAGCTCCTATCAAAGAAGTGCAAGATTTTAGCCGAAACTAACTCCGTGTTTCTACTGAGATTTTCAGAGAAACGCAATAAAATCTTTCCCAACCTGTGAACCGAACCCAGAATCTCACTCAGGACCCGTACATGCGGCCCCTAGATCGAAACAGCATCCATTGATATTAGTTTTATTTTTTCGTTGACGATTATCTATACAAATAAATAAAATTGCCTATTTGTATTATCAAAATAACAGCTTTTTACTAAATGCATATATGAAAGTATAAAATGATAATATATAAAAAAAAATCTGGCTATCTGTCTGTTCCGGCTAATCTCCGAAACGACTGGACCGATATTGACGGGACTTTCATTGGCCGATAGCTTAGATATTATAAGGAGTAACTTAGGCTACTTTTATTTTAGAAAAAGAATTAGGGTTCCGCGCTATAAATGCAAGGATTCGTAATCCACGCGGGAGAAGCCGCGGGCGGAAACTAGTACTGATATAATTTTTTTGATATTTTTTTTCTTTTTAATAAAACGTTGCCCCACGCTAGGAATCCTTCCTGTATCGTGGACATATACCCAAACCCGGAACAACTATCTGTAGATCAAACAAATATTTGTTCCGTGCGGGAATCAAACCCGCGACACGTAGCACAGCAGTCGATCTCTCAACCACTGCGCCAACTGTGCCGTCATTTTATTAAGTACATAGCTAGCCCATTAGCAGTCTCCAAGCGACCTTGTGACAATACTAGCGGTACACTACCTACATACCGTGGCGTTTCTCGCGATCCCATTGTTTTATTCAACACATCAACACAAAAGCGTTCTCAGTGTTTTTCTCACCGTTTCGAGAACGTAAAACCCTATCTGACCCTTTTTTTAGGGTTCTGTAAGCGCAGATGGGTTGTTAGGTAATTTTGCTTGACTTTTAAGTTATTATATACTAACTGCTTCATTGTTCTAGTGGATGCAAGCGCGACTGCTGAACTCGAAGTCCTGAGTTCGATTCCCGGGTCGGGCTAAATGCTATTGGGTTTTTCTGTATTAAAATTCCCAGTAGTAGAACTGACTATGTATTTTTGCGTATCCACAGATACTATGAGGAAAATTGGTCAAGATTTCAATCACTATTTTAAAATCGCTTTTAATTTCATTAAGTGTGTTATCTTTTTGATGCTGGCTGTACACGATTGACTCGTTAAACCTATTGTTTTAGCGATCAAAAGTTACTTAAGGTAGAGCCGATTTTTCAACTGTCAGATAACTTTTATCTGAAGAATAAAAATGGCGATTAAACGTATTTTCTATAGGTACCTACCATAGCTGTTAAATCGCAGAATTCATTACTCAGTTAAAATATAACTGACGATTGAAAATGAGCCGTTAGTCAACAATAAATCAGTTACCGCCGAAGTTTTTTAAAACCTTTACTTGATAAAAAACAGTGACGCAGTTTTTTCATCCCCGCCAACCATACATTACTAAATCATGCATTTTGTTCCACAAATGTTTCTGGGTTATATTTTTAACAAGCGCAACCAACAGCGCAAAAAATTAGCTTGTTGTGACAAAAAATATACAGGATGTATTTGTATAATGAAGTGAACCTTTTGTTTATTAATTTTTGTTTATGGCAACGAAATAAAAAAGAATGTCGTGATACCTTGATAGTTTTTTTTTTATAGATAGATTTTGTCGTATATTTTAAATAATATTAATGTTATCGAGGAAGTTAAAGAACATTATATTTTTTTTTAATTTGCAATGATGCCTGTTCATTAATAAAAATCGGAAATATTACTGTGGACGTGACTGATTTTGTAGCTGATAAAATTTTTGGAGCAAAAACAGCGATTGAACGCTTGCCTTCCATTTACAAGGAACTGAGTTCAAAAACAGCCCACATATCCGACTTTTCGAATGTATCAAGTGTAAGATTTAAAAAAAATGTTTACGAGTACACATTTCGTTGCGTATTTTGTTGATTGGTTAAGGGGTCTGCTTCTTTAGGCCCGTTTACTGCGTTCCACGCTGCGGTTGGAGATTTCTATCGGGCACAGTTCCACACGCCGGGCTACTAAGAATTTTAATACAAATAAATCCAATAACGCTTTGCCTGACCCTTGAATCGAACCCAGGAACTAACGCTTAGCTGAAAGTTTTATGTAGGAAAAAGCCGTTACCCGGAAATCATGATACATCATAATAAAGGATCATATTAGGCAGAGGCGTACTTTTGTACACCTAGATTTTGGCGATGTCGCCATTTAGTCCCATGGCATCTACTAACTTAATTCCAAAGAACTACCAGGCATAATTCCATATTGAGGAGACCTATTGAGAATTTTTCTCACAGGAAAACCGAATAACACTTGCTCGACCCGGAAATCGAACCCAGGACTTCAAGCTCAGCACTACTAGACCAATGAGGCAGTCAGAGCCGATAACCATGAATTACTTGTAATGTTACTAATTTCAAATATTATTTAAACATCTATGAGACACGTACAGAACCCTTCAATTTTCCCACAGTTACGTATTTAAACAATTTATATTAATGTCTATGTTGCTATCTCCATCGTACGATCTCTATGGCTATCGAATGTCTATAAACGTTTATTGGCTGTTGCTCTTCCCGTTAATCTAACAAAGGGATTATGCCTGTACGTTTGTGTTGTGTCGATCTCGGGAATTACTGCACCGATTTAGATGGGATACAATGATGGAATTTGTAGTTAATTGTAAGCTAAAATTGGAACAAAAAAATAAATCTTTACGAAATATAGGACCGACCTCCTTCGAAAATAATTCTTAGGTAACTTATTAATTATTGCAATAGAACAATTAGTAAAAGAATGTCTTACCTGAGAAAGTCTGGCGCACCCCAGGCAGTCAGCTTCTATACCATCACTGCTGACTAATCTTTCCATTGCGGTATGAGAGACAGAAAACGAAGAATTTCGGTGGGGTTTCTTAGTGCATTTTCACTTTTTTTATACTAAACCACTTAATTCGTTGAATACAGGCGAATATCATGTTTACGTAAACATGATATTCGCCTGTATTCAACGAAAGGTTAGAGTAGACGCTATTGTACACCTCCATTTCACCAATGCTGAAATTAAGTCCCGTGTATCAGGAGTGAGCCTATTATACCTCTACCGGGCACAATTCTAAACTGGGCTACTAGTGACAATTGTCTCACAAAAATAGTACACAACTCCTTGAGTTGGGTTGCCCCGGTATCGAACTCAAAACCTCACGCTCAGCAGTCGCGCTTGAAATCACTAGTTGTAATAACTAACTTACCTACTGTAACAGTAACTAAGTTAAACATAAATATCTGAGCACAAACCACTTTTTAACTCCCAATAAACTGTCTCTGCCAACCCACAAATAAAGCCGGCGATATAATAATTTACCTTAGTATATAAAGTTACGATACACAGTAAAGTTGATTTAATTCTAACGACTACTCTTCTAATGTTGTTTAAACTAATTAATTTGTAGTATATCATTTTGTACGGATTCAAACTGGTTTGAAGACTTAGGGCGGGAATAGACGATAGAATTGGAGTAGATCAATCTTGAAAAAATTGATTAAAAATAAAAAGACCTTCAGAAATTATGATACAAAAATTTTACGACACGGTTGACACTTGGCGCAATGGTTGAGTGATCGTCTGCTGCGCTAGGTGTAGCCAGTTTGATTCCCACATGGAACAAATATTTGTACGTCCTATAGATAGTTGTTCCGGGTCTGCATGTTTGTGCACGATACAGGCATTATTTCAAGTGTGGGGCAACGTTTTAACAAAAAAACAATATCGTAAACTTGCTTAGTAATTACTAATTACGATAATTAATCGCTTGTAATTTTGACAGTTCCACAATATAAAATGATAGCACATTTTATGAAGTAGATTATGGAACCGTGGTTTAATGAGAAAAGATTTGAGCAAAAACAATATTAAGCTTCTCTTATTATTTTTTTATCTTTAGTGTGCATACCGCCTAAGTTCACTATTTTATATTTCGGTTGTTCATTAACCCTACGCAACAAACTACTTGGTTAATTACTGGTGTAATTAGAGTACCAGCATATATCTTAACGCCGCATTCATTAGAGGTAGGCAGATAATAAAGTATCGTTTAATTTTGTTCTGTTAATAAAGTGGTTTGATTTTTTTGTTATTTTTTTATTATTACGAGCTTTCTAAGAAACTCCAGATAAAGTCTGCAGTTAGGATACATTGTCCGGGCAATACTGGCGCTGTGAACTCAGAATTTACCTGAAATAAAACATAGCATAGCATCACGCCAATATTCCCCGAAGCGATGCACAGATGCATTCCGACTTTGCCGTTTTAAGTCCAATGTCATAAATATGTGACCTTATTGCCATCTATCGGGCACAATACGGTAGATCTATCGAGACTAGTCATCTGAGTCACTTTTTATGAACTGTCAAAGACGACATTTTATTCTAAAAATGTTTGTAATACAAAAGCGTGACGTCATAGTTTTGCATTGCCATTCACTTACTTATCGTGTGATTATGATAAATTAAAAATTGAAAACGCCAAATATAAGCAAGAGATTAAGTTTTACTGAGTTTTTAGAAGGAAAGCTATTTACCAAACAAGATTTCCGAATTTATTTTTGATGCAGTCATCTAGCCTATTCCAAACTCCGTCCGCTACTCAGAATTTTGTCACAGAAAAACGCAATAACCAACTTTACCCGTTCGATGAGGCAGTGCATTTATGTTACATATAACTTGAAACAAAACAAAATGTTTCTGTAAACATAAATTATGTTTATATTTGCATGCTACAAACAAAACAAACACACTGTCCTGTTGAACGCAACAAAATAAAATTAAAACAAACGAACCACGAGCATTCACCTAAGTTTAAAGCTATTCCTGTATTTACCAAGACAGATATTTTCAGCCAGACTCTCTGGCTGCAATCCAGTCTTCACTAAATAACTTAGTTTCTATTAAAATACTCAATTCTGTGCTTATTTTATAAGGAAATAATTTTTATTATTTATTAAACTATTTACTAATATTTAATGAGCAAACTCTTATTTTATTTTACAGCCTAAATTTCATCTATTTCTTTCTATGGGTAAAAATGTACTAATAATTATTGTAATGGCTTTAAAATTTCCTGATAAATAGAAGATGGGCAATCCACAACTTATCTGACAGAAACTAGCTTAAAAATTATCTTTTATATTCAACTGGCTCGCCCCGTATTACATGGGCACAGTGGTTGAGAGATCGACTGCTGCGCTACGTGTCACGGATTCGATTCCCGCACGGAACAAATATTTGTATGATCTACAGATAGTTGTTTCGGGTCTCGGTCTTTGTGTCTGTGAATACGCACCGTGCCTCGGAAAGCACGTAAAGCCGTTGGTCCTGCGCCTGATCTCTCTCCGGTCGTGTCGGATTGCCGTCCCATCGGACTATGAGAGTGAAGGAATAGAGAGAGCACCTGTGTTTGCGCACACACTTGTGCTCTATAATATCTCCTGCGTAGTTGGCGAATCTCCGGTGAGATTGGCCGCCGTGCCCGAAATTCGGTCAGGAGGACATTATTACATGGGACTCGATAACATTATCGGCTAAATATAGGTGTACAACAATATACCTCTGCCTAACCCTTCGAGGAATACAGGCGTGATGCTATGTTATGTTATTTAAATTAAAACTTTTTCCCTCATCTGTCCTCTGCTGGAGAAAGGCCTCTCAACAAGAACAAGTGAAAAGATAATCTAAGTACGCAATCACACCTCGCGTAATGTCGCCCAGTCGACTGTAAGCGGGGCGCAGGCGCGTGTTATGTGTATCTCGTTACATACGCTTGAAATCTGAATCTTGTGGTTTAACTAAAGTTTAACTAAACCGGTACACTACACAAAAGCGATACCTTTTAATTCCAAATAAGACTGTATGAAATAATACACGTATGCAGCGTCGTGCTCAGAGTTTTTAGACAGGGTAGGCAGAAAATTTTAAAAGCTTACTTATCAATAATACCTACTGCATGTTGGTATTAGTTCGTCATTTTTTCGATTAAATAATGATGTATCAGATTTGTCACCTCAAATATCTTATAATAAATATTTATCTGAGTTATGTAGGGTAGGCAATGTCTTTTTGTCTTTATGCACTGCACGCCACTGTATGTACATATAAAATAATAATCACGAATTGTAATTATTCAATAATAATAATTCAGCCCGTTACTGTCTTATTGCTGAGCATGGGCCTTTTTCAGAATGAAAAGAGTTAAAGCCTTAGTAAGGACTAAGGTCTTTCATTCAGCGTTAACACAAGTAATAATCAAAAATTTTATCCATACATGAATTCCAAAAGTCGACGGTGCCGATGCTTGGTTCGAAATCAGATCCTCCTGCAAACTAGATAAGCTTCAATATGTATCAAAAATTGCAATTGAGTATTTCAGTTCGAATCAGTAAACTCCAGAATTTACGCGGTCTATGTTGAAATTGATTAGAAATAGTACGCTCATTTAATGGTCCGACTGTACCTACGGTAGATGTAAATATGGCTAAAGAACTTGAACATACCCACCCAGAACTGCTTATCCCATCAAATCAGCTCTACAACATGTTACATAATAAACACAACTTATCAAAATAGTTTGCGATTTCAGTTCCTGTTAAAAAGGTTATTCTTTTTTCATAAATTATATAATGGCAAATTTCTAAGACAGAACAGTTGATAAACACAAAATGAATTTTATTTCAAGACCTATAACATCCAATTTTAAATGCAGTAGGTACGTAATGCTTAACAGTTAAAAGTTTCGGTCGGCGTAATTACGTTCTTAACTCAATATCCTAATTGGATATGAGGTCTTACATAAATCAAGTTACATGTTGTTGAACAAGCATTGACTTAGCTACGAATTATCAAGTCAGTTATTTTCATCCAGACAGAACGGCTATAAGTCAGTCTGTACTGACTATTTTCGTCTGTAATCCCCATTTGTTATTCAGTGGCGTTAGTCTGGTCTTGTTTTACAGTTTGACTGGAAATACGTCTGGCTTGATAGATACATTGTATTTCATTTTTGGTAAGTTTTAATCGCACTTAAGTGAGACTGGCGGGGGGACTTGATTATGTAATTTTTTCTCCAATTCTTCTAACGAGTTAGGCTCATAGCTACGTAGTTTAGTCGATCGGTCGATCTGCGAGGTTAAGTAGCGCTAGCTATGTCAGTTCTTGGATGGTTTTTCACATATCGAGACCACTCTGTGCTTCGGAAAGCACGTTATGAAGTTAATTCCGGGTGTCATAAGAATACCTAAGACAGTGGTTATGGGTGTGACCAGCCTAAATAATTACCAGTCTAAACGATTCTCAGTAACAAATAATTATGACTAGAGAAAAAGAAACTTAAGTTAAAAATAAAAAAACAAGTTCACGGGTAACTCAAACAAATAAATTCTAACTTACGATTTATTAAGAAAATCATTTGATGATGTATGTATTTGCTATATCATTTTAAATAATGTATTCAAAGAAAAAAATAACACATCGTTTCATTGATTGACATCGTAGTGTTAAAATGATACGATAGTTTGTTTACGAAATGGCGGTATATCGTTGTTTCACGCACTCTAGTCGTGAACTGATACACCAGTCTACAAAAAAGTTTACGAATACAAAGAGTTTCCCTTTTATAAACCAGGATTTTTCCCGCAATTTACGACCCTTAACTAACATCTGTAGGCCATACAAATATTTGTTCTGTGCGTTGATCGAACCAGCCTGATGAAGCGCAGAAAACCAATCGCTTAGCCACTGCGCCAAACGTGTCGTCGTTAACTTTAAAAGGGAGCAATTTTTCCTTATTGCATACAGGGTGGCACGGATGCGGCGGTACGACATCAAATGAAACCACTTATTTGATATCACGTGTTGAAGCCATACACAAAAAATCATGATACTTATTGCGTGATATTTCATTCGGCTTTCATTCTTCTGAAAAAAGGGACATCGTAGCAGAAAATTATGTCATCTATCTTACCTATCTGTTCTACGGGAGTAAATAAAAATATTTTGATAAAAAAGGGATCAGAGAATTCAAAAAAATTGTCAAATGTTAAAATTAGTAAAAAAAAACCTGTGGCTAAACTTATAATTAGATTTAATTATTATGAAGTGCCGTCACTGAATCTGTTTACTAAGAATAGAGACTGTGTAGGTAATTTCAAGTCGTATCATCGCGCCGCCATCCTGTATACAAACCTGATCATGCGCAATCATAAGTTCACACAACCAGGTTAAGTAAACAACTTAAAATAATGAAGTCAGTTCTCCTTAAATAATTCATTGCATGGCCCCATTCATTCTTATTCACATATTAGTACTAAAACCATAAAACAAGCTACCGTTTACAATACCAAAAACGTAATACAATGGAAAATAAATCGCGGTAAAGATACAATACAAAGTTGCAAGTAACCCTTCAAAATGAAACCTTCGGAAGCCTTAGGTACAACCTTTCTTATTATAACTGGATTATTAAATAAAACAAGCAAGGCATCACCTGTCTCTTTCCCGCGCCACGCGACCGCACACCTATCCCATTCTATTTTAACAAAATGTATACTTATGTCTCGTTCGCACGGCACGCTTATATCTCTGTCTCTGTCGGTTGGGTGAATGCTCTATACATCCGTTGGAAACTGGTCTGAGATGTGACAGGTGTAAAAACAAGTTGATCGCGAAGAATTCCTTGACCAGTCCAAGCACCAGATGGCTGAGACTCATAAGTAGATAGTGTCTTGGTTTTTTTATGAAAAATGCCATTTTATTTGCATGCGTTTTTGTGCAAATGGACACTGAGTTTATTTTTTATTATGATTGCTTTTAATGGAATTTAATTAGTTAGGATTAATCTTCTAGTATATTTAAGCAAATGACAAATGATTTTGTTTGTCTATACTTATCTATCTATATGTATATATAAAAATAAATGTGTGTATGTATGTTCCCTATGGACTCCAAAACGGCTGGAGCGATTTTAATGAATTTTTAGGTAACCTTTAGATTAGCTCAGCGGGTGATCCTGTGAAGTTTGGTAACGATCGGAACAACCAAATTTTTTTTTTAGGTTTTAGTATATTTTGTGTGCTACCCGTGCGAAGCCGGGGCGGGTCGCTAGTAATGATAAAAAAAAAACACATAGCTAGAATGCATCATTAGTTTAGTTTAGTTTAGATTTCCGAGTCAGAAAAATATTATCGAGTTTTTCCGTATGGAAATTCTCAGTACTAGCACGGAATTTTAAGCCGTAAGAATTTTGATCAGATCTTATTAAGTCCCATGTCCTAACGCACAACTAAGATCTCCGGGATGTTGCACTTTTCCTGACTCAGAATCTAAAGCTGGGGCATTGCACTTGCAACCACTAAACTAATAAGGTACCGTAAAATGGGGCTATTTGGGAAACGCGGGGCAATTTGGGACACATAACATAACATTTGTTTTTAGAAATTTTGTCATATTTTCTAAACTAAATCAAAATTTCCTTTGTCATTGAAAGCATCCTACACTACCGTTGTTTAAAAGCAGTTACTACTCCATGAGAAGCACACATAATGATCCCTTTACTAAATTTCAATTAGCCCCGCGCTTCCGAAATACCCCATTTTACGGTAGTCAAGTCATTTGAAAAATGTCGCTATTGATATCATAGTTACGTTTACCTTTCTGCATTGCCCACATACTACTAATCCTACTAATATTATAAATGTGAAAGTTTGTGAGGATGTTTGCATGGATATTTGTTACTCAATCACGCCAGAACGGCTGAACGGATCTGGATGAAATTTGGCACAGAGATTAGATATTACTTAGATTAGTAATTTCTAATCCCGCGAGATTTTCGATTACTCGGATAGTTTAAAAAAAAAAATTGTTAAATTTGGATGACAAAAAGCAATGAAAATAGCTTAGTTGTAATCTCGAATTTGCGATCTCGAGTCGAGATTGCATTCCTTAGTTCATAGTCATTTAACAAAACACACAAAGATATATTTAAACAATACAGCTTTTTTTAATATATCTTCCAATTATAAACATGACAATATGTATTTAAAACATAACATAACATATCACAACATAGCATCACACGATCATCACATCATCGAACCCAGAACCTCATGCTTGGCGGTCGCACTTGGGACCACTACCCCAATGAAGCAGTCATAGATTTATATTCAATACTTTACACTTCCATTTTACGGCTCCCAATTCCGTATGGAAATCTGACTTTCACACATGCTTAAACCACGCACACAAGCGCATCCCACATACACTTTATTTCCACAATCAATACTTGAAATGAGGAATCACCAAAATGCTAGCACTTAAGACCTATGCACACGGTATTTGTTTAAAGCAATATAGTCACACGTTTTGAAACCGCGCGACGAAAGACTATCGTTGAAATGGTTTGATGATTTTATGGATACTGTACCTCTATTATGAGTTTTTTACTATTTATTAACTTTCATAGTAAATGTAAATTTTCATGCAAGCGATTTTAGTTCTTAACTTTGTTGCATTAGGGACTAGAGCCGCTAATATGACATCTCTATAATATAATAAATAGTAAATCAAAACTTTACTATGACACATATGTCACATAAGAGATTCTAATCCCTAATGTAGCCAAATTAAGAACTAAAATCGCTATCATGAAAATGTACTTTACTATGATAGTAAATAGTAAGAAAACTCGTGATAGCGGTACTGCAGAAGTAGTGGATTTATTGGCGCGATTTTATCTATTTTATTTCTGAATATTCTAATCGCTGCTCCGTCGAAGATGTTTCCTGTCCGTATCGATGTCACTGGGCAGCTGCTTTAGTGATTATCAACTAGCGTCATGACTGTCTACTTGTACCTACGAAGATAAATGGCTTGTGTAATTCAATCTACTCTTATACACAGTTGGACGTACATAACACGTGTGTCATATTACCATGCAATACTTTATTCTCTGTCTTTCATATCTAGTCTACACTACTTTAGTCATCTAAATCTGTGTCATTATCATCATCATTATGTGTATTCACATACACAAAGACCCAGACCCGAAACAACTATCTGAAGATCATACAAATATTTGTTCCATTCGAGAAACTAACCCGCGATAAGTAGCTCAGCAGTCGATCTCTCAACCACTGTGCCAACCGTCTCGTCAACCGAAGCGATTAGCGAGCGTTAGCGAACTATATACCTGCAATGGTTATTATAATTAATATCACGACACATCGCGAGGAAGTCGCGTTTTAAGTCGCTTTAAAACGTGCCGTGTACATGGGTCCTAACATCGGAAGCGCCACCACAATCACACCTGCCACGTTGCACTGAAGTTGTACAAGCACTACCTGCAACAATAGAGTGGAACTAAATATTTGCTCTGTTCTGTTTCTAATTGACAAGAGACTAACGGTTCTGTATTTTCTTAGTAGTAGTGAAGTTCTTAGGAGTAATCCTAATCCTAACTAATATTATAAATGCGAAAGTAAGTTTGTTTGTTAACTTTTCACGCTTAAACCACTGAACCGATCATCATGAAATTTTCGATATACGTTTTCAGGGGTACAGAAAAGGACATAGGGTAGATGAAAGGTATTTCATCTAGAAAAAAAGTACTGTTCCCGAGGGGAAGAACAGTAACTTTTGACGGTCACGATTGCTCTAGGTTACGCTAAATGGCGCTACGTGTGACCAGAAAAAATGCACAGGTTCGTAATCAATGCGGGCGAAGCTGCGGACGGAAGCTAGTACATTATTCAAGTGCACCAGACGATCACGTCACTAGTGGAGGCTCGTTCCTTGATCCCTGTTTTTTGGGCGATGATTATGAACTTAGGGGACGATACACACGCGATTAGAAATAATGTTGAAATCATTATCTCAATCTTTTCCGAATTTTTGCAATATCACATTAGATATCTTTACTTTAGACACTTGACATACTGCAAGTGGTCGGATTTAGTAGAGATTTTAGTCTTCTAAAATAGACTTATGTCGACGTTTACGCAAATTGTCCCATTAAAGGTAAGCTGTAACGTGAATATCTTGGTGCGTCTTACGCGACTACGCAAAATTATACATAGCATGCAGACACTACAACAAGGAAATTGCAGATGCCTGGGTATGTAAACTTCGTAGATTTTTTGGTTCTTACAGTCAATCAACGTAAAATCTGCAGTTGTTTCTGACCACCAAACAGAAATATTGTATGCTCCACTGTTAGTTTCTCTGTCCAATAATATTTAAATCCCTTTACCACTTTAATTTTAAATTGTTCACTTATAAAATTTAATCGTGCCAACCTTAGTCGCCCCAGCCAATAACAACGCTTGATGTAATAAAAGCTATATTACATAAAAAATCTCAAATAATGTAATTACTCCTGCGTCAGAACCAAACGGTGACTTCCCACGTTCTTGTTTTATGTATGTGTGCATATATATAATCGAGGACCTAATAATTATAAGGGCTGCTAGCGGCTATGGGCGCCTAGTACATTGACGGCCATCAGGTATGATGAAATTTTTTAAGGAAAGTGTCAAGCTCATTAAAGATGTGATGGATTTTTTAAAAACTTTACTCTAATAAATCCATATCTTCATTAGAAATCTTGCCCTACTTATATCTTGGTGAACTAGTTTACTTATTTTTAATCGATTGTACTTCAACGACTCTTAAAAACTGTAACGACTGTACCTACTTCAATTTAAATTTCTATAAAAAGATAATGTTATACAATGTCATAGGCCAACCGGCTATGAAATTCAGAATCAACTTAGTCCACTCACCCCTTTTCGGCAAAAAAACTCATAAAGTCCACTTTACTGGACAGAACAGTGCCACTGACGGGCATAGAAAAAAAAAGTCATTTTAATTTTGGTCTGTTGACACAATCAAATTATTAACTCCAGTTAAACGTCACACAGTGGCACTTCATGAACTACGACGACAACCGCAACCGCGATCTATAAGTAAAGGATCGTACTCCCCAAACTTCACTGTAAATATATTTAAGCCTTCCAAGCGCTCCGGCTTAGCTGAAATTACTATCGAGCAATGGACACACTGGGAAATAAGAAAGCAATGGCGTTGAAAATGTACTGTTGACGACATTTCTGGGTTCTAGCGAAGTAGAATTAACGTTACATTTGATTAAAGAAGTGAGTAGGTATTATAGTTATGATTTTTTTATAATGCAAGATTGAATAATCATTATTTTCGCTTGCGTGGTCCATCCTTGGCAGTATTGGCTGTGAAACCCACAAAAAATTTAAGGAATATGGAAAAAACAAATAAATGCGATAGGCTAAGTAGTGATCAGAACCAATAAAAAATGCGCTCCCAGAAGTATTTTAGAAATTTGATTATTTGGATACTAGCGACCCGCCTCGGCTTCGCACGGGTAGTACACAAAGTTAAAAACGCCAAAAATTTTTTTTTTGCTCCGATTTCCCAAACTTCACAGGATCACCACAAAATTTCATTAAAATCGCTCCAGCCTTTTGGAGTCTATAGGGAACATATGTACATACACACATTTATTTTTATTATAGATAGATAGATTTAAGTCCAAAACCGTTTTTTTTTTTTCGCTAACCCGTGACCGATACCTCGAGACTCACGAAGTGACATATAATTCTTCCTCAACTAAATCAGGCTGAAAAAGGAAAAAAAAAAAAAGAAAAAAAAAATGTTTGGGTTAGACTTAGACTTAAAATAAACAAAAAGAACTACCTTGCTCTCATAGCACCCCAGACGTTATACATGACCCCGCACTATCGACCGGCTTACAGCCACTAAATACAACACTACCAACAAATGTATGGAAATTATTCTGTACCAAACCCATTCAGTTTGCATTTAATCCGAGATTATGAAGGGATTAAGCCCAAACCCTTGAAAGTTTCTGCATCTTTGCGTGGTTTGATAATGCGTGTAGGATAATTATTATTTTAATCTGCGCTTTGTGTGGTGTAAGCGGTCGTTTATTGTTAAGCTATTGGGATTGTGTTTTGTATTTTGATATTATTATGCTATTTATAATTATGTTAAACGTTTTAATATTTCGTACAATGGCGTGGGTTCATTCAAATAATAAAGATTCAAACTTATTAAACAGTATTCAATCTTAAATGGTACTTAACAATTAAAGGCAGCATAACTGATACCTATTATAATTTAGCTCTTTACTGTCCCACGGCTGGACACGGGCCTCTTCTCAGAATGAGAAGAGTTAGGTCCACCACTCGTGGACAAAAAGAACTTGATGGGACCCAATCAGTTGTACAGGTTTACTGATAAATATTTTTTATTTATTTATAATGTTGAATAACTTCCTCTGTGGTGTAGTAATTGCAAGCATGACTGCTGAGCGTGAGCTCGTGACTTCAATTCCCGGGTCGGGCAGTGTTATTAGGTTTTTCTGTATGGAAATTCTTTGTAGCAGCACTAAGTACGAAACTGTGCCCGGTAGATGGCAATGGCTTTACCTGAGTTATCATTACAAAATACATATATTGATTTATCATATCGTAAACCTCAAGAATATATACACTACCATATATATTTTGCACAATATCCCTTTACATAAGCCGCATTATATTTATAGCGTTAAACCAAACCGGATAAAAGTAATTTAGTTAACAGGCAACGTCGTGTGTTTCAAAAGTTTAACGCCGTTAACCGCTCGTGAAGCGTTGCGTGCGCTAATTGCTATATGCGTTGCGTTTACTGGATTGCGCTGAGGTAGGCTTTTTAAACTTTATAAGTATCAATGAAAATAGTTCTGCCATTTTAGTAAATAAACCAGGTACCTATATTTAACGGCACGGTTGGCGCAGTGGTTGAGAAATCGACTATAGTGCATCGTGTCGCGGGTTCGATTCCTGCACGGAACAAAATCATATTTGAATGATCTGCAGTTAGTTGTTTCGGGTTTGGGTGTATGTCCATGTGAATATATGTATTTGTAAACGCACCCACGATACAGGAATTACTCCTAGAGTGGGGCAAAGTTTAAAACTCTTAGTTCGGCAAAACGTGACATTTTCTTCACATTTAGGCGACAATTTACAGAAGCATTATTCAGGAATAAATAATAATAAAAAATCTCTATATGATAAGTAAACACTAACATACAGCTTGACCTCCCAATACTACGCAGTTCTTAATAAAACAAAGTTCAAAATTAGCTGGTTTCAAATGAAGTTGTTTTCCGAACCCCACGCGAAAAGCTGCCAGCAAAGCTAGTACAAAATAAAACTTTGAACCACCCGAAGCCCACCCATCAAGTTACACGAGTTAATTGCAACGTGTGTTACAATTTGCAACTGAATACGGAATTAGAGAGGGTAGTACCTAGATATATACTGAACAAGTCGGGGGATAGTTTTACCGCGCTTCGACATCAATATCTATTAGAGATAAACTAAATGTTCTTTAAAATCTCGGCGGTGTCCATCTACTGTCCCATTTCAAGTAAAATAATGATGATGATCTCTATTTAATTCCAGAGGGGGGTCATTAGGGTCATGACCTGGGGGGTATCGCATTGATAAATTTAATTAAATAAATACTTTGTATGAAAAATAATATTTCATTAGATTTATTACTGTAATCGAATGTCTGTCCTGACTAGACTTCAACTATGCCCCCCCCCCCCCCCCCCCGACTTGAAAGCTGGATCCGCCCTTGTGGCTCGCACTGTCAAAAAGTTATCAGATCTCATGTAGAGTCAAGCTTCTAACTCTACGCGCCCTAACTCTACAAGCCCTAACCTCACAAACTCTACACCTTAGTCAAAATATGTGGCTCGGCCGTTTCGTTACTCCAAGAACTATTGTATAACAGAAAAGTAATTAACAGTGAATACATTTTTTACCTTACGCCCATGTGACGGTGGCTTAAATTCAAAAAGGTGCCTTTATAATGTTATATACTAAGAATATAAAGGCACCCTTGCCCACCGAAGTCCTGGGTTCGATTGCCGGATCGGAGAGAGTTATAGGTTTCTCTCTATGAAAACTCCCAGTAGCAGCCTAAAATTTAGAACTGTGCCCGGTAGATGGCAATTAGCTTGCCCCATAATACATGGGACTTAATAACGGCATCAGTGAAATGAGAGTGTATATTTGTACACCTCTGCCTAAGCCTTCGGGGAATACAGGCGTGATGCTATAATAATATTAAAAAATATATAAACAGAACACTCTAATCCTTATTTTATATTTCAACTACCTACCCGTCCCGGCTTCACACGGATAGCTGAGCATATACGCCTTCATTTTTTTTCTGTCGTAGTGTCGTATCAGCCTGTTACGTCGAGCATTTACTCGGCGCACGCTAGTACAGCCCCCAATTGGCGTGATTTTTTCCGACATCTTCAACTATCATCGTCATATTTCAGCCAATTTACACAAAACCATAATGAATTAAACTCTTAAACATTCCTCATTAATCACTCTGTCTATTGGTGCAAACCGCATGAAAATCCGTTCAGTAGTTTTTGAGTTTATCGCGAACAGACAGACAGACGCGTCGGGGGACTTTGTTTTATAATATGTAGTGATATGTACAAAAAAAAAACAATCTTACCTTTTTATTCAGTTGCGAAATAATTTATCGCCATATTTCGATATTTTACCGTTAAAAATATCACAATACCATTTAATTTCACTATTTATTCCACGTTAAACCTATATTTTAAAGCTCCAAAATATATAAACAAGGAATCATCACACTTAATTTTCAACCTTATTCATCTTAGAATACACTTTATTTTACATTACGTTGAATGTCGATGTAAAACCTACTAGAGGTGTGTCTGATCGATATCTCGGTTAATGCAAGTAAAGCTTAAATCTCACCTCTATACGCCCACGTTGTAAATCTTCGCCTGTATTAGTGAGGGATTATTTTTATCGACAAAACGTGGGATTATCGATAATTATGAGGGTGGCTCTATAAATAGATTTTAATGGAAGCAGGAAAATGGTGAGTATTTTTTTTACTAAAAATAATATTATATTAGTAAAGCGAGAATTGTTTCAGCAGATTGTCTGGTTCTGTACCTTAATACATAAATATGTACAAGGCGTAACCCCCTATTGTACACGCACATTTCACCGATGCTGTTATTGAGTCCATTGTAATAGGGGGTGAGCCTATTGCCATCTACCGGGCACAGTTCCAGACTCCGTGTTGCTACTGAGAATTTCAATATAGACAAACCCAATAACATTTTGCCCGACCCGGGAATCCAACCCAGGACCTCACACTCAGCAGTCGTACTTATGATCACTAATCCAATGAGGCAGTCAAACTCTCTTAATACATACCTACAAAATATCACGCCTATATTCCCCGAAAGGTTAGGCAGAGCTGTACCTACTAATGTGCCCACTCTCTCACTTCGTCGATGTCGTCATTAAGTCCCATGAAACACCAAAAGTTTGATTCGCCTATTGTCTATCTAACGGGGACATTTCCAAACTACAAGTTAGTTAGAATTTCCAAACAAAAAAAAAAACAAAAGTATATTGTCCGACCTTGGAAATGAAACCAGAACCTCACGCCCAGTATCAGCAGCTGTCTATATAAATAATCATGCCTTCAAAGACTACTGTAATGTAAATTTATAATAGACTCCGATATCCACACTATTCAGCCCCAACATGCAATAATGACATCACAAGCCTCTCACAATGCGGCCACTGTCCCGACCACTGGCTATAAAGACGCTAATGCACTCGACAACCAAGTAATGTACTGCCTAAAACTGCTTCTTGGCTCGAGCTATCATAGGACTCTCTCCTGCTGTAGTTGAAAGACCAGTTGTAATATCGAGACTGACTGCACAGGATTACTCATGGAAGCTCTCGCGTTCCCATATCGTTCAGTGATAAAAGTCGTGTGATACAATTTATTTTTTTTTCAATTATCTGATCAGATAAATCAAATCAAATCAAATCAAAATACCTTTATTTTCAG
The DNA here is from genome assembly GCA_947562105.1 of Shargacucullia verbasci. Classification (NCBI taxonomy): domain Eukaryota; kingdom Metazoa; phylum Arthropoda; class Insecta; order Lepidoptera; family Noctuidae; genus Shargacucullia; species Shargacucullia verbasci. Next base: position 4,983,132 of record OX387306.1, read on the forward strand.
GCTACATTGGCCCATAGATATATACCTTACAGACTAACATATATATTATTATATACAAAACTTGTTAGTATATAGAACCTTAAATCTATGTTAGTATCACTTCCTATGCACTATGTCACTGTGCGCTCGGGTGGCACTTGCCCGCGGAAGCGACGGAACACCACGTCCTGTGGCCAGAAGTTCTCATCCAACACGAGGTGCAGAATACACGTTGGCACTCGCACCACGAACGCCTTGAAGTTGGCGTTATGGCGCGACTCCAGCAGCTGCACTCTCGGGGCGTACTTCAACTTCTGACGCACGTACTCTACAATGTCCTCCGCCTTAGTGGTGTAGTGTAGGCGGGAGATGTACACCGGGGTGTTCGGCATTGCAGCGCGTATTTTCATGTTGGGCTCCGCCGGAGCCGTGCCGCAGCGATTCTTGTTTGTTCGCTGACGGCGCTTCCTCCTTTGCACCGTCACGAACCCATCATCGTCAGCCCGATTCGGTTCCTTTACGGGCACGGGCTTCTTAGTAGCACCGATTGTGCTCCTGGCGACGCCGGCGTAATCTCGATGAACACCTTGATGTTTCGTCGAGACTGCAGAATCAAGCTGCTTGTCAAGCGGTCGAGCGGCTGTGACGGGAGGTCCCGCAGGGACGGGAGCGGGGCAGCGGGGCGCGCGAGGCGCGCACTGTGCCGGCTCAGCATTCGGCGGTGACAGCGGCGATGATGACAAAACTGCTGACGCGAAACTTGCACTCGATACATCGAGGCACGCTCCGCGCCGCATGTTTACGTTCGATGCACCCGCCGGTGACCCAGTTACCGTTGCCGATTTACGCAACTCATTGAGTTCGCTGCGCAAATCGGCGACAGTAATTTGGGATGCATCTAACTTCCTCTGCACATCCGCAAGACTTGCCTTTAGAAAGACGATGTCTTTCAACAGGCTTGTGACGTCGACGTGGTCGAAGGTGACGGGCGGAAGCTTATTCAGATTCTTCGCCACAAACGTTGGCACGTCGTCCGGATCGGTCTCCTTTAGTAGCGTGATGATGTCCTGGATGCTCTTCTTTGTCCCGTCACGCCGGCGGGACACCATCTGGTCGCACTTGTTGAGCAACCGGTACAGCAGCTGCTTGGAAGCAGCGACGTCATCCTCGCTGAAGTTTGTCGCGCAGATCTGGACAGCGGACACCTCGTCCATCACGTCCAGTTTCTGCTGCAGGAACGCCAGCAGTTCATTCGCCACAAGTTGTTCACTCATGGCGATTAAAAAGACTAGCAACGGCTTACGCCGCGCTTAAACGATTTGTATTAAATAAATTACACGCGTCAGCAGCACGACTGCATCGAATCGCAGCTAGTACGAGACTAATATACTAATATTTGTTCTGTGCGGGAATTGAACCCGCGACATCTAGCATAGAAAGCTAATCGCTTAGCGACTACGCCAACCCTTTTGTCTACGTTACAAACTTATAAATCCACAATATTATAAGTAAATGCGAAAGTAACTCTGTCTGTCTGTTTATTACCTCATTACGACTAAACCACTAAACCAATAATTATAAAACTTTACTAAGAAGGTAACCTAGGACTTGGAGAAGGACATAGACTTATTTTCAACCGACTTCAAAAAAAAGGAGGAGGTTCTCAATTCGGCTGTATTTTTTTTTTTTTTTTTTTATGTTTGTTACTCGATTTCTCGAAGACGCATGGACCGATTTCAAAAATTCTTTTTTTATTTGAAAGGGTATGCTTGTCATTTGGTCCCATTGTCATCAGGTCAGGACCTGATGGTGGAAACCCTGAGAAATCGAGGGCATCTCTTGAAAATTGTAGGCAAGCATGGGGTAAAAACTTGATTTTTATGTGTATATCTGATGAGACTACAATACTATGGAGGTTTTGGGCAGATCTGATGATGGAGACGACAGAGGATCGAGGGAACTCCTCAACGGTACATCTTAACTACCTCGTGTTTGGGCTTATTTTATTCGTGTTGACAAGATCTTTACACCGAGATGGGTAATGACTGCCACTGCAAGGTCCGTGATGCAGGTGCAGTACAGTTTAGGGAACTCCTTAATGGTTGATAGCAGCTACATAGTGTTTGGGCTTATTTTATTCGTATTGATGCGCACTTTAAGCCGAGATGGGTAATATTGCAGATTCGATAGTGAAGACAAAAAACAGTTTAAGGATATCTTAAATGGAGATGTTTTCCGACGTTCAAGTATTGGAAGGAAGATTTCTTAACCTCGTTATTTCTGCCAACGCCCTGTCATCGTGTGGTCGATTAAGTAAAAAGTTTTTCAAGAGAATCGTCTTTACTAGGTCTACCCATCACTCAAAATAGTAAAATAATTAAATTTTTTAACAAAAAATAAAAACCGACTCCAAAAAACTCAAAAACAAAACTAATAACTAAAAAGCAAAAAATAAATCTTTTATTATACAATATACCTAGTAGTTGAAGAATATTGAAGTCGGTGCCAAGTAAAACATGCAATGATAAACCGACACGACATAATTCGCTCCGCACTCGACAATTTTTACGTGAACTCGTTGTTTCAATGTCGCTATTATAGCAGCAAGGTATATTACTTTTATGTTTTACTTGGCACCGATTTCAATATTCTTCATCTACTAGGTATATTGTATAATAAAAGATTTATTTTTTGCTTTTTAGTTATTAGTTTTGTTTTTGAGTTTTTTGGAGTCGGTTTTTACAATATTATTGCAGCAAAACACTAATCAGATAATAATTACAAGCAGACGAAGGCGCAGGCAACAACCAATTAAGAATATAACAAACTTTTTGTCACTTGAAATAAGTCACAATTATTTTGTAATTTTCTAAGTTCTTCGCGTGATTCTTTTCATTATGCCATCCGCATCGAACTAAAACCTAGAAAAACTTTATATAATAATAAAGAAGATCAAATAGTCTAACGGTAACCTCATTTTCTCTGCATAACCACAAGTTCACACACGTAGTGAAAAATGCTAGCATAGCGCCGACTCGTAAAATTTAACTGTCACAGATAACGCTCGATAAGTTAATTTGAATTTAAAAATGAATCCGCCGAGAGACAGCTCCGCATGATTCTAAGTGGGGCTACGAAACGAGCGGGTTTGATTCGTCTCTTATACATTTCGGCTGAAAAGACGAATCTGTGAATTATTAATTAGATTAATTATTTATAAATTTTCTTACGTCAACTTGTTACTTGTTAAAAAAAAAACACCGATTCGTATATCGAGACGAATGGACTGAATAACTTAAGTTGGGAAAATTCCGTCGAGAAACAGGAAAAAGCGGAAGAAAGGAAGCAAGATAAAAAGAATACTGTCTGACTAACGTAATGACTATCGTTGATTTCTTTTATCGTTAGATTTTTTGAGATAAGGAACTTTAATACTGTACCACATTTCTGGCACGAGCCTTTTCTTAAAGCAATTCTCTTAAAGAGTGCACCGTATGGTCCTGGCTATGATTTTCAAGTTAAGCAAAATGTCATTAAGCTTTTCCGTATAGTAATTCCTAGTAGACTTTCCGATAGATTGCAATAAGCTCACTGCCTATTACAACTGGAACTCAATAATATTGACCTCTGTCTACACGACGGTATATTAAAATAGGTAAAATAATGTCTCAACAGCCCCGCTTATCCTAAGGCCCCAACCCCAAGAATGGCCCATTTGAATTGATACGCGCTCCCCAGCTCTTATTAGGAGCAAGGAAAGATTCTCACAAATGCAATCGTATTATGTATATTGCTTAGAATCGTTTCTACATATGCGATTCTGCTGATGTCTTAATAGTAAACTTGAAAGTGAGCGTTTTTAGAATCAAGTTGAGAAAATTTTGGTTAACTTCAGACGTGTTAAAAGGACTTTATAACCTTAGTTAATTCCTAGTGTATTAAGATCTAAATCAATGAAAAGTTTGTATAAGCTTCCATACATACATACACAAAGTCACACCTTTTTCCCATGGGGGTAGGCAGAAACTACGAAACGCAACGTGCTATAAGCTTCCATTTGGGAAGAAATCGGTTTGTTACACAGGTGTGTTTTTACCTACACCATTAAAACATTAAAATACAAATTATATTATACTGTTATTATAACATTACATCACGCCTGCAGGACTAGAAAGATTTGGAATGCTTCACACACCGTATACAAAGCGAGGTTGAGCCTGTTGCCATCTATCGGGCACATTTCGAAACTTCAGGCTGTACTTTTCCCGTCAGCTAACCTCAAAAATGTTTTGCTCTGCCCAGAAGCCGAACCTAAAACTTCACGGTCAACAACCACACTTGCGATAATCAGACCAATGAGTCACTGACGAATTATACCTTGCAATTATTGTCTATTTGAAGTCCTACACGTAAATCAGAATATTTCGTAACGTACGTAAAATTAATCTTTTACTATATTTCCTATGTAATTATAATCCCGAAACCAACATAGGTGGGTAGATAGATATTATAAAACACAATATAGCGCGCGTACACCGACGTTATTACGACGTCGTATGAAAAATCGCGCCGACAACACATCCGGTATCGCGTCCAGGAAATTATGTTGACGTGAATCGGCAAGTTTGTAAAACGAGGCGCCCACTTGCGACTAATGATTGTTATTTCGAAATATTATTTTATTGAAACTCAGTTTTTTGGTGTGTGGTTTGTGGAAATTAAAAATCTGTGACGTTTTGGCCAAGGATCAGACGCCATTTTTGCTGGAGCAATAGGTATTTGGTATTCAAAATATGCACTAAATAACCTAATTGCACAATATTTTGTAGTTCATGGATTTGCGCAATGTAACGCCTGATTCCATTAGTTATAATTAGTGACAAAACTAACATTTTCTATAGGTGATTATAAAAGATCTTTACACAAGAGGCGCCCGGCGGCAAGAAACAATAACATTTTGCATTGCGTTGGGTAAATATGGATGTGTGGCACAATTTATGCCCAATTTCCAACATAGTTTGTAATAATTTGATGATTTAAGAGCCCTAGTAAAAACCGCACTCTACAAAAATCACCAATAGTGTTAAAACCCCGCCCATATATTATTACACCATTGAATAATAATGTTACATTTGTTACTATTTCAAAAATTATGTACTTTAAAAAGTATTCTAATACTAAAAATCGTGACAGAAATACTTGCGACTTTTAATCGCAACTCTGTCTGCGACTTGCCTGAGCGTGAATGCCTACAACAGCCATGGAAGTTCTGTTTGCTAATTACTCAAAGTTCGGTGTTGTGTTGCCCATTCACCGGCTTACAATTTCATCGATGGCCGCAAATAACGGCTGTCATTAATTATTGCGTAGCTTCCGACAGAAGACTTAATTACTAGGGTTGGACAAATTTTGATGTCAATTCAAAATGGCCGTGTGTAAATTTCTGATATTAAATGTGAATACGTCAGTTCAGTTTATGGAATATTTGAAACATTTCTAGCAAAACGATCGTATCATGTGGCTTTTCTGTCTAAGTGTGGATGTCATGTATGTATGTATTTTAAAGTTTTCAATACTCATAAAGAAAAACATTTTCCTTATTTTTACTGTGATAACTTCACAGTAAAAGCGTTGTATATAGCAAGATATATTCAGACACTCAACTACACCAGGTAGCATTTAAAGCAGAGAACCGCTCATGTACGATCGGCCACACAAACCGCACACATGGATCGATACACACACACACACACACACACACACACACACACACACACACACACACACACACACACACACACACACACACACACACACACACACACACACACACACACACACACACACACACACACACACACACACACACACACACACACACGCACGCACGCACACGCACACGCACACATCTCAAATAATATGTAGAACAACCCAAGTAGAACATACGGCTATTACTGCAATAAAACATAAAAAAAACGTCTCGTTCGAATAAAAATACACAAACCCACTAAAAGTCGCGTCATATATTTTTATTTGTACATAAAGAGACAAAATTACATTGGCTACTTAAATAAAACTATAAAACTCGGCTATCAAAAGTTACGGTCTTTTAGATAATCTAAAAAGACAGAATGCGTTATAGAATGATTATCTTTAAGATATAAAACCTCTGTGGACCGAAACGCTGGGAAAGTAAACATGCAACCCCCGAGATCGAACCCCCGGCCCACCCTCGAGCAAAATTGAATTTATACTTCATTTCCCATAAAATGCCTATGCCAAATTTATTTTAGACCATTAGCATATTAAAACCGCTCTTACCTTGGTAGCGTTAGCATAAGAAGTTACCAAATATACGAAAAGTTCAATATAAAGAAAATATTATGATATAATGGATTTATAGGTGTCATGTTGATATGCTAATTTGAACTTTGCTGATCAAAAAATGCAGTATCTCAGATTACGACTGGATTAATAAAATATTGAAACTTGGACCAGAAAATCCACAGCTCATGTCAATGTTTGGTTCCCTGAAATAACCACCATCACTCGCAATAAAATTCACACTACACCTGCTACTTCAAATAAAGGCCAAAATCCGTGATAACCTCTCATTTTTACGCGGATATGAATTGGAAAGGTAATAATTACATATAAGTAAATGGCGAAATCTCCTTTCAAAAGATCCCAATAAAATACTTTCAGCTCTACATGAAAATCCATGTCCATAACTTTAAAATTAAACGTTTCGTCTCGTGGACAAAAAATAAGGCAAAATCGTAATCAATAAAAACATATATATTTTTATTTATTTTTTTGCAAACCCTCCGTACTATAATAAGATCAGTACTTTTATACGCCGAATAAAAATCTAGACGTGTACCAAAAGATCTCGCTCATTATGGCTAGACGGGTCGGCAGAGAAGTTCCTAATATCAATTGAAGATCCTTGTGCTATAAACATTTTATTGATTAATCGCTACCACCATTACTGGTCACTCAGCAGTGGTGGCAGCGAGGCTGACTGCCCTTTCCAATGATAAAGTCAGTACCGCTATCACGAGTTTTCTTACTACATATTTACTATCAAAGTAAAGTAAATTTTCATGATAGCGATTTTAGTTCTTAACTTGTTTACATCAGGGATTAGAGTCACTTATGTGACATCTAGTAACAGTAAAGTTTTGATTTACTATTTACTATATTATAGAGATGTCATGTTAGCGAATCTAATACCTAAAGTAACCACCAATTTAAGAACTAAAATCGCTATCATGAAAATTTACATTTACTATGAAAGTAAATAGTAAAAATCTCATAATAGAGGTACAGGTTACGTTACGTCACTTCTGATTACAATATAAAAATTACCAAAAACATAAAGGTAGTAAGGAAATTTCAACGATCGGCGCACTAAGAACAAAGGCTATGTCGTACGCTTTGAAAATGAGTGTTTTTAACTCACACACACGTACTGTGTGAGCAACTTCTTTAGTCGATGCGGACAAAGATTATGATGGTGGATAGGAAACTTCTTTGACATGTAGGTGAATGCTTTTACCATTAACCGCACATAGAGATAGGTAGAAAACCATTTGTTCTCATCAGATTCACTCGTAAATGATTTCGTTTCAGTAAACTCGGATATAAGTACCTACCTACTTGAGTGATGTAAAACCTAATTCAAATACATAGTTGAAAACCCATGGCGTAGTGGAAAGATTAGCCTATCAGCAATGGTGGTCGCCAGGCTGACGAAGGTGCGCCAAATAATTTCAGATATCGACATCTTTCCTTAAGCGTGTGATATACGTACCCACTAAGCACGTTGTGATTTGACAGTGATATGGAGGATTATTTTGATGCGTAGTGTACAGGGATTATTTTTGTTTACTTTTTAAGTTCTTTGCTCATTGGTCTTGTGGTTGCAAGCGCGGCTGTTGAGCATGAGGTCCTGGGTTTGATTACCGGGTCTATTATCGGTCGGTTATTTGCAAGGTGTTATTGGGTTTTTCTGTGTGGAAATTATCATTATCAGCACGGGGTCTAGAACTGTACCCGGTACATGGCAATATGCTCGCCCCTATTACATGGGACTCAATAACGGCATCGGCGAAATGTGAGTGTACATTAGTACGCCTCTGCCTAACACTTCGGAGAATACTTCGGCTCCTTAAAAACGTATGTTAGAACCTATTTATCTATTTACTTCGCTATTTAAAGACCTTTATCCGGGTACCTAAGTCTCCTCTACATACAACAACTCTGTGTACTAAACCGTGTTTCTATTTTGCGCACAGTTTTAGTCTCGTTTGTTAACAAAAGTCTTTTGTGAGAGAACGGCCAAGTTAGCGAGTCTAGTATACAAATTGCATTTTACACTGCTCTTGATCTTGTTTTGTGTGTAACTTGTCTGTTTTTGTTTAATATTCTTTGGTTTATATAAAAAAGTTCTCAATAATTAATATTGAAGCGTTATTAAAATGATTTTCAATAACTATTTAGAAACTGGCCGATTTTTTTTACATTTCCCCACGCTTCTCATTCAAATGTTCCGTGCGGGTATCGAACCCTCAACACGAAGTGCGGAAAGCTAATCGCTAAACTTCGCCAATCGTGTCATCGTTTAGAGAAGAAAACGTTATTTAAATTTTATGATTTTAACCAATAGTTTTCCAGATAAGCGTTTGATTTTCGCTACGTGTATACATATTTTTGATGCTGACTGTACACCCGCATTAGTTATCTAGATCTGACTTTATAGTACCCTATAGTACATAGTACGCTATAGCATTTACCAGCAACCCGCCTCGGCTCTGCACGGGTAGCAGAGCATATACAACTTCATTTTTTTCTGTCCTAGTGCCTTATCAGCCTGTTACGTCGAGCATTTACTCGGCGCACGCGAGTAAAGCTCCCAATCGGCATGATTTTTTCCGACATCTTCAACTATCACCGTCATATTTCAGCCAGTTTACACAAAACCTTAACGAATTATACACTTAAACCTTCCTCATGAATCACTCTGTCTATCGGTGAAAACCGCATGAAAACCTGTTCAGTAGTTCTTAATGTTTTATAATATGTAGTGATAGTGATACCCTAAGATATCGTGATGTGAGACGAAGAATTTTGTTGTCACGAACAAAAAACCTTCCTATAATATAAAGCCCCTTTTAATCTCCAACTTCCAAAAAGCTCTAATAAATATACCGTCAAGTTTAGGTACTAGTTGCTTTGGTAACTGAAAAATATTTTTTGTTCAAAAGTAAAAAGCGTCGCCAAGCCAGACATATTGCCAGCTTTGCCTAATGACGGTGAGAATTTTACTAGTTTTATTATTGAAACTTTATTTTAAATTAACGTGAGAGCGTGAATTATTTAATATAACAGCATCATTATATCAACGAATGGGTAGGCAGAGGTGTATTATTGTGCACCCACATTTCGTCGATGCTGTTATTCAGTCCCATGTGATATGTGACGAGCCTATTACCATTAACCGGGTACAATTTCAAACTCCGTACTGCTACAGAGAATATCTATACAGAAAAACCCAATAAAAATTTACCAGGGAATCGAACCCGAGGTCCTCACACTCAGCAGTGGCGCTTGCGAACACTAGACCAATAAAGTGTTGCGTTAAACGCTTTAATTACTTAATAAAGCAGAAAAGGTTCCATGCAGGAGGAGGAGGTCCTGCTAACTGGGACCTCCCAATTAGCAGGACCAAGCAGGACAGAAAAAAAACAAGGGGAACATAATACTTTATCAAAGCGATTCTAAAGTAATCGATACTCAATATTTTAAAAGGCTCTCCATTATATCCCAAAGTAAACAACTCAGTAAATAAAAACTGGTATACTGAAACCTTATGAGCAGCTTCGGTTCAATAGATTAATTCCCCGTCAGACCCCTCGCCGAAGATTAAGTAGAAAAACTTTAGGGTTAAGTTGCCGGACGGTGGGTTACGGGTTAACTAGTATACCGAAGTTTGTGAGTGTAAATTTTAAGGCTCGTTAAGTTACTTATTTCATGTTATGATTATCTGTGCAAGTATAATAAATTTGTTAACTGTCTCATTGGCGTGAAGTTCTGGGTTTGATGCTCGGGTCGGGCAGTGTTGGGAATTTCTGCAACTTAAGTAGCCTGGAGTTTGAAATTATGTCCAGTAGATGGCAATAGACTCGCCTAATAATTATTACTTGGGATTTCGTAACGGCATCGGCGAAATGTCAATGTAAGTACGTACACTTCTGTTTAACCCTTCCAGAAAAACAAGCGTAATTATATATATAATATGTACTACTAACTAAAGCTTTATTTGAAAGTGGAGATGGTTATGTGCGGGTTGGCGCACTACACTGTCAAGAACTTTATGGAGCCCTCACGGTTGTGTGAAAGCAAGTGCTGAAAAATTTTTGATGCACAATTCAGTGAAAAGTCTGAAGGTTCGTACTCAGACCCTCCAGCACAGAAGGCAACTGAACTACACTACTGTTGTGTGACCTTAAACGCTTTTAATACCAAACTATTATGGAGGAATGAGGTGTCGTTCCTCCATTGAAAAGGGAGGTGCCTCCGACCAGGCAAGGTAGGTTAGCCTGGCGGGCTGAAGCCCAATGGTTGATGTCGGACATTCGTATATGTGTTAAAATTGATGTAAACTCTCATGGTGCGATTCAGGGTTTATTTTTGTAGCTTCACACCTGTAGATGGCGCTTTTTGCCATGTTGCGAGTAGTAGTCGCTACACTATCTTAAACGAGAATAGCTTAGAAATACTATTTTCTCATTAGTAATTGTACCCTCGTTGTAATAATTAGCACCTGGGAAGACGCAGTGCAGATTTATCGTCCCGTTGTGCGAACCGTAGTCTCGACTAGGAATTGCACTATGTTCCGATTTATTCTAGAGTAAAGATGCGTTCAGAATAATATTATAAAATAAAATAAATTAAGCCCATTACTGTCCCACTGCTGGGCAAGGGCAGAGGCCCTAAAAGAGTCTCAGGTTGAGAAGGGTAAGGCCTTAATCCACCACGCTGGCCTTGTGCGGGTTGGTGAACTACACACACCATCAAGAACTTTATGGAGACTCGTATTATTGGGGTTTTCTGTATATAAATTCTCAAAAGCAGCATGGAGTCTGGAGCTATGCCCGGTTAACGGCAGTAGGCTCGTCCCTTATACATGAGATTTTGATGCTATGTTATGTTATTAAATACCTAATGCCTAAATAAGATATGATGGTCAGTGGTGGAACTGGAATCATCTAATTGATAATCTCAGTGCCACTACTGAACTATTCAATTATTTGTTATGATTACCATACTTACTATACTATTGTGCCATAATATACATGTTTACAGGCTAAGATCCCACAGTCAAACCGGTTGCACGGTTTTGTGGAACTATATGAATAGTACAATGTTAAATATCATTCATATCTCTATGTAAGATGTCATGCTATTTGAGAAGCGTAACTTTCGTCAATAGGCTCGCCCAGGCCTAGCCATCTACCGGGCACAGATCCAGACTTTGTGCTGCTATTGAGAATTTCCATACAGAAAAACCCAATAACGCCTGACCTGGGAAACGAACCCAGGACTTCCTGCTCAGCAGTGGCGCTTTAGACTAGACCAATAAGGCAGTCTTTTAAACACACCCTAAGTTAACAAGGTGTAGTGCACGTGACACTCTGGTACTAAACTGGACGATGCGACATAATATTGTTACGCCACGATTTAGCACACTGTTACACAGACCGACCAAAATGTGAACAACAAGATTTTCAAGCCAGTTTGATATTTGGAACGGGAATTACAAGCCAATTATTTCGATATTTAAGCATATTTCGGATCTTTGCTGAATTTTTTCGAGCCACGTTCAAAACGGCGCTCAGTTTTATGAAATTATAAAGGCAAAGGTTGCTGGGTTTTTGGCTTAGATATCCATAAGTGATAAAGTAATATCGTTTGATTCCGTTCTCGTGAAATAGAAAGGGCTCGTAACATAAAATTCGGTAGAAGGCAGTTAAAACTATGAGCTTTATTGGGTTTTCTGATGCTTCATTCTGGGTTTCAACTAGGAATTTTACTTACAATACACCCTAATCCATTTGTCAGACGTTCTTTTGGCAGCTAAAACAGTTTAAGATTCTTTTCAGGTCCAGACCTATGTATGTTTAGATACTTTTTTATCCTGACGAATGAACATGAGCTATTTTATGGATAGATTAGTCAATTAGCAATAGTGGTATCCAGGCTGACTGCTTAGGTTCTGCCTAGGGTACTGGCGGAGGCTCTTTCCTTGCATTGTAAACACTATATACATACATATATACTTTGATTATTACATAAGATATCTTCACGCCTGTATTCCCCGAAGGGTTAAGCAGATATGCACTAATGTGAACCCACATTTCGCCGATGCTGTTACTAAGTCCAATTTAATGGGGGGCAAGCCTATTGCCATCAACCGGGCACAGTTCCAGACTCCGTGTTGCTACTGAAAATTTTCATACCGAAAATTCCAATAACACTTAGCCCGAACTAATAAAAATAATAATAATATAGAAAATAAACTCGGCCTCTCTGTACATGGTACAGAAGCCGCACAAATACAACTCGCAATGCCATCGCCATGTCAAACGATGTACTAAACTGTATGTGCTCATGCTGAAATTAAGATATAAGTGTTTACTGGACATGGATCTATAATGACTCTTATTCCGCCGTGTTAAAAGCTATTTCATAATTTATTACACTGTATGAAAATGCGTTAATAAGCATTCAACATAGTCACCAAACGTCACAGACTTTTTTTAGGCTTGAATCCGTCACCTGCGACAGTGAAATGCGACGTCGATAAGCGACAGGGACAAGCGAAAAGCGACATTACTGGTTCCTATACATTTATATTGAATATATATATATATACCCTTAAATTTGTATGAAGATATACATGGCATCGGCATCTAACTCAAGCCTTTATATTATCAAAATGCTGAAATTCGTATGTTCCTAGCTGTAGGACGTATCATGGCGACTCGTGATTTAAAAAAACATTATCCTGCCCGGTGACAACTTACAACTTAATATCGCACATAGCGTAGAAACTACATATATTAATATATCTACTTATGTTATTTTTTCTTTCCTTTCTTTTTTTATAAGTCATTGCCCCACACTAGGAATAATTCCGGTATCGTGTGTGCGTTTACAAACACAAATATTCACATGGACAAACATCCAGACCCGAAACAATCATCTGTAAATCATACAAATATTTTCCCGTGCGGGAATCGAAACCGCGACACGTAGCGCAGCAGACGATCGCTCAACCACTACGCCGATCGTTTCGTTGCATCCTGAAATCAAGCCCGTAATATAACAAAAAAGCTTTTGCTTATTGCTTAGCCATTGCAACAATCGCAACAAATATAAATGTTTTTTCCTAAATTTCATGCATTATATTTTATTCTCTATAAACTTTGAGCTAAACTAAATCTAGGTAACAAGTTCACACAGCGGTAATTGACAGGCTGGATAGATTATTCTGGCGGATTCAAGCATCATAACTCAGTGTTAATACACATTGACAGTCACTGGATAACGATTTATGGACCTAATGTACTCTCTATGTATTAACGCATAAAGTTTACGTCGTATAATCATTTGAATATACTTTTTTTTGTTTAATTTTATCGGCAAGGTTTGCGCAGTGGCTAAGTGATTAGCTTTCTGCGCTAAGTGACGCGGGTTCCATTCCCGCACGGCACACATATTTGTATGATCTACAGATAGTTGTTTCGGGTCTGGTTGTGTGTGAATGTGACTGATGTATGTTTGTAAAAATATCCCCACGATACCTACGTATAGGAGAAATCATAGTGTGGAGCAAAGTTTAAAAAAAACAATTTGTTCTCTTTAAAAAAAAAACAAATGTTACCAGGATTTTTCCTATCTATACATATAAATAAAATTGGAGAGTCTGTTTGTAATATTGAAATAACCGTTTTTTACTACATGCATATACAGTATATATATACATGCATATATATATACAGTACATACACCAAAATAACATTTTGTACAATTTTTGTCTGTCTGTCTGTCTGTATAGGCTAATCTCTGAAATGGCTGGACCGATTTTGACGGGACTTTTATTGGCAGGTAGCTGATGTAATAAGGAGTAACTTAGGCTACTTTTATTTTAGAAAAATTCTTTTATTTTAGAAAAAAATAGGTTTAAGTGCATTTGGTCTCACTAAAAAATGCATTGTTAAGTTCCGACATCCACGCGAACGAAGTCGCGGGCACAGCTAGTATTATATATATTATGGGTACAGTATACAAACATAAGTCTTGCATATACACACACCCAAACACGGAATACGGGGATCGAACTTGCAACACCTAGCGCATTCAATTCATTGGACAATCAATCAAATAAATTTAAAAAATAAAAACAAAATTCAATCGATTGGACATCAAGTGTAAGCATCTCTCACTTCACTATGCCCGGTCCTCAAATTCCCGTTACCATAATCGCAGTGAGCCAGAATTAACAATGTTACTATAAAAACAACAAGGAATGGCACTCGGCAGGTCTCAGGTAATCGATTTACAGTCTTGAAACCCGCCACGAAATTAATCAGAAGCGTAAATAAAATCAGCAACAGACAGCAAAACTTCCCAGAGCGGTGAAGGGTAAATTTTTTGAGATGATGATTTGAGGTGACGTCAAAATGCAGAAAAAGTAAAGTTTGAAAAGTCTAATCGAAATAAACGCTACTACAATTCGAAAAAAGTCCATGAAGCACATGATTAGTATTTCGTCCAGTTTGTGCCAATCAATTATTCTGCTCAACTTATTACAATCCACTGCTCAACAAACAGCTCCTTTAATTACCGAGTAATTCTATAAGATTATCAAGTAAATCAGATCACCATCTGCCTAGCCTTTTACCATCTACATTGGGACCGGCTTCCATCCTAACCGGATGGGGCTGAATACCAGTATTTTATACGGAGCGACTGCCGTCTGACCTCAGCCACCCAATTACTGGGAGACACTGATACTCTAAGGTTAGATTGTCAGACTTTTTGGGCTGCTGACACGCATAACGCGTACGGCACTCGTGGGTTACAGCTGAAAACCAGCGTCAGGTGGCCAGTATTATAACTGACTCCTGACATTATGCTGAACTGCGGCCCCTTTGGCACATTATGGGCTATTTTATTATTCATTGTATTTTTATTTTTGTACGTGTTTTCTTTACTTTTCATTATTATTATTATTTTTTGTTGTGTGCCAATAAACACTTTTTCTTTCTTTCTTTCTTTCATAACGTCTGTCATAGGTTTTCTTAGGGACCAACTGCCTAACGTGTTTTCCGATGTAAGGATGTGTCTCGCTATGTGAAAAATGGTCACGTCAATGTTCATCCAAAGACTGACCGCGGCAAGCGCTGCTTAACCTCGCAGATCGACCGATCTGCGCGGTAGCTATGTAGCTATGAGCCCCTCATAAATCATGTGACATGGTATTGGTAGATGTGAGCACACAATTTTTCTTCTCAGACTCACAAAGAATTTTAGTAACCTGCAAGAAGAAAAATGACAAACGCACAAAAATTCTAAGTTCGAATGCCTCCTCCAAAGCCCCTTGTCACACGGATCGGGGACAAATTTTTCCATTAAAGCAAAAATATGAGAGGTATTTACACTGGGCGTTCGCCTGAAGCCGGACAAATTAACCTTTGCAACGTTGACCACCGGAATTTCATAGTTGCTACCCACATGCCCCAGATTTAATAATAAAATGGTGACACGTAATTTTCTGAATTGGTCTTAAGGTTCTGTCCCTTCAATACTCACTTGGAGATCAAAAGGTTTAGAAAATAACTTTTATTTTTTATGGATGTCCACTTAGTATATTTATAGCAAGCGCGAATGCTGAGCGTGAGGTTCAATTACCGAGCCAGATAAAATTTTATCGGGTTTTTCTGTATGGAAATTATTAGCAGCACAGAACCTGGAACTGTGCCTGGTGGATGGCAATAGGCTCGCCGGCACGATGCTTATGTTATCTTATATATCCATATATAGATTGTCCATTCAAGTTTAATGATAATGATAAATTAATCCAACCCATTACTGTCCTACTGGCACAGGCCGCAGTATGTGATGGGACAAGCCTCGGTCTACCACACTTGGAAATGTGCCCAATAAATGGCAATAGGTTCGCCTCCTATTACGTGAAACTCAATAATGCCATCGGCGAAATGTGGGCGTCAAAACCCTCTGCCTGACCCTTTGTGGAGTACAAGCGTGAGGATAAGTATAAGTATTGTATGCCCACGGAACCCTTAAAATTGTGAAAACTTACACCAAGCTATGGGACAAAGCCTTTGTAATTTTTCATCCACTATTTGTCCACCGCTTTATAATTTTGATGTTCCGTACATTGTTTTACTAACAAATTTTAATTTTTTCTAACAGTTTTGTTTTTGTTAAGTAAACTCTGTGTTGACTGCTAGAGAAGAATTAAAGTATTAAGAGTACCTATACATAAAGCCGATCACAAATAAAATGGAAAACGGCCACGATGACTTTGTACCAGTAAGTTGCAAATAGATAAAGATAACGACGAACGCTCCCATATGACATGATCAGGATAAAAATGTACACGGTAGCTCTAACTTAAGGCTCCTAATTTCGTCTTAGAATAGAATATTTTCATATAAACCAATTTTAAGCACTTATGAAATGTCGAGACTGTAGGCATACGGTCCCAAATAGTAGGTCCTATTGAGAAGAACCGGAAAGAAACTCCAAAGATACTCCATTACAAATTCATTGCCAAATGGATATCCATGAAATACCACCGGCCTTTTGCCGTAGACCTGCTGATTACAAGACCTGGATTAATCTACAGGTATACACTGTTTAACCAAATTATCGTCAGTCCTGCAGTAGGTACATACTACCAAGCAATAAGAGAATTCTTAGTTGTGACCCGCAGCCTTATTACGTAAAACGCAGGTTAAAAAGCGACAGCCACGCGACAGCAGCCTCACTATTAGCCAATACAAATAAGACACAAAAATTATTTTGACAATAGCTACCATGCGATCAACGCCTGTCGCGATCTGATCCTTGCATCGGTAATTAGGCTGATTTTGTTACCTACCCTTCCAATGAATACAGGTATCTCGCAGTTAATAGTACAAAACCAGCTATCGATTTTCGCTAATGACAATGAATGAACGACATAATGTAGTACCTCGGCGCTTCCTCTATCCAATATATCAATTAATATGATACGCTTAATTACTTAAAGCGGGAAGAGGTGTGTTAAATCCGACAACCTACACGAGGCAAGCGTGATGGACTAAAGTCCATTTCATTCAGTAAAGAGGATTTTGTCCAGCACTGGAACTGCAAAGGGCTGATATTATTATATTTGTGTGTGTAAGATACTCATCACTCTTCGAACAAGAAAGAAAAATCATTGAGAAAACGCACTAGGCTTTCGTTTCCCATCCATTTCCCATCCCCAGAGTGGTCTGTGTCCCATCACTGGGATAATTAATAAGCTAATGATGATGAATGATAAATGGTTTCCCTGCAAATGTTTCAGAAAGCTCGTATCCCTCCAATCATTCAGTTCACTTAAAATCTCTAGCGCCACAAATGACAATGATCATCATAGAAGCGTCTCGTCCCTAATGTATCTGGAGCTTTGTTCTACATTACACTGCCGTGCAAATTAATAGCACACACTAATTTTTCACGTGAAAATTCACCTTTTGGAATAAAATGATAAATTCGATTAAACATTCATGTTGGCAATCAGGCAAGAATGATATGAAACTCACGGTATGAAATTACATGAAATTACGCGCGTGGTCGGCTCTTCAATGCTACGTCAATCTTTTTAAAAAGCTGATATCCTTATTACTTTCTATCTCTTGCATAAACACTCTTACCAAAATACTGTAGCAACAAAACATTCACAGTTTTTTTCATACAATAAAATAAAGCTCATATTAACCTTTAAAATGATGTAACCTCAACTTGATACAGAACTGAGGACAAAACGCCCATTCTGCTTTTTCAGAATTGCGGTTTTATTAAAAACCCCGAATATAGTAAATAGAATAGAACCAAAATTCTCGTTTAATTTTTATTATTGTCTCATAGGTCTAGTGGTCACAAGCGCGAGCGCTAAGCGTGAGGTCCTGGGCTCGATTCCTGAGTCGAGTAAAGTGTTATTGGGTTTGTCTGTATGGACATTCTCAGCAGCTGCATGGAGTCTGGAACTAGGCCCGGTAGATGGCAATAAGCTCGCTCCCTATTACATAGGACTCAATAACATCATTGGCGAAATTTGAGTGTATAATAATACACCTCTGCCTAGCCCTTCGAGGAATACAGGCGTGATGCTTTATTATGTTATGTTATTTTTATTACTATCTCATAAAATTGAACCCACGCCCACAAAATTGTAGCATCCAATATTCAAAAACACCTTTACAACAATCACGTACGCCATTATCACTTCAAATTCAGCTCGCCTTCAAGGAAAAAAGCGCGAGCGACGAAATTAATTTCAGTTAACAAGCCTCCTGAGCATAATTGACGCGTAACAAATAACAATACGTCCGAAATTCGGCACATGTTTACAAAACACAAACAAAACTGTACCTAAACTGACCCGCATAAAGACTGACGAACTGTCCAATTGTTCCATTATTCAACGATGGTGTAATAAATTATTGAGTTGTACAGTTTTGGTATAAAATTAGAGTTTATTAGGTTAGTGAGTTGTTTGTTGGATGAGGGAAAGGGTTATTGGGTGAAGTTAGCTGAGTACCTGTTAGGATCAGTTCACACAATGTTAATGATGTTAGCCTCATAAATATGCACACTCATCTTTCTATAAAACGTTATTTGTTCGGCAGCCTAATTACCTATCGACAATTGTAGCAAAAAGTTTGCGACAGGCGGAGATCGCGCGATAGCTACTGTCAAACGTAATTTTTTGTCACATAATGTACTAACTTTTGGCCGCGACTTCGTCCGCGTAACCTACATAAAGCACTCAGAAATAATGTAGCTTTCTACCAGTGAAAGAATTTTTAGAATCGGGTCATTAGTTCCGGAGATTACACCCTACATACAAACTTACAAACAAATTTTACCACAACAGAATATTAGTATAGATTAGCCAACAGCGCGGCTGCTGTCATGGGACAGCAATAAATCAGTTTTTTGAAAAGAGTATCCATAGAGTTTCTTGCCGGTCTCTTCTCCATAGGAACAACCGACTTTTGAAACCGCGCAACTAGAATCATAACGTTTTAAAAGCGCCCGTAAAGGCCCAGTTGAAATAAAAACGTTTGACTTTGGACTGTCGCTATTTTTACGTAATGGCTGCGGATCTCTTTCACAATCGAATCGGGAATTATGATGTGTAAATCGGGGTTAGAATATCTGAGGATATATGAATATATGATACCTACAGGAAAGCCTTGTGTGAACACTCATTTTCGGTAACCCAACAACAAATAAAAGAATATTATAAATTGCATAATACCTCGTACTATGTAAACAAAATATCCAATAAAGGCCATACATTTTCCGTGTGCAATATAACAGTGTCCAATTAATTATGTCCGCTAGTGTACTGCAGTCAATTTGTCGAGATTAGTACACTGGCTGTCAATAGAACATAGTACACTCGAGTTATGAAGTGTCACTGTTGTGTGACGTCATTTGTAAGCGTTATTACGTCATAACGTGCTATTAAAGTGATTGATACTAATTGATTAATGTGTGTGTCAGTTAATGAATAGTTATACTGATTGGATTTTCACGTATATTTGTATTAATATATGCTACCTCGGTGTTTAATAAACATGGAATGTATCACGCCTCTATTGCCATAGGGTAAGGCAGAAATCTTCTTCTTTCTTTTTGTGTCGATAGGTAATTTTAAATTTAAAGGGCTCAACAAATGGCAATCTCGATGGCTCTTTAATTGATCTCTATTAGATCCTCTGTATTGCAAGATTCAGGATAATCAGGACCCAACAGCAGGTGCTTCATTGTCTGTGTGGCGCCGCAGACAAACCCTCAGAGTCAATCTTCAGAGTACCCCCACGTCCGCCTACATCCACCCTGAGTCTATTGAGACAGAAATATATACTTACTTGAACACCAAAATTGCATATGCAGTTATTCAGTCTCATGGGAAAAAGGTTAAGCCTATTGCAGGCACATGGCCATCTCCGAGTTCCTACTGAGAATTTCACAAAATCTGAAAATAACACTTTGCCTGATATAGGCATCGACCCTAAGACTTCACCCTCAGCAGGTACGCTCCCCACCACTAGCTCAAAGAGCAGTTTCAGTGAAACCTTTCTGGAGCTATACTTATCACCCGTACAATTATTCTTTATGCACTTCTTCAGAATATATAATAGATAAACTATGTTCAGAAGTTAAAATGGAGGAGCTCGTAGCTATTTAGCTATCACGCAGATTGGTTGATCTGCGAGGTTAAGCAGCCCTTGCCACGGTCAGTCCCTGGATGAGTGACCATTTTTCCCACATCTTTTTTTTTGCTGATAATATATTTTATTTTACAACTATGTTTGTCTTTTAATCTTTTAACAGGAAACTATGAAAATTTATTAAACAAAATTTTGTCTGGAGATAAAAGATACGAGAGATGTGTTTACTTGAATGAAAAAAAAAAACATCATCGAGACCGTTCTATGCCTGGGAAAGCACGTTAAGTAGTTGGTCACGGGTTTCATACGAAAACCTATGATAGTCAGCAGACCAAAGAGTCTGACAACCAGTGTAATCTTAAAGCATCAGTGTCTCCCATTAATTGGGTGGTGGAGGTCAGATGGCAGATGCTCCATGTAAAATATTGGTACTGAACTGTACCTCTATTATGAGTTTTTTACTATTTACTTTCATAGTAAATGTAAATTTTCATGCAAGCGATTTTAGTTCTTAAATTGGTTACATTAGGGATTAGAGTCACTAACATGACATCTCTATAATATAGTAAATAGTAAATCAAAACTTTACAATGACTAGATGTCACATAAGCGACTCTAATCCCTAATGTAACCATATTAAGAACTAAATCGCTATCATGAAAATTTACTTTACTTTGATAGTAAATAGTAAGAAAACTCATGATAGCGGTACTGCAACCGGTTAAGCTGGGAGCCGACCCCAATATAGTTGGAAAAAGGCTAGGCAGATGATGATGTTCAGAAGTGAACACTTTTAGAATCCTTGCAAACTTACATACATTATATAACTTATTAAATCTGTCTTAGTTCGGGCTTGACCGTTTGACCCGGGTCAAGTTAGTTGCGCAGTGGTGAGGTTGGCAGTTCCCGGGATATAAAGAGCTGGATATGTAAAAAGAATGATTGATATTAAAGTTTCTCCAACGTAAGCCTAGTGGTCCTCATCGGGGCAGTTTTGCGGGAGGTAGAGAGGTTCGATTTTTAAATCGGGCAAAATCTTGCTAATAATAAATTAAATGTTTTCTTTTTTCTATCGAGGCATGAGCAGCAAATGGAAGTCGCCCATGCCGTAGTGAAAAGATTAACCAGTCAGCAATGGTGGTATAAGCAGTGATAGCCTAGAGGTTGAACACTTGCCTTCCATGCAGGAGGGTCCGCGTTCAAACCCGGCCCGCACCTCTGACTTTTCGGAATCATGTGTGGATCAGAATTTGATTATCACTTGCATTTACGGTGAAGGAAAAACATCGTGAGGAATCCTGCACACCTGAGAGGGCTCCATAAAGTTCTCGACTTTGTGTGTAGTCCGCCAACCCGCACCGGGCCAGCGTGGTGGACTAAGGCCTACCCCTTCTCATTCTGAGAAGAGACCCTTGCCCAGCAGTGGGACAGTAATGGGTTGAATTTATTTATTTATTTATTACTGGTGGTATCGAGGCTGGTAATGTCCAGGATGTGCCAGACAATCTCATGATTCGTCACTCATTGAGCCTCCTTCCTTGCGCCCTTATTAGATATTTAAATTGGGTTATTCTTTTTTTAAATCACAAATACAATCTTTTTAGCCCTATTTTACAAACACTTCTTAAGCACACACATACCCAGACTCGAAACAATTTTGATTAAGTATCTGTGAATTAAAAAAATATGTTTTTAGTTGGTAATCAAACCCAGATATTCTCTTATCCAGTGCGCCAATAATTAAAGCCAGGGTTAGCCAACATTTTTATTTATATTTTCGTTTTCTTATCCAGCCTCTTATAATCTTCGTACTGAGTAGCTACATGAAAGTTGTTCCAGTACCATTAGTGTCGTCTGGGTTGCTAGTTGAGGGCATAGTTTGCAGCTCACCAGGGGTGCTAAACTAACGATCGATGTTGTGCATGTTGAGCAGTTTTTATAACGCAGACACAACTCACACTAATACAGTAGCTCAGTTTGTTTGTTTCTTTATTATAATGATGAGGAGTGAATAGCACGTCAGAGCATAGCGTAGCATTGCTGAGTTTAAATAAATCATCTTCATATACATCATCATTAAACAGTTAAGTGATAAAGGTGGACACAAAAGGTTTGCTGTTGTGTCCGGGTGTCGGGATTTCCATCCGTGTATTTAAAAAATAGCGAACCATTTTGCTTAAAATCTAACTCAAATTTTTCAATTTCATGTGTGCCTTTGTAGGTGCTTTTAAAAAGTCGAGAATCTTGGTGCACGGTTTCAAAAGGGGGTATTTCAAATGGCGAAGAGACCGGCAAGAAATTCCATGGATACACTTTTCATAAAAAAGTTCGTTTTTATTAATAATCTTAAATTTAACATAAGTTATATAAACTAAAAAAAATGGTACATTACACAATGTAGGTACATTCCACATTACATATAACACATCATCTCGCCTGTATTCCCCGTAGGGTTGGGCAGAGGTGTTATAATGTACATTTCGACGTTGCCGTTATTGAGTCTCATATAATATAAATAGTACTAATAAAACAATTATAATAATATAATGGATGGAAAATCCCTTAACGCAAGAACTTTCATCCCCTAGATCTCCTAAACAAGGGCTTAAAAGGGTTCAATTAGAGCCCTAACGACAATTTAACTGCAGCCATGAGTTGCCTCGTAAAATTTTAGGTTATATTCAGGAGTTTATGGAAGCTGGTCTAATTAAATTATTAGTCTAGACTGTTACAGACGTTTCTAAAGTAGCTACTTTATTATTCCTATCAAAGCTCTCGGAGAAACTAGTTATATCCCATTCATAATCTGTTTTATACCAACAATAAAAGAGTCTCGATGTGGAATTCTATACTTAAACAAGTACATACATATAATAGCATCACGCCTGTATTCCCCGAAGAGTTGAGCAGAGGTTTGTTTTTTGTACACCCACATTTCGCAGTAGTCTTAAAGGGCGGCGAGCCTATAGCAAATAAAAAAACTGTCTATTTTCAAATCAATGTGTACACAGTATGTTATGGGGACCATATAGTTACGGTTGGCGTGTGTGGCTTAGTGTCACGGGTTCCCGAACGAAACAATGATTTGTTTGATCTTATAGATAGCTGTTTCGTGTATGGGTGTGTGTGCATGTGAGATGTATGTATGTAAACTGTACCCACGTTAAAGAAGAAACACTAGTGTGAGGCAACGATTAAGTACAAAAAAGTTAAAATTGCAAAATGTTTTACCCTTTTTTTTGTGAAAAATCGTTTCATATTTCTTTACAAAATATTTCGAAAATGAAGCCATATAAAACAAAAAAGAACTAGGCTTAACCGCAACATCTCAATGAGCCGTCAAATGCAAAATAATTGAAAAAGTGTGACAGAGATCACCATTAAAAATTTTACGAACCTCACTAAAATCGGAGAGCTTAAAATCAATTTGTTTCGAACAGAAAAACTAGCTGAACTCTATATCAGTGGAATAGGGATCATAATCCTTTGGCAGCAAATAAGGAATCTGACCCTAAAAAATTAATACTTTACAATCAAAAAACCAAAAGGCAAACGAAAACAAACTTTATTAGAAACACAAGAAAGAATATTCGTCAAATTCAAAACAGTAAAAAGAACATGTTTATGGTAATTTTTTTGTCGATGATTGTTTAGTCATCGAAGCATTAATGATTAGAGACGCAATTAGTCGGAACTGTTTAGTCAAAGTATTGCAACGCGAAATATTGAACAGTTCTAACTAAACAGTAGATGAAAACCGTTAAGGTAAGCACTCATTGAATCGATGTAACCCGCACCAGAGCGCAACGTAGCGCAAAAATTGGCCGTAAAGCTGTAAAAATCTATCAATCATTCTCAGCCCTGTACTGATTGTTGCTGCTGAATAACGGGCCCTCCAAGGCTACGTTAAACACCCAGTATTTGGCACCTGTCTCTTTCTGGTTGATGTTCTATCTGGCTGGATGGTTTGGTGATACCGATCAACCCAGACATGATTCCATATTTTTCCTTGTGATGATCATATTTTTCATTATGATTCCGAAAGTCATCGTAGCATGAGCATCGTAAGAGTGTACGTCCATAACCTCTCCTCTTCCCTACTGTCGAAATCACCCCCACATTTGGCGTACCCAGCTTTAGGTCCTAAGGGAGACAGAGAACTTCGGTACGGTCAGAACAAGAAAATACTTTAATGCACGATTTCGGCTATGACGCTCAACACAATGTGTGCAAACCTTTACTTACGAAAACCGGTTGTAAAGAAATTATACTTAAGATATTGCGTGTAAGGCTTGATATGCATTACTTTAGGCTTAAGATTAGAAAGCGACAAGTAATCGAAAAGTTATGATGCAGTCTTAAAGCGTTATTAAGCGC
The DNA here is from genome assembly GCA_947562105.1 of Shargacucullia verbasci. Taxonomy (NCBI): domain Eukaryota; kingdom Metazoa; phylum Arthropoda; class Insecta; order Lepidoptera; family Noctuidae; genus Shargacucullia; species Shargacucullia verbasci. Next base: position 5,008,013 of record OX387306.1, read on the forward strand.
TACCTTATACATTGAGGATAAAATAAATAGCATCACACCTGTATTGACCAAAGAATTAGGCAGAGGTGTACTATTGCACCTACACACACTTTTCGCCGATGCTGTTATTAAATCCAGTGCAATAGGGAGCGAGCCTATTACCATCTACCGGGCATAGTTCCAGACTCCGTGCTACTGAGTATTTCCTTACCAAAAAATCCAATAAAACTGGCCGACCCAGGAATCATACCCAGAATGTCACGCTCAGCAACTTTGAGTAGACTGGTACTGAATTTGTTGCTGTTGCTATTGTTTATACCTGTTCTCATATCAACTCTTTATAACAAAAAACATGACATAGGTTTGAAGTTACCATAAACAATGGCCTTAATCCAGAAAAATAGTTAATCAATCTACTCTCAGCTAAATATGACAATTGAAAAAGGCAACAAAATTTAATCTGTGCTCAAGCGCAGTCTCGACGACACTTACTTGATCAAAGGTCAAAATATCTCTACTCGCGCTCAAATCTACAAATGATTAAAAATCTAGGATACACGTGAACTCAACTGAAGAATGATCAATGAATCTATGCTTAACATTCTAAAATTAATGCTCTACTCAAATAGTGAAATGAAAGTAAGTTATCACGAAAACATAGCAATGAAATTCTATGGATATTCACGACTGACCATTGCATGAGATGCTTTTGTGGTTGCAAGCTCCTACGCTAAGTATATATTCATTCTAAAATTACGTACGTTTAAGGAGCATGCTCGACGAAAACAGGAGCTAAATGTGGGGCTAGTAAACCAGCGTGACTATGAAAAATATATAATTATATCAGCCAAGGAAAAATGAACAGATCTGGAAATGACTTCGAATAGTAAAGAAGGCAAGAAAAGGATCTGGATAGAAGAATGATGATGATATCAGCTTATAAAACTTACCTCCTGAGCTTGAACTTGGCTGTAATTTACGCAGGCCTAGCAGTGGATTGGTGGATGTCACAAGTTTTTAAGATATGCTGGTTCCCTCTAGAGAAGTGTTCGTCCAAACAGAGACAGCGGTTGGCCACTTCCAACTAGAAACTGACCTTTCTTTCTTCTTCTTTTTTAAATAAACGTTGCCCCACACTAGGATTACTCCTGTCTCGTGGGTACAGTTTACAAACATACATGTCACATGCACACACAACCAGACCCGAAACAACTATCTGTAGATCATACAAACATTTGTTCCGTGCGGGAATCGAACCCGCGACACCCAGAAAGCTTATCACTCAGCCACTGCACCAACTGTGTCGTCATCATAAACTGGACTTAAATTTTGTAATGCAATACTTAATTCAGTCTAGATTGCGACCTATTTAGCGCGTAGCTTTTGTAATAAGTGACGCATAGATGAAAATACCGAGCCAAAACTTTAAGGAATCAATTCTTCCGAGATAAAAATTAAAACGCAAATGCCTCTCACGGAGTCCTCAAAAACCAACGTTGTGACACATTGACATCCGAATTTCCATCCGACACTATTAATACTATCAACCACAAACCGCTTCAATAAAACCGCCACATACGACTTCAAAATGGCCGCTAAAATTAAAGCCCGCACGTCGCCGGTTTAATGGCCCCCACATAAAGTTTATACAGTCACTATGTTAGTCTGATTACGTTATTGAAGTCGGTTGGATAGCACATAGAAATAATATTTGTACTGAATGTGTCTGCAAATATTTGTCTTTGTTGCGCTTTATATTCAAGATACGTGAACAGAATACTTAGAAATCTGATCTTCTGTGAACTCCTATGCTGGAATGGTTTGCCAGAAAGCAAGTTTGCATCGTCACTGATGCCCAAGGATTGCACTCTACTGGTTCAGTGAATGCTCGAGCAAATCCTGCACTCCAAGCTGTAGGTCGTCCCAAAGGACACCGTGCTGTTTTAGCTAGGAACAGTCTGGCATAAATGTACCTGATATGGATCTTGTGTCCGAAATAAATGCTTTGATTTGATAACCGTTTCCCTTCGCAGGCTGACTACGAAGAATATCCATGACGATTTTAGCACGATAAAATAATAGATGCACTTTATAATTTTGGTGATAATTTACTCAATGCGTAATTTACAAAATGATCATATGTATTGTAGTTAGTAATAATTTTGTCCAAGTTCTAATAGCGCAATTCAGGATTTATATTGTAAAGTGTAAAATCAATTAATTATTCCCCTATATGTAGCCATATACTGGAGATCACGGAACTTAATAAAAATCATTAACTCCGTCACCAAAAACTTTTAAATCAGTGCCATCTGCGGTCTGTGTCAATTTTATAGCCACGATGTCATAAACTCCAGAACAAGTAAAGACACAGTATTTGTAGAAGGAAAACGCAAAACTTTTCGTCGGTCCCTTTCAGTTGTAAAACTATTTCGGTGTAATTGAGTTAGCCTGAATTTCGTGCTAGACAGAATTAGTAGTTTGGACTAGAATGACGGGGCATAGTGTTTAATCCACACTTTGTAAGTTAAAGTTAGGTGGAGTTTGGTTATAATAGGAATTGTATTGACTGAACGGTAAGCTGGTCTTAGTTAAAGCCGACGAAGCTGGATTGATTAGGTCAATAAGTTGGCTACTGATATTTCAGTTAACAATTCACATATTTGCATGAAGATTTAAACATTGTTTCATCTATGTACTTTCTACTTTATTCACTTAGACGCGATTATTGGGTTTTTTTGTATGAAAATTCTCAGTAGCAACACGGAGTTTAAAACTCTGGCTGGTTGATGGAAATAGGTTCGCCGTATGAGATGGGACTTAATAATAACATCGGTGAAATATGGAAGAATAAGCAGTAGATTTTTTCAGGTTTTGTGTATTTTTAACTAACGAACTATGCGGTACATTATTCCTGCCGCCTACACCCCTCAGGTCCCCTTTGTCGCCATGCCCCGCACCCTGTAATGTTCAGACGACGTTTTGTTACCGGTAGGACTATAGTCCAGTTGGTTTCATAAAAATAGACGAATGGGCCTTCATACGAGTGTTGATGATAACGCTATCCCCGAAACAAAAACGTTAACGTAGAATTTCGGACTTCTTTTGGGCCTGCCGCGATGCCGTTTTCTGCTGTGGTACTCCCTCCGTGGCTGTTGTTGTCATTATTTGCCGTTTTGAAACTATGCGGCCTACATCAGCAATTTGATAGATACTATACATATACTTCTTCTATATATAGTGGACACGAGTTATCACAAAGAATCACTCATGCTAGTGTAAAGATTAGCCAGTCAGCAATGGTGATATCGAGGCTGACTGTGCAGATGCTCCAAACGATCACAGAGTCCGTCATTTTTGGAGGCTTTTTCCTCGCATTAGATGCACATTTGACATAGCACATCTACGTGAGTGAAAATATATTTATACCGATTCAGCGCTCTACTCCCTTTTTCGCTCGTGTAAACACGGCTTTACTGTTTATAAGGTGGCGGGTATCAATAAAAGTGAAGCCTCTCGATGTACCTGTGATAGTTAAATCAATTGAACGCATTACTGTAATAGCTTTGTATCACGATGCTCGTAATACCAACTAGGTTATTACTTTGGTAGGTGTAGGGTAGAAGCAGAAGCGATTTGAGTAACAAAGTTTAGTATAAAACATAATATAAAAGAAAAAGGTATGGTGTTCCCCCATTGAAAAGGAAGTCTGGCCGGTCAAAGCCCTACGGTTGATGTAAGACATTCGTATTTATTAGAAACGTAGCAAACTGTCATAGTGCGATTCAGGATTTGTTGTTGTCACTTCACTCCGATAGATGGCGCTTTACTTTATGCCATGTTTTGAGTAGTAGTCGCTACACACATAACATAACTATTGATTGTAAGACGCATTAACGCATGCAAAGTTAATTCTAGTTATACTTTTGTGAAAAAAAAAAAACAACCGTGATCAGAAATCGAAAATGCGACCATCTGGTTCAGTATACCAGCCGCTGTAAATTCTGAACTACCTACTGATATATGGTAGCAGGTATTTAAAAATTAGATCTATCTGACCTTCACCACCCATTTACTGGACTCACTGACACTCTAAGGTCTCATCTCATCATCTTAAACAGTCATTTGAGCTGCTTTGTCCCAGGACCAACGGAATGACAACCAGGACTAACTGATCAACGTGTTTTAAGGCCTTCACCTCGTAGATTCACAGGTCAGGGCAGTAGCTATGTAGGTTCGAGCCCCCTATATTATTAATAATGGCAATGCGAAAAATGATAGGAGGATAATGGTGATGGAATGTATAAATTGGAGGAAGAATGACTGAATAAACTTAACTTTTAACTATTCCGGCATTCCAGCGAACTGGCCGCTTAAGTTCCAAATGGGAAAGATCTCCCTTTTCTGCCAAAACGTCTTTGGTCTTTTTTTGTACCAGTGAGTTTCTCATCGGAATAAAGATTTTATTTGAATTTTGCTCTTTCTACCACACGGCTATTTATCTAGCCAGGTGTTAGAAAGAGAATTCTATTTAAAAAAAAAATGTTTACAAATAAAAATCAAATTAAATGTTTATTCCGATGAGACTCACTGATACAAAAAAGGGACCAAAATCACTTTTGGCACTTTAGTGAAAAATAAAAAAGGTAGATCTTTCCCGTTTGGCACTTAATCGGCTAGCCAATGTTAAACGCTCCAAACTCAAACCTTGTACCACAAAACAGAGCTGATTACACGCCGCAGGTACAATTCCCGATAAATATAAGCTATACTCATCTGAGCAATACATTGACGATCAGAGGCAGCACTCGCCAATTAATAAAGTCTGAACAGCGTAATGTAATCAAAAATAATTAGCGGGTCAGCAGAAATTGATAGTTTATAGCTATTTTTTTCTATGTACTGGTGGTATTCGCGTATCTGCACGTAGATATTAAAATTGTATGGAAGGTTTCGGCATTGATTTAGTGGTCTCAAGCTTCGCTGCTGAAGAGGGGCTCGCTACAGAGCAGATTGGTCAATTTGTAAGGTTAAGCAGCGTTTGCCGCGGTCAGTCCTTCGATGGGTCACCATATTTCACACATCGAGACCCCACCGTGCCTCGGAAAAACGTTAAGCAGTTGGTCCCGGGTGTCATATGAAGACCTATAACAGTCGTTACTGATGTCAGCAGCCCAAAAAGTCTGACAACCATTCTAACCTCTAAGGTTATCAGTATCTCCCAGTGATTGGGTGGCGGAGATCAGATGGCAGTCGCTCCGTGTAAAATACTGATAGTCAGCCGCAACCGGTTAAATTGGAAGCCGACCCCAATGTAGTCGAGAAAAGGCAGATGGTGATGAAGCTTGGCTGACTAAACTTGACTCCGTAAGTTCGATCCGAAGGTCTGACAGTGTTATTGAGTTTCCTTTATTAGAATGCCCAGTGGATGTCATTAGGCTCCGCTCTTTACATAGGATTTATTAACATAATTGGCGAAACGTAGCTTTACTCCTCTGCCTATCCCTTCGAAGTATACATCCAAGCGAAAGATTAATCTTAGAAATTCCATTTACTAAAAACACGTATCAAAATAGCTGTTTGATTTTATCAAGAAAAAAAAGATAATTTGGATTTTCAATCAAATCGGTTCAGTGATTTAAAAGAAAATTGCTTTAACAAAAATACCTGTATCAACAGCATTTCTTTTGAGACACACATAAAGATTTATATTAAACACAATGACAGGTAAATTACTGTATCTATAAGATAAAATGTAATGAAAAATATATTGCGACTAGCTCGGATGAAAGGCATGCATTACATGGGTACATATTCAATCATCTTTGTAAATATTGCAATCATAAAATATTGGTTAGATTAGTACCTAAAGTCGAACAAAGAGAGGTTTATTTTTCTGTTCTTTTCTTTTTGTTCTTTAAAAAACGTTACCCAACACTAGGAATAATTCTTGTGTTGTGGGTGCGTTTACAAAGACAAATCTGCATATCTGAGAGGGCTCCATAAAATTCTTCATGGTGTGTGTAGTCCGCCAACCCGCAGCGGGCTTGCGTGGTGGGCTAAGGCCTAACCCTTCTCATTCTGAGAAGAGACCCTTGCCCAGCAGTGGGACAGTAATGGGTTGATTTTATTTTTATTTTTTCTTAAAATATATATAATATAATATGCCCATGGATACGACAAGAAGAAAACACAGAAAACAGAACAAAATTCTGTCGCAGCGCTCAGGTTAGCTGAAACGACAAGCGATTGCTTATTGCCATGCAACGCGACAACATAAAAGTTAGTTGCTATCGAAAGTACATAACTTAATGTAAACATGTCGACGTGCACAGAACGATGTCAGCAGCGCAGCTAAACAATAGCACGATGTAATGGTAGCTTGGTCTGCGAGACTACAAAACCGCGTAAGGGGTGCAAAAAAAAATTACATTTAATATTTTTTTCACTTGGCGTCTAGGACTTTTAGAATCAATTTTAGTTTGTACATGCGCTTTGTAGTACATACCTTACTCAATTTATTTCATTTAGTACATTTATTTGACGGCATAGTTGGCACTGCGGTTGAAGGATCGACTGCTGAGCTACGTGTCACTTGTTCCATTCCCGCACGGAATTAAAACAATGACCTACAAATAGGTTCTGGTCTAGGTGTTTGTGTATGTGAATATTTGTGTTTATAAATGCAATACCATTTAGCATTTCCACTTCAACTTGATTGCAGCGTCACTGCAACTTGATCGACGCGTAGTAAGATTACGTGAATTAGCCTGCAGGAGTCATTCCTATTATGGGGGAATGTTTAATGTATGTAACCTTTTGTTTAAATTTATTCTTTGTTCATACAGGTAATAAACAAGGTCACCAGGTAAAGTTATGTCTTCATAAAATTATAGATCCATTCAAATAATATTTTATTTTATTGGAATTCTATATACATAATTTAAAAGTTATTATATTATTATTATCTGGAGGCCTATGTTTGAAAACATAAGCCTCCAGATACAGTTAAAATTCGACATGAAGCGCAATTAGTCTGAGTAGGCTATTGCGCTATTCCATGGCATTTAGGCTATTCCATGCATTGGGATTCAACCAATAGATTTAAGAATCTGTGGAATTTGTTTTATGTATTCTAACCGCTGAGTTAGCTCATATAGGTATATATACCTTCATTAATATTGACAAATTTTGATCTTTTATTTAAAACCAAACAACATTTTAAACTTACATGCCGACTGTACACTGAGTGATATAGAATAAAAAGTAGCGTAAGGAAGAAAAGTGCGCGTTTTCCTGTATTTTGTGCAAGACGCCTGAGAGCTTAATCATGCGCAAGATAAGCAGGTCGCTGTAGGGGTGTCACGTTTTACATTGATGTGATAAACGATACAAATATTTTGTGACTACTCTTGGCAGAAGCTTGAGGCCCTGTAATAGGTGATAAGCTGGTTTAGTTGTTGTTTTACATGAATAAAACTTTAAAGATATAGAAGTGACGGTGCAATTGGGGCGGTGGATGAGCAATCGATTTCTGTGCTACATGCCGCGAATTCGATTCTCGTACAGGAAAAATATTTGTATGACCAACAGATACGCACCCACGATATATAAGTTATTACTAGTGACAAAAAAAGATACGACATTCCAACGACTAGGGAAAAAGAGTCAAAGTGATTAGAGTAGATTCTCTCTGACAAAGGCCACAGAGAAAAGTACTGTATATATACAAATTATCATAGTTATGCGTCACAGTCAATACATAGATGTTGTTTCGGTGAGATTTTCAAGCGTACAAAAGCAGTGGAGACGCAACAATAAAATCCACACAATTATATATATAAAAGTAACTCTGTCTATTTCTTTCCTTATCACGACTGAACCACAAAACCGACCGTGACGAAATTTAACAAAGAAGTATTAAAATATTAAGGCTTATTTTTACTATTACAGCAAAAGACGAATAACAAAATACACGCAGACGAAGACGCGGGCAAGAAGAAATATAAAGAAATTCACACTTGTGACAGTAGTAGCCCTACAAAAATTTTGGTACTCGAAACCCGAACAGACCTTTTGTCCCGTGACAATTCAATTTAGTGATAAGGGATAGAAGAGACTAGCGATAAGCGCTAAGACAAATAAAATAGCCATCGATTGAAATAGGGAGGTCAGGGTGTTAGGGAAAAATGGGCTCGTGAGCAGAATGGTAAGTGCTTTATCAAGTAATTCTTATTAATGAAGGTACGGCGTTTCACGAGATAAGATTCGTTGTACATACGACGAGTCATTGGTCTAGTGGCCGTGGTTCGATTACCGGGTCGGGCAAAGTGTTATCGGGTTTTCTGTATGGAAATTCTCAGTCTCAGCGGCACGGAGTCTGGAACTGTTCCTGGTAGGGCAATAAGCCCTATTATATGGGACTCAATACCGCCATCGGCGAAATGTAGGTGTATAATAGTACACCTCTGCCTAACCCTTCGGGGAATACAGGCGTGATGCTATGTTATGTTATGTCTATAATCTATATAAATAAAAATCAATTGCCAAAAATGTATGTAAGCGCATAACTTTTGAACGGCTGCACCTATTTGACTAATTCTTTTTATGTTGTGTTTGTAATTGTCAGGAGAAATTATCTCATTCTCAGTAGCAGCACGGAGTCTGGAATTGTCCCTGTTAGATAGCAATAGGGTTGCTCTCTATTACACAAGACTTAATCAATATGGGTGTGCAATACTACACCTCTGTCTACCCCTCAAAAACGTTTTAGTTATAAACATAAAGACAGATAAAGCAGCTATAGATTGAAATAAGATTGGGAGGTCAGTTACGTAAAAATGGTTCGTGATGCGAATAGTAACTATTTCTTATTAATGTCTCACTGTTTCGTATATCTTTTGGGATAATGTATTGGTTATACGATGTTCCTTTTATCTTTGCGCCTTTTTCCTTTTCCGGAACAGATGAGAATATGTCCGATTGTCCCTCGTTTGATTTGGCCGTTATTGACTACGAGCCTCTTTCATCATCACCAAGCTTTTGTTTTTTTTTTAAACGTTTCCCCTCTCTAGCGTTTTTCACTCTATGGGGGTAGTTGACGAACTTGCACCTCAATGCACACATGTTTTTAGTCTCAGAACAAGTATCTGTAGGACATACAAGGATTTATTACGTGCGGGTATCGATCCCGCGACGCGTAGTCCAGAAATCCAAATACCTAAGCTTTTAAATATAGTTACAATTGGTGTTACATAATAATAGTAATATTCAGTAGTCCACCATTTTAGGCGATAACATAATGACAAGAAAAATATAGAGTTCAAAATAGTATGACAGCAAGTATTTCGGTGTGACAATTTGTATTAAAATCTATCTTCCAAGTATTCTCTGATTGAGTAAAAGGTTTTTAAATGAGCCATTTAAAAATAAAAAAATTGTTAAAGCTCTATTTTAGTTAACATCTCAGCAAATTGATTAAATAATTATTTTTAAGATACATATCTATAGCTATAATTAGCTGTTAACTTTTGCCATCTACAGGGGCCCATTCCAAAGCTCGGGCTACTGAGAATCGAATCCAGGACACTACACTCAAAAATCGGTTATGCTACCAATGACGCAATACTCATAAATATAACTCATAAATTAAACAACGATATCAACTAAATCCGATTAATTGCGAGTTATCTCGACAAATCGCGGCGGAATCGAAATGATCGAATGACCCATTTAAATCGAGTAAATACCGATCTGATACCAATAGTAGCGAGTTTAATACGATTACCGATTGTTTATCGTAAACGTGAATCGGTATTCTAGTTCATTCGACAATGAATAATGGGATAGGCGTTCAACTGATAGTCTAAAATAGAGATTTAATCGAATTACTGGATGACCTCTTTATGTAAAACAGAAACAATGACATATACATATTGACATATACATATATGATGGCACGGTTGGCGCAGTGGGTGAGAGATCGACTGCTGCGCTACGGATCGCGGGTTCGATTCCAGCATGGAACTAATATTTGTACGATCTACAGATAGTTGTTCCGGGTTTCGGTGTATGTCCATGTGAATATTTGTGTTTGTAAACGCACCCGAGACACAAGAATTACTCCTAGTGTGGGGCAACGTTTGTAAAATATATATAGGTATTATAGATTTATTTGTGATATTGTGATTAATATGTGAAAGTTTGTGGGGATGGATGGATCTTTGTTACTCTTTCACGCCAGAACGGCTGAACGGATCTGGATGGAATTTGGTACAGAGATAGATTATAGTCTGGAATAGCACATAGACTACTTTTTATCCCGGAAAAATGTACGAATTCATAAACCACGCGAGCGAAGCCGCGAGCTGAAGCTAGTACGTTAATATAACCAAACATCTTAAGACACTAGGACACGACAGACTAATTTTAAAAGCCATCTTTCATCGCCATCATGTCTCAAGAACAGACCTAAAACTCGTGTAACTTATTTAAGTCAGCGACAAGCCACTTTTTTTGTCGTCTCGAAACCGATAGTTAACATCCGTGCCCGCCGGATAATCGCCGGATGTTCGGCCGAAAATCGCGTCGTTAGTGTGCGCTGGGACTTAAGTGGTAGGAGAGTGTGGAGATGGATTCTATGATATTTGTTTTGGTGTGGACAAAAAAGTGAAGCCAGATGAATAACGCGCCTGCGCAAACCATAATCTGGACTCTAGTTAGACAGCCTAAGAAAATAATGAAGGTGTTCATAATTCATGCTGACGACACGATATGCGCGATATATTCAACAAATATTTATATGACCTACAGATTATACACGTTCCGGGGTGATTTCCTAGTTGATTCTTATCAGATTTGTGTCTGCAAACAGTACCCACGATACAGGAGAAATCTTATATTAGGGGCAAAGTTTTATTAATATATCTAGCGCCTGTATTCCAGGAAAGGCAAACCTGTAGTATACATATATTTAAATTTGCCATTATTAAGTCCTAGTAAGGAGAAAAGAAAGAAAGAAAAAAATATGATTTATTTGTCACCTATATTATTAATTAAAAACGGATATGCGTAGGTCGCGTAGGAGCGAACCCTACCTTTATCTAATAGGAAAGCCAATAACACATTGCCCGACCCGGAGTTTAAACCCAAGACTTCACGCTCAGCAGCCCCGCTTGCGATCACTAGACTAATTAAGCAGTAACACATAACATAACATATAAAATCACGCCTGTATTCCCCAAAGGCTTAGGCAGAGGTGTACTATTGTACAGTCACATTTCGCCGACACTGTTATTGAGTCCCATCCCATGTAAAAGGGCCGAGCCTATTGCCGTCTACCGGGCACAATTCCAGACTCCGTGCTGCTTTTGAAAATTACCATACAGAAAAACCCAATAACACTGCCCGACCTGGGATTTGAACCCAGGACCTCACGCTTAACAGTCGCGTTTGGTAATACTAGACAATGAGGCAGTATATTTTTCCATATTGAATCCAAACATAAAAAAACCGTTTCCACAAAATCCGACCACATAATTTAAACATACAGCTACCACACTAAAACAGTAGAGGCAAAAAATGTAACTCTACAATTTGAAATGAAAGGTCTCGTGTTTGATGCACTGGTGGTTGTTAGATAGAAATTATTGCTCTACCAAATTTGTAGAGTGACCGTGATCTACGAATGGTAAAGCCGTAGAGTGCGTGTTTGTTTTCTTTCACTCACGGTTAAATTGGTAATGTAGAGGGCAATTATGAATTGTTTTATATGTATAAGTAAGTATAATTATGTGGTCCTTAGTTGAGCCTTATTTGGTTTACTGGTTCGTTCCCACGGATGGTATTAGGTGAGTTATAGATTTCAAAAAACATTGCGCCACTCTTGGATTTTTCCTGTATCGTGAGTACAGTTTACAAACATACACGTCACTTACACACACAACCAGCTGCGTGCACAGAGTTTTTAGACAGGGTAGGCAAAAAAAATTAAAATCTTACTTACTTAAAAATACCTACTGAATGTTGGTTTAGATTCGTCGTCATGTCGATTAAATAATGATGTATGTGATTTGCCACCTCAAATATCTTATAATAAATATTTATCTGAGTTATGTAGGGTAGGCAGTGTCTTTTTGTCTTTATGAAACGCACGCCACTGCACACAACCAGACCCTGATATGATATCTGTAGATCATACAAATACCTGTTCCGTGCGGAAATCGAAACAGCAACACCTAGCGCAGAAAGCTAATCATTTGGCTACTTCGCCAACCGAGCCATTGTAATTTAAACATATACAATATATACTTATAAGAGCTCTGAAAAGAAGCGTCGAAACAAACTCGACAGAACGAAATAGTCTCTTAAGGTCTTCTTTAAAATCCAGACGTCTCGTAAAGTATTATGTGAGAAGATAGGGTAACGTTTGGATTGGCCTTTTGAGGAAAGTACCATACATGTTTCAGATAACCTGACCGACAAAAAATTTAAAAATACTAATTCTATACAAAGTTGCAACTTCACAGCGCTAACAAAATTTGTGGCAACCGCGTTATTTTGGTACAACGTCCACTAGTTTTAAATGGAGAGCGTCTATTAGTTTTAATTTAAATGCAACGAACGAGCACTCTTTTGTGGGTGGTGTATTGAATTCAGATAAAAAAGCTATGAGAGCCTCATTGGTCGGCTTGGCTTGGCTTGGGTTCGATTCCCAGATCTGACAGTGTTATTGGGTTTTTAAGGGTGGAAATTTTCAGTGGCCCGAAGTTTGGAATTGTAGCTATATCAATAGGATCGGAATCTATTACATGGGATTTAAGAACGGGTATCGGAGATATGTGAGTGTAAAGTAGTATTTCTGCTAAACCTTTGGGGAATACGTGCGTGATGCTATGGTTTGTTATACAATATTGCGTGACCGACAAAAGTAATGTGGGCAACGACTCAGCCAGTTTTAAGGATAATATGTAATTAGTCGTGGATGCGGCGCATACTGAGAGAGGCCTATGTCCAACAGTGGGTGAATGTAGGCTGATGATGATGACGATGACATGCCAGCTAATAAACAAAATATTTGTATTAGTATAGGTAATAAAATTTAGCCAGTAAATAATATCGAACATGAATCTCTTTTCAGCAAGATGTTTGGCAAAGAGCAGGTACAAACTAAGTTCGTCAAGTCTATTGACAACAATTATAAAGTGTAAAAGATTTTACTACCGAACTATATCTAACCATGATCTACAACCTTGACATTAATACTTTTTACGATTAATTAATTGCTATAAAAAAAATCATTAGTCTTATCAAATTAGGTTTGATTTCTAGTTAATTAAAACATACGTTATCAATTCGCCCATTTATTTTTACACAGTACAACTAACATGTTTGATCGTTACACACGAACTTTAAAAATACTTAGTTGTTTTGACCAATCACTTGAAGAATTCACTCATAATATCCAAATGTTGTGTTGGTGAACATAAACGCTCAAGTGATTTCTGAGAAGCTTCAGTGAGAAAAAGGAAAATGGCGGATGAATTCAATGAATACAAATACGGACAAAATATAACATTAACACCAGAAGTTGCCATCATATATAGCTGGAGTTTTCCAATTTTAACGGTTTTAATCGTATCATTATTCTTCTATGTCGTCGTGTGCTCCAAAATCCCAGAAGATCTGTACAGGTGTTTGGCTTTACAGCATCTTTTATCAGGCTATTTACATATCGGCTGTCTTGCTATCAACAATTTTAATTTATCTATACCCTATTTAGACGAACTATTAAAAGAAACTTATTCATGTATGGACGTCGTAATAACATTCACTACTGCGTGTTTAGCCTGGATAGTGTTTCTAAGAGTATTTCTATTCAGAAATGGTGAAGAATTGTACAATATGAAGGAGCTAACTATATTTTCGACGCTTTCTTTAGCAATTATAGAAGGGTACGAATTTTTGATGAGTATTTTCGACTTAGGACCAGCTTTGTTATCGGCTTTACGAATGACATCTGTTTTATTGTTAATGGCTATACCTATTGTTGTATTTTTTTTATTAATGAAAACTTTATTGTCAAATACTACTGAAGTACCAAAGTTTCAAGCTTTATTTTTTATGGTGTATTTAATATTCTTTATTGCCAGTGATGTTTTGTTAGTGCGGTTTAATTTGTATTCTGATAGTGAGTGGACAAGGCTTTGGAGTATATTGCTTTGCCTTAGAATGGTGGTTGAAATTGTGTGGTATACTGTTTGTGATCGTTATCTATCCAATTTTCTTATCTGTTGATTTGTAAATACTGTGTATAAACATCACTTGCTCTAATCTGTAGTGGTTTTATTTTAATCAATCAACTCTGCCTATTTCTCTCAACACTTGCTTCAACGTGTAGTATATTTAAAACTCCTGATATTAAATTGAGATTTCCTAGTTTCAGTTGCTATCTAAATCTTTCTCCTTTCCAATCGATTATAATAATAACTCCACGAGATAGGCTCGACCTGGTGTGGAAGCAACAGGTAACTCTTTTTGTTCCTGGAATACACAAAAATTACAATTAGACTAATTTTAAAGACCTGTAAGGATGGTAAATAAATTAATTCTTACACTAAATTTTAAACACACAACAAACTTTTAGTAATATAAAATAATCTCATGTCAATTGGAAATCTGACAATCAATTTTCGAGGAGAAACGTTTGAAGAACCTATTAAATATTCCCTGGTGTTAGGAGTTGATGATCATGGGACCGATGACGACAGTAAAGCTCATGTTTAACTACTGAATTGCTGTTGCAGAAATGAAAACAATCTTAGTCTCTAAACAGGTCTTTGTATACACTTAACGAACCTCTCTGTCTTTGTAAACAAAATACCGTAAGTCACATATATCACCAAACAAAGGTTCAAATGTTAACAGTTTACGTAGAACACGGTCTAAGAATGTCGGGGTTGTAATTCTTCAGGGCACATTAACGATGCCGCTAAAAGTTGTACCACAGACGCTAACTCTATGGCGAAACTTCCTGAGTCGAGTTGCCGAGTGTCGGGCGAATAACGATTTATCGATCTTGTTTTAAATGCTAGTCGAAATTTCTGGGGGACAGTAGATTTTTGTATACTCTTCTGGTAAAAGTCAATAGTAAATTTAAATTAATTATGTAAAAAAATTAAGATTATGCAAATCAAGATTTCTTTTCATTTATTCAAAGTTCAATATTTCTCCTGTATCGAGGTTAATGCACAGACATAAATCGCACATATACGTAAATCCAAACCGAGAATATCTAGAACTGCTGTCGTAAAATATTTTTCCGTTTTGAAATTGAACCCATGACCCGTAGCGCAAAAAGCCAGTCGCTTAGCCACAGTATCACCTGTACCCTCGCGTATTATAATCAAATGTCAGTACATACCTACTGTTTTACGATATTGTTTAACAACAAAGCATCACGCCTGTATCACCCGAAGGATTAAGCAGAGGTGTATTATTGTACACCCACATTTCGCCGATGCCGTTATTAAGTCCCATGTAATAGGGGGCGAGCCTATTGTCATCAACCGAGCACAGTTTCAAACTCCGTGCTGTTACTAAGAATTTCCATACAGAAAAACCCAATAACATTTTGCCTTACCCGGGAATCGAATCCAGGACTTCATGCTCAGCAGTCGCGATTGCAACCACTATACCAATGCGACAGTACGATATTGTTTCTATAATTAATTGTTGATATTTAATTGTTTAGAGCTAATTATAGTATGAAAACCAATTAGGTCATTTTCCAGAATTTTAAACGGAGGAACTCCCATCCCCCGGTACCCTAATAATAAGCAATGAAAGCCCATCGAACTACAATCAGCACCAACCAAATTAATAATTGATTATCTTAGAAGGAAATATTAATTCGCCGAATATAATAAGAGAGAGAATAAGGCTTGTATTTTAATGCCTATTGTGAGCGTAGCTATGCTCATAAACGATGTTATTGGTGATTTGATAATTGTATTATTTGTAGCATATCATCACGGCTATTTTTCCCGAAGAGTAAGGCAGACCTGTACGAGAAGTGTGTTTTGTACATATTTTGGCGATCTCGTTATTAAAGTCTCAACTAAAATGGGCCTATTAATTGTTTCGACTTTGGCGTGAAGGAATTTTGGTACAGAAAAACCGAACTTGATCGAACCGAAGTCCTCACGCTTTCTAAGTGCTACTAGCGGGCGCTGAACTTATGAGGCAATATAATGTTATAAAGAAGCAACTTAGACAGCACGGTTGGTAAAGTAATGCGATCGACTGCTTCGCTACACGGGTTCGATTCTCGCAGGAAACAAATATTTGAATTTCCCACAGATAATTTCTCTCGGTCTGAGTGTCTGTGCATATAAATATTTGGATGTAAAACGCACCTGCACACGATACATGAATTATTCTTGGGGGGGGGGGGGGGGGCAAAGATTTATATAAAAAATGTTACAAACTGACTTACTGACTCATTGGTCTAATGGTCACAAGCGTGACTGGTGAGCGTGAGGTCCTGGGTTCGATTTAAGTCCTCCTCTGGGGAAACTCTGCAGACATTAATACTATATTCGTCTTGCAGAAAAGGGCTGTCCGAGCTATTTATAATCTTGGTCCAAGGGTGTCGCTGAGACACAGATTTAAGGAAATTAATATTCTAACTGTAGCGTCACAATATATATTTGAAAATTTAATATATGTTTATAAAAATATTTCGAACTTTGTCAAACTGTCTGATACTCATTCTTTGAACACTAGGAATAAACACAACCTTGCTGTACATGCTACGCGCCTCCACAGAATAAGCAACTCGTTCATGGGACAATGTATACGCTTTTACAATAAACTTCCCAATGATATACGTAATTTAACATTAAAGAAGTTCAAAATTGTAATTAAATCTAAACTTTGTAAAAAAGGATACTATAAAATTTCGGACTATTTAGATGACAAAAACGCTTGGGATTGAACCGCTCTTTAGCCTTTCTTTTTTTTTTTATATAAAATTTTTGCCATTCATTATATACCTAATTTACTTCATTATTTTGATATTGTAATGTCGTTTAAATTGAAATGATTTCTTATATATAACCGCTATACATTGTAAATGTGAGTGAGATCTAGGCTAAACGCTCTTAATTTCATTAATTCTCACGATAACTGATGCATGCTTGCACTCTGTTGCGACAGGTTAGCTCAAATAGTTATGGCACTTTCTTCAAAAGGCTATTCCACCCTATATTTGTCTCACATAAACCTTTACATCATTACAATCTGTCTGGACTTTAAAATAGACTTTGACCCCTGAGTTTGTTTCGGCGTTTCTTCTCAGGGATAGTCATAGGAAATGCCGACGCCATCTAGTTTAAAAAAGACGTGTAAAAGTGATTGAAAAATCCTAATTGCAAAATAAATAATTTCATTTCATTTCATTTCACTTCTTCTTAGCGACTTGATGGCTATCTAGATAGTCCCAGCCCAGAAGTTAACTTCAAGGCTATCAGTGGCATCCATTAATTCTTCCAACGTGCAGGTGTGGGGACCGTACCACAGTCACACATTAAGTTGAGACATCTACAAATCCCCACCTAAACAGGTCTTTGCTCCAGCCAACCTGAGTCCGAAGTCTGTTTAGGGATTTCTAAGTGAACCATGGCCATTCGTGTCCAGGGCAAAGATTTTCAGTAGGCAGGATAAAAGGAGTCAGTGGGGTAACGCTGTTCTGCCACCGTTGACATCTCTTCTGTGGAAAGATGTCATCAAAAGTAATGTTCTAATATCATTCTTTTACCTATAAGAATATCAGTTTGTAAGATAACATACATAGTATCACGCCTATATCCCCCGAAGGGTTAGGCAGAGGTGTACTATTGTTTACCCACATTTCACCGATACCGTTATCGAGTCCCATGTAATAGGGGGCGAGCCTTTTGCCATTTATCAGGCACAGTTCCAGACTCCGTGCTGCTACTGAGAATTTTCATACGGAAAATCCTAAAAACAGTTTACCCAACCCACAGCCTTATTACGTAAAAAAGCGACAGCAACGTGACAGCCACGCGACAGCAATCTCACTGTCAGCCGATATATTATATGACACAAAAATGACGTTTAACAGAAGCTATCTCGCGATCTACGCCTGTCGCAAACTGATTGCTGCATTGGTTATTAAGCTGCCGGGAATCGAACCCAGGACCTCACGTTCAGCTGTCGCGCTTGACCACTAGACCAATGAGACAGTCTAGATTATCAACAAACGCTTTTATTTTATAAAACTCTATCAATAATGATTGATTGGTTATTGTAAGCGACGAAACTCCCGTTAAATAAAGCTTTTGTGCTTTAAATTATTGATAGTTTCCAATTTATTAATTTATTTGTATCAATGAGTTTTCGTGTTAAGTTACGGATTTAAATTCGTTGTTATAATGAATTGGCCATTGAATTTATCAATATAAATTCCGGTATTAACTATATTTTGTTTTACATTTTAACTGTTTGTTAATTTGAAAGGTAATATTTGTGATTGTCTGTCATTCCTGATATTTTTAATGTAGCTTGTGAATACAGTCGAACAAAGAGACACATAGGGTCATGAATTATAAATTTAGTTTTACTTGTGACTGTTATATGTATCTATACCTACTATAAATTATAAAGAAATAAATATTTTTTTTATGTAGGGCGTAATCTCCGGTACTTATGATCCGATTATAAAAATTAATTCTCTTGTAGAAAGCTACGAGTACATTATCCCTGAGTGCTATAAATTATTATATAATATGTAGGTTACAATTCGCAGTGATAGCCTAGCGATTGAACGCTTGCCTTCCATGAAAGAGGGTCTGAGTTCAAACCCGGCCCGAAACTTTGACTTTTCGGAATCATGTGCAGATCAGAATTTGATTATCACTTGCGTTTACGGTGAAGGAAAACATCGTGAGGAAACCTGTACACCTGAGTGGGCTCCATAAAGTTCTTGATGGTGTGTGTAGTCCGCCAACCCGCACCGGGCCAGCGTGGTGGACTAAGGCCTAACCTTCTCATTCTGAGAAGATACCCTTGCCCAACAGTGGGACAGTAATTTGTTAAATTTATTATTTATTATGTAGGTTACGCGGACGAAGTCGTGAGCAAAAGCTATCTATTTATAAAATAATTGAAAATATCCATAATTTCCTGAGGAAATTTCATTTTTGTCTGATGAATAATTATTTCTTTATTCGACTGTAACAGTACGTCACATGGAGCTAGCGCCATCTAAACTTGGCACCCCAATTAATCAGAAACACCACACTCCTTACGGTTGTCTCGTACAGTTTTTTAATAAGGTTTTTTAATACTGTTTTACAACCAGTACAATCTTCATTATTTTTAGGTATAATTATTGATGATAACCTCTTTTGGTACCTCTATTAAGATTTTTTTCGCTATTTACTCTCATAGTAAATGTAAATTTTCATGCAAGCGATTTTAGTTCTTAACTTGGTGATATTAGGGATTAGAGTCGCTAACATGACATCTCTATAATATAGTGAATCAAAACTTTACTATGACACATATGCCACATAAGCAATTTATATAAGCAAATTATACATAAATAAATGTTACTAATATTAATAAATAATAATAATATATATCGACAATTAATAATTCCTATATTATATAATATTGTAAATGCATAAATTTGTCTAAATAAGTATCATAAAATGTTAAATATTATTCTAATTGTAATATTTCTACACTGGATACGGTAGTATATGTGAACCACTATATAAGTTTAACATCTGTAATTAACATATACTAAAAAATAAACGATATTCTATTCTATTCTAAGCTGTGAGGCACGAAGGGAACTCTTTGTGTAAAATCAGTGGTTATTGTTGGGTATTTCAATTATTAATGTAGGCAACACCCAACACAAAATGCAAAATATTCATACTTTATAGGGCAACTTTGTTCCCTCTCTTCCAACTGTGGCACGGTAAAATATAGACGTAAACGATTATCATTATCCGTGCTTTTTATTTAACTCCACCGACAATCAGAAACACCAGCACCTACATACAGCCAGCAGCACCCAACATCTAAGCTAAGTCTAAACAGTTATAGAAAAGTCGAAATTCTACATATTCCTTACGATTTACGTTACAAACATCACCATATAAGGCATGAAGTCAGTTAATAATGGCGCTAATCTAATTACAATATTCGAATATAAAACAAAAATCCCCAATTTCGACGCCCACGCATGAATCCACACTCAATAGTTCATTAGCAACAAATTAACTTAATATCACAAAAAAACTTTTACGACAGTGCTAATAGTTCAGTATAATAATTGATATTCTGCTGACCCCAAATAATAGTAGTGGTATAACGCCTTGTAACAAAGATTTGGCCTTATTTGGTGACACCTACGCAAATTCTACTAGATTTTTTGTTGATTATACGATAGTCTTAATATGGATAAGACTGTTAAACTGTTAGACCAGTTCTTTTTTTTGTTGTGGTGTTAATAGTAACAAATTATTTGTAAATACTTAGTGTGATCATGGAAAAGGAGTTGTGTACAGAACTCCACTTCAACGTAGCGAAGAATTGAGTGTTGTGACGCAGTCTCGGAAAAACCACTGTCCATCTATGAATTTGGATAGCCTGAGCCGATACAAGTAACAGACCAAAGGTATCACTACAAGGAATATAGTCTGGGTATTTTATATTCTTCTTCTTTTGTTGGGTAGGTACGAGATATTAGTATCACTCATGCCATAGTGGAAAGATTAGTCAGTTGGCAATAGTGGTATCGAGACTAACTGCCATAGACGATCGTGGTCACGATCACGAGGTGTGACAGATCATATACGATCTTAGGTTTCGTTCACATGGAGGCTCTTTCTTTGCACCCCATATATTTTATTTAAGTATAGGATTCTAGAAAATTGCTGGGTTTTAAAATCAGATGTCTCTATTGTTAAATCGTTAATGCATATTAAAGGTTCACACTACATTAATACCCAATTTCTTCACCTTTGCAGATGGCTCAAAGTCTCTGAAATAACTGATTAAAATATATCGAAGCCTAATAAATTAGTTAAAAACAGACAATGTCTGTTATGTCATCAAAATATTATAACGTTTCCCTATCCACACTATTCCAATGTATCTGCGTGCGCTCGCGCCGCTTGGCGCCACCGAGTCGCGTCTAGATCGCAAACACACCGTTATGCCACCACCATAGACACAAGACAGAAGCGGCAGCGGAAGAGGAAGCACAGATTGATCACAACGACATCAATCAAGGACAAGGAGATCTAGCTCTTACTTTTACTGTAGAACTTGTATTTTTTATACATATATACATAACATCACGCTTCCCCTTGAATTGATAGAAACTACAGAGGCCATTGTGTAAAATTTTACAACAAACTCGATTTGGCGCATTGACTGTGTTTTGGAGCTATGATTGGTGGTCCGAGCGGACCAATCGGGCCGCAATATGTGGTCGATGAGTTAAACAGAGTTTGTTAAAATAAATTTTCATTAGGGCCTCAGAACGTCGCGTATTAGAGTTCTTCTAATACCCCTTTTGCTTCATCTAGTAACAAAGGTGCAGCATTTTAGAAATAATTGTTGGTATACAGATCTTCTCATAGTTGTGTTTTTTGTAGATACATCCGATAATTAAGCAACAATTTTAGCGACAAGAGCTTTAGTATTTTAGGGGATTGGGATAACGAATAAATTATCAAAGTATCACGCTTGAATTCCCCGAGGGCAGAGCTGTAATATAATTACACACATTTCGCCGATGCAGTTAAGTATTAAGTCCCATGAAACAGGAGGAGAGTCTATTGCCATCTTACCGGGTGTTGAGAATTGATAATTTTTCTAACAGAAAAACTTTATAAGATTTTATTCGACCGAATCCAGGACCTCAAGTTCAGTTCCGCTTGCAATTACTTCACCAATGTAGATTTTAGTATACTTTTTAGTTCAACTCAACAGAATAACTAGTTCACACATCTTTGACAATGCCTTAGCCTCGTCAAAAAAGGTTATATCATAAAAACAGCCATCTTACAATCTCATTACAGTTAAAAAGTTCCTAACTTGTTCTGTGTCGGTGGAACTTTTCGGCGATGCGATGATTTGTTGAATAGTTTTGTGTATGGTTGCCACTTTTGAGAAAAAAAATTGAAATATTTATATAGGATTTTTATGTATATATGTATAATTCTTCCGAACGTATGTATGTCACTGAATTCCTCTTAAACGGCTGGTTTTTGATGTTTTTTGTGGACTGGGTGATGTATTTTATAATAAAAAACAAGCTTTTGCCAGCGACTTCGTACGCGTGGAATTTGGAATCTAATATTTACCTTCGGTAAAATTAAGCTTATATTTTAAGTTAGACCTCTAGCAATACATCAGTGAAAACTGCATTCAATTCGATGCAGTAGTTTTTGCGTGATGCGTGTACAAACATACAGACAGACAGACAAAAATTCTAAAAACTGTTGTTTTGGCTTCTGTTGCTCTAATAAAGACCCCCCTATTAGTTTTTCTGCAATATCTATATTGTACAGACATCGGCCTGTCATAATAAATAAATCTACCTATCGTACCTATAATCATCGTGAGGAAGCCTAAATACCTGAGGGGGCTCCATAGAGTTCTGATGGTGTGTGTATTCCACCAACCCGCAGCGGGCCAACGTGGTGAACTAAGGCCTAACCCTTTTCATTTTAAGAAGATGCCCTTGCCCAACAGTGGGATATTAATGGGCTGAATTTATTATTTATCATATGTAATTTTTTGGAACCACTTATATTCAAAGCACCAACCCTACTTGTAAGCTTTACAATTCAAAAGGTCTGTCTTTTTGTGATGTCGACATACCGTTAAGCAATGCACAAATATTGTCAAACAACTTGGTTTTAACTTAAAACGTTATGACAAATATTTGATGGTTATATTCTAAAGTTTTTGGTGTATTTGAAACATCATGAGAAAATCGACGGTACGATAGATATATAAAGATAGACAATACGAAATTTTTAACAATTTTATATCCCCCCCCTATCTCTGTACTATTAATATGACCCCCCGAAGTCTGGCTGCGACCGCGCCTGTTGTAAATGTTACTTTAGTTTTAAGTACCTACGTAGAACGTAAATCGAACAATAATATATGGTACCTATATTTATCTCTGTCACCAAATTTAGGTCAAGATTTCTCAGGTAATATTGGATGCATTCGAGTGGTTCAAGTAGCAAGTAACTTATTAATAATACATAGTTGAACTATTAATCTAAATCATAGAAAAAAAGCAATATGGGAGGAAGTATCTTGCTTAGTTTAATTAAAATATCCGACCGTAACGATTTTACTGAAACTGAACTGAAACTGAAGATCATGATTAAACCTATGAGGCTGGCAAAATATAGAAAAATATAAATAAAAAAAAAGAGCATCTACAACAAAACACAACTGCCCAGCCCTTCTTTAAAAACTTCATTCAATATAATTCCACTTACAGAACCCAACAAATCTTTCTTTACAACGTGATTTCCTCCGAACAAAACGAAACAAAATAGAAAATACTGTTTGAATATTCCACAAGTTTAGATTAAATTTCACCAATACGGAATTTGAATGGAAAAATATAAGTTTTATTTATATTCTGGGTTCCCTCGAGATTTCAATTGCATGTCTGCGTGGAACGGATTTGTTTCCGATGTGACGTCACATTCGGATCGCAAATATTCGTCAACTTATAAATGGGGTTGCGTTTTATGAATGGGCTTTCATTGTGCCTTTGTGTGGTTGCTACAGGGTGTTTGAAGTTTTTCGGGTGGTTCATTCAACGAAACTGATTATACTTTTTTAGATCAATGCTCATGCAACAATTATTCGTTTGAATTTTCACGTCTATTAGTTTGCCATTTCCTAAAAGAATCAGGGTATTTCTGACAGCTAATTAAAAACTTAAAATAGCTTTAAATTACTCGTTGAAAATGCGGACGACGTATCAAAAAAGCGATATTCTCATTGAGATAACTTTATGTTTAAAGTAGATAATGCAGCCAGCATTCTAAGACAAGATCTAATTATTTTCTATTTTATTTTCTGTCAGAAAAACCAAGGAAAAATATATAAGCGATATCCGAAGTTTATGCTGTGTTGATTTAAGTTTTTTACAATTCCTTAAAGAGTTTCTACCACACTAATAATAATCTTGAAAATAATACCTACCTACGTATTTCATCAAATACAGGCAACTCTGTGTCTGTCAAAAAGTGTACCGTCTCATTATGAAATCTTACGTTATAATTTGATAAACTTTGAAATTTAGAGGTAATAAGAGAAAATGTGAAGGAATGTGATGTTTTAGACCGTGTGTTGTAAATTATTAGTGTTATTGTGCTTTAAAGAAGTTATAAGAGAGGTTAGAGATGTTACTTTTGTAATAAATAAGAATGTCCTCCTGACCGAATTTCGGTCACGGCGGCCAATCTCAGCAGAGATTAGCCAACTACACAGGAGATATTATAGAGCTCAAGTGTGCGCGCAAACAGGTGCTCTCTCTATTCCTTCACTCTCATAGTCCAATGGGACGGCAATCCGACACGACCGTAGAGAGATCAGGCACAGGGCCAACGGCTTTACGTGCTTTCCGATGTACGGTTTGTATTCACATACACAAAGACCCAGACCCGAAACAACTATCTATAGATCATACAAATATTTATTCCGTGCGGGAATCGAACCTGCGACACGTAGCGCAGCAGTCGAACTGACTTACTTTTGTAATAACGGTGTAGTAAATTTTTTTTTTCTTCTACTTTCTGACCCTTTATCCTACTATCTGAAATCATCTGCACTTGTCTGTTTTTTTTTAATTTTTATTATAGGGCAATAACTATTATAAATCTATATAAAAAGCAAATATAGCCTAGCGATAGAACGCTCGCCTTTCATATAGGTGGATGTGTGTTTGAACCCAGCCCGCATGGCTGGTGCTAAAAATTCTAATGTACCGTTTACTTACATTCATCTCTACACGCTATCGTAGCCAATAGACAGTAGACAGTATTTGTACGGTGTGAGAATTGAAAATCCATAGCCACAGCGCCAGTCGTGATATCACTTTAACCTGTTACCACCGTCATGTTTGGATTGCAGGACAGGAAAATCTTGAACCACAGATGCTGATGCTGCGGCTGCCTGTCCCCAGCCCAGGGTATCTTGGCTGGCAAGCTGTACGGATATCCTACCATTTTTCCGTCGTCAAACCCTTCTTGATCAGTGGCAAGGTGTATTGCCAGCATCTAAGATGGACGTTTGGGCAAACCTTAGGCGTTTCACCATTACAGCATCAAGTAGGTATGTTCATAGTTTTTCAATTGAGTATTAACATAACCTCACATTTGTTTACCTAAAAGAGTAAGACAAGGGTCTTCTAATTATTGATATGATTAGGCAACCATATTACGCCGATGTCGAAATTGAGTCCCATGTTATAACTGGCGCTCATATTTTTATATATCAAACATTTAAGAATATGAGCAACAAGTAACAAGCTGGTAGGTATGATCCTTGGTTCAAGTGTTTCCCCAATACACTTTACCCGTCACGCAAATCGAACCTAAGACCGTTAAGCTCAGCAGCTGTGCTATAAAAAATAATAAGCATTGTCTTGCTCCCTAACTGCAATGGCATATACTTCAACCTACTAAAACCAAACTATTTAATCTTTTACATTAGATCTTAGACAATCCAATTACAAAAATTACATAACCTGACATAGCATCACGCCTGTATTCCCCGAAGGGTAACTAGAGGTGTACTATTGTACACCCACGTTTCGCCTATTGACATCTACCGGGCACAGTTCCAGACTCCATGCTGCTACAGAAAATCCCAATAATACTGCCTGACCCGGGAATCGAACCCAGGGACCTCACGCTTAGCAGTCGCTCTTGCTACCACTAGACCAATGAGGCAGTCAAAAGTCAAAGATTACTTAAAGGATTATTTACTTCAGAACTCCAAAAACATACAAGAAATAGGAAGTAAGTAACTAAGTAACCTGCCCAGAAAATATATAATAATAAACCTTAGAAAGTCTAAACTGAAAAAATCTGTCTGGGATTTAATATAGACCTTGACATCTGAGTTTATTTATTTATTTATTTATTCTTTATGCACAATGTACAGAGGCGGACTTAATGCCTTAGGCATTTTCTACCAGTCGACCTTAGGTTGATGCAGAGAGGAAGGATGGTAGGTGCACGATACAATTTTAACGTTATCGTTAATAAATATATGAGGATACACTATAATAATAAAGTTACTTACATATCACATACATATATACATAAATATATATATTTACATAAATAATATAATAAATAAATTATAAATAATAGGAAAGCTGAGATGATTCTGCCAACTTAGTGTGGAGGTGTTCACGCAGTTTCCGCTTGAAAGAGTAACGACTGGTGGCCATCCTGATTTCCAGAGGGAGAGAATTCCATTGCAGGATGGACTGGACGAAGAAAGACGAATGTATAAAGTCGGAGCGATGAGATGGACATTGTAGAATCCGATTCGTCGAAGAGCGAAGCTGTCTGTCATGATTGGAACATACATATGGAAAGTGAGAAGTAAGATAAGTAGGGGAAGTAGGAGAATCTAGTAAAGTGAATAGAGTAGTTAATGCTCTCATAACCCTGCGTTGACGAATCGGCAACCACTTCAGTAGTGATCTCGAGTCAGACACATGATCATATTTACGAATATTGAATACGAATCGAATGCAGTTATTAAGAAGACGGTCAATTTTGTTGAGGAGGTCTGCATTCAGGTCGTAGTAACACACATCGCTATAGTCAATTATGGTATGGAGGAACGAGGTATGGTGTTCCTCCATTGAAAAGGGAGGATCCTCCGACCAGGCAAGGTGGTTAGCCTGGCGGGCCGAAGCCCAACAGTTGATGTCGGATATTCGTATATGTATTAGAATCGTTGTAAACTTTCATAGTGCGATTCAGGGTTTGTTGTTTGTAGCTTCACTCTGATAGATGGCGCTTTACTTTTTGCCATGTTGCGAGTAGTTGTCGCTACATCACTCCCCCCCAGACCGGAGGTCGATGTTGTTGAGTCTTGAAGTTGCTTTGCCAGGGTCAGTGATGGTTCCAGTGAGTCGGAACCGAGTGCCGCATAGTTCGCAGTGAGTCGGAACTAGGTGCGGTGATGCTGCGAAGTCCTCAGTGAGTCGAGGTAGTGCAGTGAAGAGTAGAGGCTGGCTGCTGCGTCGACCAGGAGAGAAGGGCTCTGCTAGTTGACCGGCCGAAGTGCAGTGTGCTGTGCCAAGGTTGCTGATGAGAGGCCGATGGGAAGAACCAGGCTTGCGCGGTCGCTGCAAGCGTGTGGTTACCCGTTGGGGCCGAGGATGCTGGCTGGCAGAATGAGACTTGCTTGATGCTGCTCGAATGGTACTGGAGGGGTGGAGAGGGGAGTGAAGGCGATGATGCCGTCGAAGGTTGCGAAGATGTTCATTGTCAGGGGTCACCACTATGGAGGAACGAGGTATGGTGTTCCTCCATTGAAAAGGGAGGATCCTCCGACCAGGCAAGGTGGTTAGCCTGGCGGGCCGAAGCCCAACAGTTGATGTCGGATATTCGTATATGTATTAGAATCGTTGTAAACTTTCATAGTGCGATTCAGGGTTTGTTGTTTGTAGCTTCACTCTGATAGATGGCGCTTTACTTTTTGCCATGTTGCGAGTAGTTGTCGCTACAATGGGAAAGATTAAGGTTTGCATAAGCATAGCTTTCGTATTAGATGGGAGTACGTTTC
Source organism: Shargacucullia verbasci (assembly GCA_947562105.1). Taxonomy (NCBI): domain Eukaryota; kingdom Metazoa; phylum Arthropoda; class Insecta; order Lepidoptera; family Noctuidae; genus Shargacucullia; species Shargacucullia verbasci. The sequence goes on from OX387306.1 coordinate 5,035,886, forward strand.
TCAAACGATATAGAGACCGTAATGTCCCTGTTACTCTCTGGCTGACACTAGCGACTTGACTCCTCCAATTAAGAGTGGTGTCGATGAGCAAACCAAGATCTTTAACAGTGGAGCTGAGGGGGATGACAATGCCATTAAACTTAACTGGTGGTAAGGTACTGCTGGAAAGTTTTGTTGTATTGCGAGAGCTCCCTACGATGATAGCTTGGCACTTAGTAGGGTTTACCGCCACCCCAAATTTATCAGACCAGTTCTTGATGGCTTCAAGATCACGGTTCAACTTGAAGATAGCATCAGAAACACAATCCACACCAGCTTGAGTGTACAGTTGCAAGACATCTGAGTTTGTTTCCACGTTTCTTCTCAGGGATAGTCATAGGAAATGCCGACGCCATCTAGTTTAAAAAAGACGTGTAAAAGTGATTGAAAAATCCTAATTGCAAAATAAATAATTTCATTTCATTTCAATTTTGGAAGACAATTCACATCACCAATCTTATAAGACCTGTTCAACGTTCACGACAAATGTTTAAAACACAAAGTTTTCCACTACTATTAAAGCTCTAGTTATACTAGCTCATACGTTTTAAAAACTTAAATCTAACCACACGATAGACATCCCTATTTCGTGTGTTATAAAGATGGTTTTACTGTAAATAGCAGTGATATATGAATTGAGTTTCATTCATTACCTGGTGACGGGGCATGATGAAAAATGAAGCCTCTCTAAACCTTCTTAGATGATGAAAAGCACGGTTTATGCGAGATGTAACCATGAAATGAATGGAACGACATTATTCTTAAGGGAATGTTATAAGTTTTTGCGCCATGGAAAAATGGAAGCTGTTACAATGAAAATTTTATTTTATTTTATATGATAAAATGAGATTTCTTTGTCTGTGAGTTACACATGTTCGTAAGCGGAATCGATTGAATTTTAACTGTTCTTAAATGTCCAGTCAGCCTCAACAAGATGTATTTGTTTTCACACAGCCAAAATTCAAACGCGCATTCTTATAAAAGTATTGATTGAAATCATAAAATTTAAATGGTCATGGTCTTTTTTGTATCCGCAGATTCCATGTGTTAAGTTATTCTAAATAACAATCACTATTTCTTCTAGAACTCGCTTTTTGCTAAGTGTATAGATAGGCACATCTTTTTGAGGCAGAGTGTACAGTGCGCGGAATCCTATAAAAATCACTGTATTTGACAGTTAGAATAAAGCAATATGGATTTAAAGTGTCAAACTTTATCTACTTTAATTCATTCTCCATACGCGCGTCTATCGGAAATAAAAAAATGTATGAAAATATTGCGCGCGCATTTGAACTCCTGTCATAAAGGCGCGCACACTTTTTTCTTAAATATTTGTCGAACGTTGACCATAGTCGAGGTCTAAGTAAACTGGCACTAACTACTGGTGTGAGGCTACTGAATATGGGACACCTAGTGGTCGGTCAAACAGATTGGTGATCCCGTTGTTTTTACTATTGCAAACCTTAGGAAGGACAATTAACACTTAATAGGTAAACTTTTACGAGTGGAGCGAGTTCCAAAAACACCTGTGGGTCTACCGCGTAACACCGTAATAATAAACCGTAAAACCGTAGAAATTAGTCCTGGCATGTCCTAATAATGACGAGCACTCCGCTCGTTATTATGAGGAAAAAAAACGGTAGCTTTTCTTTTTAATTTTATTAAACCTTTCTCCGCACATAGAGTAATTCTTGTATCGTGGGTGCGTTTACAAACACAAATATACACCAACACCCAGACCTGGAACTCAAATCTGTAGATCAATCCAATCCGCGACACGTACCGCAGCATTCGATCGCTCAACCATTGCGCCAACCGTGTCGTCGAGCTCTAACTTGGGTATTGACTAAACAATGTTCTTAATGTCGTCTTTAAATTAATTGCCAGAATGGATATCTATTACGTTATGCGTTACGCAGTACATCAGCATGCTCCTTATTGTTGAAACCTGGCCTAACTGACAAAACTCGGGATTAAAGTTACCTCACGGAACCACAACGAGCCTTGCCACCATTTATCACTGGGTCACGTCAATACCAACATTGTCATCAAAGTTTATATTCTTAATCGATATATTTCGAGGTCAGAAAGTGAAAGATTAGAAACTCAATCGTTTTTGATATTCCACTTTAGTTGATGTGGCTTGGAGATTTTCTCGCAAAAATTTACAGAAAATATACACAAAAAACTGCACATAAAACCAGCCCATTATTGAGTCGCTGCTTGGCAAAACTGGGTCACCATTGCTTAGCATTATGCTGTTTAGCCTTATGCTGGTACAACTGGCTTGGCTGGCTTCTCCGGTTGACGGTGTTTGTGTATGTGACGTGTTATGCACAAAATTAAAGTGGAACTGGGCAACTTATGTCCGCCAAATGCCAAATGAGCTGTGGGCCAAGGTAACCACTAAGTGGAGCCCTGATACGGCGAGGTGTCGCGGCAGACCACGAAGGAGATGGTGGGATGAACTTGACAAATTTAATAAAGAATAGTCTGGATCTAGACAAAAAAAGTCTTGAAATTATGGCAGGAGGTCTTTGCATAGCAGTGGCATAAGTAAAAGTAACTGACATCTGTTTCTGTAAACGCAGCCACGATGCAGAATTAATCCAAGTTAAGTTAAGTATTTTAATAAAAAGAAATAAAAATATGTAGTTACCTTAACCGCCAGTAGAGCAAATGAAGTGACTACGAATAAACAACGCGTACAAAATGAAATAGTATTTCAATGAACATTTCCTCATTATACTGATAAATCACAAACATAATCGTAGAAATATGTTGTTTTGTTTATAACAATTGTCATTGTTTAACTTTGTATAGTTAAACAGTGAGTGTGGTGATGATAATAACGTTTATATATAAGGAGGAACGATTATATTGTGGTTAGTGTGTTGTTATGTGTGCCGGGTGAAAAGTTCGTGAAACAGACTGATAAATCGTCTCTGTTACAATAATTTGTGCAAGAAAGGTATTATTATTATTATTTATTCTCATTTTATTCAATAGTCTATAGAAAAGTGCACCTGAGCGTGAGGTTGTGTGTTCATTTCTCGGGTTGGTCAGTGTTTCTGTATGGAAATTCTCAGTAGCAGCCCAGAGATTGAAATTGTGTCCGACAATTGGCTCACTCCTTATTACATGGGACTTAACGGCATCGGTGAAATGTGGGTGTACTAGCATGATGCTCTGTTGTTACATTATTCACTTTGGTCCGTCACTTTCTTCTCAATAGTGTTTCTCGTAAAAGAGGCCTAAGTATAGACGACAGAATCCTCAAATGTGCTAGTTGTAGTTTTTAAAAAATGGAAATTGTTACGTTATTCACGTCTCAAGACATTTCGCTATTGCTGCATTACTTGATTCAGATCTGCTTTCCTTCTCGGCTCTTAATTCTGTCATCAGAACACTTGTTTATCGTTGTTCTATTTCTCCTCTCTCCTGTATAACTCCGGGGAATACAAGCTCGATGCTATTTGTTTTCTTTTTCCCATCGTTCAGTTTTTAGTTCCAATGCTGAACACTGAAGCAATAAAAATCATTAACTCAGTGAGAAGCTAGACAGAGTTAAATTTACAAGTGAACAGACATACAGTGGTTCGGTTTTATTAAGTGTAGAATTACTTGTAGAGATAAAGCATGAGAGAGAATAGGTATTATGAAGAAAGTCGAGCGTAAAATTTCAACCGAGAAAATTAAATACGTTTTAATGTTGAAATTGAAATTATGTGACCGTGTTTAACCTTTTGGAAAAATTAAGTGACTGTTCTCAAGGCGAATTTACACGGAAAATTTTGAAGTCAGCTCTGACCTAGACTTGGCATCGTGTAAACTTATATCAAGTCTGTATAGCGTTGTTACGTCAGTGCTGATTTAAATTCTGATTGTAGACCTATAATTCCCACCCGTCTTTTTTTAGAAATTTTGCCCCACAAGGATTTCTCCCGAGTTTTGGGTATAGTTTACAAACATACATAACATGTAACATGAACACTCGAAACAACTATCGAAGAAATCGAATCCGCGACACGCGTAGCATATATAGGTACATACTTTTAGGTAGTAGGTTCGAGTTTTACAATTCACGTGAAGATAAATCGCTAATGAGTAAAACTATATGTGAATCTCTATTTCCTACGCTACGTTTACGTCTGTTGATCAAGATTATATATACCTAAAAATGAGTAATCAATACTTCTAGGAATATTATCAATAAATAAACGTATAAACAAACAATTCTAATAAATGATTAGGTCATACAGAATAATGACCCAGTCCAATAATAACAACATAAATACTATCTTCGACTTAATAACAGCATCAGTGAAATATGAGTGCACAATAGTACCTACCTATACCTCTGCCTAACCCCTCAGCGATACAAGCATAATGCTATATAAATACTACAAATTGTAGTACTGCAATCACTATTCCATTGTAAATATTGCCAGTAACCTGGCTCGGCAAATGCCTTGTCTACGATGACTGAAAAGTACAGTTAAATAAATATGTATATATTAATGACAAATAGTATCAAAATATTTCTAAATATTCTTTGCTTGGCTACAGTTTTTTAGCTGGCATAATCGTTAGAATAGTCACTAGTATCAGTTAGCAAGTTCTGGAAAGCATGGGCCTTATAACGGGCCACTGCTGAATGTAGGCCTCACTAATCGCAGGGACTCTAGCTCGATCCTCGGGTACTCTCATGCAGCTGCTACCAGCCACCTACTAAAGATCGTTACTCTACCTACTCCAGCCATCCCTCATCAGCTTTCCATGCTGAAAATTACACCAAAAAAAGAAACTAAAATAAAAATATCACCTGCACAGTGAACATTAACAAAAATTTTAACAGTTTCTTACAATCCAATTTTACGGCTTGCACATGCAGCGTGATTGGCTATTTCATTAGTGCAGTTTTTGTTTTCGCTACTGTAATACGTAATTAATCGAGTAATCAGCTGCGCAAGGTCATGGGGTCAAAATCGATAAGTCTCTTACGATTGTAGTTGTCGATGTTGACAGCCATTTTGAAAATGAAGAACAAGGCAACAAAAATAATATTACAGTCAATAAAATTTCTTAAATGAATTTTTCATTAATTTCAGATGGAGAAAACAATACTACTCCTCTTGTCAATAACAACAGCGATCAATTCCAACCCAGTGATGACGAGACAAAGCCTACAACGGCAGAAGAGCAGAGAACACTTCTGTACAAATCTATTAAATTTCAACAACTTCTACTACTCATTAGAAGACCAGAGAAATGTAACTGGCATACCAGCTGACATGAGCATCCATTGGAAGACAGGGAAAGTCTTCTTTACGCTGATAAGCGATGAAATGAAGATGAGTCTCCAAGTCCTCCACCCAAGCGGCGATTTCGAAATAATAAAAGTTGCCGGTCTCGGCCAGTCAACTTGCGTTGATAACCTAAACGACATAGTGTATTTAGCCACTGATAACGGCGTCTACAAATATAAAGATGATGGCTCTATCGAATTATATACAGCTTTAGGAGAAGATGTGATGTATATAGCGGTAAGCAGCGATGGAAGTGCGATGTACATTGCAACTTGGCCGCAGAATCGAGTACACAAGATCACAAACGAAGGACAAAAACAGGAAACTTTCTCAGCAATTCCAAACGGTCATGGCTTGACTGTAGATCCAAGAAATAACATTTATTTTGTGGCTACAAAAACGTCCTATCTACTAAAGAGTGGGTATTCAATTCCTATCAAAATAAAAGGACTTCCAAGCGACAAAATGACAGGAGTTTTCGTAAGCAGATCAGATGAAGTTTTCGCCATGGATGAAAACAGTAATCTATACGTTGTTGATCCAGAAAACTCTAGCGCAAGGCTTGTAGGATCTTTCAGTGTTACTGGAGTGAATTCATTTGCCATGGATTCCGCTGATAATGTACTTATTGGAGTGAAGGGCGCCATTTTGAAATTCAACGCGTATGAAAAGAGTCCTTGCCCGGAATACGACAAGTACAATAAATAATATGTTTTGTGACTAACTGGGACTAATTTAAGTAGTTATTGTTTTGTAAATAAACTTTATGTTGTTTTAAATAATTGTTATTTAATAATACTCAGTGTCTGTTCAATTTATATTTGAACTTACCTTTGTGTGGTAACAAAATAAGCAAGATTAATTTTAAAATGATTAGTTAATTCCACTACTATTCTATTAATATCGGCCAAAAATACTCTGCTGATACGCTTTTTAATAGACCACTTTGATGAAGAACAGTAAAGATAATCACCTCGACAACACACTTACCAATGATGTTCTCAGGGGTCTTATTCTGTATGACAATCACGCTCGTATCTTGCTAAGATATGTAAAATTATATGAGGACTTACGAGTAGATGCGTGTGGGTAAACAGCGACAAGACACGTTTTGTTATACAGAACAAGGGCCATTGCATTAGAAGATTGCTTTCTATCGTCTTAATGTAGTTATAGGTATAGGTTTTTTTGCGTCGTCGTCTTGATGTAATAACCCAGTTATCTTAAACCACACCCACGAAGAGACACACAGTGGCATTATATTTTATGGAGAATTTAGAGCCACTTTATATACTTGCTGTATTTATTATAACAATAGACAAAAGTGGCCCATCAAGGTACAGACATCTTTTGAACCATTTCTTCAAGCAGAGTCTCTGTACATTTTCTTGCCAAGGGCTTTTTTTATCTATTGTATATCAAAGAGACTAAGACTTCCTCGTTGGTCTGGTTCGCAAGCGCGAATGCTGAATGTGAGGTCCTGAGTATGATTCTTGGGTCAGGTAAATTGTTATTGGGTGTTTCTTTATAAAAATTCTAAGTAGCAGCTCGGGGTCTGGACTCGAATAACGACATCGGCGGGACGTAGGCATACAATAATAGACCTCTGCCAAACCCTTCGGGGAATACAGGCGCGATACTATGTTATGATAAATGAAGTAGATTATAGAACATTCTAATTGGCCAGCATGAATAATTGTTTTTTCAAAAATTAATAGGATACGCCTTCCCGGTGAGTCGCAGCCACCGAAGTGGAAGGAAAAAACCCGTTTGCCCAACGAGATTACGTCTACTAATAGGTATCTGCTTCTAGAGAGGCCTATGTTCAGCAGTGGACTGCGATGGGCTGTTGATGTTAAAGAAGAATATCTACAAATAGACAATGTTTCGCAAAATGTTGGCCAAATATCGACAATCAATTTCTAAGGGCCGATAAATTGGCCCAGAGGTTACAGTCAAAGCGTTTGAGCGGGTAGTCGCAGATTTAATGTTAATGTAATGTAAATAGGCAGTGCCGAATTTACGAATATGCTGACCAGTTACTTATTAGCATTAGGCTTCGAGTTCTACAAAAATAATTGTCCTAAAATGTGACTCATGCTCCTTCATCCTCAGTCTCACGCCAAAGGTAGGTCTCAGGAGGAGCCCTTATCCATTCCCCTCGCGAAATATGTTTACATATGGCAGGAAAAAATTTTCAAGCTTTCGACTAGGTCGCATAAATCCGGCACTGAACATGAGTAAAATTTACCAGCCCGTAGAAGTCTGAACTGCTCAACATAGGCCGCTCTTTACTCTTCGAATTGTAATAATATAATATTGAGAAAAATGTTTGAATCATAAGACAATGTAAAGGCTTTAGTATTGTATGTTCTCAGTCTGAGAGAATAAAAAAATAAAACGGAAGCCAAACTTTCTAATATTAGGCCTACTTAAATTGTTTGTAGTTTCTACCTACTCCAATTAGTAAAAGCCGTGATGCTTTTTGTAGATGAGACTATATTTAAATATGTTTTGTTTTTTATAGAATCACCAAGAAAGGCAAACGACATAGCCGCAAGCGGAAGTCCAAGAAACGAACCACCACCACTCCTGAACCGAACGAAGAAGAAGAGGAAGAATAAAATATTGTTATATTAAAATAACTTGTTCTGTTATCGCTGTTAAATGTTATTTCATACTATACTTTTTGTTCAATCTACAAACATTATGGTTATCAAATAAATGTTTTCGAAAAATATTGGTTTTAGTGACATCTATAAATTTATCTAAAAACTATCTGTAAGAGTTATCGAGGTTACGTCTGATAAAATGTTAGTTTAGTGCCATCTGTTGTCCCATACAGATATTATTGTTATATTAGTTGAAACGTTTTCCACGAGATGACTATATACTTTGAAGCACTTAGTTATTGCTAATGTAAGAGTAAATATACGTTTTTAACAGTACGAATCAACTAAGTTTAATGAGTTATTTTACTATTAATCAAAAAAATAAAACAATATTTCTAGTTTTCGTTAAAGTTAATGTAAAGCAGTATCAAAACGTAATCCTCGTAGTATTGCCATCCTATAATTTACTATTTGAATGGGGAAAATTTAAATCATAAGATCGGCTGCGGGTCTACCGCGTAACGTCGGTGATATTTGATGAATTGAAAAACAAGAGGAGTTTTAAATTAGAGCTAATGAGTTTCTTGATAATAAAAAGTTATCTTTATTATCAGGAAATAAAGTTACCCCGTACGACATGTTCAGGAACTTAATCGCATGCAGATCAAAGTTGAATTGAAACAAATCATAGACTTAATTGGCATATTAATAATCAACTAATGTCCTTTCGAAATCAAATATCCTGCAGATCTGGTGGTATCATGCGTCGGGTCATTGAGCTCCTTAAAATGGGGAAGAAACACTGGGAATACACGATTATTGGTGCGCGCGTCTCGGACCTGTCCTTACAGATAAGAATAGGTCCGTTCAAATCTGTCATGAAACTGGTACTTTCTTCTAAAGGCCAATCCAGACGTTGATCTACATTGTTCTTACACATTTTCCATGTACTATGTCACAAACGATATTTTAAAAGAATAACTATGGAGTTTCTTGTTGGTTCTTCTCCATAGAATTACTATTTGAACCAGCTAAACGATTTGTAAATGCCTTTTTATTGCCTACACGAATAAAAAAGTTTCAAGTTTGAAAAACTTTTAAGAGAATTTTAGCAGAGATTATAAAAAAGTGCTCGCTGAGTATTGCTGCTTAGCGTTATAATGACTCAAATCGTATTTTCGGATGGAAATTGAAATTAACTATTATCAAATTTGTAAACGCCTGGCCGCTCACATTGATTTACGAATATTAAACTCAGTAGAATGTTGGCCTTAAAAAAATACATTACTGAATTGCATTTATAAGTACTGAAACCAAAATATCAATCAGCATTCCTGTAAGTCAATTTCATTTGACTGGATAGGTATGCGTTTATCATTGTCACCGTTGTTGATTAAAGTTAACTTTTTACAACTATGATGAACAAGCTGCTTGTCGCAAGTAATGGCCTATACCACCGTTCAAAACTAATTTGGCATTTGGCTAATTTCGGCAGTTTCGTATTGTCTGAGTATCTATGAATATAAATCTGAAATACACTAAATATATATTATTAATTCAATAATTTTCTTCTTCTTTCATTCTTTTTTAACTAGAATGGAAACGTTAAAATGTGTTTAGATGAAACATGTTATTTTAGGGTACATCACTTTTTTTATTGGCAACACCAACTTGTCCTCCAAACCAACCTATAATCTTTTCTGTCACTTCATTCATTCATTTATTTGTCAAATTGTCATACGCGTCGCCGATGTGTCAGTGAGCGATCGTTGGATAGTGTGTTATTTGTGTCGTAAATGTGGTTCGATTATGTGATAATGAGAAGACACGCGTTCTACAACATTATAATTAAGTGATGCATGTGTTTTGAGTTTAGTGTCGTGTTAAAAAACGTTGTTTTCATTTGTATGTCATCGGACTCTTCAATATGGCGGCCCCTCGTCACAAATCACAACAGAAAAATATATCTTCGATATTTTCGAAGTTACACGGGGCGTTCTCGGACGCGGTATGCCCTACTAAACTTGCGACCGACAAAAGGACTTTGGATAAGACTTGGAAGTTGATGGATAAAGTGGTGAAACTGTGTCAGCATCATAAGATGAATTTGAAAAACAGTCCGCCGTTTATTCTGGATATTCTGCCGGATACGTATCAGCGTTTGCGTGTTATATACTCGAAGTACGAGGACAACATGCAGGCGTTGAACAGTAACGAACATTTTAACATATTTATAAATAACTTGATAAGGAAATGTAAGCAGGCTATAAAGTTGTTCAAGGAAGGCAAAGAGAAGATGTTTGATGAGAACTCACACTACAGACGTAACTTGACGAAGCTCAGTTTGGTGTTTAGCCACATGCTGAGTGAGTTGAAGGCGATGTTTCCGAACGGCTCGTTTGCCGGCGACCAGTTCCGTATAACCAAGAGTGATGCTGCCGAGTTTTGGAAGAACAACTTCGGGAACAGGTGAGTTTTTAATGTCGTTAAAAAGTTAGGCTATCATAGACATTATTAATATATATAAATATTTTCTTTATGGTTTGAAACAGTGTTGAGGCACTCATATTTGTTTCTGTCTACCATGGTATGTTAATTATTATAATAGTCAATTTTGATCCCAGCTACTGCAGTAGGTAAGACCTAAATCAATTTAATGAACTTTTTGTCATTCACAGCCCTCTATTATTGTGCATCTGAATTAGTCATGGATTTCCTTAAATTTTAAGATGGATAAAGCTTTGTATGTCTATATCTAGAATACATTATAACCCTGCAATTAGTTTATGCATATCCATAGTTGTCGAACTTGGTTGATCGTTGCACATTTTGTCTATGGTGACTATGTCTATTTTCTATAGGTGTGAATGTTTGGTTCTGATAATGCTAGCCTACCCAGGTTAAGTGATAGACACACACACCCAAACATCTGTTACTTATTATAAGGCTATGTTGACCCACTGTATAGCAGAGGCTTTCTTTGTTCCTTTTGCTGTTTGTTTACTGTTGTTTGTGGCAATAAAGCTCATCCTGCCAACTGCTTTTGGGCCCACGGTTGTTGCTTCCTGCTGTTCAGATCCCATTGTTTTTTACCAATTTATTTATTAATGGAACGGTAGGTACCTAGTAGCCTCTCAGTCTAAAAATTAGCATAATAAGTAATTAGACTATAAATTTTACATTGGATTTATGCTCCACTGTTTGGATTATGTATGACAGGTTGGCAGAATAAGGACTATTTTCCTCATAACTTAAACACGAGTTAATGTACTCGGGTCCGTTTTCCTTCAATATTGCAGTTCTGATTAGGTATAAATATGAGGAAAGTTCTGCAGTTAATGTTAATGACAACACAAAACTATCTGTTACATGTTAGTGTTTTTGAACTATATTGTATTTACAAATACAGGTAAGGTTATAGGTTGTTGGTATTTCTATAATTATTTATTTCATAGCCACAATGTTCTACAGATAGTGCAGTCCGCATGGCTGAATATTGGCAAAACATTTAATTTGCTATGTTTTCATACTGTGTAGAATATTTGACTAGAATCAGGAAGGTAGAAGCCCATGTGTTATGATGTTATTTATGAGAGACTCAGAAACTACCATGAGCTGTGTTGCTTGAAGTATATAATGAACAAATTTCGACAACACGGTTGGCGCAGTTGCTAAGTGATTAGCTTTATATGCTAGGTGTCGTGGGTTTGATTTCCGCACAGAAAAAATATTTGTATGATCTAGAGATAGTTGTTTCAGGGCCGGTCGTGCATGTTTGTAAACTGTACCCATGATACATGAGAAATCCTAGTTTAGGGAAGGTTTAAAAAAATTTGTAGAATGCTAAGTTTTCTGTATTAAAGTGATTTCTGTGTTAAATGCTCGGTTATAAATTTGTAACCCGTGAGGCAGTATATTATTTACCAGCATCATGAAAATAAAAATTAACAATCAAATTACAATTTACTCACCACTAAAATGAATATAAAAAATACTACACTATTTCCTCATTTCCTACTCTGCAATCAATAAAAAAGGTAAGCATACACTATAACATTAAAAGTATGTTTTTTACTTCCTAGTGAGTTGCTGAACAAGGAGTAAACAGAGCTATTAAGCAGTGTCACACTATTGTCATAGAATCTCTCTAACAATTAAATGCTTAGCTACATAAGACAATGGGGGTAATAATTCTCATGTCATGCCACACTTCCTCACTGAATGTCAAAGCTTTCCCATGTGAAACAATGTAGATTTTACGTTTCTATCTAGCTTTTTCAGTTTATAAGTGTGGGTAGGTATATTTATAACCTTTAACAAGTGGTGAGGTTAGTTAGCAGTTGAGAGCTTGCCTTACATAGCAGGTCTTGAATAGCATAGTCTGACTTCTAACCTGATTTGATAGATTTTGAAGATCCTGTATACAGGATTGATTGAAATTGGTCACTGCCTCTGGGAAGTGCCTTTAATAGTGGACCACCATGGTGAACCTCCTCCCCCTCAGATGGAGGTTAGCCCCCATTTTCACCATGTTAATAAAAAAGGTCACCATAAGTAAAGTCTAATAAATAATTAGGGCTAGAAAAAATTGTTCTTTAAGTTTAACAGATAAGAAGAACTGCATCCATTTTTTTTTATTTTGGTCTTATATCTCAAAGACCGGGCGGGATTCGAATCAGATGTTTTATTGCGATATATTATGACAGTATGAATGATGAAGTTTATGAATGGGCCAAATTATCGGCATTTTTATCAGTTATCGATTCGTACTTTTATCAACTATACCGATAACTTATCACATCCTTTATTCATAAAAAAAATCGCTTGTCAGAACAATCGTGACGGTGAAAAGTGAAACCGTAATCCATGATAACCTTATCTCCTCATAATTTCCTGGGGAGTATCTTATCAAGTGCAATAAATAGGATTTCCATACAATTGCGATTTGAACTCGTATTTTATACTAGCTGTATACGATAAGCTTTAAATGCCCACCATTGACGAATTGCGGTAATTCCCGCAAATTTTATGTCACGGTTACGTAAAGCGGCAATTAGATAGAGATGCGTCCCCACTGCGTTCATTTAAATCGAGCGCACTTCAGGCTTGAGCGGTCTAAAAAGGCCGCTTTACATGAATCATGATTAGAGGATTTGGGGACTGAACTTTCATGATATAATATTACACAAAATATCCACTTAATCCGCGTAAGGTTCATGTTGCGTTTGCGTTCGTTGATGAATTTTTCAATGTAGCCTTTGTCGCCCCCCACCCCCTCATCACGTGATAGAACTTAGTCGTCGCTATTAAAGTGCTAACTTTCTTTAGGTCGGGTAAATACATCAAGTATTCGCGGCAAGGATGAAATTTCTGCGCGATTAGAAATGTTCAAATCGAAATATAACGAAAAACCTCGGTTTACTTAATCGTATCTAACAAAATTCCTACGTTAATTGAACAATTGACCAACTTTTGCCGTTTTAAAGTCAATCCGTGTACAAGCACCTTTACAAGCCATTCTACAAGTGTAATTGTGCTGTTTTATATATAAATTAATCGAGTTTTGTAACTAATGCATCAATAAGTACTGAATTTTGGCAGCTACTTATATTTGCTTACGTTTGTTTAATAGTAAACAGTAACCGTTGTTTACTATTTAATGTAGATGTTGTCACTGTCGTACTATATTTGAATAATAACAATGAATCGCCAACATAATATTTAACAAAGAAAAAATTGCATCCTTCATTTGGATTGGTCGATTGTAACTGCAAACATCAGCGTCAAAGCAGTTAGTCAAATAAAAATTGTGTTCGTAGAAAAGTTAAAACAAAACGTACATTCAACGATTTGCATGCTGAAATTGGTCTAACGATTCACCGGTTTAACAGTTGCGAATTTCGTATGAAATCGGTTGTTTGATGTACCCAACTGCAGTACAATATTCAACAATGAAAACGCAAATTAATCCGGTGAATGTTTTGTATATATTGTTTGTTCATTTGTTTTTAACTGATGGTTTTTTTTTCTTACTTTCATGTGATACAGTGATTCTATGCTGGACTAATATTATTTTCGTTTGAAACAATTGAAGCCAGAAAAGAAAATAACGGAATATCAAACGGGCATCATCATTCTCATGTGTACTTATAACAAGTTCGGTTGCATAACGTGGTGATTAGTAATAATAAGTCCAGCTTATTGCTGTCCCATTGTTAGGTCAAGGACCTCAAGGGTTAGGACTTAGTCTACCATGCTAGCGTGGTGTGGATTGGCGGATAACTCTCACCTTCGAGAATACACTTTTATGAGGTCCTCTCTTGTGTGCAGGTTTCCTCACGATGTATTCCTTCATCGTTAACGTAAGTGATAACGGAATTCAGATACGCATAATGTCTTTTCGAAAAATCAGAGTTACGTGCTTATTGTAACTCACGGTAGCGGCGGTTATGTTATTGATAGCTCAGGACCATGAAAAGCATGCTCCGACCGTGCAAAAGGATCTTCACTCATCTGGCACTCCACCCATCTTATAATCGAATGTATTTAAGAAATTCACACGCAAATAATTATACTGTTGTAAATGTTATGTGCAATTGTACACCCTTCCACTTGTTTAATTACAGTACCACATTAACTAATGCTCACATAACGGCGGAAACCAGTTGATACATGACTGTTGTTCGAGCCCATCCAACCGAGTCGTTTCCAATCCAATGACACAACATAGTCGTGAACAATGTCAGTCGGTTGGATTCGACAGCTCTTAGGAAATTATGGGCTGAACAATGTCTGATAACGAATATTCTCTCTTCAATTGCAAGGTGGCAACAGATTTGTCAGTCTTGTAAGATCGGTTCTGATTTCGATAATAGTATAAAACATTCGATAAAATGATTTCCAATGTGTGAGATATGATACGAATTGGACACAGATCGTATAATGTCCAGAAGGAGAGTTTAAAAAAAAAATCAATGTCAAAAAAAAGATTTTTTAATTGTGGTGCTAGTAAGAGTTTCGTTGCGAGAAGCGACTGAATAAATTTCTTTATCTGCCATAAATCCTAAACCGATCGATCGTAATTACTTACTTAAGATAATCAAGCTGCGTTCAAACTGACGCGAACGTGACGTTTCTGAAATATTTGACAATTTTATAGAAAGAACCGTAGCGCGTTCGGCAAGTGAGTAGATTCGCCGCAGTTGGAACCAACTTAAGGCTTTTTTTATTCCAACGGAAATAACGAGATTGATTGTTACCACTAAGAAAGCGTTCATAAAACGTTCATCATTTTTCCTTCAGTTTGCAGAAATAGAGTGGTGAAGTGGTGTTTTTAATTTTTAATATAAAACTAAATTTCGCGTAAATATTCTTATGAATCTTTAAGTAGAATTTTATATTCACGTTTAGGTTATGAAACGAGACTTGAAATATCAATGATCACTGATTCATTTTAGTCACATCCGATTTTATTCGAAATTGATAGAAAATCTGATTGGCCATAGTTATTAAAAAGTGTTTGTACGCTGAACATTTTTGCTCTTATTAGCTGTCTTATTATTATTATCTTGTATTTTTTTAAATCGAGAGAATTTTACCTTTTTTTTATATTTTGTACTTGACACGTAACGAAAACTTAATTAAGTAAATTATGAAATTGAAAATCGAATAAAAATAAATTTAAAATATTGTGTGGTAACAACTTCATTCTAGATACACCAATTAAATATTTGTTACACGCGTGTTTACTAACCGTTATTTCATATCGTCAAAGGAAAACATTTCAAAATCCAATGCGAGTGTTTGAGAACATTCAAAAGTTTACATGATCTATGCGTCATTAATATATATAAGTTATAAGTTCTGTTATTTTTACGTTTGAGTAAAATATAAACACAGCGTAATACGCTCGGGTACAAAAATCTACTCACACGTGAAATTAAGTTACAAGCAAATAATTCCCAACACATCTTGTATTTTCCTGACGTTACCTAAAAGCTTATTTGAGAGAAAGCTCTTGATTTTGCTTACGAATGTATTTAATTATGCTCTCTGTATTTTGTTTTACCTACCTTTACTGTAATCACGTATTCAGCTTTCCAACAAACTGTCAGAGACAACGCGCCATTCCAGTTCCAAAGTCACAAAACTTGGGACATGTCCCAAAGTAAGAACTTCGAACACTCAGAATATTGTATTAAGTAATTACAGAAGTTTCTCTGACTTTTTCATTGAATCAGTAATGAGGTCAACGCATTCTAAAGCGCTCTCTTGTAAAATGTGTCAATTCCTCATTCTTGAAATCATGAGACAGAGTGTAGGGCTTCGGGTTTCCAATGTTTTTTTCGAATGCGTCAGACCTAAATAGGTCAATTGAATAGGGTAAATCAGTGGAAATTGGAATATATTCCAACTCTTTGCAACATGGACTATTTTCAACGTCGTAAAGGTCATTAGCCAGTAGCAACTCAAAATGAGTCAGTCCTACCGTTAGTTCTCGCAAAAAGTCATTAAGGAAGTTAAACAGGATGACAGGTGTTCCTTGAACACCTTTGTGGTCATTAAGGGGAAAGTATGGACACTTGAAAGTTTCTAGAGGGTTATAACGCTTGCAACCAGTTCGCGAATAAATGATAATATAGAAATATCAGTGAGTTCATTACCTTTTACACTAGGAGTTTTTACTTCAATGAGATTTTTTCATCAAATGCCGTTCATTCTTGTGGGAACACAGTAGAATTTATTGTAAGAAGATTTTTGTGTTTTGAAGAGTACTGTTTTAAAGATGTTCCTGATACTTTACCGACTCCCCAGGTAAAATATTATAGAAACCAGAAATAGGTCCTTAGTTTTTCTGCAGAAATCAACATGGTCCCATTATAATCCGGATTATATATATTATAGCATTGTGTATGTTCTTTTCCACCGTCTCAACTTTATTGACGTTATTATGATTATTTAATAAACTCATGAGCAACGGATGATGACAAAAAGGATGTTATAGGTGGACGGAAACGCTGACATTCCGTACATACTTGCTGTTGATTCCATGTTTGTGTTCAAGTGTTCCGTTTATTCAGTGTTGTTTTATCGACGCTATCGTTTCCTCTATCATTCGACCATTAGCAGCCTTTTTCTGTCTTAAGTATCCAACTTTTTGTATCATTGTTCCTTATTCAATACCGTCCGCCTTCGATCGTTTGTACGTATTTCCCTGTCTTAAAAGATCATTAAGCGTTTCTTTCGACTATTGACTTTTCAATCTGTAAGCCTAATTTATAGTTAGTATAAGTACAAGTGCTTCCATATTGATATAGTATTTGGTTCGCTTATCAAATTGTCAACCGATAAATTGTTCGGCAGATAGTTTAAGTTCGGACGTCTCTTTGGCAATTTTACATCAGAAACATTCCCTTTTACTTACACAAAATTGGAGGCGCTATTCCAGCTATCTCCAACTCCAAACTGTCGTTGCAACTGACGACTGTCGTGTACATTTGCAGCGCCTGAAGGCAACACAAGCAATTTATAGTAGTTTGTTAGATAAGTTCGAGCACTTAACTATTTCTCGTGGGTTAAGTGAACTTTCTTCATTAAAGGGCTTTCTGTTTAAATGTTTAATTAATGGGATGCGTCATGTTATAAGAGAAAGATGTATGATGCTTGTTTTTTTTAAGTCGGAGTGATGAAATCTATTTGAAATCCTACATAACTAAAACAAGAAAAAAATCCTCATATCCGGTAGCTGGTTGCTCTGGCGTTTTATGTTTATCGTTTAATATTCCGATATTAATTGTTCTTCGAGCAGCGAATATAAACTTAAAATAAAAATGAAATGGCGAATAACGTGCGTAATTGTACACAGCGATCTCCATCACCCGTCCGCAGCGGATGGGATAATTAAAGGTCTGTTTATTGTCCTAAAAGGGAAAAAATGGGGTTCTCAAACGACCCGTTAAATTATACCTCATCTCTATTTTTGGCCGTATTTTTATTTTTCACCTTACGTTTTGCTTTATCATGATAATGACATTCAAAAATTTCATATTCGCACGCAAGGTTGCCGCCTACGCGTACATTAAATCTGGTAATACAATGTTATTTTTATTAGTCCAAATTATACTGACTTGATTAAGGTAGGTCATTTTTTTGAAATATATATACTTGTCATGAGTAGCCAGTTGCTTCCATAGGGTAGGCAGTATTACTATCCAAATATACCTTTGCTCCTTCCACGTTCATCCTGGTAGGTACAGCAAGCGCCGGTTAAAATTGCACTGGATTTGACCTCTTGATCGATCAATAAGGCAATTGTATGCTTTCGAGAACATGTTTTACATGTCTACTTTTCAATGTTACCCTATTTTCATATTCTCACTGAAATTATTATAATATTGACAAATAACAACATACCTATTAGTTCTAATCTAGAAATGAATGAAATACCCGTGGTTATAAGTGTCATCCCGAGCAAATTGTATGACTCAATTCTAGGAAACAACTAGAACGACGTAATTGATGGCACAGGAGTTAGGTATTATAGCAGTCTTTGTACTGAATATATTCTTCGTAAAATTCTGTCTTCAAGGTCCAATTTAGAGGTACTATAAGATCTCTGTAGTTACTTGTAGAAATTATTGGTGGCTAGTATGTATGCTTGCTTGCATTACATTAGCATACATAATCGATAGCAGTTTGAGCTGTTGTATGCTTTTAGGCGCAGTTAGCAAAGCACCTGCCTACAACCGTATTTTGCGTGTAAAGGGTATATTTAAAAATGTACTGGCTTATGTCACAGGGTTTCTATACCCGCTGGGGTATTATTCTAAGTCTCATGTAATAGGAGGCGGGCCTATTGCCATCTACCAGGCAGTACCAGACTCCGTGTTGCTACTGAGAAATTCCATGCAGAAAATCCCAATAATTTGCCCGACTCCGGAATCGAACCCAGGACCTCACGCTCAATGAGGCAGTAGTTTTCTGTTTTGAGTTCTGACACACCTGCCTTAACATCATTTTCAGCATTATTTAAGCATATTTCATTGCAGTCTGCTTTTATTTGACTCTCATAAGAGCGCAGATGAACGTTGGCCATAAATGCAGGGTCAAATCAGGATCCTGACGTCACTAACAATCGTACATCTGAATGAGATCGTTAAGTCTGCCGGATGCGCGGAGTAGTAAACAAATGGAGGTGTAATGTGCGAACGTCTGCGCTCCATGTTTGTACAAACATTGGTCTATTATAGTTTCTCGATGATACAATTCTTGTAGACAACAAAACTTATATCGTTGACAACTTAACATCCAGTGAGACATTGGTTAAGCGTATTTCAAGAGTTGGGTAACGAACTCAGACTTTATTCTCTTTAAAAATATGCGTAAGAAACTCTAATAACTTCATTGTTTTTCTACTCTGTGGACGGATGTTTTGAGCGGATAACACCCGGATGGATTCCGTCAGTACACCAGTTTTAGATCGCGTTTTATTTTTAGTGATCCGCACCGGAATAGTGGAAGCGGAACTCTTGTCGATGTTAGTAGCTGTCTGGCTGGCTTTTGTTAATGTTTGATGCCGGAATAATCATCAGAATATTATGTATTTTTTGGTAGTCTCAAGCGATACTGAGTGTGAGGTTCGAGTTCCTGGCATTATATAGAAATTTAATATGTATCTATAGGTTATAAGAAAACAATTGTTCCTTACGGGAATCGGGCCCGCGTCGCGTAGCGCAGGTTTTTTCTCAATGACTGCCAATCGTGTCGTCCGATATTAAACAGCTATAGCCCATTTTGCATTATTGCATACATTGCATATAAATTTATATTATTACTAGCTTTTGCCCGCGACTTCGTCCGCGTTTCAGTCGTTTTTCGTAAAAAAAGTAGCGTATGTCCTTCCTCACGGTTCAATGGTTTTGATGTAACAGACCGATTAACTTTCGTATATGATTTCTATGTACCTTTAACCATTAAGGCTGGACACGCGACGGAAGCTTAAAAAATGGAGTAACTTCTCCCGTTTTCCCAACATTTCCCTTCAATGCTCTGCTCCTATTGATTGTAGCGTGATGAAAAGTAAACTATACCCTGCCCAGGAGTACGAAGAATAATTGTACCAAGTTTCGTTAAAATCCGTTGAGTAGTTTTTGTTTCTATAAGGAACAGACAGACAGACAGACAGAGAAATTTTACTGATTGCATTTTTGGCATCAGTATCGATCACTAATCACCCCCTGATAGTTATTTTGAAAATTTATTCATGTACAGAATTGACCTCTCTACAGATTTATTATAAGTATAGATAAATGTTAGATATGAAAACAAAACCTTGTACTCATTTGATTGCTTATTACGGTCTCTTTATGAAATTTGTGAATTTAGGGAAACTTATACCTTGTTTAGATGTTGCAGGAAAATATTTTTTATTTTATTTACCATTGTGTTATTTTCTGTGCTAATTTTAATATACATAGTTCGCTTTTGATGATATCAGATCCTATTGAGGTCATCACTGTGCTCTTGACCAGCTACTGGTTTCAAACTATCTCATAATTTTCGGCCATTTTTATTTCGCAAAACGCTCATAGAAATCAAGATAAAAAGTACATCTGTCTCAGGTAATATGTGTAATGATATATTTTTGTTACAAAAAAATAAATAAGTTTTCGCCGATATATTCTGTACTCGTAACTGTAGAGGACGAAAGGTCAAAGTTATAGCTACTCTATAAGATCTATAGGGTCGTGGCAAGAATTTGAAACGCGATACAGATTGATGGCTTTTGTCGGTAAACAGTGTCAAAATTTTTGGCGAAGACGCCTCTATCGGTAATGTGACTATGTACTTTAGAATGTTTATTTTTCTTAATTAGAATGACGTCTATATTTTCATTATTCATCGTTTATTGGTGACAGTTCCGATTGTCATTTCCGGGCAAGATAAAAGCATCAAGGACTTGATTGATTGATTGCGTCTGGGAACGTCTTAGTACTGTGGTCGATTTATTAAGTACTTACTTCTTAACTTATCCTTTGTGGAATACAGGCGTGATGCTATGTTATGCTAAACCCTTTTCTGTTTCTTACTTTGCTTTGCCTGAAAATGTCCATTACGATCTCATATTTATATCTTTTAAACTAACTAAGTAATTCTTATTAAAAAGTTACTACGCTGCATAATTATGCAATCAAATATCATTGTTGTTTTTGGACGCTTTGGGGCACTTTGCATCTTACTCATATCAAAATATGAAATAATTGTGTATTTAAACCAATTTCAGAATCCATAACTCGTAATTCCTCGTAGATTTGAAATCGAAATTGTAATTTTCAACATTTCTCGCAATTTCCCCGAGTCTAAGTCAAATATTAGATTCTAGCGCAATCAGGTTCAGCAACGTTGCTATTGCTTCCGGAAATGAAACCCTTAAAGTTATGAAGCCATTTGCGCTTCGTTTGGTGTGAAAATATTTTATTTTATAATTTAACCGGGTTTCTAGATTATCTGTGGATAAGAAAAATTATTTAATTTGTCTCAGAAAGTTATTGTGATTGAGGAAGGAAAAATAATGTTGTGTTTGGGTGGCGGTTCACTTAGCTCTGTTTATTTGTGACGTCTTTGATGTATTTGTCAAGATAAGAAGAAAGTTTTGTAGAATAATCCAAAAGGGTCGTACGGAAAAAGTAATGGCGGATAATTTTTCCTGAGTGAGGTGTGGACAAATATGCCAAATAAGTAACTTTTAGGTTTGTTATATTAAATATTAACACCGGTTCTTTGGTCCTTGTGAAGGTCGACGATCGATAGAGACATCTGACCTCTGTCGATTGTGATTCGGAACGGAATAATAAACTTAAGTAGTAGGTACTCATTTTGAATCCACTATTTGAATATTATTTGCGAAGGAGGTTTACAGAATTCTAATAACTTGAATTGAATCTATCTTACAATTATTAGCTTTAGAAGTTTATTCCTCCTTGATGGTCAATTACAGTACTTACGTTTCTGATGTATCAATAATCACAATTGACATCAATAGTATCGCCAAAAAGAAAAAGCTAAATACATTTCATCTGACGTCATTCCACTAACGAATTCCCAATGAAATCTGACGAACTGTAGCTCCTTTCACATTTTCCGGCTTCGAAGTACGTACTCATAAAACACTACATAAAATCTAGTGTGGGCGTCCCTACTGATTCCCTTTCCAAGGCTTTGACGCAGCAAATATAACAAACGAAGTAATTTATCGGTGGGATATAACGAATTGAGTTATCTTGTTTATTCAGCTATATTTTGTTAATACATTGTACGAAAAATGCGGTGTTTGCGTAACACCGTCTACCCGTACCGGGAGTTTTGGAGCAAATTGGCTGTTTGCTGGAGAAAAATATTTCTGAATGACTCTGTTACAAAAGAAAATGAAAATAGAAGAAATAAACGCAGTGGAGGACAAAAAAGGACGCCAATCCTGGATAATCCGCAGATAAGAAATCCCGCAGTCTTATAAGGAGGGTTGCTCGACCTACCTTGGTTGCATTGTTTTGTCTTGTTTGCGAATAGATCCACCCTCTCGTTTTGAGCAATAAGGGATTATATAAACACATCAGACAGAAAGTACTGGCGGTAAGTGTGAATAAGTGATACTTCTTGGTTTTCTTTATCAATTCACCGATTCATTTTACGCGATATGATCATATGATCGCTATCTGTCCACTGAAAGTATTCACAACCTTTACATACGAAGAAAAACGAGTCCTTATATAAATTAACCATACAATATTGAAATAAATAACATACCTTAACCAACATTATAAATTTAAAATTACAAACAGCTTGTTACCACTAGGACCCGAAATCCCTGCGGCTCCTACGTTTTGGAACAACTTGTCAAACTTTGACACTTGCCAACTTTGAGCATGTTCGCTCCGTGATAACTTGGCGCTTTTGAAGCCAAAATTTATGACAGCATGGGCTTTGTAAATGTTGCATTATTACTTCAGTCTGTTAATTGTGGTTTGTCTTGTCATCTTTGAGATTTTATTTGAATTATGAATATTTTTGTAAAATGACTACAGGAGTTAAATTTTGAAGTTTATCACCAGCGTCTTCTACCCTCGGTTTTTTAGACTGTGATCATAAGTCATCCATCTATTAAGCTTGAAGATATTTCCCTTTAACTGGGCTTCATGACGCACATGATCATTTTTGTTCCGTGCGGGAATCAAATACTCGTCATGTACCGATGAAAGCTTAACACGTGATGCGGCCAATTTATCTTAAGGCTTGTCTCCAGTCAGAAATTCACCAGTATTTAATGAATTATTGATGTTATTTTAACCTCTGTAAGCTATAGAAACTTTTTTACACTAATAGCATAAATCGGTATTTTAAAAAGATTGTATTGGCATTGATGACTTTCTGATTGCGAGTTCACACACATCCTGGTTTTAGATTTTATTTTCATTCTCTCATGAACTTGACTCCTGGAAGTTTAAACAGGATTAGTATGAATTTAAAGTATGTTGCTGTTCCTATTTCAATATATTTCTTCTTGATGTCTTCAGGATGCACTATATTATATGGTATACATAAACAATATCCATTCAATCTTTTCCATTTCTGATATGAATACCATTGATATAAAAATTTATTGAAAATGTTTCATTGTATCCTCGAACGGTTATTTACTTACGAAACGATTACTTGCACATCATAAGTTATTATTAGAGCAGTTTTATAACGCACTAAACTTTAACGGTGTTCGTGATCGAGTAAATGTCAAGTTATACTGACATTTGAGCTCGTCCAGTCGCTCGGCAAATGGTGTACATCGATATGGGTTTAATGCAGTACCTCAAGGTTTTGTATTTTGAGAGGCAACGATGACATTATTATGTGCCTCTCTATTGAATGCTACTTTGTCTACTGGGTTACACACTTGTGTATTCAAAAAAAGAACTGCTTTAGGGAGGAAGGGGCTAAAGGGGCTATCCGTTTTCATTTTTAATTACGAAACCAGCATCACGAATATCGTCATCAGTTATGTTATGGCGTTTAAGGTAAGTTATAAAAGGTTAATTATCTAATGCTGAGTCTTATAGACCGCTGCACAAGTGCATGCATTGGCATAAATACGATAATCATTAATGTATATATCCGTTTTATTCCTTCTCGTTTTATCCTAATTAGTTCTTACAGTTCCAAAATAAAGCGAATCGACCAATAAAAGTTAAATATAGAAATAGAAATTCTATTACTTACATAAAACAAAAACGTTACTCCCACACCAATATACGTTAAGATTGACGTAATAGCACACCCAAGAAATAATATGTAACATTAATACCCCTTTAAATGAGAGGACATTTTTGTGGTGCTCCAAGTTATGAATAGGCACGACTCCAATAATTACGTTATTGAGAGTGGTATTAAGATTTATTCCTCGAAGAACTGAAAGGAAAACTAATCTATACGCTGATTTTCGTAAACCAATTACATAATTCATTAAAAACTCAACGACACTAACCTAAAAAAAATATTTTAGTGTCCGATCAATAGTATTATTTAAATCTTTAGAAGCTGTAGCCAAAACAGCCGAGGACATAATGCAAGTTAAGAATTATCTACGTCATCAAAAGCTACTAATAAAATTTCTAATAGCATTCTCTATAGACTTTGTTTCAGGTCCTTCCAATCTTCAATTCAAAAGCAAGATAATATTTCGATTTTTGATATAGTCTGAATCATTCATTCGAAAAATTCAAATGAAGTCCTTCAATTTGTCGTTTGACTGAGAGAGTTTAAATCGTTTGATAACATTGTTATCCCATCAATTCCCGGATGAAAAATAAGTTAAGCTCCTTTATCGGATTTAGCCAATAGCTTTTATAAATGTCGCTTGTATTTTTGTATCTCTTATTTTTGTTAAGTCTACTATTACTCATTCGCTTATATTTCTCTCTTTTTACATTTTCTTCATTATGATACCACTTAGCGGCTAGAATCTGAGAGGTTAGAGGCTGTTTTGTATTAAATTTCTTGCATTATCTTCCGCATTTGTTTAATTAAATTACTCATCAACCATTATAACCAATTAATATCAAATTTTGTTGCGAACAAGTTAACGCACTTAACAGCACTTAACTCGTGTGCCTGTTTGGCTTGATTTTGGCATTTCATTATAGACTCATATTAATGCCGCATTATACTCGATCTTTTAAGCACTTCAAATTAATTACCTGTCTCGCTTTTCTTAAGTGGGTTCTTGCCCTGCTCTTGTTTAATATGAAAATTGCTTTTCTTCGTTTAGTAGTCATGAAATTCTATATTTCTATCATTGGAGTTATAATTTGATGTTGACGATATTAAACCGATATGATTCCGAAGACTGCGTTCTGACAAATGCTTTAATAGCCAGACAAAATGAAACCCACGTAGACTCATCCCATCCTAGTCCAGACACTGTTATTTGGACAATGTGTTAACAAGATTTTGCAAGTAGAACATGTTAATCGGTGGTTTGGTTCTATAAAATGCCACCTGGCATCTAAAACAGATATAGCACGGCCAGACAATCAGAAAGGCCGATGAACACTTGTCACATTTTATGACCTAGGAGTAGTGTTTAATCTGCTTAAGTGTCGTTGACTCAATGATTGACTTGTTAAAAACAATGATTTTCCAATTTCAATTAGCTGCCGTTCAATTCATAAGTTCTCATATCTTTGAACAAACCAGAATTGAAATGACTGTTAGATATCTTCCAGTGACGTCATTATCTACGTCATACACCTGCAGTAAATTTGTTTATGTGTCCCATATGTGTGAGATCCTCACAAATATGATATCACGCGTGTCCCTCCAACTGAACTCATAGCAATAAATGCCCATAGTTAAAAATATCATCGTTGATTCCCGCTAAGCAATAAACCAATTGAGTTCACTATTGTGAACTTGACCCCTCGTAAAATTGTAACGATTCGCTCCGCTTGCAGTTTTTAAACATCCCATTTTCATGCTAATGTCGTCTTTGTCTCTAGAAGCTTAAGTTCGAATTTAGATTAGGGTTATTTCGGGATTTCAGTCCAGTTTGCAAGTCATGCTATTTTGGGCCTTGTTGCATATTCTATTTGGTTCAGTTTCGATCGTGCCAAGTTTGGCGTTCATTGATTCCTTTATTCTACCTTGCGTCTTGAATGGAATATTTTTGCTACCATCGTGGGTACTTTATATGTGTCGTACTGGACGTGTGCCAAGGGATTTCCGTTATCGAATACGAAAGCTACTTTTATTCTTTTTTAGTATTCGTTATTTATGTTTATTGTACTCAATTCGGGATTTGGGTGTGCAAATAACCGTGAATGTTTGGAAAATAGAGATTTTTGTGGGAAAACTCAGTGATCAGCAATGATAGACAAACATATGTCCGATATTTTTGTGCGATAGTCTTACCCTACTACCTAAAAGTGGCTGATGCTGATACTCTAAACTCTAGAGAATCGTACGGTATCGAATTGGAACTCCGAGTTCGATGTAATCGTAGCGCTTTTAAAGCAGTGTGTTATCATAATTCTTACGAGTATTGGGATGTACAGCAAAAAATAAAAATATAGACCCGGCTTTACAAGGGAAGCGTCCAATTAATTTACTCTCCGAAACCAAAATTGCTCCACTGAGATCCTAATTACTTTGCAGTAATTTTTCATCGTAATTCTATTTCCAAAGAACATTCACTAACAAGGATTATAATATGATTTACAACCGAACGTTCCAATATTACTTAATCGGTATTACAGCTTGAAACGCTATCAAGGTCCTTAATACCAGTTTATGGTCTATAATCGCTTTATAGAGGTGCCCTAAGAGCAAATCCATATACTCCTTATAGTTAGTTAAGTTCAACGATGGTTTGGAAAATGCTGGTGATGTTAGTACTTTGATGATGAACACTCTTTATCCTACACTACATTTTAGAACAGAAAAAAAAAAACTTTCCTAAAAGGATACAATTTAATATACAATATTTTGAAATAGAATCTTGGGGACTTCAAGACAAAAGCGAGAAAATATCTGCCAGGCTTTGACTCTTTCTAACAGGCAAACATAAACCTACCGAAGAAGTGTGGTCGCTATATACAGTGCAAACACTCGCTTTAATCTTTTATACTGACAGCTCATTGGAGACTTACTGTAACTTTTGCAATAGACGCGAATTTAGCTCGAGTATTATTTACAAAAAAGCTAGCAATTACGCCTTCAAAGTTGCTTATGTTCAGTACATAATAGTGGCTCTTGAGTGGTTTGTAGGTACTGTTGGTTCAACGTACAGACAGCTTGTTGACTGAACTATCGCTTCAGCGGTTGGTATTTCCAGGAAAATCTTTTACCTGGGTGACAGAGCAGTCACAGGAATTTTAATGTGCTGAAAATAACAAGCAAATTATTCCGTGCACCTCCACCGTAATGTTCTGTTCCATATGTGGTCAGTCTAGCCTGTCCACGTACAAGGGGTAGTGTGTGTGTGTAGGCAGGTATGATACCTTTAACAAGTTTTACACTTATCGAGACTATTTACCCGGCTTGTCGTACACTTCGCCACGGGATACCCGGCGCTGACTACCCGACAGCCAGAATGTGTGAAAAGGGAACTTAAAACTCACACTGGGATGATAAGCGGCTTGTAATAAATATGAAAATCGAATTTTCATTATTATCATACCCTCAAAACATCCAACCGAAACATTTTTTACACAGAAACAACAAGATCATGATTTGTTGCCAATATCGACTCCGAATACCTGTCTAAGATACTCGAGTGCTAATAGTAAATAGCTATCAATATTTCATCCGAGTTTCATCTCCAATACACGAAAGATATGACGCAACGACAAGGTAAACAAAATACATAAAAATGCGCATAAAAGTTAACGTGATCACAGAAAAAATAAGATGACGTGTTTAGAATATTCTATCTAATCTACGTATTTATAGTCACAGGAAACGCCATGTCTATCGTAGTCGCCCTTGAGTCGACATTCGCGGTTTTGAACGCGCGCTCATACATGAATGGTAGAGTTTCATTGATACATAGCGAATGGGCGTGTCTTGTGTATTAATATCTTTTATTCGACGCGGCCATATCGATGAATGTTTATGCCATCCATTCAGTTTGATTTCATTCAATAATATTGTTATTTGGAGCAAAATATTAGCTTTGACTTTTGACTCGCTCGTTCCCATTTTGTTCATTATTGAACGAACTTAGGGAATTTGATTACCGAACCTGCCTAAAATATACTTTGACATGTTTCGCTCGACCAAAATCTGAAAACTCTCGCTCGGTGAAAATTTTGTTTGTTGTTTATATTTGTTTACTTGGAAAATTTATGCGGCTTGTTATTTTTTGGTAGGTGTATAATAGTACGAATCAATCAATGTTATATCATATCCTTCTTCCCGTAGGCTGGAAAAATAACCATGTATAGTAAATCCGTGCATTTGTTTCTTTATATAATATCTACTAGTCCGTATGTATGGCCTCTTTAGACTGAAAGTCGACCCTGAAAAATATCTAAAGCAGAATAAAAATGGTAATATACTTACTTCGTTTCGCAAACAAGTACTGATTAGGTGATAAGATTGGTCATCAAGTTAAGATGCCTGACTCACTTCCCGTTAGTTTTTTCGTATAGAAAATGCGAATCCGTACATTATTTTTTTATTTTTCCTCGTTTACTTCAGCCGAGTTCAGGCGAAAAGCCATTGGCGTTCGTTTTAATATACGATTATACTTATAAAGGAACATTTCTGGAGCAATGGTGGAACATTTCTACAAGAAATAAGTGTAAGTCCATCAGGAAACAGGTTTTCAGTTCCTTGCTTATGTACTAACTCGGTGTATGCTCCTAGAGATCGTCAAGCAACAATATTGAGGTTACTATTGTGTCTACAACTAATACATCAGTAGTCCTTTGCCGTAGTAGACTTTTAACACTTGCGTTGTTAAAAATTACTGTCCCTTACAAAACTACTCTCTTGCAGGGTGAAATTGGTTTCTTAACAGTAAGTCATGAATTTGCATACCAAAAAGTCTGTCGCGGAATCAATCTCTGTCTCAAATCCTTAGCGTCATTACAACTGATAGAAGAACAAGTCAGTCAGAACAAACCATAAACATCAGTTACTATGATTTCCGTAATGTTGACACACATATTGACTCTTGACACATTCTGCGTGAGCGCTCTCGCGACACGAGTTACAAGAAGTTTCATTTAAGTTTACACTTTGAAATTAATTGTAAAACTTGATGTTATGAAATTTTTACCGGGAAATTGATGTCATGAAACTAGTTTCATTATGCCATGCGACTTGAGAGTCTCCTTATTATTGCCACAGAATTTCTGTTTTTCTTTGAAAGAATAAGATTACTCGTCATTCTCTCTCTTCTTTTTTTTACAAACCTGGTAAACAACAAATTATAAATAGTACTTTCACATAAATCAAAGTAACTCAAAATTGTAATGGCGTATCTGCGTTTGTATAATATGGTTTCTCCGACGTGCAATATGTTTTCGCGGTTTTGTTTTCATTTTATTTCTCAGTAAGCGCGTAAGTTTATTACAGGAATAGGATTTATGGAGTTTTGCGCTGATGGATTGGTGTAGGTTGTTTGTTTCTTAAGTAGATATAATATAGTTAGATATATTATTATGTTGTTTTCTAGTAAATATGTTATATTTATGAAAATTAATGCAAACAGGTGTCATAAATGAATAAAATTTTAGTTTATTGAATTGATATTTTTTATTTGTACAATATAACCTATTATTTCTGTTACCGCAAATGTTTTTTCGGAAATTGTGACATGTTTTGTTTTTATTTCAAGTTGGTTGACGTTGTGTGACAGGCTTAACTTGTCAAAGACGTTGTTACTGAGTTCGATGATTCAACATTAGCCGTCTACTCGGGAAAATCGGAAATTATAACCGGAAATTGATCATGAAGTAGTACAACAAATGATCTTTACGATATTTTCTATCAGATGTACGTGACGTAAACGGCCTTCCTTTCCTATCACAGGAAACCACTGTTTCTCAATTGTAGAGGTTCTGTTATTTGCTACTCATTCATCAAGTCATGGCCCAGTCACTTCAAATCAAAAAATAAAATATGCAGATTTTATCACCAGATTTACCTACGCAACAAACCCGTCATAATCTCGAAACACCATTGTAAAACCATAAAATGGCCGCATACTACAGTTGCGGTATCAATAAAATTTCGGATGTTTAGAATCAACCCACCAGGTTATTACCTAGCCCAGGATGTTACTATTTGATAAAACGCAACTACGCGCGTGGGATATCGGTTGATTGTTTACGTCCTTTTGTGACGCCATCTTGATTTTTTGTTTTTTTATTTTCACGAGTGAATGAACGATTTGGATGAATGAGTGAGTGAGTCACGGTGGGAATGGTTTTAAGCACAGATGACATTTCCGTTGCACTTTTTGATGTGTACTGTGATGCCAAATTGCGAAACTTTGTTTGCAATCAATATTATGACTGGTTATAGGGGTCCTAAATTGCATTCAGTGGTGACACATTTCCAGCTGCTGGTACCAGTATTCTTTTATGTGATTACAATATGCTACAATCCCTTAATAGATTAATAGAGTATTCTGTTACGAACAAATTATGATGTTTAATATTATAATGTAAGTAGTAGAAGTATGGTGGTACCGTTGGCGCAGTGATTGAGCGATCGACTGCCGCATTACATGTCGTGTGTTCGATTCCCGGTCGGCACGAATATTTGTATGAACTACAGATTGTTAGTTCGGGTCTATTTGTGCATGTGCATATTTGTACTCGTGTCGGGCAAAAACATAAAAGAAAAAAAGATAAGTATTATTATTGTCTAATAGGAGCTTTCACTATATTACAATAAAATACACTTGTACATTAATATTTGTTTGGGAGTACTTGACACGTGCCGTATTTATTCCGCGAAACTACTTAAAAATGTTGAAAAAAAAACAACGATTGTTGAGCTAACAGTATTAAGTACGTTATTTACAAAAATAAGACAACAGTGAAATTCTCCCGGACTTTCTATTTCAGTGAGGGTTTTAATAGAATTAGAAACTGTTGGTTTTCCGTCCTCTGGAAATTTAATGAAAACACGGCCTTTCCTGTTTTTATTTCTAGCTAATTTCATTTCTTAGTGATGAAGGAGTCGAAAAATATAACATCAAAAACAGTTTTTGGTAATTGACGGACAGATTACTATGTTTATAAATTAAAATCATTTTTATTAAAAGTAAATTAATAACTGCCATGATCTGGTGGTCGCAACTGCGACTGCTGAGAGTGAGGCTCGATTTCCGGGTCGGGCATAGCGTTATTTGGGTTTTTCTGTAGGTATGGAAATTCTCAGTAGCAGCACGGAGTCTAGAACTGTGCGCGGTAGATGGCAATAGGCTCGCCCCCTGTTACATCGGACCCAATAACGGGCATCGGCGAAATGTGGGTATACAATAGTACAGCTCTGCTTAACCCTTCGAGGAATACAGGCGTGATGCTATATTATGTTATGTTAAGTTAATAATCAACTGTCGGTTGGTAGGTAAGCAGTTTGGTAAGGACTTCTGCGTTCAGTCTAAACCAACTGTCTTCTCCAGTCTGTTCCTCTAGCGGAATCCCATTCCACGATTACTAATCCGCAGTTCGCTGCTTCACGACTCCCTATATTTGATCGCAATGGACCGGGATAAATGGAAAGAGGGGAGAGAGCCTCTGCCTCTGTCTACAGTGGGACATGAAATTGTAATAGTAATCAAGCTACACTTCGTATTGCTATTTCAGTATTAGTTAACTCCATCCCACTTGATTCTTTGCTTTTAGTGTGAAATCTACCTCATCTTTGATTCCTCAGTTCATATGACTTCCTGGTCGCTCACTATAATTGATCGTCTGCGGTATCCTTTAAAAAGCTTATCGATTATGGAGAGGAATGATTCAGCAAGGTGATTCCGTTATTTTAGAATAAAGATTCTTTGGTCTCTTCATAAGTATCTTATTTATTCCACATCAAATTAAACAATTCTTCAGTGATTGAGCAAAGTCATCACATCGAAAAGCACGTGTCTAAATACCACTAGACTGTTCGATAGCAGTCTAGTCTAGACTGAATTCTCTTCGTATGAATGGTCCTAATTCTCACATTCGTTGTATTGAATGCCCACAACCTTGCACGAGAAACTTGCCAATCGGATGTTACTATTTTAGTTTAGTAGGTCATTAAACGAGACGTGCAGTCAAACGTTGGCACGGTTTTGGGGTTGGTAAGTATTATTACGACTGTCGGTTGGTAGGTAAGCAGTTTGGTGGGGATTTCTGCGTCCAGTCTACGTCAGTCGATTCATCTAGCTCAGAGGCTTCCCATTCTACGATTACATTCTAATTCGCAGTTTGCCTCTCAAGGACTTGTTTCATCCGATGTAGGTGATAGTACTTTTTGCCATTGTTTTTACTTTCACCACACCTATCTAATCAGGTTAATTAATACATAATTTGAAAGCTAAACTGCCACTAGCCATGACTTTCGCGTTAATATGTTAATGGCATGAGCAATGCCGTTGAATGTGTTTGTCTCACAATCAGAGCAACACGGCTCTTCCTCTTATTTTATTTTTTATAAAAAGTCACTTTCATGCGCAGCGAAGGATACGGAAAATCCGGGTCAAATCAGTTTATGTTGCATAAAAAATGTCAGTATCGAGATCACAGATTGCTTTTGCAAACAATCACGAGAAAAGGTCAGAATCGGGACCAATTCACTTTGCAGTTCCAATAAAGCTCCAATTAAATTCGTTATTAAAAATCGAAACAAAGAGCGTTTGCACTTAATACCGCACAGTATCGCTCAAATTAAGCTTCGCAATTTGCAACAGAATTAATTTGATGCGCGAACATATCCGTAACGAACGAAAGTAACGACCAAAATTAAGTATTAAATTAATTTACTTATTTGCAATTCGAAATCGATTGATTCCCACCATTGGTGTTTATTCAAATCGTTATCAAAGCTGAACCACAAAGAGTAAAAAGAATGAATGAATGTGCAGCAATTTGTGTGTCGATGATAAACGCTGCACATTTAAATGCAAATAAAATAAATCGACTACGTTTGGTCTCACGCCGTCAAACGTGCACAGACCGTTTTCCAACTCGAAACTTCAGTGTTTCGGTTTGAAGTGTATAAGTGACTGTAATTGGAGTATTTTCCCTTGTGAACTCTCTTGTATTCGCTTGCTAAAGGGTTCCTTTGAACTAAGTGTATCCTGGGAATTGAAACATGAGTGTAAATCATACTGTTCTCTTTCGTTAGAGATCGGTATACTAAACAGTGAAGTTTTACACCAGAAAAGGTTAAAAGCTTTAATGTTCGTAGACCTTTAGAAATAAAGCACTGAGTAACATACACACCAGTTTCAACAACAATCAGCTGATACATCTCTAAATCCGTCTTTCCCAAAATAAATCCATAAAGTTAACTCTACCTACATTCATTCACCAACTCTAAAATAAATACGCATTCGAAATAAACAGCGAGAGTCATCGTAACGCAAAGGTCACGCACTGTTCAGCCTCCCGCCAAAAAAGCAAAAAGGCGGGACCGGTAATGGTCGCGTTCAGCGTCATCTGCCCGACGCTCGCTGTTTCCGCTGCCGCCATATTGGATTTATGGTGGCTAAAAGTATCAGCATCCGTGTAACCCTTTGTAAGCTGAGATAATTGAGTTGTTAACCATTGGTGAGTAACTCTAAATGGTCTGAATTTAAAAAGATTGAAGTAGCCGCTTCCCACTAAAAGATTAAAATAACTGAAGATAAAAAATGTGCTGGTTTTTGAGTCATCTTCATTCGACGGCTTAATTAACACATATAATCAAACGGTAGTCGCATCGCAGTAGCTCTTAATAACCCCCAATCAAAGTTAAAAATGCTAAACGTCGTTTCCCGCCAAGAGACCGAATAAACCTGTCAGTTTCTGTTTGAAGTCATAATTAATGTAGTGTTCCGAAATAAGTATCATTATCCTTTTATCCAAATTAAATAAGCTGTTATAATGAACGGTTAGTCATCGGCATATTATTGCTTAATGACCTAAAACCAAAAAGGCTGAATGCACAGTTTCCCGCTAAGAGAACAAAAAGATGACCGGTAATGGACCCGTTCAGCGTCATCTGTTTGGCGCTATGAACGCATACGTCCGGTTCCGTTGCAGCTATATTAGAGTTCGTATGGTACCTCTCCCTGCCCGTTATCCTGTATGACGTCAGCGTGTCGATAGGATTGCCATTCAACAATTTCCATATGAAGTGATGGTTTTCTTATTTACGTTGTATAATGTACTTGCGCTCCTTATTCAATATGAGTCGGCAAGATCTTGTATTCTTCGTTCAACTTCATCGGGTGTTGCTCTGTCTGCCAACGCGTTGTCTGCTAAGAAAATAATAATTGAGTCATCGTAGAAGTTAATATCTTCATGTACACCGTAACAAAATGTGAAATGTGTATGTTAAATCATGTGTTCGTCACGTTGCTGTAACCTTTTTCGTTTTCAAACGAATGACAGTAGAAATAAAAATACATCAACGACCATCCTTGAATCATCAATCTTAGGATAATCTTAGTTTATCAATAAAGCCGATAGTGTTTCAGATTGAGATGTATTACAAGAGACTTGGCTTAAAGATATAGATATAAATAGACCAACAACAACACTGAATACATACAATTCCGCGTTGAATCTCAAAATAAATCGATTAAAACATCGATTTCGTTAACTATGTGAACTGAATCGCGTGTTTAGTGTTCGCAAGTCGAGTCTTTGTTCAGATATTAAGTGTAGCTCTAATTAGATACGTTTCGCCGACAATAGGTATGTTCCATGATTGTTCTGAGAACAACGAAGAGATGTTTATTTTTTTTAATACGATACATGGCTTTGTTTTTAGCTCTGTATGTGGTTGTAGGAATTTTTGTAAGGTTATTGTGTGAGTATTTATTATTTGTTGCTTTCTCCTTTTGAACTTAATAAGGTTAAAGGAATTTAGACGGACTGATATAATTACATCATTAACCCGTAAATATCCATCGGTAAATATTTTCTTTTTCTCACATACATTTCCCATTACTCCTCGTCCTCTTCCATTCCCAAAGCTGACTTACAATAAAATGTATTAAACATCCATGCATTATTGCAATGATGGATAAGTAAAACACGGTGAAAATCCATCATGGGCTATCCTCCGCCTGGGGGGCGGAGGGGTGTGCCGGACTCCTACCGGCTAAACTCACCATGGCGGTCCGCCTCGACACCATATGGTGGGCCTCGGGAACTTTTAAAAGACCACACCGAAGTCCACCACGGTGCCATGCCGAAGGGCACTTCCCGGAGCGGATGACTGTAAAGAGGCCACCCCTTGTGCACGTCCCGGGGGAGACTATACAGAGGTCCCCCCGTTACCCTCGCTAAAACCATACGCAGATGAATCAATCAACCTACATCTCATTTTTTCATCAACTAAATTAGTCTCAGTCAATAGGTATCGTAATTAATTAAATTTTAAATCGAAGGTAATCAATCTAATAAGTATGCAACATGCTATCCAATCCAAGGTACAATCAGGCCTTGTTACAAATGCAGTTGCATCAAACACCACACCACACAATGCAGTTGCGCAAGCGCTAAGTGATACTGCTAAATTAACTGCATGTGTCTTGCGCAAAGCTCTGGAACATTCTAAGACTAATTGATGAGCATTTACTTTCATAACTGAAACGGTATCTCTTGTTCACCCAAGCAACATAAGAATCACATTCATAATCCATAATTCAACCATTTTACGTTGAATTCAACTTAAACCAATTACTTATTAGCAACAAAAAGAATCGAATTGATATCACTAAAATGTATTGCTAATCTATCTACTAAATATTGTTGTTAAAAGTAAAGCTACGTTGAACTTTTTTCTTCAGTGTGCAGTAAAAATACTCGCAACTAAACATGTTTTCTCCCTGTGGTCTTGTTTTCCCAATCGTATCTTCTTCTGCTAAGCACTTTACTTTTACTACATCATATACACTTATAGCGTTGTTAATGGAACTAGGAATAAGTCTTCGAGTGCAAAAGTGCAGTAATAATGATTTATAGCCTCATTAGTTTGTATAGTCTGAGCACATAAACTTTACGTCTTTACTATTGCAATCCATAATGCACATGCGATTAAGTAAACGCATCTTCATTCGATACTCAAGGTCTATTAGTACCTATAACTATTTTAAATTCTGCACATATCTCATTGATTTAACATACCTCATATAATTAGCAAATATTATCATGTTCATTAACTATTATTATATCTATGCTAGTAAACGCATGAGTGCGTGGAGGTTGCGTGTCCGATTCGCTTGTTGGTCTTTATTCTGCAATACTTAGGCATTATCTGTAATTTGGCCTTTATCTTCAACAATGTACAAATTTTCTAAACCATGTCTAACGACGCGAAATGCTTCAATTGACAATTGCGAATCGTCTCCTTTGTTACTTTTTCCAAGTCCATAAATTGTGATTCTGGAACGATATTTTATAGAAAGTCAAACGGTCACGAATTGAATTTGATAAAAATATTCTAGCGTTGAAAACGACGGTGATAAATTTGATATTCAGATAGGACTCAATTATTCTAAATATGAGCAATGCAATATTTTTGATGATCATATTCAAGTTTTAGAATAAGATATTAGAGTCCCTAAGATCTTTGCCCAAAAGTTGATTGTTTAAACAAAGATGATTTTCTAAGACAACGCTGAATAACGAATCAAAGGCTACTTATTAATTAAGCAGCGTCTCGGGGCTATGAGAGTACAGTACGCCTTTTATCTCTCTTAATATTATCCACTTAGATTTTATGAAATCTAAACTTTATCGTTCATTACAGAGGATTTAATATTCCGCTTTTTGGAAACTTCAAATAAAATTTCTTTTCGTAAACTTTGATGTAGAATCCCCCCCATATTTTGCAGAAACGCCTACTCCTTTAGACATTTGTTAGAAGAGATTGTAAATATTATGGTATGCAGCTGATGCAATGGGCATCTGTTTTCAGCTCATATTTCGCACGAAGAATACGTAACTTGTGTTCTTTAGGGCAAAAAATCCTGCATGTTTCGTATTGTTTAGTTTATCTCTTTAAAGTTCTCTGAATAAACGCATTCATGCCATACTTCTAGCACACTTACTGAGCAATTCAAACGACTCCTTAGAGCATTGTGGTCGGAATTTCTAAATTGAAAACAAAACCCAATATTGATTCAACAGGGACGTAAAAAGAATTGTCTAACACAGCTTAATAGTGTTCGTGTTCAATTTATTCCGTTACCGTAGAAGTAACTCTTGTCCCCCCCAGGGCGTACATATTCGAATGATTTCTCCAGAGAATCCAAAAGCTGGGGGCAAACGGCTGTGAAATTTATCTTTGTGATTTATACAGCGACTGTGTTCGATATTTCTGTCGTATTTAACATTAAAATGAATTTAATGTCGCCATCAAGAGTTTCGTCTGGATGAACTCTTTTTGAATATAGAACTTGATTAATGTGTATCTATAATTTCACTTAAATTCTTGTTTCAGGTATGTGAATATTCTGCAACCTATCATACGTGAGTTTCTTTATTTTTATTTTAATCCCGTGTATCGTTATCGCAGCGTGTTTACGCAGGATTAAAATGTTCGTGCCCAAGATACACGTAGAACTCTGAACAGTTTATCCATATACATATTTATACATACATTATTGAAAAGTTGTTTATTTAATGCTTTTCAATGATTATGAGCCTTACCTAACCTTTCACTTCTGTACCGTTATAAAATCCTTCTTAATTTACATAACCTTCGCCTTCCGCATTGACGCTATTTGTAACTTCATTAATATATATTAATAAATAAATCTTTCTTTCTTGAAAAACTTACCCACTAAGATTTTTTGCTATATCGTCGGGTTACATTTACAATAAACACATCCCAAAAGCACTTACACACAAACATGGAAAAACCATTTGAAAGTCAACAAATATTTGTTCCCCAGCGGGAATCACACCTGCGACCTGAAGCGCAGAAAGCCAATCTCTTAGCCACTGCGATAACTATCATTTGGACTATCTGTCTGTAACCAAGCTTCAAAGTTCATAATAAGCTGTCTATTACTTAACTGGGTCATGTATTGTCGATACTGCCTGCAGTCAACTGCATATCAACGTGTAAGTTAGTCTCAGAACTTTGTTAGTGTGTTGTGAATAGGGTGGTAACTGAAAACGTTGAATCTGACATGAATATGATTACGGAGTGTGCAGTTTAGTTCT
This sequence comes from Shargacucullia verbasci, assembly GCA_947562105.1. Taxonomy (NCBI): domain Eukaryota; kingdom Metazoa; phylum Arthropoda; class Insecta; order Lepidoptera; family Noctuidae; genus Shargacucullia; species Shargacucullia verbasci. The sequence continues at coordinate 5,074,280 of OX387306.1, forward strand.
ACCACTTTAACTCATCCCGTTAACTCAGCTCCCTCAAAAGTTAGGCTCACTTGCAAGTATTACGAGACGAGCGAAATATTGATGTGCACAATAACCGTCCAACAAGCCATCTATAAATACTTAATGAGCAGTAACGTCAACAGTACACGGTAGATTCAGCAAGCTTCAAACTACCTCGGTTGCGAGTTGGCTCCGGAGTTATCCCTACACTATACTATACTGTGTATATCCTTTGTGTGTTATAAGACTTCAATAGGCTAAATAGTACTCATCCCAAAGTGATTAGAAATTATTCTTTTTAACCATTATTCGTGGCGTTATAGTTTATTTAACCTAAACTAAACGATCAGCTACTTCGCCTATCATTACATCTAGGTTATGAACCAAGCTTCGAAGTTCATAATTAGGTGTCTCTAAGTTGTTGTTGAGGCTCATTATTTTTTTATATTGATATATTATTAAAGACGATTACGTGAATTTAATTAAAAAAATAATGATTGTTTTCTTGTTTTTCAAACAAAACACGGCCATATATCAAAAGTCTACAAATGTTAGTTACTTAATTTTCGTTCTGCGGGGACGATATACACTAAGTTACTTACGCTGTGTGAAGATAAGCTGAAGTTAACCAATATATTTACAACTTGTACATTAGTTTAAACATACATTGCTTAAGAACAGCTATTCAAAGAGGAAAATTGTACCAATGTCTGTCTTGTCCACAGAAATAATCTTACTAACAGCCTGGAGTTTTGAATTGTCTCCCGTAGATGGCAATGGGCTCGCCCCTGTTACATTTGAATTATTTAAGGCATCTGTGAAATATGGGTATACATTAGTACCTACACTCATATTACCCTTCGGAGAATACAGGCGTGATGCTATATTTATGTATGTTGTTACTGACGGTATAAAAAAGGTTTCTATCTTTTTTATGTAATCTCTAAGTCGTTTTTACCTTGCTTACGAAGGAGAGTGGCATATTCTTTGTCAGACATTGTTTTACCTAAAACATTTTTGCTTTAACTTAAACTAAGTAAATTTGGTTCCAAATCACTTCTTACTTCTACTTTGTTTATGTGTTTAGTGTAACACTTGTCTTGTTCTGCTGCGAACTCAACATAAAGCTGATTACTTAAGTATGTGAAGCGAGTTAAGCTTGAATGAATAGTCGTTTGTTAATTTAACTAACTTCAGCCGTTATTCATTTACACCATGAAAGTTCTAAAATAATTGTTGGAAGTGCTATAGGTTTAGAACTTAAACTTGGTGTTTATGTGGTGTTAAAATAAATTATAGTTGTGAGTGAGTAGCAATAACACTGACTCCTTTACTTATAAACTAATCATGAGAAATCTAAACTTGATAACTTGCGTCTTTATATAACTTGGAAACAAGTTATTTGAATAATGCTCATAGGATTTCCGAGTTTGTTACAATTAAAGTTTTTACACCCACACACTCAATTTGCAGTTTGATTTCCGCCATAGGATATGTTATTTATTTATTTTATACTTCAAGTAACCTTCGACCAACCTTCAACCAATTACAGCAATTTAAAAATAAACGATTAGTGGAAAAAATGCCTGAAAATGTTAACTTTGAAAATATGTTATTTTTCCTCGTTTCCTTGATCTAGTTTGTTAATACGACTAACATTTCTTTTAAACAATTTCCAGGACCTGGTTTTTCCTTTATTTCATTAAACTCTCGTTATTACAGTCTACCTTTGTCTAAATGTCCCATTACTGGGTTCATTACACGAATGTCCTATTTCTTTTGTGCGATGTAATAATTTCTTCGAATCCCAAATTGCTGCGGGGTTCTTTAAACGATAAAGGGGTAACTACAGAAGGACCAATACTTACATCGGTCGATGGCAAGGTAACTACATCGTAAAGTAGAGCGAGATAAAGCGCGTGCAATTCAGAACCATTAAAATGTAAGCTATTTATAGTATCAACCCGTTAAAGTTCACTGCAGATATTGGACATCTTCAAGAACACATCAACTAAGGAGCATTGTAATGGTTTTTTTTATTGATTGCTATAATATAAATTCCCTAATTGGACTCGTAGTCGCAAGCCCGACTGCTCTAGGTTCGATTCCCGGGTCGGGCAAAGTATTAATGGTTTTCTGTATGAAAACTGTCAATAGCAGCACGGCGTTTGTGTCCGGTGGATGGAAAAAGGCTTGTCCCCTATTACATGGGGCTTAATAACAGTATTGGCGAAATGTTGGTGTATAATTGTACACCTCTGCCTAACTCTTAGGGGAATGCAGGCGTGATATTATGTTTACGTTTAACATATAATATACACGTAATGCTATCGGATTTGCGTAGAAGGACCGCTGCGGCTCGTCCTCTTTAGATCATATTACCTTTTACAATACCCACGGGAAGACTCGTTGCTTATTCATGATCGAAAAAAACCATTGTATAAAATTGATCTTCTGGTGTGTATCCTTTATGTGTTATTTCTTTTTACTGCGGTACAATCTGGTAATTCGTCAGTCTTTGTACGTGTATAACTGTACAAGATTGTCGCAGGATATTTCATATGTCGTTGTAATCATCTTGTCTCTTTATTCTGGGAATGCTGAGAATGGGTGCTGAGGAATAGTTGAAAGAAGTAGTGAGATTACTTAAATACATGATCCATGAATGTAGGGAAAGCGTGTGCCCACCAGTGAGGTTGTGTGGGCTTAAAAAAAGTATTTACGTCCCAGAAAACAACTATGGAAAATCGAGGTACGGGCAGCAACACAATCCAGCCATCACCAATTTTTGCAAATAATGGCAATGCAGAAATAGAACCCATGACAAATCATATCCAAGAAAGCTAATCGCTTGGCCACTGTCCTGTTAACCATACCGTCAAAATATCTGAAAAGCGCATAAAATCGACTCGAATACCTACAACGTATCAAGTGTAAAACCAATATCGAGTCCGCATTCAAAGCACCACTATATCACACTCACACGGCAAATCAAACTGTCAGGCCCCATTTCAACTTGACACTTATTTACACTACAAGATAAGTAGTCGACACTTCGTTTTTCATTCTGACATCAGCACGGAAATTCGTGATCGTCGATTACCCCATAATGTCTGTATAGTACTATTAGTGTCGCAATGTTGGTACAAGTTTTGCATGCCGGGAATATAGGGGAAGATACCTCAGTTATGTCTCTATAAAGTTGGTACACAGATTTAGGAAACCAGATATGAAGGTTTTCAACCGATTTAAATGTTGTGCAAGCCGAAATACACGTCTCTTTGTTTGGCGATAGTAGCTTGTGAGAACCTTATAGCGAATAGCGTGCTATGTGTTCGGAATTTATTTGTTCTGTTTTGGGCGAGAAATTAGGAAAAAATTGTGTTTGGTATATATTTGTTGGGTTGCAAATCTACACTACTTTTGTTTGTACCTGGTAAGAGATCCTGAAGGACACCTAAAAGCAGGTGGATATATTAGTGCAGTGGTGTCAGGAAGAGAGAGAGAGAAATTGTTATTTACACGTACAAATGGTGATTTATGCTATTCGCTATTGTATCCGCTTCTGAAAAAACGTAATTAAGGGCTGATTTTTCAATAGCTGGATAAACCTCAAATAAGTTGTTTTTCTGATAAGTCGATACAAAAGCTGTTCTAATTTCAAATTAACAGCTAGATAACTTTTATCCGGGCATTGAAAAATTGGGCCTTAGGGACCAATTCTAATAATAGATGATCTCATTCCAAAATCTAGAAATAATCTAAGTAATCAATCACCAAAGGAACAGAACAAATCCCATCTAATTTCCTCTCCAAACTACGCATTTGGGTTGATGTGTCTAAACACAATTACACCTTAAGTAGGTCAGACAGAACAGATAGTCTTCCTTAGTTGTCAATCTACGAAAATTACTCCAAGTAATTACTTTCACTTCCCTGATTACGTACTATTTTGTAACAAACAGTGCCAGACACGAAACGGTGTATAATGTGATAGGCAGTAGTCGAAACTGATTTGTGGTTTATGATTTCTGAAATAAAAGTTGACCGCCTCAATTGTTGCTCTTCGGTTAGATTCTCAATGGACAAAGTTTAGGGGATTTCTGTACGAGAATTTTCAGTTTCCAGGAGTCTTTGGAGAGTTCAATAATTGTGCCCGAGTGATGACAGTAAGCTTACCTCTATCATTTGGAACAATAGACGATGGCGGTACATCTTTGCGTAACCCGTCAGAAAATTCAATCGTAGTGCTAAATGTAATGTAAATGTATGTGTGTATGTTGTATTTGGACCCGGGTACGTCTAAAAACTGCGGCCAGACTCCGGAGGACGGGCAGCAGCGTCTTCTCACTAATCGGTGAGCCACTGCAATCCCCAAGCCGCCTGCCAAGCGTAGGGATTATGGCCAACCCCCCCCCCCCCCCCCTGGAGGGAGGCAGTAGACATCTTCTGGCTGAAGATGATGATGATAATGATGATAATGAGTGCTAAATGTTAAGTGGTGTATGTTAAATACTAAGTCAATATCGCTCTACAAAGCAAGCATTTCACCCTGCATCAATAATTTAATCGCGTCCATTGAACGGCTTGCTCCTTTCATGCCTTTTCAATATAGCATGGCATTCCCGCGGAATTCTTTGACAGTACCTGCCTTATTGTTAGCAGAATTATTTTTAATTTTCTTTTGTGCCTGTTCCTTATTGTATGTTGTATTTTCGTGTGAAATCGTGAGGAAACTTATACACGTGAAAGGCTTCACAAATTGGTCGTTGGTGTGTGGAGTGCGCCCACTACCTCTAGGGCAGCGCAGTGGAGTAAGGCTTAACACTTTTCATTTTAAAAAGAGTTTCAGTATTGGGGGTGGATGTATTATTATTTCTTGGTAATTACGGTATTTTTTTGGTATTTCTTGGTTAGTTTTTTTGCATTTAGGTTTTTGCAAGCTTTTGTTCATTTCTATAATTCAAAAAGGATTGAATAAACTTATTATTTATTTATTGATAAGGCACTTCAACGACTTACTCACTAAAATATACATATACAAAAATCACATTTAGTTTTAGGCGTAGTGAATTCGTCACTTACAGATGTGCACTATTTTTTAGATAACACCATAGATTTATTTAAAATTACAGGTTAAAAAAATTAAAACGTACAGTTAAAATGAGCTATGTTCACAAATGTAACGGAAATTACAGAATAATTTAATTATGAAAATAACTTTCGAAAAAAGCTTTACATATGACTAATACTGACAGTTCGGTAAGTCAAAACTTCGTTGATTTGAAGGCTCAACAATTTCCATTGGCAAATGATGACATTTAATACATTACATATATATTAAAATGCAGTTAGTTTATTAACTGGCATGCGTTGTGTTATGTGTATTTCCCTTTATTGTACGTAAATCCCGGGAAATATTGGGTGAATTCCGAGAAATAGTGTCGGGGTAAACAACATTGGCATCGGACCTCCGCACATATCTATTATGAGTTATTTTGTGTCAAAAAGCACGACTTATTAGCGTACGGTCATTAGTTCAATTCTTGTTAGATTTTCTGTTAGGAAATAATCAGAAACACTAGTAACTCAGAGTTTTTACCAGGGACGTTTAGCATTATCTATATACATACATAGGTATACATTATATTGGATGCCGGAGCCCAAAACCAATAAATTGTCTAGATTTTCTATTGCGTTTGTGATTTGACGGTTAGAAAGTATTGAATTTTCGGCAAAATGTGGGGTAACAACAGTACAACTCAGCCCCCTAAAGATATACCTGAAGTGAAGCTACATTTACGCTAGTAATCATTTAAGTCGACATGAACGATTTATCTCCTAAATTAAAAGCAACTAATAAAGCTATAACATTCAATCATTAATTACCCTTTTAAAAAGATGTAACTTCAAAAGAAGTTTTTAATAAACCCTTTTATTCTTAATTTGACGACGGTATGTCAAGTTAACTAAAATTTATAGCCTCTCTCTGTCTCTCTCTCAAAGTTAATGTTTCAGTAGTAAATCAAAATGCTACAGTGGTGAAAAAAGGATAATGATAAAATGTACAGAATATTCACTCTAAACATGAAACAAGCTTAGCATATCGTTAGCTTTTGGATATGGGACTAATCTCTTGATATGTGAATTACAAATATTGCTGTTATAGCTTCATGTGGATTGTTTGGAGTTGAAGTTCTGCAGTCATTTTTATCTTTTTCTTAACCTACACTGAGGGGGAGTTGTGCGTCCTCTGGATTTGCAAATTGATGTAAGCAAAGGACCGTGTAATATAACTCAATTGAATTCAATCTTTATAGCCAACATGTGTTGTACATAGATCTTTAATAATGATAACCAATGAGGCAGAAAAGAGCTCGAGTTACGACCACAAACCGAACAACGAGGCTACGTTTTGTCTTTGACGCGATGGACAGACAACTAAGTGTAGGTCGTCGGAAACCATTCCCTAGTGTATGTTTCTTTTTATGTTGTGTGCATTCGTTAGTTTGTATTCGTAGAACTTCTGATGCATTTTTGCTTTGCGGTAAAGTGTAATGAAATCTTACGTGACCATTTAATAATGTAATTGAATTAATAGTCAGATGGACTGCCCGTAAAAGTGACGTTTCGGGTTTATTATGTCGTATTCAGAGCCTTTATTAAAGGTACAGTTGGTTTATTTTGACGAGTGCCTTTTAGTAGCGAGCGGCAGATTTTAAGATCCTCGATAAGATTCAATGAATTGCGACCGTATATTATGGTACTTAATATTATACCTATCACTATGAATCTCAGTAGTATCTACGCTGTAATCATACTACAATTACCAAACTGCCACTGTCTGATGGTTCTACCAATCGGTGGAGTGTCCAGGATTCTAGACCTGTTGTTCTTAGTACAGTGCGATGGTGTAACTTGTCACTTGCGACACCTTTCACGGCAGTCAGGAGCGTACGCGACTTTGTGATATATCGACTGTGAACTGGCAACATGTCCCATCTCGATTTTATAAGGATTTTACTTGGTTATACCATTCTAAACTATTTCATACCCGGCAGCTCTGCAAAAAGCATATGTTACTTCAATCAAAATTAGACGCCAAAATTGAATTAATTCAATTTGTACTAACATCGCCCGCGTTGTATGCACAACGAGGTCGATAATTTCTTCTTAATCCTGTAATTTTGTCAAAAATGAGATAGTACCAGTTGCCAGTTCATAGTCGATATGTGTGTGTGTGTATACTGTATCAATTTTGAGGGCAATGATGAATGTTGAATCGGGAGACATACAGTAACAAAATACTTTATGTCGTGTAAGGTATTATAAGTTCTTATAATGCAATAGCTCGGTTCGTTTTTATATCTCATATAGTCATTAGGTAGTAGGAATGCGACTTAATGCCAATAGCCGGTTTGATAAGTCGCTGACACCTAAAAAATGTAGCAATAAAAAACTTTTTTTTATTTGCTATTTTTATTTGCTATCTATGCATTTAAAATGTTGTCCTGTTTTTTTTTTGTTATGAATGTTATATCTATGATATTATTTTTATCTAAAGCATATTGATTATTAAATCTTAGAGCGCACTTATATCTTCATATGTTACGCATGAAGCCATGCTTGACAAAGCCGCTTAAAACAAGCACCTCTTCATGATAATATCCTTGTGAAGATATCCTTTACTATTTGCTCGGTGTACCTACTATCAGTTTCATTATTTTTTAAAGGATCCTGTTTATAAGATAGCGAATGGCTTTAACGAAGAAAATCAAGACAGTCCTGTCTAACCCTTCATTATTACGTTTATTATTTATTAATTAATCATAAGTTTCCTTTGTATCATGATGTACATTAAAGCATTATTTTTTCATAATCCTCGTTGATTCCCCAAGCTGGAACTTAAACGAAATTGAAACTTTATCAATGTTGCCTTTGAGAACATTTCAAAACCACAAGAGCCGGTAAAGATAATTTCAAAACAACGCAAAAATAATAACTTAATACAATGTACTCCTCGTAATACTCCTACGTGAACTTTGAGGTTAACATGTATTGGCCAATGGAGCGAGTATGACTGACATGACTGTAACCGCAAACCGCAGAATGAACGCAAAATTTAATTAGTGAGTACAAGATCAGAATATCGGAGTATTAATGGTAGGACTGCCTTATTGCCGTCTAGTAGTCGCCAGCCTAACTGCTGAGCGTGAGGTCCTGGGATTCCCGGGTCGGGCAAGGTGTTATTGGGTTTTTCTGTATAGAAATTCTCAGTAGCGGCATGTAGTCTGGGAAGTTGAAAAGTCAGAAGTGCGGGCCGGCTTTAAACTCAGACGCTCTTGTATGGAAAGCAAGCGTTCAACCATTGGGCTGTCATATTGGGTATTACAAAAGTTGCATAAACATTAAATAATATCTCGTCTCCATATAACCTCTATCATGAGAGTAACATCCAATAACTTGATAAACTACTCTGGTCCAAGTTTAGAAACTCTCCATTTACAATATAGATCAATATCACTCAATAAATAAAACAGTACTTCCGTATGCAATATCAATGCGATGTATTGGTTTTGATACGGTTCGAAGTGTATTGAAGCGTTAAGGTACTTATTTTATTATTAGACTTGTGGGATATAAGGAAATTTTCTGTGCAACCCTCTACAATATTCCCAGAATAGGTAATTTCTGACAAGTTATGATCTTGTATTTTGGAGTTGTTCTTCTTAACATAAGACCGAGTCGGGATTTTGAGATTTAACATAATAAAGTATTCTTCTTTTTGAAATAAGTAAAGGCTACACCGTATGTTCCATATCGTCGTTGAAGTTCTAACACCACGTAAGTAATTTTTTGGCGGTTTTGACATTTTGATGCCATTTGCCATTTGCTAGAGAATCGGAGGACGCGTGGTTTCAGCCAACCAGAAATAAGCACCGTCCAAAAGAAACTCGTAAAATGAAATGAATATAAAATGGTATTGTATTGGTGTATATGTAAAATTATGCAGTTTTTTCACTCTCCTGAAAAGTTGCTATTTTTGACTTACGTGGTGTTAGAACTTCAACGACGATATGAGATTAATCCCTACATCCTATCTTTTCTAGTTAGTTAGATGGTCCTTTCACGGAAAGTTTTAGTTTTGTTTTTAGCTCAGTCTCTTTCCGCTTTGAAATTTATCGAAACTAAAATTATTGTTGAGAATCAGTCCTCAGATAGCTCTTTTTTAATAGGTAAGTACAGAATTTCCATCTTTCATTACTACTTTAATCGAATCATTATTTTCAAGCCACCAGCCAATTGCTTTAAATCATCTACCTTGTCCATAACAGGTCTTGTCAAGTTGTTGACCGCTGTATCTATTCCTGTCGCAGTTGCATCGATTGCCCATCAGACCTAACTTGCAATACCAGTTTTGCCTGCAAGTCTAACTGTGCCATCTTTACCGTTACCCACCACAAACCAATATGGGTTTTATTACACGAGTTTTACGATTGCAATTTGTGTGCGAACGTATTGGCTATAAAAATTCGCGGTCTATGCTCAAGTGCTTGGGTTTATGTTGATTGAATCGGTTTGTTTTCGTTATTTTGATTAAAATTTGAATTGTCCTAGCTATTTTACTTGGAAGAGGAGATAGATATCTACTGTCCCCAATGTCACGGCCGTCGTTAACAGACTCGCAGAATGAGTTAAGACTTTGAAGGCCTTAGGGTTTCTATTAAAGTCTTCTAAAGGTTACCATAATTGCTCTCTGTCCTATCTCGGAACTTTACGATGATCGAAACCTCCGCAAGCAACCTCTAAACTTTTTAGATCAACCTTTGTCAATAATCCTTATCAGTTTAGTTTCTAAGAGAAAACCCAGTTTCACTTTGCCACAATCGATAGCTGGAGTCAGGAAGTCAGAATTCATCAGCCAATCAATAAAGATTTACTTAATAAAGTTCGATAAATGGTCTTGTCTTTATAAATATGGCAAAGTATGTTAAATAGTTTTTAAACCTGTGGTACTCATAAAGCAGAAAGGAAATGGGGTTTAGTAGTAAACAAGCAGGTTATAATTTTATTGCTTGTAAAAGGTGTACATGACCATAGTTGTTTCGTTTTATAATTAGCGGATATTTAACGGGTAGTGGTTAATAGTGAGTGGTTTTCAATTTATTTAATTACTTTAGCATCTTATGGCATGAGTACTGAATAGACCTTTATTACTTTTAGCTCTATGTTGAGAAGATTTAAAATCTTAGGAACGGTGAATAGATATATGCCCATTTTTGCTTGAGAAAGTTCACCTTGTCGTCCAAATAATGTTTTAGTTAGACTCAATCGTTTAAGCCTCGTAGGAGGCCACGCGTATGAAGTCAGTAGCTTCGTTAACGTTTTCCATGGTGCAAATACGGCCAGTTGGAGCATTGCAGCAAATTAATTAGGTCTCTTTCTAACAAGTCGCTAAAACAGTTTAGAAACGCTCATGTCGTATTAGAAATATTAGCTAGTTAGTAATTGAAGGATGTCTGTCCACAGTACGCCAGACAATCTCAGGTTTCGTCACTCGTGGAAACTCTTTCCTTGCACTCCGATTTATTTGCAATTAATCAGCTAGTAAATTAGGTACCTGTCATATTTACTAACGTCAGTTGTAGGTAAATGCATTATGCAGTAGAAATATATTTTGATCACCAAATCTCCTTGCACGTAGTGATTTGGATTGTTCACTGGTATAGGGGGAAGGAACCTACATAACGCACCTATCTAAGATCTAAGAAGTATATCTGTATGTATACAACAAGATACTAAAGAGCATTTTATAAAAAGTACTTATATGTCTTAAATATTGTGTGTTAAATATAACAAGGAATCAATTATTTACTTTCTTATTTATAAAATACATGTTTTTATCTTAAGTTTTGCGGACTGTAGAAACTAGACGGAGATGTTATAGGGCTGATTGTTTCTTTCGCTCCGCTTTAAACCTAGTCTACGAACAGTACCTATCCTTTATTGCAGACCTAATGATACGTAGGTAGGTATTGTATAATGTAAAACAAAACTGCGGCACTAAAAAATCTTTACCATATCAAGTGAGTTACAAAGAACATGTCTTCCCTAAAAGTACTTTCTCGACATGTGTAATTCCTCCACAAAACGCTCTTACCTCTCTTTCCTTCTTATTCATTGGGAAAAGGATGGAACATTTTATACCTGTTGGCAGGTTCTACATGCGTTTCATGGCTGCTACGATTACTTGCGTTTTACGTTCACATGAGAGTTTTATTGTTCTTGTAAAAGGGTTTACTGCTCAATCTTGTTTTTACTTCCATTATTTTTTCTTATAAAGAAAGGTCTCCTTGATCTAGTGTTCGTAAACGCGGCTGCTGAGAGTGAGGTCTTGGGTTCTATTTTGGGTCCGTCAGTTGGTTTTCTGTATGGAAATTCTCAGTACCAGTCCGGAGTTCGGAATTGCACACTATTACATGGTACTCAATAACGACATCGGTGTAATGGATGTAAAACAGTACTTACATCTCTGCCTAACCCTTCGGGGAATACAGACGTATTACTACTATGTATATAAATTTGTTATACAAACGACATTAGTAAATTCCTTTGCAGTTCCTTTGGTATCGACAGCCATAATAATAGATTTTAATAGATAGCGAGAAACGTCTGGCGTTAACAGAAAGGAGGTTCCGAATTATCCACAAAAACAAAGAGTAACGTATAATTATTTTTTTATATTTTTTTAATCTTTGTTCCCACTCGTAATTCTCGTGTTTACTCGAATCTACTACCTGTAAGCTAAAGCTTGCTAAGCCGTTGCACCAATCTCGCATTCGATGAACTTTCGGTTGAGAACAAAATGTCGACGTTCTAATTTACCCCTACGGTTATGTTCCTAACGCTAAGGAATACTTCATACTTTTTTTAAGCGATGGTGTCTAAAAATCCCTGTATATCGTATTCGGTTGTATTACGAAACAAGGTTTATCTTTAGGCGTATAAGTTTTAAACCTTCGGGGCATTTTTTGTATTTAGAACCATGTGGTCGAGGTTCAAAGTACAGTTTTCAAAACCGTCAACTTATTACCGGACCAAGTTGACAGTTTTGTATTAAAAACTGTATTTCGACAACATTAAGGTTCTTAATACAAAAACGGACTCAAAGGTTTAAAATTGGTCTAAAGACAAACCTTGTTTTGTTACAAGGGGGAATTAAATATCTCTTGGGGGTCTGTTGGTGATAAAGATTGAGGCCTCTAAAAACAACTTGTTCTACGCTCACCAATCCATCTTTATCGTCATTATGTGACCTTCAAGCAGTTCATCAGCTTGCTTATAATCCCGGATCAACACACAAATAATTTCTCAATCCTCATTCACAAAACGCTTTACCCCTGAACGTACAAAAACAGAATAAATTAACATCAATTCTTCCTCAATATCACCTAATTTGCATACCGTTAGGAAATTATCATAAGATCGGTTAGTTCCATGTTCGGTGCGTGTTTGGTTTTATCAATCGATTTCAATCAAATTACCTACCTTTACTTTATTGGGATCTTTAGTTACATAATTATGCCGGTCCGTTGTTAGGGACACATATGTATATATATTTTCTGGTTCCAACGGTTTTATTAATTTTTTATGGGTTAAGTAATCTGTTATCGTGTTAGTTGCAATAAAAACATTGGGTAACATTTTATTTTGATAAAATTTTAACGTGTTTGGATTTCGTGGTTTTTTTTTCTTTTCTTTTTTTTTCTTGAAGAATCGTTGCCCCTCATTAGGATTTCTCCTGTGTGGTGGGTACAGTTTACAAACATACATGTCACATGCACACACAACCAGACCCGAAACAACTATCTGTAGATCATAAAAATATTTGTTCCGTGCGGGAATCTAACCCGCGACACTTAGCGCAGAAAGCTAATCACTCACTGCGCCAACCGCGTCGTATTAAATTGTATTTTAGCTCTAATTGTAGCATCTTTTAAGGGACATTCACAATGCTAGAGTACCTATCTAGTCTAGTACGGTTGGAAGAGTACTATCACATAAGTAGAGTAAACACTCTGAGGTACCTAATAGTACCGAATAAGTATATGTATACTGAAGAGTTACTCTACGAGGAGTAGTCTTCTTCTGTCAGGTCAGCACAAGCTATCGCAAGGGAATCGCATGTCGTAGCGAAAGATTTGCCAGCAGTGATATCGAGGCTGACTGCCCAGGGTGCTTCAGACGATCTGAGGGTTCCTCACTCATAGAGGTTCTTGAGAAGTAGTAAAGTAGATTGACTTCGATGATGGCGGCTAATGTACTAAACATATTTTGCCAACGTAAACACGCTATTAGTAAAACATATTGTTCCGTTTATGAACACAACATTTTAGAATTCATTGTTTACGTTTTATTGTTATTGTGTAACTGATAAGCAACATCATTCGTGGAGTTGCGTTGGAGTTTACATTAGGCAGTTATGTGCACATTGGCACGCGTAAATATTTCTTCATAACTAATTCGAGAATTTTGACTAAAAACTATTTATTAGTAGTCAGTAATTGTATTTTTAAATAATCTTGGAAGTCCTTAGAAACATGTTCAAAGTAAGTGTTTTATCGAGGGAATTGGTGATAAACAAGATACGGATACGACCTACGCATTAGTGGAACGACGTGTAAAGGTTAATTTACACTTCAGTCTTGAGTACAGCGCGAGTTTGATAGTTCCAGTAAAGTTTATACTACACCAGTATGCTTCATTAGCTTCCAATTCGGCCTGTCGAGAACCGCAATGGCCACGTGTCATAATACCCAATGAAAGCTGAAACTGACACAGTGAAGCTGCGGTAAAAGGGGCGGTTACTTACAAATTTGACGACACGGTTGGGGCAGTGGCTAAGAGATTAGTTGTCTGCGCTACGTATCGTGTGTTCGATTCGATTCCCGTAAGGAACGAAAATTGTACGATCTACAGATTCTTGTTTCGTGTCTGGGTGTGTTTAGATGTGAGATGTAAGTTTGTAAACTATACCCACTATAGGATAAATTATAGTGGAAGGAAATCAAATAAAACTTTAATAAAAATTGTGTTATGAAGTCTGTTTGAGTAATGATACCTTATGTCCTTCGCACCCTGGACAGTCAGTTTTGTGACCAACCTAGGTGACTAGCTATGTCTACGGCATAAGGAGGAGAAGGCATAAGTCTTATGTAAAAGCTCAGCCAAAGCGATAGAAGAATTAATTAAAACCTGGTGTGTAAATCAGCCTTTATACAGACGTTTTAAGGCGGAGATTTGACGCGGAAACATACTCAGCTTCGGCTACGCCAATTACGTGGGGCGTGACGGCGACCCCAACTAATTGATTTCGTTTGGTAACATATTGTAATAAAATATTTCGTGTTTGTCTTTCACGGGTTTTAGTTTAGTATAACAAAGGAATGGTTTTTGTTGTTGATGTAATTTTATTTTAAAAATGGTATTGTCTAGACAGTATAGTATATATGTAGAAACATTTCATAAGTAATTTTGCGAAGGAATGGGAGTCACAAGACATAACTTTCATTAAATAAAGACCTTATGTCATTCTCATATAAATGGAGTACAAAATACGGTTGGCTTAATGGTTGAGCGATCGACTGATGCGCTACCGTCACGGATTCCATGCCCGCACGGAACAATTATTTGTATGATCTGTAGATATTTGTTTCGGGTCTGGATGTATGTCAGTGTGAATATTTGCGTTTTGTAAACGCACCCACGATACAGTAATTACACCAAGTGTGGGGGCAACGATAAAAAAAAAGATGACATAGAATTAGATAATTATACCGAAACCCTCAAGAAAAAACAAGCTTTATAAACAGCTTACTCGCAACGATTGTCCCGGCTCTCGATCAGGTAACGTCAGCTATATATACCGTTGGAGATCAAGCAAGATGCGCATAACGGTGCCTACCATTAATTGATCCATGTAAACGGTGCCGGGGAACGGAATTGCGCACTTTGGTACTTATAATGCGGTCGGTAATACGGTAATGCGGTGTATTGTTTCCTGTGGTAACGGGTACTAAGTTTATATTGTGAACAAGGAAATGAAAGATCTTTGGGATAAGGTGTGTTAAGTTTGTTTTCGTAACAGATTTGGTACTATTAAGATACGTATTACATTAATAAACATATATGTACGTAAAACATTTGGTTTCGACGTACTGATCATACAAATATTTGTTCCGGCGGGAATTGAAGCGAGATAGCTAATGGCTCAGCCACTGCGCCAAACGTGACAATAAAATCAAACGCTGACGTCTTTAGATGAAAATCCCACACTGTTCAATTAAAGAGCCGCACAAACAACCACATTTTCTCCATAAACAACACCTATTTAATCAAAATCACATAACGAACTATAATAACAAGCTCAACTTAATTTTAATTATATGATACTTCAACATGTCTTAAGTAAACGTATAATTTCTTAACCTACTCTATATTTAAACAGACTTTACAAGTAATGTGTTTGTAATTGTAACGAGAACTCAAAGTACTTTAACTAATTATTATGAATGACGTGCGTAAGTAAGCGTCCTAACTATTAACAGAGTTAGTAGCCCAACGGCTTAAGACCTCGGTCACAGAGGCGCGGACGCGGGCTGCGTACGCGTCGTGCGGCGGACAAAGAGCGTGCTCGCCATAGTCAAGACTGTACTGACTTAGATTAATTTTACAAGTCTGACTAACAACAGAGAAAATACTAGTATCAAATGAGTTTTCTACAAAATTGTCGCAGTCTTGAGACAGATTTACATTGACGTTAGACAATTTAGTTTATTAGACGTAGTTATTCCAATTGTGTGTAAGTACCAGTCTGTCTTTACTACCTTAGTATAGTCTTGATAGGCTCTAACTAGACGAGTTTGGTTCTCTCGCTCCCGCGCATCCACTGTGACGGGAGGCCTAAGTGTAAACTTTCGCTCGCAAGGTCACGGGGACTCGGCCTCATTCAAATATTGTATGTACCTGGGTACTGCCAAGAAGTAGTCCTAATGGCGTCTTATTTATTCCGTTTGACACGCAAGCGTTCATTTAGGGATTACTAATTTCATACAATTTTTGTGTGTCCGATCGGATCGATTGATGAAGTAATGAGTCCAAAATGGGTAATTTTGTAAAGTCTGTTTGAAGTCTTTGGTCGTTTGAAGTTTGTAGTAAAATCTTTTATTTTGGAATCAACTCTTCAATTTAAATATGACACAATCAAGTATCCATACCTAGTTACTTATTGAATAAGTACGAGATGATGATACTCTCCAACCGAATTCGGCCATGGCGGCCGCTTTCTAATTCCTAGTTAGTTGGGTGGCGAATACACTCGCAAAGTAACTGATATAGCTAATTTTGGCAATAATACCCTGCAAGCACTAAGAGCATGTAAGAACAAGTATTTACCACTAACAAGAAGATAACAATACTATTTATCCAACTACAGATAATGAAAAATGCAAAACCCAAGTTTCACATTTCTTGTGTATATTGTGGGAAATCTAACGTACCACTATGTTGTATGTATGTTAAATATTCAAATTGCATGCGCAACAGATATGCATGACATTTTGTTTGCTAGTTGAAATGCGTGTATTATTTATGTTTAATTTGCTAGTAAAGCTGGACCGATTTTGTATGATATCGGAGCCGAACACCACCGCCTATAAATTTCCGTAAGTTGGGATGGCTTCTGTTTAAAATTCATATGACAACCGAGGCCAAATGCTTAACATCTTTCCTTAAGGCGCGGAAGGGGCTCGACGTATGAAGAACGAGCAGTCCAGGGTCTGACCAGTGACTGACACAGATCAGATACATGTACATGTACACACTATGAGAACTGATTCATTGGTCTAGTGGTTGCAAGCTCAGCTGCTAAACGTGAAATCATGGACCTTATTCATGTGTCGAGTAGTGTCAATAAGATATTCCGTCACAAAATTCTCAGTAGCAGCTCGGTGTTTGAAACTGCGCCCGGTAGATGGCAATAGGTTGACCCTCAATTGCATGGGTTTGATGTATAATTAAATAGTAGGTACACCTCTGCCTAACCCTTGGGGGAATACAGGCGTGATATTATACTGTAACAAAAGTTGCATCTGACCAACAGTTCCGCAATAAAAACTAAACAAATTCAGACGGGGTCAGCGATGAAGACTTATAGCAGCCATCAATATTACCTATTTATGCATTCTAGTTAGAACCAAGGTGTGGCGGACATGCAAATATCAAGATGTTAAGAGTATTTAGAGGACTTGGATATTTATAGCATTTCTGATCTGAGAAAGGCAATGACTATATTTGATGCTTGTTTTAACTGGTATGTTGTGTTCTCTTTAAGTAGAATATCTCTTCCACTGGGTGTGTATAAAGCAAATAAAATATTAACTCTGAAATACCAAAAAATAGATATACATAGTGTATTTGTTGAAAATGAGGTCAGCTTAATTGATTTTCAGTAACTATTAAACGAATCATTAATTAGTAAACTGTCTAATCTACATTAATAAAAACAAAATTATATCCACAGATACCTAAGTGTTTTAATCAAGTTCAAGGAGAACCGCGAATTGGCACCTGTGACCGTCTGTCACACCCTGGGCAGTCAGTCTCGGTACGAGCATTGCTGACTGTAAACTTTCCAGTACAGCACGACCAATTCCTATGCGGTACCACGTGCCAACATGACAGCAGCAGAAGTTTTTTTATTAAAGCTGTCCGCATATTTTCGGCTACAGATAAAGTATTCTATCTCATGGGCAATCCCTTCCATATTTCATACTTGTTCATATATTTTCGTATAATGTTCTACATCCGTCTCATGCTCATTTTTTTGTTTCAGGTAATTAATTAATTTCACATTATGCTACACTGGTATTGTGTTTCAAGTTCGTGGTGTATTCTGGTGAGTTTTAGCCGTGCACTCTTTTCGGGCTAATGATTTGGTGAAAAACTGAATTTTGTACAAGGAGATAATTTAGCAATGCGGTATTTTAAATGCACCTTTTTGCAGCTATTGATGTGTATTTTTTATAAACCAATTTATATATGATATCGCGATATTTGACAAGTTGATGGCTGGCTGGAAACTCCCCCTTGTTAGTCCAATTCTATTGTTCTTAGAAACCGGGAATATATGTAAATCAAAGCATAACGTAACATAGCATGATGCCTATATTCCTATATTTATTATAGGGCTAAGCACATTTCGCCGATGCCGTTATTGAGTCCCATGTATAAGGGGCGATCCTTTTGCCGTCTACCGGGCATAGTTCCTGACAGAAAAACCCAGTAACACTTTACCCGGAAATAGAAACCAGGTCCCTACACTCAGCCGACACACTTTCGACCACTAGACCAATGTGGCAATCTAAGACTAAGCATATGTATAAGTCGATAAAAATCCCTTGAACTTAAAATTGTTAGCAGTCAAATGCTAGCCAATCCTATATTGACGTAGAAATAAACCTGTTTAGTATGACGAACAGTCCAACGTGCTTCCGTACCCATTCCACGGATTAAAGTTTGAAGTTAATTGCTATTACGACATTTAGTTAAAATTCAGGTCGAGTTAACGTATGTACTAATATTGTGTTCCCACCTTTTGTTGTGTTATCGCTACTGGTTAACCTCATTGCGTGCAAACTGCAACCAAAATGAGAAGGTACGAAGGTTAACTTTACACAACGCGCGAGGAAATAACACTGTCGGTCGATTTAATCACGATTTTCGTAAAACTGGACTGTTTAGGATAAATGAAACTGTTTTATCGATTTTGTTATTATATATTTCACGGTTGGTTCCAATAACAAATGTATCTCTCGTAGAGCAAAGCACCGAAAGATAGAATATTGTAAACATAATGTTTATTTTTATTTGCATCTTCTATCGTGTCGCCACGAACACTGGGAATTGCTCATGCCGTTGTGGAACGATTAGCCGGTCAGCAAAGGTGGTAACGAAGCTGACTGCCCAGGGTGCTCCAGACAATTTCATGAAACGTCACTCGTGGAGGCTCTTTTCTTGCACTATTTGCATAAACATACATATGTGATACAGACATGCATAATGCTTTGCATTAATCGGCGTACAAAATAGCCTAAAATCTTTTTACCAATTAGGACTTTTTTCATAGTGGAGAAATAGAACTTGACCCCTGATTTTGTTTCGGCGTTTCTTCTCAGAAGTAGTCATAGGAAATTCCGACGCTAGCTCGTACAAAAGGACCAGTAAAAGTGATTGAAAAATCCTAATCCCAAAACAAACTTATCACACGTTGTACGGAGTAGATCTTCTGTACCTTTTTTTCCACGCTTCACAAAATTATAACACCCACTCTAACTCATGTGGGTGTTCGATTTTGTGATGGGTTTGACAGTAGCCGGAAGTTTATACGCGTATTTATATAGATAATATCATGACATCCATATTTTCCAATTGAGGTGGGCAGAAACCTATTAACTGGTAATATGTATTTGACAGGCATCACGTTTTGCGTTCAATTTTATTGACATTTGCTATTTTTTTAGTTATATATCGCTGTTATTATTTCGCCGATGTTGTTATTAAGTCCCTTGTAATAGGGGGCGAGCCTATTGCCATCAACCGGTCACAGTTCTAAATCCAAACTCCGTGGGATGCAGAAAATAATAATGGTGTAATTATATGGAGACAATGGCTATCAACAATCAATCTGTCACTCGTGGTGATAATGACAAAAATATCTCACGTCGCAGCGATATCCAAACCCCATTACAATAACAACAGCTTGTACATGGAGGCTTCGCAGGGTTGGAAATCATGTCGAAATCGAAATACATCGAAAATGAATTGCGAAATGCGCTCGCCTACCTAATTCTGAATTCACGTCGATTAGAATATTAGAGGTACATTTACTTTAAATGGTCGAAATGCAGCAGGCGCTCTATGGAGAAAGACAACAAATTAAACAGTGATTAAGTCGAACTACGTGAGATTATCCCCAAGTGAATTGTTGGAACAAACGTCTCGATAAATGGCGTCAACCCAAGTTACCTGTTGATATCCTCATAAATTCGTTAACGACCGACCCAGGTCTTTCTAGAAAATTGCATCGGAGAAAATGGAACGCACTCTTCGTTGCATTTAATGACACCCAGGCGACGATGGCACATTTTAGTAATGAAGTTTATATTTGCGACAAGACCGCGCGCGTGCGTAGGTTAACTCTTAAGTATCATAGTATAACATAAACGTAACATCACGCGTGTATCCCCGAGGGGGCAGGCTGAGGTGAAGTACTATACGTATTCACATTTCGCCGATACTGATATTAAGTCGGGACGAAACTATTGCCTTCTACGGGGCAAAGTTCCAGCCTCCGTGCTGCTACTGAGAATTTACATACAGAAAAACCCGCCCGACTCGGCAATCGAACCCAGGACTTCACGGTTAGCAGTTCGCTTGCGACTACTTGACCAATGAGGCAGTCCATATCACAGCACTTCCTAGGCCAGAAGCTCCGGACAAGTTATTTAATCTAGATTTCGATCGTCTGTTTTCGGTCTAATTAGGTTAAAGGACTAAAACCTAAACTCTCATTCCGACTTTTGTAATATTAGTAGCGACTGCAACCTTAAGGTTGCCTTTAGACCTTACATGGACTAAGGCCTGTCTAAACTTGAGCCTAGCAGTGGGACGGTAGCGACTTATTTACCACTTCTATGAAACATCAAACGGCTTCTTGATACTTCCCCATAAAGTGTACTAAATATTTCGCTATGAGAATCAAATAGACCGAAAGATAGTTTTGATATTTTCTGTAGCTCTAAAGTTAACAATTCCTGACTCAACTGAGGCTATTTTTAAATCCTTCAGCTGCCCGTTGCTACTATCAACTCAATTAAATCTATTAATAATGGCGATGCTTTTATAAAAGGTAGATAGCACAGTTCCGAGATCCGTTTCAAACTATTATTATATTCTTCTTGAAACGGCGTGAAGAGATTTTTAAGAGCATGCTATTCACTGGTGTTGCAAGCGTCCACAGGTCACGGTAAACTCCTTCTACCAGGCGGGTTGGTGTTGTTTTTCACATCTTGGTACTGTAAAATGGTCATTGCGTAAAGAAAAACAAATTGTAAAACTGTTAATATTTTAAAAATGATACCATTTTGTTAAGGGGTCTTCAATAGCCTTAGATAGCCTCTTCCGAAAACTTAGATTGCCGAGAGGCTATTTATGGCCTTTGGGACCACTAGGCTAGCGAATTATAACAGCCAGACTCATGCTCCATCGGTGTTGCTTCTACAAAATCAGTAAACCTAGTAGTATTAGTATCTTTGGCTTTCCGGGTGACTATTACTCACTAATTATACCTAATTTGTCCAGGTTCTAAAT
The DNA here is from genome assembly GCA_947562105.1 of Shargacucullia verbasci. NCBI lineage: Eukaryota > Metazoa > Arthropoda > Insecta > Lepidoptera > Noctuidae > Shargacucullia > Shargacucullia verbasci. The sequence goes on from OX387306.1 coordinate 5,095,709, forward strand.
CTTCTCCAGTTTATTCGGCCTGTATTATTATTTTTATAACTAACTCAGTTTTCGTTTCACTTTGCAAACTTCACAGTATGAATATATTTCCATCGCTATTTCAAATAGCGTTATGAATGGTAACAAATAAATTATTCAAATTTAAACTACATTTCCCTATACAGCCCGGATCAATAAAGTGTAGAGGAGCATTTACCGTCGATGTAAAGCTTTTAATTTATTCATTAGGAAAGGCATTATTGGCTTTGTATTCTAAACTGTATGTATTTATCAATTGATTATAATGTTTATGTTCTTTTACTTCGTTATAACTCACTACTTCATTGGTCGTGTTCACAAGCGGTCGCTAAGCGTGAGGTCCTAAGTTTGATTCTGGCATCGAGCACAGTTTTATTAGATCTTTATAGCAGCTTGGAGTTTGGAATTGTACCTGGAAAATGGCAATAGGCTCGCCTCGTTTTACACAGGACCTTATATTATGACGACACGTTTGGCGCAGTGGCTAAGCGATGAGCTTTCTGCGCTATGTGTCGCGGGTTCGATCCCCGCGCGGAACAAATATTTGTATGATCTACAGATAGTTGTTTCGGGTCTGGTTGTGTGCGTATTATGTGACATTTATGTTTGTAAACTACCCACAACACAGGAGAAATGCAAGTTTGGGGTAATGTTTTAAAAAGAAAAATGTAGTCGGTTTAATGTGGGTGTAAAAATAGTAATCCTCAGCCTTACCCCTTCGTGGAATACAGGCGTGCTGAAATGTTTATTACTAATCGACATCTTCTATGCGCTCATTTGAAACTGTAACGCATGCTTAACAACTTATGTGAACTCCGCAACCCCTATAAAACCATTAGCGTATTGTTAGAGTGCTGCCCACCCAATCTTTCTCGCCCACATATAACACCCACTGGATATGACGGTATCTATTTAGAGTTGGAAACCATATTCCTTAAATAGACTATTCATCCGTCTCCAAATATCTTGCAGACGCTCAAATCGAAGTTATTGACATTCCATTTGGCAACCAGCTCGAAACCTTTGGAAACAAATATCAATGGTCACAATCATTTTAACAAGTAAGACATAGTTTCCTTCAACAAATCTTATGTAGTTGCACCCTTGTTTTCATTGATTTAAAATCTCAAAATTCACAGTTCTTTACGAAAGCATGTCGCCAATTGCATGTTTGTTGTCTCGGCACGAGCTATCACAACGGTAGAGAAAAGCAGAGTCAGTCATCAATATTGGTATCGTGTACTGACTATTCATAGATGATGATGCCTCTGGTGATCTTGGCTTCCATCAATCGTGGAGGCGTCCACTCAGGGAGACATTGCAGTCGCTTTTATTATTTAGATTTTATGAACATGAAACCTTACAGTCTATGCGCTTACTTGCTCGGAAATCCTCGTCTAACATTTTTATATCAATGAATGTGGCATTCATTTTCATTCTAATGAAGCGTCCGAGTTACTTTGACCGGGATGTTTCATATTTCCTCTCGTAATTAACAAGATGTTACTTGTTTAAATATTATGATTTTATCCTAGCTTTTTTCAGCTTTGGCGTGGGCAGATAGTTTGCTCCACAGCCGTTTCTAGCTTCTACAGGTATTATAAACACTTTAGACTTAGTAACATTTACCGAGACTTACCTGTAGTTCTTAGTACATACACACACATGTTCAAAATCCCTCCATCGGAGGTCAGCTGAATTGTGATGGTTACCTTCTTATAGAAACGTGCCTTGATACGCCGTTCTTCAGCAATAATAATATTTCAGTTTATCCTCACATTTCATCCTACCCCGTATTCTGCACTATTTTCGATAATTGCTTGAAATTAATAATTGTTTACGAAGTGATCGAGAAACTTCAGTTTCCAGTTAGCTCCACCCACATTTTCCTACATTCAATTGTGTTATGTTAATCGAATAAATATGTTTTGTTACAATATTTTTAACATAATTTCTTTGTTATTACCTACCGCTTATTCAAAGAGTATCTCCGCGCACGGGCGTTCATAAGCTTTTGTGGCTGAAATATTATTTCTGTTCTCATTAAACAATCCTTCCTTCGTAAATTCCGTACTACAAGTCCAGTTATTTTAGCTCGCCACTTTGCAACATTATTTTTTAATCTCGGCCGATATTAAAATGTAAATGGTGCAGACATGCACGCTGCATTTGGCATGGCGCCATTCACATGAAAGGCGATATCAACAAGTATTGCTGGGCAAAGCAGTTTTATCTCTATTGCCATCCAATAAAATATAAAGTGCCTGCAAGTATATGTGGTCCATTTAGTTTGTTGCAATAGTATTAAAAGTATATGTGCAATAAAATCTTATCGAGGCTGGTGTTAAGTCTATGTTTAGCTTCTGAAGTGAATATAATAACGATTTGGTAAGCCACCGCGTAGTTTAAACTCCAGAGTTCAAAAAAAATTATGGATAAGAAAGTCTCTGTAAGCTAAGAAAGGTAGAACCATAAATGTATGTTACATTTACACCTAATTAGGTATCTAATTAGAGATCAAGAAAAAATATAACGGCCTTGCTGACTGCATCATTGCTCTAGTGGCCGCAGGCGTGACTGCTGACCGTGAGATCCTGGGTTCGTTTTCCAGGTCGAGCAAAGTGAAATTGGGTTTTTCTATATAGGCATTCTCGGTAGCAGCACGGAGTGTGGGAATGTGCCCGGTAAATGGCAATAGGCTGGCCCCTTATTATATGGGACTAACATCGGCGAAATGTGAGTGTAGAATAGTTAGCCTCTGCCTAACGTATGCCTTCGGGGAATACAGGTTTGATACTATGTTATGATAAATAAAGCATTGCTTATGCCTATAGAGAGAAAAACTTGAACAAATGGTGGTGACCATTTTTCCTTCTCCAAACGTTTTCGTGGTCAGCACAGATCTCTTCCTGTGGTCGTCTTTCCAATCGACACGGTCAAGGGGCTCCATCAGCGATAGTTCATTGTTTTTTCTCAATAAAAGTATGTGTACTCGTTACGTTTGTATAGAGTAGACCTTCTGTACCTATCTTTTCCGGCAAATTCAATAAAGTATGACAAAATCCAGTCCTATTTGATTTTATAACCTATATTTTTAGTATGTGGTTTTATTAGCGGAGGGATGGGAGTTTGTCGTTAAACAAAGATTCAAGGCGTTAAGTGGGTGTCGTTTATTTCGGTAAACCTACGGACACTAGCAACCAGGTATTCTTGTTAAGTAAAGACTTAGATCACAATACGCCGGTATTTTTCCGAGGTATATAGAGATGTGATCTATACACACAGGGAGAAGGAAAAAAAGCTAATTAAGATGTTGATCCTTTAACAGCCCATCGGTCACAAAATATTATGTTAGGGTGCAAGTAAAGAGCCTCCACGAGTGTCGAAATTTGAGATCGTCTGGCGCCCCTTGCAGTCGGTCTCGAAACCACCTTAACCATTGCTGACCGGCTAATTCTTTCTTATGAGAGCACGGTTGGTGCAGTGGCTAAGTGATTAACTTTCTGCGCTTAGTGTCGTGGGTTCGATTCCCACACGGAACAAATATTTATATGATCTACAGATAGTTGTTTCGGGTCTGGTTGTGTGTGCATGTGGCATGTATGTTTGTAAAAATGTAACCACGACACAGGAGAAATCCTAGTGTGGGGCAATTATTTTTTTTTAATAAAAAAATATCTACGAGCTGGTGCTGACTGAACTCGATCAAAAGACCACATCAATTTAGGTAAAACCCACAAGTACACAGTCATTTCAAACTGTCGCATGTCGTCACGATATCGTGAGAATTTAGAAATCGTTTGATAAATTGCTATGTGCACAACGCGCAGAATATTTTGAACTATTTTAATGGAATTTGGACCGTCAGTATTCCGGCGATCAATCTTGCGATTCCTCTGGATATTAATTTAGGAATTGATTCGCTGATATCTGTATATCTTACTGTAGTTCTTATTTGGAAACGGTCTGCTTACACAGGTTAAGCCTACACTCACTCCGAAAAAGCCTATCTTTCGTCCTGGCACGTGGTTCCTTATATAGGATGGGTACTACAGTTAACACAACAGCATCATGCTTGTATCCCCGAACGGTTAAGTAGAGGTCTACTATTGTGCACCTACTATTATTGCCATTATCGGACACAGTTCTAAACTCCGTGTGGTTACTGAGAATGTTTATATAAAAAAAAAACAATAACGTTTTGCTCGACACGGCATTCGAACTCTGGATCTCACGCTCAGCAGTTGCGCTTGCGAACACTAGACCAATGTGGAAGTCTTACCGTTAAAAAATAATTTTCCCAAACTCAAATCCCAGGGACTGAAGTAGGAGATCAAAGTTAGTATGAAAAATCATACGCGAACAAAGTCGCGCGTACATCTAGTTGTGTATATATTAGACCATACTTGAAAAAGTTCGTAACAGGTTTGATCAGGGTTGCGTTTACCAAGTATGCAATAATTTTTTCGCTTTACAAGAACTGTTCTAAGGAGTACCAACAATTTTAGCGGTCTTTGAAATCCTCGTTTCAGAGGTCCTAGTGTAAGTTTTTTTCGACAAACTTGATTTAACGCATCGAACGTGTTCGGCGCTGCGATTGGTCCGTTTCGTGCTATCCACCAATTGGAGCGCCGAACGCGTTCCATGCGTTAAATCGGGTTTGTTGAAAGAAACTTACGCTAGGGCCTCAGAAATGGATATAAAATATAGGGTTTCGATAACGTTGCTTTTAATTAATAATAAATTTCTCGCAGTAGTCGACAAGAAATAAGCGCAGTAGCAACACTCGAGGTTTCGCTTAGAATATCCTCATTCATTATGTAGGGGTGTACCTCAAACTTTTAAAATATATCGATAAACTTCCCAGGAATGAAGACTTTCTTCATTTAATTACTTAACTTTATTTATTTACTGTTCTTGCGCCAGTTACCTGTTTAATGAACTAAGTACAACAAATTTATTGTGAGCATTAATATAGTTCATAAAGTTCAGTTTTATTACTCATTCAGTCCCAACGAATGTACCTACATAATTTCGAAATTCTAGTTTAATCGGGTTATCTTTCAAAAGTTTTTAATCTTCTCTCCTAATATTTACTGTACCATCTGTAGGCAAAGGTCTCCCTCATATCTTTCCAGAACTCTCGCTCTGCTGCCTGACCAGTTCACAGTGCAGGCATCTAAGTCGTACCGCCACCCATTCTAGGCGTTATGAACCTTAATATAAAAAAATCTATAAGCTATAAATGTACACATACATGTTAATAAATCTTCAATGCATCACTTTCCGCATTACCACATTCTGTAACTAGTTACGTTAAAACTGCTAGATAGAGTCACGAAAACCATCACGTAATTCTACTTCAGATCCGTTGACCATTACACAGATCGAGATACGCGAGAACTCCATCACGACAATTTTTTTTTATTCTCGAGATACCTATTATATTGTAAAGTTGTAAAATTTGTGTGAGGTAGTTAAAAATACATGAAAAAATCCTGATATTACCTCGAACTGTAAATGACTGTAGGTTGGTGCAGTTGCTAAGCGATTGGTTTTCTGCGCTACGGGTCGTGGGTTTGATTCTCATGCGTAATGAATGTTTAACGAATATAAAATTGACTAATGTTTTGTTTGTTTTTTCAATGTTCCGGGGCTGATTGCTTGTGGCAATGTTTGTATGTTTTTTTTTTCTGAGTTTTTTCAGTAATTTAGATATATTATAGTGTTCTCACTTATTCTAATACCATTGCTCTAGCAGTGAAGAAAAACATTATCAAGAAACAAAAGGAGGTAAAAGTCTTGCTCACGTGGTCTTTACGCCACAAGGATTTTCTCAGAGAGAACCTTTGTTCCAGCAGTAAAGACATTACATTGTGATGATGACCTCTTTTTGATTCACCGATCAGAATAAAAGTATCTCATAAATAAATAAAGTCACGCACGATTCTCAATGTACTAAAATTATAATTTTAAATCGTGGATAACCCTCACGATTATTTTCTTTGTCGCTTGTATCTTGTTATAGTGCCGACTTATTCATGCGGAAAATCATGCAAAATACTCAGATAAATGTGTAGAGATGCAATTTGCTTGACAACACTGTTTTACATACGAGTGGCGTACATTTGTTCTCGTTTAGTATTAAAATGAGGTGTAAATCGAATGAAATGTAAGGTTACTCCGGCTGATACAAATACAATATGTTTCTTTAATAGAACATGGTAACATATAACGGTTTTTACAATTCCTTTTACTTAATAAATTAAAAATATAAAAATAATTTTATCTTAATCACAAAACGCGATCGCAAGGACTGTCATAACAGGTATTTGAAAAAAAAAAAAACAGCTTTCCTTTTTATCGTTTTTTTTTTACCCTTCTCCAGTCTCCTAATGAGCATTAAAGTTATGAACATTTATCGACATATCTCAACCCTGCGTGTACTTGAGTCTCTGACATCTTGTTGTCATTTAGACCAGTTGACCCAATTTCCGTACTCTTGATATGCGATACCTAAAAGTTTCAACTTCTTTGGGAAATGTTAACTGCTAAATATTTCAGTTGATCGTTGTAGATCCATCAGTAAATCATTGGAGAGCCAGCCAGTCAGTGGTAAAAATTAGTATGTATAACAAAATATATTTTACGTTTTCTTTAGTCTGATAAGTTAATACATATAATAATAATGTCCTCCAGACCGATTTCGGTCACAGCGGCCAATCTCACCGGAGATTAGCCAACTACGCAGGAGATTATAGAGCACAAGTGTGTGCGCAAACACAGGTGCTCTCTCTATTTCTTCACTCTCATAGTCCGATGAGACGGCAATCCGACACGACCGGAGAGAGATCAGGCGCAGTACCAACGGCTTTACGTGCTTTCCGAGGCACAGTGTGTATTCACATACACGAAGACCCAGACCCAAAACAAATATTTGCAGATCATACAAATATTTGTTCCGTGCGGGAATCGAACCCGCGACACGCAGCTCAGCAGTCGATCTCTCAACCACTGCGCCAACCGTGTCGCGTCAGTTACATATATACACATACAAAAAAGAAGGCAGTCGGTAATAGCGTCTGTGTTTTTGATAACTTGAACTACACATTATATGAAATATACAAAAATTGTCGAGCATTTTATCGATAAGGATCAGCCCTGCGTCTTCTCGTATCGGATGTCTTCTAACATCGAGTAATACATTAGACTTGTTGACCCATTTCCACGCTTCCTTTCCTTTACTAGTTCCAACTTCTGTTTTCTTTTGGTGTAAGTTATTGATTTAAACTTTGTGAGTTGTTTTACTGCTCGGTATTTTCTGCAGAATATAGCATCACTCCTGTATTCCCCGAAGGGCCAGGCAGAGGTGTACTATTGTACATCCACATTTATCCTTTTTAATAGAGGGCGAGTTTATGGCCATCTACCGGGCACTGTTTCAGACTCCGTGGTGCTACTGAGGATTTCCAAACAGAAAAAACCAATAACGCTTTGCCCGACGCGGGAATTGGACCCAGGACCTCACGCTTAGCAGTCGCGCTTGCGACCACTAGACCTAAGCTTTGTGTGATCTAACAAAGACTAAAATCAGTTCACTCCATTGCTATGAAATAAGCAATAATGGAACTTGTGTATTCCATTACTGAGTTGCTTTTAACTGGCGCTCAATACCATAATGGAACACCAACAGTCTCAAGTGGTCTTAATGTAGTATTAGAAATTATAACAGCGTGTTGAAGCTGTTGGACTCCATTCACCTATGTTTTATTGTTATTGTATTATGCGACTACCAATTCATTGTCCAACACCATTCGTGTATAAGCAGATTAACGGACGTGTCTCGGCTTTTGATGTCTCACTATTGCATTCTCTTATCGACACCTCCCAGCTCTATCCAAGCGTATTAGACTCGGGTGTCTTCCAACTAAGTGACACCGTGTCGTAGATTAGACGAGCTGACCCACTTCTTCACTAGGAAGCTGACACTGCAATTAATTAGCAAGACAATTTGCTTTTTATTTTGTAGTTGTTTAAGCGGGAATTTGCTTGTTAGTGTAACAAGGTTCGAAATATGAGTTTAATGCTCTTGGACCAAATTTTAAGGATGTCATGATGTGAATTGACTGCAGTTACAGTTTTGCTCAACTTAGGGACTACATCGTGACTAGTGTAATTAGGTTGGTTTTGGAAATGTGGTAAGGGAAGCTAATTTTTATCTGTAAGCTGTGTACTTTGATGGTGTACTGAATAGCTGTAAATCCAATTAATCATATCAGTGTAGTTGTGATTTATTAAAGGTATTTGGGATGTTTTTTTTTAAATGTTGGTAAATCAGTTTTGTTGTTCACATTTAATTCCTATTTTATTTAATTCCCAATTTCGTACGGTAATGACCTCATTAAAAAGTGTTTGAAGAATTACCCTCTCTCGTTAATTAATACGTATCAACATAAAAAAAAACTCGCACTTTTTTACCTTTATAACCGTTTCCTGCGACTTCGTCCACGTGTATTTTGTATTTATTACTAGTCAGTGTTTTGCTGCAAAAATTAAAATAAGCTTAACTCCTTCTCCAGGACCCAGGCTACCTCTTTGTAAAATCTCATAACGATCGGTTCAGTTGTTAAGTCGTGATAAGGTAACAAACGGACAGAGTTACTTTCGCATTTATAATAGTTTGGACTTGAGATCTTTTGAAAGTATCCTTCATTATTTTTTTACTTTACAAAACATGAATATTAATGGACCTACATAATTTAGTCTTTTTGAAATAGCCGAAACGAAAGTTATTATTAGCTTAATCCATTTCAGTGTCTACAGTATCCCTAATTTGATTAAAATCCTTTCTTTGCCAATCAACTGCCTCCCCAGAAAGCCCTTTACACCAATTTAAATTCAAAGGTACACTTGTAATCCCAATCTAGCTCGAAATGAAACTGTTCCAGTATTATTTGCGCCCAAGGAAATCCCAGACGAAATGACTAAAAATCTAGAAATTCAAAAGGCTGGGAGTAGACACTCGATAGTTCGGAAAGTAGGTCAAGCTCCTTATTCTGGTGTCAGATTTACACTTAAAGTACCTCTATGTGGATTCTGGGGACTTTATTAAGGTTTTGTATGTATCTTTCCCTAAGTTGAAGCTTACTGAATATTGCTGTCTGATTATTCGAGGTAAACGTATCTGTGTAGATTTTGGTTTTTTTTTTTTTACTTAATTTGGCTGAGCTGGATGTAGGTTTTTATTTAAGAAGAATGAGAATATTTTACTTTGGAGTTTAAAAGGACTGACCTTTCAGATTAGATGACATAATTTTTTGGACTCCGAAAATGATATACAAACACAAAGTCTAGAGTTTTACCGCTTCCTTTGAGCAAAGTACTTCTAGTACTTCTACGTACTAGTCTAGTCTGAGTACTTCTACGTTTCCAACGAGGATTTCATTAAAAAGGCACATCTTCACATTTTCTAATCTAATCAGCCTCTTTATGAACCAAGCTGACTCTGCTCTATCCATTATGGCCACGAGAGAAGAAAAAACATTTCTAACACAATAATATCAAGTCCTAAACCGCAACCCCATATATTCTTAAGGCACTTGTCCTACATACGGAATAAGGCGTCTTACTGAAGACCGTGCTATGCAATCCTTCAGTGCAGTTCATGTAGTATGCAAATCTGCAGACTACATTACTAACTTGCGTAACTTCATCGCTTGTAGCCTTCATACCTCTTATTCGCGATGTGGCCTGATTAATCTGAATTGCAACGATGTGTTACTGAAATAGGAAATGAGTAGTCTATTAGTGAATGAGTTTAATCTGACAATTGGATGTTAAACACCTGCTGATAATCGTTGATAAGATAAATAACATAGCATCACGCCTGTATTCCCCGAAAGGTTAGGCAAAGGTGTAGTATTGTACACTCACATTTCGCCGATGCCGTTATTGAGTCCCATGTAATAGTGGGGTGAGCCTTTTGCCATCTACCGGCCAAAATTCTTGACGTCGTGTTGCTACTGAGAATAGATAAGATCGATAAGATAAGGGACAAAATGTACATGTTCACGGAGTAATAAACAAGTGCTTATGTTTAATATTAAAACCGTTTAGCAATATGAAAATTCGAGCAAAAAGGCTGCTTTTGCTCAAGTTAAAAGATATTTTGAACGATACCCTGGGGTAATTTAGAGTGCCCGTCTGACAGTGAAACCATAGATTGGACGTCTGGGGTCCTTTTATGTGCAAATTTGCAGTCAAAAGTCCATTTACTGACCCTAATGTAAATAAATACATACGAGATGAACTGCAATGAAAGATTGCACAGCACGCTCTTCAATAACACGCCTTATTCGGATATGTAAAATAAGGGCCTTAAAAATGTATGGTATTTGGTGGTTTAGAACTTGATAATATTGTATTAGAAATATATTTTTCTTCTCTCTCACTGGATAAGTTCTCGGATGAGAATTATTATAGAATCTTCAACTTTCGTCATTTCATCAATCCGTGAACCTATTAATATCAGAGCGATATCGAAAATATATTCAAAATCTGTTCTCAGTGAAAAGAAATCCATTTCATGCAGATATTTTTCTATTTCACTGCAGTTTTCCTTATTGGTTTTGTTCAAAATATTATGTACGTTTCGTAGTATTGTCCAACTTTGTTTTTCTTTGACCCGCGTTGTATGATCATTCGTAGATCTGGGTCAGTGCCCCGGGGAATATCGGAGTAAAAATATTAAAAGCTTTCTCCGTCCTTAAGACAAAAGGCAGGATATTTTTTACAAGCTACAATATTTTTCCTTGATGTTTGTAGATTTTTGTTGTTATGTTAAAATATGAAAGGCGTGTTTTAAAGATGATTCGAAAACCATTTTGATATTGAGACCTGAATACATTTGTATCACCGTACGGGGTGGATATGGAAGTATTGAATTAATTTGTAAAAATATTGGGCTTTAAGGTCAAAAAAAAAAGCGTACGAATGGCGTTTCAGAATGAATGTACGTTCACTCTTAAACCCCAATTCGTACTGCCTCATTGGTCTAATGGTAGCAAGTGAGACTGCTGAGCGTGAGGTCCTGGGTTACTCGGTTACGGGAGCTCACGGGTCTGGCAAAGTGTTATTGGAGTTTTCTGTATAGAAATTCTCAGAACCAGCATGGAGTTTGCAACTATACCCGGTAATAGGTTCGCCCACTATTGCAAGGGACAAAAACAGTATCGGCGAATAGGGGGTGTAAAATACACCTCTACTGAACACTTCGGAGAATGTAGGCGTGATGCTATGTTATTATGTCATAAACGACAGTGGGCGAGTTAATTATATTCCAAGTTGTGATGCGTAGTGGGATACTGACGTAAGAATTTATTATGGTATACTAGGGTATACTCAATAGTTTCGACTCATTCTTACTAAGAATGAGTAGGCTCGTTCTTAGTAAGAATGACTCGAAACTCTTGAGTCACTTGATAACAGGGTAACAATAGGTAATGGTGGAAGAGACAGCCAGAGATACCCTTAACATAAAACATATTATCAATAACAAATACCAAAGACCGGCAGCAAATCAGAATTAAACTACACGAGCTATGACGTTAATGACTTCAAGAAAGTCATGGCACTTGCCCTCTGTTCATTGACCGATAAACAGGTGTATACTAAATCAGCAGTTTATGTCAAGTGACGCAATAATGTCTGTCGATCACCGGTATCCGACTGCAGATTCGGGAATAAACGAAAAGTACAAGTTAAAAGCTTGTTTTTAATGTGTAATTTTAGTCCTTGGATAATCAAAAATTATAGCAACTTTAACTAGATCAAGAAACGTCAATTTAGGAACCCTCAAGTCAGTTCAAGGTCTACTTATATAAGGAAAACATCTAGCTTTGCATAACGATCATATTTACAACACAGGTTGGCCATAGTTGGCATCACGCCAAGGACGGGACGGAAACTTGAGGCGGTCACACTTATCGCCGTAACATCCCCTTCCCACTACTTCAACTTTAGTTGCACTACAAAATATATTTTTGAATACAGTTTATATTTTAAGTTGTGTGTCACGAGTGCCTGTTTACATATCGCGTGGGATGCTAGTAACTTGTCTCTTGTTACCTGTTATGACAGCTCGTTTTAAAAATGTGACTCCACTGATGCTGAAAAGACCTCAGAAGCGCGGTTTTATGCTAGTGAAGTGAAGTGATTCCCAGAAGTGTTAGGCAGAGGTGTAAGGCAGTATTGTACATTTTTAATTGCCTGCGCCGTTATTAGAATTCAAATTACCGAGCACCATTCCATACTCAGGTCTGCCGCCGATAATTTGCGAACGGAAAAACCCAAACATCCAGTGATGCAGGAAAATATCCAAAAACAAGCAAAACTCTTGAATACTTTGCATGATTTGCATGATGAATATTTGCAGATATTTGTACGGATGAGGAACATTGTTTGGGGAACACTCAGCTGTATGCCCGTGTAGTGTCATCGACATTTGTGTCGGCGTCTGTCGATGTCAAGTGTGTTCGACAGCTGTCCTGTCAATGGCTTTTGAAAAACATGCGGTCTTTGTTTGTTTAATGTATTGTGGCTCGCCAGATGAGGTTTTGCAAAAGCGAAACATGAAAAAAGGCCTTAGCGTACCACTCCCATTTGGAGTGGGTGTTATATCAATATTTAAAAAATATCTAGTCAGTCAGTCAGTAAAAATAATTTTGAACAGGAAGGCGCAGATTTTTCAATGTAATGTGTGACATTTTATAATTAAAGTTCTTCAAAAATTTATCGATTTATTAAAAACCCGTATAAATTGCTAAAAATTATAAACTTCAACAAACGGAACTGTATGTATGACTAGCAAATATGATAAGAAGCTAAAAAAGAATGCAAATAATCATATTCTGACAAAGCATTAAATCATATCGATAACAAATCTATCGACTATTATGAAACATTAAAATGACTCAAACTGGAAAGTTGTGCTTAGCACACACGACTACAACCGCAGCGGAACGAATGGAACGAACGAATCTGTCGTGCGAAACACGCTCGTACTTTTAATTTGGATAATCGTTCACTAAACTCACGTTTACCCGATTTGTTTGGGATATTCACACGAAACACCAGAACTGATCGGATTATGTGCGGGATTTGATTCGCTATGACACATCGGTTGTTGGGCGAATTCGTGCGTGACTAAGTGATACAAAAAGGATTCAGGTAGAATAAGTGATGGTTTTGTTAAAGATGTTCCCCTTTCTTCAATTTGCACCTGATCAGTAGCTTCACCTGCAGGCTACGCAAATGATATTTTAATACGAAATGATTCATCTGATATTCCTTTATGTATCAGTTATTGGTTTAGTTGATATTGTCTACATGATAATGGAGTCAACAAAGCTCTGAACCGAGCCTATAATTACCTAGTGGTTTTACTAAGGATTTTATATCAACAGTAAATATTCATATTGCACTAAGTGGCAAATGGTCCACCCACTGCGGAAAAGCACTACAATGACCCATCAAGCGACGTAGGTAAAGTAGAAACAACAGTTTGGATTATATTCGCGAATATTTACTATTTAGTCTTAAAATATACGTACCTAACTAAATAATCACTTTTCTCACTTACAACTTTCTTACTTAAAAATCCTTATCCATTCGCATTTTTCTCAAGTTCCTAAGATGATTAGCGAGCGTCACGCATTTCTGCGAAACCGTTTGATTCGCTGCGGCCCGCCATTGTGCACTAGGCCTAACGTTCATTCACCTTCACGCTTTATCGTCACGTAAACTGAATGGATAAGCTCAATCTCGTTCATTATGTAGTAAAAAAGAGACAGAAGTACCAGTCCGTAAGGAGATCACATTGATTCTTACATCAAAAAGTCATGGTTCCAACATTCCAACATAATTATCTTAGTCTCAGCCATAATGAGATCCATTACACCAATTTAAAAAACAAACAGTGCTCAGTCGACTGTATGCGGCGGATGACAGCATGTATTTTATTTTCAGATAGCCTTGTTTTTGACCATGATATCTCACATCCTCTCCTGATGCACTCGACGATAAATTCTGTCATGTCGGTACGAGCTATCTGATGGGTATCGCACATAGGTAATGGAAAGATTAATCAGTCAGCAATAGGACTGACTGGCCAGTGCGCCAGACGGTCTCACGTTTCTTCGCTCGTAGAAGCTCTTTCCATGCTACCTCAACTCGTAAGCGATATTTTAATATCGTATGTTCACTGATAAAAGTTGACCTTCTATATTTATCTGTTCTGTGATTCAGTACTAATACCGCCATTCATCTTCAGCTATCAATACTGATAACATATCGCTTTAATCTCTGTTAAGACCCTCACCTTACCCGTTGTATCTTATTAGCACCGAATCGAGAGATCTTCGATTGATATGAATGGTGATATGCACTTTCTTTTGTTTGTGTGACCGATTTGAAGAACCGACTTGAAATTAGTCACCATTACCATAAATCGATTGTATTTTTCAAGGGCAAGAGTTTTAGTATAATTAAAGTAAGAAAATCAGGGCCAGAGGTTTTATTAGGACTTACGAGGTTGAGAAAATTGACTTTAGGTTTTGCTTGGTTAGATTTTCGAACCGTTGTTAGGGCTGTAATTCACAATTGGGGCTTGGTTCTCAACAAAGCACAGGTGACCGTCCGTCTCCTTGAAGATATGATATGTCCTTGACCTACGAGTAAGTAGGTCGTGGGTTCAAATCCAGACAGTGTCGCACTATTGGGTCAAGTAATGCATGACTTATGTGTGAATTATTCATCATCACTGCTCTAGCGTTGAAGGATTCTCGCATGGGACAAAATGTATTTGTATGAATTAGTTACAGATTGTAGTTTCGTATCTGGTATGGAGACTTCTCTTCCATCCATCTCCTAACACGTTGATAGGTTTAGTATAAAATATGTTTTTTGTTACTTATATTTATTTCTCAATAGTTCGGCAATATCGCTCGCAAGAATTTGCCGTTTACGACTCAAAATTCAACTGCCACAGTGAATAAAACTGTTAACAAATATTAATTGGCTTCGAACATTTCACACTACATGAGTCACGGCTTTGCAATACGAATCTATGTCACGTTGTTTCTCTATAAGGTGCTCTGCATTAGGAATTCATACAATACTCTTGACTTGCCACCGAGCTGCAAACAAATGGAGTTCTAAAGTCAACTATAGAACAATGACCTTTACTGAAAGTTGTTGAAGCCAGACTATTGAACTGCAATACATATTCAGATGGTTATTTAGGAATTTCTCTGGAGTTAAACTAATTACACGTGTGAAGTGTCCGGCGAACGCAAAGTTTTTGAGTAAGCCTACCAGCGGGACTACATTCTCACTCACCAGTTCAAAAATCAATGCTTATTCTTTGACAGAACCTTGGTACTTAATGATGTGGTAATTACGAGCATTGCATTCTTTTTGGGAGATGTGATAACACTGAAACGACAGCTAGGCATTATGAACAGAAAACAGCACACAGCTGCCTATCAAGACGCATTAGCGCCACGGCTAACATGTTGGTTGTTGCTAAAGTGTTATTCTTGAAGAAACCAGCGCTCTTTGGTTTGCGTTATCGTTTCATTCGCTTGTTCCTCCGTGAAGGACACCGTATACAGTCAGAGTGGGTCGCTTGTGCAACAATAGGCGTCGGATTAATATAACGTAGAGCACAATGCGATATTATACATGCAAAATGATAAGCTTGAATGTAATGCAGTATTTCTATTCGTTTCGTGTATTACAATATTATTATGTGGTTTCGATTGACGGGATGTTAGCACACCTAATGTAAATTACGTGAATAACATGTAAAACTATTCGAATTTCATTTGATTCCTAGATGTTGTCAATTTATTTTTTTGTATTTATGAAAGTATTTTGAGTTGGGTAAATGCCGATAGAGCCTTGGCCGCCTCTTACGAATCCATGGGGTATTTGAAGTCCATGTTTCGAGACTGGTTCGTCGGTAACTGATTTGCCTTACAGAATACTAATACTTAGTGGAATATCTACGTTAAGTATTGCATGTATTAATTGTCAATCAAGGAAACATTCAAAGACAGCATAAAAGTAAAAAACTTTGTTCATTTTTTTCTATACTGTATACTTCTGAATAAAATAAAATATACTTGTAATCTAAATTCATTTTGACGTCAACAGAAGACAGCACTAACCCTTCATAGCTTCCTAGTATATAGTAAAATAGGCAGACGAAACGGCGAATCATAACATTTTTGCGAAACTGGAGGCTCTAACTGTTATATGAAACTATATTTTTAACTCCCAAACACATACTGCAACTTGCAAAACATATACCGTATATACAAAAATATAAATTTAGAACTATCGTTTGTCACGAATGTTAGTAACCGCAAATAAAGTTCGTAAACAAATGTTTTGCAGTTTGTTGTAGAACAAATGTTTTGCTTTAGTTGTACACAATAACTTGGCAGCGCCAGACATTGTTTTACCGTTTGATTGTGCCAATAGGTACCAATAGTACGGTTGGTATTTTTTGTTTTTGTTTACCTTTTTATTTGTAAAAAGCATACGCGGTTCACCAGGATCTCGTAGAGATAAGTGGTATGGAACCTTTAAGGTTACTATCCACTTAAGCAAAGCGGAGTAAACAGGAGAAAAGAATATTCAATAACTACTGATAATAGTAGTCCTATTATAATCTAATTTTTCATGATCGGGGAAAATATTAGAATCCTATTGTTTTATTTTTACCGCAATACAGTGGACACGCTGCACAAGAAAACCATTCATTCTCGATCAGAAGATACTATGTGTTTAACTTTCTGCAAGCAATCTTAGTAATGGAGACAAGAGTGCAATCCACACTATTATAAATGTGAAAGTAACTCTGAATCCTCATCACGACTAAACCACTGAATCGATTGTATTGACATCTTAAATAGAGGTAGCCTGGGATCTCGACAGGCTCATTTTTGAGCATCAAAACACTAATGAGATGGTAAATACAATATTCTCGCAGACGAATTCGGGGGCAATAGCTAGTGTGCAATAAATCCCTCAGTTGCCTTTCCAATGAATATATTGAGGTAGTCCTATCTGTTGCCCCAATCACACGTCGAGATTGAAATATGTGTCTTGAATATTTTGTTGGATTAACCTCAATTGTACGAGAGAAACGACGGCATACAGACACGTTTCACTTTTTGTGCGAAATTGTTGGAGAATTACATTTATTTTTTGTTTGTTTGCTTTGATTTGGAACAAAATGAAGCCTATGTTACAACATAATACAATGAAAGAAATATCCCAAACTTGGAAACTTTACTGCTACTTGTATAATACAATATTAGAAGAAAGAAGATGAAAATGAATGATTACCACAGTAAATAAAGGAAAAATAAACAGAGAGATCATAAAAAAGATTACCTAATAACTATGGTAAGACATCAAGTTTGACAGCCAATTGTAGTACCTTAAGAGCCGCAGCTCACCGTTATGTCAGGAAGCAGTAATACTGGCTACCTGAAGCTGGTTGTAAGCTGCAACTATCAGTTGGTTGTAAAACAGTTTTATTTACTTGCAGCGTTTTTATTATTCAACTTTCTCAACTATCTATTAAATTGCGACTTGGCAGGTTCACATCTGTAGAAGTTATTATTATTTTATTTGTTTCATTTGTTTTTTATTAAAACGTGACCCGTTACTAGGTATAATTCCTGTATCGTCGGTGCGTTTACACAAATATTCACATGCACAAATGCCCAGCCATCAACTATCAACCTAGCCTACAACTATCTGTAGGTCATACAAATATTTGTTCCGTGCGGAATTCGAATCCGCGACACGTAGCTTAGCAGTCAAACTCAACCGTGCTGTCATATTATTTACTGCTTTAACACACTCATGGAAGTTTCTTTACATATACATAGAGCAACTTAGATTAATTTTTTATGTGTGTATTGTTACGTTAGTAAATAAATCAACCACCAATCGGGTCAATACGACTTCATCGAAGTCATTCATTTGTCAGTTATCAATTGTTTGGACTCCTGATATGGCCAAAACTAAGAATTCTTAAGACAAGTCAGGCATTAAACCCGAAATATATGTTAATGTTATGACTTAATTCACCATAGCCCTTAGTTAAATGCTTGTGGCCACGTTTCGGTCTTTGTGTTACCTTACCATCATTGTTTCCACAGATAATATCGTGGGCCAAAATCTTTGTATGCAAATTAAAATAAATTAAAAAGGTGACACCACTACCAAAAATAAATTGAATAAAACAATGAAAATTCATTCCAAAGTTGTTAAGCTATAAACAATACCATAATATTTTCACAAGTAGGTAATGATTTTCCGTATTAAGAATGGATGACCTCA
The DNA here is from genome assembly GCA_947562105.1 of Shargacucullia verbasci. Taxonomy (NCBI): domain Eukaryota; kingdom Metazoa; phylum Arthropoda; class Insecta; order Lepidoptera; family Noctuidae; genus Shargacucullia; species Shargacucullia verbasci. The sequence continues at coordinate 5,114,147 of OX387306.1, forward strand.
GTATTTGATCAAAGATGAATAAGACCATGATAATATAGAATAAGTATGATATAAAAAAGTATTGAGATCGTTATTGTACTGCTCATGGGCCCGTGCCTCTTTTCAGACTGCAAAGGGTTAAGGCCTAGTTCACGCTTCCCTGATGCGGATTTGTGTACATTATAAAATGAATGCGAGATGTGTGAACGACATTATTGTTATCGGGGGACGAACTTGGATGAGACTGGTTCAGAAGCGTAAAAACTCGCAGTTTCAAAGAGAGTCCTATGAGCCCGGGGCCATATCGGGCTGTGGATGATGATGTAAATAGGTAAATAACGAATAAATAAAACAGTTAAAATACATTCCAAAGTTGTAAAGTCACAAAAATTAAATGTTTTCCCAGAAATGTATCCTTGTTTCTTGAAACTATTAATAAATAAGTTAGTGTTAGACCAATAATAGACTAAATTAATACTTAACAAGGGTAATGCTATTTATTGCACTGCGTATGCTTTTAATTCAGATCATTTGTCGCCAGATGGTAATCATGCGCATTGAAATCAATGATGAGAATATTTGTTTAGTAATAACCTTCCGGCCTTAAGAGTTCTAACTTTTTAATAGTATATCGTATAGCCCTGGATACGAATCCATAGAGAGCACAAAGCAGGATTATTGAATAAATCATCAATTATATCTAGTGAGACATACTTAAATAGCAATAAGTTAACAAAGCATACTTCGCTAATTAGTATTCCTTCTGTGTTGTATATGTATGCACGAACGACTGGGGAAGATAAAGTGTCGTCCAGCAAATATTATGACGAGTCAATGTCGTTGTCAATGAATAGTATATCTTTATGGGACCATCTTGTTGTACCGAAACTTTGGATATTTTATGCACAAAATAAATAGGTAAGTATCTACAGAAGGCTGGTTTGCTTTAATGAGCGAAAACCCAAAGCCGAAGCGCGGACACTCCCGAAGCGACCGTCATTCATTTGACAAAGTTTGAAATCACCGTACATAAAGACCCAGTGCTTATGCATGTTTTCGTTCGTTGTAACAAGCCGGCCTTCTGTACCTATTCACTTCTTGACGTATGGTTACCCTATACCGTCGCCGTAATCCCGTCAGTCGCACGTCTGTCATTCACAGTTACCGCTATGAGGGGCTCTTCCGACCCAATCAATACCTTTCGAAGAATAACATTATTTACATAACTGACAGTGATGTTGATATGGGTTGATATGACTCTGACACTTGGCTATAAGTTTATTGATTCGTTTTCGTCGTCCAGAATATTCCGGAAAAGCACCTTAAGTGCTAATCCAGATATGTTAAAAAAAGTAGATAGGAAAACAAGTCCTACCCGTCGCAGCCGTGTTCTCGACCACTAGACCGATGGCTTTTTCGGCAAAATGATAATAAATGAGTTACAAGTCGTATTCGGCGAGGCATTTAAATATTTCCACCGATCAAGGTCGGTAGTCTCCTTTGACTGAACCGTCAGCATCACCATACACACACTGTGCGTCCTAAATCAATACACCTTAATGCATATTCAATGGAAACTGGTATAATCCCATTGAATATGCAAGCTAAGCGAAATTGACGCTGTATAACAGTTTTCTCAGTGCTGCGAGCGCTTGCAGTATTTTACATCATAAATATTTTAATGAATTTCAAAGAGTTTAGTAGGAACTTTACGTTGTAAGATCGGTAATGAATCGGGGACTCAAAGTTAGCGACCAAATAAATGTAAAAGGCGCCGAGAAGTCCAGCTGTGGTGTCGGTTTTTTTGTGTCCTTTGTTTTATAACAACGAAAAAGCACTAGCATTTTGTTCGGATTTCTAACCTCTCAAAGTCACTCCAACTGTTTTAGAACGTAAATGTGCACCCGACACATCTACGCATTTTAGTTTAGTCTTTATATTAATTTCGGGGCAACCTATCAAAATTAACGGAAGATTTTTTCAATTAAAAACAAAATCTGAGGGTGAGCTGAAATTAAAGCAATATCATACGCCAACGCCGTTTACCTAAAAACATACAAAAAGCCCCTTCAATTGGTGCGAGGGGAGGACCAAATAATCGTTACCTACCCTCTGTCATTACCAACCGTTCTGCTTCATCAAATATAGGAAATTAATTCACCTAATTGGAAAACACGCGCCGTCCCGCTCCTATTAACATTTTTTATGTAAACTATTACGTACATAGGGGCAGAAGGTTAAATTCAGACTAGAGTCTGTTCATATTATATTATAATTTCTATTGCAGCGCATTCTTTCGTATTTTTTCTGAATCCTGCCTCATGATATTCAAAAATACTATCTTGTCATGGCGTGTTTTAACAAAATCCTTTTATTTCTCCCCAGCACCCTGGTCCCATGGAAGATCTTCCGAGAGGAGTTGAATAACGTGCACCCCATATCGTCGGGGCTGGAGACGATGGCGTTGAAGACCACCATAGACCTCACGTGCAACGACTTCATATCTAACTTTGAGTTTGATGTGTTCACTAGGTGAGTGAGGAAACTGTTCAGATTTTACTTGATTTTTTGACTTAGCTTATAGCCAAGTACTACCTGTTTATACATTTTGGTCTGGTGCTAGTCTAACTAGATTTAGACTAAACCGACCAACTGTCGAATTTAAGAAAGTTTAATCAAGTTTCTGGCTAGTGAAAATAATAGTAGTGTTCTGTAAAAACTTATGTCAAGCTTGCTTCATCGTCGACCGCATCTTCACTCAACATCCGGGGGGACAAGAGCCTATTGTAGTGTATCCTAATATAAGGTACATGGACTAGGGGTAGCTGTAACGAGCTTTTAATCTTAAGGCCTTTAACTACTTTTTATGGCGCACGTGTTTCGTTTGATTGCACAACGTGGTTTCGTTTACTATGGTTGCCCGCAACAATTGGCGCCCAACGTGGGAGTTCCTAAACAAAGAAGTAATTTTGTTTGGGAAAAAATATACTTAGTTATGAAGGTTACGTAGATTGATGTGTTTTATTTCAAGTTAAATTTGTGTTTCGCGTAACTTAAAATATAAGTAACTTGTATATCAAATAACATTGTAGGTATAGATACTGCGTATGCAAGACGGAATTCGCGAGTTGTTCAGTTTTGTTGAGAATCTAATTGAGTGATTAATTAGTAAAAATATCTACTATCTTTGTCTGAATATTCTAAAAAGAGAACAGCTGTCTTTTATGAGTGGCTTAGAAGCAATTTCTTCGGAAATCATCATCACATCTACTTGGCTTAGTCACTAAGCAGGAATAGCTTCAAATGCCATTAGTACGACATAATATATTACTTTTCCAGATTATTCCAGCCATGGAGTACGTTACTCCGTAACTGGCAACTGCTCGCAGTCACGCATCCAGGATATGTGGCGTTTCTCACATACGACGAGGTCAAGGCGAGGCTCCAAAAATATATCCACAAAGCCGGCAGTTATGTTTTTAGGTAAGTTAAATAGTGTATACTTAGAATGTGTATATCTTCACACATCAGGTACAGGTCACTGGCTTCCTTATAATATATATAAATTTTTATACCGGGGTTTGAACGTCAATTTCGTCAAGAATCAGCTATTGTGAGAATTAACATAACTTGAATTAAAGATTTTTATTCGAGTGATTCAAGACTCTTTTTCTACTTGATTAGAGCCACATTTGTTTAAGTGTGTGTATTAGCGGATATTGGAGAGCGACTAAAGACTAAACTGACGAATTCTGCTATCGTCTGGCGCACCCTAGGCATTCAACTAACTCGATACACATTGCCACGGAAAAGAAGTCGGATGAGGGGAATAAATAGTACATAAATATGTATATATAATAACTATGATATTTTCCAATTCCCTAAGTCGACAGAATAAGAAGCGGATGTTGATTCTTAATTGGATGGTCCGTTCAAGAGAAAGCCTGAAGTCAGACTTCCACTAAGAAAAAAAAAGAGTGTCAGTGTTCCGTAACCAACACGATTTTCGTTCAATATCTGCATCATGAGACCCTCAATTTCGCAATAACATGTCACGATTAGGTTGAATCAAAATACTATCAGTTTCCAAATATAAATCATTGTTTCTCTCATCTATTAACACTCGCGTTGTGTGCAATATGCTATAACATACAATTTAATTATTATTTACAAGGATTCAAGGTTTAAATTCAAAACGGACCACTTGCCTGAAATGCAACATCATCCACACTGGGGTTGGATTGACCTTTACCCCTGCTGTTCAATAGATAATGTCACGTGACAATCATTCCAGTTCACTACGAAACTTTTGTTAGTTAATAGTGTTAACCCACGCTGTCTTGGCTTGAACTTGAACTATGTAGACATACAGACAGACCTCACTAACAAAGTTATGTCGTGACGTCAGTTAAAGTATAATTTGTTGCACATGTTATAAGCTTGACATAACTTTGTTTAGCGTTTATTAGTTGAGGATTGTTTTATATCAATTCTCTCGGGTGCAGGTGGTTGTGCACTTCTGCCGAGATATATAAGTGTACTTACAATACGAAATAATACAATTATACCCTAAATTAGTTATTCGAAAAGGCCGCGAAGGCATGTTGGTAAAAAAATCTGAGTGTTTTTCACGAAAAAGAAAGGAAAGAATGAACAGGAGTTACGATAGTTTAAATTATTGAAAGATTGATCCACTTGTAGCCCAAACCTACTGTGCTCAAGCAGCAACGAAAGGCCCCATTCTACCATAGCAAGATAAAATGTATTCTACTAATAAAAGTCATTTCGAACAAAGGTTGAACACCTGATCTCATCGAGACGAAATGAGAAGGGAGTTCTCTGTTGTACAGACTGACAGCTCGTTTAGCGCAGTAGATGAGTGATCGACTGTAGCGCTACGCGTCGCGGGTTCGATTGTCCCACATAAAAAAACACGTATATGGCCTAGGGATAGTTTTTCCGGGTCTGATTGTTCGTACACGATTATTCACACGCATTATTCTTAGTGTGGGGCAAAGTTAAAATGAAAAGTCGTACTGAACATGCATGCCAATATTAAGCTATTATGACTTCTGGTTTACTTATATGGTGGCCTTTATAACAATATTTCTATCTCTGTTTCCAGGTTATCGTGTACGCGGCTAGGCCAGTGGGCGATAGGTTACGTGACAGTGGATGGTGAAATACTCCAGACGATACCGCAGAACAAGAGCCTAGTGCAAGCGTTACTGGACGGGTACAGAGAGGGATTGTAAGTTTATATTCGATTGTTTTTGAGATATTGGAGTAAAAGGGAAGTGTAAAACTACAAACTTTGCATTCGAAGTTGCCTGTGTCTAGTCCGAATGTTGCCTAGAATACAAGATGTACAACTAAGAATATTTAGTTTTAATTGCGCTTAACTAGTTCAAGCTTGGGTGCATGCACAACACCGTCCTCCCGCCTGCAAATGTATGCATATGGTGAAGCTGCGATAGATATAATGTAACATGCAAGCCAAACGAATCCTCGACACGTGTTTTGCCCCTCTACGGAGCATCCTCAGGAGATGTTGACTCGCCGACCACACCGACGCGAATTCGCGTAAAAACTAAATATTCTAGTTATATATCTTGTATATCATGGATTTCCGCAAAGTAACGCCTGATTCCATTATTTATGTTGCCTAGAATTAAATTTAACAGCGCTTGTTGAAATCATTGGAAGTATGTCTTTTCTTTCAAAAGTATTACGGTTCTTTTCACGAAGTGTTAGGCACTGGTGTAATTGTACATCCTAATTTCGCTAATCTCGTTAATAAGTACCATATAGAAGATGGGGAGCCTATTGTCATCTACGATCGGTCAGACACATTTCCAAAATCCGAGCTACTACTGAGATTTTTTTGTAACAAAAAATTACCAACAATTTTTTCTCACTTGGGATTCGAAGCCAAGATCTCAAACTCAGCAGCCACGGTTGTAACTACTAGATCTATATTGCAGTTCGTCTTTCAATTAAACCGTTTTATTTGCATTCAGTAGGAAAATATAAATATATTCGTCTGTAACAACCTTTATTCTTGAAGACTTGCTCTTGAAGTAACGTAATCTTATAAATACTTCAGCTACCTCTACCCTGATGGCCGAGAAGTCAACCCTGACCTCAGCAGCGCCATCATATCACCAGCAGAAGACCATATCACCGTCACGCAAGAACAGTACGAGTTGTACTGTGAAATGGGTCAGTATACTCTCTATATATATTATGTATCATCTTATCATATTGCCTTTCTTCAAGAACAGTCGAATAAAGTGATATGTATACAGGGTACCAAATATATTGAATATCCTAAAGAACTGATACAGATTTTTTTTTAAATAGAGATTATAGAATTGTAGTTCAATTATATCTATTAATTAAATAAAAAATGATTATTCTAATGTTATCCATAATATCCTATAAAAACATATCTGGTATACGAATCTTTTTGTTTGACTGTACATTGGAGTCGTCTTTCTATCAGCTGCATAACATTAGTTTTTTACCCGAGCTACATATTTAACATTTATTTTTATAATAATTTGGTCACCCATCCAAGGTTTTACCGCGTCAAGCTCTGCTTAACCTCGCAGATCGACTAATTGGGTACTTGACAGTTTTCGGAAAAATATTTTATAATTTACGTTGGTTTATTTTATACCTCTTACAATTATATTTTTCTCAAAAAAAACGTTATTTATTAGAAAATAAAATATTTTTTATTCATTCATTTGAAATTCGCGCGAAAACGGCTGGTCACGTGACATTTGTTAGCTGTGACGTCATATTTCAATAAACAGAACAAACTAACTACGACTCTAACGCTTAAGCATAGTTTGAGGGGAAAGTTTACAGCTTTTTTTCTTGATATTCTATTCCGTAGTGAATAGGAAACTGTTAAAATATTTGGATAAATGTGTTATTATTGCATGTGCACTGATTAACCTACAGGATGGTATAATTGAAAATACATGATTTGCTAAGATTAAATTCTTTTATTTGGGGCTATTATAAACTAATGAATAAACATTTTTCTTCCAAAAAAAATCTAATTTACAGAATAAATGTGTGTTTCATCATCTATACATATAATAAAATTATAACAGGCCGATGTCTGTACATTATAGATATTGGAGAAAAACTAATATGGGGGTCTTTATTAAAGCAACAGAACTTTTGTCTGTATGTTTATACACACATCACACAAAAACCACTGCATGGAATTTAATGCAGTTTTCACCGACCTTATTGCTAGAGGTCTAACTAAAAAATATAGGTTACATTTTATCAGATTCTAAATTCCATGCGTATGAGATTGTAGGCAAAAGCTGGTATTCTAATAATGTTCTATGATAACAGTCATTTTCAGGATTGAATCTGTAACTCAAATAGTGCGATGAAAGCAACTGAACCACATCATCTTCATAATCAGGTTGATGTTTTAAAATTGGACGATTCTACAAATTCCTTTTTGTACTCTCTTCTAAAAAGTCGCACAATACACTATCATCTTGTTGGTTACATATGGAACTACTATTGTTACCAATTTCTTTGATTTTCATGTACTTCAGGGTACTGCCCACTTTAGTAACATTTAGTGGCAATACAAAACAGCTCCTCAATTCTTCTGTGAGTCCACATTAAGAAAGCCACTGCATGTTTGCAGCACCTTTTGGAGGCAGGGCAGTAAATACACTGGACACTGTACTACTCCTTCCTTTTCATCGATGACCATGGGCACCAAGTATGGCTGTTGACAAACCTCATATTCAGGACAAATTTTGCATTTTACCACACACAAATTTGCCTCCCTCTTTAGTTGGACACATCCTATAGCGTCATCACCAAACGATTGTCGCGAAGATCTGAAATTATAAACATAACCTTTAAGTAATTTAAAATATTTTCATAAAATTTTGACTATTTGTTCTTAGAATTATACATATCAACTTTTACAAATAATTTGTATAATTACTTTGTTTATTTCGATACTTACACGAAGTTTTTGCATTCCGAAACTCGGCAGAGCAGTCAGGATTACACGCCAAGAATTTTGCGACCATATAAATCAATCGACTTTAGGCAGATTTGCACTATCAGCTTATGTATAGCCTCACTCCATTTCGTAAAACCTCTCACAAGCACGAATCGAAATATTTAAGTGTTAATTTTCTCAAATCTCAGCAAACCACAAACGATAAAACACATGACGTTTTATTTTGTAAACAGTTACGTCACATGACACTCAATCATGGCCGCCCGCGTTTCGGTTCTTGTAATCCACAGATAAAAAAAATCAAATTTATTTTTGAAAAATAAAATATTTACAATTTATTTTAATGCAAAAAAAAATATTGTATAACTATTGTTAACCTATAAGCTACCATATCTGACATATTTCATATTTAATCGTTACAACTGTCAAGTAGCCAATTGTAACCCGAGAAATTTAGAAACTGATATTTTAAAATAATTATTATGTGTTCTCTTCACTATAACAATACTGAGGAAAAACCTCCACCTGTGTAATGCAGATCTATGTTAATATGTACTTATGTATATTATATTTTTAAACGTCCTCATTATATTTCTATTATTGAATTTGCTCCACAAGTTCAATAACTTGTTTAATACAAAACGATTATATTGAAACAAAATTAATTCCAATTGTATTCAAATTTCAGGTAGCACGTTCCAGTTATGTAAGATTTGTGCGGAAAACGACAAGGATATTAGGATAGAACCTTGCGGACATCTGTTATGTACACCCTGCTTAACTGCGTGGCAAATTGTGAGTTGTGTCATATTTTATAGTACAAAAATGAGAGAAGTAGTTATAATGTCGGTCGTCCGGCAGTTGCCATCGCGGGTCGAACATGGACGAGACTGCCGCAGGAGCGTGGAGACTGCCACATTTAAAGAAAGGCTTATGTCCAGCTGTGGGCTACGTCGGGCTATCGGTAAAGAAATGGGCACACTAAGCGCCAGCCAAAGTGATCATAATATTATGGATGGTAACAGTAAAGAAGAATGAATCTTATAATGTTGACGAAATTTTCATTAGGTAATATGTACTTTTCTGATATAACAGAATAAGGCCCGTTATCAGCAACAAATTCTATACGCTTAAAAATAGATAGTGGGCATTCATCATCATCATCATCATCATCATCAGCCAGAAGACGTCCACTGCTGAACGAAGGCCTCCCTCAAGGGGGGGTTTGCCATAATCCCCACGCTTGGCAGGCGGCTTGGGGATCGCAGTGGCTCACCGATTAGTGAGAGGACGCTGTTGCCCGTCCGCAGGTGTCTCGCCGCAGTTTTAAGACATACCCGGGTCATAGGGATAGTGGGCATTAACGTTTTCCTAAGAAAATTGTCAGTCTGTCAAAATTGGGAAGGATTATTTAACATGAATGTTTAAATAAACTATGTAATTACAAGCTTTGTTACGTGTTGGTGAATAAGAATATAATAATTTAAAAATAATTGTCTGATTCCAGGATTCAGAAGGCCAGGGCTGTCCGTTCTGTAGAGCAGAAATCAAGGGCACAGAACAAGTGGTAGTGGATGCGTTCGTCCCGCCCCGCCCGCCCAATACTACGTCAGATAAGTAAGTTTGAAACATATCTTTAAATGGTCGTGCAGAAGTCACAGAAGTCAATAGTCATTTATTAGTAATTTTTCGTTATGGTGCAGAAGTCACAGAAGTGAATAGTCATTTATTAGTAATTTTTCGTTATGGTGCAGAAGTCACAGAAGTCAATAGTCATTTATTAGTAATTTTTCGTTATGGTGCAGAAGTCACAGAAGTCAATAGTCATTTATTAGTAATTTTTCGTTATGGTTCAGAAGTCATTTTGCAACTTACCAATTAATAAAAGAGGATCAATTCCAATACAAAAAAACAAGAACAATGAAATAAAAAAATGACAGATATATAATAAAATAAGAATAGAAATACATAATTAGTAAGGTTATTACAATATTCACGAATTCGTCTTAAGTTTAAATCGCTTGTTCGACCAGCCAGGGCCTTAAGGACTCTTAAACGAGTCTAGTCTTAAAGGTGGGAGAAGTTGAGGCACTTACTATACTCTCTGGCAGCTTGTACAACGCCGGGCTAGACGGTCAGTGATTATTGATAATGTGATTTTACGTTCACTTACAGGAATACAAAGACTGCAGTAAAACCGGTGTCGTCGAACTCATCCGGTTCTTCGGGTTCGTCCGGTTGCAACGGATCCAGTGAGTTCTTATAATCTCCTATTTTATTATATAAATATATATTAATCATTATTCTTATGGTTGCATGCGCAGCTACTGAGTGTTAGGTCTCGGCTTGGATGCTGGGATTGTACAGTGTTATTCGATTTTTCTGTTATAAAAAAACTTAAGCAAGCTATAACAATAGATTCGCCACGATAATATGATCGTACAGTCGGTGCCTTACATTACCTGACTAGAATTTATCATATAATGTCTACGGGGTATCAGGTAATGTAGGGCACCGACTGTACATAAGGCCATAATCGAAATGTTAATGGACAATAGTTCTTCTATCAAGTTGGCACTAAAATGGGAATTGCTCATGCCAGTCTGCCCAGGGTGCGAAAGGTGATCTCAGGATTTGCCACTCGTAAAGGCTCTTTCTTTGTACCCCAATACGTGTACGGACACCTCTACCTGGAATGAGTTTGTAAGACTTGTTATTTTAATGATAGACAACGCCGATTTGCACCAGGCTAGTCTCTTGGACTACAGCCCAAGACCTTCACACTCTGAGAAAGGTCCACACCCAGCAGTGGGACAATAACAGGTTGAATTAGTTTGATGTAAGTCATATCTTAAATCAGTAAACGGTATGTTTAGTGCAGCGGTTAAGCTATCTACTGCTGCGCTACGTGTCACGGGTTCGATTTCCGCATGGACGAAATATTTGGATAACATGCGGGTCTATCAATATTTGTGTTTGTACGTTGTAAACAAGATTGGTGTTGTAGTGTATAGAGCAACGATTTTAGCATTTTAAAAAATTTATGAGAAAAGTGGTACCAATTTGGTCCGAGACTAAACCAAATAAATATTTACAGTAATTCTTTTTATATTTGATTGCAGGTGTAGATGTAACGATATCAGGCAACGCGAACGGATGGGCGTCAAGAAACACAACGTTCAACGGTCTCACAGATGACATTGATGATGGAGAGGTAATTTTTTATTTATTATTATTATTTTTGTTATGTCATACAGTCGAAATAATAACGGTTTAAATAGTACACAGTAATACCTCGAACTTACGCGATATATGGGACTGCGCGATAACCGCGTAAGTCGGGGAATAATTTCGCTATAAATTATGGCTAAGTGTCGATTCCACGAGACACGTCCGAACATGTACATTAGCTGAACAATAATGAGGGGGAATGGATAATCGAGTTTTACGAGAGGAATAAGAGAATTTAAATTCGCGTAACTACAGTTTCGCGTAAGTTGGGGTAGCGTAAGTCGAAGTATTACAGTAATAATAATAATAATAGGCAACTGGTGTGTCTTCAGATTTATAACATAACATCACGCCTGTATCTCCCGATGGGTTAGGCAGAGATGTGTGAATTCGGCATTTCACAGATGCACAATGCATTTTATTTAGATAATAATGCAGTTTAATCGTTCAATTGGTGACTGATTCATATTGCGGACTTTTTGATAAGAAATGATCGAATTTAATTTCGTATCTGATAATATCTCGTATCAGTTTACATTTTCGTCTGTATGACATAACAATTTAAAATAATATCTATACGGTAATATCTGAAGTCATAATCAAAATATTTGTAGAAGCATACCTTCGCTGTACATACATAAGATTAAATATTTAAGTGTCTTAAAAGCGGCTTACAGTATTTTGTGTTCAAGATTGCGGGTTCGACTCTCGCGTCGAGACTTTCGCCACCCATGATTACTAGTGTTTGGAGATGCAAATCGTAAATTACTAGTATACCGTTATCTTAAACTATTAATGATCCACTCAAAATCAGTTATCTCGGTTCTCTATTTTTGTATCTATCCTGTTTTAATCTATACGCGGTCAAATTTTTCGGTCTTCAAACAGTACTACAAAATCCTTGACAATAGCAATCTTAATGTCCAGTTTCTAGAAGTCTGTTCATAACCTAGGATCAGTAATTCTTCTATGTTACGTCGTATCATATCTATCTATAGTTTTTCCTACTAGAGATCGAAATTTGACATAACCTCCATACAAATAATGTCAGATTCCTATCGCTAGTGAAGAAAATCGATTACCTGAGAGAGAAAGAGTAAAGATAACCTCAGAGAGAAAAAAATGGTTATTAAAATTCGCCGTTAATGATTGGTTATCAAATTGAAAGTCCGATAAAATGATATGACAGCTGAATAATCCCCCGTATGCCACTGTCAAAGAAAAAAAACTCCACCAAAATGTGTGGGCTTGATATTATGTCATATGACCGTTCGACAGATTATGTCAATTCTGCCGAGTTAACATTAGAACCGGGACTTATTTTAAGTCGTATTATTTCGCAGAAACAGGTTTATAAAGGAATTATTTCATCTTGTCCTCCTCTAGGAATTATTCTTGTATCGTGGGTGCGTTTACAAACACATACACAAAGACCCAGACCCGAAACAACTATCTGTATATCATACAAATATTTGTTCCATGCGGGACTCGGACCCGCGACACGTAGATATAATAAAATAGAGGTTAAATGATAAATAAATAGAGGTTAGTGTTAGGCCCTATTATTATGGTGTTTCATATATTAGTTACGCATGGTGTGCATTTTGTTTGTCCGTGTGGCATGTGTGTCGTGATGTTTGAGCTTTATCTATGTGCTGTGTCATTGTTTGTTATTTATTTTGACGGTTGGTGTTTATCTGTGACGTTTATAGGTGAAACGCGGTACAGAGGTTGTCTAAATGATGAAGGCATATAAAAAAAAACATTGAACTTGAGCGGGAAAAGGTGCCAACGTGCCAAATATCAGTCAATAAAGTTGCGCGCATATTGTTCCAGGCAACAACTAGTCATATAAAAATTGCGTTTATTAGAAACAGATTTGTAACCTGCGTTTTTTTATTTGTCAACGTATCGAAACGTCTATAACGTCTTTCACTGCTTCCTAGATTTAAAACTGGAAAGTAGGATTCGCGCAACAAATTCCTAAACTACTAACATAATAGCCAGAGATACCCTCAGTCACATGCCTATTACCATCTACACACACACACCGACACAATAGGGCAGATGACTACTAGTCATCCGAGTTACTTCTTACGAATTGTTTTGTGAAAAATGTTTAAAATACAAAGTCGTGGCGTCATCGTTTTTCATTGCACATACTAATTATGTGGTTTTGATAAATTCAAAATTCAAAACGCCAAAAATAAGCAAGATATTAAATTTTACTGAGTTTTTAGAAGGAAAACTATTTACCAAAAAAGATTTTAGAATTTATTTTTGATGAATTCATCTAGCCTGTTACTAAATAAACGTAATAATACACATTCCCCGATACGAACATCAAACCCAAGCTCCACAACCATGCTCGCAACCATTAGACTAATGAGGCAATTAAACAATAAGTCACAGATAACCGCCAACCATGCATGCCGTCCACATATAAACATAATCATTGTTTGTTTTGCAGAGACAACGTCGGAAATCACCGCATGCTTAGCTTGCACGGGTAGTTATATGCTTGACGACGACTCCGACGGATACCCCGCGTTCATTTGTATTGTTTCATTTTGCGCGCCGGAAAGTGGGTGGCCAACATCAATATATGTTGTTTTTTTTTGCATTGATAACATTGAATTGAATTTTTGGATCAGTTATTTTTACAGTCGATGCTTTTAGGTTGTAAATCTGTCTAGACCGTGAGTTAGTTGCCAATGACGTAACGCCCGTGTTTATCACATTTTATACTGCAATTCAACATGCTATTGCGCCATCAATGGTAGCACATGAATGGTTTTGAGAAATTAACTTGACTGTTACGGCGTAAAATGTTTATTTAGCAGTAAATTTGATTCCAACAATATAATGAAAATATATTTTGGTTCGTGATTTTTTTTCTATATACTGTTACTGTTAGCCTAAACATTCCACTGCTGGGCAAAGGCCTCCCCCATGATTTCCAGACCTTTCGGTCTAGAGCCAGTGGTGGACCATTCTTATATTACAAACAATTCTTCATTGTTTCTGGCCCCGCTTACTTTCCGACTCGCGCTTTAGTTTGTGAAGCATGAATTTTGTACATTTTATGAGTTGGGTGAAAAATGACACTTGATGTTTGTCGCCTGTGATTGTAGGATAGGATTGTGATGGCGGGGAAGTATAACAATAAAAAATATTTGATAAATTGTCTGAAACTTCGAACATATAGGAAACGCGATAATTTCTTCCATAAGATAAAAAAAAACAAATGAAATAAATTAATTTAAATATTAACGGCTCTGTTGGTGAAAATTTTAGTAATATAGAGCAGTGAGGAAAATCAAAATATTGAAAGAAAAAAGTTAAACCAGGGTGAAAAGAGGTGAAAAAAAAATATATTAAAATCACTAAATCAACACAGGCTGACTAAAAGATACACAAACTCACATGTATGATATTACTAGCGATCCGCCCCGGCTTCGCACGGGCAGAATTTACTAATGAAGAAAATGAGATATTTCATACAAATATACCACCCAAACCGATATTACCCGTGGATTTTCCAAAAATGTTCATTCATACAATCCTTTGTAATCCTTTCTCGAGCCATTCTCAAGTGATGAATCTTTCATAGATTCATCACTAACACAGGAACATGTGGCAATTGATTTTTATTTATATACAAGCGGACCCGACAGACATTGTCCTGCCCGAACCTGTTTTAGAACTCGATCGCAGCGCCACCTGCCGGGTCCAATTATTTTCAAACCATCCAGGAACACATTGAAATATATACACAAAATTTCATCCAAATCGGTCCAGCCTTTTAGGAGGAGTTAGGTGACAAACACACGTACAGAAGAAATATATATATTAAGATTAGGGTGTGACGTCACTTGTCACGTACATCGTTCCCACCATCACAACTCTATTCTAGCTTGTTGTCATTTAAGGTTGTAACAGAGTTTCTTTGTTTGTATATTTTAAGTTAATTTTGTGGAAATTATGTTACAGCGTAGTCGTGATTGTTTTTGTCATACAATTAAGTGACTTTTTGCGTTATATAATTCACACACACACCCAAGTTTCATTTAAAATTCAGTTTGGGATGAGCATTAAAAAAAAATCTTTACGCAGTTAAGATATCGTGTAGCGCACAAGTTTTATAATTAGTATAATGGTGCTAAATAATGAAATTTGAAGCAAACTAAAACGAATTAAAATACGGTTGATAATTATTTAAATTATCTGTTTATAAATAAGGGGGAAAATGTTTATGCAGTGTTCAATATTAAATTTAAAACGCATAAGAGTCACTTATTATTTAGTGCAATCGTACTGAACATTTATTGGCATTTACACGCTTATTGCAAAAGTGGTATACATGCTTTTGTTTAATTAGTCCGAGTCCAATAGAGTATAGAAAATTTATTGTTTATATAGATTAGTATAAGTTAAGATTGACGAAATTAGGCGATCAGTAATACTTAACCGAATCGAAAATCATCAATCAAGAAAATCCGATGAACTAGTCGTTGAAAACTATAAAAAAACCTGTCAGTTTTTTATTAAAATATTTAACCTGTCTTTCCCCTATCTATCTATGTCTATCATTTTCTCTTTGCTATATCACTTTTGCAGCCATTTTAAATAAATATTTATTTTTTAACATTTAAGTCACTTTATTTTTTTTTTTTATTTAAAGTCTGAATTATATGAAGCGAGCAGTCAAATTGTTTGATATTTTGTTTTTCGGTCAAAATAGTGCACGTAATGCAATAGTATTAATATGATAATTTATAATTTATTATTCCAGTGCCCGTTGTTTTGGTTATAAATTAAATTAAAGGATAATTTGTATATATAATTATTGTAAGTGTCTTTTGACAATAATTTTTGATGTAGTTCTATTTAGATTGTTTAGACGAACGAAATTGACACTTCTTTTGCATCCCAGCATTTTTTTACCCATAGTTAATAATTACTTAGGCCCAATTTTTTAATGCACTTTTATTTGAAAAGTGAACTATCTTTTTATTTGAAACTAACGTACCCGACAGACGTTGTCCTGCCCGAACCTGTCCTCATACTCGAACGCAGCGCCACCGCCCGGGTCCTTTTGTCATTCTAAACCATCCAGCGATCCACTCAAACTCATAAAAACATTCATCAAAATCGGTCCAGACGCTTAGGAGGAGTTCAGTGACACACACGTACAGAAGAATTTTAACGATAACCAGTTTTTGTGATAAGAGGTCTATCTAGCAATTTTACAATGAATTTATGATAACTATAGACTTATAGATCCCGGATTAGCGTGACCACGTGAGATAGACGATGTCCTATATAAAACTACTCTGTTTCACTGTCACTTATACAACCTAAAACTGCAACGTCTCATTTTTCAAAAGGTTATCTATTTCTACTATATTGGTATTTTTATCTTTGGTGTACGATACAGAATACTCTATTTACCTTAAGTATAGGTTTAATTAATGCTGGAACGGAAAAGAAGTGCAAAACCGAACATAAATGACGTTTTCTGTATTTAAGCCCATATGACGACTTATGTGACAATCTCATACAACACTTATTTGATTTTGCATCGAGTCGCGTCGCTTTGTTGCATCTTGTCGCCCACGTAGCACAAGGGAGTCGAGTTAGGAGTTTATAAATAAATAATAAATGGTATCCGAAACCCCGGAAATTTCGTTATGTTTACGCTTAGTTTGTATTATTTGACGTTAAGCAATAAATTAATTATTATATTTTACGTATTATTATTATGACGATTTAATGATTTATTTATTTTTAAGTGTATTTTTTTATGTTGAAAATATACGCTTGGTGATATGTGGTTTGTGTGTTTTTGTTTCCTTTGCCTTGATTTTTTATTTAGTTGTTATTTTGTAATGGCTACAGATAGAGACGGTTTCTTCAAACTGTTTATTATTTTGACAATAAAAAAGTATAATAATTCTATTTCGATTATTGTATAAAGATAACATTAGATTTAAAAAAATACCGACACATTCACATATATACAATAACAATATTATTTAAAACATATTATTTCGAGCAACTGAAAATTAATATCAGTGCTACGTCTACAGTTTGAAGAAATTGGCTGTAATTAAATACATCGAATGCACGTTATTTACTGTCGAAAATATATAACATTTAGTTTGATGTGCATGATTCATGATTTTAATATAAATTAAAGTATCAATATTATTTTTATATAAGCGTCCATCCTTCTGAATCACTCTTAAACCAATCATACATTCATCCATTCATTCATTTACTCTCCTAAAATTTGGAAGCGAATGTGTTCTGTTACGTCGATGTCCTATCTGTTTGTCAAGCATGATAATTTAAAGTGACTCGGTAAAGCTTGAAGCTTGGTTTTGGCTCTCAATATTTTCTGTGTCCGCTAATGAATACCTATAATATAAATTAGGCATAACGATAGAAAAAAAAAAATGTACCTAATGACTAGTGACTGGTGCTTGAGAGGCAAAACCATGCATATAGGTATTTTTGAGTATATACATATTTACAAGGCTGGTAGCTGGCTACCGACTAAACAAATCATTTTATATTATGTCTGCTTCACTTGAAGGGTTACGATGATAAAGACAGAAAGCGAACCTTTCAGGATATTGGATACAGTGCAATAAAGAATATATAAATATAAAAAGGCCCTTAATTTCCACTACTTAACATTTTTTAACAAAACTATAAAAAACACTTCAGCAATATATTATTTATACCTTTAGTTGTTTCTACCATCATTACTTATAATTCTATCGTAGCAGTAGCAGTCTCCTCTGCATCGTAGGCCTCCCCTAAATCACTCCACGAGTTTCTATCGAGCGCTTTCTGCATCCAATCCGGTTCACATCGTTGTGTAAATATATCTCTCCATCTTTGTCTTCCTTGTTTTCTTCTGGTTTCCCAAGGATAAATAAAGGATATAATTACCTACTTAGCAATCAGAAGTGTGGCAACAAAAGCACTATACTATAATTACAATAAACTTGAATTTTACGTATGAAGTTAATATTTTAATATCCAGTCTTCTCAAATAATCATCCTAGTTTCGGGTTGTGAAGGTCAGATGACATAGCAACTACTTTACCTTTTCTCACTTTTGTTGAGGTCGGTTTGTAGTCTGAAGATGCTGCTAGACACTTGCTAAGAAGTTGGTATGGACATTTCATATCATATCATATCATAATAAAATAAATTATTAAATTCCTGCTTAGAACGTCTAAACCTTGAAATGAAGAATAGGTAATATTATTTTTGTTTCTGCGAGATGAATTCTAATTTAATCAAATTCAAACCCCCCCCTCAAGTGTTTGGCCGCGCCTGACCGAACCACCATTAGACCAGAAACTATCTGTTGAGCATACACGCTGCAGGGAAATCTAAATATTATTCGAAATCATAGTTATAAAACCCTAAACTGGCTTTAATAAGTATCATCTCTTCATTTTTAATTTAATAATGAAAATGACAATAACAGATATAATTTATGTAACATTTATAGATGGTCGGTTTTAATGAATTGTAGGTTCACACAACAACAGCAAAAAAAGACTAAAGGCACTCAACTGCCCATTAAAGTAATCTTACACCAACAGGACTGGGCCGAATTTAACGCAGCGACGTCCACAATCGACGCACTCCGGCCTTCCGTGCGCTCTCCGGGCGCTTCGCCCCGCCACAGTCCAAGAGCTCCGCGGAGAGCTCCGCAGCCCAATGAGAACGCGTATGGAGAACTAAGAGCCCCACCGCTGCCGCCTCGAAAGAGTTTGTCGCCGGCTGAACCTGTGATAGTGGCTGCCTCTAGTGTTCAGGATATTGCTGCTGCCAGTAGTGTTCAAGGTAAAAGACCGTAATTTAAAGTTGTTGTAGATCATGGCCTTCAGAAATATATTTATCTAATATTAGCAATGGTCGTAGCGGGCCTTATAATTATATGGCAATATTGCAGAGCCGGTCACTTGCCGTCGTCCTTAGTGACTAGGTTCGTAATCATTATGGATTGTTATGGCGGGACACCCCCTGTCCCGATACCGCCACCAAATGCCCGACTATTACACCGAAGGGGATGTTAGCGAGGCTAGATGTTACATAGATAACCTTCAACTTGGGCTTAAATATTGCGGGGGTTAGCCGCAAATGGCTCGACGTCAACCATAAAAGCACCGCCGAAGTCTTAAGAAGGCACCGCTTTAGGTTCTTGATGGCGACTTCTACAAATAAACATTACGAAGCTATATCGGTGCCTTGATAAACGACAAAAAGGTCTGCAAAATATATCACAGTCTCTATTTTACTTCTTAATATAACTCCTCATATTTTCAACTTATTGCCATGATTTAGCCTACTATATATAGACCACATATATTATTTTAAGTTTCTAGTTTTCAAGAGGTAGGTAGGTAGTACTATCAAGAAGCACTCATTAAAATTCTTTCTCCAGCGGAACCTAGAAGACGTTCCTCATTAGAACCGGAGCCGGATTCGCGGCACCGGCTCACCTCCATCATCACTGGCTCCACGGAGACCATCACAGGGGTTATCGACACCAGACATGAGGTATGTTCGATAAATAATTAAATGTGTAGTAGTATCGTTGAAAAGTTGAAAAGAGTCTAAGAATTTATGTTCTACAGTTTTTCAACCTACACGGGTTGATTTAGCTTCACTTTCGCGTGTAAGGGGAAGAGGGAGACGGAGAATAAGATGCTCTTAGATCTTATAATTTTTATCCAATTAATTATTCATTCTTTATAATTATAGAGTAGAAGTGCTGTATATTGTTTTTTGCATTCTCAATTACCGAATTATCTTAATACTTGGGACCATTTCAAACCGTTACCAAAACCCAACAATATCATCTCTGTTACCAATTTCAGGTGCCACCAGACCCCAGAGCATTTGAAAAACCCCGTCGTGCGTGCACACCACAGTCAAACAGCCGACCCCTCCCCGCACCTCCTCCCGAACGACCCACGGATACCCCGACACCTACCGAACCGAAAGCCGACACCCGACACATACCCGACAACAGATACAACCACGACAGACAAGAAAAACCCGATCCCCTACCCAGTAGACAAGATAGAACACCCATACAAGACAACCGAACAGACAGACACGCTCCCAATCTTCCAGAAAACAGACACCACACAGACAGGCAACCGGAAAGACAACAAGAAAGAATCACGCAGGACCGGGAAAGAAATGTCCAAGAAAGACCGGATCGCGTAGAAAACCGACTAGAACGACATATCCCTACCCCAGATCGGCAAGAAAAACCAGTTGAGAACAGACAAGAGAGACACGAAACTAGAGTCATGGATAACCGGCAAGATAGACATATTTCTATTGAAAACCGAGAGAAATCTGATAGACATCTCCCGCTCTCAGACAGCAGGCATACAGACTTCCGGCTTCCTCCCGAAAGACCTCCAGATAAGCCGGATAGGATAATGGAATCTAGATCTAGTTTTGATAGGGAAACGAGAGAAACTAGGGCGCCACCCAGACAGAGGTCTTTGCCAGCGAGTACCAGTGGAAGCGTGGACCAGCCCACTAAATCTACCACCATGCCTAAATTCCCTTCAGAAGACATAAAAGACCCACCTTATGAAAATGTGGCTGTAGAGAAGAATGAGTTGGCTGTTGCACGTAAGTTCAAATGTTTTCTTTTTAATATCACCGACTGATTTCTACTTGGCAAACATGTCCGCTGACGGTGAGGTCCTGGATTCGATTCCCAGGTCGGCTTATATTTTCTCATCGGTATATGGAGACAAGCCTGTTGCCCTTATCTAATGGTAACAGGCTCGTCCCCTATGTTATGGGACTATATAATGGCATCAATACACCTCAGCCTAAACTTTTGTGGAATATCAGACTTCATAACGGCATCGATGAATCGGAACAAGCTATCATATGGGAATTGCTCGAACTTGCATATCTAACTGGCGAATCCGTCCACTATGGTACGATACGGTAACAAGTTATGAGATGGGAGATTCTATTTTTGCCCGTAGATGTATAATACACTTATGCCTAGTCCCTCGGGGGTACAGGCATGATATTACGTTATTTTATACTAATACTAAAGAATAAAATTATTTTCCAGCCAAGAAAATCAACCCCCTAACACACGACAAACACGGGAGAAAGTACGGCGACAACGTTTCGTATGAAAACATTAATTTAGATTACATTGCACGTTTGGTAGGCGAAGGTTATCCTAAAGACATAGTTGTGCGCGCATTGGGCATCACCAGAAACGATCTGGAGATGGCCTGTGATATCCTACACGAGTTCGGAGCTAAAGTACCTAATAAATGTTAATGTAGGTAGATTGATCTTTAAATAATTTGTTTGGTTATGTAAGTGGTGATTTGAGACGTTTTTAGAACCAGTTTTTTTGGTGTACTGTTGACTTTCTATTACGATTTCCGAACGGAAATATACCTTGATTCTTGAACCAAAAAATGTTAAAAGCAATAAATAATCGTAATAAATAGTCATAATACATTTTCTTATAGTTTTGAAATGTAAAAGCTATTAACTGTAAAATCTATCAAAGTTTTTCTTTATATATACTTCCTGTATCCTATTATGTACTGTACGCGACCAAATTATATCAATGTTTATTTATATTCCATCCTATCCTATCCTATCTTATCCTACTAATATTATAAATGTGAAAGTTTGTGAGGATGTTTGAATGGATGGATGGATATTTGTTACTGAATCACGGCTAAACGGATCTGGATGAAATTTGGCACAGAGATAGATTATAGCCTGGAATAGGCTACTGTTTACCCGGAAAAATGTAAAAATGTTGTTCGTAAAGAACGCGGGCGAAGCCGCGGGCGGAAGCTAGTTAAACATAAAATCAACACTTACATAACCAAATCGAAATTAAATGACAGGTTTTTAGAATTCGTACCTTATGAACTAAATATAAGTCTGATTTTAACGTGTACATATTTCAATGGTAACCTCTGCGTTAATTAGACAGAATAATACATAGTAAACTGACCTCAATTGCACAAAAAATTAAGTCTATTTTACTTTGAATCATACCAGCGGGGACCGATATTCCTAATCAGTAATAATTACTACGGGTTGACAGATTTGCAACTACACTTTACACATTGTAGAACTGTCAAATATGTAAATATATACAATGTATATAAATACCGAAGTATACATTTTAACAGCACATAAATTGCACATATATCTTTGGGTGTTAGGGTTTATGACCACTATAACTGGTAAACACCATTTGCCCAATGATTTTTCATTAATTTACCTTGTTAGCTTGTAAGTTGCTGAAAAATTGGTTAGTCTAATTTCACTCGAGCTGCCTAAAATATATGGCCACCCTAAGCGTTCGTACCGAGATCATTAGATTAGATAAAATATATCACTAATGTTGAAATTGTTATAAACAAGGCATTCATACTATTAATTCTTAAGTAAAAATGAAGCTCTAATATTATCATAAAAGTAATTTTAATAATAATTAATACTTGATGCATTAGTCTCTTCAGTTAAATATTTTGTTACATACAAAGCTCGCAGATTTAACATTGCTCGGTTAACAAATTATCTAAACGTTCATTTTTACAATAGATTGTAATAATAATCTAAACTGTGGCACTGAAAAATCAATCTTATTTATTTGACATCAGTTCATCAGCAGCATCAGCGATCAACACTAGCCAATGTCAGTATCGCCTTAAACAAAGCAGATAAACTCCGCGTCAAACTTTGTAGACGTATTAAACCTATGCTATTACAAACAACAAAAATAAAAGTTGCGCAGCCGCATCATCAAACGGATCAAAAATTTTTTCGCCATTATAAAAGTCCACTCATTCAATGTTGTTATGTAAAATTCCTTTTTGCATTGCCCGGGCAATGCTAACTCTACCTTATTTGGCGAGCTTTGGCTGTAACATAATATATAACTAGACTTAGCTCTTAACAAAGGCGCAAATTCATCAATGGATATGATAGTATCCATAAGATCATTGCGTTAAAAGAAGTCGTTCTAAATGACAGATTGTTAATCTGTCTATACGAAGAGTGTTCAAATGATTGCATCACTTTAGCCTATAATTGAGCTGCCTGTCATTTAAACCCTAAATCGTGTGATAGTATTATAGATAAATAATTAATAAACCTAAGTTTAAGGCACATTTAATGTATTTATTTCGCATCATTTAAGAAACAGTAAAACTTTATTCCAGTGGTTTTTTTATCAGTATTCATTTTAACTCAATATATTTTTCATTAAATAATAAAATGCTTTGTAAATAGTTACTTGTACGGATAAATATTGCCTATATTTTCATATAAATCGCTGTCTCAAAGTGTTTACTTAATAGTGGTCCATAGAATATATTTTTTCATAATTATGTCGTCTTTATGTATGGTGGTATAAACAATTTTGACACTTTGGACTTATGACACTTGCAATATTTAATATCTAGGGTTACACTTAAAATTGTTGATGTAAATAATAATTAATATTTATATTTTTTTGGAATATAACTCGTAATTGTTGCATTGATCTTCCTTTTGGTATAAAATTAGAAAAAAAGTAGCTAGTTTGATAAGTTTTTACTAAAACAAATTCTTTTTTGGATTCGAAGAGCTTACTACGGCACCAAGGTTTCTGATATTGTTCTCTTCGTATTTTTCTATATAAAAATTTAAAAAAAAAATGTAAAAAGTGCAATTTTTCTAATTGTTCGTCTTTTCTTTTTATATTGCTTATAATTACGTAAGAAAACTGCTTTAAATCTTAATTAATAATTATGCGTTTTTTTTATTCAAATGTTAACGTTTTGTTTGGCCTTTTCTTGGTTGATTTTAAATTGAATTTTGATGCAGTTCTTACAAGACAATTAATGTGCTTATTGATGAATTGACTGAATTTTTAGGTTATAATCTATCTAGTCTTAATATTTCACTTTTTTGCTAATTTCATCTGTTCGTTTATAATAGGTAATTAAATGACGACGCTATTTGTAATTAATGCCAGTAATTTTTAATATTACAACTGTAATTAATAGTTCGTAGTACCCAATGAAGTTGTAGGTACCTAATAATTATGAGTGAATACATATCCACCACACTACTAGTCAAATTTCACTTTTTTTATAAAAATGATTTGCATTTACTGCATTTACATTTTTATGTAAAAAGATGTAATGTTAGTATCTTGTGATTTATGGTTGAGTGTACATTTAATTATATAAAGTATCAAAACTTTCTAAACGATGAATTCATAAATTAAAAAGAAGCGACAACCTTAACCGTGATAATCTGTTTTATTCTTTTTATTAATAGTAGAACCCTTGAAAATGCAGTTCATACCGACAAAAAATCTTGTGCTGGATTTAATTCGCTTTCCTAGCAAATATGCGTAAACGTGAATCAAACCCTTTCGAACGTTGCGCCCTTCAGCCCCCACTACGTAACGTTATAACAATATAAATTGCTATCATTTAGACAGTTAACGTTGAACTTTGATAGTTCACTATTCGTTTGACTGACATATAAAAGTGATTAGTGTTAAGTCGGATTCACATGATTGTTTCGACCAATTACGCGACCAATATGTTAAATGGTGCGTCATATCACAACTAGTTTTGATTGGCTAACACCCCGTCAGAAAGTGTACGTAATAGTGTGAACCCGGCTTTATGGAATGTAAGTCTTAAAAATCTATATCATTGAGTGTACATCAACCCTAATTGTAATTCCCTTATAACCTTAAATTATCGAATACGCAAGCTGTAATAATTGTAATTTTCTTTCAATGCGCGTATTGCTTCTTACATTATTAGTTTTATAAAAATATTAGTAATTATTTATATTTAGTAAAATAATTATTTAATAATCTCACAGAACATATTTTCCGGGTAGATTTAATGAACATATTTACAATCGACGTTTTTCTCAACTCTTTGTATGATTGCAATCAAGATACCAAACCATTGTGTTGCTCAATTGGGTCTACAATGACCGGTCAATATCCAATATTCTGTGGGCAATGTGCAAAATTATGCCTATATAAACAAAGTACGAACAAACTGCCAATTTCGAAAAGGACTAGCTAATGTGGTTAAAATGGAAATTGGAATGTTGATTGTTATTTGGTTGAAAGAGTAATTTAATAACTAATATTAAATTCTTTTTACAAGAGAGAGACAAAATCTAGTAGAATTTCATATCATGGGACAATATATTGCGGTTGCCGTGAACCTCGATGTACAATGCACTTTTACCAGTGTTAGTTGTTACTGGCTAATGTTAATGATATGGGGATGCTGAATGAACTGGGTAAAGCGACATTGGAAGGAATTTGGAAACTTGGAAATGATTTCAAATGTGTCATATATCATATATTATGTAATAAAATTAAGTATTGTTGACTGTAGAGTATAAAAGAATATAATTGATTTTTATTACAGGCACTTTTAAAACGTTGATATGACTCTAGTTGGAGAAGAACCGGCAATAAAATCTATGGATACGCTTTTATGAAAAGAAAGATTTACTTGTGTATCCATAATTAAGACTTCTGATAGGTAAAATTATCTGATGAACTCTCTGATTCTTAATACATTTAGATGAAAATGGCAGCGATTGGTGTCTTGTTTTATCTAACTGATTTTATGTGTCTGCTAGTTTTTTTCAGTTTGTGGTGAAACATGCCTACAGTCTTTCAAATTCATATTATTTATTCTTGAATAACTTCGTATTTGTATTGTATTGTGACACATTTGGAAAAAAATTCTGGTATTTGAGACATAATTATTGTAACCAATTATTATCATTTTTTATACAGATAATTGTGTTATGTATTGAAATTGTTTTTATTTGTGGATTGTATAAAAATGAATATGTAAAAATTATTATTATTTTATTAATGTAATGCATTAAAAGTTGTATTTTTTTTAGCGCCGTCTATCGGATGGATTGTCAACGGAATGTTTTGGGGAGGCTGCGTCTTGTTTTACGCTTTAGTAAAAATGCGTTGCAAATATATTTAAGTAAAATTATACATGCTGTTTTAATTTAAATATCTATTGGAATACCTAAGAGATAACCCTTTCGCTAACCCAAGCTTTGGGCGACTGAACAACTAAATGACTGAAACATCAGTCTTCACAACCTACCTAAAACAACAGTTTTAAGTAGGTTGTGAAGAATAGAGTGGTTTTTCAGGCGATGATATGCCTAAAAGTTAGGTAAGTTCACTAATTCACGATTCAATAAAACGTTTTTTGGACCTATACCTTACCTTATACCTTTAAATATCTCAAAAACAGTGCGTCGGAGGTAAAAATTTAGCAACTTTTCAAATGCCATGCTGGAACCGCGTAGAAATAACAATGACTTAGGCAGGCAGGCTTAGCATTGCAGGAATTTGAAGCTTTTTTCGGACTATAAATCGTTAAATATCTCAAAATGGTGCATCGCGTCGTAGGCAAAAATTGTGCAACTTTTGCCTTCCCCCGTTATACTTCCTTAAAAAAATATTTGTAGTTCAAAAACTATCAAGAATCGCAGAACATACATGCGGCATTTTTCTGACACCCCTGGGTAAGAACGTTTTTTATGACGTCACTATTCGGGCCACCCTGTTTCTACAGGGTGGCCCGAATAGTGACGTCATCTATTGGAATACCTAAGAGATAACCCTTTCGCTAACCCAAGCTTTGGGCGACTGAACAACTAAATGACTGAAACATCAGTCTTCACAACCTACCTAAAACAACAGTTTTAAGTAGGTTGTGAAGAATAGAGTGGTTTTTCAGGCGATGATATGACGTCACTATTCGGGCCACCCTGTAGAAGGATTAAGACTAAATCCGTTGACGAAATGAGCACGCCCAAGAAGAGAACGCTATGAGGAAATCTGTGAAATATTCTTTAAAATGTTTTAATAATAAAACAGTTGAGTGTAGGATCTGATTGCGCTCATTATTTGATAAATCAGAGCGGCCAGTGTATGATAGAACTTAGTCCCTGCTAAGAAGACAAGAATTCAACTACTTACAAGGCAAAATTTCATACTGTACTGATTCATTCCTTGATTGAAATAATTTTACTACTTTCTGCGTCATATTTCGTTATTAAATGCTTTTGCAATAATTTGATTTTAACCAGTCAGGAGTTGAATTCAACATGAATGTATGAAACGCGCTAAAAATGCATTTTATCGTCCTTGGGATTTTAATTTTAAAGGTGAGATTAAATTCAGTTCCATTTTGTATCATATTCTTGTGAAAATATTCTTTTAAAAGAAGATTTTTAGGCCACAATTTCGCTTCAACCGTAGGAATTGACAAAAATTATATATTTCACTGAAGATGTTAATCTGAATGTGAATTTGATAATTTATCCGAGATTATCACTGCGAATATGAGGAACGTACAAAATAATATTAAGAAATAATTTTAGTACTAAATAATGATGTATGTATGTAATGTATGGTAAAATGAAAGCAGATTTCCCAGGTATATTGATATATAGCGTCCTTCAAAAGATTCGTTTCTTCCCAACAGGGAATTTCAGAGCATAACCGGTAAAAAGTCCTTAGAATCATGCTTTTGATCAGATCATATTACAATAACGCATCACGGTCTGATCAATATTGTTTTTTTTTATATGAGACTAATTAAACATTCATTAAATTTTTCGTATTTTCAGTTACAAACATCACTTTCACAATATCCAGATCATATGGACTTTCAAAAAGTCGGTGAAGTTATATTCAATAATGAAAAATTCAATATTCTCAAGCCTACAACTCACGTTATATCAGACTATTTCAAACAATTCATGTTAAGGACAGATGATTCTGATTTTCCTTCCAAAAGGGTTTTTATAGATGATAATGGACTTAGGCACTTTTGGACTGGGTTTGGTAAAAAGACTTCAAGTTTACGGAAAACTGACGATATAGATTCACGTCTTATTGATAATACAGAAACTAAAATTGACTCAAATCAAAATGATAAACTCAGCAATGAAGTCAGTGAAAATCAAGATGATAATACGGAGAATAAAGATTCTATTGAAAATCATACTGAAGAAGAAGATAATGTAACTCCTAGCAGTACAACATTGAAATCATTACTGGCCAAAAAGAAAAGAATGTTTAGAAGCGGAAGTGGTATTAAAAAAAGTTTAAGAAATGATAAAAAAGATGATAAATCAAAAGCTGAATCAGCCAAAACAGATGCCCCAGCTAAAACAGACGCTCCAGCTAACACAGAGGCTCCAGCTAAAACAGATGAACCGGCTTTAGAAGGTAATGCGACTACAACAGCCGAAAAAGACAAAAATGATACTAAATCAGAAGACACAGAGAAAAAAAAAGAAAAAGGTTCCAAGTCAAAAAGAACCGTGGCTTCAACAACGTTCTTTTGTCCTTTTTTCGGAGTTATAACTATGTCAGCTTTTATTGATTAATATGGATATTCAGAAATTCTTACTTATTGGTCAGTAAATAAATATTTTATTAGAGAAAGATCCATTATTTGATTTATTCGTGCATTGTGAATTTATGTCGGTAATAATAAGTCACAAGAAAACAGCCGTTCAATGAAAAAAATACAATTTATTGAGCACCTTCATTTTCTTCTTTCACTTCTTTTTTACCTGGATCATTCATGAATCTTCTGTTAAACCGTCTTGTCATATATGGATCAAATTCTTCTTCAACTTTATACTTATCGAAAGTCCTGAGAAAACTACTCATTGCTGTTTGAAAAGCTCTTCTGTAACTGGTCACAGGCATTTTCTCTTTTAACATAACAACTGGTTCAAATGGTATTACTAATCCAGCCGCAGAAGCAATTAGCGGCATTAAAGGAGCTGGCAAATAGTAAGAGAATAATTCCATAGCTCCATTTACAACACATGTCCCAATATTTCTTAATACTGCGTTTACTTTGGGTGTCGTAACAACTTTTACTATAGGTTCAGAGATGAATTTATAGAGTTTGACTGAGAAACTGATTTGTGGTATAGCTACGTCACTTCGAGTATTTTTTGTTATGTCTTCTGTTTCAACAACAGTTACAGTTTCTTCTATAGTTTTAACTGTTACTGCTTCTTGCTGTACTGTTTGTACTGTTGGCTCTGGCTTTACTGTTTGAACTGATTGTGCGGTTACTGGATCACTTATTTGGAATTGATCGTTTATCTCTGGTTGTTGTGGCTACAAATTTTAAAAAAGATTATGTATTTTTAAGAAGATCTTATTTGATTAAATCATTGAATTATTTTTAAATCTAACTAACCAACATGCGTGTTATTTGTGTTAAAAGGCGGAAAATTAATAGAATCGAAGATATAGTTAAACCTTCTGTTGAACTTATAAGCTGTAATTTAAATACTCGGTCTATAATAGAAACATAGAACACAATATCAAACGATAAATAACTGATTGATACTATTCAGATGATAGGATTATAGATGCATTGGATATCATTGTTAAATGTGTAGTCAATATGTTAATCGTTGCAACCTACTCGGCATTGACAATAGAGACTGTAATTACTAGTTTATGGAATAATGGATTTCTCTTTAGCTAAATCTTCATTGGCGCTAACCTTAGATTAATTAGATTTGTTTGATGGCTTAAACAGATTAGTTAGTGACTAAGTTTTGATCTCTAAGAGTACGTATGTCTGATTTCAAGTGGACCTATATGTTTGATATTTACTCTTAGAAAAACCAGTTGCTACTGCTCATCTACTACCTATATTATATTTATCGGTAGCATTACTCTCTAAACGCAAATATTAAGAAGCAAAAGACAAAACTTGCAACTAAAGTTATTATATGCTAATTCCGCTATCTAAGACGGCGGAAACTTGTAAAATATTTTGTTCGTGAAGTTCGATAAAAATTATTTTTAGAGCAAATCGTAATTGTTTTGGTACAAAATCTATTTTTATAATTAACTCACTGCTGAAAACGATGTACAAAACAGTGAAACAATGATGGTCGTATATAATACTCCCATTTTAAACTACTGCAGTTTCTTGACAAAAACATTACATTTTTACATACAATCTTACGTAAGTATACTTCCTGTGTATTCTAGAAACGAATAAATGTAACAAGGAGGCTATAAAAATAAATTGTAATGACATTTTTGCTGATATCACGAATGTCGATCATGTATTAGAAATATATTTTTATTAGATGAAGTTAATATTTCTGAACTAAATTTGGTTTATTTGATCTCATGACATTTTAAGAAGCTGATAATTTCCAGAATCATACAATATATAGAATAAAGAATTAGTTACAAGCTAATACATGGAAAGATCAACATCTAAAAGATACATGGATATATTTTGGTCGTTCATAATAAACTATCTTCATAAAATCGATCAGTTTTAACTAAGATAAAACAGAGAAAAGGCATCAAAAAGCCGAATATAAAAATTGCTTAAGTGGCTGAAAGCAATAAAACACCGAACACGACATAAAATCGAGTAGGTCCAGTTTAATTAAACAGAGTCAACAAACGTGAAGGGTACGCTGTTGGACCGCACGAATATGGATCTATTTTATTTATTTTTATCCTGTGTTTTATTACTAGCCTCCGTGGGCGCTGCACCGCAGGTAACATTTATTACCGATTTGTTTTTTATTTTGCAATATCAACGTCCAATTAATTGATTGCCTTTCCTTTTTTGTTGATTGGCGATTTGTTAACTAATGGAGTTGGTTTGTGGTTAACATGGACGATGGTCTGTTAGAGTCATAATATTTTAATGTGTTGATGAAGTACGAGAGATAGAAGTCCCGAATCAAAACTTTAATAGTTATGAAGGAATTTGTGTTTTTGTTAAGCGTACTCTTGCTGCTTTCAACGGGGCAAACGGTAACATAATGTAACATGATTTACAATTGTTTTTATTATTTAAACCTAAGATTTAAAATAGGTCAATCGTTCGACATCAAATTAAAACGAACCACAAGCAAGGCTGTTGTATTATATTACATAGAGGTTAAGACTGTACTAGACGACAAACCACAATCTCATTCGACATTTTCATACGAATTAAATTTGTATGATGTCTAGAATGTTGGTTCCTATCGTATACGATAAAAATTGATAATGAAACGAGAAGTGGTCTCTTAGACTTACAACTTTGACTCCTCAGGTACCATACGACTACGTGCCAATAGGTCGTGAAAATCGGCGCAGTGACGGTAATGCTGGCCATCCTCACGATGTGAACCTGAACTATGAACGTTTGTTCCCGGCCCGACGCAAGTACATCGACTCTCCCGCCGTACGCGTGGATCCCGACTTAGATTTCTTTAAGAAGTGATTTATTTAATTGATTAATTGTTAAATTAACGGGGATTAGTGTAGCGACACATTATGCGGGAAATATGCCTCAATTACGGTTTCAAGATCCAGAAGTATAATTTAAGGAATTTTTCAAAGCATTATAACTGTTTCGTAGACAAGATCTTTCGTCAAGAAGTCGTAAATTAGGAGCCGGGGTTTTTTTTTTTTCAATCTTCGTATTTTTCATTTATCTGCCCTTTCACACTAGCGTTTCTCCAGCGTAGGCGTTCGACAAACGTATGCGCAGTGCAGACATCTTCCCCGTCGGAATCAGCGCCTGCGCGACTACAGCGACAACGTGACGTATGCGTCATATTGTTATCGAACGTTTACGCTTAAGAAACGCTAGTGGGAGCGTGCTCTTAATTTAAGACGAATTGTCCATAGCAAAATCATAATTTAAAGAGTAATTTCACACGAGACGAACCGACGAAGACGACGAACTATAAATACAATGAAAGATACGGTGAGCTTAGGATCATACGCCTGTGCCACCTCGTAACGTCCGCATAGTGGGTCGCTACATTTAGTTAGATAACCTATACAATAAAGTCTTAAGTGGTTACTTGTTCTTATTTACCTATTTATCCATTTAGCACTCAAATACATATTAAATAAAGAAGGTGTTCAGTCAACAAACCCCATAATTTTTGTCCCATATCCCATCCCCAAATTTAAATGTATCTTGAGTATTCTATAGTACCTATAGCCAGTGCCGGATTAACCACGTAGCAAAAGTAGCAATTGCTACGAGCCCCGCGCAAAAGGGTGCCGCGCGTTATTTTATCAAGACGTGGTATATTGAATTTAATTGATGTTACAAAAACGTGAAATGTTACACCTGTTTTCCGACTAAGATAATCCACGGTAGACAATCGGTAACCCATTAATTTATTGGCAATAATAAAAGACAATAAACGGTAAACGCACAGGTTCTACAAACAGTCACTTTATATTTAAGAGGCCATAGCAGATCAAGGGCCCCTCGATAGAATTTGCTACGGGCCCCGCGCCATGTAGTATTTAAAAAATGACCTGTAAATGTGATTGAAAGTCCTAAGTGCAAAATAAACATTTCATTAAAATGTCTGTGTTTTGTTGAAGAATTATTATGAAACAATTTAAAGATTTATTTCCTAAAGTCATGTATGTATAAAATCAATGATCAGTCGTGGCGTGGTTTTGATGTCTAAATCGAATTCACTAATTGTATTCAATTATGCAACCAATATTGTTTAAAACAAGCATATTATTTATTATATTGCTTCTTCCGAAATAAAAAAGAAATGCTTGCATGAGCATTGATGACCAAAAATAACTACAGTTAAGAAAGAAAATACGATGTGACGAGCAATATCATACTTTAATAAACAAATACATACAGATTCAGAAGCGGTCCACACTTTTGATCAATAAAACACAATTATAAATAAATATACTAATAATAACTATACTATACAAAATAATTTCAATGTCAATATAGCATTAGTGGGTTTCACACACAATGACAGTAATATTTGTAACACAGAATTTGTCAAATAACGACAAAATAAAATGCATGTTGTAACAACCGATGAAATTAATTGAATATTTGTTTTTAAAATAAATATTGAATTGATTTCAATACAAAATCTTTAACATTAATTTTTAAACTTGGAATTTTTATAAAATTATTTTTTTGTTTTTTTTGGTCATAAAAGTTCAAATTTTCTCAATAATTTTAGGGTTATGAGGAATATGTTGTTGAAGTTGTTGGCCTAATATTTGCAACTCTAGCTGTAATAGTTGCAGGTCTGAAGGTTTTGAATCTAACCTAGACCTGGTCTAGTGGTCTATAGGTCTAACGGTGATGACTGGCAGCGGCTAGAGATGCGATTAAGTCTGGTACGTTGACGTGCGCTGGTACTGGTGACGCTAACTCAGCATACCTACTGGTATAGTCTGGTCCGCCTCCTCGGGACTCCTGTGATTGGTCATCAGCCTGTAAAAGGTATTATAATATTAATAGAACCCAATAACCTGCGAGGACACGGGCACAGTGGATATGGGATTGGGTTTTTGTGCTACGTGACGCGAGGTCGATCCCTGCTTGGAACAGATAGTTTATTAGCATTTAGCAATAAGTTTTCTGATTCTGGGTTTTATGTATGTGATTTATAAATAATATTATAATTTATAAACAGTATTTGTAAGCAATAACCACGATAAAAACTCCTACGAAAGGCCAAATTGCTCAACCTGCAGATCTTTTCCAAGACCTCTCGAAATAATAATAATATATTAAGATATATTAGAATAAGAATGAGATTATCTCTTGCGCTAAAGGTTAAAGAAAACTTGAAAAAACCTGCACTCTTGTAGGGGCGCCAAATTGCTCTCAACGGAGTGTGTAGTCTGCTACCCGCACCAGGGCATCGTACTAATGCTTAAAACTCTGTTCAATCTGAGAAGAAGCTAGTGCCCAGTACCTAGTTTATGGAGGTACGGGGTACTATGTTCCTCCATTAAAAAAGGGAGGCTCTACCGGCCGGGCAGCTTGGTTAGCCTGGCGGGCCAAAATGCAACACTTACAGTCATTTGTTTAGTATTAGAATCGTTGTATACTCTTATAGTGCGATTCAGGATTTTCTCTTGTTGCGACTAGTCGCAAGTGAATTATATAAGTATCTAGACAGCTCGAATGTTCGCTGAAACTTGCCCATAGGTTACGAAGCTAATTGATTTGTAATCTTACCAAAGCCGACAGCACGCCGAAGATCAGACACAGCAACGCGAGCCACTTCATCGTTCAGCCGAACCACTAAGTTCAACCATAGTGACAACACCGCCACTCTTATATACTGCACCTAAACCGTGACTACAAAAGTAAAACACTTAATATCGAAGGAAAACGGATCAATTGGACATGATACACATCGTATTATTGATTGTTTTTTACGGGTATTTAGTTTGTGAGTACAATGTGTATTGACGACACGGTTGGCGCAATGGTTCAGAGATCGACTGCTGAGCTACGTGTCGCGGGTTCGATTCCCGCACGGAGCAAATATTTGTATGATCTACAGATATTTGTTTCGGGTCTGGGTCTTCGTGTATGTGAATACACACCGTGCCTCGGAAAGCATGTAAAGCCGTTGGTCCTGCGTCTGATCTCTCTCCGGTCGTGTCGGATTGCCGTCCCATCGGACTATGAGAGTAAAGGAATAGAGAGAGCACCTGTGTTTGCGCACACACTTGTGCTCTATAATATCTCCTGCGTAGTTGGTTAATCTCCGGTGAGATTGGCCGCCGTGACCGAAATCGGTCAGGAGGACATTATTATTACAATGTGTATTGACTGCCTATTTACTATCAGACCGTAGAGAATAATAGGCTAGATTGCATCAAAAATAAACTCTAAAATCTTGTTTGTTAAATAGTTTTCCTTCTAAAAACTCAGTAAAACTTCTCTTCTCTATCTTATCTTTATTCTCTATCTTCTCTATTTTATCTTATCTCTTGCTTATCATTGGCGTTTTCAGTTTTTTGATCTATCAAAATCATACAATAAGTATATCAATGGCAATGAAAAACAATGACGTCACGCTTTCGTATTCCAAACATTTTTAGAAGAATATGTAGTTTCTGACAGTTCATAAAAAGTAACTCATCTACCGTATTTATTAAAACAATAGTGCACATAAAATAATCTTATCTACCTGTCTCAAGACAACGAGAAGAGTCTGACCTGTACCAAACAAATTTCAGCATATACCTATCCAGCGTACATAGTCATACATACCTATATACCATATGTAATTATCTTAGGTATTCAATAATAAAATATTCTGATTATCACGGATTTATTACGGTTCTAATGAAAAGTGAGTCAGATATTACGTGTTATTATAATGCATAGTTCAGTACTATGTATATAGGGTAGATGTTAATAGCACGTTATCGCGCATGTCAGTGTATTTTTGTATTATATCGGTCAATAGATGTTCACTGCTGAATATGGGCCTCTAACTAACCTCCAGAATTAATGGTGGTTCGGAATATGAATGATTTCTCACAAATATTAAAGAATCGATAAAATTTGTTTCAAATAATTCGATAGATGGCGTTAGCCATACAGGGACACAGAAAAAGTAGATCGGTCATACTATTAGTAAGTATAATTTGGTCTGCTTGTCCAACATAATCTTATTAAATTTGTGATAATTTTTTAACAATATTTTTATTGTTGTTACAGGCCAGAACAACAATAGAAATATTGTACGTATTTGACGGCACGGTTGGTGCAATGGCTAAGTGATGAACTTTCTGCGCTAAGTGTCGCAGATTTGATCCCGCACGGAACACATATTTGTATGATCTACAGATAGGTTGTTTCTGGTCTGCTTGTGTGTGCATGATGTGTTTGTAAAAATCTACCCACAACACAGGAGGAATCCTAGTCTGGGACAATGTAATTTTTTTTTATATATTATATCTTTTGATATCCCCCTCTTCATGCAACGCCATCTATTAACAGTGTAACAACTTAAATTTGTCAGTATTCAGAAAATCTCTTATTGTCATGGAATTTATTGAAAAATGTACAGTCTCTTTCTTGTTTCGTACTAAATTGGATAAAATGAACACATTTTATTTCGCTATAAGTTTACATCCATCTATTTCAATGTCTTTATTCACTTTTGGCTAAAATATTTCAGTCTAAGAGTTTGGTATTTTGTTATTAAAAATACCACCCACAAATTCCATTCCTTAGTCATTCTTCAGGATAACTTAGCTCATAAGAAATGAGGACCCTTCAAATATGAATATACTTATAGAATACCGACTTACGAGATTGCCTCATTTGTGTAAAGATCGCAAGCCAGGCTGCTGATCGTGTGATTTTGGTTCGATTCCCGGTTTGGGTAGTGACGAATTTTCTTTTAGAAAACTCTTAGTAGCTGTTTTGTGTTTGTGAAGATTACCTTCACAATTTATACGTCGATAGAAATAAATAACAATTTTGGTAAAATGTTGACGTTAGATCTAGATAGATAGATAGAATTGTTTTTATTTCAAATAAACCTAATACAGGCACTTATGAAACGTTATAGGACTCTAGTTGCACGGTTCCAAAAAGTTGGTCCTATGGAGAAGAACGGGCAAGAAACTCCATCTAATCCTTTGGGGAATACAGTCGTGATGTTATGTTACAGAATTCAATTAGCCTGACGGTTAGGAATCAGAACCATTATTGCCAGACATTATAAGTACAATCACCGACAGAAGCCAATAAAAAAATCGCTGGACAAAGGCCTCCCTAACAATTTAAAGACAAAAAAATATTATCTCTATTGTTTTTTTTTTTTATTGTTTGCCCCACACTATTCCCTTATACATCGTACGGAACGAATATATCAGGAGATCGTACAAACATCTCCATGTCACAATCGAACTGGACTCCAAATGCAGGGAACTATCGCTTACCCACTGCGCTGAATATTTGTAAAGTTCTGTCGCTGACTGTAGGTGGTTCTATGCTAACGGGGGGACCTCTCTACAGTCTCCCCCGGGACGTGCACGAGGGGGTGGCCTCTTTACAGTCACCCCCTCCGGGAAGTGCCGTTCGGCAGGACACCATGGTGGGCCTCGGTGCGGTCTTCTAAGAGTTCCCGAGGCCCACCATATGGTGTCGAGGAGGATCACCGTGGTGAGTTTAGCCGGTAGGAGCCCATGATGGATTCTCACCACGCTAATCAAAAAAAAAAAATGCTTTCTGCATTTTTCATAACCGTTCTTGTACGATCGATTGCAATAAATTAATAATTTATTAAAGGGAAAAAGGCTGCATTATTTAATATGCGATCGAAGATACTTTACGTCATTCGTATACATGCCGTACAGGTGCGAATTGCGCTATAAGGATGTTCAAAAGACGTCTGGACGCATGCGCTCTTGACTACATGTTGACAGAAGCTCGCCTAACAAGTCTTCTTAGAAGAAGAGCTCTTCAAGAAGGCTTGTTAGAAAAATTGAAGATTATAGAGATACCATCTTCAGAAAGATGAAAACGTACGAAGAAAAACAACTTAATGAAAAACGATTCGTAAATGGAGACTTACATAACATACCATAGCCTGTATTTCCCAAAGGCAGAGGTGTACTATTGTTCACCCACATATTGAGTCCCATGTAATAGGGGGCGAGCCTATTGCCGTCTACCGGGCACAGTTTCAGACTTCGTGCTGCTACTGAAAATTTCCATTCAGAAAAATCTAATAACACTTTGCCCGTCCCGTGAATCGAAACCAGGACCTCACACACAGCAGTCGCACTTACGACTAATAGACCAATGAGGCAGTCATAGAGGCTTATTATCTTATACATAATCTTATTCTGCGGGCCAACTATATTGCTTCTCATGCTATCAGTATTTAAAACCAAGGTTCGGTCTAGCGTGCCATCTTACTTCAGAAAGCAACCTTGTTACCATTCAGTTAAGGTCTATGTTTGGAAACGATGTTGTGTTCTGTCTTACACGTCACCCTAATATCGGTTACAAATCAAACGCATATTTTATTGTTACTTATGTATTTATGTAACAGTATAAAATTCAACTACATACAATATAATCTCGACAATGGCCGCTATAACCAACGCCACGCAAGTCGCCATACGACTGTACACCTTCAAGCTCTGGGAGACAGTGGGCACCGGCGCAGGCGCAGTATCAGTAACCACGTCCAAGTCGCGCCGCTGTCGCCCCATCATCGGGAACACAGCACGCCATGGAGCGTCCTGGAACAACTGTCCATTGTTTTGGTAATGTTTGTTATAGCTATATGGCTACCGCGCAGATCAATTTACAGTGATAAGCAGTGCTTGACGGGGTGAGTGCTTGCATAGGTAACCGGTCTAAAGCTGTTCAGTTCTAAGGGTCTAATACGTCACTCCGGTGGATCCATTACCACCGGAGTGACCGAACTGAACCATTCCAGGTTCTAGCTACTCTGTAATTTTTTTTCCTTATCATGTCATTCGGGAGTGATCATCATGATCAGGAAAAAATACAGGACAGCTATAGTTTGGCCTTTTAAAGTCATTTTGTAATTAATTGCCAAAACAGTCTTCTTCTCGCGTGGCAATGGTTCGCATTGAAGTCACACAACATTTTGCGAGTTCTAAAGTATTATCCGCGGCTTTGTTAAGACCGTCCCTTGTGCAGGTGGTAAGACACCAGGTACATGGTACCGCATTCAGTCCGGGAGGAGTCTCCCATTCCCCATTTGCAAAGGTTATGTCTACAGCGGCCGATTGCCAAAACAGCTGTCCGTTACTAGCGTTAAGTGGTAGACCTTTAGGTTGTCTTAAGTTGAAGGAATACATTGAGAGAAAAATTGGACTCCAGAAAGGGCTGCACAGAAACCACATAGTTTGTATAACCAGGCCAGCGTGGTGGATTGGATGCTTAAACCCCTCTTAATCTGATAAAAAGACCCGTGTCCAGCAATGGGATGCAAAGGTCTAAATTTAAAATAATACCTTTTCGGAGACGAAGGCTGGGTTCAACTCTTGAGGCATCAGCGCTGACTGCAGGTCTGCATCGTTTGCGAGATTCTAAAATAATATAAATTATAAGAATCATTAAATAGTTTGGCTGACACCATGTCGGTGCATCGACAGAACCTCGACGAGTGACGAAACCTGAGATTGTCTGGCGCACCCTGGGCAGTCAGTCTCGATACTGATTGCTGACTGGCTAACCTCCCCACTACGGCGGGAGCAATTCTCATGTGATAAACTCTTGCCGATTCGACAGAAGAAGAAGAAGAAGAAGTTGAAAGTCTTTCAACCTCTTTCATGTTCTAATTATTTATCATATACAGCAGTTTATCTGAAAATTATTTCATGTCCTTTTAGTGTTTGGTTTAAGATATGAATCATAAACACGATTACCTCTATTATTTACTAAAATAGTGAATAGAAACATAAACAGCATCATTCCCATCAGCTTGTATTCCCATTATTATAAACTCATATATTTTATTGTATTATTATGTACTGTATTATTGTAAACTCATATATTTTACCGATGTCGTTATTGAGTAACTTTGTCAATATGTGTTCTAGTTAGTTAAAACAATAATTATATCTATATCATCATCATCATCATCATCAGCCAGAAGACGTCCACTGCTGAACGAAGGCCTCCCCCTTAGACCACCACATCGAACGACATTCCGCCACTTGCATCCATCGGTTGCCCACGACTCTCACAATGTCTATATAATATATAAAAATTAAATGCTGTTCGTTGATAAGTCGCATCATCGAGTAATTTGACTTTCTTTTTAATTTTCCTAACTTTCCCAATAACGTTTATACGGAAAGAAAATTTTGCCCGGAGAATTTAGAAAATGCGGAAATATTTAAAAATGATTTTTTGTATGAACTTAAGACCAGGAAGTCAGGATAACGTATGTTAGATCAATTGGTTCTTTAATAAATGAATTTAATGAATATCAAAATTACAAAAAAAAAAAAACGCTTCTTTTATTCACAAATTGCGCTTTAAAAGTCTTTTCACCGTATCTAAAGGCATTTAAGTTCCAGAACGCTACAAAAGCAAAATCATAAACGTAAACAATGCACACAAAACAAAGTTTCATGCGAAAATGACAACAATAGTACACCAACAAGGTGTTAGTGAATAAATAATTGTTTGACATGTGGACGCGATCACTGGAGAACTGTTTTATAAAACATTGGCTTGGGAACTTGGGGACTGTCCACAAGTGTTTTCTCGTGTACCTACTGTAGGGATTTCCCTTTAGAGACAAGATTCTATATTTCAGTGAAAAAGAAGTTTAATCGATGTTAAATCGATTTTTATTCTTAGCTCAGAGTTATAGGTCTGTTTTTAGTCTTAATGAAGAATTAGTTTTAATTTACAGGTGGGCGCTCGATTTTGGGGCATTAAGGCTACCTTTGTTATTAGTTAAAGAGTTCTGTAGAATTTAAAATTAAATTCTTTGTCATCTGCCTACTAACGGAAAACCGTTACTATATTGAACGGCTTCTAGTCATTAAGCGACTGCCATCTGACCTCCACCATCCAATTACTGACAGACACTGGTGCTCTAAGTTTGTTTTTTTTTTTTTTTTTTTTTTAACGTTGCCCCACACTAGGATTTCTCCTGTATCGTGGGTACAGTTTACAAACATACATGTCACATACACAGACAACCAGACCCGAAACAACTATCTGCAGATCATACAAATATTTGTTCCGTGCGGGGATCGAACCCGCAACACGTAGCGCAGAAAGCTAATCGCTTAGCCACTATGCCAACCGTGTCGTCGTTTAGATCGGTTATCAGACTTTTAGGGTACTGACACTAGTAACCGCCCCCCAGTGGTTGTGCTTTGATAGGTCAGTCAGTCAGAAATCTTTTTATATATATGTACACATAAAAGGTACGGTCTTTTTATATGTATACATAAGAGGCATCACACAAGTCCCTTAATAAGTCCTACCTATAGCAACACCACCATAAAGCCTGTCATGACATGTTCTAATTCACTAATATATTCAGCGATCGATAGCTGCCGTGTCAGCGAACGAGAGGTACTGTTTGTACGTGATCGATATTACACTTACTGCCTGAGGCCATAGGCAAACGGTGCGAGACAAAAGGAGTTTCACTGACATTTAGTAACGCAGTGTTGTGTAGGTAATGAATTTATCGTCACCGGTTTGAATCCCGTACGAAACAAATATTTATATGTTCTATTCCAGTACCGTACAGTACAGTACAGAGTTTTTTACTATTTACTTTCAAAGTAAAAGTAAATTTTCATGATAGCGATTTTAGTTCTTAACCTGGTTACATTAGGAATTAGAGTAGCTAACATGACATCTCTATAAATAGTAAATCAAATCTTTACTATGACAAGTTAAGAACTAAAATCGCTATCATGAAAATTTACTTTTACTTTGAAAGTAAATAGTAAAAAATCTTATGATAGCGGTACAGTACTGGGCGTTTGTCTATGTGAATATTTGCGATTATTAACGCCTTCACGATACATGAATTATTATTCATGTGGAGCAACCAAGGAACTTATAATTATTCAAAGTTAGATTATAAGGTGGCACAGTATAAAAAAAAAAGAGAGAAAGAAAGCGGATTGTAGGAGTGAGTCTATGAGCAATTGAAAGATTTTGAAAGTTTTTCGCGTTTTTTACTGTCTCACAAATGTCTCAGTGATAGGATGTCGAAGTAAAATCTCATGTATGTATATCTTTAGAGAATATAAACGTATTCCCCAAAGGGTTAGGCAGAGATGTACCGATAGAACCTGTTGCTGATGGCGATATTCAGTCTCGTGTAATAGGCGAGCATATAGTGGAAACTTATATTATATAATATTTATTTGACCTAAATACGGAAAAGACGAGGCTAATCAAACTCCGCTTACAAATCGTAATATGAGATTGAAACAAAAGAAAATTCCTGTGATTAAACAATTCAATATACTAGATTGTTGTAGTTTTTTTGTGTAAGTTCTTAAAGTGTAGCATAGAATGTTTTGTTTTTTTATAAAATGTTGCCCCACACTTTTCGATTTTCGATTTCACGATTTCTCCTTTCTCGTGGGTACGGTTTACAAACATACATGTCACGTGCACACACAACCAGACCCGAAACAACTATCTGTAGACCATACAAATATTTGTTCCGTGCGGGAATCGAACCCGCGACACCTAGCGCAGAAAGCTAATCACTTAGCCACTGCACTAACCGTGTCGTTACAGAATATGTGCCAAGAATACTTTATTAACATATTGTCAACACCATATATAACTTATACCCCTCACATACACACATATGTACGTGTGCCCCACGACTTCTTCAGTATAGACAGGTTTCTCATCATCATCAGCTAGAAGACGTCTGCTGAACTGAAGGCCTTAGACCACCACATCGAACGACATTCCGCCACTTGCATCCATCGGTTGCCCGCGACTTTCACAATTTCTCATACAACCTTCGAACCCCCATTCCCCCATTTGGTGCATGTTGGTGGCTGCCAAGGCCGAAACTGTATATGAATAAGTATAGTTTTGTAATTTGTCAGTGAGGCGAGTACTACATCGCTTTAAAAAATAAAAATCAATTGCCACATGTATGACGGTGCATCACTTGAGAACGGCTCGACCGATTTGGCTGATTTTGTTTTTGTTGCTTTCGTATTTTTCAAGACAAGGTTTGTATGAAAATGTTTGGAAAATTCACCGGAAAAGTCGGAAATTTGGATGGTACTTTTTCATTTGTTTCATGAGTAAATTACACCCGAGCGAAGATGGGGTGGGTCGCTAGTATATCCTATCCTACTAATATTATAAATGTGAAAGTTTGTGAGGATGGATGGGTGGATCCTTGTTACTCTTTCACGCCGGAACGGCTGAACGGATCTGGATGAAATTTGGCACAGAGATAGATTATAGTCTGGAATAGCATATAGGCTACTTTTTATCCCGGCAATATGTACGGGTTCGTAAACCACACGGGCGAAGCCGCGGGCGGAAGCTAGTAATATGTATATGCAGATTACCATATACCATACACTGTGTATCTAGCTAAACCTTCGAGAACCACAGTCAGTTATGTAAATACCCATAAATATCTGCCCGGTCTACCTCACTAAAACCGGGGCCTTACAATAATAAGCCTAGCGGCCATCCTGATTTCCCGGGGGCTCTGTAAATTTACCGGGACTCACGAGTACCGGACACCTGTTTATCTCAGGTACACATTAATCATCAACTGCCATATTGGTCTAGTGGTCGCAAACGCGACTGCTGAGGTGAGGTCCTGGGTTCGATTTCCGGGTCGGGAAAATTGTTATCGAGTTTTTCCGTATGAAAATTCTCAGTAGCAGCACGGATTCTGGAATTGTTCCCGGTAGATGGCGCTAGGCTCGCCCTCTATTACATAGTTGTCGATAACGACTTCGGCTAAATGTGGGTATACAATAGTACACCTCTGCCTAACCATTCGGGGAGTATAGGCGTGATGCTATGAATTATTAATTTGAGAGCTAATCCACATTCATGCATGACGCTCTTTACACAACTGCACTGGAGTTTAAACCCAATTAAATCAAATACAGGATATAGAGCACGCCTCAATCGCGCTGCAACATCCGGCCTTCGCATTGAGTATATGCCTTCTTCTGGTCGCCCCCCTACGGCAACGACTGTGCAGACTCCTTTGCGCATAATCTCGTTTCATTTTTAACTATAGTTTAATTGTAAAATCATTTACTCACATTAGAACTGTGGCCCCGAACATAAAAAATTACAACAGACAAAAACAGACACAAGACAGATGACTTCATTATCATTTTGATTTTTTTTTGTAAAATATGTTACATATTCTAAAATCAATTGAGTTATTTCAAATGATTCTTGAATTACATGTAGCACATAAATTTTTATTTAAAACGTGTCGATAACAAGCGGTGATTTGTTTTTTTTTTATGTTCAACATAAAATAAAACTATTTTTATGTTAAACATAGTTGGAACAATGCGGAAATCATGAAGTTGGGTGTTTTATTGTTAACTTTTTGTTATGTTTTTGCACATAATAATGAGAGGGTGAGAATTAATTATCTTTATTATATAAAATTCCGGTGTGTGTGTGTGTGTACGTTATTCTTTTTCTCCTAAACGGCTTGATCGCTTTTGATGTTTTTTTTTGCACTTATGGGTTGATTTGGGTCGTTCTAAGCTATAGTTGGACCCGTTAGGTGGCGCTGCTGAATTCCAGTTTTTATAAATATGTTTTTTGGATTCCACACATCAAAATAA
Source organism: Shargacucullia verbasci (assembly GCA_947562105.1). Taxonomy (NCBI): domain Eukaryota; kingdom Metazoa; phylum Arthropoda; class Insecta; order Lepidoptera; family Noctuidae; genus Shargacucullia; species Shargacucullia verbasci. The sequence goes on from OX387306.1 coordinate 5,158,657, forward strand.
TATTAAAATAGACGCAGACGAAGTCCCAGAAAAGCAAGCTAATAAATTTCGACAATGGTGTTTCTAATATCTAAGTACATGTTACTCTACAGTGATAATAATAATACAAACCTACAAATTATATTAAAAATAACATCTGTTATCATTTTAATTATTATAATCATCCCGCTCGTACTATTGGTTAGTGTTTTTTTATGACTATAGTAAAGCTAAAAGTTTTCATATGAAATGCGTTAACGTTTTTACCATTTTAACGTTTTAATCATGAACAAATATAATATAATGGTTAATAAATGGTTAATATAATAAAGTTGATTCGAAGGAGCAGTACGGAGGGTCTTAGAAGAGAATCTTGATTATCTCACTTCATAAATTCTCGTGCCATAAGACGATATATAGATTAATTTTTGCCGTCCTTTCCACCTATTGTTTAATATGTCTTTTCCTTGCACGGGACTACAGAGACCCGGACTTTAGGAAGGCGTGCGTGGAGCCGAAGCCTCGTAGAGGCCCTTTAAGGCAGCTTTAATGAAATACTATGAATGACATACCCAGTGATCATCCCTGTATACACTATAGAAATACACCCAAGGACAATCCTTGAATTTGTAGGACTTGCAGAACATCTGGGGGAAAACTACTTGGGCTATTGTGATGGGATGTTAGTGGACCAGGTTATGGGGGATTATGGAAATCTATAACGCCTGCCGAAACAATGTAATATACACACGTAAAAATGGTAGACGGAGACTCGCCAACCTACTAATATGCCCAAAAATGGTTGCTTGGGTTGCAACAAGAACGTGACGTGAAGGACTGTAGGGTGAAGAGCCTTCGCTGGACTGATTATTAATTAATATTTGTATGTCTTTTCCTTGCACGGGACTACAGAGTTCCGGACTTTTGGAAGGCGTGCGAGGGGCCGAAGCCAATACGTAGAGGCCCTTTAAGACAGCTTTAATTAATACTATTATTATGAAGTGTCATTACTACAGACTGATCAGTCCTAATTGTCTGTCGTATCAGTGAGAGGTTGTTAATTAACAAAAATTGCGTCCTCTTGAAACACACCTTATGGTGAATGTTGTTCCTGCACGTTATAAAGAGCATGCGACGATTTTAAACCTGTACTCATTTAGGTAATCCGCTTGGAGTGCGGCGTGGACGGGTGCCTCCAGTTGGTCGTACATTTCTCGGATATCTGCATCGTTGACGGGTCGACCTCTAGGTCTTTTACTCTTACCATTAATGGTTGTAGGAATCCAAATTCCAAGTTCTTCTCAAGTCAAGCATGTATGAAACAATGTGGGCGCGTTTTTGATGGAAGTGTACTTATATGCGCGCGCACCTCGGTTTTTTTGCATAACGGTAACTATGTTCGAGGTGAAGGAAAATTCGCACTTTGGCTTTCGGAACTTTATGCTATCACTACTTTTTGTATTATATTATATTTATCTAATAAATTTCAGTTTCCATCATCATTGCAACCCCGAGTGAAGCGAGGCGCGGTTGGCGCGTTACACATAGTAACAAATCATGCGCAGCCGATACACGCTGACGTGAAGCCTGAAAATGCCGTTGATAATGCTGAGAAGGCTCTTGCTGAAAAGGTACATACAGCATATTTTAAGTGTCGTTTATAAGCAAAAATGGCTTTGGACTGGATGAATAACGTGGTCAAAAGCGTTACGGATATTGCTACAGAAGCTCGTGGTTACATACCTACTATGCAGATCAGTCTATCTGGGAAGTTAAGCGGTGCGTCCTTGAATCCTAGGATGGGTCACCATTCTTCGCAATTCGAAAAACCATCCAATCTTATAGTTAAAGGATAATTTGTGGCTGATTCATCTAAAAAAATATATGTTTTTAGAGATAATTATAGGGAGGAGATCGTAGTTACATAGCTACTGCGCAGATCCACCGATCTGCTAGGTTAAGCGGCGCTTGACGTGGTCAGTTCTTGGATGGATGACCACTTTTCTCATATCGAGACCCCTCCGTACCTCGGAAAGCATGTTAAGCAGTTGGTCCCGGGTGTCATACGAAGATCTATGACAGTCGTTACGGGTGTCAGTACCCCCAAAGTCTGACAACCAGTCTAACTATAGAGTATCTGTGTCTCCCAGTAACTGGGTGGTGGATGTCAGAAGGCAGTCGCTCCGTGTAAAATACTGATATTCAGCCGCAACCGGTTAGATAGGAAGCCGACCCCAATGTAGTTGGGAAAAGGCTACGCAGATGATGAGTGATAATAATAATATGATGAAATTTCATCAGTATTGCATAATATTGATTACATCATTGATTAGTTTTTGTATGTTAAGTAGGAATCCTTATAGAGTATGTCTCGTCTACTCTAAGAGGGAAATACAGCGTTTGGTAATTTCCAGCCTTGCCCCAAAGGCAGTGTGCCATCGCACATTGAGCCTGGCATAGGATTTAAGGTAATAAGTACACTAGCTATAGCTTATTATAAACAACTAGCGACCCGCCCCAGCTTCGCACGGGTAGCACTAATTATCTTTAGCCAGATAATTTGTAGGAATGACACAAAATTGCCAAAAAGGCAAAAAGAAAATTTTGTTGATTTGATCCCTACAAAATTTCACAGGATCACCCGCTCGGCTAATCTGAAGCTTACCTAAAACTTTCATTAAAATCGCTCCAGCCGTTTCGGAGTCCATAGGGAACATACATACACACATTTATTTTTATATACCTATATAGATAGACAGATAGATATGTCGTTTATTTATGTAACGTACTTTTTCATATCTCCCTGATATAATTATTTATTTCTATACCTCTATTATAAGTTTACAACCTTACATATATTCGCTAGCAATTATCAGATAATAATTACATTAATTAAAAGTTAGATTGGTGTAGTAGCTACCAGAAGTGTCGCACTTGGTTTCATACTAATATAATCCCATAGTCGCTCGTAGAGGGGCTCGTACCTACCGCGCTGATCGGTCGATCTGCGATGTTACGCAGCGCTTGCGCTTTAGTCCTTGGATGGGTGACCATTTTTCAGACATCGAGACCCCTCCATACCTCGGAAAGCACTTTAAGCAGTTGGTCACGGGTGTTATATGAAGATCTACAACAGTCTTTACGGGTGTCAGTAGCCTCAAAATTCTGACAACCAGTGTAATCTTAGAATATCAGTGCCTCCCAGTAATTGGGTGGTGGAGGCCAGATAGTAGTCGCTCCGTTTAAAATATGGATATTCAGCCGCAGCCAATTAGATTGGAAGCCGGCCCCAATGTTGGGAAAAGGCTAGGGTGATGAGGTGCTAGGAAATATCGCTTGTAAACAGTTCAAGAATAATCTTCAAGATATCTATGAAATCTTTTAATCTATCCATTGAATGTCTAAATATTCCTAGATGTTCATTATTGTAATCGTGCCGATTTTAGAGTTTGTTCACCCAAAAATCAAAGTTGGCGTTGATGGTTACATGCCGATTTTACGCCCTGCTATCGAGTGTATCGTTTCGAACGATTTCATACAAAATTATGTATCTGCGTCATAAAAGTTTATCATGAATCAACCAATCAATGCTGGTGTAAACGAGCCTTTACAAAATTTATAAATTCAAGAATTCAATCGCGAATATGATAAATTGCTCTTCAGCTAAAATTAAAATGTGGAACTTGGCGTTTTACTAACATGTTTCATATATTTTCGATGATTCATTTTGATAATCAAAAACAATTTCAATATAATTTCAATATAATTTCAGGTAACACCGCCAGAAGATGGAATCACAACATACGAAATTAAATCGTTAAGAAAATCATTGCCGTACTCACCGCCGACAACCCTACAATTAATACGAAGCATCAGTAGGGTTATCACTCTCATAGTATTGTTCGTATCGGGCATTTTGGAGTTTTATCCAACATTCTACAATTTGATTTTTACTATTGTTAGTTTTATGAATCCCAAATAAACATTGCATCAAGTGTATTTCTTTGCTTTTTTAATTCTGAAAATGTATCACATACTGACTGCCCCATTGGTCCTGGATTCGATTCCCAGGTCGGGAAAAGTTTTATAGGATTCTTCTGTATGGAAATTCTCAGTAGCAGCACAAAGTCTGGAACTGTGCCCGGTAGATGGCAATAGGTTCGCCTCCTATTACATGGGACAGAATAACGGCATCAGCGAAATGTGAGTATAATAGTACAACTCTGCCTAACCCTTCGGGGAATACAGGCGTGATTCCATGTTATGTATCATATATTATACAGTATAAACATAATTATGGCAAAATCAAAGACATGATTGAATGAAAAGAAAATATTAATATTTCCAAAATATAATCCAACGACGAAAAATATAAAAATTAACATATTAAGTAGAATATAATTTCTGACGCTTATTTTTCTCCCTAAATCGTGCTCCGTGACCCCGCAATCCCTTTGTCGCGGGACAAAAATCGAAGAGATTACCACGAAGCGCAAAGCTCCAAAACTATCCACATTAGATAGAATAGCATAATAAGATTTTTAACTAACACTAACCTTAATTAGATTCATAGAACATAACCTTAATGTAAGTACTAGCAAAACGTTTGATTCACTGTTTTATGAGACATAGCTAGAGGAGCTCTCTCCAATGAAATCTTAATAAAGCTGCTCTTCCCTAGTACTATTTATCGGTTTGATAAAATATTTTGATTCTTTTTTTTTATTATTAACTTTTCCCAACCCTAGGACTTCTCTTGTATCATGGGTACAGTTTACAAATATATATGTCACATACACACACAACCAGACCCGAAACAACTATCTGTAGATCATACAAACCTGTGACATCTATCGCAGAAAGCTAATCACTTAGCAACTGCGCCAAATTAATTGCTTTATAAGTGATTTTGAAATAAATATTGGATTGTAAATTCAAATGAGAACAACATGCCAAATCATCTGAACAGTGTAAAGGGTAATAACATAATTATTGTTTCTAATATAAATATAGTCGATCTAAATTCAAAGCCTAATGTCATGTATATTATAATTCAAGCCACCATGAAGAATCGATTAATTATGTTTTTTGAGCATTTCACAAACATTCGATTGCAGTTGGTCGTCATTGTTCTTCCGTTAGCGATGGGACAATCTCATGTGGGTTAAATTTAAATTTTAATATCATGGAGTTCATGAAATTTGTGGTGTTGTGTTCTATTTTGATGTCAACGTGTTTTGCGGTGGAGAATCAAACTGTAAGTTACTTTTAAATCCTCTCATTACAAAACAGAAGTTGATGAAATTTTTCGTGGTGAAAGTGTGAGGTTAGAACTCACAAAATACACAAAATTAGAATACTCTCGTGATCCTTTTTAAATGAACATTATAAAGGTTTATAAATCTAGAGCTTACATTGTACAGAATTTTGATACACTTGATATAATTCAGTATAAATATTTGATTATAAAATACCTATAATATCTGATTGCATAAATTAAACAAAGAAATAAACTTTTACAAATTAATGTATTAGGAACATATTATTCTAAGTTAAATATTTTAAGTTTACCTAATAATGTTTGTTAGGTATTTTTATTTGGCTTTTTGCCCAACCCCATATTCAAGTATTGTATATCATCTGTATACCTAATTGTATTTGTTATTAATAAACAGAAGATACACGAATATTCGTAGACCTCATCATATACCCTTTTCATAACATATCTAAATGTTATGAATGCTACAAAAAATCTAAACACAAATTGTTTCCAGTTGAATTTGGAAAAACAAATCAAAATTCAAAAACGAGAGAAGCAGTATCTTATTGAAGATGATCCTTGCGACGGACCTGAGCAAAAGAGAGAGGAACGACAAAGTTCTTCTGCTAAAATGAACCTCTTGAACCCCAAAGTAAGGCCAAAGACAATAAATGTACTTGCCCAGTCTAAGATACTGCCGACGCCTCTTAAACCAATCCTGAAACCTGCCAAACCAATTAACATACGCATTGATACTACACCACAAAGAATACCAACAAAAATTCCAGTAGTTCTTAAAACTGCAAAAGTTATACCTGCTCCAGCACATGCTTTACGCTTAAGGATGATAGAAAATATAAAAAACGACTCGATACTTAATAAACAAATCGAATGTATAAATAAAGAAAATAATTTGCCTAAAAATAAAGAAGAACAGATTACTCCATTTAAAGAAGATTATATACCATTTACCATAGAAGACAAAATAAGTTCAAAGGCAGAAGGCCGAATGAGTGCAAACAAGGAAGATGAAGTAATTTCAAATCAAGAAAGTAAAGTTATTTTAAATAAGGATGGAAAAGTATTTTTTAATAAAGATGGTGCAGTTACTACAAATATAGAGGGCCAAACAATTTCAAGAATAGGAGGTCAAGTGACATCAGATGCAAAAGATACTTTTCATACAGATAATATAGTTACTATTGATAGAGATGGAAAAAATACTTTAAATGAAGGAATTAAAGTCGTTTCTAAGCCAGCCATGAATGGCGAAGCAAATTTTAAGAAAGAAAATCAGGTGGTTACTCCAGTAGATGTGAAAAAACCTATGAAGTTCTTCATAGATGAAGCTGATCCTTTACCACCAATGACAAAAAAACAATCAAAGCCTGAAAACCAAGGCGCTAAAAATAAGGAAGGTTTAACTAAAATAAAAGAAATTCCTATAACAAAAAAGGTGAAAAACAAATCAAAGAACGACGAAGATAAACTACGAGAGGATGATGATCAAAGTGATCATGAACCAGATATTGTTCGGATTTCAAATGGAACACACATTATAAGTATAAAAAAAATGCGTAATAAGAAAAAAATGGAAAATTCACGGACAGGTGGCCAAATTGATGAACCTAGATCTCAAGTTGAGGAGAGAATAATAAATCAAAGACCAACAAAACCATCATCTCCTGCAGATGAACCTGAAAAATTTCCTTCAAGTTGTACTGAATCAGAAGAAAATATAATATTGGCTGTATTTGGTGATAGCAAAAAGAAAGAGGACAAACATAGTGACGTGAAACATCCAGATGCTAAAGATCCAGAGGATAAGGACAAAGGTTTGTTTAACGACGTTCTCGCAACACAATGAAACTAGTCTTTGATTATATCGCCATTTATATGACTTATACGTGTACCAAAGTTTCAGGCCCTTGTCGATGTTCGTGCTTATGATCAGCCTACCTGTCATAATGGTTATATTTTGCGAATTAATCCATAAGACTAGTTTCATTTCGGTAAGTTGTTGTATTTGACTTTCTTAATCCATGTTTTCATCGTTTGTTTGATATCCAACTCGGTTCATTTAAAGTCAAGATCAAATATTGGTTTCATGAACTATTTGTTTTATTATCGAAACAAAAGTCTTTGATTTATTTCCAATTAGAATATTATTTTAATTTTCTATGTATCAAGGTATAGCGCAGTGAAAGCTTAGCGGATAAATACTTGCCTTCCATGCAGGAGGGTGTAAGTTCAAACCCAACCTGGACCTCTGACTTTTCGGAATCATATGCGGATCAACATTTGATTATCACTTGCGTTTACGGTGAAAGAAAACACCGTGAGGATACCTGCACACGTGAGATGGCTTCATAAAGTTCTTGATGGTGTGTGAACTCCGCCAAAGAGTACCGGGTCAGCGTGGTGGACTAAGGCCTAACCCTTCTCATTTTGAGAAGAGACCCTTGCCCAACAGTGGGCAGTAATGGGTTCAGTTTATTTATTTTATATATCAAGGTGTTCTTTTATACCGAGGTTATCGACTTTTCCTATATGTGTATAATTTGCAGCGGTTAATCACCTTGAAACGATTGATGTTTAAATTTAGAGTTTTAATAGCAAATCGACGTTATTCAATAATAAACATTATTGAAAAGAATAGTAATAGTAAAAGTTGTAATTTTTCGTTCGTATAAACTTTTTGTTTATCATTCCTATTCGGTTTTAAGAAATCTTCTTAATTTGAAATAGCAAAGGTGTGTTTATTAAAAACCTTTTCGATGTTGCAGAAAAAGACGACTGCATTACGGTAACCAATCATAATTACGAAGAATTTGAAGAAAGAACCTCAATTCCACCTACAGTACAAACAAACACATATTACGACGAAGGAAGTCGAAGATCTTTAAACTACCTCCAAAACCTTCAAAATCTTCAAAATTTGTATTACAATTCCTATAATCAGAATACCTACGATCAATATGGAAGATATTATGAAGTTCCCCAATACGACCAAAATATAAAAAGCCAAGAAACTAATGAACTAGATGTATATACTCCAGAGTGTACCCAACCATACTTTCCAAATGAGAATCAACCGAATTATAATGTAGATTATTCTACTGGTGTTCAACCAGAAATTGATGTTATAACCAATTGTCCAGAAATGCTTCGCTCAGAAAATACATTAGATAGAATTTGGAGAGCTTGGAAAGATGTCGAAATAAAGATAAAGAAATCTCAGAATCGTGATGAACCTATAGATATTGATATAAGAAGAAACATTTTTGATAGTACAGGCAATAATGCTGATGTCATTGGTAAAGTGCCGATCCCTTACGCAACACAACCTATCGGCCTTAACGGATGTTATAATAATCAAAACAGTGCATTAATTTACCCGTATATGAATCCAGCTTATCGATATATGCATTGATAGTGAACGGTTTTATAAATAAAAGTAGTTTAATTAAATTAGCTTGAATTATATTTAATGTTTCTACTTTACACGAATTTTATTTAATTAAAATTTTCATGCAGTCCATTTGATGAATCATTTTTAGAATTACATTAGATTTTTTCTTTTCATTCTTCTTACATGACCTGAATGATGAAGATATACCTATATATACCTACCTAAATATAACAGGTATAGGTATATAGAAATATAACAGGTATAGGTATATTTAAACAGATAAACTTTACATCTATGGTATAGATAGAAATATTCTTCTATATATTCTATATCCCATTTATTTTGTCTAACTTAAGTTCTGCGCTCTTTATCATAACTTTATTTTCGACGTTATTCATCTTTAATTTTACATCGAGGATTGACGATCTTAAGTTTCTCTTGAATGTAAGTCTATAGCTGATACGGAAAGTAGGACAATGGCATCTATGAAACGAAGGATCGTAATTTACCTTTCAACGATGTCAATGCCTCTTCCCACCCCTATGTCTGACAAAGATCTTACGAGTATCTTCAAGGACGCTGTTGAATTATTCGGGAGACACCCTGTCGCCTTGTTCTACCCCTTCATCGACCTTTAATATAAGTCTTGGTAAGTAAGTAACTTATGTTTTTGAAGCAAGCACATCAATATTTAGACTGATAGTGTTTTTAGAACTTGTAAAGGGAAGGGAGCTATAGTTTTTTACTTCTTTGAGTAGTAGTAGTAGACCTTTAAATTGGCTCTGTTACTAGGACTAGGTTTACAAATAAACTTAATTTATTGCGGGTGTGTGTATAAAACCTTATGTTTTCACTGATGTTATGTCTATTGCCTGATTTTTCTACGTAATCTAGTAGTTTCAACCGTCGATAATGATTTAGAAATTATTGTTATTGTGTATTTGCGAAAATAATATGTACCAGTATTTATTTGTACATTTACAGTACCTAACATTACTGAACATCATAGAAAATGTGACTTACCTCAGTGTCTCAACAGTAAAATTTTAAGTGACTTTAGGAATATTAGCATGTGACTACGCCAAATGGTAGAATGGCGTATAATTAAGTAGGTAATCGACATTATTATGAACCATGATTTACTAATTAATACCACATAAAACAACAACCAAAAAGCTCTTCACAAAACAATAGCTTTCATATTCCAATAACTTCACAACCAACCAAACGATATAATTAAAAAATCACCCCTAGCTTTCAACTACTTAATCAAAACACGTTCACGTTATTTTCAGCCTTTATAGTAACGAATTTAATATGAAAATTGCGTGTACAATTTTCAATTTGTCGAACACGGGCTGTACATTCAATGGTTAAGTTTTGACATTGACAAGGGTAAAGTGTTTGACAAACGATGTGCGACTGAATATAACAATGACTCCGATATTGAACGTTCAATAATTTTCTGTGGGAGAAAATAATTCAAGAGTTTCTGCCATATTTACTATTGACCTGAAGGCTCGTGGTTACCTGGGTACTGCGCGTATAGCAAATTTCCTTGATGGATCACAGTTTATGAAACGGAAAGCAGTCCAGTTTGTTTGTCATACCTATGAGAGTTTTTACGGGCATTCAGCAACCTGAAAAGTCTGACAACCGAAACGTAGGGTGTCAGTGGCTCCTAGTAATTGGGTGGCAGAGTTCAGATGCTGTTTGCTACGTGTCAAATACTGATTATTCAACCGGATATAAAACACAAGATAAAGGGTATTCATATTTTATATAAGTACATATTATTTGGAAAGAAAAATAACGTACTATGTTAAAATCAAAAAGAATTGGGGGTCAAATTTACTCCAAATAACTTGGGCGAGGTGAGACAAATAACTCCTCAGATAAGTAATTCTTCTGATAAGTCCATACAAAACCGCTTCAATTTAAAATTTACAGCTACATAGATTTTATTTGGGCATTGAAAAAACGTATTAATAAATAAAACAAACATGTAATATAGGCGAATATTAAATATTTAATTTAATATAAACCCTAAATTTTAATATACCAGCAATTTACAGGAAAATCCAGCGAGATTGTGTATTATTTAACAAACATATGATATCTTGTTGTTAACGAATAAATAACTTGAAATATTGCGTTTGTCACACAATAAATTATTGAAACAATACATTTAAAACGAAGCATTTCGGTTGCTACTAAATCTATTTAATCTTAAAACTACATTAATCTAAAATAAAGTATTAATTATTTCAACAAACATTGAAAGAAGATGGAATGTTAATTTAATTAATTGAAATAAAAAATGCCTATATTGACTTATATAGGTACACGAAGTAGTGTGATCAAAATTTATATTAGAAAAACGGGATAGATACCTATTATGTTATAAATAGTTCAATTCACTCCTTCCAGTATTTACTACTCTTTGGTATTCATGAGACACGTCAATCCAATGCCAAATACATATTTTGAAAAAGATGCATATTTTTTTTGCAAAAAAGAACGATACGAAAAACAAAAATATGTACTTAAACCTGTATGGTAAAAAACACAATCTAAAATTTTATTTTTTCAAAAAAAATAATCAATATTTTCTTAAGAAAATATTTAAACAAAAGAAAATGCTTTCTTTTTTGCAAAAACAACACACTTCTCAGTTGGATATTAACAACAATAAGTACAAGACAAAAATTGACAATTATACAGTAGAGAATTGACATACCCTACACGATTACTCACTTTACTTTACTAGTAAACATTTCAAGTGTTAGTGACTTCGCAAACACGATTTTGAAATAAAAAACTAAAATCTAAAAAAAAAAACAAGTGATAACGTTGAAATATTTTAGTTATTATCGAAAAAAGAATATTATACAACACTATCGGACTAAAGGTGCTTGTTTTATTTTCATCAATAAAATAAATACCAAGCTATCGATATAAGTTACCAGAATATACGAATTAACAGCATTTTTCTTGCTTTTTTTTTGATAGATCGATAGATGTAATACCTACGTTTAAAACGTACAGCTAAATGCAACTGGAATCATCATAAACCCGATTCAATTCATTCAATAATCTCTAATTTTAGTCGAATAGAAATCAGTGGTCAAATTCTAAAAGCCGAAAAATAAATATAATTATTTAAATCTAGTGTTTACGAAGTCAGAGACTATCCTGCCCTTTGAAGACGTGGTGGTCACCTTATTTGACGTCCTTGCGCACTTTGTGGCCACGGAAAGAGGCCTGGATCTTAGTCGCAGCCTTGTTGAGGTTTGGATCAGACAGGTCGATTTTTTCGATGTCCTCCTGTAAATGAAAAGGTACATAATGTATAGGTCGGATTTTATTTGGTCGTGTAACACAAGAGACGTTCTACATAACAACATAGCCGGTATTCCCTGATTTAGGCAGAGGTATTTCGATACTCGCCGATGCCATTAATAGGTCTCATGAAATGAGGGCGAGCCTATTGTCGTTTATTTACACGACACAATTTCAAACTCCGGAATACTTCTAAGTATTTTTTTAACAGAAAGGATTAATAATACGCCCGACTCGGGGATCGAACGAAAGGACCAGATGTAGCCATGCTTGCATTAGACTAATGAAGCAATTTTCCCGTATCTGAGGCTTGGAATTAAGAATGCCTTGTGTTCCGGTTATTTCACTGCATGTTCTTCTTCTACCGGAGCACAATTACGCATAAGTACACAAAGTTAGTTACAGAGTTTTGTTTCGTGCGGGAATCGAACCCGCGACACGCAGCGCAACAGTCGATCGCTCAACCATTGCGCCAACCGTGTCGTGTGTTCATATAGAAGTTATGACACGAGAAATAGGCAGGACCGCCCAGTTGAGCTCGTAGTACGAAACTACCACTAAAATGTGGCGTGTTCTCACCTTATCCTGCTGCTCCTGATCCTTCACAGCCTGTTCCTTCTCCTTGCGTGCCTGGTGGCCTCTGAAGGACGCCTGGATTTTGGTCGCGGCGCTGCATAGCTCTGTCAACAAAGAAAAATGGACATCAGACTTTGTAGATAATTTTGAGAGGTTAATCGCTTGCCTTCCGTAAGGTGCAGGAGTTAGGCGTACCTCAAGTTCCGGTACGTGCTTTATTCGGAATATAACTGTTGTTCCAATTCAATGGTCGGGCAGTGACTTTTAAAACCGATTCCGATTACGAGCTTCTATTGTGATCCTGCCCAAATTTCCATATTGAGTCGTAATCGAAATCAATCCAATGTTTGACAGTTTAAGAATGCTCATTGCGTTACGCCAAATATACTGCGCAATGTATCTTGTTAAAGTGTCAAACTTGTGATTAATTCACAATTTATAACTTAAATCGTTTCTGAATACGTCTATTCACCTTTTTTCAAGTCTTTTTTAAGTATTCTGTATTTCAACCAATACCTACTCATTTCCACCATCAATATTAGGTATATATTTTGTACAAAGATTTGCACAAAACAAAAAGAAAAATGGATTTGTTTGTGTTTGTGATGTTTGATCGTAAATCGTTCTATACAGCTCTTATTTATTGTTTTTTTTATTTTTTTGAAAATTCTATTATATATATTGCGTTGTGACAATTGATATATATAATTTTTACTCCAACCCGCAATACTCAGTTTCGCCTTCAACTATGTATTTCAGTAACACCAAGCAACATTAAATACTTCGGGCAATATTAACAATTTCGGGCAACTACACGGAATTTCATCAAGGCGGTCTAATCTTTGCTGACAGCGGATTGATTGCGGGCGATAGGGTTGGCACGAGTAATACCTACTTACAAATTTGTCTAATTCGTGCCGATGAGACGACACAAAATCTTGTCATTGTCACACAGCCAATTTTTTTTTAAAGATGTAACGACCCCTCCCTTCTTTGCGCATGTGCAATTTTTTACTAATGAAAAATTAGAATAGCGCTTATCAAAAAAATATTAAGCATGTTTTTTATTGATATTTTCATACAAAAATATCATCCACATTTCCAATTCTTCGGGTGGATTTTCCAAAAAAAAATCTGTCATACAAACATTGTCCAGTCAATTATTAACACAACAAAAAAAAACAACCTAATCGGTGGAGCCGTGCTCAAGTGATGCTCCGTCATACATGTGACAAGATGCTGTTTATGGAGACAGTAAGCTGGACATAGTAGAACAAAATTTGTGATTACCATTGGCGTTGACTGGCAAGAAAAATCATCGTACAACTTGGTTTTGTTCCTCTGTATCTGCAGTACTTAATCTAAAGTAATTGTTGTGAAAACTTGGCACAGAATTTGCACGCATCGGTAGTTTATAACCGACTTGGCAGATCTCACCAACTGTACGTACCTACTTGTATGTAGGATGCTTAATCAACCAATGATATAAGAAAACCTAGATACGCAGTTCCCAATAACGAAGATTATGCAATAAAAAATTCTATTTCTACTTAGTATGTTCTTGATAGATAATAAAATTGTATAGAATGGTTTACAAGTCTAGTGGTCCCAAGCGCGAATACTAAGCGTGAGGCCTTAGATTCAACTCCCGGATAGCGCAAAGTGTTATTAGATTTTTCTGCATGGAAATTCTCAGTAACAGCACGGAGTCTGGAACTGTGCCCGGTAGATGGCAATAAGCTCGCTCCTATTACATGGGACTCAATAACAGCATCGGTGAATCGAGGGTGTACAATAGTACACCCTTAACCCTTCGGGGATAAAAGCGTGATGCTAGGTTATGTTATGTTGTGTTTGGCACTAGTTAATTAGGTAATTCAGGTCATACGACATTGGCCTGAAAAAATAGGCCATTATTGTGTATTAATAGAAATATAATAAAAAAGGAAAAACATTTTTTTTTTGAACAAATTAGAAATTTTCAAAATGTACCAACCCTAACTCTCAAATACCTTGGCCACTTGGCCAGTCCGATAACATAGGGCTGTACCTTCCCCGGCTGTTGTTTTATTCACCCGGATACGGGCCGAGATATCGTCTCATTCGTTGACTGTTTACTGGTGTAATTGCCGCCCCTGGTAGATTAGTTGACGTTATAAATAGAGATATAAATTAGCTTTGTAGATAAGCTTGAAAGATGAGAAGCTTTTAGGTAAATACTCATGGCTGGTCGCTCATCGATTGAACTTCGAGGTTAAGCAATTTTGTGATCATTTTAAAATGAGACAAAATAGCCTGTTTATCTGTCGGGTTAACAGCTATGATAAGCGTGTGCAGTCTGTTTTACATATATATACGTAAGTTTTCAACTTAAAACTTTTTTATTCGTATCCTACTTATCCTATCCTAATAATCCTACTAATATTATAAATGTGAAAGTTTGTGAGGATGGATGGATGGATGGATCTTTGTAACTCTTTCACGCCAGAACGGCTGAACGGATCTGGATGAAATTTGGCACAGAGATAGATTATAGTCTGGAATATCACATTTTTATCACGGAAAAATGTACGGGTTCGTAAACCACGCGGGCGAAGCCGCGAGCGGAAGCTAGTAGGCCATAAAAGGGCACTTACAAATCGTTTAGCTGATACAAATAGTCTTACCATAGAAAAGAATTAGCAAGAAACTCCATGGTTACTCTTTTAAAATATGGTTTGTGACACAATACATGGAAGATGTATAAGAACAATGTAGATCAACGTCTGGACTGGCCTTTGGAAGAAAGTACCAGTGCCATGACAGATTTGAGCGGACCTGTCCTTACAGACGGGACGCATGCATCAGTAATCTCATCATCAGTAATCTCATCCAAATATATAATAAGTTACCCGACGAAATAAAAAACACAAAAACAACAAACATATTTAAATTTAAGTTAAAACGTATGTTAGTTGAGAAATCTTACTATTCTATAAAGGAATTTATGGAAGATACATTTTTAGAATTTAAGAAACCTAGATTTTAAGTTACCTTGCAACGCCCTTACAGGGTCTATGTCTGTTAAAGTTTATACTATTATTATGTAATGTGTATACTGTAAACTACATAGTGCAATAAATAAATAAATAATCGTGTAGCTCAATCCTATTTCAGGGAGCTCAACGACCCGACGCACGACACTACCATATCTGTAGGACATTTGAGTAGGCCACATAGAGTAATCAAACTGTCAGACAATAAGGATGCCCTTTCTATCGCATATATGTATAGCCTTCAATGTTCTCATATTTTCGCCCGGTTTACATAAGCTTGACCAGGTTTACAACCATTTAAAAGGAATTATTATTTAAGAAACGTCCTATACATAATAACAACCTCGTCATTAGTCAAGTGATTTTTTTTAAAGCAAGTTTTTGGCATTGTTTGCAAACAATGGTCACAATTTTCCGGGTCGGAAAAGGGTTATGGGATTTTTCTGTTAAACAATTCTCAGTAAAAGCCCAGAGTTTGGAAATGTGCTCAGTTGATGGCAATAGGCTCACCCTTTATAGCATGGGAACTAACTGTTAATTTGAAATTAGAACAGTTTTGTTTAGACTTATCTGAGGAATAATGTATCTAAGGTTTATCTAGGTACTGAAATATCAGCTCTAAGACAGGAAATATTCTATATGAAGATATAAGAATCAAAAAAAATTGTTCACCCTACAAACACAAATAAATAAAATTGAAGTGTCTGTTTGTAATGTCAAAATAACAGCTTTTTACTAAATCCATATAAAAGTGTATATTTATAACATTTTTTTTTTTATTTGTCTTTCTGTCTTTTTGTTGCGGCTAATCTCCCAAACAGATCGATTTTGAAGGGATTTTCACTGGCAGATAGCTGATGTTATAAAGAGTAACTTAGGCTACTTTTATTGTAGATAAAGAATTAGGGTTCTGCGCAATAATTGCACGTTCTCACGCTTTGTAATCGTCGCGGACGAAGCCGCGGACGGAAGCTAGTCATCCACATAAGTCCCTGTGTCCCAGATCGAAATACTTACAATCTATTGGGAATTGGTGTTGTTACCAGTCTGTTATTTGGAATCGGCAATTTTCAGTACCTATATTTATTTAGCTCCCCGCGGTTAAGTTTACGTGGTTTGTGTGGCGGTGGGTACAAACAAACCTCGTGGTTTGTGTACTCTGTGTACTGCACCGCAGCCGGTTTGTTAGTCAATATTTATTTACAGTGTAAGTGGAATTTTAAATGTTTGAGTGTTGGTAAACTTTGGTAAAATTTAGAAATAAAATCTGGATAAAAGCTCTGGATTTATTGCTGGCTTTGAATGGAATTAAGGTATTCATTAGACAATCATGGATTATTGCATTCCGTGCAACTGTTTTTTCTCCTCTTAGTTGTGTAGATTATCAAAAACTTCGGGCTGTTACTGCAGATTTCTCAACAGAAAAATTCTAATAACACTTTGACCAACCTAATAATCAAACCCAATACTTAACCCTCAAGAGCCGCCCATGAATAATCATGTCATCTAACACCAATCTCGCTCTTGTTAACCGCGAATTCATTAAGTATTATTTAGTCACAAAATTGTATAAAAAATCGTCCTACCAAGGTAATCATTCATACAAAAGCAAAGCCTTGAATAAATACAAAGACTACATAAAACCATCGACATAGTACCAACTGAATAAGGCATAGGTACCAAGTGGTACTTGCGTGTCATTTAAATTCAATACTCATCGATCAAATATTCTACGTACATTAGGTACTATTAGCACCTAAAAGTACCTCAATTACATGTGTCATAATGTGATAAATATTCCGTGAATTATAAATTAAGTAAATCGTATGAGATTCAAATGTATTTCCAATATTGAACAATCAGCTGGACAGGTGTGGACTATGCCTGTCTAAATAAATTCTGATATTTAAAATTTGATGTATTCCAAATTCAAAACAAAAACATCAACGTACAGAAACAAAACAAAAGCAATTCGTACAACAAACCTCAGATAGAGGATAGTAGGTAGATAGATTATATTAAGCAAGAGCCGGAGACATATCACTATTTCCTTCGCAACACAAAAAAATGACATATAACAGAAAGAGATAGTGATAGTGGCTCAGGATATGCGAAACAAACGCAATGTCTCCATTTTGACTATACAATCCTAACTATATTTATACTGATCAATAGCGATGTTCATTTTTAAAGGATTTTTGTCGGTATCGATAAAAATCG
Source organism: Shargacucullia verbasci (assembly GCA_947562105.1). Classification (NCBI taxonomy): domain Eukaryota; kingdom Metazoa; phylum Arthropoda; class Insecta; order Lepidoptera; family Noctuidae; genus Shargacucullia; species Shargacucullia verbasci. The sequence goes on from OX387306.1 coordinate 5,176,481, forward strand.
TAAAGCCAATACCAAAAGATTAAATTACGTTCAGAAATTACGTATAATTTCAATAATAACTTCGGCCTGCGGTTTTGTTAGCACTTTAGTTAATGTCATCTAAATGAAATTTTGAGACCGGTTGATTCGTGATCGTGAGTCGGGTTAGTTCAATTTCGACTTCACAAATTGATTCTACAGATTGAATAGCCTGTAGCACGGATTAGAGTTCAAGCTATCAAGCTGCATCTATTTATGCAATTTATGTATTCAGTGAAATTCTTTTTTGAAAAGATACCATAAATTATAATTTTTTACCCAAAAAGTATAAGATACTGGGTAAAGAGAGCCCTCTTGCGGTATTTTTATGTAAACAAGCGCAGTGGCGCCGTCTACAATTTGTTTCCGAACTAATCAGCCTATATCTAGTTATAGATAGTGGTATTGGTGGTATATTTTAGGTACTGGATGGGACATTCATTGGTGCAACCGCATATCAAAGGTAACAAAACCATTTTCAGCGGACAGTGTTATAGAGGAAAGGATCTGCTTTTACTAGTTTTGTTACCATTGATATGAGGTTGACTTATACATGTAGGCTAGTCTTTCATAGAAATGTGAAATAAAACAAGTCAAATATGTTAACCACTTTTTATTTTAACTTAAAGCTCAACTCGACGCACTTTCTGGAAAATTTCACAACCGAAATACAAATGAGAAATGGAAAAGAGCTACCATTTTTAAATTTGAATTAACAACTCTTATTCTGACTGTCACCAGTTTAAAAATGACCAAAATAAATTTTATTTTATATAATCAAGAAAACATCCACTCTAACAAAATATTAAAATTATCGATAAATATTCTGATTCTGATTACAACACTATAAAGTAGGTGAAATGTCATACATACATACCGAGTCAAACTTTTTAATGTTTTTTGTTAAACACTAACAGCTAGAATCATAATGAAACTGTGTACGCACTAAACACATGTATTACTTTTATTTTAAGTGAGAATAAAAAGCAAGATTTACTAGTTTGCTTCGTAAAGTTCAATAAACATGAATTCGACTTGCCTATGCAAAGATAATTTTGCATTATTTTCAGTCAATATACCCGCTCGGCTAATACAACCGGGAACATTACACGCCATAACTAATTTATAATATATCCACAGTAAGGAAAACTTCAAAATCGAGAAGAAAACCACTAAAAAGTCCGATTATCGTAACGACACAATGTTAACCAGCTGGTTAACAACAAATATGGCTGCCCACGGCTGGTGGCGCGCACTGATTCAAGACGTGCATAAACGGCTCCTGCTTTCTCTTTCTTTCACACATAAACTGATATTAGAACGAAGAGTGTTGAGTATGAATAAATTGTTCAACTTATTATGCTACATCTACCTACTATTCTCTATCTGAGCAACAAACGGTTTACAAAATGGCCGTTAAGAATTCTAGCGATCGACATTCTGTCGTGAAGTACACAGTTTTAGCGACAGCCCTTTGTTCCCACGGTACGAGAAAGATAATAGCCCTTCAAAATTTCTCGATTTCTATCTTCAATCAATTGAATTAGTACAGTAGAACAAATATAGAGGTATACAGGGTATCGGTACCAGAAGTTTTAAAAAAATACGGTTTTAAATCTACAATATATTTCAACTAGATTTGTACATATGTCTAGAGTCGGGTGTGTGTGAGAGGGTCGTGTGTCGGAACAAGGAGTTCCTTAACAAACTAAATCTCTTCCCTAGAAAATAAATTATATGATTAATTATATAAGAAATTATAACGAGTCAAAAACATAAAATTTTACAAATAGAAAAATGTGTGTGTGTGTCCTTATGTACGCACGTAAGAAGTTATACTTCTTATTTATTTTATTTATCTCCACTGATATGAAACACGTGTTACATCTGCACAAATATTTCAATAACTACCTTGAATATAGCTATCAATTCTCAAGAAAATTTAAGAGACATTTACCAGACAACTTCATGGTGTCGCTTTTATCTGTCGGTGTGCGCGCGCATCGTAAGAATTCACTCTCATGAAGCGCGCCAAAAGAAGTATAACTTCAAAAATGAAACGACATAAACGAACCTAATATGAACCCATCTACCCATAAATTTCTAAGAATAAATCATCTATTTCTTTTCACCCTGTATACGTATCTCTTTATTCGACTGTGCACTGAAATTTATATTAATAAGAGCAGAACGTTCAAAGAATTCAATTAATAGAATCCTATTAAATTGTTGATAGGCTTGTTCGATACGACGGACATTTTTGTTTGAATTTAGATTGTTAATTGAATTGGAAAGAATTTATTTCGGCAACAGTATTTCATCAGCTAACACGTCACAATACAAGGTGAATTGAGGATGCATTAGAAGATCTTCGATGACATAACATAGCATCACGCCTGTATTCCCCGAAAGGTCAAGCAGAGGTGTACTTTTTGTACACCCACAGTTACCCGATGCTGTTATTGAGTCCTATATAATAGGAGGCGAGCGCATTGCCATCAACCGGGCAGAGTTTCAGACTCCGTGCTGCTACTGAGAATTTCACTTTGTCCGACCCGGAAATCAAACTCAATACCTCACGCTTAACAGTCGCGCTTGCGACCACTAGACCATAGGGTGCACCATAGATCACAGAAACAAAGCGTGATACTATGTTATGATTTAAAAATAAAGTAGTTTTCAATAAAATAAATATCATAGCTCCATTAAATTAAGTTTTGAAAAGGAAATATACGGGGTTCAAATACAACCATGCCAAACCACATTAAAATTTGGCACTGGCACAAAAATAGTATAGTTACATTTCTAACCGAAACAAGGCAACTATGAAATACTAGCTTCCACTCGCGGCTTCGCCCGCGTGGTTTACGAACCCTTATCCATTAGCTATCAATTCCCAAGAAAATTTAAGAGACATTTACCAGCCAAATTCATGGTGTCGCTTTTATCTGTTGGTGTGCGCGCGCATCATAAGAATTCACTCTCATCAAGTGCGCCAAAAGAAGTATAACCTCAAAAACAAAATGACTTCGTGAAAAGGATCATGCCAACTATTATGATTTTTAATCCTATATCTAAAGTACAGCGAATTGTGTCCCTTATTGAAAATTTAATAAGGAACAAAATGGACCCACCGTCACCTCGGTCGGCAAGTGGTTGCCCGGGCACCCTTTGATGTCTTATTAGTTTAGTTTACCATTTCTGTACTTTGATCACGTTCTTTTAGTTGGGTTTAAAATTTTTAAAGGTAGGTCTTTTGTCATCAGCGAGAAGAGACCGAAGGACGAAACAAAGACGAAAAATAAAACATTTTTTTTTGTGTTCTCTACTACTGTCTTTTTAGTTTTGTGAACGGGTGTCAAGAATTTAAGCTAAACCAATTCTCAAACTAAACTCAAAACTTTTCGTTCGTGTAGGCTATAAAAAGCACTTACAAATCGTTTAGCTGGTTCAAATAGTCATTCCATAGAGAAGAAATATCAAGAAACTCCATGGTTACTCTGTTAAAATATGGTTTATGACAATATATGGAAGACGTGTAAGAACAATGTAGGTCAACTGGAACCTTTGGAAGAAGGTTCCAGTGCCATGAGAGATTTGAGCGGACCAACGCTTGGCAACCTGTTGGGGAGCTTAAGCAAAATGCTGATGCTTGAACGTTTTGCTTTCGGAATTACAATATCGTTGTATGTTACTTACTTCTTGCTGTGGTATCAATATTTTTATATTCAATTATATTCTATAATAAAAATATATCAGTTGCTTTTCATATGCGTATAGCATCATGCGTGTTCTCCCAAAAGGGTTAGGCAGAGATGTAGATACTTTTGTACACCCACATTTCACCAATGCCATTATTGAGTCCCATGTAATAGGAGTTACTGCCTCATTGGTCAAGTACTCGCGAGCGCGGCTGCTGAGCATGAAATCCTGGGTTCGATTCCCAGGTTGGGCAAAGTGTTATTGAGGTTTTCTGAATATCTCAATAGCAGCCCGAAGTTTGGAATTGTGCCCGGTAGATGGCAATAGGCTCGCCCCCTATTACGTGGGACTTAATAACGGCATCGGCGAAATGTGGGTGTCCAAAAAGTACACCTCTGCGTAACATTTCTTGCTTGTAATATGTACGAGCCTATTGCTGAAAATCAGGCTGCTCTGTGCCTTAGCCTTTTGGAAAATTAAAACCATTTCACGCAGACAAAGCTAATACATAGCTTAACATTACTTCCATCAGTTAAATGTTATAAAAGGGATCAATTAAAACTTCGTTATCATTGGCAAACGGTCGTACAATCCAATTTATCTTTCGGAAGCTGTTCATGCGTTAATTGTTTGAAGTTCGTCCTTTGTTCGGTGGAAAGTCCCATGGTTTAATAGGAAAGTGAGTTTGTATCGTATAGGGGTCCACTATACAATTAAACAATTGACTGCTTTGAAATGAGATGTCTATTATGTAAATTTCATAGAATACTGGCTGGCACCCGGCGCGTTGCTGTCGCAGAAAAAATAATAATGGTCTTTCAAATATACTTGCCGGTACGACGTGCGCGCCACCTACTGTTAGTTGATTGTACTATGCCTATATATACCTACCTTCGCGCAGGTGCAGGCAATAAGTTGACAAAGTTTTATCGCAATCAGATGAACGGTATGGCAGCGCATAGAATACGAACAAACAAACATTGATTTTTATATATGAAGCAACGAGAACTATAGTGGCCTAACTACATTTTTTACAATATTGAGTTTATGATTTCTTATTACAGTTAAAATTGATCATTTTGGTTTCTACAAATTGCCAATTTTAACAATCTACTGAATATTTATTGAATCACTTTTAGGCCGCCCTGGACAAACCAATTTGGTAGTTCTAGATATAGATCTAGGTCTTTAGTTGCGTTCTAGAAGCCTATTTTCAGCAACGAGCTGTGATATACTTTGATTTGTTGTCAATATTATGTTTTGTGTACTTATGTCCTTGCTACGATGTCCATAAATCTATTTGGTTCATTCTTTCAATCCGCCAGATAAGCTCGCATACTTGATTAAATAAATAAATGCTGAGTCATGACAAATGGCGTGTGGATTGCCACACTTTGTTTTCCTTTCCATGATTAATGATGTAGGAAAGAAAGAAAGGGATGAGCAAAGAGAACATGATATTGAGGAAAGGTGACGCGGATGGCGCAGTGGCTAAGTGATTAGCTTATTGCGCTACGTGCTGATTCTGATTGGATTTGATTTCTACACGGAACAAATACATATTTGTGTGATCTACATATAGTTGTTTCGGGTCACCCAATGTACGTGTAACAAGTAAGAGTATGTATGTAAAATGTACATCCCAAATAAAGGAGAAATCCCAAAAGAAAAAAATGAATAGTCTTATCTATTTATTTAATACACCAACAGTTTATACCTACAGTGTTTATAATTTAAGCCTCGCTCCACTCAATACACACATCGCAATAGCCGCGGCTGGGCCCGTGGCGCGGGCGCGCGGGACGGGTCATCGTCGCCGTCCTTAAACACTCCGGGCCCAGCGACACCCGTTCATCTCCTCGACCGTCCCGCAAACCACGTTACGCATCAAATACTGTGTATTGTGTAAAAATACAATTTAATAAAAAAATACAGTCCATATCGAAGTATTATTTATTACACACGGTATTAACTTAATCTAATCTATTTACCTAATCCTTAAGTTTTGTACGGTTGACGGGCAATTGTTACGTAATAATTTGAAATGTGTAGGTATTAGTGAGTTTATAATTATATTAGAACTACTTCAGTGGTCTAGTGGTCGCACGACTGCTGAACGTGAGGTCCCGGGCTCAATTCCCATCTCAGGCAAAGTGTTATTGGGTTTTTCTGTATGGAAATTCTCTAGCAGCACGGAGTCTGGAACTGTGACTGGTAGATGGCAATAGTCTCGCCCCCTATTACATGGAACTCAATTACGGCATTGGCGAAATGTGGGTGTAGAATACTACATCTCTGCCTAACCCTTCGGGGAATACAGGCGCGATGCTATGATGATGATCATGACTGATAAACTTTACATCAATGGTTTACATGGAAATATTCTTCCAGTATTTTATCTAAATTTTTCGACCTAATTCATCTTTAATTTATCCTCGAGGATTGGAGACCTTAATTGTCACTTGGATACAGCTATAGCTGCTACAGAAAGTAGGATAATGGCATCTATGAAACGAAGATTCGTAACTTACCTTTCAACGATGTCAAAGCCTCTTCCCACCCGTATGTCTGACAAAGACATTACGAGTGTTTTCAAGGACGCTGTTGAATTATTCCTGAGCCGCACGGAGACTGGAACTGTGCCCGGTAGATGGCAATAGGCTCGCCCCCTATTACATGAGACTCGATCACTAACCCTTCGGGGAATACAGGCGTGATGCTATGATAAGTTACTAAAAGATAATCTAATTATGTCTCTGACTGTACCCACAGTAAGTACCTAACCAAATTATACCAGTACAGTATACACATAATTCCAGACCCGCATACCGTTTCCTAAACCCTAGTCTATTTGATAATACAAAACGGGACTTCCCAACCGAATCGAGTCGTTATCGAATCGATATCGAATCGCTGCCTTCGCAGAATCGATGACGCGAAAACTAATCGAGTCGATTAAATTATTCTCGATGGTCTATTTGCGGTGCTTTCAATCGATTTTATGAAGCGAAGTGTATTATTGGAATGGTTTTAGTTTTCTTTTTAATATAGAAATTGGAATAGAGTGTAGTGAAACTTTGGTTTGAAAAAAATACAGTCGAAGTCTGGTGAACATTTCAATTTTTTGAAGTCAGTAAAACAGTAATAATATTTTGAAGTCTGAGTGCCGAGCGTGAATACCAGGGTTTTATTCCTACCAAAGAGTTAACACACATAACATAGCATCATGCCTGTATTCCTCGAAGGATTAGGCAGAGGCGTACTATTTATTTTACACCCACATTTTAATAATGTGTGAGTCTATTCCTATCTACCGGGACATTGCACAGTCTCAGCCTCCGCGCTATCACTGAGAATTTAAATACAGAAAATCTCAATATCACTGCCGGAACCGGGATTTGGACCTCACACTCAGCAGTCGCCCTTGCAAGCACTAGACCGATGAGGCGGTCAAATAAAACAATGTTGTTATTGCTATGTTTTGTCTGTAGGTTAAATTCTTAATTGCAACTAACTGGTTTTAATATGTGCCATAAAAATAATAATAGGTCTTTCCTTATTCATCATCATCATCATCAGCCAGAAGACGTCCACTGCTGAACGAAGGCCTCCCTAAGGGGGGGTTGCCATAATCCCCACGCTTGGCAAGCGGCTTGGGGATCGCAGTGGCTGACCGATTAGTGAGAGGACGCTGCTGTCCGTCCTACGGTGTCTGGCCACAGTTTTAAGACGTACCCGGGTCTTTCCTTATTACACTGGACTTAATACCAGCATTACCGAATGTAGTTATGTTAAAATAACAGGCGAAGTGGTTGCATTCACAGTTTGAGGTCGTAGTAACAGTTTTCTAAACAAATAAGCCTTGAAAGTTCCTTTCTTATCTTGTAATATTACAAATGTTCAAAACTTGCTTATTCCTGGAATATGCGTTGTTGCAGTGCGGAAGATACTATTTTGTCTTAAGGAAACTCCTTTTGTTTCAACCAGCCAGCCATTGATATAAAAACTAAAAATCCAGATTCACTGATTCAAAAACGTCAGAGTAAAATATGTACCTAATCACGCACCTTGTGCCTATTAGACCCTATTTTTAATATGTTAATTTAAAAACGGGACAGTTATTTATCAGAGGAGTAAACTCCAGTATTTGTCCACCGATTGTAAATTCAATTCTTATGCTTTTTTCTATTCAACGGCTGTCAGTAAACATTCCCAAGTATTTGTAGAAATATCATCATGTCACGACGTTACTGGGAGACACTGATACTCTAAGGTAATAGTTTAATCTAATAGTTCTTCATAGTACACCCGGGATCAACAGCTTAACATACTTTCCGATGCACGGAGAGGTCTCGATGTGTGAAAAATGGTCACCCATCCAACTACAGACCGCGGCAAGAAGTGCTTAACCACGCGGATCGACCGATCTCCGCAGTAACTATCTAGATACGAGGCCGTTTCCATTTTGTAGCATATTATAAACAATTGACGATACTTTAAGACGTTTGTGTAGGAAATTGCGCATCTCGGATTTTATATCAATGATCCCAGCACACAATGTTCTCCATACAGTGGCACGCCAATTTATAGTGACTGTTATTATATGCACCACACTTTGGCGTAGTGCCAAATCTCTCAATCTCTCTCAGTGTTTTTATCTTGCAGAACTAGCGAAAATCTAAACAAAACTTGTGCAAGTTAGGCTGGAATTTCCTTAACCTAGACCACTTGAATTCAGCGATATTATTATATTACTCATGTTATATCATCACGTCTATATTCCCTAAAGAGTTAGACAGAGTTGTACTATTGGTCACGATTCCAAACTCCGGGTTGATACTGAGAATTTTCTATCCGAAAAACCCAATATTATTTTGGCCCGAGAATCGAACCTGGGCACCTAACCTCAGCAGCTACACTTCTTGTAATAGAATATCATGGTATTTTAATTTTTTGAGTGAAAAATGATTCCAGTTATGGAAAGTCATACTTAGAACACAAACGTTGTTTCGATCTCAATAAAAAAATATTACTAAAAGGTTTCAACCATTTTTTCAATTACCCAGTATAAATTCACAAAATATCTGCGAAGTCATACAAAAAAATACAAACTCATACAGCATATAAATTAGCCTCATAAAAAAACAACAATCATATCATACAAGGTAGCCCAATGTCATTTATAAATCACATATCTTCAACAGTTAAATACTTAACTTTTTACGACCACCCATCATTTTGACGATCAACAACCGTCTGCAAAAGTCACGCAAATAAATCACAAGACCTATTTAGAATTTTGTATCGTCTGCGGAATGTATGACCTCTTTAAGGTTCTTGCTAATTCGTTTTAGGAATTCTGTGAACAGGAGTATAATCGGCGCAAAAGATTTTCTCCTTAGCCCTTTTGTAGCTAAAAATAGCGATCATTTCTATTTATTGATGATTAAAAGTAAAAATCCTTTTTAAATTGACGGCACGGTTGGCGCGTTTACAAACACATATATTCACATACACAAAAACCCAGACCCGAAACAACTATCTGTAGATAATACCAATGATCTACAGATAGTTGTTTCGGGTTGTGTATGTGAATATATGTGTTTGTAAACGCACCCACAATACAGGAATTATGCCTAGAGAGGGGCAACGTTTAATATATATATATATATAACTCTGCAGTAGTTAACTTGATTGTATGGCATTATCTATATAGGGTACTCCTAAATCAGCCAAGTATGCGAAAAGTTTCCCAGTTATGTGTATACGCATTTATAACAAAATTCCAAAAGAAATAAAATTGTTATTCAATAGTAACTCATTTAAAAACAGATTATTGAAATGGCTGAAAGAACATATGTTTTATGACATTAATGATTTTCTGAACAAGAAACTATAATTTTCTGAACTTTTGTGATTGCTTTATTATTAACTTATATTATTATTGCGGATAATGCTAAGAGAGAACTATTATATTGTTGTATTGATCTTATATCTGTGACATTGAACAACAATTTACTAATATTTTATTATTTTGCATGCAATTGATACATATCCTGTATAGCTAAACATGTGGACTTTACATTAATACTTGACTCTAACAACTTTATACCATGTTTAAAGCAAATAAAGACTTATCTTATCTTATCTTATCTTATCTATCATGCATGAAAATTTGTTTTATCACATATTTTTTTTCTACGAATCACATGAGAAATCCATGACTGACATGACATATGACTAAAGCGAAGATTGCACGTCCAACCACCATTTCTTTTCTCTAGCCATACTGAATCATATTGAAGTGTAAAAAAAGAGCCGTCTGACGCGTACAAAAAATCACGTCTTCCCGCTAGTCCACCTTGTATAATATCTAACAAGTGAAGCTATAAAAACGAAACTAATCAAACCCAATTTATCTGACGATTCTTAAGTATAAGTCGAGTAAAAAGCAGCTGCCTCGCAAACCATTTTCAATCTAATTTACATAGAAACCCGAACAAAATTAGTTCAGACCGTAATTTATTTTTTCTAGACTTAAATCTGTGGTCCGGAATTTGTCTTAAAGGCAAAGCTAAAATAAATTAAGGCTTGAATTAAAATCGTTTACCGATTCTTGAAAATTGATGACTGACTGGTCTGGTCGTCATGGATTGGGCAAAGTTTTATTGTGTTTGTCTGTCACAAGATTCTCAGTAGTAGCTTTGAGTTAGGAATAATGCCCGGTAAATGGCAACAGGCTCGCCACCTACTACATAAGACCTAAAAAGCATGGGCTTAAAATAAATGTGTCTGTGTATATAATGTAGGTCTACTGATTCCCTTTGTGTTTAAAGGTGTAGTTACTGATTGTTTAGGATAACGGTTTATATGATTAATTATCTTCAGAGGGATTGCTCGATCATAGCCTTAGGGTAGTCTAATGGTAATTGCGAATTTTGATTAGCAGTACCATGACCTATTTGTATTGCTAAAAACGAAATAGTGAATTGTTTAAAAAAAAAGTTGCCCCTCATTAGGAATAGTTCCTGTATCGTGGATGCGTTTACAAACACAGGCATATTCACATACACAAAGACCCAAACCCCAAACCAATATATGTAGATCATACAAATATTTGTTCCGTGCAGGAATGAACCCCGCGACACGTAGCTCGGTAGTCGATCTCTCAACCACTGCGCCAACCGTGCCATAGCCAAATAACCATCATCTCAATGTATTAACGCCACCAACCATCGGAAAAGGTTCAAAGATTTCACAAAGTACCAAAAAGTATGATTGATAGAGTAAGGTTAACCTTCTGAACGTTAACACGATCGATCCTATAGACACGGTCTATGAACATGAAGCTAAGAAATATGCGAGAATATTTATTTTTTGTTTTTATTTTAATTTTAAGATTGCCTCATTGGTCTAATTGTCGCAAGCGACTGCTGAGTGTAAGGTCCTGGGTTCAATTCCCGGATCAGGCCAAGTGTTATTGAGTTTTTCGGCATGGAAAATCCTAATAGCCGCACGGAGTCTGGAACTGTGTCCGGAAGATGACAATAGGCTCGCCCCTATTGTGGTTGTACATAGTACATCTCTGCCTATCCCTTCGGGAAATACAGGCGTAATGCTATGAATTTCGAATTTAAGAACATTTTTATCTTCGTCTTATGTCAAAGTGCTGCTATATACATATGTTTAATGTGTTAAAACTGTTCTCATCTAAGTGACATTTTTGTAATTTCTTTTTGAGAAATAAATTCTTTAACCATAGAACCCAGGGTTCAATTTCAGAGTCGAGCAAAGTGTTATTCGTTTTTTCTGTATGGACATTTTCAGTAGCAGCACGGTGTCTATACAGCCACGAAGAGGCACTATTTTACTGGCAGTATTATAAACTTGAGCCTACAATTTCTTAACAGAAACCCCCAATAACATTTTCCTCTAGAATCCAATAATTCACTACTGCAATAGTAATAAAGTTTAATCCCGAAAATAAATAATTAAACCTCCAAAAATTAAAATTTTCCAGTCTACAAGATTTCTCCTCATCTCTATTATTCACGCAACTTGGGAAGTTTCATTTGTATACAGGGTGTCCTCGTTTCTCGGTTACCGTATTTAAGTTACGACCTCGTTAACGGCTGTATGAACTTGTGTATGTTTGTTGTGTCTCTTGGGTTTAGGCAAAGATCAAAGTCAAATGATGAATGGTAAATGATGAATTTGTGTTGATGACGTGTTTACGACGTTATAAATATAGCATCACGGTTTTATTTTTCGAAAGATTAAGCAGACACATCCACATTTTATCGATGCCGTTATTAAGTCTCATGTAAGTATTAGGTTATCTACCATTCACATTTCCATAACATAACATGATGCCTGCATTCTCCGAAGGCTGAGGCATAGTACACCTCGTACTGTGTACAACAACCACCACAAAGGATCGAGCCTATTGCCATCTACCGGGCACAGTTCCAGACTCCGTGCTGCCACTGAGAATTTTCATACAGAAAAATCCAATAGCACTTTGCCAGATTCGGGAATCGAACCCAGGACCTCACGCTCAGCAGCCGCGCTTGCGACCACTAGACCAATGAGGCAATTATATTTCCTATCTACAGCATAACAGAAAAATCCGATTACATTTTGCTTGACCTGTGAATTGGAACGATTAATAGCCACGCCTGCGACCATTACACTTATAAGACAGTCGTTTTAATGATTCAAAACTGGTTCCTAATATTCTCAGTCTTTGACAGTTCTGAGCGCGGAGCGCGGGAAAAGGTCTCATCATTACTGAATGGGGGTTCGGATAGTAGGCATCCATAGTCTTAGCGAGGATACCGGAGGACCTCTGTACAGTCTCCCTCGGGATGTGCACGAGGGGTGGCCTCTTTACAGTCATCCCCTCCAGGAAGAGCCTTCAGCATTGCACCGTGGTGGGCTTCGGTGCGGTTTTCTAAAAGTTCCCGAGGCCCACCATATCGTGTCGAGGCGGACTGTCGTGTGAGTTTAGCCGGTAGGAGTCTGGCACACCCCTCCACCCCCCCGGCGGAGGATAGCCCAAGATGGGCTCACCAAACTAATAAAAAAAGGCATCGATAGTCTTAGATACGGTGAATTAAATTAAATTTCGGAATTGAAATGTTCTATTGTATTGTGAACCGAAATAATGTTAATGTATGGGATAGAAATAAACGGAACGGTTGATGGAGAGACCTGTTTTATTACAGTTATTTGCTACCTTGGCGATAGAACGCCTGCCGTCTGAGGTCGAAACGCTGACTTTTCGAAATCATTGATTTTGAAGTAATTGTGTGTATGTGCCTATATTGTGGGCAGACAGTTCCCCATTTATCACAGTAACGGATAACGCCTCGACCACAAAAAGTGTTCAGCCCGTGTCTAGTCTATTAAAGCTTTTTGCTAGTCTGTAGGGTGAATTATGGCCTTAGAAATGAGGTGAGAGTATCGTTTAAACTAGCTTTCTGCAACGTTCAAGAAGAGAAAATTTATGTTAGGTTATTATAAAGTTCAGTTTGACTGCCTTATTGTGGTCTAGTGTAAGCAGGGCTACTGAGCGATTTCCATGCACGACTACTGAGCGGTTCGATTCCCATGTCGGGCAAAGTATTATTGGGTTCTTCTGTATCGAAATTCTCAGTTGCAGCTCGGAGACTGGAACTGTGCCCGGTTGATGGCAATAGGCTCGCCCGTATTACATAGTACACCTCTGCGTTTGCCTTCGGGGAATACAGACGTGATGCTATGTTAGGTTATTTTAAAGTTCCATTCAATTTTTAATACTGTCTTCACAAGACTTTCTTTTGTTTTTTGATTAGTCCCTACACTACTTTTATCACCTAATATCAGTTCAATGGGGTTCGTATTATATAAAAGCTTATTTATGTTGGCAATGGTGTCAGAGCTTTTTCTATCAGAAAACGTACAGCGATAAGTTATGGTGATAATACATAATATTGTGGTGAAACCCGGAACAAAATTTTCCGAATAAATTAGATGAGTTATGAGTATATTTGTTTAAAAAATAGTTATATTCTGTTGATTATAAACATAAATCATTTCTGTTTGTGAGAATTTTCATTACTGTTTTATTTTTAATATTATGAATATTATACATAATATCTCTGTTGCTCTTTTTGGACATCTAGAATATCTGAAAGAGAAATCTAGCCGTGTGTGTGTGTGTTAACATGGTGTATATCCTCTTGAACAATCCCTCGCTAGGAATAGACAGATGGGTGTGCGGAGCTTTTATCTTCTAAACTGACTACAGTGGTCCACTTCGGCCCTTGATGGCCCTCAGGAATTCTAAGGACACCCGTCCCCGTGAAGACCATGAAGAAATCTCCCCGGTAAATCTCGCATGCCTAAATTGCCCTAGCAACACATTACGACCAAAAATCCAAGTCACCATGAAGTTATTCAATCGCAACTTTCCATGATTCCGTACAAGTTTTCCAATTACCTCCCCATTAAAGTTAGAGGTTGAGGCAGGAATGTAATGGTATTCACCACGCAACCGGCACTTTACATGAATTATGAGCCGGTTAAGGTTTTTGCTCGCTAATGTTACATCTGGTTTTTCGGTAGCCAATTGTTTTGTGTGTGGTTGATAAAATATTGCTTAATTTTCGTTGTTATTTTTTTTTATTACATATTCATTGAGGTATATATACCTCGAGTTAGGTAGAGAAGTACAACAGTACATCCATATTTAACTGATGACATTATTGAGTCCCATGTAAAAGGGGAAGAATCTATTTAAAAAAAATACAAATAAAAATTATCAGACCAACAGGTAACAGTAGGTTAGAAACACATTCTAGAGAAGTTACAAGTAGAAATTTTATTATCATAAAACGGGTTCCATATGTTTAGAAAGGATAAAGTTTTTCTTCCTCGTACTTGATAGAGAATTACTAAACAAAAGTTTATTAGTGACACTGTGTGGGTACACTAGATTATTCTGTATTGTGTGTGCCTGAATGTTTACTTAAAGATTTTACTTAATCGTGTAAGTTTAGACGTTTATTGAAGAAAAATAATTGTAATACCATCTTAGATTCGTACAGCTCTGCCTTACCAATCGGGAAATGCATGCGTGATGCTATATAAATTATGCAGACTCGCCTATTCTTTGGTGTCCACGAAATAATAAATTCCACTTAAATATAATACACCTAAAAGTTATTTATTATCTTCTGCCTAGCATTTTCCCAACTATATTAAGGTCGGCTCCTAGTCTAACCAAAGCTCATACGGCTGGATAACAGTATTTTAAATGGAGTGAACTGCCATCTGACGTCCACCACCCAATTACTGAAAGACACTGACACTCAAGGTTAGAGCGGTTGTCACACTTATTGTGCTGCTGTCACTCGTATCGATTGTCATAGGTATTCGCATGACATCCGGGACCAGCTGCTCTACGTGCATTCCAAGACACAGAGAGGAAAGTCTTAATGTGCAAAGATCAGTCACCCATCCAAGGACTGACCGCAGCAAGGGATGTTTAACCTATAACTATGTAGCTACGAGCCCTTCACTTTGCATACAGTAAAAGTCTAATTATAAAAGAGTGTTCTACAAATTTTTCACCTCACTATTAAACCACCACTAACATTTCACGTAAAATAACGAAATCTAAAATATTTTACGGTTATTCGCGAAAATTTCCAGCGAATGGAAAAATTCATCGGAATTTCATTCACTGGCAAATATTTCATGACATAATTGGAACTGAAAATACGTAGGCTCCCGACAGTGTCCATATTTCATTTGGGCCAAGCTTTTGCCCTTTTCGGTGTCGTGGAAAAGGGACAAAATTTCAAATAAATAAGGAACGAGAAAGAATGCAAATTTAGTTTCGTCTCCTCAATAATAGGGCCTTTTTAGAATTCCATAAAGAAATTGAAATGAACGGATTCCTTCTAGGAATTATTATAGCTAAAGATCGTCATTTGTCTTTGGGAAGTATTTAGAAGTAATATGTATAGTGGCAGTGATAGCCTGGCTGTTAAACGCTTACCTTCCATGCAAGAGGGTCCGAGTTCTAACCCAGCCCGCACCTCTAACTTTTCGGAATCATGTGCGGATCAGAGTTTGATTATCACTTGCGTTTACGGTGAAGGAAAACATCGTAAAGAAACCTGCACACCTGAACTCCATAAAGTTCTTGATGGTGTGTGTAGTCTGCCAACCTGCACCGGGCCAGCGTGGTGGACTAAGGCTTAACCCTTCTCATTCTGAGAAGAGACCCTTGCTCAGCAGTGGGACATTAATGGTTTGAATTATTTTTTTGATTTGTACCGAGCTTGATGTGATATGTTTATTATGTAAGACTAGCTGTGCCCGCGACTTCGTTCGCGTGGATGTCGGAACTTAACAATGTATTTTTTAGTGCGAAACGCCATTTAAAAAAAAAACATATAAAAGTTACGTGAAGTTAAGAAGATCAAATTCACTTAACCCTATTTTTTTTCTAAAATAACAGAATGTTCCTAAAATAAAAGTAGCCTAAGTTACTCCTTATTACATCAGCTACCTGCCAATAAAAGTCCCGTCAAAATCGGTCCAGCCATTTCAGAGATTAGCCTATACAAACAGACAGACAGACAAAAATTGTAAAAAAAAATATTTTGGTGTATGTACCGTATATATATTCATATGCATGTAGTAAAAAACGGTTATTTCAATATTACAAACAGACACTCCAATTTTATTTATATGTATAGATGATGTAACAAGTTATTATCATCAGCTCTATTTGCTTTATAAGCCGACACAGATAAGGATTAAAAATCAATCTTTTGTATCCTTAATTAGTGTTAGTTATTATTAGTTTTGAAGCGGTTGTTGCCAAAGTGAAATCTTCATATGTAATAAACTACTATTAAATAATTCAAAATTTAAAAACAAACCGTCTGCCCCTACGCGCTAGCAATATAGCTATTTTACTCCAAAATCTACTATTTCGAAAGTAACACAGAATTTAGACCTTGAAATCTACACAATAACGATTTTAAAGTAAATGTTTAAGTACAGTTGTAAATACACCATAGTGATTGTTGCAATTAACATCGTCTTATACCTACAATGTATTACTGATCTACGAAAAAACAAGTTATTATTATTAAAAGCCTATGCTGTCCCAGTCCTGGGCAAAAGCCTCCCTCCATTTCTCGCGATCCCGTGCTGTATGTATCTGGCCAGTTTTCAACGAAAGCATCCAGTCCGTCCCGCCATCTCCTACGTGGTCTGCCGCGACCCCGTCTCGCTGTTTCAGGACACCAGTATTGTGCTCTGTGGGCCCACAGTTCGAACGGAATGCGGCAAACATGTCCTGCCCAGTCCCATTTAAGCTGGGCGGCTTTTGCAGCCACGTCAGTTATCTGAGTTCTAGAGCGCAGTATGGTGTTTCGAACACGATCAGTTAATTTAACACCGAGTATACTGCGCTTCATGGCTAAACAAGTAGAATTTGAATTAGGTGGGATGAGCCTCCGCATTAAAATTGTAACAACGACCGTATTAAAAAAAAATAGTATTAAATGCGCTGGAAAGGGATTTGGAACCACGAAAGGATTTGCCCCGACAACTTTAAAGCTGCACTCCAACTGACACAAATCCAGAAATGTTTCTTCGTGTCAGAAATTTATGAGCTTATTTCTATAGAAACAATAAATTCAGATGACAAAAAGAATAGATTAGAATCAGTTTGAGCGCAGCTTTGAAAACATGACCAATTAATAAAATAAATCCATCATCTGCCTAGTCTTTTCCCATTTATGTTGAATTTGGCTTCCAGTCTAACCATGATGCAACTGAAATCACTATCTTACACCACCTAATTACTAGGAGACACTTTATACTCTGAGGTTAGACCGGTTGTCAGACTTTTTTTTTGGTTGGCTGATGTAAGTAAAATATTTGTGTAAACGCCTTGAAGAAGACAAATCTGACAACCGCAGCGACCAACTAACAGTGCATCTCTTTCTCGCTTATATATGTTTTCATACTGCCTCACTGTTCTAGTGGTCGCAAGCGCGACTGCTGAACGTGAGGTCCTCGGTTCGATTCCCGGATCGGACAAAGTATTATTGGGTTTTCTTTATGGAAATTCTTAGTAGTAGCACGAAGTCTAAAACTGTGTCCGTTAGATGGCTTGGCCCCTATTACATGGGACTCAATAACGACATCGGACGAAATGTAGGTATATACACCTCTGTCTAACCCTTCAGGGAATACAGGCGTGATGTTATGTTATGTTTTCATAAGACGATACAGAATAGCATGACTATTAGCGACACCAACTGTGACATTGTCCTTACGTAATACGTTTACTAGGTCTACTTAACATGCTCTCAGAAGCACGAAGAGTAGTGATGTAAGATTGGTCATCCATCCAAGACAACAGCTCTGGGCGGTAGCTATGTATAGCTACGGTACCTTTGGCATATCGCACGTACTTGACCTGTTTTTTCTTGCGATCCGAAATGAAAAAGGACCTACTTGTTATTCGATGTTCGTGTCGGAATCAATAGCGTCTGAACCGAAGATCGGTATTACTCGATTGTGTCACAAGTAAATGTAATTTGTTGGTAATTCTGATGGGTAAATTGTGTGAAGTACTTTCTGTTTTTTTTTTTTTAACGCAAGTATAAATACTACTATATCTTCACTAGTATTTTTTTCCTTATTGACATCTCGTATACACACCGCCAAAATCTATCTGTTAGTACGTATGCGATAATCTTACTAATATTATATCCTACTAATATCCTTTCCTATCCTATCCTACTCCTACTATATTAATATTATAAATGCGAAAGTTTGTGAGGATGGATGGATGGATGGATGGATCTTTGTTACTCTTTCACGCCAGAACAGCTGAACGGATCTGGATGAAATTTGGCACAGAGATAGATTATAGTCTGGAATAGCACATAGGCTACTTTTAGACCCGGAAAAATGTACGGGTTCGTAAACCACGCGGGGGAAGCCGCGAGCGGAAGCTAGTTATCAGTATTTCTACCTTAAATTGCACCATTGGTCTAGTGCCCCCAAGACCGCTGAAGTGAAGTCCTGGGTTGAGGCAGAGGTTGAAACCATCAAAGTATACTTTAGAAAAAAAGTTTATCTCCAAATTCAAATTTATTTGACCGACTCATTGGTTTAGTGGTCGCAAGCGCTACTGCGGAGCGTGAGGCCCTGGGTTCGATTCCCGGGTCGGGCAACGTGTTATTGGATTTTTGTGTATTAAATTTCTTGGTAGCAGCACGGAGTTTAGAACTGTGCCCGGCCGATGGCAAGAAGCTCGCCACCTATTACATCGGCGAAATGTGTATGCACAATAGTACACCTCTGCCTAACCCTTCGGGGATACAGGCGTAATGCTATGCCATGTTATTTTCTAATTTATCTACTGATTACAGGTTCACCTGCAGCTCATATAACCTAAAACCTAGTAATTACTTATGTACATACATTCGGGTTTTACGATAATTGTTTAATTAAAATAAAACCGTATTGCTTAGATGTATTTGATTGTTTTTCGTTTACCGTTGGAGTTTTAATCAAATGTTTCGTCTTCGCTGGTTCGGAACAAAATAATCTTTCAAATAAACTAGGCAGCAGTTTCTTTGGATAGAGGTTTCTTTGGATGAAAGTTTATTCATTTTTGCACTAGAAAAAGTATTATAAAAAACTAGCTTCCGCTCGCAGCTTCGCCCCCGTGGTTTACGAACCCGTAC
This sequence comes from Shargacucullia verbasci, assembly GCA_947562105.1. Taxonomy (NCBI): domain Eukaryota; kingdom Metazoa; phylum Arthropoda; class Insecta; order Lepidoptera; family Noctuidae; genus Shargacucullia; species Shargacucullia verbasci. The sequence goes on from OX387306.1 coordinate 5,195,971, forward strand.
ATTTTCCCGGTATAAAAAGTACTATGTGCTGTTAGCAGACTATAGTCTATCTCTGTGCCAAATTTCATCCAGATACGTTCAGCCGTTCTGGCGTGAAAGAGTAACAAAGATCCATCCATCCATCCTCACAAACTTTCACATTTATAATATTAGTAGGATTAGTAGGATATTAATGTATTTTCGCTATGTATTTTTTCTTTGTGTACAATAAGAAATACTCTATCTATCTATATGTCGGATCGTCAGCATGGTGGGCGCTGTCGTCAGACATCATGCAGGCGTGTAGATGGGTTATCGAGCAGTCAAATACAGTAGAAAGTTATCAAATGTGATTTATTGGTGAACCAGGAGTTACAAACGAAACGGGGAACAGTTCCTTAGGGGTGTGCACGCTATGGCGGTCGCAACTCAAGTAAGTGCCGCGCTCGTGCCGCTCCCAAGGCTCCGTCCTAGTGCACGTCACAGTGGTGGGGGTAGTGGGGATGTACTTCCGCCACGCTCCGCGTCACCGACACGTGCACTGCGCTTCGTTTGAGTGTCCGTAATATTGACTGTCTCCGACACGGCCATCCTGCGTGGACCCACGTCCTCGTGGGTTTAATCTGTAACAACACAAACACAGCATAGTATGTTTGCCTCGGCCACTCCTGACCACAACAGTAACTCTCGATCCTTATTTTACTCTCTTACTTCTCTCAAAGAAATTAAAAAAACTTCAAATGGACTCAATAAACTTTCATTCTTTCTTAAAAAAATTTGAAACTAAAAATTAGGTCTTTAACAAACAATCTAAGTAAAAACAAGTTCTTAAAAGCTATACCTAGAGCAATCAAGTACCAAACTCTCACAGGTAACAAATCAAACTCTACATTTTATGAAATCAATAATCAAAACTCTAGGTCTCTCATTCGTGGCCTATGGCTACTATTAGCCCACACACACGCGCGTCCCAGGATCGCCGGGACCGCCAGTCAACCACTTGACCCTCTATGGTCTCTACAAGACCCGACCTCCGCCAGGGCCAACCGCGCACCGCGCATCCACGGTCTACTCTTCCTCCGAGTAGATTCCGACTTCTAACGGACTACGGCTACGGAATAACCACTGGTACGGTCGACCAACCGAACTGAGAACCTAGGCTTTTACTCTTCTGAATCTTCATCAACTTCGAATGGTACTTGGCCCTCTGGCATATTTCTAACTCTATCATGCGCGTACTTGTAGGTACGCTTAGAATTCAGTATACAGTCTTCTACATTCACAACCTATACCCTTTATATGAACTTTTACGTTTAGCCTATAAAATTGCGACTAATACTTTGCTTGACAAGAGAGCATTCAGCACCGGAATCAAAACAAACATTATACGACTCACCAGATTGTTGTAAACTGCCCGGTAACACCAGCTACTGCACAAGCATCTACGCGTCGCTCGTTCGTCACTTCAGTCACACCAGCGCGACCCGCGCCATCGCTGCAGTCGGCAGAATTCGAGCCGCTCGTGCTGCTGCGACGACAATGCAGTGCTGTCTCCGTTCTCGCCACAACGGCAACAAGTGAGTGCTTGGCTCCAGATGACGTAGTCGATGTGGACTTCTGAGGTGTTCTTCAAGACCCGAATTCTTCCATCTTCAGCAATACAAATATCAACCGTAGCACACCAAGCGCGACGAAAGTAGTGTACGAATGGCCTCGATCAGTTGCAACATGTTCCGCTGTTGTACCTCGTACATTGTGCGCCAGTGGGAGGCAGATCCTGATCCCACTTCTGATGTCGGATCGTCATCATGGTGGGCGCTGTCGTCAGACATCATGCAGGCGTGTAGATGGGTTATCGAGCAGTCAAATACAGTAGAAAGTTATCAAATGTGATTTATTGGTGAACCAGGAGTTACAAACGAAACGGGGAACAGTTCCTTAGGGGTGTGCACGCTATGGCGGTCGCAACTCAAGTAAGTGCCGCGCTCGTGCCGCTCCCAAGGCTCCGTCCTAGTGCACGTCACAGTGGTGGGGGTAGTGGGGATGTACTTCCGCCACGCTCCGCGTCACCGACACGTGCACTGCGCTTCGTTTGAGTGTCCGTAATATTGACTGTCTCCGACATATACATATATTAAAGTTGGTTGGTATCGTTTGGTGTCATTACGACTGTATTCCGCGAAAGGTTGGCAGAAGTGTAATATTGTACACTCTTATTTTGCCGACACCGTTATGATAAGGGACGAGCCTATTGAAATCGGACGGGGTACAACTCCCAAATCTGAAGTGTTACTGAGGATTTCCTAACTGAATAACATCATAACATTTTGAATGACCTGGTAATTGGACCCAAGACCTCACTTAGCAGCCGAACCAATGAGCCATTGCGGGACATGCTGCTATTGATGGGCAACGTACGGCTCAATAGCACAATTCTTCAGGGCGTGAAGATATGAAATTGACCCGGGTACGTCTTAAAACTGCGGCCAGACACCGGAGGACGGGCAGCAGCATCCTCTTACTAATCGGTGAGCCACTGCGATCCCCAAGCCGCCTGCCAAGCGTGGGGATTATGGCAAACCCCCCCTTGAGGGAGGCCGTCGTTCAGCAGTGGATGTCTTCTGGCTGTTGATGATGATGATGATGAAGATATGAAAACATTTAAAAATTGTTTTATTAGGAAACTAGTGGACCCTTTTCTAGATCTCGACAACAGCGCCACCTACCGGATCCAACAATGGCCCCATTAGTACAAAAAAATCATCAAAATCGATCATGCCGTTTTGGAGGAGACGAATTACCAACTCACATACAAATGAATTGAATGAAAATTAGTTGAACTGAATTAATTAATTTAAATTAAACTAAATGAAGTTAAAATTTAGTTTATGAACATAGCTTTAAGTATTACTAACTATTTATGGAACGTATTATTATCTATATACTTATAATAAAACTATAACAGGCCGTTGTTTGTACAACATCATAGATATTGGAAAAAAGCTAATATGGGGGGTCTTTATTAGACCAACAGCCAAAACAACAGTTTTTAGATGTTTTATCCGTCTGTCTATATGTATGTACACGCATCACGCAAAAACTGCTGCATGGAATTGAATGCAATTTTCACCAATGTATTGCTAGAGGTCTAACTTAAAATAGGCTCCATTTTACCGCAGGAAAATATCAGATTCTAAATTCCACGCGTATGAAGTCGCGGGCCACAGCTAGTAGGTACATAAAAATTGAAATATCGGCTTAGTATTGAATTTGTTTATTTTATTATGTAGCTTATTTTTAGTGAACTCTCTAAGCCGTTTAAGCTGTTTATCCCTGGTATTAACCTTAGTATTATTTTTTATAGATTCATTAAAACTAAAATGTTATTATATTTTGAAGTGGGTTGCCTTTTAACCTAATTTATCAAAACACATTTCTTTTTGTGAAAATTAAACTAACTCTTGTGACGTCAACAAAATATTTCAACCCGGCATTTCTTGTGAAAAAAAAACGTTCTGCTAGAGCATTAGTTCGCAAAGTGGTCCAGGCGGACCCCCAGGGGTCCACGGGAGACTCGACGGGGGTCTACGTTGGCGTGACAAAAAAATTGGGGTTTACCATTAAATTTACAATATGGTAGAAATGTAGCTGCAGGGGTCCACCGGAACCAGCTAAATTTTGAAAGTGGTCTATGAGAAAAAAGTCTGGGAACCTCTGTGCTAGAGTAATGTCTTTAAGAATTCAAATGAAACAACCATTTACATGGCACTTAAATTGTTCATAAAGGGACGCCTAATAAATCATAGCAAAGTACTTTGAACATTGTCGTACCTTAATTGCTTTAATTTTTATAGGTATTATGAAACTTTGGCACTTTTGTAATAGGTACCGAAAACTTCAAACATCTGGTCCAAAGGGCCTTTATTTAGTCGAATGTTAAATTTCGCCAATAGTTTACCTAAAGCTTATTGAGAAGTTAATTGGTGGCGTTATTGTCAATTTTAATTGAACAACTGTTTCATTGCATGACTCAGGGACTTTTAATGTTTGTATTAGTTTAATTGTATTCAAAATAGACGACACGATTGACTGTCGACGATTGGCTAAGCGATTAGCTTTCTGCGCTACGTGTCGCGGGTTCGACCCCCGCACGGAACAAATATTTGTATGATCTACAGATAGTTGTTTCGGGTCTGGTTGTTCGTGCATGTGACATGTATGTTTGTAAACTATACCCACGATACAGGAGAAATCCTAGTGTGGGGCAATGTAAAAAAAAAAATGCTTTCGTTGAGTTCAAAATTAGGTATAAATTTCAATTAGTTTTATACAGCTACTTTGTTATTACTTTATTTATTATTTACTCTTGAAATTTAAAGAACGCATTTAGCTGATATATTTATGGTAATCAATCAGGCAGTTTATCAGAAAGTTCGGAAACAAGACTTCGAAAACGGTTTACACACTTTTATTTTTAACAGTTTATTGAAAAATTTACAGACTTTTAGCAGCGTTAAACGAAAACTATAAAAATAAAATAAACTTATCGTTATCGTCGTCTTGGCATCAAAGCCGCCTTCTCAGTAAAAGGGGTGATAAAATAAACAGACAGATAGACGCCAACCTAATTTTATAAGCGTTCTATCTTGCCAATTTCGTTACAATACTCCAAAAAGTAATTCATGTATTCCACGCGGAATTCACCTTTTTTTTGTTTCGAGTACCAAAAATATTGAATGAGTGGATTCAGTTTTGTCTTCTAGGGAACAAAATGTCGTAGGAAAAAACATCCGTACGAAATATTCGAGAATAGACTGGGATTGCTTGTGCCTACTGTATTTTCTAGCGAGAAACATGTAAAGAATTTTGTGCACGATTTTGATGTTAAAGTGTGTTCATAAAAATGTATATTTAGTCGTCAAATTAAACTAGATTTTTCATAATACGCAGTTTTGGAAATGTCGGAAAATTTCAAATAGATTTAAAATCTTCATTCTACTCATAACCGGCTCCAGGTCCACGGGGAATAACTAGTTGCAAATCGGCTCTATAAACCACTTACAAGAAATAGATCGAATTACCAATCATCCTATATAATATATATATATATAGGATGATTGGTAATCTGTCTGACTGTCGACCTCCACTAGTTGGAGAGGCACGACAAAAAGAAGAAAAAGGGAAATACGTGCAATATATAATTTCTTTTCGATGCAAAATCATCGCAATCCAAATGGGAGCGGAACTGCAGTAAATTATCGAAATTATACCGAGTGTCGTTGCCATTCGTGGATAAATGATGCACTAGATTGTAAAGCCGCTCTACCAAATATTAAAGACAGGTGCTGGTAGACTAAAGGATACAAAAGCTGTGTGTGATAGTAGAGTTTTATGGTAAGAGTAAGGCAGTATTACTTAGGTAGGGTACGATAAAAAATCGACCCTTAAACGGGTACAAGTTGACACAAAGGGCCGATTTTTAAATCGTCAGATAACTCTTATCTGAAGAATGAATATTGCGAAAGTCGCTGTCAAATCGCAACATTTATTCAGAATTCCGAAAAATCAGGCGTAAAGCGAATAATTGCAGGTGTGTTTGGTATAGACATTTCCAGACTCGTTTGACTTACTGCGGCAGTTTATCCGCCTAGTGTGTTACGATTCTATGCTTTCTAACAATCATGGCTATCTTCCAACTATCATAAGCAGATTGGAGTTTATGACACTTCCATATTTATGTAAACCATGACTGCTGCGATTTCGTTCGTTGAATTATTAACTTTGACCTCCTTTTCATTCTTTAGGGGTTTAATCTTTTGAGAGTGTCGCAAACCAGCTGCTTACGTCAATTTGACACGAGCTATCGTTCGGGAATCGCTCGTGCCGAAGTGGAAAGATTAACCAGTCATGGTGAAAGCGAGGCTGACTACCCAGGGTGTGGAGGAGAGAGGTTGTTCCCTTGCATTGCTGGACAACTAAATGCCAAAGTTACCTTCCCGATCCTCGATCGATTACCTTTCTCCGAATTCTCGTAGTATCAAATTATTGTTATTTCTCAAAATGGAATATTGGCTGATAGTAGTCGAGATTTTCAGAGAAAAAATCTATACCAAGAGGAGAGAGACAGAGAGAGAGTCTTATAAAGAAGAGATCTCTAATAAAGATTTATGTCGAAAAGCAGGAGAATTGTCTCTTATCCAATTGTCAAAATATCTTATACCTACCTACCTACACAATTATTTTCTTTTAAGTTACATACATACTGTTAAAATTCTAATGCAGGTTTCATCATACAACTATATTTTGTTTTATAATTTAATATCCAGCGAGAAAATAGTTCTTATAATTTAATAAGCAAACAGTAGGTACACAAAGACACGATAAATCAACCTCACCGATATATCAAATAACATTACACCTAATTGAGCGAAAAGCATGAAGAATGATTTCCTTCGCGTGTACACCTCGGGTGTTATTCGAGCCGGGTGTATTTATATTGTGGCCGTTATACAGGGTGGGGTGATAAATCGTTGTTGTTTAATCAGAGCCTATCTGTGAGTTATGAGATGTCGATGCTGTGTCCTGTGTACTGGGAATTGTGGGGCTACCGTGTATTTAGATTTGAGTGGATTTGTTAAACTTTTAATCGGATTAATGTACATAGTATTATTGTTTGATTTGAATTCTGATGATTCTTTTTGATGTCTGTTTTTTAATCTGTCGTCAAAGCTATAAAGTACAGGCTGTCTTCATTTTAACGTAAACGAAGCTTGATTTGCCGTTGTAGTAGAATTTGGTAGAATATTGTCTCCCATTATGTACGCAACGGAAACATAAGGGAAAAATGAACGAACATTTGCGAAATTTTCTCCGAATATTAATAGTGTTCCATTTTTCATAGACCACACATTCAACTTAAGTGAATCAATAAATATCTTCTTTCATGCCCGAAACACATGTAATTTTGTATTGTATTTTAAACTCAACATTGTAATATTTAATAAACCTTTTTTTTTATTGTTTAGTACATATATACATAATATGACTGCCTTATTGGTTTAATGGTCGCAAGCGCGACTGGTGGGCGTGAAATCCTGGGTTCGATTACCGTATTGGGCAAAGTGTTATTAGGTTAGTACCTAATTAAATTTTAAGTAGCAGCACGGAGTCCGTATCTTTGCCGGTAATAGGCTCGCCCCCTGTTACATGGAACATGACCCTTAGGGTAAATAAGGCAAGATGCTGTTATGTCATTACCTACTTTAATGTCCTCTAATAGTCAGACGTATAGTTACCCTACTGGGCTATACAACTCAGTTGTATTATTGTGCGTGGACAGTTTATTGGTTAATAATGAATTTATAAACTGACGGCTTTTAGTTAGGGATGCAAATATCGAAAACAAAAACATCGATGTACACAAAACATCGCAGTATAGAAACATTGATGTTTTTTTTTTTTTTTAATTTAACGATCTATCAAATAGTAAAATTTTGTATATTATCTATAGAATTATCTATATTATTATAGAAATATTATCTATTGCTATTGAATAGGAAATATTGCTTTAGAATAAGGAAAGTGTAGAGTAGAGGAAATAAAATTACATTGAACAGCATTTTTTTTTTTATTAATGGCTGGCAAAATATCGATGTAAAGACATCGTAGGTATAAGATAACATTGATACATCGATGTTTTGGAATAGTGAACATCGATGGCGATCATCGATGTATTTTTACTGAAACTTCGATGGTTCAGAAACATCGATGTATCGTTTGCATCCCTACTATTAGTGGGCGGAAATTAACTATCGGCTTCCTGTCATAGAGTACACTGTACTATACAATTTCCGGCCATATTCAATAAGTACATCTAATAATTATGAGATAGAGAGACTCGTCAATACATACTTACTGATAAAGTATCCGATAGTAATCTAACAGATAAAATAAATGTGGCGATCGAGAGATCGATTGCTGCATCGTTACGTGTTGTAAGTTCGATTCCTTAACGTTCAACAGACCTTGCGACCTCAACAGTAAGACCAGTCCCCTATCTAACAACCTTCATAACACAATTACCCACCACATCATCATCTGCCTAGCCGTTTCCCAACTACATTGGGATCGGCTCCCAGTCTAACCGATTACGGCTGAATATCAGTATTTTACACGAAGCTACTGCCATCTGACCGGCAACCAATTACTGGGAGACACTGATACTCTAAAGTTAGACTGGCTGTTAGACTTTTTGAGCTGCTGAAACCCGTAACGACCGTCATAGGTTTTCGTATGACACCAGGGAACAACAGCTTAACGTGCTTTCCGAGGCATGGAATCTCGATGTGTGAAAAACGGTCACCCATCCAAGGAACGACCGCAACAAGCGTTGCTTAACCTCGCAGATCGACCGATATGCACGGTAGCTATGTAGCTACATTAGTAAATCTCACGTAGTAGGGGCAAATTCCGTGTTGCTAATGAGAATTTTTCAATCTGTCTACCCGAGAATTTAACCTAAAACCTCGCTGTGTAGACCTTGGGACCACTCAAAGTCACCGTACAGTACAGTATATATTTCATCCCATCCAAGACTTCACTCCGGTTACGTTGCCTTAACAATCAATCTAGCTACGCGGAAAGTCAAAGTCAAAATCAAAGCTTTTTATTTTAAATGGGCCTTTGCAGGCACTTTTAAAACGTTATGAATCTAGGCGCACGGTTCCAGTGGGTTGGTTCTATAGAGAAGAGACCGGCAAGAAACTCCATGGATATTCTTTTCAAAATATTGGTTTACAATGAGTTCAAGTTATTTTTACACTACTTCAATACCAGCCCCATATCTAACTACCTCCATAACGAAATTACCCACCACTACAATGTATTAATCCGATAGCTTCCCGTCCCTCTTGTCTATAGTACATCGTAGATGCATCAACCCAATTACCGTAACTACACCGTAACCGTAACTCTGTTACGTTAAAAGCCTTTCAGAAGAGATTGTAAACAACATTTCGGTGTTAGTTATCTTTACGGCAATTGCCCTTTATGGGACGAACAGAGGTTCAAGTGATATTGGCAATCTAAATAGCAATAGAGGTTTGGACAGAAGGCCAGATGGTCCCAAATATGATTCTAAATGGTCTGAGAGAAGGTCCTAGATCATATCCCAAATTAGATCTGGGGGTGCATCACGCCTGCATCCCCGAAGGGTATGGCAGAGGTGTACTATTGTGCACTCACATTTTTCGCCTACTGCCATCAATCGGACACAGTTCCAAACTACGTGCTGCTACTGAGAATTTCTATAGGTACAAAAAACTATAACGTTTGCCTCGACCCGAGAATAAAACCCGGGACCTCACACAACAGTCGCGGTTGCGGCCAAAAGACCAATGGCAGTTCGAGCCAGCTGTACCGTCAAATTCATATATTAATTCCTCTCATTGCTATCCCACAGTTGGGCGTGGGCCTCTCAAAATTCCAGAACTCGACACGACACGACACAACACAACACAATCATGTGAATCCGGCATCAAAACCTTGCTTGCAAAATTACAGGTCTCTGTTATCTGGCATTCAAGGCAATATTCAAGGGGTGTGGCTGTAATGGTGACCTTGCCATAAAGACCTTGGAAGGAGGGGTCGCCAACGAAACCGTTTTTGGGATCGATACCATTCCTTTTAAATGTGTTTATGGTATGTTTGTTACTAATGTTTAATTTTTGATACGTTGCATCTGTGTGTTATATAAGTAAATTGTATACATACGTGTATAAAAATAACATAGCATCACGCCAGTATCCCCGAAGGGTTAGGCAGAAGTGTAGTATTGTGTACCTATATTTCACCGATGCTGTTATTAACCCCCTTGTAATAGGGGACGAGCCTATTGCCATCATCCGGGCACAGTTTTAGACTCCGTGCTGCTACTGTGTATTTATGTACCGAAAAAAAAAAACAAAGTTATTTTTAGTTGCTTTATTGTTGCATTCATTGTTTAATAATAAGTTCCTGGGTTTGATCCTCGGTTTACTCATAGTTTTATTAGAAATTCCTAGTACGGAGTTGGGATTTGTGCCTGTTATAGAGTTTGTGCCTTAGAGTCGAATTACTGGGAGACCCTGATGTCTCCCAGTAATTCGGTGGCGGAGGTCAGATGGCAGTCGCCCTGTATAATACTGATATTCAGCCGCATCTGGTTAGACAAGGAGTCGACCCCAACGCAGTTGGTAAAAGGCTTAGCAGATAACGGTGATAACACGCTAATAGGGAATTAAGTATTGGCGAAATGTGGGTGTACAACAAAACACTACCTTCTGCCAAACTCTTTGGGGAATACAATTGTTCTTTGTTTGTTTATATATTTAACTAGCTTCCGCCCGCGGCTTCGCCCACGTGGTTTGCGGAACCGTACATTTTACCGCGATAAAAAGTAGCGTATGTGCTATTCCAGACTATAATCTATCACTGTGCCAAATTTCATCCAGATCCGTTCAGCCGTTCCGGCGTGAAAGAGTAACAAAGATCCATCCATCCATCCATCCTCACAAACTTTCACATTTATAATATTAGTAGGATTAAGTAGGATTCTTCTATACGTGTGTATGTCACTGAACTCCTCCTAAACGGCTTTTATGTATGTTTGAGTGGGTCCCTAGATGGTTTAGATTCACGATTGGACCCGGTAGGTGGCGCTGCAATCGAGTTCTACGTTCTGGCAAGGCTACGTCTATCGAGTCCACTAGTCAATATATAAATTACAATATTCAGCATTAAAAAGCGTAACCGTGGAGTTTATTGCCCGTTCATCACAATCGAAATCAACACTATGAAACGTGGCAACTAGAGTTTGACTATTCATAAGTGCCCGAATATGGTTTACATGAATATAATATCTTCATGAAAACCATTATAATTACCATATATGTAGACAAAAGTGTACCTAAAGGCGCGCATGAAAATGCTTCTAGCTGTATAAAGGTTCCAAAAGAGCGTGGTACGGAGGTAATTAATGTATTTGAACATGAAAAGGTTTGTCGATACAAGGTATAAAGTGACTTGCACTGTCACTTCAAATCCTAATCTTTTAAACACAAATTAAGACCTTGGTAGGGATACTATCAAGGTTAATAAATATAAGTGGATGAACACTGGATAGGTTGTCTTGGTAATTAATTAATACCAGTAGATATCACTGAAAAAAGACTTCGAAATTTATATAATTAGCATCTAGTGAAATAAAAGGTTGCATTACGTAGGTAACTCTAGTTGTCTCATCAGTCTAGTTGTACCAAGCGGGGCCACTGAGTGTGTAGTCCTTAGTTCGATACTAAGTGGAGCGAAAACGTTCTAACAGAAAATCCCACAAACACTTTGTTGTGGGATTTTTTGTTAGAAAATTCTCAATACTTAACAACCCGAGGTTTTAGATAGCCTTCTTTGACCTTACACGATTTTCAAGTGTCATAATCTTGAAGGAGAAGACAACCCTATTGACATCTACTGGCCCACGTATAAAACTCCGTGCTACTGAAAATTTCTGTACAGAAAAATCCCAATAACAGAAGTAAAGACAAGATTTACAAAAGTCTCTTGTACCAAGATATATGCCTGGCTTAGCCACAATCACTGATCTTAACTTCACCTGAAATCGTTGAACATTTATCACTCGGCCTAAATACGGGATTTTCGGCTTCGTTGGTGCTGGAAACAATGTTTTTTTTTTTATATAGGGCTTCCCCACACTTGGAATAATATCCGTATCGTTGGTGCGTTTACAAATTCATGTGTTCGAACACCCACACCCAGAACAACTGTAGGTCAAACACAAATTTGTTCTGTGCGGGAATCGAACCCGGAACATGTAACGTGTATATCAACTGCATAATCACAGCGCGAACTGTTTCAACAGAAAAAAAAATGTAAAAAATACAACCCAATATTTTTTTCTTTTTGCACAATGAAATTATGCGCAAATTAAGTCACACGCCGGATAAAAACGCCTATTTTGCAAGAAGGAGGATCGCTGTAATTAGGTTAATATGAGGGCGAGATGAACTGACCTATAATCAGATAATTATGATCTGCTGATGCGTTGCGATGTAACATCACATACTAGCTCAGCTTTTCTGCTAATTGAACTTAGTAGACAATGTGACTGCCTTATTGTTCTAGGGGAATATAGGGTCTAAGCTTCGATTCTAGCTCAGAAAAAGTATTGTAAGAAGCCTTTAAATATTTGAGATTGAGTATCTTTGATTCCCACAATATGACAAATATTTGTAAGCTCTTTAAATATCTACAGATATTTGTGTGGTCTAGAGATATTTTGTCAGATGTTAGGATAACGATTAACGATTTTATTCATAAGACATGTGAATTTTATGGCACTCATAACACCTAATACTAATGCTTATCTATGACTGAATTCTGGCATTTCAGTTTTTTTTTAACGTTGAACCTCTCTACTAAGTCTCCTTTACCGATGGGTACAGTCTGCAAACATATAAATGTCACACATACAACTTCTCGAAATAACTTTCTGTATATCATGTAAAAATTGTTTTTTGGGAATAGCATCCGCGACCCGTAGCTCCAAATCCAATCGTTTAGCCACTGCGCCAACTTTGTCATAAAGATTAATTTCATAAAATGGGTGGTTTAAAACAGGAAATACCAGTGTAATTTCATTTCCCGGCCTCCATTAATATCCGCTTTGCATAAACGACCTAATTAGGTCATGCCTTCAACAGTTCATAGAAACATCCTGCATAATATTCTAGTATTCTCGGTTATGGGAGCAAAAAGATTTTTTTTTTTTTTTGGGAAAATGATAACCTTACCTGTTATTCTACGCACGATGGATCCATATTCAAAAAAGGAACACGTTTATTTATTTATTTCATCATCATCATCAGCCAGAAGACGTCCATTGCTGGACGAAGGACTGCCCCAAAGGGGGGGTTTGCCATAATCCCCACGCTTGGCAGGCGGCTTGGGGATCGTAGTTGCTCACCGATTAGTGAGAGGACGCTGCTGCCCGTCCTCCGGTATCTGGCCGCAGTTTTAGGACGTACCCGGATCCATGCCCATGCCATGCGGGTTTATTTATTTATTTACCCATAATACACAACATTACAGAATGGACCAAGAAGTCGTGTAGCTCAAGACATATTTTTTACAATTGCTACTGAAAGTTACAATGCTATAACTATTTTACTAACGATCTAAATTAGACATAAAATTTAAAATTACAAATACAAATAAAAAAAAGATTAATAGGAAAACAAATATTAAAATAGTTCTTACGTATCTAACTTTTTTGTGCTTATGTGGTCACGTGTATTTTTTATCTAGTTGGACCCAGCCGGTGGCGCTATTATCGAGATACAGAAACCAACGAATAATAGAAAATATTTATGTAACAAAAAATAACAATTTGGTTACACAATATCTATTATTTCACATAACTTTAATGTTCACGTTACCTCGTTACATAAACAGACATTTTATACGCAATCCCTTTCTAAAAAAAACTCATCTGAAATGGACGCATTTACGTCCAATTTTCGCATTCCATTTTCCCCTAATCAGAACACTCCTTAAAAATTTACCGTTCACGAGAACACAATATAGGGAACGGAACAAAATTTGCGGATAGCGTGCGAAAACCTTAAGTAAGACGAATGGCTCTTGGCAGCTCGTGGAGGCTATTGTGTATAGGCATTTTGCGCTATTGTAGCCAAATAGGTTGGTACAAACCTCTTTGAATTATTTGAGACGATTTATTAGGAAATTTGACTCACACAAAGAAATGGGTATAGGTCATAAAAATATAGATGAAGATTTCTCAGGAAATTATATAAGCGTTCGAACATAACATAGCATCACGCCTGTATTCCCCGAAGGGTTAGGCAGAGGTGTTTGTGTGTCACGGAATTTGGAACTGTGCACGGTGAATTGCAATAGGCTCGCCACCTATTATATCGGACTCAATTACGCCATCAGTGATACGTGGGTATACTTACACCTCAAACTTAAACGCAAATTTTTTATTTGCTTTCCACAATGGTATAAATAGATGGTAAGTAAAATTGTATAGTACATCGTGGACCCTGTTGGGCACGCAAAAATTAGGAAAGAGGAAGAACAGTGGCAAGTAGGTACTTTTAACATTGGTAAGTAATTTTTATTTAAAGTATCTAGGTAGAATATATATCAGTAAGTATATCTCTGCCGAACCCTTCAAGGAATACAGGCGTAATGCTATGATGATCATAAAGAAAACATATCCAACATATTCCAACCTCAAACCAGAATTTCAACTACCGTTCCTTCACATGAATTAAGTCGCTTATTAATTAGCTCCGTAAGTTAATTAACATTCTTTAAACAAAGGCGAAACAGAATACTTCGTTACCCGAACATATATGATTTCATCCTCATATCAAAGAATCTAGTTATTTCATACACAGCGTCAGACTTTTGATTTTCTATAAGTTACGTAATTTCTGAAACATGTTTTACATACTGAAAATAATAAAACCTGTTTCTAATTAAAAAAACAAAGGCGTATTTTAACTAACGCAAAACCTCACACTAATTAGAATATAGAGTTAATAGCATAAAGTAATAAGCGAAACTTAAGAATTTTATTATTGACTAATTTTTAATTAAGAAAATGTTGTTGAATCTAGTAACAGGTACTTCAATTAGAATTGAGTCTTACTATCTTACACTAAGGTTTAATTTTTTATCACCCAATCGACCGTCAGTTTATCATATTTAAAATAAAGGGGCTCGTAGCTACATAGCTATCGCGCAGATCGATCGATCTGCGAGGTTAAGCAACGCTTGGATGGGTGACCATTTTTCACATGACGAGACCCCTCCGTGCCTCGGAAAGCAAGTTAAGTAGTTGGTCCCGGGTGTTATACGAAGACCTATGACGGTCGTTACGGGTGTCAGTAGCCCAAAAAGTCTGACAACCAGTCTAACCTTAGAGTATCAGTGTCTCCCAGTAATTGGGTGGTGGAGGTCAGATGGCAGTCGCTCCGTGTAAAATACTAATATTCAGCCGCAACCGGTTAGATTGGAAGCCGACCCCAATGTAGTTGGTAAAAGGCTAGGAGGATGATGATTTAAAATAAATACATCATCATACATACATCTCTAATATAAAAGTTCTTCTCCTTTAATTTAAAAGCTTAGTTCTCTAGCTTAGTTAGCTCTTTGTTTTCTATAAAATATAAATAAATCTATCAGTGATACCCTAGCGGTTGAACGTTTGCCTTCCACGCAGGAGGGTCTGAGTTCAAACCCGGCCCGCACCTCTGACTTTTCGCAATCATGTGCGGATCAGAATTTGATTATCACTTGCGTTTACGGTGAAGGAAACCATCGTGAGGAAACCTGCACACCTGAGAGGGCTCCATAAAATTCTTGACGGTGTGTGTAGTCCACCAACCCGCACCGGGCCAGCGTGGTGGACTAAGGCCTAACCCCTCTCGTTCGGAGAAGAGACCCTTGCTCAGCAGTGGGACAGTAATGGGTTGAATTTATTTATTTTATAAATAATATATTTATTATATAATAATATGTAGTATGTAAAAACACAAGTACTCAATTATGATGCAACGTTTTTTCTTTATAAATTGGAACTATTACTCGCCCATAGTACGCCAATAGACGGCGCGCCTATTGCTATCTATGGGCTAAACTACAACCACCGGGCTGCTAATTAAAAATTTCCTTAAAGACAAATCCAATAACACAGCCCAATCGTGAAAACAAATCTAGAACCTGCTACCACTAAAACTAGAAGTTGATATCTTTCAGTACAAAACTCTGATTGCTTTCTTGGCGTTCGCGTGACGCTTTCAAACGACTAAGGAAATGGAAATATTAAGTACAGCGTTTGCTTTGTACCTGATCGTATTTTAATTTCTTTCTTTGTACAAATATTTTGTTTGTTTTAATTTTCTTTTGAGATAATAAACTCAATTACTGCTGTATAACGCATGGCCATAGACATTACTGCGTATTTGAAGACTATATTATAAACTCGCTTAAAAACCTATAGTGACAATTAGTCACAGAGCAAAAAGTAAAAGCGACATCTATCGGAGTGATGTGATAACATAAAATACTGAATCGCTTTGAGAGCTACAACGATGTACAATAGTCAACATAACCTCACTTCGTTGGAGAATCCCCCCTTTCAACGACACCGCCATACCATTGTGTGTGTACCTGTTATGACCATACATTTATTAGATATATTATTTTTGTATTGTGTTTCCTACTGTAATATATATATATATGTATTGTAGTTGGATTACCAATAATAAATAAATAAAAACCACGTTCCTCCATAAACGGCGGAGGTCTGACGGCAGGCGTTCAGAGTAAAATACTGATATTTGGTTAGACTGGGAGCCGATAACAATATCATTGAGAAAAGGCTAGACGTATGACGATTCTCTTGTACTTTACTAAAGTATTATTCTTAACCAAGAATACTCAAAATGTATATTACAAAATAACATTTATACCAGCTGTTATCTATTCCAAAGTAAATTTATTCTCCTGCCTCACAGACGTAACACCGAGTTACAGTGACATGCCTAGCTTTACAATAAAACTCGAAGACGAGACCCCTAAACAATAAAGGCAGCCCAATTCAATAAGAGACTTCACTGAAATAAATTTCAGGAGAATAGAATAAGCGGTGTGTTTCATCAAATATATGCGGTTTTACGACTCGGTTTGAATGTTATTAGTTTTTGGATTTTAGTGTAATGTGAAAAGGGAGTGGAAATTCATAAGGGTAAGAGAATCGGAGACTTGTGTGGAAGAAGCAGAACGATATTCTGACTAACGTAATTGTACTCACATAATTGTTGTTCGAGATCAATGTATAAATTAATATTGTTTATTTAATTCCGAGTTAAAAAGAGTAACCGTGGAGTTTCTTGCCCGTTCTTCTCCATTGGAAATCAACACTTTGGAACGTGGCAACTAGCGCCTGACTATTCACAAGCGCCTGTAAATGGTTTACATGAATAAAAATATATTTGATTTGATTTGAAAACCCAAACAAGAACAGTCGAGTCTCGTTTGGGTCCAAAACTAATATATCTAGAACAAGGCAATTTTGACACCAGGTGTGAAAGCACGATCAGATTGTACCTAGTATATACATAGGTATATAACACGGCGATTTATATAAGGATCAGAAGTTTGCGACCGATCCGTTACCTAATTAATCGGCTTGCAGATATTGGGGTCAATTGGGACGCTTTTAGGCAATCAAGCGACTTGATGTATTAAAGTTGGGTTTAAGAAGACCTTTCTATTCGCTTTCATTGTCTTACAAACATTATAATATTATATGTCTGTTTCCAGGGTACCTTTCAGGCTTTTTTAAATCGGAATTTTACATACAATATTAATTTATACATTGATCTCGAAAAACAGTTATGTGAGTACAGTGTAGTTCAAAAGAGTCTAACTTTTGTAAGTCTGAAACTCGAACCTGATAATTATGAAAAATATATAACTTTTGATAAAATTGCCATGGCAGCTATGAGCTGACCAGTTCCAATAGATGGCACCAGTTTACAGGTACCTATAACGCGTTCATCAGCGTCGATTTGCTCAAGCATATTGCAGGGAACCCAACGATATGATGCACAACGCCACCATCACTGTGCACCATATTTACGTGTTGTAAACACATTTAAGTGTTCAATTCAAAATCAATGAAATACCGGCAATAATGATCGGTGATTTCAGTAGCATTTCATCAAGACGTGATTCAGTTTAATAATCACTATCGTTAATCAAAGTCAACAAGCTTGCAAACCAAACATGTTCTACTCACTCACTAATTCCAATTAACAATAGTAATCACAAAGTAATGAACTGGTAGACAAGACTTGAACATTTTGAGGTGAGCCGGTCTATTCGTTTGCTACTCTATTTAGCGCAAATAGTGGAATTTTATACCAATGTATTTGATTGAAGAGTTGAAAGTGTTTGAAAAGTTCGTTCATGACAAACTGATATCCTGAGGCCCTAGAGTAAGTTTCTTTCGACAAACTCGATTTAACGCATCGAACGCGTTCGACGGTCCAATTGGTGGAGAGTAAGAAACGGACCAATCGGAGCGCCGAACGCGTTCGATGCGAATCGACTTCTGTTAGTTGTTGTGTGATGTCGAATTTATGAAGTTCACTTATGTAATGATAAGTGTAAAGTTGGAAAATAAATAAATGTAACGGATTAAAACCAATTCCAAAATAATATAAAAATTACAAAAAAAATTATAACCAATTTTAGAAATCGATTATTTTATGGGCCCATCGATATAATTATGTAGTTACACTTAGGTATCGATAGAAAAATAATCACAACATTGACAAAAACAACTATATGTACTGGTCTTTGTACGAATCGAACCCGCAATCTGTTAGACAGAAAACTAATAGCTTACCTACTGTTCAAACTGTCGCGTTAATGTCGTTAATATTCAAAGTCAAAGTCCAAAAGTTTTATTTCAAGTAGGCCTTGACAGGCTCGTTCAAAACGTTGTAATTCTAGGCGCACAGTTCCAAAGTGGAGCTAGGTCCTATGGAGAAGAGACCGGCACGAAACTCCATGGATCACTGAACTCCATGGACTATTAAAGAATGAAACTAGTTACTAATACATACGAGTACAAAATATTCCAGGAATTTCAACGGAACATCCTCCACGAATCCAGACAGTAATGAATCACGGAGAATCGCACAATATGTCAAGATAAGAACAGGAGCAAATAAGGCCATTAGCACAGAACTTAAGTACGGAATGCCATTAAGCAATAACTAAACGACGTAACTGCGTGTTTCTGAACGTAACCTGAATACTACAAGACTAGTTTGTCAACAAGTCCTACAAACAAAAGTCTGAGTAACTGCAGGCTAAAGACTAATTACTAGACGTGTATTCTACCTCATTTGTCTAGCGGTCACAAGCGCGAATGCTGAGCGTGAGGTCCTGGGTTCGATTCCCGGGTCGACCAAAGTGTTATTTAATATTTCATGGAAATTTTCAGTAGCAGCTTGAAGTCTAACTGTTCCCGGCAGATGGCCCTAGGTTCGCTTCCTATTGCATGGGACTCAATAACGGCGAATGTGGGTATATATACAATAGTACAACTCTGCCCACACCTCTGCCTAACTCTTGGGAATACAGGCGTGATGTCCTTACGTTTTATTCACGAAAACTCAAGCGATGAGTTGCAAACAAACTTTAGCTCTGTCACCTTACGTCAATAACTCTCTCCCTCTCTATTCCCTAGGAATGAAAGAGACAAACTGTGAATACGCCAAATGGATTAACGTAAGATGGCGGCAAGGAATTATACATGATGCTGTCATCCGTCACGTTCACAGGCGGCCATTTGCAGAATATATACAGGATGTACCGCGTCGCGAATGTGTATTCACTTTGAAGATTTATTGCGTGCGCGATGGAGCCAAGTGTAAAGCAGGTGAAATGCGTGGAGAATTGTATGGATGAAGAAACCCATTGTAATATTTTTGTGTTATACCTTTATCTGTATACATATGAGGCCACGAGAACCATAGTGGCCTAACTACATTTTTTTACAATATCGAGTTTATGATTTATTACAGTTAATTCAATCAATTTTAACAATCTACTGAATATTTATTGAATCACTTTTAGGCCACCAACATTTTAACTGTAAGAAATCATAAATTTAATATTGTAAAAAATGTAGTTAGGCCTATGGTTCTCATGGCCTCAATTATATGCTTTTCATCTTAATTCTGTTTTATTTAGTTAGTTAAATAGAGCGAGCCTATTGCCATCTACCGGGTACAGTTCCATACTCCATACTGCGACTGAGAATTTCCATACTGAAAAACCCAATACCACATTGCTCGACGCGGGAATCGAACCCAGGACTACACGCTCAGCAGTCGCGATTGTGACTAGACTAATAAAGCAGTTATTGGAGTAAAATATTTTGATTGAAGATTTGAAGACAGGCGTAGGTTCAAGTGCGATTAATTCTAACTCATTATTTAATACCAGAATACCAAGTTCAGTCGCACCAGCATAGTAAGTACTTGTAATGTTTCACTCAGTCACATTAAGTAGCTGAGACACGTGGTATCATCACGTCATAAGCTTCATAAAATAAAGACCAGCTTATATGATGACTAATGCATGCTTGCCATCTATCGGTACATGTCAGCTCAATAAATAAACTCACAATCCTAGTTTCCAAAAAAAAACCATTACAAATCCAACTGCTTTCTACATGCGCAGTGGCTAAGCGATTAGCTTCCTGAACTACGTGTCGGTGGTTCGATCCCCGAACGAAACAAATATTTGTATGATCTACAGGTAGTTGTTTCGGGTCCGATTGTGTGCGCATGTGACAAGTATGTTTATAAACTGTACCCACGATACAAGAGAAATCCTAGTGTGGGGCAACGTTTTTTTTTTAAACAGAAATAAATTGTGTTCCATACCTTATACCCCAGCCAGCACGTTCTATTCCATTTCTGTTTTTGGGCCACATAACCCGGTTCTCTCTCAACACAAACAACAAAGTCGTTAGCGCGTAACGGGTTAACAGGATTGAAAAGTTAAAGTTTCGAACTTTCGGTTCCTCTTTTAATTATTCAGTAATTTGGAACGATCAAAACCACACTTTTTACTCCTAAATCCATTTAAAATTCGCACAAATTTTTACTAACAAATGCTGTGATAAAAAAATATATTTAAAGTATGTATTCCCCGAAGATTTACGACGAGTTGCACGATTGAACACCCTGATTTCGCTGAGTAACACTTTCCTCAACCAATTGAACTCAGGATGTAACGCTCAGAAATTCCGCTTGCGACCTAGGGGCCATCGTTTGTTTGTAGACGGCAACAGGGTCGATACCTAGTACCTATAAATTCAACCCATTACTGTCCCACAGCTGGGCAAGGGTCTCTTCTCGGAATGAGAAGGGTTAGGCCATAGTCCACCACGCTGGCCCGGTGCGGGTTGGCAGACTACACACACCATCAAGAACTTTATGGAGCCCTCTCAGGTGTGCAGGTTGCCTCATGATGTTTTCATTCACCGTAAACGCAAGAGATAATCAAATTCTGATCCACACACAATTCCGAAAAGTCAGATGTGCGGGCGGGGTTTGAAATCAGACCATCGTCCATGGAAGGCAAGCGTTCAACCGCTACGCTATCACTGCTTTTTAGTACCTACATGTGACTTAATAATGAATCTCGGTGTACTGACACTTCTGCCTAAGCCATCGAGGAATACAGGCGTGATACTATGTTGTCTATGAAAGTAAATTAAGTGTCTCTTCTATCGTGTCGGCACGAGCTATTACATGAGTTTGCAATGGTGATATCTAGGTTGACTTCCCAGGATACTCCGAATGATCTTAGAAATCTTCACACGTTGCAGCTCTATCCTTGCACCCTAAAAATATATATGATTGTATAATACATATCGTCAACTAAGCTACTCATCAACCAATTTCAAGGTTTACTATTTCTTGTGAATAACACTTTGCCCGACCCGGGAATCGAACCCAGAACCTCAGGCTCAGTAGTCGCGGTTGCACAAACAAAAAGACATAGGAAGCGGTTAAGGGCGGGCGAGTTACTCCTGTCCATACTATGTTTAACGTTCAAAAAGTACTAGTAGTATAGTCTATTTTGAATAAACGAATTTTGAATTTTTTGAACCTATGAATAGGTCCTTTCAAAATGTTTTTGCCACTCAAAGCTACATTCATAGATGAAAAGCAAAAGTTTTGGTACGGTATCACGCGCAGTTGTAAATGCGATATATAACAAACTTTGGTCATGTTCATGTATTCCCCACAAAGTTGATGCGGGTGACTAGCGTAATATTTTGTTTGAACCAGTGGTCCCTTTTCAAAAGTGGACTCGGGTGTTTTTTTTATGTTAGCTAGAAACAAGCTGGGGGCGAATCTCTCGTGATTAAATCGGGATAGATATATCGATAAAACATGGCAGAAAGTACATATTTTTACTGCAAAGTTAGGTCTTACGAAATCGGTCACGAAATCTTGTATCTGAAAATATCTATAACGATAGATATATTTATTTTGTTAAAGCTGTGAAAATACAATCACTACATCACTACATATTATAAAACAAATATACAACTGAACGGATTTTCATACGAGTTTTCACCAATGGATGGAAAGGTAGGCGTATATGCTCTGCTACCCGTGCGAAGCCGGGGCGGGTCGCTAGTGAATAATACAATAATTGTATAAGGTGTTATATGGACCAAATCGATATCATAACAACGTGTCAGATATCGATATCCTACTTATTTCCGAATTCTCTCCACTTTAACATAATTTAACAGCAACACGTCCGTATTCCATTAAAAATTTGGTAAAGGTTAGTTCTACAACCAAATTTCGCCGTTGCCGTAATTGACACGGTTGGCGCAGTGGTTAAGCGATTAGCTTTCTGCCCTATGTGTCGCGGGTTCGATACCCGCACGGAACATATATTTGTATGATCTACAGATAGTTGTTTCGGGTCTGGTTGTGTGTGTATGTGACATGTATGTTTGTAAACTGTACCCACGACACAGGAGAAATCCTAGTTTGGGGCAACGTTTTTTATAAAAAATAGAAAAAGAAGTAGTCTTATTTATTTAGCACAATTCCCGGCTGCGACAAAGAATTTTCTAATTCAAAAACCCATTAACAATTTTCACGACCTGGGGGTCAAACGACCTCGCGCTCAACACCCGCGCTTGCGACCACCAGAGCAATAAGCCAGTTGTAAATTCAATGCCATACAAATTCACTGTAACGTACCTCTGTCATGAAACGGATATACAAAAGGACTTTAGCTTTATAAAAAGGTCCCTTTTATCCGGGAACGATCGATTGGCTCATAGATTTTAAGAGCTGGGGTCACCATCAATCACTGACTGACCGGGACGGTCCTATTTTTAAACATTAATAGCCGACCCATCGGTTTCTGAAAAATGGTACTATTTGCTTATTTGAATACGCTATTTATCTTCGCGGTTACCTACAGCTATGGGTTGAGCAGATATCGAAGTGGTATAATTGTGCGTAATTAAGCTTACTGTACTATATTATAGGTGTACTATTCATCATCAGCCATAAGACGTCCACTGCTGAACGAAAGTCTCCCTCAAGGGGGGGGGGGGGGGGGTTTGCCATAATCCCCACGCTTGGCAGGCGGCTTGGGGATCGCAGTGGCTCACCGATTAGTGAGAGGACGCTGCTGCCCGTCCTCCGGTGTCTGGCCGCAGTTTTAGGACGTACCCGGGTCAATTTAGGACGTACCCGGGTCAACCGGTGTACTATTATACACCTATATTTCATTAATGCTGTTATTAAGTCCAATGGAATAAAGAGTAAGCTTATTTGCCATCTACCGGACACTCGAGAATTTCTTATCATTTATTACCCTCAGCAGTTGCGCTTGCGACTATTAAGCCAAAGAGGCAGTCAAACTAACAAAAAAACAAGATAAAACCTACCACAAAGCTAGTATTAAGTTAGTTAGTAATAAATTTGCGGCTTATCTGATTTTACGTCTAAGAAGAGCCTTGACCTGAAAATCTTCAACTAGATCTAGACAAACGGAAAAGCCGGTGCGTGAGTCGTTGTCATCAAAACGTTTTATACAAAAACGTGGAAGGATTTAGAGTTGGTACTCAAGAAACGGTGTATTTCAGAAGAATATGAATTTTCACTTGCAAATATACTAAATTTTGTTTTTTAACTAGCTTCCGCCCGCGGCTTCGCGTGGTTTACAAACCCGTACATTTTCCGGGATAAAAAGAAGCCTATGTGCTATTCCAGACTATAATCTATCTCTGAGGCAAATTTCATCCAGATCCGTTCAGCCGTTCTAGCGTGAAAGAGTAACAAAGATCCATCCATCCATCCTCACAAACTTTCGCATTTATAATAGTAGCTTCCGCTCGCGGCTTCGTCCGCGTGGTTTACGAACCCGTACATTTTCCGGGATAAGAAGTAGCCTTCGTGTTATTCTAGACTATAATCTATCTTTGAGGCAAATTTCATCCAGATCCGTTCAGTCGTGAAAGAGTAACAAAGATCCATCCATCCATCCTCAGAAACTTTCACATTTATAATATTAGTAGGATTAGTAGGATAAACTCAAAACATATAAAGCCTATTTACTTAAAATAGTTCCGTTTATGATGTAGGCATGTGTTTTCACAGACGGACTGTCGACATTCAACCTCTGTGAGGATGAAATGGGGATTCAGTGTTTTTATAAAAATCTTTATTGCGGACCGAGTTGCGGGTACAGGTGTCTTATTTGTTAAAGAATTCCACGGTTGAAGAAATAACCAAAATGGCGGAGTAATATGTGAGACTTTTGAAATATCTGGAGGAGCCATTCTTCGTTATTTTCCCGCAAAAGAGAATATTTGAGAGCTCGTAATTTAATATAACATTTATAAGCTTGTGACGTCATAATCTCAGTGGTGACGTCTCTGTATTAAATTTATTTTCTTGTAAGCATTTTAAAATGCTTAGGTATTACTTTAAATGTATTTTCCACTAGATATTACAAATAAACTCAAATTTCTCTGACGACCATAGATCGAAAAGGCAGGGTAAAATTACGTAAACTTCAAAGAAGTAATATATTATGTAGAGTGGATAATACCTCCCTCTGAAATCGCAGGATGATGATTAATCAATGAGTTCACAACGTTTTCTTTAGCCCGACAGCAACAGCATTATTAAGCTAATTTAAAATAACAAAGAGTGGCCTAAGACAGTGTTCCGCAAAGTGTGTGCCGCAGCACACTGGTGTACCGTGGTCATTATTTGGTGTGCCTCGGAAAAATAAGGTTAATTACTAATAAATATTGGTTTGTTGATTATTAATAAATATTGTTTTGTTGAATTATAATATACTAGTTTCCGCTCGCGGCTTCGCCCGCGTGGCTTACGAAGCCGTACATTTTTCCGAGATAAAAAGTAGCCTATGTGCTATTACAGACTATAATCTATCTCTGTGCCAAATTTCATCTAGATCCGTTCAGCCGTTCTGGCGTGAAAGAGTAACAAAGATCCATCCATCCATCCATCCATCCTCACAAACTTTCATATTTATAATATTATATTAGTAGGATGTTGATTAATATTATTTAAAAACTGATTTTTCATTTATGGTGTACCTCGAAAATTTTCCAATTTTCTAGATGTACCTTGAACACAAAAAGTTTGCGAAACACTGGCCTAAGTAATATTGAAGCGATAAAAAGTGCACACCCTACCTAGAAAGCTAGGGCATAATCTTTAATGCCAGTGAGGCACTAGTAAATCACTACATAATAGCACCCTAGCTTGAATTACTGACAGTTTGACTGTACAATGGTATATGTACGAAATCACTGACCGATCACGGAATGTTCAAACACTACATTAAAAAGATTTTATTCTAAATGATATTTTTCCCTTTAAAAAACCAAAAATATTTTTTTAAGATTCTATCTATATGGCGATTCTGTATCTCACATTATTACGTATGTATTTCTTGAACAGATAGGTAGAGGTGTACTGTTGTACACCTTATTAAATCTATGTACCGGACATATTTCTAAACTCCGGGGTACAAAAACAAAAGCAACTCGTTGTAATAAAATGGTAGTAACAACTCTGTTTAGCTGTTTTATTTGAATTTCGAACATGACGACTTCTGTTATAATGCATCAAAATTATGAAGACTTTTTTTTTTTTTTCTAGAACTTCTTCTATTTTTTTTTTTTTCTAGAACTATGTCGTTGGCGTTACGTTTATACAAAAGTACTTGTTTAGTAGCTTGCGTGCCCGTGTGACTTATATACGAGTATATATTGAGCGGCCCTCGGAGACTGCAAATTTGGGATTATGTTTTTTATGTGAGAAATCTATAAAAAAGGGGACGGAAAATTTAAAAATAAAACCTGAAGACAACAGCTAAGAACCATTCAAATAAAAATAAAAAACATCCAAAATTAATCAAGACGTTTATAAGGAGAAGAATTACGGACACACTCACACCGGAATTTTATATATAAGGATAAGCCAATTAATGTGTAAACAAATAAATAACATCGCACCCAAAGCATGACGATCCTACAAAGATCCCTATTACTTCAGACACGTTCCCTCTTGACGGATTCGCTTCCAATTACCAAGACAATTTACAATGGCGGCCCCTCCATTTGTGCGCTGCCCAATTTGGCTAAGGATTGAATGTGCGCACTCGCGCTGAATTATGAAACGTAGATTTTTTATTACGTTGCATAACAAAACACCTCGCTATTTCCCGAAGGGCTAGGCAGAGGTGTGCTTTTGTATATTCACATTTTGAAAACACCGTTGAGTCCCATGTAAGAAAGGTCGATCGGCAGCGTATTTACGTAAAAAAGGCGACAGTAGCCTCATTGTCGGCCAATATATATGAATATGACACAAAAATGACGTTTGACAGTAACTATCGCGCCATCTACGCCTGTCACAAACTGATTGCTACGTCGGTAATTAGGCTGTCGGTCGATCTTTACAGTTTTAAATTTCAGGCTGCTACTAAGAATTTACTTTCAAAAATCCTAATATAATTTTTAACCTAGAACCTCACGTTCAACAGTTACATCTACGGCCTATCAATGAGACAGTACGGCTGAAATATGTAAGATTGTAGTACCAGCAGGCGTACTTCAGTCGCAGCGGCGCAGGCGCGGTCGCAGCCAAAGATTTGGGGTCATATGAAAAGTAAAGTGACTTTGGGGGGGTCATATTAAAAGTGAGCATATTAGAATTTACTTAAAAAAATAATTACAGATAATATTATAAATAAAAAAAAACTTATCTATTTTTAATTTTATTGTATTATTTTAAGTAGGAAATTCATAATTTATTTATATTTTCGTAAATTGTCTTGTAGCGACTACTACTCGATCATGGCAAAAAGTAAAGCGCCATCTATCGGAGTGAAGCTACAACATCAAACCCTGAATCGCTCTATGAGAGTTTACAACGATTCTAACACATATACGAATGTCCGACATCAATCGTCGGGCTTCGGCCCGCCAGGCTAACCACCTTGCCTGGTCGGAGAATCCTCCCTTTTCAATGGAGGAACACTATACCTCGTTCCCCCATAATCTATTTTTGAGGAGGTTTGTTTGACGTGTACGATTTGGGGAGGGGTCCGCCCAGTCGAGCTCGTAACATGGAATTCAACTACCACTGAACAACATCCAAATAAGATTATTTTTACGCGACTTTTTTACGGTGTTTTATGTCATTCTTTATGCCCATCCCAATGCGTCGATTAAATACGGCCTTAAAAATTATAGCAGTTTTTATTAGGGTCATTAAAGGAAGAGAGGCTTTGAGAAAGCATTGGGAGTTTAATTTTTAATTTGGATTTAAATTTAACGTCTGTAATTTTTTTTTAACGACCTCTGGTATTATTTGTTAGGCATAGGTATTCCATAATACTGGGCTGGACTGAATTAAAATATTCGAATATACTAGTTTCTGACTGTCATAGAATCCTACTAATATCCTACTAATTCTATGCTACTAATATTATAAATTAAAAAAATATATATATAAATGTGAAAGTTTGTGAGGATAGATGGATCGATGGATGGATGGATGGATGTATATATGGATATTTGTTACTCAATCACGCCAGAACGGCTGAACGGATCTAGATGAAATTTGACACAGAGATAGATTATTCTAGAATAGTACATAGGCTACTTTTCATCCCGGAAAAATGTACGGGTTCGTAAACCACGCTGGCGAAGCCGCGGGCTGAAGCTAGTCATACATATACCTATAATATTATCATTTGAAACACCTCGACTCGTCGTGCTTGCAATTACTATACCTTATGGCAGAAAGTAGGGAACTAGACTACATTTGACGTAATATACTGTACACGTTTCAAAAGTTGAGCTCACATGGTGTCACACACACATACAAAGACCGACGGCGACGTATACAAATTAGAACATTTTCCTTTAGTGAGCGAGGCGTGACGTCACACATCCCATTCCGACGGAGAAATATTTGAGCGCTTAAAACATTCTTAATTTCATTCGTTTGTGGGTTCGTCTGGTTTGGTGTTGTGGTCTTAGGCCCGACTATAGGGCACAATTCTGGCTTGGTTAGAGTACAGATCGATAATGAAATAATACCTATATATTATAGAAAAAACATAACATAATATAGCATCACGCCTGTATCCCCGAAGGGTTAGGCAGTACACCAAAATTTCGCCGATGCTGTTATTAAGTCCCATATATAAGGGGCGAGCCTATTGCTATCAATCGGGCACAGTTCCAAGTTCCATGCTGCAAATTCTATACAGAATAACCCAATAACACTTTGCCCGGCCCGGAAATCGGACCCAGGACCAATGACGTAGCTTAGCTCAGCTATTGAAAAAACATGCCACATATCGCTCGCTTGCCTTTTCACGAATTCTCGTTATACCAAATTGGAAGTAACTCTAATCTTTCAAAATCCTATACTAGTTGGATACAGTTGAGATTTTAAAGTAAATATTCTATAGATGAAAAGTATCTAATAGAAATATATTACGACTAGCTTTTGCCAACGACTTCGCGTAACCTACTAAATTATATATTGCATATAATTTATAGCCTACAGCACTCGGGAATAATCTAGCTTTCTACCTTGTAAGAATTTTTAGAATCGGATCATTATTTCCGGAGATTACCCCTTTCATACAAACTTACAAATTTTACCTCTTTATAATATTTGTATAGATGAAGCTGACATACCTTTGTGAGGTAATAGCCTGGAAATAGATAAGAATAATAAAAAAGAAATATATGTGGAAGCGCGTGAGAGCCTCCCTGAACTTGGGGTAATAGGTTAGATTCGCAAATCATTCATATTATATTCTCAAGAACAACCCGCATAGGATACAGAAATTCTTACCCATTTATAATATTAGCGACAAAGAATATTCAACTTTGTCAAGCGATAAAATTGTTTTAGTTCACTCCGTAACAGAATAATTCAGTTAAGAGTCCCCCAGAGTGGGGAAGTATTGTCAGTTTGCAGGTACCATGACAAAATTCTGTTAAAAATGTTCGCGGCCTCGAAATATGAGGGTGATAAAGCGATTATTATCCCCCGCGCGTTGTTAAAGTTTAGGATTACCCCCGTTTTGTGTGAAAAGTTATCTGCGCGTTACCTACACGGTACATACGGCGGGCGATAAAGGAATCCTTTAGAATTTAAACAAAATAAAAAGAGCTGGGCGGAAAATTCTGAAGAAACTTTAGTCTAGAATTTTTCTGACCTATTTTTAGTAGGAACAGGTTAAATAATAAATAGAGCGGGATTGTCCGCTCACCACGATGAAGATTAGTTAGACTAATTTTATAAAAACAATTCTGTTAGATAAATACCTCTTTTCATCGACTTTTATATCAAGTATATTTTATAAAATTCAGATTAATGTATCACAATTATTATTAAATATCTGTGCGACCGAGCGCCCGCTAGGGACAAAATAATAACGATTTTTTTCCAGCGATAGGACCTAGCTAGATCGATATTTTGCCCCCGAAAATCACATCGATCAAGATCACGGTTAGAATGATATAATTATATAAATATTTCTCGTATAGGATTAGCAATTTTGTTTAAGTGTACGTACCTATATTGCTTTCTTTAAGAATGAGTCTCTTTTAAGGGTAAGCGAAGGTGTATTTTTTTTAAACCTTGCCCCACTCTAAATTTTATCCTGTATTGCGAGTAAAGTTTACAAAAATATATTACACATGCAACACACTCTGACTGGGGCCTGAGATATTTGTTCCGTGCGGGACTCGACTCCACGACACGTAGCGTAAAAAGGTGATCGCTTAGTCACTGCATCAACCATGCCGTATATGTGAGGCGACAAAAGGGTACGTCTTTTTTATTTTTTTATATTTAAAAAAAAACTTTGCCCCCACTAGGAATAATTCCTGTATCGTGGGTGCGTTTACAAACACATATATTCACATGGGCATGCACCCATTGCCGGAACAACTACCTGTAGATCATACAAATATTTGTTCCGTGCGGGAATCGCGACACGCAGCGCAGCAGTCGATCTCTCAACCACTGCGCCAACCGTGCCGTCAGACGTAGACGCGCAGACGTGTTTCACTACAGATAATATTGTCATTACCGTTACGGAACGCGAAAGTGTCATCAACACCCTTCTTTCCTCTCACACACACATTTCATCCCGTCTAGTCTGTCGACTGCCTCAATGGTCTAGTGCTCGTAAGCGCGTCTGCAGAGCGTGAGGTCCTGGGTTCGATTCCTGGGTCGAGCAAAGTGTTATTGTTTTTTTCTGTAAGAAAATTCTCAATAGCTGCACGGAGTCTGGAAATGAGCTCGGTAGACAGTAATATTCACCGGCTAGTCTATTCTTCTTAAAAGGTTTGTTTTATCCAAAAAAAAGCACTATTATAGTATAAGAACATTATTCTCCACAACAAAGTTATTTTTAAACCAAGTTAATTCTGAAAGAAACGTTTTTAGCATGCTAATCTTACGCTCCAGCTCCAGCCGAGAATTCCAATTAATTCTATTCAATTTCGTGCTATGCCGTCGGCATTATTTAAAACTGAACTCGTTTCGGGAATACCTGTATTACGTAGCGTCAGCAAAAATGGTGAGTCATTAAGTGACTGTGCATTTCAGAACGGTGGAGGCCGTTTGGAAAGGCGAATACATTTTAGAATACTCACAATGCCTGTTAACGATAATAGCACAGTAAAAGTGAAAATAATGTTCACGTTAATGATTAAATCGTGGGCCAAATGAGTACTGCTTAGATCGATCGATCAGTGAGGTCAAGTTCGATCGATCATGTCTTAGGTGGAGACGCGATAAGCTACCATCAAAAGCTGTGTTACAAGCCATCAAAAGATAGAAATTTATCGGTTATACCCTAAAATTTGGTCTCCTTATTTGATGTGCAGGCAGAGAAAATATGGTAATATAGGTTGATACTGTAATTAGACTGGAAATCATGCCGAACATAACTGGGAAACGGCGTTTTACTTAAACTTAGAAACTGATTCACATCCGTAATAACTCACAATAAATTAAACAAAATATACTTTAACAAAGGGTGTACCGCCGACCACCTCTTTACTTACCATCAGGTGAGATTGTGGTCAAACTTTAGCCTACCATATATGTATATAGCTAGGAAAGGTCCGGTTCAACGTGTCACTAGTTGTCTGAAATTTCTGGCCATTTTAGCGCATTTAAATTGTGTCCTTTGTGGGACTGCCCTTAATAAATTTTCTTTATTTTCATTATTTCTTCTTTCTTGATAGCCATCTCTGTCCCACGATAAAGTTAAAAAAACTGGGGTCCTTCAATTCACACGTCTATTCGAGTTATTAATTACTTACATAAACCAACGATCTTCTGTTTATTTAATAAAACTGATTGCAAAAAAACTTATATAAACCTTACCAGGATATAGTGATTTCTAGTACTTTGTGTAGAATTTCATTAAACGCATAGAAACCTTCGAAGGGTTCATACAAACTTACCTGAAACAAAGAAAAATACACACATTAATAAAACATACATAACATAACATTTAACTATCTACATATAACTATCTTTTTGCTCGAAAATGGAGCGGCTGTCAGTCGGCCGAAATACATGGAGTTTCTTGACCATACTTCTCGGTGGAACTACATCTCTATGGATCATGGTCACTCTTATAGGGTCTAGTTATTCAAATTCATATAGTAATTGTAACTGCCTATTTATGTTCCACTGCTAGACACGGGCCTCTCCTCATCGATTTGAAGGGGTCTAGAGCATACTCCAACACACTGCTTCAGTGCGGATTGGCGGAGGTTGCAGGCAGTGGCGTGCGCTGACACTGCCTGCCTACCCTACATAACTCAGATAAATATTAATTATAAAATATTCGAGGCAAATCACATACATCATTATTTGATCGACAAGACGACGAACCAATACTAACCTGCAGTAGGTATTTTTGGTAAATAAGCGTTTAAAATTTTCTGCCTACCCTGTCTAAAATCTCTGTGCACGCCGCTGGTTGCGGGTATCAGATACTTGCGCCTTTGTAATGTCTTAACGATTATTGTGACTGACGGCTTAACGTGCTCTCCGAAATATGAATTATAAGACTATTCATAAGAGTCAATCGATCTTTTTGTGATACAAAACGGCACCCACTGATTGTATGGCCTTCTTTCTGTCAAAAAAGTCAAACCCATCAATGTACTTACTAGAAAAGTCTGTATAGTACCTATACATTTATCACAAACTTCATAAACCGTTATTCACAAAAAAGGGGCAAAATACCCGCATTTTTGCAGCAAGGGATAAAACAACAAGCTTTTGTGCTGACGGTATTCAGCCTAACAATCCGTGACCGCGGGGTGAACTAATGATCTGTCGCGGCTTCACTTACGTCGTTCAAAATAAAATGAAGCCACCAAAAATATCCGCTGGTTGATATTTTGAAGCATGATCGTACAAAATTCTTGCACGTCTTTTGGAGAGGGTTGCTTGTTCACATCACGTCGGGGTTACCAATTTATGTGTTTGGTTGATACTTAATAATTTAAATTCAAGGGTTAACTTAGGCCCAATTCGCTGAGTGTAGGTATAACATATACCTATGTTTAAGACAAAATCATTCTCACAAACAGATCCAGCATCACAATCAGATTCAGCAAATCCTCTTGTCTGTCCCCAGCAACGCCCTAAGCCGAGGTTCGAGTCCCACTATGGGACAACCTTAGCAGTGTTGCTTAGTATTATTTAATTTGCTCGGCTGGAGGCCCTTCTGGTCTCGCCATTTGCCCGGTTAAGCAGTAGATGCTCCCTGAGCTAACTGCGACAGGCAACTCACAAAAAAAGACAAAATCATTCGTTTAACACGGACTTTTTGAGTAAACGGTCGTTTTAATTTTAAACGTCTGTTGAAATGTTGGTGAAGATAGTCTTTATTAAAATTACATTAGAGTTTGATACTGTTTATTTCTAACTAATAATAGTTAGGTTAGCCAGTCATTATTTTAGCGCGGCGAGTAATTAAACTGCTATCTTTTGCTTTAAATTTAGGTTATGTCACAACGATCTATAATATAGTAGAATAATTTCCAAATTGGTTTTTCATATATATTATCATGTGAGGTCGTATTTACGATTCGTGGTTCAAATGTTATTGGGTTTTTCCAGTATGGAAATTCCCATTAGCAACTCCAAGTTTGGCACTGTACCCGGTAGATGGCAATACGCTCGCTTCCTATTAAAATTAAAGGTATGATTCATTCATCAAACAATTTATCCCGTCACCTACTACCAGGGACACAGAAACTAACACATGTGTCTTCTACAAAACAGTTTCTCTCATTGATAATAAATCTACGAGCCTAAAATAACATTCAATCCATCATCATCAAACACTCTACCCGTCCTTATCCTACCAGGGACACAGAAACAACAATGTCTTCGCAAGTTTCATTACATTGAGTAGTCATTACGCTGATGGAAGCTTACGGAATTAACTCACCCGGCCATGGTTACCAAACGCCGTAAAAACTACATATATTACATTAAAAAACTAACTACTTGCAATGCTGTTGTGTTATCTAATGCGATTGAATTTTATTTTTAAAGTATCACGTTGTATTTTTAAGCTGGTTGTTTACTTCGAAAACCATCTTGGGAATATTTTTGTTACTTTGTATGCTGAGAACATTTTTAGAAAACATTTCCACACACTAGGAATAACTCCTGTATCGTGGGTGCGTTTACAAACACATATATTAACATACACAAATACCTAGACCCGAAACAACAATCTGTAGATCATACAAATATTTGTTCCGTGCGGGAATCGAACCCGCGACACGTAGCGCAGCAGTCGATCTCTCAACCACTGCGCCAACCGTGCCGAAATATAAAAGCTGTGGCTTAATCGTGTTATGAAAATGCTAGAGGTGCACGCAAACAACCTCTCCGAGTTACAGAATCGGCTTCTGCACTTTTCTATAGCATGTAAAGATTTCATAACCATTTTTGTATCCTAGATCCTAAAGCGGTTCCCATTATACCAAAACTGCTTCATTAATCTAATGGATGCAATTGCGACTGCTGGGATAGCTTCGATTCCGGGTAGGGTAAAGTTTTACTGAGTTTTTGGGCGAAATTTCTCATTTACAGCCCGGAGTTTGAAACTGTTTCCAGACAAATAACTACACCAGCTAAATAAGAAAGAACAAAAGTACCCCTGCCTAACCCTTTTGAGAATACAGGCGTGATGGCTACGTAATAAAAGGCATTTTTCACTTTAAAAATACATAGCATTTAAATAAACCACAAAACATTCCAACCAGCGTCTAACACATAAATGAAACACGCAAATCCTTTAATCGCTCTCTTTTTTTTCGTATTCCTCTTTCTTTCCTTTCCTTTATTCAGCTACATTTACAAATAAGTAAATACATTCTAAGCCTTACAAATGTAGGTCGCTGCCATGGCAACGCGTTAATAAATATATCTTATTCAATGATACTTTATCTGAATCTCGTGAAAAAAAAAACAAGATTATATTTCGACAGCAAGAAAATGTACGACGTTTAAGTGAGTTGGGATTTACACATTGGTTCCGTACCGAGGATTAATTATTTATTTTGTAACCATAGGGTATACTGGATATTGAGGGGCTCGTAGTTACATAATTATCGCGCAGATGCGAGGTTAAGCAGCGCTTGACGCGGTCAGTCCTTGGATGGGTGACCATATCGCGCAGATGCGCGGTTAAGCAGCGCTTGACGCAGTCAATCCTTAGATGGGTGACCTCGACATGTGACATCGAGACCCCTCCGTGCCTCGGAAAGCACGTTAAGCAGTTGGTCCCGGGTGTCATATGAAACCTATGACAGTCGTTACGGGTGTCAGCAGCCCAAAAAGTCTGAAAACCAGTTTAACGTTAGAGTATCAGTGTCTCCCAGTAATTGGGTGGCGGAGGTCAGAAGGCGGTCGCTCCGTGTAAAATACTGATACCCTGCCGCAACCGGTTAGATTGGAAGCCAACCCCAATGTATTTGGGAAAAGGCTAGGCAGATGATGATGGTATACTGGATGTTAGAAACTGTTTTTTTTTTTTATAAATATGTACCGTATAAATAGGATAACGCCTCATTGATCTATAAGTCGCAAGCGCTGCTGAGCGTGAGGTCCAAGTTTCCATTCCTGGGTCAGACTAAGTAATTGGGTTTTTCTGTATGGAAATTCTCAGTAGCAGTACGAATTTTGCAACTGCTGCCTAATTACGTAAAAAAGCGACAGCAACGCGACAGCCACGCGACAATAATCTCACTGTCAGCTAATTCATTATATGTCAGAACAATGACGTTTGACAGAAGCTATCGCGCAATCTACGCCTGTCTAACGGCATTGACGAAATGTGGGGGGTACAATAGTACATCTCTGCGTAACCGACAAGCATGATGCTATGTTAAGTTAAATATGACAAATGGCTTAGCTTTATAGATGCACCCGATCTGCATAACGAGCTGGCTCGTTTTTTTGCCCCGGACAATTATCGCCGCAATAGAAAGCATAAACTTTTCGCAGTGCCTTCATACCGCACTATCGCGCGTGCTAAGACACCAATACCTAATCCCAGTTACGATCTGTTTGCGGATGAATGGTCGAAGATCTTGTCAGTGCGTCTGAAGTATTATGAGAGGGGCTTATGAATGTTTTCTTTTTTTGTAGTGGTTGTTCTCTTATTTTTCTATCATCATCATCATCATCATCAGCCAAAAAACGTCCACTGCTGAACGAAGGCCTCCCCCAAGGGGGGGGGTTTACCATAATCCCCACGCTTGGCAGGCGGCTTGGGGATCGTAGTGGCTCACCGATTAGTAAGAGGACGCTGCTGCCCGTCCTCCGGTGTCTGGCCGCAGTTTTAAGACGTACCCGGGTCTTTTCTATCATGTAGATTTTTCTATCATGTAGCTTTAATTATTGTAATTGGTCCCAGGCCGTTGTAATTAAAGTAAAATAAATGACACAGGACACTGTCGATAGTGACGTGGAACCCTAAAAATGGCGCCGTATTTTCATCTCAGTTTTTACAACTGTTACTTAGGCAGAGAGTGTGATTCGTTGGTTTATTTTCAACAACAGGCTTCGCTAAGTAAATGTCAAGTAAGACCTACTTTTCTGGTGGCGAGTGTTTCTTTTTTTAAGTTTTTGTTTAAGTGCTCTTCTTTTTGTTGAAAGCGTCCGTCTGCACGGACTCGATTTGAATACCAGAGGTACAGTCTGCGACGAAAGTAGCTGATTATTGTATAAAGTTTAATAAGGTGTTAAGAGTATAAACTTATATAATTACATTTTGTAATTAATTATTATAAAATTGAGTAACATAATGTATACAACATTGCCTGCCTCGTTTGTCTTGTGGTCGCAAGCGCAACTGCTGAGAGTGTGGTTCTGGGTTCGATTCCCGGGTCGGGTAAAGTGTTATTGGGTTTAAATTCTCAGTAACAGCACGTTTACAAACACATAAATTCACATACACAAATACCCAGACCGGTAACAACTATCTGTAGATCATACAAATATTTGTTCCGTGCGGGGATCGAACCCGCGACACTTAGCGCAGAAAGCTAATCGCTTAGCCACTGCGCCAACCGTGTCGTCTCACAATCTCATCACAACTAAACACCTAAACCAATCGTTATGAAATTTTACAAAGAGGTAGCCTAGGACCTGGAAACGGACAAACGCATATTTTTACTATTGCAGCAAAAAACTTTGATACAAAATACATGCAGACAAATAAAATTGTGCCTGATAAATGGCAATAGGCCCGCCCCCTATTACATGTAACTTAATAACGGCATCGGCGAAATGTAGGTGTACGAAAAATATACCTCTGCCTAACCCTTCAGGGAATACAGGCGTGATGATTTATGTTATGTAGGTATTTATTGTTAAATCTTAAAAACACAAATGAAATGTTTGCACGTACTATGTGAAACATGTTTATACATATTTTTGTTCGTGCTGTACATATATACACAATTACACACACAAGCTCACATTTAATATGACTATAAATTAGACTGCTTAATTGGGCAACGCTGCAACCCTCCAAATTAGTTTATATAACGTATAATTATGTTTATATATTTACTATCTTCCGGCCGTGGCTTCGCCCGCGTGGTTTACGAACCCGTACATTTTTCCGGGATAAAAAGTAGCCTATGTGCTATTCCAGACTATAATCTATTTCTGTGCCGAATTTCATCCAGATCCGTTCAGCCATTCTGGCGTGAAAGAGTAACAAATATTCATCCATCCATCCATCCATCCTCACAAACTTTCGCATTTATAATATTAGTAGGATAGTAGGATATGAAGTAGGATAGGACATAGTAGGAGTAGGATGTATATTATGATTATTATTTTGCTTTCTCTGTTATGTTCAGTGGAATCAAGATATGTTGAGATATAGGCCACAAATTTGTATCGACGAAGCATTTAAAATGCGTTCTGGCGTTAGAAACCTGGATATGTCTAAGTATTTTATGGATTATGAGAGAGAGAAAGAGTCTGGCTGAGGTGTACTGCTATACACCCACACTGAGTCTCTTGGAATAAGTGGTGACACTGCTGTCATCTACTGGGTATCCAGGCTGCCATTAAGAATTACCCAGCGCAAAAACCCAAAATACATTTTGATTGAAATTGGAGATTCTTTGAGACTCACGGCTTACGTCTACCAGACCATGAGGTAGGAATTTAAACTATGCGCACGATTTATTGCAATTGAATCGATTCATAATCGAGTTACATTTCCGCACGCTCATAATTTAATCGATTCTCAACTGCACAATGAACACGCGATTTCAATCGCGGTGGCCCCAATAGCGATGATATTTTTGATACAGTTTATATTTTAAAGAATAATGGCATTCCATTAATGTAATAATGGTTCTTCAAACGCCCAAAGATTTATTAAAATTTAAAAAAAAAGTTTTTTTGGATGAAAAATTGATTTAGTAAATGAATTTTTTAGTATAATTTATCGCTATTACATTATTCTAACTTTTTAATCATCTTCAGAAGTTTTAATCACATGACCTAAAAGAAAAACTCATAGAACAAAAAAATCGTATCACCCAAAAATTGCTTCTCCAAAAACTGTACTCCATAAAATCGGTATCGGCCGAATCAATGTCGCTCAAACGCCATCCAAAATCAGTATCACAGCGAAACCAAACAAACAACATAACAACGTCGAAGTTAAAATGTCGCCAACATAACCGCTAGCAATATTCTCTCCCTTTTATTTGTCATGGCGACTCCCTGTCTGGGTGAAAGTTTACTGTTTTTCCTTTATTGTTTTGGGCGTTTCGATGTATTGGGAGCTATGCGGTTTGAGGTCAGTAAGTTTTGAATTTATTGAGTTCTGAAATGTAGGACACATGTTTTTGGCGGTTGAATTTGAAACAGATTTTATATTTATATAATCTAAATTCGTTTTATAGATAGATTTTATTGAACTGTATTCACTTTTTAGTTTGTACTTATGAGCATAAATATACGTATTTGTAAACAATTATGATGGCTGTAAAAAAATGTTTAGTGTCCTATAAATCTTTTATATACATATAACCGCTATACATTTTAAATGTGAGTGACATCTAGGCTGAACGCTCTTAATTTCATTAATTTTCACGATGACTAATCCATGCTTGCCTTCTGTTGCGACAGGTCAGCTCAAATAGCTATGGCACTTTCCTCAAAAAGCTATTTCAACCTATATTTGTCTCACATAAATCCTTAGAATAATCTGTCTTGATTTTAAAATAGACCTTGACCCCCCAGTTTGTTTCGGCGTTTCTTCTCAGGGATAGTCATAGGAATTGCCGGCGCAATCTAGTTTTTAAAAAAGACAGGTAAAAGTGATTGAAAAATCTAATTGCAAAAAATAAATAATTCCATTTCACGCCGATATTTCCCAAAGGTTAAGGTACAAGGGTAGTATTGTACACCCAGATTTTGCCGATGCCGTTATTGAGTTCCATGTAATAGGGAGCGATTCTATTGCCATCTACCGGAGACAGTATCAGACTCCGAGCTGCAACTGAGAATTTGTATTCATAAACAGTAAAGTTTTTATGTGATTCTTTATGTAGAAACGTTTAGATATATCTTTATATTATTCAGAAAATAATTGCCTAATCGTTTCCAATAATAAATAATGATCAAGCGTTATTCGCGTCGCGACGCGTGGTGTGTTACAAGTATGTGTGTGGTGTGTACTTTTCCTTTCAAGCTGGGGTTATCAACATTTTCTACCCGTCTTTCGGATATTAGAAGTCTAGCAGTGTAGTGAAGATGATAATGTGTGAAACTCAATAGACACGCAAGAAACTAAAAGTTACTGATAATGAAAAATTGAATTATAAACCAGAAAAGAAACGGATACCAAACTAACATAATAGCCAGGCTAGGCTTCTTCCGATTCTATTTGAATATTTCGTGATATTTCGGATTATTTCACCCAGAAACGCCTCGTTTGAACAAGCTCTAAGCTCAGTCAGTCACTGTCAGTTATTGCGACTATTTGAAACACGATACATTCCCCCCTCTCCCTATATCCCCCCTATATAGTAGAGAGGAGTTTATCATATGACTATACAGGGTGAATTTTTCAATTGAAAGGCCAAATCTGAAACTATAAGGCATAGTGAAAAATATTCAAAAGAATCTCGAACCCAATTTTGATGAAAACTAAAACTGTATAATTGGATTTTTGAGAACTCAATAATCCTAGCCAAAAATACAACCCGTTGGTTTTAGATAAAACACACTTTATTATTACACCACCCGATAGTGTAGCTAATAAAGATCAAAAATTCTGGGAAGGGCCGAGACTCCCTTTGAGTAGTTTTGGCTTCGTTTTCTATCGTGTCAACGGTTAAACACTATATTGTGTGAAACACACCTTTCTATTTTTCGCTATTCCTTATATTTAGTTTCGCATGGGCCATCCTCCTGAAAAAATCACCCTGTATACTGACAACGAGTGGATGAAATGAGAGACGCAAAATTGGAGAGGAATATATTCAGGTATTTTCGTGCATTGTATAAAATGGAATTACTCTTTCGCGCTAGTTGTTATATCGCACCCCCCACCGAATAAAGTCGTAAGCGCTATTACGACTTTTTTCGTGTTTTTGCGGTTTCTTAATCTAGAAAGTCAAATACACATCTTAGAATTATTTCAGATTTTTTTAATAATTTTTGATCAAAATATTAACAGGAATTCTTTATTCCTGGGAGAAACATATAAATATAAATACGTCGAACAAAGCCGTAATCAACACATACGTATCAACAAGTACATTATGAACTTGTAATAAAACATCGCGATTCTTTACTTTGGAATAAAATAAATCGTGTTGAACAGTAATGAGTGTTTACCACTTTATTCGCGTAAAAAAATTAACGTAGATTATCGGTAAGTGAGTGTTACAGAACTTGGCATTATCATATTTTAAACATAAGACCTCTTTATTCGAGAAATAACAATCGATTAGCAGTAAATTAGCATGATTCGTGTAATGTGTTAACACTAGAAGCGCGGGCGTCCCAAATTTGACCCATTTCGATGTTCTTCCTGCTCTAGTGAATGTTATATTATGCGTAGAGTTCTAACTTTTTATGACTTTTTATGAAATGTAATCGTTATTGTTTAAACGAGAATTCAACCATGTAATTGCAATATATATAATTTTTTAATTGAATTTACCTCGAAGCGCGGTTGGGTCAATATTGACCCAGTCATGGATGTCAGAACTTAACTTCATCTTTCTAATATATTCATTACTGAATTAGTCAAAATATCGTTGATTTAGTCAATATATGTATTTGCGTGCTATATTAAATATTAAATGACTATGCAATGCGAGTGGTAGGAGCGGTGGTGTGGTATTGGAATCACTACATCAGTAAGCTACAGGAGCGTAGCGTGTGTTTTGTTTCTGTCACATCGCATGTACGAAACTAAAGTATTTTTCTACTATGGCTAAACGAAGTCTACGGAAAAATTAAAATTAAAAAATCTACGGAAATTATTCAATCTCTTCAAAATATTGATGAAGACAATTCGGAAGCTGAGCCGTTGCATTCATCCGATGAAGAGTAGCAACAATTACTCACAAAGAGCGATTTGTCGTCTTCCGATGATGAAAATTCTATGACTGAAATTCAAGATCGGCCAAGTAATTATTTTTATTCAATAAACTTATACATATTTTATAGGAGTCAATAAAAATATTTATATTTATATTGTCTATTTATCATAATAATGGCGTTGTAATGTCGTATTTCTACTATTCATCTTTGCAATTGCTGTTTTATCTAATAAATTATAAATAATTATTTTTAGGTGAAGAAATAACGTGAGCAACTTTTGACGATAAGGTTGCGCCTAGACAATGCAGAGGTCGTGGAAGAAATGGCTCGCAAATATTTTATAAGGTGAACTGGCCAACGCCTAGATGGGGATCTAGGCGTTGGCCAGTTCACACTTTTTATAATTTGCTAGGCTTGGCAGCAATAAATGCTTGGATTTTATATCGTGACCTGAAGGAAAAAAATCAGCAGAAAAGAGTTTATCTTACAGTCAGGGGAAGAACTAGCACTGAACTACTAGAACTGGTATGTCAGAAGTACTGTGAGAAGGAGTCATGAAAGTGATGCTAACTTTATTACGTTTGAACTATCGCTGTGTAGTGTGTTTTATGTTTTATTTTCTTTTATTTATATTCTGTACGTGTCTTTAATTATTGTAATTGGTTGTTAACCGTCATAATCAAAGTAAAAAAAAAATAGGAAAACGTCAAATAGTCGTATCAATGTACAGAACGAATTACCTGGACGTCCAGACAAACTTACTAGTTGCAGGTAAAATCTTCTTGTAACAAATCGTGTGTGTAATACCAAGCTTGTAAAAGAACGGTTTGCAAGAAATTCATATCGAAAGTTTTTTATTTGCTCATTATGTGATTCGGAAGAGTAACTGAACGAACATTTTTGTATTTTTTTAAATGTTTATTTTAGTTTTCTATATTAAGCCAAAGTACACCAAAAATATGTGTAATCTATAGTAAAAACATACTATTATAATTACGAGTTTTGTTGCATACATATTTTCATATTAATGTAGCAAAATAAAATTTGGCCAAAATTGACCCATCCGCGCTTCTAGGGGTGTTAGGATGTTCCGCGCTTCTAGTGTTAATGAAGAGCTGTCTCCGGATACACCTACTTTACCACCGTCGCAAAAACGCGTATGTTGTGAAAAGGAATGGGTAGACAAAGAAAAATGCTTAAAGATTCTGGCAATACATACATCTCATCAATCTAAAAAGAGTCGACTTCCAAAATCATCAAAAATGTTAGCTCATGTAGTAAACAATGCAATGAAACATTCAACACGGTGGAGAGACAAGACATACCTAGTCAATATTTTTGGAAGTTAAGTGTCCTCGAAAATCAATGGCAATATATTTTGAGATATATCAAAACGGAAGATATCAAGAAAATAAAAGTAATACGAAAAGGACTCAAACTACATATTAAATACTGCTTACCATCTAAGTATGAATCAGTACAAGTTTGCAAAAAGTTTTTTGTCAATACTTTATCCATTTTAGAAAAGTTTGTATATACAGGTATTGAAAAAGAGGACTTCATTCTAATCGACCTCATAAAATAGATATTTTAACAGTAGAAAGCATTATAAAGTACATCAAATTATTTCCAGTTAAAGAATCTTATATAAGACAACAGTCAAAACGACTTTAACTTTTGGAGGATTTGAATCTCCTTTTTTTATCCTTTATATGATTTTACTTTACATAATAGCTTAACCGGACAAGGCCATTGCTATGTGTGGCATTATCAAAAAGCTGCTAAAATCTATTGTATCTGAAATCAATAATTATTATTATATTATTCAGGGTATTCATAAATTTTCATTTTATTCGGAACAATAAGAAAAATAAGAACCGTTTTATTTTTGACCTGTACTTGGCCAAAAAGTATAAGATTCATTAGACGCACAAATGTTTTGAAGTGCCCATAGCCAGTTTGAAGGAGATTCGATACATTCAGTAAAATTTTTGATACACTTGAACAAATGTACGTCAATATTTTAAACTATTTAGATTATACTACAGCTAAGTATTTAAAATTGTATTAAAAGTCAAATTAAGGCTGTCATAACCAATAAATAAATATTATTATAGTTATTATATTATACGTATATTACCTAATAACTAAAATTTAATGGGCATTAACTATCTATGTGATTTTTCATGTCTATTGTTGGTTTTCAAATACATTTTATAATTTTTAGCTCAGCCTTTTATTTTTCTTACCACGTGTACAAAGGTAAACAGATTGGGTAATAATGTAATAAAGTAAATAAAGTGTTATTAATCATAACGTACAAAGCTTGCTTTATCTTTTGATGCAAAAAAGAGGCTATATCACATTAATGTAAGTATAAAACGAGCAAGTTTTACCGAAAAAAGTGATTGTAGGTTATTATGCTAGACGTGAAGATGCCGATTTTTCCCGAATACAGTGGTAATAGATATTTACCAACATGATAATCAATTCTCTATTTGGTATTATACTTTTTTATTAATATTTAAGAGAACCTTATTATTAATTCTTTAAAAAATATATAATTTTAATGGACAAAAAAACAGCTTTTCATTGAGACCTCAATTATTTTGATAGGACGTATGGTTCTTGATTTATTCACAAATTATGGTTTTTTAATTTTCCTGAAAAGTTGTGATTTTGATATTACGACTTTATTCGGTGGGGGGTGCGATATCTTTGTACGCTGAATAATATTAAGCTCACTACTGGTTATGGCAGTGGCACCCACCTAACAAAAAGTTCCTAAATTCGGGATTTGCCTCTTTTTTCATGAAGGAAAAAGGGGCATAAAAACAAATATAAAGGACTGTTAAAACAAGAAAAAAAAAACATTCAGTTCCGATCCAATGTGTTTATATTTAAATACAAGGAATTCTATTTTTTTATGAGAATGATGCATTTTTTTCCTATTTTTCGTAGCCTTACCATCAACTTCAATTTTAGTTACTTTTAATTGCAATGAGTCAGTGGACCCCACG
Organism: Shargacucullia verbasci; assembly: GCA_947562105.1. NCBI lineage: Eukaryota > Metazoa > Arthropoda > Insecta > Lepidoptera > Noctuidae > Shargacucullia > Shargacucullia verbasci. Next base: position 5,240,339 of record OX387306.1, read on the forward strand.
CCCGGTCGGTCGATCTGTCGTCCTATTTTTCAGGGCCCACCTAATATTCGCTCGCGACCCACCATTGGGTCACGATCCATACTTTGGGAACCACTGGGTTATGAGATTTTTTCAGAATAGTGTTAAAGCCTTAATCGTCCACGCTAAACTGATGGGGGTGTCCAGATTCCACACATCGCTGATTACTTAATTTCGGCTTATTTTGTACGGTTTTTTTTGAAACACCTATGTGTTTAAATTAATCTACACTATTATATCATTACACATAACATAGCATCACGCCTGTATTCCCCGAAGGGTTAGGCAGAGGTGTACACATTTCGCAGATGCCGTTATTGAGACCCACTATTGCATTCAACTGGGCACAGTTCCAAACTGAAAAATTCTATACAGAAAAGCTCAATAACGCTATGCTCGACCCGGGAATCGAACATCAGCACTCGCTCTTGCGATCTCTAGACCAATGAGGCAATTAAATAATATATCCATCAATCTTTGATGTTCAATAGTAAGTATACACTGGTGTGTTTCAGCTACGCATATAACATAAATTTTCCATAAAGGAACCTAAGCAACCTACGCCAAATTACACCTTAGTATAAAGGTATAGAGTTGTAAATTGCATGTATCAGATATAAAACCATTTCACCATAATACGTGAAGTCACGAGACTGTATGCAAATTTTCATTTTGAACTGTAGATCCTTATTTACATGCTAAAATGAACGTAATAATATATTAGGCCTTTGTTTTAGTAGTTCGGGGGTTCGTAGCTAAATAGTTACGGCGCAAATCGATCGATCTGCGAGGTTAAGCAGCGCTTGCCGCGGTCATTTTTCGGATGGCTGAACGTTCTATATATATTGAGATCCCTACGTGCCCCCGATATCACGTTTAGCAGTTGGTACTGGTTTACATATGAATATAGCAGTTAGGAGCCCGAAAATTATCCTTATTATCCTATAATTATCTAATAATTCGTCTAACAAGGTAGGCGTACCGATCTACTGATATTCAATCGCGTCTAAGTAGACTTGGGAAAAGGCTACGTAGATGAGTATTGGATAATTGCTACGTGGTAGTCAACATGCTAATTTCGTAGTCAAATCTGCTACGCCGTCGTAGCATATTGCTACGCATGGATTCACTGGTTTTAATTTAGCAGATGATTCCATTCTTTAACTTAAAAGTAACTCTATTTGATCGGTATTGGATTCATTTCAGGTCGAAGTTTTATAAGCGCCATATTTGTTTGAATTTTTAGGGATTAGCGGATTTTATTAAACTAAAAGCCATTATTTAATATTAAAATTACTTTCGAGAGTAACATCATTGCATCACGCCTGTATTCCCCGATGGGTTAAGTAGAGTTGTTATTGGGTCCCATGTAAGGGAGCTAACCTATTCCAGACTCTGTGCTCCTACTGAGAATTTCCATACAGAAAAACACAATAACACTTTTCCCGACCCGGGAATCGAATCCAATTTTTTTTTTAAACTTTGCCCCACACTTGGCCATCTCCTGTATCGTGGGTACAGTTTACAAACATACATGTCACATGCACACACAACCAGACCCGAAACAACTATCTGTAGATCATACAAATATTTGTTCCGTGCGGGGATCGAACCCGCGACACGTAGCACAGAAAGCTAATGGCTTAGCCACTGCACCAACCGTGTCGTCAAATTTTATTACTCTATCTAGACCAATAACGCAGTCACATATACAATATCAGTTTTAAATCCCTTATAAACCAATTACACGTCAATAGACAACTATCTTGACATATATGTCACATAAGAGACCTAACATAATACCCTAGATCGGACAAAAAGTCAACAAAATTGGGGTGATTTGGCTGTTGAGTATCTACGAAATAGCCCCAATAATATTCTAAGAATAGCCAAAATAGCCAGTTTGTTTGGGTAAGACGTAATCGAGAAACTTGTTTATACACTGGCCTCTAATATATATGTGTAGAATCGAACGGCGTGCACAGAGTTTTTAGACAGGGTAGACAGAAAATTTTAAAAGCTTACTTACCAAAAATACCTACTGCATGTTGGTATTGGTTCATCGTCTTGTCGATTAAATAATGATGTATGTGATTTGCCACCTCAAATGTCTTATATTAAATATTTATCTGAGATATGCATATGAAGCAGCATCCTCTCACTAATCGGTGAGCTACTGCGATCCCCAAGCCGCCTGCCAAGCGTGGGGATTATGGCAACCCCGAAGGCCCTGAAGGCCCCCCCTCCTTGGGGGAGGCCTTCGTTCAGCAGTGGACGTCTTCTGGCTGATGATGATGTAAGGTAGGCAATGTCTTTTTGTCTTTAGAACGTGTACAGAAAAGGTTTATGTGGCACCTAGCTTTTTGTGAAGGAAAATCTAAGCACTTATCCTCTTATATATCACGGCTCCATTAATTCAAAATGCACCATCTATCCACCCGCAGAGAAGTTACCGATGCTCTATTTTTATTCAAATTATTACGAAATCAAATAGATTGCCCCAATTTGCTGAGCCTTATAAGATTTCGTGCTCCTGCTAGATACCCTAGGCATGCCATTACGCCACTATATCCACCACTACGAAAGTCTGTGCTTGGTGCAAACTCACCAATACCGAGGTTTTGTAAGATCCTCAATAGCTGCAGTGACTTAGTGGATATACACCGAGACAGTATACGCACATTTATTAGTGCTATTATAAATGATGTATCTTGATTAATTTTTGTTTATTTTATCATTTATCATTTATCTAATTCTACAGTCTTTTTTATATTTTACCATTTAAATATTAATTTTTAATTTGTATGTTAAAGTTTTTTTTTTTTTAATGCATTTCTGCCGTTCACTGAGCATGCGGTGTTAGCCAGTAAGTGGTTGTTACACAAGTAAATGTTCTTTAGTTAGTAAGCTGTATTGTATTGTGTAAACAATCGTTGGTTAACCTAATTAAATAAATAAATAAAATAAATAAATTTATGAACCGCACGCCACTGCTAAAATCCTACTAATATTAAAAATGTGAAAGTTTGTGAGAATGGATGGATATTTGTTACTCAATTACATCAGTACACAACCTACTTCAATAGCTCTAAAAAGTTCCTTTTGGGAATCCGTGAGAAGAGAAACTATTTTTCCAACATTTGGAAAACGCCGGAAATGTTTTGTTTTAATCAAGTGCATTTACGAATAAAAAGCGATTAAATTCAGGTAAAATTTGTTCAAAATAGACACCGTAAGACTATTTTTGACACCAAAATAATACAGAACCCCAAACCCACGGTTCACCGATTCCTAGTGTTTTAGTTGAAAAAAACAAGATGGCGTCCTCACAAACGGTTTTATATGAGAACAGTTACTGCGTTAACACCAACCATAGAAATAAATATTCTTTATTATAATGTCCTTACGAGAAAGAGATAAAAAATAACAAGCGTCTACAATTTTTTGGTCTGTGGACGTAAATACTAATGTACTTAGATCTGATATATTCCGTTGGCACAAAACTTTCCAAAGTAATAACATGTATATTACATTGGGAGATTTTCTGACAGTATATTATATGATATTTTATTATATTTCGTGATGAGTCAATATATATGTAGATACGTATTTACTTATGTTTGCCTACTTTAATACAGGCTATATTATTGTACTAGCTTCCACCCGCGGCTTCGCCCGTGGATTACGAACCCGTACATTTTATGGTATAAAAAACTTTTTAATAAATAAGCAATAACAGGCAAAAAAAAATTTTAAATCGGACTTATTGTTTCAGATGTTCCCGCGTTCAAACAAACATAAGAAAACAAACAAACAATCTCTTCAGCTTTATAATATTATATTAATATAGATAGCTGCACCCTGTTAGTTTAAAGTGACGCTGACCATCCCGCGGTAACAGTATTTTTTTGGGATAAAAGGTAGCCTATGTGTCAATCCAGAGTATAAGCTATCTCCATTCCAAATTTCAACCGAATCCATTCAGTAGTTTTTGCATGAAAGAGTAACATACATCTATACATATGCACAGTAGAATTGCTGAAAATGTGATTAACAAGCTTCCAGAAATCAAAAGACTCGCGTAGTTCAACCAAATTAGGTTCTATCTAAAGGCGAAACGTACCACTCACTCGCTCACTGACTAATCACGAAATTCAAGAACTCTAGGTATCAAGCCTGGTAAGTTCTATAAATGGTGTAAGCATCCGCTAAACAAACCAAAAATCAACCTTCAAGGGGGCGCAATGGTGATAAATAGTTTCTATGAAACAATTTAAGGCGGGGTACATCACTAAACATTAGCTAAATTGTTACTAGTGATTTGACAAACCAAACATAACTAATTGCTATTGAACAAATAACTAGTTACATTATTAACAGCAAATATCCGACAGCGTTTCGTTTCTAACAGAAATAGACGTAAATCATCTTATGAAATAGTTAGGAACTTGATAAGCAACAGCGGGATCGTTTTCACTGAGATTGTTATTTGTTTCATCAAATGTATTACCGGGCTAAATATAGATGAGATGAATATCTTCAAGGTACTGTCGGGCAAAGAGATATGTATACAGAGTCACTAGGTACAGATGAAGATTTCTCAGTAAATTTTAGATGGATTTGACCATTACTGTCCCACTGCTGGGCAAGAGTTGGGGATCACAAGGGTTAGGCCTTAGTCCACCACGCTGGCCCGTTGCGGGTTGGCGGATTATGGAGTCCCCTCAGGTATGCGAGTTTCCTCACTATGTTTTCCTTCACCGTAAACGCAAGTGATAATCAAATTCTGATCCGCAAATGACTCCGAAAAGTCGGATATTCGAGCCGTGTTTGAACTCAGACCCTTCTGCATGGAAGGCAAGCGTGCAAACGCTAGGCTGTCACTGCTTACGTATTAACTTAGTAAGTATACCTACGTAATATAAATACTTGTTAATTCTGCCCTACTCTCCACTGAGCACGGACTATCGGATTCACAGATTGTCAGAACGGTAAGGCCTTAGTCCACCTCGCTGACCCGGTACGCGTTGATACATATTTAAATTATTTTATAAAAAAAAACCCTATTAAAAATTAATATCATCACCTTTTCTTTACAAACTGTCGTCTTCTGGTTCTCTCTTTATTTGACTGTACATAAATAATAGTTTTATAGTGTACAAAACAACATTAATTAACACAATATTTGTGTCAGAGTTAGTTCAATCGTGTGTATGTCTTATCAAGACGGCGCGCCATTATCAGATAGGTCGAACGTTTGCTATGTGCCGTTTGAGCTGCGACTTAAAAGTACCACGCAATGGAGCCAAAACGGCGTCGTGACAAACCGCGAAAGAGATAGCAAGATAAACTGGACAAATTTAGCTGACTGGTCATCCTTTGTATACAATACAATATGGAAATCAATGGGAGGTATTTTGCCCAGCAGTGGGATGACGCTTTAATAATAACACTACGCCTTTGAAATAGAAGAAAATCTAGCGCAAAGCAAAGCTTTATTAAAAAAGTATATAAATTATATTTTACATAATTAATTAAATTAAAACTTTTCAAACAACAAAAGTAATAAATTACGCTCACAAAACGAAAACCTTCACTAACTTATTATAATTATGAAACATTATGACGTCAGTGTTGTTAAGTGAACATTCCTGAGATTACTCCACAAAGGCTTTGAGGGGACAATATCTGCAACTAATCTCGAACTTGGGAACTAACTTCGGAGTCTACCCACACCTTTACGTTTGAGATACTTTGCAATGGAAAATACAAGATTGAGCTCGAAGACCTTGCACTTTGAGCTCAATATTGTATTTTTTTTTTTTTCATTGAAAGTTAGCGTCCAGAAAAAAAAATTAAAACAGTGCGCGCGCATCACTGAACTTCCATTGGAAACGCCAGACTGACCCAGTATAAAAATCTCAGCTGCCTTTACAACGACTAAACGAATAAAGTAAACAAAACAAATAATTATATATCATAAAATACACGCCATGCCCGAAGGGTTAGGCAGAGATATATTATTGCACCCTCATTTCGCCGATGCTGTTATTAAGTCCCATGAATAATTGTTGAGCCTATTACCATCAACCAGGCACAGCTCTAAACTCCGTTCTACTACTGAGAAAACAGGACCTCATGCTCAGCACCCACTAGAGCGAATAACCCGTCTAATTAAAGATAAACATGACCTTATTACTTGTTTCAATTAATATTGTTCTTTCATTAACTCTCTGAAGGAAATCAAACACTTGTAACAATAGCAACGGCCGATCAATCAAACAAACACCCAAGTCAACACGAAAATAACTTCATAAGTGTTCTTGTTACTTGATATTTGTATCATTCGTTATCAGTCAGGATGTCGGCCAACCAAACTCCAATCGACATTTTCTGCCTTGTCTTTTTGCCAACCATGTTGGGTCAGCTCCCGGTCTTACCAGATACGGCTGAATATCTATTTTTACACGGAGCGACAGCCATCTCCGCTACCTAATTTCTGGGAGATACTGATACCTTAATGTTAGACCGGTTATGCGTTTTTTTTTTTCGCTGCTGACTTTCTTAACGTCTGTCACCCGAGACACTGCTTACCATACTTTCCGCGGCATGGAGTGGTCTGGAGGTGTGAAGGACGGTCACCTATCTAAAGCCTGACCTAACAACCTCTCAAAAGAACTGATCGACGCCCTCTCAAAAACCGACAATGGGTCATAGAAGATGGTAATCAGTATTAAAAGAGCTCCTGGGTCCTTCATTCACTAGGCGCTACAGTTGGTGTAATGGCTAAGCGTACGGTCGCGGGTTCGATTCTCGAACATATATTTTTATGATCTACAGATTATTTCTTGCGTATATGAGAGATGTCATTACTCCATTTAGCCGACACCGACAAGCACCCATTTGCGACCGATACAAATCGGTCGTGTGTATTACGCCTAACATAAATATCCGTAGCTTTATAAAATTGTATTTACAAAGTTGTTTCACCAACAAAGTAAACAGGAAAATGTTACATAGAAAATAAATAAAAGTTTTATTAAACAGAATCGTTCGTAATTTACGTAGGTAGGTATTTTCGTTTTCCAATATATGTGAATTCAGATAAAAACTCAATAATATTCCTTTGAACTTATCTGATTATAAAGTTTTCCGTTTTCTAATAACATAGTTTGCTTTTAAGTAATCGAATCTTGAATATCTTATGAAAAATATCTGACCAAAATCTTCTATTTGCTTATGTTAACAGTTTCAACGGAAATTTCTTGGAAATAGTTTTTACATTCTAAATTCAAACACATCAAGATGGCGGCGTAAGATTAGATGCAATAATTATCTGTACCACATTTAATTTACTGACAAAAAATAACTAACAATATTTTTTAATATTAGGGGAAGGCAAACAAACTTGGGCGACACCTGGTGGTAAGATATATAAGCAAATAATTTTAATTTAAGGCACTTTTGGTTTAGTGGCTATGCACTTGGCATTCTGTGCTACGGGATGCGGGTTTGATTTCTACATGGAACATAATTAAAATTTGTATGATCTATAGATACTGGTACCCAAGCAATACAGGAGAAACCTGAAGGTGTAGAAATGTTAAAAACAGAAGAAAGTAAAGTAAAGGTTATTATTCTGTTACCGTCTTTCGAAAACCATTACCAAACTACCACTATGCTATCCTACTAACATAGCAACTCCCCGAAGAGTTAGGCAGGGGTGTACTATTGTACATCCACATTTTACCAATTATACACCCACATCTTGAAGCCATTATTGAGTCTCACGTAGGGCGTGCTTATTGCCATCTACCGGGCACAGTTTCATGCTACGAGCTGGTACTGAGAATTTCCCTACAAAAATAAAACGATAACACTGCCTGACCTGGGAATCAGACCTAAAGCAGCAGTCACCAACAGTCGTAAACAAATTATCAGATCTGTCTCCAGAACCATGAATAAAATGGTAGTAAATAAAGTCGTTATACACGTTATACATTGCGCCCTCATAACACAATGATCCAATTATCGCTCGCATACACGAGACAATGGTTGAGCTGGTTTAAGGCTTACTCGCCGAATCGCTAAATTAAGACACATTCAATTTAAATTGGAGCTCGTAGCTACACAGCTCTTCAATCAGTAGATCTGCGAGGTTAAGCAACGCTTGCTGCGGTCAGTGCTTGTATAGGTTCCCCCGCTCTTTGTTGACTATGTTTCATGAACTCTCCGTTTGTTTATTGGGAAAACATAAAATATACATATAGTTTATGTTTTCTACAATTTAGAAATCGTTTTAGAAACCTTTTAAGTATATAATTATAAAATGAAAAGGCCTCTAAAGCGGTTTCCTGTTGACAAGATGTAAATGGCCTATTAAGTATTCATGATATATCGTACAACGAAGAAACAAGACCAAAGGCTATGAAAATGATTTAAAAATAAAATTTATGCGCTATCTCTCTGTACATATCTGAAAATTTCAGACTGAAACAAGCGCAGATATTCAATATGAGAACAAAACCATTGAAATATGCCTGTCAGTTAAAAAATCTCATTAGCGACTCTCATGATTGAACGGTCCGGTGAAATTAAAATATGCCAACAGAAACGGCGAGATGAAACTGAAATTTAAGGAAAAAAATATACGTAGGTGAAATGAATACGCAGTGAAAGCTTAGCAGTGGAACACTTGCCTTCCATGCAGGAGGGTCTGAGTTCAAACCATGCCCGCACGTCTGACTCTTCCAATTTTTTTTTTTTTTAAATAAAACATTGCCCCGCACTAGGATTTCTCCTGTGTCGTGGGTACAGTTTACAAACATACATGTCACATACACACACAACCAGACCCGAAACAACTATCTGTAGATCATACAAATATTTGTTCCGTGCGGGAATCGAACCCGCGACACCTAGCGCAGCAGTCGATCTCTCAACACACTGCGCCAACCGTGCCGTCGAATTATGTGCGGATTAAGATTCGATAATCACTTACGTATGTATAAGGTAAATTTTATCAATTAAAATTATTATTATATCCAAAATGAATTAAAGTTTTTTTTTTATTTGTATACTACAGTCGGTGCCCTACATTACCTGACCCCCCTAGAACGTATCATATAATGTCTAGGGGGATCAGGTTATGTAAGGCACCGACTGTAGTATATTTTACAGTCATTCCCTCGTATTACTTACATTGAAAAATATGAATAACGAAATACGGATTGATGGAACGAGCCTTAAACCTCACTGGAAATGGAATTCTGGGTGTTGTGTACAGTCGGCATCAAAAAGATGCATACACCTAGCGAAATTCAAACGCTTTTTTTTTTTAATATTGGTTAAATTCATAAAATTTAAGTGGCCATGTATCTTTATGTATCCACAGATATTATGTATGAAATTGGTCAAGACTTCAATCACGATTTTCTCTAAAACTCGCTTTTGAATTTGTCTACGTGTATACATCTTTTTGATGCTGACTGTACAATGTCTACATCGTACACAACACCCAGAATTCCATTTCTAATTACAATCATGTTCCAAAATTGCAGTTAATAATAACAAAACGACCATGTAACCATAGGAGGGTATTGATTCATCTATGAATAGGTATTGCAACCAAGAGGAGATATATCTATGCAAGATTTGTGTGTATTGGAGCGAAACTTGAGTGAAGCCTTTGTCCAGGAGAGAAACTAGCCCGAGTTAATGGACCAATTGAATCATGGAATCTCCTTTGTTCTATGTTTATGTATATTTCTAGCAATTGCACCTATACCATGTGTGAAACATATCAAAATTTCTACTGCAACCATCATTAAGCATCACGCCCGCCTTCCGAGAAGTCTCAAGTCCAGTCTCAATAGGAGTCGAGCCTAGACCCTTCCACCGGGCACGATTCTAAACTCTGAGCCGCTGCTGAGAATTTTAGAAAAAAACAATACATTTATCTAGTAGAAATTCGAACCACGGACCACTCCATTTATGCTATGGATATATTATAAACTACGGTCTAATAAAAACTGAAAAATGGGAACGAAGAGATAGTACCACTACCTATTATTATTATTAAGTAACTTTTAGGGTCATCCAGGGGACAAAGTGCACTAAGCCTAATCAAATACTACCCTCTATACGAGTGAAACAAAATTTGAAGCACTACCACAATACTACCTCATCTAATATTTTTATATGACCTCTTCCCAAATCTACTTTGTCATGTTTCCAGAGCTATCGAGTATCGTAATTTCGGCGCTCGGGATCCGCTTTGCCCACTTCAAAGGATCAACTTACATAATACTCTTATTGTTGGGCGACGCTTTGTTTGCGAGGCTCGTGTTACGGGTTGCGAGGCAAGGTGGGGCAATATTCGGCGTATTTCGCTGAGTAACCTCTCTAGAGTATTCAGATAGTTTGCTAGTAATCCTTTCGAGGTTAGGTAAGCGTTTGATGTTTTGCCTTTGTTTTTCGGCAATTTATTTAATGGCATTCCTATTTCGGTTTCGCAACTCAAGCTGCTGTTAAGTGTCATACTTTTTCTGTCGTTTAATGGCGAACTGGTGCAAGATTAATTACTTTTAAGAACCACTCAAAATTATACATGTAATATGTATGAGGCACCCCATTACAGACCACTTGACCAACTAATTGCAACCATTACACTAATGAGGCAGTTTTTTTTTTTCAATAGTCAAAACGAATGTAGTAATGGAAGCAGTTACAGCGTAACGATACGATACAGAACAGTGATTCCCAAAGTATGAGTCTCGACCCACTAGTGGGCCACCACTGGGGACCCACCGGTGGCATTTAAAAGTAACTAAAATTGAAGTTGATGGTAATGCTAAAGTGACAAAAAATAGAAAACAAATGCATCATTCTCATTAAAAAATAGCACTCCTTGTATTTAAATATTAACTTATGATGGGAATTGATTTTTTTTTTAACAATCCTTCATTCGTATTCATCTTCCCGAATTTGGAACTTTTTGTCGTATTTTTGTGTGAGTTGTGGTCCAGTTAACATTGGGAACCACTGGTATAGAAATTATTAGTAGTAGCACGGAGTCTAAAACTCTACCCAGTCAATGGCAATAGGCTCGTCCCCTATTACATGGAACTCAATAACAGCATCGGCAAAATTTGTATGTACAATAGTACACCTCTGCATAACCCTTCGAAGAATACAGGCGTGGTGTTATATTATGTTTATGTATATCTTAGTTAACGCAGCATAGCAATTAGCTATCATCGGTTCACTACCCCCATCTAGTAAGCAACAGATGCAAAATCAGTGGGGCATCAAATAGAGGTGCGTCGGATGATATGGTAACACCTGATTAAATCTCACCCCTAGGGAAATATCCGAGAATATCCAATATACTGCATTTTCTATCGTTGTAAAATAGATCCCGCGCGCCCCACCCTTGTAATTTTTTTGTATTTATGCTCACTATTTAAAACTGCTATTTAAAAGAGGTTACTAATGATTATTGATAGTAATTTTAGTCTGCCTTCCGTGTTATTCAATTTATTCAGTTCTGAAAATAGATTTTTGTATAATAATTATTTTACAATGGTGTCAAGAAGCTGCCACACCCTATAAAAGAACCAAGAGAGAATTGAATTGTTGTTATTTAAAAATAAACCTAATCATAATGTCCTCCTGACCGATTTCGGTCACGGCGGCGAATCTCACCGGAGATTAGCCAACTACGCAGGAGATATTAAAGAGCACAAGTGTATGCGCAAACACAGGTGTTATCTCTGTTCCTTCACTCTCATAGTCCGATCGGACGGCAATCCGACATGACCGGAGAGATATCAGGCGCAGGACTAACGACTTTACGTGCTTTCCGAGGCACGGTGTGTATTCACATACACGAAGACCTAGACCCGAAACAACTATCTGTAGATCATACAAATATTTGTTCCGTGCGGGAATCGAACCCGCGACACGTAGCACAGCAGTCAATCTCTCAACCACTGCGCCAACCGTGCCGTCAAAAATAAACCTATTATACTTGTAAAACGTTAATAGGTCTACATGCACGGTTCTAAAAAGTCGGTCCTATGGAGAAGAACCGGCAAGAATACTCAACTGATGTTGTAAAATTGATTTGGATTCGGACTGTAGTGAAACGGAATTCTGTACCTCTATTATGAGTTTTTTACTATTTACTTTCATAGTAAATGTAAATTTTCATGCAAGCGATTTTAGTTCTTAAATTGGTTACGTTAGGGATTAGAGTCGCTAACATGACATCTCTATAATACAGTAAATAGTAAATCAAAACTTTACTATGACTAGATGTCACATAAGCGACTCTAATCCCTAATGTAATCAAGTTAAGAACTAAAATCGCTGTCATGAAAATTTACTTTACTTTGATAGTAAATAGTAAGAAAACTCGTGATAGTGGTACTGGAGAACAGAAAATAAATCGTAAAAATCTCACAAACATCCGAACTCACTCTTGGAATTATAAAGCCAGTTCAGACAAGCGTTAGTATCATAGCTGATGTCACATAAATAGACGAATTGTCTCGTAATATTCAAAACATACGTAATGCACCTGTTGTATGTGTTATTGCCTTAGGGACAAGACTTTTTACAGGCAAGCAAAACCACGGGCACTATCATCATCATCATCAGCCAGAAGACGTCCACTGCTGAACGAAGGCCTCCCTCAAGGGGGGGGTTTGTCATAATCCCCACGCTTGGCAGGCGGCTTGGGGATCGCAGTGGCTCACCGATTAGTGAGAGGACGCTGCTGCCCGTCCTCCAGTGTCTGGCCGCAGTTTTAAGACGTACCCGGGCACTATCAAACAACCCCAATACCAAAGACAAAATTAAGTTACAAAATATTAAACGCAAGTAAAGTTTGAACAATTTTTGTAAAGGCACATCGCAAAAGTTTATACTTAATATGTATCTCAAAGGAATGCCGGAGTGTTTGTGGTAAGAAAATAGCGTCTCTTTTGCCTACGGTACATAAATTGTCCCTAGAGCCCCCAGAGACAGAGATTAGGCGACCCTCTCTAGCCATAGGGGTCGTAAAAAGTAGATTATGTCTAGAGGTTGGTTATTGGTCAGTGACGTCATTGTATCTTAACAAATATGATGAAAACGAGACATTATTTGTGTGCATGTTTTCTGTTTTATAGTTTAATCGGTATAGTAATTAAATCGCCGATTAAAATTTTATCACTGTGCTGATGATTATGAAATTCATTGATTAGTGCAGCCTATTTATGCGTCCAGTCAGCATTGAGCATATAAATATACATAATGGATCAATGACTACGGAATTTACACAAACCCTAAAATACCGTAATAAAAAAAAAACATTTTTTTTAAACAAAAAAAAAATAAAATATTTTTAAAATCTTGTGTATACAACCGCTTTTGACACTAGCATAAAAAAGCACAAAGAAAAAAAAAATACATTTTCCTACAAAGGCCCAACCATCAGCGCTAATAAAAAATACAAGTCTATTAATAACAAACCGAGTTCCCCGCTAGTTCCCCTCCAAAGACATTATTCCTCTTCAAACTTTCACAAGGTTCCTTATTACCACTATTTTAACGAGGAGGCGACATTTCTGCGAGTTTTCCTTTGCTACTGAATAAAATATACCCTGGTTGGACTCTGCTGTTAATCTCATAACTTTTGGAAATATTTCGACCTCGTTGCAAGTTTAATAATAACAGGGGTACATCGTTTTTGATGTTGGTAGCATCGGTTTTTGTGTCGTTATGTTTGTCTTATTAATGGAGGTTTTTCTTTCAAGCACGAGATTATCATTATTTTGCTTACGGCGATTTTATACGACATGTTGCAACTACCAATCAATGATATCCAGCAGTTAGATACTACCTTCATTTGTAGAGGGATCTGAATTCGATATACATTTCTGACTTACTGAAGTCAGATGCGGATCAGAATTTTGATTATCATTTGCGTTAACGGTGTAGGATATACATATAATGAGGAAACCGAACTGAGAGAGCTTGAAAAGTTTTGGATAATATGTGTGCAGTCCGCCGACCAACATCAAGCCAGGCGTGGTGGACTAAGGCCTTATCCTTATTCTCAGATCCGAGCCCAGCAGTGGGATAATAATGGATATCTTTGAAACTTAAGATGTAGAAATCTTGATATTAGTACAATCATCCTTGTATTTTCCTGAGATTACCTATATACCTGCTTAGCTTAAATTGAAACAGTAGAATTCCCAACATTATTGGTCTAAGATACTTCACATAAAATAGTACAGTCGTAAAGACTCCTAAGCCGTACCAATCTCGAACACTCGTAGCAGCTTAATTTGAGCTCGACTGTACATAATCCCGTTAAGCGTGTACTGTTGTACATACAATGTACTCTACATCAGTGTATTTGCTAGTATTTACAATAATATTTGAGTCAGTGATGTACGAATATTTTTTCTGATAGAGAAAAGCGGTTGAACGCTTGGGTTTCATGGAGTTCAGGGTCGGACCAGGACGAAGGGTTCAGAATTTTGAAATTTGGATGCGATACAGATTTTTTATCACTTTAATTAACAAAGAGATTTCTTCCACATGAAATGTGTCATTTCATGGTGAAGAACAACATGGTGAAGGTGAGAAGACTAGTAGAGGACAAAAAAATCTAGGCCAGTTTCTAGCAATAGGACAGTAATTTGCTGAATATTATTCAAACTGCTGGACGATCCATTGGTCTACGCGATGCAAGCGCGACTGTTGAGCGTGTGGTCCTGGGTTCCATTCCCGGGTCGGGCAAAGTATTGTCGGATTTTTATTAGGCAACGGAAACGAAATGTGGGAGTATTATATACCTCTGCCTAACCTTTGGGACTACCAGCGTGATACTAAGTAATGTTATATGTACAGCGGTAGACAAAAATTGTTAGAAAAAAAAAATGTGTTCGCATCAATACGAAACCCTATTAGTACGCTGAAATTATTTTCCCTAATTGGTCCCATTTCATAATACGAAACAGCAGTTGCTTCCGTAATCCTAAATTAGATTAAAATATACAATATTTCTCCAAAATTGGTAAACATTCCACTAATAAGTGTCCAATTCGGACTCAAACGAAATTTACGTCCAGATGGCTCTAAATATTATAAATAAATTATGTAAGCGAGTTTCAGATGAAATGAAAGTTATTTTGGCTCAAAATATACTTGTAGCAGAAATAAATTGATATTGAGGGAGGGAAATTAGAGGAAATTAAGGAATAAATAACATAACTATTACGCTTATATATTTTTAAGTTGTAGACAGAGATGTTTTGTATAGAGGTTTATTTTCTTGCTGGATTTTCAAGTTTCTAATCGATCTATTACTTCTTTTGCAACGGCACATGTTGCCGATTACAGTAATATGAAAAAACATACTCTCTATTATGTACAACATTTTTAGTTAGAAAAAGGAGTATCCGACTTAAGATTTTTAAACATAAACAAGCTCGGGAATCGAACTCATGACATCAAGCTCAAGATCACAAATATGCCTTTAAACAGGTAAGGAATATATGACTGGAAATGATAAGAATATTTTTATTTAATTAATTGATACATTTTTAGTTAGCCTAAACTGTCCCACTGCTGGGCAACTTACGCGGATTTAATTGCCTTAGAATATATTTTTCCTAATTTGTGGCTCATCAAGAATTGATAATCATGAATTTTCAATCAAAAATACACATTATATTATTTTTAGAAACAGCCTTGTGATTCCGTCCTATACAGGACTAATCCGTTAGCTCGTGGGTGGTCTGTGACAGGCTTGGTAATGGCGATGCCGGTTTAATTTACTAAATATAGCTCCTTTGACAGATTTCCCGGGAAACGATGAGGTGGCCGCTTTTAGCTACCCCACAGGTCTCACCGAAATACAGGCAGAATTTGATTTTGAAAATATTGTATATATAATCGAATGCCTCATTGGTCTAGTGGTAGCAAGTGTGACTGCTGAGCGTGGGGTCCTGGGTTCGATTCCCGGGTCGGGCAAAGTGTTATTGATTTTTTCTGTATGGAAATTCTCCCAGTAACACCATGGAGTTTGGAACTGTGTCCGGTAAATGGCGATAATCTCGTGAAAATTATGTGAGACTTAATAACGACATCGGCGAAATGTGGGTGTACAATAGTACACTTTTGCCTGACCTTTCGGGGAATACGGGCATGATGCTGTGCATGTACTGTAAATATTTCCTTCGGGACGCTTTAAGAAGTCTGTTTTTACATCTAGATGGCGCCGGCGTTTCTCACCGTTTGGATACGAGGGTAGAGGATAAATCCTAGTGTAAAAATTACCTACTCTACGTTTTTCTTTGAATACAAATACACAAATATAGACAGCCATACATATTATTATGTATGGTTTGAATATAAACAAAATCATAGACCTTTCTTTATTACAATTTAAAATATACAAATTGGATTTCGCTGCCCCAAAAAATAGGCTTCGGGAGATTCGAAATCACCTTCTTTTCCTGACATTTCGAACTTATTTACATACTTTATTTTCTTGTTGCAAAATAAACCATTTTCGTTTTATAATCATCGAGTTTGTTTACTGCTTTTGAGTAGGAGATATTTATATTTTAAGTCTCCCGGTCCAGACTGGACTGCTTAATTACTTTAATATGTATTAACTGTTTTAATATATTAAAGTACTGTAATTCAGTACGACAGTAATTCAAACCATATTCTAAGAACACCGTACCCCAAAAAATTATCAAATTGTATTCAAGAATCCTACTATCCTACTAATATTAGAAATCCTACTAATCCTGCTTAATATTACAAATGTGAGAGTTTGTGAGGATGGATGGATGGATGGATCTTTGTTACTCTTTCACGCCAGAAACCTACCTAAAACAGTGTGACATATCGTCCTGTCTGGAAATGGGACTCAGATACTGACGCTCAACAGCTGCGCTTGATACCACTAAACAGAAACAGATGGTTACTATGTAGCATTTTTTTTTTTATTTAAACCCATTTCCTTTTGTATTTGTCCTAAATATTTTTTTTGTTCTGTTTCAACTGTCGATTATAATTTTACTTGCTTCATCCGCGGCTTCGCCCGCACTGATTACGAACCGGTGCATTTTTTCGGGTCACACGTACCGCCATCTAGCGTCCTAAGAAAGTTATTGTTCTTTCCCACAGGAACAGTACTTTTTTTTCTGGATGAAAGGTACCCTATGTTCTTTTCTGTACCCCTGACAATGTATATGCAAAATTTCACAATGATTGGTTCAGCGGTTTAGGCGTGAAAAGGTAACAAACAAACAAACTTACTTTCGCATTTGTAATATTATTTAGTATTCTCAGCAATACCTTCAGAATTAGTTATTTGCTACAGTAAAGGTAATATGAATTAAGTGGTGATTAAGAAAACAGGATAGGAGGATGCTATTTAGTTTCAAATTGGCTATTAAAAGGATGGCTTTATCTTTGGCTTTAGTAGTTTATTTTTTCGATGAAGTTACTTATTGTACTGCCTCTTTGGTCTAGTATTCGCAAGCGTGACGTTCTGTGTTCGATTCCCGGGTCGAGCACAGTGTTATCGGGTTTTTCTGTATGGAAATTCTCAGTAGCAGCATGGACTTGGAAACTTTGCCCAATGGATGATAATAAGCTCGCCCCCTATTACATGATACTTCATAACAGCACTGGTGCAATGTGAGTTAACAATAGCACACCTCTGCCTAACCCTTCGGGGAATACAGGCGTGATGCTATGTTATGTTATTAATAATCACGTTTTAACATTTTCTATATCTTAATGGCATATAATTAAACAAAAAAAAACGTATAAAAATAAAACATTCTTCTTATTTTTCCTTCCTCTGAATACAAAGTCCTTTAATTAAACTTGGTAGGGAAGTGAGGCGAAATTGTGTCGTAATAATACTGAAGTTTTACGCAATAACATTTACGAAGAAAAAAGTTATTTATATTTTCCCTTAAGACGGAACGGTAGTCTCTGGATCCGACTCAAGGAAAATTCTGAACATTTCGATGTGAGTTGCATATACAGGGTATGCATGTAAACTTTTTATATTTTTATACTTTTTTACTGTTTGTATGATCTACAGATAGTTGTTTCGGGTCTGGGTGTGTATGCATGTGAATATTTGTGTTTGTAAACACACTCACGATGGAGGAATTATTACAAGTGTGAGGCAAAATTAGGGCGAGGCGAGGCGTTTTCTTAAAAAAGAAATTACTTACAAAACTGTATGCCATAAAAGTATATTCCAAACTGTCAATTTTGTTTAGAATTCCGTAACATGAGCTTCACGCCTGTATTCCCCGCAGGGTTAGGCAGAGGTGTACTATTGTATACCCACATTGCACCAATGCTGTTATTGAGTCCCATGTAATAGGGGGCGAGCCTATTGTCGTCTACCAGGCACAATTCCAGACTACTGAGAATTTCCATACAGAAAAACCCAATAACAATATGCCCGTCCCGGGAATCGAACCCAGGACCTCACGGTCAGCAGTCGCTCACATAGATAAATCATATATTGTTAAAGGCGAATGAAGTTTGAAGAAACTGGCTGGTACCGGAGAAAGAGCACCACTAAACGGCATAATAGGACTAAGGACTGACCTTTATCATCAGCCCTGAACTCTGCTTCCAGCTCCGCTTTGGTGGGCTGCGGCTCTGGCTGCTGCTGCTGCTGTTGCTGTTGCTGCTTGCCGGTCTTCATGCTCATTGACTTCCTCGTCCGATGTCCACGGAACGCTGCCTGGATCTTTGTTGCCGCTTGCTCTTCTGCTTTGGGCTCTGAGTCCTTAGCCTTTTCTTCTGGAATAGAGAAAGGTAACAATTTATAGAAAATGCTAATAGCAGCTGATAATTGTCCCACGGCTGGGCACTGGGTTCGTCTCTTTATCTACCTATCCCTTGTTCTTTTGGTAAGAAAGAGTGAGAATATTTTGAATGTCAGGCTCGACAGATTATTTATCTCGGCCTATAATAAGGAAAATTCCAAAGTAATCCCATTATTTTTTTGCTTAAATATATATTTTACTGAAACAAATATCTCCGAAAACTTCAAATTGCTATGCAATTCTAAACCCTATATAAACCATGATAACGCACAAAGAAAATTGCCAATATCTCCTTCACCTGTCAAGGAACTTTTAAGTAGTTTTATCTGCCAACTCCTGGGTTCGATGCCAAACAAACACTTTTGTAGTAAATCGAGCCAAACTTTATTGAAACATTGAGTATAATTTGCCAAAAACCTGAATGTAGGTCAAGTATGAACCTCGCATTTCTTCTTTGATATACGTATTCGGTGTTATCAAGTAAAAGTAGGGCAAAATACTCGTAACTTACTATAGATTTATGTTCCAATTACTCTAGCTATGAAAGTATTCCATAGATTTTATCTTTCGCTTGTTCAAAAAGGTACAAATCACCGAGAATTAAAACTCAATTTACTGGTGAAAGAAATCAGATTAAGATACCTTTTTGTGTAAGGTGAATGTTCTTTAGATGGCTTGAAAACATTTTGTGAATGACACAATTGGTCCCTCCATATGGCAAGCGACACTGTGGCAAACCAAGACACAGATGGCGGGGTATACTTAACTCTTATAATAAAGACTGGTCTTTATCTAGATAGAGAGAAGTGGAAAGGGAGTTCGAAGGCGTTTCACCTGCAGAGGGACAAAAATAATAATACTAAAACTCTTCTTCTTTACGGGATTTTTTTAAAGAAATCGATATTTTAACACTACCGTCCCTCTACATTCTAGAAAATATAATGTTCGTTCGGAAGAACCTTCACATGTTTAGTATCAATAGCGACGTTCACAACATTAATACTAGAAATAAACACAAAATAGTGGTGCCAAAATTTAGATTGACTAAATCAAATAAATCATTTTTAGGACACGGTGTACGCTTCTATAACAAGCTACCGAAAACTGTAACCGATCTTACCGGTAAGAAATTTAAAATCCACGTTAAATCTGTTCTCACAAAGAAAGCATATTATAGGATCAAAGACTATGTTGACGATAGAGACGTGTGGCGTTGAATATCTTCTGCACATGTGGCTTCCCTGGTTATCCATTGTGTCTACTAATTCTATTTTATATTAGATTCACTTTACATATCTGGACATTCTTGATGTTTCAATATTTTCTATTCTTTTTTGTATTTTTTTATTTCTGTTTTATCCGCTTTGATCTGTTTATCCCGTTTTTAGTTTATATTCGAAACAATTGTTTAACTCATGTTGTATTGCCTCATTGTGTAAGTAGCATTCTATTAAGTTTGTATTTTTTCTTATATAATGCATGTTAATTTAAGATTTTAATTGTAAATTAACTTTTTGTTTTTGAAAAGAGTATCCATGGAGTTTCTTGCCGGTCTCTTCTCCATAGGACCTACCCCCTTTGGAACCGTGCGCCTAGAGTCTCGACTTTTTAAAAGTGCCTGAAAAGGCCTACTTGAAATAAAAAACTTTGACTTTGACTTTGACTTTGAAAAAAATAAGAGGAAGAAAAACAAGGCTGTCTGGTGACCTGAACGTAAACGAACATCGCCGCCCATGAACCCCCTTAACCATGTGATTGCGCATGCGTTACTGACTTATGGCTAAAGTTCTCATGTATTAGGTGATAAATAAAAATCGTGTATCTTGTACCGAACGTATAATGCAGAGCCGAGACAATAGGGAATATGCATGTATAAATATTTGTAATCTAACCAGTTAATCGAAAAACAAACGAGATATAACCAATTTAAACGAATATTGCTGTCTCTTTCGCGAAAAACGCTGTTTTCTATTGCAGTTCTATGAACGTGATGTTATTTGACGTCAGATAACACGTCAGACCTCTCTTTCTAATTCGCCACTTCAATGCATTATAACTTTATCGCTGATGAAGATATTTAAAAAAATCTTTCACCATTATTTACTAGTAATTATAAATATCTTATTGAGCAAATAAAAAAAAATCCATGCACATTCCCTATTGGCCGAGCGCTCTGCTAACTTAATGTACCCTCTACTAATTATTATAACACCTTCACTCTTAATTACTCTTATTTATTAAACAAATAGCTTAAAATTATAACCTAACCTAACCATACAGAAACACAATCTAGACAGTGAGCTATAATAACACTCGTGTCTTAGTTAAAAATGTGTTCAAATAATTTCACTGGATATTCCTTCACCTCTAACACGCATAACAAATTGTTATGGCAAAGCTAGTAGAAACAGACAAATCTTTAAGATTTTCATCACCTTTTGCAAACAAACTGACTAACCACTTAACACTGTCCTATATTACGAAGAGACGTAAATTGGGACACAAAATACCTACAACTAGATGCCCGAATTTTCCACAAAGATAAAAGGATTTTTCACAGTGAAAGCTAACACTGTGAATTATTTAAAAATGTGAGAACAGAGACACTTTACGAGTGCAAAATAAAGGGGCTTCGTTTTTGTTTAAGTGTTTTTGCGACAAGAAAATTCGCGCGATTATTTAAAAAAAATCTCTGCGACTTGCGACCAAACAATTATCTGTCTCTAAGTAATTTGAAGTGCTCGTAGCTTAGGAGTTTAATTAAATATTATACTTAATCTTCCTCTATTGCCTAAGTTTTTTTTGGGAAGCTTAAACATATACATAGCCTGTAATTCCCGAAGGGTTTGGCAGAGGTGTACCATACACACACATTTTGCTCATGCAACTATATATACTGCATTAACTCACAGGCTTGTAATTAAGCATAACAGACACAGCCCTACCCCACACATTCACAGTAATCCATAACTGAATAAAGTCGCGTCAGAAGTCGCGCAACCAACCAGCTATAAAAGCCCTTAGTTCATTGTTTTTATAATGCTAAGCCTGTATTCTAGCGAAGATAAAAACCGGGCCACGTTTGTTGGTAGTAAAGTCAGGATAACCTTTATTTTGTTGTTAAATGTTAAGGTTAGACCCTTTATACGACACTGTGACATTAAAAAGTCACATAAAAGAGTTATGGAACACGGACTAGTGATTCGACACTTTTTTATGTAGAACTGATCTTTATTCTTACACTAACGACACGCCCCGGCTTCGCACGGGTAGCAGAGTATATACGCCTTAATTTTTTTTCTGTCGTAGTGTCGTATCAGCCTCTTACGTCGAGCATTTACTCGGCGCACGCCAGTAAAGCTCCCAGTCGGCATGATTTTTTCCGACATCTTCAACTATCATCGTCATATTTCAGCCAATTTACATAAAACCTTAATGAATTATACACTTAAACCTTTCTCATGAATCTCTCTGTCTATTGGTGAAAACTACATGAAAATCCGTTCAGGAGTTTTTGAAATTATCGCGAACAGACAGACAGACGCAGCGGAGGACTTTGTTTTATAATATGTAGTGATAGTGATATATATAAGGACGATCTTTCAACAAGACGCAAGTTGAGCACATGACGCTCATTGTAATGTCCCATACTCAACGTCTCAAACAGAAGCTACTCCGAGGCTCTTATTTACTATGCTATGGCAAAAATATCATAGTAACGTCACATAGCGAATAGAGTCGCAAATAAAAGAGCCACAGACAGCTATGTACATATCATGGTTGAGTGCAAAGGCTTGATTGCCAACGTCGTGACTGCATTGCGCTCGAAACTCGTCTGAGTTGAATCTGACACCCATTGACGGTGCTACAAAATGTCGTCAGATGCCAAGGCTCTTAGATAAAAATATAAGAAGGTAGTCCTCAAAAACTTCCATTTAAGACGATTGTTCCTCCTAAATGTGATTTTTAGTCCGATAATGATAGCCGACAATCGTCCCACTTGAAACACATATTGTTCTCTTACATATATTTCGACTCTAAACGAGCACTAAAATTGATATATGAGTGTTCCTTAAACTTGTAAACTTAGTAAAGTATAACATACTAAAGGTTCGGCTTATTCCGTCACAGCCGAGTTTTGCCGAACGAATTCAAAATACAAATCATCGGATATGTTTCCTGCCAGTAAAGAAATATCAATTGTATATCTTTACACTAAGCTCGCATTTTGATGGGCAAAATTCAGCTAACATGAAATTAGCCAGAACGTCCGATTTGTGTTGTACTGTCAACAAAAGTTGTTATAATTATGTTAACACAAGAAATAAACCTTATTCAGTCCACACAACGTTCCTTTCCGTACATGAAACACACTAGATCCAATAAAATTATATTAAAACAGTAGGTGTAATGTTACCATCACACAAATAACAGTAATGGTGTTTATGCTCATGTCATAATGATATATTGGTGGGTAGGTAACCGGTATTGAATATTTCCTGGAAAAAAATGTAAGTTTATATTTGGGGAAAACATATTTCCTTTGGGTGAAGCTTCAGAATATTATAAATATTCCCAGCCCCGTATAGCCGCCAGCAGTAGATGTCACACCGTCCATGACAACCTGTCTAACCATGGTATACCTGTATCCGGTACATCAGTAATTGGATTCCGGAAGTCGGCGCCAGGTACTCTGTGTAGGCATTGAGGTGCTCACATATAGAAGTTACATCAAAACTTCCGTTGGCAAAACAGAGGTCAAAGATTTAGTATCACAAAAAAAAAACATAGATAACGAGTTTTTTTAAAGTATACTTTCTAATTACATCCTACGGCATGTTTTTATGCTGTGACACTGGGTCCGCATTCCGTAACTCTGAGCGAACTGCTAATTGATTTTTATCTTGAAAAAATTAAACTATGCAAATGTACCCTTTGCATAGTTTTATTTTTTGCATTGTAACTAGCGAACGAAATACAATAAACTATAATTATGGTATAAAAGAAATGTTTAATCTTAAAGTCTTATCTCAAAGTGCTGCTATGTATGTTTAATTTGTTAAAAAAAATATCATGTTAGTGAAATTTTTGTAATTTCTTTTTGAGAAATAAATTCTTTAACCATACTTAAATAATCGAATACTACAGGTGTACTGATGATTTGTAACTATTTAAGTACTTAGAGACAAAACGCACAGTTTAAATTGTTAGCGACAAAAGTAGCTGAACTTTTTTTTATGTATTAGTTAAGTATCTTCTTGATACGAAAAGTCCATCTAATTATGTCGCTGATTACCAAACTAAAAAATTACAAACGCTTGAAAATTAGTACAAGATATATTTAAGTCAGTAGAATCAAACAACATTGTTTCTCTCTTTCTGTATCATCATTTGTCCAAAACCATTGAATTTTGATCAAACCTAGGCCACCTTATATCTAGGTCGGTGCCTGACTTATGTCTAAATTATTTATGAACAGAGAAGGGTCACAAGTGAGGCTGCGGTAAAAGCTATTGCGTAAATAAACTGCCTCAAGTAAAGGTACTGTTAGGTGATATAGGTACATAGGTACCCGAAACTTTGTATGGCATTTGCATACCTATCTAAGTTTCTCTGCAGCTCTTTGAACAAAATCAAATAGCAACAGAGCGACTAGTACTCGCAACACGGCAAAAGTATAGCGCCATCTATCGGAGTGAAGCGACAACAATAAATCCTAAATCGCACTATGAGAGTTTACGAAGATTCTAACACATATACGAATGTCCGACATCAACCGTCGGGCTTCGGCCCGCCAGGCTAACCTTGCCTGGTCGGAGGATCCTCCCGTTTTCAATGGAGGTACACTATACCGCTTTCCCCCCATAGGTTCTTTATAATGAATGTATGTCGAATTAACGCTTGCGAAGTGTATTTTAAAGATAAAATTGTGGAAAAATATATATGACTGCGAGCAAGGTTCGAACCTGTGAACTTCTAGATCAGTACACCAGCATTCTTTGCTCACTATGCCGAACTTTGGTACCACATATATTTAATTATTTTTTTGGTTCTTCTTACTTGCTATTCTGCATACTCTATGCTGTGTATATACATTTATAGCAGTGTATATTTTGTCACAGTACATTATGAATAAACACTATTTGAATTAATTCTGAATGAATATTTCAGAGAAAACCGTTGTGACGATATGTTATGTTATGTCTAGTTAAAACTGAAAATTATACCTATATATTATAATATTGTACGTAGTTACGTGAAACCTTGTATTCGGCCATTTGCTACTATATTCATTTGCATACTGAATGTATTAGATGTAAGTTTTCTATAAATAATAAAATAAAATGGGTAACTTTAACTTTTCCATCGTATTGCTAACAGTAATTCCGATACGTATTTATGAAATGACTTTACAAGATACTTTATTATTTTCCCATGAGTAATTAGTAATTATGAACTGTCAAATGTTTGGAATACTAAGGCGTGACGTCATAGTTTTTCATTGCCATTGACATACTCATTGTGTGATTTTCATAAATTAAAAATTGAAAACGCCAAAGAAAGGCAAGAGATTAAGTTGTACTGAGTTTTTAAAAGGAAAACTATTTACAAAACAAGATTTCAGAATTTATTTTTGATGCAGCCCTCTAGCCTTATACAAAGTACTGTAAATAATTATAAAGTGAATACGCTCTATTATACTAAGGAATACTTCTTTTTGAGTTTTCGAAGGTAATGACCGCCCCACTCGAAGAAAATGGCGGCGGTACGTTTGAATTATTCATATGTGGTTCCGCACAAATCTAATATTAAAAGAAACATCGAATGTTACGACTGAATCGGCCATGTTTTATTTCGCAAGTTTCTGTACAAGAAAAAAAAAGAACAACACCGTAAAATTGTTCTGCGTCTACGTGAAAGTTCTGTGAGTTTGTCTATGCGTATATTTGTTGTACATAGTAGGTACTGAATGTATGAGATTAATTATAAAAGGTTGCAATTAGGGGAATCTTCATCGACCAATGCAGGCATTAATCATTAGAACAATAACTGAATAACAACATTGAATAAACGGTTGCTTTAATTCGAAACGTCGATCTGTTTATTGGTCCGTTAATTTATTCCTAAAAGACCGAAGATCTATTATCATAATAACTACATTTATGTATATATAATTACTGTGAAAAGATTATACCTTAAGGCCGTATTCACCAATAATATAATAGATGTTAAAAATGAAATCGGCCGTTTACCCATAAGTATAAGAGTTCTCTTCAAACGGCTGTTTTGTGTCCTAACCGTCTGTTATATTGTTGATTAAATTGGGTCTTAGTCCAGCTCTCTGGCCTGGAGTGGATTGGCAGACTTTACACACTATTGATAACTGTATGGATCTCTCTCGGGTGTACAGGATTCCTAGCTATAATTTTTTTTACGCTTTAATTTATTTTACCACACTTGGTGAGTTGATACTTGATTTTTAACCAATAATACCTGCTGACAGTTACTATGTGCCGTTAACAATTAATTTATTTAACTGTGTAATTTTATTACCTTTATACACGTTATGTATGGAACCGTAAATTTTTACCAAACGGTGGAATATTAAACTGTCACCGGTTATTAATTATAGCATACTAGCTTCCCCTCGTGGCTTCCCCCGCGTGGATTACGAATCCGTGCATTTTTCCGGGATAAAAAGTAGCCTATGTGCTATTCCAGACTATAATCCATCTCTGTGCCAAATTTCATCCAGATCCGTTCAGCCGTTCTGGCGTGAAAGAGTAACAAAGATCCATCCATCCAACCTCACAAACTTTCGCATTTATTATACTAGTAGGATAGGATAAATATTACATTTATTGCTGGATTTTATTGAATGCCTATTCGTCTAGTAGTCTCAAGTATCTTTGGTTAAAATCCCGGATCGGGATAAGGACTATTGGAATTTTCTGTTAGTATTCTCTGCAGCCTGTAGTTTGAAATTGTGATCGGAACATTAATTGTGATGGATTCAATAACGGTCTCGGAGAAATGGGAACAACACCTCCAGCCTAACCATTTGGAATACAGGCTTTAAGATTATAGTTTAGCTAAAAATTTTCATACAAAATATGTTAACGGTTTTACCCCACTAAACGTGAGCTGATTTTGCTGTTTTTTTTATATATTATAGACACAAGTAAAAACTAGGTCGTCACGTTTTTGTTTTTTTTTATATTGTTTATAGGTTAAGAAATAATAATTAACACTCAAAATTCGTTTTTTAACTAAAAATCCGCCTTATACTTATCTCGTGATAGTTATTAAAATAATCAAAACCTGTTGACCTAGTTTATAGTCTAACAAAAAAACGATAGAGATCAAAATCAAAATCAAATTATATCATTAAGATTTCGATGTAAGATAAGTTAACGCCCAAACACGTATTTTGCGCGTATTTCAAGACAATTATGTCAGAAGCCGGCAGCTAAACGATATTCTTAATACTATTTCACTAGATTGTCTGATAGCTGCTATTTGTGTGATCCCCCAAAAGCCTACGCGATCAACTGAGGTAACAGTACAAGAAATCTCAGAAATGTCCAAATTCTGCATTAATTTAAACTCTATACCGTTCCCTGCGGATTCCTAAATCCGTCCGCTCGTTATTAGTTTCAGCAAACAGCCGGCCTGTACATAATGGGTGTTCCACACGCGACCGGCAATTGTTTTGCTTTATTTCTATTCATAATCAGTGCTGTGAAGGATTCGTCACGATAGCTCGCTTTGTAAAAGGGTGTTAATGATAGTGTGACTTTGGAGGGCAGTGCCCTAACTTGACCTTAGTTTTATAAGCTAGGGAAAGCTATAAATTTTATGTTAACTAATAGTATGTTGGTGAATTGCGAAATACTTTTTGTGTAAGACTGGTAGTGTGACTTACGGAATATCGCGGCATCATGGCACTTGCGTCGAAATATAAATTAATTAATAAATCACGAATGTAAAAAAAGAAAAAGTATTGGTCTAGTGATACAAGCGCGTGAAGTCCTGAGTACGTTCCCCGGGTCATGAAGTATTACTAAGATATTCTGTTAGAAATTTCTGAGTAGGAATCCGGAGGACAGAATTTTACCCGGTAGATGATAATAGACTCGACCATATTACATGAGACGACTTAAAAAAAAATAACCTTGCCCCTCTCTCAGATTTCTCCTGTATCGTGGGTATAGTTTACAAACATACATGTCACATACACACATAGCCAGACCCGAAACAACCGTCTGTAGATCATACGAATGTTTGTTCCGTGCGGGAATCGAACCTGCGACACGAAGCGCAGGAATCTAATCGCTTAGCCACTGCGCCACCTATGTCGTCCATTTTAACTTAACAATTAAATGTAAAACGATACGTTAGAGTACAATTGCACACCTCTGCCTTACCCTACTGTGAATACAGGCGTGTAGTTATGTAATTCAAGGTTTCCCCATCTTTTAAAGGTTTACACTGTCCTTTCGATGAGATCGTGGTTACACCACGAATTACAGCCGAATCGTGGTTTATAGTTATGGCCACTGGGCGAAGCTTTCACGTAGTAAAAATAAAAATAAAATATGAAACACTGATGGAGTGAGAATTCGGTGTTTTGTATTCCGTTTCACGTTTCATTTTACTGCTATACCGATACGGCGTTAGCATGTAGTAGCCTTTATAAGAATACTAGCTTCCGCTCGCGGCTTCGCCCGCGTGGTTTACGAACTCCTACATTTTTCCGGGATAAAAAGTAGTCCATGTGCTATTCCAGACTATAATCTATCTCTGTGCCAAATTTCATCCAGATCCGTTCAACCGTTCGGGCGTGAGAGAGTAACAAAAATCCATCCATCCTCAGAAACTTTCACATTTATAATATTAGTAGGATAGTAGGATTTGATGAAAATGTTGTTAAATCTATTATTATATCGAAGGTCAGCAAAAAAGAGTTACTTATAAAAAAAAAAAGAACATGAACTATCGGACGGCACGGTTGGCGCAGTGGTTGAGAGATCGACTGCTGCGCTACGTGTCGCGATACCCATTAAAATAAATATGTTTTTACCAACAAAATGCGGCAGTAATATTTTTATCTTTTTCGAGAAAATTGCTTGATATTAGATTTTCTTCTGTGTTTATGTTCTTAATGGTGTTTATTTTGAGGAGAAATGGTACTTCAAACAGGAACCTGTACCTCTATTATGAGATTTTTACTATTTACTTTCATAGTAAATGTAAATTTTCATGCAAGCGATTTTAGTTCTTAAATTGGTAACATTAGGGATTACAGTCGCTAACATGACATCTCTATAATATATTAAATAGTAAATCAAAACTTTACTATGACTAGATGTCACATAAGCGACTCTAATCCTTAATGTAAACAAGTTAAGAACTAAAATCGCTATCATGAAAATTTGATAGTAAATAGTTAGTAGACTTTACTTTGATAGTAAATAGTAAGAAAACAAATATCACCATGATGGTCTTATAAGTATGGAAGTATAAGGTGTCCTGGATTCGGACGGCGTTTTAAGGTTTTCCTATATGGAAATTCTTAGTTTAAAATGGATAGGAGTTTGGAACTGTTCCCGGTAGATGGCAATAGGCGACCATTAGATCAATTAACTAGTTTATTCTTAATTAGATATAATTATTTATTTGAACTTCTCGTTTCAACTGCCCCATTGCTTTAGAGGTTCGATTCCTGGGTCGTGCAAAACGTTATTGGATTTTTCTGAATAGAAATTCAAAATAACAGCACAGAGTCCCGAACTCTGCCCGGTAGAATGCAATAGGCTCGCCCCCTATTACATAGGACTCAATAACAGTATCTACAAAATGTGGGTGTACAGTAGCACACCTATGCCTAACCTCGGGGAATACAGGCGTGGTTCCGACGCAGCTCAATATCAGCAATATTCCTTTATACAATTTACTGGCTTCTAAAATAATGAAGTGGACATTTCAGGCGTTGGAACAAAGGGGAGGTGAAAATGTTCTAAAACACGAACCACTTTGTGATGTGCACAAAGGCTTTGCGGCTGCAACGAAATAACGTCACACTGAACACAAAATTGTGTACAGGATCTAGATTATGAGGTAAAGGCTTGGATATTTTAAAATTGTCTAGAATTTTTTCGGAGTCTTTCGAGATTGGATTCTTTGAGTGAAACAGATTTTTCGTTGAAACATTTTTGATGGTACGGTTGCCGCAGTGGCTAAGTGATTGGCTATCTGCGCTACGTGTCGTGAGTTCGATATCCATATGGGACAAATAATGTATGTATGATCTACGGATACCTAGTTGTTCCAGCAGCCTAATTACCGATGTAGCAATCAGTTTACTATTGGCGTAGAGCGCGCGATAGCTTCTGTCTAAAGTAATTTTTGTGTCATATACTGTATTGGCTGACAGTGAGATTGTTGTCACGTGGCTGTCGCGTTGCTGTCGCTTTTTTAATAGTAATTAGGCTGCGGGTCTGGGTGTGTGTGTGTGCGAGATGAACATATGGTACATAAGAACTACTCAATACAATATATACACAAATAGGTCATTACAGGATGATATAGGTATATTTATATGGTGTACAAATATTAAGATGTAATAGTAAGTTGTGGAGGCAAATAAATTATCAGTAAGTATTTGCACGGTTAGCGCAGTGGTTGAGAGATCGACTGCTGCGCTACGTGTCGTGGATTCGATTCCCGCACGGAACGAAGATTTGTATGAGATCATATCTATAGATACAGACTATCTGTAGATACAGATAGTTGTTTCGGGTCTGGAATTTTGTGTATATGAATACGCACCGTGCCTCGGAAAGCACGTAAAGCCGTTGGTTCTGCGCCTGATCTCTTTCCGGTCGTGTCGGATTACCGTCCCATCGGACTATGAGATTGCAGGAATAGAGAGTGCACCTATGTTTGCGCACACACTAGAGCTCTATAATATCTCCTGCGTGGTTGGCAAATCTCCGGTGAGATTGGCCGCCGAGACTGAAACTCAGTCCGGTCAGAAGGACATTATTATTCTTATTCTATTATCAGTAAGTGGCGAAACAGGTACTAAGGCTCCTTCACTTTCTTCAAGTGATAGTCCAACTATAGCCTTAGAACCATAGTCTCGTACTAGCTGCGATTCGATGCAGTCGTGCTGCTGACGCGTGTAATTTATTTAATACAAATCGTTTAAGCGCGGCGCAAGCCGTTGCTTGTCTTTTTAATCGCCATGAGTGAACAACTTGTGGCGAATGAACTGCTGGCGTTCCTGCAGCAGAAACTGGACGTGATGGACGAGGTGTCCGCTGTCCAGATCTGCGCAACAAACTTCAGCGAGGATGACGTCGCTGCTTCCAAGCAGCTGCTGTACCGGTTGCTCAACAAGTGCGACCAGATGGTGTCCCGCCGGCGTGACGGGACAAAGAAGAGCATCCAAGACATCATCACGCTACTAAAGGAGACTGATCCGGACGACGTGCCAACGTTTGTGGCGAAGAATCTGAATAAGCTTCCGCCCGTCACCTTCGACCACGTCGACGTTACAAGCCTGTTGAAAGACATCGTCTTTCTAAAGGCAAGTCTTGCGGATGTGCAGAGGAAGTTAGATGCATCCCAAATTACTGTCGCCGATTTGCGCAGCGAACTCAATGAGTTGCGTAAATCGGCAACGGTAACTGGGTCACCGGCGGGTGCATTGAACGTAAACATGCGGCGCGGAGCGTGCCTCGATGTATCGAGTGCAAGTTTCGCGTCAGCAGTTTTGTCATCATCGCCGCTGTCACCGCCGAATGCTGAGCCGGCACAGTGCGCGCCTCGCGCGCCCCGCTGCCCCGCTCCCGTCCCTGCGGGACCTCCCGTCACAGCCGCTCGACCGCTAGATAAGCTGCTTGATTCCGCAGTCTCGACGAAACATCAAGGTGTTCATCGAGATTACGCCGGCGTCGCCAGGAGCACAATCAGTGCTACTAAGAAGCCCGTGCCCGTAAAGGAACCGAATCGGGCTGACGATGATGGGTTCGTGACGATGCAAAGGAGGAAGCGCCGTCAGCGAACAAACAAGAATCGCTGCGGCACGGCTCCGGCGGAGCCCAACATAAAAATACGTGCTGCAAAGCCGAACACCCCGGTTTACATCTCCCGCCTACACTACACCACTAAGGCGGAGGACATTGTGGAGTACGTGCGTCAGAAGTTGAAGTACGCCCCGAGAGTGCAGCTGCTGGAGTCGCGCCATAACGCCAACTTCAAGGCGTTCGTGGTGCGAGTGCCAACGTGTGTTCTGCACCTCGTGTTGGATGAGAACTTCTGGCCTCAGGACGTGGTGTTCCGTCGCTTCCGCGGGCAAGTGCCACCCGAGCGCACAGTGACATAGTGCATAGGAAGTGATACTAACATAGATTTAAGGTTCTATATACTAACAAGTTTTGTATATAATAATATATATGTTAGTCTGTAAGGTATATATCTATGGGCCAATGTAGCCTGAAAATAAAGGTATTTTGATTTGATTTGATTTGATAAACCCTTCATGTGGTAAAAGGGTAATAAAACCGCCTTCACAAACATAAACCGCTGGCTCAACAGAACAGTATTTATTCCCTAGTGTCAAGAGACAGTGTATCGGCGTGTCAGCGCTCTTGTACAGCTGACAAAGCTAGCGGACACTCCAGTGGAGAGCCCTCGAGACCGACGAGGGGGTTGTAACGAAGTAAGAACTTGCTGAGAGAGACTGGGCGCACACTGCATATTGCGTTATATCCCTTGTTTAGTGATATGTAAAGCTAATTTTTACTTTTTAACATAACATAACATCACGCTTGTATTCCCAAAAGGATTAGGCAGAGGTGGCTTATTGAGTCCCATGTTATAGGGGGCAAGCCTAATGCCATCTACTGGGCACCGTTCCAGATTCCGTGCTGCTACTGAGAATTTATATTTTATAAACGTTCCGGAGATTGTAATATTTTCCGGGTTTTTCAATTTATTTTGAAGGAAATTGGTGAAATTGATTTTAAAAACAAAAAGCTTTGATGCTTATGGAATTGGTTTATAAAACGAATTTGGTTAACTTCAGATTACGTCCTTTTCAAAAAGGTTTATGCCTTTTATAATTACTCTCACTGCGTCAGATTAGAATGATGACCCACACCTGTGTACAGGAATGTTTTAAAGGATTTTATTATAACAGTCATACTAACGATTGAAGCTAGGAGCTTCAACCGTTAGCATGACTGCAACCGATTTTTAGCTAAATAAACAAAATGTTTGAAAATCAAAATGTTAATTTTCATGAACTTCTGAGTACTTTAGAAAAATATGTCCTAATTTTTTTTTAAACATGATTCCCTTTTCTAAAACAAAAACCCATCTCAAATCTATGAAAATTAACTTTAAAAAACTTGAAATGGAATTTTAATAACAAATCTTCATATCTCTCAGTTAACACAAGTAACATAAATAGGTATAAAAAAATCTCATTATTGATAATGTATAGGTATACTAATTGCAGTATCATGTCACAGCTTAGCCTCCAAATAGTAAAGCGTAACGATATGCAGCCCGTAGCCTTCCTTGAAAACCGCATCGAAATCCATCATTAATTTTGAAAGTTTATCGCATAACAGAAAATTTAACTGATGTAGAAAAACATAGTCTTATTTAGCGGTATTTTTAGTAACTTTATTCACAAAATTCAAGTCAACAAATTCAACAATAGACCTACATTCAATTTCTATCCCTCAAAAGCCTCCGCAATTACGGCAAACCGTCCAGAAAATGTTAAAATTACGGGCCACCGTCCTAACCACAGGTACGTACAATGTCTGGGACTGCAAGCGACCACAAATATGCGTCGTACACAGTAGGTACACTGACTACCACAAAATATATACAGTCAGCATCAAAAATATATAGGGTAAAAGTTTCTAAAAAATAATAGTATTTAAAAAAGTTATTATTTCTAATGAAAACCATGTCTTTTACCTACATCACAATTAAATGTAATTGAGTGTATTTATCCTATCCTACTTCCTAATATCCTGTCCTCTATAAAATTATAAATGTGAAAGTTTGTGAGGATGGTTGGATGGATGGATTGATATTTGTTACTCAATCACGCCAGAACGGCTGAACGGATTTGAATGAAATCTGGCACAGCGATAGATTATAGTCTATATAGCACATAGGCTACTTTTTATCCCGGAAAATGTACGGGTTCGCGGGCGAAGTCGCGGGCGGAATCCAGTTATAAATAAGCAAAAAATTAACTATTTTTAGCAGTACTATTTTGGGGTTAGGTACTTACCATATGTGTTAGAGTGGTTGAGTTAGACTTATAAGTTTCATGCCTCAATGATTTTATTAATCTGATAGTTGCCCTTACGGATTAATAAAAGCAAAATTTATAATTATTAATGCTTTATTTTTAAATTCTATCAATGGCACGTTTCACTTTGGTTTTGATCATTATATCTTATACTTACTTGAAATTCCGCAGTCACTTTATGGGCCCTGTCCTACCTACAGGCGAGCGAGATATCTACCCTACTGCGTCCGACCACAAATATGCGTCGCAAATAGTTCGCCAACCATCTAGCTGTAACGCTGGACCCGGTAAGGAATTCTCTTTAATTGGATTATTACGGGTAGGTTAACGGCAGTGATAGCCTAGCGGTTGAACGCTCGCCTTCTATGCAGGAGGGTCTGAGTTCAAACCCGGCCCGCACCTCTGATTTTTTAGAATCATGTGCGGATCGCAATTTGATTATCACTTGCGTTGAAGAAAAACATCGTGAGGAAACCTGCACACCTGAGAGGGCTCCATAAAGTTCTTAACGGTGTGTGTAGTCCGCTAACCCGCGCCGGGCTAGCGTGGTGGACTAAGGCCTATCCCTTATCATTCTAAGAAGAGACCCTTGCCCAACAGTGGGGCAGTAATGGGTTGAATTATTATTAAAAGACATGTATATACCATCAGGGGATCCGTTTGCTTGTTTACGGACTATACAAAAACAAAACTGTACAATAGTAATGTCCCTCTACAAATTTATGCATCACGCATCTTATGCCAGCATCACCGTCTATTGTTCGTTAGCCGTTCGTTAGTCTTATGCTAAAACGAGCGCGTACTGGCGTCCATATTCACGTACTCTACTAAGCCAGTTTAGGTACAGTCAGCTTTAAAAAAGATGGTATACTATTTGCGAAATTTCTTTTTTATTCGATTCGAATCTCTAGAAAGTGAAGAAGAAAAGTAAGAAATATGATTTATTGGTCACAAAGACACGCACAAAGTAACAAATAATTAAAAAAACATATATAATATGTAGATATAATATACATATAGATGATGAAGGCACGGCTGCGCCAACCGTGCCGTCAACCAACAATATAACGACGGTTAGAACACATATTAGTCGATTGACATGAACTTTTGTATGAGTAAACAGTCGTTTTCATTTGAAATGTCTGTTATAATTATTCGGCGAATATGGCCCTACAAGAACTATTACTAAAAATGACTAATTTATTTTAGAAACTACTTTCTTTTTGAAACTACTTTCAAAAACCATATCCACTTCTCATTTACCGCGCGGCTACAGCTGGTTGAGTTTTCTTTAACTTTAGTATCTATACTCTCGAGGCTGACTGTACTTACATGTGTCGGGTAAACATAGTTTGCTTGCCGTTGCATATTCATGTGTTATGCTTCTAAAACAGGCATTGTTGGTTTCCAGTTTATAACTAGGGATAAAATGGACACGTGGACACGTGTATTACACACATGTATTATGACAACTAGACTTGACATCAGAGTAGGCAGAAAATTTTAAAAGCTTATTCACCAATTATACCTACTGTATGTTGGTATTGGTTCGTTGTCTTGTCGATTAAATAATGATGCATGTGATTTGCCACCTCAAATATAATAAATATTTATCTGAATATATACGGTAGGCAGTGTCTTTTTGTCTTTATGCACCGCACGCCACTGCATGGATTATATAGTATTTGCCGAGAATTATGTGATGTGTCAAAAATTGGACACATGCAATGGAGAATAGGACGAGTGTGAGTGCCTGATTCGTCTAATGGTTGTTAACGCGACTGCTGAGTGTGAGGTCCTAGGTTTTAAAACTGCCGACAGCACAGAATTATAAAAAATAAACAAAAAATGAACTACAAACTGAAATGTGCTGTCGGGCATACCCATACCGAATACGTTACCAAGACACCCAGTGCTGATTTTCAGTTGCAGCTGCAGACACCCCTGCAGTGACACACGGACGAAGGCAAATACATATATAAATTTTAATTAATAATATTGGTAATATATGATAAATGCTGCATATATTTATTCGTTTTATTCCCTTGCAGAGAACAATTGCGTTTTCTTGAATAAAAATTCTGAATATATCAGCATGTGTTTGTAATGTCCAGTTCCAGTAGATGGCAATATTGTAGGTTCGTTTGCTGTTCCATACGACTCAAAGATATCGTTGATTGGTGTACAACAGTACACTCTTACTTATCCCTTCAGTCCCCTAGTGTAAGTTTCTTTTGACAAATTCGATTTACTACATCGAACGCGTTCGGCGCTCCGATTGGTGTAGAGCACGAAACGGTCCAATCGGAGCGCCGAACGCATTCGATGCAGTAAATCGAATTTGTCAAAAGAAACTTACACTAGGGGTTCAGGAAATACACACGTTAGTTAAACTCAAAGCTTTTTATTTCAACTAGGTCTTTTCAGGCACTTTTAAAAAGTCGAGATTCACGCACGTTTTCAAAAAGGATAGGTCCAGTGGAGAAGAGTTATGTTATCTAAATCACTATCTACTAAATCACTTTCTGAATATAAAGTAATAACTTACAAATGAACATTAAACATTTAAATATTAACGTGACAGTTACATAAACAACATTTTATCTGACAGTTAATTATTTAACAGCCAGTTATTTCCTTCTTCGTGTGTCGTTAACATGGTTTTACAGAAATAGGTTACTTTGTTCTCGTTTATATTCTAGCGACTAACTACACGCTACTTATATTGTAACTATTGTATGTAAATCTATATAAATAAAAATAAATGTGTGTATATATGATCCCTATGGACACCAAAACGGGTGGAGCGATTTTAATGGTCTTTTTTAGGAAATCTTCAAATTAGCGTAGTGGGTGATCCTGTGGAGTTTGGTAGCGATAGGTTTAAAAAACTTTTTCTTTTGTTAATTTTATGCCCGTGCGAAGCCGCGGCTGGTCGCTAGTAATTAATAATAGTAATATTGTTAATAATAGTATGTTTGTAAACTGTACCCACGATACAGGAGAAATACTAGAGTGGGGACAACGAATTTATAAAAAATCGAAAAATCTTAGTACCCATAGAAAGCCATAGAAGAAGTTACCCATAGAAGGCAATTAATAGACTCGCTCCCAATTACAAAGTACTCAATAACGGCATCGGCGAAAATGTAAGTGTACAATATTACTCCTCTGCCCAACGCTTTGGGTAATACAATATATATTTATGTGATGGCCCAAAGAGTCGTTATTTTCCAATTAAACACAGCTTGTTTGGTGGTAATAAAAACAGACTATTAGCTCGGTAGTTGGCTACTGAAAGCAATAGAACCTGCAATATAGTCGCAGCCTGGCCGTTAAGTCCTCTAGTGACCTTTTTCTGGTACATTAGTGAATGTAACTGCAGCAATGGTGGCGTGGTGTGTTGGGTCTCTGAGTTCCCTACATAGTGGTTGAGCTTGGCAATGCTGACGCATGCGTTATGCTCGTGAATGAGTGCCGTCTGCCGGGACTGGTCAGCTTGTTCAGAAGCAATCTTAGTATGTAATTTTCTTATGATTTTTCTTTGTCTTCTTTTATTTTACACGTTAAATTACATTATTCTCTTACTACAACGGTGTACTGAACCAGTTTGTGAGATCTATTATAGGTTTCCTTTCTATATGCAGGAATAATATAACATGATGCTACGTAGAAACAACTACGTTAAGTTTTTATAAAAAAAAAAACAATGTGCGTAGTATCATGCTGTAGCGACTCTACAGCATGATAGTATGTTTACGACTACTCGCAACATGGCAAAAAGTAAAGCGCCATCTATCGGAGTGAAGCTACAACAACAAACCCTGAATCGCACTATGAAAGTTTACAACGATTCTAACACACATACGAATATCCGACATCAACTGTCGGGCTTCGGCCCGCCAGGCTAGCCACCCAGCTTCCTTTTCAACGAAGGAACACCATACCACGTTCCTCCATAATGCCTATATTCCTCGAAGGGTTAGGTAGAGATGTACTTTTGTACACCCACATTTTGCCGATGCAGTTCTTGAGTTCCATGTAATAGGGGACGAGCCTGTTGCCATCTACCGGGCACAGTTCCAGATTCCTTGCTGCTACTGTGAATTTCCATACAGAAAAACTCAATAACACTTTGCCCGACCTGCGAATCGAACCCGAGACCTCAAGTTCAGCAGTCATGCTAGCGACTAGTAGGCCAATGAAGCAGTCTATCGTTAGTTATTTAATATTTTGCACATAAATCAACATAAACTGCAATAAAGGAAAACCAATCATATCTTCGTTGACTTCAAAAGGCTAGACGATCTCAAAGGCTTTAGAAATCTTATGATAGAATTGCTAGGGCGACTGCGTGGCTTGAGGCAATTGAAACCCATCCGTTAGTACTTGGAGAATTGAAAGGCCGCGGCACAGTCCGACAAAAAGATAACTATATACTGCCTACTATACTACATATGTATATACAGGGTGAATTTTTGAGCTGGGGCAGTTATAGCTACAGGAAAATGTTGTCATTTTTTTTTTTAATGTTGCACTATACTAGGAATAATTCCTGGGTCGTGGGTGCGTTTAAAAACGTATGTTTCACATACACAAAGAGCCAGACCCGAAACTATCTGTAGATCATACAAATATCAGTTCCGAGCGGGAATCGGACTCGCGACATGCAGCCGATCGCAGTCGCTCTCTCAACCACTGCGCCAATCGTGCCGTCTTTAGAGATATTCTGACCTACATTCACAGTTTTTTGGATAAATGGGAGAAAATCAGAAAGAAGTCAGAAAGTCGGACACTTTTTGATCTGAAGATTATCCGATCAACTAAAGCTACTACTATTTTTTACAGGAAATTTTTGATGCATTGAGTAAAATTTATTAGTTAATTAATAAAAGTAGCTAACCTATAGTTAGACGGAGGTGTACTACATTTCGCCGACGCCGTTATTGAGTCTCTTGTAATAGAGAACGAATTGAATGCCATTTACCGGGCACATTTACAGTATCCATGTTGCTACTAAGAATTTGTAAACAGAAAAACCCCATAACACTTCCGACTCGGAAATCAAACCCGAGACCTCACGATCAGCAGTTCCAACCACTAAACCAGTGGAGACCAGTGAGTAGGTAATCTATCTCCTATGTAAATAAAAGTCAATTGCCAAAAATGTATGTAAGCGCATAACTTCAGAACAGCTGCACCTATTTGGCTAAATATTATATATTTGGGAAAATTGGAAATTGTGAGTTGTACCCCCGCGAAGCCGGGGCGGGTCGCTAATTTCAAATAAATAATAGAAAACAGAAAAGAACAAGGTTAACCATACAGTACTTATACAGAAAGCAGGTCACATAAAGTTCATTTCATGAATAATTCAGTCTAATTGCATGTTGTATCCAATCAGTATGTAATTATGGCTACTAAAACAAACAGAAGCACGGCAATTCAAATGAAAGGTCTATGTTTACAAGCGGTAAGCAATAGCATTTTAATATCCGTTTGCTGACGGGCAATATTAATGCATGTTTGTTTATAGTAATAAGTTAGGTTTAATTGCAGTAAATTACTAACATTATTTAGAAATTCATTAGGATAAGCAACCGAATAATCAGACCGTAGCGACCGGTAGATGTCATTCTGATCGCCTCCAATTGCTTGGGACTTTATATGAGAATCGGCACAAATATGTGGGTGTACACCTCTGTCTAACCTTTATGGGAATACAAGCGTGAAGATATGTTGCTATAGGTACCTATTAACCATACACAGTGAATTTCTCCTTCAGTGTTTCATATATCCCTCATCAAAAGTGATCTTGAATTGACATAATATTTAGATGGAGTTTCTTGTCGATTCTTGTCTATAGGACTTTTTTTTATATTAGCCTGCTGAGAACCCATCTTATGCTATCATTCGCGTGGGGGAGTGGAGGGGTGTGCCGGACTCCTACTGGCTAAACTCACCACGGTGGTCTGACTCAACACCACGTGGTGGGCTTAACGCACCGTAACCAATCACGGTGCCACGCCGTTAAGGGCTCTTCCCGAAGGGGGTGACTGTAAAGAGGCTACCCCCTCGTGCACGTCCCAGGGCAGACTGTAGAGAGGTCCCCGCAGTTAGTTTTAATAAATAATTTGAGTACGTTTGGCAGCACCTCATCTGATGGTAAGTGACGATTTTGCCAAGGATGGATGAAACAATTTCACAAAATACTTATTTTGTTTTTGGTAGATGTTTCTCGCAGTTTACGGAGCTTTTAAGGCTTAACCAGGCTAATGGTGAGACCAGAAAGGCCTCCAGCCGAGCAAATTAAATAAAAATAAGCAACATTGCCAAGGGACACACTGCTGCACACTGCACACTGCACAGGGACACCTGTGGGACTCGAAGCTCGGCTTAGGGCGTTTTTGAGGGGCAGACAGATTGTGATTATTTAGGGACATTTAAATAATACCTGCTATCTTCTCTCGACATTTTATAAGTGTCTAAATCTTGTTTACCTACATAAAAAGAACGTGGTTCCTTTTTTATCGATTCTGTCGATGCACGTAGCGCACTCTGTGCAATTGTGTTTGAATTAGAAATGAGTTTCGCGAACCTGTCTAGATTAACAAAACAACTATGAATAAAACAGTAGATAGAATTAGGTTTAGCCTTCATTGTATTTTAAAGGTCTTATACACGTTTATTACCTGATTGGACTATTGATCGCAAGCATGATTACTGAACGTAAGGTCCTGGGTTCCATTCACGGTTCGGGCAAAATGTTATGGGTATTCCTGTATGGAAAATCTTCCTAGCAAGTTTGGAACTGTGCTCGGTAAATTGCAATAGGCTCACCGAGATATTACACTGGAGTCAATATCGGCATCGGGGAATTGTGGGTGTACAATATTATAATAGTAATAATTATGTTGGTACATAATGCTGTTAGAATTCTCGTGCCAGATCGAATCTGCAATCTCAGAACTCTGACAGGTTACTTTTAGATGCTCTTACGCATCCGGAATTTCAAAGGAAAGCTCCGGAAAATGAAATTTCCCACTTGATTTTAAAACGAGCCGTCTTATAAGAAAAATGCTCATACTTTTCACTATGTTTTCACCCTTTTTATTTTAGAGGACGGCAAAAAATGTTCCAGAATCTGCTTGATGGAAGCGACCACCTCCAACCATGAAAATCCGCCATCTAGAGCGACCGCAACCCTGTAGTACTGTACACCCACATTTCGTCGATGCTGTTATTGAACCTATGGCCATCTAACGAACACAGTTCCAGACTTTGTGCTGTTGCTGAGAATTTTCATACAGAAATACACAAAAACACTGCCCGACCAGGAATCGAACTCAGGATCTCACGCTTAGCAGTCGCGCTTACGACCACTAGACCAATGAGACAGTCAGAGAATCAGCTAGAGATTAGTAAATGCATTAAAGTATCCTGTGTTTTTTTTTATTGATTTTCTTTTCTATTTATTTATTAGATACATAAGCATCATGTCAAGGACATAAGTCCGTTGTTTAGCCAGCTCTGTAGAAAACTTGTGACGGTTCGATGCGCTATTGTTAATGCAACAAAACATTTCAATCTCCGGCGTTTTTACCGGGCTTCCGGAGGAAATTACTAGCCACGGGCGCGTTTCTGAACGAAAGATTATGAGCCATTTTTAGTTTCTTCCGTATTATTT
Source organism: Shargacucullia verbasci (assembly GCA_947562105.1). Lineage (NCBI taxonomy): Eukaryota > Metazoa > Arthropoda > Insecta > Lepidoptera > Noctuidae > Shargacucullia > Shargacucullia verbasci. Next base: position 5,282,265 of record OX387306.1, read on the forward strand.
TTATAGTACAGTCCAACAAGGAGATAAGTATACAGAGTTACTAGGGGATTTAGTACGAGTTTTCATACATTTGTCGTCGTGTACATCTTTCGCTTACGTTGTCTATGGTCTAGCTCAAGAAATCTCGTAGAATAGGTAGGTATACTCACTCCTCTGAAAGATTTGAAAAATGTGCGAAACAATAAAAAAATATTTTAAAAAAACCCCACCCTGTGATTTCTCCTGTATCGTGGGTACAGTTAACAAACATACATGTCACATGCACACACAACCAGACCTGAAACAACTATTTGTAGATCATACCCCGCGAACCCGCGACACGTAGCGCAGAAAGCTAAATGCTTAACCACAGGACTAAACGTATCGTCTTAAATTATTTTAGCACTTGCGTAATCGGAGAAAGAAAACATATAGAGGAACCTGATAGGGCTCTATCTATACATGAGGGTTCAATCTGCCAATCTACGGCCAGCGTGACAGACTAAACCCTATCTCTTCTTAGTTTGGGAATATTTCCGTGCCCAACAGTGGAACAAAATTATTATTAGTAAATATTTGAGGTTTACATACTTTTTTGGATGGGCGCAATGTCTGTACCACTTAAAGAATTGATGATTACCTGTAAAAGAAGAAAATTAATTAGATTTTTAATAAATTTAATATAATAAATGTTATTTCAATGCAATTACTTTTACAAAATGTGAAATATTTAATAGCTATATTATTTACTAATGTAATTGCTAAGCCAAGTTTTATTAATTTCAATGATCTTTGAATAACATAGGACCTTTAGTTAAGCTTTTCTGGAACATACATATATTTAAACAAATTGTTTAAATAAAAAAGGAATTAACCATCGTCAGCCAACTATAAGCCTCCTTAACCTTTAAATAATTCCAAGTGTCACAATTTTATATAAAAGTAAATACATTAAGAACTAAAAATATCCAGTGCTGCATCAGATGTTTTCCCGCTCCAAGTTCTAAGAGTCAATTATGGAATATGGGTCACTGGGTAACGGATAAGCTTGCAACCTGTTACAGCCCGTTCACACGGGCGCGTTGCGTTATTTTTCATGAAACGTTTTTTTTTTCTTTTTCATCTGTTTTAATTCTATTTTAATAGATATGTTGACTTGTGTTGCCGTTTTAAAAATGAAGCGGTTGTTTAATTGGAGTAGTAGTAGAGATGTGATGGGTTCGATTCCTACACGCAATAGATAACTGTATGTACAGATAGTTGTTGGGTCTGAGTGTTTGAGTATTTGAGATTTATGTCTATAGTGTACCCAGTGCCGGATTAACCACGTAGCAAGTAGGAACTGCTACGGGCCCCGCGTATCCAAACCCGCCCACCTCCGCCTAGCGTTACACCTGTTTTCCCACTAAGACATTCCACGTCAGACAATCGGTAACCGATTATTTTATTGGCGAAAATAAAACACAAATTTTCAAACGGTATACGCTTCTGCAAAACGTCACTTTATACTTAGATCAAGGGCCCCTCGACAGATTTTGCTACGGGACCCGCGCTTGCTTCATCCACTGAGTGTACCCATGATTTTAGTAGAAGTTCTAGTTTAGTTAAAAACAAAAACGGATTGTAAAAATAATCGGACAGTAGCCGTGTAAACGGGCTGTAAGGACAAGTTGTTAGCTTATCCGATATTCAGTAACTAATGCTAACTGGACTCGTTCAGCCTGAATAAATAAGCGAGCAAATACTGCAATTGTCACCTTTCAGCTTTTGTACTTTATAGTCATTTTCCCGTATCAATTAATTATGTTACTTACTACTGTTTTATTTCGACTTAACTTCTGCTTATTCACACGTACATTTGCTCTCGCGTTTAGTACTAGCAAGACAACGTATGACACAAATATTTACCGCAAAAGCTCCAGGTTTAGGCCACGTTGAGTTGTTACTCTATTATTATTGCGCATGTGAATAGGACCTAATTACTGTCAACAACAAATCTCATACAACGATCTTCTTAAACTATTTTTTATTAATTCTACTGAATGTTTTTTTTTTTGGTTTTCCTGTCATACATTTCAAATATAATCATGTCCGCCAGATCATCACGTTTAAATGCCGAGAAGAGTTAGACAGATGTGTACTATGAATACCTAAAACCCACATTACGCCGATGCCGATATTAAGATTATGTTACAATTTAATAATTATGCCCATAATTAGTTCATTTTAAACGGAAAAGTCAGAAAAAAATATTTTAAAAGTATTATGTATAGGACAATTAATTTGTTTAATATATTTTGCTCTACTATCGATAAAAAACACCGATAAAAAATTACATACTCTGGATTATAAGTATTTATCACCTTAACAAAATATCCTCACACAATTTCAGATAGAATAAAGTGCCGTATAAAGGTGATACTGGGTAAACATAGTACCTTTTACCCTCGAGGGGTCTCGTTAGCAGCACTCAAGATCTAGTGTCGGTACTTTCGACGACTATCAGTTCTCTCGTGAGGGATTGTCGAACATTATCTGCAGGGCTGAAGAGGGTATTGATGTTATATTCGTTTTGTGGTCAATCGAGTTTCAACTTTAATAGACTGAAGAGAAAGAAAGGTTTGTACCTAAACATAAAAATTAAGAGTAAAAAAACTTTTAAAAAAAAACAAGCTTTTATTTAAATGCATTAAAAAGAATAAAATAAACTTTTCCTTTAAAACTTTTACTATCAACTTATAACGTTACTACACAATTAATATGATGTAAAAGCTTGTTGCGAGATTTAAGTAGGTACTCGTATTTATTTAGTCTGAAAATTTAAAAAATTTAAATCATTCAGATCAATTTATTTAATTTACTTATTTATAACAGGTAAATCTGTAATCGTAATAATTGTAATCGTAATCTGTACCCGTATTTTTTTTTTACGTTATAAGTTATAACGTTTATAACTTTATAAGTCGCAAGCGCAACTGTTAAGCGTGAGGTCCAGGGATTCCCGGGTCGTGCAGTGTTATTGGATTTTTCTGTATGGAAATTCTCAGTAGCAGCACGGAGTCGGAAACTATGCTAGTGCCGGTAGATGGCAATAGGCTCGCCATCGATTACATGGGACTCAATAACGGCTTCGACGAAATGTTTGTGTACAATAATACACCTCTGCCTAAACCCTTTGGGGAATACGGGCGTGATGCTATGTTATATTATGTTTATGTAGTTGAAGACCCGGGTACGTCTTAAAACTGCGGCCAGACACCGGAGGACGGGCAGCAGCGTCCTCTCATTAATCGGTGAGCCACTGCGATCCCCAAGCCGCCTGCCAAGCGTGGGGATTATGGCAAACCCCCCCTTGAGGGAGGCTTTCGTTCAGCAGTGGATGTCTTCTGGCTGATGATGATGATGATGTAGTTGAAGAAGAACTGAGATACTATAACTGAGATACTATAGATACCAATTTACCGTTATAGAAGCCTTTAATGTAATAAGTTACGAACTAACAAGCAGTTTAACGCGGGGTCAGTATTTTGAACGTAACCACTTAACCAGCTGGTTAACGGCCTAACTTACTGAAACATCACGCCTGTATTCCCCGAAGGCTAAGCTAATATACTGTTATAAACCCTACATTTCTCTAATGGCTCCATTCAATCCTGTGTAGTACGGGGCGAGCCTATTGGCAGTTAGAGGCACAATTCTAAATCTCGAACCACTACTAAGAATTTCCCAATAGAAAACTCAATAACACTTCATTGTCAGATTTGGAAAAACAACATAGGTACATAAGGTCAACATTTTTTTTAAAAAAAGGACAAACTACATTCATAGCATCACCCGTATTCAGGCAGTCGCTCCGTGTAAAATACTGATATTCAGCCGCAACAGGTTGGACTGGAAGCCGACCCCAATGTAGTTGGGAAAAACGCTAGGCAGATGATGAAGTGTGTGCGCAAACACAGGTGCTCTCTCTATTCCTTCACTCTCATAGTCCGATGGGACGGCAATCCGATACGACCGGAGAGAGATCAGGCGCAAGACCAACGGCTTTACGTGCTTTCTGAGACACGGTGTGTATTCACATACACAAAGTCACAGACCCGAAACAACTATCTTTAGATCATACAAATATTTGTTCCGTCCGTGAATCAAAATCGAACCCGGCTCAGCAGTCGATCTCTCAACCACTGCACCAACCGTGCCCTGCTATAAACCGTATGCTATAAAGCTTATATGTATATATGTTCGAGACCGAAGAAAATTCATAAAAGAACACAATTATTTCAATTATTCTAATATCAAATTGGCTATGCTTAATACTTCATTAGACCAAACCATTGGAAGATAACTTTTACGACAGCCGGTTCTTGCTTTGTCAGCATGTCGTAACGAGGCTGGCTGCTCAGGATGGGCAGCACTGAGATATCGGCACTTAAGAAGACTCATTATCATATCATACTCCACCAATGTCAAGCGGTAAAGGTCACAAAATGCTTTAAAACATAGCATTACGCCAGTATTCCCCGAAAGGCTAGGCAGAGGTGTACTATTATACACCCACATTTCGCCAATCTCGTTATTGAGTCGCATGTATTAGGGAGCGAGCCTATTGCCATCAACCGGGCACAGTTCCAAACTCCGTGCTGCTACTGAGAATTTCCAAAACTCAATAACACTATGCGCGACTCAAGAATCGAACCCAGGATCTTACGCGCTTGCGGCCACTAAACTAATGAAGCCAGAATGCTTTAAAAAGAGTACATAAAACAAAAATCATAAATAACACGAATAATTGTGTTGACGTTGAGAATGCACCAAAAAGTTTTCGTTAACCCCTTTTGTACAGGATCTTTTCAACTCCATATCTAAAATTACTTTAACCGTGGATAACTTCGTTTATTAAAACGTGCTTCAAACCTTTTCTAAGCAAGTAATCCAATAAATGTGACCACAAAATTGAGTTAACTGGTCGTGTGGTCACAACAAACTTCATTTCACATAGCGACTACTCCTTGCAACATGGTAATAAGTAAAGCGCACTATAAGAGTTTACAACGATTCTAACATATATACGAATATTCGACATTAACCATCGGGCTTCGGCTTCGGCTTTCGGCCTGACAGACTAGCCACCTCGTTTGGTTGGAGAAAAAGATCCTCCGACCAGGCAAGGGGGTTAGCCTGGCGAGTTTTTAAATGAAGGAACACGATGCCTCGTTCCTCCACATATGCACTGTATAATGTACTAACCTACTGATATATATTATATTGCTTCGCCTTTTCCCAAATAAATATATTGTAGTCGGCTCCTAGTCAGACTAGATATGGCTGAGTATCGATATGGCTGAGTATCATTATTACAACGCAAATGCCATCTGACCTCCTCCACCCAATTACCGGGAGACAATACCCTAAGGTTGGAATTTTTGTCAAACTTTACCCTAGAACAACTGCTTAAGGTACTTTCCGAGGCAGGGCGAGGACCTCGATGTGTGAAAAACGGTCACCCATCCAAGGACTGACCGCTGTAAAGCTGCTTGAATTCGTAGATCGACTGATCTGTGCTATAGCTATGTAGCTACGCCTAGGTACTTATATACATAGACATTAAGTTGAAAATGAACGTGAAAGATATCACCAATCCGACGTGTAACATTTGGTTTGAATTATTCATTGAATGGGAACAAATGTATGGATGCGATAAGGGGACTTACTGCGGTTACCGGATTCCGAATATCAGCCATTAGTTGAGTAAAGAGACTTTAATGTAACATGTCTAAGGTACTCCAAAAATCCTGAAGATGTACAGTCAGCCCCAAAAAGATGTTTACGCGGACAAGGAACCATTTTATTGTCTTCAACCTTTGTTCCATAATTTTGTGTCCATGCATAGGTACAAATTAAAATATACAACGTATTTCACAAAACAAAGTATACACTTCTACCAAAACCTTCTACACAGGCCAAATACATAATTTTCTATAGGTACATCCTATCACCAAAACAAGGTAATCTACTTATGTCTCAGAATTATCTATACAGTAATCGAAAACAAGTTCACAATATTCAGTCGTAAACACTAAAAACTGACACAGAACGATACGAAGTTCGAAAATCGGAATAGATGAAATAATACTACTAACTATATTAGTGACATCAAAAATCGTCGCTTAGGTTATACCGCGCAAGTAAAATTTGATACGTCTTCAGAAGGGACAAGAACTGATTATTTCATATGTAAAATATTCCGTAAATGGTGTGCAATAAAGTGTATTATATATTTTTGTTTATGTCAATAGTCAAAATAGTCAATTTTATGTATCTTCTCAAACTTATCAAATTTTACTTGCGCGGTACTTTTACCTAAGCTACGAAATACTATTTCAAAAACAAAACTCATTCCCTGCTCTTGACCGCTTCGAGTGTTTAAAATTAGGGAGCAGAAAAGGCCCAAAAAAATCCCCAGCGTTGATGGGATTTAGAGAAGATTAACCCTAAACCACGGGTTCATACACACTTAGATTTTTAAAATAAAAATGTATAAAATTTATAAAAACACAGTAGCCCAATGAGGCAAATTAAAAATATTTTATTTCAAAAATCGATCTCCGTGAACTTAAACCACTTTAAAAGAGTTTTGCTAGCACAAACCTCTTTGCGATGCCAGTGAATCATCAAACCGTTGAACGATTCAATATTCAAAATTATGTCACTACCAATTCAAAATGTTCGAAAATCTATAGTTGCAGTATTGAAACTTTGAAACCAAGCGTTTATGAAGCTATCAAATTCGCGTGGTCGGGGTACTAAAAACGTGGAAACCAGTCTGACCACAAAAAGTGCCTGCAAAGAGCTTAATTATTTTTAGGATACTAAATGCTTATCAGTATTAACGCAGCATCACGCCTGTATTCCCCGAAGGGTTAGCCAGAGATGTAGTATACTCTCACGCTTCGCCAATGCCGATGCATAGCGAACTTATTGCCATTTACCAGGCACAGATCCAGACTCCGTGCTGCGTGCTGCCACTGAGATTTTCTCTGCAGAAAAATCTTTGCCCGTTCTCGGAATCGAACTCAAGACCTCACGTTCAGTAGTCGCGCTAACGACCATTGAACAAATAAGACAGTCCTATCTATATTAAAAATGGCTGAAATAAATTCGGTAGCTGATTTTAAACAAACACCTGTAAATAAAAGTATAAATAAAATATACGCATTTCTTACCTATCTCTAGCTAAAAGGTTTTACTGCCATTTATATATTTTTACGACCCATATCAAGAACACTAATTCGAAATCCAATACCCAGCTCTCTCGATACTAAATTGCCGTAGCACTTCACGTGTGATGAGAATCCAGGCAACATATTAACTTGTTACCAAGAACGTTTACACACAGTTACCAAACGCGACCGACTTGAATTATTCATTCTAACTGAACGTTTACGGCAGCGTGAGATGGAAAGGAGGATTCTAAGTGTCTACAACCAACATCAGTTACCAGTATCCAAACCCCAGGTGTAAACACCGGTTAGTTACTCAAGAAGATACACAGCAAAAAAAAATTAAGCACTCGTTATCTTTTGTTGACTATTTTTCACACATCGAGACCCCTCTGTGTCTCGGAAAGCACGTTAAGCAGTTGGTCCCGGGGGTCATACGAAGACCCGTGTATCAGCAGCTCAAAAAGTCTAACAACCTTTGAGTAACCCAGTAACTGAGTGGCGGAGGTCAGATGGCAGTCGCTCTGTGTAAAATACTGATATTCAGCCGCAACTGGTTAGACTGGAATTCGACCCCTATGTAGTTGGGAAAAGGCAGGCAGAAAATGTATTAAAATATAGTGGAACAACGTGACTATACAAGCCGTTACACACAAAGTGCTCATAACAGTTGGAAAAATAAACAAAATAGGTCCATATTTCTAATCATCATCAGCCAGAAGACGTCCACTGCTGAACGAAGGCCTCCCTCAATCCCCACGCTTGGCAGGCGGCTTGGGGATCGCAGTGGCTCACCGATTAGTGAGAGGACGCTGCTGCCCGTCCTCCGGTGTCTGGTTGCAGTTTTAAGACGTACCCGGGTCAACCGGGATATTTCTAATAGTTACACTATAATTGAATCTTTAAAACTTTTATCGAGCTGAAAAACCAAGCAGGTATGTTTAAGTCGTATTGTATTGTTCCTGACCTGGCAATGTCAAGCCGTCACCCCCACTTGAATTATTCATCGTGAATATGCTGGGTACACAAGGATCCTTCAGATCTTCGCCACATTTTAATGTTTTTTACAAAAATTATTCGGAAAAACCGTACAAGGGCTGTTGGTTTCAAAAGATATTTATGGACGTCGTATTTTTAAACATTTTTTTGGTAAGGAAAAGCATTTATGTAATGTCAAGTTTAAGAAGATATTTGAATATCTGATTGGGGATCATAGCTATATACTTAGTTACCGTGGACATGAGTCGAGATTAGGCAGCGCTTGAGTTTTCTTTTTCTTTTGTTGTGTTTAATCACCGTTATTAGCCCAGACCGTTGTCATTACGTAAAAAAATAAATTTTAAATCCGCGGTCAGTCCTTAGATAGGTAACCGATCGAGCTTTAGAGTATCAGTTGTGGAGGTCAAATGGCAGACTGATGATTATCTGATCTCTTATGAATATCTCGTGGTAATATCATATGCTCCTTCCGTACCGGGAAGTGGGGAGGTAAGTTTAAAGAATCTATTTTGTGTTCAACGGTTTTTTTGGCGCCACCCATGGGCGTCTTTACACAAAATCATTGGTAATATCGGACAAATTTCTTGAACGGGGTATACTAAAACCAATTTACGACAAGTTATGTCCACAAAGATCGTTTTAGAGTGAAAAATCTAGTTAACTCAAAAATTTGAATAGTAAACGATCAAATTAACCAAATTTATCCGCTCTTCTCTTATACTTCAGCTTAGAAAATTACCGTTTACTTCTTAGTCTAGTCGAAAACAATATTTACACTTGACAAAAAAAAATACATATCACCTAAATAGACAAAAACCTGAAAAATAAATGGAAAATTGAGCTACTGGTATTTTATTTCTGGTGCGTATGTAGAAAATTTTGTTTAATCCTAACCAACCTCGAGAAAAATGTGTTACATCCACCTTCCATTCCCTAAAACATGACAAAGCTGACCCGGAAAGCCCCAAAAAAACATTCCACAATACATAAATATGAAACAACCCCGTAACCATTCAGTATTCACGCTAACCGTTGCATGTTCGGCTTGTACACTTGTTTATTCTACATACATGTACATATAACCACAACAAAATATATTCAGAAGCTCCAGACATCTTTCGATACTTATAAAAAAAACAGTAGGCATGATTGACTGATAACACAGTCTAAATAGCTGCAGATAGAAACATAACATTTAGAACTTGTGTTCTTTACCCTTGACGCGGTCAGTGCTTGGATGGGTGACCATTTTTCACACATCGAGACCGCTCCGTATCTCGGAAAGCACGTTAAGCAGTTGTTCCCGGGTGTCATACAGAGATGTATGACAGTCGTTACGGGTGTTAGCAGCCCAAAAAGTCTGACAACCAGTTTAAACTTAGAGTATCAGTGTCTTCCAGTAATTGGGTGGCGGAGGTCAGATGGCAGTCGCTACGTGTCAAATACTGATATTCACTCGCAACCGTCATAGATTTATGACACCCGGAACCAACTGCTTGACATGCTATCGATGGAGTCTCGATGAATGAAGAACGGTCACCCATCCAATGATTGATCGCAGCAAGCGCTGCTTAACCTCGCAGATCGACTAATCTGCGCGATAGCTCTGTAGCTATGAGCCGATCCCTTTAAAACACCATAATACACACTATTACAAAAGTAGGTACAAAGTGGAACTTCTAAATTATGAAGATAAATGTTTCCACTGCATTTTGTATACACCACAAGTTTGAATGGACTAGTTGGGGGTTTAAACTGGGGTGCAAGTTTTAGTGTTGGGAGCATGAAGGATTTTGTGTTCTGTTTTCTGTTGGTTTAGGTTTAGTATAGAATGAATTTTCAAGTAACTATTTACCTCTTTTCAGTGTACTTTAGATTATACAACGAATTTTATGATAATAATAGTTCACTCCTGGGCAAGGCCCTCTGCTCCGAATGAAAAGGGTCAAGCCTTACTTCAACACACTGGCCTGTTAAAATATTACTAAACTACACACCATCAAGCACTTGATATTTTTTAAATTATCATCACAGTTACCTTGCAAGGGATAATCATATTCTAGTCTCTTCACCATAGGACCTACCCCCACTTTGGAACCGTGCACCTAGAATCACAACGTTTTGAAAGAGCCTGTAAAAGCCTACTCGAAATAAAAATATTTGACTTTGACTTTGACTTTGACTTTGACTAATCCATTCACACTATTATAAATGCGAAAGTAACTGTATCTGCCTCACTGGTCTAGTGGTCGCAAGCGCGTCTGCTAAGCGTGAGGTTCTGGGTTCGATTCCCGGTTCGAGCTGTGCTATTAGAGTTTTCTATACGGAAATTCACAGTAGCAGCACGGAGTCTGGAACTGTGCCCAGTAGATGGCAACCTCGCCCCCGGCATCGGCGAAATGTGAGTGTAAATAGTACCTATCTGCCTAAGCCTTCTTAATATGTTATGTGCTATGTAAATCTGTCTGTATGTTTGTTAGCTCAACAGTACCAAAATTACATATATTACGATCATTATTACGCGCATACAACCATCATTTATTAGGTATTATTAGCTCTTATAAGCGTTTCTCGTGCGTTATTAACGTAGTACGCTCGTACGTATAGGCATGCGTGTCATTGTGAGCCACATTCCTCACTTGCGTCCCTTTTCCTCAAACGCAACCCAAATCCTTGACCGAATTACAAGACAAAATAGTCAGTTGGACCATACTCCATTTTAGGGTTATAGTACGAACAAATTACGTTTCATGAACATGTTAGTTGGACGATAATGTACCCAGTTACCCTATATTTACATAGTTGGTATACTGTTATCGTTTATACTATGTCATAGAATACACATTGAAAATATACAGAGGAACAAAACAACTTTTTCCCACACGAAGTTCGTGCTTAAATACCGTGTAATAAAGTTCAAATTTATGTACAATTACATATTATAATTGGTGAGCAAACTTTGTTGCTGTTTGGATACCGAACGGTTATAATGTATGTTGCCTCCTATTGTTTGTAATTAGCTGCAAAATGCATGCCAATGTTGATCTTATCAATAAAAAGGTAGTGGCGCTGTAATCTAGGCCAATGTTCATATAATATCTTTACATATATAATTCTTATGTACACGTGTACGTCACTGAACATACATAAATAAATATACACTGGCAGAACAAGTCTGCCGTATTCTAATAGTAGTACCATGTTAAGAACTCGACAGTGTACTACATACTGTCATACATCACGCCCATTTCACGCGTCATATGAAACATGTAAGCTTAATTATTGTGTTCTGGGTGAAGGGTAAGAACAAACACCGAAATTACCGGAACATAAGGCATTTCAACTTTAGCCTTAAGTTGACAATGCATCCGTAATTATTAGGTTACGGATGTTCATGGAGAAAGTAATCGCTTACCATCCAGTGATCCACAAGCTCGTAACATATATTTTTTTAATATAGAATCACGCCTTTATTCCCCGAATGGTTAGCCAGAGTTGTACTATTGTAGAGGGTACAGAGTTTTGTGTAATAGGGGGGAGAGCCTATTGGTATCTACCGGACACAGTTCCAGACTCCGTGCTGCTACTGAGGATTTCCATACAGAAATATCCAATAACACTTTTCCCGACGCCGGGAATCTAACCCAGAACCTCACGCTCTACGGTCGCGCTTGCGATCACTAGACCAATGAGTCAGTCAATGGTTTTAAGTAATTTTGATACTTGTGTGTCTCGTAAAAATCAATACATGGACATCCGATGGGCCTGAGGCGTACGATAATCTATATTTTATATTTATATACTCCTACCTACACTTAGTTATCGTTATAATTACTAAGGAATTCCTTAAAGTATATATAACTTTAATTTTTATACGACCATACGATATATTACCAGTATTTTTTTTTATACGACGTACGGTATGCATGGTTCAAATTGGCTCAAATTGTCATATAGAATCTTTGATAATCGAACTGGCGTAATTATTATTACTACCAGCCTTACAACTTGGATCAAAGCCCGATGTAAAAATGTAAATGAAAGCTATTAAAAATTCGCTCACTACACCAAAAAAAAAGCGTTTTCCAGATAAAATCGCGATAAAAATTAACGAGCCCATTTAAAACGTTTGAACTGGATCCTAAATAATTGAACAATTTTTTACGTCATAAGGGTCAGAAAAAACCGTCCGATTTACAACAACCCAATTTATTACACAACTACGTAAGCCATGAACGAAATTGCGTTTTTTATATGTTGAATGGAGTACGGCAAAGGAACATGCGCGTTACCTGATTGGCTGATGGTAAATGATCATAGCCGTCGGAGAACATCGAAAACCTACTGATTACGGATATGTTGTTGACCCAAGGCTAAAGTTCGGATGCCTTGTGTTCCGGTAATTACTGTGAATGTTCGTATCTCTCACTCAGAACACAAAGCTTACATACGTCATTTTATATTCTAAATTTATTTTTCTTATCAGCCAGGTTTTATTTTTAGTAATTTCTTCAACTATGACTTTCACTGTAGAGTGTGGAGTATGGATATAATGAATGATTGTGAGTGATTTTTGAGATGTGTCAAACAGAAATTTGTAATTGCTGCATGTCTTATAAATAGATACCTACATAGTTAGTCTATTAGTATTCTAAAAACATGCAATACGCCGCAATCAGCGATCTCCGTCATACACAAATGTCCATCATGTTGACACAATCCTGGAGTGTAATCTAAGTTTTACCCAGAATAACGCAGCCTAACATAACATAAAGTGATTTAATTTTTACAATGCACAAGGTCCGTCATCTCAAAAACGCGCGCGAGGCGTGTGTAAATCGTACAGTGAGTTCAGCCTTTAAGGGCTGCCTAAAAGTAGGTGGGGATTGGGGATGTCAGGTGGGCTTATGACGTCAAAAATAAACCCCTGTTTAATGCGTGCGCCATTGTACGGAGGGGTTGGTTTCAATGAATTGTTTTGTTCATGTTCAGGCAGGTTTAGGGGAATTTTTCAAAATGCTCCGCTTTTGTGCTTCAATCGAAAATTTCTATTGTGTCGTTTTTTGTTTGTTTTTTGTTCTGCATGGTACTTTGTATGAAGTTTGTTAGAATTAATTTATTGTGGAGTCAATTTTGGAATTCGGAGTATAATGACAACATAAAAATTAGGCTGTGACTCAATGATATCGACTGTGAACTGGCAACATGTCCTATCTCGATTTTACAAAGATTTTACTTGGTTTTACATTTCTAAACTGTTTCATACCCGGCAGCGCTGCAAAAAGCATATTTTACTTCAATCAAAATTAGACGCCAAAATCGAATTCATTCAATTTGTTCTAACATCGGCTGCATTGCATGCATATTGTTGTCAAAAATGAGATAGTACCAGTTGCCAGTTCACAGTCAATATACTGTTCAGGGTTGTTGCCTCGAATTTTGGTGTAGCTATTAAGTGAGTCTGAAACGATATTAAAAATAACTCAAAGGAGAGAACTTACTATGAGTTTCTTTGAACCAAAATATTAAGTAGGGTTTTCAGTGCAAATAAACTAAAAATAGAATATAAAATATCATTATAGTCAGTATAGGTATTTTTTTATGTAGTATGGGGGAACGAGGTATGGTGTTCCTCCATTGAAAAGGGAGGATCCTCCGACCAGGCAAGGTAGTTAGCCTGGCGGGCCGATGCCCGACAGTTGATGTCGGATATTCGTATATGTGTTAGAATCGTTGTAAACTTTCATAGTGCGATTCAGGGTTTGTTGTTGTAGCTTCACTCCGATAGATGGCGCTTTACTTTTTGCCATGTTGCGAGTAGTAGTCGCTACATGTAGCACGGCTAGCGCAATGGTTAAGCGATTGGCTGTTCGCGCAGTTCAATTAATTTTCCGCATAAAACAAATATTTGTTTACAGTTTATTTCTAGTATAAATATTTGTTCATAGGAAATATTAATGTACTTATGTCTATAAACTGTATCCACAGTACAAAAGAAACGATATAGATGAGACGACAATCGCATTAAAAAAAAGAAAAATATAAACACTTGTTTGCCTCATTTGGTTAGGTGGTCGCAAATGCGACTGCTGAGCTGAGGAATCGAACCCAGGACCTCACATCCTGGGTTGGATTTCCGAATCAAGCAAAGTGTTTTTGAATTTTTCTGTATGGAAATTCTCAGTGGCTGCACGGAGTCTGGAACTGTGCCCGGTAGATGGCAATCGGTTCACATACATGGGACTCAACAATTTCGAGGAATACAGGCGTGATACTATGTTATGTTTTTGTTATAAATACTTATTATCAAAAACCGTGACAGAGATACTTACACTTTTACCGACACACGACGATACACAAAAAATAACTTGAGTACGTATAATTCTAAAAATAACAACCCAATACACTTTATAGGTTTTCCAAGAAACTGATACTCTTGGATAATAAAAATATGGATAGGCGGCACACCTTTGATCTATGGCAACCCTTTTAACATGTAACAAACAGGATATTTAGTAAGTGATAAACAAACAGACATAAATATTTGGGTCTTAGTTCAAAGAAATGACTAAGATAAGTATTCCAAGTGTTAGAGGAAATTGAATCTAATTAAAACGGAGTATGTGTTATGTTTGTCTGCACATTGGCTACATAATGACGATAGCACTTTGCTTCTCCAGTTGGAGCATATGGGCGCATTATATTTTTATAAAATCTACACTATTGATATATTTGTTTATATAAATGTTTATTTATAAGTAATATTCGTACACCGACCATTACCCTCTATATTTTCTTCCATGATTCTTTCCACGCATTGGTTGTCTGGAAGAAATTTCTTTTAGCGATAAGACCGCGATTTGTACCCTATGTGTAAAATGTATTTTTGCTTTGTAGTTTTTCCTTTGGTGTACAATATAGAATACTCTATCTCTCTCTCACTATTATAAATATGAAAGTCTGTCTGTTTGTTACCTCATCACCAATAAACCACAGATCCAATCGTGACATAGTCACTGACCGAGTGACATTATTATATCACACACAAAAACATAACGTCACACCTGTAGTCCCCAAAAGGTCAGGCAGAGGTATACCTAAGTCCCATATAAAAGGGGCAGTTCTATTGCCATTAACCGGACATAATTTCGAGACAAGTTTTCTAACAGAAAAACTCAATAACAATTTTCGAAGCCTCTCGAAGAAGAATCTCAATGTAAAAGCGCTGAATTTATTAAACTTTGTATTTTAGTTACTAAATGTGAGTAGAATACACGCGATGTAAAAACGTTGCTGTTTCAGAAAACTGTTATTTGAACAAATCACCTTAACCATTAGTATATACGGTCCGTTTTCCCTTGCGACGTGAACTCTAACACAGAATTTGCTGGGGCAGTACACTTTGCAATTTAGTACAAAAATCCGTTTGCAATCAATAGGAGACACACGTTTCGTATAGAGTGGAGCCGCCCGTTACAAAGCAAGCCGAAATTTTGTGCACGAAATTGCTTGCCATATCTACAAAGTATTTTGATTTTCATTCAGTATATTTCATTTCCATCGTCCAATATTGTATTCTCACTTTCTTTGGACATATAAACACGTCGAGAAAACCTAACCAAGTCAAAACTGCACTCAATGGTGAACAAGAACCACTCCACGAATGTACAAGAAGAGCTACAGCATAGGAGGAATGGCGATGGATTGTGAAGCTTGCTTCACCCCTGATGTGACCACGACCACTCTGCCAAGAGTGAGACGACGAAGAAGATTTTGATTTTATTAAAAATCCGTTTCTCTATACATATTAACTCGTGCTCTTACTTTGACGCGTATACCAAACCCTTTTTGGTGCATTGGTGAGGCCCACACAATTACTATTTCTTTACGTAAACTTTTTGTTTACTTTGGTCTTATCTCATACTAGTTGTTGCCCATGACTTTGTCTACGTTTATTTTGTATTTTATATCTACCAAGTGCTTTATGTCAATATTAAATATGCCTAGCTTATGTCCTTCTCCAGGACCCACGCTACCTTTATATAAAATTTCATAACGATCGGTTCAATGGTTGAGTCGTGATAAGGTAACAATCAGATAGACATAGTAACTTTTGCATTTATAATTGTGTGGGTGGATGGTATCTCACCTTTAAGTCCAAATCTTAACTTTCTAACTAATATTATAAATGCGAAAGTAAGTTTGTTTGTTTGTTACCTTTTCACGCCTAAACCACTGAACCGATAATCATGAAATTTTGCATGTAAGTTGTCAAGGGTACAGAAAAGGACATAGGGTACTTGTCATCGAAAAAAAGTACTGTTCCCGAGAAAATAGCAATAACTATTGATGGTCTCAATTGCTTCAGGACGCTAGATGGCGCTACGTGTGACCCGAAAAAATGAACGGTCTCGTAATCAATGCGGCGAAACCGCGAGCAGAAACTGGTAAATTATATTTCTTTCTTCCTTTATACGTGAGGAGGGGAGAGGGGTGTAGTCAGATCCCTGAGTGATATGCCACTTTTTGTTCTGTTTTACTGTTCCATGTCTCCGCATCTGCCACAGATAAAGTTTATATGTCTCTTTTCACTTCATTTCCATCAAGTCCCACAAAAAAGCCTTTGCGAATATACACGCAAATGAATAACACCATTACCTTACACCAGTGGAGATTAATTATATAAACAAACGACGGTGTTCGTGCGACGTCGTGACAATGTGATATGTGGCTTCGAAGTTAGCGGGAAAGGTAGGCAAATTACCTTTCCACGGCACGGTTGACGCAGTGGTTGAGAGATCGACTGCTGCGCTACGAGTCGCGGTTTCGACTCCACATCTACGCAAGGTTAGGCAAAAGCTGTACTATTGTACAACCACATTTCACGAATGCCGTTATTGAGTCCTATGTAAAAGGGGGTGAGTCTATTGCCATCTACCGCGCGCAGTTTCAGACTCCCGCACAAGAAAATTTCTATATAACAACCCAATAACAGTTTACCAGACCTGGAAATAAAACACAGAACCTCACGCTTAGAGTTTGCGCTTGTGACTATTAAAATGTCCAAACCCTTGACCAAAAGTTTTCGACGCGGAGTTAAGCCAGGCAAAGAGATGGAGACTTTCCATGCACCACTAGTTGCACCCATACTTATGTTGCATCCAATTAGAAACTTGCTGTGTCATGCTGAAAAACTGTTTGTCCATATAAAGCGACGTTTTTCAGTTGGACAAGCATTAGCAGCATTGGCAGTACGCCAACAATACGTTTGGATGAAGATCATAGTATATTGGCAACTATGAAGCGCTCAAGCTTGTACACCCTGCAAAAGAGGATCAACCAGACACTATATGAGCAACTGTCATCATCATATTATCATAATATCACGGGTGTATTACCCGAAGGGTTAGGAAGAGGTGTACTATTGTACACTGACATTTCGCCCATGCTCTTTGAGGCTTGTGTAATAATGGGCGACCCCATTGCCTTCTACCGGGCACAGTTGCAGACTACTGAGAACTTAAATAGAGAAAACCGAAATAACACTGCCCGACCCGGGCATCGAACTCTCACAATCAGCGCTTGCGACCCGTAGACCAATGAGGCAGTCATCATTATGTGTAATAATAATACTCCAGCTCACGACACTATCACTTCTGCACTGAATATGGATCATATTTGTAAGCCACACACACTGTTTTCATACATTTTTTGACAATACGAATAGGTACTTTAAAGTAAAATCTTATAGTCAAAACTTACAATCAAGGCTCTGGATAAGAGAATAAAACCAACTTCAATAAAACGCTGTTGAAATAACAAATGCTTAGGTATTTATAACAGTCGAGTCAGAACTAGCCTTCATCCCCTTGTCAACTATAACGCCTATTTCAAAGCTCCAACCAACTTGACAACTAAGATTAGTCAAATGTCACTTTCGCTAATTAAAATAGTTGGAACTCGAGGTCTCGCGCTCAGCACCGACTGGGATCAACAAAAGACTATGTAAATTATAGATAGACTCTATTTCATATAACAATAGACGAATAAGGTCTATTTTGGCAAGAAAATGAATAGAAATTAATAACGGGTTTGGTTCCAAATTGGATTCAATACGATATAGCTTTTATGAATCTTAACGGTCAATCAAAATGAGCTGAAATTCTACATGTAGAAATGGATCAAAAAATTTTCGCGGCTCGGCAAAACTAGTTACATTTTTGCCTATTTTTAAAATAAACTAGCTTTTATCCGCGATTTCGCATGCGTGGAATTTAGAATCTTATATTTTCCTGCGGTAAAATGGAGCCTTTATTTTAAATTAGACTTCTAGCAATACATCGGTGAAAACTAGATTCAATTCCATGCAGTAGTTTTTGCGTAATGCGTGTACAGATATATAGATACAGACACACAAGCAGACAAAAATTCTAAAAACTGTTGTTTTGGCTTCTGTTGCTCTAATAAAAGCCCCGCATATTAGATTTTCTCCAATATCTATAATGTACAGACATCGGCCTGTTTTCAATTCAATTTTATTATACAATGTATAGATGGTGTTACATCTGTTATTTTACATATCGTATAAAATGTTAATAAGATTTCTTGTTAGGAAATTCTCAGAAGTAGTCCGTCCCCGGTAGATGGCAATAGACTCGCCGCCTAAATAAATAAATAAAATATATTTTTATTAATGTGGACCAATTAAACGCACTTATGAATATAGGTATACTCAGACTCTAGTTGCCAGTTGCCTATTATATTTGTGTATCTTTTTTAAGTTGCCCCACACTAGGAATTATTCCTGTGTCGTAGATGCGTTGACAAACATATGTTCATATTATATACATACAACCTAGAACAACTATTTGTAGATATCATACAAATATTTGTTCTGTGTGGGAGACGATCCTGCGACACATACCGCAGCAGTCGATCTCTCAACCACTGCGCCAACCGTGCCGTCATATGGGATATATGGGCGTCTATATAACGTATTTTTTTTATAGTATAGGCGGCAAACTAGTCTTATCGCCTGATGGTAAGCGATTACCGTCGCCCAAGGACACCCGCAACATCGGAGGAGTCACAAGTGCGTTGACGGCCTTTTAAAAAGGAGTACGTTCTTTTCTTGAAGGTTTGAAGGTCGTATTGGTCCGGAAATACCGCAGGCGTCAGTTCATTCCACAGTTTTGTTGTGCGAGGCAGAAAGTTGGTGTAAAACAATACACGTCTTCCTAACCCAGAAATACCGGCTGGTTATTTTTACACAGTATCATTCTAGCCACCTGAGACGATATTACAGTGAAATGCACGATAGAAACGCCAAAGAAATATATGGGGCGTCGTTTACAGACAAATGTAACCGTTTGATACCGTGTGCGGATCAGTTTGTTTCACTGACGTTTCTTTTCTTTGGAAATGTTGGATTATCGTTCTAAGTAAATTCCTTTTCATAACATAACATAGCATCACGCCTGTATTCCCCGAAGAGATAGGCAGAGGTGTGCGATTATACAACCATATTTCGCCGATACCAATATTGAGTCCCATGTAATAGGGGGCTAGCCTATTCCCCTCTACCGGGTAAAGTTCCAGGCTCCGTGCTGTTACTGAGAATTTTCGTACAAAAAAACCTTCCTTTATTTTTCATTATTTCCATTGTTAGACCTTCTGTTTTGTATTTCTGTTAATGCAACGCCATTTTTTGTCATCAGAAAATTCTTCTAGTTTGAAAGGTACATATGATTCAAATTGTGTACATTGTAAATCAAATAACTGTGACTGGATACTGACCCTAATTTTATGGCGATTCACACTAATCTAATTATAATCATAATGTATCTCTTTCTTAATAACAGTACTGAAAAAGGACAAACAATATTCAGAACTGTCAAATTATTCTATCTATGCCTTTGTAATTTAAGGAACAACAAACGTGACGTATGGTGATGGCAAGTAAATTCAAGTACTCACCTAAACTTAATTGATTAGGCATCTAAATATCTTCTATCCTCTTCTCACGTTTTTGGTTAGAAAGAGACAGTGAGACTAAATTTATTTAATTTGTAAACTATAGATCAGTAAATTTTCCCCCTTTTCTATTTGTAATAAAGTGTAATATCTATATCTATATATATAATAAAATTATAACAGGCCGATGTCTGTACATTATAGATATTGGATAAAAACTAATATGGGTGGTCTTTATTAGAGCAACAGAAGCCAAAACAACAGTTTTTAGTCCGTCATTTTTGTCCGTCTGTCTGTATGTTTGTACAGGCATCACGCATGGAATTGAATGCAGTTTTCACCGATGTATTTCTAGAGGTCTAAATTAAAATATAGGCTCCATTTCATCGCAGGAAAATATCAGATTCTAAATTCAACGCGTACAAAGTCGCGGGCAAAAGCTAGTTGTTAATAAAAGGGATGTAAGCTACTGACCTGTTCACCGATTATATGGTCGGATTGTTATGGCGCAACAGTCTGTTCACTTTAACGACCTATTAATAGTTTACTGTTAGTGCTATTAACTATGTTAATGTTAGAATATTCTGCTGATTCTAAAGAGCTATGGAAAATCAGTAAATATTATATAGGGTCTAGCTATTGCCTGTGACTTCGTGTACGTGTTTTCTTATATTTGTTGTGTTGCTGCAATAGTAAAAATAAGCCTATGTCCTACAAAAGACACCCAGGCTACGTCTTCTTAAAATTTCATAACGATCGGTTTAGTGGTTTAGTTGTGTTGAGGTAACAAACAGACGAACAGATTTACTTTCGCATTTATGTGGTTACATACAAAATGCTTTTTCCCGTGGGGTAGGCTTCGTATTATATCGAGTCAGCACGAGCTATCGCAGGGGTATTACTCTTACTACAGTGGAAAGAGACGCTAGTTGCACAAACTACAGAAATTTTATCACTTCTATCTACTATTTTCCATACAAGCGAACAAAACAAAACATTTTCAACCTAGCAATATTTCTCCATAAATCCAGAATATGCAAATGAATGTTACGTTATTATAAATTCAATTCACACTGTTAATCCCCGCCTACCAACGCCCCTCAATGTTGTTTCATATCAATCACGTCTAAAAACAAGCGAAATTAACCACCGTCACCTCCAAAGGAAAATTAATGGCCGTCAATAAAGTTTCAATCTTTTGGCGGGAAACTACGCGTCCATTACCGCCGCCATTTTGTGTGGGCCACAGATAATTTGGTAAAATGGCGGATGACGGGCGTGTTTCGTTCGGATACACGGATTTATTGAGGTATTTAGGTAGAAAACATTCTACCTTTGTGCGTAATTGCTTTGCTTTGGAAATGGAGATTTTAGCGTCTTTAGTGAAAAAAATACCCAAGGTAAAATTATTTGTCTAACATTTATTTTTACTTTGAAGCTTTAACAAAAGCTCGGTAGGTAATTATCGTCGCGCTTTTTCATACTTTAAGAATAAAAAATGCGTAAAACTTTAACGAAGTAATGACAGTTGGCACGAAATCGCTAAACGTGTTTAATTCGTTTCGTTTATAAACTTTAACAAAGTAAAAAGTGCTCATCAAAAAGTAGAAACTCGAATCAGAGCTAGAAACACACGTAAAAGTTCTTTCATGAAATTTTATTGCCTTTATAAAAACGTTCTTAATCTCGATAAGAAAACTAGTAACTTTAGTGTTTTGTAATATAAGGGTGAACAGTGGTGGCGATCACTATTCGAAATTCATTAAATGTTTTAAGTTGCGTTTGCATTTTTTTTTATTGTTTTGCTGCGAGCGATTATCTATTACATATTTATGTATTAAACTTTTGTAGTAGGTAGTTCATACTATAGATGTCATGTACACAATGAATGTTTTATTTAATTTAATTTAATGTATTTGTAACACATATAATTATATACAATTTTACTTTCTGCACTCCTTCTCCATACGAGTCTAACCTTTAACTACGCCAAATGTCACACTCCTCCGTGCGCGCAATATGCTCAAAATGGTGTACCTACAATGTTTTCTCTTCACGAATTTAATATATTACATCAAGGCAATATTGTGGGTTTTATTGCAGTTGACAAAATATCGTTAACGCGCATAAACTTTTAATATTAATCAAGCTGATAATGATAACAAAGGACTTTAAACATCATCGATTATACCTTTATAAAACCCAAAGTACGTTACGTGGGTGTAAATCCATGCTATTTATGTAGGTTAATCCCAAAAAGGGTTTCTACGACCTCTTTTCTGTGGACATTGTAATGTTTTAAGAGCTGTGTTTGAGTCCCAAATAGGCCGGCGATTCCCGAAATAAATTTCAGTAAATCTGTCAACAAAACATGTTAGTAAACGATAGAAGTCATATACTTTAATTTGACAAAGCTAGAGGTTTCATACCTTTTAAAAACAAAGGACTGCCAGACTTTGTTTTCTCCTGAGTTGTAGGTAGGTACAGTTTACAGACATACTCGTAAATCTCACACGCATACACTCAGACTCAATGTTTTCTTGTCAATCAAACTAGCGACACGTAACGCAGAAAGCCAATCGCTTAGCCACGTCGCCGCCAGTGCCGTCGAACTTTAATTGTCATATATAAATGGATCATTCAAATAATAGGGCTACAAAATCTAAGTACAGAAACAAAACAATTGTTTACAATCTAGCAGGCTTATTTGCAATAAAAAAATATTTACTGCAAGTCTGCAAATAGAACCAGCATTCACTTTGCAATATCAATGAATTTAGTTTTCAATGTCCATTTAAGAAAACGAACATGGGCCCTCACCCTGGGCCCCATAAAACAAGGTAAATTGACTATTTGTGGACTTCGAGTTACGTTAAAACAGGTTTTTACGATATTAACTCGATATAACAGCCATTTTGATCGACCTATCGATGTTTATTAGTCTATTCATCGATTGCTTGAGCAATAGGTCCTGTATTCGATTTCTGGGAAAAGTACTATTGAGTACTAGTATTTCGACTGCCTCACTGGTCTTGTGGTCCCACTCACAAGCGCAACTGCTAAGCGTGAGATCCTGGTTTCGATTCCCAGGTCGGGCAAATAGTTATTAGATTTTTTTGTATGGAAATTCTCAGTAGCAGCACGGAGTTTAGAACTGTGCCCGATTGGTGGCAATAGGCTCGCCCTCTATTAAATGAGACTTAATAACGGCATCGGCGAAATGTGGGTGTAGAATAATACACCTCTGCCTAACCCTTCGGAGAATACACGCGTGATGCTATGTTAAATTACTATTGGGTTCTTATATTAGAAAAAATCTCGAAAGCAGCTTAGAATTTGACCATTTGACCTTTGTTTGTATCTTATATCGTTAAACAAACAAACGACCCGACAAGTACCAACTAATCTAGCTCCAAGACTACCAAAACTAATAGTATAAGTTAGAAGCCATATAAGTGGCGAGCTTCAAAATTAATACTGTGTGTTGGGTATAGATTACACTCTTACGCATAATTAGGATTAGCGGTGGTCGTTGCGCGACGTAAAGGTTATTGAAACTAGCTAACATCACAATAGCGGATAGCTCGTTTCACCGTTCTGAAATAGCCTGCTAACATCTAACTCGATTGCGTTGCACTCGAACACAATGCACACGACGTTTCGCCCGATAGTGTTTAGCGATGGACCTACATCGCTAAACACTATCGGGCTCGTTCACTATTGGTCGCTACTAAAATAGCGCGTTTTAACAACCGCTACTAATATTTAGTAGACAGTTACGTTTCGTTATCCAAGAAAGCCGCTACAACCCACCGCTACGGGCTATACAATCGTTTATGTGAACCGTTATAACTCACGTTTTCCAGTTTATTTTAGAATGTATGAGATGATAAGCGGAAATGTATTATATGTTTGTTCGTAATAATTTACATGAAACATAGCATCACGCCTGGATAAATGGGAGAAAAGGGGTTGAGTAGAGATGAACTTTATTTTACATCCATATTTCGGCGATTCCAAACTCCAGGATGCTTCTAACAATTTCAGAAAATCCCTAGACTTTGCTTGTCCTTAGCATCGAACCCAGGACCTCAACAGCAACGCTTTCGACCACTAGACAAATGAAGCAGTATTAATTTATAACAGTAATATCACTTGCAAAATGGCCGCAACAATTGTTTAACTTTGGCAAACTTCGCACGGGTCGGGTGTCGCGATAACACTGGCGCTGACGCAAATACGTCGTTTTGTGTAAAAAACCTTTAAAAATTAAACCATTTCACACGAGCTGACATGACCCTTTTTTTTTTATTTGCGTGGTGAAAACCCATCATGGGCTATCCTCCGCCTGGGGTGGGTGCAGAGGGGTGTGCCGGCCTCCTACCGGCTAAACTCACCACGGTGGTCCGCCTCGACACTATATGGTGGGCCTCGGGAACTCTTAGAAGACCGCACCGAGGCCCACCACGGTGCCATGCCAAACGGCACTTCCCGGAGGGGGTGACTGTAAAGAGGCCAACCCCTCGTGCACGTCCCGGGGAGCTGACATGACCCTAAGATAACGCAGCGTCTATTCATAACGAACCTAACTGTAAATTGTCAACTGTCATGTGTCAAATCGCTGCGTTAGAATCGCCATTTTTAAACAACATTTTTGTCGCAACTAATTCTAACTGCCTCATTGATCTAGTCACAAGCGCGACTGCTGAACGTCAGGTCCTGGGTTCGATTCCCGGGACTAGCAAAATGTTATTGGATGTGTCTGTATAGAAATTCCCAGTAGCAGCACGGATTTTGGAACTGTGCCCGGCTGATTGCGATATGCTCGCCCCCTATTAAACAGGTCTTAATAACAGCATTCGACAAACTAACTGTCGCTATGGTCAACTTTATCGTATGTATTTTTTATTATACTTTTATTATACTTATTCTTCTGTAAAATAGCACGAGCTGTTACTTCATGCTGTAGAAGAAAGATTAGCCAATCAGCAACAGTGGTATCGAATCTGACTCCCCAAAGTACGCCAGACGATCTCGGGTTTCATCACTCACAGAGGCTCTTGTTTTGCATCCCTTAAACATTCACTAAGATGGGTTTTCGTGAAATTTAACCCGGAAAGAAGGGTCGAAGTTTGTATGGAAATTAACGCGGACAAAGTCGTGAGATAAGCTAGTTATTTACAAACATAGACGACCAAGTTTCATGTACTTATTTGTAAACTCTCTCGCGTAGTTCCTTTATTGCAGACTCTCCTTAAAGTAGAGTAAAATTTAATCTTAGAGCTCGGCTTTACTGAGAGCTCTGGTATCTTAGCTGTGTGTGGGATTAAAATTATATCTAATGTGCTTTGATGCTGTTTCTATGGATAGACAGTCTTGTTGAAATGATACTATCAGGACAACTTTGTAATGTTTTTTTTTGTGGTTTTCAATATATTATGGTGTTGTTGCGTTGAATAGGGTATACTTATTTGTTGCCATTTGAGAAAAATATAAAAACATAACATAGCATCACGCCTGTATTTCCCAAAGGGTTAGGCAGAGGTCTGCCATTGTACACCAATGCCGTAAGTCCATAATGGAATAGAGGGTGATTGTCATTTACAGAGAATATCAGAAAATCTCAATAACAGTTTTCCCAACCTGGAAATTGTCAGTACCCAAGAGCTCACGCTTAATAGCTGTTTATGCTAGTACTATACCATAAGGCAGTTATTTCACTGTCATTTCTAAGCAAAGTGTAGGTAATAATGTCTACGAACGCAACCCTATTGACAAAACCAAACATTGTCTATCGACAGAAGCGATTGATTAGCTTTCTGCGTTACGTGCGTTTCTGCAGGTTCGATCCCCGCACACAACGAATATTTTTATGATCTACAGATAGCTGTTTCGGGTCTAGTTGTATGTGCATGTGACATATATGTTTGTAAACAGTACCTACGATACAGAGACTGCCTCATTGGTCTAGTGGTTGTAAGCGCGACTGCTGAGCGTGAGGTCCTGGGTTCGATTCCCGGGTCGGGCAAAGTGTTATTGGGTTTTTCTGTATTGAAATTCTCAGTAGCAGCACGGAGTCTGGAACTGTGTGCAGAAGATGGCAATAGGCTCGCCCCCTATTACATGGGACTCAATAACAGCATCGGCAAAATGTGGGTGTACAATACCTCTGCCTAACCCTTGTATGTATTGAAAAGCGTTTTTTTTTGCTGTTGGTCTTATACTACATTACCTATCCCTTTAAAAGGATCAGGGCTAGAAGGTAGGACTTTTTATATATCAATCGCCTGGCTCTTTTCCGAATTCTTGTAATTTCCTATTAGAAATATATTTACTTTAAACGCTTCAGATGGAACTAGTGCTGACGCAGTCAAAATTTGAGTGATTATTAGAGGATATCTCTAAAGTAGACACCTGTCGAAGCTTTCGAGAATTGGCGTGACATGACTATGAAAACCAATAGTCGACTAGTCACAAGTCACGAAATCAAACATAGATTTATTCTGGACCATTGACTCTTGAGAGAAAGACAGGCCAAACACACGAGATCCAACATAATATTTTTACCCGTTCCATTTTACCGATATTTTGTTTGTTTCATCCAGAAAATCTTCGTTGTTCTTTAAATGTAAAAAAAAAAACATATACTTGGTTCGTAATCTTATAAAATCGAAATAAATACACTCATCACGAGATTTTCGGTACTATCAAACTTACAAACTTAAAATTTGAAGGAATATGAACGACAAATGGGCGTGCAATGTTTAAAAATGCAGTATCACGCGAGTATTCCCCCGGGAGTAAAATAGACGTATACTTATTACGAGTCCCGGAACCCTAACTCCCCCGAGCCTAAAGTAAATAGCACAAAGCTAGCTACTAATTTCGAAATAAAACAAGCCTCAGAAAAGCATCAGTTTCACCACCGCAATCCCTAACAAAAGTTCTAAAACAGTAAACGGGCGCTACCTCTAAAAATCAATAGATTTACTATCGTATCTATTTTGCTTTACTTGACGGGTTAATGAGTTAAGCGTCCTATTTGTCAACCAATTACCTTCAATCATGCCTTTTGACTAACCGGCCGTTAACGAAAGATTGATTGCCCTGTCGCTGATGAAAAAACATAGATTATGCCGAAGTCATCCATCATTCTAATCGGTAGGCATCTTGCGGGTGTTTGGGGTGATATGAACCCTTTTTTATAAAAACCTGTTGGTGCTTATTACCTGGTTTGTTTGAGGTTAGTCTAGCTAGATATTCACCTCAACACATGATTGGTGCATTTTCAATGAATATTATTTCACATACCATATGTTATTCCCGTTAGGGTTAGGCAGATGTGCATTATTTAACACCCACATTTTGCCCATGCCGTTATTAAGTCCTATATAATAGAGAGCAAACTATTGCCATCAACCGAGAACAGTCCCGAACTGCTACTGAGATTTTTTTGAAGTCTAATCAAAGACAGTCCAATATTATCTTGTAATCAATTGTGAAAGCACGAACATGAGGATCCTACAAATTTAAATTAGATACCGGCCCACAACCTCAACTTCCCCGATTCATAGCGAGAATTTGATTATCACTTGTCTTAGGGCGATAGACAAGATCCATCAACGTCCTTGAATAAAAATCAAGCAATGACGGTCAAAAAATCTTTTTTTTTTTATTATATAAATACCTTAGGAATAATTCCTGTCCTAGATGCGTTTACAAATATAAATATTCACATACACAAACATCCAGACTCAGAACACGTATCTTTCTGTAGGTCATACAAATATTTCCGTACGGGGATCGAAGCGACACGTAGCGCAGAAGTCGATCCCTGAACCACTGCGCGAATCGTGCCCTCCAATTATTTCTGAACATCATTACATATTCCGTAGACATAAACAATCAGTATAATCAGCTTAAAGCCATTTTAATTCTCAGTGTGACGTCAGCCGCCCGCATCAAATGCGTAAGATCAGATAATCTCGTTATTGTCCCGTACATTGTCACCCGCATAATGGATCAGAAGTTAGTTAAAACTTTCTGTTATGACCTTTGAAATCTTCCTTTTCATTGTTTTATGTACAGTTAGGTTTTTCTAAGAGTTCCCGAAGCCTACCATATGGTGGAGGCGGATCACTGTGGTGAGTTTAGCCGGTAGGAATTCAGCACATCCCTCCGCATATGATGTGTTCTCACCACGCTTATAAAAATATATGTCATGTACATGTCACATGCACACACAACCAGACCCGAAACAACTATCTGTAGATCATACAAACATTTGTTCCCGCACGGAACCCGCGAAATCGAACCCAGAACACCTAGTGCAGGAAGCTAATCACTTAGCCACTGCACCGACCGTATAGTCGAATCGTGCGCAGTCTTGAATTTATACTACTAAAGGTACTTATGTTATTTATAATTTCGTATACTTTGTTAACTACAGAACCCGCGAGTTGATGCAATTTTGTTTCCACCTTTTTAGAGTGAGGTTCTAAGGCATACATACCAATACTTGATATATTATTCCGAGGCTAAGCAGTGACATAAAACTATGCTACTCTAATCCTCATCATATTACGAGTATTGTTCTGTCAGTATAAAAAAAAATAGTTGTTATAGGGCTGGCACCATCCAGCCCGTGAATTTTCGAGCTCATAACATAACATCACGCCTGTTTTCCCGAAGGGTTAGGCGGTGATGTACTATTCTACACCCACATTTCGCTAATGTCGTTACTGAGTCCGAGTGATGTAATAGGCAGCTAGCATATTGTCATCTACTGGGCACAGTTTCAGACTTCGAATTCAAATTTACATCCAGAAAATACCAATAACACTTTTCCCGTACCGGGAATCGAACCCTCACACTCAGCAGTCGTGCTTGCATCCACTAAACCATCGAGGCAGGCAGTCATTTTCCAGATCAATTAAGCATTTTCGGCCTTTCCCAGAACTTTCTACAAGAATCTAGTAGATACTCTAATACCCGCTTAATAAATTCAATTCTAAAATCGTTTCGTAGTCGAGCCCCATAACACCGCGGTTTACATATAAAATACCAGTTGTTTTCAAACCTAAATAGAATGTTTATTTAAATTTCGAACGAAATTAACATTTATTTATTTTCATTGCTAATTCTGGCGCAGGAGAACGAAACTTGGATTGAATCAGATGTTTCTTTCCCACGCAATTGTAAGCTGGGCCACAGATTTTATGATGTTTACTGGTTAAGGATTACGAAATTAAAATACTATCAAAAATTAAGGGTGACGATACCCAAGAAAATCCGGCGAAAACTGAGCGTTTAGCCACGTCTATAGCCGTTTCAATAAAGAAACGAATTTTAAAATGGCCGCCTGAATTTATACGTCAGACGATCAACAAAAATTTAGTCAGCAAACTGTTTATTTGTATTAGCAACTGTTATATTTTTCTTATGGAAAACGAGGGTAGGTCGAACAAATTAGAACCAAGAACACGCCATAAGTGGTTTCTGTCTTCGGTAACGCAAGGACTGCCCTTTTGTTTTTCAAATATTATTTCAGCTATAACTTTGAAATCTTCAAAGCTAAATTCTGTAGAAGTAAAAGACCTAGGCTAAAAGCCTTTTAATGTGCTAAGTTTGGGACATTTTAGGCGCAAGAAGGCAACCTTTAGAGTGAATGGAATTTTTATGATAATATGAACCGGGCCTTGTGTTATGAGAAAAAAGTAGAATAAATATATTTTAGGTAACATTTTAGGTCAAATAAAGTATTAAATACAATGATGGTACAAAATAAAACCAAGTTTTTAATAATAGTGATAATCTACCGGTCTAACGCTTGCCGTCTATTCAGGACAGCCCGAGTTTGAAGTCATGTGAGGATCAGAATTTGATTACCACTTGCGTTAACGGTGAAGAAAAATATTGTGAAGAAACCTGTACTTTTTTTCTTTCGCAACCTATAATACAACCGAAATGACTTTCATTTTCTATCTCTACTGACAAAGAAATCAAAACCAACCTTTAATATTTGACCCTAATTGTATCTGCCTACAAAACACAATGAAATATGTCCGTCCATTTTATTCCCCGACAAATTGACATTCACATGACAGAAGGTTCACAAAGAAAAAAAAGGAAGCTTGTCTCAAAACAAATGAGAAAATGACGTGTTTCTCCATCTGAAGTTCAAAAGTTGGTGTTTTTACCCTTTACAACACAGTTGGGTGGATTGTCAAGGAATTTGATGCAAAGGTAGAAGCGATTAACTGACGAATGGGCCCTGTTCACAACACTCACAATCATTATATCTCTTTCTTACACACATCGTTGAAAAAGGACAGAATGTTATACCCTTGTCATTTACGGAAGAATAAACACGACATAATTTGATGTTGATAACAAACAACTGGACTAATTATTATTTAATTCATTATGTTTGTAAGAGTGGAATCAACAGGATTTTAATTTTTAATTGTCTTTGATGGATATTTTTAACCCTCAGTATTTACTTATACATAAAAGCTATTATAAATGCGAAAATAAGAGTTACTTCCACATTTATAATTGTGTATGTCAACAACAACTGAACGGATCGTTATGAAATTTTACAAAGAGGTAGCTTGGGGCCTTATTACCATTGCACGAAAGCATTAATTATGTAATTAATACAAAGTACACGCAGAAGAAGTCGCGAGCACCGACTAGTATGTTCTGATATACAATTTTTTTACTATAAATAATAACAATTATGGCTTCATCATTTTTTCGAAGCATTGTTCCTGGTCCACGTTTATTACTCCAGCTTCCAGCCTATTTTCAGCATGTTTGAGGGATGCGCAATATGACCTTCGAACATGGTGATAATTGGACCGGCTGCGGAAAATATCAACTAAATCTTGAACTCGTAGCGAAAGAGGGTTAATTCTTGTTTTCATTTGCTTCATTATTCTTCTGTAGCTGCATCGGGTAAGAAAAACAGATTCGAATTAGCCCCAGTATTTTTGTTTTTGAAAATCGAATACTAGGACTAATTCGAATCAGTTTGTGATCACGATTTAAAAGTAATAAAGAAGAAAAGATTAGAGTCTTATGAAATATTCATAGTATTACGCACAAGAAGCATTATGTATGATCCATCCAAATACTAAGTCAATATAAAGGCGCGTGACCTTGTAGACTCGTTCGAGCAAATTATGAGTACTGCAGCACAACAATACATCGAGAGCGCGCGTGTAAAATGTGACGTATTTGAACTCAGTGCCGGATTAACCACGTAGCAAGAGTAGCAATTGCTACGAGCCCCGGGCAAAAAGGGGTAATTTTTTGAAAATTATTAAGACGTGGTATATTGAATTTACGTGATGTCACAAAAACGGGAAACGTTACACCTGTTTTCCGTCTAAGACAATCCACGTCAGACAATCGGTAACCGATTATTTTGTTGGCGAAAATAAAACACAGAATTTCATACGGTAAACCAGAGGTCCCCAGACTTTTTTCTCACAGACCACTTTCAAAATTTTGCTGGTTCCGGAGGACCACGTGCAACTACATTTCTACCATATTGTAAATCCCCATTTTTTGTCACGCCAACGGAGATCCCCGTCGAGTCTCCCGTAGACCCCAAGGGGTCAGCTGGACCACTTTGGGAACGAATGCAGTAAACGCACAAGTCCTACAAAAAGTCACTTTATACTTATGAGCCCATAGCAGATCTGAGAATTTGCTACGGGCCCCCTTGCTTGCTTAATCCGGCACTATTTGAACTGAATAAAATTTCATTTATAATATTGCATTGGATGCGTAATATATGCACACACCAGTGAAACACCACTCGGTAATAAAATGTAGCAGATATTGACTTATCTATTGACTTATTATAGAGATTACTGGTGATTTTTTCCAGCTTCCAGCCTATTTTCAGCATGTTTGAGGGATTGACAATATGACCTTCGAACATGGTGATAATTGGACCGGTTGCGGAAAACGATTGTCTTGAAGTCGTAGTGTAACTTGTGACTGGACGAACTGCATTTTTCTTCATCTTCTTTTTTCATCTGTGGCAGCACCGTAGCTAAAAAATTGTTAGGATGAGGGAACTAATATTAATAGTTATTAAAGTATTGTAGTTCCAAATAAGTCGACAGGTAGCGTTAACAAATGACACCATAGTGACGCACAAACTAGTAGGATTTGTCAGTGATGAATAAAGGTAGGTAGGTACAGTGTAGTCCGATGCAGATTATGTTTTTATTAATGCATTTGTATTTTTAACTGACAAAGAAGGAGGAGGTTCTCAAATCTCTTTTTAACCCGTCGGTGAATATAACCATAATCCTTAATTATATTATTATAAATATCAATTAAATCTAATAATAACTTCATTATTATACTGACTTTAAAGCCTTCATTTACTTAAAAAAATACACTCAGAATGAGAAGGGTTTTGGCGCGTACGTGTGATAATCAAATTCTGATCCGCACATGAATACGAAAAGTTAGACATGGCCAATTTCGCTCGTAGATCCTCTAACATAGAGGGTAAGCCAAACCGCTAGGCTAGTGCTTTTTCCGAGGGTTTGGTGAATGAATCAGAGAATCCCATTCCTCCGGCATCACAGAACGCGAGAACACCATTTAGTTTTAGTCGGCAAGTTTCGGTACAACCAGAATCACGCGTCGCCTCCACCAGGTGTTAAAAAAAAACAAAATGCTATCACTGCAACTAGTTCTAACACTATATCTAGATCACAAATCACCATTAGGTCTGGCTAGGTGACAGCTACAAAAGCTGTGTCGCCGCCTGATTTATTTGCTTCACTAGCTCGCTGTCGACGAGCTCGCTCGACCGGAACGAGGCTTAGGCTAACTACACATAGACACGGAGACGCACGATGTAGTCGTTGTTATTTGACTTGCGATAGCGGTGAAAAAAAACATCGTGAGGGAACCTGAGGGTTACTGGTTTTATTCGATTTCAAGCATAGTTATTGTCAGCCATAAGTGTATGAAGAAATAGTACGCATTCGAGTGAATTCATGTACGTAAACGAAAAGACGTATGTACTATCAACAACACAAAACATGCAATACGGTATACGGTTGGCTAAGCGATTAGCTTTCTGCGCTACTTGTCGCGAGTTCGATCCCCACACGGAACAAATATTTATATGATCTACAGATATTTGTTTCGGGTCTGGTTGTGTGTGCATGTGACATGTATGTTTGTAAGCTGTACCCATAGTACAGGAGAAATACTAGAAAGGAGCAAAGTTTTAATTTAAAAAAAGAAAGTATCCAACAAGAAAACATTTTTCTCAAGTATTCTATTATCACAACTTGTTTATACACATACATACAACCCTTGTGTAAACACGTTTTATTTTATAATCTCAAAAGAATAATATTTTTATTTTCTCATAAATGAAAGTAATACAATTATATTCAGTGGATGTTATACTTCTAGTTGATGTTAGTACCAGGCGTAGTGGGCCAAGGCCAGCCTAATCCCAGCTGTGGGACAGTAATGGGTTAGATTTATTAATATTGTTATTTCATAGTAAATTCCAGGCAATATCGTTAGTTTGTATCCCATCGTATATTTCTTACACAACGCAATTCCTCTGGGAGACGGAGGCAGACGGCTCTACTAAACGCAAGGCGACACGCCGTCTGAACGGTTTCAACACGGATCAGATAGTTTACTTGATTACGGAAAATAAACTTTTATTACTTATATACAATGTCCAGTTTCTGCAGAAACAAAAATAAATACAGTACAACCTCGATATAACGAAACTGGGGGGAATTAGAAAATATTCGTTATACCAAGTAATTCGTTACAATGAGGTTTGTTATATAGAGATTAGGTTGATCTACAAATCGTTTTAACAAGGTAAAAAACTTGTTTATTAACCTCAACATTACGTAGGTACTCATCTGCTTACCCTGTTCGCGAACAATTTCCACTAATAAATGAAAACACATTTTTAGCGATGTCTATTTTTTTCTTTGTAGCATTCTCGTTTACATACCTAATGAATTTTCGTTTCTTTGCGACGGTTAAGGAAGATCTTTTTCGTTTCTCAGCCATTCATCATCATCATCATCATCAGCCAGAAGACGTCCACTGCTGAACGAGGGCCTCCCTCAAGGGGGGTTTGCCATAATCCCCACGCTTGGCAGGCGGCTTGGGGATCGCAGTGGCTCACCGATTAGTGAGAGGACGCTGCTGCCCGTCCTCCGGTGTCTGGCCGCAGTTTTAAGACGTACCCGGGTCATTGCAACATCTCAGCCATTGCAACTTTAAAACTAACAACAGTGACTAACAACAGTGTTTACATTATTGTCTTACGAAAAATTTTACGTGTTTGAACCTGTCGAGAAATGAATTATTATGAAATAATCGATAGAATACATTAAGTAAAGGTTATAAGTTGTCAAAATTCGTTAAATAGAGGTAAATTATACTTTCTATTTATATTCTACAATGATTGAAAATTCTTTATAAAGAGGTTTTTGACAAATATATTCGTAATGTAAAGATATATTTTGCATTAGCTCTTACGGTCAGTTCTATGGGATTTCGAAGGATTTGTTGCATCGAGGAAATCGTTATATTGAGGCTCGTTATATTAAGGTTACATTGTAGGTATAACGATTGCCTAACTGTTCGCATAAAGAGAACATATTTTCATATAGTTTACCATTTCTCTTTATTATATAACTCCCATTTTGATGGCTTTTCATCAAATCCCCAGGATCCATATTAAGAGTAAACTCTGAAGGCTTACCAAACGATATTAGTAAAGTTAATTATTAAATCATATTTGCTCGTAACTTTAGTGATTAGTTTTGACCCTCCCTAACTTCGGGAACAATCTGGACAATGTATTGTATAACCATTACCTGCCTAGCCTTTTCTCTACTATGTTAGGGTCCCGACTCTAGCTAGACTGAGTCCTGACTCAGTCTAACCAAATGAGCCTGAATACAAGTACCTATTTTACGTGGACCAACTATCATCGGACACAAATTAATAATAATAATAATGTACTGAGATCAAAATAAATATGTTTTCTTTCTTTCAAGAATGGTAACCCATTCAAAAACTGACCGCGGCAAGCGCTGCTTAACTTCAGAGATCGACAGATTTACGCAGTAGTCATGTAGCTATGGGCCGACATGATATAGAAAACGGAACAATCTTAACTTAAATTACTTGTATAGTATAAGAGTTAATGTGAGTGGTACCCATCACTCTAAACTAACCCTTACATGCGAGTTAGTATAGTAGGGTTTATCCATTCTTTATCAACCGGGTAGCAACAAAAGGGTTAATTAAAATGGCGCTCTGGCGCAGAAAGATACACTGACCTGAATTCTGTTGTACACAAAACGTATGATTAAAAGATGATATCACAACTTGCGGGGATTGAAAGATTAAAAACACTAAACAGGGCTTTGATATGAATTATAAGCGCATGCGCAGATCACTTGCAGGATACACTGTGATAGACTTCTTTGTCTAACGTTAACTGTCTCAAGCATAGACTTATAATTTCGCTTACGCTAAATCTCAAGCACAGACTTAGAATTTCGGTCTCAAGGCTACACTATTGTGTTGACAAGACTGTCAAGAAAGATCAGGCCAGGTCAAGCCAGCGGAGATAAGAATATCAACAAACTCAGTGGTTTATAACAAACCATAGCATCACGCCTATATTGCCGGAAGGGTTAGGCAGAGGTGAATTAGTGTACACCAACTTTTTTTTTTTTGAGTTGTCTCTCCCAGTTTGCTCAGGGAGCTTTTACTGCTTAACCGGGCAAATGGCGAGACCAGAAGGGCCTCCAGCCGAGCAAATTAAATAATATTACGCTACACTGCTAAGGGTGTCCCATAGTGGGACTCGAACCTCGGCTTAGGGCGTTGCTGGGGGACAGACAAGAGAGGACTTGCTGGATCTGATTGTGATTATTAAGGGAAATTTGATTTATTACTATTGGCTCAGCGCGGGCTGGCTCGAGCAAGGGTCGGGGTGGAAAGTACACCCACATTTTGCCGATGCCGTTATTAAGTCCCATGTATTAGGGGGCAAGCCTATTGCCATGTACCGGGCACAGTTCCGGACTTCGTGCTGCTACTGAGAATTTCCATAAAGTAAAACCCAATAACAATGCCTGACCCGGGAATCGTAACCAGGACCTCACGCTCAGCAGTCGCGCTTGCGACCACTAGACCAATGAAGCAGTCCAGTCGTTCATAACATTTGATTTTACTAAAAATTGACTAAATATATATGGTAAAACTACTACTAAATTTATAAGTACACCATAACTCATTCCGAGTTATGGTTTTCCTCCATTGAAAAGGGAGGATCCTCCGACCAGGCAAGGTGGTTAGCCTGGCGGGCCGAAGCCCGACGATTGATGTCGGACATTCGTATATGTGTTAGAATCGTTGTAAACTTTCATAGTGCGATTCAGGGTTTCTTGTTGTAGCTTCACTCCGATAGATGGCGCTTTACTTTTTGCCATGTTGCGAGTCGTTGTATGTCTGTTATAGATAAATAAGATGGCGCCAAAGGTTATCAACACCTGCACCAGCAGCTTTATCGTCCCATGAATCATAGCGATAGCGACTTCCGACGTTATTGCGTGCGAGAGAAAAGGATAGAGATACTAATAAACTCGGTACAGGTCAGCGTGTTTACAATCTTTATCACGTTTCTTTGGCCTTACTTTAGTTGTAAGTTAGTTAGCTATAGCTAGTAGTGGTTTGTCTAACTACAGTCTTGGCTAAAGTGACCGCATGGTCATACTAAAGATACTAGTAGAACCTGTGGCGGTCCGAGGCCCCGGGAGGTCAAAAATTACACACGGCAAATTGACAAACCTCTTAAAAATAGACAATTTACGAAAATTTTAAACAAATCATTAAAAACAACGACATTAAATATAGGTAATATTATATTAAATTTTGTTGTGATATTAATTCTAATTTAATAAACTTCAACCCCCCCCCCCCCCGTCATATGTTAATATGTATGTTCAATGGAGGAACACCCAACCTCGTTCCTCCATATGTCAAAATATTTTACGTAAATGGCTGCTTACTTACCTTTTATCTCTTGAAAAAACATAAACACAAGTAAGTATATTAACATAATACTGCGACCGCAAAATATTTCTCACTAGCGTCAAAGGAAAATGTCTGAATTATTAAAATGGCTTTCCTTTTAACTATTTCTCTCAGTAATACATTCAGAGTCCACCATTTGGTGTACTTATATTTATAGATTAACTGGTCATACTGTATAATGCATGGTTGGCGCAGTCACGACTGCTGCGCTACGTGTCGCGGGTTCGATCCAGCACGTAACAAATATTTGTAAGTCCCACAGAGAGTTATTCCGGGTCTGGGTTGTGTATGTGAATATTTATGTTTGTAAATGAGCCCATTATTCAGGAATTATTCGTAGTGTGGGGCCGAAACTAACATGGCTATTGAACCTAGAAATAGTGGGGCCATTTCAAGGTTTAATGGTTATATTGGTTTATTAGCTACAAACCTGTAATTATACTAAGACATAAGACCTTAACGGGCAGCAATCCTATTAGTACCACGCACGTGACTATATAACTATCAACTTAATTAGTTGACTAATGTTTACAGGCTTTTAAAGCAGCAATGGCTCGTTAAATGTAGACGCGTTATAGAGTTGTAGGTCGTGGGATAAAATCGAAATGGGTCTTAATGTCAAAGTCAAAATCAAAGTCAATGTTTTTTGTTTCAAGTTTCAGGCACTTTTAAAAAGTCGAGACTCTAAGCGCATCAATAAGTCCGATTTACATAACATAAGCTCACGCAGAGAGGTACGCACCACAGAGGGTTAGGCAAAGGTGTCTGTTGGTCACCACGTTTCGTCGATGCCGTTATAAAGTTTCATTTAATAGTGGGTCTGTTTTAGTCCCACGTTTTAGTCTCATAATATATGCCCATTAGCCATCAACACAACTCTCAGGAGGAAAAACAACATCATAGGCAATTCTGATGAAAAGTATATCATCTGTTGATTTTTTTCAGTAACTTTTTACTTGAAGTCAATATTAACTTCAGGCCTAAACTTCTAACAATAGTAAATAAATCCGTACAAAGTTGTGTTCGGTCTAACCGAGTCAAAAGTCAGACGGCAACCGAACTCTGTCTTCATGAATCAATTACACTAAAATCTTGTAGTTTGTCGGATAAGTTAGATGACTTACGAGAGTAAGTTGCGGTTGTATTGTGTCGGATGTATCATAGTGTTTCAGTAATGAAAGGATAAGCTCGATGTTCATTTTATGTATGAAGAATGACAGATGTCAAAAATGACAGCTGTAGTTTGGACAGTAACAGTTATTGCCGTGACATATTTTATTTTCCCGAGTTTATGAAAAAGACTTTATTGTACCCTTTGCATTAGCAAGATAGATCAATAAAATAAAATAAAAAACATTCCAGAACTGTGTAAAGGTATAGCTGGACTTTTGCAACGAGGCCTTTCTTCGTTGCCTACTGTTGACGCATGTAATCATCGAATTCTGATCCATACATCAATTTAAAAGTCAGATGTGCAGACTAGCTCCGAATTTATAGTTTCAAACCCTCTTGCGTGCAAACACTACTTTTTTAGGTATAATAAAGGACCTAATAAGCCTGGTAGAAAAAGAAAAATATATACTCATACATTACGCCATATTGCGTTCATAACAGCACTCTAAATCTCTCCAGAAATATTGTCTAAAATCACGAAACATTTAGCCACACAACCTAGTACATATTTGTATCTCAAAATGGCGTCGGAAAAATTCAATTTAAATCCTTCAGTTGCGCAGTGAAGTTCGTATACTAAATCAAATTTGTGCCAACAGAGTTATTAGTTCGGAGGTCAGTTTCACTGAAGCTAATAAACGGAACTGGTAGTTTGGTTAAATTGTTAATTGTTAGGTCCTAGTTCTTGGTTCATCGAGATTAAAACCTATCATAATCATCAGCTTATGGCAGGACTGCTGGATATATGCGTCTCATAGCACTGTTCTCAGCTTCTCGCATCCAGTACCTGCCAGCCACCATATGAAGGTTGTCATTCCACCTAGCTTGAGAGCGTCCTTACACTACAATCTTCGAGCCTGGTAGAGTGGGCATCAAAATATGTATACACGCAGCGAAATACAAACGCTTATTCTTAGAAAACTATTGGTTAAAATCATAAAAGATAAATGACTATGTATATTTGTGTATCCTCAGATACTATGTGTAAAATTCGACAAATTTTTTTTTTTTAAACTTTGCCCCACACTTATAATAATTCCTGTATCGTGGGTTCGTTTACAAACGCAAATATTCACATGGACATACACCCAGACCCGAAATAACTATCTGTAGATCATACAAATATTTGTTCCGTGCGGGAATCGAACCCGCGACACGTGTTGCAGTAGTCGATCGCTCAACCACTGCGCCAACCGCGTCGTCAGTCACTATTTTCTCTAAAAATCGCTTTTGAATTTCATTAAGCATATACTTTTGATCTTATTGATGCTGACTGACCATATATGTACACACATAAAACACACGTTTAGGACAAAATCATCCGTTTAATACTCTGGCTATATAATACTGGCTGTTTGTATGAGATTTCGTCAAACATCAGTTATTTCCTTATTTATCATGGTCCTTATTCTGGATTGGTCATGATCCTTATTTGACCCACGTTTGGTTATCTTATCTTAAAAGTAAAGCGATTGAACACTAGCCTTCCATACCAAATGGTCTGAATTCGATTGAGGCCCACAAATTGGACTATTCGAATATTAATTACCACGTAAAGGGTGAAACAAAAAATTTATGCTCAGGTTTAATATGACCCCCTACTCTTGATGTAATAATATTCTCGATGGAGTTTCTAGTTAGTCTGTGTTTAATCCATACCAGCCCAGCGACAAGGACTAACTCCTAAACCTTTATTATTCTGAGAAGAGGCCTGTGACCAGGAATGGCACATTAATGGCCTGAATTTATGGTTTCCAGTACATTAGCGTTAAACTAATAGCGTACGCTCACTATTATCAAGGAGTCTTTATAAGTCTTTTCTATAAAATGCCACAGTCTTTAGACAGCTTTGCATTAAATTCATATAATTTAATTTATTACACATATTTTTGAAGCAGTAACGTCTAAATTAAACACCTAAATTTCGCTAACAATAAGTCTATAATTTTGACTATAGTCATGAATTAAACCATAGACTAAAGAATTTATTTATTCATCAGCGTTAACTTGGACTTATTTCAATTTGAATTTAGAACGATAACCACGACAATGCGAAATAATACAAAAATTCCATTTTTGAAATCAGAACGATCCGTTATAAATTGTTCAATTCGTTTGATCCAACTTTCTTTATCCTTTAAAAAATGAGGGATGAAAAAGCAATTCTATAAAAGATTCGGGTTTTTTGTCCAAGTTCAGATGAATTGGGTATTGTTTTAAAAATTGGGGTCAGACAAAGGCAGAACGTTATCCCTTATATAAGTTGCAATAAATTCTGATCATTATGTTAAACAAATAAAATAAACATTACTAATATAAAAAAACCGCCTTATTGATCTAGTGGTCGCAAGCGCCCCCGCTGAGCGTGACCTCCTGGGTTCGATTCCAGGATCCGGCAAAGGGTTTTCTGTATAAAAGTTCTCAGTAGTAGCACGGAGATCGGACCTGTGCACGGTTGATGGCAATAGGCTCGCCACTATTACACCTCTGTTTAACCCTACGCGAATACTAATTTAACATCACGCCTGTATTCCCAAAGGGTTAGTAAAGGTGTACTATTGTACACCCACATTTAATAGTGTAATAGTCCATGCTATTACTGAGAATTTTCTAATGGTAAAACACGATAACACTTTTCCCGACCCGAAAATCGAACCCAGGACTACACTTTCAACAGCCACGCTTGCGAGTACCAGACCAATGAGGAACTCTATTCTGGAGCAGCACGTGGAGTGCATCTTATCTTCAGCACAATTAAATAATCGTAGCGCAAATGATATTTGAGCACAAATTACAACAATCAGTTATAATGAACATACAATGACCGTCCTTGTCAGACCAACAAAACCAATTTGCCAATTCAAATCCAATTGAGCTTTATTGCGAATTTACTTTTGCCAATTGAGACTTGCAACTGGTATAAAACAAGTCTACAAGGATGCCTATATTAAGCATGGATGTAGTAACTGACGGTACCACGGTATAAGATTGCAAAGCGCTTGTTTATTCCTCCTGTTTCATTTTGTTCAGTGCAGGAATCGAACCTACGACCCGTAGCGTACAAAGCCTATCGCTTTGTGTACCAACCACAGCTGTATTTCTCCTCCTTATTTTTCTTTTGTTTCTGTTTGAATGTTAATTCAAATATATGCTTTTTAACTAAAACAATAAATTCAAACTACATAACATAGCATCACGCCTGTATTCCCTGAAGGGTTAAGCATAGGTGTACTATTGTACACCTACTTTTTACCGATGCTGTTATTAAGTCCCATGTAATAGGGGGCGAGCCTATTACCATCTACCGGGCACAGTTTCAGACTCCGTGCGGCTACTAAGAATTTATGTACAGAAAAACCCAATAATGCTGCCGACCCAGGAATCGATCCCAGGACCTCACGTCAGCAGTCGCCCTTGTAACCACTAGATCAATGAAGCAGTCAAACTAGGTATTTATTCTAAAAACCGTATTAAGAAACAACTTGGCTAGAGTTGAATCTCTAACTAAATCTGTCTGATTATTTTAGTAGAGTTTGCAGGCTGAGCACATTTTCTCTCCGACTGATGAGATACATATACCAAATATAGGAGTACGAACGCCTGAAGAATAATAAAAAGGTTTTATTTAATTTTACTTTTGTTTTAATATCGTAGAAATCAAGTATATTGTTTTATGAATACAAAAAGAATTCTTGAATAAGTACCTACTCTGTCTCAGAGAACGGAAATTAAACGGTGAAAATATATAACAGGAGACTACTTTTATCCTAAAAAGAATGATTCAGATCGGTATAAATACATATTTGTATGATCTACAGATAGTTGTTTCGGTTCTGGTTGTGTGTGCATGTGAGATGTATGTTTGTAAACTGTACCCACGATACAGAAGAAATCCTAGAGAGGGGCAACGTTTTTATAAAAATGAAAAATGAAATGAAAATGACATCTAGCCCAATTATCGATGTAATAATCAGTTTGCGACAGGCGTAGATCGCGCGATATCTACTGTCAAACGTCATTTTTGTGTCACATATGTATTGCCCGACAGTGAGGCTGCTGTCGTGTGGCTGTCGCATTGCTGTCGCTGTTTTTACGTAATCAGGCTGCGGAACACCTCGTTTTTACCAGAGGAAAAATATTCGTAACAAGTATTTTATATATTTAAAAACAGGTGAACACTATAATAAGCCTGTATTCCCCAAAGGATTAGGCCGAGGTGTACTTTTGTACACCCACATTTCGTCGGTGCCGTTATTGAGCCCCATGTCATAGGGGGCGAGTCTATTGCTATCCACGGGCCACCGTTCCAAACTCCGTTGTGCTAATAATAATTTCCATACAAAAAAAAACCCAATAAGACTTTACCTGACCCGTGAATCGAAGCCAAGGCCTAACGCTTGGCAGTCGCGTTTACGATCATTAGACAGTCAGTACTATACAATATTATATAATGTATTATTATATTATCTATTACAGTCGGTTGTGTGTTGGCAGAATGCAGACGCAAAAAACCGCAAGCGAAAAACACAGTCAGGCCGAAACCTTATTTACTCCCAATGGACGAAATGGAGAATAATATTTCAACATTTTCTTTGCTTATCGTTCACTTTGACTCTGTAAATAATTGAAATTGTAATTTATTTTCTAACTCGAGTCTTTACAACTTTTTTATCTATATTGTTGTCCAAACAGTTGTAATGTTCAATGAATTGGACTGGGCGTTATTATCATTTTGTTCGCAGCGCAATTTTTTATTCGACGTTTTTTGACTTTCGTTTAAACAACCATGTTAGACATGAAGATAAGACAGAAAATGTATGCAATTAAAATGCTATTTAAGTAATGAATATAGTTATATCTTCTATGTAAATAATAATCCATTGTCACATGTATGACGGAGCATCACTTGAGAACAGCTTGACCGATTCGGCAGTTTTTTTTTTTGTTGTGTTCGTAATTGGTTATGTATGAAAGTTTTTTTTTTTTTTTTTGGAAAATCCACCTAAAATATCGGAAATTTGGATGGTATTTTTGTATAAAAATCTGAAGAAAACTTAATATTTTTTTGCTAAGTGCACTTCTCGTTTTCTTCATAAGTAAACCGCACACGTGCGAAGCCGGGACGGATCGCTAGTTATTTATAAAACTTAATTTAAAAACAGCCAACGCATAATTTATTCAGCAAACATTTAAATAAAAGTAACGGTCTCTATGTTCGAGTGCACAAACAAGATATTGGAAAAAATAAACAAGTCTTCAACCCAACCCATTCACGCCAAGAAAACTGATCAAGGTTCTA
The DNA here is from genome assembly GCA_947562105.1 of Shargacucullia verbasci. NCBI lineage: Eukaryota > Metazoa > Arthropoda > Insecta > Lepidoptera > Noctuidae > Shargacucullia > Shargacucullia verbasci. Next base: position 5,326,041 of record OX387306.1, read on the forward strand.
TGTCCCCCATACCATAACGTTTGCTACCTTCGTCAATTTAGTTCAAGAACACATGCAACTATAATAAATTTAATGCGTCCTCGATTGAACTGTCCATTTTATAAACTGGTCTAACTCCAGTAAGCACGCGATGTGCATAAGACATCAGGCTATCTGATAAAGAATTGATACAAATCTCTTGGTTTTGACTGCCTTTGTTGATGAAAGTGGGACTACTAAGTATGAGATTCTGGATTCAGTTTAAGTGAATTTATTTAACATACCATAGCATCACGCCTGTTTTGCCTCAAGGGTTAAGCAGACATGTACTATTGTACACTCACGTTTCGCCGATGCTATTATTGAATCCCATGTAAAAGGGAGCGAGCCTATTGCCATCAACCGAGCAATATATAAGATTTGATCATCAGCCTTTCAGAAAACAAAAGTATGTATCACGCAAATTGATACTAACAATATTCTATATTACCTTAACAAATGAGGTTACGCGACTTATTTTGTAGTATGAGTGGAATTACGAACAATTCACAATAAAACCAAAGCCACGCACGGTAATAAAATATTTAGTATTGTACCTATTGGTTATATCGGTAGGGGTTTTCACATAAGACGGTACCGATACCGACACGAAAGCAATATAGAAAATACAGGGTGGTAATGACAGTGCGACATTAAATTAAACTATATTACGTTCTGTGATGTTACTCAGAAAATGAAACGAATCCAATCAGCAGTTTAATCACAGAGTATAATTTAAATTATCTTATTTTGTTCATATCACTATTTCTGGGTAAAGTTTTAAAAGTCTAAACTGTAACCAGAGTTATCTTTACTTTCATGTGTAGATTTCTGTTTGTATATAAACAAAAATAGATATCGAAAATATTTTCGATATCACTTCATTCAGAATGAAAGCAGAGTAAGATAACAAAAAGAATATTGATATTTTTGTGTATGGCTTCAAAATGTGTTACCAAACACGTGGTTTCTTTAAAAAATACTGTCGTACAGTCGTCGCCATTGTGTATAGAACCCTGTATAAAACTAAACATTTGTGAAAGCGGATAGCAATTATATATTACTAGCTTCTTCTTCGTGTTTACGAACCCGTACATCTTCCCGGGATAAAAAGTAGCCTATGTGATATTCCAGACTATAAACTATCTCTGTGCCGTGCCAAATTTCATCCAGATCCGTTTAGCCGTTTTGGCGTGAAAGAGTAACAAAGATCCATCCATCCATCCATCTATCCATCCATCCTCACAAACTTTCACGTTTATAATATTAAACTAGGATAGGATAGTAGGATTCATAATTATATGAATATTGATTACCTACTATACATTTTCACAAATTTTCATTTGCTTTAAGTAACTGCTACCACCATGTCAATGTCATTATCAGCTAATGGAAAAGCGCCCAGTGGTTGCTAAGCACTCATGGAGACGGTGACCTATTTTCTGGGCAGGTGATTGATTTTTGACGTGTTCAAACAGGTTTGTTATTTGTTAAATCGAATTTCGGAAATTAAGCTTGATCGATTAAACGAAACTGTAAGCTTGGCCTATTATTTAGATTATTATTAACACATTTTTAGTTTACTTTTATGTATATTATTATATGTTTATAGCTAGTGAAAATACTCAAGATTTTACGGACCAAAAATAGTTAAACAAATGTAGGTCTAGGTTCATGATTTACAGTAGTGGAGTGTAGTACCTTATTATTTACTTGAAGAGCCTCTTAAAATTAATAATTAAATACACCTAGCGCACCCAGAAAGTCAGTCTCATTACGTACGTTGTTCAATGACAAAACCTTCTACCATAGGATGGGTAATTCTTGGTAATTAATGGAGCTGATGACGATACGTTAGAAATTAGGACTTTTAAAATTGAAACCATGTCCAACAAGAGTAACATTTTTATTGTAAAATAGCTTCAAATGAAGGACAAAAAAGTTTTCTGGCGCCCAACGAGGGGCCTAAATGGCGCCCAACGCGGGACACAATTTTAATTTACACGTTGTTTTTGGTAAGTATATCAAATGCATTTATGTATTTTTCACTGATAATACGTGATATTAAAGAGCACAAACATGGTATAACATGGCATAATGCAGTTTAAAAAAAAAAGGTCTCGATTCTGTGGAATCGGTATCATGTTTGTACAATCGATACAGGCGCGAGAAAAAAATTACATCCTCTATATTTTAAAGTATAATAGAAAAAAATTTTTGTTCTTACATACACATTTTGGTCTGCAAATATTTATTACGATAAAATCGCAACGCACAAAGCGTCTTGCTTCATCGTTTCTCATGAGAACACCAGAGAAATGGAACTTTTAGCCAGCATCTGTTTTCCCTGGTTCGTATAATCTAAGAGGCTTCAAGGTGAGAGTGAAAATACATTATTCAAGTTTGCGTGATCCATCATCGGGAGCATTGCCACATATCATCAGATGAGGTGCTGCCAAACGCACTCAAATTATATGACGTATAATAACATAACATAGCATCACGTCTGTATTCCCCGAAAGGGTTAGACAGAGGTGTACTATTCTACACCCACATTTCTTCGATGCCGTTATTGAATTCCATGTAATAGGGGGCGAGCTTATTGTCATCTAGAGGGCACAGTTCGAGACCCCGTGCTGCTATTGAGAATTTTAATACAGAAAAACCCAATAACATTTTGCCAGAACTGTGAATCGAACCCACGCTCAGCAGTCGCGATTAATACCACTAGACCAATAAGACAATCCTACCTCTACTTTAAATAATTTAAAAAATACTATAATTTTTTATGGTTGAACTTTTATATGGTAACTAGATTTCATAGTTTGAAAAATGTAATATATCTGTAAAATAAAACATGAAATACCTCCCGCCCTTTACCACCATCATTACTTAACCCATAAAAGAGTTCCCTTTAATTTTCTCTTTAGAAAAGCTACGATAATATTACTTAGCCTGTCACTGTCCAAATCCTGGCCTTCATCCAGTCCATCTTATCAGATAAAAAATTCTACATTTCACATTAATCCCACCCGTTTTATGTTGCGTCTATAAATATGACATCTTTTGGTAACCACAAAATTCCACTACTAGGGTTTTCTGTTATAAAATTCTTAATAGCAGCTGAAAGTTCAGCATTTGGTACCACTAGATGACGATATTGTTTCACCCATTGAACCAAATAACAGCATCGGCATTAAAAGTACAACAATACATGTCTGCCAAATCCTTAGATGTCTACAAGCGTGATATTATGTTACGAATTTAAAATTAATTAATAGTAGAGCGTAACTTATACATAGGAATTAATTAAATAAATAATCGGCTTCGTTTTATTCATACAATATCTTTTTTAACAAGAGCTTTTTTACATATACAATAGGTACTTTTTTAACGGCAATTATTTAATCTGTGGCTACAAATCCTACCTCGTTACGGCCCGTGCCTATTCGTGTCCCGCCACTGGCGTATTTTGTTTTTAATTTCCGACCTAACTCTTTATTTGTATTGCTGATTTCGAATATTTAATTTCGAATACATGAAAAACATTTTCAAACTGTAGGTACTTTCGTAACGGTTTTGGTGGAATTGTTTTCGTAATTCTTGTTTGATTTTTATGGTTTATATTTGGTAGATAGGAAAGTTTCGTTTCTTGTCGTGTTGGTATTTCTCATGCAATTATCCAGTCAGCTGGAATTTCGGAATTCGTTATATCTTGTAGGTTATATCATATGAATTACTCAAGAATTACTCGGAAATTTAACAATTTACAAGGCTTCACCTGTCACAGATATATGTATCAATAAAAATCTATAACCGCCCACATATATAAAAAAAAACTTATTACTGTCCCACTGCTGGGCAAGGGTCTCTTCTCGGAATGAGAAGGGTTAGGCCTTACTCCACCACGGTGGCCCCGTGCGAGTTGGCGGACTACACACACCATCAAGAACTTTATGGAGCCCTCTCAAGTGTGCGGGTTTCCTCACGATGTTTTCCTTCACCGTAAACGCAAGAGATAATCAAATTCTGATCCGCACATGATTCCGAAAAGTCAGAGGTGCGGGTCGGGTTTGAACTCAGACCTTTCTGCATGGAAGGAAGTGTTCAACCACTAGGCTACCGCCCACATATGTTTAGGTATAATTAATTCTATGAGAGATATGAGGGAATAAATCAAAGAATTCATGAATTTTACATGAATGAATAATTTTAAAAACCGCTCGAACGTCAACATGAGAGTTTCGTATCAAATGTGAAACTAAAAAATAAATCTATGTATGTATGTAAAATTTCAAATTCTTACACGCTGTAGTTTCTGAGAAAACGAATGCAAGAAAACAGAACCCTCTTTTCTTTTCTTTCTTCCTTCTGAGGTACGGTATCTATATCTTGCCACTCTACCGTCTTAGATTTGTATTACAGAAATAAACTCAAGCGGTGGACCTACTTGTGCAAGATTTGAGTCTGTCGTTTCATACAAATAAATCATTCAATAGCTTACAGCTGAACATACTTCTGTAATACGCACCTTAAACCAAATATCACTTGATAAAAACATTTCCATGTTCCCGGATAAAGCAGAAAATCAATGCTATTTAACTATTTAACACAATGGCCGGGCAAAGTCATTTATTATTTACGTTTAGAAGGGAATTCGTACGGGTAGTGTTATCTAGTGTTAGAATTTAGTTAATATTTAATGAGAGTTGGTGAGTTCGCGAAATGATTAGTAATTACTGTTTCAAATTAAACTCATTAGGAGACTGTCCATCACTTTTTTAATTAAACAATATTTTTTGCTGCCTACAGATCTTTGAATTAAAATACCAAAATTTTCGACTGGACTTAATTTATCTTTAATTTCTGAAATTATTAAAATCTCCCGTTTCGTTTTGTTTTAATTTTCACAATTAACTCAGAATTGTTTTTCTTTAACTGAAATGCTCTAATTGTTATATCCAGTAATTAACCCTTGTTCTCTGGTTAACCATAATAACCACTGGAATAGCCGTACCCTTCACACGTAGATACGTTGTATAAATATAAACAGGCGAAGGGAAACCCTCCCCTTCTAATTAGTTCTAACCTAATTAGCGCGCCCTTCTTCGACGACCTTTAAGTATGACCAACAACGCTTCACTGAACTCCGTCAAAGTATTAAATATTAATCATCAAAAATACTAATCTCTCTCCGATCACAAACAGTACTGGCATCATCAAAATTTAATTCAACTCCGTGAAATCCCTTTTTTAAAATAGAAAATATTTTTTTAAGTTATTCGTACTTACCTCGTTTCGGATCAGGTAGCTCGCGATCCAAATTCAAAATTCACAAATTCGATTGGTCCGCCCGCGGTCGGTATTGGTCGGAGAGTGAAAAGGTGCTAAGTACGTTTGTGAGAATTAGGTACGCGTGCGGCCGTGGTGGCTGCCCGTAGGACTATGCCGTGCGGAGTGAGCCAACCCGACGTACACTTGTACCGGACCGCCTTTGTGGATACTTCGCGTCATATCAATAAGTTTTATGGATTTATCGCTTGTTTCGTACCTTTTGTATGTAATTTTGATGAATGTTTTTCTTGTACATAGATAATAATCTCGACATTATTGGCTCGCTTGGATAGAAATAGCTATAACTACAAAGCGCTACGTTCTTTTCATGCCGTATAGCATTTGTAGAACAATTATGTACGTTGTGTAAATAGAATTAAACAATTTGTATGTTATTTGTACAAATCCAAATGGTTGTAATGGGTATTATGTGGTTGAACATAAAATACTTTATCGAATGAACAATTCGCAGACTATTTCGTGAGTATAGCGAGATTCGTGTTTTTTTTTTTTTTTTTGTTTTATAGCATCCATATTTAAGGCTTGTGCAGACTATGGACAAGACTAGCGTAAGCTAAATCCTAAGTCTATGATTATACTACTCTATAAAGGGTTTGAAGGTGCACACACTTGGAACAACGACGCATGATAGATAGTCTGCCTCACTGGTCTAGTGGTCGCAGGCGTGACTACTGACCGTGAGGTCCTGAGTTCAATTCCCGGGTCGGGCAAAGTGTTATTAGGATTTTTCTGTATGGTAATTCTCAGTAACAACACAGATGAAACTATGCCCGGTATATGGCAATAAGGTTGCCCCCTATTAGGGGGAAGTCCCGTAACGCCGGACGGCACCTAGCGTCGGACACTCGCACTATCTGGACAAATAAAAATGCGTTCGATTTAAAAATCATTGAAAAGGGCGCGGTGCAACGTATCTATATAGGGTCACGGGACGAGGTTTGCCAGTGAGGCGAACGGTCACGGTGGGAGCGGTTGATTGCTGTTTTTGACGGGAAAGCACTGCGTACCATAAATTCCAAGTGAGTATTATAGCTATGATCTTGTGTTTAATTGTTTATGTTATTTATCAATAAAGATAATGTTCTATTATAATTCGTAGACCGTGAAAGTTTTTATTAATTTTCTAAACAGTTTTAGTATGAAATACATAATCTTGGAGATTACGTATCCCCGTAGTACCGGACACAAAGATGTCCCTCAACACCGGACAGTTTAAAAGTTGTTTTTTACCACAGACCACTGGACATAACATTCACGTAGCCATTCACAGATGCATATAACCAACACTGCGACATGTGGATGAGAGCAAATGCTGGGTCTCGGATAACCAACTATGATATTGCTGGTCTGGTCAAAAAGTTGCTCTACTGGATATTGCGGTGTTTGGGTTTAAATGCATTTAAATAAATTTACATATTTGATAGAAATTTATATTAATATTTGATAGAAATTTATATTAATATTTGATAGCAATTTCCTTCCCTTCTGACTTACATTGATTTCGCTTTGGTTAGCTCATCGACGTCCTGCAATGCAGAATTGTCGAATAATTTGGTCTTAGAAGAATTGACAGACTCTCCAAGAGAATCCACTGGGATCTAAGTTCAAAAAGCAATAGAAGGGAAAGGGAAACAAATCAAAGGTGTGAACGCCAAAGGAAAAAGTGGAGATATAGCTAAGAAAAAGGAACCATTCACTCAAATGTCTAACATAGGAAGAACTACTTGCAAGTACACTTAAAGGACCATGACAAAGACTGAATACAATGCTCCAGCTCCAAGGGTGGGCTCGTGAAGCATGTGCAGACATTGCTGAATGTGGAGATGCATATATATGTGATCGATGTACGATGTTTTAAAGTGTTCAGCGTTTTGGGTTAGAAGTTAAATCTGTCCGGTACTAGGTGCCAATGTCAAAGATTGCATTTTTTCCTACCAAAACTTAACTAACTTTCCTAAATATGTCTACGTAGAAGTTGTATTTTTTATGATTGCTTTTGATTTTATAATTTGTGGACTTAACTTATTCATGAATAAAGCTACATTTCTCGAAGTCGTTTTTAATTTATTTTCTGAAAACCTTAGGTGTCCGCCACTGGGGGACTTCCCCCTACATGGGACTTACAGTTGTACACCTCTGCCTAACCCTTCAGAGAATACAGGCGTGATGCTATGTATGTATGTAGATGCAACAAATATAATATATTGACTATATACACCGTCTCAAGTATGCGGCATTTCCTAGAGAAAACGTGTAATTTCTTTGTACAAGTTTTGACTTGCACAACACAGCAAAGAAAAAAAGAAGAAAGAAAATAGATTTATTTGATCCAAACTAAAGCACAGCACAACACAACAGGGAAAAAAATCCGTAAATAACCTGGCTTGTTCAAGTTGTTTCCTGTGACGTGACGCACACTGGTGTAAATGTAATACATAATATGTTGCTACAAAAAAAAATTGAACCTTGTGTAGCTCCCGTAATAGCCGCCTTTTTTATGGACTAACTACAAGTCTCACTATAGAGAACGCACACTCTTAATGATTAAAAAAACGACCCCTGAAACAATACTTATAATTAAACAATCAAAATCACAATTAGTCAGATCAAACGTAAACTAAACTTAACCCAATTCACAAATCCCTCCGCTATCTACAAACAGTCAATTACAAATATAAACCGGAGGCCGACAATGCATGCCCTCACCACACTGTCACCACAGAGTAAAGGTAACATAACGAATGACGGTACGATTAGCGTAATGGGTAAACACTCTTTTTTCTTAAAACCTTGCCCCACTCTAGAGATAATTCCTGTGGGTGTGTTAACAAACACAAATATACACATTGACATACAACCAGACCCGAAACAACTATCAGTAGATCTTACAAATATTTGTTCCGTGCGGGAGTTGAAACTGTGACACGTAGCGCAGTAGTCGACCGTTCAACCACTACGCCAACCGTGTCGTCACCTTATTTTCTGCCTTAGACTGGCAACGCACCTGTGGTCACTAAGTTGCAGATGTTCATAGATGGTAGTTATCGCTTAACATCAGGTCGCATGGGCGACGGGAGGGTGGTGCAAGTAGGTGCACTCGCACCACCCTGGCTTGGGAGAAAGTACATATAAAAAAAAAACTAGAATTTATCTCCGAGGAAATGTAAACTAATTTTATCGTTTACACCAAAAAAGCAATAAACAACGAAGGTCTATGCTCTTATTTTATTGCTAGTTTTATATTCGTTTGGTCTAAACCCATCTTTAGTACACCCCCCTAAAAATTATCCTATCGGCGCCAATGTCAGGTCACATAAAAAATAAGAGAGCCGTGACGCCTGGCAGATGTGAAACATCGAAATTATTTTGTACAGATAATATGCATAAAAGGATAGTTTATGAAAGGAAATAAATATGGCATAATCAAAAATTAAATATTAGATAAATGTTAGGTATTCACTGAATATGTATTCTTTAAATAAAGAACATTATTTTTTTTCTTTAAAATAAACCTTAATATTTTGTTTTTGACTGTGCCACATTTATAAAAAAAAAAGTTTCATCCTATTTTATACAGAGCGACTGCCATCTGACCTCCGACTCCCAATTACTGAGAGACACTGATACTCTAAGGTTAAACAGATTGTGAGACTTACTGATACCGGTAACAACTATCATAGGTATACGTATGACACTCGGGACCAACTTTACGTGCTTTCCAAGGGTCTGGATGTGTGAAAACGAGTCACCCATCCAAGTCCTGACCGCAACAAGTGCTACTTAACCTCGCAGATCGACCGATTTGCGCGGTAGCTATGTAGCTACAGACCTGTCGTATAAATAACAATCTGTTAGATAAAAATGTTACCTATCTGAAGTGTAGCGACAAATCATTCCACTATAGGCCTGCAGTTAATTATAGAGCGAATGTCAGTGGCTAACAACGCGTGCCTTCACCACACGCCGTTTAATCAATACTGTCAAAACGAAGGATATATATTTATTTACCTTTCGTTAATTTTTGCTTTAAAACAATATGGTGTATCTCTTGTATATATTTCCCTTCCGTAAACTTAGTAATTGTAAATGTATGACATTTTATAACTGGTTCATTCCTCGCAAACAGTTCAGCGTGAAATCCTAGGTTCGATCCTCGGGTCGAGCAAAGAGCAATTGGTTTAGTGGTTCGAAAATTCTCAATATCAGCCCGGAGTTTGAAATTGTGCCCGATAAATGGCAATAGGCTTGGCTCCTAATATATATGACTGAATTACAGCATCGACATCATGTGTGTACCTATATCAATAAACCTCTGCCCGACCATTCGAAAAATACAAGCGTGATGGTGTTATTATCAGTCAATAAGACAGGTAGCTGTCATCAGTGAAAATGTCAACTACAGTGAACAGCGCAGTTGATAAATGCCCATTCTGTCAATACTGAGTTAATTATAAACCGGAGCGTGGCTAACGATGCGTGCTTTCACCCTACGATCAGATCGATTAAATAAATAAAGGTACCCGTTGTGAATCTGATTTTCAATATATTTCTATTATTCTTTTTTACAGAAAAATGGTATTCAAATTCTTGTGTATTAATTAATGACTTGTGAAATAAATGATTGTAATTACATTCTTTCGTATAATTTAATATTGTGCTTTGTATTATTTCCCTCTTAATATGAAATTGCATTTTTTGGTAGAACTGTTTAACCAAACAATTTAAATATGTCAGTTTAGTACTCAAAAAATTCCGTTTGGGGCCACTATTTATTATGGTTGTCTGGAAGAGATCGATTGATCGATTGATCGATTGATTGCGATAAGGCCGCCCATTGTACATGCTAATTGTAATTTTTTATGTATGTTTTTGAACTGTGTCGTGTGCAATAAAGCGTATATCTATCTATTACTCTTTTTCTTTCGTAGAATAATCATCTTATCAAAATTGTTACTGTGTTTCAAATAAATCTGTTGATATAAATTCAATACTTGGTTAATTTTGTCCTAATCCTTCGTTTACCACGTATACATACACTCAAACCCGGACAGCTATACTATTATTTATTCCGTGCGGGAATCAAACCCACTACACGAAGCGCAGCCTGTGCGATTAACATATGATTGCTTGTGTTGACAAGACAGAAGAAGAAGAATAGAAAATTCTCACCAGAAGTCTGAGGTCAGTACCAAGCTACAATAAAACTGAATTCGATATAAGCTAGCCCCCTATTACATGGCCCATCTCCACTAGTGGACGATAGCTGAAGTAATTTAATTTCCTCTCAAATCAAATCAGTAAAACCCTTCATCAAATTCAACTGTTATTCAATTAAAATCCTAAGCTCCACAACTTCCAGTAGCCATCAATCAGTAATAAAAACAAGGAAACCGATCTACCTTTGAACTATCGCCGACCATCGGTTGTTTAATAAATCAGAGCCACGGCCCTCGATGCGTGTTGACACCCTAGAGCTCGCTCGATTTATTTCCTACCCGTTATTTGTTACCTGTTGTTATATGAAAATTAAAAATTGATCTTTAGCTTATCAATTTCAAGAGGTGTACCATAACATCAGTGGCGTGCACAGATTTTGTAGACAGGGTAGGCAGAACATTTATAAAAGCTTACTTGCCAATAATACCTACTGCATGTTGGTATTGGTTCGTCGTCTTGTGTGATTTGCCACCTCAAATATCTTATAATAAATATTTATCTGAGTCATTTAGGGTAGGCAGTGTCTTTTAGTCTTTATGCACCGCACGTCACTGCATAACATAGCATCACGCCCGTATTCCCCGAAAGGTTAGGCAGTGTACTATTGTACGCCCACATTTCGCCGATGCCATTATTGAGTCCCATGTAATAGGGGGCGAGCCTATTGCCATCTACCGGGCACAGTTCCAGACTCCGTGCTGCTACTAAGAATTTCCATATAGAAAAACACTTTGCCCGACCCGGGAATCAAACCCAGGACCTCACGCTCAGCAGTCACGCTTACGACCACTAGACCAATGAGGCAGTCAGTTCAGTGAGGCAGTTATTTTACAATTAGGATTTTTCAATCACTTTTACACTTTTTTTTATATACTAGATGGCATCGGCTGGGAATCGAACTCAGAACTACACGCTCAGCAGTCGCCTGCAACCACTAAACCAGCGAGTTAGTTTTTAATGAGATTCGTTCATCTGTACTTACAACGGAGGTGACCTTTCCTCACATAAAACTTGTATTCAGTTAGTGGCGTTTTCTGGTCTCTTAGAAAAATAAAAAGGCACAAAGTGCCTCTCAGTGACACGTGCCAAGTCTCTACGTGACTTGCAGTTTATGAAATAGAACTCAAAAACTCAATAACTTTTTCTGACTGTCCTATCGTAGGGGTCCCAAGGTTAAGCGTGAGATCTTCAGTTCGACACCCAAAGGTCAAGCGAAGAGTATTTGAAAGAAACAAATAGAGTTTATTAATCATATAACATAGCATCACGCATATATTCCCGTAAAGGTTAGGCAGCGGCAGTGGCGTGTGGTTCATAAAGACCAAAAGACACTGCCTACCCTACATAACTCAGATAAATATGTATTATAAGATATTTGAGGTGGCAAATCATATACATCATTATTTAATCGACAAGACGACGAACCAATACCAACATGCGGTAGGATTTACTGGTAAGTAAGCTTTTAATATTTTCTGCCTACCCTGTCTAAAAACTCTGTGCACGCCGCTGGGCAGAGATGTAGTGTTATTAAGTCCCATGTAAAAGGGGGCTAGCCTATTGCCGTCAACCGGGTACAGTTCCAAACAACATGTTGCTACTGAGAATTTCTATAGAGAAAAACCCAATAAAACTGCCCGAGCCGGGAATCCAACCCGAGAGCTCACGCTTAGCAGACGCGCTTGCACTAGACTATTGAGACAGTCAACTAAAACTTAATATTGATTATTGGCTATGCTTCAAAGAATAAAGAAGTATGCTTCGATGGTTTCGTCATATAAAGAGGATTAATGAGAAGCGAAGGTAAGTGGGATCGCTTGGAAGGGGTCTATAAGGAACTCATTGAAGATGTTCTTCAAAAAGATCAAGTATATAGTACTTCCAATCGGCATGCTTGTATAAAACGATGCATGAATGTATATGAAACAAAAGGGGTATTATGTATCTTAGTAACGGTCTGTAGCTTCTGCCCAACCCCATTTAAAAAGAGCGTAAAAATAATCTACATGAACTGTTTAAATATCAACACCTTTTTGCGTTATAACGACAGCACAAGGCTCTACTAACCGTAGACCTTCGCTATAAAAATAAGTCTAAACAACGTCTACGAGTGCTCGTAGCACCGTAGCATGTCTACGAGAGTTCTACACAGATGTGTAGAACTCTCGTAGAAGTTGGCGTAGTGAAAAAAATACAGTGTTACAATTTGGTTATTTTTCCATGTTTTTTTGTATAGGCCAACAGAGTTTTCTGTGTTGCCGATTTTTTGTGTAGGAATTGCTCGCGTAGGAATTGCTCGTGTCATGGTAGAATGATAATTCTGAAAATGCTGATTAGTCTAAAGTTCGCAACGAAGCTATCCGCTCAGAGAACACTGCACGCACTTAGGTATAGTAATTTGAGTAGTGTCATTCCAACCATTAGAGACCAGAGGAGATTAGAGGTTTTAAATAAAGGAATAAAATAGGAAGAAAATTTTTAATACATTTCGCCGATACCGATTATTAACTCCTATTGAACTACAGGCAAACCTATTGCCATCTATCGAACACATTTTAATACTGATACTGTTTTTTTTTATTCTGTTTCAAAAACACAGTAACACTTTTGGCCAACCCAGAAATCGAATCCAGTACCTCAGGCTTAACAAATGAGGCAGTTAATGTTATTAAACTCATATATTTATATCAGTTTTCTTAAATGCCTATTAATAGGCTCGCATAGAAACGGCTTTATTTTTTTCAAAGCCAAAATAACTTTTGTCCGTTAAATGCTTTTAGAAGGCTTCGTCCAATTTCTTCGAAATCTTACGTAGATTTTGTTTTATTGTGAGAAAGCAATCTTGTTTTGACTGCTCAGGCTTTGTTACTTCAAGTGGTTAATTAAAATACTGGTAACAGTTAATTAGCGTTCGCTTTTGTTGTTATTATTAGATCAAACATTTAGCTTGCATTTCTACTGGTGGTAGAACCGAAGAATAACCGAAATAGTTTACTTGTTGAAAATTCGACTACTGAGCGTGAGCTCCTAGGTTCGATTCCCAAGTCATCATCATTATAGTCAGTATTTTTTAAAAAAAAAAACGTTGCCCCCCCCCCTATGATTAATTCCTGTATCATGGGTGCGTTTACGTTTAAGAAAATACGTACACACAAAAACCCAGACCCGAAACAACTATCTGTAGATCATACAAATATCCGTATATCCGTATATAATAATAAGTTCCGTGCGGGAATCGAACCCGCGGCGAATCCTAGCGCAGCAGTCGATCTCTCAACCACAACACATCAATAGTATCGGTATATTTTAAGTAGCACGGCTAGTGCAATGTTTAAACGATTGGCTGTTCGCGCAAATATTTGTTTATAGTTTATCATGTAATATTTGTTTGTTTGTGTTTGTTTTATTATGTAATATTTGTTTATGTTTAGAATAAATATTTGTGTGAATGTTAATGTTTTTGGAAATATGAATGTGCTTATGTCTTTAAACTGGACTCACGATACAGGAGAAATGATATCTAGAGAAAATATATGGTATTAAAAAAATGAAAAATATAAAAACTTGACAACCTCATTGGTCTAATACTGACAAGCGCGACTGTTGAGCGTGAGGTTCTGTATTCGATTCCCGAGCCGGACAAAGTGTTATTTAGTTTTTCTATATAAAAATTCTCAGTAGCAGCACAGAGTTTGGAATTGTGACCTGTAGATGGCAAAGGATCGTCCCCTATTACATAAGACTTAACAGCAGCATCGGTGAATGAATGCCCACATCAGCCTAACCCTTCGGGAAATACATGCGTGATGTTATTTTATATTTAACTTATCTACCGTTATTATCCCACTGTGGTCGTGTTTCATAATGAGATGTGCCACATTTGCATACGCCCGGGAATATTTATTGCAGCTATTTTAAATAATATTTGAATATTTGTTCACAAACATAGTCATATCATTATTTCGCACTATCTATATGATTAATAGCAAACGTGTTGCGTTTATTTAAATTTATCACTTTTTTTACAAATGGACCTCATTTGTGTAATGTGTTTCGCAAATCCTATATAATAGTACAAATGCAAAAGTAAGTTTGTTTGTTTGTTACCTCTTCACGCCTAAACCACTGAACCGATCATCATGAAATTTTGCATATATAATACATTGCCAGAAAAGGACATAGGGTACCTTTCATCCAGAAAAAAGTACTGTTCCCGAGGGAAGAAAAATGAATGAAGAAAAATGAGCGGGTTCGTAATCAATGCGGGCGAAGTCGCGGGCTGAATGAATGCTAGTATTTGTATAGTTTTTCAGTGTGGAAATTTGGTTTTATAAATTGTTTTTGTGGTCATCTCAAGGGTTTTCGGTTAGTCACCCTGAACCCTAAATTGCTAAGTTGAACCCTTGTTTTGATGGCACGGTTTGCCTGAGTGGTTGAGCGATCGACTTGCGCTACATGTCGCGAGTTCGATTCTCGCACGGATCGAATATTTTTAGGGCTTACAATATCAGATAGTTGTTCCGGGTCTGTGCATTCGAACATATGAAGAATGTGTTTGTAAACACACACACTCACACACAGAAATGATTGTTAGTGTGGGGTAACGTTTTTCAAAAAAGACATCAAATAACAAAGGATTTTAAAAGGCTCTTTACAAATACGAAAACTATTATAAAAACAATTTCGATATTTAAATTGATGTAACAACTAATTTAATCATTTTGATTTACTCGTAGTGATCGTGTTTTAATTTAATGTCGTTCTAAACAATATTATTATTGTTTAGAAAAAAGTTATTATTGTTATTGTAAAAAGATATTACAATAACTCAGTTTATTTATATGGGGGAGCGATGTATGATGTTCCTGCATTGAAAAGGGAGGATCCTCCGACCAAGCAAGGTGGTTAGCCTGGCGGGCCGAAGCCCGACGATTGCTTTTTGGCATTCGTATATATGTTAGAATCGTTGTAAACTCTCATAGTGCGATTCAAGGCTTTTGTTGTAGCTTCACTTCAATAGATGGCGCTTTACTTTTTGCCATGTTGTGAGTAGTTGTCGCTACATATATATTAACACAATTAACTCTATGTTTTAATCCAAAAAAGGCAGGGAGTCAAAAAAAGAGAATCACATTATTATATCCACAATACGGTATGTATAACTCCAGAAAGCACACAATACCGCAAACTTAACAAAGCTATTTAGTTTCCAAATCTAGGCAGTTTTGAACTCTGACGCTTCTTAAAGTAGGTAATCCTACTGAGGTTAAACTTTGTCATAGTATGCCTTCTGAGATAGTTGATAAAACTATTTGGGAGATCATTGTAGAACTCCAGGCCTTATTGTAAAGACAAGAATTCATACTAAAGTTCCATTATGTATTTTAATTCATGGTTCTCGCAACTCCAATTGAATTGTTCGGCGATTCGTTTCGAAAGTCGAGTCAGTGAAACATTTCTTTTTTTTTTCATATAAAAATATTGACCCATGTTTCACACATCGAGACGGGGTTTTCCGTTCACCCATCAAAGGAATTCAATTCAATTCAATTCAATTCAAATATATTTTTATTCATGTAAACCATTTACAGGCACTTATGAATAGTCAGGCTCTAGTTGCCACATTCCAAAGTGTTGATTTTCAATGGAGAAGAATGGGCAAGAAACTCCATGGTTACTCTTTTTAACTCGGAATTGACCGAAAACTCGGAATGACCTCAGCAAGAATTTCTAAAGCTCGCAGATTCACTGATCTTTGCGGTAGCTATATAGCATTGTAGCTACGAGTCTCTCAACGCGTATAACTTACCTCATAAAATATAACAAAAATAAATTATTATTCCAAGTCTTTCCCGACAGTTTCGGAGCCATCGCAAAGATTCACTGGACCCGAAAAAATATATCCTAAACCCGAAAAAAGGCTTGACAGGGATGGCCATACAAAATGGCGAATTATTCAAGGAGATATTATTTATGGAGGGATGGGAAAAACCCGGGAACTCCGCGAAGTCACGGGAACTGTAAATATTTTATTATTTGAAAGGACGCAACAAGCCGGAATTATTAACTGCGAGGTTGAAAACAAGAAGTAAAGTCATTCTGTTGAAAAGTCAATTATTTCATTATGTATTTGTTTAAACAGTTGCCAAACTTATATCCTAACACAGTATTAAAAAAACTTTAAAAGTATCTAATAAATACACGGTCCAACTGCCTCATCGGTCTAGTGATCGCAAGCGTGACTGCAGAGCGTGAGCCTCGATAGTTCGATTCCCGGATCGAACAATGTGTTATTGGGTTTTTCTGTACCTACAGAAATTCTTAGTAGCAGCACGGAGTTTGGAATTGTGCCCGATTGATGGAAATATGCTCGCCCCCTATTACATGGGACTAAATAACAGCATACACATAATGTGGGTGTACAGTAGTACACCTCTTCTTAACCCTTACAGGGGTGATGCTATGTTATCATTATTTAAGTAATAATTTGTGAAGGAAATGAGAATCAAACTCTTACGATTAGGTTTAACGAAAATTTAGCACATTACAGTCCAATTACTCCAGAATACAGGTACTATAAGAATTAAAGAATATTTAATATTTAATGACGACACGGTTGCCGCAGTGGCTAAGCGATTAGCTTTCTGCGCTACGTGTCGCGGTTTCGATCCCCGCACGGAACAAATATTTGTATGATCTACAGATAGTTGTTTCGGGTCTGGTTGTGTGTGCATGTGACATGTATATTTGTAAACTGTACCCACGATACAGGAGAAGACCTAGTGTCGGGCAAAGTTAAAAAAAAATAGTTGTCTGACACAGCAATAGTAGAAAACAGTGCCGGATTAACTACGTAGCAAGAGTAGCAATTGCTACGGGCCCCGCGTTTTCAAACCCCGCCTGAGCGTAATCTGTGTGAAACTTATCAAGACGTGGTATATTGAATTTACTTGATGTCACAAAAACGTGAAATGTTACACCTGTTTTCCGACTAAGACAATCTACGTCAGACAATCGATAACCTAACCGATTATTTTGTTGGCGAAAGTAAGACACAGAATTTCATACGGTAAACGCACAAGTTCTACAAAAAGTCACTTTATACTTAAGAGCCCATAGCAGATCAAGGGCCCCTCGACAGAATTTGCTACGGGCCCCGCGCTTGCTTAATCCGGCACTACTGGTAGAAAATTATATAAAAATATATTTAAAATGAAATCTAAACTACCTATTATGCATTTAAACTGCTTAATAAAATGAACCATGAATTGACCCGGGTATGTCTTAAAACTGCGGCCAGACACCGCAGGACGGGCAGCAGCGTCCTCTCACTAATCGGTGAGCCACTGCGATCCCCAAGCCGCCTGCCAAGCGTGGGGATTATGGCAAACCCCCCCTTGAGGGAGGCCTTCGTTCAGCAGTGGATGTCTTCTGGTTGATGATGATGATGAATCAAATAATTACTCTCCCAATTATTCACAAAATTTAATTTATAATTTCAACTGTTTCCTGATAGCTACAACCTGGGAGTCTTTAAGTCAAGAGTGAATAGGTTACTTCTAGGCAAGCGTGCTACATCTTCGACCACATCATCGCTTACCATCAGGTGAGATAGTGGTCAAACGCGTGCCTATAAAGAATAAAAAAAAGAACTATGGTGTTCTTTTGACGCATCAATATATAAAGCATTCGTACATTTCTAAACGAAGTCCCATTTCCCATGAGCTATAAAACATTATATTTCTCCCAACAATCATTATAGTTAACTAAAATTATTACAGACAGCAAAAAAACTAGACCCAGTAAGTATAATGGTCTTTCCAAAACATTAAGTTGGCAGACTCATTTGAAGAATGACATACGTTTTGCCCGACGAGACAGATTAGTCGCCGTTTTCTCTTCCATTAAGAAAATCATACTGTTTTCTATGACATAACGCAGTTACAAAAATAACATGTCGTTGTCTCCGTTATTCTTTATATAAGTGCTTAACTTTCTGAGTATAGTCGTACCAAGAGATTAGTACACAAGGTCACTGAATAACGTTTTGTTTTTAATATAAAATTTGAACTTTAATTACTTGAAACGCTATTTAAAAATAACTATCATTGGTGCTTTAGAAAACTTTGTGTATTGATCTGGTGATCCTGTATATATGTTTCTTTGTTGGCGTGTACATAAATAAGATTTTTTTTATAATTTTGAAGCGAGTATAATAAATTGTAATATTTCCATTCTTAATAAGTTATAATAAACAAATTTTCATTCATCGGTAAGTACCTAATTGTCTCTGGAACGTTCATTGTATCAATATTTATAGCCAATTGAACGATAAGATTAAGAAGGCTATACCTGTCGGCAAACGCCCAAAACTCCGAGAGCGCCATCTAAACGAATTTTATCAAAACTTTTAGCACTACATCTGGCACCGTTTCACTTTCAATTCGTTTCAGTAAGCTTGGTAGTGAAGTAGTTCTAGAAAAGTCCCATAGATGGCGCTAATTTAAATTCATGAAATTGTAGTTGAATATTAAAAATAACGATATCTCTAATTTTTTTTATATAATATATATTATATGAAATAAAAAATAAATACCTGTGGCAGTATTCGTTTGGTTTTCCTGGGCATTGTTCTTTTCTTCTTTGGCGGTTTTGGCTTCGGAACTGGTGTTGCATCCCATGTTTTTGCACTAAATCGTACACTAATGAATACTAGTGTCAAAATTACTTATTAAGTAGGAACACTGCACTTGATATATGGTTTTACGAACAAATTTTCCACTATAACATAGTTACCTAGTGAAGCTCTGGTTTGAATAGGAAAATCTGAAACAAGAAAATATATTCTTTAGTATTTTGAATCTTTGAATAGCAAATACAGGTTAATAGATAACGATAGATGGCGCTGGCGTGTCCTATCTTAATAACTTTTTGAAAATATACTCCGAAAAATCTGTCGTTTTTACTTTCTTTTTCATTTAAGTCTATTAATTCTATATTTTTATTCAAAGTCAAAGTTTTTAAAATTAACTAGGCCTTTTCAGGCACTTATGAAAATGTCTAGACTCTAGGCGCACGGTTCCAAATAGTAGGACCTATGGAGAAGAACCGGCATGAATCTCCATGGAAACTCTTTTGAAATAAATAGATCTTACCATCATGTTTGGTACACTGTTGTGGTAAGCGAATGCGTAAAATAATGTAGTTCAATGTGTAAAAAAAAAACTAGGTTTAGGGGAATTATGTTGCTCCTCCATTGAAAAGAGAGGATCCTCCGACCAGGCAAGATGGTTACCCTGACGGGCCGAAGCCCAATGATTGACGTCGGACATTCGTATATCTGTTAGAATCGATGTTAACTTTCAAAGTGAGATTCAGGGTTTGTTGTTGTAGCTTCACTCCAATAAATGGCGCTTTACTTTTTGCCGTATTGCGAGTAATAGTCGCTACACTAGAAAAAATAAAACATAATAAGATTGCCTCTGAATAAAATTGCATGAGACAGCTTACGAGCTGACCTGTCCCGGTAGACTTTTATTTGTTAACCACATCGGTTAAACATACGGTTTTCTTTACGGAAACATTGTGTAAATATAATTTTACTTTTAAACATATTTTGTGTACTTACTTTAGTATTATAAGAAACTAACTTCCCCCCGCGGCTTCGCCCGCGTGGTTTACGAACCCGTAAATTTTCCCGGAATAAGAAGTAGCCTTAGTGCTATTCCAGACTATAATCCATCTCTGTGCCAAATTTCATCCAGATCCGTTCAGCCGTTCTGGCGTGAACGAGTAACAAAGATCCATCCATCCATACATCCTCACAAACCTTCACATTTATAATATTAGTAAGAAGTAAGATAAGATAAGATAAAATATATCTGCTATAA
The DNA here is from genome assembly GCA_947562105.1 of Shargacucullia verbasci. Classification (NCBI taxonomy): domain Eukaryota; kingdom Metazoa; phylum Arthropoda; class Insecta; order Lepidoptera; family Noctuidae; genus Shargacucullia; species Shargacucullia verbasci. Next base: position 5,346,521 of record OX387306.1, read on the forward strand.
CTGACCAGTACATAGCACGGTCTTAACACAATAAGTGTCCGATGCCCATTGACTGGCAACATTCGGTGTGGACGCAGGATGGGGGAGCTCAAACAAAGGGGAGAGATGGCAGCTACTAATGAATGCTATTCATCGTAGGGGAGCTAGGGGAGGATTCACACAACGCTTATATATGACGCTTTTGTATTTGTTTTATGTCTGTAATCGCTTTTACTAGTGGTTCTCGAATTTGCGTTACACATTTTTAGAATCACGCCAGTATTCCCCAAAGGGTTAGGCAGAGTTATTCGTTCACAATTTGCCGAGCCGATAATAAAGTTCAATTTAACAGGGGTGAGCTTATTGTTATTGAAAGGGTCACAGTTCCAAATTCCGTGCTGCTACTGTAAATTTTCTAACAGAAAAATACAATAAAACTTTGCCCGACCCAAGAATCGAATCTAAAACCTAACGTTCAGCAGTAGCGCTTGGGATAACTAAACTAATAACATAACATAACATAACACCTGTATTACCCGAAGGGTTAGGCAGAGATGGACTATTTCGTCGATGCCGTTATTGAGTCCCGTGTAATAGGGGGCGAGCTATATAGAATATTGCCATCTACCGCGCACAGTTTAAGACTCCGTGCTAGTACTGAGAATTTCCATACAGAAAAACCCAATAAAATTTTGCCCGACCCAAGAATCGAACCCAAGACCGCTAAGCAGTCGCTCTTGGGACAAGTAGACCAATAAGGCAGAAATTAAATTGCTCGACGCTTTGCCTGGACTAAAGCGAGCGTCGCAACATAATCTTGTTGGTTTTATCGCGCGCGATATAGGTTTTTAAAGGCATAATCTCGTCTTGTTATGCGACAAAGTTTTGTCACGGCTCTCGTGATAGCATAGCGTTGCACTGATCGTTGTCAGAAAGAAGTTAATATACTATCATATACTAATATTTTTAACCAGCTGATGCTCACGGCTTCGCTCGCGGATATATGTACATTTAAATAAGGCTCGTAGTTTGAGTAGTCAAAAAAAGCTAAAGGGTAAGAAAGTGACGATCTCGCCATAAAAAATATCAACCTGTAATTCACCCTCTTACCTTTATTTCTAACCAGAAGCAGTTATATGAAATTTCGTGCTTCTTAGTTTGAAAATGATGGACTTCTATACAACCTTTCTTACCTTATTTTTCCCCCTTAAGGGTGAAATTTCCAAAAATCCTTCCTTTGTGGACAGCTTACATCATAAAATGCATCAACTGCCGAAATTTCAAATTTGAAACCCCAGCGGTTTAGGCTCTGCGTTGATTAATCAGTCGACTGACTGATTTCATCAACGCATCATTTATCAACGCAGACCGCTGGGGCTTCAAACTTGAAATTTTGGCAGTTGATGCGTCAGTTAGTCAGATAATTATAATTAGATATAGATAGATTCATCATCAGCCAGAAGACGTCCACTGCTGAAAGAAGGCCTCCCCAGGGGGACCATAATAGGGGTGCCATAATCCCCACGCTTGGCAGGCGGCTTGAGGATCGCAGTGGCTCACCGATTAGTGAGAGGACGCTGCTGCCCGTCCTCCGGTGTCTGGCCGCAGTTTTAAGACGTACCCGGGTCATAGATAGATTAGACATAACATAACCTAGCATCACGCCTGTATTCCCCGAAGGGTTAGGCAGAGGTAAACTTTGTGTACACCCACATTTCACCGACGCCATTATTAAGTCCGATGTAATAGAGGGTGAGCCTATTGCCATGTACCAGGCACCATTCCAAACTCCGGACTCATGCTCTGAATTTCCTTACAGTATTCTGTAAGTTATACTCTTAAATTAGGATACGTGACTCAATTTTAGATTGTTATCCAGCTGGTCACGCTTGACCTTTTTATTGTGTAAAGCCTAATAATATGAGAAAAAGATTATACTATCAACTAGCTTTTGCCCGCGGCTTCATACGCGTGGAATTTAGAATCTGATATGTTCCTGCAGTAAAATGGAGCCTGTATTTTAAGTTAGACCTCTAGCAATACATTGGTGAAAACTGCATTCAATTCCATGCAATAGTTTTTGCGTGATGCGTGTACAAACATACAGACAGACAGACAAAAATTCTAAAAACTGTTGTTTTGACTTCTGTTGTTCTAAAAAAGACCCCCCATATTAGTTTTTCTTCAATATCTATAATGTATCTATAGATGTCCTGACTGCGCTAAATGTTAGCTAACTATATTATTTTATTTTTTCAAAATAGATGATTAGGGGACCGTAGCTACATAGTTACCGCGCAGATCCGTCGATCTGCGACGTTAAGCAACGCTTGACGCGGTCAGTCCTTGGATGGGTGACCATTTTCAGATATCAAGACCCCCCCGTGCCTCGGAAAGTACGTCAAGCAGTTGGCCCCGAATGTCATACAAAGACCTATGACAGTCGTTACGGGTGTCAGTAGCCCAAAAAGTCTAACAGACAGTCTTACCTTAGAGTATTAGTGTCACCCTGTAATTGGGTGGCGGAGGTCAGGTGGCAGTCGCTCCATGTAAAATACTGATATTCAGCCGCAACTGGTTAGATTGGAAGCCGACCCCAATGTAGTTGTGAAAAAGGCGAGGCAGATGATGTGAAGATTAATTTATATTAACACAGTACTATTTCATTGGTGAGGTGGTCGCAAACATGGCTGCTGATCGTAAGGTCCTGAGTTCGATACCGGAGTCGAGAAAAGCGATTAAAATTCTTAATAGTAACTCGGAGTTTGGAATTTTGCACGATAGGCCTGCCCCTATTGCATGGTACTAAATAACGGCATTGCCGAAATGCAGGTGTACAGCAGTACACCTCTGCTTCACCACCAGGCCTACAAGCGTGATGGTGTGCTAATACTATTTCAGTCGCCATCTCCGTTTATCACGTTTTTGTTATAAGTGTGTGCCAGACGCTCAAAGCATAAAAAATCAGAGACTTGAAAATAAAAGCAAAAAAACTTGACTAAAATCTATAAAAAGTGTTGCAAAAGTCCCAGGGTTCAAACGCAAGGACTACAAGACACAATAAAATTGAAAACTGAAGGTCAACTCTGCATATTTCATCTTCGTATTAATCGAGATCATCGATTTTTCAACACAGAAACTACATTATTCCAATCCCAACATTACCATTGGTGGACATTTAAATTGCACAAATTTGAAAAAGTGTAGGAACATCCAGTGAAATAACAGAAGCAAAATATATGTAACGTAATCATTATATTATGTCAGGATTGCGCAGAGGTTAAGCGATATGGATATTCAAAGTTTCGTGTCGCGAATTTGATCCCCGCACGAGAAAAATATTTATATGGCCTACAGATAGCTGTTCCGGGCCTTGTTGTTTGTATATGTAAACACACCCACGATACAGAAATTATTCCTAATGTTCAATGGAACATAAAACTGTCGCCTGCTGTATTTCGGGACCAATACGACCTTCAAACCTTCAAGGAAAGAGCGTACTCCTTTCTAAAAGGCCGGCAACGCACTTGTGACTCCTCCGGTGTTGCGGGTGTCCATGGGCGACGGTAATCGCTTACTATCAGGCGATCCGTCTGCTCGCTTGCCGCCAAACGCATAAAAAAAATTGACTGCCTTACTAGTCTAGTAGTTGCAAGCGTTTTCTGTGCGTGAGATGCTGAGTTCGATCCCTAGGTTATGCAAAGTGTTATTGGTGTTTTCTGTCAGAAAATTTTCATTAGCAGCCCTGAATTTGGAAATGTGCCCGCTAGATGGTAATTAGTTTGCCTTCTACTAAATGGCTCTCAATAATGCCAATCATCAAAATACGGCGAAATGTCAGTGTAATTGTACACCTCTGCCTAACCCTATGGAGAATATAAGCGTGATGGTGTGTAAATATAAAATTTTGTGAATATGAGATTGCTTATCAGATGGCTTGTCAGCTCGTTCGCCGTCCTGTCATAAAAAACGCATTTCGTTCGGAGTGAGTTTTCTGTAGATTGACATTTATATTGGCTATCGTCCTAGACGAGACGTAGTTTGATCGATACAGGCAGCGGCCTGGAAGCAGCAGCCATAGCGCTCGTTATACAGGTTATTACAATATATAGCTGAGCCCATGTACACAGACTGAAGAAGAATTTGATGACAGGGACATGTTACATGATCTTAAAGTGACCGAATTCACAATCTGACTTCAACATACACTATATTTTTTGTTTGTAGAAGTCGACAATTAAACAAAATCGAGTCCAGAAGAGGCAATGTGTCATGATACCGTTTTAAAAAACGTGAATGCGAGGTGTTAGGCAAGAGAGGCAAACCATGACTGACCTACATAGTTCGAACAAAGACGTAAAAAAACTAGTGCAAAATAAGACAGAAATGGTTCATCGACAAATCAAATTCTTAAAATGATGATGAAGCTTCTGGGATTGTCGACACGGTTGGAGCAGTGGTTAATCGTTTAGCTTACTGCGCCAGGCATCGCAGGTTCGATTCCCGCACGGTACAAATATTTGTATGATCTAAAGATAACTGTTTCGGGTCTGGTTGTGTGTGCATGTGACATGTATGTTTGTAAACTGTACCCACGATATAGGAGAAAAATGTATGGGATTACCTGTATACATTTACTGTGTTATTAGATAAGTACTAACAGTACTATGGACATTTTATTAAGAAAAGCGAATAGAAAAAAGAAGCTTAGAGGTTCGATTCGTGCTCACGGTCGATTATTTCTTACCACAACTTCAGTCAGTCGCCTCGAAGGGAGCCAGTCCTCGCCAAGCTGGTCTGATTTGGCGATCAGTCAGATATACTTCAACCCGTAAAGGCGGTAGTCATAAGGTGGATATTCATTTTTTCTTACTACAATTTATTTATATCATATTTAAAACCTAATTCTGAGCTATTACTTAAAGGCTTTAACTAATCCCTATCCCTAATTAAAATCGCTTTAATTCTGAAGGATGAAATCCCAAAAACAAGGTCACAGTAAAATCTACTGTACTTAAAAATTGCACTCGTAAATGAATTCATTAATCTATGTGAAGAGACGTCTTTTAACCCTAGTTTTAATCAATCAAGTTTTAATTCCCTCGTCGAAAAAAATAAGATGAACTTAATTTTTAACGATGAAAAGCACTTTTATCTCTCGTAGATTACGCTTTTGTGAGTTCCGAACTTTAATACAATAGTTGTATGGCAGAGTCCACTGAGTATCAAAAATGTATTTTATACAAAGCGCCATCTATCGGAATGAAGCTACAACAACAAACCCTGAATCGCACTATGAGAGTTTACATCGATTCTAACACATGTACGAATGTCCGACATCAACCGTTGGGCTTCGGCCTGCCAGGCTAACCGCCTTGCCTGGTCGGAGGACTCCCTTTTCAATGGAGGAATATCATACCTCGTTCCACCACAGTGGTGACCCCGACGCGATATGAACACGCAATACATCGTACACGAACACGCAATACTCGTCCCACCACAATACATCACTACTGAAATAATAGAGATGAAAAATATATCATCATCTCAGCCGAAAGACGTTCACTGTTTGTCATAGGCCTCCCTCAAGCATCGCCACATCAACTAGTCCTGTACTGCCTGCATCCAGCGGGTTCCCGCGACCTTCACCAGGTCTTCGGTCCACCTTATAGAAAAATATATGCTTCAACCAAAACGAAGACTTCACTGAGTGCTTATAAAGTTGCCTATTGCCTCCTATTATAAGGCCTGAGTATCAGCGGTGTATGAATAATAGACTGATGATCACATCACTGCTGATCACAGAAAACCAAGCTGTAATTAACCGTTGTGCAATATTGACGTATTCAAAGTTAAGACGGCGTAGCAAACGTAGCCAGTAGCGCTTTCGTAAGCTACATCGCACCGTAGCATTTGCTACGACGTAGGCTACGTAGCTTCGTAGGTTCTTAGTAATTGTTTGATGAATAATGCGGACAAAAATCATTATAAATACGAGTTATTGACCCGTCCAGATTCAAACTGGCGACCATTGGCTACTGGGGCGGATGTCTACGGTATGAAAATTATTAGACCGTAGTAAACAAAACATTCCTAAATAAACTTTGCTATAACACAGACACAAAACATTTCATGAATGATTAAAATTTCAGTGGAAAAGTGAATTAATATGCGCAAATGTAATTATTAAAATTAGCGGCGGGGACAGCAGGGAGCCGGCTATGAATACGTAATCACTGTACTAATTTATACTTGGTTGTTGTACATCCCTGTTTGTTTACAATTTGTAGGGCTTTTTGATTCACGTTTTGTGGTACAAAGTAGATTGTATAACAGAATGATTAGCAGGGGCGACTTCGAAAAGAACGTGCGCGTGCGTTTGACTGACCTTCTATCGAAAACGCATGCGCGCTGTTTTCATACATTTTCGGCTTAACAGTAACTATTGTCTGACCCTGGACGGTATCTGCCTTACCGTCGAGGGTCAGACAATAAGTGTACCCACATTTCGGCGATGCCGTAATGAAGTCTCATATAAAAGGGGGCGAGCCTATTGCCATCAACCGGGCACAGTTCCAGAGAATCTCTATACAGAAAAACTTAATAAAACATTTTGGCTGACCCGAGAATGAAAAAATAAAAGAAAGAAAGAAATTGCGGGTTTTGGCACAATAAAAAAATAAAAACACATCACATTTAATATACCATGTTGATGCCAAAAGGGCCTCAGCTCAGCATAATGTCAGATGGCAACAGCAGGTGCCACTACCTGACGCTGATTTTCAGCAGTTTAGGAATCGCGCTTGCGAACACTAGGCCAAGGAGGTAACCACCGATATAGCCGATGTCGAGAAAAACTCACTTGGAGTAATACGCGATGTTTACATCCACATTTCTCCGAAGGCCTTATCAAGTCCCACGTCTTAAAACTGCGGCCAGACACCGGAGGACGGGCAGCAGCGTCCTCTAACTAATCGGTGAGCCACTGCGATCCCCAAGCCGCCTGCCAAGCGTGGGGATTATGGCACCCCCCTCCCCCCTTGGGGGAGGCCTTCGTTCAGTAGTGGACGTCTTCTGGCTGATGAGGACCAGGCGCAATTCCTTCCATCGAGAATATTTTACTAAAAAACTCAAAATCAATTTGTACGTTATAGGAATCAAATTCTTACCCCTAGCAGTCGCGCATGCGGAAAATCAATCACGTAGTGATAGTCTTTAAAACGAAACACCTTGACATATTGTTCAGTCCACGATACTTGGGAGCACTCCACAGAATTACCACAACCAGATATTTTCCGTCACGCACAGAACATAAATCTAAATCAAACACAAGTACAATCATTATAATGAAGTGTCCCCACTGACGGGGGGTAGGCAGGACAATAGGGTATAGTTGTCTGTTTTTATGTATTAAACTTTCTACAAAAATCTTAAGCAATAGTTGATACACCTACCCACTCACACACTGACTAAAACTGAAATCTCAGAAACTACTAAGCCTACAAAATTGTAGCAGGTACATCTATCTATATATATATAAAAATAAATGTGTGTATGTATGTTCCCTATGGACTCCAAAACGGCTGGAGCGATTTTAATTAAATTTTTAGGTAATCTTCAGATTAGCCCAGGGGTGGTTACGTCAGGGGTGATCCTGTAAAGTTAGGTAGCAATAGGACCAAAAAAAAAATTGCTTAAAAAATATTGGCTTTTTGGTAATTTTGTATGCTACCCGTATGAAGCCGGAGCGGGTCGCTAGTTCCTTATAGATCATAAACATCCTTTGAAATATTTTGTATAATGTATGCAAACATCCCAAACATCATGACCCGGGTACGTCTTAAAACTGCGGCCAGACACTGGAGGACGGGCAGCAGCGTCCTCTCACTAATCGGTGAGCCACTGCGATTCCCAAGCCGCTTGCCAAGCGTGGGGATTATGGCAAACCCCCCTTGAGGGAGGCCTTCGTTCAACAGTGGACGTCTTATGGCTCATGATGATGATGATGATGCAAACATCTACGCGAACAAATCTACCAAGTGTGATGTTGAAAGATAAATTAATATTGAAAAAAAAATATATCTTGTGGTTTTCCGATAGATGGCAGTAAACTCGCTCCCTATTACATAGGACTCAATAAAAGCATCGGCGAAATTTGGGTTTACAATAGTACACCTCCGCCAAACCTTCGGGGAATACAACCGTGATGCTATTCATTAAGACACATTTAGTCTGTTTAGTAATGTAGACGCATCTTTAGAATAGCAGCTTATTAACGTTTATTAATTAGAGAGTAAACCAAACTCCTATTTCACTTAAAATACGATACGCGCCGCCCTCTTGCTCCACTGAAATATTTTCAATAATATAAACATTCTCGTTAAATTCATACTCGAGCGCAACTTCATTGCGATTCAAATTTGTTTCCGATAAAGTTTTCCAGCTGTTGTTGCTTCTGAAGTTCGAACTGCTTCCAAAGTAAATAACTACATCAATGTCTTCTTTTATACATATGACAGAGTTTCTCACAATGTGAAGGAAATATGGGGGAACGAGGTGTGATGTTCCTCCATTGAAAAGGGAGGATCCTCTGACCAGGCAATGCGTTTCGACTGGCGGCCCGACGATTGATGTCGGACAATCGTATATGTGTTTGAATCGTTGTAAACTCTCATAGTGCGATTCAGGGTTTGTTGTTGTAGCTTCACTCCGATAGATGGCGCTTTACTTTTTGTCATGTTGCGAGTAATAGTCGCTATGGAAAGAATATTATATAAAAAAATGGTAACACACTTAGAAGCTCAACTGGGGCGGTACGGTACTACCCACTTCACCCATCATAACGACCATGTGATAGTCAGTTTCCAACATCTATGGTGATTATTTCCACGCCATTCTTGGTTGAGTACTTGGTGGAGAATATGCTTACGCAGGGAGCAACAAACACTTCGTTACGACCCCACAAACTATGATACACTTAATATCGTGCCTGGCGTGTCCTGCACCTACATGCCGGAAGAATTAATGGATGCCACTGATAGCGCGATCCTTGTAGCTGACTTCTGGGCTGGGACTATCTAGATTACCATCGACTCGCTTTGAAGAAGAGATGTGTAAGCGTAGTTCCGTTCGGGTGAAGGATAAGAACAGCTAGTAAAATTACTGGAACACAAGGCATTCCATTTTAGCTGTAGCGACTAATACTCGTGACATGGCAAAAAGTAAAGCGCCATCTGGTGACACACAAGCAGCGGCGTGCACAGAGTTTTAAACAGGATAGGCAGAAAATTTAAAATATTATAATATTGTAAATGCGAATGTTTGTGAGGATGGGTGGATGGATAGATGGATCTTTGTTACTCTTTCACGCCAGGACGGCTGAATGGATCTGGATGAAATTTGGTACAGAGATAGATTATAGTCTGGAATAGCACATAGGCTACTTTTTATGCGCATGGTGTACGGGTTCATAAACCACGCGGGTGAAGACGCGAGCGGAAGCTAGTTTATTAAATGTGTGTAATCGGCCTTTCAATATAACGTCCCTATATTTCTGACCTTCTAACACTATGTTCTAGACTCTTTAGGACTTAAGACAATCTTCTCATCATGTCGTGTAATCAGACTATCAATGAGCAATGTAACCGTGGCCTTACCTAAACGGACGGCGCTCACGCGAGCATCACCTCGCACTAATTGAGCCTTGGACTTTACGACATTCCATTGTAATTGATTTAATACAGATTTAATTGTAGAACTGACTCATTGGGCAATTCGTTCGTTCTAGGTTCGATTGTCGAGTAGTGCTTCTTCTATTAAAAAGTTTTTAATGTGTGTTCTATTATGTGGGATCTAATAATGGTAACTTGCAACTTAAAGGTAAGATATGTCTTATTTCATGTAGACCATATAGAGGTACTTAAGAATAGTCAGGCTCTAGTTGCCGTGTTCCAAAATGTTGACTTCCAATGGAGAAGAACGGGCAAGAAACTCCATGGTTACTCTTTTAGATTCAGAAACAATATTTTGTTAAAATACATTGTTCTTGAAAACCCATGTGAGGACAATATAAAAAAAGTCTAAACTAACAAGCCTGATTTTTAAATGAATAACAAAAATTCTGATAAGATTGTCATGGCAGCTATGAGCTGACCAGTCCCAACAGACGGCACCCGTTCACGAGTATGACGCCATCAAATTCGGGTAGATGTAAACATACCGCCAATTAAGAAGAGCCAGTGTCATTACCGGAACATAAGGCTTTTGGGAACGCATCCGAGATCGCTCAGCTGGCAAGCTTGTTTCTCCACAATCTTCTATCGAGTGACCACAAGCTGTCATGAATCGGTCATGCCATCGTAGAAATATAAGCCAGTCAGCAATCGTGGTACCGAAGCCGACTGATTAAAATCGCTAGACGAACACAGGTTTCGCCATACGTGGAAACTCCTTCCTTGCATGCCATCTCCAAACGGAGTATTCGTTCGTCCTTTTGTTTTAAACGATATCCTACACGATGATTTCCTGTATCATCGGTGTAGATTACAAACGCAACAGACCCGGAACAACTATCCACAGATCGTACAAATATTTGTTCCGTGCGGAGATTGAACCCGCGACAGGTATCGCGTCATACTTTTACCTTGCAACTAAAAAAAGATCTAGAACTGAGTCATAGCCTCCAGACAGTGTGTCTGTCATGACTCACGGTCGTTGAGAATTACGTGGTGGGCGCGCCCGCCATGATTGACTTGCTAATAAATTTAATTAGCCAAATTAATTTGATGGGGCACGATTTATTGTGTTGTGGTAAATGTGGCAGCCATCATTCTCATGCAATTTGGGGTCAGCTCAATATATTTTTTGTCCATACATCTAATATAGTCAAAGATTGAGAGAATTGTCACCTGAGTTTGTTTCGGCGTTTCTTTTCAGAGATCATCAAATAAAATGCCGACGCCATCTAATTTTAAAAAAAGACAGTGTAAAAGTGATTGAAAAATCCTAATTGCAAAATAAACAATTTCACCATTAAGTACCGATTTTTTATTCATATCGATATATAATCGATAGATAACCTATGTCTGAAGAATACATATTGCGGTTTGACATATTATCTATACAATAGCAGTCAAATCTCATAATTAATGATTGAAAAATCACGGTCATCATCAGTCTCGAATAACACAAAAACATTATTCAAACAAAAAAAAATTACACCGACTATTTACGTAAGCTCTGAACCCAACACCGTCCGAGCGAGGGTCTAATTAACATCCATCGAAAGCCTTTGAACGGACGTTAACGTTCAAAAATAAATTATTCGCCGGATACGACCCGGATAGCCGGTAAACCGCGGACGTTACCTGATGAAGTACTTATTCCAAACCGGATCTTATTTTGAATGTCGAAATTTCTCGTTAATAGTTTTCTTATATGGAAAATGTTTAAGGCAATCTTTGGTAGGTTTGTAATTATAAGGTTTGGTTGTAGTAATAGGATTTTTTCATTGATTGAGTCAGCTGATGGAACAGTTCGTGCTGTAGCTAAACTATAGTCTCCCTGGGATAAGTGCTGTGGGTTCGATTCCCGCACGAAACAGATATTTTTACGGCCTACGTTGTTTTCACGGTCCTGAGTGGTATGCATACGAGATTTCTGTATGAAAACTGTACCGAAATTCCAGGATTTAAAGAAGCGTGGCTGCTAAACATGGGGTCCTGGGTTCGATGCCCGGTCAGACAAAGTGTTATTGAGTTTATCAGTTACAAAATTTTAGATAGTAATAAACTCGCCCTCTAGTACATAATATTTAATAACGGCATCAGCGAAGTGTGGATGTACAATAGTCAGGATCAAAAAAATGTATACACTTAATTAAATTCAAAAGCGATTTTTAGAGGAAATAGTGATTGAAATCTTGACCAATTTAACACATAGTATATATATATACATATATATAATTTATGATTTTAACCATCAAGAATAAGCGATTGAATTTTCTCTACGTGTTTACATATTTCAGATGCTGACTGTACACCTCTGCCTAACCCTTTGGGAGATACAGTCATGATGCCATCCTACTAATCCTTCCTACTAATATTAAAAATGTGAAAGTTTGTGAGGATGGATGGATGAATAGATGGATGGATATTTGTTACTCAATCACGCCAGAACGGCTGAACGGATCTGGATGAGATTTGGCAAAGAGATAGATTATAGTCTGGAATAGCACATAGGCTACTTTTTATCTGGGAAAATGTACGGGTTCGTAAACCACGCGGGCGAAGCCGCGCGTGGAAGCTAGTAGTATTATAAATGTGAAAGTTTGTGAGGATGAATGGATGGATGAATATTTGTTACTCAATCACGCCAGAACGGCTGAACGGAGCTGGTTGAAATTTGGCACAGGGATAGATTATAGTCTGGAATAGCACATAGGCTATTTTATCCCGGAAAATATGAACGGGTTCGTAAACCATAGCTACCGTAACACTAATATAACCCCTCCTACTGCTAATATGTATGTTTATATTAGAAGTAGGAGGGGTTATATCTAATTAAACAAAACTTATCACAAACAAAGAAACAATTAGACTTTTCCGACCGAAGACGCTGCAATTATCCGCCTACTCATCCTAGTACTAGACACCTAGGACAATAAATTCCGAACAATAAGTCCACTTCTAACTAATTGGAGCCGACAATAGCAATTACTCAGGCCTTCACACTCGCTTCGAGACCTCTTAATGGAGTTTAATAAGGTCCTGTACCATATAACCATAGGTCATGTTGACTAGTAATTTGTTCCCATGTTGAATTCCAATGGAAATCATGGGAAATGGCCTTTACCCAGATGTGGGATGATGGAATAAATTGGTAAAAAATTTAACAATTATGGATCCTGTTGGTCATTACCAAATGTAAGCGATAGGAAGGAGAGTAGGTACATACTAAGTACATATTATAATTATTTGTATACAGAGGCATATTTAATTGTATAATAAAAGACTAGCTCATGGGTCTTGGGTTCGGTTCGGAGGTGGGGCAAAGAGTTATTGTGTTTTTCTGTGTGGAAATTCCCAGTAGCACGTAGTCTGGAACCGGGCCCGGTAGATGGCAATAGGCTCGCTCCCTATTACATGAGACATAATGAGAACATCGGCGAAATGTGGGTGTAGAATATTTATTTATTTAATTTCTCCTCACAAAAACATACAATTAGTTACATAAAAACATATAGTAAGTACATTATGTATGGGTAACATAAAGGGTGAAAACATCAACTTTATAAATAGAAAAATAAGAACAGTACACCTCTGCATAACCCTTTGGGGAAGACAGGGGTCATGCTGTATTACGTTATGCTCTGAATAAAAAAAAACCGATTATACCATAAAACCCGTACTAAACTTCACATTATTTTCATCAAAAGGCTATTGTATCATAATCATTTTATTTACATTCATCAAAATTATTTTTAATACAATCCCGAGGATCCAATTAATGAAAATATACATCAATGGCGCCGGATTGAGTTTCACTTATTTAATTAAAGCACTCTAGAGGCAATTAAGCTTCCCTGGCGTGTTCTACAGATACCTGTTGGCCGATTAAACGACGTAATACTAGTACCATTTTCTTATCGGCATTCGGAATAGTGTTTTTGGTTGAGAATTAAGAAAGTGTGAGACTTCGTTTAAAAATTAACAAGTATGTACACTTAAAATCGTAGCGTAGGTTAATTTATTTGTAAACTAGCTGTTGCCCGCGATTTTGTCTACTTGTTTTTTGTACTTATTATCTAAAAATAAGTGTATGTAGGTATGTCCTTCTTATTACACAATGATCGGTTTCGTGGTTTGGTTGTAAAGAGGTAACAAACAGACAAAGTTACTTTCACATTTAGAGAGAGAGAACCATGGTTACTCTCTTTAACTCGGAATTTTACATACAATATTAATTTATACACTGATCTCGAACAACAGTTATGTGAGTACAATGTAGTACAAAACTTATGTAAGTCTGAAAATCAAGCCTGATAATTATGTAGAATATATACATATAACTTTTAATAAAATTGCCATGGCAGCTATGAGCTGACCAGTCCCAATAATAATAATGGAATCTGTGCGACCTTCTGGTTCAGTACATCAGCCCCTCTAGCCTCTGGGCTACCGCGATCTCTGCTCGTTATGCCGAAACCTTCTTTCATTTATTTAACCGTTTCATGCTGACGGGCGAATCCTGTTCGAACTCAAATTTTTCTTTCCATAATTTACAAACATAAGAATACGCTTTGCAGGGCGTTACTGGGTCATATAGGTATATATTTTTTTAATTCCCCTCACTAGGTACAGCTTAGTGCAATGTAGGTGCGATTACATAGACAAACATTCACATGGACAAACACCCAAACCCGCAGCCTAATTACGTAAACATAGCGACAGCTACGTGACAGCCACACGACAGCAACCTCACTGTTGGCCAATACATATATGACACAAAAATGACGTTTCACAGTAGATATCGCGCGATCTATGCCTATCGCAAACTGATTGCTACATCGGTAATTAGACTGCCGGAACGACTAACTGTAGATCATACAAATTTGCAAGTTTTCAGTCTCAAAAAAAAAAGCTTATGGAACTTCGTAAAAAAGTGAGCCGTCGCGGGATGTCTGGCAGATTTGAAACATTGAAAATATTTTGTATAGATAATATGCATAAAAAGATAATTTATGATAGGAAATAAATATGGCATAATCAAAAATCCAACAGTCAGTCTGACCCGCCGCATTAAATGTTTCACATCAATATAATTGATTCAATAATCAGCTGCTTCTGTTGCTGGCTGTACCTGTTGTATTCAAAGTAGTTATACCTAATCCTACATCCAAATATAGATCATTCTAATGCCTTAACTTTGCATGCGGATCAGTCCCAAGGCCAGCCACCTGTTACAAAGTTTGTTCGATATACCACGGTAACTGGTATTAACTAGTTCAACCCAGTTTCAACTCTAAAAACTATGACAGGTGATCGAATACTAATGTCTCGCTAAGGTTTTATTGTGTGACATCACGCCTGTAATCCCTGAAAGGTAGGCAGAGGTATCTTGTACGATCAAACCGTTGGGCATCACGGTAGAAATCAAGATTTTTACCATTCATGGCATAACAGGTTACTGAATTCTACTGAAAAATCCCATAACACTATCATACATGAGAATCGAACGCACCAAGTCGCAAAGAAAGAGTCTCCACGAGTGACGTCATGAGCGCGTCTGGCGCACCCTGGGCAATAAGCCTCGATACCACCACTGCTAGCTAACCTTTCCACACCATGATTCCCGTGTAATAAATAGCTCGCGCCGACGAAACAAAAGAATAATGAGATTGAAGGGCGCTCTCTGGCTCCGTAACTGTGGCCCACGGTTACCCTCGGTACATAGCTTCGACGCCTGGCATTTCAAGAATCTTAGTTCTGCATGCGTGAGCCTTAAAGCCCTTATGACTGTTATTCCAAAACAATTGCACGTGTGGGCGGGTGCGCCCTTCATACTTGGGGTATATGACATCTTTAGGACAATGGAGGCTATAGTTTCTGATACGTTTTGGTGAAATAGTGTGGACTAGCTCACATGTGTTAACGTTTCTGCTAAGCTTTAATTATTGTAATAGCATTCTTTAATTATATTCTTTTTTCATTATTGTATAATGACAGACATGGGAGTGTTGCTAGAGAGTTTGTTGGGCCGTTTCTTCTCCCCAAACTAAAACACATAGGACGCGGTCAAAAGCGGGCGAATTAGTTCTGTCCATACTATGTTTGACGTTCAAAAAGCATTAGTAGTATAGTCTATATTGAATAAATGAATTTTGACAGCACGGTTGGTGCAGTGGCTAAGTGATCAGCTTTCAGCGCTTAGTTTAGCTTATATTTCTATGATCTACAGATAGTTGTTTCGGGTGTGTTTGTGTGTGCATGTGACATGTATGTTTGTAAAAATGTACCCACGCAGGAGAAATCTGAGAGTGAGGCAACGAATTAAAAAAAATAGCTACGTAGCTACAAGACCCTCTGTGCTTTACTGGTCTTCTTTTGTTTTGTGATAGGTACAGCCAGCATCAAAAATATGTATACCCGTAGCGAAATTCAAAAGCGACTTCAATAGGAAATAATGATTGAAATCTTGATCAATTTCGTACATAGTATCTGTGGATACATAAAGATACATGATCATTCAATTTTTAAGAATTTAACCAATACCTTTCCAAAAATAAGCGTTTGAATTTCGCTACATGTGTACATCTTTTTGATGCTGACTGTACACATACGTATATAATGTAATGTGCTGCGAAGTATATTTGAAAGTTTCACAGCCTTCACGTGAGGTTGTTGGTGCCAAGCGTACCAAATAGCCTGTAAGCACGGACACGCTAAAATGAACGTAAAACTTATGAACACTATTGCTAATTTCGTTTAAAGTTTAATCTTAAAATAGATTGTGTAACATTAACATAGCATCACGCCTGTATTCCCCGAAGGGTTAAGCTGAGGTGTATGGTACTACACCCACATTTCGCCGATGCTGTTAACAAGTCCGATGTAATTGGCGAGCATATTGCCATCAACTGGGCACAGTTCCAAACTCCGTGCTGCTACTGAGAGTTTCTGTACAGAAAAACCCAATAACACTGCCTGCTTCGGGAGTTGAACCCAGGACCTCATATTCAGGAGTCGCGCTGGCGACCACTAGACCAAAGAGGCAATTAATGTAATACTTAAAACATTTTTCATCATCATCATCATCATCAGCCATAAGACGTCCACTGCTGAACGAAGGCCTCCCTCAAGGGGGGGTTTGCCATAATCCCCACGCTTGGCAGGCGGCTTGAGGATCGCAGTGGCTCACCGATTAGTGAGAGGACGCTGCTGCCCGTCCTCCGGTGTCTGGCCGCAGTTTTAAGACGTACCCGGTTCAAAACATTTTTGGATGAATATTAATACTAGTATAAGTATGACATTACTTTGTTGCACTTATTAAGTACAGGGGACACAACAACAGCATCGGCGAAATGGAAATATATAGATGTAAATGACCACACCTCTGTCTAACCCCACGAAGAATACAGGCATGAAGCTTAGTGTTAAATTATTTCACGTTTATGAGTCCAGATTACAGAGTCGTGACATTTCAAAAGGGCCTGTAACTGGAGTCCACATTACAGAGTCGTGACATTTCAAAAGGGCCTATAACTGATTTGCATTAATAAATTCTACTCCATTCTATTAATCGTACGCAAATATATCTACCTCAACACGAATTCATCCTTAGTACGAAACATTTTCACAAGCCCTTATCTACACAGATGGTAATTCACAAGGGCGCAGAGGGCCCTTCCAGTCGCGACGTCAACCCCTATTAAAGGGTAGATAATAAATTACAAAACGTATGTATTCCACCTGTTACTTAGTTATATAACCGCGATAGGGTAATATACATTTAGTTTTATAAAGGACATCGTTTTCAATCCTAATTGAATAAAAGTATTGCCACAAAATCCTACTTCCTACTATATAATATTATAAATGCAAAAGTTTGTGAGGATGAATGGATGGATCTTTGTTACTCTTTCACGCCAGAATGGCTAAACGGATCTGTATAAAATTTGGCACAGAGATAGATTATAGTCTGGAATAGCACATAGGCTACTTTTTATCCCGGAATAATGTACGGTTCGTAAACAATGCAGGCGAAGGCGCGAGCGGAAGCTAGTAAAATTATAAAGAAATAGCCGCCCCGGCTTCGCACTGGTAGCAGAGCGTATACGCCTTCATTTTTTTTTCTGTCCTAGTATCGTATCATGCTGTTAAGTCGAGCATTTACTCGATGGACGCCAGTAAAGCTCTCAGTCGGCATGATTTTTTCCAACATTTTCAACTATCATCGTCTTATTGCAGCCAATTTACACAAAACCTTAACGAATTATATACCTAAACCACTCATGAATCACTCTGTATATTGGCGAAAACCACATGAAAATCCGTTTAGTAGTTTTTGAGTTTATCACGAACAGACAGACAGACAGACGCGGCGGGGGACTTTGTTTTAATAATGTTATTTTTTATATTTAATAAATTATACCTACAATTTTATATATATCTATCCTATATCGCGGGTCTTTCTACAAACACATTGTGACGACGTCCACAGTGGCTAAGTAGTTAGCTTTCAGTGCTAGGTGTCGCGGATTCAATTCCCACACGGAACAAATTTTTGTACGATCTACTGATAGTTGTTTCGGGTCTGGTTGTATGTGTACGTTTGCAAACTGTACCCACGATACAGGAGAAATCCTAGTGTGGGGAAACGTTTCCTTTAAAGAAAAAAAGAAAACACAAATGTCCACATGCACCAGCGGTGTGCACAGAGTTTTTAGACAGGGTAGGCAGACCATTTTAAAAGCTTACTTACTTAAAAATACCTACTGCATGTGATATTGGTTCGCCGTCTTGTCGATTAAATAATTATGTATGTGATTTGCCACCTCAAATATCTTATAATAAATATTTATCCGAGTTATGTAGGGTAGGCAGTGTCTTTTTGTCACTATGAACCGCACGCTACTGCACGGCACCCAAACCCGAAACAAGATCCAGAACAGATTTCATATTTTGTCGCTCGTGGAAGCGTTTTCTTTACATCTTACTTAAATAATAACCAAATAAAACAATTGTAATACAGTTTAAACCGTTTTCGAGTTAAATGTTAAGATTCTACTATCACACACAAAAATCTTTCGCCTATAATTTTTATACCAAAAATACTTAAAAACACCCTCAAACATTCACATTCCGACCAGACCCGAACAAATATTTGTACGCCATACTAATATTTGCTCAGCTGAATTGAACATGTGTAACTGAAAGCGCAGAAAATATGCTTTAACCCTCCACGAATATAGGCGCTCCAACCCAGCCCCAAATGAAAAAAAATGACGCTCAAAAAAGGTAAATTGCTTACAGCGTGGCAACGCTGCCAGTCTTCTGGGCACACTGCCGGTTGACAACGATGCGCAGGAGTATTTTGATGCATAATCCTATCCTACTAATCCTATCCTACTAATATTATAAATGTGAAAGTTTGTGAGGATGGATGGATGGATGGATTGATCTTTGTTACTCTTTCACGCCAGAACGGCTGAACGGATCTGGATGAAATTTAGCACAGAGATAGATTATACTCTAAAATAGCACATTGGCTACTTTTTATTCTGGGAAAATGTACGGGTTCGTAAACCACGCGGGCGAAGCCGCGAGCGGAAGCTATTATAATAAAATTTAAAATGTCACTTGTGTTGTATATATACAGTAATTGTTATTCCATTCTCAACCCACCAAAACATCCTAAAACCCGGTTTCGACCATAAAAAACCTCATTACCCAGTCCAGGCTAAAAGAAAGTTAAATAAAACACACGTGAATACTTTTACGAGGCTGTTTTGAGGCAGGCGAATAAAATTTGTTGGCGTGTAAAGAAACACAAGGCGGTAAATGTGACGTTTTTATTTCTAGGTTAAGTAATGAGCCGCGCCTAACGGGTTGGAGTAACTGTATCAGTTTTAACTAGACTTTGTAAGGTTAAATTTGTGTTTTATAATAATAATACATAACATAATATAGAATCACTCCTGTATTCCCCAGAAGGTTATGCAGAGGTGTACTATTGTACACCCACATTTCGCCGATCCCGTTATTGAGTTCCAAGTAATAGGCGACGAGCCTATTTCCATCTACCGGACACAGTTCCAAATTTCGTGCTGCTACTGAGAATTTTCATACAAAAAAATCCAATACCACTTTGCCCGACCTGGGAATCGAACCCAAGACCTCACGCTCAGCAGTCGCGCTTGTGACCACTAGACCAATGAGGCTGTCATTATTTTTAAAATACTAATTTATAATTATTTCATCCAACTAGGCAAAAAGAGCATTAATATTTTTGAATTTTACCAATATGACATCAGTCTATAATCTACTGTATCATTGGTGTAGTGGTGGCAAGCGTGACTGCTGAGCGTGTGACCCTGGATTCGATTCCCGGGTCAGGCAAAGTGTTATTGGGTTTTTCTGTATGGAAATTCTCAGTAGCAGCACGGAGTCTGGAACTGTGCCCGGTAGATGACAATAGGCTCGCCCCCTATTACATGGGACTCCTTTAAAGCATCGGCGAAAAGTGGGTGTACAATAGTACACCTCTGCCTAACCCTTCGGGGAAAACAGGCGTGATGCTATGTTATGTTATGTCTATTAATCTATATAAATAAAAATACAATTGCCAAAAATGTATGTAAGCGCAAAACTCTTGAACGGCTGCACCTATCTGGCTAATTCTTTTTTTGTTGTGTTTGTAATTGTCAGGAGAATGTTTGTATAAATGATTTTTTTGCTTCTTTGAAATTTGGATGATGTTTTTGTATGAAAATCTAAATTATCATTTTCTTCATGAGTAAATTGCACCCGTGCGAAGCCGGAGCGAGTAGCTAGTATTTTATAGAATTAATGACTCAACGCATCAATATGATCAAGTTTTATTTCTGAAACACTAAAAAGTATGAATGTATAAAACTATATATTAAAGGCAGCTCTACAATCAATTTCAAATTGTCTCTACCTAGTCGCATGTTAAAAGCAAATAAAATAACCGTACTTTTAAACTGATTGTACGAATCGAAATAATACATATTATAATATAAGATTGTTATGTGAAATGTCCATAAGACAATGAATAATACGATCTAAGACAACTAAAAAAACAACATACATATCATCACGCCTGTATTCCCCGAAGGGTTAGGCAGAGATTTACTATTGTACATCCATACACCCACATTTCGCCGATCTCGTTATTGAGTTCCATATAATAGAGGGCGAGCCCATTGCCATCTACCGGGCACAGTTCCAGACTTCATGCTGTTACTGAGAATTTCCGTTCAGAAAAACCAATAACACTTTGCCCGACCCGGGAATCGAATCCGGGAACCTACGCTCAGCCGTCGCGCTTGCGACCACTAGACCAATTAGGCAGTCAAATAGAACATTCAAAATATTAATGTTGAACATGTATACAAATAATTTGACCCGGGTACGTCTTAAAACTGCGACCAGACACCGGAGGACGGGCAGCAGCGTCCTCTCACTAATCGGTAAGCCACTGCGATCCCCAAGCCGCCTGCCAAGCGTCGGGATTATGGCAAACCCCCCCACTTGGGGGAGGCCTTCGTTCAGCAGTGGACGTCTTCTGGCTGATGATGATGATACAAAACTTCATCCACACTTTATCGGGCTAAATAGGCTTCTTCATAAGTATTAAACAACACCATTAAGTTCTTACTTAACAACATGGTTGGCCCAGTGGTGAAACGATCGACTGTTGCACTCGGTGTCCCGAATACAATTCCCACATGAAACAAATATTTGTACGGCCTATAGATATGTAGATCTGAATGTTCGTGCATGAAAATATATGTTTTTATACACACACCCACGATGCAGGATTATAAGTAGAGTACGCCACAGTTTATAAAATTTCATAAAATTATTTTTTACATCATCGAGTATTAAACTGTAAATGATGTGTTCTTTCAAACGAGGAATAATCTGGACCTTAGTCTCTATTAAAAGAAGAGTAATAATATTCAAGATCTCTGTGTCTGGACCTTGGTGACACCATAATTAGCAAATTCTGTCGCAATAAGGATGAAACGCCTTACATATCCTTTGCGGGTGTGATTCAGTGCATACTGGTACTGAATCACACCCCAGAAGATGATAATGTACAAAAGATATATCTATGACTGAAGACATCAAGTATAATTGTTTATTATACACTTTATTGTACACCACATAATCTATACAGGTCAGACATATACAACGTGTGCAATGGGCGGTTTTATCGCACAAGGCGATCTCTTCCAGACAACCTTTGGATGGACTGAAAGAATGGAGACTGATATTGGACTGTGTAGTGTACAAATATAAACAAAAACATCATACTTAAACATAGGAATACAAATACATAAAAAATACAATAAATATTTTATAGTGTATAAATATATATAATAAACTAATAAATATCAAATATAACTGGGAAAGGAAGCAAAATTATAGTGAAAGGTAATGCTCGCGTACCATTTTCTTAAAGAAGGGCAATGTTTGAGCACTTTTCACTTCATTATAATACATAGTATGACACAATAACTCATATGTGAACACATTAAGTTCGAAATTCAATTAACATATATACGGGTGAGTTACCAATATTATTTACTGTAATTCACATATGGACTGTGAACTGGCAACTGGTACTATCTCATTTTTGACAACATTACAGGATTCAGAAGAAACTATCGACCGCATTGTATGTTGTGCATACAATGCGCGGTCGATGTTAGTACAAATTGAATGAATTCGATTTTGGCGTCTAATTTTGATTGAAGTAAAATATGCTTTTTGCATCGCTGTCGGGTATGAAATAATTTAGAATGGTACAACCAAGTAAAATCCTCATAAAATCGAGATAGGACATGTTGCTAGTTCACAGTCGATATACCGTTGTAATTACTTAAATTAATATTTTTTGCAAATGGACATCTTAACTTATCCTATTTTTGGATAGACATGGTGTTTATTTTTATTTTGTGATACACTAGGGTTTTAAAACCTGCACAAACAATGGAACTGAGTTCGTTATACATGTGTAGTATCGATTGGGTCCGTCTGTCAGCTTAGCAATTTTCTATTTAAACAAAAGGAGTCGGTCTAGACGGGGTAAAGACAGTTATTGCAGGGTGGGGGCGAAACAACGTGCTTTGCGGAAAGAAACGAGCCAATCTTGAGGTGTTTCTTTCCTATTTTTCCTTGGTTATCGTTGTGTGGTTGCTAAGTAAAACACGAAGTAACAAGGTAACTTGTGTGGTATAATTATCTGCTACTTTGCACTTTGTGGTATCATTCGGTGGTAATTGGAATATATGGAAACGACGTCAGCCAATTCTCCCAGTCTACCTCATTCGTCTAGTGGTCGCAAACACGACTGCTGAGCGTGAGGTGCTGGGTTCGATTCCCGGATCGAGCAAAGTGTTATTGGGTTTTTCCTGTATGGAAATTCTCAGTGGCAGCACGAAGTCTGGAACTGTGTAGTGTGTGTGTGTGTGTGTGTGAATAGGCTCGCCCCCTATTATTTGTGACTCAATAACAGCATTGGCGAAAAGTGGGTGTAAAATACTACACCTCTGCCTAACCCTTCGGGGAATACAGGCGTGAAGTTATGTTATGTTATATCATTAGTATTTTTTTTAATAAGCATTTAAATTTCAGATCCTACTTAAAATCTGGTTTGTCAGAAAGCATAAAATTAATGCATGTCGCATTTCAGTTTCCCAATTCGTTGAAAATCGCAACTCTGTTACAATTGCATATCATAATACTTATCAATGCAATCACAAATATGTACCCTAACAATAAAACACACATACCCACTAGTTTTTCTCCGGTATCATGGGTTACAAACATACATTTTATGCACACACATTCAGAGCGACTATATTTCCGAAAAAATATTCGTTTCCTGCAGGCATCGAAACCGCGACACAACGCGTGATAGCTGCTGAATAGACCCCTTTCAAGTTGCGCCACCTAGTTTTAGATCATCATCATAGATCAGGTAGGACAGCCTGAATGGGGTCGTCAAACACTTTGTTTCCACTCTAGGACTCCTCTGCTCCAGTGAGTCCTTGGATGAACAGAAACAGTCCAGTGCCAGTTCGACTTACTATCTCTGCAGGTTATTTCAATATAGTTATTTCCTAGACGATCTTATTATCTGGAAATTAGAAGATCCTCGATAGAAATTCGAGCATAGCTCGTGCGTCTTTAAATTTATGGACTAGCCCGATATTGTCGTTATAACCTGCGGTTAGTGCGATTGGTTGTAGTCTTTGGTCTTTAAGTCTTGCGGTATCATCATCATCATCATCATCAGCCAGAAGACGTCCACTGCTGAACAAAGGCCTCCCTCAAAGGGGGCTTGCCATAATCCCCACGCTTGGCAGGCGGCTTGGGGATCGCAGTGGTTCACCGATTAGTGAGAGGACGCTGCTGCACGTCCTCCGGTGTCTGGCCGCAGTTTTAAGACGTACCCGAGTCAGTCTTGCGGTATAGGCGATGAGAATACTTGGCAAAGTTTGCCAACTCTATTATAACCCTTCAAGGGAAACTTTGGCGAAACTAAGCGACATAAAAGTAAAGTCAGACTTAACCCTCTTCTAATCAGGTTACAACTGCCAACTTCGCTATATTAGTTTTCAAAGTATATCGTTATTAACATCACATTTTAATTTAATTTTGTGGAACCATGCAATATGATTTATTGATCTAGTGGTCGCAAGCGTGGTTGTTGAACATGAGATTCCGAGTTCGTTTCCCGAGTTAAGCAGTGTTATTTTTAGCGGAAGCCCGGTGGTTCTGACTGGCATCTATAAGCTCCTCCTCTATTGATTTTCCTTCATTTTAAACGATTTTCTGTAGATTTGATGCAAAATGTAAAGGTTTTATTTTTTATTTTTGAAGGTTTTTTTTTTAGTTATTAGGTGAATATTTTCCGTAAGTACTGTTCATTTAAGCAACAGAATTTAATCAGAAAGACTTCACGGAAATACGTATTCAGCCACCTATTAACTAATCCCTGCGGTTCGTTGATCGAAAATTTGTGATATGATAATGTGATATGAAAATGACTATATATAAATTCATAGTCCAATCCAAGTTCATCGGAACGCGAATATATCGATTCAACATTATTGCACGACCTTGCCAAGATAAGTGTCCTGTACATCCATCGATTGACAAAGCAATCCGTCAAACGTAGCTTTGTGTTAGTAAACATCAGGCTTTGTCCTGCATGGCCGACCAATGCGATAAAGCTACGCGATGCCATGCAAAAATAAATAAAATTGTGTTAATAGACCCATGTTTGGAGCTCTACTAGGTAGTCGCGTGCGGTTCATAAAGACAAAAAGACACTGCCTACCTTACATAACTCAGATAAATATTTACTATAAGATATTTGAGGTGGCAAAATACATACATCATTATTTAATCGACAAGACAACGAACCAATACCAACATGCAGTAGGTATTTTTGGTAAGTAAACTATTAAAATTTTCTGCCTACCCTGTCTAAAAACTCTGTGCACGTCGCTGCTACTAAGGTAGTACTACAATCCTACCTATATCACCCGTCATAACTATTATGTATGCGTAATTGTGTTGCGGTTGAAAAGTAAGAATATACAGTTAAATTTCTGTGACAAAGCATTCAAACTTAGACCTTAAGATAACGATAGATAGAATAGAAAATCGTAAATTCGCAATAACTGTTCAACATTGATATGTAAGCTTAAAAAAAGCATCGCGTCGCATCGCAAACATTGCTCACCTAGGACAATGGGTTGGTAAACATTGGGCTATATTTTGATCGGCATATTGATTGATACGCTGAATGTAATATAATGGGTGCAGGGGACGATAATGTATCGATTTGTAGCTTTCGAAGTTATCTGAAGTACTGGTGCTTGGGCAGCTCGATGTGATAAGATATTTATTGCATTATATTTGAATAGGTTTTTAGTTCTAACTTTTTAAAGTACTAACAAGTAAAAAGTAGTGTCGTGCTTAAGATTTTACATAAATGCAAATAAAAAATGGTGATATCCTACCAAGAACTGATTTTTGTGTAATCATTTGTTTTTTTATTTGTTTAAACTTTGCTCCACTCTAGGAAAAATTCCTGTATCGTGAGTGCTTTTACAAACACAAATACTTACATGGACATACACCCAAACCCAATAAAACTATCTGTAGATCATACAAATATTTATTCTGTGCGAGAATTAAACCCGCGACACGTAGCGCAGCAGTCAAAACCGTGTCTATTGATTGATCGGTTCGTGGGAAATGGGTTGAAAAAGAGAAAAGACATATTTAAGAGCTAGCGCACACTACAAGCTAACGTTTGACATGCGCAAACAGTCGAGCTACAGTTCTCAATTTTCTTTTTACATTACGATGGAGTCAAACTAATGAGCGCACTCCTTTATATCTCTGTATCCATTAAAAACTAAAAATACAGAGAATAAAATCTCTAGTGTGCGCTAGCTCTAAAACATACTCACAAATACCTACTGCAAGGCAAATCCGACGCCATCTAGTTTTAAAAAACGTGTAAAAGTTACTGAAAAATTCCAATTTCAAAAAAATAAATCATTTCATTTCATTTCAAATAAAAACTTGTATCAATAAATAGCTCTACTTTCGTCCGCTGTATAAAAAAAAAATAGGAATGAAAAACACCATGGAACAGCCATACAATTATAAAACCTATTCATACGAAATGACGTCCTTTGAGATAAAAATGAATTTATAAAATGCGACCTGGGGCTGTATCAAGAGGGAATTAATTAATTTCACGTTTAAATTATGTCACCAGTGTATAATAGCATTAATTTATTTTAAAGCAGAGAAATTTTAATGTTTGCCATAGCATCATGACATCACGCTTGTATTTCCGAAGGAGTAAGCAGAGGTGTACTATTGTTCACCCATATACCTACATTATTTTTAATATATATGTATATACTAAACCTGAAAGTAGTTTGTTCAGAATCAGTAACAGAACCGATTGTAATTATTTTTATCCCATGTTATATTTTGATGAAATAATATTAAAAATTTCTTTAACTGACTAAACTCTCATCCGTGTGTGTCATTGGTGCATGGGCAAACAAGTGACACGTGACGTGACGGCATGCGCCAGCGCACTCATTCCGCTACTAAATAGGGATGACCATGTTTATGGGAGGACAACGAGGTAACACAACAAGCTTATAACTTTGTAAGTTTTCTTTAGATTTCTTTTTTTATACATACCATAAATTCAAATATTTGACACGAGTTTCGGCTTTCGTATTTTATACTAAAAATAATGTTGTATATATACCCGATGCCGTTTTTAGGCTCCGTATAGCAAACGAGCTATGGTATCTACCAAGCACAACGCAGAACTTCGTGCTACTGAGAATTTTGGTGTGCAGAAACACCCAATTTCTGCTTCGCTCGACTTAGTCATGGAATCAGGAATCATGTTTTCTAATCCTGTATAACACAACAATAGGACTGGACGACACGGCGCAGTGGTTGAGAGATCGAATGCTGAGCTACGTGTCGCGGGTTCGATTCCCGCACGGAACAAATATTTGTATGATTGTTTCGGTTCTGGTCTTCGTGTATGTGCCTCGGAAAGCACGTTAAGCCGTAGGTCCTGTGCCTGATCTCTCTCCGGTCGTGTCGGATTGCCGTCCCATCGGATTATGACAGTGAAGGAACAGAGAGAGCACCTGTGTTAGCGCACACACTTGTGCTCTATAATATCTCCTGTGTAGTTGGCTAATCTCCGGTGAGATTGGTCGCCGTGACCGAAATCGGTCAGGAGGACATTATTATTAACACAATAATTTATTTTTATGTATTTTATTTTCTGTTTAACACAGATAGAGAATTTCAACCCTACCGTGTTCCTCTCACAGTCAACTTTTACTTGTATAATGAAAAACTTCTGCAGCTGAGTGTTATTCTCTTTTTGTTGTGTCCTCATTAGTTCGACATCTATGTGGGAGGCTATTTTACATGGAGCGATTACCTTCTGACCTCTTTGACCTTTAAAAAACGATGGTACTTACAATTTAAAACAAAACTCCATACGTAATTTTGGACTAAATCCTACTAATATCCTACTAATATTATACATACTATTTGTGAGGATGGATGGATGTCAGGATGAATCTTTGTTACTCTTTCACGCAAAAACTACTGAAAGGATCTGGATGAAATTTGGCACAGAGATAGATAATAGTCAGAAATAGCAAATAGGCTTTTTATCCCGGAAAAATGGACGGATTCGTAAACCACGCGCGCGAAGCCGCGAGCGGAAGCTAGTATTTTTATAATAGTAACGAATTCTTTGTGACATAGATGTTTGTATTTTAACATTTTCTTCAATTGTAATTATTTTAATAATGTAACTGTATCGCTTTCTTTAAATTCTGTACTAACTGTATTCTTCTAGAGGTTAAACAGAGGTAAACAACGGTACATTTTGCCAATGCCGGTTTTAAGTCTCATGTAAAATGCTATGAAAAATTTCCATATTGAAAAACGTAAACACACTTTTTCCAATCCGGGAATCAATCCTTGAACCTAAAGAATGTTCTTACAGAAAAACGTAATCACACTCTTCCCAATCTTAGAACCAGACCTTGAACCTTAAAAAAATTCAGAGACAAAGAGTTTGAACTCCGACCCTCTTGCGTGGAATGCAAACGTTCAACCGCTAGGCTATTACCGCTAGTACCTACTAAGTATCCCTTAATTCTTGCAGCCACCATAAGAAGTAATGGGACTGTACATTATAACTAAGCCAAACAGAATTTAAATGAGAAATTATGTTGGAAAGCTCAGAGTAAACATGCTTATAAATAAACAGAAGCTATGCGAACGAAATATAAAAAATAATGTTGAAAACACAATTTCAAAAATGAATACTCGCAAATACTTAATCCTACATATATTATTATACGAGGATTATTTATATATTATTTATATATATATATGTTTGTAATCGCGTTCTTGAAATTATCGAGATAAAAAATCGATTTAACTAGTCTTATCTCTAGAAAAATTGATTATCAATAAAAAAAAAGATTTTGTCCCGAGCGGGCGTTCGATCGCTCAGATAATATTAAATAATACAACATAACATAACATTGCATCACGCCTGTATTCCTCGAAGGTTTAGGTAGAGGTGTACACCCATATTTCCACATTATTGAGTCCCATGTAATAGGGGGCGAGCCTACTGCCATCTACCGGGCACAGTTCCAGACTTCGTACTCCTATACTGAGAATTTCCATACAGAAAAACCCAATAACACTGCCCGACCCAGGAAGCGAACCCAAGACCTCACAGTTCAGCAGTCGCCGACCATAAGACCAATGTCGCAGTCTAATAAAAAAAATACAAGCATGACAAAATAGTATTTATTGATAAATTCATCCGCCTTTGTATTCACGGAATCGTAATAGAGTATTAAGTAAAATATCGTGATTTCGTGATGTGTACACGCCATTCAATACATCCATGTTATGTCTTTATTTTGATCATATGACAAATGGCACACGATATGGCTTTCTGTGCCCGCACGAAGTTTCCTCTATAATAGCTATAAAAATAGGTTGATATTGAAAAATATATTTTTGTTTTGAGAATTTTTAACTTGATGTAATAAGTGGTTTGCCTGCCTCATTAGTCTAGTTGTCTCAAGTCCGACTGCTGCGCGTGATGTCCTGTGATCGATTCCCGGGTCGGGCAGTGTTATTGGGTTTGTCTGTATGGAAATTCTCAGTAGCAGCACAGTCTGTCCGGAGATGACAATAGGCTCGCCTATTACATGTGACTCAATAACAGCATCGGCGAAATGTGAGTGTACAATACCTCTACACCCCGGGAGTACAGGCATGATGCTATTGCGTGTATTTTACAAGCTTTTATTTTAACTTCCAATATTTGTTCGGGTCAAATGTTGCAACTGAATTTTAAAGCAGTTATCCTGAACCGATTGAGCTGAAATTTTGCACGCTTTTGTACTTTCGAGCTGGTCTGATGATGGAGCCAGAATGGGGCCATAGGAGCTCTGTAACGAAACGAAGCAATCACGTCGAGTTTGGGCTTGTTTGATTTGTCTTCACTAGTACTGTGATCTTAGCTGATATAAAAGCTTGTTTAAAACAATATATTTTTAATAAAAGCTTATTTAATTTATTCAGTGGTTGAGAGATCGACTGCTGCGCTACGTGTCGCGGGTTCGATTCCCGCACGGAACAAATATTTGTATGATCTACAAATAGTTGTTTCGGGTCTGGATCTTCGTGTATGTAAATACACACCGTGCCTCGGAAAGCTCGTAAAGCCGTTGGTCCTGCGCCTGATCTCTCTCCGGTCGTGTCGGATTGCCGTCCCATCGGACTACGAGAGTGAAGGAATAGAGAGAGCATCTGTGTTTGCGCACACACTTGTGCTCTATAATATCTCCTGCGTAGTTGGCTAATCTCCGGTGAGATTGGCCGCCGTGACCGAAATCGGTCAGGAGGACATTATTTAATTTATTGTTTTATGACTATCCTATCCTACTATCCTACTTCCTACTAATATAATATTATAAAGGTGAAAGTTTGTGAGAAGGAATGGATGGATGGATGGATGGATATTTGTGACTCAATCACGCCAGAACAGCTGAACGGATCTGGATGAAATTTGGCACAGAGATAGATTATTGTCTGGAATAGCATATAGACTACTTTTGATCTCGGAAAAATGTTCGGGTTCGTAAATCACGCGGGCAAAGCCGCGAGCAGAAGCTAGTTATTTATAAATCAACTTTGTATAATATTCAGACACAGTTATCACAGCTATTGAATAAATTATATAAAATAATAATAGGATTCAAATAACTCAGTTATATAAGTGAAGTGTGTATGTAGCGCTTGAGTTACACGACCTACTTACACAATACAACTAGTATTTAAATTTACCTACATTATTGATGATGCAGCTGAGGTCACACTAAATGTTCCCTTGGGAAATAATGGATTGTTTCACCTGAACAAGTTACAGCATAAAATAATTTCCCGTCGAAAGAATACAGGGTATCTAGTACAAATCCGATACAAATATTTATGGGACGATTCAAATATAACCCTGTATTTTACATTAAATATACCATATTCTACTACACTATACACAACATAGTATCACGCATGTAATCCCCGAAGGGTTAGGCAAAGGTGTATTGTATAATAGGCTCGCCCCCCATTATATAAGACCCAATAACAATATCGGCGAAATATAGGTCTAAAACAGAACACCTGTGCCTTACCCTTCAGGAAATACTAGCGTGATGCTATGTATTTTTTAAAAACTTTTTTTTACATATTTTTTAAATACTCACGAAATTCTACACACGTCAATTTTTGGATTCGAAAAAGTATCGTCACGCGGACTGACTTTCTGTGCAACTATTGTGGTGGCGAACCACGCCGATCCCCATCGATCAATAAGCGATATATTTTAAACGAGTGTGTTGGGTCAATTTGTGGGAGTGCAAGGAAAGAGCCTTCACGTGTGATGATACCTGAAATCGTTTGGCCCACCCTGGGCAGTCGAGCTCGATACCACCATTGCTGACTGGCTAATCTTTCACTACGTCAAGAGCAATTCCCATGTGATAGCTCGTGCCGCCGCGATAGAAGAAGAATGGATGACCTTCACATCAAATCAGAGCATCTTCCAAATGTGAACCTTGCCTCTGAGTGCACAGAAGCCTTTTATGCAAGAAGAATGCTTGTGTGCCGTGAAGAGTGCTTCTTGCTTAAAATCTGCTCTTCCATTAGTTGGTTACAATTTTAAGCCATTGAAAAGAAACATTTAAGTAGTTGACGACACGGTTGGCGCAGTGGCTAAGTAATTAGCTTTCTGCACTGGGTGTTGAACTGAAGATCGAAGTCAATGAAGCAAGAAGAACGTATTAGCTAGATCAGTAAATAAGTCATAACAAAGTGAATGTTTATATTTTAATAAATACGGCGAATTGGTGTGACGTCACTGGAGCCATATTAATGTGCGCTTCGGCTTTGTGGTTGAGCCTTGTTAATTAACTTTTAGTGTAGCATTTTCATTAATACCTCCTGTAATGGGTTTTTTGTAAGTGCTGTGTGGGTTCAACGTTGCTATCGGAGAATTGTATGAAAAATATGTCAATAGATTTTTTTTTACAACATTGGTCTACACTTTTCTTTCTTTTGTTTCGTGGGTACAGTTTACAAAACATATATGTCACATACACACACAAACAGGCCCGAAACAACTATCTGTAGATAGTACAAATATTTGTTCCGAGCGGTAATCGAACCTGCGACACCTAGCGGCTACTACGCCAACCGTGTTATCATAGATCTTTATGAGACTGCCTCATTGGTTTATTCGTCGCAAGCGCAGCTGCTGATCGTGAAGTCCTGGGTTCGATCACTGGGTTGTCCAAATCATTGTATTGTATTAGTGACCAGAAGATTGCAATAAGCTCGCACCGTATTACATGGGACTCAATAACAGCATCGGCAAAATATGGGTACACACGAAACACCTTTGTCACACTATTAGAAATGCACAAGTAACTCTGTCTGTTTGTTACCTCATAACGACTAAACCACTAAACTGATACTTATGAAATTTTACAAAGAGGTAACCTGAGTCCTGAGAAAACTATTAAAATAAACACTAATTAGTTATGAAATACAAAATAAATGCAAATGACGTCGCGGGAAATAGCTAGTAGTTAATATTTCTATTATTCTTCCGTTCTATTAAAATAAAAAGTAAATAAAGCCTCTTCTACTGTCAGTGCCGGATTAACCACGTAGCAAGAGTAGCAATTGCTACGGGCCCCGCGCAAAAGGGGGCCCCGCATATCCCAACCTCCACCTGAGCGTAATTTTTTGAGTGAAATTTTTACAACATGGAATTTACTTAATGTAACAAAAACGTGAAACGTTACACCTGTTTTCCGACTAAGACAATTCACGTCAGACAATCGGTCACCGATTATTTTGTTGGCGAAAATAAAACACAGAATTTCATACGGTAAACGCATAAATTCTACAAAAAGTCACTTTATACTTTTAGAAGCCCATAGCAGATCAAGGGTCCATCGACAGAATTTGCTAAGGGCCCCGCGCTTGCTTAATCCGACACTGTCTCTTCTACATACTTCTCTTTACCTTCAAAAAATTACGGAACCCGAAACAACTATAATATTATTATCACACAGCCACGTAAACCGTTGTATAGGCCGGACGTGTCGCGATGTCAGTGTGGTGACACCTTTATGATGAGGTGCTTTTGTCTTTGAGAGAATAGCGTGTGAGTGTGTGTGTAGATCATTAATGTGTTCTAGTGTAGACAAAGAGGTATCATCAGAAATGAGTACATCAGAGCATCACGCCTATATTCCCCGAAGGGACTAGCAGAAGCGTATTATACTATTTGGATCATCTAAATTTTGCCGATGCTTTTAAAAGTCTCATATAATAGGAGTGACTCTAATGAGCCACTTAACGAAAATAATTTAAAACTCTTATAAGATACTAAGGCTTGCTAAGAGAAAAAAAAAGCAAATAAATTTTAAACTGCCTCTTTGGTATGGTGGTCTCAAGCGCGACTGAAGAGTGTGAAGTCCTGGGTTCGATTCCCGTGTCGGGCAACGGTCCAGTTTAGATCTGTGCCCCGTTAATGGCAATAGGCTCGTCACCTATTACATGGAACATCATGACGGCATCGACGAAATGTGGGTGCACAATGGTACACCTCTGCCTCGCCTTTCGAGGACACAGGCGTGATGCTATTTTATGTTAATATAATATAATGTTAATATTTTACCCGACCCGGAAACTGAACCCAAGAACTCACGCTTTCACTAAAAGAAATACGTTATAGCTTTCGTAATACAGACAATGAAGCTTTGACCACCCATTCATTAAATTGTGAAGCTCCGACCCACGCATTTTGGCACACTTAAGGTCGAAACGGGCCGTCCGAGTATAGAAACTCCTCTGTTATCTTTGGACAATGGACCTTAGTCATAATGGGGGACCCTAAAATGGGGAAATCAGCACACGAATTGTCAGTCCTCAAAGTGACTGACACCTGAGCTTACTGCACGCACAATATGAGCCAAGGAAAATGGTTAATATGTAATGAGAACTTTAATCTATCCCCTTAATAACATAGCATCACGCTTGTATACCCCGAAGGGTAAGGCAGAGATGTAATTTTACACCCACAGTTCGCCGATGCCGTTTTCAAATCCAGTGTGACTGCGAACCGCTACTGAGAATTTTCTAACGGAAAATCGCAATAACACTGACCGATCCGGGGAACGAAACTAGAATCTCACCAGGACTAATGAGCCGTTCTGTGCCAATAAAGTATACAACCACCCCGATTATGGTACACGGCACGGTTGGCGCTGTGGTTGAGAGATCGACTGCTGCGCTACGTGTCGCGTTTTCGATTCCCGTACGTCAAATATTTGTATGATCTACAGATAGATGTTTCAGGTCTGGATTTTTGTGTATGTTAATATATGTTTGTAAACGCACTTACGATACAGGCATTATAAATAGAGTGGGGACCCGTTTTTTTAATAACAAAAAAACAGCCCTGCCTTGTGGTGTATAATAAAGAGTTAATCAATATTATTATATAAAAGGAAACAATATAAGCATTGCATACAATTTACAAACACAAAAATAACATCAAAACAGAAGAAGCACCGTTTCATCATGTTCTTTGATCAATTTAAAAAGTAAAATAATTTGAATACATAATAATACAAAAGAAAGACCCGTCCAACCTTTTATCTTTAGAAAAGACGAAAATTCTCTCAATAGAGTATTAAATTGCAAAGTCGTTGAAAACATTTGTGTTAAGGCGACGGGTTTTCAGTTACATGCAGCCGTAATTTTATTTTATATTTTGTTTATTGTTGCAAACTAATAAGACAAAATCATAGCATCACGCCTGTATTTCCCGAAGGATTAAGCAGAGATAATAGGGGGCGAGCCTATTGCCATAAGGACCACAATTCCAGACTCCGTGTCGTTACTAAGACTTTCGACCGCAAGCACGACTGCTACGCGTGAAGTTCTAGGTTCAAGTCCCGGGTCGGGCAAACTGTCGGTCGATTTTGTCAAAAGAAACTTACACTAGGGCCCTCTGATACTTGTTCCAGGTCTGAGTGTTTGTGCATGTGAATATATTTTTGTAAACGCACCCGCGATATATTTTAAAGAACAACATATAAAAAAGGATCTGCAAAGAATGGTTCTGTAAACAGTTTATATGTCAACGAACCTTTACACCAATCGAATAATAGTTAATTTGAAATATTCTACCTTTTAATTACAATAAAACATACCCGTTCTTTATTGGAAACCCCTTTTCAATCCCTTAGGCGCGTTTTACGACACGCACGTGAAGTAACGAGCCTATTTATTTGTCAGCGCATACGCCTAAATAATACATGAACACGTTTAAACAATTTAATTTTGTCGTTACATTGTAAATGATTACCATTAACAAAGACGTCGATTCGACTAACAAGAAATTTGGTGAATTTCTAAATATTTTTCGTCAATTTGACGTAAACCGTTTGCCGCACATATAAATATTAGAATTCACTAATTCAGACAATACAGTTTTTGTTAACAGATATATTTTTATTATGAAGTAGTGCTTCACACGGGTGCAATTTACCAGAAAATGAGAAGTGCGCTTAGCAACAAAATATTATGTTTTATTGAGATTTTCACACACAAATACCATCCAAATTATCAACTAGTCAGGTGGATTTTCCAAAAAAAAATCTTTGATCCAACTTGGTCCTGACATTTTTTTTTTTTTGAACACAACAAAAAAACATCAGCTAAATCGGTCGAACCGTTCTCAAGTGATGATCTTTCATACATGTATCAATTGATTTATATTTATAGATAGTATTACTTCTCGCTTGCCATCGCTTGCCTTCCATGCAAGAAGTTTTGAATTCAAACCCGGCCGCTCACATTTCCCTTTTCAAAATCATGCTCAAAACAGAATTGAATTATCTTGAAAAATACATCGTGAGAAATCTTGCACATCTGAGAGTTACATAAAAAAATCATGCCCAGCACTGAGACGTTAATATGCAGAATTTTTATTAATGATTTACAAAGACACAGTAACAAGTCCTTGAAAGAAACATCAAAGAAAATCAGAGGAGAGACGGCAAAAGCAACGATGTCGCCCCAAATTATCTTGAT
This sequence comes from Shargacucullia verbasci, assembly GCA_947562105.1. Lineage (NCBI taxonomy): Eukaryota > Metazoa > Arthropoda > Insecta > Lepidoptera > Noctuidae > Shargacucullia > Shargacucullia verbasci. The sequence goes on from OX387306.1 coordinate 5,382,532, forward strand.
TGAATCATTACCGCCCGCACTACCCTAGACCCGGGGTTTTGAAACGTGTTTCTACGACATTCAGTCCCATTTATTTGAAAATAAATTGAGAATACTTACGAAGTATTTAAATCGGATTAAAAAGAAACCTCTCAATTATTTTTTTAAGTCGCTGCCCCGCACTAGTATTTCTCCTGTGTCGTGGGTACAGTTTACAAACATACATGTCACATACACACATACAACCAGACCCGAAACAACTATCTGTAGATCATACAAATGCGCAGAAAGCTAATCGCTCAGCCACTGCGCCAACTGTGCCGTCAAATTTGATGTGTAATCCAGGTAGAAGTAACTATATTCACTATAAAGATATTTTGTCTCCGAAAACTTAATATAGATGATATCTTCTCAGGATTTACGTAGAATAAAATATTGAAATGTGATCTGATAAGAATTTACTAAAAATATTAATAAAATGCTAAGTGTGGCATATTGTTTTGCATGCTGCCTTTCTTTAAATATAAAATTTCGGTTTGCGTGTGTTCTTAATTATTTTTCTCACAAACAGCTTGATCGAATTTGGTGATTTTTTTGTACTTATGGGGTCTCCTCGATGGTTTTTAGGTAAAGTTGAAACCGGTAGATGGCGCTGTTGTTGAGATCCAGAAAAAAAATACATGCAGACGAAGTTGTGGGAAACATTAAAAAGGTTATATAATACAACTTACATATCTTGTAAAATCATTAGCTAGTTTTGTCGCTGACAATAATTAACTTCGATACCATCACCACCACCAATGCTGACTGGCTTTCCACTATACGTGCCGAAACGATAGATCTGTTTTTTTTTTAAATATCCAACTATTAACACATCAAACACACGCAGAATGTTTAATGAATTTGCATAATATAACCACAAGTAATGAATGCACACATACATCACTCAAAGTTTTCCAATCACACAACTTTGTCTCGCGATTCTCGTTTAATTAGTATCATACATAGAATGTGTATATACACAATTATAGCTACGTCAAAGTACATTACATAGTAATGAAATACATATGTACAGTTGGCGCAGTGGCTAAGCGATCTGCGTTAAGTGTCCCGGGTTTGATTCTAGCACGGAACAAATATTTATTTGATCTATTTTTGTGTCGGGTCTGAATGTGTGTATATGTGACATGTATGTTTGTTAACTGTACAGGAAAATCCTATTGAGGGACAAACGTTTGTAAAAAATGTTTAAAATACAGTACGGTGCATTGGGGTAATATCGACAATGCAATGGGGTAAGATCGTACCGATCGAATTTCCGGTTGATTCGACAACTTTTTTTATATTGTTCTCCAGTCAATAGTAGTAGTCTTTTTTGATTGTATTGACTGGAAAACAAGGTCAATAAAATGGTGCTCGAATCAGCCGGAAAATCGATCGGTACGATCTTACCCAATTGCCGATATTACCCCAACGCACCTTAATAGACTTTCTAGTCATTATTTTTTTGTCGCCGAATTAGGAATATTTACCAGTTAAATAGTAGCATCAAGGCTGACTGCCAAGAGCGCCCGACCAGCTCAAATTTCGTCAGCCATAGAGGCTCTCCTTCCACGCTCTTTACATCTAAGTACATTTTGTCTTTACAACTTTTTTTCGTTATTTACAGGGGTTCTGTTCTATGTGGATTTCTACGAACAAACTATCCTATCTATAATAATTAGCATAGCGATAAAAAGCTCACCCTTTATAATGTAACCACGGGGAACGTTGGTCTAAAACTTTATTAGGATTAAATTATTTAAAGGGCATCTCTACCGCATAAAACCCATGTCCCCACATAAGCCTACCAAAGAAACAGATTTGGGGTTTCAAATTTACAAAGGCAATAGTGCATTTACTCCTTACAAAAGGCACGGTTGGCGCAGTAGCTAAGCGATTAGTTTTCTGCGCTAGGTGTCGCGTGTTCGATTGCCTCACGGAACAAATATTTGTATGATCTACAGATAATTGTTTCGGGTCTGGTTGTGTGTGCATGTGACATGTATGTTTGTAAACTGTACCCACGTTACAGGAGAAATCCTACTGTGGGGAAACGTTTTTAAAGAACAAAAGAAACAAAACCAAACAGAAGCCGAACACAAGTTTTGATAGAATAATATATTAAACAGTGCAATTTGAATAAAAGTGTAATAATAAAATATTGTTGTAAAACAATCACACAACAAATTTTTATATTTAGTTCTAATACTTTTACAGACGGCACGATTGGCGCAGTGGTTGACAAATCAACTGCTGCGCTACGTGTCGCGGGTTCGATTCCCGTACTGCACGAATATTTGTATGCCCTACAGATAATTGCTTCGGTACTGGGTCTTTGTGTATGTGAATACACACCGTGCCTCGGAAAGTACGTAAAGCCATTGGTCCTACGCCTTATGTCTCTCTGATCGTGTCGGATTGCCGTCCCATCGGGCTATGAGAGTGAAGGAATAGAGAGAGCACCTGTGTTTGCGCAAAATTATGCTCTATAATATCTCCTGCGTAGTTGGCTAATCTCCGGTGAGATTGGCCGCCGTAACCGAAATTGACACCGTGACAGGAGGACATTATTATAATTTTATTTATATCAAGAAGAGATTACAATTTAATACAACTCGATACCTACACGAGTTTCTCTCAAAATTGAAAAGGGACGTCCCGAAGTTAAATCTCAATATTCTAACCGACAGATCAAAGTTTGCTAAAGTTTCAAACCCTTGGAACTCCGAAGAAAACAATCTTCCAGTCCCCTTAAAAAGGACGGTTTGGAATCCCCTTAAAGGGTTGTGAAGGGTTGATAAATCTGTTACGGAGACGCGGGTGGCACTACAAATAGACATCGATAATGTTTGAAATTTAACCCTTTACATGTCGACGTTAGAGGGTGCAAATTGACGAAGCCAGGGTTAGAAATTGATAAGGTGTAGAATAAAGCGATTAGTGGGAGAATATAGTGGAGTACGACACGGTTGGCGCAGTGGTTGAGAGATCGACTGCTGAGCTACGTGTCGCGAACAAATATTTGTATGATCTACAGATATTTATCGGTCGTACCACAAGTTTTGACATGTTTTTTCCATTTGATAGTTGTAAAGCTGTCGAGACTTGCACAGTAACGATGTATGTTTTGTAAAGTAAGGACAATTAGGTCCCATTTTATAATTGTTGTGCGATACAAAATCAATTAGTAAAGATGGAGGATATGAAAAAATCTATTTCGGTTCAAGAGCAACGAATTTTTTTGAAATTTTGTGTTCTGCTAAATTATTCTGTGGGAGTTTCACATGATTTATTAGTGAAATGTGTAGGCCGTAATGCGCTAAGTCAGAGAACAGTGGCCAGGTGGCTGCAGTCCTACAAAGCTGGAAGAGTGCAGACTGAAGACTTGCCGAGGGAGGGTCGACCAACTTCCACAGCCAGACTCGATGCGATTGAAACAATCAAAGAAGCACTACAAGAGACACATAACTGGTCTATCGAGCAACTCAGCCAACATATTGGTGTTGCTCATTCGACAGTGCAGAGAGTTCTTACTGAAGATTTGGGATTGGTAAGCAAGTTATCCAAATGGATCCCACATACTCTAAATGAACACCAGAAGGAATTTCGGCTAGAGGTTGCATATAATCATTTGTTGTGGTATAAGCGTTCGCCTGATATGTTGCAATCTGTCATCTGCATAGATGAGACTTGGGTGCAGTTTTACACTGCCCCCCGAAGACATCTGACCCGCTCTTGGGTCAAGCCGAATGAGCAACCAGACCCGATACCACGCCCAGAACTCCACGAGCGTAAGATCTTGTTAACTATTGGGATGGACACTGCAGGTGTTGCATTTTGGACTACTTTTGAAGAAAATGTTACGATGAATGCTGAGCGGTATCACGCCTTACTGCAGCATTATATCCCGAAGTGGACATCTTCTCGACACATAAAAGCTCCTCTGATTCTTCATGATAACGCAAGAAGTCACAAAAGCCACCTCATCCGTAAGTTGCTGGAACAAAATCGTTGGACTGAACTTATGCATCCACCTTACTCTCCCGATATGAATCCATGTGACTATAATGGCTTTAGTAATATAAAGCAGGAATTACCCAGAACTCGGTTCTCCTGCAAAGAAGAGCTTGATTCAAAGTTAAATGAGATTATTTTAAAGTTGAACCAAAATGGCACATTTAGTGGTGTATCAAAATTACCTGACGTTTGGAGACGGGTCATTGACAGCTACGGAGATTATTGATTACTTTCATGTGTGTTACTAAATTTAATTGCATATACTTATTAAATTATTATAAAAACAAAATATGTCAAAACTTGTGGTACGACCGATATTTCGGGTCTGGGTCTTCGCGTATGTGAATACACACCGTGCCTCGGAAAGCATGTAAAGCCGTTGGTTCTGCGCCTGATATCTCTCCGGTCGTGTCGGATTGCCGTCCCATCGGACAATGAGAGTGAAGGAATAGAGAGAGCACCTGTGTTTGCGCACACACTTGTGCTCTATATTATCTCCTGCGTAGTTGGCTAATCTCCGACGAGATTGGCCTCCGTGACCGAAATCGGTCAGGAGGACATTATTATTATTTATTATAGTGGAGTTAAGATGTTTCAGGGGAAAATACTCTTTTTCGTGGTGAAAGAATTTTAAACCTCGATATATCGATTCAATTTATATAGGAAAAAGCCAAACATTTATTGGATTGTTTTTATTTGATTTGCCTCATTGGTCTAGTGGTCGTAAGGCCGACTGCTGAGTGTGAGGTCCTGGTTTCTCGGGTCGGACGTTGTTATTGGGGCTTTTTGTATTGAAATTTTCAGTAGCCGTAGGAGTCTGGAACTTTACCCGATAGATGGCAACAAGCTCACCCCGTATTGCATGGGACTCAATAACGGGGCAAAATGATATTGTATATTTGTACACCCGATAGTCCACCTCTGTCTAACCATTCGGGGGTAAAGCCGTAATACTATGTATGTTATATTTTGAACAAAGAGGTTTGTTTTTCTTTTATTAGACTAGCCATACTCAAAGTGTGCTTCGTAGAGCCCTAGGAGTCCGGTCTCTGTGGGGGCTCCGCGAAAATACTGGTCACTCTCTTCACAGTCGACTCTTTTCTATCAACCCTTATATCAAACAATTGAAGAAAAGAAAAAAACTATTTCATACCTCCCATTAGATGCAAATGTTAATGTCAAGTAATATGATTATTAATAAAGTGCACATATAAACTACTTAGGACTCCGCCAACTATTTCGTTTTCCATAAGGGTTCGATTGCCAAAAAAGTTTGAGAACCGCTATTTTAGACAAACGATAGAGATGTGCCATGGTAAAATTTTTAATAAGGGTACAGGCAGACCTGAAAAAATTAGGTCTCTATGGCCTTTATAAATGAAATAGCAAACAAAATAAATGTATCCGTGTCACTTCTCCCTGAGGAGTAAAGTTTCAGAGAGCAGCCAGCATCTGTTACTTTAACGCTCGTCTCTGGAATTTGGGATGAATTAATAACATAATTATAAAGTTACCATTTGTAATTAATGTTTTAATATTACGAGAGTGGCTTGTAGCTTCACAGCTACCGCACAGATCAGTCAATCTGCGACGTTACCTCGGAAAGCACGATAAGCGTCCCGGGTGTCACAGAACACCTGTGACAGATAGCAGCCCATCAAGCCTGACAACCGGTTTAGACCAGTTGTCTGGTTGCCCTACAACTAATCTTAGAGTATCACGATACTTATCGTTGGTACAGTTGCAAATATAGACACACACACACACGAAATCATACACGAGCATAATTTTTATGTATTTTTTTATAAGCAGTCCATACAACTGCCTCATTGGTCTTGGTGAAGTGTGAGGTTTTGGGTTCGATTCCCAAGTCAGGCGATGTGTTATTGGGTTTTTGTGTATGGAAATTCTCAGTAGCAACACGGAGTCTGGAACTGTGCCCGGTAGATCGCAATAAGCTCACTCTATTACATGGGACTCAATAACGGCATCGTAATGTGTTGTCAAAGTCAAAGTCAAAGTTTTTTATTTCAAATGGGCCTTTGCAGGCACTTTTAAAACGTTATGAATCTAGGCGCACGGTTCCAAAGTGGGTGGGTCCTATGGAGAAGAGACCGGCAAGAAACTCCATGGATACTCTTTTAAAAATATTGGTTAACAATGAGTTGAAGCAAATTATAATAACAAAATAAAATAGAAAATACTCTTACAATGCAATATTACATTACATGACATACAAGGACTACTATATAAGATAATAAAATAAAATAAATTAACATTTTCAAAATAAAATGTTCAAGTCTTTGTTTGTTAAACAAAAATGTATAACAATGTTATGTAAAAAAAAAAAAAAAAGAAGAAGAAAAAAAAATAATGTAATACAATAAAATAAAATAAAGTACACATAAGATATAAATGTCTAGTCATGCAGAAAACACCACAACTAGATTGTGGGGATTAGAAACAACTAGTCACCAGGGAAGCCACATGTGCAGAAGATAATTAACGCCATACGTTTCTATCATCAACGTAGTCATTGACCTTATAATAGGCTTTCTTTATTAGAATGGATTTAACATAAGATTTAAACTTGTTACCAGTGAGATCGGTGACAGTTTTAGGTAACTTATTATAGAAGCGCACGCCATTACCTAGAAATGACTTATTAGTTTTAGACAATCTAAATTTAGGTACCACTATTTTGTGTTTATTCCTAGTATTAAAGTTGTGGAAGTCACTGTTGACGTTAAACAGTTGCAGGTTTTTCCGGACATACATGATATTTTCTAGAATGTATAGTGACGGCAGTGTCAAAATATCTATATCACTAAAGAAGTCTCGTAAAGACTCGCGGGGGCCCATGTTGTAGATTGCACGAATTGCTCTCTTCTGTAAAATAAATATTGAATCTACGTCAGCTGCAGATCCCCACAACAGAATGCCGTAGGACATGATGCTATGAAAATATGCAAAGTAAACTAATCTGGCCGTGGCTACATCCGTTAACTGCCTGATTTTTCTAACTGCAAATGCTGCAGAGCTAAGTCTCTTCGACAGAGCTCTGATATGAGGACCCCACTGCAACTTCGAATCAATTGTTATTCCTAAGAACACCGTTTCGTTTATAATATCGAGTCCTTTGCCGTCAAGCATCAAATGCAAGCCTACGCTGGGTACATTTGGCAGGGAAAACCTTAAACATTTCGTTTTAGTAGCATTTAGTAATAGGTTATTTACCGCGAACCATTTAGACAGAACAGTTAAGCTATCATTAATATGTGAAACTTCCCTGTCTTTTCTACTTATCTTAAAAATGAGAGAAGTGTCGTCGGCGAATAAAATAATATCTGATAAATTATTCATCATGTATGGAAGGTCATTTATATAAGCAAGAAACAAGAAAGGCCCAAGAATTGATCCTTGGGGCACGCCCATCTTAACAAGAGACCCCGATGAAGTAACACCATTTACACCTACTTTCTGCTGCCTATCAGATAAATAGGAAAAGATTAGATCAGCAGCTCGGCCACGAATTCCGTAATGTTGAAGTTTACGAATTAGTGTATTGTGGTCAACGCAGTCGAAAGCCTTGGAGAGATCACAGAAGATGCCAATAGCATCCTGTGAACCCTCCCATGATTCCAAAATATGAGTGACTAGTTTAGCTCCTGCATCAGTAGTTGACCTGCCTTTCGTGAATCCGAACTGACGACCATGTAAAATCCCGTGTAAGTTAAAATGCGACAACATCTGATCAAGAATGATCTTTTCAAATAATTTACTAAATGCTGGTAGCACAGAAATAGGCCTATAATTAGAGGGATCATTTTTGCAGCCCGATTTGAAAATTGGTATTACTTTACTGTGTTTCATTAAATCGGGGAAAGTACCATTATCTACACATTGGTTAAATATGCTTGTAAGTGCAGGGGCAACGGTGTCGATGATAACGCCAAGAACTCTGACAGAGATACCCCATAGGTCTTCGGTATTTTTTAAATTAAGACCGTTAAAAGCTTTTTTAATTGAATTTATAGAGATATGTTTAAAATCAAAGTTAGGTATGACTTTAGGAAAGTTCTGTTTGAGTAGCGATTCAGCTGACAAAGGACATGAAGCAAGGGTTTTCGTAACCTCTACCGGTATATTCGTGAAGAAATTTTCTAATGCCTTAGCGACTTCACTCTTGTCAGATATGGTAAGATTATTTATTTTAAGAGATAGTTCATTTTCCCTTTGTTTTGTATTGCCAATTTCATGGTTGATTACCTGCCACACGGCTTTTATTTTATTTTTCGAGTTGCCTATTTTATTACTAATTAGTTTAGATTTGGCTTGAGCACAAACTCTTTTAAAAATCTTCGAGTAGTTTCTTACATAATTATGAAAGGATTGGTCGGAAGTCAATGACTTTTCGTAGTATAAAGTATATAAAACATCTCTACTTTTCCGAATGCCCGTAGTGGCCCATTCATTAAATTTCGATTGTTTGGTTAATTTAACCTTCTTAATTGGACACGCATTATTAAATTCATGACATACAGCAGAAAATAGTGCACTGTAGTAGCTGTTGGGGTCTCTTGGACAAGAGCGAGATAAAGTAACTTTCGTTTTAACATTTTCATTAAATTTTTGTAATTTATTCTTATTTAATAGTCTTAGTTCTAGAGTTGTATCCAGTGGGAGCTTTTTGTTGTGTTCAAAGCTTACTAGTTGACCTGTATGGTCAGATCTGACACCGCTAATTATAGAAGATTCTTTTATACTACAGTTTGTAAAAATATTGTCAATGCATGAAGCTGAAGTAGCAGTTATTCTAGTAGGTTCACTAAATATATAATGTAAATTAAAACACTTAAATAAAGAAAGAAGTTTACATTTGTCCTGCGAATCAATTAGCAAATCTATGTTCATGTCGCCACAGATAAAAATAAATTTGTTGTTATTAAATAATTTCCTAAGTATATCTTCCATTACAATTAGAAATGAGGCAAAGATTGACGCAGGTGGTCTATATACACAGAGAATAATATGGCCCTCTATTTCCGCACATGCTACCTCACATAAGCGATCAACAGAGCACGATGTGATGTCCTTTCTCTCTTTATGTTTAAAATAATTATTACATAAAATCAAAGTACCACCACCCACTGCTGATAATCTGTTGAACGCACTGGCAACCACTAAACTATGTACATTAAATAACATTTCCTCAGGTTTTAACCATGTCTCACAAAAACACAAAATGTCCATATGATATTTTTCAATTAACAACTCCACATCAAGAATTTTGCCAGAAAAGCGATCGTTGTACAATCATACACTTCTGCCTAACCGTTCGGAGAATACAGGCGAGATGCTATGTTATGTTATTCAGTCCATACGAATATTTGTCACGTTCTCGAATCGAAACCGCATCACGTAGCACAGTCAATCAACAACAGCGCCAATGATACCATTACTATATTTTTAACTATCAACGTAATACATCTTCGTGTATAAAAAGCCAAGCCCTCCGTGAAATAGTTCTAATAAATGAGGCCGACATTACGGGAGTGTCCGCTGTGATTGAGACTCGTTGCTCACGTAAGCTGAATTACAGTCGCCTAATCGCTTTGGGGAATATTATTAGAATGGATTCTATTTCATGCTGTCTTTTTTTTTTTCAGACTAGATCGTTTACTCCTTTAGTCAAGTGGTCGCAAGCGCAAATATGCGTGAGGTCCTGGTATCGATTTCCAGGTCGGGCAAAGTATTATAGGGTTTTTCTGTATGGAAATTCTCAGTAGCAGCACGGAGTCTGGAATGGTACCCGGTAAATGGCGATAGGCTCGCCTCCTATTAAATAGGCCTCAATAATAATAATGTCCTTCTGAACGAATTTCGGTCACGGTGGCCAACCTCCCCGGAGATAAGTCGACTACGCAGGAGATATTATAGAGCACAAGTGTGTGGAAACACAGGTGCACTCTTTATTCCTTCACTCTCATAGTCCGATGGGACGGCAATTCGACACGACCGGAGAGAGATCAGGCGCAGGAGCAACGGCTTTACATACAAACTACATATACATACGTACATATAACATACTGTATATACATAGACCCAGACCCGAAACCACTATCTGTAGATCATACAAATATTTGTTCCGTGCGGAACTCGAACCCACGACATGTAGCGCAGCAGTCGATTGCTCAACCACTGCGCCAACCGTGCTATCAGTCAATTATATCTAATTAACGTAAATTTAAAATTTAATATTACATTTTATAAAGTCACTCTTTCAAAAATATATCTTATTAACAGCCTTAAGACAAAAATACGTGTTTTAAACTGATGTGAAAATGTTTGACCATTCAGGCCCTGGTTCCTGTCCAAAAAATATACCCACCCTTATCTGTCCATCCGGAAAAGTTCCACTGCATGCACACTGAACATTTTCTTATCGCCAGCATTACAGCCGAATGGTCAAATATATGTTAATTGACACATTCGCGACATGTAAGTGAAAGCCGACTATGGGCCGCGCAGCCCACATTACCTCAACCATAAATAACTCTTATTGTCCAATGCTTAAGGTTCACAGGATCTGTCATTATGCTGACCTTGCAGCCAAAATGATGCAACCGAATGTTGACTAGTAAACGACCGAAACAAAATGTATATAAGGAAAACATCGTGATGAAACCAGCACACCTGAAAGGGGTCCGTAAAGTTCTTGATGGTGTATGTACCAACCAATCCGGACCAGGTTAGCATGGTGGACTAAAGCTTTAACCGTTCTCATAGTGAGAAGAGGCGAGATTTCACCACCTCGATCGTCGTTACGTAAAACCAAAAATCATTTGCCTAGCCTTTTCCCAACTTCATTGGGGTCGGCTTCCCATATAACCGGTTGCGGCTGAATATCAGTATTTTACACGGAGCGACTGCCTTCTGACCTCCACCACCCAATTACTGGGAGACAATGATGCCCTAATGTGTATGTTGAAATCGTGCGCGCGCAATAGAATGAACCCCCATCTTAAAGGCGCACACATTATTTTCATAAATTTTTGGCTTATATCAACTACTAGCTTCTGCCTGCGGCTCCGCCCGTTTTCCCGGGATGAAATGTAGGCTATGTACTATTCTAGACTATAATCAATCTTTGTGCCAAATTTCATCCAAATCCTTTCAGTAGGTTTTGCGTGAAAGAGTAACAAACATCCATCCATCCAACCATCCATGCTCACAAATTTCACATTTATAATATATCAACTAATAAATTATCAACTACAACTATCAACTATGAACGCGATCAAACAAAATTCGTACTACACCCCCAACAGTTATTCCATTCTTACACAGAAAGTACAATAGTCCATTTGACGATATTACTTTGTTCCAGACAAACAAACAGAAATACTTTGACGAGGAATATCGTAAGCGTATTATCGATACTGTTGTCTCTCCAAAGTTTTGAACAAATACCTGCTGCTGTTCATATAACATGCTAGTTATCCCCGTGACTCCGTTCGCGTTGAATGAATTTTTTATACAAACTGAACACCATTACACCCCCTTAGAGTTTGAGTTTTTGATAATCATCTCTTAGCCGATGCATACACTATTAATTTGTTAAACGGTTTTCCAGCTTGAATTTGTATACTTTTGGAATGGTTTGGATTGAAATAGACTGCTTCATTGGTGTAGTGGTTGCAGCGTGACTGTTGAGCGAGAGGTCCTGGGTTGGATTCCCCGAACGGACAAAATTTTATTGTTTTTTTCTGTTTGGAAATTCACAGTAGCTGCACAAAGTTTGGATCTCTGCCTGGTAGATGGCAACAGGCGCACCCCCTATTACATAGGGCTAAATAGTGGCATACGAAGTCGAAATGTGGATATACAATAGTACACCTCTAGCTAACCCTTCGGGGAATGCAGGCGTGATGCTATGTTATTTAATGTTTTAAATATACCTACGCTATTTTCCTCTCTCCCAGCTAACTTATGAATACAGCAACATAATAGTAATCTCATCACAGCTATGGTAATGAATCAAAGCATATTCCATCAATATTGATGGCGTTGCAACGCATTCATGTGTTTGATATCACTATACATACAATATCGTACATACATTGTAACGCCCACGCTAATCCACGTCGCTCTTTGATGTAGCCGGTATGCAGACAGCAATACGTAAGCATAAATTAATTCCATTTTCAAAATGGACTGTGTTAACTTTTGGACGTTGGGATTTTGAGTTTCTGGATGGTTTGTTTTTGGTACATAACTTTTTTTTTAGTATTATTAGCGTATGGGCTATCCTCCGCCTGAGGGGGCGGAGGGGTCTGCCGGACTCGTACCGGCTAAATTCACCACGGTAATACGCCTGCCTCGACACCATATGGTGGGCCTCGGGAACTCTTAGAAGACCGCACTGAAGCCCACCACGGTCTCATGCCGAACGGCACTTCTCGGAGGGGGTGACTGTAAAGAGGCCACCCCCTCGTGCAAGTCCCGGGTTTCGGTACTTAACTACAGTCAAATAAAGAGATAGGTTTATAGATTCTCAAGAAATATTTTTTATTTTATAACACTAAGGTGGCAGGGGGTGGAGGGCCTCGTAGCTACATACACTACCGCGTAGATCTGCATGGTTAAGCACCACTTGACGTGGTCACTGACCATTTTTTACATATCGAGACCCCTCCGTGCCACGGAAAGCACTTTAAGCAGTTGGCTATTAACTATCTACGCTACGTGTCGTGGTTTCGATTACCGCACGGAACAAATATTTGTATAATCTCCATATAGTTGTTTCGGGTATGAGTGTGTATGCATGTGACATGTATGTTTATAAAACTGTACCGACTATACAAGACAAATCCTAGTGTCAGCAAATTTTTTGATCTTCGGGAGCTTCTAGATGAAGATTGGCGAAAAACTGCCAAAGATCGTGGCGTTTTCTAATATCGGAAGCCAAGACAAATTTTGGATCGCTTACCCAACGGAGTAAGTAAGTATTTAAATATACCAACGCAGAACAGAACACAATGACGCAATATATTGTAGAATATAGTATTCTTTCTACTCGCTAGCTCCATACAATTTCTTGTAGTCTCGTACTGCACTGGAGCAATAAAATATTGAGCCATATTTTTGTTATTTCCTTTTGTGAATTGCTCCACTGTGAAAGCACCCCGATGAATAAAGGATTACCGCTGCTACGGCGTAACCGACGCAATCATGATCATAGCTGCTACGCCGGCTACGCTCGTAGCCGATAAATGATGAGCTACATCTACGAGCTATGCATAGACAGTTAATTTATTATTCTACAATAAAATATATACATTATATATTATTATTACATTGAACAATATACACCGGACCTATAAATTAAATTAAAAACAAATAATGTTGTGTGTAAAGAAGTAATGTTGACGACACTGTTGGCGCAGTGGTTGAGAGAACGACTGCTACGCTACATGTCGCGGGCTCGATTCCCGCACGAAACAAATATTTGTATGATCTACAGATAGTCGTTTCGGGTCTGGGTGTATGTCCATGTAAATATTTGTGTTTGTAAACGCACCCACGATACATGAATTATTCCTAATGTGAGGCGAGGTATTAAAAAAAAATGATTCTTCATTAGTACAAATTATACGACTATGTAGTGTCGTAAATTTGCATATTATCTGACTAGCTTCCGCCCGCGGTTTCGCCTGCGTGGTTTACGAACCCGTACGTTTTTCCGGGATAAAAAGAGTAGCCTATGTGCTATTCCAGACTATAAGCTATCTCTGTGCCAAAAATCATCCAGATCCGTTCAGCCGTTCTGGCGTGAAAGAGTAACAAAGATCCATCCATCCATCCATCCTCACAAACTTTCACATTTATAATATTAGTAGGATAGTAGGATTAGTTAGGATTAGGATAAGATAGTAAGATTTCACATAAAATTACATCTTCATAGTGATCGATAGCCTCCTAAATTCGTTTTCTAAAGAAAAATATACTTCCATACAAAAACGTACATATTTCGTTAAGTTTAACCCGTCGGCCGCCGTATAGGATTTATTTATAGAATCCCCCTCGTTTACCGTCAACGATACTTGAAGAGGGCACATACTGATAATTTGAGTGAAGTTCAAGCAATCACCTTCAACTTTAATCAAACTTACGTTTGACACCAGATAAAATTAGTGATCAGGGTTAAACAATATCATTTAATATAGCATCACGCCTGTATTCTCCGAAAGGATAGACAGGGGCGTACTTTGTAAACCCACATTTTACCGATACTGTTATTAAGTCCTATGTTCTAAACTACTGAGAATTTCTGTACAGAAAACATAATAACACTTTGCCCGACCCAGGAATCGGATCCAGGATCTCAAACTCAACTGTTGCGCTTGCAACCACTAGACCAGAGGTTCCCAGACTTTTTTTCTCATAAACCACTTTCAAAATTTAGCTGGTTCCGGTGGACCCCCTTCAGCTACATTTCTACCATATTGTAAATTGAATTGTAAATCCTCATTTTTTTCACGCCAACGTAGACCCCTGTCGAGTCTCCCGTGGACCCCCGGAGGTCCACCTGGGCTACTTTAGGAACTAATGCACTAGACCAGTCAGATAATCAAGTCATAGAAAATAAATTATTATGTTAGGTGACTATTTTCACGATAAACTATCTCAAACTAATAATTATTAATTATCCTCGCTGAGTATTTTTGGGACTGGAAATTATATGAGCACAAATAATACATTTTACGGCTCGATTGACGCAGTGGCTTAAGCGATTGGTTTTCTACGGAACGTGTCCTAAATTCGATACACGCTCGGAACACTCACTGCCTGTTTTGTCTAGTGGTCGCAGGCGATTGTTGAGACAGAAATACAGAGTTCGATTACCAGGCTTAGAAAAGTTTTATTCATTTTCATCTGTATGGATTTTTTCAGTATCAGCCCGGTTTTTGGAGTTGTACTCACTAGATGACACTATGTCCACTCCCTATTACACGGGACTCAATAACGACGTCGGCACGATGTACGTGTAAAACAATACCTACACCTTTACCTAACCCTTTCGGGAACAGGAGTGATGTTTACAGGTAATCGTTTCTAGATCCTCCTATTTCAATTCGATATCTTAGCCGTACTACCTAACAAGTATGTACTTTTCATTAATTATGTAGACTCACAACGAAGTCCCTACTAACAGTTGTAGATTAGTTTTCACTCACAAAACGCTCAAAACTCCAACGAGTTTCGGAGAAGGGCAGAAACAAAGGGCATTTTCACATAACACTGAGACGAAAATTAAAATATCGAGGTCAGTGATGACATAAATTATAATTATTGAGATTTTCATACAAAAACACCAAATTTCTGACTTTTCCGGTAGATTTTCCAAAAAAAAATCTTTCATTCAAACCTTTTCCTGACAATTACAAACACAACAAAAAATTATTAACCAAATAGGTGCAGCCGTTCTGAAGTTATGCGCTAACATACATTTTTGGCAATTGATTTTTATTAATATAGATTTCTGGATTGATGCATAAAACAAAAAAATAAAGTTGAATTCGAACTTGTTTTTTCTCGATAACTGTACAGATAGGTAGGTAACATATTTTCAAGAAGATCAAAACGTATTTAATATCACGGGCTGTCTACTTTTCAGTAACATCAACGGTGTTATGATTGCCTAATATTAGCTACTCTCGAATTTCCACCATCTATATACAATGACGAAACCTTTCAAAAATTTTCTGAGGATTGTAAGATTTCTTCAACCTAGGAATCAAATTTGTAACCGCAATACTCAGCCGTAAACTGCCTAGACTGGACCGATGGGGTAATAGCTATAAAAACGATTATTATTATTATTATTATTATATTTTTTTCTAAGAAGCAAGCGTGCGGTTTTCTACGAACATAATTATGAATACGGTACTAAAACATGTAAAGAACGTGTCAAAGTAGTAGAAAATTTATATGTACGCGTTTAAAAGTGTGTCAGTCTTTGCATAAAGTTCCCTTCCAAAATCGAAATCTACCAGTTTGAAATATTTACTCGGGCCATAAATGTTTTTTTTAAATCCTGAGTCATCGTTTTGATCCGCAATAAATAAAAAGGTAAATAATCTTACACAAACGCCTTATTTTTATAAAACTGCTACATAATTATTATACTACTCGCAACCCGGCCCGGCTTCGCACGGGTGCAATTTACTTAAGAAAAAATTCGTACAAAAATATCATCCAAATTACCGACATATTTTTTCATACAAAACTAGTCCTGACAATCACGAACGCAATAAAAAAAAATCAGCAAAATCGGTTGTACCGTTCTCAAGTGATGCTCCGTCATACATGTGGCAATTTATTGTTGTCCTCCAGTCCAATTTTTGTCCTCCAGTGTGTTAATCTCGGATAAAACTATAAATTTCTGACAAACTGACAACCAGTCTAGCCTTAGAGTATCAGTGTCTCCCAGTAATTGGGTAGTGGAGGTCAGAAGGCAGTCGCTCCGTGCAAAATATTGATATTCAGCCGCAACTGG
Source organism: Shargacucullia verbasci (assembly GCA_947562105.1). NCBI lineage: Eukaryota > Metazoa > Arthropoda > Insecta > Lepidoptera > Noctuidae > Shargacucullia > Shargacucullia verbasci. The sequence continues at coordinate 5,399,132 of OX387306.1, forward strand.
TTAGATTGGAAGCCGACCCCAATGTAGTTGGGAAAGGCTAGGCAGAGGATGAGACTGAATATACGCACGCAACACAATAGAAATTGAACTGTCAACTAGCAACTGTCATGTGAACCAAAAGCCTTTATTATGAAAGATATTATTTACACTGCCTCATTAGTCTAGTGGTGGCAAGCGCGACTGCTAAGCGTGGGGTCCTAGGTCGAGCAAAGTGTTATTGAGGTTTTCCGTACGGAAATTCTCAGTAGCAGTGCGGAGTCTGGAACCGTCCCGGTATATTGCAATAGGCTTGCCCCCTGTTACATGGGACTCAATAGCGGCGGCATCGGCGAAATGTGAGTGCAAATGTACACCTCTGCCTAACCCTTTAGGGGATACAGGCGTGATGCTATGTTATTATTTATGAGTACTAGTAATGTACCCAAATATTTATTACTCTCAAATAAAAACCTAATAGGTTATAAACTACAGAAAAGGGATAAATAAAAGAATGGGTCTCAACCCTTTTCCACTCCACCGTACTCCGGCAAAATTTGCCCAATCTCGATTAGAATTAAAGTCAAGATACCAATCTCGACGATAATTCGTTCGAGATTATCTCGTGGTACGGCCAAAAGGACATAAAGTACCGTTGCCAAAAACACCAGCAGTATACGAGATGAAATGTTTATTCTTGTGTACGGTCAGCATATTCACCAAGAGTTATGTGTCTGTGTTTCTCAGCGCACTGTACATAAATCATGGATTAATTCTAGACTTGTCTAACAGACTGGGATGGGGTGATTGGATCGTTTTTGCCTAGACGAATAGACGAGACGATTTAGACAAAGACAATATTACATACTGTCTTCATTTTACAGCTATATAACGTATGTTGGATATAAAGGTCTTGATTCGCGACTTCAATTTTCGCACACTGGCATTTAAGCTGATGTATTTAACCTACATAACGCTGGCATACACCAATACGTGATCGCTTGTCTGCATAGGATTAATTGAGAAATTCTTGTTCTAGAAATAATCATAATAGATGCGCACAAAAGCATCGTTCAGAAACACACCAACGAAATAGGTTGAATGTGCTAATATTTTATAAGGCGCATCAGAAATACCGGCCTGTGCTATTCTAAAAAAAAAAAAACAATACACAATGTAAATTCGAAATTCAAATTGCAGTTCGATATTCATACCCGTACAAACTGATGTGAGATAATATCTCGCGTTATGATAAGTCAATAACCTTCCATTTCCGTATTTGAATTTGGAAACCGTCTGTTACTCCGTATTTCTCAGGGTCGTTCCACTGAACCCAATTTTCTGCACACAAACTTTCTAGAATATTATTCATTCGAGAATAATGCCAAGTCCCCATGTCGTGTAAGGAATACTACTGAGAGGACGGTTATTGGCACTAGCTTTTAGCGAATTAAATCACTCTAATCCATAGACTAATAATATCATAAGCCAAATTTTTACCATAAACTCTTAATTCCACAATTATGTGCAGGTTTATTTTCTGCGCTTATTAAAACGACATCATGGTACGAATTAACAAGCCACTTCATTAGCTAAGTGTAAGCCGCCGTAACTTTAAAATTATCACTGTTCCATGGATCCAAAAGTTGAATAGAATAAAGGAAAACACAAAAAATTTACTTATATATAAGATTCTAAAGATATCGATCGGGAGAACTTTGATGGCATTAAGATGAAAATGTTGGGACTTCGGAGGCAGAGGTCACAATATTGCACAAATGACAGACCATTAACCCGTCGCCAACTTGTCTAGACAAACAGTCATAATTATCTTGATCTGTCATCCCCAGATAAACATTATATTAATTTAGTTCCACTGAAAAGTCTAGAAACTCTATAGAGTTCTATTCTAGAAAAAAATATTTCATATCTTGAGAAGAAAATCAAATAGCCTATAACTTAGAAATATAATGAGAAAACTGACGAATTCCAAATTCAAATATTAAAGAAAAAAGTCTTTTTTTTTTGTTTGTCGTTTTTGATAAGTAAGGTTAAAAAGAAAAAGTAGATTTATTCTTATAGTACAACCTATTTTCATTCACACTTAAAATAGAAAATGTTATCGTATTACATCCAGCCCAACCTTAAAATGAGTGCCTAACAATAGATTACTAAAACAAATTTACCCACCTCTAGAAATTAACAAATGAAATGGACTTAACGTGATAAAACCTCATTATTCAAACACAAAGGTCGGAGACAGCCATTTGTTTCATAAATTTTGCAAAAATAATTGCGAACCGTTTCGTTTGATTTAAAACAAACAGAAAATTAAAATAGATGAATTATAACTCAATAGCTGCATTGTATTCTTCAATAAAGACAAGAAAGATACACATAGATTTTAATAGAAAAAATCCCAAGTACGTGTTCAGGACATCAAAGTCCTTACAATCGATTTGCACTCACAAATAAACGTAGACACAAGAAAAAAGAAAAACAAAGAGGTTAACTTACGGAATAGGCTGTATACGAATACTCGTGCGTATAAAAATCCAAATATCAAATGCACAACACGCACAAACCGATTCTAAATTCAAAATTACACTAGCACAGTAATGAATAGTGAAAGCGCGGGATTATTTGCGAAGAGGGAACGCGAGTGTATCGTGCAAGGGTGCGATGGCGACTGGGCTCAGTTTCGGGACCTACCATGAGCGCGTTTAGCTGAATTCGGTAAATATTTTTGATTATAAATGATTTTATGGGTGATGGGGTGAAAATAGGCTACAAGAGTATTATTTCATTACATGTAAGACATTGTTGTAATGATATATTGACACATTAAAACCATCTACTACATTCTACCACCGATGTTTAAATATACACTGTGTCTTACAACGAAATCTAAATTAATTGTCAACAATCGTGTTCGTCAAGCGTGTTGATTCTGTCAATCCATCGATGTCTCTATACATCTACGCAATTTGTGAAGTACTCCAGTCAAAATGTATTGTAATAGTTGAAAACGCGCAAGCGCGGCGTCTGAATTTTCGAGCGTCTTAGGTTCACGGTTCGATTCCCGGGTAAAGCAAAGTGTTTTTGAGTTTATCTGTTAGAAAATTGTCAACAGCCCGGAGTTTAAAATTTTATGCGACAACATTAGGCTCCGAAATTCTAAGTCTATGGGCTCACCGACTATTTCACAGGATTTAATGTGGGCGAACAATACAACTCTGCCTTTCTCTTCGGGGAATACAGGCGTGATATTATGTAATGATTATTCTTCTAAACGAATATCAGATTCTTTCCCCATTTCTTCCACTCAACAATAGTTTACAAGAACAGACATTCGTAACTCGCACTCTTTTGTTGTAATGCCGTCCCTCAATTAAATATGCAAGAACCACGGCAGCCATCTTGGGAGAACTCAAATGGGCATTTGGAACCGCTGTACTTATTTATTTATCTCCTGACTAACTTGCAACATGGTTTTCATGATGAGACAGATACTTTTGTCGTGTTTTCGATGAGGAAACCTTCAATTGGCTATAAAATAAAGGATAGTTTGAGATTTTTACATACCAAACGGTTAAACCACAGGTTAAACGCGCACTTCATAGAGGATCAAAATTTGATTATCACTTGCGAAAACATCGCGAGAAAACCTGAGAGTGTGTAGTCCAATCCAATCTGTACCAGGCCAACGACCGTCAGGCCTTCAACCCTCTTTGCAGATCCTGGCTTAGTTTTATTAGTAGGTGTTTCAGTCATAGGTTTGTGCCGAAACATAAAAAAGGTACCTACATACATACGTCAAGGTATTTAATTGATATGACGTAACTACGTACGTACTTTTTTAACATTAAGTATTGATTCAGACAGAATAATGATGAGTAAAAGGTATGAAACGATTAAATTATGTATGTTTTCTTTTGCTTTTAGGTCATATAACTTGTTAATTGTTACAGTGTTACATTATTTCGTCCATATTACACGTCTACTTTGAAGAAAAACTCACATGAAGAAAAGTAGAACAATAAATAAATTCAGCCTGCCCTGCAATCATTGGACAATATGTCCCATTGTTCAGCACAGGTCAGGCTTTAGCCTGCTATGCTGACGTGGTATGTTGGCGATATACACACACCATCGAAAAGTTTCTAACAAAATAACTCAATAACAGTATACCTGACCCTAAGATTGAACTCAAAATCTCACGAACGACAACCGCACTTGCGTCCACGAAACCAATGAGGTATAAATATTTATTTCAGGATTATTGGATGTACATATAACATCACAGACTTCGTTATTTTCATACATGCAGAAAGTTACTTACACATTGTGGGCACTCGTGGTTCGCAGTAGGTAATGTAATGACATTTCGCCCTTCCACCCTCTTATCTTTAAAGGTTTACGAACCCCCCATATTTGAGTTATTCAGTTTCATATTAGGAGACGGTAATACTTCTGGAATATCTCAAGTAGTTTTAGGAAAAGGGTTCTGTGTATTTCAATGAAAATATTAAAGGCAAAGTAAAATGTATTTTTCTGCTACACGCTAGTGTTTTGTAAAGGGTTAGGCAGGGACTGGGGTTCTATGCACAGTCAGCATCAAATATATGTACACATGGAGCAAAAAATTCATAACATTTTAATTACTATGTTGTTTTATGTATCCGCAGATACTATGTGTAAAATTAGTCTAGATTTCAATAACTATTTCCTCTACAAATCGCTTTTGAATTTCATTAAGTGTATACATCTCATTGATGCTGACTGTACATATTACAATGAAAATATTAAAGTAGTAGTAATATGTTCTTTGGTGCTGACTGCACTGAAGAACATATTATCATCACGCCTGTATATCGCAAGGGATTAAGTAGGGGACTCAGTACACCCACATTTCAGTTATGACGTTGAGTCTTAAAATAGGGAGCGAGACTATAATTGTCACCTACCAAAGTTCAGGCTGCTACCAAGAATTTCCTAAAAGAAAAACCCAGTCACTCTTTCCTAGAAATTTAAAATCATGCCTCGAGAGGGTAGGCAGTCACTACACGTCAATTGCCATAATCCACTCACACACATAAGTCACCATTTTGATTCATCCACATTTTACTAATGAAATAAGTCACAAAAATTAATAAATACCATAAATAACTCTCCGAAAATAAGCCGAAATCAGATGACAAATTCGATTACAGATAAATCTCGCAATAAGTGAAAATGTGGACACCGCAGATTTTATTTGACATATAATTGATGACGGTTCCCTACCAATGGTATTTTTAGGGTTCCTTTTCGTTAAAGGGATTATCGTGACTATGACGAGATATGTTTTCTGTGAGGACGCGAAATTCTTAGTGTTATTAAATAGATGAAAGTTATATATAGGTATTTATAAGTTTCCATGACGATAATAATCTGTCTTATTCTTAAAAAATCTTGCTTAGGCTGCTGAGCATGAGGTCCTGGATTCGATTCCCTTAACAGGCAGTGTTATTGGATATATCTGTAAGAAAATTTTCGGATATTAGAATTTTACCACGTAGATGGCAATAGACGCGAATAGACCCTCTGTTACATGGGACTTAACAACGGCATCGCTCCATCGAAAATGTAGATATATAATAACACCTCTACACCTTCGGACAATACAGGCGTTATGCTATGTTATGTGTAAAATACATCCTTTTATTTCTAAAACTAGCAAAACCTTTTATAGTACTATCTTGCAATTCAAACAATTTGCACTAATGTTACCATAAAGTCTAGACTTGTACAGTGTAGAAAACGGTTTATCCTAAGTTACTGTTATACCTTTTATGGGCTGCAGTCTGCAAATGACATGCCTACATAACTCTGCCGCCTCCTCCAGAGTTACCGCTTGAAGATTTGCTGCAAACTATCTTGTTGGTTAAAACTTAATTTGTATTATGTTTATTATTTTAACGATAGCTCGGTCGGTACAGTGATTAAGCGATTAGCTTTCTTGGCTACGTATCACGAGTTCGATTCTCAGACATTTTTGTGTGACCTAAAAATTGATATTTTTAAATGTAACCATATGAAATTTTGATTCTGATTTGATTTTTAATTAAACGTTGCCCTATACTAGGAATAATTCCTGTATCGTGGGTGCGTTTACAAACACAAATATTCACATAGACATACACCCAGACCCGAAACAACTATCTGTAGATCATACAAATATTTGTTCCGTGCGGGAATCTAACCCGCAACACGTAGAGCAGCAGTCGATCGCTCAAGCACTGCGCCAACCGTGTCGTCGAAACTTTTAGATTAATGTTAGTCAGTTGTACACACGAAACAGAAAAGAAATCATAGTGTGGGTCAACGTTTCCAAAAAAGAGAAGACAGTGTCTTCAGAAGTGCAATAACAGCCTTTTTATTGGTCTAGTAGTCACAAACGTAGCTGCTGAATATGAGGTCCTATGTTGAAGTCTTGTTATCGAGTCGTTTCTCCTTAAGGAAAGTGTCATTGAGCAATTATATTGATAAATTCTCTATAGCAGCCCGAAGATTTTAACTGAGCCCGGTTGATGGCTTTAGTGGGACAAGAGAGGACACGGTTCCACGGTTTCATGGTTGGCGCAGTGGCTAAGCGATTAGCTTTCTGCGCTACTTGTCCCGGGTTCGATCCCCGCACGGAACAAATATTTGTATGATCTACAGATAGTTGTTTCGGGTCTGGTTGTGTGTGCATGTGACATGTATGTTTGTAAACTGTACCCACGATACAGGAGAAATCCTAGTGTGGGGCTTTTTATTTTAAAGAATAAAAAGAATAGAGAACAACTAGTGGCTGCACAATAGTACAACTCTGTCCAACCCTTCGCAAAATACAGGTGTGATATTATCACGAACAATGCTATAACTTGGCAAAGCAATGAGACTTTATTTACTTACTCCTAAGCTAAGCAAGCTAAGCTTAAGTTAAATTAAACCATAAGCGTTAAGCGCTGGTTAAGTCTACTTCACAGTCCTTAACTTACAGAATCGTAGCCAGTTATGAGTTAATCTGAGATTAAAGAGCTGCGAGCGAATTTGAAAGTACATTGCTCACTAATCGCTAAGTTTTATGAGGAATGACTGCCTTATTTGTCTAGTGGTCGCAAGTTTGACTGCTAAGCGTGAGGTCATGGTTTTGATTCCCGGGTCGGGCAGTGTTATTGGATTTTTCCTGTATGGAAATTCTCAGTAGCAGCACGGAGTCTGGAACTGCCCAGTAGATGGCAATAGGCTCACCCCCTATTACATGGGATTCAATAACGACGTCGGCGAAATGTGGGTGGGTACAATGGTGCAGCTCTACCTAACCCTTCGCGGAATACAGGCGTGATGTTATGTTATGTTATGTTTTATGAGGAACTTGGTCAATTGTACAATGTATATATAGCAAGACTCTTAAATTGAAGAAATACAAGATATACACTGTGACATACTCAGAAGTTTATTTTTTTCCTGTAAACACTTCTAAAAATAGATGCTTTCTATCTTAAAAGAGAATTATATATCAAAAGATCTCAACAGCCAGTCATTTTCTACACTTTCCTTTAACATTTTATCTCAGTAATTGCGGGATACGCAAGCCCTCCATTCCTGTGACAAACATTTGTGTGAAAGATCCCATCCTACCAAATTACTTTATCCGGAAAACGCCGCCTGTGAATCATCCCTAGTATTTTGGGGTGATTGTACAGTCGGAGAAATAGACAGATGTACAAGATAATATGATATATATTAAGTTTTATAGTTCAACTATGAATTTTTAATACGTGCGCAATGTATATGCCCTAGTATGGCGAATCACACGGAACCATTTTTTATTCGTATAGCACGAGACTTTCGTTTGTTTCATAGTACCAATCTATCATCATTATAACATTTTATTGTACTTCTGTCTGTTCTTAAGTGAAACATAATATATACATTTTACTTACTACTTATGCTAATGTATAAATAAAAAACAAAAAACAAAACGTTACCTTATAAAAAACAAAAAATGAAAATCTATCTTAATCGAATACTTAGGCGTCAAAGTACTGCTCCACATCGCTGTCAACTGATAGCGTGCCTAGAAGACTGGCAGCATTACCACGTTGAATGGCAATGCTTATTCTTTGACCAAAGAACAAGCCACTATTTAGTACCAATCTTACTCCTAACTATATTATACAGGAAGATTTTTTTATCTCTTTCCAAATTTTTACAGGATGTTCTACCCATGAATATGAACAACTTTCACTATAGGATCAACTCTGAACTCACGAAAAAGAATCAGCTGTTTCATAATTTTTGCTCGAGTAGGTATTAAACTTTTGTACTTGTATATTTTTTTTTCGTCATTTCTGAGTTGTTCCCATAACCTATGGAAATTTGAAAAGTGATAAAAAAAAATCGTACTGTATATTATCTAGCTATAAATATTTGGCCTGGGAATCGAACCCAGGTCCAACAATAAACTCAATTGTAAATAGTATTGTGTATTACTCTGCTTAGCTGTGTGGGATCAAAGGGTAATGTGTAGGTATGCAAATGGTGGCCATTCGACTGGAATAATCCCCTAATCCTAATCAGGCCTAATGATACGCATGACAAGCGATGGTGTGGTAAACCTATTCGATTATCGATAGGAAATTGTGTGGTTATTACCGCTCTATATTGTTTACTAACTGGCGTTTTAACTACTCTATGATAATACATTTTTTTTCCAATACAATCTCTTTCTTCAATATATGTATATTTGTTTCGCCGATGCCGTTATTGAGTCCCATATAGTAGGAGGCGAGGCTATCGCCATCTACCGGGCATAGCCCCAGACTCCATCCTTCTATTGAGAATTTAAGCACAGAAAAACCTAGTAACAGTTTGCTAAACCCGGGAAACCAGGACCTCACGCTCAGCAGTCGTGCTTGTGACCACTACACCAATTAGGCAGTTTAAAGAGACCCTCGGCTCGTTGGTCAAGAGCAGAGGTTCCCAGACGTTTTTTTTCTCATAGACAACTTTCAAAATTTAGCTGGTTCCGGTGGACCCCCTGCAGCTACATTTCTACCATATTGTAAATTGAATTATAAACCCCCATATTTTTGTCACGCCAACGTAGATCCCCGTCGAGTCTCCCGTGGACCCCTGGGGGTCCACCTGGACCAGTTTGGGAACTAATGGTCTAGAGCCTATTTCTTTTTCTTATACTAGAAATATTAAGAAAAATATGTGTCAGCTTAACAGTTAAAACTTAAATTCTGACTTTTCGAATTCTTATGAAAATATATTCTCGGTAGTTTGTGTAGTCTCCTAACCCCCATTAAGCAATCCTGTTACACCATGGTCTTAATTTAACCGTTCTCAGTCTGACAAAATAAATCATGGCAGCATTACCAAAAATATCCAATTAATATCATAATCAATTTACACTCGGTAATATAGGCCCATTCCCGGCCATCGGACAATACACTCAATTATATGGAGAAGTGAGAAAATATTAATTCGCCTCTGGCCATGTCGTTCACAGAAAATGTTAAGGAGTCGTCCTCAGCTGGATGATGGATGGCTATGTTTGTTGTTGCCCAACAAGCATACTTAGGACTGATTTTTTTAATAGCTAGATAAACCTCAGATAAGTCCATACAAATAATAAATAAATTTATCCCATTAACGTCCCACTGCTGGGCAAGGATCTCTTCTCAGAATGAAAAGGGTAAGGCTTTAGTCCAACACGCTGGCCTAGTGCGGGTTGGCGGACTACACACACCATCGGGAACTTTACGGAACCTCTCAGGTGTGCAGGTTTCCTCACGATTTTTTTCTTTACCGTTAAGTAATAATCAAATATTGATCTCAAAGGTCATAGGTGGGGGCTAGGTTTGAACTCAGACCCTCCTGCATGGAAGGCAACCGTTCAACGGCTAGACTATCACTGCTATCATCATCATCATCATCATCAGCCATAAGAGGTACACTGCTGAACGAAGGCCTCCACCAGGGGGGTTGCCATAATCCCCACGCTTGGCAGGCGGCTTGGGGATCGTAGTGGCTCACCGATTAGTGAGAGGACGCTGGTGCCCATCCTCCAGTGTCTGGCCGCAGTTTTAGGACGTATCCATGTCCTACTGGGAATCACTGCTATAAGTCCATACAAAAACTGTTTTTTATTTCAAATGAACAGCTAGACAACTTTTAACTGGGTACTGAAAAATTGGGCCTTATTTAAATAGATATACGTTACGTTTTTCACCACAAATGAATAAAACAAATGAGCGTCATTGTACACTCCACCTCTTGTCAACTCCATCTTGTAAATTTAAACCACTTGAGATGGCGATGTCGGTGAGTTCCCGTGAGTTAAATGAGACACACCTCATCCATTCAGTTTAAAGCCCTCGCTTTATACGATTTAGATATCTCAATTACGTACGTCGTTCGCAAACATGACGACAATCCATTTCCCTTGATTTGTTAATCGAATTTTACGATTGCTTAGCTTCACGCCTGTGTACCCTGATGGGTTAAGCAGAGTACTTTTCGGCGACAGCGACTTTATAGGAGGCCAACCTATTGCCATCTACCGGCTACGGCTTCAAACTCTGGGCTGCTACTGAGAATTAGCAAATCCCAATGTCACTTCGCTTAACCTGGGAATCAAACCCAGGTCAGCAGCCGTACATCCAACCACTAAACCAATGATCAGTTTTACGTTAAATAGATTCTTATTATGATGAGAATTTAAATTATTTACTTATTGCATTACGAAAGGGCTACTCAAAACTAACGGATATTTAACCGATGTTTTAAAGTTAACAATTAATCGACCAATTATTAATTAATTATGAGAACAGTAGCAGTGATACCCGTTGAATGATCGCCTTTTATGCTTGAAGGCCTGAGTGCCATGACGCCCGGATCGATATAGGCATATTGTGAAGAAATCTGCACACACCTAGCCTCAATATATTGATAGTATGTGTAGTCCGCCAACCCACACCAGGCTAGCGTGGTGGACTAAGTTGTAACCACTCCTATTCTTAGAAGACCCCTGTGGCCATCAGTGGAACAGTAACGAGCTGAATTTATTATATCATATAATATATGACTCATCATGACAGAACCGACGTGGGAGGGACTCGTAGCTACATAGCTATCACGCTGATCGATCGATCTGTGTGCTTAAGCAGCGCTTGACGCGGTCAGTCCTTGGATGGGTGACCATTTTTCTCATAACGAGACCTCCGTGCCTCGGAAAGCACGTTAAGCAGTTGGTCCCGGGTGTCATACACAAAACCTATGACAGTCGTTACGGGTGTCATTAGCCCAAAAAGTCTGACAACCAGTCTGGCGGAAGTCAGAAGGTAGCCGCTTTGTGTAAAATACTGATATTTAACCGCAACTGGTTAGATTGGAAGCCGATACCAATGTTGTTGGGAAAAGGCTAGGCAGATGACATTTGACAAAAGCGAAGTGACACTAAACAGCGAATAACATATTAATGAATCAACAATTTCCTAATTACTATAACGACCTAAGATTAGAAAACTAGGCAAGTCTGCACCACCATGCTGTTCCATTCCATGTTCCACTCCATGTTGACCACATATTGTCAAAAAAGATTAAGATTCAGATCGTCAACCGCATTATAGTTTTCCATATCGTCGCTTAGGTAAAAATACCGCGCAAGTAAAACTTGATAAGTTTCAGAAGAGACATAAAATTGACTCGTTCACTTATGAAAATTTTCGTAAATGTGTAATATATACAAAAATATAATAGAATAGAAAGCCATACAATACAATACACTTAATTGCACACCCTTTACTCAATATTTTTCATAAGAAATAATTAGTTCTTTGTCCCATCTACTTGCACTAAGCAGTGATAGCCTAGCGGTTGAACGGTTGCCTTCCATGCAAGAGGGTCTGAGTCAAACCCGGCCCGCACCTCAGACTTTTCGGAATCATGTGCGAATCAGAATTTAATTATCTCTTACGTTTACGGTGAAGGAAAACATCGTGAGGACACCTGCACACCTGAGAGAGATCCATAAAGTTCTTGACGGAGTGTGTAGTCCACAAACCCGCACCGGGCCAGCGTGGTGGACTAAGGCCTAACCCTTCTCATTCTGAGAAGAGACCCTTGCCCAGCAAGTGGGACAGTAATGGGTTGAATTTATTATTATTATTGTCTCTTCTGAAAACTTATCAAATTTCACTTGTGCGATATTGTTAGCTACGCGACGATATGAGATCAAACGAGGTCGTCAAACGAAGTATGTCAAATAAAAAAAGAAAATAAGCCTTCACGTAATACAATAATACTCTTATATCTCCGAAAATAAAACGACGGCAACCTTCTTCTGACCCTAAACCATGGTTTACATAACCCATAACGCATTTAAACGGGGCATTAAAAACTCACAGTCATACATGAAACACACATTACGAGAAAATTCACATCTACGGCCAAGCGCGGCCAAATAAAATTATGATAGTACTGTCTAGCCGGTACTATGAAATGATAACGATAAATATCAACGATAAATCCCCTTTGTTGTATGTTACTGCAAAAATAAGATACCAGTTTTAAAAAAAAGGAGACAAAAAGTACATGTCTTGGGCATTCACCCTCGTTCGAGAAACCTCTCTGTAGAATGAAAAGTGTTAAAGTCTTAGTCCACCACGCTGGACTGCTGTTGATTCGCAGTCCACAACCAATAAAGAACTTTATGATTCCCTCTCAGGTTTGTAGGTTTCCTCACGATGTTTTCCTTTAACGCAAGTGATAGTCAAATTCTGTGTCTGATCCTGAGTTTTCGAATTCTTGTTTTAACTGTAACGTGGATGAATTTATTGCGATACGATTTGATAGAGGTTTCATTGTATCGTGGTACAGGTCGGGCGGGGGCGAATTCGCACTGGCGACGTGATGTCTGCGCGAAATATAGACTAATGAAAATTAACAACGGGATTTTTTTGATTATTTTTTGTACTACGTTTTTACTTTATGTGTTGGACTTAGTTTTGAACTAAAATGTGTCGTAAATGATTTTATTATTGAATAAAAAATCGTAATTGTTTTAATTTGTATCTACAGCCTTAAAGAAAAATGAAAAAATAACTGATAAGAATAGATTTTACACAAGCCACATAATATCAAATTCAATTTTGCAGTTATGGATGCGCAACTTTCAATTTTTCCTATATCGTAGGTACATTTTACACACATCTCACATGCACACACACCCAAACCCGAAACAACTATCTGTAGATCATACAAATATTTGTTCCGTGTGGGAATCAAACCCGCGACACAAAGCACAGTATAATCGGTAGCTGCAATACACAACTCTAAAAAAACACATCCTGTATTTGTATACAGGGTGAGACTCTGATAAGCACGCAGTTGGCTGTCCCTTCCAATAATAGAGCTCTAATGAATCGCCGCTTCGACACGAACGCATTTAAAATTCAAATTAAATTGGATGCGTGGATCAATTAATTTGTATTTAGGATTTCACATCTGTCTGGTTTTATCTATATGTCTGTTGTCGGTTCTGAAAACATAGAGGGGAATAATTTATTAGGTAATATTATAAATAAGCAATTCGGTTATTTTATTCGTCCTGTGAAAATGTTCCTATAATGTGTATGAGTAGATTGATATGGACCAATACAATTTTAAACTAAATACAATAACATTATTATGACTCTTTGTAAATTCTTTAGATAAGAATGAGACAACAGATACTTAAATTGGAAATTAATAACGCATCCAGATCTAAGTTACCTATATCATTTTTAGGAATCCTTCAAAATTATTTATCTCCACTAATTTGTTTTTCCTTTCTAAAAGACTCAAAGGTCTGTGACGATCGCCCGGAGACGGTTGCTAGGCAACGGGCGATCGTTCCCCCGACGCTGAGCAACGCTCCGATTTCGTTGCGTAGGTACCTATTTTGAATTTTTAAATGTACGCTCCGCACTTGTTTGGAAATATTCTGTTCTATAATTAAAATTGACGTTAGCTGTCAATACCGCCATTTTGTGCCGGGACGTGAAAATGGAATAAATTATTTTTTATTGGAGCCAAAAGAGCATCATGCATTTGATTGTTAACCAATAACATGTGTGGATATTTGACACGAGATCTTAATAAAATTTAATTTAGTGTAGTATTATAATAATATCCTCCTGACTGAATTTCGGTCACGGCGGCCAATCTCACCGGAGATTAGCCAACTACGCAGGAGATATTATAGAGCACAAGTGTGTGCGCAAACACAGGTGCTCCCTCTATTCCTTCACTCTGGTAGTCCGATGCACACGACCGGAGAGAGATCAGGCGCAGGACCAACAGCTTTACGTGCTTTCCGAGGCACGGTGTGTATTCTCATACTCAAAGACCCAGACCCGAAACAACTATCTGTAGATCATACAAATATTTGTTACGTGCGGGAATCGAACCCGCGACACGTAGCGCAGCAGTCGATCTCTCAACCACTGCTCTAACCATGCCGTGGTGTAGTATTTTTATCATAATAACACTCTTTACGTCCATATTTTAGGAGTACAAATATATGTATTTACGTAGTCTCATATTATTTAAATTTATTCCGTAGCATATTTTTTTAAGTTTAAACATGTAATATATTATATTCAAACTCTTAATGTTACATACTCCTTCATCCTTCATTTTCGTTAAGAAATAACGCTGAAAGCTATTTTTCTTTCTTCTATTTCCCCTTGATTAATTCGTCGCCCACTGTATGATATTTCAGCGTTTCCGGGGGAAAATAAGTCGTAATTTTGCAAATTTTGAAATATTTTATTTTATTTTCACGGCATAATGGGCGCAGCGGGTATTCGATGGGCCTACTATGCTTCGTGTAGTGTGTTTGATTCCCCGCAAATATGTATATGTACATATGTTTCTAGTCAGTGTAGAGAGGGGCAAAAGATTTTTTTTACGAATTAAAAAAAAAATTAAAAAAAATAATGTACAATATAATATTTTTTTTTTATTTCTTCTTCAATTTTCTTCTTGTACTGTTAACGACACTACAGTTTAATAAATTATATCTACTAATAAAAAAAAAAAAACATTTTTACTTTCTGCCATCAGCTTTATATATTTAATAAATGAATTGTAAAACTGTATATATATAAGACTGTATTTTGAAAACGTTTTCATCAATGCATGAAGTTGGCATCGATATTAACGTTTAGCCATTCGTCAAAAGCCCGAACGCATAACACTGACTTAGATAGCACTAATACTGGCAGCCACATAAATTCGCAAATGGTTCCGCATAAAATTCTGATTATAACCTTCTTTCTACGCTTTCTTTCTAAGGTGAAAAAATAATATCATTAAAAAAAATTCAACTTCGAATTTTCAATTACCCTTCAATAAATAGATTCTATATTCCAAATACTACATAAACCAAAGAAAATACTCTAACATGAAATTCACTCTCCAGATGTACATATTTTATATATAAATGAAGGCTTACTATCTTGCTGATCAGCTAATGGTATGCGATCACAGCCGACTATGAAGATCCTACCTCTATCTTCCATAGTTATGTGTCGTGTTCCGGTAAATTCACAGGCTGTTCCTGCCCTTCACTCAGAACTCAACTACTTCAACGGCTTGTTCACACATCCACACGTCATTGACAAACCGAATCGTGATATAAAATGATTCGTCATTGACGATTCGCGACATTTAGAACCGAATCGTGACTTTCACCCAGTCTTGAATTTACTGCCGAACAAGATGGACGATAATAATATCTACACTAAATATTTTGTTTTAATTTTTTCACGATCCGTCAATTGATTCGAAAGATCCGACAAACTATTCATCATTTCGGATTCGCATTTTTAGGACGTATTCGTGATTTTTCACGATTCGTAAGCGTGTGAATACGGCCTTAGGAGTTTAACTACCACTGAAAAAATAAAAACGAATCGTATTAAATCACGATCCGGTAAAAATAACGATTAGTTGATATGTGAACACAGCGTAACAATTGTTTCCAAGACGAGTGAAATTTCTACATGTAGTTTTCCTTTACAAGAGCTTTTGGGTATCCTATTGGACACCAATATAACTAAAACACTAACAAAAGAATATACAATAGCTTCGTTCGACACGGAATCCTAAAAATAAATTAACAATTTTTATGAAACACGCCAACTAAAATGGTTCCTTGTTCTTTTAATTCAATAGAAATTAATTAATTACTAAACATGGACGCGCATTGTAACGTTTACAGCGTCATATTAAAATATAGATATTTTTTAATTTCATTCTCATTTGTAAGTTAATTAAGATTTATGTTACTGATAAGGGGAAACGGAATTTTGACGTCACTACGCTCGATTGAAGGCACCTGACTGTATAATTACAATATTGCGATGATATTGGAATTGAAATTAAATTTCGGATCGAATAATAAACGGCTGGCTATTATTATATGGCTGATATTTACGTTTTAATTCTTATGCATTTATGGTTAGGGCCTAAAACAAATGAAAAACGTGATTATTCTTCCCTATTTTAATTAATTTTATTTACATTAGGTACATTACGCCTGTCAGTACCGTTTACACTGACATGGCAGATGATATAAGTGAGTCCCATGTATATTGCCATCTTCCGGGCACAATTCCAAATTCCGGACTGGTACTTGAATTTATTAACAGATAGACCTAATAATATTCTGTCCGACCCCGGAGTCTAACACAGAACCTCGCACTCAGCAGCCGCACCCGCAACCGCTTGATTAATGAAGCCATACATTTATAATATTTAGGGGTTATTCATTTTTTAGGGGACAACAAATAAGTTGTTTTCCCCTAAAATATTGTCCCCCGAACTTCACTATTTCTGTAGGACTTTATAGATTCCTCAATTAACTACACCGATATCCACTTAGTTACACTGAGAAGTTCTACTAAAGCAAATAATTTAATTCCCCTAGGAATGTTGTTCGGTTCAAAGGCAAAAGTCAAAGCTAAATCTAGACACGATGATAAAATACAGAATTATAAAAGTTGCCCCTACCTTGAAAAGGTTGGCCAACCCTGAGTAATGCTCTTTGTAACCCTTACAAATAAATGTAAGGGTTCTCTAGAGATTTTTATTGAATGAAATATATATAAGTACTTTTACCTTTTCATCTGGTATTAAATTTATCAATTTTTGTTTATTTATTTATTAAAATTAAAATAAGAACACAATTAGTCACATACACCGATTAATTTAACAATTGAAGAGCGTCTCTCTGATTTTCATTCATCAGCAAACATTTCCAGCCCTGGATACGCTTTCCAAGAACGCATAGAGCGTCTTCAACATAGATACTGTGGCACTGGCTTTGAATATAACTCTTATAGATTTGTACTATGTATATTGTTGTACAAGTGATCACAATCAATCACCAATATTAATTTCTCACTCCTGAAAACGTCACACCTCGAGATCCCTTCAAATACATGTTCTACACGTGCGAGTCCATAAGACCGGTACGGCAACGCGGTATCTCCAATGAGTTAAAACTGTTATCTCTTGAATCTACAGACTACCCGGTGCCGGATTAACCACGTAGCAAGAGTAGCAATTGCTATGGGCCCCGCGCTAAAGGGGGCCCCGCGTATCCAAACCCGACCACCTCCGCCTAGCGTTACACCTGTTTTCCCACTAAGACAATCCACGTCAGACAATCGGTCACCGATTATTTTGTTGGCGAAAATAAAACACAAAATTGCTAACAGTAAACGCAAAAGTTCTGCAAAAAGTCACTTTATACTTAAGAGCCCATAGCAGATCAAGGACCCCTCGAAATAATTTGCTACGTGCTAGCGGTAGCTGTAGCATCTTTTTTGGATAACGAAACGCAACTGTCTATCGGATTCTTTGGATGTTAGCTACTTTAACGTTAGCATGTTAGCAGGTTAGCAGGTTAGCAGGTTAGCACGTTAGCAGGTTAGCACGTTAGCACGTTAGCAGGTTAGCACATTAGCAGGTTTTTCAAATAACCTGCTAACCGTTATTATGACGATAGCTCGTTTCAATAACGTTTAAGTTGCGCAACGACCACCGCTACTACGTGCCCTGCGCTTGCTTAATTCGGCACTGAAACTACCTGATATGTATTTAAAGTGCGGAGTCTCCTTCATTGCTTTTTTCTTAACTTGACGTAGGTAATGTGCGTAATACATAAAAAATAAGTAATAAAAGTAGAACGTATAAATATAACAAAAATACAGAACTAAACAAAATACTATCTAGACAGAGGTGTCTCTGACTATTATATTATGCTTTCTTCGCGCAATACTCGATGCATTCTGACTAGGTCGACTTCAAAGTTATAATGTTATAGAGCGAGATGGTTCTATCTAGACTACTAGTGCAATGCGATGTTGCTTACTTTTTCTGTAACTGGCATTAGTCTAAGTTTATTATTTCAATTGGGTTTTAAGCACGCACGTTTATAAAGTTGAGATTCTCGGTGCACGCTTCCTTGTCCTCATCAGACCTCAATGTCATAAGAAAATATATGTCTCTTATATGTAACACACACTCCGAATTTCAGTTCAATTGAAATAGGGGAATGAAAAATTTGGAAAGAAATTAATTACTAATTTGGAAAGAACAGCATGATCCGTTAGCTTCGTTAGACATGATCGTATCCTATCCTACTAATCCTACTTAATATTATAAATGTGAAAGTTTGTGAGGATGGATGGATGGATTTTTTGTTACTGAATCACGCCAGAACGGCTGAACGGATCTGGATGAAATTTGGCACAGGCATAGATTATAGTCTGGAATAGCACGTAGACTACTTTCTATCCCGGAAAAATGTACGGGTTCGTAAACCAAGCGGGCGAAGCCGCGAGCGGATGCGAGTATATATGTACATATAAAACCTCTGTTTACCTGCATAGTCTATGCTTCATACTAAATTAAACAAATAACAACTCATTTGTTCGCGCGTGTTCGACCGTGCATTTTTATCCATTAAACATTATGTACATCTGGTTTTATTTGGATCAGAATTTGGTTATTACTTGTATTGACATAGAAGGAAACCTTGTGAGATAACTTGCAGAAATGAGAGGGCTGCGAAAAGTTTTTGGTGGTAATAATTGCCGACCGGCACCAAGCTAGCGTGGTGGACTACCGCCTAATGCTTCTCATTCTGACAAGAGGCCCATGTCCAGCAGTGGTACATTATTGAGATAATTTTATCATAGAAAAGCGACAGTCATATAGTTATTAACTCGCGGCTCAATCAAATAAACATTAAATATACAGGGTCACAGGTTCCTTTAGGATTATAGATGCATTCGTGATTATTATTTCATTATTAGACCAAGTTAAGATAGATTTAAATATAACATTACTACCCCGTATGCCTGTCTTTGTTTGACAGTACCTACAACTATTACATCGATAAATCTTTACTCTGCGTCTCCCGTTTCCACAGACGAAGACCCAGTCGCTCGCAAAATGATTACAATACATACACATATTCACAGCGTCGCGTACACACGCCTCTGACAGGTGGAAGTGGTGAAGGGAAAAGGGACATAAAACTAGTGACACAGTTATCATTGTCGTCTCGTATACTCGAAAAAGGTAGGTTTACCACCCCTGACAATGCCATAACAGCAAGTCTGCCTAACCTATGAACCAAAAGCGTTTAGGTTGCGTGTATTGTACAATTGCACATTTAGTACTACCTATTGTGTTATGTACATAATTACACAACATATTAGCAAGTATGTCCATGTAAATTAATACACAATTTGGAACATTCGGTCAAGGCATAAATATATTTGAATAGGTCATAAACGGTGTATTCGCAAATGACGCGCATTTGGGACGACACGTCTACATCGAATATAATTTAATGTGCTAGTATTCACTGCACAATTCGACCATGGACGTTTAACAACTATTATGAGTGCTATCAACAAAGTGCTAAAGTTCAATGGGGTGAAATGCCTCTTTTTAATGTCATATCAAAGGCAATAATATAGGACAGTGTTAGATAGAATAAAAAAAAGAAAAAATCGAATTTCCCATAAAGTCAGATTATCGCCAAAAATTAATAAGAACCTCATAACAGTATAATTGAATTATTAATAACACAATAATTAATTATAAATCTATAAACACCAAGATCTTTACTTTTCACTATCGTAGTGAGATTTCACACTCGATTAAACAAAACCGTGCAATCATTAACATTGATTATTTACGGTATTCACCGGTTTTTTATATATACTGAGCAAGGAGGTTTCGTCCATAGCGTTTCGTTGGGCTCACAGCAAAGATGAGGTGGATAATCCTCTTTTCCCTGTGCCTCGCTGTCGTGTTAGCTGCACCTGCTTCGGTAAGTTTAAAAATATATATTTCGCGCCAATTTTAGTGATAACAAATGACTGTACATTAATTATTTTGCCGCGAATAAAAGTTGACGTTAGTTTTGTTGCTAAACTATCAATATGAGGGACTGCAAGATTTTTGATCTGTATAGGAACATTAAAAATTATGCCAGAGGACCCAAATTAAACACAAAACGGAAAATTATAACAAGTGAGAATCCTAATTTCTATCATTCTGAGACTGTAGGTGCCTAAACACTTACTTGATAAGACAGTTCGATCCGCAAATAATTTCGACTTCATTGAAACTAGAACTGTGCTTGAACTAGTCTTAAACAAAGATACTGGCCGCAATTAATAATTTCTAGTAACACAGAGGTTGGTAAAATAATTTCTTTTTCCTTTAATGTTTTAGCCCGGCCAACAAAGTTTGGATGAACAGGTAAATTCATTGATATTTTTGATTATACATAATTCAGTAATCGAATCAGAAATGAGGAGATTCGCGGTGACCGACATAGCCCGAAAAATTGCTAATCTTAAGTAGCAGGCAGAACGGATGGTCGATGGGGCCATGAGCTTCTGGAATGGCGACCGCATACGGGACGACGCAACGTGAGAAGGCCCCGCACCAGGTGGAACAATGACCCGGTGAAGGTCGCTGCCAACCCGCTGGATGCGGGCGGCACAGGACCAGTCGATGTGGCGATGCTTGGGGAAGCCCTTGTCAAGCAGTGAACGTCTTTGATGATGAGGATCTTCCCATCAATGAATCTACCTTACGAAACCTTACGGTGGCTATGTGGTTGTCACTGTGGGCATGCCGATGGAGGGTAGGGGAGGCCTGCCACCATAAATTTAGTGCTATGTACTTTTTTCTTTAGAAATTCCTCATATGTCTCCCCGCTAGCTGATTACACGATACGCCCATAACAATGACTTCTTAGATAGATTGATAAATAATTTCAATGACATCATCATTGCCGTAGAAAGAAAATATTATGTAAATCTCAACTCTCGTTTCCCCAGAGGTTCGCAGGAGTTAAAAGACAACCCCCCAGCAATTAAGAAGCTTCCAAGTTGACACATAAATGGCTTATGTGATGGATATGATTTTAGCACTATTGCAAAGCTAAACTGAATTGAGAATATTTCTATAGCAAGATACTCCTGCTGAAAATGATGAACTAAAAAGAAGTATTCCAGAACATAATTTTAACGATCTTGAATCAATTTTGTTTACAGCAAGAGCTCCAAGCGCGTCGACGACTTCAAAGGCTTAGTTTAAAAGTATGCTCAACTTAAGTATTTATTATGTCATCTACTGTCTTTCTTTTATCTTCAATGGTAATAACACATGGTTGTAACAGCCTTCTATGGCCACCCTTCCATGTTTTTCCAGCAAACAGAATGCATATCACGAAATCATCAATTTTTGTACACTCGATTCTATTTCTCTCTCGGGATCTTCACAGGACACGGGGACAGAAAGCTGTGGTCGTTGTTTACCTACATTGCATAATATAGCTGGTACATAACTGCTTCATTGGTCTACTGACTGCGGGTCAGCTGACTGGTACTCTTCTCTTTACATGTCTATATCATCGTAGGCAAACCGGCAATGTTCTTAAAACTTAATTAGGTTTTTCTTTTTGTTCAATTTTCTCCATATTTCTGAGTCCTTTTTGATTGTCCTCAATCTGATTTTGGCAATCATTTTGTCCTTCACACAATGCCAGTGTTTATGTGGCGGTGACAGTGAAACTATCTCTCTTCTATTCGGGTCTTATAGGTCTAAGTTCCAATTACGGTACGTGACACTCGTAATATGAATCGGTTTGTACATTGCGCTGTACTATTTATTGGCTTTTTTCTGACTTCCTTCTATTTTATCTCAAGGCTCATATTAAAGGAAGCTATTAATCAAATAAACTGTTTCTGTGTCAACCTCTTATAATGAATTAATTTTTCCACGATTACATTGTAATTAATTCTTAGTCTTAATTCACTAATTTTTCTGTTCCATCAGCTGGTTGAGGATCGTGATGATGATGATGTAAGTTCTGTACAATTTGTTTTCTTAAGTTTCTAAAATGTTTAAAAAAATATATAAATGATCCTGGATTCGATAAGGAAGAACTTACATCAGTTACATCAAAGAAATCCAAAATAAACAATCTAGTTTCGATTCCAAAGAGATCCTAAAAATCAACTCATTAAAAAGGCTACAACATAACATCGGTGGAACAGTCAACTCTCTAATGTCAAGGAAAACTCGACTGCCTCCAATGAAAAATTCTTCGAATTTCTTAGTGTGAAACACTCAACAATCACAGAACTCTGAGCACCTACCATAGGAAAGACCTTGGTACCTACCATAGGAAAGACCTTGGTAAAAAGCAAATCAGCATATGGTTTGACAAGCGAACTTGTAGCTCACATGTACACAGTGTACGATCTACAATCTCCAGCAACATGTACTTAATCGACATTAGCTATCTAGTCACTTAATTAGTCAATGTTAATCCCATAAGTTTAATAAGGTTGGAATGACTTGTGCTCCAGTAGTTTCATTGGCGGTGCCTATACTTCACCTGGAACACAAATACTGGTGAAATATGTAGGACTGTAATACCACCCCAGTCGAGCTTGTAACGTGGATCTCTATTAGCACTGAAATAATATAAAGCTAATTGCACCGTTTGTCTGGTCAATGTGCTCGTGGTCCTTGTTGTAATCTGAGGGTAAGATAAAGTATTATTGAGATTGTTTATCTGAAAATTCTTAATAGAAACACCAGAGTTTGTAATTTTGGGTTAAACCAGTACACCTCTGGCCAACCGTTCAGAGAATACAGACGTGACGCTATGTTAAACTGTTTTTCAGGACCAACGTGATCGAGAAGACGATGACGACGACGATGACGATGATCTGGTAGTAAACCTCATTTTAAAGTGACCAAAGAGTCCTACACTTCCGACTTTGCAACAATACAATACAATACTCATACACTGCCACTAGTGTATTTACAATACAATACACATACAATATAAAATCGTTTATAATTGTATTTAATTTTATGTATTGTATTAATAATAACGTTAACTAACATTTTATATTTCTAACTTTCCATTCAAATTGTTTTTTTAATTTTTTTATTCATGAATTTATTAGAGTTATTTTTGTAGTTAACTCTTTTTTGACATAACTGACTGACATAGCCGTAACTGACCTACGAGAATAGAGTTCTTATGTGATCTAAGGTTTTGCTCTTAAGTTACCAGCGCGCGATGTGCCCGGCAGAGAGGCAAGCCTGTGCCGAACGGGAAAAGAGGTAATCTCAGTTTGACCACTGTTGACCTTAAATAAATCTTGATATTTACTAAAGAATCAGAGAAGTCTGGTGCACATTACTGATTATTCTGTTTAAGGATGCTTGTCAACTGAAATGAAAGCCGAGAAAAAATAACCAGTAATTTAGTTTAGACAAAAATGTATAACAAAATCGTGCGCGCGCGTTTTGGTCAACTCATATCGTTGACTTGCGCACATTATTTCGACGTTGTGATCGAAAAATACTCGTAAGAGACACTCAGGTCATAGATACTGAATTTTTATTGGTCATTATTTTTCCCTTTTGCTTCAGTGGATAGACAGCCTAATCATCTAATTGCACAGCAACCTATGTAAGGATTAACCGCTTTCAATTTAAAAAATTTCGCTTAAAGTTTCACTTAGCCTTCATTTTCAAAAGCTGTAAAAATCTAGATTCAATTTTCTTTTAATCCAGTATACCTATACGTTATTACGAGTAATACATGTTAGGTTCCCATAAATACATATAAAACATTTGACTAAAATATTTTAATATCATCCACGATATTATATGTATGTTCTGAGTGATTATTTGAACGTGAAATGAAAAAAGTCATAAAGTAAATAAACTATATAATAACTTATACATATAAAAACACTACATTTGGTTAAACATTCAACTAAATGACACAAAACCCACAGAAAAGTACTAAAATCTAACACAAAAGGAAAAATAAAATAAAAATATATATAAAAAATTATCACTACCAAAAGAACTATACTAAACTTTCCAAATCGTACCATAACTATCTGTTTGACTCCACAGAGACGAAACCGTAACGATGATGACGATGACAACGACCGTCGCAGCAAACGTGACAGACGGGAAAGACGGCTTGGACGTGAGCGAAACGATCGAAGATTACAACAAAGCCAGCGATCCAGACTAAACAACGATAGAAACGATGACGACCGGCGGGGTAATGACCGACGAGATGACGACCGACGCGGTAATGATCGACGAGATGACGACCGACGAGATGATGACCGGCGAGATGACGATCGACGAGATGATGACCGGCGAGATGATGACCGACTAGATGATGACCGGCGAGATGAAGACCGACGCGATGACGACAGATATGACACTGACAGACGCTGTGGCTGCAGTGTTGCCCGAGCAAGACGTAACAGAAATAACTTACGTTACAGATCTAATAACAATAGAAACAACAACGACAGAAGAAACCGGCGCGAGACCCGAAACAGATACAACAACGATCGACAGGATGATGACCGAGAAGATAACGATCGCCAAGATGATGACAGGTATGATAGCGATAGGCAAGATGACGACCGAAGAGATAATGATAGAAGCAACCAACGGGACAGATATGACAACGATAGACAGGATGACGACAGACGGGGAAATGATAGAAGTAACCAGCGTAACAGATACAACAACGACAGATATGATAACGATCGACAAGATGATGACAGACTGGATAACGATAGAAGGAATCAACGTAACAGATATAACAACGATCGAAATGACAACGACAGGCAAGATGATGACCGCAGAGATAGCAAAAACGACAATGACAGATATGACAACGATAGACAAGATGATGATAGACGTGACGACGATAGATATGACAACGACCGGCAAGATGATGACAGACGAGATACCGACAGACGAAACAGATATAATAACGACAGGCGCGTACGACGAAATAGATACAGCAACAACAGGCGGGATGATGACCGTCAAGATGATGACCGACGAGACAGATATGAAGACAGAGAGGACAATGATCGGCAAGATGACGACCGACAGGATGACGACCGGCAGGATGATGACCGGCAGGATGACGACAGAAGAGAAAGCAACAGGCGAGCTAGGAGAGAACGGCAAGCTAAGCGAGAGAGACAAGACAGAAGAGAACGTAATTATCAAGACAGAAATGATGATGATAGGAATGATAATGACAGGAGGAATCCACAGGATGACAGGAGAGAACAAGACGACAGACGTGATGTGAGTTCTATTTCATTATTCACCTCTTGTTAAAAACAGAGGTATCCATTATTTTATTTGTAGTAGTTTATACGTAACGTAATACTATTTACTAACTGGCAAAGTTTAGTTGATGAAACAAACAGTGTCTGATTAAACAAGCGCGGGGCCCGTAGCAAATTCTATCGAGGGGCCCTTGATCTGCTATGGGCTCTTAAGTATAAAGTGACTTTTTGTAGAACTTGTGCGTTTATGGTACGACATTTTGGTGACATCAAATAAATTCAATATATGTCTAAATAAGTTTCACTTTGGGTTTGGATACGCGGGGCCCGTAGCAATTGCTACTCTTGCCACGTGGTATCTTTGGAAACAAATATCATGTTCTTTATTATATAAATATCAATATATTACCGATACGACGGACAATAAATCAACACCATTCAGTCATCAGTTAAAAAGTTTTAGTAACTAGCATTTATAATTAAAACTCCTTTTTTTAACGCTTTTATTCTAAACTTTAACTCTGCTCTTGAACATATTCAAATTCCTCGAATGGATGCATTAGTGATTAAATATATTTAATGTATTTAAATATTTACAGGACGACAGACGAGACAGGGCGCGTGAAAACCTTGTAAGTTCGATAACTTTTTTTATAATTACAACAGCTGAGCCTATGACGACTATTCTGCAGGTTTTTTAAGGCTCAGCAAAATTATTCAATTATTGTGAAACAAGTGTCGTAATCATATTATCCATGACAATCAAAGTACTTACAATAGCGTGAAAAACTCAATTTCGAAACTGAAAAATTCAAAATAATTGTAACTTTAAATACTTTAGGTAGACAAGTTGTTTTGCAGTTCTTTATCACACATATTTATAAAAAAATATGATTAAAAAGTGTTTCCTTACTTTTTCAGAGGAACGACGACCGCGAGGATGATGATGATGATGATGAAAACGCATTGAGGGTAAATATCTTGAAGTCGCCTTCGAAGGCTCCTATGTTCTCAATTTCCTTGCTTGTTTGGGAATGACAGAAAATAATTTAATATTTTTAATTTTATTGGCTCCAGTTCAAAATAAATCATCATTTCAACGTACATTGCTCCATTCGTATACAAGACTTCAATCAATGCATTGTTAACTATCAATGTACGTTGAAAATATAACATCTTTGACCATTGTGTACACGAGCCAATCGAGCCACCATCCATTTGTCTATAGTGCGTACAAAAACCGTATTAGTAAAACCGAATTTAGTAAATCCGGTGTTGTTAAAATAGATATTAGACTTTTGGATTACAGAGTTCTCAGTTGGACATCCTCGCTAAGCATGTGGACGAACTATCATCAGTTAGTAATAATATTTTAATACTATAATTTTGTCTTATTGACTAACTAGAAATCTTTCACTTATTTAATCTGAATGTATCTACCTCTTGTAACATTTTATTAAATAAATATTTCTTGTATTAATTCGTTTATGTTTTAGTATTGCTGTTAATAATTTATTTGTGTGGGTTTTTGTAAAGCTTGTAATTTGAATTGATACCACAATGTAAGGGCTTAGTATGGAGGAAATAGTACTCCATTTAACGTAGTTTCCCAACATGGTGAACCTTTTGCGTCAATTCAGAGTGACCGATCTAATTGACGTTTTATTAAAGACCTTTTACAGAACTAGTACTAGTTACTATATCTCGCTAAGTAAAATTTCCTGTTCACACAAAAGGGAATATACCTAAAATATATTATAACATATAAAAATATAATTATTAGTATACCTATGTTTTTGTTCGCTTTAGAAATATGGAGGTCAAGGCGTAAGTAATGATCATTTTAATTTTAATTTGTTAAAAATAACTATTATTGATATTCTTAAATAGACTTATGGTCAGTAAGACATAATCAGTTACCATAATCACATATAACCATTAAAATCAATGGAGGATTATTAAAATATTTAAAACAATCCGAATCTGAAATAATAAAACCACAAAATGATTTTCTTTTCTTTTGATCCTTTTAAATTTTTAATTTTTGCAGACGCTTAAAGTTTCTTACGTAAGCATTGCCTTATATTTTAGCACTTAACTATATATCTGATTTTAGAATTTATCGGTTAATTAAATACGCGATAATTTTCTGTCTTTTCTAGAACCCACCACTCAGCTTTGCCGTATGTACCATTTGAGACATTGATATTGCTATTATTTTTCTTTCTTTTTCTTAACAACCATAATGTTAAATTTTCAGCGATCCTCTGGAGTTCATAACTTAGGCGTGAGTAAACATATTTTTGACTTAATTATTTACTATTATTTATCCTTTTAAGAGGGATTAGAAGAGAAATTAGCTGACTGTTTAGAATTTCAAGACCCATTCAACAGAATAATTGAAATGTAATGTACGTTATTTAAACAATGATTGTACTTAGGATAACGAACATCTTCTCCAAATTAAAAAATATTTGGCTGCTTTGCGATGAACTTGGAATCACTAAAACAAAGCGCGGTGTCGAGTCAGGTAGTGGCCGAGTCGCGTTATTACTATAACGGGTTTTAATATAAATTTTTGAAATAAACACGTACTTTATTTGGAAGAGTTTGTTATCATGAATACAATCATAGATATAAAAGTTGATCATTACCAGTCACCCTATATAATAAATTATTTTGATATAAACAAGTGTTATACATAATTACATATATTATTATAAGCATTATTCATTTCAGGACCTTAACTTTAAATATGTAAGTAAAAAAAATACAGTCAGACATCGAAGTTATCCGGTACGCGCTGCCTATTATGATCACGTAAATCAGGATAAGAAGAAAGTTCTAAGCTGTCAAAATATTGGACAACATCGAAAATCAGAAAACACGTAATTCTTTTTATAAATGGTTTAACTGTTTTGTTTGTATATAGATTGCACCATATATGAAAGCCTTGGAGCGATATAGAGAGGTAAAAAGAAAATAATATTTTTGATTTTAATGGCCAAGAGTTTGCAGACCAACAGCCAAATATTTTTGTAAGTCTACACGGGAGCATTAGAAAGCATAATACACAGCAGCGCAGAATTTATGGGAGAAGCATTAAATTCATTCAACATTGGTTTATGCCTTCTTCTGGTAGATAAAAGCTGACGAAGGTAAATTGTCTACATAGGGAAGCTTGTGAGTTCAATTCCCGTTGCTGCGGTAGCCTAACTGAGAAACTAACTTATCAAACGAAAGAGAAGCAACAATAGGAAGGAAAAATTATTATTATTATGACTAGTAAACGTGATGATGATAAAACGTATGTTACTATAAACATAATAACTGTATGAAGTGTCACAAACCTATGTTGTATACTTTCCTTGTTCTAAAAAACATTAAGTATTTTGATTTTTTATTAGCCACAATTACATAGTCGCGGTGATAGTGTAAGTAAAAGATTTATATATCAAGAATAACTTATAATACACCAGTATTACAGAAAATAATTACCACTGTTAGTGCATTTTCAATGCCCATTGACAGAAAACTAACTTGTCAATAATATGTCTTGTATACGAATGGAGCAATGGATATCGAAGTGTCGCTAACAAGTCCTACTGTACACAAAAACTTAGGAATAAATGCAACAGTATTTTTTATTAGACATATTGTAATGTGTTTATAGGAGGTTTATTGTAAAAGAGTAGATTTTAAATTCCGAAATTTTCTTTTTATTCAGCTTCAACGATCGTCGTATAGACTCAACGCGCCGGCCAATAATGTAAGTATCAAAGAGTTAATATTTCTTTCCAAACATCCGCCAGTGGCGGGACCTGTGTAGTGTTGCTACACTGCATAGTATTTTTCATTCATCCAACCGAGGGATCGGAGTGTGTACTATATAAGAAAGACTGTTCAAACACTTAATACTATTGTTTCTTTTTAGTATTTATCCCTCGGTTACAATCCTTTATACCTGAAAAGGATCGTGAGTATCACAGTAAAATAATTTAAAAGTACTGAAGATGTACTCTGGCACATATAAATTAATGGTTTTTTTTTCTTTTCCTAAAGCTTAACTTACTGGTCTTCTCCTCTTTTTCCTACGTTGATCCCTCATTTCCTTGAAAACCGTGATGACAGTGTCAGGATTTCTATTCTATTTTTCTGCGATATGTTTTCTTTTACTTCTCCTTAAATTTTTCCACTTATAGACAGTTTTTCGAACGACATACAATTGACCAGTACATTGACCTGTAATAACATAGAATCACGCCTGTATTCCCCAATTATTTAATTAGAAGTATAGCCTTGTTCACCCACATTTCACCGATGCCTTTGTTAGGTATGTCATATGGATTAGTGGGTTTTTTAGAACAAGTTCGAAACTCCTGGGTGCTAGTCAAATTTTTTAACAGCAATACCACCCTATTACTCAGAGATGCCGTACTGTAAGCTTAGATAAGCGGTCTGACTTTTTTGGCTGCTGACACATATATAACGACTGTCTTAAGTATTCGTATAACACCTGGAACCAACTGCTTAGCGTGCTTGCTTTGCTCTGAGACACAAAGGTATCTCGACGAGTATAGAAACAAACAGCAAGCGCTGCTCAATTTAGTTGTTTGTTAAAGTATTTTATGTAATAGCTCATCAGCCACTTTTTTACCTTTTCAGAGACAGTCGCGCTATCTCCGTGAAAGTGACGATGATCAAAAGAAATGATATCCTCGAAAATTTAGAAAAATGTGATTTACACGACCACTTACAACTCTCAGATGGACACGATATGGAAATTTGCTTATTTTTGTTAAAACATTAATGCCTCTATTTATGAATAAAGAGCATAGCTGCAGCAGAAGTGTTATTTTATTTTCTTCAATCATCATCAGCTCGTAAAAAAATGTCCACTGGTGAATATGGGTTTTTCATTTCAATTATAAAGGACCTATCTATCTAGCAGTTAATGACTTTCTTCTCTAGCAGCTAATGAGTCTGATGAACGATGACGTGACTGGAGATGGTATACCAAAATATAATTCGTTGTGACAGTAGGTACGCTCTTGGGTGGCGTGCAATTTAATTGTCTGGCACGGTTGGCGTAATGGCATTGCGGGTTTGATTCCCGCATGCTACAAATAATTGTTTAACCTACAAGTAATTGTTCCGGGTCTAGTCGTGTGTCCATGTGTATGCGCTATAATGACGTATATGTAAATAATAGTTGCAAATGGCGTCTACTAAAAGAATAGAGGATACGCGTATTAAAAATATTGCTCGCCTTATAATATATTTAAAATAACAATATTTCATCCCTAGAACAAACCCTTTAAATTATTGCTGAATTCCAACTACGTATTATACCTATTTAGAGAAAACCGTACTTTACCGAAAAAAGGTCCATCTACTCACTAAATCATCACTAAACAGTCTATGAAAAATTGAGCTTATGAGCATAAATAAATGGTCATGCTATCTCTTTTACTCTCAAATAGTAGAGAGAGAATAATGCACCTAGCTTATGCTAAATGTCAATGAAGTGTAAAACTCTGAAAAGTAAAGTGAATGCTTAAACCTCAGATAGAGAATAGTAGGTAGATGTAGCATAATAAGTTGAACAATTTATTCATACTCAACACTCTTCGTTCTAATATCAGTTTATGTGTGAAAGAAAGAGAAAGCAGGAGCCGTTTATGCACGTCTTGAATCAGTGCGCGCCACCAGCCGTGGGCAGCCATATTTGTTGTTAACCAGCTGGTTAACAATGTGTCGTTACGATAATCGGACTTTTTAGTGGTTTTCTTCTCGATTTTGAAGTTTTCCTTACTGTGGATATATTATAAATTAGTTATGGCGTGTAATGTTCCCGGTTGTATTAGCCGAGCGGGTATATTGACTGAAAATAATGCAAAATTATCTTTGCATAGGCAAGTCGAATTCATGTTTATTGAACTTTACGAAGCAAACTTGTAAATCTTGCTTTTTATTCTCACTTAAAATAAAAGTAATACATGTGTTTAGTGCGTACACAGTTTCATTATGATTCTAGCTGTTAGTGTTTAACAAAAAACATTAAAAAGTTTGACTCGGTATGTATGTATGACATTTCACCTACTTTATAGTGTTGTGAATCAGAATCAGAATATTTATCGATAATTTTAATATTTTGTTAGAGTGGATGTTTTCTTGATTATATAAAATAAAATTTATTTTGGTCATTTTTAAACTGGTGACAGTCAGAATAAGAGTTGTTAATTCAAATTTAAAAATGGTAGCTCTTTTCCATTTCTCATTTGTATTTCGGTTGTGAAATTTTCCAGAAAGTGCGTCGAGTTGAGCTTTAAGTTAAAATAAAAAGTGATTAACATATTTGACTTGTTTTATTTCACATTTCTATGAAAGACTAGCCTACATGTATAAGTCAACCTCATATCAATGGTAACAAAACTAGTAAAAGCAGATCCTTTCCTCTGTAACACTGTCCGCTGAAAATGGTTTTGTTACCTTTGATATGCGGTTGCACCAATGAATGTCCCATCCAGTACCTAAAATATACCACCAATACCACTATCTATAACTAGATATAGGCTGATTAGTTCGGAAACAAATTGTAGACGGCGCCACTGCGCTTGTTTACATAAAAATACCGCAAGAGGGCTCTCTTTACCCAGTATCTTATACTTTTTGGGTAAAAAATTATAATTTATGGTATCTTTTCAAAAAAGAATTTCACTGAATACATAAATTGCATAAATAGATGCAGCTTGATAGCTTGAACTCTAATCCGTGCTACAGGCTATTCAATCTGTAGAATCAATTTGTGAAGTCGAAATTGAACTAACCCGACTCACGATCACGAATCAACCGGTCTCAAAATTTCATTTAGATGACATTAACTAAAGTGCTAACAAAACCGCAGGCCGAAGTTATTATTGAAATTATACGTAATTTCTGAACGTAATTTAATCTTTTGGTATTGGCTTTACGATTTTTATCGATACCGACAAAAATCCTTTAAAAATGAACATCGCTATTGATCAGTATAAATATAGTTAGGATTGTATAGTCAAAATGGAGACATTGCGTTTGTTTCGCATATCCTGAGCCACTATCACTATCTCTTTCTGTTATATGTCATTTTTTTGTGTTGCGAAGGAAATAGTGATATGTCTCCGGCTCTTGCTTAATATAATCTATCTACCTACTATCCTCTATCTGAGGCTTAAACTGTCAAAAGGCGTGTTTGGCATTGCGAATTGCAATCTCCTCGATTATTTTATTTAAATAAAAATAAGTATAAATTGAATTATACAATTCATAAAAATGTCCAGTAGTATAAATCAGAAAGCATATTTGCAAAAATATCTTGGCGGGCCATCAGGAGACAAAAAGAAAAAGAAGAAAAAAGCCATCAAAGGCACGGGGTAAGAAAACCATTTTGTAATAAACATTTTCATATAAAACGTAAATAATCCGATGCTTAAATACTTTTGATCGGTGGATTAACACATCAATATAGATTTTCAGGCTTAACCTCACAAAAATCTCTTTATTCGGTGACAAATGCCTCAGAATAACACTTTCCCTCCTGAACGACATCATCAGTAGAATAAGTCTAAGCTACCTTAGTAGATAGCCTAAGTTTGGTAAACCAGGTCAGTGGTGGACTTAAGATTTTATTTTCATTCTGAGATGTGTGTAACCACCAGTGGGACAGGCATGGGCTAAATAATTAACCTTAAAATATCAAGTTTATAGACACAATAACATAACAATGAATGAAAGAAAGTTGATCAAGAAAGAGTACAAAAGTTTTTGAGGTGTAACTAAAATTCTTCATTCTTCATCGGCAAACTGAAAAAAGTATTGTGTAGTGTGTAGCTGTCAATGTTTCAACACTGTATTGTCTATGCTGTTTTGAGGTAGCAAATGAAAGTATATTTGCTAATAATATACTAACACTCAAGTTCACTAACATTTGAATAGGGGGTTTCATCTTTTTTTTTTTTTTTGTCTTTGTCCCACACCAGAATTTCTGTGTCATGGGTACACTTTACAAACATACATGTCATATGCACACACAACCAGACCCAAAACAACCATCTGTAGATCAAACAAATATTTGTTCTATGTGGGGTTTGAACGAAACTTTACCGTTTCACATGAACTTTTATTGAGATAAATGGTCTAATTATATTGGGACAATGACATGGTTTTACAGTTTCAGTGTCTCTCTAGAGAGACACTGACGGTAGTATACAAATAGTTTGGCTGATGCATTACTGGATAGTATTCCCGTTAACTTTCCAACAAAGATAAATATGTTTGTGTTGGGACTAGAGTCATGTAAACAATGCAATGTGAAGTAATCAACCACACAAACTCTCGATTGACAGTCCCAACTCCCTAACCATTGAGCAATTGTCACTTCTATGACATACTTGTGAATAGATGTGCTGGTCCGATTATAGCTGCTATGACTATGTTGACAAAATTTAGTGTCAAATTTTGTAATTATGCTTGTTCAGTTCAGTTTAAAACTTTGTTCTAAACATAGTTCGCATATAATTTTTCGAGGACGATGTACAATGTGTGATATACAATTATAAAATATTATTAGAAATTCTGAATTTATAAAAGTAACCATGAAGTTTCTTTCCCATGGTTATGAAAAGTCGACAATTGAAATGTGGCACCCAGAAACTATTATGTGGACACAAATAAAGACATAGCCTTTTCATTGATATTGTTTTAATTTTCAGATTAAGAATAATAGATGATGACATTGACCTGTCAAAGCTACGTCCCCTAGATGGTGATGAGCTGGATGTACTGGATCAGGGCGAGGATGCCCCACAAATAGCTGGCATCATTGATGAGAGACCCGAGGAAGTCAGAAAGGCAGAACAGTTTAGCAGCAGCTCAAAATGGAGAGTGGTTAATCAGGTATGCTAGATGCAATGAATTTAGAAAGTCGCAGATTTAAATTTTAACTACAGCAATCAGTACTCTTATATGTTGCATTTCTCCTGTCTCATGACTATAGAATCTTCTATTTATCGATATAGAATTCATGTTTGAATTCTATATGTAAATATATCTAATACCACTCAAACATCCAAAAGTTAGAAATACTGATTCTGTGTAGCCTAATGTGGCTAATTGGGTGAATCAAGCCCTTTGTGACTGCTTTGCCTGAACCCATATTAATAAAATAATAATACAATGCAATACCAAGGAATTTATAAGATATTTATCCACAGGATGATGGCTTCAACAGTAAATTAGAAATAGAAGAAATAAAAAGTGACATCAAACAGTCGGAGAAGGAGAATGAACTTATATTTGGAAAAATGTACAGTGACTCAGAAGATGAGAAGAAAAATGATTCAGATCTCTCTCCGCCAAGAAAACAGACAAATGAAAACCAAAAAACAAGTTCTAAACCATCCAAAAAACACGACAGTGATAGTGATTTTAGTCCTCCCAGAAAAAATAATGTTAAATCCCCTAAAAGAACAAATAATGATAATTCCCCTAAAAGAAAATATTGTGATAGGTCCCCTCAAAGAAGAAGAGATAATAACGATAAATCTCCTAAAAGAAAAAGAGATAGGTCCCCAAAAAGAACAAATAATGATAGGTCCCCAAAAAGAACAAATAATGATAGGTCCCCAAAAAGAACAAGAGACGATAAATCGCCGAAAAGGAAGAAAGATGATAGATCTCCTAAAAGAGACAAAACTCGCAAAAATGACTCTGTCACATCTCCCCCTAGAACTGAAAAGCCTCGAGAGAGAGTCCGCAAACCTAGCCGATGGGGAGAATTTAGCCCAGAATCTAGATCGCAACCTATAAGGGTAGACCATTCCCCAAAAAGAACAGATGAAAGAAATTCGTCAATACCAAGGAAATCCAGAAAAGATTCGCCTAATAGAAGATCAAGGAGTCCTGATGCATCTCCTCCTAGAAAATCAAAGAAGAATTATGATTCTGATCAATCTCCACCGAGAAAAACTAAGAAAAATACTGATTCCTCACCTAGAAAATCCAAAAAGCATTACGATTCAGATTTGTCACCGCCAAGAAAATCTAAAGGGGATATGAAAAAGCGTAACAGGTCACCAGAATCTTCATCGCCATCTAAAAAACGGAGGCAGTCTCCACAAAGACACAACAAAGATAAAAATAACAGACAGCCAACAAGTTCTAGGCACGACAAAACTCAGAAATACACACATTCCTCAGATTCCGATTTGTCCCCACCCAGAAAAAATAAGGGGCAGAAATCAGTGTCTCCACCAAGAAAGTCAAATAATAAAAGAAAATTTAATAGTGACTCTGACCAATCTCCTAGGAGAGAAAAGGACAGGAATATCTCTGAAAGAGATAGAAGTAGAAAGGGGAATAATAGTCCACCGCCATCTAACAAGAAAATGGCCAAAACATTAGAAGGCAAATTGGCTGGTTTGCAAGATGCAAGACAGTTGAGGCAAGAGAATGAAAACTTTAGGAAGAGAGAAGATGATGTTTTTAACAAAATGACAGATGAAGTATCAGGAAGGAATGCTCAAGTTGTATCCCGAAAAAGTGAGTATATACTCATTGCTATTTAAAATGCTAGCTTTAAGGCATCCTAATAAAATAAGGACTGCTTACTACTAGGATGTATTAGGAATGTAAGACTAATTTTCAATTATTTATAGGCAAAAGAGAAACATCAGAGGACAGACAAAAACAAAAAGAGAAGGCAGAGAGACAAAAGGAATTGGATGAAAAATATAAGAAATGGAGTAAAGGGTAAGTCCATTCAAACCTTATATTACCTACATTCATTATCACTTTAACATTGAATCATTTGCCTAGTCTTCCCAAATGTGAGGTCAGCTCCCAGTCTAACAAGATAAGACTGAATACCTTACTTATGTACTTCGGTGCTCCGCCATTTATCCCATGTTTTTATTAATATTTTTTTCAAATATGGCAGTATTTTTACAGCTATTTTAAAAGAATATGAAATACTCCACCATTCTTAGAGCGATCGTTGAATGTTCTGATAAGTCTATCCTAAAACAAAGAATACGTATAATGTATTATAGTAGATGAAAGAATTTGTATTCCCACTAGCGTAGTTATAAGACATTTTACTAACAAATACATCTTTCTACATATTTCTTTGAATTGGGGTTCAAGGAAATAGCCTCCACGAGTGACGAAATCTGAGGGTCGTCTTGCGCACCTTAGACTTATCTTAACTCTTCGGCATGACCGACTCAACTGAAGACCAATTATCAATTCATTATTATTTTTAAACTATATCTATACCGAATTACAGGATAAAACAACTAGAGGAGCAAGAGGCTCGCGTACAAGACTTTCTGCACGAGTCTGCCAAACCTCTGGCGCGACTGCGTGACGACAGAGACCTGGAGGATAACCTGCGCCAGGTGGAGAGGGCAGGGGACCCCATGCTCAACTATATACGGGACAAGAAACGGGAAAGGGGGGAACTCGGCCCTGGTAAGTGTCAAATCATTTATTTTACTAATATATGTAGATATTATTTTGTATTGTATTACAATATTTAGTATTAATTATTATTTATATCTGGCATTTTCACAACTATGTTGTATGCGGCTGAATATCAGAATTTTACACGGAGCTACTGCCATCTGCACTCACGGCCAGCTACTTTGAGTGCTAGCGAAAAGCTCAGTTAATAATGAAGCTATGACAGAAATACTAAATATTGCTACAATGCGCACGCGTCACCTTTATTTATATACAATAAATAAAGGTGTGTTTTACTCGGAAACTCGGTGATCGAAGATGACCCGGACGGCTTATAGCCCAGCCAGACATAATATTGTCTCCATTTTCTTAAATTCTTAGGACAAAACATAACACGGTTTAAAAATAATTGCAATCGATTCTGTAACTTCCAGTTTCTCTTGAATCAGATCAATATTTGATCTAATAAATCACATCTTTTCAGAAAAACCGACCTACAAAGGCCAGTTTCCTCCGAACCGGTTTAACATTCGACCTGGCTACCGCTGGGACGGAGTAGACCGCTCCAACGGCTACGAAAAGAAATTCTTTGATCAACAGAGCAAACGCAAGGCTCAAGAGGAAGAGGCTTATAAGTGGAGCACAGAAGACTTGTAAATTGTAGTCTATTCATATGGGTATAATGATGAATTTAACATTACAGAAATCTTATGATGTTGTGTAGTCTGTAGTAATGTACGTAAAATATTGTAAATATTTTTTTATAGTAATAAAGTTGGTGATACATGTGATTATTTATTGTTTCGAATTTATCAACAAGTTTATCTATTGTACCAAAAATTTTGCCAGTAATCATTGAACAAGTGACGGTCAGAGTAATAATTGTGTAGATCTACATATAGTTAGCAAATAAAATCCATAATTATTCATAATATAATTTATTTGATAAGTAAGAAAAGTTTTAACTTAAATGAAGAACTACAGACAACTGTATTATATAAATATTTGCTTCATACGTAGGTAGGCAGGTAAACGATATCACAAAGGCCTCTTGTATTAAATTAAAATTTAAAAAAGCATAGCGAACATAATTATATAATTTAAAATGAAAATTTAGGACAAAATTGGTGATTAAGACATTCTTATTTAGATTTATAAATGGTTACAGTTTGGTATGGAATAAACAATTGTAGGCGAAACCCCAACAAAAAATTATTCAGGATGAAAGATCATAGGAATGCTGGATCTCGACAAACACATTGATCGATAAAGGATTATTTACATATAATAATTTGAGAACATTGTCACGTTCCCTCTCAATTCACGCCTTCAGTACGCCAAATTACATCCAACAGTGGATTACGATGAGTTTTTTAAGTTACTATGAACTTTTGATGCAAATAACTTTGTTTTGACTTTGTTGCCTGAAAATTGGATGATATTTTTGGGCCCGCCACTCATTGATACTGGGCAGACTGATTTTACACCGTCATCCGATACGATGGCGGACGCCACGTAAAAAATGTGTAAGTGTGAACCTGCTATTAATATCCAACCCGATAATTATCCAGGCATTTAATACTTATTTTGTATAAGATTGACTGTATTATTTTGTACCAAACTGCAACAAATTCACTACGAAAGAAAATTATACTTAAAAAATTTAAGCGCGCAACTCATTGACAAAATCATTTTTACTTGCTACGGTACTTTATAGTAAGTTCACGCCTATGATACAGTAAATAAGTCATTGTACAGTCACCAACAAAAGTAGAGTAAATGAATAGGTAGAGGTATTTAATGTCTTTCGTCTATGATAAATTATATAAAAAAACGTTAGTGTCGTAGATTCTAAGTGCAGCTTTATTATTGTGTAAATATCAATTTAAACTAAGGAGCATTTATACATAATATAATCATGTTAGAACCTCGAGTGTTTTTCAACTTCTGTTGCTGGTTGTTTAATTGGCGCCCTCAAAATTTTATTTTCTTTCGTCACACACTGTACTACCTAACAGATTTACTTGCCTATAACGTTGCGTTGCGCTAGACAATCGTCGCACTTTTACCACCAAAATAGAGCCGGTGCCCATAACATACAAATTATACTAATATAATAAAAACAATAGATTTTCTTTATTTCCTATGTGACACATGATCACAAATTTATACAGGCAGTAGGTCCCGCCTTGAATTCAATCTTATTCGCTGAATAGCATATTTTTCTCATGGCAAAGTAAATAAGCACATATTTCTATGTATTAGCACAACAATTATTTTTCATTTGTCACACTATCCGCTATAATCAGTGAATCCGTAACAATAATAAAACGAATCCAAAACGGCGGAGCTAATTCATCATGTCTTCTCACTCACACACTATTTCTGTCTTTATTTATAATATTCCATACTTCATGCAAAAAAACACGGTTGATTTGATTAACAATTGATTGTTAC
The DNA here is from genome assembly GCA_947562105.1 of Shargacucullia verbasci. Taxonomy (NCBI): domain Eukaryota; kingdom Metazoa; phylum Arthropoda; class Insecta; order Lepidoptera; family Noctuidae; genus Shargacucullia; species Shargacucullia verbasci. The sequence goes on from OX387306.1 coordinate 5,438,830, forward strand.
CGTTTCCGTTGTAATTATGAATCATAGAATAGGATAATAACGATCCTATTTTACAATTAATAATTGGTTTAAAAAAGATTCATCGATATTTTTGTTGACTATAGGACCAGTGAATTTAAAGGCTAGCCGCCATTTTAGATCCGTTTATTAGCACGGGTTACAACTCCATCACTGAAATGTCATTCACTGCAGTAAAGTGACCGGATTCTAACAAAATGGCGACTGTTTATCTATTTTCTTATTTCAAAAAAAATATAAATAGACTTTCTGTTCTGATGCTGATTATATCTTAACAGATATCTTGATAACGGGTTACGCAATCTTAAATATTCTAGAAAAAGGAAGAAGCCATTTTGTTATTTACAAATGGGATAGAAAACCAGAAATAATAACATAGATAATGTGTTTAACATTTTTAATATTGACCATTATAACTCATCCTTTGTTGCTGTAATAAAGAGTTGCCAATTTGCTAAAGTTATCATATTTCTAGAATCTAGCCATTTTTTTTTTTTGCTAAAACAATAATGTGTTTAAGTTAATTTATATATTTTCTTTTATTACTTATAATTATCAATTAGTAATTACAAATCAGACCATGTGAGATAAAAAGACACACCACAATACAATACTTATTTAATGCATTTTCTAAATTTATAACAACCTGTAGTTACATTCAATTATCTGAGTTAACACAACAATAATAGTTATAAATATGTGTGTCAATTCTATCTATAGTTCGGCATTTGATATATTGAACGCATTTTTACTAGATAACGTATAGATATTGCGATGCGTAGCTATGTGTTGCGATGTTTTTGCATTGATATTTGAAATTTAACGAGTTTCATATGAATTGTATTAGTTAAACATAATTTTATATTATTGCTATATATCATAGACAACTTCAAGACAATCTGACGAATCAAAACCTTAATTTGCCGTACATGTGATTACCCACAAAACTAGCATTCTACATCTAATAAAAAAAAAAAACGCTATTTGAACACCAAATACAATATAATAAAAATAATTGTTCGTCATCTCTATTATAAACGCATAATATCACGGATTTTTTTAGTCTGTTCAGCCATTTCCATCTTTGCCGAAATATTTTTTTGGACCGTGACATGTTAACCAATTATTTTGCTATGAGATTGTACCTTTATGTACTCATAAGTATATAAAGGAACCGCGTCTCGAGAATGTTCGAATCCACATGCTAAACCGCACAGAATTGCGGTAAGACCGCTTTTTGTACATCCCTGTTTGGTTTCGATTTAGGTATATATTTTTTTTGTTTCTGGAGTGCAATAAACTGTATTTATTCGGAAACTAGAAATATAACTCTCGATCGTGTGTGTTATCCACCAACCAGCACCTGGCTTGCGTGGTTAAGAAGAGAGAGACTCATTCTGAGAAGTGACTTTAATGTGCTGACATTTTTGTTGAACTGCTTTTTAGCGCAGCTCACAAGCAAGCATAAAAATAGCTGTTTTTTTCATAACCTAATTAATTGTGTATCTTGTGGGACTGTCCTAAATAATCTTTTGTATTATTATGTTTTATTACAGTCTAATTTAGATCTCCATAGCAACTTAATCAATTGTAAAGTTCACAAATTAATTTATAATTTACTAGCTTCCGCTCGCGGCTTCGCCCGCGTGGTTTACGAACCAGTACATTTATCCGGAATAAAAAGTAGCCTATGTGCTATTCCATTCCAGACTATAATACTACATATACTACACCGGATACGGTAGTATATGTGAAACACTATATAAGTTTAACATCTGTAATTACCATATACTAAGAAAAACAATTTAAAAAAAAAAACTATCTATGTGCCAAATTTCATCCAGATCCGTTCAGCCGTTCTGTCAAAGAGTAACAAAGATCCATCCATCCATCCATCCTCACAAACTTTCGCATTTATAATATTAGTAGGAAGGAAAGGAAGTAGGATCTACAATTTTACGAAGATATTCGTAAAATTTTATCAATGCAAAAACCACCGGTGTTCGTCCTAAACAGTTGCTATTAATATCGCATTATTGGCAATACAGTTGTTAATAATAATAATAAAGGGTTGATCATATGTACGTCAACGTCTCCCCCTATAGCCGCCCCTTCCACGACGATCGCGGTCATCGTGTTCATTTTGATAGCCACGAGATTGGTACCCCTGATTGGACTGGTATCCCTGGTTAGGTTGGTACCCCTGGTTAGGTTGGTAGCCCTGGTTTGATTGGTACGGTTTGTTGTAGCCGCCGCCGCCGCCTAAAAAATTAAACTTGTGAGCAAAATATCATCATCTAGTAAATATGTTGGGGTCGAGTCTCAGTCTAATCAGATGCGACTGAATATCAGTATTTTACACGGAGCAAAACGGTAGATGACTACTAATCATCTGATTTACTTTTATTGAACTCTCAAAAATGGCATTTTGTTCTAAAATTTTTGGAATACTAAGGCGTGACGTCATAGTTTTTAATTGTCATTGACATACAAAAAGTGTGATTTTTATAAATTAAAAATTGAAAACGCCAAAGATAAGCAGAGATTAAGTTTTACTGAGTTCTTAGAAGGAAAACTATTTACCAAACAAGATTTCAGAATTTATTTTTGATGCAGTCATCTAGCATCTAGCCTTTGAATTTCACCACTCAATTACTGGGGGATACTGACACAACAACATCTGACCCGTTAATAGACTATGGATACTGACTGCCCATAACGACTATCATAAGTATTCAAATGAGAACCGGGACCAACTAAAAAGACATTAACTATTAATACTACAGTTGTGTATTTCATTCCCACATTGACATGCATTGTTCTCGTAAAGTTTTTGCTGTTGAATATTGTACTATAAAACTATTATTTTAAAAGAGTATCCATGGAGTTTCTTGCCGGTATCTTCTCTATAGGACTTGCCACAATTTTAGAAGTATGCATTTATATTCAAAAATTGAATTTTAAATTAAAATAAATAACCTACCTTGCCCATATCCTTGGTTAAAACTGCCCATGCTGTCGTAACCACCCTGGTTCTGAGTGTACCCACCCCCATACCCTTGGTTCTGGTTGTAGCCGCCTTGGATATGGTTGTAGCCGCCGTGGTTTTGGTTAAAGCCGCTCGGGCTTTGGTTACTGTAGCCCCCGGGAGGGACTTCGTATGTCTGGTAGTTACGGTTCTGGTTGAATCCGGGACTTGATTGGGGCCTGGAAGTAGTAGATAGTGCAACTTACAGACTATTTTATTGGTCTAATGGACGTAAGCGCGACTGCTGAGCGTGTTTTTGTTGTTAGGTTTTTCTGCGCTACGTAACGTCGGTTCGATGCCCGCACGGAACATATATTTGAACAGCATACAAGTAGTTATTGTTGGTCTGGGTCTGTATGTGAAAGGGAAACCTTAGGATAAGGCAGTTTTTATGGTGTATACAATAGTGACATTCTCTCTTACCTGCCCTGGTCTCCGGCTCCCTGGCTGTACCCGCCCTGCACGCGCCCCCCGCGGCCCCCCCGGCCCTCTCCGCCCCGCGCACCCTCTCCCCCTCTGCCGCCTCCTCCATCCCTGCTTCCTCCCCCTCCGAAGTTGTTACCACTTCCTCCCCCACCTCCTCCCCCTCCGCCGCGGCCGCCCCCGCCCCGTCCGCCTCCGCCGCCCTGTGAACATTGCTGGTATCAAATCGGCATGAAAATATATATAAGAATTTAAAAATTGCACAATCAACAGAGTTGGCATCATTCTACAATGACGTCATACGTTCTTAACGGTTTATTTCAAATAAAAATAATTCTATTATATTCACACAAATCTGTTTAACGGGAAAAAAGACGGTGAATATCAGGTCCAAAAACTCACAGCTGCTCTCTGTTGCCATGAAGGCATTTCTGGTGGAGGTGGTTGCTGCTCGTTAGGACGACCTCCCCGATCAGGTACCTGTAAATAAATATCCAAATATAGATTATAGCAGTGATAACCTAGCAGTTAGAACCTTCCCTTCCATCCTAGAAGAATTTCCGACTTGAATATTTGCAATGTCAATTCCATTCCAATGTAGTTCGTAAAATATCCGCTAAAATTAAACAAATGTGGCGCTAGTGAGACTTCAGACATTAATACCGATCGATCGGAATTATTAAGGCTAAGTTCGATTATCACTTGCGAGATCACTAATCACACCTGATAGGGGTCCAAGAAAGTTTTTAATAGTGTAGCTAGCTAACCCCTACTAAATCAGCGCGGTGGCCTTAATCCCCATTTGCACTCCGAGAAGAAGCCTGTACACTCAGGCCCTTCCTATTGTGACATGCCCAGCAATGGGACAATAAAACTATATCTATTCGTATAGTAAACTTATAACAGGCCGATGTCTGTACATTATAGATATTGGAGAAAAATTAATATAGGTGATTTTTATTACGGCAACAGAAGCCAAAACAACAGTTTTTTAGAATTTTTGTCTTCCGTCTGTTTGTACACGCATCACGCAAAAAGTACTGCATGGAATTGAATACAGTTTTCATCTATATGTATGGCTAGAGGTCTAACTTAAAATAAAGGGTCCATTTTACCGCAGGAAAATATCACAATCTAAATTCCACGCGCACGAAGTCGCGACCAAAAGCTAGTTAAGTATAACTATTCAAGCAACTAACCTGTCCAATAATAACTTTGTTGACATCAGTCTGCGTATTCTTTCGGACGCTGGCGCTCGAAGTCTTCTCGACTTGTAACAACGATGTCCTGGCAGCTAGGAAGTCCGACAGTTTGACTTCCGGCTTCGCTTTCAGATGCTCGCGTTTGGGCCGATAAGTGGACTGAATGAGGTCTTTCTTTGTCTTTAAACGATCCGACCACTGTGGGAAGACGTAATTTTTTTTAGCTTTTACTGTTTAAAGTGCAATGTTGCCACTCTAGCATTTTTCCTGTATCATGTGTAAAGTTTGCGCACACACATACGCAAACCCAGAATAACTATAGGTATTACAAATATACCCAACACACAGTGCAGTGGCGTGCGGTTCAAAAAGACACCGCCTACCCTACATAACTCGGATAAATATTTATTATAAAATATGTCATGTGTTGTACATGCTACGCGCCTTCACAGAATAAGCAACTCATTCATGGGACAATGTATACGTTTTTACAATAAGCTTCCCAATGATATACGTAATTTAACATTAAAGAAGTTCAAAATTGAAATTAAATCTAAACTTTGTAAAAAAGGATACTATAAAATGTCGGACTATTTAGATGACAAAAACGCTTGGGATTGAGCCGCTCTTTAGCCTTTCCTCTTTTTTTTATATATATACAATTTTTGCCATTAATTATTATATTATTTACTTCATTACTTTGATATTGTAATGTCGTTTAAATTGAAATTATTTCTTATATATAACCGCAATACATTGTAAATGTGAGTGAGATCTAGGCTGAGCTCTCTTCATTTCATTAATTCTCACGATAACTGATGCATGCTTGCACTCTGTTGCGACAGGTTAGCTCAAATAGTTATGGCACTTTCTTCAAAAGGCTATTCCACCCTATATTTGTCTCACATAAAACCTTACATCATTACAATCTGTCTGGACTTTAAAATAGACTTTGACCCCTGAGTTTGTTTCGGCGTTTCTTCTCAGGGATAGTCATAGGAAATGCCGACGCCATCGTTAGTTTAAAAAAGACGTGTAAAAGTGATTGAAAAATCCTAATTGCAAAATAAATAATTTCATTTCATGAGGTGGCAAATCACATACATCATTTTTTAATCGACAAGACGACGAACCAATACCAACATGAAGTAGGTATTTTTGGTACGTCTGTCTAAAAACTCTGTGCCCGCCACTGACACAGTGCAGAGAACCAAATGCTTAGACACTGCATTTAACTTATTTTTAATTTGGAAATATATCAGTTGTCATTTATCAAAGCACCATCCATGGTTCCCATTCTGACATCACACGTTTTTCCATTAATAGTGTGCACGGAAAGAAGTCCCCTGAGTTATTATACCCAACTTCTGCAGCACACCTGCTCGAAGTGTATCACATGGGGAGGTTTTCATGCACCGCCAAATGATGTTTATCAGTTTCGACATACCTCGAAGCTCTGTATGGTGCACTCGAGCCTAGTGATGAGAGTCTCCCTCCTCAGCCGGTACTCCTCGAACATCTCCGTGAAGGAGGTCTCTAACTGTCTCCAGTCTTTTTCTGATAGTGCCTTATTGTAGAGAGGCTTTCCTACTAATGAGTCGCCTGGAGAAATAGATAAAACTTTGGTTAATACCTGAGCATGAGTAGGCTCATAGCTACATGGATAAATCACAGATTACGAGGTTAAGCAGCGCTTACCGCAGTCAGTTCCTAGACGGGTGGGTTATTCTTTATAAAGAATACACATTCAGGGATCAATGATAAAATTATAATTTTATTAAATCTGAATATATTTGTAACTGTTGTGTGGCGTTCATTAAGTTTTAATATAGCTTTATTTTTAAATATGCAATTCGTTAACCTTATTGCAAGGCTTTATAGCTCAATTTTAAATGCATAAAGTATTGATAGACAACACAATTTTCTTAAAACAATAGTTGTTATTTTAAAAAAAATGTAATAGGTTGTGTGAGGTATTGCATTAATTACGTGTTGTATATTTATAGTATTACAACCATACCTTCTTTTTGAATGGTGTCCTTGAGTTTAGCTTCTAGCTTGGAGAACAGCATCTGTGGGGTGATGTTGGGAGGTGGCTTGTTGAACTTAAGCCTTATAAGAATATCCTTCAGGTCCTTGGCTGTTGGTGACTCTTGCTAAAAGAAATAAAAAATAAATTTTAAAACTTCTACATACACGAAAAAATTGTGACAAATTGATGTGTGATGATTCTGATGTAATATCTAAATTAGTTTCTTGCTAATAAAAAACATGAGAAAAGAATAGATGTTCAGTCCTGTCAAATAAGTTCATTTGCTTAGTAATGTGACTTGAGTCACTATCGCCTTAAATCAAGTCTACTTTTCAGTAAATGACAAAACTAATTTTAGACATCACATTTTCTGTCCTTTTTCATAAATGTTTGTGAAAAAGCAAATAGAAGAGAGAGAATTAGTTTGTTAGTAGTAGGGTATTATACATAGTATGATGGTATGTTGGAGTAATCTAAGGCAACTACCCAAATTATTTTTACCTAGCACCGACATGAATTCACATCAAACTTTTTTATTTATTGATGGATATTAGTGATTAAGTTATAAGATGTATCATGACAGAATTATAATTTTGACAGTTAAAATATCTTATACCATAACAATTTCCATGCCAGAAGCCTGCTTCTCTTTGGGGCAATCTACATTCACCATCCTAGATGCCATCAGCTCTGATATTAAATAGTCTAGCAGCAACAAGCGATCCTCCTTTGTTTGTAGACGGGAAGACATATGACCTGAAAATTATGAACATTAAGGTGTGACACACTTACCACATACATATGTTACAAGTTTGTTCCTGGCTTTATAAGGTAGTGATTTACAAATTATTTAGGATGTTTCTATATTTTCTATCAGTGAAGGAAAACATCATGAAGACATATGATAAGATTCTGAAATGTTTTCTATGTGAAGTCCACCTTGTACCAGGCAAGCATGGTAAACTAAGGCCTAAACTCTTCTATATTTACCTGTCACCAAGTTTTTATATGGACACCCAAGTTCCTTCAGAAAGGAACTGAGCTCCAACAAGAAAGAACTTGATTCATCAGGATCATTCATCATGTTGACAGTCTCCTCCAGGTTGCACAGTCTTTTGATCTCTTCAGCGAGAATGTGGATAAGTTTGGTAAACTCCAAGGACTTGGCACCGCCATCCAGAGCCTTGGCAAAGGCTGCTTCATCTGAGAGGGGTCCTTCATAGCTACAAATTAAATTAAGGCATAATTTTTATGGGTTTTTTTTTATAAATTTATGGATATTAAAAAATCTGTATCTTTCACTTAAAATGTTCGCTTCCTCCACAATTTTCATATGGCTCAAACACTGCCATACATTTTACTAGTGGAGTGCTAATGGGGTCCTCGGCATTATTATATGCACCAGAGTGAACCCACGTCATAAGCCCCTGGCATGGAATGTGATATAAATAAAATAATAATAAGAATAATCTGTCTAGTTCATGATTAAACAGCAATAAACGATAAAATGTGACACTGTGTACCTAAATCAATGCAAAATCAAATAAGAATGTGATCAGTAGTGATTATATGGTCTGAAGTATTTAACTGGTTATTGATATAGTAAAAATTAATAATTTTATAGTACAAAATCACCAACGAGCATTATTTATATCATAGACTTAGAATTTCGCTTACGCTAAATCTATGATTTATATACATATGTGCAGCGTAAATTAAAATGATTCGCCAACGTAACAAGACCAAAAAGGAAGCATATTGATTAAAAGAAATGATTTTTCACATACACATTATAATTTTTTAAGGGTAATAAATACAAACCCATAAAGCTTATATTTATTTAACGAGAAATTATCACTGAAATAATGAATTTAAACATACTCTGTCTATATATAAATTAGGGACATAACCTTAAATTTATTGCAAGAATCTTACCCCAAATCGTTTAGCGAGTCCAATATATCGTTTTCCATATTTACTGAACAATGCACAGCATTCGTTCAGTAAGATTAATTGTATTATCGAAAAATATACTCAGCCGGTAATAATTTCCAAGAAAATCAAATGTCAGAAATTCGGAATGTCAGATACAGTACCGTACCGTAAAATGTCGCTTTGCTTTAATTAAGGATGCTATAGGCTTTTAGTGGTATATAATTAGTCGATTATATATAAATTACATTTTTAATCAAATTAATTATGGTGGTTGAAAAGGTTTTTTCCGAATATGATTCCATTTATGACACCAATCTTGTTGACTGACTAATATATCAGAAGATATTATTTATTTCGATTTTGTTAATCTAATCATGATCATTTTTTATGTTTCGCGCTGTTTATTGAATTGCCTATCATAGATAATACACTTTAAATTGCTGATGCTGTTATTCGTTTAAATCTTAGTTTACATTAAAACAACACTGCACTGCAACGTATTTATTGCCACCTATTATCCTAAAACTGATACTACTTACGATGTTACTATAAATACAAAAACTAGGTGTCGCCACTTGTCACTACCGCAGAACTATTGGCCTTAGAATTATCGCCTTGTTTCAATAAACGGTTGTTCATTTTAGTTCCATGTGTAAACGTTCTAGCGTCAAGGTATTTATAACCAACGTCTGGCAAAGCTGAGATAATTTGTAAGAAATAGAGAAGAAAAATTGAAAGGTATCCAAATAGAGTGAAACAACTCAAATCATCCACTACAGTCAAAATTTGTAGACTTGTAGTATCATACTTGCATTTCCTGAAGGGTGAGGCAAAGGTACACTAGGGTTGCCATCCCCAAATTTTGAAAACCAGGATTTGAAAGTGGAAATGCCAGGACATTTCGGTGAAAAAACAGGACGCAGTATAAGAAAACAGTGTCAATGAAACTCAATGAATAGCAATTACAATGTTTTATGAAATTATCTTCAATTTAATTATAAAATATAAGAAATGAAATGAAGGATGAAATTATTCAATTATAAAATAACGCCGATGATTAAATGTAAGGTTCAAGGCAGTAGTGGCACGCGAATAACTCTTTAAAATACCCAGGACGCTACTTAATAACTATCCCGGACAACCCAGGACACTCCAACAAGCAGGACATGTCCTGGGAAAACAAGACGGTTAGCAACCCTAACGTGGTGTACGTTAGGGTTGCTAACCGTCTCTCTTCTCGTCGATGCTGTTATTGTGTTCCATTATCGGAACGGAATTATCCCGTAAACCTTAACCTGTGACGGTTCTTCACACGGAGGTGATGATGAAGTGCTTATTTTCTATCACATCCACGCTCATATCTCGCAGCGATCGGTTAATTACTTTATCAAAATAACCTACATCAGCGTTGTGTGGGTTATCCGCGACAAAACACATTATATTCATTGGGAATAAGACGCTAGTACTAAGGTTGTGGCGTGTTTTGTTTTGTATGCGATATCAACCGCAATCTTCAGCAAGGATCTAGCTAGGTGCATTTCAGTGGCCGTTAAACGAGCGTTTTGTATAGCCGAGGTGCTGTACTGTGCTAACAAGTGAAATCAGTCATTTTGAGGTAATTAATACACGTTTAGGCGAACTAAAATAACATAAAAACATTGTTTATTTCAAGACTTTTTAATTTTTTCCTCCAGGATGGCGGCACCACAACGTTTTAGCTCCTCAGTTTCTCGATTTCATGCAATTCCGAACTTCGTTCTGTCCACATCCAGCAAAATATGACCAATAGCTAGCACTCTCAGCTAAAACAATTAATCAGTTCAGTAGTCGTTTAAAGCGCAGGCGCCAGCTGATCAGAACCGCCAAAATCTTGGAATCATGAATGTCAATGTCATGACATCCTTGATTCGAAAGGGTTTATTCGACTAAGGGTCTGCCTTCCAGCTTATTTTTGTCAATCAGTGTGGCCATTGTAGTTTGTAGTGATATACATATACTATGTAGCATGCTTATGTATGCACCGCATGCCATTCAAATTAGAATGAATGGATTGCAACATAAATTGTTTTGTAGCCTGTGTCTGATCTGTCCATTGGTGTACCTACTTTGTTTATGTACTCGCCGTGTTCGCATTGATTGCAAGCGGATTGTTATTTTCATAATAATCTGAGAACGGGATGTCAAGCATCAGAGTGATTGCAATATGCTTCAAGGAAATTGTGTACCTACTTATTATATTGTTGATAAAACATACTTGAAGAATCGTTACTATATTCTTCTATGAAATCGGCAGATGCTATCACATGGCATAGCTCATGCCGTATTGGAAAGAATAGCTAGTCAGCAATGGTGATAAACCGCTTTTCGTCACTTGTGAAAGCCCTTGGACCCTATATGGCTATTATATATTATATTATATTTATATATACCTACTTGCTGTTTCCCGCGACTTTTAATGCAGTAGTAAAATAGTTCATATCCTTCTCCAGGACCCAAACGCTTCGTAAAATTTCATAATGATCCGTTCAGTGACAACAACAACTAGAACCTGACTATTCATAAGTGCCTGTAAATGGTTTACATGAATAAAAATATATTTGAATTTGAATTGAATTTATGTTATGGGATTTATATAAAGAACTACTTGCGCCTGCGACTACGTCCATATTGAAAAAAAAAAAACATATAAAAAGTGAACCTTCATTAAATTTCTCCGATTAATCCGATTTGGATAAAAAAAATCACCACTCTATGACTAAAGGGAAATAGGTAAGCGAAAGATTTTCATCAATAGAAACGAATATTTGTACGACTACCGTAACTAACCACCTGAAATGTCTGAAATCAACTGCAACTATATAGATAGAATTATTTATATTTCAAATAAACCTAATACAGGCACTTTTGAAGCGTTATAGCACTCTAATTGCACTAACTAGAACTACTTACTAGCTATATACGTACTAAGCTACCTACCTCATACATGTGATAGTAAAGTGCTCAATCGGATCAAACATCAAGTATTTGTATATTGGTGTCATGCAGCCAGCAGGTCGTTTGGGTCAGCGTATGCGCAACAAAAAATGGTTCTATCCGCAAGTCACCTTGTAAGCTAAGAAACGGGCAGAACTATGATAGGTATAGACAAATATCGAACGGATATCGCTTTGTAAAATAACAGAGCCGAGAAACTGACCCCCTGAACAAGTCAGAAACTACATCACTAGAGACTAAACTAGACTAACTAGACTAGACTGGCGCACTGGTTGAGAAATTAACTGCTGCGCTACGTGTCGCGGGTTCGATTCCAGCACGGAACAAATATTTGTATGATCTACAGATAGTTGTTTCGGGTCTGAGTCTTTGTGTATGTGAAAATACAAACGCCAGCAAAATGTATGCGATTTACTAATCACATCTATTGGACAGCTGTCAATTCTGTAACGATTGCAGATAGTACACAAATGTCTACAGGTTCTGTCCACAATTAAAAGAACTTTCCCACCGAAGTCGTAGGATACTAACTATAATACGGTAGATGACTACTAGTCATCTGAGTTACTTTTTATGAACTGTCAAAAACGACATTGTGTTCTAAAAATGTTTGGAATACTGAGGCGTGACGTCATAGTTTTTCATTGCCATTGACATACCTACTTATTGTGTGATTTTGATAAATTAAAATTGAAAACGCCAAAAGTAAGAGGAGACAAAAGATTAAGTTTTACTGAGTTTTTAGAAGGAAAACTATTTATCAAACAAGATTTCAGAATTTATTTTTGATGCAGTCATCTAGCCTATTCTACCCGCGGCTCCACCCGCGTGGATTATGAACCCGTGCATTTTTTAGGGTCAAAAAGCGGGCTACAACCTACCTATATATAATATTCAAATATGGAAGTAGATATTTGAATCGGATTTTCTTCACAATTTCAAGGGTTTTAATATTCTTTTGCTCGTAACCCTAATACTTTTTCTAAAATAAAAATAAGTTAAGACTAAGTTAACTGACGTGGCTGCAAAAGCCGCTCAGCTTAAATGGAACTGGGCAGGACATGTTTGCCGCATGCCGTTCGAACTGTGGGCCCACAGAGCACAGTACTGGTGTCCTGAAACAGCGAGACGGGGTCGCGGCAGACCACGTAGGAGATGGCGGGATCGTTGAAAACTGGCCAGATTCAGCACGGGATCGCGAGAAATGGAGAAATGGGAGGGAGGCCTTTGCCCAGGAGTGGGACAGCATAGGCTTTTAATAATAATAATATAATAAGACAAAATTATTCCTTATAACATCAGCTATCTGCCAATGAACGTCCAGTCAAAATCGGTCCAGCCGTTTGGAAATTAGGTTGAACAAACAGACGGACAGACAAACATTTTAATAATTGTTTTTTTTTTGTTATAAGTACTGTATATACTTTCATATGCATTTTGTAAAACTTATATACTTCAATCTTATTTCGTCGCTGCGCCTGCCAAGTTCCATATACAGTGCATTTTTGACGAAAAAAAATCTCTACCTATAAGAATCTGTAAAAATCTCTGTAGGTAATAAGTAGTTTTTATAATTTGATATGATTTTATAGAGTTGTGTATCTAATGCATGTCTTCAATACTACATTGTCAGTTCTTTTTATTTCATATATTGTTTAAAAAATAATTCATTTTATGTTATTTCCCGAAAGCTATCAAAAATCACAAATGGAACTTGGCAGGCGCAACGACGATTTATTTGTATAGATTATTTATACAGATGTATGCTGGGGCCATAGACACTGGCATAGAAATTCGATATTCAATAACAATAGAATGCGTCACAAAATGTATGGAATTGACAGGCTACGAATAGCCATAAATCAATTCGAGAATTTTCTTTTATCTTTTATTGAGTTTGAATTGTAGGTATCTTCTCCAGGCTTAGAATAGAGCTAACATAATATAGTTTTAATCAGTTCTAAGCTTTTAAACGGGGATACAAGAACCTGATCCCCTATAAAAAATCGATTAAGTAGCTCCATCCACGATCACAACAAACTACGCACTTATAATATTGAATATACCAGTATACTAATGGGGTAAGGTGTATGTGTGCGTGAATTGCGTTGGTGTGCGTGTGATACCTGCGCTTACGCTTGCTTCTCACAGGTGTGCGCGTGCCTTAGTACAGAGTGACCACATGGCATTTTATTTTACGACCTGTACAAAATATGAAAGCAATACTTTTTCTTGAAAAATACCACGTCTTCGCATTTTACCAGGGTCCATAAATAAGATAATTTAAAAATCAAAATGAGCTATGTGACATTAGTTAGTAAGTATACGTCGTGATTTTACTATAACTCAGTCTTCTTTATATTTAGTGCTCAGCTCTTATTGGTAGTGCAATCGTCACTACGCCACAGTTTTAATTATTTTCACTAGCACTACGCTAGTCGTCACTAGTCGCGGGCGCATCAAGATGAAAACTTAAACATAGCTGGTACCGCTGCAACAACGCACGCGCATCGTTGTCCAAACACGTTCTCCACACACGCTCTCTGTCCCACAATCACAGCCTTTTCACAACCAAAACGGCCGATCTACTACGAACGAGAACCAAATGCCACAGTCGACCGCGCTGGCTGACGCGGCGCACGTCTTTATCATTGCGCTATAAAAAAAAGTTTACAACGCATTCCGGATTCGATAAATTCAAATTTTAGGAATGTGATCGGTGTCCGTTGACGAACCATCTATGTGCCATATACAGTGATGTTAATTTGTGTGGATTAAAAATGGGTGTTTTATTAAAGTTGTTTTTATTTGTGACCGTTTTGGTGCCTTGTGTTTTCGGCCAAGAGGCTGCGACTTGCTATGGTGCTGGCAGCGTCGCTGGCGCGGCTATTGGTGCTTTCATTGCTGCAATCCTTTTGGTTGCAGCTGCGTATTACTTGAGGAAACTGTATTGGAAATCACGGAAAGGTACGTGAGTTATTCCAAGTTTTTTTCGCAAACCGCTTGCGGCGTATAATAACGATGAGTCGCCGGCCCACGTAGTTGAAACTTGGCATTATAATTCAATGACCTTAGCCTTTTATAGAAGTCTGTGTTTTAAAAATATTGGAGTATTTATTATGGTAAATATGGCGGACCAGTACTTAATTGTACTTGCAAAAATAACAGCCATCTAATCCGTTTAAACACTTCTCAAGTTACTGTTAAACGTTCATTGAATATGTATGACTGACTTTAATGCTTAACGTGACTTAATTGCGAAATATTCCAACAAGAAGCCGGTTAACAAACTGGTTTGAAATAATATCTTTTACACACAGCAAATGTAAAAATAGGCGTGTCATAGGGTTTTAATTAAAGTGGGTAAATTGATTGATTAGTCTTATATCTTCAATTGAACAGATTTGATTTTGATAATTTTGATCGGGTACACGTCCCTTATTTCATGATGATATGCAATGGTGATTGTTGATTTGTTGTATGCGATTGATTGTGCGCACAATAGACATCGATGGCGCAATGTGTTCACTTTGAAAGAGGGTCACAATCAGGAACGTGTTTGTAAACAGCCTCCTTACAAGATTAATTATAAATTACTATTTACAAGTTCATAAATCAAAATAATTGGACCATCTTAGCCTTACTTATTCTTAGACATACAAAGCTAACAGTCACATGATTCGTAGGTAAATTTCATATTAATTCTCTTCCTATGCAATATCTAAGTCAACGTTTTCTCTACTCGACACTTCCAGAATCACGGAGATGGCCGTCATCGGCTTAGCTGCCATAATTTTAAGGCGATCGATATTTAATAAAAAAAAATACAACATAAACTAGTAATTTACTCATAAAACTGCTTTCACTGGCGAAGGAAATTACAAGCCTGCAACAATAGGCATTAAACGATGTGCATAGAACCTCGATGTAGGTACCTAGGTACCTGTATATAATAATGTGTGATGCCGTGCATATACATGACGGCATACTAAGCACTTTCACGATTTTCTCATGCTAACGACGCACATCAATCATTATAACGCTGCAGGCTTGGTTATTTTAGCGTAGATGGTGGTATAATTTTGAACCTCTTGTTGAACATTGA
This sequence comes from Shargacucullia verbasci, assembly GCA_947562105.1. NCBI lineage: Eukaryota > Metazoa > Arthropoda > Insecta > Lepidoptera > Noctuidae > Shargacucullia > Shargacucullia verbasci. Next base: position 5,454,567 of record OX387306.1, read on the forward strand.
ACCGGAAAATACTAAATGGTTTCTTAGGTAATTAAAATACTCCCGAGTCCCTATACAGCTCTGTTTTCTAGTGCGAGTCCAGTTGATTTGATGACGTTTCTTTGAAATAGTCGTAAGTCATCGATGTAGGTAAGTAATGAGGTACACCCTTCCGTAGCTAGACTATCTATGTTTAAGAACATATTACGTTTCTGTTATTCAAAAAAAAACTATCATACATTTACCATACATTTATAACTTACTTCATGGACCAAATCCCCAAGTTCGCACTCAAAGTGGGTTCTCCCAGACAGAAATTATATTTTATTAGCATATTTTCAGATTAAGATACCTATAATTTTCATATTGCCGTGATTTAACTTTAATTTTATATTAAACATCGGTTTCAAATGTGGCTACTCATTGAAAACTTCTAGTTACCTTATAGTTACCGAGACGGTCTGATAACATGTTATTAGCAACAGAACTAAGAAGCCCTCGGTTGCCCTACTAATCTAAATCTTTCTCGCCATACATATCAATACACGCAACGTGCATTCAAGCGAAGTATCTTCGACTTTCAATCTGCAATAATTATTCTATATTGTACTTAGAGATGTTACAATATTAATAACAAAAAATTTGATTTCTCTAGAAATTAATGGACTAATTACAGTAATACATATTATAAAATTATTAATAAACATGGTTGAACATACTTTAATGCGTACATAGATAAATATTTCTTTAGAAAACTTCATATGAGGTGACCATAGCAAAAAATCTGTTTACTAGATTTCTGTGTACTTGCTTTCTCGACTGTGAACCTCAAAGGAAAAATATAAGTCAAATTACAAAAGAAGACAATACAGGACAGAGGTACCTACCCTAGGGGACACCCAAACCATAATTACACACTATTCAAGGAGGCCTTATCACATATGAAACGACACCGAGCGAACCGGAACATATGAGTGGTACCACTCAATTACAGTACTAGTACTCAAGTAGAAACATTAACAGGAAAGGATGTCTGAGAGCGGGTTCACTGCCAATTCGCGGTAGCAGGTCCGAGGCGAGATCGAGGAAAATCAACTGAATTAAAAGCACTACCTACTAAAATCCAGTAAAACCAGAACTTGAAGAAGTGTAGAGAGTAAAATGAATTGTGATAATAAAACTAGAGGGCTAAGTCTTGTCCAACAAAAGAAGGCAAAGCATTATATATTAAGTACGAAGGCGAGAAGTTAGCTGATTAGGTGCGCGTTAGACAATTTCCTTCCTAAAAAATCCATTGCGCAGCCAAACTGCTCACTTCAGATCGACAAAGTAAAATCGCGCGACCTGTACTATTTCCTTATAAGAAAATGTGTGATTTCAAATTAAAAAAGAAATGCAATAAATCAAATCATTAAACAGTAGAACACAAGCCCTTGTTTATCGAATAATATCTTGACAATCTTGAGATTTAATAGGTACCACTTGCTGCGTAAAGGAAAAAGCCTGAACAATAATGTGGCTACCTACGCAGGCACTCGTAACCATTAGCTACAAAAACAGGCTATTAACTCCAAGGATATGTCTTTGTTATGATCGGTCATAAGTAATTACTGGTCATTTTCAAGATGACCGACGTTCACAGCGCATCATAAAATTAGCCATCAGTTAGCGCTCATAGACAAGACTGTAGATAGAACAAGTCTAACTAATCTAAAGACGTTTATGCTACAGAAGTAAACACCTTTTTCTAGAAAAACTTAACTTGTATACAATGTTCAGATACTTGTGTCGCTCTCTGAACCAGTGTTACCGTCTATGTTCCACGGCAATATTCTTTAACGAGTTCTCAAAGGTACTTTAATAGTACCTAACTATACATAGGTAGTCAGATTACACCGCACGATATGTAGGTATTTAGCGTGCCTCGTTCGGTATTAAAATTCCTACGATAAGACAAGTAAACTGACCCTGCAGTTGCTTTAATCTAGTGATACGGAGATAATCAAGTCTGTGGCGTAAAATTGTTTCGTATATTAATTAGATGAAGAAAACGTAATATGCTATTGTATTACCCATTAAGTATATTTTGTCACTTTAATATCAGAATGTTTAAGTCCGCTGTTGTTTAATTGCGAGTCTACTGCTGTCTCCTAATTGCATAACGCGGACGTAATCGGAATCGCTATCGCTTTCATTTTGACAGATGATCAATGTTCATTCGTGTTCCCAGTTGTCAAACGCAGACATCTAAAACGAATTGCAGTAATCATTGTTGATGTGTCAATATTTTTACGATTCTGATTCTTACGCAGTAGATGCTGGATGTAGGTTTCTCCCAAAGCGTATTTGTCACGCAGTTCTCCATTTTCGCCATGCAGTGCGTCACTTTTGCAGTTGATCGGTCTATCTGGCTGGGCATACCACAATACCGTTTTCCGATTGGCGCTCGACTTCACGCAGCTATCGGTAATCCGACAAAGCTTCACACCTATATCTCTGAAGTTGTATCCCGCATTATAACACGGCAAAAATACGTGAACCCTGAAAACATAACCCTTTGAGCGCCCCTTCTTGGTGGTCGTGTAAAAACATACCGCTATTATTAAAGTGTATTCTAATTGGGAATGTGACATTTCTCTAATCTGTACAACATTAGTTAATCGATGAATGTCAATTAAGTTTGCACATTAGGCAATTAAAATAATTCCGAGCCACTTGTATAATCATCGCCATTAACATATTCAGGTGCTTACATAATTTATTTTTATGTGGGAAGTACACAACACATAAAGAAACCCAAATAAAAATCATAGGTATTTAAATTTTATTTATTTATTAAAAAAAATTACGATGACCTTGTAAACGAAGATGGCCGAAATATGAATATTTCAAATAATCTTAAAACCTGTCAAACATGATCTTGGCTTGATAATTTTTGCACAAAAAAAGTCTTGAATGTTTAACGAAACTATTGGAATCACCTGCGCCTGATTTGATAAGAAATTGAGTTCTGGAATGATGTTCACTCTTTTGAACAGATTTTAGGATTAAAGATTAAATCAGAGGCTTTAGGTGACGTTGATTTCGACTGATAAAACGACTGATTTTGAAAAAGATAACAAAAAGCTTCCTATCCAAACATTGTAAATAATACCCTCTTACCCTGGAATACTCATGTTTCTCAACTTTATACATCCATTAAGTCTTATGCCTCAGAATGTCTCATGACTTAGAGCACTTCACTACATATTATAAAACCAAGTCCCTCGCCGCGTCTGTCTGTCTGTCTGTTCGCGATAAACTCAAAAACTACTGAACAGATTTTCATGCGGTTTTCACCAATAGACAAAGTGATTCATGAGGAAGGTTTAGGTGTATAATTCGTTAAGATTTTTTCTATATTGGCTGAAATATGACGATGATAGTTGAAGATGTCGGAAAAAATCATGCCGACTGGGAGCTTTACTGGCGTGCGTCGAGTGAATGCTCGTTGTAACAGGCTGATACGACACCACGACAGAAAAAAATGAAGGTGTATATGCTCTGCTACCCGTGCGAAGCCGGGGCGGGTCGCTAAGTAAAGATAAATTGCCTTTAATACCCACGACGGAACGGAGAAGATATAGTTCACAGACACAAATCCTTGAGTGGGACAACGTTTTCACAAGCGTGGTTGCTGAGTGCGAGGGGTCCGACAAAGAGTTTTTGGGTTTTTCTGTTAGAAAATTCTGGGTAGCACCCTTCAGATTGGAATGTTGCCTGGTAGGTGGCAAGATGCTCGCCCTATTATATGAGACTAAATAACGGCTTTAGTTAAATCTGAGTGTTCAGCATTACACCTCTACCTAACCTTTCGGGGAAAGCAGGCGTGATGCTATGTTAATACGTGAAATATTGCTTCTGTTCCTCAAGGAATTTCGAAACTTGGATAACAGTATTTTGAAACTGTTACGGAGCAAAAATGGTGCCAGTATTATAGGCCATTGTTGCTTAGCCTAGTTTTTTTACCGGGTGAGTGGCGACTCTTATCTTAAAACATCCACAAGAACGATAAGCAATTCAAACATAATTATTAGTGAAAAAGCAAAGGAACACGTGAGGACGCGATTAGTAACAATTTACTTGGTTTTTGTTTTTTTTTAGATTGAATAACTCAAAATAGACTTTAGAAGTTTAGACTTTAGGAGGGGCTCGTAGGGGACCGATCTGCGAGATTAAGCAGTGCTTGACGCGGGCAGCCCTTGGATGGGTGACCATTTTTCACATATCGAAACCCCTCCGTGCCTCGGAAAGCAGTTGATCAATCTAACCTTAGAGTATCATTGTCTCCCAGTTATTGGGTGGTGGAGGTCAAAAGGCAGTAGTTCCGTGTAAAATACATATAATCAGCCGCAACTGGTTAGATTGGAAGCCGATCCCAATGTAGGTGGGAAAAGGCTAGGCAGATGAGATGAGACTTTAGAAGTTTACTTTGCGTGAAAGAACCAATTGTGAATTACTGAAAGATTATGGTATTCCTTATTTATTTTGACTTAAAAGAATAATTAAATTAATCCAACGATCATCATTTCCCTCACATTTTTTAAGGACCACCTCGCAATTAAAGAAACACAAGTGACAGAGTACGACAAGCAATGTACCTACGGACATAAAAACATACGCTACGAATTTGAATTGAGAATTTCGTCCTATATGACATAGATTAAAAAAATTAGAATAGATAAGATAACAAATTTTAATATTCCAATATGTCAATAACTCATTGAATTAAATACCATTAGCAGCTATCATTTGTTGTTATCTTCTCGAGTACCTAGTAAGTGTGATAGCATTATTATAATAATAATCGCTATTTATTATCAGATAAATCATCAAGAGTTCGTTTTCACGATTACATTGCTCTGGTTTTTGACAATCCATTTCGATAATTTTCATCGTAGACTGTCTAGAAAGTTTGTAGTGTGTTTATAATACAAACTTTTTAGTCATTCCAGCTCAGTCTCAAACTCGTCAACGAACCTGATTAGTTTCATAGCCGGATCGGCCTGCAAAGCTGGTTATATTTTATTCATTCGACTTATCAAATAATAAACCCAAATAAAACAATAGGTACTATTAGGTTACTGCTACTTACTGTTAGCCTGCATCATCCCACTCCTGGGCAAAGGACTCGCCCCAAGGTTTAAGACCTTTCGGTCTAGAACCAGTGGGTTACTACTATTAAGTATTCTGTGATAAATTGATAATGTACGTAGAATTATCACTAAAAATATTAGGACATTATATAAATGCAATTCCGCACGTTTTCGGGGGGATAAGGGAGAAAAATATTAATAATCCAGCAACAATGAGCGTTTCTGCTTCACTCAGTCTATATCTATAGATTATTTATCTTTGTCTCGACTATGTTGGGGGCGTCCTAGTATAACCGGTTTCGGCTGAATATCAGTATTTTACAGGGAGCTACTGGCATCTGACCCCCGCCATCCAATTACTGAGAGAGACTAATACCGTAAGGTTAGACCGGTTGTCACACATTCTTAGACTGATGGTCATTACGAGACCAAATTCTCCCTCCCTCAATATTAGATGAAATAGCATGCATTTTAGAACACACTTGTAGCTGGCGGAAAATCAAATTGAATTCAAATTCGGATAGGTCAAGTCATAGACTAAAATCGTAGTTTTTATTTACGAAATCGTGCAGAGGTCGCAATAAGATCTATGTTATCAGGTGAACGGTTGGCGATCTATAACCAGTTTATATCATGATGATCGGTCATGACATGACTGAACAGTATTGGCTAATGATTATTTTAATATCTAGTTAGACTGGTATGGGCAGTTGACTGTCAGGCAGACTGTCTCGTCTCATATGATTTTGAAATACGCTGATTCTTTTTTGATTCTATTTTTGATTTGATCTTAATAGTGCGAATATTGTGTGTTTTTTTTGTATCCTCAATAGAAATTTACCTGCTTTTGAAAAACAAGTACTGTTAAAAATAGAAAGTTTAATTTACTTCGTAAGTTTTATACGCCAGAACAAGTTTTATGATCGACTCGCGACTTTCATTAGGTTTCTTTTTACATTGCGTTTTCATGAACATGGAATCTGAAGTCCATCCACTGTCCTCCTTTATGAACCGTTGCTTACCTTACTATTGATGTGCAAAAATTCTCATGTGTAAAATCTGCGCTATTAGGAAAGCGAAGGGTTATGCGTCGAGATTCGCCGGCTAGAACTCGGTATTCATTCGGATTCGGACGGATTCATTCGGTATTATTTGTTACGTGCGGGAGTCGAACTCGCGGCACGTAGCGGAGAAAGCTAATCGCTTAGCCACTGCGCCAACCATGTCGTCGATGCCCGCAATTCGGACAACTCATAGTTGTTGGTGCGATGCGTTGTTGGTGTTGATGTTGGTCCGTTTGCGCATATTTATAGACCCCACAAAGATCATGGTATGTCATTTACTTTGGTCTATCGTTTATTTATCAACTTCAAAGCTCTTCAAAGTTAAATAACTAGAAACCGCATGCGCAATGAATAATTTATTGAAGGGAGAATTAAACGAAGTGCACACGATACTAAATAATTATGGATGAGCAATGCCGGATTAACCACATAGCAAGAGTAGCAGTTGCTACTGGCCCCGCGCTAAAGGGGGCCCCGCGTCTCCAAACCTCCACCTGAGCTTAATTTTTTGAGTGAAACTTATTAAGACGTGGTATATTGAATTTACTTGATGTCACAAAAACGTGAAACGCTCCACCTGTTTTCCGACTAACACGTCCACGTCAGACAATCGGTAACCGATTATTTTGTTGGCGAAAACAAAACACAGAATTTCAGACGGTAAACGCACAAGTTCTACAAAAAGTCACTTTATACTTATGAGCCCATAGTAGATCAGGGGCCCCTCGAGAGAATTTACTACGGGCCCCGCGCTTGCTTAATCTGGCACTGTGGATGAGTGATGTATTATTGATATCGACCTGTCCATAACCTCGTTCTAATATTTGTTTCACGTTTTTATTATTCACGAAGTAAATAAATGTCTTATTTTCTGCGTTTTCTTTTATTGTGATAGACAACTGCCTAATTGGTATATTGGTCTCAAGGCGCAAGAATGAGATTCCTGTGTCCAAACCGGAGTCGGGAAGTGTTATTAGGTTTGTCATCTGGGAATTGTGGCCAATAAATGGCAAAGGGCTCGCCCCTTATTACATGGGTGTTTTGTTTTAGCTGGTGTCTAATAGTACTCTGCCTAACCCGAGAAGAGCAGGCGTGAGGCTGTCATGTTAAAATGTTTTAATACCAAAACCTGCAGAATATCTGTAAGCTAAAAATACATCTCAAATGCCAGCACGCAAGGTGCTTATCCCCAAATGTCCTCGGCACGTCAATAAAATACCGTACTGTCCAATACCGTAAGATGGCCGCACCAAAAAAGTAAAATTTTACGTCCACTCCATCCTTCAGAAAAAAAATACAGATCGAAATAGTTTCGCCAGCCAGCCTGAGCCTCAACACAGAAAGACAAAGAAAGTCAACTCCTAATGAAACGCTACAAGAACTTGCATGGTACATAAGAAGTTAAGCTACAGTATCGCATAAGTCAATATTGTTTCATTTGAGTCAATCTGTTTGTCAAGCCTAGTGATTATGAAAATATTCTCCTATAAATTGTTCATTGTCACAGGCTCGCTGAGGCTCGCCTTCTGAAGCTTTCTGTTTTGTGGCCAGAGCGTGTTGCCTTATTGGGATACGTCCTATTCCATCTGGCCGGTATTACAGTTATGTGGCTGTTTGCTAAACCAATGAATAAAACCTTTTTTATTAGTTTCGTATTGCAAACTCATTGGTTGGATATAAAAATCGAATGATTTGAAATTGGAATTGTCATTAGTTTTGAAGGAGTAGAATCCAAAATAAAAAAGAAGTTCGAACATGTGTGATTTTAGTGGAAAATAATGCTTTTGTACGGTCGTCTTTCAAAGCTAGGAATAACCTATTCACTTGTTTTTCTGCGTTTTGTTTACAAACACTGTAAAGTATTTAATCTTTGTTCGACGAAAATCAGACGTGATAACGTATCGATATGATTTCATATCGTATCACGATTGAGATAATGCACTCGTAGTAGATATGCACGGAATGAACTTTAGCTTTGACGTGGGAATTTGACTGATAGATAGTAATTGCATGCATACTTTTCTTCGTCAGAAATCAATTGACAAATTTAGAACCGATATCCTTTGTTGTTCTATCTTAGATACGAGACCAAGTATTAATTGTTTCTTTAACATAAGATATCTGAGGTAAACACAACATTATAATACCTTCTAAGTAATCGGCACAAGTAAAGGATGCAGAATGACGTAATTCAACGTCTAGAGCTGACCCTGCCTTACGCCCTTGATTATGTTAGTGGAGCGATAAAACAGATCTACATGCACTCAAAAAACCTTGGCCGAACCATTTATTTTTTGGTCACGAAGTTCGAATTTCAAAATTGAAGCACGTCAACAATGTTACCAATAAAAACAAAAGCCCGCCTAATTGTTTTGGGAGTGGGAACGGGGAAAAAACTCCTTCGGCATTCGAAGGACGGTGACGTCAGTGATACAGGTACTTCAAGTTAGTGGGGTGGACGCGCATTGGCGTTTGAGCGTGAATAAGTTTATTTTTGTTTGTCATTTCAGTCAGTTTAATTGGTTGCCGATTTAAGTAGCCATAACTATATATATATATATATATATATATATATATATAGGTTTAGTAATTACCTACCGTATTTTATTACGATCGGTTTTATACTATAAAAAGTACCTATAAGTACCTACATCTTTTGCCCGTTACTGCGTGCCTTTGTACCTATTTCATTAGTGAATGGAACACTTTAACATGTGTTTATCATTATGAACGTGGACAATCATTTCTCAAAGGCAAGGTTACGGGAGACAAGCAGGTGGCACAGTTATTATATTTTGTGAAACAAATAATTTGTCCACAGCTGGTGATAACAGGCTTTGTTTATAACACGCAGATGAAATGTGATATTTATAGCAGTATTTTAAGGATTACAACCAAGGTCTTTTGACGAGATTATAGTACCAATATTTTATTTAGAATTGCAGTAATTTAGATAACGTATGAAACATTGTATAGGTACAGACGGTGTACTTATAAAAAAGCTTCTTAAGTAAGCTTAGAAGAATAAATACTTAACAATTGTCCGTAAAAAAATATATAGCATACATATAAAATAAGCATAGAAATGTTCAGAAGTCTCGATTAACAAATTTTTAGCTTTTTTTGAATTGATTTCGCTTTCAGTACACATTTCTAAAATATCTTTTATAAGATCTAGACCGGATATGAATCCTACTTGAATACAAAATTAGTATTTGCAAAATAAAAAATTTAACTTGCAATCTAAATTGGCCTAACTGTTGTTTTAATTATAATGTAATCAGTGCTGCGTTCTAAAATTAGTAACATACCTATTTGATATTGCTTAATGCGTAAAAATCTTTGCATTGCATTGATTTTGATAAATGTCTTAAGTCTTAACCGTTATAATTAATACGATGTGGATATTTCATGGCCGTTTTAAAAATAATATTAAGCAAGTACTTGTTTCTGATTTAATAATAAACGAGTTTGTTTATATTTATGCAATAACAATTTTTTTTATTAAACAAGGAAAAGGTAAAATCTTTTTTTTATATTTACACTTATACTAGGTATTATTAAAATAATTAATTCCGTCATAATGTCGCCTTTTCGTCGTTCAACATTTCAACAGGCGATAAAAAGCATTTATGGTTAGTGACCAATTCGTTGCGGGAGTACTAGAGGCAAGCTATGTGGGTCACTCGTGGAATGCTACCCAGCCGGCCGCTCCCACCTGCGAGCGACCGCGGTGCGTACGAGATGAGTGCTGGCAACACTGTCCTATTCTAATTTCGAAATATTTATTGAATTTACCGCGCAATCTGGAGGGATTCTTTTTTAATAAAAATAAATCTGAGTTGCGTACCTACTATTTTCGTTTAATTTATTTTTTAAGATTAGCCCATGATATTGTTTATAATACCAGAAAAAGGTAATGTTTAAAAACAAATTATTATATTGTCAATGTACCTTGACTACCAATGAAAGTTTAAGGCATCATATTTTGAAATTCGCACATTCTTATTCCAAAAGTGTTTACTCATAGATTTAGCACGGCAGAATCAGCAGCATCTTGGAATAAATTTAAACAATGTGAACATTAGGAAATAACTATTTTGATAACATGATATTGCTAACAAATTGCTCAAATATAACCAAATAAAATTGCTCATAGTTCACATCGATTACTCGAATAGGTAGTTGTAAATATAAATATAACTTTGGCCCATCACTGTCCCACTGCTAGCCGTGGGCCTCTTCTCAGAATGAGAAGGGTTAAGCTCTTACTCAGAGACCCGGGTCCTCTCACTAATCGGTGAGCCAATGCGATCCCCAAGCCGCCTGCCAAGCGTGGGGATTATGGCACCCCCCCTCCCCACCCTTTGGGGGAGGCCTTCGTTCAGCAGTGGACGTTTTTCTGGCTGATGATGATGATGATGATGAAGCTCTTACTCCACCATGCTGGCCTTGGCGGACTACACACACGATCGAGAACCTTTTCTGGACGGAACCTTCTTAGGTATGAAGGTTTTCTCACGATGTTTTCCTTCACCTTTAGCACACGTGATAATTACATTCGAAAATTCAGAGCTCTGTTTCAAACTCAGTCTCTCCTGCGTCGAAGGCAAGAAGAGAAGGCTATCACTGCTGAGATTATTCATAATAACACAGCATCACGCCTGTATTCCTCGAAGGGTTAGACAGGATGTACTAATTGTACACCCACATTTCGTCGATGACGTTATTAAGTCCTATGTAATAGGGGGTGAGTCTATTGCTATCTACCGGGCACAGTTCCAGACTCCGTGCTGCTACCAAGAATTTCCATACAGAAAAACCCAATAAACTGGACTTCGCGCTTTCGACCACTAGACCAATGAAGCGGGCGCAGTTATTCATAATATATCAGCATATTCATTATTATCATGACTGAAATTTAAAATAATTTCAAACGTGACTTCAATTTAGTCACTTTCGTCGTAAAAATTGCGAAAAATCTTTTCTAAGACAAAGTTGGTATGCAAACACGGTCTAAACTAGGCGTTTGTTTACACTTTGTGTTTGTTATCTGTATCACTATCAGTCGCTATCTCATAAAGTGTTTACACGAGTATATAAAAAGTACTGATTCACACAAACAGGTACGTATTGTCGCATTGTATGAATGTATGAATAATGTACAACGCTGTTAAAGTACTTGTTGTTTACCGAGGCGTGTACTTAAAGATTTTTGAATGTCTTTTTGCGCTATCTATGTGTCGCGGGTTGGATTCCTATTTATTTTTGAAGTACTAATACTAAACTATTAAACTGCGGGCATATTAAAGAGTTTGTTAAGTAACCTACATTTAAACTTATCTAATATGATTTTTCTCACGTGATAATAGACACAGTTATGCAATCATTGAGTTTGTGTAATGACATCATTACTCGTGATCCTCACACGGTAACTAACCCATATAAAAACAATATACGACTTATATAACAAATACATAGTCAAACACATAACATATTACGAACTCTGAATTCTAAAGAACAATGAGACGTTTTCAAATTCGTTTATTTGGTACGGAATCCTGATTGCGTTGCGAATATGTTTACAAGCGCTTGAGACATCACTGTCACATTTCACCTTGACCTGAAGAGGTGGCACAATGCAGAAGAAAATCAATATGTGTAGTCTCGCAATAAAAAAAGCTTTGTATACTTTTGTGTCAAATGTGAAAAAAAGCAAGTGCTTTGACTTAGTACTATTTAAATTGACGCACACATTGACACGTATACTAATACCTCTTTAACACAACTACACGCGCAAGTGAATTGCAAGCACTATAACGCCTCGTATTTGAAAGTGACGCTCAGCTGTGAACACCGCTTGAGCAGTGTGTCGTGTTAGTTCTTCTTCTTCACATGGGTATCGCTTAGTAAAAGTTTTAGCCAGTCAGTAATGCTGTTATCGAGGCTGCAGGATGCGTCAAACGATATCTTTCGTCATTCTTGGAGGTTATATTCTAGCATTTTCCTTGTTGAACTAAAATGACGGATTTAAATCTATGCATAAATAGAGAATACCGCTTGAGTTTCTTTCTGTAATACAGACTTTATGTAAGTAATAATAAACATTTAATTCAACATTCTGTATTGAATTAGTGCATATAAACCTGTCCCAGCTTGGGCGCCATTTCCAAAAATTCTATATGGTCCTGTCCGAATCTATCACATATAAAATATAAAGAGGTTATCACGAAATTTTTATTGTTCTATTTTCAGACCGAGGCATAGACTAAAATTATTCAAGCTTCTCCTTTTAAATATAAACTCTGTATTTTAAGAATACTTAAAAGCTCGTACGTCCTATCTTATTCAAAATTACGACTACAATAATATTAAGAAAATATTGCACTATGGTTATTTAACTGCCTTACGTTTACACTTAGAGTCATGTAAGGTCTCAGAATGTACCGCATGTGTCTTGAATATAAAGTGAAATACTAAAGGTTACAAAATTGGCACATTCATTGGAATTCTAAATATGTATGATTACAGCTGGGGTTATTTTTATGCAGCTTGATAATGGATCTCGAAAAAGCATTTATGTAGATATCAGTTACCCTAGTTGGTTACCCAGGTATAAGACTTAAGCTTATCTGGGGTAATGTAACTACTGATAACGATACCTCATAACACATTTTTTTTTATTGTTTTCTTTTTATATAACTTTGCCCCACACTAAGAATAGTTCCTGGGTGCGTTTACAAACACAAATATTAACATGGACTTACATGCAGACCCGAAACGACTGATCTGTAGATGATAGAAATATTTGTTCCGTGCGGGAATCAAACACACGACGTACAGCGCAGCAGTCGATCTCTCAACGAGTGTTGTCAAATTTTGATTTAAAGTTATAGAATTTATTTAATATTCACACATACCTAAGTCATGATTCATCAATATCTCTACAACATAACAATTTTCAACAATCTTTAATTGAAAAAATATAATTCGCGCGAGACTTCAGACGTTTTAATATTAGCATAATTTTATGAAATCGTTACGTATAGACAAACTTTATTGTGAACTATCATGCAATGGGGCTAGTATCTTTGGCTATAGAAGTCTGAAATCTGAATAGCAATGACTATGCAATCGTTTATTTCATCGCCATCGCCACTTTCTCTTTATAAAATACATGCAATATGTTGAGAGAACGCTCACCAGTTCTGCTTTACTTTTATTTGAGTAAACGATATTTTATTTTTGAACATTGTCTCACACTGTTTAGGATTTCTCCTGCCAGTACAGAGGCCCTTAGGGCCTTAGTGTAAGTTGCTTTTGACAAATTCGATTTAACGCACCGAACGCGTTCAGCGCTCCGATTGGTCCGTTTCGGGCTCTCCACCAATCGGAGCGCCGAATGCGTTCGATGCGTTAAATCGAATTTGTCAAAAGAAACTTACATTAGGGCCTCAATTTACAACTCATTTTACTCAGGCTGAGAAGGGTTAAGACCGTAGTCCACCTCATTGGCCTGGTCCAGTACACAATAAAAATGGAACCCTTGAAGTGGGCAGGCTTCTTTATGATGTTTTCTTCACCGTTAAAACAAGTAAAAATAAAAATTTCGATCAGATTAGAAAAGTAAAAATTAAAAAAACTTTACGCATCAAAATACTTGTCGGCATCGCTGTCAACGGGCAGTGTGCTCAGAAGACTGGCAGCGTTGTCACGCTGTGTGGCAATGCTGATTCTTTGGCCTAAAAATAAGCCAGCCCTATGGTCACGTAGAATTTGGTTAGCGTGTAAATATATTGTATATAATAAGTAGTTAATGTCATCTTGGAAATAAAAATTTCGATCTAATCTTCGAAAAACAAGCGATTAAACGCTAAGCTAACACTGGTTATTATTTATACTTATTGTTTTCTGTTGGGTTCTTCAATAATATAACTAAACAAAAATATCGCTTTTCTGTAAATTATGTACTCTTCTTTTTCATAAACCGAAGCAACTCTAATAAGAACGAGACGATTGCTTTTGTCAACAAATGAAGTGTAAATCGGTGTATTACTAGATTTTTTGTCTTAGAAAAAATTCTTTAGAGACGAAACAAAAGAATATTAGTTGAAGTTTTTGACGGCAATGTAGAATACTTCCTCGTTGAAGTAGTAACAATTTATTTGGTTCGTGTTCACAGCCTTGTTACGGACAAAAGAATATCTAAAGATGTCTGACCATGTTTTTTATGTTACAATTTAATCACACAATTGAATGTTTTTATACGTAAATATTGTAAATTTGTTCACATATTTAGTGCTTTATTTGAATAAGTATTTTTTGAATATCTAAAATACTAGCTTCCGCCCGCGGCTTCGCCCGCGTGTTTACGAACCCGTACATTTTCCGGGATAAAAAGTAGCATATATGCTATTCCAGACTATAATCTATCTCTGTGCCAAATTTCGTCCAGCCGTTCTGGCGTGAAAGAGTAACAAAGATCCATCTATCCATCCATCCATCCATCCTCACAAACTTTCACATTTATAATATTAGTAGGATAGTAGGATTTTTTTCCTCGAAATAACAATGTGACTTAAAATCGATGGATTCTTTGCTCGAAAACCTTTGGAACCGTGCGTCTAGAGTTCGAGACTCCAGGCGCACGGTTCCAAAGGTTTTTTAACAGTGCCTGAAAAGCCTACTTGAAATAAAAAACTGACTTTGACTTTAAAAAGAAAAGTCACCATGCCGCGTTACTTGCGTGCTATCTTTGTCATAGAAACTCTACGATCTATTTCTTGAATGATGTAACGAACATAACCTTATGAATACAATACGTGTCTGTATTTATAATTTAAAGAAATATTCTCACACACAATATGAACTCATCTTCAAGTCTAACCGGACATGCCAAAGATGATTTGAATACAATCCTTGGTTGCAGTCCCACGAAATAATGCCACAGGAGATTGAAGTGTTTGGTATCAAGCTAAACGGAAATTAAATAATGCTATTAAATATTATGACTAAAATATTTTTACCTTATGATCTTAAGCTTGGAAGTTAGTTTTATACAAACTCGCTTACTCCTCTGACTCAGCGTTCCGAAGTGAGTCTTGGCTTCCGAAAGAAAAGCTCTTACTTTTCATGATCTTGCGCAATTTTAATAACTAGAAACTAAATATATTTTTAAATAGGTATAAAATTATCAAGTAAACGTTCTTGTTTTACTTCGGTGTCTACACATATCAGCGCGTTCCTTGACGCATATATCTTCTGTGGCCAAAGTTCTTCCAAGTATCTCTGATTTATCATTCTATAGCGGCTTTGGTCCACTTATTGTTTTCAGTATAGAGCTTGTGAGATTGTTTAAACGTTGTTGCAGTCTATCTGATGCTAAGCGAGCACTGCCGCCCATGAACATCAGTTACATCCACTACTGTCTGATTGTTGTTCTTCTTCTGTCGTGTCTACCCAGGGAACGCCAAACGGTCACAACATTCGTCACTCGTGTAGTCTCTTTCCTTATCTCATCAACCATCACATAACCCGTGTAATGAATATGTAAATATAATAAAAAGTATATTATTTATAGAAATAACATAAAAAACCTGCAGATTACATTTTAAAACAATGGAAGTATGACGATATTGATTATATAAATCACAACGCTGATATATACATATATTCATATAATCAAGATCAAAGTACGTAGCTTCTACAAGAAACTAAACATGTATAAAATAATAACTTAAGTTTATTTTCCTTCATCCTTGGCACATACAGCTTATGTTTACCTGGTAAGGTTCTAAATGGAATGCAAATTATCACAACATAGTCACTACACTACGACCTTAAAAGACATTAAACATAAGGTAGCCAATAAAGTTTTGAAGGCAAAATATTCAGGAAAAATGTATGTTTAATTCGAAACGTTGATAATTACATATGTTATTGAAACCGAATCTCGACATTTTTATGAATGGCAAATCGTTCTGCTCGGATTAAAAATAAATTGGATACTAGCTTTTCTGGTTTATAATGATGGAGAACAAATACCCAATAGCTGCTCGCAGTTTTGAATTCCGGAAGAAGGCAGTAGGTTCGGTTGTCTCCTACTCCATGAAGAATAATTGCCATTGACACATAAGATAATTTAAAATTCACAGAACAATACCATTTGATGAAAAGATGTAAGGAAAACTGAGCAGATTAAGAAAAAGTTGTATAAAGCATTTAAAACTGCTATTTATTACTTTTACAACCCTTTTATGTGCCCTTCTCATTTTGAAGGTGCTGGTGCTGGTGCTAATCAGTGGGATAATATTGTGCTAAATTATTATAAGTATTAAAATCTAAGACCACGCAAAAGCCAAGTCGGTGTCGGATTGATAATTAATGTCATTGTTTATTTGATGAATGATGATTAGATCTACTGTTACTACCTAATAAATAACGTCAGAAATTGTTGACAAGTGTTGTGTTTTACCAGTCATTACAAAGAAAAACAATTGAACAAGAATATAAGTATATATTATCTAGTCTTTTCCTTATGATTCGAATCGGCTCCAAGTTTAACCAGAATTGATTGAATACCTATATTTTACACGTTACACACCATTTGACCTTCATTCAATTGGGGATTTTGATATCCAAGAACCTGTTGTCAGACTTCTAGGGCTTTCGGGTGATTCCTAATAGGTATTCGTATGGCAGGACCAACTATGTTTAAAGTGTCCATATAACTACTAGTACCCGTAGTTCGACTCCATAAAAAATTAGGCATACATGAGAACATAACAAAATATAGGTATATATGTATAAGCTTCAAATAACATCAAGACGAATATTGGAAGAATTCCAGCTGTCGTGTAGTCATCACGAGTTGCATGCTCGATGCGGCGTCCCACAAGGTCGTTCAATGGGACCAACACTTAGCAATCTATAACGTACTTAAGGCACACGATTAAACGCATCGCTTAGTTCATGTAGCCTTGTACAGCTGTTTGTTTGCGTCTCAAATGGTTTGCGAATTATTATGAGTTTATTTTTATAGCGCTTGTTATTGGTCTTCTTATGTTTTTGTTAGTTGATGACCTCTTTTCTTAATTGTGTCCTTGGGATCGCGGTATATATCTTTGTAGGATATTATATCTTCTAGTTTTTGGAAATTACCAAATTATTATACCGGGATGTTATTTGCACCCGTAACATAACTAAGTAGCTTTTGTACTTTCATTGAAAATCACATTGTTGATTGTAATTAGAATATTGAGAAATATTTCAGTAATGGCACTTTACACTTTGAGAAAAACGACAACATAACCAAACCACTTCATAACTAAAATGGAAACTAGAAAATCTTTAATGCTATACGAACCTCGGCAGTTAGTTGGCCAGTAAATTCCAATCGCTAGGGTCATAACCCTACCACACCTTGATACCAGCCCTGCAGTATTATCTCTGATCATTCATGTGTTTATAGTATAAAAAGAGTTAAACAAACATTGAACCTTCTAAGTTCTAACCAAATTTGAACTTTCTCCCTTGGTAATAAAATTGATAATAACCTATTTTATGGTACAGTAAACATGGCATCGCATCAAATGTGAATATGGCTGCTATAAAAGCCTGCGACAGTGTTGGCATTAAAATGACATCACCTGCGAGTCCGATGCTTCTTACGACCACAATGGTGTACATGGCCATGAGATGGAAACAGAAGGTTCACATTATACAAGCAATACGCATAACTTTCGCAGTGTACAGCTGTATATAGACCCCTTATCACAAAGGAAGGGGGTTCCCTTGGTCCCATTTGTCATATGAATACCTATAACAGTCGTTCTGGGTAGTAAGCAGCACAAAAAGTTTGAAAAACTGAAGGTCTCGGTACATCCCATTAATTTGGTGACGAAGTGATGACGGGCAAGAGAAATTCGGTATTCAGCCACATCCGATTAAACTGACAGGAGACGCCAACGTATTATTATCTGATAAGTTCCTTTTCATACTGTAGTACCTTTAGCCATGATGACAATTTTCCACCGTTAGAGAATAGATTAATAGAAACTGCAGCACAATATATAGTAATGACATTTCATGTCTTATAACTATATATATATATATATATATTATGTCTTAACGATTTCTATTCTTTTTACTAACTATACATTCTAATGTTGTTTTATCTGTGATTATAAACATTTTGTATCACCCTTTTTTAACATGCTCAACTGATTTCAACGCTTACAAACATCGGTCAATAGTTATATAATTTATTCTCTTCAATAACTATCACAGTGTTTTTTTCAACCTTGTTTGCAAAATCATCGAATAATAATGGAGCCATAAACATAAATTGAAATTGGATTCGATATGTCATGTTAATTCAGTATCTACATTTTGGTGGTGTTTTGTCTGTTCTTTGGCAACTGAATATTGTGTGTGGGTATGTGTACCTTCTGTTCTTTCATCTTGTGATGAAGGGATACCTGTTCATGGCATCCGAGTCGATTACAAATGCATAACGCGTGTCATATTGAATATTGTATGCTTATGCGTGTGAGTGTGAATGGATACTTTCTTATGTGTGGTTGGCTGTTTCATCTTTATTGTGTTGTGAATTACTTTTGTCTGTTTTGTGTGTGTGAGTGTCTTTTGCGTTTCTTGTCACAGCTTTAGCGTCATCAGTTGATAATCATAGCTTTTAACGATTGCTGGAGGGTAAAAACATGTCTTCAAATATTATTCGTAGTCCATGTATGTAATTATCTGAAACAATACCAGAAATTGTGTATAAGTTTATTGAATTTGTTAGAAAGGTTTGAACGAAACGATGGTACGATGAGGCACTTAGTTCGTCCTCATCTGATGCTTACACTCAATATCGTTATCATCAAATACTCTACAAAGCAAATGCTATTTTAAAACCAGTATTAGTTCAATGATGTATTAATTAAAGTTTTTATGAATATTTATAACTTGCTCACAAATTAGCACGTACTATAGAGTTGATTATCATAATTATCTTTATAAATAGCAAGACCTTGGCTCTACAAGATTTACTAATCAAATGTACTTTCAGCTGTTGATTGAAATAATTTTAAATAAGTTAACGATGAGTCATTGAATAAATATCTTGATTGATGATAAGATAGAATAATTAGTATTTTATAAATTAGGTAGGCAGCGGATATAATTTTAATCTATCGTGTCATGCATGTCACGAGCCCAAGGGGTGCAAGAAAAGAACCTCAGCAAATGACGATATCTCAGATCGCCTGGCACATCCTGGGTCTCACTACCACCATCACTAACTGGCTAATAAATTCGAAGCTCGTACCGACACCACAAAAGAAGAAGCAAGATTCTATAAACAATATATTTTCCAAAAAATTATATTCCTTTAATGTTTACACTTATTTGTGATAGTGGCCGTATGGTTTCATGGTTTGTTATGGTATCGTGACCCGGGATATTTGTTTCCATCAAACCAGCGTTTCAAAAAGGCCATTAATTTTTTTTTTGCAGTATACATTGTGAGATGTTTCCATTATCAAAATATTGTTGTTTTCATCAGGTAACTGTTATTGGTGTAGCAATTTTGCATTACAAATTTAACTAACCTATTAATTTTATTGTTACAGGTAACACAAGCTTCCTATTCGGATAAGGACCGGTTTCACCACTCAAACAGCAGTTAAAGAAACAGTAACGTTCGTACGTAATAAAAAAACAAAATATTGTTTATACAGGCTGACTACGTAGGATGTTATAGATACAGGATGCTTGCAACGGAAAGAAAACTAGTTGTGCCAGCGACCGTGGTCTCGGCTACAATGTTTGATGGTAATTTTGTAAGTAGGTACTGGATAATATCAGTAATAGTTACACGATGTTTTACAGCTAGATTTGCATCACAGAATTGTAAAATACAAGTTTACAAGTGTTTGTTATATTCGAGGTTAACTACAAAATTAACCGTCGGAAAAGTAATTCGGCCTATCCAGCTCAGTCTCGCAGACGAGCACGGCACGGCATTAAAATGAAAAGGCCATACGTATAGTGAAGCGTTTTCTCTAGAGTATAGATAAGGTCTAACCCTTGCCTTTGGTCAGAACAACTTGACAAGAAGAAACTAACTAACAAAAAATCATAGTTTTTAAAAAAAAAATTTACATTTCATAAGAGATCATTCCAACAAGCCTAATCTAAATCAAACTTCAATAGATGACCGCGGTAAAGGTGTCGCTGCCGTCGCTTTTCGAACTTGTAATAAATTCCATCTAGTAACT
The DNA here is from genome assembly GCA_947562105.1 of Shargacucullia verbasci. Lineage (NCBI taxonomy): Eukaryota > Metazoa > Arthropoda > Insecta > Lepidoptera > Noctuidae > Shargacucullia > Shargacucullia verbasci. The sequence continues at coordinate 5,475,027 of OX387306.1, forward strand.
AGTAATTTTATATACACGAAGGAAATTCCAAATGAAATAAATAAAAAAACAAACCATTGAATCAGTCGCGTCGTACTCACAGCGGATAGCACGAACACAAACAAAAGATCTTTAATTAAAAGTAGCGATTGTTTCAATCAACGTGACAATGACGTATGTGTTAGTCATTCATTTACTTTGTAGAATGGAGTGTTTACATGCTTTTTGTCTATGGTCTTTGGAGAAAGTTACCGTATGACATTGAGTAGAGAGTGGTAAATGGGATGACCCATTTCTGGCTTCATTTGTTATCAGGTATTGTGATGTAAGTACGTTTTGACGATAAAATACATAAACTATGTAGTATGTGTTGGTGTATAAAATGTATGACAATAACGTGCGCGCGCATTTTAGTGAACTTGAATATGCGCACACTGTTTTCATACATTTACAAAAAATGTGTGTGTGAACTTATGTACGCACGTAAGGAGTTATACTACTTATTTATTTCCACGGATATGAAACACGTATTACAGTACCTCTATCACGAGTTTTCTAACTATTTACTATCATAGTAAAGTAAATATTCATGATAGCGATTTTAGTTCTTAACTTGGTTACATTAGGGATTAGAGTCGCTTATGTGACATATGTGTCATAGTTAAGTTTTGATTTACTATTTACGATATTATAGAGATGTCATGTTAGCGACTCTAATCCCTAATGTAACCAAGTTAAGAACTAAAATCGCTTGCATAAAAATTTACATTTACTATGAAAGTAAATAGTGAAAAACTCATAATAGAGGTACAGATACACAAATATTTTAATAACTACCTTGAAAATTAAAGAAGCATTTACCAGCCAACTTTATGGTGTCGCTTTTATCTGTAGGTGTGCGCGCGCATCGTAAGAATTCACTCTCATCAAAAGAAGCGCGCCAAAAGAAGTATAATTTCAAAAAAATATTTTATACCACTTTGTGCGGTGACACAGTGGACATACGACGACTTAGCGTTTTAACTTTACTAAGTAAATTATTATAATTGCACATTGCACGACCATTACTCAATTATCGGTCATCTGTCGCTCCTCTATTATACAAATAATAATACATGCCTATCTATAGTCCATTCATTGTACATAGTACTTATGTATAATTTAAAATTTATCACATTTCGGCACTAGAAGTGCCAAAGTGAAATGTTTTCTTTTTTTTATACTGTTTGTCAAAAACAATCATCCTTTTATCATAATCATTGCATTTTCTGAGGGATCACTGAACTGAGTACTAAGCAATCAATATTTTGCCCTTGGCAAACCAAGTAGGTAGTGGGATTCCGGAATCCTAAGGCTAGTCTTTAACTGGTTTAAAGTAGTTTGAACCAGTTAGATAGGAGACTTTCAAGCTTCTGGCAATTAACGACAGCTCTGTTAAATAGATACTGATATACCAACTATGATCATTGAGATTATTTAACTTTAGTTGTGAAATCTGATTTATCTTTTCAAAATGTTGCGATGATTATTTTTACGTTGTAAAATTTTAGAATTCACAGAAATATAATTTATCATTCAGTAAAAAAATGTGCTTCATTTGAATAAACTATAAGGTCATCGAAGTAAAAAAATATTTAAAATTCCTATTATTATCCATACCCACATTATTTCAAATTCGACCTCAAATAAAAAAAAAACATCAACAGCAAAAGCCATAGACATTTAATCGAAAGTCTATTGTATTTAATTCGATCCGATTCGAATATCGATAATCGATTTCCTGTCTCATTTACCAGTTTGCAGTTTTATTGTATTCGGTATTAGTTTGTTTGTCTGCTCGATCCTCGGTTAACTAGCGTGAAGTTAGTGTCAAGGTTAACAACAGAACCTTGTAGAGCAATGATAAATAATTATTTAATCTTAGTTGTAGAGTAATATACCGAGACAATTACTTTTAATTGATTTTTTCCCGAGGCACTTGATTAACCTATTCAAAGAGAACTGTATAATAGTGTTAATTGGTCAGGAATAGCAATTTTACTAATAATTTGTAGTTATTCTGCAGTGGTATTACGGAACTATCATGAAAGATATTTTTAGCATTGCATTGCTTGAGGTCACAGGTTTATGAAACTCTTATTTGATTGTGGCCATTTTTTATTACGTTTCTGAGGTACTATTTATCTGAAAAAAAAAAACGGTTTCCATATTTATTTATATAAATCTGTAGTAGTCTATAAACTTTTGAAAATATACAGGGTGGAAAAACTTGTTATTGATTGGTGCTCTAAACATGCACTATGATACAATCGTGGCCCTGTAAGCATTAAAAAAAACTGTGTATGTCTTTCTTATAATTTACAATATAAGCTACCTAAAGTTGTTACGTAATATTTACTCAAATATTTACTTTCCCACCGTCCATCCCGTCCGTTTTGTTCATCCTGTATATACCAATGCGCAAAAGTTGAAAAAAGTTACAGGCAATTACAGATTATCTAAAGTTATATACTTACATTTAACTTGAAAGGAGAAATAATAATAAATTAAAAAACAGTTCGCGATTTTTCACAAACAAAACCGCAATGTAATTCCATAGAAATCATTCAAGTCAGCTAACGTCACATGCCGTATCGAATTTATTACTCAACCATAGACAATTACTTAACATTCCCGCCATTACGAGTCAGCTGTCAAACCAAGATGGCGACGGCCGTGAGATATGGCGACCGGTTCGTTCGATTGATACTTGAATGGTTACAATAGATGTCGTGTCGCCACATCAAGTTACATTTAGTCCATTGCTTTATAAAAGGCAATGATTTTGCATTTGTTCATGAGCAAATTTGTTGTTACAGTGTTATCAGACCCTGTAGGTCATGGCTGCTTTTACTTTCATCGTTTTATTACGGTTTCTTATTAAGTATTGATACGATTAAGTATTAAGTATTGTCTGTAGCATTTTTCTGGTGGTCGTAAGCGCGACTGCTGAGCGTGAGGTCCTGGGTTTGATTCCCGGATCGGGTGAAGTTTTATTGGGTTTTTCTGTATGGAAATTCTCAGTAGCAGCACGGAGTTTGGAACTGTGCTCGGTTGATGTAAATAGGCTCTCCCCCTATTACATAGGACTCAACAATACGATCGGTGAGATGAGGGTCACCTCTACCTAACCCTTCGAGGATTTTATCGATGTGTGGGCTAATTGACCATTTAATTATTCATCTTAAAATCTTGAGCCTGACATAATTTATAAGGGATTATTACAGTTTTATGTAAGTACTAATAACAAAATATGTTTACTAGAGTACGATACAGTAATGGAGTAGTCACGATTTGTCGCTTATCATTGGTAAGTATGATGAACAGAGGCCCTAGTGTAAGTTTCTTTCGACAAACTCGATTTAACGCATCGAACGCGTTCGGCGCTCCGATTGGTCCGTTTCGTGCTCTCCACCAATTGGAGCGCCGAACGCGTTCGATGCGTTAAATCAAGTTTGTCAAAAGAAACTTACACTAGGGCCTCACACTGATAAAAGAACCTTCGAGTAACAATCAGTTTAGTAAAGCTACAATTCAAGACTCCTATTTTTCCGGTGGAATCTATACACCAAGGCCCGAATACCTTTCGAACCATTTCTTCAAGTATAATATCAGCCTCATCTTCATTGACCGTTAATATTCATCAAATTGAACTGTATTGAATTCCAACTGGCTTTAAACACTTTGTTTATTTCAATACATTTCTATGCTAAAATAGGCCTTTTCTATCTATCGTTATAATGGAGTATAAACTTTCTTTAACAATACAAAAATAAACACCTGTTTCTTTTACAGTTATTTCAATCACTTCTCTGAAAGGTGTTCTACTTGCTTTATAATTATATTTGTTGGCATCTAGTCACAATAAACAGCAAGTACAAATGTACCTACAGTCGTGTACAAAAACCGGTTGTAAAAGCGGGGCGACTTTGCTTTTTATAAGTTTGTTTATGAATTAAGACTGAATTCGTAGTGCTCAATAATCACAGTATAACATAGAATTATAATTTATAATCGTCGTGACATCGTAAGAATTGATTACCCATTGTTATCATGGAAAGAAGATACAGAGGTGACAAGTTTCGCGAGCTAAGAACTATAGATACTTTATACTGTACGCCAAACAAAATTTTTAGCGTACAAATGAAGTCTGAATGTGTGTACATTTACATGTGAGATGTAGACTTATGTTTATATGAACTGTTCCTATATAGGGGTAAAAAAAGTTAGTTACAACCGTCGGTGACGCTAAGGAAGCACAATAGAAGATCTATTGTTGTTAGTCCGGTCACAGGTGTCCGATTGCGGATTCGTGAAGATACTAAAACGCAACCTTCGTCAAAAAAATAAGGTTTATTATTTCCAACTGCATGACTGTTTTGACTTTCAATTTATCGTACATTGACTGTATCTCAAAAATATTTCCAACATTGTCCTTCGTGTGGCACTAAATGTATTTTTTCTTCTTCCCATAAAGCCATGATAATAAACAGTCCAGTTGAAAATATTCCGTATGCGCCGAGGTGTACCGTTTCACATAACATTGTTCACCTTAAATAAACACGAACACGGCCGTTTGCTGACCTGTTCCACTCCATCAACAGGTTCCGCTGCTAAATGGAACTGGTTCCGATGCTGAATGTAAGCATGTACTTTTAATGCACGACACTATTGAGGCGATACATATGGTTTGATAGGGTTTCGTACCAAAATTTTAAAATCGGTATCACTTATGGAAATACTTATTTGTCTATCTGTTATCCACACTGTTCTTCAAAGAACGTTGGAAAAAGCTAAAATTGGGCGTAGTTTTAGACATTCATAATCCAATTACGGGGAGTGATTTAAAAAAAACTTAATTATTGTATTAAGCAAAGTTAATTTTAAAAAGTTTTAAAAAATAAAAAACTAAATATAAATCTTAAATCTAAAAATAATAATGCACATGTGGATAAAGAACAAGGTATACTGAAGAAAAAATATCAAGTTAGCATTACCTTTGGAATTTCCAAATATGCCAGTTTCGCACAATTTATCAATTAGCCTAGCTTTATTTTGTATCTAACAATTGTTAGTGATGCAATTACACAATTAGTGTCGCAGTTCTTCCTACTCCAGCTTGCAAAGTGATTAAGCCTTTAAACTAAAAATATAAAGTGCATTTTACTTCGAACGGTGATGGATGAAAAACCTGAAGTTAAGAATAGATGGTTGCAACATTATTTTTGTATCTGTCAATGAATTTGTACTTGGTTTGACATTTACGTCAACCATGACATAAGACTTTTGTTTTTAAAGTATTGAAGGATTCTTTGTTCAAAAAATTGAAATCATTTTGACAACTATTAATGCGAGGTATTTACGATGTGACGAGACGATGACTAATGTTACAATACAGATCTTTCATCTGTTTTAGACTACTATCAAGAGCCATACAGACAATTTATTACGTGAAAATGTTTCCCTCACGAATTCTAAAACGTCTGTGACCACAATTCTAACAATTAGCAACTATGTGTTAGCGTAGTTGTGTTCCGGGTGAAGGGTAGGAACAGCCAATGAAATTAGCGGAACACACACCATTCAAATAAGGTGACGGTGACCGCTACCAGGACCGGAAAAAACTTCGTTGCTTGAAGGCTTTAGCAACGAAGAAGTGCCCGCATCTTGTTTTATACTAGACCAAAGATTACCAACAACTTTTTTTTCTTTTTTTTTTTCACTTCTCCAACCATTTCGTCTTTCATGGTACGTACCAACCAATTACCAACATAATGAATATGGGGTAGAGGAGATTCTGCAGTTGTAGCCCCAAAACTTAAGTCCCTTCTACCCACCCGTGAATCCGACTCTGATTGATACCATAAAAATACCACATCCAGGGAGGATATTGCTTAACAGTACTACTTCCCATCTCTCGGTAGGGTTTCACATGGCATTTCTTTCTATCCTGCAATTACATATCTCCTGTACTTAAAGCAGTATGAGATGGGTTTCCGTGATTCATGTTGGCACACCACATTCCACTTAATAAGTATCTGCGTAATTACGTCTTCATTTGTGTTTTATTATTATCTAGCGACTCGCCCCGGCTTCGCACGGGTAGCAAAGCATATACACCTTATTTTTTTTCTGTCGTAGTGTCGTATCAGCCTGTTACGTCGACCATTTACTCGGCGTACGCCAGTAAAGCTCCCAGTCGACATGCTTTTTCCGACATCTTCAACTATCATCGTCATATTTCAGCTAATATAACGAATTATACACCTAAACCTTCCTCATGAATCACTCTGTCTATTGGTGAAAACCACATGAAAATCCGTTCAGTAGTTTTTGAATTTATCACGAACAGACAGACAGACAGACGCGGCAGGGGAATCTGTTTTGTAATATGTAGTGATAATGGTAAAATAGGATGATTCTCAACTTAATCTTTATAGCAGCGTAAAGTAGACACCATAGTAAAATTCCAAACCCATAAGTAGCTTGATGTATGAAGTATGAAAAAACAAAGAAGTTAAGCAGAAGTGCAAACATATTTCGCCGATACCGTTATCAAGTGCCTTGTGCTTTATACCAGCGGGTGTTATAAAACTATTGCTAATTGCTATCTAATTGTCAATTTACCAAACTCTGCTACTAAGATTTTCCTTGCAGAAAAACCCAATACGACTGCCCAACCTGAGAATAGAATTCAGGACCTGAATTCAGTAGCTGCGATTGCGACTTCACCGATGAGGCATTTGAATCTAAAATAGTAAATATAAAATGTTACTTTCAAGTAAATTACTCTCTCCTATTTCTGCTGTAGTTATCCACGATTTGGATCTAAACATTTTAAGCCTTAAGCAAAGCATTAATAAAATTGATGATGCGTATTAAATGAACACGTCAGTACGGTGCAGGCGCAGGCGCAGTGCAGCGTGCTGTGACACCGGCTATATCATTGGGTCACACTTTCACCGCATTGTTGGATGTTACTGCAAACACTGGAAATGAAAAGCTTTCACAACAGAAGATAATATTCTAAGTCCCGTAGTATTTATTGGCACCTATTACTTGGAACTTTATAAGTTCATTGGTGAAGTGTACATTACACTTCCCTTTTGGAACAGACAGGTGTGCTATGATCCAAGTGCGCAGTAGCACAATAGCTAAGATTTCAATACCTAAATTGAGCGACTGCCTCATTGGTCTAGTGTGCGCAAGCGCAACTGCTGAGCGTGAGGTCCTGGATTCGATTCCTATGTGGAGTAGTGTTAATGGGTTTTTCCGTATGAAAATTCTCAGTAACGGCACGAAGTCTGGAATTTTGCCCGGTAGATAGCAACAGGCTCGCTCCCTGCTACATAGGGACTCAATAACGCCATCAGCGAAATGTGGGTATACAATAGTGTGTACTATTGTACACCCACATTTCGCTCCGCCTAACCCTTCGGGGAATACAGGCGTGATGCTATATTATGTTATGTTTTAAAAAAATAATGCTCATTTTAAGATTAGAATCTTCCTGACATCAATCACTGTGCTGATTCACACGAGGATGTACAAAGTTGACATGACAATGGTGTGACGTCATCATTGAATACCTGCGTCAAATGCCATGGTTCACTTAAGAGGCAAGGTGTATAAAAACATGATGGTTGAGAATAAGATTTATTATATTCCCATAGAGGTTAGAAAAATTGTACTGTTTGTACGGTGTACTGGAATATGTTGATGTAAAGTTCCATGTAATAGAGGGCTAGCCTATCGCCATCTACCATAGAGTAATCCCAGTATGTCCCTAGGATGAAGAAGAAATGACCTGTTAATGTAAAAAAATATGGTTATCAAAAAATTACATTCATCATATTCATATCCTCATGTTCAAACGCAAATTTTCTTATATGTCATCATTAAACGTGTATTTACAGTTTTTAAAAACTCACTTGGTAAATCTCAGTTCATTAATATCTTAATAGGAAAATGGCATTTGAAAAAAAAAAACTATAAGTTGGTAAAACCAATAGTCATGTTTCAGATTTGATATTATGTTTTAAATGTTTATCAGAATTCTCTGCCGTAGTAAAACCCTCCTAAACAATAAAGAACATTCATATTTTATAGTCGTAACTTTTTCATATACCTAATTATTGTCCATCTAATTGTACGCGAAAGTTATTCCCATAAAAATTCACTCATCGAATTTAACACCTAAGTATATACTTATCACGCATGCCAATTGTTTTAGCCAGACCACCCGTTGAGTCCATAATTTGGCAACGTCGTTCGTGACCCTGCCTACGTAGCCGTCGTGACCCGCATACTCTAACATTACATACAATTATGTATGATATTTTATTGTGAATGGCATTACTACAAATCGCAATGTTAGAAGCCGCGTGTAATCTAACGCCTCTGCATTCGCGCCATAAAAAAATCTAAACGTCGCGATTTCGTAATGACAGGTTTGACATTTCAATGTTGCCATATGCTAGATTGTTAATTATTAAATTATTGAAACAATCCTTAGGAAGTGTCTTTCACAATTTAGAAATATGTATATTTAATAGTCTGTTTATAAATTAACTAAACAGTTCCTATTTACGAGGACATTTTTTTTTTTGTTTTACGTTCTTATTAAGTAGAAGAATGCATGGAGAATCTTGTAGTGTTAAAATTTTAACGGTGTTCAGTCAACATTAACAACAGGTTGAAAATATATTTAGACAATTGTTTCCCTTCACCGTTAACGCAAGTAATAATCAAATTCCATTCCGGACATCAATTGGACATTTACGGTTTGAAACTTTAAAATATAGATTTAAAAATCTCGGTTTGAAACTGTGCACATCTGAGAGCCGTTCTGGTGTAGTGCTTTCTTTCGGACTGGTTCTTCCGATGTTATACGGATACACTTGCGGATGTTATACGACCATCACTCGTTTCCCGGCAACTCTTTTCAAGTGTCATTAGTCGTATCTTTACGAGTAGCATGTCAATATAACTTTATATTGCATAACCATTGTGTCGTGTAGACATACCATTATTGTAGAGGTGCACCCACGCGACGAGGTTGATGACACTTGCTGTCAGCTGTCAAATGTGTCAAGACTCGTACGTGAGGATAGGTGTGTGAACACTCCTTAGTTTTTAGAGTCCCGTAGTCACACAAGGATTTCTTTTGAGTATAAAGAACCTTATAGTAATTTGAATAAAAATATTTTTTTGTAATTGAAGATTTCGTTTTTCAATAAAAAGCCTCAATACTTGATAAATATCTCATTTTTTATATTCCTTTAATTAACTATTTCGATATAGTGGTGATATCTAGATATGGAGGATTAGGCTTCGAGTACTTGCAACTCTATATTAATGATTCATCTATCGCAGTCAAGTTCTTGAAATCAGCTCTTAGTAATATATTCACGCCGCTTCATTATAAAGGCAAGACTGACGGCACTTATGTGCAAATTAGTTGGTACATTTACCGACTGATTTGAATGCAAGTTGCATTGTGAAATTACTGCTTATAATATACATATTTCATATGGGCGATGCGACAAGTGACGTCATCAGTTACGTCAATACTCACCCATAAATTCGATTTTTAAACCGCCTTTGAATTCCTCGAAGAAATATAAACGATTTGAAATGACAGGACAAAGCATAAAAATTTGTTGAACAAAGCACAAAAAAGATTAGTTTAACACGCTACCCGCCGAAATATCTGAGACCTGAATACAACTTATTGAGGTCTAAAGGACCAAACGTGGCCTATGCTTTACTCTTTCAATCAATATTTCACTAATTAAAATGTGGCTATCTCAGTGTTAACCGTGTTTTTTATTTTCAGTGTTTTCGTTGCATTCTCTCCGACTTTAACTGCAAGATGCATTCATTCATCATTCACAGACACAGAAACAGAACATACCATAGACTTAAAATAGAGCAAAAACGCCAGGTGTCGTGAAAGTGTCGACCCAGTTCGTACATCCGATGTCTATCGAAAGCAAGAGTCGATAATTACGTGTGAATTAACTGCGCTAGTGCTGGGCAAACTGTCATTTGATGTCTTGTGCGATTAGAACTGGCTGAACGCGGAATTTTATTAATATTTTGCGGGTTCGGCCTGCTGACTGCAGATATCGGTATATCTGCAGTCAGCAGGCCGAACCCGCAAAATATTAGTAAATGTGCAAAGTATGCAAATTGCTGTCAGCTATATAAATCAATAACTGAGAACAATTTAATAGTATACCTATAAAATAATATAGTGGCCCGGACACCATTAACAATTTTTTTTTAATTATATCCACAATGACTGCCTCACTGGTCTAGTTGTCGCAAACGCAACTGTCAGCGAGTGTGAGGTCCTGGGTTCGACTCCTCGGGCAGTGTTATTGCGTTTTTTGTATGTTATGTTATCCACCGTATTTTGTATCACGTTTAAACATTTAAATTCTGGAAGTATAGAAACTGGAATAAAACTGGAATAGGGTTCTCTAAGGATGATAGGTGTGTCTCAGGCACCACATAGCCAATGGAGCTTCTGCTGTTGTGCCCAGAATGCCCTGTCTCCTGTAATGTGGAGGAACTAATGACGACCAATCAAAGAGATGTTGAGCTGCACATGTTTTATGCTGGAGCCAAAATTAGCTTATTAAAATTAGCTAAGGGCACGAGCAGATGAAGTATACTGTAATAATCTGACAATGTCTGGGGCGCTTAAATCACAGTAAATCAATTACAAATATACATATAAGTACTGTACTTTAGTAAAAAATTATCAACGATTTTTTAAACTCAAATAAACATAATTAAATTGATCAAAAAACTGACTGAATCATTCACAAATTAATGACAAAATCCACAGCTGTACCCATCTTTTTGGACCTTCCGCAATCGCATGCGACTGACTAATTAAAGATTATAAACGCCTGCGATAATCCGCTCGTGCGTACCCGGCCTAATGATTTCACTCAGTGAAAACTGGGACTTACTAAAAAATAGTAACAGAAGGCCAATCTATCTACAATAAAATTCTATTCGTTGTGGAGCAAGCAGGTAACCTATAAATAGTTTTTAATGAAATGAAATGAAATTATTTATTTTGCAATTAGGATTTTTCAATCACTTTTACACGTCTTTTTTAAACTAGATGGCGTCGGCATTTCCTATGACTATCCCTGAGAAGAAACGCCGAAACAAACTCAGGGGTCAAAGTCTATTTTTAAGTAATAACATAAGCACGTGCAGTGGCGGACTAAGCCCGTCAGAAATCCGGGACGGCAAAGCTGAATGACGCCCCCTAGTTTAAGAAGTTGATGTAATTTTACAAGCTTTTTACACACAGTTGTATATATAAGTGTTTATGTTTTATTTAGTTAAAATCTTGCCAGTTAAATTTAAATTCGACTTAAATAAACATACAAACATAGAATATGGATATGGATGAGGAAAATAAAACCTCCCAACTCCAGACTACCGCTTCGATCGATACTAAGCATATTTTTAAAGCCTTGTTTAGGGTATGATCAAGGGAACATGGAGACGTTTGGAGGACCCCCAGGACCAGACCAGACCAGGGCCGCCCCTTCCGCCCCCCCGTTAGTCCGCCACTGAGTACGTGTCCACAGGATACGAAGTAACTTACAGAGGCATTTGTGACACTGGCCTCACGCTGTCTGGACACGGCTTTTAAACTACTAGCGTTAGCTCACGAGTTCGTTCGCGGGAGTTTCTTATTTTTCCTATACAAACTTCAATACCCCGACACACTTTTTAAGGTTTAAGTATCGAACCAATATGTAGGTAGCTTATATTACAACTGAGGAATGACATTCCTTCAAACTCGTAAACAAACACAAACTTGTTACTCGAACCTAGTATAGAGTTGACCTTCTTTCCAAACACAACAAGATTGTGCACTCACCGGTACTGTTTCAACAAGTAATTGCTGTTAACTGCAGTTGTAAGAAAAACGTTAAGCCACCATTGCGCAAGTTACCATGACAATAGAATGGAAGTAGGTTAGGATATGTGTTTGTAAAAACAAAACGTTGCTCCATATTAAAATATCTCCTGTATCGTGGGTACAGTTTACAAACATACGGTCACATGCATACACACCCTTACTCGTACTACCGTTTACCATTCTGCACTGAAACACTATCTGTAGGCCGTACAAATATTTATGCTGACTTTTTTGCGAGAATTGAACCCGCGACTTGTAACAATCTTCTTCTTAGCGAGTCGATGGCAATCTAGATAGTCCCAACCCAAAAGTTAGCTACTAGGACTGCGCTATCAGTGGCATCCATTAATTCTTCCAACGTGCAGGTGTGGGGACTCGCCGGGCACGATATTAAGTGCATCATCGTTTGCGAGACCGTACCGCAATCACACATTAAGTTGGATTCATCTACAAATCCCTATATAAACAGGTTTTCCTAGCTTCGGCTAAGCTGAGTCCGAAGTCTGTTTAGGGATTTCCAAATGTACCATGTGCTTAGCGCTTAGCCACTGCGCTGACTGCGCAAGTCGTGTTATGTTTGTAGGTATTCTGGTTTCTCGCTTACATTATATGCGGATGTACTTAGTTTTACTTCTTCTTCTTAAAGAGTAGAGCAATCTTTTTGATCTAATATTCCGCCACTCGGTCACCGTCTTCGGCGACAAGGTATCAACTCCTGGAGATGAGCCATTGGCTATGAGGAGATGGCGCACGAACACTGTAGATTTGACCAATGTGTAAACCCCACTTGTGTAGAAACCACTCCTGGATTGAATTCTTCAAATATAATCGACAATACCTATTAAAATTCTTTGGATGGGTGACTATTTTTCACACATCAAAACCCCTCCGTGCCTCGAAAACCATGTTAAGCTATTGGTACCGGTTGTCATACGAAAATTTATGACAGTTATTTCGGGTGTCAGCAGCCTAAAAAGTCTGACAACCAGTCTAACCTTAGGGTATCAATATATCGCAGTAATTGGGTGGCGGAGGTCAGCTGCAACCGGTTAGATTGAAAGCCGGCCCCAATACTATTATAGTTGGGTAAAGGTTAGGTTACCTATTAAAACAGATGCTAATCAAGAATCTAATATGATGTATGATGATGATGATTAAGAGTATTTTTAGGCTTCGGGCATATTAGAGTTCGTCATAATCCTGTTTTCTTTTAGCGTTTGCTCTGTAGCCACAGACTCAGGCAACGCATCCGTAGATAATATAATCATTAGTTTGCGTTTCATTGACTCGTTTACCCCCCAACACCTAAAGAAACACATTGGTTATGTTTAAATAAAACATTGTGTGTATACGTAACCCAATTAAAGTGTTAAGACCAATTAACTTTAGACGAAGCACTAGTGACTATATTCAAAACCGACAAAATACCGGAGACCAGTCTTATTCTGAAGCCGAGGCAATTCTGTAATAAAAATGTAAAACAAACAAAAGTTTAAACTAAGAGAAATTCTTAACACCGGTAACGTATTGTTCGCTAGAATGTCAATTAGTGAACGCTATACGTAGATTAAAGATAGGGTTGCCTCGTTCGGTTTTCGAACGGCCTGGCCAGTATGACGTCATTTGTTCGGATCCGGCTTATTTAAAGTGACAGATCAGGAAACGGCGAATTCGTGTTCCGTGGAATTCAAATTACGTTGGAATGTTGAAATATAGGAATTTGCGTGTTATTTGACTTGGTTCTTTGGAATTATACATCGATTCTATGTCTAGTCATGAATAACTGGATTTGGGAACCTTCAATAAATTAACTCAGACAGTTAACATTCATATAATATAATAGGCCTAAGTCCGGCAGCGAATATCTTTTCCACAACAGCTCCTCAATCTATATCCAATCTGTGCCAGCTGCTTTCTTCAGGTCGTTGGTCCAGTTAGACAAACATACCACGTAACGTTCGCTGACAACCCTGATTATACATATTATACACAAATAATACGCGATGCGAGATAATTTAACGGGAATTAATTTATTACAGCTTATGTTACGTTGGTTCATGTCCGGTTTGCAGTAAAAAATTGAGTTATTAATGGCAATAATGCAAAAAAACATCGCTTGTGTTTGGTTAAGACGATAACAATTTTTAAACTGTTGTTCTCTGCAAGACTTGAATTGAAACCGGTTAACATCCTACGCCATTGAAGATTTTGTAGCCACAGTATTACCTAAACTTATAATCAACTTAAGCAACATCCAAATTGATGGTTCTAATTCCTTTAGACATACGATCAATCGTCGGATCAGTCTGTCGATTGAAAAATGGCTAGATATGCTATTAAGTAAAAGCGCATCACAGACTAAAATTATAAAATATTGTGCGTCAGACAATACATTTATCTTGGATCTTTTTGCCTTAAAAGCTCCGAATACAATAAATAATAACCACTCACAAGTGGTTGTGGAACTTGTGTAGAGAGGTGCGGCCCCGTTTCCGCCATCGCAGGTCTCGAAAACTCAGTGGGTTTCCCCCATTATCATGCCAATTGACACTCAAACCTACAAGCATATAGCTCTCGCGCCCGTCCTCTGATTATGTACTAATACTTATTAAATATTTCTCATTTGTTCACAGGCAAGCACCTAGTCTTCTCCACGGACCCAGAATCCGTGAAAGATGAGTTCGCGTTCGACAACCCTGGGTTCAGACAAGACGAGCGCACGGCGTGGCAGCATGAGGCGCCGACATTGCCCCTCAGCGGCAAGACACACGGCCTCCACGTGGAGTTCACCAAGCCAGACCATAGCAAGGACGACTCACATTTACAGGTAAGATAAAAACGTTTCATGTGCCAGTCAGAACTTAATAATCACAGTTATCAGTTAACATTGTGAGGAAAACTGCACACCTGAGAGGGTTTTATAAAGTTCTTGTTGGTGTGTGCAAAGTCTGCTAACAAGTACAAAGCCAGCGTGGTTGGTTAACACCTAAAACGATTTCGTTCTGAGAAGAGCCACGTGCTCACTAGTGGGACAGCCCTGGGCTCCATTATTAAACTAGTTATACCATGTTACGGGTTCGACTGGGGCTGGGTAATAATGAAATACCACTCACTAAATAATCACAAAATCTCTGAAACTAGAAAACCTACAAACTTTAATTTTCGCGGGTAGTTTTCATAATGGATATCCAGTAAGGATTTACAAAATCAACTCCTAAAGGGATGAAGGTTTAAAGTTTATATAAAAACTTTATACATACGTGAACGAATTCGTGGGTACAGATGACACGAGTATAATAATAAACGTTTTTATTGTTTTAAAAAAGATACAAGACTTTATTCCAAGGCTACAAACTTCTACAAATAAAGATCTTCAAGATAAGCTGGACGTTTAGTATCCATTACGGTATCTAAACTGAGGGAGCTGATATCGCCAATTCAGCTCTATTGAAGAGCTATAACTGTCTCACCAAATTGAGTAGGATTATCTTTGCTATTTATAGTAATGCTGTTTGAGGATATTTGATAGAATTTGGTATTTATGGTTTAGATTTAGTTCTCTTTTTAATTGTTTAAGTTGTGCGTTAGCATAGCGGTTGAATGCTTGTTCTCCATACAAAAGGGTCTGACCACAATCACGGCCGGACTTGTGAAATTTCAACAATATTGTAAGGAAACTTACACACTAGAGGAGGGTCTGTAAGTGGTGGTATCCTATGTAACCCAACCCACACAGCATGTTGGACCAAAGCCTTACACCTTCTCATTCTTCCAGCAATCGGACAGTAATGAACTGAATATACAATAGAGAATATATAAATAAAGTAAAAAATACTACTAACTTAGACCGTATAACAGGGGATCTCAGTACGAGTTTTCTTCGACCATAGTTAACGTTAGCCAAAAATGTATGAATACGATGGCGCGCGTCACCATATGGATTCACATCAATGCGTGCGCACGAATTTTACATACATTTTTGGCTAAACTGTAACGACTAAACGATCGAGGACGAGTAAAACTTGTACTACCGCTATACGATGCTTAGCGGCGCTCTCTACTTGAGCAGCGTTTGAGTATGGTATTTACATGAAACTTGCTAATTTCCGTGACTTCGCCTACTTGTATTTTGCTGAAATAATAAACTTATGTCCTTCCCCAGGACCCAGGCTACCTCTTAGTAAAATTTCACGACGATGGGATCAATGGTTAAGTCGTAATGAAATAAAGAGACAGACAGTTACTTTCGCATTTATACTTAACTAGCTTCCGCCCGAGGCTTCGCCCGCGTGGTTTGCGAACTCGTACGTTTTTTCAGGACAAAAAGTAGCCTATGTGCTGTTCCAGACTATAATCTCTGTGCCAAATTTCATCCAGATTCGTTCGGCCATTCTGACGTGATTGAGTAACAAATATCCACATCCATCCATCCTCACTAACTTGCACGTTTATAATATTAGTAGGATTAGTATGATAGGATAGGATATAGTGAATGACAGACTCAAATCTATGATCAAGTAGACATCACTGCTGACTGTCTCTCTGTAATACGGACGATGTGTGACATTCTGTAATATAAAATCAACCGTTCATTACATAACTTCACTTCCTAACCCGCTGATGTTTGCTGTACCTACCTACTGTCCAAATTGCACCGTGATCATGTAACACTGATTATATAGTGTCACGCTAGTTATCTAACCAGTGTTTTGGCCAATTGAATACGAGTTATAAAACGAATATATAACTTAACGACTTCTAAAAGGAGGTTACTGTACATATGTAGCGACTACTATCCGCAACATGGCAAAAAGTAAAGCGCCATCTTTCGGATTAAAGCTACAACAACAAACCCTATGAAATTATACTACCTATGAAACTACCTATGAAAGTTTACAACGATTCTAACACATATACGAATGTCCGACATCAATCGTTGGGCTTCAGCCCGCCAGGCTAACCCTTGCTTGGTCGGAAGATCCTCCCTTTTCAATGGAGGAACACCATACATGTAACGTTATGTATATTGATATTTTGATTTCGTAGATTTGTGTTTGAAGATAGCTCCATTGGCGCTGCCTGATCTGCCCACTAGAGAAGATGCAATCTGCAGTCCTTAGATAATAAAAACGCCGGCAAAATCTTAGGAATCTCAATTGATAATCACGTGGCTATTTAAGCTTATGTCAATTGAGGACATTTTGCTGGAATTTCTGTTCTGTTACTTTTTATTTATTTTTTAGAAACCTGCCCCACACTAGGATTCCTCCTGTATCGTGGGTACAGTTTAAAAACATACATGTCACATGCACACACAACCAGACCCGAAACAGCTATCAGTAGATCATACAAATTTTTGTTCCGTGGGGGGATCGAACCTGCGACAAGTAGCGCAGAAAGTAATTGCTTAACAACTGCACCAACTGTGCCGTTTTCTGTCGATTGTTCTCTAGAGATTGCGCACATACCTACAGGTATTTTAACTCTCGCAATTTTGACAGTTATTTGTATTTATATGCCTTGTTGGAATCTAACCCGTGATCTACAGAGCTGAAAGCTAGCCTGTTGTTCACTACACCAACCGTACGTTCCTCTATGTCAGGTGTGGCCAACTTAATTAGACTCAAGTTCTACTATTTACTAAGACTCTGTGCGATGTACCAATTACATAATCAGTACCTAGTTTTTCACATAATATTTACATCACATATTAAAGTTATACTTTTCGTTGCCTTCCCCGATCGACTGAGCTAATAGCCGCGATCGACTGGTTGACTACCCCTGCTCTATGTTGTTCTTGTCGCACAGTCATATTTTGATAGCGTGATCTGTTCTTTCGTCCATAATGATATTATGTATTATGACATTCAACATAATAGTTTATCAAACATCACGATGAGATGCCTTTCGCGTGAATCACTATCGCTTTGAAATTTGTTCGTCAGTAAGAGTTAATTTCTATCAGATAGAATCTAATTGTAATGGTCGCTTTAACCACATGTAATTGCGGCAGCAGTTACAATATAAATAGAATATTATTGTTTTTTGCAGCCTTTAAAGTACCTACATGTTTTATTTCGATATTTTCGTTCACACGCTTATTTATGAGATCTTCATTCATACATAAATTCAAAGAGTTTTAACTCAAAAGTGCGGGCTGTATCGAACTCAGACCATACTCCTAGAAGGCAAGCATTCAACCGCCAGTGGCACACTGTCAGTGCATCAAAAAAGCTATCTACATTCCCTCTACTTGGTATTCTACGCGCATGCTCTGTTATTCCCCGATGATTAACGACTCAGTAAATACCTATAAGCATAATAATAAAGTTAATTTGTGCATCATACCTCGGCACACCTCACTTTCGAATGAGGGTTCGTCCACAAGCAACGTAACATTCTCACTCAATTAATACTATTTAGAACAATATCCGTAACTTTGTATATTCAAAATAAAGATGAAATTATGAAAAAATGAAAAAATGAAGATGAGAAAATATTCTATTTAATATGTATTTAAGAAAAAGTTAAGTACTACGTGTCAATAAAATAATCACATCTCAATAAGTCACAGATCAAAGGTCATGTTCACCAACAATATAACATATGTTTAAAATGAAAACGGCTGATTAATCATACACATATCCCTTCTAAACAGTTGATTTCCTTCTGTTATATCACCAGTGAAATTCGGCCTATATAGTAAGAAAATTACTTAACTAATGCTTGCTATATCATGTATACTTTTGTGGTTATCTCTACCACCCTTCAACAGTGTTTACGTGGCTTATGCACGATCCCTAAACTGCAGTCCCTATATCATTATTTTACGTTAGTTAAACTGTAACTAAACTTTCATATTATGCACACATTCCGCACCCTGTCGTTCCCCGGCGGTTATCATTACACGTACATCGCTTATGGGCAGGGTTTACACTAGATATGAACGTATAAAAGTATCAACTAAGTCACGTTCTAAAAAAGAGAAATTGTTTCATTTCTTTGTTAGGAATTTACGCTAAGACACATGTTCGCGTAGAAGTCAAGAAGTTACACAGATTATATGGAAAACTTGGCAAAGACATATGAATGCAATTGCTACAGAAAAAGACAGTATGGCAGATTAGGAAGCAGTTCTACCAATGATGGATGACACAGAATATAACATAACGTTTCGTTTTGGTGGAATAGCGACTGTCAAAATTCAAAAAGTTCGAAATTCGAATGCAAATTTCTCGATTCATTCATTCTTCATTCAAATTTTGTTATAGTGATGTGACGAAAGCGTTACTAATGCGTCTATAAGTTACAACTTGTGTGTTTTATCTGAATAATTCACGTTTTAACCGGGTAATGTTCGCATTATACAGGCAGTAGCGCTTAATGTCAAAATTATGTATATTTGTATTGCGATCTCTTTAGAATGCGGTCTATTGTCATTAAGCAAAGACAATGTTATGGAAAACATTGCTGAGAGAAACTGATAATATTTATCTATTACTTCTATTGGTGGAAATTAAAAACAAATTTTGGTAGTCGACTTCCATTTTCAAATGGAGGAATAGTACTATAGTCTACTATTTCCCCCGTCATTACAACTATATGTAAGCGCAGGTGTTCCTCGTCGACGATAGGAACAGTACAATTACTGTGACACAAGGCATTCCTGATTAAGCTAATCTAGCTAACCATCTGATTGCAGATGTCAAAAATCTCTCAGTGACAGTTCTGTACGTCAGTGTTAGGCTAAAGTAGAATTTGAGGGATCACATATCTAGAATGCATATTCTGATGCTAAGGTTGAAGTTTTCATGGATACCCTTCGCCCTGGGGAAGGCAAAGGGTTAAGCCAGACTCTTACCAGCTATAGGTCAGGTGTACCTAAGGACCAAATAAGGCTGGACGCGCAGGATTCACGCGCACTCGTTGATACCCATGATAGAAAACGCTGTGCCAGCCCTATAAGCACTACAATTTCGATCTGCATTCCTATGCAACTCGTTACAAATCGATCTAGTCTGGATTGGCCTCGCAAAGTGAATGAACTTGTTTCAAGTTGTTTCTAAGCTTGCCAGCGACTGGTATGCGATTAATATTGTGATATTTGTAAACATGTAAACAACTGACAAACAAGGTTTGGTATCTGCAAGAATTGTGACACATTTTGCAATTATAAACTGAAATTCTGGCATTGTGGTACTGCAATTAATATTTGTTCTGCAAGTACCATTTGGATCTTGTGCCGCTGGCCCCCCTTCCCCGGGTAAAAATGGTGGAATGGTAGTGTCAACGGTATCGACTTAAAAATAGGCTAGAGTACTTAAATGAAATAAAATGGACTTTACAGACATGATATAGTATCACGCCGAGAGGACTACATTCCCCGAAGGCTTATGCAGAGGTGTACTATTGTACACCCACACAGTCGAACAAGTATATAAGGATACAATATGTCTTGATAACACACAACATAGATTGTTTATGATCTCATATATAATAAAGTACGTGATTTGTATGTTGGATAATAAATATGGGTTCATTTTTCAAGTATACAGGGTAAACAGAATTTTCTAAGGATATTAAGAATGCATTTAATTAATAATATAGTTGAACTAAACTTATTTATAGCTTTATTTCTTTAGATATCTCTTTGTACGATTTTTTCATACGTTTGGCTAAAAGACCGCCATCTGTCAAACTATAGAGCCTTGCTTACGGATAAGTGGTCTTTTATATTTATTACGTTATTGCTTTTCCTCTCATAAGACGCATTTAAAGATCGTGAGAAAACGCGGAAAGTATGTTATCCGCTACTATCTACTACAGTAGACTGTACAAAATCGTACGAGTGCAATCCCGTGAACTCATCGAAGACGCGCGCACAATATATTTGAATAAGTTTTTGACTTACGTTAAACATGGTCGAAATGAAGCAAAACTCTTATTAGAGGCCGTGGAAATCAAATCCAGAACATCACGCTTCACTTCAAATGCTGTCATTAGAATGTGTTAGATGACTATTAGCCATCCGAGTTACTTTTTATGAACTGTCAAAAACGACACTTTGTTCTAAAAATGTTTGGAATACAAAAGCGTGACGTCATCGTTTTTTATTTCCATTGACATACTTATTGTGTGATTTTGATAAATTAAGAATTGAAAACGCCAAAAATAAACCAAAGTTAAGTTTTACCGAGTTTTTGGAAGAAACACTATTTACCAAACAAGATTTCGGAATTTATTTTTGATGCAGTCAACTAGCTTATTTATACAAAACTAAAACATTAATTAAACTCGACTAATCTAAGACACCATTACAAAAATATTAAAGCACTAATCATTACGCAGATTAACTAAATCCTGTCTGTGGTTAAAATTGTAATATTTTTTAATTACGAAACGGTAAGATGACGCGATTTAACCTTAATCACGCGATTAAGAGGCGTTTGGGCTGCGATAAAGTCAGTCGTAAACTAATCTTATGGAATATTCCTGAGGCTATTAAAATATAATTACACACGGAGGTTATTGTGATGGAAGTTAACGCATGGTTCGTTAATATTAACCGATGTTCTGGGGAATGCAATGGATTTCTGCAGCAGTGGTTGATTCAGAAAGTTTACTGGTGTCTACTGCTAGAGTAGCAATAAGTAAAGATTTTTTTTTTAAATATGTTTCCCCTCTTTTGCATTTCTCCTGTATCGTGGGTACGGTTTTACATGTCACATGCGCACACAACCAGACCGAAAACAGAAAGAACTATCTGTAGATCATGCAAAAATTTGTTCTGTATTAGAATCGGACCCGGACCGACACGAAGCGTAGAACCACTACGCCACTGCGATTTGCGATACCCATGATATTGTTTATATTGTTTTGCGCTAATTCTGTCTACTTGTGTCCGCTCGATGGCAATGGGATTGCAACGATGATGAAATGTGGTTGTAAGATTGTAGGTACCTACATCAATACACCTCTATCTAACTCTTTTGGAACAATACAGGCGTAATGCTTGGTTACGTCGGTGCTCCAATTGGTCCGTTTCGTGTTCTCCACCAATCGGAGCACCGAACGCATTCGATGTGTTAAATCGAATTTGACAAAAGAAACTTACACTAGGACTCTGCTGTTGCACGAGGGGGTGGCCTCTTTACAATCATCCCCTCCGGGAAGTGCCCTTCGGCATGACACCATGGTGGGCTTCGGTGCGGTCTTCTAAGAATTCCCAAGGCCCACCATATGGTGTCGAGGCGGCCGCGGCCCACCGTGGTGAGTTTATCCTGAAGGAGTCCGGCACACCCCTCCGCCCCCGCCAAGCGGATGATAGCCCATGATGAGTTCTCACCACGCTAATCAAAAAACAAAAAAGGGTTATTACAAAATAAACTACATTGGAGTCAGAGCAGTGTCATACATGTCGTTTCAAACAGACAAATCGATTAATTTATCAATCGTGAGACATGGGAGCTACATGACTGTATGAGTTATGTATTATTTTTGGTTCCGTCTTCTCAAGCCTTCACAAAAAATCCGACATAGTGATAATTCATTTAACAATACGGCTGTTTTTTTTTTTAATCTTCATAAACAAATGCGTTTAAATCTGTCAGAGTTGACACCACAAAGTGAAGCTTATAATGGCGTATTTTAATTATATACTGGCAACCCGAAGATTATATGCAAGGTCGTTTGCCAAGTTCGAAAGTGTTGCCATATGGTCGGATATTGCCGTATTTGGGTGTAATTTTGTCGGTCAAGTTTTGTTGAGTGAGTGGTAATTTCAATTACTGGACGTATACGTTTTTTTATTCTGAGTAAGGGTTAAGGTAGCGGTTATTTCATATCGGATTCTATTAAATAAAAGCTGGTATGTTTTTTTATCTAAAATTACTCATTAGTCTTATGATGAGTTCCTGCATTCGATTACCGGACAGTGAAATAGGTGTTTTTTATTTTTTTTGCGTGTTCGTATTGTGGCCGTTAGATGGTAATAAGCTTGCCCGCTTTTACAAAGAACTTAATAACGGGAGCTCCCACACCTGCCTTAATCTTTATGGAATATAGGCGAGATGCGGTGTGTTTTTTCAACCGACTTCAAAAAAAAGGAGGAGGTTCTCAATTCGGTTGTATTTTTTTTTTTTTTTTTTTTTTTTTATGTTTGTTACTCGATTTCTCGAAGACGCCTGGACCGATTTCAAATATTCTTTTTTTATTTGAAAGGGTATGCTTGTCATTTGGTCCCATTGTCATCAGGTCAGGACCTGATGGTGGAAACCCTGAGAAATCGAGGGCATCTCTTGAAAATTGTAGGCGAGCATGGGGTAAAAACTTGATATTTATGTGTATATCTGATGAGACTACAATACTATGGAGGTTTAGGGCAGATCTGATGATGGAGACGACAGAGGATCGAGGGAACTCCTCAACGGTACATCTTAACTACCTCGTGTTTGGGCTTATTTTATTCGTGTTGACAAGATCTTTACACCGAGATGGGTAATGACTGCCACTGCAAGGTCCGTGATGCAGGTGCAGTACTGTTTAGGCAACTCCTTAATGGTTGATAGCAGCTACATAGTGTTTGGGCGATTATTCCGTCAATTACGGACCGATTTTAAAAATTCTTGTTTTGTTTGAAAGAGTATGCTTCCCATTTGGTCCCATTATCACCAAGTCAGGATCTGATGATGGGATCCTAGGGAAATCGAGGGATACCCTCAAATATTGTAAGACAAATAGCCCGTTTGAGCTTTTTTTCTTAATAAGTTAGGTATTGGCGTCTGAAAATCATCATTTAATGATGCTGAGCTGATGATGGATGTCATAGTACTCCTCAACGGTAAAGAGTTAGGGAATAAAACTTCCGAGTTTGGGATCACTCGATATATTTTGATGAGTCCCGTATAAAACATTTGGTATAGAGGGTCTGATGATGGAGCCAGGAGATAGATGGTGGAACTCTTCAGTAGCTACTTGTAAACCCCTCGAGTTTGGGCTCATTTTAAACCTCTAAAAGTCAAAACTATCACAGTATTAGTTACAATAGTCGTCTTAATCTTTTCATTTCTCGTAATGCGTTTTCATCATGTGGTCGGCTAAGTAATTTATTTGATTTTAAAATCACATAGTACAATACCGTCTAAGGTTTTCACTCGACTTGGGGCAACATACATTTGACCTTTGTAAAGTTTTTCAAGAGAATCGTCTTTACTAGGTCTACCCATCACTCAAAATTGTAAAATAATTAAATTTTTTAACAAAAAAAAAACCGACTCCAAAAAACTCAAAAACAAAACTAATAACTAAAAAGCAAAAAATAAATCTTTTATTATACAATATAGTAGTTGAAGAATATTGAAGTCGGTGCCAAGTAAAACATGCAATGATAAACCGACACGATTGGCGAAGTGCATTTGTCGTGTCCGACGCATAATCCGCTCCGCACTCGACAATTTCTACGTGAACTCGTTGTTTCAATGTCGCTATTATAGCAGCAAGGTATATTACTTTTATGTTTTACTTGGCACCGATTTCAATATTCTTCAACTACTATATTGTATAATAAAAGATTTATTTTTTGCTTTTTAGTTATGTTATGATTCTATTGATATATAATTTTTAAATACCCATCCTGTAGGTTTAATGGCAAGACTAAACGGATACACGGCTGCCTCCTTGCTGGGCCGATGATGTCATTCTCAATGAAGTCAAGTCATTTACACTAGTGAAGTCATCTATAATACATAGATATTCATTAAAGTTAAATCTTGTAAACACATTGGCAGTATGGCGTTTGACCTTAGCTTGTCCTATTACGGAATTTTAAAATAAAAACAACTTTAAATGGTTGTGATGATGAGTTTTTCTTGTTGTTTAAACATTCCAGTAATTGCGTGTCTTATTATGGAAAATAATTATTTTTACTCTTGATTGATTGACTTGCACATGCTTTCAAACGCTTCGTTAGATTGATGAAAGTCGTACAAAATCTTTTTGTGTTTTTGTTTTTTTTTTTTACCCTCCAATGACAATTTTGTTACATACTAAGATATTCCAGGCACATCCGTTGCATAGGTACATGCTTAAGGATACAAGGATTACTTGACGCAGGCGCAGTTCAAACCCCAAACTAAGAGTGAACGAAATTGAATGATAGAAAATATTTGCTAAGTATCTAATCTCTGTTTACTATAAATTGACGCTTGGATCAAGCAAAAAACAACATTATTGCATTGGCATAAGAACTTTGATGGGTGTCAAGTTATGATAAAATTAACTGCTTGTTTTTAAAACAGACAAAGAACATCGCAATAAAATTGTTCTAGCAATTTTCTCAACAGGTACCGAGAGTTATCGAATACAAGACGCTAGGTAGGTAACCTATCAAGTTTTTTTATGGACAGCGAGCTATGCAATAAGTAGCTATAAACATCAATCCATTTGCATTGAATTGTCCATTCATCGACCATCAAAGGATTGGTGATGGTGACCGTAATGTATAGAGGTTACGAGAAAAATATAACTTCTATCTATATCTACACATATATATAAATAAAAATCAATCGCCACATGTATACCGGTACATCAATTGAGAACGGGTGGACTGTTTAGCTATTTTTTTTTTTGTTGTGTTCGTAATTGTCATGACAAGTTTTTGTATGAAAGAATTTTTTTAGAAAACCGATCCGAAACGTCAGAAATTTGGATGGTATTTGTGTATGGAAATCTCGATAACTTCTCATTTTCTTCGTTAGTAAATTTCACCCGTACGAAGCCGGGGCGGGTCGCCAGTATTTTAATAAAATCCACTCCTTGCAATATGATGTAAACAATTTTTCTTCATGGTATCAATGCAAATCTCCAAAAAGTTCTATATATTATTAAGCAGTTTGTTGCTAAATGGCAGATCGAATAAGTAATCAGTTAAGCAGAAGAAAGATGCTGCTAGATTGACATTATTTTCTCCTTTGTATTTTAAGTAGTACCTGGTAGTACCTTGAGAACCACTTTAAGCAGTCAGTTTAGATGGTGCAAGTTTCTTTTGACAAACCCGATTTAACGCATCGAACGCGATCGGCGCTCCATTTCGTGCTCTCCATCAATCGGACATACACTAGGGCCTCCGGTTATCAAGCAAATACACATGAAATTCGTGTCATTCAGTTAGCAGCAGTGTGATAACCGACCTTAGCTAAAAGTATCAGTGTTTCCCAGTAATTGGCAGAATGCAATAACATAATAGTTCAGCCGTATCTGGTTAGACTGGAGCCGACCCCAACATATTTGGGAAAACGATAGGCGGGTGGCGACGATGATTTTATTCTAAGAACTTAGTCTAACATTGTACCTAATTTGTCCCCAGCTCGCTCGCACCCGTCGCGTGAAGCTCTGGGCGCGTGACTTCACTGGCCTTGGTCTAAGATGTGGAGGCGGTGCGAGGGACGGCGTGCACGTCCATTCTGTTCTGAGAAGCGGCCCTGCTGCCGCTGCCAAACTACAGCCAGGTAAAGTACTCAACTCATGACCGAAACAAAAGAAAATCGAAAGCTTATCTAATCAATAAGCTTTAGCACGCCTCAACAGACGCAGCGGCGCCGCGCCATCGCGCCGCGGCCATGCAAGCGAGTATGCTGTGTAGGTACGGGTACTATGTATACATTTGCGTACCCAAAACACGGAAACACGAGTTAAACAGTAGAAGATGACTTAAGTTTCTACTTCGACGTCACATCTAGATTCTATAGCAAAAAATCTTGAGAAAAACAACAGGGACGAAGATCATTGATTTTTCTTGTAGTGTAAATTTTTTGAACGCGTCCTGTACTACGTGTTGTCATTAATTTTTTTAATAATGTACTTACACGACGCAAAAATTTTCGCCATCTATAATAATAACAGGGCCCATTTTTTTGTATATTTAGCAAGCAGTGTAACGAACTGGAACCTATTTAATGTCACAGACAACATTGAGGCGTGACATTTCGTCGGTCGGACAGGGGACAAGGGACTTTCTATATCGTTTTTATAATGCCAGGTTATTTTTTCTGAACTTCATAAGAAATTATTTATGACTTTGTATGGTGTATATATATAATTGTTTCGATATATTTATAGAATATATATATAAGAAATACCTTAGCTGGAGTGAAGCAAGCAATTCTTTTAAATCAATGGGAAAGACTTTTTTAATTTGAAATTTAAATTTAGAATAAGCATTTATCTATGGCCCGTGTGTTTTCGCGGATCATGCGATGCTTTGCCAACATACTTGACTTTGAGACTGACTGGCCTAAACTTAAAAGTACCACATTTTATTACATTTGACATAAGCTAAAATTATCATCGAGCAATCATAGTGTATTCTTGGTCTAGAACTCACGTAAACATTCTTAATCATAGCAAATCATATCTGGCTTTCTGCCAGCGTCTTCTTCGCTAGGAGAAACAAGACGAACGCTCAATTGTTTTACACTCCAAATACTCATTGAACCAGCCAGATGAGACGAAGGGAGTGCATTTCTGTCAAAGGTAGTTCCTCTAAGACTTTAAATGTCACGACGTTATTTTAAAAAGTTTTTATTGTGTGCTTGTGTCGTGTTAGCAAGTTTTAGTACTGTGTATTGTGATGACGTGATTGCAATTAGTGAAAAACAAGACTTTTTGTATGTGTAATTCTTCACTGCTGGATATGTCTGAGGATGTGCCAGGATCAGTTCAGTGGTGATAGACTTCCTTTTTATGAGCTCAACAGGCATTAAAGTCCCACATTTTCTGCCTGTCATAACAATGTTGTGTAACAGTTGTGTTCTGAGGGAAGTAGGATCTGTAACAAAAGGTATTCCAAACTTTACTCTTAGGTCGACAACGCATCTGCAATCGCTAGGTGTACGCAATTTCGTTTCCCTTTCTATATCATGTGTCCTATCTGCACCGTTCTCTATTCATATTACGAACGTTTAGGTTAAGGGACTTACTCACACTATCAAAAATTTTATGGAGCCGTCTCAGTTGTGTAGGTTCCTTCACGATGTTTTCCTTCACCGATTTAGTATACAAAACCGAACAATATTTACCGGTTTCTGTGTTCCTTTCCAGGTGACAAGATCAAGAGCATAAAGATAGAGTTTACGGGCACGCCGCTAGAGGACGCGGTGGCGATCCTCTCGTTGGCGTCTCCGTACCCTGTGGAGCTGGAGGTGGTGGAGGGCGGCCGGGCCAGCGGCGCGGGGAGGGGCGTGCACCATCCACTACTGAAGCGGGCTGGCTCTATGGGCGATGTTAACACGGTTTGTCAAAGTCTTAAGTTTTCAAGAACAGAAACAAGTTGCTATTGACAATCATTAGAGAGTAGAAATGCCAGCAAAAGGTGTAGAGAAGAGAGATCGAGGCTATTTGACAGATTTCATCTGCTAGTATGAGAGTGTTTCTAGTCTCTAGCTTGACTGGTTTTAAATCACCTATGGCAGTCCTAATCACCAAATAAACGGACGTTCAAGATAAACATGCTTTCATATTTATAAACAACTGTTTATATTTTAAGCTGAGATGTATTTATTGCAAAACTTTTTTGACACTCATTGTTACTTTACCGGTGACATGGCCAGTGTTTATATTACGTCACAGAATAGACAACAGAAGGTATTATGTACTACATCAATTGGAAAATGTACCTGTCTAAACATAGCAGCTGTTGGAAAGTGCGGGAACAGTGCACGACGCTCTAAACACTTTCTTGGACCCGTACCACTTTCCCACGCCTGTCATTAGATTTTCTTTGCGAGTGCCAGCTTTTTCTTTGACGTATTGCTGATAGGTTTGGGTTTTCCATGTCTAATGGAAAAAATATCTGCAAGTCTGTCATATTTGACGTGGAAAGCTTTGACAGTTTTAAGAGTTTGTATAAATTTGATAGAAAAACAATAGTCAAATGTTTATGATATCGCTTAAAAAAAATAAGAGCGTGAGGAGTTGGGTTCGTTCCTCGGGCCACGCAAAGTGCATTTGGGTTTTCTTTATGGAAATTCTCGATAGCAGCCCGAGTGTGGATACGCTAAAAATGAACCTGCATATTTTAAGCTTCGAAACTCGATAACTCTCAAACGGATAGAGGTCTTGCTAGAATTGTCACGTTTCTAATAAATAAAAATGTGTAATCGTAAATATATTAGCAAACAAACTACATTGCACGTTAGACAGAATACCTAAAGGAAGTTTATCATCCGACAGCATCGTTGTATTACTATGTTATCGAAACTAACAATGAGTGTTTAGAATACAATCAGTGTAGATACCTACGTGGTGGAATGTGTCTGTCTATTGTTGATAGTGTCAAACAATAGTCCGTAAGAAGGTAAAGTGACGAATATTGTATGCAGATTTAGATAAACTAATTATCACGTATCCAAATCTTGACATCTTCACATTACTGCGCTCATGCCGACGGGAATCCGCCGCGATTCATATCTGTTATGTTTATAAAAAGTCATGAAAAATTTACGGCACGTCTTTGGCACATGATGTTATCGTCAGTTCAAGCGCAGCACAGCGCGACTGTTGAACGTGTGGTCCTGGGTTCGATTCCCGGGTCGGGCAAAGTGTTATTGAGTTTTTCTGTATGGAAATTCTCAGTAGCAGCACGGAGTCTGGAGGTGTGCTCGGTAGATGGCAATAGGCTCAACCCGTATTACATGGGACTCAATAACAGCATCGGCGAAATGTGGGTGTACAATAGTACACCTCTGCCTAACCCTTCGGGGAATATAGGCGTGATGCTGTGTTATGTTCAAGCGCAGTTTTAAACCTTTTAACTGAACATGGCCGTTATGAGACTTCAAGTTCGATTGATGAAGCATTTAGTCTACAGAAATATAAACATTAAGTTATTGTAAGTCGTAAAGGCGCGTAAACTTGTTGGCTCGCAAATTATGAGTACTGCATTCAAGGGCGGATCCAGCTTTCAAGTTAGAACTTAGGTCACATGTTTGAAGTCTAGTCGGGACAGGCTCCTATTCGATTACAATAATAAATACTGTACGATCAATGCGATTAGGAAAATTATCAGTGGTCGACCTAGAACCAGCCCAGGGGGGGATCATGACCCCAATGACCCCCCTTTAGATCCGCCCTTGACTGCATTACAACAAGACATCTAGTGCGCGCGTTTTAATATGTAACGTATTTGTACAGAATTAAGGTTAATAATCACATTTGGATGCAAAAACAAGTTCCTTTTTATTCTAAAAAATGTAGTAAATAGCAGTTTTATTGACTTAAGTACTTACTAATAAACGCTTTATGCAGTTATGTCATGAATAACACCATTTTAAACTAAATTTTTTGAACAAAAGATTGACAAACTTTATTTAGTGATTATTATAAGAGGTGTTAATATCTATATTTCTGTGGTTTACTCATACATTCTGATATTACGACATCGTGCACTCAGGAATGACAGTCAACGCCGCTTTGCATAGAGGAAATGCCTTTACTACGGAAATGTATATCTAAACTGGTTTCAAAGAATGTGCGTAATTTCCTTTTCTTATCCATTAACAAGCAACCGGCACTAATATGTTGACAAACATGATTTATAAGTAATGTTCTACTAGTATATGAAACCCAACTGATTTCCCTTACCTTGATATTCCTTAACGTAAGGAATATCAACGTCACAAAAAAACAAAAGATTTTCCTCTTTAAAATGGATAGTAAAATAACATAACAAGCCTGTTTTATGCAAACTTAAGCCTTAAGCTTATTAAGATCCAGATGGCAAGCATATTGCCATCCACTTCAGGCTGATATTGAAAATGTATTACAAGGAAAACGTAATTATTCTTTGCCCATGCGTATAACCAAACCCAGGGCCTCAATCTGTGCCACTTTTATGAGTTTTTTACTATTTACTCTCATAGTAAATGTAAATTTTCATGCAAGCGATTTTAGTTCTTAACTTGGTTACATTAGGGATTAGAGTCGCTAACATGACATCTCTATAATATAGTAAATAATAAATCAAACCATTCGACAGCGATGTGGAGGAGTACTATGACGCCCAAGTTTTCGTCTAGGATAGGTTTTTTTTTTCATATTTTTTTTTTTTTTTTTTTGATACATTAGTATAAGTATATAGTTTTAAAAATAGTTTAGTTATTTTTTTACATATTTGAAGTTGACAAGAATAGTAAGGAATAGAAAATAAAAACCGATAAATCAAAACTTTACTATGACACATATGTCACATAAGCGACTCTAATCCCTAATGTAACCAAGTTAAGAACACTTAATCGCTATCATGAAAATTTACTTTACTATGATAGTAAATAGTAAGAAAACTCGTGATAGCGGTACTGGCCACTAAACCAGTGCCATATTTGATATATTTGGTTTCATTCTTGTAGAGGAACTATTAGATTATCATTGATATGCACAATCGTAATATTCTTTTGTTTCTGTTCCAGCTGGAAAAAGAAGCAAAACTTCTGCACCCGCCGAAATCTCCAAACACGTCACATTCCAATAACTCGACGCTAGAAACAAAACAGAGCAAGAGTGGCATCAAGAAGATGATATCAGAAAAGATCATCACATCTACGACCCTAGAACGAAACAAGAAAGAGAAGAGAGACGGCCATACAACTCTAGAACGAGAGAATGAAAAGAATAGCAAACTTGCTAATAAATCTAGACATTCTGAAATTCCACCGGCTGTCAACAAACCTGAAAGGAATAAGAACAGGCACTCCACTGGCAGTGATATCCAAATAATCCAGCCAGAAAATGGTATCACTGCTATGACTAATATTGAACAGGCCGAAGTCCAGAAAAGAGAATATGACCCAAAAAGAGGTATGAAATTCGGCATCAGAGTTCTGCCGCCAAATGTACCTGATGATGGAGTTCTCAAATCCAAAAACGTTGAAAATGGAGTTGTTGCTATTGAGAAAAAATCTGTCGATGAAATAGATAAGCCTGAACCACAAAGGCCTGCGCCCACGACGCAAATCAAACATGAAAATGAAACAGAGCAAAAGAAACCTGTTGTTGCTAAACGTAGAGAAAAGATGGCTCCTCCAATACCTAACGCTAGAGTTAAAGCAAACGAGTCTGACACTACAATTAGTCATGAAAGTTCCAGAACATCTGAAGCTTCAATCATCACGACATTTGCAAGAAATGACCTCAATTCTAGTGGGATCAAAAGAGACGAGAACGGAATACCTCAAGAATTACCACAACATATGCTTGATGCGGCAAAAGCAGCAAAAACTAATAGAAAAAGCTCCTCGGAACTTATTTACGATAAAGAGAAGATAGAACCCAAGAAAGAAGAAGCTCCTAAACCTAAGAAATCTAAAGGCAAAGCTCCTTCACCGCCAGACCCTGAGAAAAATAAAACGGATGACAGTATTCTTGAACAACTCAAAAACGTCACAGATTTCTTGAGCAGAGAGAAACAACATTCGAGTGTTTTACATGACTCTATCTTATCAAACAGATCTTCTAATGCATCACAAATTAATACTTCAACACCAAAGGTCAACAAAACTAAGAATACCACTCGTCTCGAAGAATCAATCAATTTTAGTCAAGATGACATTGATGATATTGTTACAAAACCTTTCAAACGTGAAAGCGACTCCCTCAACAATTTCTTCGAAGACTCCAAATCTAACATGTCTTCCAACCAAGATATATACTCCATGAGGTCTTTGAACCACAGTGACAAAAGTGATAAAGGGTCTACTACCATAGAACTTAACAACAGCGATATAACTATCCACAGTTCACCAACAAATGATACAGTACACTCAGTATCAGATGACACGTCAATTTTGGATGAAAATGAGCGAAAAGCGGCGTCCTTAGGCGACTTATCTAGATTCGAACTGCGGGCTAAAGCTAGCAAACCGGCAACAGGAACTCTAGAAAGGGCTCAAAGTCTAGACATTTCTGCTGAAGAGGCTGAGATTCAGGAAAACACTATATCACCTAAGAAGAGGAAAGCTATGTCTGTAGTAGAAACTACCTTCTTCGATTCTGGTCATGAAGATGTTTTGCCTGAAATGATTGATTCAGATAAAGGGGTAGTCATCAAACATAAAGAACCTCGATTGAGCTTAAACATTGCTAAAACTTCAGCAATGGAAGGTCTCAACACTTTCCAGCGAAATCGTCTAAAGAAAGGTTCTGAGTTTGGTAATTTAGAGGACGCTATAGTAAAAGGGTCATCTAGTTCAGTTGATTCTGACAAAAACGAGGAACAAAGTTTTACTAAGCCTAAAGAATTTGAACTGTACAAGGAGAGTGAACATGAAACGTCAGACCATCTCGCTAGACGTATTATAGACGAAAACATGAAAGTTCATTTGAAACTTGTATCGGAATTTGCAAAATCTACTTCAGATGGAAGCAACATGAGCTCTTTAGAAAGCACGCAAGAAATTTCACCCGTTGTAACTGAAACAAAAACAGCGCCAGCAAAATATGAAGAAAATCTTACCATGACTTACGACACAAACGTACCAGATGACTTAAAAATGTCACGTAATACATACGTAAATAGTTTAGAAAGACCTAAATCCGATATGATGAAGAAACTGCTCGCCAAAAACCCAATTCTAAATGTACACATTGACCAAAGCCCTGTAAAAGAAAAGCATGAAGCAAGTACTAGCAAAGATACACCACAAACCGATAGCTTTAAATCCGCTATGCACCAACCGGATATCGTTAATTTTGACTTAAAAACTTCACAAGCAGAAAAAGTGAGAGACTATGATGACTTCGTCAGTAACATTAGAGTGGGATCAAACAACAATAGTCTCAAATACAACAAAAAGCTCGAAACTTCCTCAGAATGGACAGAACCCAAAGATTTGAACACCAATACCAACGTTGTAACCATATCTACAGAGAAATCTCAGCCCGTAGAAGAAAAACGGAAAACCTATCGAGATCATACAAAATCTATTGAGATAGGTGAGCCTATTATACGTATGATGCCACCTGATGTCCTTGAAGGAATAAGGCGCAGACATGATGAGAGAGAAAGGACATTATACATGGAACCGGCAAACGTATCTTTAACTATGACTCAAGAGCCTGTACAGAAAACTATAACAGTAAATGTCAATGAAGATGAGTTTGGCAACAAAGTGATTACGCAAAATGTTGAGAAAATATCAACCAAGTACATCACTTCTAAAGCCGAAGCTCCTGTACTAGTTGAACAGATGAGCTTCGGTATCATGAGAGGGGGGCAGATCGATGAAATTAAATTAGAAGAAGGGGATGTTGGTGATATTGATAAGAGAGTTCTGGATGAAATCAAACGGCAAAATCCTAACATGCACTTCACTACAGACGAGCCCGCTTACACTAGAACAGAAACTATCATACTTAACACTACAGAAATGGATGAGGAACAAGCCCAAGCCTTAATGGAGAAACTCAAAAACGATCCATCTTTCATGTCACAGAAAACTCCCGATGAACTATCGCGCATGGGGATCAGAATCATTCAGGACCTTGATGACGTACAAACATCCACTGGAGACTCTGTTGAAGTCACTAAAACTAGTTATTCCATAAACCCGACAGCAATAACAGATGTACAAAAAGATTGTGAAGAGATACACAATGAAAAGGACGGAAGGAGTCACATCACAGAAATACAAGTGGTTACGCCACGCACAGAACAAATGCTAAAACAAAAAGAAAGCAAAGATAAGATTTCTACCAGACAAAGAGCACCACCTTACGAAGAACCACCTCTGTCCTACGAGTTAGACGTTGAACTACTAAATGACTTTATTCTCAATGAAAGACATTTTTCAGCTAAACAACAGGCTGAAGCGCAAAGACGAACGAAATCGAACCAATCGAACGAACCAAAGAAACGCCATTCAGATTTCGACTTACCAAGGAACAGTCATATAAAATTTCGTACAGCAACCTACGAATCTCCTAAAGGCACTATTGTCACAAGTACAGATTTAGAAAACCGACGACTATCACAACTAGATCAACTACAACTACGGTCTTCTGAATTAGTGTCGGCCCAAAAACCGACTATTTCCGCGAAACCGAGTAACATTCCCGTCAAGGCGGAGAAATCGAAAGTGTCGCCGGGAGTTTCATCGAAAATACCGGTTTTTACCACACAAAAGTCGTTGAGTCAGGAGAATTTGAGTGATACAAAGTTTTCTTTGCCTCGGTCACCCCCGCCGCAGTTCAGTAGTTCCGGTAACATATCTGTGACATCGATAAAGAGCAGCTCTAGGAGTCCTAGTGGTGGGAAACTGTGAAATAAGATTAAAAATGATATTAATGAATATCATTGAGATGGTTTTAAAGATCATCTTTACACGTGTGGTCAGGAACCGTTCGTTACATAGCTTGGAACGTTTTTCTATCCCTCTTACAAGCAATTGCGAGAAGATACAGATAGATCATTGCACATGTTCAAGTAACATAATACAATGGTCGATTCGGTCAACATACATATTGGAACCAAACACATCAACTGACTACATAGTCAAAATGGCGATTTTATAGTTACCGAAATCATAATACACGGACACCGCCGAAGTCGTGCTATGATACAATTTGTATCAAGGCAAATTAAGAATCATATGCTTGACTTTAAAATGGCAAAAACATCACCTCCGCCATAGATGACAATCATCTTATGTATTTAATGATCTTTAAAACATATACACTTGGTGATCACATTATTAAAATGTGAATGTATATTTAAAGCTACGTTAAGCAATTGAATACAAATTGTATAAATCCTGATATACATAAACATAATGTTTAATTTTAAATATAAATACCTATATTATATTTAGACTAAGCTTAATCTTCGAAAAGTGTCTTATAAGTGCCAGCAACACTAATAATAATGTATTTTGATATATACATAACGATATACTTTTCTTTCCTTTTCTAAATTTCTATTCCAAAAGTGCCTTTTAGTGTAAAGATTTTATATAAAAAAAAAGAATATCGTCTTAATTACTTAATTATTGACAGAGTTTTAGGTTGTGAAAATAAATATAACAAAATAAATGCTAGAATTTTATTTTATGTCACAATTTTATATTTAATGAAAACAAATGAAATAATCGAGAGATTAAATAATTATTATTGTATAATTAAAATGTATGTATTACCATTTGACATTCCGTCCGAAAGTATTACCAATATTAAATAATAAGATTATTATAGATACTTATTTAGGGTCGCAACGGTTATAGCAGAAACATTGATTTCTGGGCCATTTACTTAATTATTAAGTATAGGTATTTTAGTAATTTATGGCCCTTTTACGTAATGGTCGTTTTAGCACTTTGACTTCTATCTTGAGTTTTAAAGATGCTTCCTATATGATACTCTTACGACCAGATTATCAGCATTGCTTTTTCTATGAAGACATTAAAACAAGGGAAATGTAAAAGAAAAAAAGCCTGTACGAAACTTCTTTAATAGTTTGGTGGCTTTTGTGTGCTTTCACCGGCCATTGCGTACATTAGCCATTTATATTTATTAACATGATGTTTGTTAAAGTTGATAAAAGTCGATATTAGTAAGACAGTAACGGTCTAATGGAACAATTACAATTAACATGTTATTTTATCACAGTTATAAATATTGTATTTTATCGATGTATTATAAAATAAATACAAATAAAATGTTTTCATTGGTTTTATTATCTACTAGCTAACCCGACAGACATTGTACTGTCTTCCTGGTCTTCACATCATACAAAATCCCATAGTAAAAGGATCTTTCAGTTGTTCCCAAAGTTTCAAATTTTCCGGGCAACCTTTCCATTTATTTTTTCCTTTGATAACCTTATTAGGGCTATTATAACCAATTTTAAAACATAAAATTGCCAATCCGGTTCAACCGTTTTCAAGTAAAGCACTTAACAACGAACAGTATTCAAATTAATTTTTCGTTTATATAGATACCTACCAGCAATCCGCCCCGGTTTCGCACGGGTACATTTTACAATTTCCGATTTTCCATAAATTTTCTTTCATACAAACCTTATCCTGACAATTACAAATACAACAAAAAAGAATTAGCCAAATACATAGATGCAGCCGTTCTGAAGTTATGCGCTTACATACATATTTGGCAATTGATTTTTATTTATACATATAGATTTTAATTTTTGTTTTCTATTTTACTTTCCTTATCTATGAGACGGATTCCAACCTTTCTCTGTTACTACAGGATACGTACCTACTTTCTATATAAGTCTTGAAAGGGTTTATATGTATAACACTTAATATAGCACTACATCCCACATACCAACGATTATGTTGATAAACAAGGCCCGTGGAATCGAAAGTAAAAAAAGAATTTAGAAGAAAGTTACGTCAAGCGTCGTGATCTAACGAGACTAGAGCGACAGGTGTACTGAGGCCTTAGTGTAAGTTTCTTTTGACAAATTCGATTTAACGCATCGAACGCGTTCGGCGCTCCGATTGGTCCGTTTCGTGTTCTCCACCAGAATCAGGGCCTCTGAATCAGAAGGTCACACGATCGATTCCTGATCGCAATAGACTTTTTTTTCCAAAAAAATATTACTGGACTTTTGTTTGTGTTTGGCAAGTGCAAAAATAGGTCTCTCTCTATGTCCTTGTCAAGGACCCAGGCTACCTCTTTCATAACGATCTTTTCGTGGTTTATTCGTGATGATAAGGTGAGGAACAGATACGAGTTACTTTCGCATTTATAAGTGTGGATTCTGTTATTAACAACTATTATTAAATTATTATAAGGTACTAAAGTCGTACATTCCGTAAGGTTATTATAATGTACTCATGACTCTCAGTCACGTGATTAAAAGTCTTTGGTGGTCACTGCGTGTTTAATTAATAATTCCATAAAATTGAATTTAACAATAGTAGAACCTAACTCTGCTTTTTAATATAACATGATTGATTGATCAAAAGTCACTGGGTTCAGTTTCTACGAAAAGAAATCCTTGCAGTTTTGTTTGCATTCTTTCTTTAAAGCTTTCTTCAATTTGCTTTTGCATTTCTGCATATCACATGCATTCTCGTAGGATGCTTTACACGCCTTTGTACATTCTTTGCCCGCTTTTTTAAGGCAAGTTTTCCATCTCTTCCTCAATGGGCTAGGTTGTTCTTGTATTAAGTGGACTATTTCTGCCGCTTCGCCGATATTTGCAACGTAATCTTCTTCGCTATCAGTGTTCGGGTATTCATCGGAATTGGAGTCGCCTGAAGAGTCAATATCATTAAGTTTGTTAATACTGCCGAAAGGCTTCAGGTTTTTTGGTTTATAATACGAGAATGACTGATCTGTTTCTTCTGACTCTTCCGATTCTTCTGACTCATCTGATTCTTCTGACACTCGATGGTGCTGCGAAAAGATTATATTTGTAGGTAAGGTTTTAGTAATACAGTCGAACAAAGAGAGTTTATTTTTTATATATTGATGCATCGATTAATATATTATTTAATTAATAGAAATATATTTATGAACCCTATTAGCAAAATTCATAATCAGCTTTTTAAAAAACTTCATCCATATCTGGTGATCTACTTCGGCAACCATATTGCCACGCCTGTTGGGCCGCATTGCACGTTACGGGCGACAATAAAGAAGTCAAACGCCATGCCCCCCTTAACCCTCACTGTGCAGTGCACGGCGACACAATACCACAACTTGGTCCCGTACATTGCACAGCATTGCAATCAATTCCTCGTCCCGCAGCGCCCCTATGGCTTCAATTTAACCTCATTAGATAGTATTGATCACTTTTTTGTACATTCGATTAAAAAAGCATACTTCCAAAATAAGGAGAGCCACTGTTTGAGACGGGTCTTCTTCCGAAGTACCCTCTGAAATTTGGATATCATCACCACGGCCGGTTCTTAAGAACTCTTTCGCTTCAATAACCACCTGGAATGTTATTAATAAATATATTATTGACTAGCTTCCGCTCGCGGCTTCGCCCGCGTGGTTTACGAACCCGTACATTTTTCCGGGATAAAAAGTAGCTTATGTGATTATTATTTCCTTATTCCAGACTATAATCTATCTCTGTGCCAAATTTCATCCAGATCCGTTCAGCCGTTCTGGCGTGAAAGAGTAACAAAGATCCATCCATCCATCCATCCATCCTCACAAACTTCGCATTTATAATATTAGTAGGATGTTGTATTAACGGGCATTCGGTTTTGAAATTTTCGTAGGGTATGACCGGATTAATAAAATAGACTTATTTTCATAGAAAATTTAATTGTGTCTTAGGATTACAAAGTAATGTTGTAGTGAGCTACGTGGCAAAAAGTACTCTACGTTTTCTCGGAGTGAAGCGATAACACAAATCGTGCAACGCTCTATTAAAGCTACAACTATTCAAAGTACAGTTAGGAGGATCCTCACTTTCAAGGGACTTGATCCTTCATGCTACCCACATAACAGGTACGCATTAAGATTATATTTTTATTTTTTCAAGACTTCCAGACTTTCTGAACACCGTGACGGAAGACAGTATATAATATCATGTCATGTTCACAAGTTAATAACATAAATTATAAAGACATTTAAACTTACGCCACCAAGCAATGTAAAAACCACTATGAGTAAATCCATTTCGGAGACTAAAACAAAGAAAATCATTAGCTCCGAGTCATTACAATTTCAATTAAGTTTCCATTATTTTGTAAAATTATTTTTGTGATGGCTTATGTCATCCTGAAATTGATACCTATCGTTTTTGTGTCCAAGTGGCTAACAGGATTGTCATAGAATTTTCTAATATGTCAGTAACAGCGTTAAAATAGTTTTTCTCAAGGAAGAGGATTAGGACTTACCCTCTTGTATCTGTCAATCTCATACAATTTGCCTGGTGTTTCAATTTAGACTTGTTATAGATTGTTTTTTTTAAACGTTAGAGTTAATTTTTTTATCAATAATGACTAGTTTTCCTTTACCTCCCTAGGACACGCAAACCACTGATAATAAATCTACGAATTTAATTACATCAATATTGACAAATTAAGCCGTCACTAAAGGCGTATTTAAGCACACTCCAACTATTAGCAGCACATCAGTCGCCCCATCGCCATAAAAAATAAATATGAGTGAATATATGGGCAAATTTTCTGTTCCACCCTGCGCATTTGCTGTAGAATTTGTAAAAAATGTTATAAGAGTCGTCATTTAACCATCAAGATGAAATAATATTATCTACATGTATATTGAAATTATTGTATTGTTTTGTTTGATAACATTAATTAGGTATATTATTTAAGAACGTAATACTTAAAATAAACTGAAGTTCTACGTAATAATTTATAATAAATGAGCATCTACTCCTCATACGCCGCTCTTTCTTTATCAAACTCAAAATTTTTCGTGCAGCTCTTCTTGCATTCTCTTTTAAGATACTTCTTGGATCTTTTGCTACATTTTCGCTTCTTGCAAACGGTCTTATAAGCTGTTTCACATGCTTTCGTGCACTTTTTACTTGCTTTTCTGACGCAGCTCTTGAGCCAGCGTCGTGATTCTGTTTGAGATCTCGCTGTTTTCTCCATATTATGTTTATGATGATGACCTTTAGATTTCGTTATTTCTATGTCATCTAGGTATTCTGAGTCTTCATCATCGGTTGAGTCTGATACCATTGACAAATCTTGGTTACTGTCATCACTAGAAACATCAGAACAGCTTTCACACTTATGTTTCGCATCAATGGCCGCCTGGAAACCAAATGTATATTACCTAGAAAATATCTAGATCTAATTTCGATTATCTTTTAAACTATTTCGCTATATAGAGTTCTTTTTTTACCGTTTACTTACTAAAAATTTTGAATACCGAACGCAAATACGTTGTTTATTTCTAATAAACATTTAATAAAATAAAAAAAATAAAAAAGGGCCTTATTTGTCTATCGTTATACTAAATAGAGTATTCTTCTTCTGTCGTGTCGTCAAGAACATGGGAATCGCTTATGCCGTAGTGAACAGAATAGCTAGTCTGCAATGTATCACTTGGGTGGACCCAGGATGTGCCTGATGATTTTAGGTTTTGTCAGTTCTAGAGGCTCACCCCAAACAAAATAGAATATATATATGTTGTTATTGAATGTTAAATAAATCTCTTGTCATTCCTTATTCGTATTTTATGACACTTTCAGAGACAAACCCAAGTTAAATACAGTTGTGATGCCTATATTTCCTTCAAGTAATCCAAAGAAAGTAAAAACTGGAGCTACTTACGAAATACGTAATTGAAACAATTGCTATAAGAAAATTCATTTTCCATGTGAACAAATAGCAACAATAAATAACTTTACAACGTGGACATATTATACGTTATGTTTTATTTGTTTCAATCTTGTATTGTATTATATATGTACCTACGTAGTTGTTAAACGTCATACATAATTGGGTACCGCATCAACTTCGCGAATTTCAGAAGCTGGTCAAAAATTAACTTTTATTAATAGGGCTTGTGACTATTTACCATTCAATAAATGAAATTGAATTACCTCTAAAGTATGTATCAGTACTTTGTTTTAAGAACTGTCATGGATGGCTTGGATGAGGACCGTAACTTTGAACAATACAATAAAATAGCTAAGCAAAACTTTATTTGCAAACATTATTTCGATATATTTATTCATAATGCAAATTCACTCATTACACGTCGGTAACACACTTTGGGATCAAAAACTTTTTTACAATTAAGAGAACATTCCTTCTTTAAACAGTCCTTGGCTCTTTGGGAACATGCTAGTCTGTCACATACGTCTTCCTGAGCTCTGTTGCATGCCCTTATACACTTTTCAGTATTTATATCACTTTCGCTGAGACAGCCACTTTTTAATGCACGAAGTTTAGAGTTTTCAGTTTGTGTACCTTGTCTTAATGCTGTATTTGGAACACCTTCTTTCATTGTCTCTTTCAAACTTAATTCCTTTGGTTCTTCTGGATGTTCAGGTTTGAAGTCTTTGAATTCCTTTAATTCTTCTGATTGATAATTTCCTTTTGAAGACTTGTCGTGTCTTGTTTCTTTGGATTCCTTTAATTCTTTCGATTGATAATTTCCTTTTGAAGACTTGACGTGACTTATTTCTTTGAATTCCTTTAATTCTTCTGATTCATAATTTCCTTTTGAATACTTGTCGTGTCTTGTTTCTTTGGATTCCTTTAATTCTTTTAAATGATAATTTTCTTTTGAAGACTTGTCGTGTCTTGTTTCTTTTGATTCCTCTAAATAATTTTGCCTTTCTAACGTCGAATATTGTTCTAATTCCTTAGATTCTTTTGATTCCTTCTGTTTCTTGGATGACATATGATGATGTTGCTTTTTCTTATGGTTTTGAGATCGAAACTGAATTTCAATGGGTTCTTCATTTCTTCTTGTTGGTACGGATTCGGACTGAAATGATATAGTTTTAAAATGATTTACAGAAATACAAGAATATCAGCTTTAGTTAGAGGAATGCTTAGACCCCAAAGCGTGCGTCCGCGTCACTTTTAAATCAGATGAGATGGTATTAATTTGCAAGTCCCTGGGGAACCTAGAATTATTTTTTCAAAGAATTTAGTTTGTTTCTCTTAAATCTCTTCATATAGCATGCCAATATGATATCCAATAACCAGTAGATCGTATAGCCTCCACGACTGATAAAATATAAGATCGTCTCAAGCAGCTGTTGTTATGGAGACGACGGAAACATTTATTTGAACTACTAATATATATTAATTCAGTTTGAACGTGGTTTTACACCGAAAATCCTTAAAATCTTACATCAAGGATGATTAAACCCAGCAACTTATACACGCTGTCGTGTCCCTCTGCATCTTCTTCAACTGCTTCCTCTAAATCCGGTGAAGTTGCGAGTGTCTTAAGGATCTCCCTTGTTTCAAGTGCGGCCTGAAACACAAGTCATCTTCACTACAGCCAACGAGATATCTGTATCCTACATAGCGCACATACATTATTGTTTAATTATCTTGTAAAAAAAATATGAATTACGTTTAGAAAATAATAAAAGCGTTCTTAAAATAAATTTTTATATAATAATAATAATAAAATATTTGTTTGTATGCGTTCATAGAGCAGTGGCTACTTACAACATATAATAATATTAAAATCGTTGTTAGAAAATTCATTTCTAGGTATGCGAGTAATAGAAAACATAATGGTGAAAGCCGATTATATTTTAAATTAAATTTTGTTTATGTGATTTCATTAAGAATTTATGGTGACACTAGAGATAGTGACTCCACTCATACAAATGTTTCCTCTGCACCGATATTATGGCCTCGTGTTAAAGTTTAGTAACTTTTGTTATGATAGATGTTGATGAAGAAAAAATACAATTAATTATTTAAAGAATGAATAATTCAGAATACAAATTATTGCACGTACCTATTAAATTTTGAAATGTTTCAAGAAAGAGCAATGGCTACTTAGAACGTAAAATCAAATTAAAATCGTTGTTAGAAAATTCATTTGTAAGTATGCATGTAAAAGAAACGTCATGTAAAGAAAGAAACGTTTGACCCGGATACGTCTTAAAACTGCGGCCAGACACCGGAGGACGGGCAGCAGCGTCCTCTCACTAATCGGTGAGCCACTGCGATCCCTAAGCCGCCTGCCATGCGTGGGGGGCCCCCTTGCGGGAGTCCTTCGTTCAGCAGTGGACGTCTTCTGGCTGATGATGATGATGATGTAAAAGAAACAAAATGGTGAAAGTTGATGATATTCTAAATGAAATTTGCTTTATTTGATTCTATTAAAATTTGAAACTTCAGATCGTAGTGTACATACACGTACAACAGTTTTCTTTTTTGTGTAGAACTAAACTTCAGTTATCTACGCGCTTTTGTAGTGAGTTGCCTTTTGTGGCCCTAGTGTAAGTTTCTTTTGACAAATTCGATTTACTACATCGAACGCGTTCGGCGCTCCGATTGGTCCGTTTCGTGCTCTCCACCAATCGGGGCGTCGAACGAGTTCGATGTAGTAAATCGAGTTGGTCGAAAGAAACTTACACTGGGGCCTCTGTATACCCCCTGTTTTGCGGTGCAAGACTCCGATGCAGAAAAATGTTGCGCTCTATAAAGTTAACTAGTCGCTCGTTGACTGAACATTCTCCCAGGAGTTATGTAGGGTTAATAAAACTCCATTACAAATACTAATAACAGGTCCTAAAACAACGACAAACTAAACTATTAAAATATAAATTGCTTAAAAAAAGAGATATAAAGTACTTAACTTTATTTATTAAAGACTACAGAAACTTTATTTCGTTTCGCTTTATTTACATATC
Organism: Shargacucullia verbasci; assembly: GCA_947562105.1. NCBI lineage: Eukaryota > Metazoa > Arthropoda > Insecta > Lepidoptera > Noctuidae > Shargacucullia > Shargacucullia verbasci. Next base: position 5,519,342 of record OX387306.1, read on the forward strand.
TAATGTACCCATTACACGTCTGTAACATGCTCGGGGATCAAAAACTTTTTTACAATTAAAGGTACATTCTTTTTTTAGGGCTCTCTTTGATCTTGAGGAACAATCTAATTTGTCACAAACATCTTCTTGAGCCCTGGTGCATGCTCTTATACATTTTTCAATATTTTTGTCACTTTTGCTGAGACAATTACCTGTTAGTGTACGAAGTTGAGATTTGTCCAGTGTCAATTTTTCTAGTCTTAATGCTGATTTTAAATCATCGTTTATTGTCCCTTCATTTCGTAATACATTTGGTTCTTCTGAATGCTCCAGTTTGAATTCTTTGGATTTCTTAAATTCTTCTGACTGATAGTGTCCATTTGAAGGTTCTTCTGATTCATTTTCTTCCCTCGATGTCATATCTCTATGTTTCTTATGTTTTTGAGATCGATACTGTATTTCAACTGGTATTTCATTTCTTCTTGTTTGTACTGTTTCGGACTGCAAAGATATAATTTTTGAATTATGTATATACATAGAAGTACAAGAATATTTAGTATTGTTAAAGGAATGCTTAGTCACTCAAATAAGCCAAGTGGGCTTCAAACTATGCTTAGATATCACTTTTAACATCTAGTAGGTAAGGAAGCTACAAGCCTGTCCTTAGAAAACCTAGAATTCATTTGTTCATGGAACTTGACCTATTTTTCTTAGCTTTCGCCATCTATCAGATTAAAAAACAAAACCTGCACCGCTTCTAATCATACATTTTTAATCAGTGACATATTTCTGTGATAAACGCCCTCTGAAAACACCTTTTTTCAGCGAAAATCAATTGACATCTTATTCAATGAATAATTGACATCTTACTTCCACAAGAATTAAACCGAGCAAGTCATACGCGCTGTCGTCTTCCTCTGTGTTTCCATTAACTGCTGTCTCCGAATTTGGTGACGTCGCGAGTGCTATGGGAATCCTTCTTGTTTCATGTGCCTGGAACATTCAGAATGCATCGTAAACAGCTCCATCATAATTAGTACGGACTCCAAACGAGATATTATATATACTACACGAAACAACAGCCACCAGCGAGCATATTCTCGTGAAGACGCCATGCAGTAAATCACGATTCTACTAGAAGCTGTCGTTGTGTCCGACACCAGCCTGGGAAATTCATCAAAACTTACATTAATTAAGAATTGAAGAGACATTTTTCACTAACTGAAAATAAGGTTAGTTATTCCGCATCCATGTTCATATACATAGATATTCATTGGTAGTTTGAAAAGTTATCTCTTTTGTCGTTTTTTGGATGACCGAAAATATCCTCGCTTTTAGGTAGATACGTGTGCTAACTAATGAAAGAAAGAAGAATTCTTTTATCAAAGTATTATGACGTCAAACAGTCGCAAACATCTTTAGGGATGTGGGAAAGTTGGAGCTGTTCGTCCGTCGCGTACCTTACTTACTCCCAAAACAGAGTTGGAATATTTGTCCGTCTGTTTGAATTTGGATTATTTATCATTTGAAATGGAGCACACGCATTAGCTTATTTTTTAAATTTCCAGAAAAAACAAATGCGAAAAAAGTTTAGAATCAAGACGATTTAAAGGTATTTGTGCGGGTTGATAAAGAGCTACTTACAACGTAGAATAATATTAAAATCGTTGTTAGAAAATTCATTTCTACGTATGCCAGTAAAAGAAAACATAACGGTAAAAGCTGATTATAATTACATTTTGTTTATGTGATTTAATTATAAATTTATGGTGACAATACAGATTGTGACTGCGTTCTTGCGTCTTGTGGGTCTCTGTGTATAATAAACAAGGAAAATATTTACATAACATGAATTAATTTGTATCCACGTTAAATGCCTTTAGATGATTTACAGATTGCTATTTGGTAGTTCATCGGAAGCTTTGTCTCAGTCCTAGTTAGCTTAGTTTCCCGACTGATCGTGACAATGAATAAATATACGAACCATACATTTAAATTAGAAAAAAGAAAGCCCTTACGAAAGTCGCATCAGATGGGCACTAAGGCTAATAGGCGCTTTGATTCCACGCTCTCGTTCATTTTAGGGGGTGAAGTTTAAGCCTGTTGGGGAACGAAGCATGATGTTCCACACTCACAAAGGGAGGATCCCGATCAGACTAGGTGATATTGCCTGGCGGGCCGCCGTTGGGTGCCTATATATACCTATCAACTTTCGCTTGTGTGATTCAGGCCTCGTGCATTGAGTGGTCGATTCAAATTGATCCCCTCTAATGTTGTTAGCTTGCCACGTTGCCACGTACCGTAAAACGGGGTGAATAGGGATGCAGGGGTGAATAGAAACAAAACTTTGATATCATTTCAACCTTTGAATAACTCAGTTTGATGCCAACAAGCACTTCAAGATTAATGTACTATAATTAACTAAAAATAATAATGTCCTTTTAGATAAAAATCAGTGGCCATTCAACGTTGAAATGCTTTCAAACTTTCTATTCACCCCGTTTTACGGTAGTTCGGCATTATAGCGCTAGATGTCGCTACATACCTAATTCCGCCCACAAGGGACGCTCCATCTACGCATTTCCTTTGTATTACGATTTACGGAGTACTCGCATGAAGTAGACACAATATGGCCACACTTGCTACCATGCACAGTGATTTATAATATTATATAATGTACCAACCAATTCTAACAACCAGCCCATTTTCACGGGCGAGTGACGGCTACCTCGAGCCAATAACACACAGTAAGAGTTGTTGTAAGGCTGATATTAAGTTGGTATTCCCCTGTACTTCTGCTGGTTACTTTATTGGGATTTTCTCCAGTTTAACACTTTTTTTTTCTATATAAATATCTTGTCTCTTACTAGAATTTTCATGTATTGTGGACAGTTTACAGACATCAATCTCACATACATACACACTCCGACATAAGACGAGTATCTGTGAACCAAATAAATATTTGTTCCGCATGAGAACTGAACCCACGAACCGTAGCGCAAAAAGCGAATCGCTTAGCCACTGCACATGTATTATAAAAATAAAAGAATGTGAGACTATTTTTAATAACGTTTTTAATCGATCAACAATACGATACGATGTAAATATCTTGTACGAAATAACACAAGTACCCCTAGTGTAAGTTTATTTTGACAAATTCGATTTACTACATCGAACGCGTTCGGCATCCGATTGGTGGAGAGCACGAAACGGATCAATCGGAGCGCCGAACGCGTTCGATGTAGTAAATCGAATTTGTCAAAAAAAACTTACACTAGGGGTACAGTAATGTCTTACACTATTTTAAAAACTTCACTCTCTTCATATACACTACCACTAGAAAGATAGCAGAGTGATATTATTCGTGCATTTAACCATAATCTACACTATTATAAAAGCGAAAGTAACTCTGTCTGTCTGTTTGTTACCTCACCACGGCTAAACCACGTTAAACGGATCGTTATGATCCATCTCTGGAGAAGAAAAGGCTTACTAGGAAAACACTATTTAGATAATAAACATAAAATACACGCAGACGAAATCGCAGGCAGAAACTAGTTTCAAATATATTTGTCTCCTCATAGGTCTAGTGGTCGCTATGCGGCTGCTAAACGTGAGGTTCTAGGTCCGTTCCCCAAGTCGGGCAAGGGATTTTTGTTAGAAAATTCTCAGTAGCAGCCCGTACTTTGGATTTGTGCCCGTTGGTTATAGTCTCGCGCCCTATATACAGGACTTAATAACGGCATCGGCAAAATGTAGATGTACAACAGTACGTTTCTGTCTAATCCTAAGAGGGATACAAGCGTGATGCTATGTTATGTTGTTATCTTATTCCTAGTCCTCAGAACTGTATTTACTTGTTGAAAAAGAGGTAGTACAACTTTTTTTACACTCCTTTTTTAATGATTTTTTCGATCTTGATGTACATTTTAATCTACGACACACGTTTTTGTAAGCGGTGATGCACGACTTCGAGCATAATTTCAAAGCCCTTTTCCCAATACACTTTTGTAAGTTCTTTCTTGACTCAACTGTTTCAATGTCATCAAATCCATTTAAATGTAGCTTGTGACCATCGTCTTTAGATTTTTCTTTACTTAAATGAGTATTTGTTTTAGTATCACCATAAGTTTCAATACTTAATTTAGGATAATCTTCTGTATCATACATATTTTTAAGGACTTTAAGAACTTTATGCTCTTTATCATCTACATCATAAATATCTGGTGGCGGATTTTTATCATCATCATTTTTTGTTTTAGGATATTTATTATTGTTAATATCGGCATCATACATGTCTTTAGGTGTGTTTGGATATTTATTATTGTTAATATCGGCATCATATATGTCTTTAGGTGTGTTTGGATATTTATTATTGTCTATATCGGCATCATACATGTCTTTAGGTGTGTTTGGATATTTAGTGCCTTCATCTTTACTGATATCTTTAGCTACTTTAACATGCCTATTACTGTGAATATTTGGATTATCATTATCTTTTTTATTATACTTACTACTGTGATGGTCATTATTACGCAAATCTTTAGGCTTTTTTGGATATTGATTGGTATGTTCTTTTACTTTAATTATATCTTTAGCTGTTTTAGGATATTTGCTACTGTGATTATCTACGTTCAACCTTGGAACACCTGCATTTGTGAGTTTACCTCTCCCATCGTCTATCTCAAATCTACCTTTAACTTTTTTATTTTGTTTTTTACTGTCACCACTATTTAGAGCTATTTTTGGAGTGTTACTACTATGTTCATCTTCAACTCTGTCTTGTTCTGTTTTAGGATAATTATTATCAACATCCACTACAGCAATAGCTACTGTAGGATTGTTTGTAGTACGTTCATGTTCTATTACCCTAATTTGAGCAGGTATAGTATGTTTATGTCTTCCAGCGTCTACCTGAAATCTGTTGTTCCTCATTTTTATTTTCTTGGAACTCTCGCCACCAATAATTAACTCAAATTTGTCTGGTCTAGTATTAGTATCTATAAAATTCACAGGAGCTGGCTCTAATATATGTGTTCCGTGACTTTTTTCGTTTTTGAAACTTATTATTAGATTTGGATTTATGTTATTTGATTTGATGTCGAGTGATGGAACAGAATCCACTATTTGTGCGTCCATATCTCTTCTTGTAGCAGCGGATTGGTTCTGGAAAACATAACCTACTTTAATATCAAAATAGGCAGATCTAGCGAGTAAAATTTAATTTTTAAGATTATAAACTATTTTACCTACATTGAATAGGTTTATGTAGGACAAGTCGAAACCCCTTCAATATTTTACATAACATAGTATGAATACATATTGGTATTTGTGGACAGTTTGCTTTGAACCAATCATGTGTATATTGCCTGAATATATTTGTGTCGAATTTGAGAATAATGGACGTAGGTATGTTTTTAAAAAATGGTTAAAACTTCAGTTTTAGTACAAAACTAACGGCAACATTGGGCCGGGTTCATCTAAAAGATTATGTGCATAAAAAAAAATCTATGGATGGGTAGACAATCTACATGATAATGAAACTGATAGGTTTCCTCTCCAGCACCTTTAGTTTAAATAACAATAACGAAAAGGAAGGCAGGAAGGTCAAGAAAACAAGGTCAAAGAAGAAGAATCGTTACAGAATTATCATCTTTAATCAAACAAAAGCAGCAAAATCCACTACAGACTTCAGTATTCCTGGCTTCTTCGGTGATGATCACGACGGTTCCTGATGGGCTAATGACATAATCATGGTTACAATAGAACAAAGACAAAGATAGATAGAATAGATGAAAACAGATAAATTATTTAATGATAGCCGATGGATAACCAGTGCCGGATTAAGCAAGCGCGGGGCCCGTAGCAAATTCTATCGAGAGGCCCTTGATCTGCTATGGGCTCTCAAGTATAAAGTGACTTTTTGTAGAACTTGTGCGTTTACCGTATGAAATTCTGTTTTATTTTCGCCAATAAAATAACCAGTTACTTATTGTCTGACGTGGATTGTATTAGTCGGAAAACAGGTGTAACGTTTCACATTTTTGTGACATCAAGTAAATTCAATATACCACGTCTTAATAAGTTTCACTCAAAAAATTACGCTAAGGCGGAGGCGGGCGGGTTTGGATACGCGGGACCCCCTTTTGCGCGGTGCTTTTGCTACTCTTGCTACGTGGTTGATCCGGCACTGGATGGCACTCAAAAACATTGCTAAAACATCTAATATTATATCTCGGCTGTCCTATTACCATCGCCGAACGAACCGCCTGAATCTAGATTCCTGTTATTCTCCAATACCCAAGGCAAGTGATATAATAGCCATAGTCACAATACATAAAATTTATTTTTAATCATCTATCGTATCAGCAAGGGCTCTCTCCCATGGAAATAACAGATGGGTCGTCGGTGAATATTTCATAAACGAAACTATATCTTCGAACGTAAGGTCGACTAGTTTTTCAACTAGTTGATCAACTAACCTTCGATTAGCTTATGGGCATATAGGTGTACCACCACTCCGCATTAGATGCCCATACCAGAACAAATGATTAAATTACTTTTTAATTTTAAATTAATTGACTTACTTTGGAAAGAACGACCAGAAACAAATTTTTGTTCCCATTTGTCGTCTTCTTCGTGTGACCAGATCTCAGGACCTCGCTGAGTACTCCATAGTCTTCAAGTTTATATAGCTTCTGAAGAACATTGACTCTTTGCTCGTTCAGCTTGATCAAGGACTGAAGTAAGTTCCCAAAGTCGGCCCGCGTGATGTTGTTTTGAAAAATATTTCTGATGTTTTCTTCATTTTCTGCGAATACCTGTAGAAGTCACGTTGTTTTTTAGGTTTTTACAAAAAGTGGTTTCTTTTTACATTATAGAACTACAAAGATAGCCTTAAAAAATATTGACACGGTCTTTTTCGTCTTTCTTTCTTTCAGTCAGTTTCGTTTATTTTTCAAGTTTTCTTTATTGAGGCATTTATTGCATTTTCATTGTGGAATTCCCTGTGTAATTGTTGCATTAGAAACGTATGGTTTTTTTTATGTTAAGCCACTGCTCACTGCAGGGGTGCCAGCTGAACAGCGCTGGGTATCAAGCCTAGCAGATGCTGAGTTGGTAACCTATTCGGTTTAAGTATATGGACAGTTTTTTTTTTCATATGTGTTTATTTATGTTTCTCTTTATTTTTGTACTTTTTTTTAAATTGTCCAGAAGGAAAAGAATCAAAATGGTGTCCATAAACTTGGTCGAGTTGTTAGGGTTCATTAATCTTTAGATTTAGTTATAAGACAGCGGCAGTCGTAGTTCTCACTTTGGAGGGTTAAATTAACAGAGAAATAAGTTGAGCAAATTAGACTTTATTGCACAAATAAATATAATATTATCATTTTTAGGTTTGTCAATTTAACGATTATACGATTTGGGGGGCGGTCATGATCCCCCCGGTCATAACCCCTACGGCCCCCTCGGACCGCCATTGTTATAAGATATCCTTATGTCATAGTAATGTTTTTCATCTTCAATTTTATCTCTAGTCCGCAAAAATAATCTCCAGATAGTATCAGAAGCGGAATCGAATCGCTTATACCGTTATGGATAGCCAATCACCAATGGCGGTATCGACGTTAAATTCCCTGGGTGAGTTAGAATCTCTTGAAGAGTATGTAATCTTGATAAAAAACACTGCTAAAAACGAGCAAGAAGCCTCCGAGCCCCATGAGCTCTGTAGAGGGAAAATCCATTAACTACAACTTATTTCAACTAAAACTTTTCATGTTTACAAACAATGTTTTAATTTAAATTAAAAATAAAAGAAAATATTGATACATACTTACACTCCAGAGCAGTGTAATAAACACAACATAATAAATAATCCTGCGTTGCATTTTCATAAACATTTGGTCAACATTTTAAACGGTTACTTTTCGCCAATGGCGTCGCAAATAATTTTGTCAACCGTAACGAAATTAATTGGATTGTCCACACACATAAAATGTCGTCGTTTTAATGAACAAGCAATGGAATAAGATAATCAATTATTTAAGCATTTTCTTCCGACGCTTTTCTTAATTCATATTTGGAATGACTTGGACATTCTGGTTCTTTCATATCTCGATTGTGTTGAATACGCCATCTTGTTTTGGATTATAGCGACGGTCCTCGCAATGTGACATCAGATTTGCGAGTGTGTGAGTGTCCAGATATAATGTAGAGTGTGAACTAGCCAACATGCGGCCAACAGCCAACCTTACTACCTAAACCAGGCCCACTCACACCATTACCACCATTGTAAGAAATCACAGAGCATCAAAGATATCCGCTAAGTTTCTAGTACCTACGAGTATTCCTCGATTAAAACCATAGTTAACGTAAGCGATAAATGTATGAAAAAAATATTCGCGCGTTTTTTTCTACGACATAAGTTTACTCAAATGTTCGCGCACGATATTTTATACATTTTTGCCTTAACGATAACGACGATCAATATGAGAGCACATAATAGATCTCCAAATCAGAAACTTTGTGTTTTTATTGAAACAAACCGATAAATTAATATGCAAACTGAATTATTGATTTGCTGGAAAAGAGCCCTTCTGGCCATAACATCGTAAGTCGGTTTCTCTGAATAGTCTTAGCAGACTGCAAAGACTTATATGCAACTCATATATGATAGATTAAAGGAAACAAACAAAACTATGAATTTAAAAAAGGAATCTTAGGTACTTACCGTACTCCACATAAAAAAGTTTACGATAAAGGTTATAAAGATGAAACGACACACATAAAATTTCATTTATGATTTATAAAATAAAAAACACGTGCGAAATACTTATGATTTCTGTCAAACTGATTTCCCATTAGGACGCTGATATTCTTTTAACTTCTAACTAAATATCATTATTCAACTACAATTCGTAATTATTGTATTTATCGACAAAATTACTGTTTTGACAAAATTAAATTTAAATAAATTATCAAGTTATCAATTCATTGAACTTCCAAATTGAGTTTTTATTTTCTTCATAAAAGATTTTTTTTTTCAATCTTCACGATCTCTTTTTCTTCATATTTATATGTAGATTAAGATCATATATTTTTTAACAAAAATGAAACGTTCTATATTGAAATTAAAGTTGCGTAGAACTTGCCAAAAATTAATGCAAATTAACATTTTGATTATCATAGTAGCGGCTTCGCTACGGGAAAGGAGATCGAATTGAAATTAATTCTTAAATCCTATATGAATTTAAGAAATGACGAGACAAAACAAAACAATTTAATTTATTTAAAACTATATACAAACTCCTCATCCTTCTTCATGTTCAAATATTTTTTTGCAGTTATTTTCACATTCTGTACTGAAATCCCTCCTTGTTACGCTATTGCAGATGAAATTCTTACACATATTTCTAAACGTTTTCGTGCAGGCATTTACACAAAAATCAATACAATTACTATGGCATGCTTCTTTAAAAAAATGATTCGACCATAGACGCTGATTGGTATCTAAAAATAGTTTACTGATAATATCTGTAGTTATTATTTCGTCTTCAGTTCTTCTTAGGTTAGGAGAGTCCTGAAAATCGGGCACGGAGAATAAAAATATTGTTTTGTTTGCAAATAAATCGGTCTGCAAATAGATCGGGTTCACCGTTTGGTTTGTGACTGTATTTTGAAGTTTTAAGCTTATATTTTTAAGCTGAGATATTGAAAATGGGCGACAGCATCCATATATAGGACAGTTGGGTAAATATTTCGTCTTCGGTCACCCATCAGTCTGCCCAACGTGAATGGGCGTAGCTAGGAAGAAGTACAAAAGAGTACGTTTTTCAAACTGGTTCCGAACTTAGAGCCTCCTGCGTGAAAAGCAGCGCTGAACTGCTAGCCAATCACTGCTTATTTTCATTCTCTATATTGGTCTAGTGGTCGCAACCGCGGCTTCTGAGTGTGATGTACTGGGTTTGACCGCCGATCAAACAAAGTTATTAAATTTTTCTATTAAATATCGTCAGTAGCAGGCTAGAGTTTAGACTTGGGGCCGATAGATGGCAAAACGCCTTATATATTCCTTGACGTAACAAAATAGGTAGGTACGTTTACCCTACTTACTTCAAGAGCCAAGAAAACATGATTCTCCCCCTCCTCCATAGTGTCATAGCCATAGCTGTCGTCGTCGGATCTCAACCTATTCTTCTTGTGCATATAGTCCTGCAGCTGATTGATCTTCTTCACGGCATTCATTCGTTCTTCGTTCACGCTGACTATACCCTTGAGGAGTTTAGCAAACGTGTGTTTGACACTTTCATCACTGTCCCCCGATGCCCTCTTTGTGTCATCATTGGTAACTGCAAACTGTAAAGTTAAAAGATTTTTCTGAAGTCTTACTTAAATATTTCGCCTGTGTGTGACATATACATGGTATGAATAATCTTGGGAAACACAGCAACCATATTTAATAACACGTAATTGCGACTAGTGAAACAACGTAACGAATCGCCCCCCTAAATAATTCGTAATTTACACAATACATACAATTTACAATCGCCTATTTGACATTTATGAATCCCATGACTATTGGATAGTTTCTATACCCTAGCAATTGTAGATTATAAGTTCACTTCTCTAAAAATGGATTTCAAGTGATGAGACCGCATGCGAAAGTATAGACGCGTGCAGGTGAGGAGTTTTGAGAAAGCTGCAAGATGTGCTCCCAGAACTCCCAATATACTTACCTAATATGTAGATAGCTTAGTTACTTAATAATAAAATCGGTGGTTTGTATTAGAACCAGGAGCGGCTCTAGCCCACATAGCGCCCGGGTGCAAAAAATATCCTGGCGCCCTCTAGTAGACGCGCGATCAGAATGTCATCAAAATTTGGGTGCAATGGTGCAATTATAATTGACTAGCTTCCATCGGCGGCTTCGCCCGCGTGGATTACGAACCCACACCGTTTATTGTCTCAAATAGAACAATGCGTTGTTTTTGTATCTAAGTCCCGGGAACGGCGCTCGAGCCCCCCTGAGACTCTGCGCCCGTATGCACTGCACACCCTGCACCATAGGCAACGCCGACACTGATTAGAACAAGACTCAACGCTCACGTAGATAGATAGTGTAGTGTATTTCTCAAGTAGAGATAACCGCCGAGTGATGTTCTGTAATAGATATGGACCTTAGTTTAATTACTACATAATACTATACCTCAACGCAAAACAGGAGCAAAATATAATAAACTACAACATTATCAAATATCATTTCAAAATATGTCGAGCTAAAACCTATAGGTCGATCGTCTAAAGGCACTATGTTGTCAACTTGTCGGTCCATATGCCAACCATTCGAAATACTTTGTTATCTTGATTGAATATTAGTTGTACATACATTTTGACCTTGCTCGCATGTTGTGAGTTAATGGGATTTTTTTGTATGTCCTAAACGGCCGCATACTTATGGTAACATATAACCGAATTAGTTTTGTAATATTTCAGTTTATCGACTTAGTTACTCGTCACTTAACAGGCTGATTCTTGTAACTAAATTGCAATCGAAATCGCTATTTCGATTGCAGTTTAGTTACGAGAATTAGCCTAACCATTCGGTTTTGAATCATCACGGTTGCATTTGTAGCAATCGCTACTCGCAATCTGGCAAAAAGTAAGGCGCCATCTATCGGAGTGAAGAAACAACAGAAAATCCTGAATCGCACTATGAGAGTTTACAACGATTCTAACACATATAAAGGTCATCAACTGTGGGGCTTTGGCCCGCCAGGCTATCCTATCCACCTTGCCCGGTCGGAAGATCCTCCATTTTCAATGGAGAAACACCATACCGCGTTCCTCCATACATTAATCACTAATACTATTATCACCACACTTGACGAATGGATTGGCTGATCGCTGTAAATAGGTACAATACTACATGTAATTCGACTTAAAAATATAGACATAGGTAGCAAGAAAGAAGGAGACCTAGACAAGATGTTAGTTAAAAGGAAATATCGCATAATAGGATATCACAATATCCTGCGGTGTCTGCGCTGCACATGCCTACGTTTTTTAAAGTCTACGAACGCTAGTTATTGTCATAATTTTACTATTGCCATGAACCTGTGTATTATTGATCTACAATGAATGAAAAACCAAATATGTAATGATGTTGGCGGGGTAAGGGAGCGCCTTCGCCTTAAATAAAGATTTTTAGAATCGGCGAATGGTGGATAATAGATTTCCAAATACACCACTACACCATATGTTCTTAGCGAGATTATGGTAACATTAAGGTTATAAGAAAAATATAAAAATATTACTTAACCATTTATTAAAAACTTAATTTTAAATACAATATTTACATTATACAGTGCAGGTCACAACAATCTTAACTTATGTAAATATATCACTAATCACCATTTACTCAAACACACCTCAGCGAGAACACTCCTAATGCCATTCTGTCAGTACTGCCTACATAAAAGTGATAGTGACAACATGAGACATACATACATCTTGTATTGCTTTTATTATTAATTTATGACCTATAGTCTACCTAATTTTAATTAAGGCTGCAGGAATTTCCAGTAGATAATTACAAAAAACTGTTAATTCATTGAAGGTCTAAGCAAAAGAAAGATATTTTTCTACCGATTTAACAGATCACACATGTAATGATTTCAAAAACAATGTTTTGTTGTATGCTTAACACACCTTGTGTTCACATAGGAGCAGACTAAGCATACAACAAAGCATGGCTTTGAAATCATATCTCCACTTAGTACTTCAAAGAAGGGTACAGTTAAGCGCAAGTCACACAAATATTTGGTTTGAGTACTTAGTGATGCACAATATAGGATAAGGTGATGCCCCAGAAGGTACTCAATGTACTCATCCAATCGCAAATTAGGATTTGAACAGATAAATCACAATTCTTGAGACATAATTCACGCTGCTTCAACTCGGCTATGAACCAATGTGAATTGACCCAAATACATCGAGTGTCATAAAAATAATTCTTATTTTATATTATTTCATAATCCTGCAGTCACAAGCAATCAACAAAGGTTATTGAGTAAGATTAGTACAGTATTGCATTAAGTAGAACTCTGTCTGTAATTTTTAGTATCTAATATCTTCTTGCCGCACATTGCACAGATTCCCTTCTTGTATGCACAAGCTTGGCAATAGTGAGACCCCACTTGATGGACCTTTGTTCTGCATATTCTGAAATAGATAATAAAAATATTGTTACCGTAACATCAAATTAACTGTCAAGTTACATAAAATAAATACAATCGAAAATCTCGTGTATGAGTCCTGGGACTATTATGAATCTTGCTACATAGCACTGAGAGATTAAAAGACCTTTTTTAAAAATTTCGCCTTCCATCACTTGATAGCGTAAATCCTTACACTATCAAGTAATGGTAGGCGAAATTTTTTCAAAGGTCTTAGGGTACCTATGTTCATTAAGTACTTGGCTGTATAGACTTACTTCCCTTAGCCTGTCCAAGTAGGAATAAGTATACTGAAAACAGAAGCTAGCTGGCTGAATATTAAACAACACGTAAATTACTTGCCTGCATTCTTGGAACTTGCTAGTATATGGGTTAAAGCGTCCTTTTTTCGCTGTAAGTGCCTTGTTTTCCCCCACTTTCCTGCCTCCTGATTCAACCGTGTTCCTTGCCCCTGTCTTCCAAGGGTCTGGTGTTATAACACGACCTAACTTCTTCTCGCATTTCTCACAAACCATTGTTATTTACGAACTTTTGGTAAAACAAAAACTCAGTTATAACCTCAAAAGCAGAAGATTTATTATTGTACTGACTTTATTTAACTACCAAAACTCATTAACATATTACACTGTGACAAAATATATTGTACTTAGCTGTTTTCTACGTAATATATAACACAAATTTATCAAATATTTATTTACGATTTTTCAATAATCTGTCAGTGTCAACATTACGTCTACGTCTTTGTATATATTCCATCTTTTTGAATGCCTCATCTCATAGTGTACTTGACCCTGGATTATTCTGTCTTATTATTTTGTATGTATAAGTGTAAAAATTGTAGATAAACTTATAGATAAATTCTATAATGTTTTGTCAAGTTGACCTCTTGTCAAGCTTCTGCAACCACCACCCACCGCGCACCGGCCCTTTTTAATCTTTGTTTTAGTCGAATGAGTAAAAGAGGTGCATTGTGTTTTCTATTCCGTGATCAATGTGTTTTCTATTTCCTGTGTTGCTGCTATAGGCACACATCACGGTGTAAAAACCTAAGATAGAGAATTACTAGTAAAAACAATATACAACGGATGGGTTTCGAATTAGACACGAAAAGAGAAACGCAGGCCAAAGAGGTAATAAGGTGTTGTGTCTGTTCCTGGCTTGAGATTCTAATCTTAGATTGCTTATCTGTCAGTGTCAAACTTTCAAAATGATGTCAAATTGGCGATCGCTGGTCAATCTCCATTTTTCAACCTATCTACAGTATCTACTGTTTTGCTTCCCAATAACAAACAAGAACTCGGATTGAGTATAAGAGGGTAGTTTTGAAAATAATCACAACTTGCTTAAATCAAGCCGCTAACTGGTATGTACTGGTAAGTTTGTACAATTTATTTCAGATGGTGGGTAAGGTGGTGCTGCAGAAATAATTACATATATTTATGTATATAATAAATAAATCAATTATTATACTCCGCCCCTAAGGTGACCATTTGACCTTATTCGAATAGAACAGAAGTGGAATAAATAATTATGTAGTATCAGTAATCAACCCGTTTTTCTAAATCGTTCTTACATCATTTGTGCACACTCAAATGCATAATGTAACATAGATTCATCAAACATATTTGCTAGAGAACATGGACGCAGCATATTTTCTGAAAGAAGTCTGGAATGTTTTTTATGATGCAGTATGCCAATTCACATCAGGCCAACAAGATGGACCGAGGCCTAAACCTTTTTATTCTGTAAATAGACTGGTGTCCACTCCCAGTAGCAGGGCCGTAATAGGCTCCATTCATTTATTCATATTATTTTTTCTTGATTTGCATTTCAGCTAGCTTGTAAACATAATAATAATCCAAGAAAACTACATCATAGATGAGGCTATGGACCCGGAAATGGTTAGTAAATTTTCTATAGAAATAAAAATACTAGCCATATGAGTTATAAATTAGCACTTTACTATTACACAGATTAGATTTGGTGTATTAAATTCGTTCTTCGTATTTTAATTTATAAGTGTGATCTCAGAAACTCCTGGTAGTCATGCCTAAGGTCAACCATATCAGATCTCAGTTCATTGGGTTTCATAATATTCATCACATTTTCTTTACAGCTTAGCGAAATACTAGAATACATATTTTCCCAGTAAAAAAATACATAAGCTTCCCTTCACTTTTCACAGAACAAAAGTAAAGCTCTCTCAAAACAAGAAACTAGGACCTTGCTGCAGTTCATAGAAAGCAGCAAAGTTATTAATATTAAAACAACAAATGCTGCAACAAATAAGTTAAAAATTAATGAATGGAACCGCATCACAGAGAGATTCAACGCAACTGTATCATCCTGTCCCCGGACTCCACAGCAATTGCGATTAAAGTGGGACAATCTTAAAAAGAGTGCTCGAAAACGTAAGGTTAGTGTTCTTTTTCATAATCTATACCATACTCTCTTATTCCATTCTCCTAATAAGTATGTGTGCAATGGATTTTTTGTAACCTTATTGTCTAATGCGCTGCTAAATGTGGCCATGATTAGCCATCTGAATGACCTCATAATTTCTAAAATGCTTTAGGACACTGCCCAGTAGCTACTACAGCATGCTACTTATGTAAAAGAAGCAGTTGAAAATACAGCTTTATTTCTAGTCAGTAGGAGAAGGAAATTACATAGCCCCAGACGAAATTCTCGATCGAGTGTCTAATATATTGAGCAACGACATTGAAGCATTGCCTGTTGATTTTGGGGAAGATGCAGAACCAAGATATGGTGATGAAGTCATAGCTTCGTTTGTTGTGGATAATGTTATATCAGAAGAGGGTGACGAGTCCACAGGTTCTATAGATCCTTTAAATTCTGAAGCTCTGAGAGAAGTGGAGGTTGATGTTAGAGATGCTAGTGTATGCTTTGCATTTGGAGAACAAAATGAACCCAAGTGTACGAAATACACCCCGAAAGCGTCTGGTAAATTTTTATGGCTTTTTTATTTCCTTGCAATGAGAATCTCCCATCATTCAATATCTCTCTCTCATCATTCTAATAATTAAAAAATGTTATTACTAATAACATTTTTTTTTAATATTAATTAAATAGTAAAAGTTAATAATTAATTATTAAAGTTGTTTTATCATTCATCTCATAGTCCAAGCAAGCTTGTTTTATATTTTTTAATTATGATAATATTTTGCAGGTTTCCAACGAAAACAAAAGCACGATGAGGGTAGAACAGCTCGGAATATTGCCATTGCAAAATATTATATGGTAAAGAAAAAGTTTCTTGAAGGAAAACTCAATAATATTATACTTCAAAATGAAAAGTTGCAATTGGAATTAGAAAAATTAAAGAAATCTTTATAAAATATTGTTATACATATGAGAACTGACTGATTGTTTAATGTTTGAAAGTACAAGTATTATTTGTAAGTTATAGAGGAAAGTACAGTGAAACTGGGTAATTTGGGAACCGCGGGATTTAGTTAAGTAGGTAGGTAATAATTATGTTTGCTTCTCATGTACATTAAATACTGAGTATAGTATAAGTTTATCATGACAAAGGTCGAATTAGTTAAGAAAATATGACCAAATTTCTAAAAAAGAATATTAGTCCTGTATGACTCCTCCGTTTTACGATACCGATATATTGTTAGATGTAAGTTCTATATTTTTATCAGTTCAGATACTGGAATTGTTAACTGTGAGGAACTAATATCAAAGTTATCAAAACTGGTGAAGTCATAATAAAAAATTGTTACTTAAACATCTTTATTTTGGTATTTTTTTACATACATACAAATACAATGTTTAAATTGTTCTAGACCTTAAAATAATTCTCAATTAATTCTGTTCTCTGTCTAAAATCTTGTACTTCCATATTTTGAGGACCCATGAACATATCCTGCATAATGTCAGTCTGGGGCATCTCAACTTCTGGGGGTATTTCTTCTATATTATTATTTTTACAAATGTTATGAAGCACCGCCGTTGCTATGATAACATTTTGAATGCTATGTAGTTTCAAACGAAGGGTCAATGCGATTACTGGGAAGCGACGTTTCCATTCTCCAAATGTTCTGAAATAGGAATTTATGATAGTAAAGAAATTAATTCTAAGAAAATATTGGCGGTGATCTGGACCTTAGTTAACCCTGCTTTCTTCCTCGTCCGCTTGAAATACTTCACGAAAAGAATTATTTCACTTACTGTTTAATTGTGTTCCAAGTCCTGGAGTGCGCCTCATTATATCTTTGTTCATTTGCAGTTGATGGGCTAGGTACCGGTGTAAGTAGGTATGATCTATTGGCATAAGCGGAATCCCCTAATAGCCATTGATTACTGAAAGCACCACTCTCACACTTGGCTGTAATAGCAAATTAAAATTATTGATTGCACTCTAGTACGGGACCAGCGAGCAGCATCTTACTACCAACACTCACAAGTGGAAGATCACAGCTGCAGCAACAGCTGGTTTGCGGTTGTAATACCATCGAGAACATCTTGGAGTTAGTTCGTGTTAAAACACAATTTACAGCAAACCGAAATGGACGGTACTGTTGGAATTGGTTATTCGAACACTCAGCTCATATCTTTAAATCATTATACTTGCCTCTTAAAACGGAATTTTCAAAAATAATGTCTTCATCTACCGATCCTGGCCATCGAGCTACTACATTAATGAATTTTAGATCAGCATCGCATACCGCCTGAATATTTAATGAGAAAAATCCCTCCCGGTTTTTTAATTCTTCACTCATCGAGTGACCTGCAAGCAAATAAATCGTACGGTACAATTACTTATTTTTCAATCATGTTAAATGATCAACACATGACTGCACTTGTAAATTTAAGAACTTTTAGAATTAACGCAATCATTGCAAGTGATTTTGTGTTATTATATGGCGCTGCTGCAGCGCCACAGTCAGTCAATCTTAGATGATCAATAATTACTATTGTCAATATTGTATTTAGGTAGACTAGTTTTACAAATCCAAGTCCTACCAACAACACTATAGATGTCATTGTACAAGCCGCAGTTTTGGGACAGTTTCGCTATAAAGTAAGATCAATTTAGCTTAACGTCTTTTTCCCAGACTAGACTGGTCTACTGGCTCTTTTGTCGCACCGCCACTGTCACCAAAGCTTAGTTAAGCGTCTACATTATAAACGCAGTACATACTTGGGGATTGAATTCGAACATGACAACAGTCAATAGCACCAAACACACGAGGGAATTGTGCGATTTTATAAAATTTGACAGCACTGTTTTTGTGCAAAACGACATATTTATTATATAGTCTGGCTATGGCTGCTGATATCCCTTGCACAATTCTGCTGGCTGAAGATTTTGAGACGCCAACGAAGTCAGCCACAGAAACCAGCATCGTTCCTAATGCATAAAAGCGGAGTGTCAACAGAAGCTGATGCAGAGGCGCCACCCCGTTGTTTCTAAAAGGAATAAAATTATTAACAAAAAACATTTTCCCGTCTAAACATTTATTCTAATTATAGTTTTTTTGTTTACATACAATAATATGGATACAAAAAAAAAAAGAAGCTAACTACTAAATAAGTAGGTAAATACAATCAGAAAAAGCAAGTTTTATCCATACCTACATATTATGAAATTTATTGCAATTGGATAAGGTTTATTTTTCCTATTGTCATAACTATAACTGCTTTAGCTGTTTGAATATATCTGACGTTGACTGTTATGTACCTACAGTATACAGTTATTTATATTCAGTTACTTACCGTCTGGATGTTACCTGTACATAGGGCATTATTTCAGTCAAGAGTGACCACACTGAAGATTTGTTCAATCTAAATCTATACGTGAATTCCGAATCATTGAGAACGTCCATGTGATCCACCCTTATACGACGGAAACGCTTTTTCTGTATCCCAGAAATATTCACTGGTTGTACCAACTCATCATCTTGTGAAGGACTACGTTGTACCGGATCAAAATCAGTTCGTGAAAACCTACACGGTACAAAATCGTCATCACTTTCCCAATCTGATAATAGCTGTAATACTTCTAAATCACTGTCACTATCACTAGATAATGTTTCAGCCATGATCAAAGAAAAATAAATGTAAGGTTAAAAACAAATAATAGATTATTTGCAAACGATTTTATTACACATGTCAACTTTGGATGTCAAATAGCTTGTCAAAACTCTAAGATAGGGTATTGGGACGCATATACAGGCCGCCAGTTAATATTATATTTTGTTTTATTCACACACGAAAAGGATGTGTAGAGAAAATACAAAGAACGACACTTGCTGACAGATGTATATTTCATGATGCAATTCATGATTCATGCAATAAAGAATATATATATTTATAAATAATAGTGTTATTCTATTCCTACACTTATGTTGCATCTCTCTTCGCTTGCCGGTTCTTTTCAAGGTCCACATTTGCATGAAAAATAATTAGTTTTCCAACTGAGTTATCTAAGAGTTTATGCTAAAGCATAGATATGCAAAAATGGCGCAGTCTTTGACATGGTAAGGTCTGTAATATACATATAACAAATTACAGTTGAGAATACAATGTTCGTGGATAAAGTAATATAATTATGAGTGACAAAAGGCCAAAGGCAGGGAAAAAAATAACCACACATTAGGTACACCTAGGTAGATACTTAATATTTATTTGTTTTACCTAGTTACACAACATTTACAATTACATTTTTATACATAAGAATTAGGGCTTATTTATTACGAAAGTGCGCGTTAAGGAATTGCAAATTTAACTGATATCGATAGTACGAAATTCTGTAGAACGAATGAAGATGTGAAACTAAAGAGTTATTGATCTTCCATTCATTTGTTGCATTCCCGCTTTCTTGATCCACCCTACAGACTTACCTACATGTCGTACTTCCGTAGCAGATCACTGCACGTATCTACGTTCTGCCTGGGACTGAACACTATTTCGATGCTGTCTCTCGGACATTATTATTATTGTTTTAGCCTGTGTTATTCCACAAAAAGGCAAAAGTTACTATGACAACACCCTAATGACAATACCCCAATATGACACGACCCTAGGCACTATGACAATCTCGCTAGAGAATAGAAACTTTTTAAAAATGTAGGTACAGGATTGACGTTAACGATTCACGTGACCGAATGGTCACATGAATCGTTATATATATATTTATAAATATATATAGCTGTCGAATGACAGCTACCTAAGTCAATATTCTGCAGCGATAGAAACCCATGATAGAAACTGACTGAAGAACTAACATGAGCTGTCAAATGGTCACTACCTAACATATATTTGTACATAAAAAATAAAATATTTTTTAGTGCAATCAAAGGGCTTATTTATTATACACGGTAACTAGAGTCACTATTGATAGGGTTGGTGTGGCCCCTACATAATACGGTCCACTTATAAAGAATAAGCTACGCAAAATCATACAAATATGGCTTTGGATACAATTAATCAGAATTAAGAATTGTTAGAAAATTAAGTAAACGGTAAATCTTGAAAATACAGAGCTAATGTCAGACCATACACTATTTATTATTTCAATGATAAGTCTACTTTCGTTATTTTAAATTGTTTTACTGCTGTCAGAAAATGATGTTAGGAGTATAGGATTGCCGATCGATAGGATGGACATTATGCATTTCAAATAATCTAAGCTTGGTCTCGTTGATAACAATTATTAAACAAAATTATTTGACAAAATATAAATTAATTATTACTGGATGCAAGATAATTTTGTAAATAATGCTAATAAATACCTCAATACTTATAAGTACAACCTTATATTAATATACTTACAGATACCTACTGGAAGTTAGTGAAGTAATATTATAAAATAATACCTTTTTCCCCTAATACCATATCTAAGTTATATAATATATTACCTTTAGGAACCCGTTTTATGGTATTTAAAGATAACAATTATATAGAATACCTACGATCGAAATCCTTGTTACTGCGTTGTTTGTTAATTTACATAGAACTGCAGGATACTGGGCTTCATTTTTCGAAAAGCCCGCCAAATCGCACAACGAAATGCGCGCAGCCCAATTTTTTTGCTGAACAACGGCGCTAAAGGTTCAAAACGAAAATTTCGTGGGCTACCGCGTTAAAATCTTATAAATTAAACGAAATTCTACAGCAAGTAATTTAATTTATAATAACATAGACAACTAAATACTTTCACGACGGGCAAACCGCAGTTTCGGTTTACCTACTTTTATTTAGGCTGAGTTATTCGAAACCAACTGTAAGATTAAAAATTTGATTGGGAGGTTTTAGCTTTTAGTTTTACCATAGACAATCATTTAAATGTTTTATTATAATGTATAACGTATCTAATACTTAACCACCGCAAGGTTAAACTATGGGATCCTGTTACCATAATATTTTGTTCTTGCAAAATTATCCTGTACCGCTTATCAATTACTGTACCCTCTTACTAATAAACGTCAGTACGCGTTAGCATCGTCTGTAAGCGTCACTACAACCATTTTTTTAGGTTCATGCTAACTGAATTCCACATTTATTAATAGGGGCTGGTTTTGTAAAGTAAAAAGTATTCTTGTTGCTTTATACGCGAGTTCAATGACCCTTTACAGTTAAACTATGTCATCAATGTTGTCAGCAACCTTAGCCATCTTCCTGACGAGTTTCTGTAAATAAATAAGTTTAATTTAACCTCGCTACCATGGCTCAATCTAGCAGCTTTACCTGCCATTGCTGTAGTTGTAGGGTGGGTAAAGTTCTTTATTCTGAGAGCGGCCATTTATCCCGGTTGTCACACTAATTTCTGACAACCGTTCAAATCTTAGAATAATATCGTCATTGCGAAGGTCAGATAGCTTTGATGGCAGTCGAGTCGTGTAAAGCAATGGTATTCAGCTGCATCTGCCTCCTACTTGGCTGACACTGTTTTAATCTGAATAATCTTCTATTTATTTCCCTGTGTTTACTATTTCTTAAAGATTATTATTATTTTACCTTTATTTTCCCTTTAAATATGTTCTTCCACCTATTCCACCATCGGTTTACCGTGGATTGGGTTGTAGAAGAAATTGCATTTTCAAATTCCGGAATTCTATTCAATACTAACAGGTTAGGGTTTGACATAGAGGATGTGTCCGAGTTTTTGTTTGAGTCCGACTGAGAGTGAAACTTAGAATCAGGGTTTGAGATTATTTGTGACTGTGAGCCTGATAGTTCGTTAACGTTTGACAGAGTTTTTGATTGGGAATTCGAGTATGAAGGTATGAAATTGTTAATGTATGAGCTAAGCTGAGATGGGAATATTGGGCTTAATTTTAAGGCTGAGCCCAGGCTTAAAGCTTTATCTAAACTTTTACCTATCCCTGCGCCTAGTTCTGTGGCAATAGCTGTGACTGGACCTGGAACTAAACTAGAGCTTAAACCTGGAAGGAATTCCGAGGCTATGTCTGGTATTAACCCTGAGGCTAGTCTTGGTATTGACACTGAACTGGAGCTAGAGTTGAAGGGAGCGTTTGAAGCTGAATTTACAGTCTTATTGGAATCCGGATTTGAGTTCGAGGCATATTGTAAATCATTCTCGTCACTGCTAGATGCAAGGGATTTTCCAAACGAATCCACAATATTACTATGAACGTCATCGCGGTAGACAGAAAAACTTTCACCACTATCTTCATCTATGTAATCAGCATTACCACTTTTATCATTTTTCTTTGACGTATCTGTTGCACTCTCCACTTCTGTTGTCGATGAACCGCTCCTCCTATGATCATTAACGTTAAGAACCTCTAAAGGTGACTCAAAATCTTCGGTTTCGAACAAAACTTTAACAGTATTATCCGGTAAATGTCTTACAATTTTCATTAATCGTACTTCGTCATTAGTCATGTTAATATTATTGATTGTTTTGAGAAAATCATCGTAAGGCATAGTGTTTTTTACAATGAACTGTGGACGGTACACAATTATTTTGGGATATTTTATTAGATGCGAGAGTTCTACATACCCTTTATTAGTATCTAGAGCAAAAGGTACTGCAAATTCAGGTGTCTGCAGTGATGTATCACGAGCCATTTTAAGAAATTCGGTTATACTTTCATAACTTTTGAGGGTGCTTTCACTTTGCGCAGGATTTGGAGCGGTTAATTCTTCAGCGTCCCTTAATTTAGTTAAATCGATGAAACCAGGAACGTCTGTATCATTTGGGTCTGTTTGTTGATCACCTATGTCGGTTGTAGGTATTAGTTCTTCCGGAAATTCATCTTCATAAAATATATTATGATCATTGTTCCTTACATCTTCTTTAGGTTTATCATTTACGGGTGGAACCAAGTTTTTATTGACTCGCTTATCTTCCGTATCTATGTCATCATTTCTAGTTGTCAATGGATTTATTACGCTTGATAAAACAAAAGGATTGATTGAATCTGTTTTATAAATACCATCGTAATCATCGTATAACGGTGGTGACTGAAAATATTCATTATATTTTGTATTATCTTCGTTGTTACCGTTGGTATTTGACTCCTTCAAATCTGTAAATCTGTTGGGTACAGACGATGGAGAGTTCATTCCTGTGGTTTCCTTAAGGCTATATTTCCTTAATTGAGGAAAGTTATTTTCAGCAATACGTACGAATATAGTATTATCAGGTACATCTGTAGTATCGTAGTGATTAATAGGTTTTGATTTTTTTCGAGAAATATTTCTGCTTCTTTCAGTATGTTTTCGTGTAAATTTAGTATTACGCAATAACTTTTTTTGACGGCGGCTATCCTCGTTGGAATAAAATTTAGAAGCATACAAATAGTAAGGATCCATAGACACTCTATCATAATTCAGTGACCTTAACGTGTTATCAAGTTGACATTCCAGAAGAGCCATGTATCGCTCTATGACCGGTCGCAATGAAACAGCAAATTTGCGAATAGCATACTTTTCACATTTACCTATAGCTTCATCAGTTTTTAGGGAATGTTTCTTCAGTTTTTTATTGATAGACTTTTGTGATACTTTTGAACGTGTTTTCAATTTTTCACTATCGTTGTTATTCTGGTCTCCAGACCTATATGATAAGGAACGTAGGTTCTTATTTCGTTTGTAAACCCTTCTAAACTTAGCTGGTCGCTCTCTAGGCATTTTTCCTTTGTGGAAGTCTTTATACAATTCGTCTTCAATGATTATGGATGTTACTTCTGGTTTATATTCATTGTTCAAAGAGTGCCAGTTACTAGACAGAGCTTTTATATTCTTTGTCGTACGTTTCCTCAAATTGTCTTTGTTTCTTGCAATTGCTTTACCATCGTTGTGACATTCAGCGTTCTCCAAATAATTTTTATATAGCAACTCAACTGACGAACCAAGTGATTCTTCATTTACCTGCTGACATTCTGCATTTTCAACGTCGCCGTAAAACGGTTTAAGATATTTTATAATAATTTTTGTAACTCTTTCCGGAGAGCCATCACCTTCTTCGAAAAGCTTCTTAATTTTGAGTATAACTTCAGTTAGTTTGTCCCTACTTCCTTCATGTTTGACCTTATTTGATTCGGTAGTCGATTTTGCGTTTTGATGATCTAAGTATGCTTGTATCATCATTGCTATGTTATGTAGGGCCCTTTCATTAGGTTGTTCTGTGACGTTTATGAATTTGGACAGGTTAGACCAGAGTTTTACGAGGTTCTCGTTGTATGTTTTGCAAGTGTCGGGATCTTGAGTGTAGCCTGCTTGTGTGAATGTGGATCGTTTGACTCGACTTCCGTGACTTTCTTCGCTAACCTATAAGGAAAATTTATTTAAATAATTATGTAAAATATTGATCACACCACGAATTAGAGGAAAGAGTTAAATCAAACTTATGATTCAAGTTTTGTACAAAAATGGAATTTCAGTTACATCTTCACAGGTGAAGTAGGTATAAAATGGCAGAAAGGTCATTTATAACTCCTTGCAGTAAAACTTAGTTGCAGTGGATTGTAAAACTGTAATAATTACTACATCCCATCAGTAGCCACAGCTTTTCATATATTTAGATCGTCTCACTAGTTCCATAATACATAAAAAAATATATGTGATGGAACCTTACTATTTTTGCTGAAATCAAAAAGTTTGTTTCTCAGTAAGTTGGCCACACACATGGACCTTATACATAAGTTAATGTGAGTATGTTTTATATGTATAAAGACCCATTTTGAAATATTTGCTAGGAATGTTAAAGTGAAAAAGCGAGCGTATATGATGTAGCGACTAATACTAGCAACATGGCAAAAAGTAAAGCGCCATTTATCGGATAGAAGCTACAACAACACAACCTGAATCGCACTAAAAGAGTTTACAACGATTCTAACATATATACGAATGTCCGACGTCAATCGTTGGGCCTCGGCCCGCCAGGATAGCCACCTTGCCTGGTCGGAAGATTCTCCCTTTTCAATGGGGTAACACCATACCTCGTTCCTCCACAGTCAGGTAGTCGACGAGATATGGTTTTCATCCTTTTAGATTGCTAGACATTTTTACACATTCTTACTGATCATACCGTGGAATTATGAGCAGAACATGTTTATGTTTTGTGATTTCTTGGGTTACAACAATTTGCTTCATGACCGCAGAAGCAGAATGTGTTAAAGTAGAGTAAGTAATTGAAACAAAATATGGTGCTACACCGGTATTTAAGGAAAACAAAACATAAGACTTACTGGCTGCGGCTTCGTTGAAGTCTGAAACATAATTATTGTAAATGCATCTTTTTTTAAGGTACGACTAGGGCAGTGGCCAATCGATTGGCTTTCTGCGGTACGTGTCACGGGTTCAATCCTCATATAGAACGAATTTTTTTATGACATACAGGTTGTTGTTGCGGGTTTGTAAACTGTATCTACGATACACACAATATATGTGCGTCAGTATGAAAATTTTCTTTAGAATGTCTGAATTAATAGCAATATGTATATATGTGATGTAAAAACATCTTCGTAGTACATAGTCTATGGCTGGACACCGATCCTAAAATAATCATAAACATCTACATTCGTTAATGAGTGGTCGTGTGTTTCTATTAAATATGTAGTAAAATTGTTTACGATTCGTATTTTGTCGATAGGTGACGAACTATTTTCCGTCGCGTGTGTCGCGATGCAATCTGTGATAATAAATAGCCATACTGGCAATTAATTTCAAGTTGAATTTAGGAGCCTTAAGTTAGACCGAACTTAATTTCCTGATCTTGTCGTTCGGAAGTGATCGTCCTGATCAGATTTTTTTTATACGGCAGGTACAGGACGGTAGCTTCTTGACATTAATTGTCAGAATGATTATATGGTGTTACGCCGTAGACCTGCCGATTGGTGAACTCAGAGCGAACCAATCAGCACGATGGGCGCAGTAAACGCGAAACAACGAAACACGTTCTCGTTTGTTTGTTAAAAGACACACTAATTCAGCTCTCACTCTCAATCAATAGAAGAAACCTAACATAATAATAATAATAAATAAAATATATATTTATTCATGTAGACCAGTTAAAGGCACTTATTAGTAGTCAGACTGGTTGCCACGTTCCAGTGTTTTTTTCCTATGGAGAAGAACGAGCAAAAAAACTCCATGGTTAAACTTTTAAATTCTGATTATTTAACATTTAATATTTATGAATACATTTTTTCTCAACGTTATGTGAGGATAATGTAGAACTAGGTGTAGACTAAACAAACTGATAACGAAAATTTCTGATAGTACTGCCATGATAGCTATGAGCTGATCAGTCCTAGCAGATAGCACCCGTTCACGAGTATAACCAACGGTGGACTTCTTACGACTAATAAATTATATGATATTACGAAATACTTACTCTTAGTCTTTGGTAGACTGGTCGCTGTAAAATATAATATTTTTTATATTTATATTTTAAATACTAAGTGGTGACGACATAACGAAAATAATTTAACTGAAACTATATCTTGGCTATCGCGTTCGCGTATCGCATCCGTACTTCGTACATCAAAATTTATGAAATTACATTTATATTGAAGTGTATTTTTTACTTTAACCAGTTGTACGTATTGTGTAGGCAAGTTCACCTAGGACTTTCGCCTAAACAGACTGAAACGAGTTATATACTTACATGCATAAAATACATCCAAATAAAATGCGCCGCTCTGTAATTATCATCTACTTTCTAAGTAGTACAATAATTGCAATTTAAATTTAAGATTTGATGTAACACCCAATTTAATCATTTTATAGTATTTTGATTGACTAGTAGCTATCGTATTCAATTTATTTTCGTAATGTCGTCACAACTGCATAATTCAACGCTGACGTCTATCGTCTACGGTCCCACACATATCATCTATTATATTAGAAATAGAAACAGTTAAAATCATTTTGGTAGCCATGCGGAATACAATAATAAATAGCTAAATTTCTTCTCTCTGATATTTGAATTTTAAAGACCTTTTTACTCACCCCCAGGTTTATTAAAGCCTAAAAAATAAACAGAAATTTTAAATAACTTGTTAGCTTTAACAAACCTTATACTGTAAATAATTATATCATATTATTACTTACTGGCATAGGTGCATCGTTATAACTATTAATACTTTGCTGAGGCCTGTACGAGAAGTGGGCAATATAAGTATTCTCTTCATTATTCTTTCCTCCTGGTTTATTTAAGTCCATTTTATTTGCATTTTTATCGAAACGGTCAATGTTTTCTTTTAAATTAACAATAATCTTTTGCTTATCACGGCTATCGTGTATACCTAAGTTTTTCATTAGGAGACGCAAATGATAATTACTTTCCGAATTCAACATATCATCGGTTATAACATCCTTCTCTGCTGTATTATTTTGTTCATGCATATAAACATCTAAATCTTTCACAGGGCGATAAATTAGATCGTTAAAATTCGTATCCAATATATTTTCATTTACTACACTTCTTCCACTAGGCGTGCTATAATTTCCATTTTTATATCCATTTAAATCTTTCACAGGGCGATGTTCTGCAGCATTACTATTCGTATTTAACATATTATTAGAACTCTGATTAAACATGGCATGACTAGAAACATTTGCTGTCCTTTCAACTCTATTATTCAAATCCAAATCTTTCACAACGTTACGTGATTCATTTTTAGTATCTTGACTCAACATATCACTAAGTTTTTCAACTTTTTTTCCAGTAAACTTACTATCTTCAAGGTGTTTTATATACATTTTGTTGAAAAGTTGATCCGAGTGAGTAACATAATATTCTGATTGCAACTTATCAGTACTTTTTATATCATTTCCAGTTTCTTTAATTTTATCTGTATGCTTTATATCTAATTTCTGTGCAAATACATTATTATTTTTCGAATGTAAAATATTAGCATTTTTAATATCATTTACATATTTTTTACTATGCTTTGTAGGGAAATTTTGTGCAATTGGATGAAATTTATTAATATTTTCCAAATGTAACATATCAGCAGTTTTCATACCATTTCCAACTTTTTTTATTTCATTTGTATGCACATTTTGTGCAATTGGATGAAATAGATTGATATTGTCTAAATGTAACTTTACTGCAGTTTTCATATCATTTCCAGTTTTTTTTATTTCATTTGTATGCAAATTTTGTGCAGTTGGATGAAATAGATTGATATTGTCCAAATGTAACATTTCCTTAATTTGATCGGTATGCTTTTTATCCTGTTTTTTTACAGGTGGATCCATTACAATATAATTTTCTAATTCTAACAAATCCGCAAATTTCATATCCATTATATTTGCTGCGCTTTCGTCTGTATGTTTTATAACCACCGGTTTATCAACTTTATGTAACTGATAATTACTATTTAAATGAAACATATTAGAAGTCTTGTTATCTATATCAGATAATTCAAATAACTGGTCTTTATCTTTATCAGTATTAGGTTTTATGACGATTCCATTTAGAATATTATTTAAATTATTACTCGCAGTACTTAATAGATCAGTGAATGTCACGTCCTCCTTGACCGGTTTACCCTTATCCCCATTTTTATCTGTAGGTAAAACTACCTCAGGGTAAACCACAGAGCGTACTTTTAAATTTTTCGCAAGTTGCATCACCTTATTGTTATAATCAGAATTTAAAAAACTACGATGTATGACATTATCTCCATTCACCCTATTTTTAACAGCATTCATGTGGTTTGAGTCCAAGTTTTTGATAAGTAGTTCAAATGGAACAACATGTTCATGTTCACTCTGATCCTCAAATCTCGTATCCTTAACTATACTTAGCATTCTATTTTTAACAACGTCTCTATGACTTGAGGCCAAATTCTTCATAAAATCACGATGGCGAGCATTAAACGACAGATCCTGTTGATCCCATTCAAACTGATCATCCAATCTTACATTTTCATCCACAGACGATATTGTGTCATTGATATGTCTTCTTTTTATTCCCAATTGTTTTAGAACGTCATCTAACCGGTCCGCTAGTGTTTCATTATTTTCTATAATAATGTTCATATCAGTTATATTGTGTGTTTTCGAATGGTTTTTATTTTCGCTACTAATTTTAATCATATGTTGTAGTAGATTGTAGATGTCTTTTCTTGCCTCCTCTTCAAAGTTTTCTTCTGAGTCTTGGTCATATTCGTTTTGTGACAACTCTTTTTCTTCATTATTCTGTGAAAACTCTTTTTCTTCATTATTCTGTGAAAATTTAATGGATTTTCTTGCAATAAATATTTTACGGCATTTAATGATGTTATCATGATGTAAGGTACACTCAACTGCTACTAGAATTCAGATTATTTTGATAATTTAGTGATCGCAAGCACGAGTCCTGAGCATGAGGTCCTATGTTCGATGATCAGGTCGGACAGTCTTATTGAGATTTTTCATTATGGAAATTCTCTCTAGTTTGAAATTTGCGCCCGGCAGATGTCAATAGACTAACCGTCTATTGCATGGGACTCGGTAACGTCGTTGAAATGTTAATGTACAACAATACACCTCTGCCTACCCCTACGGGAAATACAGGCATGATGCTATATCATGTGTCGATCTTATTACCGTTCTTCCAAGCAATTTTTATTGCGTATCGTTAAAATATGTTTTATGGCCTAACACGTAACACTATGCCTTTTAACATGGCGACTCCATAACCTTATTATGTAAATGTTGAAGTTAACATAATCTTGTAGCCGCTTCATACGATAAAAATTGCTATTCACAAAAAATGTATGAATGATGATCGAAATATTCTACATTTTTAAACATGTACAGTCAGCATCAAAAAGATATATACACTTAATGAAATTCAAAAGCAATTTTTAGAAGAAATAGTTATTGAAATCTTGACCAATTTTATTTTTCTGCGGATACATAAAAAAAGTCATTTAAATTTTATGATTTTAACCAATAGTTTACCAAGAATAAGCGTTTGAATTTCGCTACGTGTATACATATTTTTGATGCTGACTGTACCTATGTCGCAAATGGCTAGTGTGTGGGTGCCCTTAGATGATAGATATTCCGCCAATCTTCGACTGAAAGAGTGAGAGCAAGAACTAGTTATAGAGCATCAGGTGCCAGTGAAGTTGCTTCTCGGGGCAACGTGATTACGTGATACAACAAAATCAACAGTTGTTTATTGTGTTTAATGTGTACAGATGTATTAGAAACAAAGTTGGACTTACCGCAAAACAGTTAGTAACAGCACAAATTAATAAAATATAACACAAAATAATTCTCATCGTGCACATTCGCCGGCGTTTGAACGCAGCGTGCGAACCGTGCGAAATTCTGACTAAACACTAATTAATGTTTTCCGATAAAATGCGAAATTGTTATTTGCACAAAGCTGTCGCTATTAAATTGTATTGTTGGCTATTTAAACGGATTTGTATGTGTTATCATGACTGATTGAATAACTATATACTAAATATTGTAAAATTTACCGAGAAATCCGTCAAAAATTATATCGTTTTTGAAATATAGGTATCTGAAATTAGTATCAATAAGTGAATTAAACAAACGATTAAAGAAAAATGTTTAATTTCATAATATTGTTACACTGGGATATATAATTATATTCTGCCTCAAAGGCCCATCTCCTTCTACAGTTTTCTGTTATTTAACGTTACTAATAAGAAATAACTCAAGTATTTATTTAAATTAATAAAAAGCCTGGATTCCTACACAATCTTTAAAACAAGAAAGTTATTAAAATAAAACGACAATATTACTGTTCATAAACATTATATTGAGCAAAAATAATTTAATCATTTTAATAGTGTTATTCTCTCGGGATCTAATGTTTATTTTGAATATTTTGGTGTTATTTCGAAGAAACACAGAAAATTTAACACAAAACCGAAAGGAATGCCAGCATAGTTGGTTTCATACAAACAGTATGGTTAAAGAAAAATAAATATGCAGTGTTTATAATTAGTGTACGATGAAATTAATGTTTATGTCTTTCAAAATGTAATTCGTACGAACATGCAAAATCTGAATTGGACTCATAAAAGCCTTGGGCTGGATAGATTGTAGAGATATTATATAGTAACAACGGATTCAAGTACTCAGGTTTAAATGCAATAAGTGAAGCAAGGCTCGACACAATTTTCTTAAAAATAATAGATAATGAAATTTAAAAAACGTAAGTTTTGGTTGATGTGTTAAGCTTTTAACTGAATATTCTAATTAGGGGGTTTGAGGTTTTGCGTTGAGTAAGTTACAAGTTATAATTATGTCTTTTAATGTAGCCTAGACGCTCAGTGTACTCGTATTTTATAATTGCTTCAAAATTGTTCCTATAAATACCAGAATTCATTAATTGCAATTGTTAATAACCACTTCAATTTTTCAATTTACAATTGAAATTGTATATTCTAGTTTTTTATAATGTTCTTTCTATTTAACTATGTATAACATGTCTAACATCAAAAGCGTATCTACAGTAAAAACTAGCACTGATACACAAAACAAGAATCACTTAATAACAAAATATTGCACAAACAAATACAACTTAAATCTAATAAAATTGCTAACTTTTAGTAGGTGATTTATCTTGTGAAGTTTTACTGATATTTTCGGGAACTTGTTCAGTTTGATATTCTTGAGGAAATGCTGTATCATAACTCTGTTCTTGTGGATTCATACTATCAGTAGGCGCAGCAGTCTGATCGCCTGGATGGTCTTTTGCGTACTGAATTGCATCGTAATTCTGTTCTGTTGTATAATTGGCATCTGGTGCGTAATTTTCATATTGTTGATCATATTGTGCGGTTGGATCAGCTGCCTGTTGAGGATACTGCTCATAATTTTCATATTGTTGCTCAGTATACGGTTGCTCGTAGTTTTCATACTGATTTTGGTACTGAGCGTCTCCGGTTTCAGCTGTAGGTTCGAAATTCTGATTGTATTGAAAATTAGCTTCGAGTTCTTGAGGATGTTCAACTTCCATAGGCTTTTCAGTTTCCTCGTTAAATTCTTGTTCCATTTCTAAATTAAGTTTAGGTTCCTCTTGTTCTTTAAAATGTTCCGGTTCTTGGTAAACTTTTTCACTGGTATTGACGTCTTCAGCAAAATGTTCATCCTCTTCAATACCTTGTACATTTTCTGCTTCTAGTTCTGGTTGGAATAGAGTGGTGTCTTCTGTTAATCCTGCAGCTTGGTAGCTGTCGTCTCGTTCGACTGTTGTGACTGGTGCGACCGGTCTGTCTGCGGTGTGTCCGGGGGACTCAATTCCGGAATAGTCTCGTCCGCTGTCGGACGGGGGACGGGATACATTTCTGTCGGCTGTGGTCGTGTGCGTGGGATGTGCTGGAAGTAATTTTAGATTAGTACAACAGTAATTAATTTTAGATTAGTACAACAGTAATTTTATCAAACAAAGATCATATTTTTATCATTCAAATCTTTATTTCTGCTACTGTAGGTTATGAATATTTACAGTACCGTGACATCATTACATTGGTCCTAAAGGTTGTAATAAATACAGGTGAATTAAATAAATATTTAATTTCAGATGAGTTTTTGTTAAAAATGCTTGTTGAAGCTATTGAGTCGAAAGTAAACTCTTTTTGAAAAATTGCCCAAGGTATGTGGCACGATTTTCGCGATATTGAGTTTTATATGTGTAAATGATACGTGGCAAATAACGCAATATTATAGGAATTCAGTAGCTTTTTTGTTACGAAAGATAAAATGAAAGTGGTGGGAAACCCCACAACCAATTCTAAAAAGCAACGTTGAACGATCAGCGGTAATCAAATTCATGTGCAGATGAAAACACTCGCGTTATCGGTAAAGAAAAACATTGTGAAGAAACCTGCACACTTTAAAGCGCTCCGTAAAGTTCCGAACGCTATTTGCATATTGCAACCCGCGTGCAGACCAGCGTGCTAAGGTCTTATTTATCCTTCTCATTCTGAGAAGATGCGCATACCCAGCACTGGGAATGTAATGGGTAGAATGTATATTCACTACTCCACTTGTTATTTTTGTACATACCTTGGAAAGTGCTAGGTGTGTTGTGTGGGGTCTGCATGGAGCGCGAGAGGCCGTTTACTTGACGCTGCAGAGTGGCCAGTTCTTGCCTGCGCACGCCACACGTGAGCACACACAAACAAACAAGTGACGCATGTAGCAAACACCATGCAGGTAGAAATAGACATGTTTTTAAAACTCTCAAAAAAAGTCTCAATAAATTAACATCCATGTCAAATGGCTAAAACGAATGAAACATTTTTCCAATTCTTCCAATTCCAATGCAGTCTTCTATTGAAAAAATATCAAAGCGATAAATTGAAAGCCAAATGACATAAATGTAATTACAGACACATTATGATACTTTTAGTTCTAACCGGAGTTGGAATTAATAGATGACACGAAAATTCGAATAAGCCATTTGAAAGAGGGATGGTTTTAATGTCGCTACAAACTCTAATATTGTTAATCTACTAAACTAAATCAACAATGACACACAGTCAAACAAGTGTGCAAGATAAATGTACAATCACACTTAACCTTCTGAACACCACAGTCGTCTATAGCTAACAAATTAAAATGTGTTTACCACACCAATGTCAATAATACACGACAAAAAACTACTGTGTTAAATCTTGACAAGCAATCAGTACCAAGTGTGGCAGTCAATACGTTACTCTACGTCCATCTTCTCTTACCTTCATTGGATCATCATCAGAATCATCAATCCTATCAATAGACAGATCACTAAGATTCCCCGTCAAACCACCAATATCATCCCCACTTAGACTGTCACTCCTTCTAAATCTGTGTCTATAAGTGTTGGGGGTCGAGGTGTAATAAGTGCGATCTAAGTCGTAAGAAGTTCGGCTATTCGGATAGCCGCTCAAAGGCGTGTAGCTTCGCAAAGGTGTGATGGTAGTGCAATATTTTTTATGGGAACTCCATAAGTTTCTAAGCTTTCTCATTAGTTCAACGTTCCTGCAAAGCAATTGTGTTTTTTCTGCTCTGAAATGGAAATTAGTGGGTGAATATGCTTAGACTAGATGAGACTATAGATCTGTGAATGAATTTTAAATTGAGTGATCCGTTAGACTGGAAATCATTTGAGATTTGAAATATTTAGAAAAGGTAATACCAAAAATAATTCCTCAGGAAAATCTCAAAATCATATCTAAAGCTGCAATGATTTCTAGCCTATTTTTGATAAACTGGCTGATTAAATTAACATAACTTTAATTATATTTAACTATTTATTGCACACATATATATATTATCGTTACCCATTTAAAATTATGTTTTTTTTTACTTTCTCACAACACCGAGAGATTTAACACATTTATAACATTGAATAAAATGTTACTGAAACAAAATAACAAGCTAACAAATATAACACTACATTGCACAAACGTTTACAACAACAAGACTTAAAAATGTAACACTGGTAGTTTAACTACATAGGATTATATATATTTAAATATTTCCTATTAAAAAAATTAAAAGTATAAAATAACAATAACATTGAAATAAAAATTATAATTTGCGATCAGTATCGTCAATACTCTTTCTAATAAGAAATAATTTTCAAGTACTGAAACAGAATCAAAAATCTTTAAATGATATTCCGTTCCATATTAACTACCAGTGTTGTTCTTATATCTTATACCTTAACCTAAACTACTGCTCAATCTCTATTTGTATACGTCATTTGTTTTGCTCTATCAATTCCTTTACTCAGTCAATCAGAAAATGCCCTCAACAAGCATTTTATGCAGCTTCCTCATCTTTATGTTGTATGCTTTCTTGTTCCTCCTGCTCTAAAACAGTTGATTCTGTTTCCTCTACTATTTCACTGTCAGTATTCGCTGCGTCTGTTACATTTTTGCCTTCATCTTCATTTCCCTTTTGGGAAAGGTTATTATCAATTTCCTTTGATATCTCTTCAGAAAGTTTAACATTATTTTCAGTAGACATGGGTTGTTCGGTATTTAGATCTTGTGAATTTCCGTCGACTTGAGCTTTTGCATCTACATTTTGACTGTCTTTTACTTCTACATGTTCTGTAGCACTACTTTTGTCATCAATAATCTCTACAGTCTCGTTCAGGACGTGTACATCGCCATCGGAGACTTCCATACTAAAACTATTCTTGACGCCTCTATTCTCATCAGCTTGCACTACAATTTCTTCGACGTGCGCTCCTCGCTTCTTCTTCTCTTTCTTCCTAGGTTTTGGTATCAACTTTACACTTATGTCAACTTTAATTGGCTCCTTTTTCTCCCGTAAAAAGGGCTGTTGTATCATAAGCGGTAAGTTGTATATCTTCTCTCCTTTGATGTTCGTGAGATCCTGATTGGTCGTCAACGGGCCAACGACAATTGGCGGGTAGTTATTCGACGAATCGGACTCTTTTGCGGAGCGGCGCTTGGAACGGCGATTCTCTCGGTCTCGCGATCTCGATCGGTCGCGCTGTGTTCTGATTGGTTCGTCTGAACGGCCGCGACTCTGCGCACTGCCTGCCACCAATAAAAACACAGCACGACGTTAAGACAATACTTTTAAATGGGCAACGATAATTCAGCCAGCAATTTTAGGTGAAGTTATAAGGAAAGTGATAATAATCATGCTATTAGATTGTAAAATGTTCGTACTTGTGCCTACGATTTGCGTCGTCGAGCTTGTCTGTGAGCAAACGACATTCGCCGGTGAGTTTCTCCATCAGACTGTTTTGTGATTGTATCATAGTCTCCAACTCAGCCACCGTTTTAGCTGCGGAACCAAATGTTCTAGCTTTAACTATAATGTGTAGACACTACTATGGGGAGGTCTTTGTAAACAATCTGATGAATAAACTATTGAAAGTTAAGAAAGAATACAAGCCCTTTCATAGCACTATAGATGTACATGCAAGCGCAGAAAATGAAAGGGTAAAGTATGAATGTTTTGAAGGTATTGTTCCGAATTATTTTAGTGTGAAGAATCTTTCAAAACATCAATAGTTTACCCATTGAATGACATTTCCCAAAAGTTTTAGAATACCACCCAACTTTTAAGAGAAACTACGGAGTGTGTAACATGTGCGTACCGTGTTTATTTTCCATCGACTCGAGCATGGTTGACAGCTCTTTTTCTTTCTTGTTCTTCTGCGGTGATATTGGTGTTAAGTTCTTCATGGTTTGCTGCGAATAGAACATTTCAAGCTTCTTTTTCAAACAATTTTCTCTACAGTGAAATTAATAGGCTATATTTTTTCTTCATCTATATCTTCAGTGAAATTGATAAAATTAATATTGAGAATATTGACAAGTAATTAAATATATCAAAAATGCGAATCGTGTCAAGAGATAATTCTAGATTCAATTTTTTATTTGATCCTGATGTTTAAATCCGATGTAACAATACCTCTTTCTCCAAGTTAGCAATTTGTTCGGACAGACGTAGATTCTCGCGACGTGAATGCACCAAATCTGCATCAGCGCGATCCAGGCGCTGGCGAAGAGACTGGATCTAGAACGTTACGAATTACAACAAAATGAATGGAAATCTTGCAGACTTGTAGTTTTTACGATAACGGTAACAGGTAACAGATAGTGTTTTATAAACTCAAACAGTATAGGGAAAACTAAAACGTATGGAGGAAGAAAGTGTTCGTTGTTCGTCAGAGAAATTTGCTTGTTTTTAAACAACATCAATAAAGTTGGCTATTGTAGTAGGTGATATATTTCTGGTGCAATCATTAATAATTTAGCCCATTATTCCACAATTCAGCACGGGTCTCTTAGAATAAAAACTACCAGGCGGGTTAGCAGGATAAAGTGTGGATCACACCATCAACAGTGCCGGATTAAGCCAGCGCAGGGCCCGTAGCAAATTCTATTGAGGCCCTTGATCTGCTATGAGCTCTTAAATATAAAGTGACTTTTTGTTGAACTTGTGCGTTTACCGTATGAAATTCTGTGTTTTATTTCGCCAAAAAAATCATCGGTTACCAATTGTCTGACGTAGATTGTCTTAGTCGGAAAACAGGTGTAACGTTTTACATTTTTGTGACATCAAGTAAATTCAATATACCAGGTCTTAGTTTCACTCAAAAAATTACGTCTAGGCCTAGGGTTTGAATACGCGGGGCCCCCATTTGCGCGGGGCCCGTAGCAATTGCTACTCTTGTTACGTGGTTAATCCGACACTGACCATCAAGTACTTTCTCTACTATCCATATACTCAGATGTGTAAGTTTCCTACATTTTTCAACTTGAACGCAGACTGCTCAAAGTGTACAACTAGTACTTCTACAATTCTTACTTCAGAGTTGAGTCGGTTCGTCTCATGTTTGGCTTGTCGCTGGTGACGTTCGATAGCTAGACGAGCGCTGGCTAACTCCTCTTCTAGAGACGCCTTCTCAGCGTGAGCTTGAGCCAAGTCCGCTTGGAGAGATGCTGGAAGTAACATTGAATGTAATCAAGAGTCCTACCTAAATGCAGTTTGTGTTTCTAAACCGTTTAAAATATTTTTACAGTAAATTCTATAGTAACCGTTTCCTAAACTAAATCTATTGACAGGATTATTTGAGAAAATCTAAAAATATATTTAAGTTTAAAGCCTTAATGAGGTAAATTGAATCATTTAACTGTCAGAAATCGTAACACAAGATTAAGCTAAACCACGCTCACTACAAGGTAATGCTCTCTTGATGTCACAAGGCTAATTACTTATCTCCATACTTCTTATATGTTCTAACGAATCGTTTTTAAACATAGTGAAGTCCTACGATTTATACTTAGATTGATTCTGCTTAATTTACTGTAATAAAAGGAAGAGAATGAAAGCACCCACAAGTTTTGTTCTTAAGTTCCATTTTGAGTTCATCGATGGCTGCATTCTTCATTGATATTTCTCTCTTCAGCTCGTTCTCCTCGCGGCGTTGGCGCTCCAGGTCCATCTGATTACAAATAACATAGCATCAGCCTGGTTAGGCAGAGGTGTACTATTACGTTACATTTCGCGCTATTTTCGCGATATTTCAATTTTACATATCTCAAAAATGTATTTTGGGTCTTTTATTTATTTATTTATTTAGGTTTACCAACAATTATTTACACTAAAAAAAAATTTGTTATACATGCACAATAATAAAATAACAGTGTAATAATTACTTAGAGGTAAACACCACTTATGCTGTAAAAGTAACTAAGAGAGTAAGCTCACGCATGTTACAATTAAATTACTCCAGTATAAGTAAACAGTTGATAAGACATTTGTATATAAAAAAAAAGTTAAGACAATAATAGAGAATTTGTGTCGGGAAACTATTATAGCTCTAAGCTTCTAAGTATGGATTTCAGTTTAGTGAGGGAATCAAAGTGAGGATCGATTTTATCGCTGCAGCTATTAATTATCTTGCATAGCCTGCAATACGGGGAATTCGCTCCCAAAACCGTCCTTCTTAGCGGTGGTCTTGTATCCCTTACTTCCTTAGTAACTGGATTATACCTGCAGTTTGGCCACGTTGTCGTACTGTGCGGCGAGGTCATGCTGCAGCTCGTCGAAGTGAGCGTTGTACCGCTGTTCGGCCGCGCTTCGCTCTTGTATCGCCCGGCGAGCACCCTCGCCTGCGAGCTCCCGGACTTTGTTACGCTCTTTGGCTAAATCATCCTGCAAAATATCATTAGATCGACGTCTAAGACTTAAAGTTGAAACAATACAAAGCCCAACCTCACACAAAATGGCAATTTCTGATAATGAGAGATTCTAAATAAATACATACATACATAGTCACGCCTTTTTCCCATGGGGGTAGGCAGAAACTACGGAACGCCACGTGCTACGATCCTTACATAACCCTTTTGCTTCATCTACATTCATGCATCGTTTCATACATGAACGCCGATTGTGGGTACTGCGCACCTGACCTTTTAGAAGGACATCACCAATAAGGTCCGTATACGTCCTTCTAGGGCGTCCCCTCCTCTAAATAAATAGTATAAAATAAATAAGAAGAGTTCCTTTATGATATAAATAGGTGGAGATTCTCTAGTTTCTCTTTTGCTGTTGTGATTTTAGTGCAGGTTTCACATTCTTCGATACAGTATGAAGAAGTTATCCATGACCTTCTTCCACAAATGGACCATTATCTTTATGATTACCTTGAGTCTGCGCACTTCAGCCTCCAAGTTGTTCCGTTCATCTCTGAGCTGGTGTTCCATCACGTCTGATCCTCGCTTGTATCGCCCATCTTCGTCTCGCTGCTCCAAACTTAGCTTCAGCTTCGATATCTGAGCCTCCAGTGATGACTTGTCCCTGTTGCATAATGATATCTCTATTTAATCTACCTTCGAAATATGTATTGCCCACCTGGGGCAAAGGACTTAGGAAACCAAGAGTCCAGAAGATTTTGATTCCTCCATCGTGTTTTAAATGCTACAACTTGTAAAAGACTGAGATCATTACTAATAGTGTCGTAATAAAAATTTCATTTCCTAGGTCTATCCTGACTTCACAATTGAGACATAAAAAAATTGTGTCTAGACTCCAGAGTAGGCAAGCTTACATACGGCCACATACTTATAAGCATTTTAATTTTAAGGAGTCTGTCACTTATTTGTTGACAATAGCACCAGAATGCCAGAGCGTCTTACATAATAGGACTTCCATGTCTTAGCTCATGCAGACACGCCAGAAGAAGAAGAATACATTTGAGTATTCGGTGGTAGAAAGTATGAAAATGCAATATTACCTTTGTAGATTGTCGATCTGGCGCTTGAAGCCGTCAAGGCAAGTTGAGTCAACCAGCCCAGAGGCCAACTTGCGCTTGTTCTCATTATTCTCTTCCTGAAAAACGAATAATTTATTTGAACTAAGGACTTTTTACACGTTATACGTTTTCCCATTGTTAGACATGTGTTGGTAGCGATAACACATAATTTCAATAAGTAATCGAATAAACAATTGAATTCTGCGCATGCGCAGGCTTACGTTTTTGGCGATCTACTAATACTATTATAACTTACATAACCGAGAATATTGTTTTAGTCCATAACGCCTGAAGTTGTAATTTTCTATAGAGGGAAAACAAATACTGCCAAGGATTAGATGAATCTCAACTTTAAACGCTACCTGAAGTTTCTTAAGGTCGATCTTGCTCTGCGTCAACTGAGCTTCCAATTCAGCGATACGGGACTCGAACACGATGTTCGGTCCCTCCAGTTTAATGGAACGAGACTTTGTAGACTTGCGGGCTTTTAGGGGAGTGGTCTGTTGAGGAAAAAAAAGTAGCATGTGAATACAACTTCAAGTTTACACTATGTTTGAAATCAATCGAATTCTGATTTGAGTTCAATAGAAACCATTTTTTTTTCTTTTAAAAAATCTTTGACCCTCTCTATGATTTCCCCTGTGTCGTAGGTATAGTTTACAAACATACATGTCACATGCACACACAACCAGACCCGAAAATACTATCTGTAGATCATACAAATATTTGTTCCGTGCGGTTATCGAACCCGCGAGACCTAGCGTAGAAAGCTAATCACTTAGCCACTGCGCCAACCGTGTCGTCAAACGAAAGAATTAAAGGAATAAGGCGTAGAACTAGAATAGGTATTTAGTTTTAATTCCGCCAAACTACTGCAAGCTTTTGGGTGCATGCACAGCACCGCCCTCCCGCCCGCAAATATATGCTCATGCAGAACCTTATATAGTAGTAGTATCTGAAAACAGTGGTGTAGAGTATTTTGATCTATTATTTTGAGGTATTTTGTGAGGAGAATGATGAGTTAGAACCGCTGGTTTTGACGATTTCGAAGTTGAGTTTAGATGTTCACGGTACCTTAACACTTTCCGGGATAGACCGCCTCTCGACGGTATCTCGGTATATCGTGACGTGACAGTACGGCTAAGGGCGGTAGCTAAGCAGCCGCACTGTCTCATTACATCGCTCATTGTTAGTCATGGTATGACGTTCTACCCGTAGGCGTCAAAGTCTGTGGCCTCATGTGTCGTATCAAAAAATTTAAAATATATGTAATATGGTAGTACGGCTGTAGACGTTATGATAAAATGTATGGGATTTTGCAGTGTCATATCCCAGAACGTGTTAATATTTGACACAGTCTTGTTGTTTGTTCGTACCTTGTTGTCGCTGTCGAGGCCGGTGCTATCTCCCAGTTCGTCTAAGTCGTCACTCTCAGAACCGTTGTAAGAGTGGAACATTCGAGAGATCAGCTTGTTCTTCTGGGCCTCGTGGAGGTGCTCGTTCTCTGAGATTACTTCTTTTACTTTGCCCAGGAGGTTGTTTAGCTCGTCCTAGAGGATAAGTAAGTGAGATTCCGACAGAATATGTGTGAAAAATGGAGATCAGATCTTGTAAAAAGACAGACGGTCAGGCAAAGTTCTGACAACTTTTTTCGTTATAACTTACATAACAATCGTCACAATAAGTTACGGATATTTTTTTTTTTTTTTTAATATTTCTTAAAAAAATATTGGTTGATTGGACCCTACTGCTTCTAGAAATTCATGAAATATTTTGTCTGTAACTGGCTGTTAACTTTATAAGTGCCTGACTATTGCAATGTTAAAATCTAAATACGGTAACTACGGTACTACGGTAACATTACGCCGCGAGGTCAGTCAAGTCAAGAAGTATAAAGTAAATCTGACTGTATACGTACCCTGCAGTACTGGCTCTCCCGCTCGAGTTGTTCAATGTACTCCTCCTGCTTTTGTATAAAGTTGATGACGTCAGGGTTGGTGCCGCCCGTCAGGTCGCCAGCACTAGCCGTTGTGGCAGCTGGTGGCGGCGCTGTTGGAGAAATATTCGTGGCTCAGTTGACATGTGTAAAAATTCAAGGGTTGTTCGTCGACTCATCTCACAAGTAATTCGTTCCGTAAGATGAAATGTGAATTTATGTTTCAATTTTTATGGGGAATTTGACTCAGGCGTCCCAGTGGCGTAGCGTAGCGGGGATGGCAGTGGCGGCCCGCCGCCCTCCCGCCTTAATATATTTGAACCATTTCATTCCATATTTATGTCGTACCTACAATTCGGACCGATTAAAATTAGCTCGGTACTGTTTATTCCTTATTCTGTGACTAAACAAAGGAATCCCTTTTTTTTAAAGACCCGGCAAAATTTTATTCCCCTGTGTCTGCCCCGGGCGGCTGAAACCCTTGCTACGCTACTGAAGTGTCCTGTATAAAATTCACTGATTCGTCTCACGCGACGTATTCCTAACGAGTCCTCCTATTCTCGTTATTTGTTGTCCCATAAGGTTTTTTTAAGTATTTAATTTTAGCCATTACACCATTACCCTCGTTATTCGCTCATGATGTAATTACTGACCGGTGGTAGTATGTTGTGGAGTGTAGTTGTTCAAGCTGTCAGCGTACAGCGTCGCATATTTGGCAGTGAGCCGTGGCCGTGGCTTGTACTCCGCCAATGTGTACGAGCTCATGTACTTTTTATCCGCATCGCCATCAGATTCGTCCAGATTTTTCACTGATGCTGATCCCCCGTAACTCCGTACCTGGTGTTTGAATTTGTGTTAAAGGTTTTTAAAGTACTGAGTTTAATATTGTTTTAAATTATTTTTTTAATTTTGATTGGTAAAGCCCCGTCTCGCAATGCAATTCATGCAAATCATTTTATTTATTTAACGAAAAATTGTTTTGAATCTAAATTTTTAAGTATTAAAAATTGTTTTGAATTTAAATATGCAAATTTATTAATTATTTTAAGTAGAACAAGATTCAGTGATGTATTCACTGATATATTATTTTGATATATTATTACTAACATAAAATTCACATGCACACACTATTTCGTAGTTCGTAATTATATTCAAAAATTGGTAATGTATAGATGGGCAAGTGCACATCGCAGAATGCTACAAACCTATATTTTCCTTTCTCTCCTTCCTATTATTTCATTATAATTCTTAACCCTAAAAAGTTCCATTGAGCGCAAAGGAAAGTTTATTTAATTGTGTATAAAGATTTAACCCGTCTAATTTAATATAAAAATTGTTTATTGTCCAATTATTAAAATAAGACAAAAAACAAATAAATAATCATTTTTTTTTAAATTCATGATAATATCTATAAATAAAATTAAAATATATAAAATAAAACTGAGTATTTACAAAACAACACCAAAACTAAACTGGCGGTGTAAACAGATTTTTTAAAGACGCTTATCTAAATAACCACTAATGATATAAATTTAATTAAAAAATAATAATTACTTACAGTTGGCGCGTAATTCCCAGACAAGAAGTACCTCAACTTGGACACCGCCTCTTTGTAAGCCATCTCTGTGTAATCCGGAACCCTCTTCAACCCATATTCGTTCATCTTACTTGGCCGCCTGCTTAAATAATTCGTATAATACATACTTAATTAAATTAAAAACAAGTCAACGATTAACAAAATAAAACATTTTTAAAAACAAAAAAATAAAAATAATCTTAAAATCAAATTCGGAATTCAGAACTAGTGTAGCGCATTGCGCCGGGTCGTCGAATGCGGGAATATTCAGTCAGGTA
This sequence comes from Shargacucullia verbasci, assembly GCA_947562105.1. Taxonomy (NCBI): domain Eukaryota; kingdom Metazoa; phylum Arthropoda; class Insecta; order Lepidoptera; family Noctuidae; genus Shargacucullia; species Shargacucullia verbasci. The sequence continues at coordinate 5,563,566 of OX387306.1, forward strand.
TCGATTCCACAAAGCGGTTGTCATAGTAACTGTTGTTGTGGTAAATAGATGCTTCGCGACTAATGCAGGCGAGAACATGCAATCGATTTATGCCTCAAGTGCCGAAGTACGAATTAACAAGTACTAGGCTGTGTACTTTACGATTAACGATATCGAGTTCACGGATTCGAGTTATTTTTGTTTATTAGCGGCTGGGTTTCGGATTATAATATTTTACTCTAATGACTCAATTGGCGTGGTAGCTATAAGCTATTGATTTTCTACGCTAAGAATTGCAGGTTCGATACTTACACTGAACAAATATTATATTTCACTAAGTATTATTTCGGTTCGAATGTTCGTGTGTGTTTAATATTTGTTACTACACTACACACTTTAGTTTCCAAGAACACTAACGGTAACATGTTTAGCGTAGCTCTGCCATAGAGATCCCTGTCTAAAAAGTCACCCTGTATAACCTTATGTATATATGTATAAGTTATATATAAGTCCACATAGATACAGTCAGCATAAAAATATGTACACACGTAGCGAAATTCAAACGCTTATACTTGGAAAACTATTGGTTAAAATAATTAAATTTAAATGACTATGTATTTTTATGTATGCGCAGATACTATGAGTAAAATTCTTTTATAATAAAATAAATAATAAATAATTATCAATTTAATGGAAAGTTCACGATTAACCAAAAATGTTACTTTGCCATTATTTTCATAAGAAGTAAGTAAATGTTCGACGACGCGGTTGGCGCAGTGGCTAAGCGTTTAGCTTTCTGCGCTAAGTGTCGCGGGTTCGATCCCCGCACGGAACAAATATTTGTATGATCTACAGATAATTGTTTCGGGTCTGGATGTTTGTGTTTGTGAATATATGTGTTTGTAAACGCACCCACGATACAGGAATTATTCCTAGTGTGGGGCATCGTTTTTCTAAAAAAAAAAAAAAAAAAAAAAAAAAAAAAAAAAAAAAAAAAAAAAAAAAAAAAAAAAAAAAAAAAAATGTCTTATAGTTCAGTTTTTTTTATAGATAGGTAACCGCTGTTCTTCCGAGCAAGCGGAGAATTCGAATGCACGCATTTTGACTTAAATATTATGTAAATGTATTAATTAATATTATAAAATGCAAAAAAAAACATAACATAACATATCATCACGCCTGTGTTCCCCGAAGGGTTAGGCAGAGGTGTACTATTGTACTTCCAAATTTCGCCGATGCTATTATTGAGTCCCATGTAATAGGGACAGTTCCAAACTCCGTGCTGTTACTGAGAATTTCCATACAGAAAAACCCAATATAAACACTTTGCCCGACCCGGGAATCGAACCCAGGACCTCACGCTCAGCAGTCGCGCTTACGACTACTAGACCAATGAGGCAGTCAATAAAGAAAAATGTCAAGAAAGAAAAATGAACTAAAAAACTTCTGCGTTTGAGCCAGATACTCGACACCTGTTATTAATGTTTCAAATTAAAATTCATCCCTTCTACTGCACAGAAAAATGAAATAATTTAAAGGTGCTTTTTATACACATTATTTTAGTGTTGTTGTTTTAGCAGAACACGTACCTCCTTATATTCGAATACTAGCATGAATTGAAAAAATCTAATGTATGCCTAGATTCCAGTTATAAAATATCATGAATTATATTATATTATATATTATATTACCTACTGATACAATCGTTTTAAGGTTATTATTTATTACTACGTAAATAATTTGCAGGCACTCTTTTTATGTCTAAACCAATTCCGTTTCCTTATTTCAGTGAATTAATTCATAAATTAGAAATAAAATTTTCATAAATAATGTTTTTTTTTAATTATATAGATACCTAGATAATGTAGAAAAATAATAACTTTCTGGGTACCTACCCAAAACCAAACTCTTTGGTTGAAAACACATTTACTATTCTTCAAACATTTTACATAAACAAACTTCTTTCAGTAAAACTTTTTTAATAGGTCGTTAGTACTTGCCGAATTTTTGTCCGCTTCAGCTTGCCATTCATCTCTTTATCGGAACCAGCACTGGAGCCGCTCTTCACTCTATACCCCGTTGACTTCGGCTTTGTTATGTAACTCGTCGAACCCATCACTTACACGCCAACTATCGAAACCTATTGCGATTTATGTTCGATACTATGCGAAATTTATGCAAACCGGATGGTATTAAAATTGATATTTTGCAATACTGGCAACCTGACTAGAAAGTCGACACGATAAAGAACCTATAAATTCAAATGTTCGAATATCGAAGGCATCGCGGGCGCGCGCTGCCGCCAATAGACAAGCTTGTCGAAAAAGGAATGAATTTCGAAATAAGAACTTTTTGCTCCTTCCTGTGTTTAGTCTCGTTCGCACTCGCGGGAATAATGGGTATGTCTGTTTCGTAGCGATGGAAAAGTTTTTCTTCAGGATGCATAGGCGCGAAGCTAGCGTAGAAAATTGTAGCGTTATTGTGCATATATCAAGCATCAGCATATCAAGCATTACACATGAGTCTTATACATTAAAAACATGCTAGACAAATATGTCATGTGTGTCGTTTGTCTGACAAGAATACAAAAAACTAGGAAAAAAGTCACCTCCTTACAGGTAACAATCCAACTCATTACACAAAAATTCACTTTTCTCAAATTAAGAAGGGTTTTAAGCTTTAGTCAACAACGTTCGACTAGTGCGGGCCAACGGACTACACACATCACTGAGATCTTTTTGGAGCCCTCTCAAGTGTGTAGCTTTCCTCGATGTATTTTTCTTCACCGTCAAAGCAAGTGATAAATAAATTTACGTTGGATTGGCTGCTAACAATAGTCCCTATCTCCTGGAGTAAGCGACAGGCAGTGTCTAGCGTGCATCGAAGACGAGCTAATAACTTTTTGGAGGGAAAATTCATTCGTGATCACGCGACAATGGTGGCAGGGGACCACAAATCATAAGGTTTTACGTTCACTGACTCATCCGCATAATTATAGACATTTTCTGTATACGGAAAATATGGAAATAATGTTTTTATACCTATTTAATTTTCGTGAAAGAATTTTTAACGATGTTTTGGATGTGGGCCGAAGTTAACGATGCTTTGAATAATTAGGCTGTTTTTGTTTTTGTTAACGAAGACCATAGTCGGGTAGTATTTAATATTTTACGTAATTTTAGTTGTTTTTATAAATTGTGTATTGCTACAATAATGTATTTATAATAAAATAATATGAGCCTATTGCCGTCCACTGGGCAGTTTCTGATTTGTCCTGTGTCCAAACACAAAACCGGCCTCACGCTCAGCCACTAAACTAATTATGCATTATAGTGTAGCAGTGTGCAGTGTAGATATACACCTAGTAGACATCGTTGAATACATTAACTACTCATAAACCATGATGCTTTAAGAGAAAGGATGATAATCCACCTTGGGTTTTTATTATTCGGATCTTACGTAGAACTGTGGGTATTGCGCCACAAGCTGTCGCATAGCTTGCCCAGAGTGCATGACAGTTGCACAAGGAAAGCGCTGATGGACGCGGACAAAAGCACCACAACCATCTGTAGAGAAGCTATTGGGTTCAGAAAAAAAAAGTGAGGATCTGGATTCAGGGTTCTGTACAAACTTGTATTGTAGATAAGTTCATCACAGTCTAAACAATTAGGTAATTGTACAGCTACTTTCACCAAAACAATTAACATTACTGAAGTTCATAAACTATGAAAGCACCAAACATTGCTCTAACGAAATGTTTGTTTTTTATAAACGTTGCCCCATATTGGTATAAATTCTCCTGTTTCGTGTGTACCTACAGTTTACAAACATACATGTCACATGCACACACAACCACACACGAAACAACTATCTATTAGACAATACAAATATTTGTTCCGTGCGGGGACCGAACCCGCGACACGTAGCACAGGAAGCTAATCGCTTAGCGACTGCGGTCAACCGTCCTGTCAAAGATAAATCGGATTGAAGGACCAATTTAACTTTGTACCTAGGTAATACCTATTCCTGATAGTATCTGTTGGTGTGTTGGACCGTAGTGAATCGTGTTCGCGTGACCGACATCGTTACGTTACCTTATATTTTCAACATTTTGTTGTTTAGATATCTTTCTTGAGCTTTTTTTGGTTGTAATGAAATATTTAATGCAGTTGGTAGATAGATACACATATTCTGCAATATATAGCTAATAATAATTGATTTCAAAACCTTTCAAAGTCAAAGTCAAATGTTTTTATTTCAACTGGGCCTTTACGCGCGCTTTTAAAACGTTATGATTCTAGTTGCGCTGTTCCAAAAGTGGGTTAGTCCTATGGAGAAGAGACCGGCAAGAAACTCCATGGATATTCCTTTCAAAAAACTGATTTACAATATTCCTCAATACACAAAATATACAATGTAAAAAACACTACCTAAACACAAAAGAATATATATATATAAAAAAAAAACAGTTATACACTAAAAGTATCTAAAATACAGACAAATACAAAAAAAATCGAAATCACAGTAAATAAGTCGTAGGTTTTCCTTTCTGTTGTAATATTATTTCATTCAGTTACAAACAATAATTTTAATAATAGGTAAAGGTAGGTATTAAAACCCAAACTGAAACAGGCGCAAACTAGTTACCTACTGAGCATTAGAGTCAGTTATAAAAATATAACTAATCCAATAAAAAAAATCTAGACTATTTTGAAAAAATCAAATGTTTCTAAGTACGCCCATATACTTACAAATATTACATAAAATAACATCACGCCTAATAAAGCAGAAGTGTACTATTGTGCACCCACATTTCGCCTTTGCTGTTATTAAGTCCCATGTAGCCATTAACCGGGCACAGTTCCAAGCACTATGCTGCTACTGAGAATTTCTATACAGAAAAACCCAATAACATTTTGCCTGACCTGGGAATCTTACCCAGGACGACACGCTTAGAAGTCGTCTTTACGACCTGTAGACCAATAGACAATACCTACCTACGATCGTTAGTTTATTAGTCATAGTTACTGTATTTTCCGTTGTCTTTGCCTTTGACGATATACCTTATGATAAATAAATCAATTAATTACTTTGATGATGTGTCCTCCAAGACGGATCCGTCGACGGCGACACCCTGTCAATTCTTGGCAAGTCTTCGCTCATGCGCCCTCGGGTGACTCGCAAAGCCGAAGGACGTACTGAAGCATCATTTAACATCAGCTACCGTATCTCCAAATTCGTGGGAGGAACTGGCTACACAAAAGCCGGAGTGGCGTAAAGCTGAAGATCTTGACGCCAAACGTCAGCTTCGGAAAACTCGTCCCAAACACTCCTACAACTACACATACAATGCGCAAGGGCAGCTTCACTGCGCTATTTGTAACCGCGTGTTCAAAACCAAATTACTTTAACAAGATCGTAACATAGGAATAGTCCAAATGTTATTTTATTTTAGCGATAGAATACTTGCCTTCGATGCAACGATTCAAAATATCACATGTGCTGAACCAGAATTTAAATATCAGCTGTTAACAGTGACGGAAAACATCGTGAGGAATCGTCAACACCTGAGAGAGCTCCATAAACCTCATGATGTTTACCAACCCGCACTAGGTCAACGCGGTGGACTAAGGCCTTACTAAACCCTTCTAATTCTGAGAAGTCAGAAGTGCTCGAAAATCACAATTAAACATATTAATAAAAATGTTCCCATTCATCAGATCATAATGGTCTTTGTCCTCCCACCCACTGACGACGCCGTACACACACGTAACAAACAACACCATTACCAACTTTAATGGCCACATTATCGGGTAAACTGTTCAGGTTGAATCATGATTCAATAATATCCTTCTTATATACGTATTGTTATCTTTAGGAAAATGCTACGAATATTTTTATGAAAGTTTTTTTTTTCATGAACTGTCTATGCATTTTTTGGATAAATTATATTATTTATTATCTAGTTAAGGGAGTCAAAGGGAATTATAACTGTCATCCACACATAATAAATGCGAAAATAACTCTGCCTGTCTGTTTGTTTTCTGATTACCAAACCAAAAACTGGACCAAACCACTGTTTCTTCTATTGTGTCGGCACAAGCTATCACATGGAATCGCCCATGCCGTAGTGGAAAGATTAGACAGTCAGCAGACAGCCAGCACACAACCAGACCCGAAACAACTATCTGTAGATCTTACAAATATTTGTTCCGTGCGGGGATTGAACCCGCGACAGAAAGCTAATCGCTTAGCCACTGCGCCAACCGTGTCGTAAATAACTCTTATTGTCCGATGCTTAAGGTTCACTTAAGGTTCACAGACCCTGTCATTATTGCTTACCTTGGGAGCCAAAAAAGGATGTGCTATACGAACTCGAAAGGGAACTAAACCACTGATCCTTAAATTGCCAGAATTTAAATTACTAGAACTCCAGGCAACTGCAATGAATGTTCATGTACCATCCCTGACATAAAAAAATACAAGATAAGCGGTTATTGCACGTGTCTCTAATTAAATATTTTAATAGGTAATGTGGATTTCATAAATCAAAACACGATATATGGTTACCGAATAATCGTTATTAAATTATTATTAATCGTTATTATGTAAGTAAAACTGGTGCGTCATAATGAAACAGTATTTGATATAGGTATGTATGTAAACATACATAAACATTCAACCCATTACTGTCCCACTGCTGGGCAAGGGTCTCTTCTCAGAATGAGAAGGGTTAGGCCTTAGTCTACCACGCTGGCCCGGTGCGGGTTGGCGGACTACACACACCATCAAGAACTTTATAGACCCCTCTCAGGTGTGCAGGTTTCCTCACGGTTTTTTCCTTCACCGTAAACGCAGGTGATAATGAAATTCTGATCCGCTCATAATTTCGAAAATTCAGAGGTGCGGTTTGAACTCAGACACTCCTGCATGGAAGTCAAGCGTTCAATCGCTAGGCTATCACTGCTACCGCTATGTAGGTAATAGAAGTACCTAAAGATCGGCACCTAACGTTTAGTTCGTAAATAAGATGAAATATATAATAAATTAATATATTGCAACTAGAATCACCAAGTTTTAAAAGCGCCTATATTTAAAGACCCAGTTGACATAAAAATCGTGTATACGTCTAATGGGTACTTAAATATTATAATATTATAAAGACGTAAAATTTGTTTGTATGCAGGGGGTCATCTCCGGAACTAATAATCCGAATCATTAGGTATCCCCGAGTGCTATAGGCTATTAATTATCGAGCGGACGAAGTCGCGGGCTGAAGTTAGGACTACATAATAAATAAGGCCATATTTATATTTAAACTTTAGTTCGGTTTTTTTTTTGCTGTGAAAACTTCTTCAATACTGGACTGGGACCCACCGTTTTCGAGATACATAATCTTAAAATAAAAAAAAAACAATCTATTTCAAAATATTTTCAGCAAAGCGATCGAGTAAGCAATCGCCGCTGCGTTGCGTGTTGTGGGTACTATATAAAAAAATGCGACACAGGAAATATTACTAGATCGGGGATAGTTTAAAAAAAATCTCCATCGGGGTTGCATGAATGGTTCGAATAAAAATACAGTGAATTATTGAATAAATTTATTAGTAAAAAAATAATACTAAAAACAATCTTCTCTACTTTTTGGTGTTAGTAGCTACACAACAAAACTTAATATCTACTAAACAAAAAAATAAATACTTTTAAGTAGATCGTTATTCGATTGCACGAAAAAAATAATTTCCTTTTTTAATTAAATATTCGTCTAATATCGCAATGGCACTTTTTGAATACATACAATAGCAAAATAAGCAATACCACAGAAAATATTATACATTTGAAGACTTTGTGCGGATGCGTAGTAATGTTTTTGCCAAAATATAATTCATTGTCTATGGCACGAGATATCAAAGCCCAAGGAGGTTTGATAAGAGATTATTTACAATAATGATTAACAAATTATCTTAATTATTATTCAATGATTTTAAAAATAATATGACGTTGAAACAGAATTTAATCGATTAAATATAACTAATATTAGTAAATCGATATCTGACATAATTTAGCATCATATTATTTTTAACTTGAATTACTAACTTATGCTAGATTTAAGTTGATGGATTTCAAAACTTGGGAGTACAAAAACAGACGGAATCGTTAAGTCAAGTCTTGCATGCCCCTTATATGTGAACGAACTTAATTTTATTATACAAATATCATGCAACGAGAAAGTTTAAAGGATAATTGGATTAATACAATTCAGAAATTAGTCACACTCTAAAAATCGTGATTATTACAATGACGTCACATATAAGGTAAAGAATGTAACAGACCAAAAAGTGGTCTTCTGTATAAATGCAAAAATATCACTTATTTAATTAAGCTCATTGAAATTTATTAACAACCTGCTTCACCCAACTGCCTTTAGCATCGTCCACAACTTCGAGTTTCTCTTCAACATTATTTCTACTAGGAATGTTTTTATCAGTACTGGGGGTCGGAATATTGTTCTCTTTCACACTTATTTCACTGACGCTTCTTTCGAAATTCGCAACTTTTGTCGTTATAGACTTTGGTTTTGCCGCCTGTATTGGTTTCTTCACATTCGGATTGTGTTTTATTTGTGTTTTCGACATTTGTTCGATTTCCATTCGCCTTTCTAATACCGATTTGCACGTTTTTGGTTGTTCATATAAAGTTTTTTTAACGTCGTGGGTTGATTTGAGTTTTCTGGTCGCCGAATCAAGGCTGGCTCTTTCGAAACTCAGCCTTTTAATTTGTATGTTTCCTTGAGATTTTAGCTTGGCGTCTGACTCGTTAACTTGTTCCGTCGTTGTCTTCGCTTCTGAATGATTTGATAAATCACTTTTGATCATTTTTTCTTCATTCATTTTAGGTTTTTCGATGAGTGGACTAGAATCCGATCTTACCACTGGGTTTTTATAATTAACATTTCTTTTAATTGTTTTCATGTTGACTGATTCTGATGAAGAAGATTGTTCGGAGCTCTTAGACAAAGTTCTACTGAGGCACTTGTTTTGTATGTTCGTTGCAGATGGTATTTGTGTCATTTTTGGTTTTACTGGCACTGGCGGGGCTACTTTTGATTTCACAACCTTTTCTATTTCTTTTTTACTATTGACACGTTCAACATTCGCTGTCTTATTTGTTGTAACAATAACCCGAGTTTGTGTGTTCGATTTTTCGTTAACAGTCGTAGTGATCGTAGTTTTTTGAGATTTGAACGAAGATTTTCGTTTAATACTCTCTACTTTGGTTAGAGTCTTATTGCTTACTTTATTTGAAGATTTTGATTTCGTGTCTTCCGCGTCCTCCTGATCAGAATAAACTGCTGAATCTCTGAATACATCTTCACCGGTCACTTGTTCAATCTTTTCAAATGATTTTTCATAGTAACTCTCATCCGAATTAATTTGTGCCGAAGTATCTAACGTTTTGTCTTTAGCTTCTACTATATTTTGATTCGCATTTATTTTACTATGCGTTTCTTGGTACGCTCCCTCGCTTGACGAAGTAACGAATGATGAATTAGAAAATAAACTATCAGGTCTCACGGCATTTTTATTAATAAGTACATTAACCTTCTTAAGTGGAGATTTGTCGCTAACTAAAGTCGTTGGGTCTACGTAATCAGACTGAGCTATTCTAGCTCCTAAATGTTTGCTACCCTGCATGTATATAGGCAGTTTGTTCAAGCTTTGGTAAGAATTATTCCTCGATTTTGATGGTGAACTGGTAGAGCTGGATATGTTCGTCACCATACTTATGCTTTTCTCGTAACTTGGACGATTTATTTCTGGTTTTTGGTTTATATTGTCGCAGCTCAGAGACAACGCTTCTAGATTTCTCTTTTCGTTCTCACTTTCAGTCATCGTGCTGTGTTCACAAACACTTTTACTGAGCAACTCATTGTTTAACGAGTAAACTATAGTGGAAGTGGTTGGGCTTGCATCAGTAGATGTGATAACAACTTTGATATCACTTTTGACTAAATTATTTTGTATGTCTTCACTATGTAAGGCTTTGTTCGTTAACTCTGGTTTATTTTGATTGTCATCGGTGTGTTCATCGCCAATTATACTTCTAAACCGTTGCAGAAGATTCTTGGAATAACTTCTAGGGTTTAAATTAGGTCGTTTTTCATTATTTGGACTTTTATGGTCAGATTTCGTGCTATCAGGGCTACTTTGATCGTTAGCATTGATTTCCAAGTCTTCGTTGTTTTTATTCGGAGTTTTGTTCTTGAAACGACTGAGAACATTTTTTAGTGAAAGCATATTCGATGTTGGTTTGTATATTTTATGTTCTGGATGAATCACTTCAATATCATTAGACTTTGTATCGTCATTTTGCTCTAAAGGCAATACTTCGCACGAAGATGTCGTAGATATATTCAAGTTTGGTTGAGAAACTGTCAAAAGATTCTCATTTTTATTCTTATCAAGATTTATATCTTGAAACTTACTTTTGTAACATCTATCAATTTCTTCTTCTAGTTCTAATGTTGATTGACTTATGTTTTGTACGAAATCATTCTCATTCGTTTTGGATTTATTGAATTTAAGTATATCGCCATCACTCATATCGTCATAGTTAATCTCGCTTTGATCCGAAGCTATTGTATATGGTCTATCTGTGCTCACTACTTTGCCGTCTCTATTCAAATACGTTTTACTATTACTGTTAGGCTTACATTTGAAGGTACCTAGATTATTCTCTTCTTGATTACTCGTTACTACTTGAAAGCTTCTAGGTAATGAACCAGATTTTCGGTCTCTTGAAACATTAAAATGTTCCTTCTGCCTACTTAGCCATATTTCAGGCGTGTTAGGGCTTTGTTGTTCAGGACTCATTGGTAAGTAATCCCCAGGCAACTCATTTGGTATTTCCTTCTTCCGTCTACATACTTCTACTAAGGAATCATAGACATTTTCATTGATAGGACCTTTACTTTCCATAGTAACATAACAATCTGAAGAAAGTCTGTCAACTTTCTCAGGAGATCTTACTGGGACGTCGTATATACCTTCAGGGTTCTGTAGTTTGTTTAGTTTGTCGAACGATAGGTATACGTAGTCAGAATCAGGACCAAAATGTTGAACTGCTTCAGTAATATTGTCAGTAATCGGTGGAGAAGGTAACCTTTTAGGTCTGCTTAAATGCGGATTATGTTGTATCACTTTACTCTTAGTATTTAATGTATGTAAGCTTCCATCTACTCGGTTATCTACTCTCAATGTTTCGTAAATATGATCTTCATCAATTTCATCATTTAATTCGGTTCTAGAACTGGTTGTAGTAACGTCTTCCTCTTCTACTTCATTTCTGTCGCTATCTAAATTTTCCGAAGTCTGTCGTCCGTACTTAGGCTTTAATTTATTAGATTCTACATTCTTAGAAAGCACAACTTGTTCGGGATTTGAATGAAACTTCATTAGCCGATGATGGCGTCTTTGAGCACTATTTCTTAGCTGTTGTTTCTTTATTAATTTCTGGAACTCTCTGTTCTGCATTAAAAGCTGTGAAATAATTTGTTCTAGAGGTTGTTCGGTTTCTTCACAACTTTCTAATACTTCTTCTTGTTTCGTCTCCACTTCACATATTTTATCTTCAGCTTCAGAACCTTCATTTATCACTTTTTGCTTATTTAAGTACTTTACTTTTTCCAGTTCGTTCTTTTTAAACGAATCTGTCTTCTCTATTAGTTTTTTATAAGTTTCTTCATCAATGTCTTCGTCTTTACTTATAATTTCAGGTACTAAAGTTTGTGTGTCTTTTTGTTTATCAACGTTTAGACTATCGTTTGACTCGGAAATGTGTAAAATGTTTTCAGTGGACACATCGGTGGACAAATCTGCGTAAAATTTTGCTGTCGTATCAGATCCCAGACGCAAACCCTTCGCTCTATTCTTCTTTATTTTAGAAATCTTCTTTGGTATGTTTTTAGTGTTGTACATTCTGATTTCTACGGCTGGTTTTATAGACCCGACTCGTTTCCTGGCTTCTAGATCTAGATCAGATATGATAGTTCCATCACTTGCTCTTACTTTCTTGGTGATTTTGTTTGAGCCACAATTCTTGCATTCAAATTCTATCTTTTCGTTTCCTCTAACTTCTTTCTCGTTATCACTATCTTGAGATTTCTTAGTAACTATGCCAATCATATTTTGTTGTAGACCAGGTTCAGATTTTCGCCTCCATGTCCCTATTTTGGATAATTTAGATCTTTGAGGGTCATCTTTAGATTTAGACCGCAAAGTATCAGTTTTAGGCTTTTCATTATCTGTGCACCTAGATTTTCTTGAGTGAATCGTACTGGTAGAATCTGTTACAACGATGTTTTCTTTTATTTTATCGCATTTCAAACATGTTTTTGGGATTTGCCTCACATTGGTCAAAGAATTATTAGTGTCACTTAAATCTTCTTTACTTTTACTGCTATCAGTGTATCCTATAATATTATCGGAGGAATGATACCCTCGTGTTTTATTAAGAGAATTGCTAAATTCTTTGCCGAAACTTTCTTGCGATGATTTAAAGTCGGAACATTTGCATGCAGATTGTTTTCTTTCTAAATGTTCAGCACTACCCGAATCAATGTAATGGAGGGATCTATCGCATTCGACGCATTTGTCACCTAATTCATTGTCATCATTCCTACAATTGCATTTGTCTTCCCTTTTGACTTTAGCCAGTTCTGTTTCGCAATCAGAACACAAGTCGACGTAGCAATTTTCGCAAGTATAATCTGTACCTTTTTCAGCTGAAACCTGGGTACAGTCACAATCCTGACTTTCTGCTCTTGAACTAGGTATAGTATATTTTCTGTTGCCTTTCTTGAGTCTCCCTCGTATCCCGTTTTCGAATGATTTTCTTCTGTCCCTTTCAAGTTTTCGTTTCTCGAGATACTCGGGCGCAGACAGTTGCTTTCTCATTGATGCTTGCGTTATTAAGTTGTGCGATTTCTCCGCCAACATATCATCTGAAATGACAAAAACAAAAACTTTCTTAATAGCTGCTATATTTGTTAAGCTATCTTTATTATTTTGTTTATGATAGATTTTTTTTTAAGATAAAAAAGTGTAAATACAAAATGTGACGTCCTTTCTCCAAGGTCAGTTATCGAGATCAGTCAGATCTAGACCGTCCATTTTCAGTCTTCATAAAGCTACCGAACACTTCTTCGATTATTACAGTTATTAAGTTTATTATCATAGTCAGATAGTAAGGCCGGTAGGAAAAGTGAACGAGACGTCACAGTATCGCGTAACAGAAAAGAAGCCTATCGTCGATGATGATAAGACTCACCGTCAGTTTTGTTCTGCCCAAGTTCCATAACCAGTTGCCTGGCGTGTGAGGGAATGACAGCGTTGTAGTTCTCCAGTATCACCTGCAATTAATAATGAGACGTAACAAAAGATAACTAATAATCCAAGACGGAAATTTATGAGATTTGAGATATGTTTTTATTCATATAGATTTTATGTGTTGTTGACGACACGGTTGGCGCAGTGGTTAAGCGATTAGCTTTCTGCGCTACGTGTCGCGGGTTCGATCCCCGCACGGAACAAATATTTGTATGATCTACAGACAGTTGTTTCGGGTCTGTTTGTAAACCTGTACCCTGTACCAGTAGAAAACCTAGAGGAGCAAAGTTTAAAAAAAAAAAGAAAGACCATATACAGGTACTTAAAAACAGTTACGACTCTAGGTACGACGTTCCAAAATATTGATTTCCAATGGAGAAGACTTTAGCAGCGTAATGTACAGTCAGCATCAGAACGATCAGAGTGCACGGAGAAAACAATAATATCTAATCAGCAAGCCATCTTGAACTTTATGTCAAAGTAATAACATACGTCTTTAGCCTTGAAAAACAAAAGACATTTTCTATACATTTGATCACTGCACAACCCAATCATTTCGAAGGTAGACTACACATATATCTACGTACCCTCTTGAGCAACAGCGTCCACTCCCGCTTGTGTCTGGGCGACCTCGCCTGCAGGGTCAGCTGCGCACGCGGCGCATCCCATGGGATCACGTGGAACGATAGCGGTGCGCCTGCTATGGATTCCACGAGCATCATATTGTTGCACTGTAATATGAATATTATAATAAGTAAAATTTTATGTTATGTTGCAATTTTGGAACTATCGTTTTTGTCGCTATCGAGGCTGCTCAGCATGAAGTCCTGGGTTCGATTCCTGGGTTGAACAAAATGCTATAGGGATATTTGATAACTTCTCAGTAGCAACCCGAAATTTGGAATTGTGATATATGGCAATGGGCTTTTATTCGGCATCAACAGAATGTGGATGTACACTATAGTATATCGTGTCTGCGCCTGCCAAGTTCCATATGTGCATTTTTGACGAAAAAAATCTCTGTAGTAGGTAATCTGTAAAAATCTCTGTAATAAGTAGTTTTTATAATTTGATATAATTTTATAGAGTTGTGCATCTAATTAATGTATTCAATACTACATTGTCAGTTTTTTATTTATTTTATTGTTTAAAAAATAATTCGTTTTATGTTGTTTCCCGAAACCTATCAAAAATCACAAATGGAACTTGACAGGCGCAGCGACGATATCTCTGCCTAAATCTGCATCGAATACATGGGGCTATGTTTTTTGTCGTCTATTGTTGGTGCGTGGTTTAAACACATTTTCGTTTCTCAGCTATACACGACAAAAATCTATACATATAATAAAATTATAATAGACCGATGTCTGTACATTATAGATATTGGAGAAAAACTAATATGGGGGGTCTTTATTAGAGCAACAGAAGCCAAAACAACAGTTTTTAGAATTTTTGTCTGTCTGTATATTTGTACACGCATCACGCAAAAACTACTGAATGGAATTGAATGCAGTTTTCATCGATATCTTGCTAGAGGTCTAACTTAAAATATATGCTCAATTTTACCGCAGGAAAATATTCTAAATTCAACGCGTACGTAGTCGCGGGCAAAAACTAATTTATAATAATATAATTCTAGACCAATATTGCCCTATTGCTCGCACGTTCCTTCTCAGTCCACGCTGGGCTGCTGGTGACTGGTACTCACCATAATATGCGACTTGTAGGCCAGAATTCCATCCTCCCTGTTCTTGGTGACGAGCAGCATCTTGTCAAAGAGGAAGGCGTGCCGCATCGCCTTCGCGCCGAATACTCTGCAACGTTACACATTTACTTCTTATATTATTAGTAGATTATACGGGAACTAACAAAAACTGACCTTTGAAACAACGTTTCGACCAGGAGTCCGATTTCACTAAATAAACTGCAATCGAAACGAACCCGATCTACAACTTTTGAACCGTTTTTTACAAAATCGGGAAGTACCGCTCGTGGATACTAGAAGATTAAAGGAGTTCCGTTGATCAAATTGAGAGTTTAAATAACACAGTATCGCCATTCACAGTCGGTTAACAACACGAATACGGTGTGTCGTGATTCTGATTTTAAAATAGGGTAGATTTGAACATCTCTACCTCACCAAAGGAATGAGAAAGGCGCAAAAAATATACGGCCTGTTCACACAAACCTACCTAAATGTCCCTTCGGCACACAACTCTCCGTATGTGGTCAAATCTGGGCCATTCCAACCGTAAAGCAGCGATTGGATTTCCTGAAAAGAACATAATAATGGATATTAGTTTTTCAGAACAGAATAAAAATATAATATTTATTATTAATAGTACAGTGTTCTAGTGGTATCAAGCGCAACTGAGCATGAAGTCCTGATTCCTAGGTTCGATTCCCGGTCGGTGAACGTAATTAGGTTTTTCTGTTAGAAAAAATTCAGTAGCGGCAAGTTTGGAATTGTCTACAACATTATATGTAATATAATTTATTTATTATTTATTCTTTATATGTAAGGGACGTGACGCTAAATATTTGCAATGTGGATCTCATAGACGCACAATTCAGCCCTCCAGATGATATCCTAAATAATCATCAGATCTTAAAAACATGCTATTACCTGCACTCGGACGGCATGCTCGTGGCGTCGCTTCATGTCATCGATGTGTTGTGCGATGCCGGTCATCTTCAGTAAAGCGTATTCCGTCTCCCGGGACGCACACTGCTTCACAACATTCTGGTAAAAATTAAACTACCATTAAGTACCAAGAAACATTACCCTCTACGGGTAGGTTTTGTCCATAAAAAATGTTAAGAGTCCAGGCCAATTTTTTAATCACCAGGTCACCTATAATCGTAAATCGCAAAATGGATTCCTCTGTTAAAAGTTATCTGACATTTGAAAATTCAACCCTAAGTCTCACTGATGTCTCTTTTTTAACAAAAAGTATGTCGTTTTGACGGCACGATTGGCGCAGTGGTTAAGAGATCGAGTGCTGTGCTCCCCTCGCGTGTTTGATTCCCGCACGGAACAAATACTTGTATGATGTACAAATAGTTGTTTCGTGTCTGGATCTTTGTATATATGAATATATGTGCTTGTAATGGCACCCACGATACAGGAATTATTCCTAGTGTGGGGCAACAAAAAAAGTATAAGGATGGAAGATAATTATAGTCCGGTCCAATTAGTCCACTTTTCCGTAACTGACAAGGACAAAGATTAATTTGACAGTTCAAAATATTATCTCTCCTCTTTCAGTTATGTTTGTGAGAAAGAAAGAGAGATGTGTGTGATTAAAATTATTATAGGTAATGCATTGGAAGTCAAACAAACCTGCAACAACAGATGATACTTTAGGATCCTCTGCACAGGCTTCAGCAAATAGGACGCTAACGGCAGTAGGTGTCCCAATCCCATCTGCCTCTCCCTGAACTCTCGGGCACTGTGGGGTTCCGAGGCCAAGGCCGCCAGCCGCTCCATGGTCCGAGGGTAGCCGGTGCAGTAGGACGTGTACACCGAGAAGCCGCTCGTGTTGTTGACGAAGCAGCGCGCGATGCACGTCGCATCCAAACGACACGTGCTCAACTCTTCGCAGAGGGACCTGAAATCAGGTATGAGGAATTAAAACTCGTTTCCCGGTTTCTCTTTTTAACATCTGTTGAGGATTTTCAGCAAGCCCGTAGTTTGGAACTATGCTTGGACGATTACAATAGGCTCGCCCCTATTCCATGTTCCAATTTAACCGAATGAAACTCGAAAAAAATCAAATTATCCATGAAATAGATTTCTATCATCTGACACATCACTATATTTATGGTTACATTCTTAATTCTGTTAAACGACATTTACTTTTTATTATTATTGTTAAGTTTAGTTCAATTATTTTTTCAGACTAATCGTTTCGTTTGATAATCGTGTTGAGGCAACACTATCACAAAAAATATGAAATGTCCAAAAATCGCCCTTACTTTTAGAACTACACATATAATGTTTGATATGAGAATACAAATTAGCAAATTTATTGGTAGCGACTGGCACGGTTGGCACAGTGGCTAAGCAATTAGCTTTCTGCGCTTTGTGTCGCCGTTTCGATTCCCGCACGGAACAAATATTTGTATGATCTACTGATAGTTGTTTCGAGTCTGGTTGTGTTTGCATGTTATATGTATGTTAGTAAACTATACCCACGAGAAGTCCTATGTTCAACTTTGGGTCTATAGGCTAGTAAGTAGGTCAGTAGTAATAACCAGCTTGTTCTTGCGTAGGTGTCAATACTTTACGGAAATATTCGTTTTACCTACATGTTAATTAGATGTTGTCAACGCCTACAAACGCTATACTTTCTAATATTCAAATACATTTTTAGTAGTACATTATACAAGGTGGATACTGGATATGACCGACAAGATTAAGCATAGTGCTTATTTTATGAACGAATAATCAATAAGTAGTATTTCGCAAGCAAATGCTAAAAACGTGTTTTATTACCTACCA
The DNA here is from genome assembly GCA_947562105.1 of Shargacucullia verbasci. Lineage (NCBI taxonomy): Eukaryota > Metazoa > Arthropoda > Insecta > Lepidoptera > Noctuidae > Shargacucullia > Shargacucullia verbasci. The sequence continues at coordinate 5,581,437 of OX387306.1, forward strand.
ATATGTCCCGCCTGACTGTCTGCCTACCCTTACAATAAGAGGCATGACGACGCGACGCACCCTATTATTACATTTTGACATAAAGCCACTCGGTGTGCCCAGAGGGGACGTTTAGACCATATGTCAAAGATATACGATATTGCTGTTTAGTATTTGACATTTGAGAAAATATGAGATAGATGAAAGTTCCAAAGAACTCAGATTTGATTTATGACAAAAATAGGTTTTATAATTAATTAGAATGAACGGAAAAGATAAACAATCACTATTAAAAAAAATTATATATATTGGATATAAGGAAATTTGATCTTCAAAGCACAAAACCCTCTAAGTACCTAGCCACTCAAAATCGTCAACTCGTTGATATGTTTGCGGCTACTTCCATGTCATGACAGTACTGATCTATGTTGTGCTGCGTCGCTTGCACCTAAGCGTACGCTTAGCCTTGATGTCACAGTTGTTGGTCTACGATCTCAACACTCTACGTCTAACACACTTAAAGTATCGAAGAAACAAAATATCTGGAGCATCGATACAATAAAACTATTACGGTATAGTGAATAGTATTCCGAGAAATGCTTACCGGTTAAACATATAGATGTCTTCGATATTGTTGAAGAGCTCAGACAGCTGCTCGTCCAGAAACGTCTGCTCCCGCCGCCACACGTGAAGATAGCCCTAAAACAGACCGAAAGCGTTTAATTAGTTGTAGCACAAAATAAATAGTAATATAATAAGTGGATGACGTAGAGATCGATATTCGCCATATGAAATTTGTAGGAAAGGGATAGTTTAAAATGTCGAACATAGATGGCGATTTTATAATCTGTCTGCGAATTACTGCCTGCTACCTGCATATATATATATTTTTTAATATTTCTTATCGCGTTTTGTATGTTAGTTTAAAGTAATAATTTTGTTTAAAGGTAATACAATGATTTGATTTGTAAGTTCCTAGTGTAAGCGAATTGTATTCTTTTGAGAATTAAATATTCTTGAACCGCTATACTAACGGAGTAAACTTGAGCACACTTAACGTTTCAACCCTGTATACATAGGTACATAAATGATTATACATATCTATACCCGAAATCATATTCATTAAACTCCATCCCCCGTTGAGTAAAAATATCCAAATGCAATACAAATTCTACAAAAAATAAAAACATGACATTCAAAAAAATCCTGTTACACAATAATACAACATAAAACCTGAGACATTTCGCTGTTCCACTCGAGTCCCATCAAGCCTGGCTTACAGAACAATGCTCAATTTAGCTCCGGCCTACTTGTGTGGTTGCGGTTACCACTCTGTGGTTAACGTTACAATGAGCTACCTAGCACGAAGATATATGAGCTGAAAGGTTGTGTGTACAAGTGTACCAAGCCAAGTACTGGCTGCAGAGAATATCAACCATATTTTTTTGTTCTTTTTTTTATCAGCAGTTATAGCTAAGTGGTTGAACGCTTGCCTTCCATGCGGAAGGGTCTGAGTCCAAACCCCGGCCCGCATCTCCGAATTTCGGAATCATGTCCGAATCAAAATTTGATTATGACTTACGTTAACGAAGTAAGCCATAACTTTTAATTCTGAGAAGGCCCTTGCCCAGCAGTGGAACAGTAATGGGCTAGATTATTTTTTAAACTTTGCCCCTCTCTATGAATACCTCCTATATCGCGGATGCGTATACAAACACAAATATTCACTGCGTGCCAACCGTGCCGTCAAATATTTTTAAACTTTCGCTATGCAGGTACTTGTAATCATGATTTAACTCTGTGTCAGGTCTGAATCGCGCAAAAATATTAAAAGGTCAGAACCAAATTTCTCCGGCTGTGATCAGGGGCCCACTTTCTTTATAAGTACCTACCACTGAACATTACAGTTTAGTTGTAATTAAGCAATAAAAAGTACACAGTGTAACAAGAAGGAGGGACGAGTTAGACAAACAGGCAAGCGATAGCCCACACTGGACCGATAGACCTATGAGGAGGCTTTTCCTCAGCAGTGAGATATGAATATAACAGTATCAATAAGGCGAGACTTGAAGGCAAACTTACACAAGTTCGTACAGTCTATAATATTAGTTATGTTTTATACAGATCATCTTTCAGTTCGTATTTTATATGTATATCAGAATCAGAATCTATCAAATAGAATACTAAATAAATCTACAATACATACTTCTTATAAAATTTCTATTATTTCTGCTCTATATGTATTAAGGGTACAGTTTACAGAGACCAATCTCATCACACCCAAACCCGGAACAAACTGTTTTGTTCGGGAATCGAATCCGTGTCAAATCAGTACCACCTTAGTACCAGTACCTAAAGGATATGGATGTCCTACTAATATGTAATACGTTTCGTGATACCTGTGGGCAGTATCGTATGACTTCCGTTCTACTTTCAGAAGTAAACTTAGAACGGATTTCTAAAGCAAATTAGTAGAATTTACTATTTAAGGGCTGAAACACACGGGTTACACGCGAAATAGTAGGTATTAGAACGTCTTATAAAAATAGTTTTCCCATGCCTTCCCAATATTATTTCACTATTAACAAACATTTGCATAAGCATTGAAAAAAAAAAAGTATAATTAGATATATCACTAGATGTTGCTCGCAACTTCGTCTGCGTGTATGTTGTCTTCTGGATCTCGACAACAGCGCCACCTATCGGTACAACTATAGCTAATAACCATTATGTAACCTCATAAGCACAAAAAAACATCAAAATCAATCAAGCCGTTTAGGAGAACTACGAACACACGCACACGGTAATTTTACATATCAAGATATTTTACAGGATTCGCGAGCACCAGTAGATACATAACCCATCGTGGCCGAAGGAGTTTCATTGCGCTGTAAGGCTACCATGAGCCCCACGACAGAATATGTCGTCAAAACAAGACGAGATAATACCTTTTTAAAACCTGTTTTCGCTGGTTAGTCCGGCTGATGGCCGACCTTCACTAGTTGGAGGCACCGTAAAAAGATTAATCATAATAAATAAATTACTGTTACTAAAATATACTCATGCGATTAATTGATTGCCTCATTAGTCTAGTGGTCACAAGCGCGACTGCTAAGCCTGAGTTCCTGTGTTATATTCCCAGGTCGGCAAAGCGATGGATTTTTCAGTATGAAAATTTTCAGTAGCAGCACGGAGTATGGCAGCCTTATTAGGTAAAAATAGCGACAGCCACGCGACCACAGCCTCACTGTTGGCCAATACATACTTTTATAATACAAAAATGACGTTTGACAGTAGCTGTCGCGCGATCTACGCCTGTCGCAAATCAGTTTGCAGGCTACATCGGTAATTAGGCTGCAGAACTCTCCCCGGTAGATAGCAATAGGCTCGCCCCCTGTTTGATGGGATTCAATAAGTGCATCGGCGAATGTGGGTGTACAATACACCTCTTCCTAGCCCTTTGGGGAATACAGGCGTGATGCTATGTTATGTAAATTCACTTCATCGAACATCGACTAATTACAAGACTTAATACTCGGACCCGCGTCAATATGCTCGAGCCCTTAGACACAGCATTCGCGGCGCGTGCTTCCGCGCGGCGCTAGAAAGCGCTGATAACGTGATAAGAGTATCACGAAGCTCACCATATTGGGCACAGCAGTTTTGTATATGGCAGCGACATTACGCTACATGCCCGCATAACACCTTTATCTGATCACTCTTGCCTTTCAAAAAGATTACTTTCTGACAGTAATTACTTGAATTTTTTTATGGATTTTATAGTGTGATAAGGTGATTACCTTATTGGTCGAGGGTTCGCCACCGCTAGGGCTGGCTGTGAGATCTTGGATTCACCAAAACGGGGAAAAGTATAACTGTAGTTGAGTGACAAACTTACTCTTATGTAAGTGATCGTGCCTCGTTAATTTACTAGGAAAGTAGAGACTTAAGGAGTTATTAAAGACCTCTATTTATAGAAAGAAAGATTTCATAGCGATTCAAAAGGAGAACAAATCATCCCTGTTATAGTTATTCTATCTCACGAAGACCAATGAATTATTCCATTTTAACCTTTATAGACATAGACTTAAAAGTCACGTGACACGACTTCGTGAGATAGAAATACTATACCAGTTTTTACTTTTTCTAGTTTAACTGAGACTGCCTCATTGGCCTAGTCTAGTGGTCGCAATCGGGACTGTTGAACTTGAGGTCCTGGGTTTGATTCCCGGGCAGTGGTACTGGGTTTGTATGAACATTCTCAGTAACAGCACAGAGATGTCTCGCCTCGTATTATATGGGACTTAATAACGGCATCGGCGAAATGTGGATGTGCAGACAGCATCAAAAAGATTTATACACGTTGCAAAATTCAAAAGCGAGTTTTAGAGGATATACTGATTAAAATCTTGACTAATTTCATACATAGTATCTGCGGATACATAAAAATACATGGTCATTTAAATTTTATGATTTTAACCAATGCATTTCGCTATGTGTTTATATCTTTTTGACGCACGTACAAAGGAAATCTCTGCCTAACCCTTCGGGGCATACGTGAGGCGGGATGCGGCGTTGTTTTACTAGTTTTACGCGAGCGTTATGTTTAGTAAACAATAATACGTGGGTTCATTCGCACGTCCACACCGCGTGCGACACGCTTCATTGATTCGCCCTACATTGTCACTGTCATTGCCACGCGATATACGCAAATAAATACGGGTTGTTCGTCGGTTCGTCTCGCAAGAAAATGTCGTGAGACGAATCGATAAAAATATAAATATGTAATTATAATTCAGTTACTGTCCCGCGGATGAGTACGGCCTCTTCTCAGAATGAAAAAAGTTAAGTTTGATTGATCAGAGGCCCTAGTGTAAGTTTCTTTCGACAAACTCGATTTACTACATCGAACGCGTTCGGCGCTCCGATTGGTCCGTTTCGTGCTCTCCACCAATCGGAGCGCCGAACGCGTTCGATGTAGTAAATCGAATTTGTCGAAAGAAACTTACACTAGGCCCTCTGGTGCGAGGTGGTGAACTAACAGATCACCGAACTATTTATGGAAACCTGCACAGAACATTCTGCACAGCACATGAATTCAAATATTTGTTAATTCATTAAGCGCCGTCAGGCCTCTGGGGACCGCAAACAATAGATTTTCTAATACGTCTACCTTACGTCACGTGAAAGGTTTAATTTTATATAGTTTTAATCAATTTCTTTCAAATTATATTTTATTTATTGCACTGATTCCTCTCAAAATCTCAATTACTTAATTAAAACACATGCAGAAGTGTTACAATAAAGTTCACTGACTGCTGATCCTACTCGTTCACACACGTTTGTTTGTTTGTGCGTGGGTTCACTCGCCAGTCCACTTCACTACTCGCATCACTACCTCGCCCAAATTTGTCACTGTCATGGCCGTTCGTAACGTAGGCCGATGCTGTTATTTGATCGTCATTCGTCTCACAAGATTAGTACCATAACAATTTTAAACACGGACTAGGCGAATTGCCTAGAATAAAGTAATACCTGGATCTCAGATTCGTCTCTACAAGTCACAATTCAGGTGTTTTCAGGTTATGAATACGGCCACAAATAAACGATTATAACTGCCAAGCAATACGCCTATACTCGGTTTGTTTAGGTACTTAACTAAAGGTAAACAATCTTGATGTGTCTTTTTAATATTTTTTATTTAAAAACTCAGTTTAAAAAAAAAAACGCGACTAAAAACCAATGTAAAACAACAATAACGATTGCCAAATCAATTGAATCACTAGTTTAAGCAGTAGTTTATTTGTTTAATATGAGTTTGTGTAAAAAGTCACATCAAGATTGTTTACCTTTATTTAAGTACCTAAACAAACCGAGTATAGTGCTTGAGCCTGTGGGAGAAATCTTGTGCAGTTATTATAATCGCCACTGATTATGATGCAGCACGCATTCGTTATGTTAATGGGCAGTTGCAATATGCATGAGTGTCAGTCTATCATTCCTTTATTATAAGCTGCGCCGATTTTCACACGATGCTAATGCATAGGCTATATTACAATATTTTATTGAAAGTAAAATGCAACAACAAACGAAAACCCGCACTTCAGCTGCCAAATATGATACGTGTGAATCGTATCATCATATTACGTTAAATCGAGAACACGTGAGTGGAAAAAATGAGCATCCTCCAATGCGATAGGATAATTCTGTTATTACCAACGCGTTTCCCAACCATGGTTATTATGACGAAATTACCCCAATACACAGCGATGTATGAAGAGGACCATTTTCAGCATTATTGGACAAAGAAACCTTGACTACGAATAGATGTATAATGTACCGTTTGACAACCTTATAGGTAGGTATCTATTACTATTCATCCAAAGAATGTCAAGGGCTTATTTGAACCGAGACAAACTTCCAAGTTAATTACCATCCAGTCAATACACTACGCCATGAATTGTGGCCCTCCACTTAACATCAAAACATTGTAAGTCATCATGATAATTAAGTCTTAACGGTTCAAGAACATTTCATAAAGCGCTTTCTTAGAATACGTTAAGAAGCCATTAAAATGTCCGAGTCTTAATCTGAAAGTTGCTGAATTGAGCACGTTCTTAATACGCACTATGATATTTTCTAGAATAATAAGAAAATAGCATAAAGTGTTGCGGATTTTGTCACGGCCTCGATCTTCAAAGATATAAAGATGAATAGCAACAACTGGATTCACACTAGACCATAATTGAAGAAAATTTACTCCCTAGCAGTCGCGCAGTTCGCTGTGCGGAACCGGAAAGTCTTTAAACCGTACATAATCAAATATATTAGTTTAATGTTTCATTATTTTTCTTATCTAATTTGCTTTAAGCAAAGAAAATATTTACATAAAGACTACTAAAATCTCCAAAATATACCGTCAATTGACAAAACAAAGAAAACGATTGACACACTGAGCACAAATTAATATGCAAATACACAAAATGCGCATATCGGTCCGTCGATGTGTAAACATCTTAAATGCAATCGTATAACAGTACTCGCCCACCTAGTCTATTAATAGGGCATTGCGTTTTTATGAGTTTCAAGTCGGAAATAAAAATATTTTGATTGCTCTGCCCACATGAGAAGCCAATACTTAGAATTAACACATAATAAAAAAGTTCAGAAGGTCAAATAACAGCTTGCAAAAACAAGAATAGGCTAGTCTAGCTGAATGATTGCTATTGGACGAGTTTCTTTCAGATTAGATGAGTTCTTGAATGGAGATTATGAACCGAAATCCTTAACGTAGGACGTGCCAAGAGGATCTAAAATAAGCGGAAAGTGCAAGGCGGAGAGTCAAAGTCATTTTTTTTTTTGTTTCATACCTTTGTGGGCAATATCATAACTTTTAGAATCTAGGTGCACGGTTCCAAAGTGAGTTGGTCCTATGGAGAAGAGACCGGCAAGAATTTCCATAAATACGATTTTCAAAATAATAAAAAAAGCATCTATTATATTGCAATATTATATCACATTACACAGTGCAACATTTATAGAGAACCGGCTGACATGGCATTACATAAGTATTAATAATGTTCAGCAAGTGCTAGACTGAATGATTTCGTAACCATGTACAAAATGACGAACGAATCAAAAATATCGCTACAGCGGGTCCAACCGCAGCTTCAGTGGCAAAGAATACTATTATTGTACAAAGAGCCAACACATACCCACATCACTATTTTAGCAAATCACTATTTAGATAACGGCGAAGTCGCGGGCAGGAGTTAGTCTCTCTCTCTCTATATACATATATCTATCTACGCACACACACATACAAACGGTGTGCGAATATTCTGCTAGTCATTAAATTATGCTTATCGGCACGCATTGGTTGGACTGGACCTTCTGTTTATATAAATCTATTTGGTCATATTATGAGCTCCACCACCTTTGTCAGTGCGAGCTTTATCGTGTACAAGTGGGTTTATAGCCGTTACGATACCGTCTGGCTTTGGATAACATTTTAAAGGAATTTAGATTATGTTCTGAGATAGTTCATAAATGAATGAAAATCATTTTTTTTTTTTCTATTTTTGAATGATAGGTTTATTTTCTTATAAAATATAGTGCGATTGGAAATACAGGCACCATACAATATTGAAAAACATAACGTGAAAGTACATTCTTGAACCTGCGTAAACACGCTACGATAACGTGACGCAAGATCCGTGCTACGAGATGCCGTGAGGGGTACTGGGGGTCTAGTACGAATTTGCCTCGAATTTGACCATAGTTAACGTAAGATCGTACATACCGTAACATAGTCAGTCTCGTACTAGCTGCGATTCGATGCAGTCGTGCTGCTGACGCGTGTAATTTATTTAATACAAATCGTTTAAGCGCGGCGTAAGCCGTTGCTAGTCTTTTTAATCGCCATGAGTGAACAACTTGTGGCGAATGAACTGCTGGCGTTCCTGCAGCAGAAACTGGACGTGATGGACGAGGTGTCCGCTGTCCAGATCTGCGCGACAAACTTCAGCGAGGATGACGTCGCTGCTTCCAAGCAGCTGCTGTACCGGTTGCTCAACAAGTGCGACCAGATGGTGTCCCGCCGGCGTGACGGGACAAAGAAGAGCATCCAGGACATCATCACGCTACTAAAGGAGACCGATCCGGACGACGTGCCAACGTTTGTGGCGAAGAATCTGAATAAGCTTCCGCCCGTCACCTTCGACCACGTCGACGTCACAAGCCTGTTGAAAGACATCGTCTTTCTAAAGGCAAGTCTTGCGGATGTGCAGAGGAAGTTAGATGCATCCCAAATTACTGTCGCCGATTTGCGCAGCGAACTCAATGAGTTGCGTAAATCGGCAACGGTAACTGGGTCACCGGCGGGTGCATCGAACGTAAACATGCGGCGCGGAGCGTGCCTCGATGTATCGAGTGCAAGTTTCGCGTCAGCAGTTTTGTCATCATCGCCGCTGTCACCGCCGAATGCTGAGCCGGCACAGTGCGCGCCTCGCGCGCCCCGCTGCCCCGCTCCCGTCCCTGCGGGACCTCCCGTCACAGCCGCTCGACCGCTAGACAAGCAGCTTGATTCTGCAGTCTCGACGAAACATCAAGGTGTTCATCGAGATTACGCCGGCGTCGCCAGGAGCACAATCGGTGCTACTAAGAAGCCCGTGCCCGTAAAGGAACCGAATCGGGCTGACGATGATGGGTTCGTGACGGTGCAAAGGAGGAAGCGCCGTCAGCGAACAAACAAGAATCGCTGCGGCACGGCTCCGGCGGAGCCCAACATGAAAATACGCGCTGCAATGCCGAACACCCCGGTGTACATCTCCCGCCTACACTACACCACTAAGGCGGAGGACATTGTAGAGTACGTGCGTCAGAAGTTGAAGTACGCCCCGAGAGTGCAGCTGCTGGAGTCGCGCCATAACGCCAACTTCAAGGCGTTCGTGGTGCGAGTGCCAACGTGTATTCTGCACCTCGTGTTGGATGAGAACTTCTGGCCACAGGACGTGGTGTTCCGTCGCTTCCGCGGGCAAGTGCCACCCGAGCGCACAGTGACATAGTGCATAGGAAGTGATACTAACATAGATTTAAGGTTCTATATACTAACAAGTTTTGTATATAATAATATATATGTTAGTCTGTAAGGTATATATCTATGGGCCAATGTAGCCTGAAAATAAAGGTATTTTGATTTGATTTGATTTGATTTGTAAGACAAAAATATATGAAAATAATGCGCACGCACATGATTGTTTCATACACATTTTCACTGCCGAATTTTATAGATCTTAGCAAGATATGAGCGTACTAGTCGCAGTATATAAGCATAATAGCAGTATTAAGGCGCGTTTTCATATTACTTATATTAACGAAATAAACGTTTGAGTACACGTTTCAACCCTGTATAATATGCATATACCCGTTATAAAGCCGTAAGCTGCATTCACCAAATAAAGAGGTTCAGAAAATCCACGTCATTCAACGCGAAAAAATTATCATCTTTTTATTCTCGTCCCCTGATTTGATGACTACTTTCACTACAACACTCAGGATGTCCCTTACACCCTAGCAGTCTTATTTTATTAACAAAATTAGTACTTTTAATTGATACAAAAATAAAGTCACAACTGTACCCAGAATCTACCTCCTTTTATTATTAAAGCTATACGAGTAAATCTTCTGAATCTATTAATTTTGTAGACTGCGCTTGCGCATCTATGCTGCACAGCCGTAAGCTAAGGCAGTGCATCAAACCCACATGCCACGCCGTGCACGCCTTGTTTAAATAACTCGATATACTACCCATTGGGTTGCAAGATGAAAGTTCTAGCGATTATCTGTGAATAGGAACGATCATCATCATCAACGGAAGATTGAACCAAACCTAACGAAGTCAGCATTTTTTTGACTAGATTGTTAAGGCAGCTATCAGCTGACGAGTCAAAAACTGAAGGCATATCAGACAAACTCTACATCTCCATATTTAGACCACCCTGTATTGAAAGCTGCACGCTTATCATTGAATATCTGTAATCATACGATCAATAATGTACATATATAAATCAATAATTATACACAGCGGTTCATAAAACCTACGCGCGCTTGTAAATCATAGCGCCTGTGCACACGAGTGTTAGACCAGCGTCGGCGCTAGCGCAGGCGAGGCGATATGACAAAGTTTATGTGATTCAAAGATTTATTTGCTTAAAATATGGTATACTATGGTGTTTGGGTACATACATTTAGTTCAGCAAATTTTGTCTTAATTAAATGTCTTTAGTATATATTTATGAATTGAAAATTGAACTCTGACCATTCAACACCACTGCGTTATGGTGTTAGCTCTCATGTGTGTATGGTTTAAGCTGTTTCATACATAAATGACGTGAAGTGCGTTACGACAGTGCTAGCGTTTTTATCTCGTGTGTATGAGCCCTAACATCAGCTATTTACCTCATCAAATACCAAGTCATATCAGATGGTAATATCATAGAATTATTATAATACCTAATAATATGCTAGAACTTGCTTCATTGGTCTAGTGGTCGCATGCGCAATAGCTGAACGTGGTGTCACCCTTATACCATGGGACTTAATAACAGCATAGGCGAAATGTTAGTGTATATTTAACCTGTGCCCGACCCTTCGCGCAATACAGGCGTGATGCTAAATTATTTATAACTTATTCGTTTATTTAGATATTTTCTCTATCTTTATATAAATAAAGCTCTTTAATTGTTTCTGAACTGAACAACAGTTTTCTTCTAGGTGACTAATCTAACACATATTGGAGATAGTTAAAAAACCAACGCCACAAACTTGTAGGTTATAACTGCTGGTTAAGTTAAGACACAACTAATAACGGATAACGATCACCCATTAATCACAGTAACAATATGTCACTATCTTTATGACGTATTGTATGGATATCACACAACTAGCTAAAGGCTTGAACAGACGAACGAGTGTTAGCTTTTGAATTTAACGGTGAATAAGCGTTATTAGTTGAAAGATTAACTGCGAAACTTTCTATAACTTTTTGCATTTGTTTAAATCACATTAAAAAGAACACTGACGCGATTGCGCTCTCCCGTCGCCTGCGCTGCGGATACAAATGTCCATTGTTTCTATAGAAACGTATGAGGAGACATTTCTATAGAAACAATGCATCACTGGTGTAGTGGTCGCAAGCGTGACTGCTGAGCGTGAGCTTCTGGATTCGATTCCCGGGTCAGGCAATAATATTGGAATTTTCTGTATGAAAATTCTCAGTCGGCTCGGAATCTGGAGCTGTGCCCGGTTGATGGCAATAGGCTCACCCCCATTAAATGGGACTCAACCGCACACATTGGTGCCGAGTAACAATATTAGATTTTCGTTCAATATTCTCTCATTCATAAACTACACTGCCTACTCTACCAATGTAAACGCGCACTAAACTCAAAGTTACATTATCATGCATGTATGTGTACACCGGCTACCCACGTACAAAAATGCATGCATGACAACACAAGCTTCGCGTTTAAAAATAGAATAAAACCTGATCATAAAGCTTTCATTCATTGTGTTTGGAGTTACTATCAGGTCTGAAGAACCAGGTAAAACGAGCCGGTAACTTGTCGGACCAATATAAACTGCAATGGGGCGTAGGGGGTATTAAATTTGCCACTATCGTAATCGTAATTGTGATGATGCCTATTACTGTCCCACTGCGGAGCACGGGCCTCCTCATTATGAGTAGGAAGGATTTAGGCGTTAGACCATTACGCACGAGGAAACCTATGCAGGTTATCTCGTGATATTTTCTTCAAATTCTGTTCCGCACATGAATTCAAAATGTTGACTGAGCTCATATGAGCCGAGCATCAAACCATCCTGAAAACAAAGTCAACCGTTCAACCGCTAACTTATTACTGCTTTACCAACGGAACTTAAGTAAACGATCTAAGTTACGCCGACGATATGGTGTTGCCGAGCAAGCTCTAATAATGGGTTAAGTATTTCACTGTCAATGTTTAGGACGTGTATGGTTTGAAAATGGAAATAGATACATATGTATATGTAAAACTTTAAATAGAGTGAAAATATTATATGTATGTTAACCTACCTAGTTTCCCTCGTAATCTTTAAACGTATTCCCTGTTCTGTATACCTGGCAATATAGCATAGTGACTAGTTACTTAGTAACGTTTATTATTTAATTTATTTATATTACTTACATTTTTTTAAATTTATATATATATTTAACAAACGAAACATTTATAAATATAAAAAAATAGGGACCAACCGCTATCGGGAACAGGGTCCAAGTACCGCAGCCTAATTACGTAAAAAAAGCGACAGCAACGCGATAGCCACGCGACAGCAATCTCACTGTCAGCCAATACATTATATGTCACAAAAATGACGTTTGACAGAAGTTATCGCGCGATCTACGCCTGTCGCTACATCAGTAATTAGGCTGACGGTGGTTAGGGCTCCAGAGACAGAAACGTTCATTATTATTATTAGAAATCGCTAAACGGATAACATTACGCTAGCCCACGATTAAGAAAGGTCATCACATAAGGCCTATAACCATTTTACCATAAAAGTCGTGATTAAACATTTTCTAACTACATAATAGCAAAAAACGAGAGCGATAATAAATCGGTCACAATTAATGGACACCCTATAATCAACCCCCATATTAGGGAGTCCCGTTAGGAGACGTTCTACAACCCACCACGAGCCAATACGACACACATCTGCCATGCTTTTTAAACCCTTATCTGTATACAAACTAAAGTCTAAATTCCTATTACCTAATAGATCCTTCCCTAAGAAGTATCCTACCAGCATAGCTTGGACTACCGCGTCGTCTTTAAGCTTCAGAAGTTGGATCTAGAAAAGGGTGGTAGGATAAATAAAAGGGTCTAGTCATTTTGGTGGGTCACAGTGACTAAGATCAATTGCTCTGTCAATCTGTCCGTCACCGGTTTAAACTAGGAAACTTGGCGGTCTTTTTACGGCGCAACTTTATTTTTTCGGATGGCATAATGTTCAGGCAATGGCAATTAATTTTAAATTGATTGTAGGTTTCGCAAAAAGTCGTTTTTTTTATGCCTAGCCTATGTACGATATACACAGTAAACAGTTGTATAAATTCAATATAAATATTGTTTCATTTGATGTCTAGACTTGTCAAATGTCAATTTGACGTATGTCAACGTCATTATGACGGCTGGTTGCCCTGATTTTTTACATAATTATGTACTATTCAGTTAAACGTTAATAGTTATTATACGGATTCATAGTGTCAAGTGCCTCAGGCCCTACCGACTACCTACGCCAAACGCGAAAGCGTGAGAATAAGAATAAACCAATTCATGGAAATCTATATACATTCAATAACCTTTCAAAATAACCATACTATTAATAATTATTCATGTTTTTAACCATAACTTGGCCAAGTCATGAATCATTCAATAGATTTGTAGTGACATCGCACAAAATACTTCGGCTTCATCATCGGAATGAAGAGACAACACAAATTCACCTACAGCCTATACCTACAGCCGCCTACAAGCAATCAATTAAAGAGATACATAACCTAAGTTTAAATAATCCCCACACAATGTACTCCGCACTAGCAACAGCGTGCTTGTATGTTTTTAGAAAGTTAATTTATTTAAAGGTGTAAATAGATTAGAGTTTAGAACATCGTTTGTAAGGAGTCGTGCTCAATTCCATCACAGAATAACCAGATGTGAACTAATCCTAGTCTATGTTTCTTTTAACGAGCGTGCTAATTGGCCTGCCAGTGGCCTGCTCCGAACTCTTCACCAATCAAAACGCTGAACTTACACTAGGGCTGACTAAAGCCTCGAGAATTGTAGAACAGGTCTAACATAAATTATACCGTAAAGTTGCACGTATAAGGAGCCAAGGTACGGTTTCTTCTTCATACTTTGTAAATAATATACAAAGTGTCAAATATTTATTAGTTGCAAATTCGTCTCGACGGACGAATCGTTAACTTGTCTCGAGCCACTTATTCCACCGAGCTATGTAACTTTAATTCGAATAATGCATAAATAGTGCCAGTGACATAGGAAACAGTACATCAAATATAAATAAATTGTCTTTATTGACTGAAATATGTGTCGGACATTGCCTTAGGTGAGCCTGGACTTGTACTAAATGCAATACATTGTGGGGATCAAGCTGTCTCAATGCAATCCATTATTCCTAAGCTTGTACAACTGCCGTAACGACGATCGACGGAACAGAAATTGATCCAGTACTTTAGTTTGGACATTGAAACACTACTTCCATAGAATATAATGAATATTTTATGCTCTGCTGGCCTTTATTTTGTATTGGATGTAGGTTGGTAAAAGCGAGAATTATTTTACCACCATTTTTGACGTGTCCAAAACTGGCGATTGGTCGACTAATTATTCAGTGACAGTGTGACAGTGGCAAATTGAGTCCTGTCACTTTTGACAGCTTCCTGCCGCCATATTTGTTTCTTTAGTACGCAATGTACAGCTAAATTAAGCTATATAGGTAATTAATGTAATTTATTATGGTAATGAGAGTGAAGAAAGTGGACACAGTATTACGTCTGATAGAAAAAAAAGATTGTGCTAACTCCAAATATAATGAGATAATTAAATAATAATTAATTTGCACGAATATTGTGGTGTGTAACAAATAGTCTAGTTTCAAATAATTATAATTAATTAATATAATTAATATGACTTCCGTGTCTGGGGGAGAAGAGAGGGGAGGGGAGCAGCAGGCCACTCATGTCGTTAACAAACCCAACAATTAAGATTATTCAAAGATTTTTTAACCATTTGTTATGTCACCAGGCAGTCGGCAAGTTGCGAGTCGCAGGCGCCGCCGCCCCGCGCGTTTCGCACGCGATTACTAATTTACTCCCACAAATATTTACAATTTTAATGAGCTTATTGAATTGCGATGTTCGTTGTTATGATAATTACCCTAGTTACATTATTAATTATTAAGGTTTAAAAATAAATAACTATACATAGTATTAAATTCGAGGATATTGAGATGTACTTTTTAGATACCGGATGTTTTTTTTCGTTTTTTTCTCAATTTCTTCTCTTGACACTTCGAGGAAGCATTCCCATTAAGAAATAGAGTCAACTTGAACTGTACTTAATTTTTTTGAGATGCCGCTCATTGAGCTCCTGCCTGTGTGTTTCTTTTCTTTTCTTCTTCTGGAAAGATGTTTTTTTTTTTTTTCTTAGGACTTATTTTCCAATATTGTCAGATAACTTTTATCTGGGGAAGGAATTTTGTGATTTGGCAACTGTTGTATAGAAAATATGTGAAACCGCCATATTTATTTTTTACATTTTTATTACTTTATTTATTTTTAGATATACGTTACTGTTGTAAAATCGACCCTTGATATCTTAGAAATTACTGAATCAGTCATTAAACTTAATTGTCAATCAATTATCTCTCAATATGAAATCAATGTACTTATACACTAACCACAATCAATCAAAATTAAATGCCCAATCAAAAGTTTCACCTAAACATTACCAGTATGAGTTGGTATTGGTAACAAAGTGGGTCACAGGCACAGCTCACTGGCAATACTAACTGACCTAAAGTTGATCCTAGATAAAGAAAGCAAAGAACTGGCTAAGAAACCAATTTCACTTCACTATCTAAGTAGTTATATGTTTAAAAAAACTTGACCACGAACACCAATTAATTAGTGTTTTTGACACGACCATAATTAATATGTACTCTAACCTTAATTACTTGGCCTATTTAGCACCCCATGTTGTCCCCAGCTAAGTAGGTATATCTATAATCTTGTTTCTAATTCAATATTGACGGCACGGTTGGCGCAGAGGCTAAACGAACGGCTTTCTGTGGTGCATGTCATAGGTTCTACCCCTACGGTAAGTTGTTATGAATAAGAGTGTGCAAATGAGATTTATGTCTATAAAATGTACCCACGACACAATGGAAAAGGCAGAAAGGAGAGTCGTTTAAAAAAAAAATCAATGTTTGGTATTTTAAATGGCTAGTTGAAGGTTCTTTCAAAACATTGAGATTTTAATTATGTGTATTATTTTCTATAAATTCCAAGTTCAAAATATACTTGACCAGAACTTGGCTATGGCATTAAAATTGCAGTTTAGTAGATCTTAATCACTACGTTTCAGATTATCGTGGGCGGGGGTGATCACTTACCATAGGTGACCCGCAAGCTCAGGCAAGCTTATTTTACTCTAACATAAAATATCACTCGTACGAGACACAGACAATTATCCTGCCTTTAAATTCAGGAACCAAATCACTACAACCTTCAGCACATAAAAGTAACACAGTGACACTGAACAGTGCAGTCTAACGGATTAACTTATACGCTAGTTTCAGTAATAACATAATGTACTCACCTCTACAACCTGTCTTAGGTCTTCCACGTACACGTTTTCAGTCTGCACTATCTCTGCACACACTCGCTCCAACTGCGAGAGGCCTGGAAGCTCGTCTACCAACTGAGCACCTAGGGAAAATGATACTTCTTAAAAAAAATTGCTGAAGGAATTACCGACGCACTTTTGTGTGTTTTCCTGTCCTAACACTACTTCTGTAATATCCTTATCCTTGGCGAAGTGAATGCGATCAAGAAGATGGGATAACATGTTACTGTGATCAGGAATTGGGATACCCATTGATGGTTTAAAGTTTAAACGCAATATCACCGAGAGAGAGTTGAAAGTAAAACCCCTACAGTGAATAATTTAGAAATGCAGTACAAAAAATTACAACAATCTAAAGAAAAAGAGCATGGAATGGTATTTCTAAAAATAGTGAAGAAAGGGTTTTCTTACGTGGTGTATCTTCCGAATTTCTTTCTTCCGAGATACTGGCAGTCATGATTCCAGCGTTGTTCACGAAAATATTGCTACCGTTAACCGAAGTCATGTCCGCGTCACTATGATCATCCAGGCTCTCGATTGAAGCCAAGTACGCAGAGTTCACTCCCCCTTTATTTTGGACTCCACTGCTTGATGTTGAACTAGAAGACGCAATGGAACTCATGGACAACGGCCGTGACACTTCCACCGGAGGATTCAATCTTATTACCTCCTTCTCACACGTTTTCAAATTTCCAGTAGAACCAACAGTTTCGGGGTAAGGAACAGTTTTCGACAAAAGTTTTACAGGACTTTCATTCTTATTTACGAAGTCTTTACGGTGCAAACTGTTTGTTCCTTCGTTCATTTTAGGAATCTTGGCTGGAGATACTACGGGGCTTCTTGCGGGTGTTGGTTTCATCGGAGAGTTTTCTTTCGACGACAGTTTGATATCGAATTCTCTATCGTTTGACGTTATAGAGAGCTCGATCGATTGATCGATATACGGAAGGGACAAAGATTCGAAAGGAGTTTTATTATTCACAACAGGAACATCGTAGATCGCGGGTCTGTTATTCGTTGGGACATCATATGTTTGAGCATCATCAATTTTGAATTCAGGTTTCAACGGCACAGATTTAACGGGAGAATGGCTTTCCTCACTTTTGGATGAAGAAAAGCTTTTGATAGTACAGGGCTGGTCATAAATATCAACTGAAGAAAGTATTTCGACACCAGACTGTGAGATCTTAGACGTAGCTCCGACTAAGGGAATATTTGATTTATGCCTCATGGAAGTTCTGCCGTTATTGACTGTTTTCTTTTGGAATTTCAAAGTGGTCGTTTCCGTTGCGCTTGAAATCATTCTTTTCACGTTTGGCGAGAGATTATCGAACGTTGTTTCTTGTTTCATTTCTTTGCAAGTCCTTTGAATTTTGTGTACTGAAGTATCACTTAATACGTTGCACTTGTCTAAATCGTCACTAGCACCGTTGTTATCACTTTTAGTTCGAATTGAATATAATGAGCTTTTGTTAAAGGTTGCAGTAGACAGTTTTTCACCTTCTGTGATCATCGTGTTCTCTTCAATCTTAGATATGTCTTGTTTGGTTTCCTTTATTAGTTCATTCTTTGTATCTACTGGAGGATCATTTCTAGCATCTTTAGCGGTTTCTAACCGACTCCCTTCAGGTCTTATACTCTTCGCCGGTTCGAGTAACGAGTCATATATACCGATGAGCGTTGGCGTTAAGTCCGTTGTGCTACCTGTAACAAAAAATATATCTTAAATAAAGCGCTACTAGTTTTCAATATGGGGACAAGTTTCTGATAGAAATTGGAACTTATGTATGAGTTTACACGCCTATCGTGTAAACTCATACATAAGTTCCAATTTCTATTTTTTGTCTAAAAAGTCTGTTTTTTGTATCGACAATTATATAAACAATGACGCAACACGGCTATGTAGTATATAAGGATTATTGCACGTTGCGTTCCATAGTTTGTCTACCTCCATGAGAAAATACCGTAATATTATGTATGTTTAAAGCCTTACAGAAATTAATATATTTTGAGTTTTTGGAATTTTAAGGTAACATTATTGTATACGGTAGATATAAATACGAATCTATATAATAAACATAAAATAAATTATTTATTTCGATAACAAGTATTAAAATATCCGGCAATGCAATTTAAATTATGGTGCAATAAAATTTATTAGCATTAATATTTATAAACGAACTAAGAGGCTTTCGCAAATCTTTCAATAATTTTGTCAATGTCATAAAATGAATGTCTGTTGGAATGTGTTAATCTCGAATATGAATTAACCGGTTTCGAATTCAGCTTGAGATTTTTAAGGGCCTGCGCATGCGCTGACCTTATGTTATGACTATAGTTAGACAGATTACAGACAGTTGGAACAAGACATTTAATATACTAAATTCAATGCGAAGATATCTCAAGTCTACAGCGTTTGGTAGAAAAGAAGTATATTGGGCGTCTAATAAATAGACTTGTTTTTTTAGTTCTACATTTACCATTGACTAACAGGTGAGCGCACGTTAGGCGGCATTATCGTTACCTGGGTTTAGGGAGCTGATCTTATAATATTATGCAGCACACAATCAAGTTTGGCTGTCTATGTCCAGATTGATCTTCGGTGGTACGTTTACTTAAGCGCAGGCCACACCGCAAGCTAGGTCAAGAACCTGCTGCGTCTCTTATATTTCAACTGCAGACTGTTAGCTAGATCAGTAGTTCGCAGTGTAAACTGAAGTATAACAAGCCGCTGCGTTATGGGCTAAGTTAGCTCAGCTCATGATGTGGTCAGCACTTTACGCTGATTTTAATCTCAATTTCCACAAACGGAAAAATCTACCCTTACAGTTTATTGCCTCGGTGGACGTCCTATGGCCAAGACAATACGCGTCTGTGCTTCGTCACCTAACGGGTTAAACCATTAACGTACTTATAACTTGTCAAATAAAAGTTCATCGCACCCAAAATTTGACAATACAGATAGATATCAAGTCCTCACCGGATAATGTCATTAGACGAAAGCATTGGCCTACGAAAAGCTTTTAAAGTTATTAAACGGAACTATTCAGTAAGGGTCGATTTTAAAGACACGCAATGACTTTGATTTTATGAGCTTTCCTTTTATTTATGGTGGTCGTTAAATATTTTTTATACGCTGTTCCGCGTTTTCGCGAAATCCCTCGCGTTTTGCCGGAAATACAGATAACTGCGGGTGTACCAAGTATATAACAGATGTTTAAAATGAAATCGGCTGTTTATCCATATAAAAAAACATGTCAAACGGCTGATTTGCGTCCTAAAAGTCTGTTATATTGTTCAGACTCCAGAACGCCTGATGAAAATATAGATGCAAAACAGCTGACACTAATTAGTTGTCACCTCGTCATCGAAGGAACTTAAATTAATATTTTTATACTACCACCGACATTTTGTTATTATTCACCTCTGGTATTGCAAGTCATTGTCTCTTTAACATTACATCGTTTTTCACGGAACAAGATCTTTTTTATTTTAATACTCCTGATATTCCTAAACATGGTCCTTCCGAGCGGATTCGAAAGTCAATAAAGAAGAATCAGCAAAGAAACAATAGATAACGATAATTATCATCGAAATATCAAAGTGGAATATTATACACATGAAGAGGAAACTGGACAAAGGCAACTGCAGCAAGGCATGGTTATTCAGTGTTAAGCGTGATAATTGTCTGGTTCATTTCACCCAGTACTCTCTTCGTCAGGTGGTATTAATTTTGTATAATTTCAATGGAAAAGGTCAGTACCGCTTACATTTATTAAATTATTAAATTTACCCATTATCAGACTACAATCTATTCGTGTCAGTGATCAAATTGTAGAATTAATATAAGTATTACTCTGTTTTCATGCAAATATTAGTGGTTTGTGAGGGTGTTTAAACTTTAATTTCAATTCTTATGGTAATTTTATGGTTGTCCACCTATTTTTATCATTTATTACTTAATTGAATTCCAATCTAATGTTACAGGTATTATTATCGTTTGAGCATTAAGTAATCGTTGCATTATATAAATTCCAGGTTTAGTGCTAGAGTGACCACATACCCGCCTTCCAGAATGCCTGAAAGAGAGGATATAAAGGAGTTAATTAAGAAACGGGGTAGCTATAAAGGTCGTCTTACAGTCTTTTCCACGTACCTAAGCGGACTGGATAAGTCATTAGGCCAAACAGAGGTATGTGAACTACAATTACGTATTAATAAAATGGAAACATTGTATGAACAATATGATGAGGTGCAGTTAAGAATAGAGTGTCTTGTAGATGATGTTGACTCTCAAATCTTCGAGAGGAGCGATTTTGAATCATCCTTTTATAAGTCCCTTAGTAAAGCACAGAATATATTGGCACGTAATCGTAAAAATAACGATGAAGGAAGTGATAAAGGTTTCTCACGTACTAGTAATCACAAACTCGTTAAGTTACCTACCATCAAGCTTCCAACTTTCAGTGGATCATATGACAATTGGTTGGAATTTCACGATACATTTTGCAGCCTAATACATTCAAACGACGACATAGATGACATCAATAAGTTTCATTACCTTAGAGCGTCTTTGGAAGGGACCGCTGCCTTAGTAATACAATCCATTGAGTTTTCTACTAAAAATTATAAAATAGCATGGGACTTATTATGTCAACGTTTTGATAATAAACGTTTACTCATACAAAATCACGTCAGTGCTTTATTCAACATCGAATCTATGACAAAAGAGTCCTCTGATAGTATAAAGCGTATAATAGATCAAGTAAATAAAAATCTCAGAGCTTTAGACTCGTTGGGTGAGCCAACTAAACACTGGGATACACTGCTCATACACATCGTGACTCACAAACTAGACGCTAAGACTTTCCGCGAATGGGAGGAATTTAAAGGCAGGTTGGACAAGGACAAGTGTATAACATTATGTCAGTTCTATGAATTCATGCGTGGAAGAGCTGATTTAATTGAAACCTTAGAATTGTCACGAAGTAACCAGCACACATCAAACAATAAAAACGTAAAATTGAGAAGTATGGTCAGTCAGTCAATCAGTCATGCACACCAACAGTTAAGCGCACATAGTGTAAGTGCCGTGTCAGTTCAATCTTGTCCTAAATGTAATGGTGAGCATGAGCTACGGAATTGTCCTCAGTTTTTAGCACTTAGTACCGACCAACGGTTGCAACTATTACCTACTTTTAAAATTTGTTTTAATTGTTTTAAGGCTGGACATTATGCTAACCGTTGCAAGTCAAATGGTTGCAGGCTATGTAAACGTAAACATAACACGCTCATTCATGTAGCTGATTTTAAACCTAAATCGAACACGTGCCCGCGCACAGATGGCGCTGAAAAGCCAACGACATCAACTGAGTCTACCCCTGCCATTGAGTCAGATCGAAACGTTACTTTGTCCTGTGTAGCTACTTCACGTTCGTCTCATGATACAGTATTGTTATCGACTGCGTTAGTAAAATTATACGATAATGATGATCGGCAACATATTGTCCGCGCAGTACTTGACAGCGGCAGTACTTCGTGTCTTATGACGGACGATTTGTGTCGAAGATTAAAATTACCCTTTCACAGAGTAAATAAATCTATTTTAGGAATTAATAATTCATTATCACGTATAGGGAAAATGGTTCACGTACAAATGAAGTCGTTAAGTGAAGCTTATTCAAATAAATTGCTTTGTTTTGTTTTACCGTCGATCACTGATTGCGTACCTAGTCGTCAAATAAACATGTCGGCTGTAAATATTCCGAATGATGTTTGTTTGGCTGATCCTAATTTTCATACACCGTCTACAGTAGATTTAATATTAGGCGCTGATATTTTCTGGGATTTATTGGGACCTCGTAGAATTAAGTTAGGAGACGGCAATCCGATACTTTATGAAACAAGCCTCGGTTGGATTGTTTCTGGCCCCATTAATGGCGGTCATGTATCGAACTCGTCTCATCACATAAAATGCAATTTTACGAAATTGGATTCTCATGATAGTGAGCCTCTCAACGATGATCTACAAATCCAGTTAAAGCGATTTTGGCAGCTCGAAGAGATTAGCCCTAAGTCATCGTATTACTCTGAAGAGGAGCAATTATGCGAAAAGCATTTCAATGAAAACACAACTCGTTTAGAGGATAATCGCTTTTGTGTGCGTATCCCACTCAAGCAGAGTCAAGATGTATTGGGTGACTCATTGCAACGAGCTAAGCATTGCCTTTTATCTTTAGAACGGAGAACTCAAAATCAACCTGTATTTAGAAAGCGCTACGGTGATTTCATGTCTGAATACATTTCACTTGGTCACATGTCGGAAACTCAGTTAAATTCAGAAACCTTAGCCTATTTTATCCCTCATCATGGTGTCCTGCGTGAGTGTAGCACCACTACCAAGTTAAGGGTGGTGTTTAATGCTAGTACACCAACCAGTTCAGGGGTTTCTCTGAACAATATTCAGATGGTAGGTCCTACCATTCAAGACGACTTATTATCAATACTTATTCGTTTTCGGCAACACAAATATATTTTAGCCGCTGATATAGAGAAAATGTACAGACAGGTTACTGTACATCCGAGTGATAGGCACCTCCAACAAATCTTTTGGCGTGATGATCCTTCATCTCCCCTTAAAGTCTACCAATTAAACACGGTCACGTATGGCACAGCGAGTGCACCTTTTTTAGCCATTAGGTGTCTTAAACAAATTGGTATTGAGTGTGATGACGCTAAAATAGCCGAAATCATTACTCACGATTTTTACGTCGATGATTTGCTTACGGGAGGGGATACCATCGCTGACGTCATGTATATAAAACATAAGGTAACAGCCGCACTGGCATCTGCCTGTATGCCATTAAGAAAATTCAAATCAAACGCGAAACAATTAATGTCAGATTCGCAAACATCAATAGATTTAAATATCGGATCTAAGGAACCAAGTAAAACCTTAGGGTTAGGATGGTATTCGGAGTCTGATGAACTTAGTTTTTCTATTAATACTTTAACTTCCAACAAATTAACGAAGCGTAGCATACTCTCAGTAATTTCTCAGATATTTGATCCTATGGGAATCTTATCACCCTGTGTAATTTTAATGAAAATAATATTACAAAAGTTATGGCTTCACAAGTTGTCTTGGGATGACAACGTGTCGCCTGAAATTTATAATCAGTGGCTTCAAATTATAAAGGGTTTACCATTCCTAAAGAACGTACGTATTCCTCGCACGGTTGTGTGTGACTCCCCAACATATTTAGATTTGCATATTTTTTCAGATGCATCACTGAGTGCCTATGGAGCTTGTGTATACGTTAGAAGTATCAATGATACTGATAATATACTGGTGCGCTTGCTCTTGGCTAAAAGCAGAGTAGCTCCCATCAAGCCTGTTACAATACCAAGGCTCGAGCTTTGTGGCGCATTAGTTGGAGCTTGTTTATATGAAAAGGTAGTAAATTCACTTCGGGTTAAAATTAGGAACACTTTCTTTTGGACTGACTCAATGGTAGTGTTAGGTTGGTTAAATATTCTACCAAGTAAACTACAACCCTTCGTTCGAAATCGTGTAGCTGATATTCATGATAAAACTGGATCTTGTACGTGGAGGCATGTCCCTACAGACAAGAACCCAGCTGACTTAATCTCGCGCGGTGTTGAACCTAATTTGATTGAGTCTTCAGATTTGTGGTGGCATGGTCCGGAGTATTTGAAGCAAGACCCATCTCATTGGCCATCAATTCCGGGAACCATTGAGAAGCTTCCTGAAGTGAAGCCTGAAGTAACGTTATACGTTACCACTGAGACTAATATTAATCTAATTGACTATAGCCGTTATTCAAATTTTTCTAGGCTAAAACGTTCTTTAGCTTATGTATTGCGTTTTGTTGCTGCTTGTAAAAAGCAATCAATTCCATCTAAACATTTGAGCACCGATGAGTTACAAAAGGCATTAAATTTATTGGTTATGTTTTCTCAAATTGATTCTTTTCCTGAGTACATGCTTTTACTAAAAGGCAAATTATTACCAACAAAAAGTCCTTTGCTCAAATTTAACATTTTCCTCGACGCCCAAAAATTAATGCGTGTGGGTGGTCGGTTAGAAAATTCAGATTATTGTTACGAAAAGAAACATCCTTTAATTATACAGTCCACTCATCCCTTTACAAAACTATTATTTAAGTTTGAGCATAAAAAATTAATGCATGCTGGACCTCAATTGCTCTTGGCTACCATAAAAGAAAATTATTGGCCCATTGGTGGTCGTAATTTGGCAAAATCATGTTATCGTCAGTGTGTGTTGTGTAACCGCATGAAGGGAAAAATTGTTGCCCCTATGATGGGGAATCTGCCGCCACAGCGTCTTACACCCAGTCACCCGTTTGAAAGCGTAGGAATAGATTATGCAGGTCCTATTTTGGCTGCTAATCGTCATGGAAGGGGTTGTAAGCTTATTAAAGTGTACATAGCAATTTTCATATGTTTCTCTACTAAAGCTATTCACACTGAATTAGTGGGTGACTTAACGAGTAATACTTTCTTGTCAGCTTTACGGAGATTTATGTCTCGTAGAGGAAAACCTAAAAACATCTATTCAGACAACGGCACCTCATTTGTTGGTGCCTATAATGAGATCGGTAAATTTCTAAAAGAAAATTGTAGTTTGCTATCTGAAAATGTAGCCGATGAAGGAATTAACTTCCATTTTTCTCCGCCTTATTCTCCTCACTTCGGTGGTCTCTGGGAGGCGGGTGTAAAGTCCATTAAGTTTCATTTAAACAGAGTACTGGGAAATTGTCATTTTACGTACGAGGAGCTTAACACTGTCCTGGTACAAATAGAGGCACTGCTTAACTCTCGCCCCCTATCTCCTATTTCATCGGATCCCGACGATATGTTGCCTTTGACGCCCGCGCACTTCCTCATCGGACGGCCACTCACTGCTTTACCGACGCCCAATTACGAAGATCTATCTACCTCTCGTTTAACTCGCTACCAAAGAATTGAACAAATACGCCAACATTTCTGGAACCGCTGGAGCAAGGAATATATTGCTGAATTGCAACAACGTGTCAAGTGGCGATCAGGTGCTGATCAATTAGAAAAGGATACACTCGTCGTTTTGAAAGACGATCATCTTCCCCCACTTAGATGGAAGCTGGGTCGCATATTGGCAGTGCATCCTGGTAAAGATGGGATCAATCGAGTTGCTGACGTAAAAACAGCAAATGGAACAGTCCGGAGGGCATTCAGCAAAATTTGCCCACTCTTTCAAGAAGACGGCTAAGCGGATTGATGGAAGATTTGGTTGAAAGACAAGCTTTCAACGCGCGGGGGCATGTTCAGACTCCAGAACGCCTGATGAAAATATAGATGCAAAACAGCTGACACTAATTAGTTGTCACCTCGTCATCGAAGGAACTTAAATTAATATTTTTATACTACCACCGACATTTTGTTATTATTCACCTCTGGTATTGCAAGTCATTGTCTCTTTAACATTACATCGTTTTTCACGGAACAAGATCTTTTTTATTTTAATACTCCTGATATTCCTAAACATATATTGTTGGTGAACTTGGGCCTCAGTGCCTTAATTTATAGCTACCATGTATTTTTGTTTTCTGATTCCGATAACCACTCAATACTTAATTATATTGCATACCACAGTGTGAACTTAGATAAGGTAGATTTTACAAGGCTTGATTATTGTGAACTCTGCCGATCACAGCAAATTAGAAGAGAGGAAGAGAGCTTTAATTGGACATCTTAAAAATAATCATTGATATCATATTTATATTTAAATCATCATCATCAGCCAGAAGACGTCCACTGCTGAACGAAGGCCTCCCTCAAGGGGGGTTCGCCATAATCCCCACGCTTGGCAGGCGGCTTGGGGATCGAAGTGGCTCACCGATTAGTGAGAGGACGCTGCTGCCCGTACTCCGGTGATATATATTTAAATGTATAATAGAAATTGTTTTACTTTATTTGTAAATATATGAAATGTTTGTTCTTTTTTAACTATAATATTTCTCGTAATTTGTTTAATTTAGTTGATAATTTTGACATGACTAGAGTACTTACCTGTTGAGTGTATTTCTAGTTTAGAGGATTTCAAAATTCATGTACAAGAAAAAAACACGGTAGCTCTAATTTAACGCTCTTAATTCCGTAACTCATTGTCAAAATAAATATCAATTACCACTGGCGTTACCTACCCTACGTCGTAAAAGTACGTCAAACAAAATAAAGCGGATACAAAATAGAATGAATGGCGTCCCACAGTGCGCCATAAACCCGATTTCCATGATGATAATATAGTAATACAAGTTATTTGGTGTTATCGCACCTCAGGTTGTTAACCGTAATAAAATATCTATTAACTCCAGTTGATGTTTACTGGCTGATAAGAAAGGATCGTTGAGTACAATTAGTGTTTTATAGTTTTGTAAAGACTCTCTATATATTAAGTAGGGTTAGTTTCACTGGTACTTTGTCCGTCATGTGACATTTAACTGTTTTAAAATTAAATGCTGTTTGATGGTAAGCGCGTCACTTGAGAACGGTTGGACCGTTATGGCTATTTTGTTTTTAATATTCGTAATATTCCTATTAAGGTTTTTAGCGAGCAAAAGTTGTCCGGGAAATTAGAAAAATCAGGGAAAATTATCGTACTTTTTTCTATGGATTTTTATTATGAAATCTTCAACTTCAACTTGTTTTTAATAAAAAAAGGAATCGTCTCGACTATTAAAAAAGCTACCTATTGAGGAGCTTAGACAATTACAAGTAGGAACAAACCATTCGTGATTTAATGACTTGCGCTTCATGCATTAAAAAGCTGAAAAAGCGTGTTAAAGTTAGTACCTATTGAAAATTATATTTCACGCGGTCGAAGTCGCGGGCAAATACTAGTCCGTGTTCTATTATACAACCATATTTCTCCTCCATTATGGAATCCCATGTAAAGCCGTACCTTTTGCCGTCCGGGCACAATTCCAAACTCCAGTTCGTGCTGGTACTGAGAATTTGCAAACAGAAAAATCTAATAACACTGGCCGAACTGGCAATCCCGACACAATTATCTGTAGATCATACAAATATTTGTTCCGTGCGGGGATCGAACTCGCGACAGTTAGCGCAGAAAGCTAATCGCGTAGCCACTGCGCCAACCGTGTCCCCGAACTTATATTAAAAGGAACATAGAACGACCTATATATCATACAACTCCATAGACACATCTAATCATCTTTATTAGTTACCTAACACCGATACAGGATGCTCCTCATCATCTCAAGGAAACGAATCACTTGATCGGACCAATAAGCGGAAATATCCCATTCAGAGGGCGAAGTTCACTAGCACAGGATTCACTAGAGCTGTTGATACCTCCTTTTGTAATAAGGATTAGTCATTACAGCTGACAACGCCTTGTAACGTTTCCTAAGTTTTTGTACTTCTATCATTTGTTGGGTATTGGTATTATTAAACCAATCACTAGATGAGAATGCGTTTGAAATTGTATATTTTTCCGTTATTTTAATTTAAAAACGAACTAGGAACTTTAAAAAAACACGCCTCTAATAATTGTCGTTATTTTCTAACGAACTAATAACAGTTATTTTAAACGGGCTTTTTATTGACATAGTTTAACTTTGTCTAATCATTAAATAATTATATATTACTCGAATGCATCTATCATTTTCTGAGCAAATTATATACTAGGCTCACAGTGATGAGTCAGTGTATTGACGTCACACCACCATCGTTGATACACATTGTCTTACTTGTACCAAGATGCCACGTTATTTGACGTTAGATGCTAGTAGTTCCGAGTAGCGAATGTACTAAGAATGTTAAAGGTTTGTGGTCGGAGTGTACAGAATATCAGAAAAATACTTTTTGCTTCTACTTGGTGGCGTTTTATCCCGTCAAGTGATGCAAATGAGACACAATAGAAAATCTAATGTTTTTAGTGTCTTAATGAGATACGCTCCTTAAGGTGGTGAATCAGCCCACGATTCTCTGCCTGAATATTGTACTTGCCTTAATTTTTCACCCAAATGTAGACTT
This sequence comes from Shargacucullia verbasci, assembly GCA_947562105.1. Taxonomy (NCBI): domain Eukaryota; kingdom Metazoa; phylum Arthropoda; class Insecta; order Lepidoptera; family Noctuidae; genus Shargacucullia; species Shargacucullia verbasci. Next base: position 5,610,464 of record OX387306.1, read on the forward strand.
TAATCGAAGCTCAAGTCACTAGAAACTCGCCGAAGTCTAGTGAACTATAATTAAAACTCCTTAGCTATTATCTGATTATAACCGCACGTGCATCCACTCTCCTACAGAAACCAGACTACCCCTATAAAGGAGAAACAATACCTTACAACCACTTAAGTCTCCCACATTCACGGCTAAGGATTACGAAGCTAAACTATTCCAAGCCAGGGACCACACAAACAGCTTGAAACAACTTGTTATATTATAACAAGCTAACCATGTTAATGAACATAGCAAATATTTATTCAAACAATCATACATCCCTACAGTATGTATATTTTTAGCTAAAACTACAGGTGAATCATCGACACCCACTAAGGTACTAAATTAAAATTCTATAGAACATTCCATACCTGACTCATAACAGTTCAGGACATGCCAAAGTCCTGAGAATAAAATGTGGCTACACTTAAAAAAAGTTCTTTGTTTTATGTCCTGAGAAACTGAGTTACAGGCAACGGAATTGCCGGAACGAATTGGTATGCGGAGGAATTAAAGTTGGAAATAATCAAGGTTTCACTGCTGATGACAGCACTCACAATGTTTTACGAGTATGTATCTGCAAAGAGCTAACAGTGGCGAGACCTGAGCTGGATTAAAATGTCATACAGAACTGAAGTACCTACCTACATCGTATGCGATATTCAATACTGCATAGTGTCTCAGTTTAGTCAGTCCCAGTCCATCGTTGGCCTCATTGAAATAATCAAAACCCTACTTAACTTTAACCATTCCCATAGACTTAAGATTTCGCTTAAGTAGTTCTGTGACTATTCCTATATTTCCCACACAAGTACTAACTTTCCGCGTAATTCAAAAGGTATTTATGATATCGATCAAATTAATATTTCTACCAGTCACTAAGCGACAACCACACAACACCACAATAGCAACTACCTTGAACCAATAACCTTTGCCGACCTACTTTGCAAAGCAACTAGCTCCATTGCTCCGAAACTAAACTGAATAGTTGACAATTTCAAAAGTTCTATTGTCCGTAGGTACTTACAACTATTTTACGCTCGTTATGGTTGGCATTCATATCATTGTCTTTAAATATGACAGGTTCTATAACTGTCAAACTCCAATTCTTGCGTGAGATTTAAAGAACGGGTTCATTTATAAACTTTAGTAACTTTACTATTTCTATGGGTTCTTTTGGCAGAACAAACAAGCGCAATTGGACACAAAACAGGATGAGTATCCTCTTTCGAACATCCACAAAACGTAAAACATTTTTAAGTCTTTATATAAATTTTAACCATGTCTCAAAAATTGGTCCCAAAAACTACCATCCGAGAAAACGGTGTGGTCGGGCTGTCACCACACTTTCATCACGGCTCATATATTTAGTGACGGCGATCTAACGAGCCGAGACGACACGAACGACGACGGATTTAAACGAAGCTATGTGCTCAACGCGGAAGGTGTTGCACTAGGTGCTATTCAGATACAATTTAGACATTGGAGAAACAGAACCAGAAAGCCAATGTTGTTTTAAGTACCCGTCGCCTGTTCAATGACGAATTGCTTCTAAGACATCGCAATCTCATGGTTGCTCTTAGAAAAAATATTTAAATGTGCGATGTTTTCAATAAGGTCGTTGGCCTTTGAGTGGGTTTTGTTGCGCAAATGCTTGAATTTGATATAATCCGATGCCTTTGTAAAGTAATAGAGTCTAATCATAAAGAGCCACATAGCATAAAAAATTCAAAATCGAGTTTTAACAGAAAAAATGAATAATTTATATGAGACCAATATTAGATCGAAAACCAATTTTTTTTTTTATCTTCTGTAATAAATCTCATAAAAATTCTAACTGCTTCATTAGTCCTGGGTTCGATTCCGAATTATCTGTAAGAAAATTTTAAGTAGCAACCTGAAATTTGAACTTGAGCCCAGTAACTGGCAAAAGGCTCGCCCAATATTACATGAGTCTCAATATCGGCATGGGCGAAATGTGGGTGTCCAACACCTCTGCCTAACCCGCTGGAGAATACAGGCGTGTTGCTATGTTGTTATTTACCGCATCAATAAATCAGACAACACATAAGTGCAGGTTCAAAGCGTTTGATCTCCACTCAAGATTGTATAATATAATTTAAGACCCACTTGAATAGTCCCAGAATCAAACAAGACGTTCCGGATGCATACATCTACCCTTTAGAGGCTAAGGGTACCCGCAGACGTCCGATTTTATAACCAACTAATCTGTTTAGTTGGATTGGTTTTCACCGCCAACTTACACTAGGGCCTCTGTTATCGATGATACGCGCACACATACGGCTATTTCAGTAATTATTCCAAAGTTTTTCATGACGAATAAACAGTTTTTGATAATCAGTCAATGGTAAGAGAGATAAGTTCTTAACATGGACTTTAAAAAGTACTTAATGATTTTAAATAACTAACGGAGCCGCCTCGTCTTTGCACAGGTGCAATATAATGAATTAAATGAGATTTTCATACAAGGATACTATCCAAATTTCCGATTTATCCGCTGGATTTTCCAAAAATATTCTTTCATACAAAACTTGTCCTGACAATTACGAAAGCAACAAAAAATACAGCTAGAATTGTCGAGCCGTATGTATCTTTCATACACGCGGCAACTGATTTGTTAAATATATAGATTAAAAAATAAGTCTATGTTTGGAAAACTGAGTCTGATACGAACTGTCAGTATTATATTCAAGGTACGATATTAGAAATTCACAAGCAAATAAAACGCTTTTAAGGTACTTAAATAAATGAGCAATGATACGAAACCGCTAAATAATAATATAATAATAGGTATATGAACATTACATTAAACGTCATAATTGCAAACATCAAACCATCAGGAAAAATATCCCGACTTCATTAAATTAATACATTAGAATAATCTAACCCATATGATCCCACCGCTTCTTTAACATTAGTAGGTAATTTCCATGTAATCACTGCCATGTCATAAATCACAGTGCCGAGCAATACTCAAGCATGTTTACTCGACCCAGGTACTGAACCCACGACCTCTCCTTACCGAACAAGGCACTTAGGTACAATATGCCTCGATTAAAAGTAAGTACATGTCATAATAGCATATCATAAAAGTGAAAGCATACGTTTGCAGGGACAACTTACAAAGCCCAGACAATGAGATGGGTGTGCTCTATGGCATTTTGTTTATGGTGTAATGACAGATCGTAAATTGTAGATGACAAGAAAAATGGGGGGAAAGTCGGAAATCAGGTGTTCCTATAAGACGCATGGCGTGTGATTGCATACATTACAATATTTACCAGAAACACCTATGTAAAGTAATGATTACTAATAGATATCTATACAATAAATCACTCTAAAAGTTGATAGTTTTCGAAATCTTACTACTTATATCGGAATCATTAAAAAGCTTTTCCATGCTAGTATCTATTCAAAAACAAATCTCAGACTTTCTCATAAAATCATGGGAACAGATCTGCATTGATTATCTGGGCGTACAATTTTATCATTATAATGAAGCTATTGAAAAGAAAACAGATTTTACTTTCCTAACTGGTTGTAAAAAAACTAAGATGGCGAGCTGTGAGCAGTGTACATCTGTTGATTTTCCCGCGTCGCGACGGCGCCTGCGCGGTGCCCATACCATGCCGGCGCCATGCGACTCCATATTGTGTACACTGTGTACCATAGTGCATATGCGTACACAGGCTACGGTATTAATGCTGCAATGACGCGACGCATAAACTACATGCGAACAGATGGAATAAATTGAGTTCCAAAAAATTTTGCAATTCACTCACATTATACCAAAGTCCTATATGAGGCTTTAACAACAGCGGTGACACTTCATACAAGCGAAGTGATGAGTTAGGGTCAAATGAGCAATTTGACCAGTTAACCTGAAAACTTATAATTGAATCTTTGCCATACAGCAGATTTTATAGGAAACTAATATTTATTAAGTAGGTATGTACATGTATCATGTCCATTTCAAACGAATTATTATATGCCATCTAAATAGTAAATATCTGCTTAGTTAAGTGATTTCCATTCCAACATTACTGCCTCATTGGTCTAGTGGTCACAAGCGCGACTGCTGAGCAAGAGGTCCTGGATTCGACTCCCGGGTCGGGCAAAGTGTTATTGGGTTTTCTGTATACAAATTCTCAGTAGCAGCACGGAGTCTGGAATTGTGACCGGTAGATGGCAATAGGCTCACCCCCTATTACATAAGAGTCAATAAAAGCATCGTCAAAATATGAGTATACAATAGTACACATCTGCGTAACCCTTCGGGGAATACAGGCGTGATGTTATGCTGTCATTTCAACATAATACACATAATTATAGAGTGCTTTCGCAAAACCTAAGCAGAGCACCTCAGGCCCTCTATGTGGAACGGCAGAAAAAAAAGCGGCAAATTGACTTCTCCTAGAAATACTAATAATAGACAGACACCGTATCTGAAGTATTTGCTTCCGCGTATTTCAGTCTAAGGGATCTTATACACGAGCGTTTGCGCTACCCCTAACGCAGACGCAAAACATTTAGGTCTTTACTTGAGCAGATTTGAGTCTGTCATTTTATCAACCAAAATTGTTTGAAGAACGGCGTTTCGTAATACGGACCTTATATGAAAAACAAAAGTATAGTTATATCACGGTGTCTAATATATAAAGTATAAAGTAAGTGACTATACTTTTATATATATACGCTAGCACTAGAGCTAGCTAGTCGTAACGCTCGTATGAACGGACGCTAATAGCTTGTTCAGTGTTCACACAGGTGATTGGCTTTATCGCCGCATTACCGCTGCCCCTACGAGTCTACCGTGTAACGCCGCTTGTAATGGATAACCATTCTGGTAATTAATTTCAAGAAGAAATTAAGAACCGAGTTCGAGCAACTGCGTAATTTTTCTTCTGACCGTATCGTTCGTAGGTCTAACTTAACAAACTAAGGACCGCGTAGGACCTGCGACTCTTGAGTCTTTATAGGAATTATCTATTTAGTATTTTTAGTAGTTAGTAAGCTACTTACTACGTAGCTTATAAAATTAAATTTTAGAGGTTAATAAAATGTATGTCTTCACATGTCAGATCAAACTAATGAAAAAAAAAACCATATTTTTAGCAATGGCAACACTAAAATATTTATAGTACATATTTCGTCTTCTACTTTACCTCTAATCTATGTTTTACTTTGCTAAGAATCTAAAACGAATACAAAATAAAAATAAACACATAACACAGAAATAACACTGATTTATGATGATTTAAGCATAATGTTATGTTAATCAGCTGAAGCGACAGAATGCCAACTAATGAGGCTAAGTGCAAAGTGCCGTTTCATCCACAAAAGGCGATTTTTAACGAACGATAATGTAAACGATTAAAAAAAAGATTTATTTATCTGTGACATTAGTGTTACGCGCGTTTTATCGTTAAATATTTTTATAATTATAGACATGGTTCTTTAGGTAAAAGTGTGAATACATTTTTAAAATCCCGTTGAATTTCTTTCCTCTGCTGATTCATTTGTAAGCAGATTTTTATAGTTACGGAGAGTTAACAGATAATACTCTACTTTAACATGGTCTCTACTTCATCAAAGGTTTCATAACATCTTATTAGTTATAACGTAATAGATTACATATTACGTATCAACTAAGCTCAAAGGAAATCCTACTCAGTCAAGACTCTTTCAAAACTAGTTCATGTTTACTGTTGACGCGCCAAACAAAGCTGATAAACTAGAGATGTCCCACTATCGACTAAGCATCTAAACTTATAATCGCTATAATCGACTACGCGTTCAATATGATACAATCATGATTTATAGATGCGGCATTTTCAAAAATAGAATCGTGTATTCTAAAGGTTAAGTCTGCAATGTAATTGAATTGTTACCTATTATGAGCATCCAGCCTTTGTTGTTTTGTTTTCATTCTGTCTAAACATGAGCATGTCAATCTAAACCAATAATCTTTTTCATTTTTAATCAGTATTTGTCTAGTTTAAATCAAACAAGAACATAAAAATAAAATCATGCTTATCATTTATTAATGTACTTGACTTTTTGCTGAGTAAGATGATTTATTTCATAAATATGTATAATTCTGACACGTTGGACAGGTATATTCATATTACGCTTACTTCACCAAATATTGGCCCATCGTGATATAAACAAAAAACTACTCGACGAGCTGATCTGCATTACATTAGCCCAATCGAAGTAACAAGTAACAATCCCAAGGAGAAAATAATTCACAAGTCGTTACATACATTATAATATAGTATCTTGTTAGTGCCTGTATGTCTAGTACTAAACGATTGTTTGGAAACAAATGTGACTCATTACTTGGTTTATCAGTTCATCTTATAGACCTTAGTTTTCAAATAATAAGGTCTAAAATGTTATGTCAACTAAGCAGGATGTCTGCTCCACGCGATACTCAATTCCGAGGTTTTAATGTCATCGTACGATAATAATAATTGCTCGTTTTATGATACTACTGACATCCTATGTTTTATGGCACGGTCTATTAGCGTTGTGATTAATGCAATGTGTTCTGATATATGGCAATATAAACATGATTTTCAATCAGTTGTACGAAACGAACTTGATTTTGGATATTTATTAGTTCCTAAATGGTAGCTACATCCCTAGTAACATAGTTTATTTTTTTCTGACACTAACTAAGCTAAGAGTCAAGTAGTCCCAAAAAAAAATAGAGTCCATCGTCTTTTTAGGGTACTTGGGTGTTCAAAATGGTAAAAAAGAAATCTTATATTAAGACGGTGCTTGTCCGTCTTCATCACATGATAATGTCTACGAAGGTACTAAAGCTTTAAACTCGGAACAGTTATCAAATTAGTAACCCAAACAAATAAAAATATATTTGACATATTTTTTCTTCGGCTTATTTAGGGGTCTGAAATTGAGTGTTAAAATTGCTATAGGATAAAGTGGTTTAGGTGTAAAGTGGTATAATAAAATACCACTTTTTAAATATGTATTTCAAAACATTTTTGCGTTTACTAATTTTTATTATTATCACTCTGGCAACGTCAGGATAAACGAAAGTTAATACGCTTGCAAACATGGCTAAGTTCCTGGCCCACCCAGGCAGTTAATATCTGGTTCCCTGAGGGGCCGGTTGCATCAGTCAGACAATGGTGGTATACCTCAATAAGGAAGCTTTAGCTTTCCTAGTCGTGTCGCTCTTACTCTTATGTAAACCCGGCTAACTTAACATCATATAATTATGACGTACTATTGTCGAGCCTGCCTCATCGGTCTAGTGGTCGCATTCGCGGCTACTGAATCGTGTTATCGAGGTTTTCTAAAATTCTTAGCAGTCCGGTGTTTGGAATTGTGTCCGGCAGATGGCACTAGGCTCGCCCCATGGCACTAGGCTCGCCCCATGGGGACTTAATAACGGCATTGACTAATTGTGGCTGTTCTATACATGTCTTCCTAACTCTTCGGGGAATACAGGCGTGATGTTAACCTATTCAAGTCTAATATCTACAACACACACAACTTTTAGCGGCAGGAACAACTGAAATTTCCTCACAGAGAAACTTTCAAGTACGAATAACACTTAATCGTCTTGAATCTTATCCAAAACCTTGGCCCAAGTCAAACTGTCAATCAACATACCTAAGTAAATCGTGTATAAAATATAAACAAAAAATTTTGTAAACAAACAACGCAACTTTGAGTCACTATAGTAAATTATCCGTCAAGTAGTGAGCTAGTGATGTGGTGACCTCATGTGGGAAACGTGTTTGTAACGTCTCTGCCTTCCATATTGATGACGTAATTACGCTGTTCACAGCGGCTAATTACCGTCAATAATCTTCCTGATACGGTTTTAAATATATATAGTTGTGGTTTTGGCTTTCTGAATCCACAGGTTTAACCTATCAAGTGACACAACATAACATATTATCACGCCTGTTTTCCCCATAGGGTGAGACAGAGATGTACTATTGACCCACATTTAGCCGATGCCGTTATTGAGTTCCAAGTAATAGGGGGCGAGCCTATTGCCATCTACCGGGCACAGTTCCTAATTCCGTGCTGCTACTAAAAATTTGCATACAGAAAAACCCAATAACACTTTGCCTAACCCGGAAATCGTACCCAGAACCTCACGCTCAGCAGTCGCGCTTGCGCACTTGATACAAATGAGAAACAATATAAAATCCATTGTCCCATTACCGGGTGTCGTAATGAATAAAACTTATTTATATTTTCTTGGTTTTTCCCAAGGAAAATGCGCTAATAGTGCCTTATATGACGAGGAAACTTGTGTAAGTATGTACGTCACAATATTAAAATAGTCAGAGTTTGTATCAAATTCTTTTTAGATTCACACAAGATTTGCTATATATTACCACATGTAGGACTTGCCATCTACCTAAGTACCTCGTTGACAAGCCACCGTGTGCGTTGACACTATAACGGTACTCAGATTGGTACCGCGAAGCCTGATACGAGACTCTTCAGTATCCCGGGAATTAAACTATCAGCAGTATGCTAAACTTGATCGCGAATACGGTTAGCATCTCGAGTTGGAGCCTTTTTGATAGATTTTCTGATTGTAATATGTTGTCTTGAATGTGTTAATTATTTTATGAGACTTTATTTAAATATTTGTATTTAATTTAAAATATAATACTTTGCCTCTATTTCGTTTATCCGTAAATCATTATGATTTATTGAATTATCAAATTCTAGCTTCCGCTCGCGGCTTAGTCCACGGGTCCACGCGGTTTACAAACCCGTACATTTTTCCGGGATAAAAAGTAGCCTAAGTGCTATTCCAGACTATAATCTATCTCTAAACCAAATTTCATCCAGATCCGTTCAGCCGTTCTGGCGTGAAAGAGTAACAAAGATCCATCCATCCATCCATCCGTCCTCACAAACTTTCGCATTTATAATATTAGTAGGATAAATAAATTAATTTCAGTATTCCAAAAATAATTATCTTCCGAGCGCTAAGATAAACCCAGCAACAAAAAGATACAAACGTACCTATAAACTATCAATAAGCTGCAGATCCAAGTCCAAAATAATAATCACTCACTAAAATGTCTTACTTAAAACAATAAAGCAGCACTTCACTAGCAGACACTCTTCAGAATTAGACTGAACGAATATACGCACAAGTAAACACACGCGGAGTTTAAAAAAGAAACAGAAATGGCGACGTGCGTTACTCGTCCTCTTAGTTAGACGAGCGACTGGCGCGATGAATCACGAACAAGGCAAAATAATACCAATTAAACTCCACCACAGTATAATATTTACGTAACAACTTTACATTTGCATGCTAAAGTCAATTCTATGCCTCAGTTATAAGAACATAGATGACGAATTCAACGGTAAATTAAGTACGACTTCTTAAAATCGTGACGTGTTAACAAGTTTTATGAATGAAATACTGCCGAGGAACGCCTGTCCATGAGTTATGGCGTTAAGTTAGCTGTGGACTGTGGACTATGAACTGTTATTATGGCACAGTGTTTCACTAAAATAAGGTTAGAAATAAAGCTAGATAATATAGGGAATCTTGCCGTACTTTGCAAGATTTACGATGGCATCCCGTTCGACATATAAATTTAAATCAACACATTACGCAGCGTACAGTTATGAAATATGATCGCTAGTTTAATATACAATATATACCAGTTAATAATAATGTCTATTATAATGCCCTAACATTATATTTCAGATTCAGTTATAGATCATATATGGTTGTATATTAAAACAATATCGACGACACCATTCCTATAAAATATGTCCGATGGTCATACAACGTTAATGGTCTAAAAGTCGCATGCGCGTCTACCGAGCATGAGGTTTTGGGTTTGATACCCAGGTCGGATAGTGTTATTGGGATTTTGAGTAATTCTCAGTAAAGCCCAAAGTTTGGAATAATGATGGCAATAGGCTCACTCCTTTTTCCATGAGACTTAATAACGCGATAAGCGAAATGTGAGTGTAAAAGTACCACACTGCCTTACACTTCGGGAAATACAGGCGTAATACTATATACTACGTAGTACGTACATACATTAATTTGCCAAAAAGTATCACATAAGAATAACAATTAATAATGTTGATTTCAATTCTCAAGTAATGACTATTTTACTATTTATTTTTACAAGAGACATACACCGGATTCCACCATTATTCAGACACAGCACAGCAAAACGGATTGTAATTATAATAGCTAATTTAGAGATAGGTAACTATTAGAAACACTAACGACGTTGTCAATTTGTAAGTCAATGTAATATAACTGTAGGTCCTTAGGACACACGAGGAATAATAAGGCAGTTCTACACACTGTTGGTTACTTTACTGATTTGAAAAATATCTGTAATATTTTTTTATCGATAGTAGTTGTCGGATCTGCTCAAAGATCTATTTTAAATCGATCAATAGTCGACTTATCTGTTACGTTTATAAATCATATATTCAAATTGATCTAGTGATCGCAAGCGCGGCTGCTGATCATGGCCTCCTGTGTTTTTGGGTTTTCTGTAAGGATATTCTCAGTAGCAGCCTGGACTTAATAATGGCATCGCCGAAACGTGGGTATACAATAGTACAGTTCTGCCTACCTCACATATCGAGCAATACAGAGGTGTTGCTATGTTTATTATGTTATAACAATTTAATCAATAGTGTATGCGCCCCTTTAAGCTAAGCTCAACATATTTATGTAATGCAAACACAAATTAATTCTAGATTTTTGCATAACGAAATATGTAAAATTAAATTAATCACATATTTAGAGACATAACCTTCACAATACTAGTATAATAATATGTGGTCTGCCAACAGTGAATCGCGACTGGATGAGAGATTGTTCTGAAGGTCGTTTGAAGATGAAAACACCTCACTCCCACGGCAGCTGATTACCTTCCGTTGATTGATTAAATCACGTCCTCATTAATTTTAGAATTAATAGTCAATGAAACATTCTCGTTAGGTCGAGGCTGATGTTTGCGAGTTACCATCAAACGAGTAACCGTCGGCCTTGCCTCAGGTGAAGAAAAATATCATACTTACATATAAATCCTACTAATATTATAAATGTGAAAGTTTGTGAGGATAGATGGATGTATAGATGGATGGATCTTTGTTACTCTTTCACGCCAGAACGGCTGAACGGATCTGGATGAAATTTGGCACGGGAAAATGTACGTGTTCGTAAACCACGCGGGTGAAGCCACGAGCGAAAGCTAGTACATAATATTTGTCAAAGCTCTAGGACAAATCAAGCAAAACTGTTTTTGTAAACTGTAAAGAACTCTTAATATAATCACTAACATAATAAAGCAGTATTCCGCGATGTAACGATGGTAAGGCTAGAACTATTGTACACCTATATTTCGCCGATGCTGTTATTAAGTCCCATGTAATAGGGCGAGGCTATTGCCACCACCAAGCACAATTTCAATCTCTGGGCTACTTCTGAGAATTTTTCTTTAACTCTATTTAGGTAGGAACTCTTTTTCTGTCGAGTCGGCACAATTTATCGCCTTGGAGTCAGTCGAGCCCTAGAGGAAAGATTATCCAATCGGCAATGGGAGTGTTAAGACTGACTGCCCAGGGTTTCGCCAGACGATCTGAGAATTTCGTCACTCATGCAAGCTCTTTATTTGCACCATCTTTGAGTATAAGCATACGGTATGTTCAATATTTGTACAATAATTTAATTAAAGAATATAATTAATGACTCGCAAATACGACACCATAATATTTTTTTAAGAAAAAAAAACAGATGCACACAACGCACTAACTAAACGGAGTCGGCCCAGTGCGTTGACCTCTTGTCATATCGCACTGGCAGCCGGCTGCGAACCAGTCGATAAATCGCACAGATTTATCGATACTCGTGTTTTGTAGGCCGATGGCTGTAATTCCCTTGCTTGACTTTTATTCTGTAAGATTAGACGATTATTTCTGCGGTTATGGTTTGCGATATAAATGAAGGACGTACCTACCGGGGTAATATCCCGTGCTATGGTCAATCTTAGTAGTACAAAGATTTTTTAATTGAATAGTATTTTGTTCATACAGTTAACGTAGCATTTCATCGAATTCAAATATTGTTTGATAAATAGGTTAGGTTATGTAGAATATAAGTAATTTTGCGTTTTAACACCACTGGATCGTGATAAAGCCAAATATATAAAAATATCTGGAAAAATAGAATTAGAAGCAACTCTTATAAGTGCCGCTCAAAAGCTCAAATAGTCTTAAGAAACTGGGCAAAAGTGGAGCAAGTGTCATAATCATAATTTTAAGCCACATCGATATCTCTCCAACACTAAACTTCAAGGAGTACATAAAATAAAAGCGAGTCATAATATCCTGCGCCCGCGCCGGTCTGCTCACACACGTGTTCACGATAATCTTACTGCTTCTCACTACAATGCCGCCTCATCTACATTTAGAACACTTTCAGAATGAAATAATACTCTTTTTGAGCACTTGAGTTATGTATTTCAACAAAACATTCGACTGCGTAACTGTAAAATATCTTACAATTAGATTTGATGATTTCTTCAATGTCAGTATTCATACAAATACAAATCCACTTTATTGCGTATCAGAAAACTGTTGATGTAATGTAAATTATTGATGTACATATGTTCCTACAACGAATATTTTAAAATAAAAAATATAAATTACCCCCAACAAACGTATCATAAACAAAAACCACGAAATATATTGCCATAAAAACAACAAGATATTAACCCTGCCTTCTTCTTTTGACCTACTTATTTTATTACACGGTACGCCCTTTCCAGTACTGACGGGCTTAAGAATAATATCAGAAACATGCCTTAAACAAGTCGGCCATCAAGATAAGAGCTAGGCTCAATGGCCACAGTAACCATAAAGGAATGTGTACTATTACAGCCATGATTAGCTTCCGTATAAGTGTTTTTAATCGCACCAATCATTTTTACAGTTGACAACTTCCAAATACGATGGTCTTATCGCATTTTGTAGCATCTCAGCAGTTTTGCAGGTTGCTCATAAATTATACTTAATCTAATAATGTGCAGTTTGACCTAGATTGCTAATTTTATTCCTGATACAATGAATAATGTAAGCTTAAAACATATTTATATACAATTTTAATAATCCTACGAAATATTGTGACTTTGAAATAAATTTTAAACATAATATTTATGAGTTTTTACTTACCTAATGTCAACAGTTTACATATTATTCACATTAAAAGATCAAACTCAGTTTTTTAACGTCATATTAATTCTAGCCAAACATCGACTCAGGTAACATTATCCCATCACTATTTCATAATCCAAAAAGTTCCTAAAATAGAGTCCAGTCCGAATGCGTACCGTTAAAACAAACAATATTAACTTTCTTTAAAAGGCATATGTTTTTTGTGTGTACCGTACCGTGTCTGCAATGACACCGTGTTCATATAAAGTTACTTAGGCTAACAAAGAGCAAACGAAATATATAATACCTAAAAACCGTAAACATTGCTTTTTTTTTAACCCTGGGTATAATTCCTGTATCATGGGTGCATTTACAAACACAAATATTCACATGGACAAACACCCAGACCCGAAACAACTATTTGTAGATCATACAAATATTTGTATCGTGTGGGAATCGAACCCGCGGCACCTAGGGCAACAGTAGATCGCTCAACCACTGCGCAAATCGTTTCGAGTGCATGGAAAACTTCAATTAAAAGTTTGTTCCTCAATCAAGAAGTAACATCGGAAATGCTCTCAATTTCGTAACCACACAGAGACATTATATAAAGTCACATCCACTGTCAATCTAACCGCGTTCGATTCTAATTTCAAAATAGGAATTCCGATGAAGGATAAAGTTAGAAAATGGCCGCCAACGCGCGCGTCCCAAATTACACAGGATCCGTTGGTCGCGACATGGTGTATTTTTGGTAATTATCATTAATTATTTTCGGTGTTCGACTGCAGCGTTAAACCGTTTATATGTATGTATCCGAAATCCGAATTTTATTGCGCGTTAAAATTAATGTCGAGTTGAATTACAATACATTAAATATAAATAATGTCAATATCAATTAATTAAGAGAACATTCAAATATCAAGAGTAATTTGACGTTTGTCTAAAAAAACGTCTAATTAGTACAGGTTTTACATAAGCTAAAATACCTTAGGTACAATTCGGTTCGCGAATAATGACCGCTTTTAATTTAGCCTAAGTATTAAACAAATTTCGTCCCTAACTAATTAATTGCGCACCTATATGGCTAACTTTAGAGTGGCCAGAGCCCAAGATTCGCCGACAAAATTGTTTATTTTCGTATGAATGATTAGTAGTTTCGTCTTCGAATCAATACCGGATTAACCACGTAGCAAGAGCAGCAATTGCTATGGGCCCCGCGCAAAAGGGGGCCCCGGGTATCCAAACCCGCCCACCACCGCCAGAGCGTAATTTTTTGAATTTACTCGATGTCACAAAAACGTGAAACGTTACAGCTATTTTCCGACTAAGACAATCCACGTCAGACAATCGGTAACCGATTATTTTATTGGCGAAAATAAAACACAGAATTACATACGGTAAACGCATAAGTTCGACAAAAAGTCACTTGCATAGGAGCCCATAGCAGATCAAGGGCCCCTCGATAGAATTTGTTAAGCGCGGGGCCCGCTTGCTTAATCCGGCACGGACTACAACATCAACATTTTCCATATTATGGCGACTTGTGAATTACCTTTACAAACTTGAGAAAGTTTTTAAGTCATTTTAAACCTTATTCCTAACTTGTAAGAGAATCATTGTATAAGGTACTCTCTTTTTCCGGAAAGGAAGTGTATATAGCCATAATATAATAATTTATGTTTTATATCATTTGGACATTGGCCTTATTATGTTCGTCAGTCGTGTGACGTTGACGCAGCCAAATGTTATAAAGGCGTTTACTATAATCAGCTTAATTATATGTTGCACATACACACTCGTTTCATTCAAGTGTATGACTAGCCGATGCCCACAAGTTCGTCTGCGTGATGTAGATCATCACGCAGACGAACGTATTATATAAATTATATATATTATATAATTTATATAATAATAATAATTTATATAATAATAATAATTTATTTACTATGAGGCTACTTTGGCCTATTAATACTGCTGCTCATACTCATTGGTCTCGTGGTCGTAAGGGCGACTGCTGAGTGTGATGTCCTGGGTTCGATTCCCTGGTCGGGCAAAGCGTTATTGGGTTTTTCTGTATGGAAATTCTCAGTAGCAGCACGGAATCTGGAACTGTGCCCGGTAATAGGCAATAAAATGGCAATAGGCTCGCCTATTACATGGGACTCAATAACGGCATAGGCGAAATGTGTGTGTACAATAGTACACCTCTGCCTGGTTAGACAGAGGTGTTCTTCTTGGAGTACAGGCGTGATGCTATGTTATTTAAGCATTACGCAAATTTGAATATGTAAAAGAAGCAAATGCAGATCTACCGTTATTGCTTATGCTAGTAAAGTTCACATAAAACTTGATAGTAGTCACTCGTTGTATCAGTAGTCAGAAGTCAGACTGTAGCTGCCACTAAGGTCATAAATGTGTACCTATTTGTAAACTACTCATCCATTTCTATGCGATATATTATCAGGTCTATGAACACGCTCAGAAAGGTTTTAATATTGTGTCTAAATGGCTTAATAAAAGTCTTCTAACATTAAATGTAGATAAAACAAAATATATTTTATTCACAATGAGTAACACTAACATACCGCTTACTGACCTAAACATACGCGCACATAATTGTAGCACTTATGCTGACACTGCATGTACTTGTCCTACTTTAATTAAAGCCGACCATATGAAATATCTGGGTGTCACGATTGACACAAATCTAAATTTTCGTAAACATATCGATTCACTATGCACTAGAGTGCGAAAATTGATATATATTTTTAAGAATTTACGTAACATAGCTATCTACAAATTAATTAAACAGATTTATTTGGCTTTGTGCCAATCCATTCTAGCGTATTGCATAACTTCTTGGGGTGGTGCTGCAAAGTCAATTTTACTACCTCTAGAACGTGCTCAAAGAGCAATCCTAAAGGTAGCTACTTATCGCCCTTTTAGATTTCCCACACACCAGCTTTACATAGCATGCGAGGTCCTAACAGTACGTCAATTATTTATCTTGAACATCGTACTACTCCAGCACACTGAACTTTCTTTTGACCCAGTGCCTTCAGGCAAGAGAAGAAAAGATCTGGTTTGCATAAAGCCTCAAACTAGACATGCTTTTGCTAATAGATTTTATATGTTTTTGGGGCCTTTTTTGTATAACAAACTAAATACATTACTAAAAATATATAGTGTTAATTATAAAAATTGTAGACTAATCTTAACAGATTTTTTAGTGAAATTAAATTACACAGACACAGAAAAAATGCTAGAAATTCTGAAATGATCATGTTACAACGTAAGTATTTATTTTGTATACTTGTATAGTTTCGTTTTTAATTTTTCTATCTAAATGCTTAGTCGTCGGAAAAATATGTTTATTTTAGTTTTAACATAAATATTTTCTCTCATTGTATAAAACATCGTAAAGTGATGCCCTGAAACACAGGTTTGAATAAACCTAGATCAGGCAGCGCTACATTTAATTCCTATCCACCGTTAACATTTATTGCACTTTTTTATTAATATATTTTAGTAATAAACTAGTTTTATTTAGCTACTAATTTAACTATTAAGGGTTTTCCTATTAATACCATTGTGACTAGTTGTACTCCTTTTGTAAAAGTTTTTAAATAAATTTTATTTTTATTTTATTTTTTATTAGCTATCTTCGTGTGATTACCTGTGAACAAACAAAATAACCTCAAGTAAATAAAAATAGAGAGACTGAGAAGAGGCCCTTGCCGAGCAGTGGGACGGTAAAGGGCTGATGTTTTTTTTTTAATAAAAATAAGTTCTCAAAGAGCCGATTAATTAACATCTAACACCAGTAACTGACGGTGATTATGAATGTAAATAATTATACGTGCCCTATACAAATTGATCTTGAAAATATAATTTAGTTACTACTTAATTTCTATTCGTCGCGTTGTCGTAAAGAACTGCTTAAGATCTCGAGAAATGAGTTCTTAAGGAGTTTCAAAGAGAAAGAAAAAATAACTTTTACAAGTCCTTAATTTTACCTTTTAGTGCCCAAACAGTACATAATCAGTGGCGTGCGGTGCGTAAAGACAAAAAGACACTGCCTACCCTACATAACTCAGATAAATATTTATTATAAGATATTTTAGGTGGCAAATTACATACATCATTATTTAATCGACAAGACGACGAACCAATACCAACATGCAGTAGGTATTAAGTTACCCCCTAACTTACATTATGGAATTGCAAATAAAGCATCAAATCATCATAGCCTAGTCCTTTCCCAACTACAATGGGGTCGGCTCCCAGTCCAACCGGTTGCGGCTGAATTTCACACGGAGCCTAAGGTTAGACTTTTATGGACTGTTGACACCCGTAACGACTGTCATAGGTATTCGTATTACACTCGGGATCGGCTACTTAATGTGCATTCCGAGGCACGCAGGGTTCTCGATGCGTGAAAAACGGTCACCCACCCAAGGACTGACTGCAGCAAGCACTACTTATGCTTGCAGATCGACGGATCTGCGAGGTATCTAGGTATGTGGCAAACAAGGCAAGCCTCTCCATATGAAAATAAATAAGCGATTAGATAAAGTTATCAGTTACTCTGTAATCCTCCTGAACATCTGATCGGCCGAGAATATGTTGAGGTATGTTGTAAATTGGCAAAACAGGCGTCTGGAAACACTTGTAAAATCACGTTGAACGTTAATTTGCATTAAATACTTGTTTGGCTAAAGAAAATGTTGTTTCTCTGTCTTGATATTTAGGACTTGCTCTATAAATACCTGATTGACTCTGCTTTTACTGTAAAGGCTAAGCCGTTCAGGTTACAAACGTATCTATTTCGCCTTTGTGCAGTAATTAACAAGTTATGTAGTGCATTGTAGGAATGTCGTAGAATGTTGTTTTTATTCCTTTGTGCTAAAATCTTCCGTCTTCTTTGTCTCAAAGATAAAGTGTAATTAGTTTGCAATGTTCAACCTTTGTTCTATCTGCTAAAAATACATTTTTTGCTGTGATGTGCGCATTATCTATCATCACTACTGTAACAGTATAGGAAAATATATTGAGATGTGATGTGATAAATATATTGAAATATATTGAGATGCCAGCATTCTCAATATATTTTCCTAAACTGTGTGTGTTATTGATACTGCTAGCCTGTCACATCCCACAGCTGTGCAAAGCCATCCCCCTTGATTTCTGTGATAAAGATGACCAGTCTGACAAATTGTCCCACCATCTCTTTCGTGGTGCACCGCGCCGGCGCTTTTCTGTGTCAGGACTCCACTGCGTGGTTATTTTGGCATTGTGTTACAACCGAAAATTCCAAGACTTGTGGTAAGCTTGTGGTGACTCCATTTACAAGCTGTAAACAGTCGCCGGTGCCCTCATATAATATTTTTTTTATCGTCTACTATGCGTCGCTTGCATGGATCACTAAGTGTGTGTCATAATTTTTTATCTAAGTAGGACAATTGTGTGCACTACACTTGATAACATTGCAATGTTTTCTTAAACACTTTCCACCACCTTAAAAAAACATCGCAATATTTTTTAAACTCACGTATAAAAGATGCTGGTTCTTTTTTTGAGATCAAAAACTGTAGTATTCGGGGAACTGGAGTAAGCAGCATAGCTTGTAGAGTCATCAAACTAAAATGGCATTGTGGCCATGTCTGTCGAAGGACCAATAGCGGTTGGAGCTAGAGTAGAATAGCTCTTGAAACAAGACGACGGATCCAGCATACATGGGAACGTTTGTTGATCCATGGACGACGAGGGCTCAGAAGAGGTAGGTGGAGTGGATTGGATGCAGAATACAGAGGCGAAGCACTGAGTTTTATAGGGCAAATTGGAGGACTCCTGCGGCCAGCAGTGTACTACAATAATTTAGATTGATTGATTAGCTTTATACATCTACATAACCTATTTACCCTATACGTTATCAAATTTATTTTAGCTGTAACTACCTGTAGCATCACAACGAACTTATTAAAAACTAGCTTTTGCCCGCGACTTCGTCCGCGTTTCAGTCGTTTTTCGTAAAAAAGTAGCGTATGTCCTTCCTCACGGTTCAATGGTTTTGATGTAACAGACAGATTAAATTTCGTATATGATTTCTATGTAGCTTTAACCATTAAGGCAGCACACGCGACGGAAGCTTAAAAAATGGAGTAACTTCTCCCGTTTTCCCAACATTTCCCTTCACTGCTCTGCTCCTATTGATTGTAGCGTAATGAAAAGTATACTATAACCTGCCCAGGAGTATGAAGAATAATTGTACCAAGTTTCGTTAAAATCCGTCGAGTAGTTTTTGTTTCTATAAGGAACATACAGACAGACAGACAAAAATTTTACTGATTGCATTTTTGGCATTAGTATCGATCACTAATCACCCCCTGATAGTTATTTTGAAAATATATTTCATGTACAGAATTGACCTCTCTACAGATTTATTATAAGTATAGACTAGCGCACCGACGTTTACCAAATGTTGCAGCAATATACTAGGTCCTTTTTGGGGTCGTGCAGGTTGCTCCAAATTTATCTTTTTGTTTATTTGAATGTTTTCCTGTATGTATCCAAAAACATGGATCAATAGTCTAAAAGAAATGGTTCATTTATTTCGTGCCTATCTATGGTATCTAAGTTCGTTCAATGTACAAAAGTAAAAATAAAAAGGACCTAGATTTTTGGGGAAGCCCATGTCCACAAATGCTCTATTCCTAAAAGCACTTGTGCTTGACCACTATGCGCATGTTCTAAACTTACGTATCGATACTTATATAGACGGCACGCATAGTAATTACGATTAAGATACATAATAATTACATTACATTTTCACATTGCTGTATAAAAAATCGATTTATATGCTCTATCTGACGCCAAACAACTGATGTGATGAATTACTTGTAAACTCGTTAGTATACATTCAAGACGTAATTTTCCGAGACGTTTATGTACGGTATTTGTTTTTCTCAAGCACGATTTCAAAGACTTTTATAATGGTAAGCAATCATTGTAAATGTCTGTTATCTTATGTGATCATGAGATCTTAATTTAAAAACTACTGAACACTTAACGGCGCAGGCGTCGTGTCACATAATATGTAACCTTCCGCGTACTCGACACTCTTCGGCCAAAATCCTTCTCTAAGTTCAGACAAAATCGGAAGCTACATCACAATAACTTGCAAGTTAATGTTGTGACGAAATTATTGATCCACCACATTGTCTTCGCAACGAAAACTTGTGCAACTACCGAAGAACTGTAATATCGTTAGTAAAACGCAATGACTAACAGTGGTAGCAGACACTGACAAATGTCCACGAGCAGTCGTGAATGGGCAGGGAACACGCCACGCCACGTGAACTGGTACAATTCTGATTAACTACCAACAGGGCTGCCAATAACGAGTAAGCCTCAGACATACATAAATGATTAGAAGTATTAAAACCACTGTTCACAATTTGAAATGTGTCCATATAATTATCAGCCTATTAAGTTTCCAAGATCAGAACTCCTTGATAGAGCAACTGGTCCATAGTTCTGAGATCGTTATGAACCGCACGGTCTTGGAATTTTTGGTCAATGCCATTTCCTTACGATGAAAAAAGATCCAAGCGGATGTTACCGTATATAACTATTTATTTTCCTTATTTTAAAAAGCCGCTATAAAAATTCTTTTATTAAATTGGTTTGATAGAGCAGAATTTAATAATTTGCCGCAAGATACGGGTTGGCAAGTGTCAATGTCAACCCGTATATTGCAACATCATTCAAAAAGCTTATGAACAAGCCAAATTACAAGCTTGCGAAATCCTCACGAAAAAAGCACTAGCTTTCAATCTTATGTGACACTCAACGGATGATCGTAAAATCACGTTTTATGCAAATCGCGCGCCAGTCGGCATCGCAAAGCAGTGTGGCCACTCGTAAAAATTAAGGTCCGCAGTGTTGCCAACAGCAGTTATTGTTATTACCGCGGCGTCCGTCTGGGAGGTCCGTGAATTATGGGATAGTGACGAGAGAGAAACAACTCGAGATGCTATCCCTTTTGAGAGTGATGTGATATTACCAGCCCTGAATATTTATATAGATGGGAACCAGTCTGCTTCGTGTATCTTAGTCATTCATCTTTGTGTTAGCATTATGCTTGTAGCATTATAATTAAAACAGCTCACTTTGAATAGTATGAATCTGATAAAGCCATAAAAGATAATAACTTTAAGTATATCTTTTTCGCCTCTTCTAACCGACTTTAGCCATTCCTTATGAAACTGGGGCAAAACAATTGAACGTGAAATCAAGTTATACCTACCAACTTATCGTTTGGACTTGTAAAGCCTGACAACTGATTCTTAGACTCTGATGGGATGTCGCTAGTATCGGTATTTTGAAACATTTCATACATCTTCTGTCTACGTTTCATAGAAGGAACTGAAGGAGACAATGGACCAGACTGTTTCCCATAAACCATGTGATCATTAATTTCCCTTTAAGGCTTTAAATCTGCCCTTCTGTGAGGATAGGTTAACTCAAATAGCACTGGCACCATTAAATAGGTTTTTTATTTTGTGCTGAAACTTACCTTCACTAGCCAGTCCAGGCATCGACACAGGGGTACATTGTTCTTACCCATTTTATAAGTACACGTACTAAATTTTAAAAGTGAGCAACCCTGGTTTTTCTTACTAGTTCTTTTAAATGAGTAACTGAACCAGGTCGATGATTTGCAACTGCCTTTTTATGGTTCACGCGAATAGAGAAAAATGTGTTTAAGCCAGTGCACACTGAAAACAAAACGGACTTTATTTTTAAATATTATATATGGGCAACAAGTAAGGTTAGGTAAATATGTGCACCCATAACCAATACACTATCTACGACTAAAAGTCTCTATAGCGTGCTGGCTATACGACTAATCTACGGCCGATTATATTTAATCGACGCCGACAGTGTGTATTATCCTTTACGTCATTTATAACATAAATAAATCTCGTTGCATGCAAATGCATGGCTACAAAGATACCTATGTTTAATGATTAATTTATGATAATCATATATGCATTCGTATTTTAATTTACCTGTGCTATGTTTGGTGATGCGTGGGTACATTGTTGTTTGTTATGTTTAGCAACCTTTTGTCTGCCAAGTACTGTATAGATAATATGCAATAGATAAATGTTTATATTTATACACTTCGTCATTAAACGATAAAGGATTGATGCTAGCTTAGAACTTCATTCTCTGACCACAGTTGACATTGCAGACTGCAGTGTGTATTGGAAACCGCGATCTGTAGCGCAGAAAGCCCATTCAGCCGATACACCAACCAAGCCGTAACTATTACAAAGCTGCCAACTTATAATGTAGGTAAAAAGGTTTATTTTTCCATATAGTTACATTACGACCACATTAAGCGTAGCGGCTAATCTCATTACGACGTTTTTCGCCTTTATTTAAATACTTTTACTGAACTGAACATAGGACACTTTACCTGTTCCAATGTATCTGAAGCTAAATACCAGAGGCCCCAGCGTAAATTTATTTGGACAATCTGAATTTTACGTGTCGATGTCCCTCCGAGGTTTACACCAATCGGAGCCACTAACAAGGTAAATGCGTAAAAAACGAGATTCTTTAAAGAAACTTGCAGTAAGCTTTCAAAATGCCACAAGTAAATCGTAATGTCTTATTCATTTGCATACGCTGACGTTCAAATAAAATCCGTCAGGCATGTGCATGACACAGTTATCAAATATCAGGTTATCTTGGCAAAGAGTGTGAGGTTGTGTGAGTGGCATACTGGCATGACATCATGCGCAAATAGCAAATCGTCTGCACACGTACTGTTGTATTAAGACCGTAAGAAATACATATTTACTTAAACAATCTGTTATTTTGTACTTGGATCTGTATTTTTATCATATTTGTATGTCCGAATTAAGATGTAGGGAAGTATGAGGGTTTCTATTCCAGAATTAATACTTGTGTAGGCTACCACTGTAAAGAAAAACATCGGGAGGAAACTCCGAAGTCATGTAACCATGTATAACTATCTTCTTCCCTCAGAGAGGACGCCTGACGCGGAGGCCAGCAGTGGGAGCAATAATAGGCCGAATGAATGCATTGGCTTTATAAGTTACCTCCCCTTTTTTAAAATACTATGTGTGTTCAAATGAGACAAATACTAATAAATTTCTAACACAACAACAGAAACTTTAATGAAAACAAAACATACCTCTTCTTTAATTTCTCACAATTTCGTCAAATATAACAAGCTATTTAATATAAAGACTCTAATTATATAAAGACTCTAATTATATTAGGTACCCTATACTTATCTAATTACAGTACTTTTAGAGCTATACAAAGGCGGCCATAATGACATAACAACATAACCTAACCTAACACCTATAATAATGGGAATACACTATATATAATAATATTCCCGTGTATTACTATTGAACACCCACATTTCATAGATGCAGTTATAAATCCGTATTAATCGGGGACGAGCCTATTGCCACCCACAGAGCTCAATTCCAAACTCCAAATTGTTTTAAAGAAGAATTTTCTTTCAGAAAAACGAAATAACATTGTCCGATCCGAGAATCGAACTCAAGCTTTCCCAGGAACGCTGTCAGATATTTATTTTGATTGATCCTCACTTTTATTAGGCATTATCAGGTCAGGTGTCGCAGCAACCGGATTTCTTGAAGAGATAGTCACTGTTTCATAAGATACATTACTACTAACAACAGATTCGTAGGTTAACCGATTGGTACGAGCTAAAAACATTACATCGGATATCAACTTCTGTGCAATAAACTTTTGATCCTTATCAATATCTCTCATTTGCAGTTTTAAGTTAGCTGCGAAAGTAGAACAGTCATCCTCTACTTCGGTTTGGGGAACAGGGACGGATTGGGCATAGATCCTGGGAGGTTCTGTCCTCTGTTCTATTATCTTCTTTCTTTTTCTCGCTGGCGGTGTCGGTTTGTAATTTTCGTCACTGTCTTCAGATAAATATTCAAGATGTTCCTGAAATTTTACAAAATATAGATGCCATTTAAAAATGTTTCTGATGTCCAAAGAGGGTCCAAAATATATTTTGCCAACCCACGTCTAGTCACGGTCTAACTAAACTTGAAATAGGCAAACATGAATTTACAAAAGATTTCATCAACTCATTGGCTCCAACCAAACGCAAAGTGCTAAGTTCAATGTCGCTCCTATCGATCTGATCTGATCGACCTGTCATAATGACACAGAAAAGTTCCCATAACTTTACCCCTTTCCTGCCATTCACAACTGACTATTTTGTCGAAAATTCCGTGTTATAAATATTATGTTATTCTGGTTGCCAATAACTTTTCCATAAGATTTCTAATCTTAATCACAAAAAAGCTTAATTTTTAAGGTGAGACTCTACAATACTTGGTATCAAGTAACCTAAATAAATACAGTATGGTACGGTAGATAAGTTTCTTACCACAGTCATCCCACCATCATCTTCACTGTTTATGTACGAGTCATTAGAATTAATAATTCGTTTCCTTGCTTCTTCTGTGTTGCTACCAAGAAATTCTTCTAATTCTCTGTAGTACCACAGAGAAGGACAATATATTTCTCCATCAGTCGCTCCAGATTGCATGCTCAATATAACCTTCTTTTGTTCTCGGCGAAATGCTGTTCGAAAACTGTCAATCTTCTTTTTGACACTGTCAATAGTAGCAGTAGTATCGACTTCGTGGACTTTAGCCAACAAAACATCGTAGGCTTCTCTTTTGACATCCCTTCGGACATAACAGGGGTCCTTAGTGTCCCATAAACAGGGAAAGTTTCTATAAAGCTGCAGAAATTCGAACCAAAACTCGCGCGACATCATGTCAAAAAGTAACAACACGCGCGCGCACAAATCGGGCATCCGAGGCCGACTAGAAACAAATGTCGGCCAAGACGGCCAACTCGGGGTATCGGGGGGGTGAAGTGCAGTGTGAGCGGGGAGTGTGTAGGAACGGGACCGCGCTGCGCGTCGGCCCTATCGAGTTGGCGTACAGAAAAATAGTACGAGACACGATAACTTATTGGAGAAAGACAACATATCGGACGATCGGTTCGCACAGCCAACTCGGATAACCTATCGGTCTGCGTATGGCGTATCTAATGTTGCAATATAAAAACTAGGTCAGACTCAGTTTTGCCTGAATTCAATGTTGGTGTAAGAAATACCGAACGTCTTGAAAAACATGGAACCATAAGTACTACTCAACCAATCTAGAGATATCTTGCAAGCTAAAATAGTAAAGTTTTTAAAGAAGCATCTATAAAGAAAACAACGACAACTTACAAATATTTGTTCCCTCCCGCACGAAACAAATATGTGTAAGGCCTCAGATAAATGCCTAGGTATTTGTGTATCTGAATACCATATTTAGTATTGTAAACGCCCTAACGCTACAAGAATATTAAGAGTTTAAAAAAAATACACTGGAATTGTAATGATGAAGCAGTATATCTTTCCATGTTATATAAATAGCTTATATGTCAAACAAGAGCATTCAACATAAATTGCGAATTGCAGACAACGGCTTATTATAATAAATCAGAACCACCTTAGGTAGTCCACCATGCTAGTGCAGATTGGTGGACTACACATACATTCAAGAAATTTTTGGAGTTTTCTTTGGTTTCCTCACAACGTTTTTCCTACACCATAACTTTCAAAAGTATAGTTTTATCGCAATTTTACTTTTTCATTGCAAACAACCACAAAACAAACTTCCAACGCTTTTTTTGCGATCAGCAGTCTCGCAAGGTATTTCTGATGATTAAAAGTTCTACTCCAAAAGACTCAAAAAAGTAAATAGCTGTCTCCAAATTGTGTACATTGCAACGGCATTAAGTATGGATTCAGTTATCACAGTTATACTTATGACATTCACAACATAAGTGAAAACATGCCTATCGGAAAGAACCGAAAAACTATAGCTGACCTATCCAATAATTGACGGCACGGTTGGCGCAGTGGCTAAGCGATTATTTTTCTACGCTTAATGTCGAGGCCTCGCAGGTTCGATTCTCGCACGAGACAAATATTTGTATGAAGTACGGATGGTTGTTTCGGGTCTTGTTGTGTGCATCTGACTTGTTTGTCAACTGTACCCACGATAGAGGAGAAATGCTGGTGTGGGCAAATATTTTTTAGAATAAAATAATTTCTTAGGGGTTGTTTATATACTTAGGAATAATTATAAATCCGAAATCAACATTTCAATCCGTAAAATTTCCTACTGATGAACAAGGGCCCGCCATAGAGTAGAGAATCTTATTAAATTAAATAATGCCCGTTTCACATATAACGGAAAAATCAATTAATCTTTATAATAAACTATTTACTAGACAAATATCAATCATTAATCATTGATTGCATAGTTTCTCCACACTTCCTTACACATGACATGACGATTGCTTTGACAGACACGCAGAATACGTGTTATTTGGGTGAAAGGAGTAATGAAACAGCGCTGCCGATATTGTCAATACTAATCCGTTGTGATATAGAAAGTATATGGGATGAAGTGAAACAATCAACCTCCTGATGGGGTGGAATAACTTTTTTTTTTTTTTTTTTTTTTTAAAAAACGTTGCCCCACACTAGGAATAATTCCTGTATCGTGGGTGCGTTTACAAACACATATATTCACATACACAAACGCCCAGCCAACTAGGTATGTATTACCAATATAAAATCCAAATCCAATATGGCGGCCATAGGGAAATTTATTTTTAAAATTTATGTTATTAATATAACTATCGGGTCCATTCGTATCAAGAGATTAAAACGAACGCAGAAAATAGAGAGCAGTGGCGATTGCTCCACCAATGCTAAGCTCTTAAATTAAAGAGAAGAAATAATTGGTATAATATTATAAAATGTTATACATATTTACTTTTTATAATTAAGAACTGGTTTTTATACACTCGCTGTTTACAATACCTATTTCCAAATTAAATAAGATATTATTTTTGGGAATATGGTCTTTATTTTCTATTAAAACATGCAACCGAATGTAATCCGAATGGAGCAAATGTGCCGAAAAAAACCAAAGATAAAGCTATATCGTTATTTAGTCTCACATCCACAATTAGTTTCTGTCTTCTCCCCGATAAACGAGCCATTTAAATTAAGACAAAGCCATAGCAATTACAGAACAGTATTATAAACACACGTAATC
The DNA here is from genome assembly GCA_947562105.1 of Shargacucullia verbasci. Classification (NCBI taxonomy): domain Eukaryota; kingdom Metazoa; phylum Arthropoda; class Insecta; order Lepidoptera; family Noctuidae; genus Shargacucullia; species Shargacucullia verbasci. The sequence continues at coordinate 5,637,949 of OX387306.1, forward strand.
GAGCAGTTCATCAGTCGCTTGCGTCATACATTTTGTCATTGAACTTGAGTGAAAGTTTTATTTTTTAACAACGTTTATCTTTTACGGTGCAATGAAAGTAGTTTACCAAAATGGATGAGACGTTTCCTGATTGCCCTTGCCATAAAAGAAAATGCTGCCAACGACTATGGCAATGGTATATCGTTACATCACATCTGTCATTGAACTTGAATTTGGAATGCGTTCGAAATTAAAATGAATGTCGTCATGTCATTTCTTTCTCTTCTATATAATCCATATTAAGTAATTATTCTTAAATTGTTCTCAATTCACGTCACAATTTATTACAAAAATAAACCTTAATTTCAAAATGTAATAAGAACCAATCTTATTTTACTGTAAAAGTATTGTGAATTTTAAAATGTATTATGTAACAAAGTTGTTCCTCATAAGATTGATCTCGACTCACATAATTGTTAATATAATTTTTTTAGCAAAGAATCTTGTACTTACACCTTCATAAATACTGAAAATCCAAACCCATTCGATTTCAAAACCGAATTTCAAATATGGAGCGTTCGAAAATGGCGCGAACGTTACATAATGGAGAGAAAGTGAGAAGTTTAAAAAGAAATTAAGTTGGATTGATGCGTCTAATATGGGCTCATTGTGGACAACGAGAGGCGATTAGGCTTTTGTACACCGTAATCGCCGTGAGTGATCAGACGGGTGTGATTAAATAAATGTGTAATATCGATAAAGCTTTCGTTACACGTATGGCTGGGAACAACAACATTAAACATGTAACACTACTCAATAAAGCCACTTTAATGAATCGAAATTTATTCAGGTAATTGGAGAAAACGAAGAGCAAAAAAAATTGATGCAAACGGACACAATTAAATTTTATAAAGGAGATCAAAAATTCTTAGATGTTGAAAGTAGGCTGAAAACGCTTTCTTCAATATTTGTCATTCTGTTTACAGTCCCAGGTACGCATAACATGCTAATGATCCACACATTTACGATAGTAACAACTTGGCACTAGGATACATGTGTAAAAAAGGCCGTCAAATAAATTAACCTATTGGAAACTTTTTGATTTAAGTGCTGAATGATGAATTATGTTAACTGTGTTTCCCTTCAAAAATAATGACTCAATTCAAGTATTACAGTTTCGTTTCGTTCCATCCTATCCAACTTTCAACCGCTATCAGTCAACCTGACGTTGGACATCGGTGTTCCGAGTACAAGTCTGACCCGTCGGACGGGATGCCTCGCCACGCGGAAACAGGTACCTACCAGAACAATTTCTTCGCAACCTTGAGTCGCGAAGAGCCGAGGACGTACACTTGTAAACATTACGACCCTGCCTTATTAATATATGGAGTTTTCATTACAGGTTACGCAAACATTTAATTTACAGGATAACATCGATTGCTTAATACATACATCCACTCGTAATCTGGTTGCCATGCAAATGTTCGTCATCACCACTTAGGAAGGAGTACCGATAAGGCTCTCGCTAATCCTGCGTATGCCTAACCGGCACACAACTTTTGCTTTACTGGATATAGGTATCTCCCTAGTTGCGCCACAACGCGGTGATTATCTTTCCGTATCCAGCCTTCCCTTTGCTTTTCTTCCTTTCTATCCTTAATGTCGAGCGACAATGCTTCTTGACGATATTTTTTTATTTTGATCGTATCTTATCGTAAGTATCCAGTTTTTAGCAGCATGAAGAGCTGTACTTGTGGTGACCCCTAAAATATAAATATTATTAGCCTGTCGGTGTTACAGACACACAACTAAACACAGGAACACATGGTACTCTTTCCTTCAACCTTATACGAGTTTTCCAGTGGCCCTTGATGTTCTTGAAGGCAATATGACTAGTACTCTCAGAGTTCATCGATTTCGAAATGATTACACAAAGAGCATATCTTTTATAAGCTAGTGAGTGCAATTTTACACTTATTGTCTCGATGTGGGTCGAACTCTAATAACAAAATATGAGGAAGATCTTTTAATATTAAGATAGATTCTTAAGGACAAAGTGAAGGTACAGTATAACTGTTCAATATTAAAATAAATCAAATATTATCATTGGCCTTGCCTGCCAACCTATTGTTACAGGCACCTTTATTTGTAGCGCATTGCGATAGTCATAGAATTATTATATTATGGCAACACTAAATCAATATTTGTTGACCGACACGGCTTGCGTCACCTATAAAACACGCGATACAAACAATACCTTGGTTTAGACTTTGTTCTACATTGTTATCACATAACTTTTAGGGACCAAATGGAACAATGTATTCAGAATTCATAACATATTGTAAGATTAATCTTAATTTAAAGAGGGACTGAGTTTCATGCCCCTTCAACTAGCGTTTGACTATCTAGAATCTAGATGATGCCTCTCTGGTTCACATGAATCAGTTCTCAATGGGATCTGTACCTGTATTTCACAGGGGGTGGTGGTACTGTAGTTCTTTTTAAATAGCTGTGTGTTTTTGCTGACTCGGCGTTCGCACCCAAATACCGAATGAACTTTTACAATAGTTGCACTAGCTAATTTCTTTCTGAAGAGGCCAATGCTCAGACGTCGTGCATTATACGTGGAACAGATTGTCGACTAAAATAAAATTGTTACTACATATTCCGCGCGAATTAATTCGAAAAAATACTCTAATTACAATGTAAAACATTCTTAATGATAACTCTCTGGTATATTAATATGAATTGTTTTCATGCAGCCACTGTTATGCATATCTGCGGCCACGTGTTAGCATGTGCTAGTTGATCAGATTGTATGCATCGCTAAACGAAAACAAACTGTAATTTATTAAAATATAAGTGTTGCCACGTGAATCACATCGCATCTGCATGTGAATTGTGATTGTCGTAAGAGTAGGAAATGGACAGGTTTTAGTACAGCATTCTAGTCTGTTAATCGAAATAATTTGGCAACTTGTAGTCAAAATTACATATTTTATCGTCTAAAATTGTTGAACATTGGTAGCATTTAGTCTTATTAAATAGTCAGTTAAAAATCTTCGGTGTAGTCATTAATAACAGCTGACAAAAGACAATAGACGTGATATTCGTCTTGCGAACTAATTGTATACGGCAGCCATAACTTAAGTCATACGAACAGACAATGTTAAGAAATTTTATTACAATTTAAATATTTTCCATGGTTTTCATATTTTTTATATCAATAACCATTTGTTTGGGCGTTTGAGGTAACCTTGCAAACTAGGTACTAAACCGATGAAATTCTTTCTCTCGGTATTAAAGATAGTCCCTGTCAAAAATCAAAAACACAGGTTACTTATCTATGACTTCAGAATTTATCAATTAGAAATAGCCTCGCAGTTCTGAATTTTCCAATTCATATACGAATCAGTATTCAGTTAACAGTGAAGGAAAACATCGTGGGGAAACCTGAACACCGAGAAGCCTTCAAAATGTTATCGATGTTACATATACGAGTAGTCCGACAGTCAGTTATCATTCTAAAAAGACTTTCCATGCCCAGGAGTGGTACAGTAATAGCCTGAATTTAGTATTTATTATTACAACTGAACTCATGGTTTCGTTTGATCCAGAAGGTGGCTACCACAACTGTGCTAAAATCCGCGCATGGCAATGAGGGTAAACGGTTGTTTCCTTTCTCGCAATAGCTGGAGAATCACAATCTAAAAATAATGTATACGGTAAACTGTGACTAGCGTAAAATATCCTCTATTAAGGATTATACACATCTTGCGAATGTTAAGAAGGTCGTGAAATCTCCGTTAGTAGTGATACAGTGGCCATACTAACTATTCTCATTCATAACACGAAGCTTATGAAATAATCATTGCGTACAGTTGAGGCGTGCAAAATATGGCTAGAAGTTGAAAGTTGTCGAGCTTATAGCATTAAAGTTGTAATTCAGTTTTAGGATCAAAGGCTTATTTTCACCGTTATGTGGCGGAAAAGATTACACGTAATGTAAAAGTGAGAGATCTTATAGAACTACAATGAAGAAACACCAGCACAAATCAAGTTTTGCACACGTTTCATAAATAGTAATGGATTCTTTGGACTCATGAGGCTCTAGTGTAAGTTCGTTTAACAAACGAAATGAAAACGTTCTTCGTCGCGTTTATCACGCTCTGTGTGCCGATTCGCCAACTCCGAACTCTTCACCAATTGCAGCACCGAACGCGGTAAATGTGAGAATAAACTGCAGAACTCATAACCAATCGACACAATACGCAACGAACCGCGTTTTCGTAAATATATATTTTTTAACTTACCCTAGATACACTGGGGTCTAGTTTTAAGGTTTTTAGAAGTTTCTAAAACGTTTGCAGTCATAGCCCAGATCATAATTCAGTCCGATAAATTGCGACTGACCAACCGCTTTCATTTGGCAGTTGCGACTAAATTACGCTCGGATGACATCACTTCACTGCCTTTGATCATAAGTATAACAAAATGTTTAGCTCATATTATCGATTAAGTTACAAATTAAGTAATATCAGTTTCAGGGGTGGTGATAAAATGATCACTGGAATCGATTTCTAATCATTTCAACACGATTACTTGACATGCGACTGTCAATGTCTGTCAATGAATGAACAGCGCCCATATATCCTAATTGAACAATAGATAAGTAGAGTAGCAGTTCAGTGAATGTAATCGATATTTTTTAAATCAAATTCCAGAATTCTTTATATACGAATTTTACAATAGACCACAGCATTAGCATTTAGGTACATCTTCTGTCGATTCAGCATGACTATCACATGGAAATTTCTAACACAGAGAAAAACTTTTTAAAGCTTTACCATAGTACATAGTGTACAATACAATGAATAAAAAAGGGGTTCTATACATAAACCGAGGGATAAAAATACCGGTACCTATACCTTAATGAATATGGGTTTTCTTTGATCCATCACTGCCTTGCCATGCTAGGGTTGCCCCTGTCAAAAAAGCGTGTGTGTGCGAATGCGGAAGTGACACACATGTATCTAACCGCGTCGTAACAAAAATGTCATTTTTTCTTGGTCCTTCCGTACCTATTATAATCGTGAAAAAATTGGATCTAGGTATCACCTTTTTGAGCAATAGGTAACATTAGGTTCTGTAGCCTTACCTCTTATAACTGCTTTCCGTTCCCGAGTTAAATATGTATACATAAAATTCACACAACGTATACATTATCGTGTCTCGCAGTGTACCGGGATATAAGAATCGTGGAATAACAAGTGAAATAAGGTAATAGGTATTGAATAATGTAAACTTGCGTAGTGTGTGGCGCAAGCGCAACTTAACGTATTATATCGCTCTCACGGTTACTAGTCCACTAGACGTGCTAAGTAATAAAGTCAAACCCTGGGAATGATTTGGAGGCCAACTTTACAGTATTTTATATCTTTGAAAAACTTCCAAGTGTTATTATTATAGGCTAAATTTTAAAATGGCTCATGATAATAGCTGTTTCATTGGTCCAGTGCAGTGGTCGCAAGCGATGCTGCTATACGTGAGGCCCTGAGTTTGTTTCCCAGGCCCATCAAAGTTAAAATATTATTGGGTTTATCTATGTTAAATCCTCAGGAGTCTGTATGTTAAATACGCAGCCAGGAGTTTGGAATTGTGTTTGGTATATTATAAGCTCATCCTCTTATGATGACAATACGATTGAATTATCAACTGCGACCCTAGAGGGCGTGGTGGTCGATATGTCATTGAACTTGAACTTCATACAATTAGGGTGGCTCTCGCACGACACAATGATGTTCCGCTAGGCACCTCTATAGATGCGATCGATACACAAGATCGTACTTTAACACGCTTTATAAGTATTGTGCTAGTGTAAGTTAAACACGGTTATAATTATGCATTCATATTGCTTGCGTGTTTTGTTTGATCCAGGTGTGGGGGAACGAGGTATGAAGTTCCTCCATTGAAAAGGGAGGATCCTCCAACCAGGCAAGGTGGTTAGCCGGGCGGGCCGAAGCCCAACGATGAATGTTGGACATTCTTATATGTGTTAGAATCGTTGTAAACTTTCATAGTGCGATTCAGGGTTTGTAGTTGTAGCTTCACTTCAATAAATAGCGCTTTACTGTTTGTCATGTTGCGAGTAGCAGTCGCTACACAAGTAACGAAACACCTCCAATTAGTGTAGAGGGTTGTCACCGTAATGAGTTCGGCCATTAAATTGATAATTTGGCAGACGAGTTGGTAAAGGTAACGAGGCTCCACGCGATGACAAGGGATCGAAATACGACTCGGCATAGTTTTAAAATAATAATTTATACCGGTTTATTACCAGCCATCTGGCCTCATTAGTCTAGTGGCCGCAATCGCGACTACTGAGCGTGAGCTCCTGGGTTCGGTTTCGAGTCAAGCAAAGTGTTATTCAGTTTTTCTAAACGGATATTCTCAGTAGCAGCACGGAGTCTGGAACTGTGCCCGGCAGATGATAATAGGCTCGCCCCTATTTCTTATTATCTATTACTATTACTACCCAGCAAAAGTTCTTTATAAAGGCATTGTAAATGTGATGTAAATAAATACAAACATGGGGCCTAAAATGCCATGTTGATATTGAGCATTTAGGATTCTCCATGGTAACCGTCAAATATTTCCTATTCGAGTATGTGAACCTTACGCAAATAATTTTATGATTCGCCAAATATGGATATTTTGATATTAATAACTGGACAGTACCACTTTAGGAAAATCATAATAATTATAATATAATTCTTCTAAAGCGGCCTTTTTAGATGCCCAAATAGGTTAAGTCGTTATATTTGGCAGCAATAAACGTCATAAGGCTGGGAATTTGACGACACGCTTGGCGCAGTGGCTAAGCGATTAGCTTTCTGCGCTACGTGTCGCGGGTTCGATCCCCGCATGGAACAAATATTTGTATGATCTACAGATAGTTGTTTCGGGTCTAGTTGTCTGTGCATGTGACATGTATGTTTGTAAACTGTACCCACGATTCAGGAGAAATCATAGAGTGGGGCAACGTTTTTTAAAAAAAAGAACCGGGAAAGAGAATTTAGCGTTCAAGTATTTATCTTATTTGGATAAATAAATTAAGGAATGCAATCCTAATAATATTATAAATGTGAAATTTTGTGAGGATGGATGGTTTGATGGATATTTGTTACTCAAGCACGCCAGAACAGCTGAACGGATCTGGATGAAATTTGATAAAGAGATAGATTATAGTCTGGAATAGCACATATACTACTTTTTATCCCGGAAAAATGTAAGGGTTCGTAAACCACGCGGGCGAAGCCGCAGGCGGAAGTTAGTTTATGATATTTCACATTTCATCTGCATATGGCAGCATTTTGTATTCTGTATGAAGTGTAAACGAAAACTGCGCAAAGATAACAGTAAACAAAACTAACCAAAATCTCATAGTGGACACAGATTGTTTAGTTAGATGTTCAACAAAAATACCTACTCTGTGAATCTTGTCACTCAACAATATTCATTAACCCTTAATATGGCAAGAGAAAAATATATGAAAAAAAATGCACGTTCTTCCTCATTGAAATTAAAAAAATATATAGATAAAAAAATTGCTGTATATTTTTTTCAATGTTGATGTTCAGTATATTGCACACTATCGAATTAAGGGTTAAACCTCACGAAAAATTGACTTGGAGAAAAATAGGGAAGTGCGGTTGGCACTTCCCTATTTTTCTCCAAGTCAATCTCTCCAGTTCCTCCAATTTCTCCAGTTCCTTATATGAATCAGAAGCATTTGATTACAATTTAAGTAGACCATTGACCCTCTCATTCACAACTCATTTGAAGCTATCATTAATGTTATTAACAGTTAGTTAGGGCGCGCGAATCAGCCGTGTGTTTATTTTACACCACAAATAGCTTCGTATGCCACTGTCTTCAGGAACTGGGGGCAAAGTCCGACAATAAATAGACACGGGTTAATATTCTACCTTGTTTGGACACTAATGCGGTACCAAAGTACCTACGTCGAGAATGTTGAGTCTGATTTGGTTTACGGATGCAGACATTTTAGTTGAAGCGTAACTTTTTAGAAGATAACAGCATCACGCCTATATTCACAAGGGTTAGTCAGAGTTAGAGGTGGACTTGACGCTAATAATTTTCGAAAAGACATGTGCGCTTACGACTTCTAGACATTACGTTATATTCCACAGCGGATCTTGACAAGGTTTTCCATTTTTGTGCTGTCCGATGAGGAACGTTGTATGTAATGTATGTATGTACAATTGTATATGTAACTGATGCCACATTACATTTCAACAGACGTTTTATACAGTGTCTCTTTTGATGATGATAATGACGGGGTCACCAAAGACTTAAACACATACTTAGCAAAATAGCGAGTCATAAATCATAATAGGTACACGAGAAATGCCCAGTAAAAAGCATAACATAACTGCATAAGTATAATATATATAATAGATATAATATATAATAGAATTCATAAATTCATCAAATATAACAATACTCTTACTAGTGCCACTTGCCAGTCATAAAAATGAAAATATGGTTTTGAGCAAACACACGTCGCAACGCAATAAAACGAAAATCGATCCGTTTCCCACGAATGCATGGAGCACAGGATTACAACATGCCAGACTAAAATCAACCTTATTCCTTAACAGAAGGCTATAAAATAAGCCCGCAGCGTAGACCAGCGTTAACTCCGAAACAATGCACGCTTACAACGAAACCTATTTTGAGAGTACCATACATGTAGATCCCTTGAAGTTCAATACTACAATTTAACACAGATTCTTATTATACTGGTTACTATTATAAGAGACCTTTTCGAAACTTTACCAAGTTCTGCATAATTTGTATAGTGTACACGTTTTTTAGTCTGTGGTCTTTAGGTTGGGTTGAATAGAGCTTTATTCCGCAAAAGTATGGACCGTCAAACGCAGAGATATTTTTGTTTGGAACAAATTACGTTTGGTTTCCCCTGAGTAATACGCTATTCTGCGCGCCTAACAGGGGGTGTTTAGTTATAAATCAATCCTGCCACCAAACTAATGTATTTGGCGTACGTTTCATTTTGTCCAGCATGTTTTCATTAGGTTTTAAGAGGGTGAGAGTAGTTTTTGTTCTCGGTAATATCATCGGCAATGGACAATTTTGGTGGAATATATTAACCAAACTTACTCACATACATTTGTATTGCTATTGTTACAGGTACAATAGCAATACTTATTGCAGTTATTATTTCAATTACATACATACTTAAAGTCAAAGTAATTACAAATCAAATTAAATAACAGGGTAAATTTTATACGGTATAACTTTAAAACAAAATAAAAACGCACTGCAAAGACTAAAGTTATGATTAAGCAACAAATAAACTTAACACTTTCTGAAAGCGGTGCCCAAGTTAAATGTAAAGAAGAATAGTCGGTTACCCAGACGTCTGCTACACGAGTCTTCTGTAGAATTCAAATTACTTTTTAAAGCGCATTCATTTGGACGTCGCTTATTTCAATTAATAGCTTGGAATGTCTCTAATAACACATGCCATGTCACAAATCCCTTCACCATCATAGCATCCATAGAATCAATGATTATGAAGTCCCATACAATCTTAGGAATGTGTGAAACGGATATTACGGCCCGTAAGACTGTAAAGTTGTACCATTACGCTTACAAACCTGCAAGGGTGGCTCGGCTATCGACCCGACCTATCCCAATCTGCAGACACGCCCGGCCAAGGGTGACAGACAAAGAAAACGCGGAACAAAAAGGATGAAGCAATCATCAGCCTGTTTTTAATAGTATGACGAAAATTATCTCTACCGGGCGAAATACTGATTATGTCATAAGACGGTACCTAAATACCTAAATCGATCCGTAAGATGGCAGATAGATTCAATAACTCTATCGATATTTTATAAACGATACGTCGCCTCGTTGTATGAAATAGCCATATCCGACGCTATACAATCCAATGTTCTACAAAGCACTTGAAAAAATAAAATCACAAATGAAATAGCTAATTTTCTAATTCGATATCTAGCTTTTCAGAGGCGTGCCATGCCGTGTAGCAGTTTTTTTTTGCTAATATTATTGATGTCAGTCTCGCAAAGGAAGGTGTCCCTTCACCAAACACGTGGCAGCCCTGTTTCTAATCTTTCCACACCCTAGATAATAAAATTCGCCCTTATGTAACTGCAGTCCCGTTTTCCCGTTCTGTGTTATTAACAAACCCGCATTACGACGACCTTTACTAATCCCAGACAGTGTTGAACGTCAATTATGTGAGATAAGGTACCAGTAAAAAGTATTTAAACGACAAAATTACATGAGTTGTTATATCGATAGCTGCTGATTATGTTTGGTTTCTATTCAATGCTACGTGTTGGTTTAATCCGCTTCTTGGGGTCCTGCTTCCATTTTAAACAGATACAACTGCCAACAGAAAAACGAATTCAAAAATTATAATATATTAAAATAAACGAAATATACTAAATTAATATTATTCTAAACCTTGGCCTTCCGCCAAAGTTAGCAAAATCTTTACTTTCGACAGTTTACTCTGGCCACTTTAAAATTGACCTCCGACCTGCCCTCTCTTCCCTCTAAAATATACCGAAATGAAACTGCAGTGAGGTCATTTTATGCCGGTGCGTTAATATATAAAACGTATGAGAATCGCCTCCCTGTCTAGACGTACGTCTGCGTTCCCGCGCATGCGTGCTGCAATAAACCATTTTGTTTACATTATAATGAAATTTGATGCATAGCAAATTGAGCAATAAAATTGAATGGTAGCACGTTTGACTATAATATGCCTAGAACTGATTATGTAACATGTAGTTTACCTACACAACAACGGTGGGCCAGAAAGAAGACGACAACCGTCAAACTCCAAGCAAAAAAAAAAGTTGATATATATTTTTACTTATAAATTCGTTAAGTTGATAATCCAAAATATAAAAAATTGCCAAAGGACTTAATTCACTGTAATTAGATTTTAGACAAATTCTGTAATGGATAATTGCTCTAACTCACTTTTACTTCACCTTATAAATATATTGGGATCGATCTGATATAACCACAAGAGTGTACACTTTTATGTATACACTTTCGTATTTAAAAGATGTAAAAATTAGAAATACAGGAAAAAGTAAACCAACACTACGCATCAAAATATTCATCCGCAGAGCTGTCAACCGGTAACATGCCTACAATACTGGCAGCATTGCCACGCTGGATGATAATATTAATTCTGTGGCCAAATAATAGGCCAGCTCTCTGGTTACAACTCACGTGTAGAGTGGACTAATTTCACTAACTTTCGTATTTTCGTGATCATAATTCCTATATAACAATTTATTTCATTTATGAAATCGCATACATTCATAACTGACTCCAAAAAAAGGAGGAGCTTCTATGTTCGGCAGTATGTATTTTTTTTCCTATATAGGTAACCATATATTTTAGTAGCGGGTGGTCGCGCGTTTTCCCTACTTGCGATCTTTCTGTGGCCAACGTGTAGCCTTCTGCATTTTGTGAATTATTTAATTTCTGTTACAATTCAGTTGCAAAATTGTAGCGGTGTTGTTTAGATTCGAGTCATGACTAGAGAAGTTACGCACACAATCTTCGGAATCCTGAGTAAGCGAGTAAATCTTGCGCCTGACCGGATTTTTTATTTCCAGACTTGTTGGTCTCCTCACGTGTTTTAAGCTTGGAAGAGCGATTGTAATAATTATTAATTTGTTACAGGTATAGTTTATGCTTGACACGTGTTTGAAATATTACTTCAAAGATAAAACTAACCACACGTGCATATTGCGTTACCAACTGACTCATGGTTTCGTCGAGTATTTCGCAAAACAGGAGTCGCAAAGTTATTATTAATTTGGAGCTTTATTAGATGCAACTACATAACATTACATCTCGTCATTGATAGCGAATCACAGACGAAGAACGACAAAACAAAAGACGACAATTTATAAATTATAACAATAATAAATGAATGAATAAATATGACAATAAATGAATGCTCTAAGCAATTATTTAGGTACCGACTTGAAACAAGCATGAAACACGATCGTAGAACGTTGCAAAATAGGTATATAATATAGGTATATTAACAAAAAGTAATAACTATAGAATCTGAAACCTTTGTTAATTATTCGTAGCTGAGTTCATCCCTTGAAGTGTTATTTTAATACTCGCAATTGTTTCGATAGTGATACAATGATGTTTGCAAACTGGCAGCGCAAACTAGAGTCTAGAGTGTGTCTAGTACCTAGCTCATGAAATTACGCTCGAAACAAGACGTTTGAATGATATACGACAATAATATTAGGCTCTTTTGATATCAAACCTTCATCGTGTTAAAGGCGCTAACTGTCGAATTTTAAATTAATCGAACATCCGGTGGAACGGGTGTGTTCCAAGGAAGTGCACTCCATTAATTCAGCTGCCGTACAATGGCGGCACTGATTCCCTCCGCCTTGAGACACTGATGTGACAACCACAATGGAGTTGATTAAGAAGTTTTCTTTGTGTCTTTATCATAAACAGGTAGTGTTATTCAAGAAAATGTTCCGGCGCTTTTTATCTGTTTAACACATTCCTGTGAGAGAGATAAGCACAATTACCCACCAACATGTGTTTGTAGTCTGTTAGTCAATGTAAGTACGGTGAACACACAATCATTAATTAACTATAGAATATTATTGTGGATATTTTTCTGAGAATAGTGGCTACTTTGAATATCATCGTTGAACCGTTGAACATCTTGCGTGACTGGTGAGTCATCGATTCAGTGGCCTTCTTATAGCAGTTATACTATCTAATATCTACTGGGTTGCGTGCAACGTTTACGTAGAGCAGTTATTCTAGATTTAGCAGTAGGTATTGGAGCATTTCATTCATACATTTACTTAGTAAAACGTTTAGTTGTACGGTACACACTAAATATAATGCTTTGAGCACAGAAATATCTAAGACACATACCAAGATATATCTATATATTTACATAAAATATAAGAAGTAATTATCGACCTAAGTATAATAAACGATAACTAGGTACCTACATACGCTTCGAATTCAGAATAGCCTCCTTTCTGAAGTCGGCTAAAAAGCAAAATACGACTCACTCACTGACTAACACAAATCCAAAGTTTGTATGAAAGATCTTTCTATTTGGACGGAGTGTCGGGAGAACAACAACTATACTTACCTTATTTAGATTTATCTACCGGATCGATGAATGGTGGGCTAAGAATTTGATTATAATCAATCAAATTGCGGAAAGCATCGTGAGGAAACCAACTCACTTGAGAGGGCTGTTCTTAATGATGTGTCGTGTACAGTGGCGGTCCGAGTCCGGCGGTCCCAAATCATACAAAATAGACAATTTACGAAATTTAAATATTACTGTTAATGTGACCAAAGTGTTTGGCTGCGACCGCGCCTGATTGTGTAGTCCTACAAGCCACACCAGCTAGGAAACTGTAGAGGACTAAGGCCTTAAACCTTCTTATTCTAAGAGGGCCGTACCCAACAGTGGGACAGCACCCACTGTTGGGCACGGCCCTCCCACGGCACACCTAATGGGCTGAATTAAATAAGACGCAAAGAATAATCTTACTAGAATATACTTATTCACATCAAACGAACGATTGACGGCTAATAGAAAATGACTCGCGTGCCAAGGGTCCGTACATTATTTAGCTCTCCATCGGGTAAAATTGGCTTCAGCGGGGGCGGGAATCATATCATTAATATTTTCTAGTAACGCCATCTTGTTACAAAATTGGAATTAATACAGGCATTAAAACCAGATAAGTTCTGCTAATTAGTCAAAAACTATAACATATTTTTCAATATAAACACACAAATCCTTAGATACCGTTCCAAAGGCCTACTAACTCTTCTCATTCAAGAAGCCCGTCTCAAGACTTTCAAGCAGCGACATAAAAAAATGCGCTGAATAGGTTCATAATATTATAAATCTGTGCTATTACTAGGTATTATTCTGTGGTTATGAATGAAGTACCTGTCTAATTAATAGCAGCAGGTTTAGTAAAAAGAGCGTAAAAATAATACCTACCTTTAAATGAGAAATCTATTGAGGTTTTCGACAATATATTATAGATTTCTGTAAGTAACTAATAATTTGATTACCAACCTGCTTATCGAATACCTACCTACCCATTTTCAATGAAGGTTTAGAATGATTGATCAGGTTGTAGTTTATACCGCTTAACATAATGCAAGCCGCACGCCATAAGTGGAAATGCTGAGTAAAACCTGTCCCTCCCTTCCCGCCTCGGGAAATTCTTGACAGTTTCGAGTTTCGAACATTGCGAAAAAAGTTTTATTTTGATTTTTTTACACGTGTATCAAAAGTAGGGCACTGTTTCTTTGTTCAGTTCATTCGTCAGATGAATGAAAGTAAAAAAAAAACGTTACTTGAACAATCGACTAATAGGTATATTGATTCATTATTATTAATTCTTATTTTACTCACCAAAAAAGTCCTCCCAAGTCATAGAATGATCAGAATCCGCGTTCGCACCGTCCATCTTCAAACACAGTTTTTAAACTACGCTAACTTAAAAAATATCCTAAGCGTGCAACGAACAAGTAATAAAAACACAAAATCATTTTATTTCTATGTCACCAAACACAACTGATTACATTTTTTGTTTGTTAGTAAACAAAAAGACATCACGTTCGATTCTCTCGCGGACGGGCCAACAACACGTACGGCCTCGCGCTCGTCAGCCAACTCGTGAATGGAAAACGAATGGTAGACGTACGAGGTACGATAAGTACGGACGAACCGAAGTAGAAGAGTACTAACTATGAATAAATACGAGTTTGTTTGCTGTTTCATTTTGTCCTGCCCACAAGCCGGACAACGGGGTTGCCAACTCTTAAAAAAATATAACCCTAAACCTAAATAATTTAAAATGAGATTATGTTTACGTAATCTAATTTTACAGACCTTAAGTGAAGAACGAACGAACCGAAAGAACTGAATAATTTTCTTATGTATAATAATATGTAGAATATGTAGAATAATATTCTTATATCTTAATATGATTAGTAAAAATTTACTGCGTGTGTTGATCTGTTACAGAGATGGATATTGATTGATTAGTCGATGCTGGATTCAATTAACTATCCACGTCTTAATGTAAACGGGAACCATATTATCGACGCAACTTCCCTCGCCTGCCATCACGCTATCTTAAAGGCTTGTCCTATTTTACCAGGAATTGCCGCAGCGCAGCACAACGCGGTCTAGCGCCTTACATATAACGTACTGCGCCTACGGAGCTGCTCAGACAGGACAATAGGTTAAGACTTACCAAATAGTCCGTATACTGAACCTGTAATAAATCGACTAACTTTACTTTCTAGAAAAACCTTCCTACTCTATTGACACAAACAATATGGCGGAATTTTAATCAGTTGTTGTATCCTACAAATTTAGTTTTGTAACTGCAGTAATAATTGAATTCTTTAATCCGTACTGTGTACAGTACACAGTTAATTTCAATTATTGAATTTTGTACTTATAAACCCATGAATTACCATCCACTTTTGTCTTCTGTGATATGAAAATGTAAGTTCACGTAAAAGTAAAAATAACGGACAATATAATTTTATCGGCACATTGTCGGGCACGTTGGAGTTTATTAGATTAGTCAGAACAACTTGTTATAATCATGCTTTTATTTTTAGCTGAACACTCGCGTCCGTGGTCGTTAGAATTTAACAGCAAAAACATCGTTGAAGTATCTATCTAGATTACAAATATCTGGATGTTATCGCTATGCCGCGGCGAGGTACAGACCTAGTGCAGCTACCACTGCCTCCTAAAAAGAAAACAAAGACTATTGAAGAGCCCCCGAGCCTAGATGTCAGCTTCTGTGATGATGAAGCTTTGCCCCCTGGCATAGTGTTTACTGATGTTTTACAAAAGAAATGGCGAATTGGGAAGCCAATTGGTATGTTCAACTGGCAGAACAGTGTATTTTCCTACATAACTTATCACGATATTTGACCTTCTCTCTTTCCCTTGTATATTTGTATCATTATAACATAAACTAGTTATTATTATTATCAGCCTTTGCTGTGACTCTCTTAAAAGCCTAAACTATGACTTAAAACCATTGTTCTTTTAGTATCTACTTTGCTAAATACCTGGATATTCTGATTTGAAATGCACCATAATTATTATTTTATTTTGATAATAGGCAGAGGCAGTTTTGGCAGGATCTACTTGGCATCAGATGATGTTGACACGGAAGTAACAAAGTTGAATGCGAGATATGTAGTCAAAATAGAACCTCATACAAATGGACCTTTGTTTGTGGAGATCCACTGTCTCATTAGAACTGCACAGTCATCACAAGGTATGTGTATCATATAATTTTTGTCTTGTAATTATCAGATTCTTGTATTGACATAAATTCAAGTTTTACATAACCACAATGTCTTATCAAACAACAAAACTCATTAAAAAAAACTATGTGAAGTTTCATCTCTGAAGAATGATATAATTATGAAAATAATTTATGAATAAAATGTTGTTATGTTTTATCCACAGTCAAAGCATGGAAACTCCAAAACAAACAAAAACGCATAGGCATGCCTGTTTATATAGCTAGCGGATCATTCACTGATGAGAGCACAGGCACCAAATATAGGTTTCTCGTGCTGCCACGCTATGATATTGACTTACAAAAAATCTTTGCTAGAACTAAAGTTTTGGACCTCAAAAATGTTTTGATACTAGCCATACAAATATTAGATGTGCTGGAGTATCTACATAATGCAGGTTACACTCATTCTGATATAAAAAGCTCTAATTTAATGCTTGGTTTTGATGGCTCCAGAGCTGGTAAGTTGCCCGGGGTAAAACTAACTCCATCATTCCAGAAAGATACTAAAGAAGTAGCTGTGTTATCAGGAAAACATAGAAGGGCAAAGTCTACTAAATCTAGAACATCAAATTACTATGATGATGAAGATTTTGTTATCAAAGACTATAAAAGTCCTAGTAATTCTGAGGATAACAATGATAATGATAAAAGACTGGCAAATGTTAAAAACAAGTTAAGAAAAATCCTCTCTGACAGGGATAGCAGGACATTACATAGACATCATGCATTTAATCTAAGACAGCTGTCTAATTATGTAAACTATGAAGATATGAATAGTTCTGTATGCTCTGATCAGTCCTATCAAAAACTTCTGGATGATTTTGGTGGCAAAAACTTAATTCGTACCACAAAGGATTTCCAGGAAGATACTAGAAAAAGAAATGCTAGGGAGAAGAGAGAACCTGAAGTACTAGATGAATTATATCAAGAAGCTGTTTTGTCACAGTCTAATGGACAAATCTATTTGTTAGATTATGGATTGGCTTCAAAGTTCTTGGACTCTGATGGTAAACATAAAGATTTTGGTATGGATGCCAGAAAGGCTCATGATGGAACCCTCGAATATAGTTCAAGAGATTCTCATATTGGAGCACACTCTAGGAGGTCAGATTTAGAAACTCTTGGCTACAACTTACTGGATTGGCTAACTGGAAGGCTACCCTGGAAGACCACAGAAGTACTTGCTGAACCTGACTTAGTCCATGCTTTGAAGAAAAACTTCATGAGTGATATCAAGTTGCTACTGAAAACATGTTTTAGAACTGAATTCTACCCTCAATTCATGGAGAAATACCTTCAGTACATCACAAGCTTGGACTTTACAGAGAAACCTGACTATGATTACTGCAGAAGTTTGTTTAAAAGTGAATTGTTGAAAAATGGTTTCCCCAGTGATAAAGAGATATCATTGAACTTTATGGAACCACCAATGTCTTCTATCAGTCGCAACAAACTAAGCTACTCAAAAAGATTTGGAAGAAAGAACACTCCACCAAACTTTCTAGCAAGAAATGGAATTAAAAAGGCATATGAGAGAGAAAATGTGTGTTCCCTAGAAAATGACTTAAAACTAGAACTTCTGAAGCAATCACTGAACACTTCCAGCGACGGAGTTCGTAAGCCGTGCGCTTCTAGAAACTTTTTCGTATCAGACGCCGATTTAGTGGCCCGACTGAAAAAATCTCTAATGCCGCATGATATATTTGGCAAGAAACTGTCACCCAAAAATTTACGTTCGAAAAAGAAGGTAATGACGAAAAAACGCAGGGGTGTCAGAACTCACAGGAATAGTATCGGCAAATTTGGCAACTTCATGGGATCAGCGCGTCAGTTTACTTGGGCTGAAATTTTGGCAGGCAACCCTGAAGATATAATTCGCAAGGAACGCAACACTACTGCACCAAACACAGAATATATGGATGATGAAACCTGCAAGTATAGGATCAGAAAGTTATCAAATGCTTCTGACAACAGTGACTCACATCTACAATCACCGTTGATGCAAAAAGACTACTTACTTAATATGAACCCTACATACGCTATGAAGGAAGTAATTGCCTCATTTAAAAGAAAGGTTTCTGGGAAACCAAAGGAGGCAGAAGAACCAATCAAAGGTTTAGAAGGCTACACCCCAGCTATGATCAAGGTGTATAGAATGAAAGAAAAAAGAGAGGCAAAGGAGAAACTAGATGCTTTGAAACAGCTATCATTGGCTAAGAAAGAAACGGTCCCAGTCCAACCAAGGTGTACAAGGTCTATGAGAAGTAAATGTGCACCAGAAGCCAGTTCCAGGGTGACACGACAAAAAGGCAGTGTAGACGGTAATAAAACTGTGGTAGTTGATACAGAAGTAATTCCTAAGTGTACTAGTAGAACAAAATCTAAGAGCAATAAGAAAGTTGCTAGTAAGAAACCAGAAAACAATGTAAAAATTACTGAAAATGACAAACCTGCACCTAAAGAGACAAAAAGTAAGTTTTAATTATAGTATTATTGTACATAATCACCAGGAAAACAAATGCATAATAACTTGCACTTGTTGTATTTATTTGACTGAGAGAAAGTATACTTACTACCTGAATATTTTGTGGTGAATTCCAGGCAATCTAGGCATTATACACAAGTTGCATGTAGTGCTCAAAATATACTGCTTTTTTCTTTCAGAAACATCGCCAAGGTCCAAGACTATCGCAGTCGTCAATAACAGAAGGCGGTTGAGAAGTAGTAAGCGCAAGAAATAAATCAACATGTTTAAATGTACTGTCTATCAGGCGCGAGCAGCCTTCTACAGACCAACCGAATTGTTTAAGTGAAAATTTAAAGGCGCAGAATAGCTACGAGATACAGCCCGATCTGTCAAAAATTTGACCATAGCATAGCTTGCTCATGTCCGGTCTAGAGTGTAAGATGATGAATGTATATGTTGATTTTCAAATTGATAGGTTAAGTTCTAATGTAGGTACAGTCTTAATCATTTTTTACTGTAAAATCATTTACAGATATTATTGTAAAATAATATCAGTATGATTGTGTTAAATTTATCAATAAGATTATCGGTGTAATCTATACCCACCATATTTTTAATTTGCATAATAAAAATTATTGACTTATGAATGATGGAAACAAAAAACTGTGATTTTAATAATTTGTGTGAGTAAGTAAAATACTGTTGAGATTTATAATAGCCAGTTCGACTGCGATCATTGATAATGTGGGCTTTATTTGAATATTCTTTTTGCATTTAGTAAAATAATTGGGTCTCTTTAATACTTATGGAAATAGTTTAGCCATTTCCATATTTTTTGGCTTATGACACGTTGCCTTTGTGTAATTCCTCTTAGATCAATAAAATAATTTTGTTTAATACTATCTTTTTATTCTGAACCTATAAACCTATCATAAAAATTCGTACGTAATTTAATGTAAGAAAGTGCGGTGTTAAAATTCAGTATGAAGTGATTATATTGTAATGAAAATGACTGCTTACAGCACTAATTTCATTTCGGCACCAGATTTGTAAGGAGCTATTTTTTTAAAGTTTAATATCTTATTAAAAAATAAAATTAAAAGTTCTTTAACCACATAACAAAACTTCGTTACGAAAACCAATTGCTAAATATGTCTGATACGCGAAGTCGAGTAGGTATCGATACGGCGAGCCGAGCGCATCGAGTATTTACAAGTACCTAGTGTATAAAATCTGCCTAGTATTTGGTTGAAGTACCGACTAGTATCGAGTTATGACAGATAAAGATAGAAAGACTACGGAATAGTGTCGTTAAAAAAGGACAGAATATATACTTGCACAACACGAGTACGCGTCATGTTACGTTTAAGTACATGAATGATTTAGGTAAACACGAGTGAGCGGCAAAGCAGACTACGGCAATCAAATACTATCTCGCTTCGCTGCTGGTACTTCAATTCGAGCGGGTGTCGTGCGCTGCGTAGGCACAGTGATACCAGGTAGATCGAGTATTTTAAATGCTGGAATAGGTGCAAGCTAGTCTCGTTAAATACCTAGTCCCTCGATCTGTTCTACTATATACGCTTCATCTCTATCAAATACTTTGAAGACTGGTTTTTGCAACGAAGACTGTTTTGACTGAAGACGTAAAACGGTTCCAGCGTCGTTGAACAGTAAACGGTGTTTGGGCTTCACCTTTCTTCAAATGAAACTCCAGGATTGAAATTTGTTCGGTTTAATATGTTTTTAAACGGATGTACAATAAAACTTATGGGACCAATGTTCGCGTAGTGTGAGAATGAATAAGTTGAATTGAAGGTAATTTTGTGTCGGTATATGAAAAAATAATTGTCTTTCGCCTTGAACTTTAAAATAGCAAATAATCAATTAAACCGTGATTAATATTTAGAGGTTTGACGACACGGTTGGCGCAGTGGTTAAGCGATTAGCTTTCTGCGCTATGTGTCGCGGGTTCGATCCCCGCACAGAACAAATATTTGTATGATCTACAGATAGTTGTTTCGGGTTGTGTGTGTATGTGACATGTATGTTTGTAAACTGTACCCACGACACAGGAGAAATCCTAGAGCGGGGCAAAGATTAAAAAAAATAATAATAACGCAGGCGTTAACAAACGGTTTTTGGAAATGGTTCTTCGTCGTAACGTCCATCTCTACTGTCAAGTGAGTGACAGTGACAGTTTGATATCAGAAAGAGTAGGACAGCTGGATGTTAGCTGACAGTGTATTTATTATAATGTTCTAAATTATTAATTAATTGAATAAATTGTCGAGTTGTGCACTACAGTGATAGTGACAACTCATTACGGCACCAAATTATTGATTTGTTTCAATAAAACTTGCTCACGTACATGACATAACCTAAAAGTTCCTGATATTATAAAATTCTTATGTAAATTCGTGTTTACTTGAATTAACAATGGAAAGTGAAGCGAAAAATGTGATTCGGGTCGGTTCGAGAAAAAGTGAGGTAAGTAATAATTGATTAGAGGAACATTGACAGCTATTTTACAGTTTTCAAACAGGTCTTCTAAGTATTAAAACTTGATACATAAAACATGCCTACATTACCGTTTTCTATTGTAAATTGATTTTATTATCATAACATACCTACTTTTTTATTTTATACGTTTCAAATTTATATTTCAAATGTTATTTGTTAACATAAACTTTTCCACCAATAATGATATTTAATTAATCATAAATTATATTTATCTAATGACCTCTTTAAAAGCTCAATATTACTTTTATATTACTGTAATTGTCTAGTTTATATAATGAAATGTTCTTCATACTTTGTGAATTTTGTAGAATGAGTTCTGAAGTCAGTACAAACATTAATTATCAAATTATTCAATCATAATTATAATTGCAAGTGTCTTAAGTACCAAGTATAGAGTTCCTGTTAACAGTAAAATATTGAAAATTAACTAGAAACTGTGACTTGTCCTTGGACAGTTTGTTTTAACAGATGTTTTATTAAAAGTATTTAATAGCTAATGAGTGGACACCTGATGCTGAAAAAAATTACTAACGTCTCTATTTTGTCATTAGGGTATTTTTTCAAACCAATTGTCATGTAGAGAAGGTAAATAAGAGGAAAGTGTAAGTGGAAATTACTGGGATGCCCTAGAATGACATAATATTCCCACTCATATCATCAAGAATATTTATAATATGTGATTTTGTTTCAGCTGGCTCTCATACAAACCAATCATGTCATTGACTGTTTGAAGAAATTACACCCTGAAAACGAGTTTACTTTAGGTAATATTAACTTTTGCATTTGATGACAATTTCTTTTTCATGTTGAGCTGCATTAAGATTTGTCTTATACTGGGGGTAACAAACATCTCCCATGCACACAATTTCTGACCTGGAACAACTGGCAGGAATTGAATCTGTGACACATAGCACTTTGTTTTGTGAAACTAAACCTAATAATTACAAAAATATGGCTAAGTCAGGTATACTTAATAAATTTTCTCAGAAGATATTTCTCCAAAGAAATAACTACTCTCAAGATAAAATTGCTGGTGCCGGTAACAGAGGCACACACCAATATTTAATCAGCTGTTGTATGTAGTTTTTCCACAATAAACTCTTGTTAACTATTAACACCTTACCACTTGTCCAGTGAGGTGATAGATTATTAGAATGTACTTATGACCATTTATGGTATCTATGTATGAAGAGACCCGGGCATTAATGGGGTGGTGATAATAATCCAACTACTTCCAGTTACCATGACAACGCTTGGAGACCGCATCCTGGACATATCACTGCCCAAGATAGGGGAGAAATCATTATTCACAAAGGATTTAGAAGATGCGCTAAGAAACAACACAGTTGACTTTGTCGTACATTCACTGAAAGACCTTCCTACTACCTTACCAGATGGATTGGCTATTGGAGCTGTTTTTGAAAGGTAATTATAATTTTGGTCCATTCCCGTCCAAATTCTTGGCTCACTTCACCAGATGCTGCCGCTGTTGAATTTTATATACATGTAATGCAAGATGTAAAAATGCCGAATATAGTCATTATCTCTTTATACAATAATCTGTCGGGGGTACAGTACCATTTGCCACGCTTGCCAAACAGATTGTGGTGATCACAAAACGACTTCGAGACGCTAAATACCTAACATGCACTCCACACCGCGTGGACAATAGGCATACGTATCTGCCTAGTATCCAAGTACGCAATTTTATACAATATATATAATACTTTCGTTATTTCGTTTATATGCGTAGTGTATTTTGTCAAACGCTTATCTTGCGATCACTTCTGTAAGACAATTTTAGAAGAGAAGATGGGAAAAGACCTAGACGAAGCTTTGTACAACAAGTGAAAGAGAAAGTGGGGGTAGATTCTTATCAAGATGTCAAAACGAACGCAGAGGATATAGAATAGTAGCGAATGTTCCACTAACGAGAGCTGAGGTCTTAAATTAAAGAAGTATCTTAGGTACTTAATATTTTTTCATATGGTGAACTACATGATCTATCAAAGATACTTTGGGAAATGATGACGGGACTTAATGTGATATTTTCTTACAGGGAAGACCCAAGAGACGCGTTGGTATTACGTGACGATTTCAAAGAGCATACACTAGCAACACTACCAGAAGGCTCAGTCATAGGTAGGCAATTATATATATATAGGTACTGCACGCTACCCCTCTAAGGTATAGATATATACGGGATAATTTCAATTTACGTCCGAGCGCGTATTTTGCGGGGAGGGGGGGGGGGGATAAAACAGTTCCTCGATAAAAGCCAGCAGACATTTGATGGTTCCGATGGTCTCGCGGAGAGTACTTGGGCCTCCACCATACACCTAAGTATAAGCTTTTACAAAACTGGCCTCCTCCGAGTTCTTTAACAATCGGAACACCTATTAGTATATTATTTACTATTTTTGAAAAATTTTACTGAACCCAACACAATAGAAACCCTGGATTCGATTCCCAGGTCAGGCAATGTGTTATTGGTATGACCGTTAGGAAATTCTCAGTACAAGCCCCTTTTAAATTGGGACTTAATAACGTATTAGCTAAATATGGGTGACAAGTACCCCTCTGCTTAACCCTTAGTGGGGAATACCGGCGTGATGCTATGTCATGTTACCCAGGCACATCGTCTCTCCGCCGCACAGCACAACTGCGTGGCTCATATCCTCAGCTGAGTGTTATGGACGTCCGCGGCAACCTCAACACGCGTTTGCGCAAGTTGGACACGTCCGGACAATACGCCGCGTTGTTACTGGCCAGTGCTGGCCTGCATAGAATGGGGTGGAGCGATAGGATATCTAAGGTAGGTTTAACAGAGCTATTAAACTGGGTGCCCGGTTAAAAAGATAACATGTGAACAATTAATAATTCTAGTATCCGTAATATAATATAATTAGAATTATTTAATAATAATTATATACTCATAACAATGGATAATAGTCACACAAAAGTCACTTCATTTATTACACTATATTATTTGAATAGTTTGTCTGAGCTGAAGTTTATGAGACTATTAGGACACCTGTACTACGTACTTAGTACTGCTTGTAACTAGTACTAGTTAATATAGCGCTACGTCCTGGGTTCGATTCCCGCACGGAACTAATATTTCTATGATCTACAGATAGTTGTGTCGGGTCTGGGTGTATGTCTATGTGAATATTTATGTTTGTAAACTAAAAACGAACGAAAATATCACAGTATGTAAATATTTGAAAACTGTTCTAAAACTGTTTTTTCCGCAGGTCCTGCCATGTGCCGAGATGAAATACGCGGTCGGCCAGGGCGCGCTGGCCGTGGAGTGCCGCGCAGACAACGCAGCCATACTGAACATGTTCGCACCATTCAACCATCCCGCTACTTACTGTCGGGTACTAGCTGAACGGAGCTTCCTCAACAAGCTAGGTATGTATGTATTCATATCATTAAAATAATAAAGCCGTGATAGCCTAGCGGTTGAACTCTTGCTTTCATGCAGGAGGGTCAGTTTGATATATTTTTTTTAATTGCCCCACCCTATTATTTTTCCTGTGTCGTGGGTACAGTTTTACAGATGTCACATGCACACACAATCGTGCCGTCTTTGATAATAGCTTGCGTTAACTTTGAAGGAAAATATAGAAGCGGTATTGATCCCGTTTTTTCAATAATGATTATAAGACTTACGTCAAGGGCTTTAGGTTCATATTCGCATGTATGTCTCGTCGATAAGCTAAACACTTAAAATTGTTATTTAAGGTTTTATTAATATACGCCTCATATAAATCACTTATGTTGATGTAGTATGAATTATAATATAAAACTAGCTTTCGACCGCGAGTTCTCCCGCGTATATTACGAACCCGTGCATTTTTACCCTATTTTTTTTCTTAAAGTAGCCGATGTTACTCTTTATAATATCAGCTATCTGCCAGTGTAAGTCCCATCAGAATCGGTTCAGCTGTTTCGGAGACTAGCTGGAACAAAGAGACGGACAGAAATTTTAAAAATTGTTTTTATTTTTTATTTTTTTGTACCGTATATGCTTTCATATGCATTTAAAAACTGTTATTTTGACATTACTAACAGACACTGCAATTTTATTTAGATAAATATATTATTTATAGATAAGTTATAGTATTATAGATATTTTTGTATAGATTAGTCAGTTCGCCGCCTGCCTGTCACTGGAGTATAGCTGTATGTATTGTGTTCTTAAATCGATGATTAGTATTATTTATCTACATTTTGCCATTTCACACTAGGCTGATAAAAAATTATATGAAAATGTTGACATATTCATATCATATTTCAATGTAGGTGTGTGGCAAACGTACTATAAAAATATAAACGGGAATATGAGAATTGCTCATAAATTTTCATAAATTGCGCAAAATTTTTGTTGATTGAAGAGAATGTTCATACAAGTCAAAAATGTTTAGGTCTTGTAAAATGGTAGTTTTTCAGAATTTCATACAGGTAATAACGGCGTATACTATAATAATTTGATGGCGAGTTTGGTGCAATGGTCGAGAGATCGGCTGCAGCGCTACGTCTATCAGGTTCGATTTCCGCACGGAACAAATATTTGTATACTATAAATAATTGCGTTTTGCGGTCTGGGTGTTCGTCCATGTGAATATTTGTGTTTGTAAACGCATCCACGAGATAGAAATTGTTCTTAGAGTGAGGCAAAGTTTTTAAAAATAAATTATTACTCATTCCTTTCTAGGTGGAGGATGCAGCGCTCCAGTTGGCGTATCAACGAACTTAAAATGCATCGACTCACAATACAAACTGTCAATAACTGGCGCCGTGTGGAGTCTTGACGGTAAAACCCAACTGAACCACTCACTGCAACAAACATTCGCGCAGATCAAACGCACACAAAAACACAAACTTAGTCCAACAGAAGAAAATGATTGTAAAAAATTCAAAACTGGCAACGGCGCGTCTGCAAACGAAATTCTACCTCCCTCCGAAGTACTTAAAGACAAAAATATAGATAAGACTGCTGACGATTGTGATGAATCGAATGAGGTTGAGAGTGATAAGCGTATATTTTGTGGCCTGACTGTGAACCCGAGTATGCCTATAGATGTTATAATTAAATGTGATAATTTAGGTAAGGAGTTAGCAAATGCTCTGATAGACAAAGGTGCTTTAGAAGTTATGAAAGTAACACAAGACTTGGTAAGAAGTTCTATTGCCGGGAAATCATGATCAATAGTATGTATAGGTGAAGGTGGAATCACATTTGTCTGCGTCGATTCGCATTTAGCTGATATCGGTGTTGGTAATGGTTTGTAAAGGAGGATTATTACGTCACAACTTCATAAAAAATAGTTGAACGCGCCCCGCACTAGGGCGAGCGCGGAACACGGGATGACAACGTTGAGTGAGCGTGCTCCGTGCAAACTGCTATGGCTCGGGATACGGTATCTCCATTTTATTTGGTATATTTATATATATAGCATCACGCCTGTATTCTCCGAAGGGTTAGGTAGATGTGTACTATTGTACACCCACATTTCGCCGATGCCGTTATTGAGTCCCATGCAATAGAGGACTAGTCTATCGCCATTACTTGATGATACGGTTGGCGCAGCGTTTTAGAGATCGACTGCTGCGCTACGTGTCGCGGGCGCGATTCTCGTACAGAACCAATATTTGTATGATCTACAGATAGTTGTTTCGGGTCTGGGTGTACCCACAATACAGGAATTATTCCTAAAGAGGGGCAAAGTTTTTTTTTAAAAGCCGGCTATAGTTCCAGACTCCGTGCTGTTACTGAGAATTTCTGTACAGAAAAACCCATAACACTGCTCGACTTGGGAATCGAACCCTAGACCTCACGCTCCGCAGTAGCGCTTACGAGCACTAGACCAATAAGGCAGCTTGTTATGTTTTCACCCACAATGTTTTATATATTATACAGTTCTAATATTAGAAAATTGTTTAGTTACTGTAATCCTAAACAATAGCCATTTTTATTAATAATTAATAAATAAATTGTGCATCTATGGAGACAAATGTGATTTCATCCTAAATAACCTCTTAATTTGGTGTTTTGAGGTTAAGACTAATCAATCGAATCAAATTATTTTATTTGCTCAATCATGGGTAAGGAGCAAATATTTTTATTACAATGTTGTGTTTATTCCATATTTTACCATATAAATGTCATAATATGATATTACAATTAGATATAATCAAATATTGCGGAAAACTACGGATTTGAATGACACAATAAGTACATTTTTATTCTGATCTAAGTATGGTTTTCGCGCCATAACTGATTTTTGACATCATAAACTACTTACATATAAATTATGACTTGTACAAAATAAGGGCAAAAAAAAATAAGGGCTGGTACCTATATCAATAATATCATCCCACGTTATTCGACTGTAGAGCCTGACAACTTATACAAGTTGGAGCTTCGCCATATTGCGGATTTTATCGGAAATAATATTTATTATTGAGAAGCGACACTACTGGGGTCCATATTTCTTAGGTCAGGTTTTACCTAATAATGTTATAGGTATATCATGTTATGTTTGTAAAGTATCAAATGCAACTGGCAGTATTGCATTTGATTTTATTTATTATCAGTTCGAAAAACTATAGTACATGCAGCGTCAGTTACTTAAATTGTACCTGTACTCTTAGTGCAAACATTTAAAATCCTATGTAACGATATCGGAGCGTGTAGTAAGTAACATTGAAATGTTTGTTTTTTTTTTACCTTGAGTAATTTCGCTACGATTACGTTGCGTACACTTGTCGTTGGTTAAATGCACAAATAGTGCGCAGCCATAACCAACAAAAAAAACGTTGCGTACGATTGAAATGTTCATGCTACTCTAAATAAGAATACAATCGCTAGAAAATGAAGCAGCAGCAAAATATACTGAATTGAAAGCTGTCGAGTGGTCACGTGATTAGTAAATGTCATACATTTTGCTAGCGTTGCTCTTTTTTAGCAATTGCAACTTGTCCAGGCGTGAGATGTTGGTTGTATTTTGGACACAGCTGTTCTAGTATAGCTGACGCTGCCTGTAACATTTTTATGTACGGATGTACATTGCGTACGATTCAAATTGGAACCGTGGGCGTAGTGCCCAAGCTATTTCATGGACAGTACCCATAGTGTAAGTTTATTTTGACAAATTCGATTTACTACATCGAACGCGTTCGGCGCTCCGATTTTGTCAAAATAAACTTACACTAGGGCCTCTGGCCTTACCTTTACGGATCGAGATCGTAGGCAGTGCACAACTACTTAGACCTGCGGGTTATTACGATACACACTCTTATACGACTTGTTTCGACAGTACAATGTTGTATCTTGAGCAGTTTACAAATAGGGTGAATAGATACACCAACCTTGAAATAACTGATGCGGCAAGGACTTCAAAACTATAAAGTATAATTTACTAAAAAAAGTCCTTGTAGAAAAAAAAATTTAATACAACGTTGAAATTATTTCAGTTTCGCCTCTGTTCACACCGTTTAAGTACCTATGCTTTAAAAAAATCATTCCGTTCGACAATTGGAACAACGCTATGTAAAATGTACACTATTGAACTTGATTAAATTTGATTAAGAGCATGTATCGTAATTAAACCTAGCTGAATATGGTGACTATTTCAAAACTTACTATAAATTGTTGTTGTTAATATTAATCTTATTTAGAATAAAATGGTGAATGACTTGAGAAACCTGTTTTTATTTGCAACAATTTCAAACTAGTACCTATATATAAAAAAAATATTATTTTATAGTCAGAAAAATGTGAAAGAAATAATTCATAATGTTTGTACAATACTTTTATTTCACAATAAAATCTCAATCAAAACTCACAAGCATCCTTAACCAGTTGTGAACACAAAACAAAACCTAAATAACACTAACAAATACCTACATTATTATTGAACTTGCATTACTCGACGATACACTTCTCATTTGCAAAGTTAACAGACGATCAAATGGCGGATCGATTTTATTTTCAAGCACATTTCGTATCACAGCCCAATGTACTCACTAGGAAAATTTAAGGCTTTGCAAGTCGAAAGTAATTTTAGTCTAGTATGAAATAATTAGAATAATAGTTTCTTTGATGGGATTTCTATAATTAACTTAACCGTCTACTTAGCAGATGCTGATGCATGTTTTTCTAACTTGATGTAACGTAGGGCACTGTGTAACATACGTTGCTTCGGCACTACGACTGGTTGCATGTCGTACAGACGAACTACTCTGATAATCAACAGTCAGAGAAAAGTGAAAGATGACAAATTAAATATTACATTTCATTAAATTATGCTACATTGACATGAGGCGGTCCGGTGTAGATAATTATAATTAATTAAACAAACTTGTTACTTTATAAATTTCTTAAAATATGCATTCGGTGCGAAAATATATTCAATACCCATAATAAAATATTAAATTAAATTCGAAAATTGAAATCACTAACACCTCACGTCAATGCAGCTCTATCTATCAGCCAAAAATGGAAGGTTCCATGATTAGCGAGATAATGAAAATATACTATGAAAATAGTCTCTTCTCCAACTGTGTGTATAGTATGTTTATTCGACGTCTTCCTCTTGCAACATCTTGCCGCTCGCCTTCATGGACGCTCGGAGCCTCTCCGATACTTCGGGCAGCTTCTTTAGCAGCAAGTGGAAGATGGGAGCGGGCATTGTTTGTTGAAGTACCTGGAGAGAGAAAAAATATGTTAATTTGCTAATTTTTTAATAATATGAAGAGAAAATATCTCCCATATGATACGGCTGGATGAGTGACTGAATAAGATTTTGAGTTTTATATCATACATACATGATTCATATGCCAAATACCATACAATAAGATACATTAAATATCCAAGAGGTTGGATTGTATATCTACAGTCATTGGTTGTTTGAAAGAGGTTCACCAAGAGACAATACCTAATACCGCACCAGCAGCGGAAAGGTAAATATTGAATTCAAAATTGTATATGTATATTTGATCACCACGCACTTAAACACGCCGAATCGCGGGTAAAATCAGATTCGACGCGGACGAAGCGGCACAACGCTGTGCTACTGACGTCATCGGCCTTCTGTCTTATCATTGCGTGATCTATACTTTCTTTCTGCGCAGTCGATTCGTTCTGCGCCGATAGCTGGCTACCTGTATGAGTAACTTCCGTGCCGCGCACTCATCACAAATCTAATAGTTCACGGTAATCTACACATCCACCACACTGACATTCAGCTCCGTTTTAAAAACCTGTTTATTGCTCATATTACCATAGAAAAATATGATAAGACCGACAGAAGCGTGTAGATTCAAATTCCAACTGCCAGTTCTAAGTTCCCTGGCTAGAGAAACCTCACGATAGTAAAAGAGAAGAATATAAACTTACACTAAGTAGTTGTTGTGTTTGCCCGCAAACGGCGACGGCTTGTCCGAGATGCTCGACGCCCGCCTCGAGGTCGCCGGCTGCTAACAGCTCCTCACCGAGCTGGATCTACAATTAAAAAATAAACCTCATTAAATTCAGATTTCCCTTGCGAAATAAGTAGTGTAGTAGGTATTTGTGTATGCAATTAGCCCAGGACCAATTAAAGCTGGAAGACCCATATACTCATTACAGTTATTACTCAGTAGTGGGTAGATTTTGATTGTGGATCAATGACATCAATAAATTCATCATTCTACCAAAGGAACTTGACTCATTTACTTTATCGCCTTTTAGTATAAATAGGCAATATACTAAGCAACTAAAACCTATATTCTCTAAAGAGTTAGGCAGAGATGTACTGCTACATAGAATTGCCATACATAACAACCCAGTAAGCCCAAGCCAAGAATTAAACCCAGGAGCTCATGCTCAGCCCAGCAGTCACACTTCTGAAAACTAGATCAGTTAACTAAAAATAATCACTATAATGTTACCTGTTGCAGGAAGAACCTCTGCATGGCCTCATGGTCACTCATGTCGGGCAGAGGTCCGCCCATTGTGCGCGATCGTGTCGCATTCTGTTGGGCTTTCTGTCTGCCTGTAATTATAAATAATATCTCATTACATAAAAGTGTACAGTAAAACCCAACACACGTTGGGAAAAAAAGTATTGCTGTTTATTGCATCATCTTGCAGCTGTATTTGTTTTGATTCATCGTCATCAGGTTTTATATTATACCTATGGCTATAATGGCTCAAGTAAAACAACAATCCAATTACCATATTATATATGAATGTATATAGCCTCACAGCTGTATTCGGCTATAGTGACAACTTTTGTGACTCTGGTCCGGTGGTAGCTGGAAGCACTAAATAATAATAACCAATAAAACAACATAACTTGTCATTAAAGCTGTCTTAAAGGGACTCTACATGTTGGCTTCGGCCCCATGCATGCTGAACTGAAATCTCTTACGGTAAAAATACAATGCTTTATGGACTTATTACTTTGCTACCATCCAATTGTATTTAAATTCTATTTTGAAATATAAATGCTGATATCCATAAGTAACTGATTACTAATCCAATTTGGTGGACATTCTTTTTTAAGTAGCGTAGTGTGGGAATGTAAAATTTATATGGTTCATGACATTTAAATATTTCTTCAATTTGAAGTTGTGGACAATCCAGGAGTGTACGTAACATGAAAGCCATGCCCACAGATCTGCGTAAATCATATTATTAAAGTTTCAGCATCGCAAAACCATGTTTGGCACAGTCTGCCAGACCAAAGTCACTTTTATTACTATGCAGTAAGCTATAATTAAATACAGCATTACACAATATAAATGCACCTAGATGTTAGTTATCGTATTAGGTGATTTTGTGATGAAATAAAACAGTAATTACAGCGAAAATTGATTGGTGCATGATGTGGTAACAGTGTTCCTTGTGAAATTTTTAGGTTAACTGAAATTATAATGTGTATTTATTGTGAATTAATGATTTTAATACGTATTATTAGGACAAAATCAACGTCTTTTGATGCTATGCTTATTGAATAAATATAAAAACTTACGTTCTCTCAACTTCTTTTTGAAAAGAGGATCCTTGCGACGTTGTTGGTCAAAGTACACACAATATCCAAGGAATAAGGTTCCAGCTATTCCAACAGCTATTCCTAAGGTAGTGCGCGTAATCTCCATATTTAAAAATTCACTTGCGTTGTTTTATTCACAGAAAATATCAACTCGCTTTTGTTACAGAATTTTGAGATCCGCCATTTAAGAAAAAAGGATTATTTTATTGGCAGCACTGATTTTTTACTTTTATTGCGTTCATAGATAATAAATATGTGATCATTTTAATAGATTATTGGACTTAATAAACCAGTGAACACTTAATTTATTTAATCATCTAATTTTAACATAAATAATAAATTCATTGACAGAGTTACGCGATCAATTTTTTTCCAAATAAAGTTACATAACAAGCAGTGAACAAGTAACCTTATAGTTTTTGAGTTGCCGCAATAAAATTTATCAAATACACATGATTGAAATTCAGTATTTATAAATACTTTCCCTATCCTAAAAGTTAAAATATCTATTTATGCCGAAGGACCCTTGCAAGAAATACGCGTGTGAGATCCAGAGATGCCTCGTTGGTGAGTTTTTTCTTGAGAATTTTATTTATGAACCTCTCCGCCGACAGCCGACATGAAATCAGTCGCCATCTTTGCTTCAACCTTTCAATCGCCTCCTCAGATTTGCGGGCGTTTCATCGCCGTTTTTCAATGTTTTGCTCAAATAAATCGTTATATTTTTGTTCTAAAACCACGTAAATCTTTCCGACAACTTGTGTAAGTGATAAGTGCGAAAATGAGCTTTTTCGGGTTCGGACAGACTGCGGATATCGAAATCGTATTTGATGATGCTGACAAACGAAAAGTTGCCGAAGTGAAAACGGATGATGGCAAAAAGGAGAAGTTATTGCTGTACTACGACGGAGAAACTGTCTCGGGAAGAGTAAACGTTACGTTGAGGAAACCTGGGTCGAAACTCGAACACCAAGGAATCAAGGTCGAACTTATAGGTCAGATTGAATTATTTTACGATAGAGGCAATCATCATGAGTTTATATCATTGGTGAAGGAGTTGGCCCGCCCTGGTGATCTATTACAGCATACTTCGTATCCATTCGAGTTCGCGAATGTTGAAAAACCTTACGAAGTTTATACGGGCGCTAATGTCAGACTTAGGTATTTCCTTCGAGCCACAATCGTCCGCCGCCTCACAGACGTTGTCAAAGAGGTGGATATCGCTGTCCACACATTGTGCAGCTACCCAGATGTACTAAACTCCATAAAAATGGAAGTAGGTATTGAAGACTGCCTACACATAGAATTTGAGTATAACAAATCAAAATATCATTTGAAAGATGTCATTGTTGGCAAAATATACTTTCTACTGGTCCGCATTAAAATCAAGCATATGGAAATATCTATAATTAAGAGAGAAACAACAGGATCTGGGCCTAATACATTCACAGAGAATGAGACCGTTGCAAAGTATGAAATTATGGATGGAGCACCTGTGAGAGGGGAGAGCATTCCTATAAGAGTTTTCTTAGCTGGTTATGACTTAACACCAACAATGAGGGATATAAACAATAAGTTCTCTGTCAGGTATTATCTAAATCTTGTATTGATGGACACCGAGGACCGCCGCTACTTCAAACAACAAGAAGTCACTCTATGGAGGAAGAGTGACAAATCTAGACTACCATTACATAATGCACATGTTCCTCAAACATTGTCCCATCCAAGTCATCCGATCCCAAGGCAATTGAGTGCCTCAAGTGAAGACAACTCCAACAGAGCCATATCTCCATCCCATCATAATATAATGCAAAGATCCATCTCTCCATCGATGAATGACAGTGAAAAACAAAATGGACCTTCTGAAATGGAGCAGGAACAACCAGATGTGATAACAAACAAGATGTCCAACACTCATATTGATAATAACCAGCTAGATGAAGAAATAGATGACGAAATTGTTGAGGAGAAACAAAAAATTCCAGAAAAACCACTGGTGGCTGAAAAACCTCACATTGCTGAAAAACCAGTGATTGCCGAAAAGCCTGTTAACCGACCAGAAAGTGAAGCTAGTCCGAGTCAATAGCCTACATGCACTTGCGCAGTCAACATGGCAAGCGCTGAAGATATGAACTGTATGTTTTCATATTTGAAAACTATCATATGAAGGAGTAGTAGTGTATTAACTTTTCTGGTAGTTAACACACATAGTTTGAGGTCTACGGAGAAAAGTTTGTATTTACTGTGTCCTATACAGAAATTGGTGTAGAATTCAGGATTTTTATTATTTAACTGTTGGAGCTGGATAAATTGAAATTATTGACATAGTGAGTCTTCAGCATTATAAGAAATAAATATGAGTTCTTAACTGTAAGTGTACATTGCTATCATTGCAAATATAAATTATTGCTGGAATATCTTCAGATACTTCTTAATTATCTGTAAGTTAATGTCCAAAATAGAACCTTACTGCAACAGTATAAAGAACATTCTAGCACAATACCAACCTATCTAGAGTCTCAAAGGCCTTTGTTTCTCCTTTGCCTATAAGGGCTTATTATTTTAACTTAAGAGGCATGTGCTTGTCTGGGCATTTTTATTATATTTAATGGAATTATTTTAACGATAATGATATCTAACCGAACATTTGGATACAAGTTCTTATTATAAATTTCCTTTTCTTGTTTGAAATTGTGGTATTGCAAAAAAGATGATATTTTTAATGTGAGTTGTAATTATTGCATTAAGTGTATAAAAATGGAACATTGAAAGCAATATCATGTATAGGTATTTAATGTCAAGTCACTTATCAATCTGTTTGTTCAACATTGGTTGAGCGAACTTATCTAAAACCACACATACAGTTCTGTGTATTTTTATTTATCTCCAATTTGTGAATAGGTTCATTATTTGGAGCCATAGTAACTCCAATTATAATTAGTAGATAACATAATTTTTTAAAGTAAAATATGTATAATATCTTATAATTTTACTATTATGACAGTACAGAGAGTTATAAAGTGTAAAAAATGTATTAGATATAGGGCCTGTAAACTTGATTAGCAACAACAATCAATTTATGTTTTATCTGGTTTCTGAGATTTAGAAAAACTTTCTGAAAATATTATTCTTGGTATAGATATTTGTGATACAATAACTTATTTTATTTTATTGCCCAATATGATTAACGATTACTCATATTAAAATAGATGGGCTTTAAATCACACACCTTATATACCCCACATTATGTTAACGTAATGAGTACAGTAGCCAATTTACAATAAAACTTGCAATATTAGAGTCACTTCAGAAAGCAAACAGTGAACAGCTTTTTATAAAAAAAATATGTATGTAGTACTTAGGTATCACTCCCTGTGGCTAGTCTTGAAAACTTGGGTAAAAGTTTAACTACCATAATGCCATATCATCTAAAGATGACTTCATAAGTCCACCTGTTGCATAATTTTTAAATAAATAACGAACAGGAGGAGGAGGATGCCTACAGGAGGTGGTCCCTCAGTGTTATAAACACATTGTCATTAATTTCGCCAGATTGTTTTTTATAGATAATTATCAAAAATGTGATTAAAAATAGTGTGTAAATTAAAAGATGTATACTAACAATATTTGGGAAGTTAAAAATGTTGGTGTCGGTAATTATAGTACCTACGCAAAAACTTTAATTTTAATATAGAAAAATGCTATAATATATTCTAGTTAAGTTTTGCGATATCTTGATGATTTTCTATTTTATAATACAGTCGGCATCAAGAGTTGATTAACAGTTGAGTTATAAGACCACAAGTTTTAAAAAATTATTACCTTATATATTGAAATATTTATATTATTTATTATAGCAGCACCTTGGCTCTATAAAAATCACCAAATAAATTAGTATTTTGTCTGTATTTAACAAAGTATGAGAACATTAAATATCACTCTGTGTTAAATTACCTTTTTTTGCTTGCTGTACCTCAGGATATTACAATAATTCAAGAATGTTTAACACTCGTGAGTAGTATACTCGGGGGTCTAAATCGCGTAAATATGACACCTCTTGTTTCCGAACGTTTCGAGTTCGGGCAGATTGCGGTGGTTTAACTCCGTCATAGTGAAGCATGATTTTCTGCCTCCCAGCGCTTTTTCTTATTTTTATATTTTCTATGTCGATACTTCGACCTTTACGTCTTGGTTCGTTCTTATTACTGTGATATTTAAAACATCCCGATTAAAATGTTTATACTTCTTGATCCCAAATCAAATCCGCTTCACGAATCATACCTACTTTTCAAACTTAATAGTGTCGTTAGATGGAGAGGATTTTCGAATCTTCTATCCACAAGTTGGACTTTGGGAACTTGGTGGGAGCACCAAATGTACGGTTATTGCTGTGATTTAACCCTTAACTTCTGCTCGAAAACGACTGCGCCATCGCAGACTGACTGATAATTTGGCTTCAGCTGGTATAATTTAGTTGAAACGTTGGGAAGCGAGTTTAGCGTCGCGTAAATGTGTTTTACTTGGTGTTCTACCAAATTAGTTGTTATAACAATTCATCTGCTTTGAGCTTATTAGTGAAACAGTAGATAGATTCGTACCATAAATTAATCAGTAGATATGACGTTCAGCCCTAACTAGGTACCTAAAAAAGCCGAAACGAATTGGTTAAACTCCACACGATGTGCCATTGCAGTGAAACGGAAAATCATATTTGAGTTACTTGTATGAACAGTCACTAATGCTCGTTTCGGTTACGATTTCTTTAATTATTCATTTTTAATGAGAAAATATATAAAATTGATCAATATCAAATTCATTTAGTTTGCAAATAACATTTTATTGATTGCCGCACCGATGAAGTTTCCAATTAGTCAATTACAGAACCTATCGGTTTATAAGTACTGACAATTACGTCAAGGTCGGTTCAGTAATTCTTTGTGAGCATACAAACATACCTACACTGCAAAACTACATTTGAGCATTATCTAACCGCGAAGTACTCAAACGCATTTTAATTTCAGCAGTTGTTAAGTCTTATGCTGTCTCTGTCACTTTGATGTGGAGAGTAGCGGCAGAAAGGCAGTTAAGCGCGTAGGCCACAGTTATAAGTTTGAGTATATTCGATAAATTATTAAATAAAACTAGATGGATTTCTAAGAACTTATCTTCCTATTTCTAACGGTTAGCGTGGCTGCCATAGATATCCTTGTTAAAAAATCACCTGTATAATGGCTCGTTGAAGCGATTTAAAAATGTTTGTGCTTTGTTATACTTTGTACATATCATTGCATTGTTAAACAATGCACGAACGTAGATTGTATCTACATCAATTTATTTCAATTGAATCTGTCAAACGATCAGTTACTACCAATTGTAACTGGTATGTCACCATAATTAGGAAACCATTTCAGTGAGGCATCTATTGATTTTGGCGGGAACGAAAAAATGTTGCAATGAATATATTAGTTTTGATAAAGCTTCGATGTGAATTTATATCATATACTTAGATTAAGTTTAAAAAAGTTTTACAGAAACACCATAGTATCAGTTGCATGAAGTAATAGATCGGACTAATTTCTTACAGGCTCCATTGTAATTTTGCTGTCCACAGACAGATTATTTTAATGTAAATTAGTTAAAGTTTATCGAATATATTGTGTTATATTATAATTGTTTGGTTTTAGTATCACACTGTATAATAAAGATATCTTGTTTATATTGAGATTAAGGCGGCATGTCGATTGTAACATTATTGTTAATAAAATATATATGTATAAATTGCTGAAAACGTATTTTATTCTGCTAAGGCAGTTCCATACTCAGACACGTTATTTGCACACGAAGCGATATAAGTGGGAATCTCTAACACACGAAACGCAATACTCAGTGTTTCTGTTTTATCGACTTTATTTGATAAGCCCAACTACGGGCTTTTTATTAAATATATTCATCTATTTATGCATACACCCAAGGTGAGGAAACCGTAACCTTTTAAAGTAGAACCCGTCCATCCATCAGGCAAGATCAAGGTCAACAGCTGTTCATTCACAAATAAATAATAACAACGTTTTCTGCCGTGGCCCCAGTTTACGTTTAACAATCTCAATATTACACATTTACCGTGCGTGCCGATTGGTCTGTACTAAGCTCTTCGCCAATCAAAGCTCCGAAAACAGTTGATGCAAATCGAGATTGTTAAAAGAAATTTACGCAATATTCGGCTATCGAACGCGATCTCAAGCAGCGAATAACACAATTGAGGAGCCCGATTTTCAATCAAAATAGCTCCCAAAACCACTAGAATAATTTTGTAGAGGAAACATGGTGTACAGGGATGGTGAGTTCCAAACTAAGTTCTAATTTCAAGGTTTATTCGAAAATTGTACAAAAACAATTTTCAAAAGTAGGTACTGGTTCTCGCTATTTCAGATACACCTATAAATTATGATGATGAGTTAACCATAATAATATCTTAATTTACAGAGAATGGTTTCCAAGAAGTTCGTTGCGAGAAGGTGTTCGAAGCAATGCGCCAGTGTTGCATGAAGTTCAAACCCATGAACTCTTCGCTCGTGTGTGACGGATACGACTTAGAGCCCAGGAAGTTCGCACCGGTCACTGATAGGCCGGCCAAGTAAGGTACTTATATATGTCCACATTGGCACCGTACTCATTCGATTTGGTCTATACCTACTCCATTTGATATAACATTTGGCAAAACGGCCCACCACGGCACGAGTAGGATTATTAAAACCATTTGTTCAAATAGTGTTTCAGCTCATCTTGAGTTTATAAAAGCAATACAAGTATTTATTGAGGGTTATATAAAGTAGTTCGGATATAAAATGAAATTAATATCGTTTTTATTGCAGATAGCTATGGAAAATCGTCATCGGCGCCAACCTCTAGGAAAAAGGAGTTGGATCTACAAATACCCTAGGACTTTCCAAGTCACGTTCACGGCTTTGGGCCTCGGAATTTTCTTTTCGAAGCCCATCTACGACATTTTCTTCCGACCTCGCGATCCAATAGATTTTAGCGAACCGGCTACCACATATTCGGTTCGTAAGCGCAAGACCGAAAATTAATTATGGAATCCGTTGCTAAAGCCAGAGAAAGATTAGCAAAGTATCCTCTGGTGTTTGCTAAGTGTTCTAAACAAAGTGTTTTGTACGCCCGCTGTGTTCTACTCAAAGAGGGTTCCGTTAAAAAGGACGATTGTGCTAAAGAGTTCGAGGAGTTTAAAGCTTGTTTATATTCTGCCGCTAAGAATTTAAAAACAAGGATCTAAGATGCATCGATTGTTGCAGTTCATTAACTTGCCATTTACTTACCATCTTGTGGCAGGCACCTTTATAAGGCTGTTGTTGATTGTGTATGCAGATACTCACGATAAAATCTACGATGTCCCTTACACCGATGTCGACTACAAGGTGTTCTCGGACGCTGCGAGACACGTGCTTAACGGAGACTCGCCTTACAAACGACACACCTATAGATACAGCCCTCTAATAGCGTACATTTTGGTTCCAAATATACACATCGACAAAGATTTCGGGAAAATACTTTTTTCTGCCTTCGATATCTTCATAACGATCGCCGTAAAGACGTTGGTAAAACATCAGTTGGGACCGAAAGGGTTAAGTACTAACATACCAATGTATTGCTCTTTATTGTGGCTATATAATCCCCTTAGTATTGGTATTTCAACCCGCGGGAATGCGGACTCAGTGCCATGTTTCTTCATCATACTCTCGTTACTTTTCTTGCAAACCGAAATAGTGAAGAGTTTGCTAAAATATATTCTTTCTGGTGTTTTACTGGGTGTAGCAATCCATCTGCGCTTGTACCCTCTGGCGTTCAGCTTCCCAATGTATCTTAGTTTAGGAACATTCAAAATCACTCGCAATACGACACTGAAAGAGGGGATGTTGCTCTTGTGGCCCAATAAGAACCAACTGACGTTAGCGGCGAGTTGCATGGCAACGTTATTTTCTTTGACCTACGGAATGTACGCGTTGTACGGGTACGAGTTCCTGTTCGAGACGTACATTTACCATCTATTTAGAAAGGACACCCGTCACAACTTTTCTGTTCTTTTCTACTATTCGTATTTGACAACGGATGTCCTAGGCTTTGACATTGTTAAAGTACTCACGCAAATATTCGAGGCCAGTATACTGTTCTTACTCGGTCTGAAGTTCGGGACGGACCCCCGACACTTGCCTTTCGCCATGTTCTGCCAGGCAGTAGTGCTGGTGACGTTCAACAGTGTTATGACGTCACAATACTTTGTTTGGTTTCTGTCCTTGTTACCTCTTGTTGCGCACTCTTTCAAGATGCCGAAGTCCAAGGCGTTGTTATTGCCGTTCATTTGGGTGTCAGCTCAGGCCGCCTGGTTGTTTTACGCATATTTATTAGAATTCAAGAGCAGAGAAGTATTTATCTTGATATGGCTTAAAAGCGTCGTTTTCTTTTGCGCTAATATATTCGTCCTAGTCCAGTTGGTTAAGAGTTATATGCCTGGCTACGGCTTTGGCCTTATAGTTTATACTAAACCCAAAATGAAGTAGATATTAGATAGTATTAAATTATTTGTAATTGTTTATTTTCCATAACAATTACTTAGAATTTTGTAATGAAACAGCTAGCCATTTTGATGTAGTAAATAAAACAATACATTGAATTTGTGTTTTTATTTCTAACAAGATAACTAATATTCAAAGTCTAAAGCATTAAATTACTAAACACGAGTAACGACCCATTCTAAAACAGAAATAGCATCAACTTGTACATTTCTACAAACAGACATTTTTTTAAATGTCTCGTTTATATTTCCGAATACACTCAACGTAAAATTTGTCATTGCTTTTTACATATATTATTATTATATAATGGATGAGAACTTATGATGAATCATTTTTAACATAAAACATCTATGTATTTGCTTTATTTATATTGGTAATAGAAATTTATTTCATAGCAGTCTTTGTTGAGGTTACAAGTGTTTAAATGCCGCTGGGATGAGTATCTATGGCGCTAGTATCGTGGTGACTATGCGATATAAATAGATAAGAACGAGGTAGACCTATGCAATAGACTTGAAGATAAGTGAGCGTCAAGATGGCAGGGATCCCTGTTTATTGGATATTGTGATAACACCATTGAAAGAAGCAATGGGACTACAGGACAATATCTGAGGAAAGTTTTTAGGAATATTAATGATAGTTTGGACGCTGAAGAATTGCCATCATTTATACGTTTTCTTGATCGAAATAAGTACTTTTGTGATACTATATTTATGGCAATTTTTCTTCCCAGTGTCAATCCAAAACATGCTCACTTATTACCTTCTATTGTCATCACAATACTTAATACACCACAGTCAAGTCCCAGCAGTGGGGTAGCTGATGATAAAACGTTATTATTTGTCAGGTACTGGAACATTTCAGCATGATTCATGATAAGTGACATCCATAGCTATCTAGTATTATTTTTTGCTTTCCGGCAAATTGACCTTGGTGAGATCCTCGGTGTCTCCTTGAGACATGTTAGACAGTTTCTTGCCGATACGTTCGTGTACATCCAAGTACTTCGCCACGCAACGGTCCAGGCAGACTGATTCGCCTTTGCCTGGAAGAAATATAGACAGGATTAGATTGGGTCTTTTAGAAATTGAACACATGAACAACTTTAAATATGCGAAAATGCTGTTCGCATAAAAAATTAGCATATAATTATGTCTCGGAAAAAAAAGGTTTTGGTGTAGCTCCTTATACTGTAACAGTTAAAACAGTCTAGAAATAGATACCAAACCTCCTAATCAATATAGTCCATTATGGGGGACATTTAGTTAATGTATTTATACTGGATGGTTAGATTGGGCATGACAACTTAAGATGCCTTTACAACAAACTGGATGGAGGAAGCAATACAGCAAGAGAAAGATTATGGGAGACCATTGCTGAGCAGTAAAAAAAAAATTAAGTTTAAAAAAATTGGTTAAACTAGTGCATTATACTGTGATTTGTATAAAAGATCTTACCAAGCTCAGACTCATGGTATTTGCAAGGTATGCACTTGCGGTGGCAGGCGCTGACAAGCCTGTTGTACATGTCTGACATCATCTCAATTTCTAGCTCTTGAACTAGCTGCAGCTTAGCAGCGTCTAACTGGGGTACTGCCATCTTGATTCTTTTCTCTCTCTTTTAGTTATAAAACTCAAATGTTATCTGGAATTAGAGAACAAACATTCAATGCTATTTTCCTCAATGGTCAATTTAAAAAGCAATTTATTTTCTGTTTGGTCTATTGCATTATGAAATTTCAGATATAAATGTGTTATGACTACCACACTTTTCTTATTTTATTTATTTATACTACAAAGAAGTTCTAGCCTAGTACTGCACATAGGCTCTATAAAAATCTATTGTGTAATGAATGCAAACACACAAAAATTAATTCTTTTAATTAATATAGGTAGATAAGGGAAGCTGAAAAAAAAAGTATGACGCTTCACTCTTTGCAAACTGTTTATCAAAAATTGTTTTAAAGTGTATCTCTAACTAAGATCATGGTACTTTTTGCACTCCTGAAGGCTCACTGTACTAAGTAAGCTGACAGCCAGGTTGAAATGGTTGGACCTGACTTATGAGCCCTTTTTAGCTGCAAGGAGAAAGGTTCAAGCCTTCATCATCATTGTTTAAGTAGTAAGAAGCCCACAAGAGTATGGCTTGCAGCACCTATAATGTATAGTGCTTTGTATGACTCGGTAACAATATAAGACCCTTTGCTATGGGAATTTTATAATGTTTACAAGCAGCATTCAACTGGATAAGAAATAGACAACAACCCTGGCTGTCTCTTATTCAGTACTTGGTACCCTGATTGTCTCCGTCGAAGAGACAACCAGGGTTGTACACCCCAGTTGTCTCTATGTTGCTGGCATGTGTGACTGGTTTTATGTGATGATGAGGATGAAAGTGTTGTAACTCACGCTCACAATTGTCTGTACACGTCTGGGTATTCTCCTTGGTTGGACTTGCGCATGCGTTCTCGCGCTCTCATGTTCTCCAGACGACGGGCATTTATAGAGTTCTTGGCTACCACAAATAACGACAAACTTGTCACAGTTACTGCTAACCTGAAAATGTCAACATGATAAGTTTGACATTATAATTAAGAAAGATTACCGAAAGAAGGAATAGGATTTATGCAACATGGGAATAACAAAGTTATTACATTAAGATAAGGTGGAGAAATCTGATCCCATGGGAAAATGTCACGTTAGTTCATTTTACATAGATTCCTGCTGATTTCAATTAATCAGCGGGAATCAGGTTATAATATCTTATCGATAAAAAAAATAGTGAAATGTACAGGTCTCACCGAAAATGGATTGTATAATTTTAACAGGCAATGTATATTTATTATTCAAGTAATTACCACGAAATTGTAATTTTCCCGAATTTTCCAAGCGGCATAATATTTTTTCGTGAAAACTTCAATCAAATTATTTTCAGGTTATAATATTAGTAGTGTCAAGTCGCAGCGCTTGTTACGTCATAGCAGGAAGTCGCCACTGTCGTGTTTTATATGGCAACACCCGATTTAAGCGGGCCACTCACAATAAGGATATTCCGATGTTTACTAAACATATGTCCACCCGACCTTGGATCTGTAGTACATGTATCTAAAGCCCGACTGGCACCGCCGCAACATAGAGGCTAGACGTTGTATTATTCGCCTAAACATTTCAATTTCCAACATTTATAGAATATAGATAGCGGTTACAAGTACTGAATAGGAAAAAAACAAAAACCGAAAAAAATAAACGTAACATAGCAACCCAAGACAATCGAAACGTCAAAGTGACATGAAACAAAACAAAAATTGGAAATAAAACCAAAACGTGTTCTCATTATTTATTTAAAATTGAATGAATAAAATGCCTAAACCTACAAAACTACATTCCAAAGGAACGCCTAATTCTCTTCAAAAGCCATG
Organism: Shargacucullia verbasci; assembly: GCA_947562105.1. Classification (NCBI taxonomy): domain Eukaryota; kingdom Metazoa; phylum Arthropoda; class Insecta; order Lepidoptera; family Noctuidae; genus Shargacucullia; species Shargacucullia verbasci. The sequence continues at coordinate 5,682,441 of OX387306.1, forward strand.
TAAATTGGAAAAGGGTTCGTCGGACGGTTCTGATCCTGAGGAATCTATACGACAGTTTCAGTTAGAGTTGTGCTGGTGTATTCAACAACTAGAACGGTCTCTAAACAAAAAAACTGGCACTGAAAAGCAGCGTAAGTGCTATGTTATCTGTATATATGATTTTCCTTTGGGAATTTCGTGTCTGATAGATAGATTTCTGATAGCGCATTCCTTGTAGTTATTTTCTGGGATGGCACTATTTACGTTGCCAACGACTCGGTAAAAAGAAGACTTAAATGTAATGAGTGAACATGGAGTTCTCATAAAACTCTGCTTAATTTTGAGCCATGTTATTATGTATTAAAATATTGATAAATTATTTTGTGTTGTTATTTTCAGTGCAAGAAGCATGGAAAGTGTTGACTGTGCTAAAGAACAACAATCAACCCGTCATACGAAAAAGACAGTTGATGAGGACACATTTTGGTGACTATCGAGCCAAAATGGCTGCAGAAGAGAAGAAATTAGTTAAAAGTAAGGCACTTCGTTATTTAAGTAAATAATAAAAGACAGCAAACTTTTTCTAAGCATGTTCTTTAAGAGTAATCATCATGATTAGGAAAGCTTTTATATGGTAGTTCAAACATAAGGCTATTTCATCTTAAAATTAGTTGCCGGTATGTTTATCCATTACCAGTGTTACATAGTCAATCCACAGCTTCTGATTCGTAGGCACCTTTTTCACTACGGAGGTTATATAGCACTGAAGAAGTAGCTTTGTTTTAGGTGGAGACCAATATACAGTGTGTTAAATTTAACTGTAAGATCCATGTATATAAATTGGCATATAATTACTTTTAACCTCTTATTAATTGAGGTTATTTGTTTACAGTGGCCAGTAAAATAAAGATATCAGATGTTCCTGACAAACCAAAAGCAACATTTTTGAGGAAATCAGCATTTTTGACAACCGGTGATGAATCTTTTAAATTCAACTTTAATTTAGCAGCAGAGCAAGTAGATGATGGTAATAATGTTGCGAAATCTGACAACACTAATGAATTGGATAAAAATAATGGCAACACAGATAAAGTTGGTGAAGATAGTGCAAAGAGTTTTAAGTTTTCATTTACAAACTCAGATTTTAAGTTTAATTTTAATGTTTAGAATTCTTAGATTGTACCTATTAAATAATATGAATATTGATACAAGATAATAATTATAAGTGCTTTATTTTGATTTATGAGTTTTATTTGTGCAGTCAGAACTGCTATTAAGTGATTTTTCCATAGATGAGTTCAGTTTTACTCAATTCTGTTCCCATAGAGCCTGTTCACACACTTTTTAACGTCATAATTATGATTTATGGCTTCTTAAAATTCAGAAAAAAAAGTTAATTATGTATGTGATCCACACTGAAAAACACTGGCTTATACTATGCGTACAAGTAGCAACCGTGCCGAGGTCGTCAAGGGTACAGTTTAAATGGTTGCATAGTTTCAGTCAACACCGATTTCGAGTGGAAACCGGTACAAAAGGCCAATACAACCGACTGATGCTTTCGTCATCCAAAGCATTCTTCATCACTATTCGCATTCCTTATGCACGTCCATCGGCAACGAGAGTGCGCCTGCGACTGGAATATATATATTGTGTCTGAACATAATGTTGTTTGATAAGCACTCTACAAACCAGTATCAGCTCGTATAAAACTTAATCTGTAGAACTAAAGGCTTCCACTACACGAAGCTGGAATCGCGGCGCCGGACCGGAAGCCAAAATCGCGCAAGAGCTGCTGGTGTTGTCAGTTCAAAGTCACTTTTCCGGGACGTGTATCATCGAAGCAATCTTAAAAAAGTGGGATTTTTACAGAGATCTTTCTGCACTCGTTTGTAATTCTGCAAATATTTTTTCAACAGGGTACCTATCTAATAATAATATATGAGTGAGTTATGTGAGTGGCTCGAAAGTTATTAATAAGGATACTGTATTTATTATAACAACGTTGATTTCCGGGACTACACAGTCGATAGAACAACAAATTCAATGCAATCCGAAATCCCGGAACCTCTATTTCGATGATTTCCTCCCGATCATAAACGGTCGGGTAATAATTACCCAACATACCCGGGCCGTACGTGCAACGAGCGCAACACATCAAACGCTACCTTCCATAATGGTGATATTCGTGTTAGGTTATCTTTCCTTTCCTTTGAATTTCTTTTGCTCATTTCCACGATTGCGTCTTCTTCTTTTCGTATCGATAGTTAATCTCAAATTTGTCCCGCCAAAAACATTGCTAGCTCAGCTGCTTTTTTCCTGCTTATCGGTCGTGTAGGTACACTTGGCTATTCATTGTAAATGTGAGCACAGTGTAGGGTATTCTTTATACTTTTGTTTTTATTTTTATTTACCGACTTTATTTTAAAGTTGCATTTAGTATTTATTTGACGAAACCTACTTTGTTCTCTCATACTTTTTCCACATTATGTAGGTACATAAAAGAGTATCCATGGAGTTTCTTGCCGGTTCTTCTCCATAGGACCAACTTTTTGGAACCGTGCTCTAGAGTCCTTTAACGTTTCATAAGTGCCTGTATTAGGTTTATTTGAAATAAAAACAATTATATCTACTTGTACAGTAAAATGAAACTTCGATTAAAAGGGAACCACCACAGTGTAAAATAAGTTCGTATTATAACGAGTCGTGTGATAGAATGCTGTGCAGTTCTGCTGAAGTACCAACTTACACGTAAGTTTTTTGTTTATATATATCTTGATCAACGGAGAAGCATATTCAATTAACTTATTTTTAGCACTGACCGACTGCTGAGCGTGAGGTCCTGGGTTCGATTCCCGGATCCGACAGTGTTATTGGGTTTTTCTATATGGAAATTCGGAGTAACAGCACGGAGTCTGGAAGTGTGCCCGGTAGATGGCAACAAGCTTGTCCAATATTACATGGGACTCAATAACGGCGAAATGTCACCCTTCGGGGAATACAGGCGTCACGCTATATTATGTTAATTTTAGCAGAATTATTTGTCAAGCATCAAAAAAGGACGCACTGAACCACCTTTTACGTTACTGGGCGTCACAACTTTCTTTTTTCTAAACTTCCCGCGACCCGCGACTCGGACACCAATTTCACCCCCCGTAGTGGTTGGATTTTGTAGAATCCTTCATGTAACGCTGATATTAATAATACGTATTAGAAGGCATAGTGATCCGGTCACGGTACGGTGGGGACCGGATCGTATACATGCTGCCTAAAAACCAAAAAAAAAAATGTTATTTTATTCGCTCTGTCATGTAAAATGTTGCACTATTTTGTTATATTTTTGTTAATTGAGTTTGCTCGGCCAAATAACATACTGGATACATTAAATTTCAAGGATCCACTGAGGAAAAAAAAAACTCTAAATTTAAACGAATCTTGTTAGTGTTTATTGTTTTATGTGTGAAATCCGTTGTTTTATATTGCGTGGTGCCTTTTGTTTAGTAAATGTACATGAAAGTGTTAATTATTGGTGTTAGAACTTAGGTTGACCCTCCCACAATAAATAGCCAAAGGCAAAGGCAACTTATTGTTATTTGGTGTCCACAAACCGGAAGGCGGAGTGGCGGCAGTTGGTTTCCGCCCCTAAGACGACCCTGTGACCGGCAGTTGACAAACAATTAGCTAGTGGAATTCGTCCCCAAAACATATTGCTGGCGTTTCTACTGCGATTTAAATGATTATGCGCTTCCCCTCATACAACCGTAAAACGAGCTCTGCTAATGCAAATAACATTTCGCCGGATATTTCAGTTTTCTCATCACTTGAGAACTACCATGTGAATGCAAAGCCCGCTTCGGAGAAACAGTATCCATGGATAGCCCGAGTGATTCACTCCCGGTTCGATGATATTCCTCATGTCTGCACTGCCGTCTGTATAGACGAAGCTATATTTATTACAGCCGCACGATGTATTTATACGTAGGTATCTACATTTTTTAAAAGATTTTTTTAACCCATCAAATGAGCTAAAGTAGGTCCAATAGAAAATCTATTATTTCTCACCATCGGGCGCCTCCCGTGGCTTAATGAGTAGATCTTTGTGTGGTTATTGTCTTGTGATGCTACGAATTTTTATGAATAATGAATATGCTGCTACATAAAAAATGTTACAATATTTAGGCATAGAAGACTAAAATGTTCGCCTGCGTTGGTACAAATTAGATAGGTTGTTTATAATCTCTTATATAATTTGGTATGTGATTTGTATGTTAGCAAATAAATATATTTTCATTTTCACATAAGTTAATAATGTAAAGCCAAATACACAACTGTACACAACACAAAATAATAGTCATCATAATTCCAATTTCAGTCTAAAAGTACAGTACACAACAATACTTTATTCGGAAAAACATCTTCCAGCGAAAGCTTTTGTGGTTCCATCGAACCCAACTAAGCAGTTGTTTGATGACATTGGCTTTATTATAGTGGAGACCAAACACGTTGATTGGGTGTGGGCGATAATAGAACTATTCAATGACAAGAACAGGACAGACGAAGTGTTTGACTGGTTCGGGAAACTTAATTTTGAGACCAGCAAAGTCAACTATAAAGTTGTTGGATATGCTATTCAAAAGGTAAATACATGTCTTATCTTTATATATATAATTCTTTTGCACGTGTTTATGTCACTGAACTCCTAAACGGCTGGACCGATTTTGACGTAATTTTTTGTGTGTTTAAGTCGTCCCTGGTTGGTTTAGACTCATAATTGGACCTGGTAGGTAGCGCTGCGATCGAGTTCTAGTACAGGTTCATATAGGACAACGTCCGTCGGGTCCGTTAGTATATAATAAGTGTTTTGTGATTGTAATTTTCGTGATCTCGGTGCCAGTCTAGAATAAGATCGTCGTCACTCTTTGCGTGTCTAAAGACGGGCGGCCGCTTCATCTGACATCCATGGAAATAGGTAGCATTGATAACAGGTAACTGAAACTGAGGATTCATTGAAAATGAAGAAAATTACATAATATCAGCTTCATCTATTTCAAATACAAAAAAACACTAGTCAATCTTCTAAGGGTTTACTAGCTAAAAGAGAAACTGAGGTACATGTCTATGGTCACGATGTAGAGCTGGTGATTTTATACCCACTGTTCCATCGGTGACGCTGCTGTCTGTTACTGGTTAACGTTAAAAGTTGAAAATATCCAGCTGTCGCATATCAGGGAAACTCGTCGATTATTGAGAGACTGAGGGTCTAAAGAGGCCATTTTAGTCTGTCAACATAAGTACCTATTTAAATTATGCGCATAAGGTTCGTATTCGGCTCATCTTATTTTTTTTTACACGATTGTAAATGTGCCGTGATCACACTTGAACTAATCATTACATTCACAGGGCACCCACAAAATAAAAGTTCCAGAAACACATTACTATCTGAGGGATTTAAGCGTCGTCGTCAGTATAGAGCTTTGTTCCAAAATCCTCACTGAATACGGAAAATTAAAAGGGTTTCGAGTGCCATGCTACCATTCGTGTTCATACCAGCAGTTCAAGAAGAAAAACGATGACAATTGTTTTAACTACCACGGCGTGGAAGGTGGAGCTGTGTTTGATACACTCAGTAACAAATTATTGGGGGTTGCCACTTGGGGAGCATATTTCGCCAAATTCGAGTTGCCCGTCGGGTTCTCCGTGGTGAATTCCCCGAATTTCTTCAGTGACTTCACATGTGCAAGAAAGATACGCGATGACACCTCAGACAACATGCACGTTACCGTGGGGTATTTTCAAAGGCTGTGCGATGGAAAGAAATAACTGAATAACCAAAAATAAAGATACCTATAAAATACGGTCCCCATAAATGTCGGTTACTCGAAGATTTTGATACCCAAATACATTACGCCATCTAAAAGTTGAGTGGATCAATCATATTTCGTTACCGGTACTGGTAGGTACCTAGCTAAACTTTTATGAATAAAGATTTTCTTTGATCAACAGCCGCGGCCCTAACGTAAAACGTAAGCGGGCCGCACGATAAATACAACTTTATTCGGCCTCGAAATACTTGTTAAACTTAAAATGTCCAGCCTAAACCTTATTATTAAATTATTTTTTTATATCCGATCTCTTTTATATGTTTTGTTTTACCTGTAATGTTTTCACTTTTCACACATAAAAAACGAAATTTATGTCTAATACCTAAATGTGACGTGAAACGTTTTTCCCTGCGCATCCAGTCTACCCTCTATGTATGGAGCCCTAGAAGAAATGCAATCTGCAATTGCTAGCAAATAAAAATGCCAACAAAATTTATAGGGTCCTTCCTCTCTGCATCACTCTAAGGTCGACTGGTAGAAAATGCCTAAGGCATTGAAGTCCGCCTCTGTACATACATTGTGCATAAATAATAAATAAATAGGGTTGATATTTTTCAATCACGTGACTATTGGACAGGTGGATGTCAACTCAGTACATTTCGACGGGGTTTGTATTTTCTAGAGACTGTTGATAATATATTTACTAAATATATCGTACGAAGAAGCGTTCGAAGCGGAGCGGGCGCAGGCGTGTACAGTGATCTCTTGTAGTGTCTATGGACGATATCATATCATGTATCTATATATCTCAGAAGGTCTAGACCATAGATGATACATATTATTAATCGAGAGTCTAGACTGTCTTATGTGTTGACGACAGGAGAAAACACATGAAGGCCATATTATGTCATGAAGGCCTATGTGTATCGGCACGATATCGATATAAAATAAATAAATAATATGAGGGTACGATTAGGGTCTGCATTGCGTCTCTCAATGCCGACCCTAATCGTATCGCTCGCATAATATCCCAGACAAGTTACGTTCCTCCAGATAGGAGAACAGAACAGGAACAACTCGATTATACATTTTGTATAAATTCATAATTTTTTGAATATGAATTTAATTATATTGAACGGGGATTTTTGTGTGACGGGCGACATACGGAACAATTTTATTTTAATTCACCGCATTACTGTCCCACAGCTGGGCACAGGCCTCTTCTCAAAATGAAAAGGGTTAATGCCTTAGTCCACTACGTCTTTCCTGACGCGAGTTGGCGGACTTCAGCTCACTACCACTTTATGGAACCCTGAACGATGTCCTTACAATGTTATCCTTCGCCGTTAACGCAAGTGATAGTCAAAATTCGCAAATGAATTCGAAGTCTTTATTTAAAAAAATACAAATATTTGTCGCTCTTTGAAGAATGCCGGAGCCCGCGCGCTATATTTTTGAACGCCATATTCTGGTAACATCTAGAGTGACGGAATGTAACCTTGTTACATAGTAATTTTACTGTATACTCATATTCTTAGACATAATACATTGTTTTATTCTTCAGTATTCTTATTCTAAGGCTTATTGCACATACTTTGATAATGCCCCGCGGTGATCTCCACCGCCTTATCGTCGCGTATCCGCCTCGCGCACACCCAGTCTTCGAAGAAATTCGGGGAATTCGCAACGGAGAACCCGACAACTGCATTTTGACTGGTGGAGCTTACTGACCCCGGGGCCCAAGTGGCGACCCCCAGCAACTTCTTACTCTTGGCATCATAAACAGCTGTTCCTTCAGCGCCAAGGTACTGGTTACAATCACCCGACCACTCTTGGTAGTTACATGCGTGGTAGTAAGGGAGGTGCAATTTGTGATAAGTTCCTGTTTTAAAGTCCATATCGATGTTGATGTTTAGTTCCATCAGAGGGTATGATGCGAGCACTTGTGATGGCGGGTCAGGGTGGACCTGTTGATTAAAGTAATTAGTATAACGTTGTATTATCGGGCAGCAACGACACCGAGAAAGACTAGCTTTGAAATCACTAGTTTACTTTCCCATCGTCCGTCGTGATGATAGTATGACAGCTCAAGAGAGTTAAGTAGAACTTAAAATGAAAAATTTAAAGGACAAATATTTACCGCACTCTTTGCAAATCCAACGGCTTTATACGCATAGACCCCGTAAGGCGTCGAAAAATACGTGTGGAACCAATCACCGAATACATTGTCAGTCCTGTTCATGTGATCCATTAGTTCAACAATATTCCATTTCTCTTTGAAATTAGTGCGATTCACGACAATGAAGCCGATGTCGTCGAACATTCCTGCAGTTGCCTTTGCCGTTGAAGGGACAACAAAAGCTATTGTTCTTAATCTCGTATTCATATACCGTATTGTGGTGTACTTAATTTTAAGTCTGAAAGTAGAATTTGAAAATTTTTTAATTATTTTTTGCAATGTAGGTATTCACCCTGACAGGTATGTAACAACTATTATTCGCAACATGGCAAAAAGTAAAGCGCCATCTGTCGGAGTGAAGCGACAATAGAATATCCTGAATCGCACTATAAAAGTTTGCAACGATTCTAAGAGATAAACGAATGTCCGACATATTTTTATGGGTCCCGCCTGACCCCTCGGGCAGTGGTCAATGCGCCCAGAACCCGATTCCTCGCCCTCCCCTAGGGGAGTGCGTAGACGACATACCGGTTACACATATACGAATTTCTGACATCAATTGTCGGGCTACGGCCCGCCAGGTTGACCACGTTGCCTGGTCGGAGGATCTTCCCTTTTCAATGGAGGAATGCCATACCTCGTTCCCCCCACAGGTACAGTCCCCCTACACAAATTGTAATCTTCAATCGCTAGAGAATAGAAACTACTAGAAACACTTGTCTACCCACTATTTATTTTTAGAGCACTAAACGATAGGATCACTCTTGTGCATGTGCTTTTTGGAGACTGAAGCGATGAAGAGACATCTAGCGTCTAATTTCAAGGTTGGACCTTTACTGAAAGTACATACTACATTATGGGGATCGGGTCCGGAAAGGTAGCACCTTGTACATATATCCAGATACCCGACTTCAGGCCTTGGGTGTAAGCCTGCCAGGCAATATAACCTCGCCTAGTCGGACGATCCTCCCATTGCTAGGGTTGAACAAAGGAACATCACACCTCGTTCCCCTTCAAGTATTTGTGATGTCCTCTCCTTGACAGGTAATTTGTTCCAGTGTGTTCCAGAAAATGTACGTACGAATAAATACATCTTGCGGCTGTTATAAATATAGCTTCATGTATGCAGACCGCGGTGCAAACGTGCGGAATATCGTTGAACCGGGAGTGAATCACTTCTCCTATCCATGGATATTGGTTCTGTGAAGCAGGCGTTGCTCCGATTTGTATGTTTTCTAGTATCCCGTAACCTGAAAAAGTTCCAGTTACCTCTTAAACACAAAAAAAAAATTCAGATAGATAACTTTCAATAGCACAATAATTTGTTTTAACGGATATTTATTGAGCTAAAAAACATAGTAACTGGATGAAAATTGAAATTATCTGCTAGAGTAACTGGACAAGTATTATTTGTGTTGTCATTTTTGCACTGGACCGTGGATCCACGAAAACAGTCTGCATAATCCAAGTTATACATAAGTAAAAGAAACTGATGTTGAATAACCAAAAATAACACAGGGATTCTACCCTAGGAAATTATTGTAGTATGAGATGGGGCTGGTAAGCTATATCTTTTTTATCAATTACTATCTATTGTACCTGTGTTTTTGCGTCAGAAGTTCTGCCGTCACGCGTCATCGACACGAACGTTATTTTTTGTTTTCCTGTACTTAAACTGCAATAAACGAACCAAGTCTCCATTTTGTAGGCAAAGGTAAACGGCGCCATCCTTTGACATTAGTAGTGTGTGTCTCCTAATAGCCTACTTTAAATATGAAGTGAAGAGATATAAAAAAAAAAACTATTTAAAAAAACAAGGACATACTTGTTGGGGTCGTTTTCTGTATTACAGTCGGTCTACAAAACTGAATTGACAAAACAAATGCAACAATAAGGAACATCTTACAAAACGTACCAAATAAAAATACATTTTTTTATTGTTTTGATATAATTTTATTTTGCTCCAACGATAAGTTTTATATGAGCCGATATAAACTAAATCGTTTCGCGGTGCGTATCAAACTGCACTGCACATTCAAGTTACAATTTTATTTACTTAAAATGAATATTTCATAATATGCATTAATTTTAAATATTTTGTAGTTATCTATAAAGTCAGGAATGACGTAATATAATTATTTTATAATACAATATTAAACTTATCAATTTAACACACAAGTTAAGTGTAACAATAATCCATATTGACGGTGGAAAGGCTACTTGGGGATAACGCCTTGTAATAATAATAATCCAACCTTTCGTTGGCGATAATTTTGTTGTTTACTAACTAAACTAATTTAGTCTCACTATATCTCTTTCTAACAAGAAACATGAGAAAAGGATAGAAAATATTTTATCCTGTCAAATTAACCTAATCGCTTGTTATCAACGTAATTTTACTCGCCATAGCTCACGATTAAAATGACAGTTCTAAATATTTATTTTAGCGTTCTTTGCCAATGTTAACGGTACGATTACTGCAGTAGCTAAGGGTTTAGCTTTTTGAAATACGCGTTGCGGGTTCGATTCTTACACGAAACAAATATTCCTGTGACCAACAGATAGCTGGGTAACGTTAAAAAAATCTGTCTTAACAAAATTCGTACTTAAAAATGATGTGGCAGACCCAATTACTGGGGACACTGATACTGACACTGGTTAGGTTAGTTGTCATACTTTTTTGGACTGCTGACACCCGTAACTACTGTCATAGGCATTCGTATGACACCCGGGACCACCGAGTGAGACAAATGCTTAACGTGCTTTCTGAACCACGGAGGGGTATCAATTATAAGAAAGACATATAGTGTGATAAAAGTTAATTTAGTCAGATTTACAGCATCACTGTTGCAAGTTATTTACACAATCTCGTATTTGTCGGGGTGGAAGCTGATCTCCTGGGAGTAGTTGACGGTGTCGTTGTTCTCGGCGTCTGTGACCTTGATCGCCTTGAGCAGCGCCAGCGACGTGTCCGACGTCCACATCACGGTCAGGGGGAAGAAGTCGTTGGGGACTGCGGGCGTCACACTGGGGGGGGGGGGTTATGTAGCCATGGATATAATATAATAAATAAATATACTTATATGCTAATAAATTGCGTCATTGGTCTAGTGGTCGCAAGCACGGTTGTTGAGCGTGAGGTACCGGGTTTGATCACCGGGTCAAGCAGTGTTATTAGATTTTTCTGTTGGAAAAATTCTCAATAACAGCCTGGAGTTTGTTATTATGTCCGGTAGATGGAAATAGGCTCGCTACCTATTACGTGGGACTTTATAACGGGATCGGTGATATGTGGGTTTATCTATCTGCTTAACTCTTAGGAGAATACAGACGTGATTCTGTTGTCTGTGAATTAAACCATATCCATCCCATACTTCATATCTGTGTACCCATGGGATAAAGCCCATTTTAGCGTTTAGGGTTAGCGCTATATTTTTTCTTCCATAAATGTCTATCACACATCATTATTATTTTATTTGCCATCTGCCGAGCAATTTCAAACTCCACTTCGCTACTGAGAATTTTTCTAACAGAAAATCCCAGTAATACTTTGCCCGACCGAGGGATTAAACCCAGTACCTTACGCTCAGCAGCCGGACTTGCGACCACTGGACCAGCGTAGCGCAGATAATTTATCAAATTATAACTTACGTGAATTCTAGGCTGCCACTCTTCTGTTGCTTGTTGATGATAGGTATACTCCATATAAGAGTGCGGCCTTTTTGAGCGTAGCTGCCTTCCCACGCGTGGACCACCACCGAGGAGTTGCCAGAACTGAACATAAATATTGGTAATTAGGATGGACATGGATGTATCCAGCCTTTGGGCCAGAAGGGAGGGGAAATTGTCCCAGATCAAATCAAGATTTTGAAGGGGGCCGCCATTCCCGGCAGTTGCAGTGTAATTACGAAACAAGCGAAATCGAATTCAATTTTGAAAGTTCAAGAAAGTCCATTACACAGTAATCTTTAAAAACCACTTCGGCCGACAATTGGCACAACGTAATGTACAGTCAGCATCAAAAGGATAGCGAAATTAAGCGAGTTTAAGAGGAAATTGTGATTGAAATCTTGACCAATTTCATACACAGTATCTGTGGATGCAGAAAGATATTTCACTACGTGTATACATTTTTGATGCTGACTGTACATCGTTAAACTGTCAAAATTGTAACGATAAGTATTTCCATGCTAGTTTAATATCTCATCTTGAGATTGAAACAAAATAAGGCGGAATACAAAGGTCAACAATGGAAGTATTAGCGCACATATGAAGGTAGTTAAAGAATGTAAAAGCGACTCACGGCAGCGGTATGTGTATGTTAACATCGTTGAGCGTCAAATGGTCGTGTTCCAGCTCGTACTCAATGTTGACATCACAGCCTCCACCAGTGCCCTCTGACGGCCAGCAGTTAACTGCAAACAAAACAAACTACAGAAGACTTGCCAAACAAGTTTCCCTTTTTTCTTTTAGTTATTTATTTATTTGGGTCTCTAACAGAAGCTACACAATTACATTCAAGTTAACAACAACAAAGACGAACATTAGTAAATAAATAAATAATAATAGTTTTTAAATAAACACTGCCTTAAACTAGGATTGGTTGAAATTTACAAAAATTAAATTTAGTAGTTACCGGAGAGTGGCGCCAGTTTGTCGTCGCTAGCGTTGAGGCGCCACTTGAGCACGCCCACGTCGCTGTTGAGCGGGAAGGCGCGCTGGCTCTGCTTCAGACCGATCACACCGTTCGCTCTGAACGCCTCTTTGTCCACGTTGGGGTGAGTCTGGTCAAAATAACAAACAAAATTATCTCCAATGTCGTAACATTTTTTTCTTCTTTTTTTTAGAAACAATCTGTGTCGTGGGTGCGTTCACAATCACAAGCATCCGGACCCGGAACAACTAACTATAGGTCATATAAATATTTGTTCCGTGCGAGAATCGAACCCGCGACACGTAGCGCAGCAGTCGATCTCTCAACGTCTGCGCCAAACGTGCCGTCAAATGGATGATTTTGAATTTGAACTTTACGCCAGTGAAATTAAGAGTCATAAATGTCATGTTTATAAGAGCGGTTCTTATGCTTCGTTATTGAGAGGTACCTGCAGCTGCAGTGGGCGAGTGTCCTTATTGTCGATGTGCACGTGGATGCGAGCGTACTGCTCGTTGCTTATGCGCAGGGTCAGCAGACCTTAATCATAAACATCCATAATGTTAAAACAAGCTAATAATTATGTCAAAATATGTATGGTTAAAAGGGCAAAAGGACCCGCAGTCGATCTGCGAGGTTAAGCAGCGCTTGCCACGGTCAGTCCTTGGATGAGAGGCCATTTTTCACACATCGAGACCCCGGTGCCTCGGAAAGCACGTTGAGTAGTTGGTCCTGGATATCATATTACGAAGACCTGACACTCGTTACGGGTAACCTAACCTAACCTTAGAGGACATATGGCAGTCGCTCCGTGTAAAATTAATACTGATAATCAACTGCAACCGGTTAGACTGGAAGCAATGTAGTTAGGAAAAAGCTGGGCAGATGATGAAGACAAATATTTGGCCTAAATTCGAAACAACATCCACCAATCGGGATTTGGAGTAACATGATCCATTCCTCTTCTTGACCCGAGTACCAGCATAGTGACATAAATATGCCGATGATAGACTCACCGCTCAGTTCGAAGTTCTGTACATCTCCGTCCCTGCCCGCCACCAGAGTGAGCCGTTCTTCAAAACGTAGGTGTACGCTGTAACAGTACCGAATACTTTAGTACCATCTTTCAGTTTAGTTTTTATATGACGTCACATCCAAAAAGAATTCACGAATTTCAAATTTCGTAATCGTAAGCAACCATGGAGTTACTTGCTGTTTCTTATCCAGAGGAAGACAACACTGGAACGTGGTAGAAGAGCCTGAATATTTTTAAGTATGTACCTGTATAATGGGTATTCATGAATAAAAATATAATTTCTTATTTGTCATGGGAAAATTTCGAAAAAATTCAGTATTTTCGTGAATTTGAGGTCCTATTTTTTGTTTGGGTATTACATTGTTCATGATTATCAATAATCAATATAAGATAATCGTCGTTAAATATAAGTAATGAGAAGTGAGTACTGACTCCTTGTGGTCGGGCGGCGGCGGCTTGGCGAGGTCGGCGCGCGCGGGCGCGGCGCTGGGCGACACGGTGTCGCCCTCACTGCGCAGGCGCGACACGAACGACTCCGTGTCCGTGCCGCGCGATCCCAACTTCATGGCCGAGCGCCCCGCGCTGCGAGCCCTGCGGTATCAATACACAACTGTTATGATGATAATGGCGACTCCCAAATTATCGATCTACACACAATCGATCAACGATGAATGATTTTATTGACACAGTATAGTCATCTTAATATACATCGGAACAGCTAAGGTGTACAAATAGAGCGAAATATATCAAGTATTCATTATCTACTGTAACAACAGTATTAAAAATAATAGAACATATATCGCAATCACATTATCTATATTATAACAAAATTTATATAGATAATTCATTATATTTATTACAACAAAAGTGTTCATATTATGCTAAGAACAAGAAAAAATAAGCCTTATCCCTTAAAAAATAAGGTTGAAATTGCATGCATCAACTTCATATAACATGACAGAGCTATTAAACGGAACTTTCATCACTGGAATAACCACTACGGCTGCTTGTCTATCATTTTGTTCTATTAGGTTGCTCTATACTGTTAGAAATATTGTAACCAGATGTTAAAGGTAGATAGTCTATATAAAAAATGTGTTTCACTAACGTCTCACGCGCAGGCGTGGTAGGGATCTTTTCGGCGACAGGCTCAGCTGATGCTGACGAGGACATTGTTGAACTACCGAATCCACTTCCTAGAATATACACAAATATAAGTTAAACAATATTACAAAGAAAAGTAGAAAAAATATTGTCAGAAGTAGGATTTGAACCACGACCTCTGGCATGCGGTCCCATGAATCAATCATCACTACTTTAAATAAAAGAAATGTATTTCTACATGTATTGGAGAAATATGGCCCACGTGTTTATAAAACTCATTTATAAATATAAGCTACTAGCTTCCGCCCACGGCTTCGCCCGCATTGATTACGAGCCCGTGCATTTTTTCGGGTCACACGCAGCACCATCTGGCGTCCTAAGAAAGTTATTGTTCTTTCCCTCGTGAACAGTACTTTTTTCTGGATGAAAGGTACCCTATGTCTTTTCTGAACCTCTGACAATGTATATGCAAAATTTCACGATGATGGGTTCAGTGGTTTAGGCGTGAAAATGTAACAGACAAACTTACTTTCTCATTTATAATATTAAATAAAATTAATAAAATAATATATTATAGTTAGGATTCTATCACAATACAGGGTGGCATAATATTTTGGGTCATTTAGAATAGATATGTAATATATTTACTGGATGTCTGGATCACGTAGTACGTGTGACGCGTGATCAATTGATTCTATGACAAAAAACTTAATGGTGCAGTGATTGATATGTACTTTTGGTTACTTTGGCGGAAAGATTTTCCCTACTAACTGTTAACAAAAATGTTAAATTAAAAAGAATTCCATTTTAACCTTTATCTCGATTTGGTACCGTATACAAATTATATATGAGGCCAAAAAAGGATTGATTCAAAGGAAATTGAATTAAATAATGCTTACCAACCTTATTTGCGATCAAAAAACACGCCATTCATAGATTGTGAAAGAAACGCGACAAAAGAAACGGGTTGGTAGTCGTTTCTGCTGCCGCGCCACGATGCCAGGTACGATGTGTTATTCCTTTTTTCTCTCTCTTTTAAAAACGTTGCCCCACACTAGGATTTCTCTTGTGTCGTGGGTACAGTTTACAAACATACATGTCACATACACACAAAACCAGACCCGAAACAACTATCTGTAGATCATACAAATATTTCTTCCGTGCGGGGATCGAACCCGCGACACATAGCGCAGAAAACTAATCGCTTAACCACTGCGCCATCGGTGTCTTTATTATTGAAGTGCAAACGAATTTGTAATCGTTATTAAATTCAATTGAATCGAACTATAAAATGTTTATCCGGATATTTCTATCAGCTTTTTGAATCAATGATTCTCACCGAAGGACATCTGACTGCGTGGCGGCGCGCCTCGCTTGGCAGCTTCCAATCTCTCTCGCTGCAGCTCCTTCGCGCGCTCGCGCATACGATTCGCAGCTTCACGCTCTTGCGTCTAAAAAGAACAACCAATTTTATATATCAGTGCTATAAAGAAAATACCTAGCCAAGCGCAGTGTAGGGTCGGTAATTATGAATGTCTATGATAATTAATATATCTATGATAAACCATTCAGGGGAGGCAATTCTCGTGCCCTTTGGTAAGAATGACTTCGTAATAATAAGAGGGTCTATCATCAGATCAGATAACGACATAAATCGCAACACACAATGTACATATGTAATTTATAATATTCGATAATGTGTAGGCTAATAACCTATCCAAGTACTGACCGCGGCAAGCACAAATTAACCTCGCAGTTATGAAATTACTGCTCGAATCCGAAATATAAATTATACAAACCTGTCGCACGGCTTGATAGATTTTCTCCTCATGCGAATCCATCTCGACGAATGATCGCACCTGATGAAACAAATGGGAAAAAAATTAAGTGAAGTGTTTTGTCACTGCTATGTACAATATATTTATGTATTGTATAAATCTGCAACAGGACACATCTGACTTAATGAATGCTCTATTTAAAACTATGATAAAGATTGTTTTCTGTTCAATGGTGGTTTGGGCAAAATACTAGCAGTTAAGCATACCACATAACAGTATTTACAAGGCTGGTATAAGACTAATTTATCTTTTACTTTTCTAAATTATTTGTATGATGTATTTCATCTCATCATCATATATTTCATCAACTACTTTTTTAATTTATCAAGCTATGTATCTTAGGACACAAGCAATAATTTTTGTTATTTTTTTTTCTGTAAAAAAAAAATAAAGGCTTAAAAGACAAATTTACTAAAAAATTATAGTTGTGACAAACTTGTTTCAAATATACTTTTTTTGTAGTCTGGTGTATATTTCTAATCAGAAAAAAACCAAACTTTTATTGTATCTATGATCCTTTTTTGCATTTTTTTTATATGTTCAATATAATTGTAAAATATAATTAATCACTTAACATTAAGAGCTACTGACCTGTGCTAAGTTGACACTCTCCCTGTAGCCGAGAGCAACAATCTCATCAAATGCAAACAGCAGGTTGAACGCCTGATTCAATACTTCAGCCTCTGTCAACTGAGTACAATATTCTGGCACCTGTAGGTCAAAATGTACATCATGTTGATTTTGTGGTGGACAAACTGTGTATAATGGTTATTTCACCAATGTAATGGAATCCGTAAATCACAGGTCATCAAGCACAAATAATTAGATAAAACAATAGAGTTAAAAAGTGTAGTATATTTGAGCTAATTTATACCAAGGCGAGGAACTCTCATTAGACAATGCTTTCTCATGTACTAAAAGCCTGCCAAAAGTCAAAATTGACTGATTGCATGGTATGTATATTGCATACATAAAAATAGTAAGAAAACCAGTGCAAAGGAAGCTTCTACAAGTGATGAAATCAGAGATTGTTTGGCGAAATCTGGCCAATCAGCCTTGATACCACCAATTTTATTGATAATTAGTTAATCTATCCACTATGTATCAGCAATTCTCCTGTAATAGTTTCTGCAAACTCGACAGACTAAGAACAACTTACTACTCTACTGAAAAGGCGTAGTGTCTCCAGGTCCTCCAGGATGTTGCTGGCTTTGGTTGTGATGAGCAGCATGTACAGCTTGTCCAGGGGTTGGTATACATATCTGTAATAATTAAATATATGACAAATGATACTAGAACTAGTGAAACTGTGGTATTTAAAGGTATATACACTAGCTTTAATACGCTTACACAGGCATTATGGGACATTTTTTTATACATTGATTGAAATGAGAGATAAATCTTGGAAATAAGTTTTATTACCTGACGGATTCGGTCTCCACAAATGTATGTTGACGTCCTCCAGTCATGAGCTTGGGAAAAGCAGCAAGCAAACCCTCGATACGTGCCTTCGTCATCTCAACGAACTGACGTGAAACCAGTGCTACAAATTACAAATTATCCATATTATTTTCATAAAATATTGCGTTTAATTGATTAATTTTAGTGGAAATAATATGTTTAGTACCTTTCCCAGACTTCGTACATACTGTTGCCGCTATAAGCACCTGAAATAACACAAAAACACTAGAAAATTGTAAACATGAGCCGGATGTCTGCAGCAGATTTATCGGAAATTAAAAGAAAGTAGCGCTATTTGTACAGCAAATAATCCGCTAGAAGTAAAATATAAGAATGTTTTTCATACTGTAGCACTTTATATAACATTACCATTTTGTGTAAGGTTTTAATTTCCCAATTATCTATAGAAAAACACTATTTGCAGAATTACTAAATTGACAGCACACACCGAGATGACGTGTTGTGTTAGACGTATGTATGTATATCTATTGTTGCCATAGATAACATTTAAATTTTGGACAAACGGAGCAGTTGATTTTCCGTAGACAGTCATAAGAATTCTTTCGATCATAAATATTTATAATCAAAGCCAATATTGACTGCGTCTGAATTAAGGATTTTATAATGATCTATTAGAGTCTAATGGATTTGACTCGTAATAAGAAAAACTCCGGAAGACGTCCTTTCCCAGATTTAACGTTGCGTAGTTTTTATTGGACGACTATTTAACTGAACTGACAGAAGAGGCGGTATGGTGTAGAAACCTTAGCCTACATCAGTGTAAAATGAATTTTAAAAAAAAGTATGTCAGTCGTGGATAATGTTAGTTTTTTTTCCCAATTTATGCGTTTATCTCGTATCTTTCCATGAAATTACGATAATTCGTTAGTGTTTAATTACGCTGTAAGAACAATGGAGATTTCTGTTTGATTCAGTGTCAAAATTTATGGAATACATTTACTTAACACAGAATCCAAATAACAGTGGTAAGTGAGGATTTTTAATTATTTTGTATTGGTATTTAGATGTAGTGATTCAGGTCACATGCTCTTGAGTATGCGTTCGTTGTATCGAGTGTTACCGTCATTATTTTCGCTAATGGTCAAACATTTGATTTGCATACAATGGTATTTTCTTTCTGCCTGACTTATCTTTTCATCCAATAATGTCCAGTTGTCAACGTGATCATGCCGTCGCTACAGACGGCTGTTCATTATTTTATACTAATAAAGTTTCTAATAATATTTTTTCATAAGTTGATAGTTTTGTTTTGGTGTCATGGAACAGGCTTATCTTATTGATAGTGATAATGAGGTATTTATTTTATGTCTTTGTGACCTCTTCATTTACGATTAGAAGTTCATAGCTAATTTGGTCGCTAGTTATATTATTTGCAATTATTATTTAGAATTAGAAAATAGAATGTGAAAATATTAGCATAACATAATAGGCACTGAAACGTCTTATAGGGCGAACTAAGAGAACTTTAGGTTTATGGTAATCACCCACATCATTCAAAACCTTTAATTATACTGATGACAATACTGAAGGACTTTATTGACAGTCCACAGTTGAGAAGTATGTGTAGACATGAAGAGATGTGACGCATGCCGTGTCCGTTCAGAACGGAGGACGGAGGAGAGACCAGACGACACGGGTGACAGAGACCCACTCATAGAAACAACTACGGTCTCTCAGGAGGATACTTACGATAACCAAAATTTAGTAAGATCAATATATTTCGTAAAAGTAGTTAGCACTATATATTTTATGTGCACTTTCTGTATTTTGTGTACTGATTTATTTTGTTATATGGTATAGTCTGTGATTGTCTTTTATTTATTCTGTGTCTATATATTTGTCAGTATCATATTTATAATGTTACGATAGCAGTGCTTATATTGTAAATTTATGGGCACTTAAACAGTAGTATGATTCAAAGAACAATAACAATCTTGTTGCAAATATTATAATTGTGATGGAATACTTTTCTTCCTATAAATAACTAGCTTTCACCCCAATGTTTGGTTGGCAATGCAAAATGCTTGGGCATCTTGTTTACATGGATCTTGCTTTAACACAGTTCAGCCATTAGCTTCATTTTATTTAGCAACATCAAGAGTCTGCTGGCATTTCTCAAAGAATTGCGGTGGATCGAATAAACGAACATTATTCTCACTCCGACGCACAAAATGCGCTTAAGCGTGTATTTGCGGAAATCAGCCCGTTTATACCTATACTTATACCCATTCATTTTATTTTGAATGGATGTGCATTATTTAAATTAATTAAAACAATTAATAAAATGTTCCAACACAGCATCTGCTTTTTTTCTTAGAAAGCTGGCACAGTCACACATCTAGTTTCAGTAATTGCTATCTTCAATGATAATATTATTATGAATCGACGAAATATGAATATGACGTTCGCCATGACAAATCTGCAATTTATCCCAAACTATTTCCATCACAAATTCGAAATTAGAAATAATTAAATAGAAGCGTGGTAGTAAAGGCCGTAAAAGTGTTGAAGCCGGTGTTCCATTGCTGCGCACGGGCACCCAATACATGTTTAGTTTTGCTTTAAATATAGGTGAGATTATCCTTTGCAAACGACGCATACGCTATGCACGAAATGTGGTCGATGACGTCATTGAAACACGCGTAGCGTGCTCAGATATATCGCCATCGCAGTCCAACGCAGCGCATGCGGTGCACGCGGCGCATGGAGGCGTCATTATGGCTCACTAACTTGAACTGACATGTTTAGCGACCATGTCCTACTACATCTTTACATAGCTATGGGTCAATATTTATGCACTGCATGTGGAAGTTAGCAGCCTAACATATTTGTCAGGCTGTTTACCTTTAGCTACGCAAGTCGATGGATGGCTTGCTCAGCGTGCGCAGCAGTGGAACAGCGCCTTACAGCTTGGGACACGGCCATGTTGTTTATCTTTCATAAATCGCAGCTGTTTATGAAACATACTAAAAACATCAATATAATTTTTCAATGTCTCGAGCTAATCTCCTATTACCGTGCTTATCATATATTGGAGACTCACGAGACCGTTTTGTATGTATATATTTTTTTCATTAAATTACCCTGTTCCTATCGATCTGTAGCAAATAATATGATGTAGGCAGAAACTAGAAAAAGTAATTTGCTACAATCCTTACATAGCCATTGTTCATCTACATTCACACATCTTTTCAATCATGCTCGCCGGTTGCAAAAAGTGCACCTGATCTTTTTGAAGAACCAATGAGGTCAGAATAAATCCTCGGGTGCCCTAGCATTTCCACTTACATACGCGCTATAAATACCTTTCATTACTTGTCTTTCATTAATTCTTCACATGGCCAAACCATCGAAGCATATTTGTCTCTATTTCACTACATCTTTCAAACGACAAGGGTCCCTTTACACACTGATTTCTCACCCTGTCATTCTTACACTGGATATAACGTTACGATATTATGATATTGGTAACGATGTAAAATAAATCAATAGGTATGAAATTACTGTATAATTGCAATGTGCTTGTTAGATTTAATTGGAACAGTCTTATTGTCTACATATTTCATACCACCTAATAATCTCGCTATCGTAGAAAGTAAACAAAGACAAAATCATTTGATCATTACCACCAACTGATAAAAGTCTGTACCGGATTAAAAGTGCGCTAGATAATATTGATACGACCACTGTATTCGAGTCCCTCTTAAATAAAGATATTGTCTATATGTCTAAGATGTCAGGGGTCTAAATATATTGGTGATAATTTCCCGCCTTTATGAGCTGAGTTCTTTAAAGTGAAGGCAACCGGCAAAGGAAGTCGTTGTGACGCCTTTGAAGAATATGGTAGTGTTTTATGTGTGGATTGTTTTCTTGTGTCATATTGTGGTTGAAACATCCTTTTAGAAATGAAGAAGAAAGTTAACATAACTTTAACTTCGAAACAGGTACAAGTATTTTCTATTCATAGAATATTAACAATCACTAAACTCAGGGTAATTTGATTATATTATTGAACAAAAAATAATTACAATTTTAATCATTTTTTTGAGTAACATTACTGTAAAGCATACCTACTCTCTAAAGGGCAAGTTTTTCAACAGCTGGATAAACATCTGATAACTTATTCTTGTGCTAAGACCATACAAAAACTTGTTCAATTTCAAATTGACAGTCGGATAACGTTTAACTGACCATTGCAAAATCGGCCCTATGGCAACTTGATATGTATAAATATTCCCGTTCGCCATTTTAATTAAGGGTGGTTCCACGGCATGTCATGCCGTGGTTGAGAGAGATAAAGAGTCCCTTACAAACTAAACTCAGTGCCATCGCCAGTACCACAATCGGCGTCTTGGCCAAGCACAATATTCAACACAGTGTCAACCAGTTACAGTAAATATGATTTTACTAGCTTCCGCTCGCGGCTTCGCCCGCGTGGTTTACGAACCCGTACATTTTCCGGAATAAAAAGCCTATGTGCTATTCCAGACTATAATCTATCTCTGTGCCAAATTTCATCCAGATCCGGTCAGTAGTTTTTGCGTGAAAGAGGAACAAAGAGCCATCCATCCATCCTCACAAACTTTCACATTTATAATACTAGCTTCCGCTCGCGGCTTCGACCGCGTGGTTTACGAACCCGTACATTTTCGCGGGATAAAAAGTAGCCTATGTGCTATTCCAGACTATA
Organism: Shargacucullia verbasci; assembly: GCA_947562105.1. Taxonomy (NCBI): domain Eukaryota; kingdom Metazoa; phylum Arthropoda; class Insecta; order Lepidoptera; family Noctuidae; genus Shargacucullia; species Shargacucullia verbasci. The sequence continues at coordinate 5,705,222 of OX387306.1, forward strand.
ATCTATTTCTGTTTCAAATTTCATCCAGATCCGTTCAGCCGTTCTGGCGTGAAAGAGTAACAAAGATCCATCCATCCATCCATCCTCACAAACTTTCACATTTATAATATTAAGTTAGTAGGATTAGTAGGATTTTAGTTTTATACGTGTACGTAAACCTGTTATCACGTCCAAAGTCTAGTGGTTACCACCGCGGCTACTCTGTGTGTTCAAACTTCGCGTTGGGCAAAGTTTATTGAGATTTTCTGGTAGAAATTCTCAGTAGAACCTCGGAGTTTGGAATTGTATCCGGTGGATAGCAAAAGCGTCGCTTACTATTACATGGGACCTTATAACGGCATCGGTGACATGTGGGTGTACAGTAATTACAACACATTCGGTATCTAGGTAGTACACCTCTGCCTAACTCTTCGGGGAATGTATAGGTGTATGTATACAGAGGCCCTAGTGTTTCTTCCGACAAATTCTATTTACTACATCGAACACGTTCGGCGCTCCGATTGGTGGAGAGCACGAAACGGACCAATCGGAGCGCCAAACGCGTTCGATGTAGTAAATCGAATTTGTCGAAAAAAACTTACACTAGGGCCTCAGTTATAGCAAACAAGCAGTAAAAATTGTAAATGAACAGTCGTGTAAACATAAAACTTCAACAACAAGGATAGAAAACACACGAAATAGAAAATGCATTCGAGTAACAGAAACATCTGACGCTCAACAACAATTTCTGTTTCAATCGCAGTCGGATTTTCCAATTTACTTTTTATCACTTTGCTAATATTACTATTGACGTGCAGTGTGTAATATGTTTGGTTGCGTGTGTGCAGTCGTGCGGCATCTGTGCCATGTTCCCGTCGTGCATGTCGCTGTTGTCGCGGCGGGGCGAGCAGCGCGCGCCGCGTCCTGGCCAGGCCGCCGTCGTGCTCAACGTTTATGACATGTACTGGACCAACTGGTGAGGCATATTGCTATCAACTTGACCTACATAATTAATTGCCGAACAAAGGTCTTCTGAAACGGGGCCACACGGAGTGAACCCTCCTTGTTCTGTAGAGAACGATGTAGGGAATCAAGATTGGGATAACAGAAGCCCCAGTGTATTTTGAACAAACTCGATTTTACACATGGAGCACCGAACGCAGATGATGCGTCTTATCAATATTGTTAACTGAAATTTACATTAAGGTGTGACCTCATTTTCAGCATTGTTTTACACGGAAACCATGGTAAATATGATGGTGAACTGCAGTTCTGTTCCATGGTTTTCGTGTAAGAAAGAGGAATTTAAAACCTCCCAGTTTAAAGAAAAATGCCCTAATCCGGTCATATTGAGGTTATTACGCATCACGATTGTTGTTTTGTTGTTAATCAAGTGGATTGACGTCGCGCCGTTTCTACACTGAACGGGTGCGCCTGCGCTATGCCTCTAATTGAAGCGTGCGCACTTATGCGATAACACGAGTAAAATAACAATGCGGCGCAACGCTGCGCGCCAACACACCTCTTGATAAATGGTGTGGTTAATCTCGAAGTCATCGTTAAACTAAACTTATGATGTGGAATTATCCATTTCGTAACATTCTGTTCCATCTATATTACAATTGTGGGAAAAAACATGTACAGCCGAAGAAAGTGATAAACAAAAATGGTCAATTTAAAAAAAAAAACGGCTTTAGTAGGTACTTCAGAAAAGATTATCTATTTCTAGTGTCCCCGTATCTCTTAGTTTGACAGTGCTAATGCTATGAACTCGAAAATAAATGTTGCAAACATAGCCTCAGTGTTAGACGACAAGGGTTGCTAACATTGGGAATGTTCGTTTAACGTTGTACGTGTCCAGGTACACCGCGAGCGCAGGTGTAGGCGTGTTCCACAGCGGTGTGCAGGTGCACGGCTCGGAGTGGGCGTACGGCGGACACCCCTACGCCTTCACCGGTGTGTTCGAGATCACGCCGCGCGACGAACGGGAACTAGGCGAACAGTTCCGATTCAGGTATATCTACTACACATATGTTTATTGACTGAAGTGATTGGAAATGACCAATGTCACATGACAGGGAAGATGGCAAATGATCCAATTTGTATTGTATTGTATTGACTGGCTAATTGTTGCCATCGGGGGTCGGAAATAGATAAGACTGGCGCAGGAGCGTAGAAATTGGCACTTTCAAAGAGGCCTATGCCCAGCAGTGGTCGAAGTCGGGCTGTGGATGATGATGACTGGCTAAACTCACCATGCTTGTTCACTTCGGCACCTGATGGTGGGTCTCAAATACACTAAGACCGCCTTAGTGTTCTCAAATTTTTTGGCCACGGAACCCTTTTGGTAAACAAAATACATGACGGAGCTCTAAAACTGGTTTTATGGGTACTCTTTATTAATAATATGATTATTAATACTTGACATTAACATTTGCTAATGGGAGGTCTGATTTTTTTTTACTTTTCATCTTGATAGAAAAGAGTTGACTGTGAAGAGAATGACCAGTATTTTCGCGGAGCCTCCACAGAGACTTTGCAAAACCCGAGTTCCGCGGAGCACACTTTGAGTATGGCTGCTCTAAGGAGACCACGCCGAGGCCCAGCCGAGGAACGTGCCTTATAGGGCAGTACCGTTACTGCCCTATAAGGCACGTTCCGGCGGAGACGGAAAAGTTTCCCTTGTTACCCTCGCTGTGCAGTGCACGCCAACACGTGGCCACAACTTGTTGCATTGTCCAGGGTTCGCTCAGACTCCAGAGGCTTTTCTGCATCTTTCAGTACAAGCCCGATGCAAATAAAAAGAGTAAAACAGAATGTTCAGTGGTTGAATGTTTGTATTTTATATTTTATTGCAGACAGAGTGTACACATAGGATATACGGACTTCAGCGAAGACGAGGTCAGACGATTAGTCGCAGAGCTGGGCAAGCAGTTCCGCGGTGACAGGTATGTATCATAAAATTATCAATAGTGTATAGAAATCTAATCAAAAGTATGTATAATTATTGTAACGATTGTTTTTGCATTCGTTACATGTGTTAAAAAAAATAAAGATTTTGTTTCATAAAGGTCGTGTTTATGTGGTTCATTTTGCTTCACGCCTTATAGGACAAAGGTTTGTAATCGATTTTATTAGATACGAGAGTGATTCCGAACGTATTTTTCTAATTGTCATTTTGACAGATGTCAGTTGAGGATCTCACTCTGCGATCGATCGGCGATGGAGTAATTTTGTCTCCGCCGATATTTTTTAAATAAATTTTTAATCCGGCTTCATACCGGTGTATTTCTGCATAAAATGTTGTGATATCTTGTTATTGCAAGGGATAAACCCAGGTTTTGAAGTGGGCTCCCGTATTTTTCCTGGTGAGTAGATTTTTATTCTGTCCCGTGATAGTTTGAATTACAAAACCGTTATGTGGTTCTTATTTTTGGAAATTTTGCTTTGTTTCAGTATTAGTTTCCTATTGCAAATCATTCGCATTGCCATTCTTGTTGCGATGCTGAATTAATACGAAAAAAACTGTAAGTTTTGTCTCCACGCACCACGTTTTACAATTAAATATGGTGGTCGTTATTTCAAGTTTTAATGGACTGTATTTTGTTCCAGCCCATTGGCGTTTTTTTTTATTTTTTTATTATACCTATTTTATTTCTAAATCAAATAATTTGGATTTAACTTTTATCCTGTTGGATGGATGCCCATCTATGAGGTATTTATAACCTTCTTTTTTATGGAGTGCTCGTCGGTTCCACCGCGTGTCGGCTCGTCAAGTAACCTATTACAATCATATTAAACGTAAACACAAAGGTGTATTTTCTTATAAATTCTTTGTGGATGCAATAATAACAATAATAATAGTAATATTGAATAATAAAAATATCTGAGTTTAGATTTAAAACATATTTTTTTGTGCTTCTTTAGCCTTTATTCAATATCCTTTTATAATACAACAGAACCTACTGGAGAATAAAATGTCAAATTAATTTGTTTGCTTTTATTTATTCCTCCCGCCTGAAGATTAAAAGTTCAACTTTACTCGCTAAGTTTCCGGTTATATTTTTGTGTTAGCTCCTGGCGCCCGAATTTAATTATAATTACCTGTTTTTATAGTGGAGCACACATTATTACACATTATTTCTTCTATTTTTGTTTAAACATTGCACAGCCCAATTTTTTTTATTACATAATTGGCGCTTTAGTCCAGGGACATGAAGTAGGTTTTCCTTGTTGTCTTATATTGTATTGATTTATTGTTGCATCCAATACTTTTACTTTGTTTTATATTGTTTACATAATTTGTTTTTTGTTAGTTTATAACTATACTTTTATAGTAAACTACTTATTATAACTCATTTATTCTTATAAACAATATTCACATTGTACTTTATTGTATTTTGTTTGTTGTTAACTCATTTGTTACAACATAATTTATTTTTGTTACTTTGCAAAACAAACATAACTGTATAGTGTAGACCATGTTTGTTATATCTTCATACAGAACATAACTGTTAACTTTTTAACAAAGTGAGTTGTAACTTTTATAAAATAATTGAATTAAAACTTTTATACTTTGTAATTAAACTTATTATAGTTAAAATTAACTTTGTAAATTATTATTGCATCTTTTCATTGCTACATTGCGCGATAATTATTCACTTGAATAATTTAACTTTGAAAACATACACAGTAACTTAACCTCAAATATTATTTAACTTTTTTAAACTTTAATTTTGCTTGGTTTCTGCTTTATTGCATTTTGTTTTTGCTTGTCATCATGGATAAAGAAGTTCAATTTCCTTCAATTTCGGAGAATCAGATTTCTGATGGTCCTGGTGCTGTTGCAAATGCTGCTATTGTACATGATATGATAAATATGTCAGATGTTCGTGATCCCTTTGTTCAGAATGACAAGGTTGCTCATTCTTCAGTTTTTGCTACGCATGCTTTGCCTTCTTTTAATTCTATGAATGCTTTTGTTAATGATCACATAAAAAAGAGTTTGCCTTCTACAACTAAATTACCAGATTTGAAACGTAGTAAGATAAATTTTGATGGGAAGACGTGTGTTAGAGAATTTATAACTCAAGTTGAGGAATATTTTCTATATAAAAATTTTGATGAGATTTTGTTAGTAGGATCTTTTTCTGACTTGCTTAGTGGTATTGCTATTAAATGGTTTCGCACTATTCGTATTCGTATTGCTTCGTGGCACGAGCTTAAACTTGCTTTGCTTAAACGCTTCGATAAACCTGACTTTGATTATTTTCTAGAGTATGATCTTCGTACGAAGAAACAGAAACAGTCTGAATCTCTTCCAGATTTCATTACTGACATTATGGACATGGCTAGTCGTCTTTTGAATCCAGTATTCGATTCAGTTTTAGTTAATATTATTAAAAATAATATGTTGCCTGTTTATACACCATATGTGTTTGGTAAACATATAGATTCTGTAGAACAGTTCCTTGATCTTGCTAAAGAACTTGAAGTTTTTGTTAATAGAAAACCTTTCAAGGAATTTGTGAAATTTGAAAAACCTATTAAATCTAATGTGGTATCTAATAACCTTGTTTGTTTAAAATGTAAACAAGCTGGTCATCACTTTAAAAACTGCCCATCTTTTCCTGGCGTTATATGTTTTAAATGTCATAAGGTTGGAGTTACTTCTAAGAATTGTGACGTTTGTAATTTGGACACTAAAAACTCTGATGAGTCAAAAAACTAATTAGGCCGCATCGAGCTCCTGTTTTTGTTAAAACTGTGCACGACTCGATGCATAAGAAACTTGTTGAATGTCACAAACCTGATGATATAACTCGTAATCGAGAATTTAAAAATTGGTTAAATTATTTAAAAACATTTTTTGAAATTTATAGGTCAGCACCTATTTTATTTGTCAAGCATAACGACACTAGACCTTATTTAAACTTTACAGTAAATAATAATGAGCTTTCAGGATTGTTGGACAGTGGTTCTAATACTTGCGTTTTAGGCTCAAATAGTCATGAACAATTTTTAAAGCTAGGTTTCAAAATTAATTCTATTCTTGGTTCTGCTTATGGAGCTGATGGTTCTCCACAGAAAGTTATTGGTTTCATGGATTTACCAGTCACTTGCGATAATGTAACTAAAATTATTAAGTTTTTTGTTATTCCTTCCTTTGAACCTCCAATCATTTTAGGTTTTGATTTTTGGTTAGAGTTTGATCTAGCTAAAGATTTGTGGAAGAACATAACTTTTGTGCATAGCAATAAAATTCAAGTTTGCACAGTTACTTCTTCTAATGAACTTTCTCCTTCTGAGAAACAAAAATTAAATGAAACAATTTCACTTTTTGAAGACATTTCTTACGAAAAGAAAGGTTTAGGTCTTACTCATCTTGTTGAACATAAAATTAATGTTACTAGCGAACCTTTTAAACAACGATATTGGCCTTTGAGTCCTGCCAAACAAAAAGAACTTTTTGATGAAGTCGAAGTTTTACTGAAGGAAGGTATTATTCAACCCTCTAAATCTCCTTGGTGTTCACCTGTATTAGCCGTAGAGAAGAAGGATGGTAGTACAAGATTGTGTTTAGATTCTAGGCGTTTAAATTCTATCACTATTAAAGATTCTTACCCTCTTCCGTATACTTCTAGAATATTAGATAACCTTAGAGGTGCTAAATTTATTAGTACCATTGACCTTTCTAAAGCATTTTTACAGATTGCTCTTGAAAAATCGTCGCGTGAAAAAACTGCTTTTGTAGTTCCTGGTAAAGGACTATACGAATTTGTTCGTATGCCATTTGGTCTTACTAATGCACCAGCTGAGTTGCAAAGACTTGTAGATAAACTTTTCGGTCCTGAATTTGATAATGCCGTATTTTGTTATTTAGATGATCTTATTTGTGTAAATTCAGATTTTAATAAACATATTGAATACTTACATAAAATTTATAATATTTTAAAACAGGCAGGATTAACGGTAAATTTAAAAAAGTGTAGATTTTGTAAAGATAGACTTCGTTATCTTGGTTATATTGTAGACAGTATTGGTTTGCATACTGATCCTTCTAAATTAGAAACTATTAATAATTTTCCTCGTCCTGTAACAGTAAAACAACTTAGAAGTTTTCTAGGTATGTGTTCATATTATCGTAGATTCATTTGTAAATTTGCTGATATTGCTTCCCCTTTGACTAAATTGACTGCGGGTAGCAAGAATTCTAAAAAGTCTCTTGTTTGGAACGAAGAAGCTGAAATCGCGTTTCAAAGCTTAAAACAATCTTTAGTTGAATCTCCTGTTTTGGTATGTCCTAATTTTGAAAAGCCTTTCTTTTTACACTGTGATGCTAGTTCTGTTGGCATTGGTAGCGTATTGAGTCAAGAAGATGACAATGGCGAACAACATCCTATTGCATTTTATTCTAGATCTCTTAATAAATGTGAACGTAATTATAGTACGACCGAGCGTGAATTATTGGCTATATTAGATTCAATTGAACATTTCAGACCTTATATTGAAGGAATGAAGTTTACAGTTATCACTGATCATGCTAGTTTGAAGTGGTTATTAGGTCTTAGTAATCCTAGCGGACGTTTAGCACGTTGGGCCGCTAGAATTTCTCAATTTACTTTTGATATTATTCATAAAAAAGGTTCATTACATTTAGTTCCAGATGCTTTATCTCGCATTGAAATTGCTGTAGTAGACGTTACTCATAATAGTTTAATTTTACCTGATGAGGACATTTATGATCCTTGGTATAAAAAAGTGTTTATTAATTGTCAGAAATCACCATGTAAATATAAAAATTTTAGAGTTGAAAATAACATTTTATATAAATTTTGTAAAGGTAGATTTGATCCTAACAGTCATCTTAATTGGAAAATAGTAATTCCTAAGGAACATATTTTAGATACCATTAGATCTAATCATGATAATATTAATTCAGGTCATCTAGGTATTCATAAAACTTTGTATAAATTAAAACAACACTATTTTTGGAAAGGAATGTTTAGTGATGTTCAAAAATATATTTTATCTTGTGATACTTGTAAAGCATATAAACATACCACATCTCCTCCTTTTGGTACGATGATTAATCCTAAGAAAGTTGATCGTCCTATGATGATGCTCTCAGTAGATATTATAGGAATTTTACCTAAATCTTATTCTGGTCATAAATATATACTTTCAATTGTAGATGTTTTCACTAAATATTGTTGGATATTTCCCATGATTAATGCCACTACAAAAGTAATTTGTAAACTTTTTGATAAAGAAATATTTCTTAAGTTTGGTTGTCCCAAAATAATAGTTTGTGATAATGGTACTCAATTTACTTCAAAACATTTTGTAGATTTTTTGAAAGGTTTTAATATCACTAAAATATTTTATAATACTTTATACACTCCTCAAAACAATCCTGTTGAGAGATATAATAAAACAGTTGAAACTTGCATATCATGTTTTGTTAAAGATGATCATAGGACTTGGTCTAAGTTTTTACCCCATGTTCAGTTAGCTTTGAATAATAGTGTTAGTCTTGCTACACATTTTACACCAAACTTTTTGATGTTCGGTAGGGAACTCATTTTTGATGCTTCTTTACATCATTTTAGTAATTCTATTGATAATTTAAATCAAGTTGAAGTTGGAGATAGGAACCACTTCGCTATTTCTCTTAATTCACTTAGTGATATTTTTGTTAAAGTTCAAGCTCATTTATTAAAAGCTTATAAGCGTAATGCTCGCTATTATAATAAGGGTCGCAGAGTCATTTCTCTTGTTGTAGGTGATATTGTGTGGAGGAGGAGTTTTGTTCAATCTAGTGCACCTGTTTATTTTTCTGCAAAACTTGCACCTAAGTTTATTAAGTGTAAAATAATTGAAAAAGTTTCTGATAACGTTTATGTTTTAAAGGATTTAATTAAAGGCACTATTGGTCGTTATCATGTTAAAGATATTATTAAATTTTAACTTTATTTGGTTCTCAAACTTCGGTCTTGATTTTGATAACTTTGTTTGAAGCACGCTTGTAATAGGATGATGAATGAAAGGTAATAGCGTTTTGAAAGGGAATAGTATGTTAGGTTACTTCATATCAATTTATTAGATTCAGTTTCTGAAGTATTTAAAAAATAACTTAGGTCATTTCGGTCAATTTTTATTTATACTTCTTCCACCCACGCCATGTATCGTCGACACCAAAAGATCTTATATTTTTATTTCATGTTAGTAACATAATTATAGGTATATTATGTTATTATCTTTTAATATTTTGTTATCTTGTTAACATCTTATTATTTTAATGATGTTAATATTATAATAACAATATTTTTTGTTTGTTTAAGATTTAGTCTTATGCTTAAGTCTTAACATTTTTTTTGTTATATTTTTTTGCTAGTTCACTCTTGTTTTTGAGTTGAATGGTTTATGCTTTCTCGGATGTGACTTTTTTTATTGAAACGTTTTTCAAACCTCGGATTTGGACTGAGAGACGTCTCATTTTCTTTTGGGTTATATTTCTTCGACATTTGTTGAGAAATCCCTTATATTTTTATACGGATCTCGGAATTTGTACCTTGATTTCGTTGTTTTTTTTTTTGCTATTGTGCTCGGGAGTTCGGTGGTGTTATGCCGATCACAATATGCATGTTTTTTTGCTATTGTGCCCGGAAAATTGGTGGTGTTATGCCGATCACAATATGCATGTTTTTTTGCTATTGTGCCCGGAAAATTGGTGGTGTTATGCCGATCACAATATGCATATTTTTTGGCTATTGTGCTCGGGAGATTGGTGGTGTTATGCCGATCACAATATGCTATTCATTTTGTAACAAACTCGTTTGTAGTCTGTTATTTTTTTTTGTTTTGTGTTTGTCATTGTTATGATGTGAATAGTCTAATCTTGTTTTTATTATGCAAGATTGAACTGTTACACATTTATAATAATATAATCAGCGGCGTTAGTGCTTAACTGAATTCATATAGGGGATGTTTGTTGATGGTGGCTGATGTTAGTCAGAGGCGATGGTGCCTATCTGCACTCACAAGGGGGGAGTTTATTGATGGTTGATGTTAGTCAGAGGCGATGGTGCCTATCTGCACTCACAAGGGGGGTTGATATGGTTAGTTGTAGTCAGTCAGAGGCGATGGTGCCTATCTGCACTCACACAAGGGTTTTGTAGGGTTTTTTTAGTCAGTGCCTATGTTGCTTTACTGTACTTGTTTTTTATTGTTAATTTTTATATAAGACTTGGCAGATTTCATTTGGATCTCAGCAGTCTTATATCTACTTTGTTTTGAAATTGTTGGTTTTTCAAGTTTATACTTTGCAGCGTTTCGTTTTTTTTATAAGACTTAGCAGATTTTAATACTTATCTTGGCAGTCTTATTCAATTTTGTTTGTTTCAGAACTTTGTTTTCTGAAATGTTTAGTTTCTTAAGAGAGCTTTTGGTTTTCTCTTTATTATCCTTGTATAGGTTCTGTTTTCTTTTTTTTCCAAAAGAAAGTTCCTTTCTTTTTTTCGGGGAGGGATGTAATGTAACGATTGTTTTTGCATTCGTTACATGTGTTAAAAAAAATAAAGATTTTGTTTCATAAAGGTCGTGTTTATGTGGTTCATTTTGCTTCACGCCTTATAGGACAAAGGTTTGTAATCGATTTTATTAGATACGAGAGTGATTCCGAACGTATTTTTCTAATTGTCATTTTGACAGATGTCAGTTGAGGATCTCACTCTGCGATCGATCGGCGATGGAGTAATTTTGTCTCCGCCGATATTTTTTAAATAAATTTTTAATCCGGCTTCATACCGGTGTATTTCTGCATAAAATGTTGTGATATCTTGTTATTGCAAGGGATAAACCCAGGTTTTGAAGTGGGCTCCCGTATTTTTCCTGGTGAGTAGATTTTTATTCTGTCCCGTGATAGTTTGAATTACAAAACCGTTATGTGGTTCTTATTTTTGGAAATTTTGCTTTGTTTCAGTATTAGTTTCCTATTGCAAATCATTCGCATTGCCATTCTTGTTGCGATGCTGAATTAATACGAAAAAAACTGTAAGTTTTGTCTCCACGCACCACGTTTTACAATTAAATATGGTGGTCGTTATTTCAAGTTTTAATGGACTGTATTTTGTTCCAGCCCATTGGCGTTTTTTTTTATTTTTTTATTATACCTATTTTATTTCTAAATCAAATAATTTGGATTTAACTTTTATCCTGTTGGATGGATGCCCATCTATGAGGTATTTATAACCTTCTTTTTTATGGAGTGCTCGTCGGTTCCACCGCGTGTCGGCTCGTCAAGTAACCTATTACAATCATATTAAACGTAAACACAAAGGTGTATTTTCTTATAAATTCTTTGTGGATGCAATAATAACAATAATAATAGTAATATTGAATAATAAAAATATCTGAGTTTAGATTTAAAACATATTTTTTTGTGCTTCTTTAGCCTTTATTCAATATCCTTTTATAATACAACAGAACCTACTGGAGAATAAAATGTCAAATTAATTTGTTTGCTTTTATTTATTCCTCCCGCCTGAAGATTAAAAGTTCAACTTTACTCGCTAAGTTTCCGGTTATATTTTTGTGTTAGCTCCTGGCGCCCGAATTTAATTATAATTACCTGTTTTTATAGTGGAGCACACATTATTACACATTATTTCTTCTATTTTTGTTTAAACATTGCAACTCCCAATTTTTTTATTACATTATTCATTACAGTAAACCATAATGTCCACAAGGCTTCATAAAATATAATAAATTAGACTATGGGAAACTATAGTCCTTTCAAAAGATAGGCCTCCTAAGGGATCTTTAATCTAAACCCGTCCTGATGATGAATCGCATATCTTAAATCTTCAAGTGATGAAATACAGACTTTCATATTGTCCTCGCCGTACGTCTGCCTCCGTTTGATTAATTAACAGTGGTCACTATCCCCCTTTTCAGGTACCACCTAATGAACAACAACTGTAATCACTTCACATCAGCATTTTGTTTGGTAAGTCGGATTCAATATATAAAATATATCCATATTAATTACACATATAAAAAAACAAATTAAAGGTAGGACTGTCGCAATTAATAATAATATATCGTCGTTTAGCTAAAAATACTGCGCAAGTTACATATACATAAATACAATGTTAACACTAGTAACAGAAATAATCAGATTTCGTCTCATCTGAGAACTTATCAAATTTTACTTGCGCGGCATTGTTAGCTCGGCAACGATATTTGAAAATATAACGCAGATAAAAATTATCTATGACGATTTGAGACGATGCCCAAGGTTAATTAACAATCGAGACACTAATATTGATATTTATAAAAAAAAGATTTTACTTACTTATTTCAGATATTTACATGATATTAAAGGTTCACTTTGGTTTTGTAACAATAACAATACACCTAACAAATAAAAATTTTTACTGCATTTGGAGTTTATGGACACTAAACACACGGACATTACTTTCTTGCTGACCGTATATATTTATGAAAATATTATGTACTATTTAAGATTTTGACTATGACAATATGGAACGAACCAAAAAAAATGTGCGTTGATTTATAAATTTATCCATTTATTTCAGGCATCAAGGCCCATATAAACATATACAATACCATATAAAATATAAAACTTAAAAATACTACGTTTATAATCCACTAGCTAAACCCGCCCTCACCTCGCAGTCTGATATTAATAATATAGATAGTGCCATCCACGAAGACGCGCCCCACAATTTTTGGTCGCGGCTTTCCAGCTGACCGTAATCCTCTTTCGTGATCAGTGCATATTTCGTAGTGTGCGTGTGCACTCATAGGTAAATAGTGTGTATCGACAGAACTAAGACACGAGCGGAAGGTTGCACACTTGTACTGTAAGCAATTAGTAAGAAGAGTGGGGCGCGTCTTCGTGGATCGTGGATCGGCACTATCTGTACATATTATAATCATTTGTCAGGTATAATAATTTGTTTTAAACCGTTCCCGTGGGAACGTCGGGATAAAAAGTATATAAAAACACTCTTATATGGAAATGCAACGTTGTGTAACAATGTCAAGTCAATCCATCGACTACTTTAAGAATTTTGCGGACACAGACATACGGAATGTTTAGTAACTATTCATTACTCTGTGGTATATTTTCAACCGACTTCAAAAAAAATTCTCAATTCGGCTGTTTTTTTTTTTTTTTTTTTTTTTTTTTTTTTTTTTTTATGTTTGTTACTCGATTTCTCGAAGACTCCTGGACCGATTTCAAAAATTCTTTTTTTATTTGAAAGGGTATGCTCGTCATTTGGTCCCATTGTCATCAGGTCAGGACCTGATGGTGGAAACCCTGAGAAATCGAGGGCATCTCTTGAAAATTGTAGGCGAGCATGGGGTAAAAACTTGATATTTATGTGTATATCTGATGAGACTACAATACTATGGAGGTTTAGGGCAGATCTGATGATGGAGACGACAGAGGATCGAGGGAACTCCTCAACGGTACATCTTAACTACCTCGTGTTTGGGCTTATTTTATTCGTGTTGACAAGATCTTTACACCGAGATGGGTAATGACTGCCACTGCAAGGTCCGTGATGCAGGTGCAGTACAGTTTAGGGAACTCCTTAATGGTTGATAGCAGCTACATAGTGTTTGGGCGATTATTCCGTCAATTACAGACCGATTTTAAAAATTCTTGTTTTGTTTGAAAGAGTATGCTTCCCATTTGGTCTCATTATCACCAAGTCAGGATCTGATGATGGGATCCTAGGGAAATTGAGGGATACCCGCAAATATTGTAAGACAAATAGCCCGTTTGAGCTTTTTTTCTTAATAAGTTAGGTATTGGCGTCTGAAAATCATCATTTAATGATGCTGAGCTGATGATGGATGTCATAGTATTCCTCAACGGTAAAGAGTTAAGGGAATAAAACTTCCGAGTTTGGGATCACTCGATATATTTTGATGAGTCCCGTATAAAACATTTGGTATAGAGGGTCTGATGATGGAGCCAGGAGATAGATGGTGGAACTCTTCAGTAGCTACTTGTAAACCCCTCGAGTTTGGGCTCATTTTAAACCTCTAAAAGTCAAAACTATCACAGTATTAGTTACAATAGTCGTCTTAATCTTTTCATTTCTCGTAATGCGTTTTCATCATGTGGTCGGCTAAGTAATTTATTTGATTTTAAAATCACATAGTGCAATACCGTCTAAGGTTTTCACTCGACTTGGGGCAACATACATTTGACCTTTGTAAAGTTTTTCAAGAGAATCGTCTTTACTAGGTCTACCCATCACTCAAAATTGTAAAATAATTAAAATTTTTAACAAAAAAAAAACCGACTCCAAAAAACTCAAAAACAAAACTAATAACTAAAAAGTAAAAAATAAATCTTTTATTATACAATATAGTAGTTGAAGAATATATGATGATAAATATGAAGTCGGTGCCAAGTAAAACATGCAATGATAAACCGACACGATTGGCGAAGTGCATTTGTCGTGTCCGACGCATAATCCGCTCCGCACTCGACAATTTCTACGTGAACTCGTTGTTTCAATGTCGCTATTATATTATCCTTTTTTTTTATATATTATGAATGTTGTATTATTGTGTTCAGGCACTGTGCGACCGAGACATCCCGGCGTGGGTCAATAGACTAGCGTATGTGAGTTCCTGCGTACCTTTCCTGCAACGGTGTCTGCCAAAGTGAGTCTCAATATATTGATGTACTACTGTTTTTGTAAGCTGCACGGCAGCTACTACATTGACTTTACAAACAGAATACCTTAAATTTTTACTATTGTCTGATAAACTAGTTGATTATTGAGAGACATATTGGTGTGCTATTGGTATAATTTTTATCTAACTGATATTTTATCTTGATGCTGATCTTGATTGCTAGTTAATCAGTAAGTAGTGAAATAGGCTCGTTCCTCTCGAAAATAATTCCAAGCGATCGTTATTATTTGTCAGTGTGCTGTATCACTAGCGCCACATTTGTTGATTTGCGGAAAATTATTGAACTATACCCCTGACCCATTGAGTTTGATACATGCGCGTTGATAGCGAGTGTGACGTATAATGACGTTAATCGTATTATTGAACTTACTGTACGATAGAGAGTGGCTGACCCCGGCGGCGCTGCAGCAGTCGCTGGCGGCGCACTCACGCTCCTCCTCACCGCAGACGCCGCAATAGCATCGTGAGTACACTTTTTTAATTTAACAAGTAGCGCCATCTTTTGACTGTATGTGAAACTATTCTTCAATAGATCGATCGAATCTTAAGTTTATAAATCAAACTAATTAAGTTTCAAGAAGCGTACGCATTTTCATACAAAATATAAAGAGATTAATTGAAGATAACATTCGAATCGATACTAACAGATGTGACCTTTATTAATAATATTTTTTTCTATTTGTCACCAGAAGATGTACTGCACTGTTGCAGATAAGCAGTCAGAAGTGTTGTGCGAACTAATACATACTAGAGTTAAAGTTAGGTAATACATAGTTTGGCGCATTGTCGATCGTTAATAAAGAGGCGGAGACGCACGGGCCGGCCGTAGTTTTGGTTGATTTTGTCTGTTATTATTAGAAATCAACTAAAATTATACACACAAACTATATAAACGAAAATTAAGACTTTAAAACGGCTTCGATGTGACTCCGGCCTTTATATTATATTAATCTTATTATAATTCTACTCTCACATTAGTAAAAGTTGAGGTTACTCTTGTTATCTATGCGAGTGAAAGAGACGACACTATTTATCTCAGATTTTATTAACGAGGCTTCGCGTAGCGTTGTTTTCCCGTTGCGTATATTTTAAATGTACAAAGCCAGAACGCACTCACAGAGTGGCAGTGTAGACTTAAGAATTTAGAAGCTCTAAAATATTTTTTATACATAATAATCGAAATAAATATGGCCGAAATCTGTTAGTAATAATATCGTATTATGACCCTGACAAACTGTCCTACAACTGTTTATAATTTAATATATTTTTTTTATATTATTATATACTATATGTAGTTTGCATGTACTGTGACGTGGCAGCTAGTACAAACAATGCGTCGTAGAGCGGGCGGTCGGGACTGTCGTACGACTGCATGATCTAGAACGCACTCACATTTTATTTTGGCTTAGGTTACCTGTTTAGATTCGGCAAAAGTTATAGAACAAAATTTAGGGTGATACTACAAATTTAATAATATGAGTCATCGGTATTATCAATTATCCTGTATAAGAAATATTCGGTTCTGAAAAAGTTCTGAAATCGTCAGTTCTGAGTGGACATGAACCTGGTTTTGTACATTTCCATACATACGTGTCCCTCTAGAAAAAGTTCAATAATGTTATATATTTAAAACGTTAACTATCTGAAGGAATTGATCGTTTACACATATATGTAAGATTTTTTCATTCTGTCTGGACAATTTCTCGGTCTGTATTGAGTATCTCTATATTCTTTCTTTATTAAAAAAGATCACTCAACTTTTCCCTCGATATTTATTTGCGCCACGAATGTATTACTTCTGGAGATAGTATACACCCTGTATATCTTGGTTCCTCCACATGACAGCTATTTAGTGCCATAGTAAAATATATTCCTCTTATCAAGACCTATCTTCAGAAGTAGGTATGTTGTAAGTACGTTTATGCTTTATTTTTGCATTTTGTTCAATCAACTTCAAAATATTTATTATGTGTAAACAAACTCAAACTTACTACAAATATATCGCGTTTCTAAAATATAACGTTTTGTCGTTGAATCGTGAGCAAGTGTGGCGCATGCGTGCGTGTTTGTTAACCTAAATATACGTAGGTTATATTATAATAGTCCGTCCGTCGAATGATGTGTATAACTGGCGTGGTTCTTGATACTAAGTGCGTTTGCCTACGTTATAACAACGCGTCAGACATGGCGGGGCGAAGGTTTGTGTCTATTTATTTACTTACGTGAATAAACTACTACTAATAAAAAAAACATGCACACAGTGAATATATAAGATGTGTCCATGTAGGGCCCCCGTAGATATGAATGATTAACCCATTCACCCGAAACGGCGAAAGATTTGTAATAATAATATTTATAAGCTTAGCTACGAACCTGATATTTCACAAAAGTGCCACTTTTATAATAATGCGAAATTAATTAAAATTACTTAAACAGTTTCTATTACCGATTTTGCGAAAACGTGGATTTCTGTGAAAATCTTAAAAATTAGCAGTGTTTAATAGTGAACGTTTAGGATTGGCTTGAAATAATTTGAGCGCTCCATGTATATTATTGTATATAATATAAACATATTTTTCCGTCTAAGATGAACTTGACAATGCGCCAACGCATGACGTATTTCAAATAGAAACACCTAGCAAACGTTGACATATAAGTTAACCAGTTGAGTCTCACAAGACTACCTTTACGTGTGCAATCCCTCTTTTAGATCGCGCAATTTATTTTGTAATTTATCATCCTTTAGACTCGTAAGAGCGTGAACATAAATATTCCTCTAAAGTTTAGTTCACGCTCTTAGCTATCTTATCTACCGCGAAATGAAACCCTTTGCAACGTTAAGCTGGGTTGTCATGATAGGATGGGCGACCATTATTGCAGACCGCTCTGTGCCTCGAAATGCACGTTAAGCAGTTGGCCTTACCCACAAATGAGCAATTACCTAAGAAAAATGTGACAATTGCTTTCGCTGATAAATTTTCTATTCCGTATCCTCTTATGAAAAGATACATAAGCGAGAAAGAGATGCACTGTTTGTTATGCTATGGCTGTCATATTTTTCTTACGTAATCAAGGCACTGGTTTTGTTTTATTTTATATAAATAATGTCAACTAAGCCGATGACGACTATTCTGCCAGTGTCGAGTGGGGAAGGCGCTGGTTGTCATAAGAATACTTATGACAATCGTTACCAGTGGTAGGCCGAAAAATTAGAGAGCCAGTCTAACCGTTGGGTATCGGTATTACCCAGTAATTGGGTGGCGGAGGTCAGATGGCAGTCGCTTCGTGTAAAATACTGATACTCAGCCGCGTGTCGTGAAATTTTTACCGGACTTTGTCCCCAAAAAAAAATGGCAAGTTGGCATAAATATTACGTCACAGACCAGTTAAAAGGGTTTTATCTATTTTGATCTCTCTTTTATTTAAAAAAACTCGTTATATTTACCCACTTTGTTTCAAATACTCGGTGTTTAATAAATCGCTTTAGCTATAAATCGTGTTGTCTAATTGAAATACGTTGTATCGGACTACACAATAATGTGCCACTCTTCACCTCGGTGTTTCATATTATGACATTTTTACAAGTTACGACTAGCTAGGATATATTATAATGCCGCAGTGATGCGCTGACGACGTACAGAAGTAATTAATACTTATATTTTAATGAGTATTTTCTATAAATTGTTCCTGTAAATGTTTAGAAATCTCATAATTATATTACATATGTATCGATATTCTGTACCCACATCGCTTATACGTCGGGACATTTCGACTTACATTGCAAACTTTTATTATCTCTATACTTTGGGACTATCTCTGTACGTTTAATATTTTTCTAACTAGTTTTGTGTTAATTTAAAATGTACTTAACACAAAATAATTTGGAAAAGGTTTCGTTTTTGAGGCCAATTTGAGGACTTACACTCTTTGCATTTTAGATGTTAATATAATTGGATACATGTATTTCTTTCCGTAATAAAATTTAAATAAGTTTCACGATCATCCGGACTCCACACGGACGGAGTCGGTACAGCTTGTGTAGTTATAAAATAATCAACTCTTAGCTTGTCCAGATGCGGCGTTATACTGGCGACGAGACTCGCTTGTTTGACAATAGTATTGTGTCTAGATTTCGCGACTTTTCCGGATTGATAGTTGGATTAGAAGTTATAAGTTCTATTTTTAATTTTAGTAATACGTTGTTTTTTTCGCTAGTTTTCTAGTAGTCGCTCTAGTATCTCTACTAGCGCGCAACACGCGCTGCTCGAGCGTCCGGCGCGCAATTTACGCACGAGTGCACGTGGACTATAGTATGCCGCCTATTACTTTGCAACTGCGAGAGTCGACTAGCGATTAAATTACCGCATCTGGGCAATTGCTTAATTTTACATATGAGTTCCCACGTTCCTAAGTTTACACATAAGGAGATCCTACAGCTCTGACATTGTCTGTGCGTCCACTAGCACTTTACTGCGGCACAAGCATACTGTAGATATTGGAACTATAATAATTATAGTATGCAAATATAAAAGTTAAACTGTTGATTAACAATGTAAACTGTTTAAGGTATATTGTAACAATTATTATAAACAAATATATTTTAAACTTCTTGTTTGTCGAATTGTAGGGGCAACTGTATTTGTGAAACAAATAGTAAAGACACTCGTATGTTCCTAATGTGATATCATAATCAAAATTTTCACATTCATTTCATTTTTTTGCCAAATTGATGGTTAAAAATATAAAAGGATTTAGTTTTAAAAAAGTTAATTAAATACTGCCATGTAATGTAATGAAGGATTTTTTGACAGCTTAAAAAAATTGGGAGAATTTTGTGTTTATTTATTTAATAACCGATAAAAATATAAGCATATATATACAATAAAAACAAACTCGTTATGTTTTTATTGTATCTCTTCAACAACATCCATCAAGTTATGGATATATTATTTTTAGCTATCAGACAATTCTTCATTGGATCAGAAATAAACCAAAGACCACGCGGTTTACTGTGTTTTATATTTTCAAACTTATGACGATTTTGCAAACTGGTATGATCAATGTATGTTCGTATATATGTGCACAGCTAACGTAATAAAGGTTAATTTAAAAAATACCAATATTAACTAACTTGCATTTATGAAACTTATAATTTTGTTATACTTTAAAATACTTAGAATTGTGTAGTGCAGCTCCACCATGTCTATAGACTATTTCACGTAACAATAGACAGTTAAGGCTCATTATAGGTAAGAAATGTATAAAAATAAATAAGGTGTTAGTTTCCAGTAGAGATTAAATACAGTTTAATGCTTTTATGAACTTTAACGGTCAATCAAGATGAGCTGAAACTACTCGAAGAAATGGGTTACAAGAAATTCGTGCCTCTTTTGTCTATTGTTTTAAGAAATGGTGTTTTATAGATTGCTTAGCTTTGCATATTAAATCGTCCTAGTCCACATTAGTTGACTCTTTCGCTCTAACATGACAATAATTTTATGTTTTTAACAGCTTCTCAGTTTATATAATGACATTCCTCTTAAGCTTCTTTTTTTTTAATTTAAATAGTTCCCTTGTTTTAATAAAATAATTATGTTTACTTGGTAAATAATTTACTACTTACTTTTTTATATAACTTGGTAATTTTGGTCACAGATGTAACTTAATTAATAATCCACGAGGGCTTGTTAGTGATTTACCATATTTTAATCTAGTTTTAAACTTCGTGTTCGCATTTATTTAAAATATTGTTTTGGGTGTGTGCATGTGTGTGTTATATTTTTATGTAACTTAAGGCCATATTTTAGCTAATTATATTTTATGTAAACGCGTTTATCCCTTATGAACCTCGACAAGGTAGACTTTTAAAATGTTTGTACAATTTATTTGTAGTTATGAAATTATCTAGTTGCGAGTTGAATTTCAATTTGATGTTAGTCTTGAATGTGGGATAAAGTCTCTATTTTTATTATGATGTGGTAACTAATTGAGAAGGTAACGAACTTTAGATGATAAATAATATAACACTGTTACATATAACTAAATCAATGTATTTGTCGCGGGATATTTAGAATCGACTACATCGCTGATATCTTAGTACGGTTCCAAGCTTCTTGTTTGCAATTATCCTAGGATATTAGCGATTCCGCCTTTTACAATTTATCCTGCGATATATATACCTACTATTCGGTGAGTCGGAAATGCGTTGTCCATATTTTCACTCATTGAATGGCGATATTTAACGGTTTTTCACAATATTGTCAAATTAAAGTTTGGCAAAAGTATAATTTTTGAATGAATAAACTGTGTAAAAAGTTTGCATTCTGATGTTTTATTTTAAGTGGTAATGTAGCCAAATATGCCATAAAACTGTAGGGTTGAAAGTACCAACGGAGAGATATCACTACTCTATTACCATGACATGGCAAATGCATATTTCTTTTTTGTACAATATATTTTTTATTCCTAAAATGTTAAATATCTCGAGAACGACGAATACTGACGAAATTTATCCACACCTCATAAACGCACCGCCGTTATCGCTTTACCTACAATATGCCATGTTGTGACCCTGGACAGAAAATCATTAAGTTTATTTTAATCCTCTTCATGGACTACTACTTCATTGGTCTCTAGTTGTCACAGACGTGGCTGCTGAGCGTAAGATCTTGGGTTCAATCCGAAGTCTGGCAAAGCATTAACTACAATACTACATATATTTGCTGAAGATAATAAGTACCCGAGTATTTTTCACTCTATTTGGACCTTGAGTGTTGTTAGACTGTACAATGTCAACATTGTCGTCTATTCCAGGTTTAAGGAATAAATCGAGAACATCCTTATTGAATACATTTTATTATTAAATCATTATCAGTAGTGACATTCGAACCCACACTCTTAACTAAAACATTTGTACA
The DNA here is from genome assembly GCA_947562105.1 of Shargacucullia verbasci. Taxonomy (NCBI): domain Eukaryota; kingdom Metazoa; phylum Arthropoda; class Insecta; order Lepidoptera; family Noctuidae; genus Shargacucullia; species Shargacucullia verbasci. The sequence goes on from OX387306.1 coordinate 5,726,866, forward strand.
CAAAAGCTATTAGCTTTACTCTCACTCACTCACTCACGCAAACAAGTCGTACTTAGTTACTTAATGTAACTTAGTCATTAAAAAACTTACAATTACTTGCTAACCCCCCGATTTATATTTATTACATACCTAAACTGCTTAAGTTACCGCGATACTTAATTGGTAATTGTATTACACAGTTTTTCCCAAAACTATTATATAATTTGAGTAAATTAAAAAAACATTTACTATGTGATACAACATTGAAACAAGTTTATATGTAGCAAATTACAAACAAATTGATAAATGTCAACAAAAGCTCGTCACAGAATGTTACTTTTAAATTAATCTAATAAGACAGATGGGTAAACAGTCCACCATGTTTTTGCATAAAATATCGCAATAGCTGGCCCATATCAAACGCAGCTGCAGAGCGTGTGCCGTTCGCATATATAATCGTTAACGAGACAAAACTTAATCCAATATGTAAACACATTGACGTCGCACTTTAGGGATATTCTTTGAAGCGCAGACGTAGAGGAACTTCTTACGTAGGCGCGTAGGGAGTTCCTCTACGTATTGCAAACGGGCTGCATTTGGTGGGGCTTAGCTTTAATACTACCATGTTCAGATACGGAGTATAAATCGTAATTCAAATAATCTTTAGGGTATTTACATGGTCAACAAGCTATTAGTATTTAGTTCATACCATTTTTATAGTTTAGTATTTGAAATATATTAAAAAATCGGAAAAAATTAAATAACACAAACTCAGAACAAAATAGCGAGATTTTCGTACAAAAACTTTTTGGATGAACTAATTTGTCTGTAATAACGTTCAAACGATAATAATTAACAATGATAATAATTCTTATTACATATTTCATGTTTCAATGAGTCACAATGACAAAATTATCTTGCTTATTCAATTAACAGGATAAAGAAATTAAAAAACAACACAGCATGACTAACTAAAAATGTAATAACAAAATGAATGAAGTCCGACTTACATTGACTTTCTCACGGTATTGCGACTATGCAAAGGCGAAATAATGTTATAAAAGTATCTTAATGCAGAAATATCACGTAAATAATTCTGAATAACATAATTACTAAAGGTACGTTCAATCCAATATTTTTTTAAGGCGCAAAATTACCATTTTGTATTAACCATAGTAATGTAATGTGGCCTCTACGAACTAGTTTAATATGGACCTACCTTAATACTGTAAAACGAAATGTTTTTTCTCTAATTAACAAGCTCGTTGTAACACTTGTAGCCATTGGAAATCTAACTGGCACTTTTCCGACATCTTTCCTGACTTTTACTAAGTTATTTAGCCTTTGCAATGTCTGTTTGCCAATTGACGACTGGCGACAACCCTTTTAGAACACACAACTGGTTTTAATACATTTAAGTTTTCTGATTTGGTTCTGGTTGGCGGAGAAACTGTAGAGATTTTTTTTTCACGATCTCTCAGGTGTGCAGGTTCCTCACAGTTTCCTTCACCGCTAACGCTAGTGATAATCAAACACTGATATTTCAAGTAAAAATTAATACACAATATCACGATATTGCTTTGTTTACTTCAAATATATTACTTGTTTGAGCACGAGTATATACTATACTTGCATATTTTAATATTCACCAGTTCCGAAGATGTGTAAACACGCGGTGTCAAGCATCTGTGTATTTATGTAATCTATGGTATAAAACGTAACCAAGGGGTTTATCCTTTCTTTTAAATAAAAATTACACTGAAACGTGATAACTAGTCTTTCAATCCAAAAGTGCGTTTTTATTCGAGAAAAACAGCTACTAAAGTAGTTTTCTCCAGTCATGTATGTTTAACCCGTCAATTAGTGTCAAGTAGACACATGAGAGAATCCACTGTTTGAGGGCCCGGGACCCTTTCGTTGGTTGATGAATTAATCGTGTGTTTGGTAGGTGTGGTGTCTAGGCGCAGTTGCCTGTGCAGTAGGTTCGCTATGAAACCGTCGTCGAGCGCGGGGCGGCGCCACTGCGGCAGGCGAGCGTGTGCTGGCGATCACTTCTTGTCCGCGCCCGTCACCGCATTGCCACTGCTGTTCGTGTTCGCGTTGCCGTAATTCTGTAATGATTGGACAGGTTAGTCGATACTATTGTAAAACCTATGTAACGGTAGATTATAATAAATAACCAGGATACGGCAATAGGTAAACATGCTTAATTCAGCAGCTGTTTGGCTAACAGATTACTTCGAAGATGGAGTTAAGGCAAATATAACTCGAAGTGCCGCGGATATCTGAACAAACTTTCATCGAGAAAATCTTCTCTATAGAGCTCAAGCTGCGCGCACCGACCGATGGAAACACCGCACAGTGCACATTAGATACTTTTCTTCATACACTTAACAATTTATTACACATCCGAAATTACCTACTCTTTCTGTTAATCAAAATTTAGTGTGTGTCCACAGTTATTTATTAGTGCTACTGTGGGTATAAATACTGATATAATAATTATATTAATGAGGAGATTACACATGTTATGTACCGACCTGATAGTATTGTGCCCATGCTTGTGCGTCCGCCGCGTTACCAGTCTGGTTACCTTGCTGGTACTGTAACAAGGAATTACGTGTGTAAAAATGCGTTTGGACTGTATCAATCTGTTGCCTTGTTTTATTATACAGGTTAAGTTTTAAGGGGAGTACCCTTAGTATGGCGGTTATGTTAATCGTTCAAGATATATTTCGTTGATCATGGTATTCTTTATGTCAAGGTTTTTATGTCAATGCAATAATGACTGCTTTGGCTTGTTCCAGGAGACATTTCTTGGATGTACGCAGATTTTTTCCTAAGTGATGTATGTCATTAATATTGTTAAGTTAGTATAGTAGTGTGTGTACAGACCCCGGGCCAGGCCTGCTGCTGCTGCTGCTGCCACTGCTGCCACTGGTACCACTGCTGCGCGGTGTAGTTGGCGGGCCACTGCTGCTGCTGCTGCTGCTTGCCCGCCTGCGCCGCGCCGCCCGCTCCGCTCGCGCCCGAGCCTTGCCCAGGGTTGCCCCAGTTGCCCCAATTACTCCAGTTGCCCCAACCTGGAAGAAATATTCGATGAAATTATCAATTTATGTATTATAAATTGAACATTTTGGTTTGGCCCCAGAATCATTCCCAATCGATCATTGAAATTTAAGTAGCTTTGTAATTTCAACAAACGAAATGAGCACATATTTAGATTCCTTAGAGCGTAACAAGTTAATCAAGAAGGCTGATCTGACGAAACACTCAAGTTATGAATCATTTATAGCATCCAATCCTGATGCGAGATATTGACAAGCACTGTACGGAAGTTGTCAGCGAAAGTGTTGCGGTTAAAGATGAAATCTCACCTGCCAGCATCTTTAAAATGATTATTTTGCATGACGATGCTTACGCATCAATCTCTTGTCTGATGAAGATTTATAACAGCGTGGTTGTCGTAATAACTGAGCGATCAACTGCTGCGCTACGTGTCGCGGGTTCGATTCCCGCACGCAACATATACGACTTAGACTGATAGTTGGTCCGGGTCCAGCTGTTAGTGCATGTGAATACTTGTATTCGTTCACGCACTTACCATACAGGAATGATACAGTGGAGGACAAAAAGATATAAAAAATACGATACCCTATATATTATATACCTATATGTAAATTATGTCACAAGTAGCAAGTCAAGCTCCCATTATGTAAACTATTAGTCACTATAAAACACTTGCAGCATACATGTGCAACAAAACTATCCTGATGTAACAAATAAATAATTATTAGTTCAGTACATACCTTGGTTCTGGTTCCAGTTGCCCCAGCCACCCCAGCCACCAGCCCACTGGTTCCAACCTTGCTGGTTCTGCTGATTTTGATTCTGGTTCTGATTCTGCCCATCCTATAAAAATATTGGTTAATAAACTTTTGAAAAACTGGCCAAGTGCATATCAGACTAAACGCTTTTTTTGTTGTTTCTCGTGCATTCGAGTTTTTACTATGATGAGTAATTCTTTTTAATGTTTACACCATATAATTTGCTTCAGTTATGAACTTACAACCCATGGAAATAATATCCCTGATCAATAATTTGATGATTTTTCGTGGCTGCCATCTTGGATTAGGCTACCGCCCACATTAGTATACACACATTAGCTTGGGCGCACCAGAAAATAATGATACCCATGATCATTAGTCTGATTACTTTTGGTTACATCCATCTTGCATTTGAAGATTGACCTTATTTTCAACATAAGCGTATCCAAAAACCAAGGAAATGAGACCCATAGCGAATAATCTGACAAATTCAATTGCCGCCGTTGAATTTGATACTGACCACTTTTTCGACTTAGGCGGACATGAAAGCCATGAAACCGATACTTATGACGAAATTATTAAAAAAATCTTGCCAAAGTGGACTAGGCAGCCGACACTAATATGTGTTTCTACGAATCAAGATCTGTAGTGAAAAAATAAGTAAAGTTCATAACGGGCCGAACGGCCTAGAGTTCGCCGGATGTATAATAGTCATCATCATTCGGGAAGGTTCTTTCCGTGCAATAAAAATCAATATATCCGACGACTAAAAATCATTTTCTTCCAAATCAGAAATCTAAGACAGTATTATTCAACATCAAATAATATTATTTATCTCCTACCTGATGCGCTTCGCGCGTAACGGTCCGCTGTATGCATGCACGCACATAACAGCAGCACGCTGAAATTTGCCTAACATTGATTAGCGCGAACAAAAATAATCATCATCTCATCACGTTCAATCACATCACATCACATCGCAGGCGCTTGTTTCTGTCCATGGTTGTCCGTGGCTGTGGCTGGTTTTCAAAAGTTGTTGTTAAAAAGGCTCGCTAGCCACATTCAAGTAGCGCGAAGCAGGTCTACCGCGGTCGAACATGCCGCGTATAATTAATCAATACGCGGCTGACAACTCCAACATTTGGTATCACTACTGAACGTCAAATCTAGTATCATACTGTGTTTTACAGGTGTTTTTTTAGAAAAGCCTACGTTGTTAGACATCGCTTGTTTCATCTGATTGCTGATGAATTGCGCTCAAATGTCACTCGAGGACCGTTCAGTTGTACATCGTCTGAGGCTTATATACACGTAGACGCAAGACGATAGCCTTCTAAACTGAACCTAACAAGCTGGATTTACACTTTTGTTGCTGGTTAAATGATTAAATTTAGGCCTGTTAATTTGTTAAGTTGATTTGTTTGAACTTGCTCCGCCTAAAATGGTGCTGGCTCACCTTCTGGTTGGGTGGCGCGGACCGCTGCTGTCCCTGGTTGGGTCGTGCGGGCTGCATGGCTCCGCGGTTGTTGCCCATCTGTCCGCCTCGCTGCCACGAGCCCGCTCCGCCTCCGCTGTTGTTGCCAGCACCGCCACCTACAGAACAATAACATTAAAAACGTGGACCCGTTTACGGTGTAAGGAGGTGTATGAATAGATTCGAACCGCGCATGTAGTTACCGGGCTGGTGCGGGCGCTTGTCGGGGCGCTCGTTGGAGCGGTGTCGGTCGCGGCCGAAGCGCTCGGCCGGCAGGGGCGGCCCCCCGCGCCCCCGCTCGGCGCGCCCGCCCCCTCGCCCGCCGCCCCCGCGACCTCCTCCGTTCCGCCCGAAGTCGCCGCTGTAATACAAACACTATTCAGTTAAAACCACAGTATGTCGTACGATTCACAATTATCTGCCGAATAAGTTTTTCTTTTATATCATCATCTCTAAAGCATTTTTAAACGAAATACATTTCGAATAATTGTATAAAATTTTATTACATTGTGAGTGAAATTATATTAATTCTATGACGTAATAACATATGTGGAGCGAATTCTAAAAATTAATTCGTATTAGATAAATTCATTTTCAGAAGTAATTCGATTTTGTTTATCCAATAGAGTGTGATTTATTGATAACGTCAGAAAATCGTTAAACACGCATAGATCAATAATGTTACCCTATGCAAATAGTGTACTTACCGTCCGGGCGGCCCCCAGCGACTGCCACGTCCGCCCCCGGCGCCTCCCCAGCGGCCTCCGCCCGACCAGCGATCCTCAGAAACTGAACCAGACGACACACACGTTGCGGTTACTACAGTACAAGTGCAGGAGCGCGGCAGCGTTCGGTGACAGCGACTGACCTCGGTCCCGGGCGCCTAGGTCGCGGTTGCGGCGGTCGTGGCGCGGCGCGCGCGGCTCTCCGGAGCGGCGGCGCTTGCCGGGCGGCGCGTCGCGCGTGGCGGAGCGCTCGCGCTTGTCCTTGTCGCGCAGCACGCCGGCAGCGCGCGCCTCGCGGTGCAGCGCGTCGACTGCGGCGCGCGCTCGCTCGGCGTCCAGCGCGGGGTACAGCACGTCGTCGAGCCAGGAGCAGCGCTCCGGCAGCGCGAAGTTGGCTGCAACAGGGGCGGGGTGAGCGCGGGCAGGGGCGGGCGGCGCCGCGCGTGCCGTACGCAGGGGTAACCAACCTTTCATATCCACGATAGCCCCGTCGGGCACCTCCTTGCCGTCGGCCTCCTCGCGTCGTTTCTGCCGGTCGCGATAGGTCTCGTCGTCGGTCACGATCACGACCGCGATCCGCCGGTACCCGTCGAATTCCCTCAACTTGCGCCTCTGGGCAGACGGGTATACGTTCGTCTGATTTTACCCAACGCGATATCGAAACCGCGGTCACGAATTACGTCGGCACCGTCGTCGAGTCCAGCGGAGATTATGATGTGGAGCAAAACATTCTCATTATAGACAGTGACGATATCCAGCGGTGGCGTTTGACTTTGTAATGTTTTGTGGCAGATCGACACCTAGAACAAGCTCAATAGAGATCCCATTCGCGGTTATTTCAGTGGGCCGTTTGGCAAAGTTACCGCTCACCGCTCCCGCGTCTAACTACTTACCTCGATGTGAGTCTAGAAACAATTACATTACAGATGTCGCTTATCGCGGAAGCGGTGTCGAGATACATAGCCTTACACTACACTTATATATAACACGTACCTTATGGAGATGCGGAGATATATAGATGGCATACGAAGCTAGATAGACGCTATATAAAGTGGCATACATAGATACGTTCCATGGAGATGGTGAGATACAATAATGAATGAAAGGGACTAGGCCAAACAGTCAAGGGGGATCACGTTCGATCTCGATTGTTCCTGAATTAAGTGTGCTGCCAAAATGAATATGTTATAATAAAATTGGAGTGTTTCTCACCTGGTCGAGGATAAAATTCCTTTTGCGGCCCTTCGCGATTTCCAACAACTTAAGCACGCATTTAGCGCACTTGGACACCATAGCGTCCCACCTGCCGTCGTAGCTGGCGCGGAACGGTTTACAGTCCACCTGGATCGACGTACACACTCATACAGTACTAGAGCCACGCGGCGCGGCGAGTCTTACGCTAACTTACGAGCTAAAGAGTAATATATGTCATTGTGATACCAGGGACTGTCCTTGGTGACTCGGGACTCGGTATACGTACGTCCTCTTCAGTCGGCGATCCACTGGTATCATATAAACTACACTGCTATTGTTGTTGACCGCTAAAGGTCGTTTAACATTGGTTTGTTATAATGTTTTGTTTATAAATGTTGCTCATATTGCACCCTGCTGAAAATACAGACGGACATTAGTATCAATGTGTACAGTTGGAGCAGTTGTCGCTTGTTATAGTGCTCATACCTCTGATTTAGCGCTGAAAGGGAAAGTTATATTAGTTCGGCCAAGTGTAGAGTGTGACAGTGACAAAAAAAAGTAGTACTTCATTAAATGCAACATAATATGTAAAAATTTACTCTATGCTTTGAGGTATTGCGATGTTTTTGTAGAATTATTCTTTCACACCGCACACATACTTCTAACGGCATATACATTTGTTCAAGCTCACATACTTTGGGTGAAAACCTTTGGAGTTAAATAAGTATTTGGTAAAGGCTACGCGCGCATGATTGCGCTTTGTTTCAGATGGTTAAATATTAAATTTGTTCGAAGAGAGGAACTTGTACTGTTTAAATATACTTACCTTGCTGTGAACAACTTTTTTATTAAGTTTTTTCGGTAGTGAACATACTCTTCCTTACCGAATACAGAGAAAATGTCAGCCATTACCTTATATATATATTTTTATCGTACTCAGTTGCCAAACTTCTATTTCAAAAGACTTTATAAATAAGATCATGCGCGCTTAACCTAATCGACATTTTGTGCAAAGCAACTAATACTTTTCTCAGATAATACATCGCAACAAATCAAAGAAAGCGTTTTAAAATGTTATAAACAAAACAGAATAGAACAATTGTTTTTGCGGTAACATAGTTCAATTAATGACATATCATTGAATGTGTATGTGTGCGTTGTGTAGTGTCAAATGTGCGTCGTATGGTAGCATACCTTCATGCGATCGAAGAGCGCGCCGGTGGAGAGGATGTTGTACCGCTTATCAGGGTTCGCGGCCGCGTGCTGCTTCGCCCAGTATGTCTTGCCTGAGCCGGGCATGCCCACCATGAGGATAACCTATAACCACAGAATGATTAATACTACTTCATACAGAAGAATGACAAACCCAAGCCGATGCAAAGATAACCACCGCAAGTGGGAATTCACAGACGGGTCAGACCTCCAGTGCGAGTGCGGCGTCTCCCCGCAGACAATCACTAAGAAGAAGAAGAATGACGCGGCATTTCGGCAAATACACTTAAAAAAATGGTAATCGAATGTTAACTCGCAGAAAACTGTTGCTTGCCGTCATATTACAAAATTATATATCACTAGTTTCTTTGAAGGAACTTTTGAAGGAATATTCGTAACGAGATTCTCCGGTAAAGAACTGTTACCATGGACAAAGTGTCAGAATTAGAAGATGAAGTAGCCGCGGGCTGTGCGGACCGATAGCGGAGCGGCCGTTATCCGACATCTACCACGAAATTAAGATATAGATATATAGAACAAGGCCAAGGTGCTCACGATATGTTGGCGAGTCTAACGAATCCCACGACGATGCAACAGCGCTGACAAGCACCCAAGTGATGTTAGTTTTTAGACATTTATAGCTAACAGAGCTCTTTCATATTTTTTAGGGATAAAGACGGCTCTCTGTCTAACTAGTTCTGGAACGTAAGTATTTCATTCAAAGCTACTGCAATTCACGAAACATTAAGCCCTTTTCGCGTGTCAGTATCAAATGTCACGTCAGCGACGTGTCATGCGGCTGCGCGGTCAAGTCAACAATAACATAATATCTGGTACACAGGTCCCTCACCTCGCAGTCGGCGAGGGTGGCGGGTCTGGCGGGTCCCTCCACGATGTCAGCTTTACAGATGAACACGTAGCCCGGCAATATGTCGGCCTCAGTGCCGTCTAACTCCTCCTCCACTGTGTACCTGGTGACAATATTGAAGCATAATTATCTTATTTGCAATAATACTAGAGAAATAATTTTTTTTTTCTTTTGCTATTATACATGTTTGTAATATTATGATGACTTACCGAATGACGAATTTGATTCTCTTGTCCAGTACATGGCCTTTCAGGACTTCCTCTTCAGTCACCTCAGCAGGTTCACCATCTATAGGAAACAATATAAAATTGTTTAGTTTTATAAACACCTATACTATTAATCGAACCATATTTATATACATATATGTTTGTTTGTTATCGCTTTGTCGAAACCAGTAAATAGAAGAAATTTACAATATATGGGTTTTTGGGGCTGAAAAATCAGACTTTGAGGTCGAAAAAGCGATCTAACTATGTCTTAACTATAGAAAAATTCTACTAAGCAGTAAAAAAACGACTTTGTCCGGAGCGGGCGCTCGGTCGCCCAGATATTTGTAATTTAATCATGGACATAATATTGATTTTAGGTGCACGTAGAGTCTCTGATCTCTGATGATATCCGAGTGGTAATCAATTATTAAACCTCAAGCCCTAGATAATCCCGTTACGAATTTTACTAATCTTTCCACTACAGAATATTTGTTCATGGAAAAAATAATTTGAAATGAAATCCAAGATGGTGGAAACAATCTTTGGAAAAACTAGCAATGTAATTCCGCTTGCGAAATCGTAAGTTATGAAACATACGAGTGTAAATACGGAATGTTGATGTACCTGCTCAGAAAACTCATATTACACAAGCAATATGAGTAGTCCAACACTTTACAGGTATGAACATCGATCCACCGTAAGCCATGGTGCAGGAAAATGGTCTACGAGTTTGCTATAGAGCGAATTGCCATATGACCATAACAGCAACATCACGCCTAAATCCCCGAAGGGTTAGCCGAGGCGTACTATTGTGCACTCACATTTCGCCAATGCTGTAATTAAGTCCCATATGACTTAGTGTTGCTACTGAAAATTTCTATACAAGAAAACCCAATAACACTTTGCCCGAGAAACAAACCAACGACGTCACGATCAGTATTCGCGCTTGTGACTACTAGACTAATGACTACTATCGTATGTAAGATCGATCGTAGTATACAGGTAATGTGTACATAAATCAGTACCGTAACTGAGTAACAGACAACACACAACCAAAACCAATGCAGATTAACACATGAATTTTGGAAAATGATTTCCTTAGGAAGGTATAGACCAGTGATGGGCAAAGTACGGCCCGCGAAAGCATTTAATCCGGCCCTCCGACGGTCATTCGACATGAATAGTATATGACCCGCGATAAATATATTTTGACGGTCCAGAAGTATAAAGTAGATTCTACTTAGTAGAATAATAGACGCATAGGTAAAGGAGCCCGCTAGACTAGCCGTGTAGTTCATGATTGTGCTGCGGGTCGCGGGGCAGGGCCTTGGAATAAAAGTTAAATTGTAATTTTTAACATTTGTGCAAGTGTGTAATGCTGTAATTTATTTTTTTATATGATTGAAAGTTTCAACACAAAATGCATTTTTCCTATAATTCTGGCCCTCCTCTGAAATTTCTGAAACTTTCTGGCCCCCCATTAAGAAAGTTTGCCCACACATATATTAACACGACGGAGCGTCTTCTAGCTAGCAATAAGAACAATGCATACGATATAAATACGTATTGGTTTATGGCCCGACTCAGATGAACGGCTTTATTAAACTTCAAGGCAAAGCTAACTAAATCTCAGGTCTTAAAAAAAAACTAACACTGATTCCTTCCGATACGATTAAAAGACATAAATCACACAAAAACACCCAGACCCGTAATAACTGTCCGCACGGGAACGAGACCCGTAACAGGTAGCACAGAAATTCAATTGTTTAGCCATTGCACCAACAGTTCCGTGATCGCGCAGTCTTTTTCCTGTCCCCTCATTCAAGGGGATGCAAGTCTAAATACAGACATGGACAGTACTTACCAGGTGCTGATTCCTCCTTGACATCCTTGTTCTCGGGTGCAGGCTCACTTGGCTCAACTTCCATTGGCTCATCCTTAACTTCTGCAGGCTGCTCTTCAGTCTTGTCACCATTTTCCTGAGATTAAAAATACATAAGTTTATTTATTTATTATTAGTTATATGGTACAATGGAAGCCTTACACTTAATAATGACATACATACTTGTTATATTGTTTTACAAGGCTACGAAAACTAATCACAATACATCATGTACTAGATTGTACTGCATTAATAACTATACTCGGTTTGTTTAGGTACTTAAATAAAGGTAAACAATCTTGATGTGTCTTTTTAATATTTTTTGTTTAAAAACTCAGTTACAAAATAAAACGCGACTTAAAACCAATGTAAAACAACAATAATGATTACCAAATCAATTGAACCACTAGTTTAAACAGTAGTATATTTGTTTAATATGTGTTTGTGTAAAAAGTCACATCAAGATTGTTTACCATTATTTAAGTACCTAAACAAACCGAGTATAGGTTTGATATTGCCCGTGACTTCGTTTGGGTGTCTAATTTTCTGAGCAATTTTTCCATTTTTTCTTTCTCTAAAAACTTTATTCGGAGTATTGGGAACCTTTTAAAAAAGAATCTTCAGCCCTTTTCAAGTGACGCGCTTATCAATAAACATCATTTAACCAAAAGGATACACATAATAAAAAAAAAATAACCTAAAACATTAAAAGAGGTCAAAGCTCATGTTAAGCGATAAAACATAATCAAAACAAAACGGAACAATAAAAGAGCACCAGCTGTTTAACACTGTACTGTGAATCATGACATACCTTCGGCTCATCCGCCTTTTCGGTGTCACCCTCCATGGGCTCTGGTTCTTTCTCTTTCTCCTGTTCTTTGTCTTTATCTTTATCCTCGTCTTCCGCCTCGGGTACTTCTTCGCCACTGGCTTTCTTCTCCGCGGCCTCTTTTTCTTTTCTCTCATTCTCTTGTTTTTCGCGTTCCTAAAGTAAATAAATACATACGTTAATCTTTGGTTCCAAGCAAAGATAAGGAAGGCTACTTTGCTCACTTTGTATAAAACTCTGCACTGTCTCACTCGCACGACAAAACTTAAAAAAATAGCCATAGTGTCTAAACTTCGAATCTTACGACATCCCTTAATGACAGCCTCATCGTCAGTCATGTGTGGGCACATGACTCTGACGATGAGGCGACCCTCACAGCAGTGAGAACATTCCAAAGCTGATAAACATTTACCTCTCTCTTCTTTCTCTGCCGCTCTTCTCTTTCCTTCTTCTCCTTCTCTCGTCGCTCGCGCTCCTTCTTCGCGGCTTCCTCCTTCTGCCTCTGTAACTCGGCTTCTATCGCTCGCTTCTCTTCCAATACTTGTTCAACGGGAATTTCCACGCGCTTGCGGACTATCTTCGTCTTTGTCAACATGTTGTATCTGAGGAAATAGTAAAGTGGTATTTATTTCAATTATGATAAAACACTTTGACGCAACAAGACTCCCATTATTGTTTTCTCATTATTCCATTGTTAATTGAATAATGATAAATAGTATAGTAATAGTAGCGAAGCACTTGCTTAATCACTACGCCAATAGTGATCTTGTATATGGGGTGAGTAACAAAAGGAAATGAAAGATATACATAAAGAGAAAATGTTATATACCTGTCATATCCGAAGTTGACTTTGTAGCACATATTCTTGGTGAGCACGTGCGGGAATATTGGTTTGCCGTTGAGAGTAGCCTTGTCGAACTCGAACGCCGTGCCCAGCTCTGCGCCGTTCACCGTGTAGGAAATTTTGCACGGGTTCGATTCCAAATCCTGGTGAGGTGATAAATACACGTTTATTTATACCTACATACAGGGCTGTTTGAGCTGTGTGACTAAATAACCACGCAGGGGAGCTTTGATTCAGCGGCACAGCGACGCGGTACTACATCGGAACAGATGGCGGGACGAACTGGACACATTGGACTGAACATCTTTGGCACAGAAAATAAAAGCATGGATATCAAGGGGGGAACTATCGCCCAGTTCTGGGATGTGACAGGCTGGCAGTAACAGAAACAGGGCTCTACCACCTATGTGAGCAAATTAGGTAGCTAAACTGCTGTCATTTTGTGACATTTATTAGAAATGTCAACTTCGATTGCTACATTTTTATTCTTTCACCGATTCGTGAATGAAATGTTTATGGAAATGTCAAAAGTTCATGCTCGAGGTACAGGTACTGACCAGATATGCGCCAATGACGTCCTTCTCGTTAAGTTGTTTCCCGTAGTCTTTGAACTCGCTGTTGTTGACGGCACGGCCGGTACTCTCGTAGCCCCAACTGAATTCACCTTCACCTGCAAAATACAGATGTCTTGTTACTGAATCTTATCAACAATACTGATTTTATCCAACATTTTATTTTACTTAAAAAATATATGGCTACTTTGTTTCCTTTAGGTGTGGTCGGACCTTTCAGGATAGAGAGCTCCATTAATATCACATGGGACACAATAGCAAGTGGTTGTACTGAAACCAGTGCACAGTATACTGTAGCAGTGAACTTACCCAGATGCAGTGTTGAGTCATCAGTTGACCAGCCTATTCTCAGTCCAGAGCCAATAGTTTCCTTCTCGGAGCTCTCAGTAGTAGTCACAATAGTGCCAACTCGCACCTGGGATATAATGGAAGTAATTAGAAGAGTCCTAATATTTTTTATTATTACGTTCAATATTTGTCTTTGTGAACAAGATCAAGCCAAAGCCTGTCTCGGATATCTAATAAAATTGTACACTGATCAAATGTTACCTCATAGCACACTCTGCCAGCATCGACACCATGGCTGGCTCTGGAGCCCGCCCACGCATGCGCGAAGGCGCCTTCAGTAAGAGGCACCACGCCGTTCAGCTCGGGTACCTCCAGATACTGGTTCAGGTCGCTGTCGTCTGTACAACAAAATGGTCATGTGTTAGTATAGGTTCTCGATCGTGGGTAGTAACAAAAATAAGTTTTTGATTTTTAATCGATACTTGGAAAAACGGAGAATCGATTAATCGATCATTGAAATATTCGAGCATTTAGGGTACATAGCGTAATTAGGCCTAAAGGCTTATGTTTTCTTCCGAGATTATACACATACGAAGGACTGGGGCTTCAGTGGGACAGTAATCGGCACCATATCAATTATTTCAGTGTGTGACACGTAAAAATAAAGAGAACTAGAACGGGAGGAGTGCAATAGTTGCTAATGGTTCTCACGTCCCTCGGAAGACGTGAAGAATTATATCGACTTTATAAAAAGACTGGAATGTAGAATACTTACACCATGACAGTGTTATCTTATTATCGTCAATCTCGGGCTCGGGGATCTTAATATCTGACGCCTCTTTCTTGTCCTTGTTAGCTTGCGCCTCCTGTTGATCAAATATTACAATTTAAATACCTTGATATTACACAAATTGTATGACTAATCATCATAGACTAAAATAGTGCTCTGCTATCACAATTACTTATAAATTCCTATGTTCTCACATTATTATTCTCTGTATCGCCGTCGGCTATAGTCCACATACTGATAATAATACTGTAATATATTTCTGGTGCAGGGGTCGGATATGAATCTGCTTTCTTTAATAACATTACTAATGATATTTGTGTAAATAATTACACAGATATACGCATAATATTAATTACAATAACAATCACAGTTAGAAAGAAGTTGTGCACACTTTGACTGACCGCTAGGCGAAGATTAGTGAGGACTGAGGACTTTTTTAATGGGCCCCTCGCACTTTACGCATGGAGTATTAAGGAACAACACACAGTAAGAAGGCGAGGCGTCCAGCCGAGCAAATTAAGACTATAAACTCAGCAAAAAGGATCAGCTAGAAAATTAATTTAGATTTACGATTTTTTTGATTTGACTCGAGTAATACCAGGGGCGGACATGGATCAGGTCGTCACGACGGGCCTCGACGGGCAGTACGGTATAACGGTCGGTTTTGTAGTGTTGGTAGTCTTCGATTGCCTACGTTTATTGTCAGCCTCCTGGATGAAAGTGATTTTGTCACTGGGGTACGTGAAAGCGTATCAGGTACGACGAATATTAAACGAAAGATCGTAATTGGAGACCGAAACCGCCAGGGAGATTCGAGTGGCGGCTAAGTAGCGGACGCTAGTTTCTTAAAATCGATATGGAGTTGTACATAACGAAGGAACTACGGGGCTCTCGTGGCCTTGCGCATTAATTGATTTTGGTAGGACTGCGGACTCATGGGGACAATTTTTGAAAATAATCGGGAACCCTATCCCTACATTACGTAATTCTAAGGTAGAACTGAGACAAACAGTTCTTTTGTTTATATCAATGGCCGAGGTAACTTTCTCACATATGTATGAAATTTCGCGAAGCCGAAATATGGCGAGCCAAAATCTTTTAGAATTAAACCTAAACAACAACCGCTCGAGAATAGAAACGCTAGCACAATGTACATTAACGAATCACATCACTATTCGACTGCTAATGTGAATTCAGTACATTTCGCTGGCATGTCTGTTCTCTAACCGCTAGAAACTATACACGCCTGTATAATGCTACAGTCTCGAATTGCAAATTGATCAGTTGCCTTGTATTGTTGTATTGGTACTGTTCAAACAAAACCTATCTACACAATCATATTAAACAACAAATCCTATTTTTCGTTATTAATCGTATCTTTATCGTAACTAATATCTAATTAAATATTACGGTGCTCTTCAACAGAACTCGTTAGAACGCCATTTTGGGTAATGCTTTAAACTATAGACTGAAGAATGTGCGACATACCTCAGGCAAAGTGAGCACTTCGTTAGTGACCTCAACAGCCCTGTAGAAGTTACTCCAGCGAGCCTTCTTTTCTTGCTTGCGCTTCAAACGGTTCAGCCTGACAGGGTCCTGTTTTGATTTCAGACAAATATTTAACAACAATAAACTTATATGCAGTGACCGAGAAAAAGTGTAGGGAAAATATCAAGAAAGGCTGACCATTCTATCTGGGGTTTAATAGACCATTTTCTTTTAGAACTCAAATTTTTTTTGACCTATTTTTAATATTATCGACACGAAAGGGAGAAACTATCAATAATTTTTTCATCCAAACATCTATTTTATTTTCTAATACAGTCTTAATCCTAAGCATTCCGCAGACTGTCGACCACAATTAATTATAATGATCGAGTCGCAAAGTAAGTATGTAGATAGGTAGATCTACTAAGTATTCTAGCGGCTATATGCCCATAACGTACCAAACCGCGAACGGTGCGTCAATTGCTTGCGCATTATAGTGTGATTTTTAAAGGTACGATTTTTTTTTTTTATTTGCTTTAGATCCGTACTACTAGTTTTATAGCATCCTATATGTATACAGGGTGGGTTTTGCAAAGGGAGGTAAGAGCAGCTACCTTAACCGTTATAGCTACAGGAAAACGTTTTTAGGAAACTAAAATTTTGGGAGATTGATATGCATTACAGTCACCAAGAAAATAGGCAATTTACACAAACATTTTTTTTATGCCAATCTATCTTGTTACTTAGGCGGATCAAAAGACTATCGGACCAACTGAGGTTAACGTACCAGATCATAGTTTCAAAGAACCTCCTCATTTTTGAAGTCGGTTAAAACTCCAAATCACCTTTATTCATAAACCACCGATCGAGGGGGTCAATGATAAGGATCAAATCTCACCAACAAACATTGTCTGTTATATTTGAATGTACTAGAAATTATTTATGCAGGATTAATTGACCACCACGGATGTCCTCTCAAGTCACAATGAAATAATGTCTTTCCGACTGTACCGCCTACATTCATAGTGAGACTTGAATATTTTGATGTACTATTTGCGTGTTCATATCACGTTGGGGTCACCACTGCAGAGGAACTAGGTGTACTGTTCCTACGGCCGAAGTCCAACGGATGGTGATGAGTATTAGTATATCGAGTTAAAATCGTCGCAAGCTCTCATTAAGCAAGTATTTATGTCGTCGTTTCATTCCGATAGATGACGCTGTACTTTTAATACGCAACGACATATTTCAATAGAAATAAACAATTTTAACAAAGCAAGTTTTAATGATTTGCCATATCTTCTTCATCTGTTAGTTCCTTGATGTCAAGGATTGCGGCTCCCGAAGACAACATTGCTATGTACAACTTCCAAATATACGTAGGATATCAAATAATCATTTGAATTTTCTTGAGGCTTATATGAATTGCAAAGGAGAGAATAAAATTGCATTTTATAAATCTTTATCATATCAGTAAACGAAAATTCCGAATTTAGAGTCAAAACGTGTAGTGTTTTCATTGAACTATCGTGATAGGTATACATACATTGCTGAGTTCTTCGATACGCTTTGCGTCGTCTTCCGCCTGCTTGCGTTCTCTCTCGAGGCGCTCTTGTTCCCGGATACGCAAGCGCTCGTTCAGTTGATCCCATTCCTCTTCTTCCGTTAACTCTTCCTGTTTGAATTCCTGTGAAGACGATTTTTTATGAAATAGGAACAATGGTGCAATTTGGTTACATATAGGCAGCAATGATATTATACATGGCCATTACTAGTACACGTTTAATATGCTGTGTATGTGTTCTGCTGACACACACATCATCGACGAGAACATGTAAGCGGGAAAGAAATAAACGGCAGGGTAATCAATTTTTAAACTTCAAGTGCATTGTAATAAGGTTGATTATTTATTTTCTTTCGGGTCAAGGTGTTGCGCGTACAAAGATTAAGACGCGCCATATTCTTTGTACACTACTGTACGCCTATAATTATATTAGTATTTTTAGTATAAATGCCGTGCACCCACATTTCGCTATAACGATAACTTTTTGTACTATGCAAGAGATGATAGCCAACGAAAGTTTAAACGGGAAAAAGAGACAATTCAAGCAGAACCATCAGGCGAAATGAGAAACCTTACACCAGGGCACCTATTGCCGTGTACTGGACACAATTCCAAGCCCTAGGCTTTCTTTATTCATCCCTAGCGACCCGCCCCGGCTTCGCACGGGTAGTAGAGTATATACGCCTACATTTTTTTTCTGTCATAGTGTCGTATCAACGTGGTGCGTCGAGCATTTACTCGTCGTATGCGAATAAAGCTCCCGGTCGGCATGATTTTTTCCGACATCTTCAGCTATCATCGTCATATTTCAGCCAATTTACACAAAACTTTAACGAATTATACACCTAAACTATTTTATATTATATTATATTATACACTCTGTCTATTGGTGAAAACCGTATGAAATCCCTTCAGTAGTTTTTGAGTTTATCGCTAACAGACGGACAGACGCCGCGAGGGACTTTGTTTTATAATATGTAGTGATAGTGATATTTAACTCACCTCTTCTTTTCTATCATCCTGATCTTCTTGTGGTTTATCTTTGGAGTCTTGTTCCATCTTCTCATCTTTGTCAGGTTTATTTGCACTTTCTTCCGTATTCGCACTCTCCTGAACCTCCATTGGTTCTGGTTCTAGAACAAGTATTGAAATAATCATCATACTAGAGTGTATATCACAGTACCTTTTATGTGCATCTCCAAAACTACTAATATTGTGCATCACATAATACTATAATATGTAAAATAATAAATTTAAAAAGTGGGGCGCCATCCACGTCTCTTATTTAAAAACACATAAATCAGATCTTAAGCACATTGAATGTTCCAAAAGCTTGTCAAAAGCTTTCGTAATACATTCGACAGATCTCTAATAACGCGAAAGATAAATATTTCTATTTCATCATTTTGTCATTTGAACATGTTGGTCACTGGCCCTTAATAAATTAGGCACTGAGACAATCTTAATTAGAAAAAAATTAACAGTGCCATTTTGAAGTGATCTTGTCTTAATAAAGAAAAAAATAAGCTTACCAGGTCCAAATGGCTTTTGAGCTGGCTTTTCAGGTGAAGGACTCCTGAAATAAAATAATAATATAAGTTATCATTAAAATCTCTCTAAAATAGACACAATAATGATGTTTTAATGCAAGTTTTTTTTAAATCATACCAGATATACAAACTGTAGTATAATTTGTACATATAGAATTCCTAAATCTTTCGTCAAAAATTTGCTATATTAAATGATTCACAGAATTTACAAGTCTATAAAATATGATTGATTGTCAAAATGTACTATTTATTTATTTTTTTAGAAACCACTTTCCACCAACCAGATGTTACTATGATGATATACTATAACATGATTCATGAAACATTGTGAACAAAGATAATTAAGTATGTATTTAAACTTCTTTCGATTGTTATTAATGTCTATACTCGGTTTGTTTAGGTACTTAAATAAAGGTAAACAATCTTGATGTGGCTTTTTACACAAACACATATTAAACAAATAAACTACTGCTTAAACTAGTGGTTCAATTGATTTGGTAATTATTATTGTTGTTTTACATTGGTTTTTAGTCGCGTTTTATTTTTAAACTGAGTTTTTAAACAAAAAATATTAAAAAGACAAATCAAGATTTTTTACCTTTATTTAAGTACCTAAACAAACCGTGAATAGTTGCTTTTGACTGATCAATAAAAAGACAGATGGATAGAGTGAAACATGAAATTCACATCAATGAGAATAAATCCGAGGTCTGAGAAATACTATGAAATGCGTCTAGACATTTCATTAACCCCAAATAAATTAGGATAAGGGCAGCTGGATGAGTACTCACTTCTCTTCATCATTGGGTGTTGGTTCTGGCTCTTTTTCAGAAGTTGACGGTGGTGGCGGTGAAGGCGGTGCAGGTGCTGATGGTTCCGGCGCTGGTGGTGCTAGCGCTGGTGGTGCCGGCGCTGATGGTGTTTTCTCTATCGGTTCAGGCTCAGCTGCCTCCTTGATTGGTGCTGCCGGTGATCCCGTGTCAGAGTCTTCTTGGCTCGGAGAATAAGGCTCTCCAGGCTTGGTTTCTTCAGCAATAGGTTCCGGTGGATCTTCTCGTATTGGCTGCAAATTAAATGATGAATCAGTGTAAAAATGTTCTAGACTATTTTACCTGATTTATATAAAAATAACATCTTTTCTTGAAAAGTATACTTACAGCAATTTTTAATGGTGTAGCAGCAAGCCGAGATGACGAAGATCGCCGTGTTGTTCTGGCAGCTGGAGTAGGACGTTTAGGAGTTGCCGGCTCCTCAGCATCCTCAGTAGAGGTGTCCAGAATTGTTGTATCAACAATCGCTGAAGATAAAATGTAATTTTAAGTGGCTATACTTCATTCTAAATAAAAATTCTCATAATATACTATTGTTCTTCAAATTTTTTTTTTTTTTTTTAATTCTATTGTAAATATAATAATTTCATATTATGACATTCATAGAGTTTATTTCATAAATTAGTTTTGAAAATATAAATTAGAATCTTATTGGCCTCAATAAGATCCCCTCTGCTAATGTGCGAAAGTGCAGTGATCAAGTGCACTTAAATATTTGTAGACATTTCTCTTAGGTTTTACTCCAGGGCCCATACAGTATTTTAGTTATCTTTCTTTAAACATGTTCCATCAATAATATCATTCATAAAATTTGGGTTCTGAAATTGGAATGCTTAATCTAACAATGGTCTAATATAATGTTCTGTGAATGTTGATAGGCACCAAGTGTTGCTTCAGAACACTGTACAATAGACCATGTAGAAGACACCAAGGATTTTCTATGAGTGGAATCCATTGTCATCAACTAGTTGGTAATTAGAGGAGTTAAGAGTTTGAATGTAACTTATCAGTTATGTTGTTGTTAATGAGATATTTAGTGGGATCAGGTCTTCCAAAAGAAGTTTTTATGAAATTACAGACTTTATTTCTCCAGCACACACAAAATTTTTCTCTTACATCCATCTTCATTCTCTCACTCTTAGATTCTACATTCTGGTTCACACATATACATATATGCATATAATCAGTTATCAAAAAGTTAATACAGTTGAGACAATGTTCTCTTTAACTGTGTACTCTTCCAATCTCAGTTCCTTAATTATGAGCTAAACCTCAAAATTAACAAATTTCACAATAAGGTGCAATTTAAAGTTATTGTAAATCAATGCCTATATAACAGAATTACTTTCAAGTGAATCCATATAGTGTAATGTAGATTTGGTATAAATGTAATATAGTTAGTAAATATAACTATGTCTAGCCTTGAAAAGCATAAAAAATGTAAATAAATTATAATAGGTTTTGACCGAAATTATTAGTATTATTTATTATCAGATAACTGGTAATTGCCTGTATCCTGCCATTTCCCTAACAACCATGGAACGCCTAGATTTTAGACTAAATACCAACATTCGACGACCGTAAACACATATTGCAGGTAGGTAACAACAAATGTGATATCATGATCATTATCAGATTTGAGCAGAATAGAAGTAGAAGGACAAAACTGTTTCCCTCCATTTCAAAAACCACCGTTCGCTCATGTTTCGCACGTTACGGAAATGACATCATGTGAAACCAAGCGATAAATAAAATAAACTCATCAAACATTTTGAAGCCAGAAATGCACACGTGCCTACATGAACAATATTGATCAAACTATGTACGTATATTAGGAAATTTATACAAGATTAGTGTTATAATAGCAAAACATGCAACATTTACCTTTTCCTGTCTTTGCTTCTAGCGCTTTCTTCAATCTTTCAACTAAAGCCGGCTTGTTCCCTTTGGTGTCCAAACCGAGGGCGCCAAGCTCGGATCTCAGATCCACAACTTTCATCTTAGCCGGGTCCATCGTTCAATTATTATAACAACTCCAGTTCACAAAAAACAGTATTCACAATTCACACACTACAGGTTACACAAATTAGGCAAAACGAACCAAACATTACTCGTGAAAAATGTACAATGCAAAGGCTTCAAAGTAAACCAAGATGGCCGTGCTGTGGTGCCTAGTGATGTGCAATGTAGCAAAACTTAACGGAAGCGGATATATGGAGTAAAGTAGAGAGGATACTAAAAACACGGTATAATAATCGACTTAAAGAATTTGTAATTTATAGCGTCACGCTTTTTTCCCGAAGAGTTGGGTAATTATTTTTTTCTAAAAATTGTTTCCCTTCGTAAAATCACAGAGCGAAGCGTTTTGAGGTCACAGGGAACGTTGCCATCACGCTTCTAGGCAGCTGCAGTTGTGGATGGAATGGCTTTAAATAATTAAATGTGTTTGTATATGGGACTCACAAGATTTTTTACATATGTTTCTCCTCCTCTTCCAAATCACACGATGTACGGCATATGGCAGGGTGCTCATTACCTTACTATAAAATACGGCAATTCGGCAATTCAATATAAAACTTTAAGTCGAAAAAATCAAGAAATGAAACGTATTTCGACTGTTTTTTTTCTGTTAAATGGAACTTAGCCCGTAGTACCATATTTTTGCTTCATATCTTGCAACTAGATCTATCTCTTATTAGTCTGTGTAGGTAACATAACAAACATATAACATAGCATCACGCCTGTATTCCCCGAAAAGTTAGACACAGGTGTACTATTGCACACCCACATTTCGCTGATGCCGTTATTGAATCCCATTTAATAGAGGGCGAGCTTATTGCCGTCTAAACTGTGCACGGACAGTTTCCTACTCCGTGATGCTACTGAGAATTTCCATACAGAAAAACCTAATAACACTGTGCCCGACTCAGGACTCGAACCCAGGACCTCACGCTGAACAATTGCGCTGGCGATCACTAAACTAATGAGGCCGCCAGACTGCCTCAACTAGATAATCTTTACTTTTTGCATTAATCATGAACATTTATTGTCTTTCCCGCATTTATTGTCCTTAGAATGAATTGTGGCGGGAAATCCCTCCAGCCCAATTCTTTTACATTTAATGGAACAAGAAGAGTAAAGCCACTCTACTCAGAGGCCCTAGTGTAAGTTTGTTTTGCCAAACTCGATTTAACGCATCGAACGCGTTCGGCGTTCCGACAGGTCCGTTTCATGCTCTCCAACAATCGGAGCGCCAAACGCGTTTGATGCGTTAAATTTCTTTGTTTCTCAAAAGAAACTTACACTAGTGCCTCAGTATACGAGAGAGTAAGTCTATATGCGTAATTTATATCATTTTTTTTGTAAATCTTTGGTTTTTTTTTAGAATACGGCTATTTTTGCTTTGGTTTACGGCATCACATTATCTAGGCAGCGGCAACACTGGTGGGCAAAAGCTAGTTTGAAATAAGGCGGGAATTATTGGCGGTTAGTTGCTTGGATACAAATTAAATAGATTAATAACTCATTTAAACTGTTTCTTTAAGATATTATTTGTGAATCTCGTAAAATTTTAGTCAATGTCTAGTAAAAAAGATGACCACAGATGTAATGTCGCAATTATTATTACTACATAATTTTAAAAGTAAGATTTAATCGAATAATATTCTGTTTTGAATTTACAGTACACGCTAATAACGATTTGGAAAAGAAGATTATGGAGGCATTCGAAGTGTTCGACCATTCTGGGAAACAAGTAGTTGATGTCAGAGAAATTGGTACTATACTGCGCTCTTTAGGTTAGTAAATTGTTTACATCCGGCACTTATATTTTCTACGCAGTTGCATGGTACCTACTTTTATACAGAGTCTCTAAGAGTTCCTCAGCGAGAAATTTCGTTACATGCCAAAGGAAGCGGGGTTCATGGCAAAAACCTTCACTATATCTGAGATCGTTTGCGTGCAGCGCACCATGGGCAGTCATCTTTGCTACCACCATTGTTGACGGGCCAATCATTCCACTATGGTAATATGACTGATAGCTCGTATAAGAAAAAGTAAAACTCTGGTTTAAAAGCACCCGTGCAGAGCGAATCTTAGCGGTAATACCTAGTCACACAGATTCTGTAATTTCATACAAATACGTAACTCAAACGCTGCTCAACTGGAAATCACAACTGAGCGTCGTTCTGACCTAAGCAGTGCCGGATTAACCACGTAGCAAGGGTAGGAATTGTTACGGGCCCCGCGGAAAAGGGGCCCCCGCGTATCCATACCCGCCCACTTCCGAAACACACCCCGAAAATAAAAACACAATTTTATACGGTAAAGGCACATGTTCTACAAAAAGTCACTTTATACTTAAGAGCCTACCTGTCGACTGGATTAGATACGGGACCCGCGCTTGCTTAATCCGGTACTGAACCTAAGTATGTTCTGCTTGTTCACAGGCTGCTGTCCGACAGAAGCGGAAGTACAAGAAGTGATTTTAGCGACCGAAAACAAGGAGGCGACGGGGAACGTGCCGCTATACAACTTCCTACCATACATGTGCAAAGCTATGATGGAACACAGGTTTCAATTTTTAATGGGCCTTTCGAAGAATACGGGTGACTCGTGGCTCAGTGGCCCTCGGGAGCAATTTTTGCGTAGTCAGATAAAAAATATTTTTCTCCCATTTATTTATGATTACCCAGTAGGATAGTGTGGTCTCGACAAAAATAGAGACACGTATAATGCGGAAACATTCTGAATATCGTTCGACTATCCTTTGCGATTTCTAGTAACATGACAATATGGGTATCTTTGCTGTTAACGCTTCTATCGAATTGGCAAGAGCTATCACAGTGGAACTGCTCATGCTGTAGTAGAAAGATTAGCCAGTAAGCAATGATGGTACCGATGCTGACTGCCCAGGGTGCGCCAGAGGAACATAATTATCGTCACTCGTGGAGTTAACGCTAGATTTACAACTATAGTTTTTGGACGTAGTCGAGATTTTAGAGACTCTTTCTGACTATCTCTAAAATTGACCTATGTTTAAGGGAGCGAGAATTGCCTTTCCGACTTTCATCGTTTCGAAACCTGACATGCACGCACCAGTGAGTCTTATTCAAATTCAAATTCAAATATATTTTTATTCATGTAAACCATATACAAGCACTTATGAATAGTCAGGCTCTAGTTGCCACGTTCCAAAGTGTTGATTTCCAATGGAGAAGAACGGGCAAGAAACTCCATGGTTACTCTTTTAAATTGGGAATTAAATATACAATATTAATTTATACATTGATCTCGAACAACAATTATGTGAGTACAATGTAGCTTAAAAGAGTCTAACTTATGTAAGTCTGAAACTCAAGCCTGATAGTTATGAAAAATATATTTACTTTTGATAAAATTGTCATGGCAGCTATGAGCTGACCAGTCCCAATAGACGGCACCCGTTCACGAGTATAACGCGTGCATCAGCGTCGCTTTGCTCAACCATATTGCAGGGAACCCAACGACCCGATGCACAACGCCACCATCATCAGGACAATTAAGTGAGCATGACAAACTCAAACTGCCTGTTGTCAACACAAATTTACAATCAAAAGTAGCCGCACTTAACAATAACAGGCACAAATTCACACAACAAAATTGATTAAAAACATAATAATATTAACAATAACATTGACAATAAAGAGTAAAAAAAAAAATATAATAAAAAATAAAATAAAAATAATGCTAAGACAATATTTTGCAACATCGATAAATAATTACCTAATGTAATAATAATAATATCACAATGTCAAAAAGATTTATGAGTCATCTTATCATTATAATGCACCCATTAGGTACCTATATATTTACTGGTTCTAGGACATGCCTCGTATCTTCACGACGTTATCTTTGAACGTTTGAACAGTGGTGATAAATATTGAGTACCTACATGTCGTAAGACCCTTTGTTGCGCGCCCCGGAAATCACTGGTCTCTACGGATAAAACTACCCGATCTACATATAAACAAGTTGCAATGTACGATTTTAAGAGACTAAAAACGTCACCAAAATTATTGGGATTGATAGTACGAATTACGAGACCATTCGCCAACTTGACTTGGTAAAAAAAACTGGGCCCACCTGTGTGATAGGTGTGTTTACAAAAACAAATATTCACATGCATAAACACCAAGACCCGAAACAACTATCTGTAGGTCATTCAAAAATTGATTTCGTGCGACAATCAAAGCCGCAACACGTAGTTCAGCAGTTGATCTAACTGTGTCGTTAATTTAAGGTATTTTGTTGGCGTTTCTAGTTTAGCGGTGTAAGATTGTACACCAATCTGACTCCAACATATTTGGGAGTAAACTAGGCAGGTTTTTGAGTACTCATTGTTGGCTGTAGATATTACCCAGCAAGCGCGGAGATGTTGCTGGCAGCTTTCCGCTACTTTGACACGGAAGGCCGCGGCTTTCTCACCAAGGAACGATTCACACAGCTCATGCTTGAAGAGGGAGAACCTTTTACACAGGTAAGCGTACACTTAACTGGGGGCTTAAAACGGCCACATTCACCAATTCATCTACGAATCTCCATAGTAACAGTCACATAGATGATTGTTAATGTGATCCTTATATCATTAACTTAATCGTATGTAAAGCGGCCTTTTTAGACCTAGAAGTTTAACAGGGCTGGGTTTAGATTATTTTCCAATTAAATTGCTCAATATGGCCTTTTTAGAGCCCCTGTTCTCACACATGTGCATCTGCAATTATACCTACATAACTGTTCCACACTATTGGCAGGAGGAGTTTGATGAAATGATGCAAACAGCATTGGACCCCGTCACTGACACGATTACCTACGAGTACTACATTAACCAGCTTATGGTACGTATAGTGTGCTTGCTTTCTTTTTCGGCTGGCCAATCCAATAAAATGTTGCTTGCACATCAGGGTGGATCTATGACAGCTTGGCATACCAACAGAGATAGAAAGTTCTGTTCTTAGAAATTTCTCCAGTGTTTCACGTTTAGGGTGTTTAACAGTGTTTAACCTTATAATTATATATGTATGTAACAATTAATAAGTTGTATACATTGTTCTGAATTGACACAAATTGATGAAAATCTACATGTTCATATATCTAACAGATCCTTAAAATAACATTCAGGCTATATAAATATGAGGGAGCAAAACTTAATAACGTGTATGCTCTACCAGATTCCTGAAAGATCAGGATGTTCCAAGAATGCTCATTTGTAGCTAACACTTATACCAGATGATACTCACTGGTACATTCCAGCTTTAGGCAAACTACAGCTCGCCCGAATTCTAGTTATTTGACGCAAGGGATTATTAATAGTTTTTACACATAGAATTGTACTATACTGTATAAAAATAACACATTATTAGGGTTCACATATTTATTTCAGATTATGAAACGACTGATAAAAAAGACAATGAGAATATTCTAAAATCCATAAGACATTTAAAAATCAATTCATTATTTTGAAGAACAAATATAAAATTCTTTAAAATAAAAGTATTGATGTTATCCTGTTGGATAATACGTAAAAGTTATTAAAATAACTAAGAGAGGTTAAAATGTATGTATTTATAATTAGTGGTATACACATTGCGTATGGAGCCCTAATCTAATATACGAGATAATTCATAATCCTATGTCCAAAATGTATTGTTATAATTAAAACTAGAAATAAGTAATTAATTCAAACAATTATTGAGTCATGGTAACAATACTGAATGAAAGAAGTGCTGCCCCTAATATTGTCTCCTATTTAATTGCCAATACAATCTTAAATACAATATTATAGTATAAGTATATAGAAATATCATAGGCTCACGCGGTATTAACACTGAAGACGTAGTGGGTGAACTACTTAAATTATCCTGGTGGGAGCTACTAAAGTGAAGTTCTTGGTAATCTGAATGAATGATTATCATTATTATAAAGGTCTTTCATATTCTTATTCCACGTTTACAAGACATGGACGCCATTCCGGAAAAATACAAACTAAAAAAAAATTGTTATTTGTCTCCTCATGTACTGGTTATACAGCACAAATATAGAATACAAAGTACTAAAGTATTAATTATAATGAATACCAAGTCTTACCATCCAAGTATGAGGGGCTAACTTGATCCTGCTTTATGTTAAAGTATTCTAGTTGTATGTGAGCCTGCTAGTGCGGCGCGTGACGATGGTGCTGGGCGTGCCGCTCGCCAGGCGGGCTGAGGACCGCGTCGGCGTCGAACGATCGGACGCATTGCTCTTCAGGTCTCCTAGTTTATCACCTTTGCTCTGTTCCTCCATCTCCGTAGTCTTTTCCGACTTATTCTCTTCTTCTTTAGTTACTTCCGAATTGTTTTCTTCTGTTTTAATCGTTTCAGAGTTTTGTGTTTCTGATCCATTAATTGGTTCTGATTTATGTGTCTCAGCATTATCAGAATCCTGGTTTCCATCAGCTGCGGTACTTTGGTCTTCCTTATTTTCTTCAGTGGCCTGTACTGTCATGTCTGCATTATCTTTATTATCCTCTGCGGTTTCCATTGTAGTTTCTTGATTGTCATTATTATCCATTTCTTCTTCTTCAGCATCTCCTTCATGTTTCGTTGTTGTTTGATCTTCATCAGGCTTGTTTTCATTTTCATCTGATTTCTTATCATTCTCTTCAGTAACAGCATCTTTTATATCTTCGCCACTATTGCTTTCATCAGTTGCCTTGTTTTCTTTGTCGTCGTCTTCCTCTGAATTTCTTATAGAAGACAGTAAATCAGTTATCTGACCCTCTAGGTCGGTGCTAATAATGTCGTTATCAAACTTTGGTTCCTCTTTCACATCGCCACCCGCACTTACGTCCATAGAGAAATCAGTTTCATTGTTTTGAATGTTTTGGACAGTTGATTCTTGGGTTCCTCCCTTTGTGCAGACTCGTATGCTGAGTGTAGATCGTCCTATATAAAAGCATAAAGTATATATAAATCAATAGATATTGAACATAGCGTAGGGACAGACATGGAGTATTGTCTGTATGTCATCTTAGTGACAGTTAACCGCTTAGACGGTAGAATATCGACTAACTAATTCAATTATTTTTTCTTTTCTTAAACTTCGAAACTTAAAATTGATTAACAAGACTGGTGTATTTTTGTTAATACTACATCTACACCCGACTTTCAAAAACAAAAACTGCGAAAATCATTTGTTATGTCGAGAGCACACTCAATAGAAAATAAGTAAAATGGTATCTTACCAACAATGGTTCCATCAGCAGCCACCATCGTATTGAAATCACTTTTCTCAGAGAACCCAACAAACAGTAAGTTGTGGATCGTCCTATGCTTCTTGATAGATTTCGGATTGAATTGGTTCAGGAATGCCTGCATCACTTTCCGTTTCGGCAGTGTAGGACGGCCCATAATCTGTAATTGAATATTTTAGTTATTATGCAATGGTCAATAAACTATGGTAACATATTGGGAGTAAAAAGCAAAGAACCTCCTCTTTTTTTGAAGTCCGTTATATATATAATAACGCGAGTTGAGTATTCGGTATTTATATTGATTTTCGTAGGAATATTAACATTTTAGCTATAAAAAACTTGGAGATAAGCGAAAAGGGGAAATTTTCGTACATTTTGACCTGTCTTTGAGACTTTCCGTTGCACTTACAAAAAATGCAAGAGATATCCATTTTACTTTTAGGATACACAATTACATAACCTTCATAAATAAACAAAAAATGACAAAATACTGCTACTATAGTATAATTAGTGTTTTACCTTAACAAAATGGGGCAAATTATATGATGTGTTTACATGACTTGGAGTCTCTAAAACAACAGTATTTTTATCAGAGCAACCTTCATTGTCTTTATTATTTAAAGCAACTCCAGCTTTTTGGTTGGCCCTCATTGTGACTGCTGCTTTCGTAGTTTGGTACATCCCATCGACGTTCAGAAGTTTGATAATGTACTGCAAGAAAAAAAAATTGTATCTGTGTAATTTCACCCGCACGAAATTTCGAGAAAGATTCTTGGTTGATCCTTATATGTTGAGTTTTATTAGGTGTGTATAGATAAATTAAAAATACGACAATTATTTATTAAATACTTTAAATAAAAATACATACCGGTATAAATTTCTTCATAATATGCGGCAAGAAGCGTTTCGCATCACGTGGTTTTATATCCATATTCAAGAAGTGTCTATACTCTTTGGATTCTTCCAGAGTCTTATGCTCCTCAGATTTCTTTTTGAGGTCCATCACCTCCTTTTCAATTTCAGTATTAGTATTGGTTGCTGGAGCTTTCCCGGCATATAATTGTTCAAGCTAGAAAATAATACTGAGTTTTTATCAAAATAGCATGGCAAAAAGCCTGAATTGCCCGCAAAGTATTAGGCAGAGTACTGTAGAGTTGTACATTCACATTTTGTCGATGCCGTTATTGAGTCCCATCTAAGGGGGCGAAACTATTGCCATCCACCGAGCACAGTTCGAGACTCCGAATTTCCATACAGAAAAACCTAATAACACCCAATAACTCCCGACCCGGGAATTGAACCCAGGACCTCACGCTCAGCAGTCACGCTTGCGACCGCTAGACCAATGATGCAGTCTCTTATAATTCTTTCCTCAGTTTCAGTATAATTCTTACAAGTAATTACTTACATCTTCAAACATTTCAAAAAGTTTTGTTTGGAGGAGGCAACACATGTTTCGTCTGAAAAATTCGTCAGGATCTTCTGCAAATAAAATGCAATTCGATATATTTTATAATCCTTATATAACAACTAGCGGACCCGACAGACGCTGTCCTGCCCGAACCTGTCTTAGAACTCGATCGCTGCGCCACCTACCGGGTCCAATTGTGAATCTAAACCATCCGAGAGTTCAAACACACGAAAAAGAATTATATACATATATAAAGATAACACATTATTATAATTTTAAGTTGTAAATGTACGAATTTACTGGCGGTCTCATAGCTATTAGCGTCTTCACGTGTATTCGTTTGGATATAAGATATACAATGAATACAAGTTATTGTAAACTAGAAATTTAAAGAATACATTTTTATATAAAAAATAAACAATGTACAATAGGAGGTATTGATGTTAAAAGCTAGTTTCATTTGATGATAGTCCCTGAAAAAATAGACAAGGGGCAATTTTTGGTGTACTAATATTATGGTAGATAGATATAAACTAGTTTCTGCTTACACCTATGGGAAAAACATGATGTTATGTATATATATGTATAAATTTATCATACTTATTAAGACAAGAAAAATACATTTTTCTCGTTGCCGGGTACTTCCTGCCTCATAATGAGTTAAGATAATGTCATAATACCGTAGTGGAGTATAATTATAGCATAGAAATAAAATTAAATATCATAAAGTGATAAATAGTGATGTTCCATAGCCCCGTGAGCCTTGCTGAGTATGGACTGAGAAATTGAGTATTATATAACACACAGGGACAAATCTTGCGCGCTTCGACCAACTAGTTCCATTTCCAGGGTTAAAAGTAATAATATTTCATGTTACATTATGAGGGTTTGGAAAAAGGTAAGCCAGCGAATACGCCATGTTTTTTCGTATATCTCCACGAGAATTTCCCCCTGAGATTTGTATTAAGAGTGTTTAGCAACCGAAAGGTATAACTAGTTTGCTAGGTTTTGAGGTCACATATAATTTAATAATAATGAATCAATTAACTACCTGCGTCAATCATCTTTTTTCTCTCTTCTCGTTCTGTAGCTGGGACACCCGCGGCTTCTAGAGCCATATTCACTATATCCATATCCGTCTCTTCAGGGAACTCCTCTCGATAAATTGCGAGGATTTCAGACAGGCTGCCGACTACTTTTCCTAACATGACGGTTCTGATACGCTCCCGAACAGCTTGTTTCATCACGCGCTGTAGTTGTTGGGAACGTAACATAGTAGCGTGCGGTGATGCGCTACCAACCATGTCCCTTATGTTTTTCATGATCGCACCCAAAGCCAGTTCCAAGCGCCCGGTCACCTGCTGCGTCGGCACACGGTCGGGCAGCAGCATACGTGACACTTCAACCTCTGATGCCGACTCGGTCGCAGCAGTCACCAATTTTTTGCGTGCAGTGAGTGGCTGCGACGCGATTTTATTGGGCACGGGGGACACTTTCGGCTTGGATACTTTAGTTGGCGTGAATTCTTTTTGAGGAGCTTTTGGTGATGGTTTCTGGTTTAAGATCTTTTGACCTACAAATGGTTTTACTTTCACGCCCATGAGAGGAGCAGGCTCTTTGGGAGAACCCTTAGGGCCGTAGGTTGGACCGGGCGAAGGTTTTTGGTACCGATTGGCGGGCCCAGCATTCCCTGGTCCCTGTATAGGGTTAAATTGGTACTGATTGGATTTTCTTTTCGGAAGGGTTCTTTTAGACGAACCTTCATATTGCCATGGGAATTCAGCTTGACGTTTTCTGCCAAACTGATTGCGATGTTTAGGTCCATTGTCGTACAACGAGGTATAATCGCGATTAGAACCGTGCTGTTCTGGTTCATTATATCGCATTTGATCGTACGAATCATAATGTCTCTGAAATTCGATTACAAAAAAAATGATGATTTATATTTTCAACAATATGCTGAATCTGCCCCCATTAGTGGGCCATTCAACCTGACCGCCTGAAACTTTTTATTGTAAAGGCAACTAATTTAACAGTTTTTCAATGAATCAATTGATCAGATAAATGGCCAACAACAGTTCAGCATATTTCAAAAAGTGATGTGGTCTAATGTAAACATTAGATTTATGTTTACTTCATGTAACTTTTGAACACAAAATGTGATAAACTCCAAATCAAAAAAGTTTCATAGCAAAATAACAACCACAACATGTTTAAGCTTAACTTCGAAATAGTTCTGAAAACATTTCGACATATTGAAAAAGCCCACCAATCTACAGCTTTTCCATAAAGCCACAATTATGCATCATGGGCAATTTAAAAGCTTATCAGCTGTGGCAAATTTCACCAAGTAAGTATTTTTAGACTTGGAATCCACTACACAAAGCTAATAATTGTTTTATTTCAGTTTTACTATATTAACAAGTAAATGCAGCAGTTTTGTTTTAATTTGTAATTGCCCTTTTACCTTGGAAGATACATGAAATTTACATAACTATCACATCATTTTATTTTTTATTATGTGTGTATCATAAAACCCAATCAAGAGAAAAACAATGGAGAAATATTTAAAACATACCAAAATTTAGACCAAACATCTTCCTTGGTCATCTTTGGTCTATATTTCAAGTTGTTGTTGTTAATATGCAAGTTCAATACAACCTAGTATTAAACTATGTACTTTAGCAATCATCTCAATCATATTCAAGGCAGCCAGGCTATAGTAGAACCAGGCAAGCCAATCTATTTGCCAAATCGGGGCAAATCTGATTGGCTATGATTTCAGCTGTACAGTTTGGTGGAAAAAAGAAAAATCTAAGGGACATTCATATTGGACTTGTTTTTGTTATATTTCTCCATTACTGTTTTCCTCAAAAGTTAAAACTCATTTTTAGCAAATTTGCTTGAAAATAATCAACCTCTGCAAAAAATTGTTCTTGAAAAGTTATGTGAATCAAATAAAGCATACCGATGATTTGAACTGTTGTTCCATGACCAGCAACTGCTGTTGCTGCTCAATCATCTCGCGCTTGCGTTTCAGCAGTTCCAACTCCATGTCAATATCCTGGAAGAACAATGTTAAATAGTTAATAGTGAACACTGAACAGACATTATATCTAATAGTTAACCTGAAGTAGACAACAAATCTGTCTGCAGGCAACGGTTCACAGCTTAATTAAATGAAAGCATTCTGTGCCTCTGTCACCCAATACATACAAAATATAATACGTGCAGTCTCAAGCGCCTTGTACGCTCTTGAAGGGTGTGCACTTGAAGGGAAGTAGGATTACTAGTTAGTCGTTGTCGACTACTATCTTTCCCACTATTCGCATAGTGTTGATTGATTTTTTAGCAAACACATGTATCACGTTTCCTAAAGAAATTATGCTGATTGTTTTGTTTCAATAACATGGTAGTACAGTTGGTAGGCATATATTTAAGTTGTTAAGTACAATCCCAAAGATTTTTATGAAGTATATCTATTTTATAACAGAACAATTACGTACAGCAGTACTTCCCGTTACAAAGTTTCTGCAGCAATGATGTAAAAAACGATGTAGGTAGGTATACCTGTAGATGACCCGTCATCAACGGTCCTCCGCCAGCAGCATTTCCGACGTTATTCCGGCGGCCCATGTTGCGTCGCATCCTATATAAATTATATTACAGTAAGCAAAAATAAAATCACTATTGCAAAACTCGCAAAATGTGTAATCTCGAACTGAAGTGACAGTTGATTTGACAAGCCGATAATCGCCATTCGCCGTTACCTATATTATCTATGACCACCAACGCCAATATAAAATCGATTCGATCCTGATTAGCGATGTAACAAACATTACTAAAATAATTATAGTCGATTTTATTTTTGACGTTTACAATGGCAATTCCTTCCTCATTGCGTCTCTCGCATTTAATTATGGGAGCTTCTGGGAACTCTAACTACTTATTTGGACTAAAGAATATTTACATTAATGCGAGATTCTCAAGTATTTATTTTACCAACAAGAAATATTTTTTTTACATCGCTTTTCTGTGCATTCAAATCTTGCATCATTTATGGGGTAGGTTAGGCACGATTCCTTAATACTGGCTACTTTTGGAAATTTAACACTGCCCGAAACGGAGACCGAACCCAAACTCTCACGCTGAGCAACCTTGCTTGCGACTACAAGACCAATGAGGCAGTAAATTTTTGATGCTTTGGTAACTCACTGGGTTTTTATGTAAACTCTCATAATTATCTTTGCCTTTTATTCCAATTATTCCGATGCCATCCTCAATCCTTCCTTTCCGTTAGGTGGCACAGAAAGACGTATACAACATAGCTGATAAATATCTAGAAGAGAAAAAGAAATTCGAGGCAGCTCAACCGAAAAAGAAACGCACTTCGTCGCTGTTACGCAGCGCCATGAATTGATTGTTCTTGTTTTTTCAGTGTTTGTATTTCCATAGTATTATGTAGTTGTTGCAATCACTAGTTATATATGTTTAACTAATTTTAGTAGACCGGATTTCATACTTTTTACATTCTCAACTCAACCTAACAGTACAGACTGCCCATGAAGGGCTGGGAAGTCTGTGCCGTTGCAATACAAGTGCCCTACCTATACAAGTTCCAATCTATTGTAGATTGGAACTCTTGTCGTTAGAATGATTTGCTATATTTTTAATCACGAATCTCCCGACAGCCAATGGTTTGAATACGAGAGAAGTATTCAAACCACTGGCTGTCGAATGGTCATTTTATCCTATATAAACATTTTGATAGCGTTTCTTTTCTCTAGTGATCGGAGATTATTACATGTCTTGTCTAAAGGGGGCTGCTGTTCTGGAGGCCGGTAGCTCGAGGCTAGAGGCTAAATTGCTACTGCGTAGATAGAATAATTTGCGCCAAAACTCTGCCCTTGTCGCAGTTAGCCCTTGTATGGGCGACGGTTCTTAACACATTCGAAAACTGCACTGCCGGTCAGCTGCAGATTGCATAAGCAGACGATGGACGTCATTTAGTGTGTACTGTACCTGTAAACAAATATACAACCTACAATCGATATAGAAAAGAAACCCAGCAAAATGTACTAAACTACAGTAAAAGGTACCTATAGAACTGACATAAGCCGTTCATATAGTCGCGTGATTCGGAAATGTCATTCCTCATCCATCCTCAATTCATTTTGCCGGCGCTTGTTCTCTAACAACTTTAGACTAACTATTGAACTCTTGAAAGATGTCTAGACTAGTACTCAGCCGCTACCGGGTAAAAGGAACTAGTCTATTGCTATTATAAATATTATATCATTGTCATGTAGAGGATTCACCAGTGCATTTTAGAATGTAGAAAAAAGCAGTTAGTAATTCTATCACACGAAGGCCGTTGAATTATTCCATTTTAACCTTTATGGGCATAGACTTAAAAGTCACGTGACAAGTCTTCGTGAGATAGAAATATTATAATTTTTTTTAATCACTTTCTTTACTTTCAGGTGGAGGATGAAGTCAGTGAAAATCCTGAACCGCCAAAATAAATGGTAATTTAACTTGAAATCTAAAATACTCACCAAATACTCTGTGCAGAAAATAAATAAAACTACAAATTATAAAGAAAAAGTATGTTTTAATGTTAACATAAGTTTTAATAATTTACACAAAATTGTGACAAACGATGAATATTATCCTTTTCAAATTTTGTAATTATACAAATTTCACTTTTAAAAGGTTTGTCCATGTATATATTCGTTTTTATTTGTGATATTTTTATTTTATAATTCCATTCAATTTATGCTTACAGTATCTATTCATCGTCAGATCCACTACATTCATCTAATATAATACCTTCTGACATCAATGCTAATATGTCGTGATCATCCAATTCGTCATAATCACTCTCAACCTTATTAACTTTCTTTTCAACTTTATTTTGTTTAACTTCTGACCTAGCTTTATCATCCGTTACTTTTATTTGTGTTTTGACTGACAAAGGGTTTGGCTTCTTTACAATATCGCTATTTTTAGCGTTAATTTGATCAGGCTTCCTGACTACTTTGTTTTCTACAGGTGTTTTATTAACCGCTGCCTTATTCACAACTGCAGGTTTATTAACAGCTGTTTTATTCGAAACTGCAGTATTATTAGCAGCAGTCTTTTCAACGGTAGGCTTATTGACGTTTATCTTATTTTCAGTTACAGACTTATTGATGTTTATCTTAGTTTCAACAACAGGCTTATTAGTGTTTGACTTATTTTGAACGGTGGGCTTATTAAATTCAGCCTTATTTACGGCAATTTTGTTTTCAATTGTGAATTTGTTTACAACTATCTTATTTTCAACTGTAGGCTTATTAACGTTAGTCACTGTAGGTTTATTAACGTCATTCTTATTCGCAACTGCAACCTTATTAACAGCAGTTTTATTTTCAATTGCGGGTTTGTTGATTGCCATCTTATTTTCAACTGCAGGCTTATTAACGGCAATTTTACTCTCACATCCAGAGTTTTTGACGGCAGGTTTATTTGCTACTGCAGGATTATTAGGAACAATCTTATTTTCAACGGTTTTGCTTACGACTTTGGTTTGATTTACATTTATATTCACTTTAGCAACATTTTCTGTTTTAATGACCGCTACGTTAGGTTTGGAAATAGTATCAAGACTTTTATTTGTTTCTATTTTTACATCTACCTTATCAGTTACGGCATCTTTAGTGCCGATATCTTTTTCACTTATTTCAGTAGTGGTTTCATCACCGGCGTCTTCATCTTTATCATAAAAACTAGTGACAAGATTTTGTGGACATTTAGTAAACTTGTAGATGGGGTTTACTGTCACTGTTATATTACCTGAAATAAAAACAACTTGTATATCAATACTAGACGAAGGGTACATCAGAGAAATCATTTTCCTTAAAGGTTAGCAGACGACGAGTCTCTTAAAATATTATACTGGTAGATAAAATATTAAAATAGGTAAATAACAGGAAGATAATGAGATAGCTATGATTGGTATTAAGTAATTAAGGTTTTCTCGGTTGAATGCAGGTTTGATCCGTAAATGTAGTCAATAGTTCGCGTAAAATCCATGAAAATAATGAACTTACCACATTTTATATCCTTGGCACTACATATTCTGTCAAAGTCGCTGATAGTCTTGACTTGCGCCGCAAACATATTTACAGTTTTCTCGATGCGTTTGAAAGCGGTAAAATTATACTTCTTCAGAAATTCTCCCAAATGAAGCTTCTCAGGTTTTCCCGAGAATTGAACCTAAAACATAGTAATGCTAAAATTGAATTCATGTTGTAACTTTGTTATCTATATATGTGTTACCGTTACGTATTGAAAATGGTAAGTCTCACTGCGAGAAAAGAATTTTATGTTTCCTAACTGTTAACACAACATATACTTTCATTGTAAAAGATAATATGATGACGACACTTGTTCCACTATATTTGAATACTTTTGGTTTGCTGTTCCTGTGTCATTAATTCTGACTATACATATTTACTGATTAATAAAATAAAATATTACCTTTACATAAAGCGGGTTGTAGACATTCAACAGTCTTTTTGTTACATTCAAACCTAATACCTGTAACACAAATCGTTGTTAATTTCTAACATTGTTACAGACATAGATATGTTCTACAATAGACGTCTTTAAACTAAAGTGAATATTGTCTTGAAATTATAGTAAAATGTCAAGTTCTCACATTTCTTAAGTCGTCACCAGCTTCATTTCTTAGCTTGTCCACTACCATATATTCAGCTTCGTCAGTCGGATTGTCTGGCAGTTCTTGCCACACCTGTAAAATATATTTTTTCACTGAATTTTCTTTTTCATCCAATCTAATATAATGTGAAGTTATACGAGTAGTAGATTATAATATACATTTAAGAATTAAAAGAACACTCGGCGACACCACAAAGCGATCGGCATATATTATGTATAATAGATGATACTACGGACAGTGAAGTGTATTAATATAATAAACGGTGCCGATAATTAGACCTAGTCGGAAAAACGGCCTCCTCAATTTCATATAGATAGTCTTTTTTAATGAGCCTATCCCATTACACATTTTGTGTATCTGCTACCGAGGCCTCTAGACTTACTTTAAACTAAACAAGCTAAGGTCGCCCCTGCGTGGGATTCGGGCCTCAGCTTTGGCCGTCAGTCGCTAGGAAAAGACCAGGGGAGCTGGAATATTTTTTCAGCAATTATTAATAACAGCAAGTTTCTGAATATTTCGGGACATGTTCTAAACTACGAGCAAGGGTTGTGGAGGATCAGAAGATAGTGAGGAGTATACCTATTATTATTTTGTTCGATTGGCTCAACTAGCTTTATTACCTTAATCATAATATCCCGTAGTTCTGTCTCCACCATCCTGGTCATACGTTCATTTAGTTCGTAGTGCCCACCGTGTTGTGGCTCCACTGGCGCAGGCGCAACGGGTTTCTCCACTTCCTCTTGTTTTTTCACTTCTGCCAAATATTAAAAAGTGGGTGGATGTTCACAAGCTTTTTTCTCAGTTATATAAACTACATTGGCATACTGGCATTTGTACCGAAATAGGTGTTACAATAATAAAAATACGTACCTTTGACAACTTTAGCTTCAGTTGGGGTGATTTTTGGTTCGGGCTTGACAGGCAGGTCTACTTTCGGTGCTAAATTCTTTCTCCTGCATACTTTAGGCGGCCTCTGCTTCATTGGACTCGGAGTAGGCTTTTTCTCTGCAACAGACGAAATGTGATTAAAGGACATATGGACTGGAATATCGTAGAAAAACATGGAAGTGAGGAGTGACTAATGAACTATTCGGTTGGATTTACTGGTACTGTATATTACTTACGAACAAAAAGACAAAACGTAAATTCCCCAAAACCTTAATAAGGATACTCCGAGTAAAACTGAAAACCCGCCATATTTGAGGCAAAGGTATATTTTTATTTTTGATCACCGGTAGTCCCTTCGTAAGTAGTCCAATAATACCACATCATCTCTGTACATGAACTCTGTACAAATAAATGCATACTCCGATTAAACAAATGAAGTACCGCAATACATTCTATCCTTAATAAACCTGAAATCTCTGAATCTTGTTATCATTTTTCTGTAATGATACAACATTCATAAAGCGCAACTCACGGATCAAAATTCGTAAGTGAGATAGATCTACCAGCCGTGAGGAAAGGAGCAGACGATTACTCAACAATCGCAGCTTCAGACGCGCGCACATCATTTTTATACACTTTTAGCTACGTCGTTCTAGACCCTCTGGTCATTAAGTGAGAAAGGTTAAGGACTGACTGTTGTGTTCCGCTTTGAAGCTCCCGTAAGGCAAAGGCGGGAGGAGATTTCTAGATGCATAGGCTATGAAAAAGTACAGGCGGCACTGACCATCCCAGAATTTTTAGTACCGAAAAACATGGAGTGAATATCTCAGTCACAAAAATAAATCGCTCTTACGAAGTAGTTTTTCAGCTGAAAAGAGAAAGGCTTGCCAACTGTTTACACAACCTTCATGTTACACATGAAAAAATTGCTTGCTACAGCCATGACTAAGCTCATAATGATTGAAAATGGAACATCAAGTAAGGCCCAATGTAAGCTTTTGTTCTGGCAAGCAGCATATCATAACAGGTAATTTAGAAAACCACTCATATGACATCTTTAAAATATCCAGCTCACATACACAAAATAAATGATGCCTCAGGGGAACATAGCAAGTGGCAATTAGAACTTAAATGGAAATTGGATCCAAAATACGAAGATCCGACGACTCTCGAATATTTGGCAATTTTAACTAAATTTCCTTAACAGTTTCACCCTTTTTCGAACTTGAAAATATATGTGTATTCGGCTTGCTGAAAGATGACGCCACGTACGCAATCGTGGACAAATATAAAAAAGAGTATGTTTTACAACAAAAAAACATTAAAAGAAATATTATTGTAAAATATGACAGGATATTTTCTAGAAAGTTAAAAAAAAACACGACTTTCCCGGGTTTTCAAGGTATAGACCTGCAGAAGAATAAAAACAAATGCCATATCTACAAAATAAATGTTAATCTGAAAGAAAGCCGATGCATTTATTGATTGAATCACTCCTGGAATCTGCTAAATATATGTTAACCTGCGAATATAGAGAAGCTCTAGTTTTTTTAATGTTACCCTCTTTCGATGACGTCAAGTATACAGGGGTACAAAAGTTCCGCTTTCTCAGAGCGGGATAAAAGCTAGAATTATTATTACCTGGGCCTATCTATGGTCCTGGGAAACTATATACTCACTG
Organism: Shargacucullia verbasci; assembly: GCA_947562105.1. Classification (NCBI taxonomy): domain Eukaryota; kingdom Metazoa; phylum Arthropoda; class Insecta; order Lepidoptera; family Noctuidae; genus Shargacucullia; species Shargacucullia verbasci. Next base: position 5,767,968 of record OX387306.1, read on the forward strand.
CCATCTCCCACTCGACACTGCCACAAAATTCAATACAAACCTGAAGTACGAGTCCACCAAATGGTTTACATAAAATTAGAGAAAATCCTTACCCAATTAGTTTCAATAGGTCCATGTCAGCTATAAACAGACCAACACGATATATGTTTTGAATGTCATATACTGACTCATTACTTTCATACTGCCAACCCATCGATGAGCTTATGTATATGTAGTATACGATAGAAATCTGTAGGTCAATCTTAAGCATCGGTGTAGTCGTCTTGTATAGAGCCGTTCTCTACTTACGCATCAAGACCCCATCGTGTAGCGCATCGACCCTGCGTTTCAAATATTAATAACATACGTTACAGGCTCCTAAAATCTGAAAAATTTAGTATACCGATATCTTCCACCGGTATATTAACCCGTACCTGGTTACAATATGAGTCAACCCTCAGACAATCGGAAAAAAGGCTCTTTAAGACACGTTATGAACTTACCTGATTTATAGTAGTTTCACCAGAATTTCAATCGAGCGTCCTTACTCAGTTATTAAGAATCATTGTGCAACTTTAGTAAGGATTGTTAGAGATGATATTGTTGATTAACAAAGACAAATAACGTTGACAGACGGTGCACGAACAGCAGAAACAGCACTCGTTGACCATTCCAATAGCTACTAAATAACTAATATGGCGCCATTTATTATAAAAGCGACTACAGGCATTCGCAAATCATAATAATAGCATACTTCTCGACAATTTGTGTTGACTCGGATACATACAGCAAAATGTTTTCGGCGTTACGTATCAAATATTTGTAACACATCGCTAATGTAGGATATTTAAATAAATGGGTCCTTACCTCAACACTTCATAACACCAACATCTTCAAAAGCCCCATTTGTGGTATTCTGAAATGTCCAACCAGCTTCAATTTTCTTTCCAATGATACTCCACTCTGATGCTGCAACTCTATGAAAGAAATCAACAAGGGCATAAATATAATAATCGAAAACACACAAAAAAAAAAACATTCAATTATTTGTTCTGCATATATTTCTTGATTATTTAGTCAGAAATCCAGTAATCTTATGTGTATTATACCAAATGCGGAACTTACCTTTGTATTGTAATTTAATGAATATCGCCATAGCAGCAGTTGTTCACTAGACCTTGAACTTAATAAGTCTCTGGGATCTAACGGGTTCAAATAAAATAGTCATGGATTGTTTGGTATCAAAAACATTATGAGACAGAAACAAGTTTACTCTATAATTTTTATTATAGGCTTCAGGGCTTGTATGTCATTTACATCAAAACCTGAACAGGTGCTTTAGTTAACAAATTCCTTTACGGCGTTTTTACTGGCACCTACGGGTTTACAAAAAGTTCATTAAGACCCTAAGACTCATACTGAAACAAAAACAGGTTTAATAAGGACGTTTAAAAAAACATGAGATGGAAAGCAAATATTTTATTAAATCCCTAAAGGTCTCCGAAACTCTCGACAATTTTAGTAAGAAGATACACATCAACTTTATCGAACTACAGCATCTTAATAATACATTTTACTGTGAAAACAAAATATAATACTACACTGTACCTATTTCGGTTAGTTTCAGTCGAAACTCAATCTAAGCAAATGACTTCATCCTCAGAATAATCTGAATCTAGATCCATGTTAGCTATATCGTAGCTATCAGTCATCTCTGACTTGTACTTGTCTATAAGTTCTTCTAACTTAGACTCGGAATACTCAGACCTGAAGTACACTGTGTGTGACGTGTTCAAATGATCTACGTAATCTAACTGATACTTCATTTTCGACAAAGTCTCCAATGATTCTAAATCAATTTCTACTTCAAATTTAGGTTTTTTCCTATCTGGCACAATCTTGAGAGGCCTCCAGACGTTAAAGTTGATACCCTTTACACCTTGATTACTTTGCTTCAACCTCTCTGCCACGATGGCAGAATTTATCTGATATTCATTGGGAACAGGGACAGTCATTTTAAAGAACGTTGTGTTCTCTTCTTCTCCACCCAAAATAACTATAGCCTGACGATTAACTTTACCTAAATGTCGACTCAACAACCATTTTTTGGACTCCTGATTTTGTGGCACTATCCCGAAACAGTTAGGCGGAAAGAAGCCGTATTTCATAAAATCTGTTCTGGAAGTGCCATCCTGTTGATGATATCGAAATAAGTGATAAATGAGAACTTCTTTAATTTTACGCGCGTGCATGAGGGATAACGATTTGCAACCTTTGAGTGTTATTTTTACGAGGGATTGCTCGTACCCGAGCGAAGGCATCGGCGAGTTCTGTATAGCTGATGCAATTTCAGCAGGCTCTACAACCGCGGGCTCCTTTAACCCAGCATCGAACGCGTCTTTGTCCACGGCGACGGCTTTCAAAAACACATTAACCTTTTGCAGTTCGTAGCTCAGCATCATTTTATGTTTTTCGAGCGCACGAGCGGATGACGGCTGCATATCTACGTAAAGTCTTGTTCCTTTCTGGGTGACGATCTTTTTGACAAACTTCCACTTGTTGATGTTGACACCCTCTAGCTTCTTATTCTGCAGTTTAAGCTTCTCAAGAGGCTCGATGTTGCGACTCCTGGAATGGCCGGGCAGCCAGATGGCCGCGCGCTCGTACCACAGCTCCTCCTTCGTGTACACCAACACATGGAAGTGTCTGAACTCACTGAAATCTAAGTTGACAATCCAGTCCCTGGAACTATCGTCTTTGGTGACCAACTCATACCTGTGTGCGCTCTGCAAACCTTTGAGCGTGAAGTCCGGTGCCCACCCCTGAGAAACCTCAGTTTCTTTTAACATTTCAGAAATAAGAAAGTCTTTCAAAAGATCCGCCTGACTATTTGTAATCTGATCGAAATCGTCCTTGCACAAGTATAGTTTGTAACATTCTTCGTTTGACGAGCCCTCTGGAACTCCTGTTGGGAACGCCTGCTGGAACTGCATGGGTTCTGCGACGTACACCTGATTTTGCGGCATAGTTTCGTAGGGATGAATGAAAGGTGCCGGCACCATCATAGGGACCATGGTTTGGTTCATAACGGGCGGAAGTGCCGGTGGAGCACCGATAATCGGCATAGTCACCATCTCTGGTGGTACATTCATATTCCATCCTGTAAGTTTTTAAACAAAACTGATAACTTTGGAGGCAACTATTTAAAAAAATACCACTAACACTATAAAATCATAAAATGGCTCAAACAAAAATACAACGTCGATATACAAACTTACTAGATTCACTTAATTTTGGACGCGGAGCGGTTTCTGAAAAGATGGGAGAATCTTATGAAGTCAAGAATATAATATCAGAAATCTCGCTACAAACGCTTAAGAATATCAATTTCAACATGTGAAAATATGATTTGTTTGGTCGTACCTGGCATCAACTTGGGGCTCGAAGAACGCCTGGCGGTCTTGGCAGGTACCTCCGATAGTTCTGTGGAAATATTTGCAATATTAAACACTACCTTGTACTTTACATATGACTTCAACTGTCAAACCATATGAATGTGAATATTTAACATTTTGCTCTCGATATAATGTCATTCATTTAACAAGTCTTGTTATTTTGGGACATAACTGTGTGACAAACATGTAAACACAAGTATAAGTAATTGAATGACGAAATCTTTAAACTTACCTGGACCGTGTCTCTTGATGAACCTGAATTGTGAGGGCAGCGAAGCCATGACTTCCTGCAATATTTTCGCCTCCTCCTTGATGCTGTATCTAGCTTGGTACTTTATAATGATCTCTATGAAGGATACGTCAGTATCGCCAAACATTTCGAACACGATGCGTGCGACAGCCAGCTTCAGTTCTTCGAGGACACGAGCCTTGTGTTCGCCTTTGAGTTGCTTGTACTCTTCGTGTCTATCGATTATCTTGTTGGCGATCTCCTCTATAGCTTTGTCGCGTTTTATTCTGACGGTAGGACTGAGGGTGAATCGTATTGGTCTGTCGTCGGGGCGTTCTCGCTCGCGGTCGGGCTGCGGGAAGTCGTCCCGCGGTCGGTAGTCGCGCCGCTGGGCGTCGTCTGGGCGCGGTTCGTGTCGCAGTCTGTCTTGCGGTCTTCCGTCACGTTCCCGGAGTCGCAGTTGCTCTTCCTCGTGGAACTTGTGTCGGTCCTCGTAACGTTGCGGTCTAGAGTTGTCCTCGCGGTCCCTCTCGCTATGATGCGCGCTGCGCTCGTCTTCTAAATAATCTTCCCTCTTTTTAGAGCCCAACTTGCGCAACTCCTCTGCCTTCTTTTTGAACTGTAACGCTCTGTTATAGATATCTTCAAAATCTTTATCAATGTTGGGATGAGAAGGCTCCTCTTTTCTGCTAACGTGGCGAGGTGATGGCTCTCTCCTGCGATGGTAGTCCTGATGCGGGTGTTGCTCGTGGTCTCGCGGTCTTCGAGATAAATCGTAGTCTTCTCTATGAGGAAGGAGCTTACTTTCGGGGGAGTTGTCCCGTCGACGGTAATTATCACGACGTTCTGCATCGTAATCTTCGCGAGGAACGAACTTCGGTTCCCTTTGAGGGAACCGCTCTCTATGAGTGGATTGCGGCATCGGTTGTCTCTCTGACAAATCCTTGGCGGGGCGAATGTTATCGTCGTTGAAGGGCCTTCGGTCGTCCCACACGGGCACGTGCTTGCCCTTGTCGCGCTGTCCGGGCCAGCTGGGCGGCGGTGGAGCGTCACGCTCGTCGGGACTGCGGCGCTTCTCCAGCGCCCACGAGCGGCGCGGCGAGTGCGACGAGCGCGGCGAGCCCGAGTGCCGCTTGTAGCGCTCCCGCAGCGGAGAGCGCGAGCGGCGCATGGGCGAGCGGGACTTCCTCTGAGGTGTGAGGGTTCGCTTCACTTCGACCACCGTCTCGGGTATTCGTTCTCTTCCCATTTGCATTCTTGACATATCGCGTCTATCTTCGTCTAGTTTCTTTATAGGTAGCGCGACTTCATCCCTCTCTCTTTGCCATGGTGAGTTCCGTAGCTCTACCTGTCTTATCCCAGGCATAGGATACTGAACATTTTCTTGGGCGCTCGGGCGGTAACCACCTGAGTACATACCTTGGTTTGATGCCTGTAAATTGAAATTAAGTTTGCAAAGTTGAAGATAAAGTTGAAGTTGAAAATAATACAAAAATTAGAACGTATATTACATTCTAAGAATACAACATCAAAAATAACCATTTCGGAGTAAAACATACGGTCATTAGATTATGCAATAATAGGCTTTATTTAAACCTGTTGCGTCCATCACAGATTTAAGAAACGTCATTTTCGCATGCGTATTTGTGAGACTGCTGTATTTTTCTGAATTAACTGTCCTCTTCTATGACAGTTGTTAGAATCGATCTGTTCAATCTCCAGATCAAAGACTGCAATCTTATTTTCCCACAGTAAACTGACGGTTGAAGAAAATAGCAGATTATTAACCAAGGGAAAGATATAGTTTATTTATGGTAACTATAGAATATTGAAGCCAGAGCGAAGAATTTTCTCCCGGGTTAAAAAATCTCCACGTCTACTCGGACGAGGAAAATAATTAATAGAAAATAGTGCAAGCTTAGCCTAGTCTATAGTCATTTCTTTTCTTAATTATAAATAAATATTGTCGTCAAACAAATTGTGGCCGCCATTTTGGATTCGGCTTACAAATCACCTCCCTGTAAACAAACTTTATATCTCCCTTGGATGTACTATCTCTGTTATAGGCCACAATATATATAATTAAAAAAAAGAATCAGTTTTTACGCTTGACTAATGAGCAATTTGCCCTTATCTTTTTAGTATCACAATACTTGCGAATTTAAATCATATTTTCTTATTTGAGTTCCGTGTGCGCTTGGGCAGCGTGTTGGAATAAAGTTCTTTAGGCCAGTGTGCAGCACTGAGACGGTAGTGTGATGAGGTAATTGTAAATTCTCACGGGATCGTACGGGTAGGATTCCATGGGCAAATAGTTCCGAACGCTTTTAGAGTTCATTCGAAGAGCTTTAACTGTAATTTACTTGTCTTTAAGTAAATATAGAAATAAATAATTGCATCAGCAATATGTGGGTGTACGATAGTACACATTTTCATTAAACCTTCGGAGAATACAGGCGTGTTTCTCAGTTAGACCTTTACGAATCACGATCTTGACATATATTTTGAGCCGCAAACTATAGTTTTTCTGACACTGTTAGGATTTTTTAATTGCATGCAATACGCAGCCCCCACCTTTTATTGGGGATGTTATTATGGTGACCTATTTAAATATTATTTAGGGTTTGTAGCACATAGAGTGCCGCTGCCACTTTTTCCCATCTTGGTTATTCTGCAAACAAAACTGGTGACTTTAGACTTCTTTCGGTCAGCTCCCAGGATCCACGTTCTCATAGTACCAGGAGTTTAAAATCAGCTTTCATTGAACGATGAACGTGTAGAGCAGCTAATATTATAAAATTAATTCTCTAAATATTATATGGTGTCCTTATTCGGGTTCTTACTAAAGGCCATATTATTTCCAGTATGAAGCACCAACAGTATATACACATCTCGGATTGCAGCTTACTTCAGCGATTCAGTCTTGCGCAACACGACTAACGACTGGTAATTGTTAGTGTGATGCTTCACATGCAATCGACTACAACGAAGTTGTTGAGGCTGTCCGATTATTTTTGTGCTATTTGATCAAAAACAATGATAGCCTATCGGTTATGCCTATTCACTCTTATGCAAGAAGTTCGGAGCCCGACATCGGCGCTCGATTATTATTTGCAAATATTTTCGATGGAGGGCACATTTCGCCAACACTCACCTACAGCATTGTGGTGGTATAAGGCATAAAGCCTAGTCATTCTGAGAAGAGTCCGAGCCTATAATATTCTTTATCACTATGTGACCAAAACTGAATAGGTATGGCAGCAATGGCAGCAATCTATTACGTCTTGCAAGCAATTCTCATACTACTTAAGTAGCCCCATGACAATATCTTCTATTCTCTTTCCATTCATCGAAGAAATAGGTAGTTAGAATATTGCAAATCTTATTGAGCAAAATTGTCCCGCCAAAACCCGTTTTCGGTTGATTTAAATGTTTCACGAATCGATATACAGTACGGCGTCGTAATTTTATATTATCAATTTCAGTATTATGACACTGTTTGGTGTAATGCATGTTAATATCCATTGTTTGTGGCGCTGCAAATAACAGTAGTAGTAACAGGAGTAGAAAAATAGTTTATGTCGAGAATAGTATTAGTGCCTTCGTTGCGTCACCTAACAGGTTAAATACTTAATTCCAAATCTTCCAGCTGGTAATACTGTAGTTTAGCTGTACTGCATTTATTTGTAGACTATCTTTTAAAATTATTTTCTTCTTTGTAGTCATTGGAATATTGATAGGAACAGACTGTGCTTATATTAACATGTTGTTTGGACTGCCCCTGCATCGGCTAAACGTAGTATAGTAGCAAGAAGCTTTCAACACCAAACTGTTCATACAGGTACTAAACAAAATTATGTCTGGGTGTCTTCAAATATTTGCACAATTTTTGGTTCTTTTCGTTGATCTATAATTTGTATAGTACCATAAACACCAGTATTTTGTTCATGTTGAACTACTCACAGCCTTTTTGTCAAGTAAATGTTTCGTCTTATGGGTTTTCTTCATATCCCCCGGGACCCGAAGCGGGACGCTTAAAATCCCGCTTTTTCATCATTATCGTATTTCCGTCTATCAATTAGCGTACGAGAAGAATTATTGTAACCTTGACTTGCATTTTTGGGCGTCCCGATTTTTGCTTCCCAGTCCCACTTTTTTCCACTTACGTCCCGATATTTAGAAAAACAGATCTGGCAACACTAAGGAGTGCAATTTTTATAATCCAGCAATCTTCAAGGCGATAGTGAATTGGCGTTACTGAGCTTCCGTGATTCCTTCTCGGCGGTGTCGTCACTCACCATCAGGTGAGGTCCTGCTAAACGCATTCAAATTTATAATAAAAAATAAACTTGAGTGTGATTGGACTTCCGATACCCGACTTATAATTCGACCAAAAACAGCTATACCTACAATCCAGTTTTCTTAAACTGGGGTATTGACGCTTCATTCATACATTTATTTCACGAGCTACAAAACCGAACCTAAACGGTTATGAAACGCCTCTGTCATGGCCGACATGCAAAACACACTTGCAAAAAACTGTACGTTTAATACGCTATCACTGCGTTCTGCGCAAGCGCTGTAACACTGTGTGTACTTACATGTGCTGAAGGCTCGTAGGCGGGTCGGATTTGCTTCAGCTTATCTTGGGCGTACTTGTCCAACTTGTCAGTATGGTGTCGGTCCGGTGAGTACCTGTTTAAAATGATTTATATACATATTTTACTATGATTCCTTTTTGTGTTTTATTTAGAGCTCCATACAGATAGTAAAAACAGACGGACTATCTAAGTCTTATTATATCTATAAGAATCAAAAGTAAAATTTCATTACCCAAGTACATTTCAGTCGACTAACCTGCTCTGTCTCGGCGGAGAGTCCCGCCTGCCCGGCGAGGCCCTCCTGCTGGGTGAAGGTCTCCGGGGCGGCGACACCAGCCGTCTGATTGGCGACGGCCTCTTGTGAGGGGACTCGCGACGAGCTGCGGCGTGATGGCTCATCATCCGCCGGTCTATTGGTAAAACTAAAATTATACAGTTTGACAAGAAAGGCATTTAAATATAAAAACAATTCATTCCATATGAAGAAAAACAGCATCATCACGCTTGTATTCCCCGAAGGGTTAGGCAGATGTGTGTGAGACCTCTTGACCAGCAGCAGCTCCTTCTACCACTAGACCAATGAGGCAATTCAGAAAAATCATGAGGGATTTACTATTTACTGTTAGCCTGACACATCCCACTGCTGGGCAAAAATATAAGATGGGGATAATGAAATTAACTTAGTACTAAATTGAGGTGCACAGAGATAGCCTCTCTGAGTGACGACTCAATACTTTACGAGCATCACGCGCACCCTGCACATCTTCATGATATGAGATTTTTTTTAACTTATTACATATTGTTTATAGAGTTCCTTAAATTCTTCAAAAACTTACCAGGAGACATTCTCTTGACAGGCGGAGAAAACTTCCTGCCATGCGGCGAGACCCTCCTGCCTGACGGAGAGACCCTCCTTCCCGGCGGAGAAACCCTCCTCTCAGGTGTAACTCGTCTCCCATGAGGGGACCGTCTCGGCGAGAATCCACGCCTTTTCTCATAGTCCTTGTACGTTCTATCCTGCGTGTCAGGTCTTACAGCCTGGGTCTTAGTGTCTCTTATGTCTGGCTGGACGTATTTTCTATCGTCGAATGTTTTTTCGTAAGACGTTGGACTTGGTTTTGAGAATTGGGGTTTAGTCGGTTGAGCCTGAAAAAAGATATTGTCAGGACGTTCGTTTTGTATGAAAATCTCAACAACAACACATCAACATGCGATGAAAAGAACGTTAACTTAAATGGCGAGAATGTTTTAAATGGAGAGAAGGAAATGCGTATTCTGAGAATGAGAACGGGGCCGTCCATCACGCTGGGGGCTACACGAACCATCGAGAACATTTTGGAACCCTCTCAGATGTCCAGGTTTCCTCACAAGGTTTTCCATCACCGTTAGCAGAAATGATACTCGAACTCTGATCACAAAAGGGTCAGGATCGAACTCAAACTCTTGTTTCAAAGGCAAGTGTTCAACCGCTAACACTCCATCGAATTACAACTAATGTATCCCTTCAAATTGAAATGTGCTAGGTCTGCTAGAAGAGTGCTAATTCTACCTGCGATTGCCAAGACGATGGCGCCGCTTGTGATGGGTACTGATTTTGTCCGGTTCCAGAATGTCCCGAGTGTCCCCCTGGGTTAGTTATGTTGTACTGCGTCGGGCCTTGGAAGTTGTCCTTCATTATGGTCAACTAGAACAACCAGTTGATGGCTCAAGCATTGCGTTGTTTTATAAACTACGAGAATTAATGAAATGACAATTGTTTACGGTAAATTAACGGTTAGTAATTCTTGAAATTCTTATAGTTTATGGGAGGGTTGACATACAGACAAACAAACTGAAACTATATCCTAGTTGACAACGCAGCTACCTAAAACTTAATAAATGTTAAAAAGGAAGTTATTTAATTCTCTTGCGAATAATAACCGCCAACTACAAAACCCTATTTTTTGCGTGAGACGATTGTGGCAGGATTTAGTAATTTCAGTCAACATACCGGTTTATCTTGCTGGTAGGGCTGGCTCGCAGGATACCTGCCGTGGGAGGGGTGGCTGGCGGGTGTCTCCACAGTCTCGATGCTCCTTAGAGCGCGGCGCGATTCCACTTGACGGGCCGTCTGTAAATTCAATCTATTTAGCGCATAAAGCGATACATTGGTATTGGTAAAGTTTCTACAACGACCTTAACCAATCAAGTGTGAAAAAAAAAATACCGAAATAAATTACATATAAATACCGTAGAGAATATAGGTCGGCAGAGTTCTTAAAATTACAATTACTTTTTGTGTTGGCTGTCAGTCTAACTAGGTGCGGCTGAATATCAGGATTTCACACAGACCGACTATCATCAGACCTCCGCTTCCCAATTACTGGGAAACATGAATATCCTAAGGTTAGACCGGTCAAATTTTTAGGGCTACGGACGGCCGTTTAACGACTGTCATAGGTGTCATATTCGAATGGAATGTCATATTCATATGACAACCGGCATCAATTGCTTTAACGTGCTTTCCGAGGCACGGAGGGTCTCAATGTGTGAAGAACGGTTACCCATCGCAGGACTGATCTCTTCTGCTTAACCTCACAAATCGATCTGCACGGTAACCAATACCGAGCCCCTCTATCGATGGTATAATACCCTACAGTTACCAATAATTATCAATCAATGTACAGATTACACAATTTTATTATAGTTATGAGCCTTAACGAAGTTGAAAACAAATCAATTAGTTTTTTTATAAATAATTGCTGGCAAACGACTTTAAGTTTTAAGGTATTATGTAACAGCTGTTATCTGAACTAGCAAAGTAACGCAACGTACTGTACTGTATGTAGACAGGGACGGGCGGACATGGCGGCATTGGCAGATAGTTCTCATAAAAAAAACGTAAACATCTTATTTCGCTTTCTCTCCGTACCTACGGCTCAATTTCTCTAAGCACATGCTTTATTAAGAAGTATGAAGGGCTTACTAGAAATTGAACTTAAACACTCACCTCTAGATTGATGTCAATGCTTCACCAGATTTTGTATGAGAGTTATTTTCACATATCCATGATTAAAATAAGTTGCCTCCTATTGGAGTCCGGTCACCGAGACGATATCATTTGTTATCGTAAAATCTCACACGGTTTTTGAACAGTATGTAAGATCTGAGTGTTATAACGTCGGTATTGTTTAGAACTATGACTTCAAAATTAGGGGCTCATAAACATTTCTCCATTGATGCGCAGTTCTTAGATTAGGGCCAAGATTATAAATAAACCATTTGCACAATTTCTCAGTTTGAATGAATGATTCTACTTAGGTACTGGGAAGGGGTGGAAGACGGGAGTTTAAGGTGAGGGATAAAAAAGGGAAACTTATGATGCTAGCTTAATTAAAAAGAGTTGAAAGATAACGTTGGATTATTAGTTAAAGCGGTTTTTCACGCGACGATCATAATTCCTCTGCGCAGCACCCCTTGCCTTCTTCTTCTTCTTCTTTTTAGGGGCTGTCGTATTGGTATTTGCACTCACTACTTGTTCTTTGTTTTTAACACTTGTTCCAAACGATCTACCAACTTTAGGGTTTGGCCTATTTCCCCTCATCTTCATATTACCACTGGGCTGTTTATTTTGGGACACCGGAGGAGCTTTTGTGTAATTGGCATTCTCGGCTCGTCCCGAGGGCTTAGTCTGTGCTCCCGAAGAAGTCGATGCAACAGGGTCAGAGCCCTTTTCGTGTTTAGCCGGCAAATGACCCTCAACTTTTGACTTAATTCGGACTTTGGTTTTTCCACAGCCAAGATAAAGAATACAGTTCCTGTCCATCAGCGGTTTAATAGTGGATGGGTCGATAGAAAACGTAACGGTCTGACCTTTTTTCTCTACTCTCCTGTTAACCACTCTCCAACGAGATAAGTCTATTCCATCATTTTGAGTATTAAGTAGATTGAGAATCATCACCTGTTCCAGTTTTTCGTTCGGTAACCAAGCAACTCCAATTGCCTGTCTTGGCAGATCCTTCAATTTAACCACGCTGAAGCTAGCCCCTTCCCAAGGTTTAAAATCGGTGATGTGTTTAAGAAGCCATTCTTTTGTCTTCTCATTCGCGCAGGTGAATAATAGACCATCAGACCTAGGTACACACTTCAAAGAGTTAGAGCCTTCGCCATCGACTTCTTTTTCAATCAATTCCAGGATCTTTTTCTGAAGGATATCGATTTTCTCTTGGGAAAATGGTCCAGCAGCGTCAATAATACAAACTGGGGGTGTTCGAATCGTTGGCACGAAGACAGGCTCAGTCAGCCCTTCCTCTAATAAGGGGTCCTCCAGAGTTGAAGATTTCATATTGTATCGAAGCATAGCCTCCTCTTTCCGTGCCCTTCTACCTGCCTTAATAGCCTTGTATTCTGGAATATGACTATATTTATATGTGCAGAGGGATAAAGCTTCTGTGTAGCTTTTTCCGGCTCTCATCCACCAAATCAGTCGTCTCTTGTCAGAGCCGTTAAGCACATTGAGGACCCCTCTGTCTTTACGTCTGCGGTTGGTACCGTCCTTGGCCTTGTCCTTGGGTTCAGACTGATAGTTGGGGCCATAAAATGGGTTTTGCCCATAACACTTATCGCTCTGCGGGTCTCCATTCGTATCAACATAATAGTTATGTTCTGGGAACGGATATGCAGAAGACATACCCTCGGGATTACAAAATTTGCCTTCCTCAGCAAGAAATGGGGTAGGCATGTTGTAGGGTTCATATGCTGTGCTGTTCCATTGGGCGGCTAGGAATGGAGGGTTTGCCTATCAACAAGGTATAAACATTATTACTTAATTGATTGTTTGACAGGATAGGCGCCAATTCAGACCAGCACATACAGAAATATTAGTACCAAAAATCCGTCAAAAGTATATCAATATCTTTGAACCCTCAATTCAGCTTACTTTGTTTCAAATCTAATAAATGGTTATCAGACCGCCGCATTCCGCCTGTCCATGGGATTCGTTGGCAACCGTTAAACTAATGGAAAATACGGTCATACGTCAGGTTCATATTTTTATTTTGAATACCTACTTTATTATTTCTTTATCATACCTAATGATTTTATGGTGAACATGATAAAATTTCAATTAATTATAATAAAATGGAAAAAAGTGTCTTCGAACAGGATCTCACATTAACAAACATTGGTTTTGCCGTTATTTTTATCATAAGTGGAACTCATGTGTGAGCAGATCTCACATTTGTTATTTTTAACATGACTGAACCTCTTTGCGAGCAATTATTATTTTTATCATGACCGGAACTCATGTGTGAGCAAGCCTCACAGTTATAGTTTTTATCATGAGCGGAACTCATGTGTGAGTTAGCCTCACAGTTATTATTTTATCATGAGCGGAACTCATGTGTGAGCAAGTCTCACAAGTATAGTTTTTAACATGAGCGGAACTCATGTGTGAGAAAGCCTCACAATAGTTATTTTTATCATGAGCAGACCTCATGTGTGAGCAAGCCTCACAGTTATAGTTTTTATCATGAGCGGAAGTCATGTGTGAGTAGGCCTCACAGTTATTATTTTTATCATGAGCAGAACTCATGTGTGAGCAAGCCTCACAAGTATAGTTTTTTAACATGAGCGGAACTCATGTGTGAGAAGGCCTCACAGTTATTATTTTTATCATGAGCGGAACTCATGTGTGAGCAGGCCTCACAGTTACTCTCAACTTACGACGGTTGGCGAGCATGCCTCGTATGTGAGGAGACTTCACGCTTGTTAACGAGTAGACTTCAGTCGTAAGCCGAAAATGCGACGCCGCATGTCCAGAAATTATGCATGCTACGTTTTAAACAAACTTCGCGAGACATTGTCTGCAACGTTGATAACGTTTCGCGAAGTTTGTAAAGCTATCGGATAGATCCGGTATTAACATTCTTACATAACCTAGCGAAAATAATATACATATACAACCATGTATACTGATACTCAAGAAGATTTGAAGTCACGATGAAACTTTTAAATCTATATATAAGTTATGTGAGATATTGTTTGACTAGGTTTTTGGTACAAATATTGTACTGTACACTGTGGAAATATTTCTATACCAGAATAAAACCTTTTATATTGAATGTTTTAGTAAAGATAACAATTTTGTCAACTCAAAGAATTTGATTGTAGAAATATTTCCAGGAAGTGGGTGTTATGATATATACATGAAATAAAACTCTGAACTGCTGCTGAATATTATGTACAATAATACAACAGCATCTGGTGCCGAAACCCGGGAATTAAGTGAAGAAGTGCGAGTAAAGTAGTAAACCGCGAAGTGACAAAGTGAAGTGCGTATCTGGGATGTAAAATATCGCGAAGTGAACAGGACTTACGAGTGATTGAAAAAATACTTTTGGATAACAAACACTTACAACATTTTTGCACAGAAAGACTTGCAAAAATATTAGTTAAAAATGGAGAAGTTGTTATTGAAGCAAGAAGATATGTTCGAACATATGAATACAGCTTATTCAAATTACAAAAAACATCTAAAGATAGGCTCAAAGTATCTTTCATAGAAGCAAGACTGGAAAACTTAGAAAGATTATTTGATAGTTTTGCGAACATTCACAGTGACATAGTCGGAAATGTAAAAAGAGATGACAAGTTGAAATTACCTTATTTCATAGAAGATATTTATTTCCAACTTGCGACCCGTCCCGGCTTGCAAGGGTGCAATTTATTAATAAAGAAAATGGAGATGGAGTGGATTTTCCCAAAATTTTCTATCATAGAAACTTTGTTCTGACTATTTATTACAAACACGACAAAAAACAATAAGCTAAATAGGTGGTGCAGCTGTTCTGAAGTTATGCGCTTACATACATTTTTGGCAATTTATTAGATAGATAGATAGATTTGAAGAGAAATAAATTGATTATAAAACGATGGTAAAAGATGATCATGAGGATAAGTTAAATACTAACTGTACGAGTTGTAAAGGTATCTTCTTCATCAATGTAAGCAATTCGGACAGCAGTTCAGAGTTTTATTTCATGTACAGTATTAACAATGGGCATTCGGTATTTTTATTTTCGGAATTATAATCAGACACCTATTAATAATCTTCGCGTAATAAGAGGATGAACTCAAATTCTAAAATCTTCTCTTTCTGTACCCCATATACAAGTTTCACCACGTCCATGCCGTGCTCGTCCCCACAATTCCAAACAAAAGGTGTGTGGTCGTGCGCTTCAAGTCGGTGAAAAATACGCCGTTCACTTTTTGTTGCGCCCTACACATTTTATGCGGGTGTCAGCCGCACGCAAAAATCTATGGGGCGTGACAAATCTATGACACAAAAAGTCCGTCGTCTACGGTCTCGCTAATAACTACATTCTGTCAAGTTTATGTGAACATTGTTAAGTAATTAACATCGTCCACACCACGGCACATTGTGTTAGGATCAGCTACCAGTCAAACCAGATGTGGGTAAGTACCAGTATTATACACGGAGCAACTGTGAAGTCTTCCGAATTATTAGGACCAATTATTAGGACATATTGGCAGTTCAACTTAAGTTTGGTATCCATATGATAATGGGAACCGACTGTTTTACGTGCTATTCAGCACGGAAGGGTTTCTATGTCTTAATAATGGTCACCTATTTATTGACCAACAGCAGGAAGCGCTGTTTAACCTGGCAGATTGATCTATCTGTGTGGTAGATACTTAGGCACAAGCCGCTCAAAATTTTGGGCATTATGTATTTAAGTAAAACTAATAATGGTGCCAACAATATGTGCCAGGTGTGGAAGAGGCTTTTATAAAGCCAATCTAACAATGATAAATTTTCTGTAAATTCTCTAGTTTTGTGTTAGTTTCAACATCTTAAAATAATATTAAAAAAAAAAAAAACTATTATTACTTACTGGGGCTTCAGTTTTTGGTGGGAATCCGAAATTCTGTTCTCTGCCCTGGTTGAACGGTCTCATTTCAAGCCGTGGATGACCTACATTTTGCTGATGCTGTAAAATAATTAATATACAGTTTTGTTACTCAAATTATTATTCAAAGGACATAATAATAAAGATAAGAATGGTTTTAATATTATTGTAAAAATACGACTGTAGTGTACATTAAGAACCTATAAAATTTATTTTATAATGTAATTCCTATTTGTTGTTATTTTGTATACCTGTTGTCCAAAAGTATTCATATTTGATTGCTGAGAATTGAAGGTAAAACTGTTCTGTGGGACTTGAGCAGCCATTGGTGCATTAGGATTCCAGTGGTTGGAGTTGTTACTGCCAGAGGCCCATGGGGAAGGCCGACCCATTGTGTCCAGTGAGCTTTGATGATGCGGTCCACTGTGCCCATGTGATCCCCCAGGGCCATGTGGGCCACTGGCCCCTTGAAGCTTACCATAGCTTTGGGAACCACCAGATCCCTGGTTAATATAGTCATTAGAGGGTTGGTTCATGTAATCATTCCGAGGTGGGTTGTAGCTATCATTCCTCTGTGGGATTTGGTAACCAGGTCCAGAGTCAAAGCCAGTTTGTGGAGCAAGGTTTTGCTGAAAAGAGAGAATTATATCAAGAAAGAATGCCTGGCATGTATCTTGTGTCTTTAATCACAGCAACACAATTTTTTTTTGTCTTGTTACATATGTATCTTTCTTAACCTTAATGTTAACCAGGGGCACATGCATGCATGTATTTCACTCATAATTGGCAGTTTACATGCTTGACATGAAAAATACACTATTTTTATTTTTACAGTATGGATTAGATATGATAGAAAATATACTGCAAGCAACACTGAAAATATTATAAAACTAAAAACCAATTAATTGAAAAGTAAATATGTCAAGTAAAACTGTTTAAACAGTTCATCAATATCAATAAGATACTGATATTTTCAGACAAAATTATATATGAATAGTAAATAATATAGGACCCAATTTATTCAACTGAAAATTATTTAAAAGTGAATTATTACTTTTATACAATACAAAGTTAATTGAACAGTTTCAGTTTGAAACATATATTTGATAATCAGAATGATAAAATGACTTTTAACCGATCATGTGACAATGGTGAGATTTGATTGATGATCAGACTATTTCTGATAAAAACAACAAAATAGTGTATTATAATGACCAAGTACTCATTATTACTATTATTGAGATCTTACTATGAAAAAGTTATGCTCCAAAGTTATTACTTGTTAAGTAAAGGATTTCAGTTTGATTTCTATTACTAAGATGCAACTAAAAATGTTTTTACTAAGAAATATAGAGGAGGGTTCACTTACAGCGGCTTTTCCAACTGGCACTAATTTGAGTACACAGTTACCGGGCATTCGGTAACCATCCAGACATTTCATCAATTTATAACCCTCAGTATCATCAGTAAGACCAACTCTTACTTTTTTCGAACCATCGCTGTCATTCACAAGATTATCAAGAATGAAATCATTTATATTACACTCTCTTTTTATCAACAACTTCACATCTTGATATTTTGTCTGCAAATTGCAAAATAACAAAAACAAAAAAATTAGTTCTGAAGGCAAGAACATTTAATGCAATAACCTTAAATACTATACGTACTTTAGCAGGAAATCCATGAATTGTTATCATCATTTTTGCAGTATATATTTGAAAACACTTCAGAAATCAAAGAACATTCTGCATAAAATATTTAGATGCATAGCCACTACAGCCAGTTTTGTCAAAAAACATGCAACAAATATGGCGTATGTACTAGAGTGACCATCGTAAAAATAGAAATTTTGCCGTGCAATGGCTCAAAATCTGCCAACCCTACCCAAAGAAAATGATAGGGATGTTACGGAGCTTCGACTCCGAATCCGATATGTCGGAACCTCCGATTAAAATTACACCTCCGAATCCGGATCCGGTTCCGATATATCAAAACGGAGGTATATATCGGAGTTACAAGTTATGACTTGCTATCGCTGCAGCGCTACCGAGCGCTTTCTACGTGACACTGACAACTGACGGAGTATATGTGTTCTTTGCAACTGATGAACGATGAGTGAACGAGTTGCGACAAGTTTCTTCTTTTTTATTGATTTATATTTTACATTCGTAGATTTTCTCCGACTCCGACTCCGATTCACCTCCGACTCCGCGGAGGTCACTACGAGAACCTCCGACTCCGATTCCGCCTCCGATAAATCCACCTCCGTAACATCCCTACCTAAAATAAACTAGTTGATTTCGAAATATTTTAGTGTGTGGAACAAAAAACTTTATTTCAATTAATTCATCGTAAAGACTGGCTTGGCATAGGAGTTCGTAGTTAAGTAAAATCATTACCAACATTATTTAATTTTAGTTATTTGTCTCCTGTCGTTGAAAACAACAAATGTGAGATTTATATTCCAAAAATAATTAAATTGTCATAATTGGTTACACTAATACGTACTTACGGGGATATAAAAAAACAGATTAGGCCTAAAATAAAGAAAATAGGCCCATCCCAATAATCCCAAGTTTAAAAAAATCTATAACTTGGGATTATAATCGGCATGGGCTTTGAGTCAGTATTGCTTTGTTATCCCAACCCTAAGATAAAGTTTATCTGAACCCCAACTTTTTGAAAGACTTACTACCTATACTCTTTAGTCCCAACCTAAACCTGTTTATAGACTTGGGCGGTAAATCACCAATCACAGTGAAAAAATCACTGTGATTGGCCTCTTAAAAAAATCACAGTGACTCGTTTAGAAATAACGTTGTGACAAAATAACGTTATTCCATCCGTGGCTTGCTCGCCGCGGCCTAACTGTCACTGAGTCACTGTACTTGTTGTTTGTTGTGCTGTTTCAGTCACTTCCATGATTCATGCGTAAGGTCGACTGGTTGGAAATTCGAATATTGACTCCAATTTTGGACTCGAGCTAGTTCAAGAATTAATAATGTGAGCAATGTGAGTCGAGTAATAATATGGGAACACCGTTCCAAAATTTCTCTGAGTATACGGCCGTGATCGACGTGACAAAGTCACAATGATTTGTTACTGTGATTCCAAAGTAACGACTTCGCCCATGTCTACCTATTTACCGTGAGTTGACACAGTGTAATAAACCATAATGTCCCAACGTCTTTGATATTTACGAAAATGCCGACACTTTGTCTATTGACAAACTTATTATTTACTTATTTACAAATGACTCGCGTATGGGCTACGCGGCCCATATGACGTCATTCAGAAATAACTCTTATTATCCGGATGCTACAGGTTCACTAAAAGTTTACAGGATTTGCCAGGATTTGTGACCTTGAGAGCAAAGGTTAATATTTGGTTTGTAGATCAATGATACTTTGTAGGTTTAAAACACTAGTAATTGCGACAATTAATTGTTTGTTAAGGAAGGTCCCATAAAAACGTTCCAACATATCACATAGGTACATAAATAAAAAATATTGTTGGTTTTCATCAACGTGCAATTTTTAACAGCATCATTATTGGTAGTGGTGGTATGGGTACAAGTCTTTGATCTGTTTACATGTAGGGTAAAGTTCAACTCATAGACTCTGTGAGTGATAAATAACGTGACGAAAAACTGCTTTATCTTGTAATAAAAAGTTAACCGTATGAGAACTTTTGAATTTCTTCTATGAAAACCTCAGAAAGCTATAATAAAAACCTCTTATGCGAACGTTTAAATAACCGAAACTTAGCCTAAGATAAATGCTATGCCTATGAACATAATTTTGGCAAATTTAATTAATATGGCAACATTATTTTTATTGTTTGACATTTGTATTGTATCTGTGTTTGTGTCATAGTGATGAACTCGAGGAAGATTTTGTGACTCGAGTAATTTTATTACGTCACTTGAGATGTGTTCGAGTCACTCGAGTTAACTGTTTAGAGGGTAAGATTATATCACATACATTATGTACTAGCGACCTGCCCCGGCTTCGTACGTGTAGCAGAGCATATACGCCTTTTTTTTTCCTATCGTAGTTTCGTATCACCCTGTTACGTCGAGCATTGACTCGGCGCCCGCCAGTAAAGTCCCTCCAAGTCGGCATGATTTTTTCCGACATCTTCAACTCTCATCGTCATATTTCAACCAATTTACACAAAACCTTAACGAATTATACATCTACACCTTCCTTACGAATCACTTTGTCTATTGGTGAAAACCGCTTCAAAATCCATTCAGTAGTTTTTGAGTTCATCGCGACTAGACAGCCGCGGCGGGGGATTTTGTTTTAAAATATTTAGTGATAGCGTATCTCTATCACTACATATTATAAAACACTTACTACGTTAGTTTAAATTAATTTTTAAATTAATACTTTTATGTTAGATATCTATACTAGGTATAATTACATCAAATGAACTCACAGTCGCACTTTATTCACACGTTCATGTATGAAACAATGACAGCACGACATAAAAACGCGTGTGAATCAAACCAACGTTTGTTCACATGTAAGATGCAAGTTTTGAAACTGTTTGTAATGTCGCGACGTAGACCAGTGAAGTAACATCTAGCGCTCATCGAATCTACTCGATACACCGAGTTGACTCAATCAAGTGCAAATGGACTCGTTCCAAATTCGTTCACTCGAGTATGAGTTTGCCAAATTCACTCGAGTAACTCAAGTAAACAGGGCTCGAGTAGCATCACTTTGCTTATTCGCTAGTCAACTATTTTCCAGAATACTATTGTAGTCTTTGTTTCCAGTATACTATTGTAGTCTTTGGTCTTTGTCAACTATCTACTTTGACTAATAACCTGAATAGTTTTCATTTTGTATGTACATAAATGCTTTTTATGTAATTTTAATAGTAAATCACCCATCAATATAGTGATTTGTTAGCTATGTTATTGACAATATTTAATTTTCCGGCGAAGGTGAGTACACTTTAAGATTATTGACAGATTTTGTATGTAATTAGGTTATAAACTTTAAAGTGCGTATAGAATATTTCAGTGTTAGTATTTGCTTTTTCCAGACGCGGTACCACGACATAAAATCTCTGATACACAACAAATGTGGCTTCAAAGATGTTATATTGGATAACTTGTCACTTATCGACGACAACAGTAAGAAAGTGACAGTGGGGTTGGCTGAAGAAGAAGACGCTGCTATTCTCGTTAGGAAGATGAATGGCTTGTACTTTGAAGGACGGCATCTATATGTGGAAACAGTTACGAAGAAACAGGTCTGGACAATTTGGTACTTGGATAACTAAAACAAAACAAACCAGCTCATATCTATTTATTAATGTTTCCCGAGGACCTGAAAAAATATACAATTTTTATAATAAAGGCCTATCCCTGGCCCCTCCTCCTCTAATCTTTAATTCATTATTTTAAGCAATTGAAGTTTAATGTGTCTTCACAGTAATGAAGCTAAAAAGAAGGTTAAAAAGTCTGAACTTAAAAAAATATATATGTTAGACACTACATAGTATGCTATATCGAAAATGATAAAGTTTAAAATACAAGCCTGACCCTAATGGAACTCTAATTTAAACAGGTCTTTCCATGTTTTCAGAATACGTTATTTCTAATCTAAAAAAGTATTCCTAGCTATTGGTTTTATTTATATTGACCATAACAAGGCAGTTTTAAAGTTGTATTATTTGAATAAGTAAAGGTTAATAAATAAATGTTAATTTCAGGAAAACCAGCACAATGATTTATACAAGTCTCATGCACGGTCAGCTTATGAATCAGGAGTGCAAATGCGACCAGTAATGGTGAGGAAACAATTCACATATAGTGCAGTTGCTGAGTATTTGGTTGTGTCATGGGTTTGTTCTCACACATAGCAAATATTTGCATGGTGTACAGATTCTTGGTGTCCAAATCTTGTATCACATGTATTATTGTAAACTGTACCCGCATATAGGTATAAACGGACTGTTTTCTGCAAATACACGCTTAAGCAAATTTTTTGCATCAGTGTGGGAATAATGTCAGTTTATTCGATCCACCCCAGTTCTTCGAGAAATGCCAGCAGTCGCTTTACATTGCTGGCTATTTCCCGTAGGGTACTTGGATTTCCGAAATACTTGGCCCTGTATGTGGCGACCTCAGGGCAGTTCAGTAGCACGTGGGCTGCCGTTTCTTCCTCCTCCATGCATGCTTTGCATACTGGACTGCCTGTAATTCCTATAACGAAAAGATGTTTATTGAAGGAGCCATGTCCGGTGAACGCTGATGTGACTGTTCGAAGTTGTTGTCTCGTCAATCGGAGCTGTACCCGCATAAGATAATTACTTAAAAAAAATTAATCCCATTAGATCGTCTTCTGTATCTCATTCTTTTTTTTTAAATTTTGCCCCTCACTAGGAATAATTCCTGTATCGTGGGTGTGTTCAAAAACACAAATATTTACATAGACATACACCCAGACCCAAAACAACAATCTATAGAACATACAAACATTTGTTCCGTGCGGGAATCGAACGCACAACATGTAGCGCAGCAGTCGCTTGCTCAACCGTTGCGCAAACCGTGTCGTCAAATTCGTAAAGAAATAAAATTTCCAGCCAGGACCGCCAAACACTTCAAATATTCAAGCTCGGAATTTCATGCAGCCAACTCTCCAGCAACCTTATTATCAGCAAAATAGCTACCAGCAGCCTGGCTACCAACCAGCATACAGTGATATGCAACACTCTTCTCCATCAGTAATAGTCCCTACACAATTGTCTCACGCTGGCATATATAGGGCATCTAATGATCAGGTAAGTCGAAAACAGAATTATGAAAAACAAAAAACAAATGATATATTCAAAGTAATAAACGACCCGGGTACGTCTTAAAACTGCGGCCAGACACCGGAGGACGGACAGCAGCGTCCTTTCACTAATCGGTGAGCCACTGCGATCCCCAAGCCGCCTGCCAAGCGTGGGGATTATGGCAAACCCCGCCCTTGGGGTAGGCCTTCGTTTAGCAGTGGATGTCTTCTGGCTGATGATGATGATGGTGAATAAATGTAGCTGTTATGAGGCAGGAATTATACAGAGTGGATGATAAATAACCCTGCAAGGCCGCAACTGCATAAAGTTGGCAAGTAGGTTGCAAAAAAATTACTCGAGCAGCTCATGTGTGACACCTATTTTTTTTTTATTTGTCTAAGTACTGAATTAGTTTCCAATTTTGATGTGGGATATTCATACATTAAATATACCTGCTATAGATAGTGCCATCCACGAAGACGCGCCCCACTATTTTTGGTCGAGGCTTTCCAGCTGACCGTAATGCTCTTTCGTGATCAGTTAACATTTCGTAGTGTGCGTGTGCTCTCATAGGTAAATAGTGTGTATCGACAGAACTAAAACACTAGCGGAAGGTTGCACACTTGTACTGTAAGCAATTAGGAAGAAGAGTGTTGCGCGTCTTCGTGGATGGCACTATCTGTAAACTTTATACACATTTCTATAAAGTTACTTTACCCTGTTACAGGCAGTTTGACCAAGGTTTGATCAAGTGTGTGATTTCTGAACACTTCTCACAAATTAGGTGCATTATCCTAATTATGGAAGTGTTACATGAAACATTTAGCCATAGAAGCACTTAAACATAATTTAAAATAATTCTTTCACAGAATGCATTTGCGAACTATGGTTATCCACAACAAATGCCGTACCAATCGACATCTCAAGTGAAGCCTCAGCCTTTGGGCGCGTTTGCCCATGGAGCCCCGCTTGGGTTTAATAACCAAGGCAATAATAGCGGTTCCTGGTCCAATCAAAACGATTGGAAACTTGCAGGCAATCAGAATTCTCAACAGAGTAGTGGCAGCTCACGGTGGAACAATTCTCGGGATAGCAACAGTCGGTTAAATCGTGATGCACCTTATCACGATCACCGACGAGATGCGCCGTCGTACAAATATGAACGGGACGCACCGCCCCGTGACCACGCGCCAGGTGCATTGTCACGCGGGCGCTCCCGGGACGCACCGGCTCGCGCGCATGCGCGGGACGTGTCTCTGCGCGAGCGTGGCAGAGAGAGCCGCGCGCGCGTGCGCCAGCGGGGCGCGCCCGGCCCTCACCACGCTCGCGCTGACCCGCCCGGCAACCAGCGACGCGACGCACCTTACAAATCCAATGATCATGAGCGAGCTCCACCTAAACAAACATTTTCATCATATGATGCACCTGCCAAATCTTCAACTTCGTATCCTAAGATATACGGCGACCATGTCACAAATCCGTTACATCGGACGGGCAAAATTTCTTACAAACCCGAGCCTAGTGATAACGTTCCGCCTGCAAAACGCTCGCGTCAGGGTCTCGGCTTCGGCAAATATTCCAGTGAGCCGAAACCAAACGTGCCGGTTAACAAAAATAAGTTTACAGCGCCCACGAAAAAGAACAAACTCAAGAATAATCCTGAGACGTTAATTCACCGAGCCACCACGTGGCGGTGCCAGATCGCTGCCAGTCTTGCTAGGGAGATTATTAATAACTCGAAATGCAAAAACGATATCGATCCGGAACTGTTTTTGACCGAGTTAAAGCGAGGAATACGGTACCGTTTAGAAACAATGTTTGGTGACAATCTTGAACTGCGCATGGTTGACATGTTAAGAATGTACCGGGACGTGTATGACACCAGCAGCGACGAAGACTTTTACAAAGAAGTTACGGTGGAGATAAAGAAACATGGATCTTATCTTGCTGACGACGTACAAACAGGTAACGGAACGTTTTTATGATATTTTTCAGCATTTCATTTTGTTTTCACGCTTTATTTAAGCGAAGGACTTGAAAACATGCAAATTTGTTATTCGGAATCGTACGGATTTCATTATTCTCTTTTTATGGTTGGTCGTAGCTGCATGGTTACCGCGCAGATCAGTTGTTTTTCGAGGTTAAACTGCACTTACCGCGGTCAAGCTTTGGATTGACTTGGTAAGCACGTGGAGCATTTTACCCCGGTTGTCATTCAAATACCCATGATAATCGTTATGGGTAGTCAGCAGCACGAAATGTCACAACCAGTCTAACCTAAGGGTGTCGGTAATAATAGTAATAAATTCAACCCATTACTGTCCCACTGCTGGGCAAGGGTCACTTCTCAGAATGGGAAGGGTTAAACTTAAGCCTTAGTCCACCACGCTGACCCGGTGCAGGTTGGCGTACTACACATATTGTCGAGAACTTTATGGAGCCCTCAGGTGTGCAGGTTTCCTCACGATGTTTTTCTTCACCGTAAATGTAAGAGATAATCAAATTCTGATCCGTACATAATTCCGAAGTCAGAGGTGTGGGTCGAGTTTGAACTAGGACCCTCCCGCATGGAAGACGAGCGTTCAATCGCTAGGCTAGCACTGCTATATGGGTGTCAGTATCTCCCAGTAATTGGGTGGCGGAGGTCAGAAGGCAGGAAATGTAAAATACTTATTAGTATTTTAGAAATACACACAAATCCATACAAATCCATAGAAATAATACATACAAATCCATAGAAAACAGGTATTATGACATAAGAGTGTCTAATGAATGATCGTCGTTATTGCTTATTAATTCATTAAGCAGCGGCGGGTTTCCTTCAGCCAGAATTATAATTCTGTCTGTGTTTCGTCACCCCAAGAACTTACCGCGAGATTGTTAACTTGCAAATATGTAGAAGCAAGATAGCAATCACTAATTGCGAGATGTCATGGCGGCGAAATACACAAACGGCACTAGCAGTCATTGCCTCAAGAGCTGGAGCAGTCACTGTCTATCGTGCCAACGAGGTCAAGCAAGGACGTTATTGCCTCGGTAGGCACCTTCAATCTACAGCTCCAGTACCACGACGGTGAGGTGTACCACGACAGATGTGTGCGGTGTGCGTGACTCCATGCCAACTGCTTCAAGCAGTTGCATGTCACTCAGCCACTGTGTGACTGTCTTTATCGCCTTCGCTCTTCGCCTATTTTGTTTGAAATTATGAACGAAGTAAACCCAGGTTGTGCGATGATTATCGCGGTTATATCGTATCTTGTGTATCGTAGACAGTCTCTCTTCTACTTTACTCGTTATGCTTTCTAACTCCGTAAAGTCGCAACCCCGGATATCATATAAATGTGTCACAAACAAACAGAAACCTGAAAGTTTGAAATTATATCTGGTTGGGTTATTAGACACAATTATCTTCCACTAGCCGTCATGAACCATCAAGATTTCTACCTCAGCGTCAGAGTTCAACCTCCGTCGACAATTCCAGATATATCTATCGGCATCCTATCTTCAAACAATTTACAGATTTGACCATACGCCAGAGTGGATCTTGGAGAGTAAAACAATATTTTGTATCTTGGTTCCTAAATACCAGCCTGTACACAGGATGACGGTCTGCGACCGCCAGAAAATTGAAACGCGAACTAACTGTACAGAATTGATATTAAATACTGATCAGTCACGTGATCTGTAAATGTCAAATTCATACATTTCGCTGGCGTTTCTTTTCACTGATGTTCGGAGATTATAATCTTGTTGAAGGGGGAAATAGCAAAAATATAATTATTACATTGACATAACATTGTATATTCAGCGAATACTTGAGCTTGAAGATTTCGGTGAATCTATACCTACTGATTCATTGCCCGTTAATTCGACGCAATGTCGTAATGCCTTGGCAAACTCGTCTAGTGATTTTAAAATGTATAGCGCCTTGATAAAATGGTTTTATACATTTTGTTGGTTACTAACAATAAACAGATTAATAAGACAAGATGAGACTCAATCGTTGTACGTGTGTCATTCTTTGAATTTCTGGAAACATCTTTTTCTCAAGAGCATGGAAGTGCTAGATTTTTATGGTGGTACCAGGAAAGTTACACGATTTCATGACGTCACAACATAGCGGTCGAATCGTCACGTGATATGTAGATGTCAATCAGATTGGATCCACATTTCTGATATCTCTAAAAGAGATTTCTTAATCCGTTCAAAACAACAATCTATTATAGATTGTTGTTTTACATTACTTAAATTTCTTTTTTACCCTTGACAATAATATAAAAACAATATGACATTATTTTTTACAGGTGTTATACATTTTCGATTTATATACAACGATATATTTATATATGTATGTAATAAAGATTTTATAGCTTTACGATACATCAGTCGCTGATATCGTAAATCTTTTTTTGCAGCGGTACCAGATAATACTGAAAAAGAAGAAGATCAGCAGGAGCTGCAGCAGGAGCCGCAGCAGGCTCCTTCAGGAGACATCAAGAAGATACCATCATACCCTCAAGGAGGTGAATACATAGGACCTCATTTTTTTCGTGTTGTTTCCTAAACAGAGAATATTGCGCTATTATATAATTGCGTATTTCAATTAGTGGCTATTTAAGGGTGTATTAAATGCTTTAATAAATTGTATTTTTTATTTTTCAGATAAGAGGCTGAATAAACGTGAGTTATTTTACTATAAACAGTTGATTTAAAGACTAGCGACCCTCGTCTTACTTATGCATCGGGGAATACCAAGTCCAACCAAGGGTGTGTCCCGGTTATAAAATATAATAACAATAAACTATCCATTAACTGCCCCATTGAGCTCGCGATCATAAGCTGAGCGTGAGGTTAAGGGTTCGATTCCCAGGTCGAGCAGTGTTATTGGATTTTTGGCCTAACCCTTCGGGAAACACAGGGGTAATGTTATATATGTTAACCGGCTGACGCGACGTAGACATAGGACAAACATTTATTGAAGAAAAGGATATAGCAACAGTGTCAAATGTGTAGGTACTTATATCGGGGGCCTAAATGTGTCACATTGAGAAATTCATCTACGAATCTCTATATTAACTGTAAAACAGATGATTGCCTACTATGAACCTTATGGTAATAATATTAAGAGTGTGAATATTGGTGAATATTTTGAATTTGCAATGTGAATAAATTAATTATCGAAAACGGCCTTTTTAGACCCCCGGGTCGGGAGCTACATTACAGATGTCAATAGCCTAAAAAGTCTGACAACCAATCTAACCGTAGAGTATCAGTGTCTCCTAGTAATTGGGTAGTGGAGGTCAGATGGCAGTCGCTCCTTATTAAATACTGATATTCGGGGTCAGATTGGAAGCTGACCTCAACGTAGTTGGGAAAAGGCTAGGCAGATGATTATTATGTTTTTATTTAAATAGCATTTTATTTACAGTGCAAAAGATAAAAAATCTGGGAATATTCAAAGATGAAGACACTCTGATCTCCAAGTTAAATCCGTCCATGCAAAAAGTACTGGATGAAAATGTTGATGAAATATGCTCACTGGTATGTATTGTAAAGAATTTTCGTTAATTCAATTCACCGTACTGTTCATTGGTTTAGTGCTGGTAATCGTGGCTGCTGAGCGTGAGGTCATGGGTTCGAATCCCTGGTCGAGCAGTGTAACGAAGCATGGAATTTTATATGCAAGTGTCACGCTATGTTCATTAACTTTAGCACGGTGTATTTACATGGCGATGAACGAAAAGTGAACTAAACTAAAAAGATTATACAAGACGACACAAGAAATAAGGCGCGTCGACTCTCTTTTTTTCGCGCAGATACGAAAACACCCGAAACTATAAATATTTTATAATCAATCTTATGCAATGCGCTTAAAGGTGTTAAAATTGATTACCGAGCCGACTATTTCTACTTCGCTGACGCGTTGGCGCTAATAGCGCGTGTATGGCGGCAGAACTGGCGCGTAATGATGGTGATTTCTGAATGGTTAACCAATTTAGATGTGTACAAAATACTGTATTAATATGCAATACTTGGAAAATTCTAAAAAACGACAAACATTTCAGATTACCGAGGAATTCTCCGAGAACCCCGAGCCTACATACAAGAACTTTCACGAGCGCATTAAAACTACGGTTGTTAAAGATTTGAAAACGGTATGTTTCATCAATCAACATGTTTTTGCTCACTTAGTATTTACGCTTGAATAAGAAAACTTCCCGAGCTAAATACGATAGACACTTGTCCCAGCTATACAGCAGCGAAGGGGACAGGGTGATGTAATGAAACAAGCGGTCCGCGTACACCCGTATATCCTTATGCCAAGCGGTTATAATGTCCGGGGTTTGCTCAACCACGCCGCCTTAATCGATACGTCGCGACCCCCAGCTAGGACATTTGACTATTAATTTTTGTATTTTACTTGTATAAACATAATACTTGACTTTTTTCTTCAGGCACTGAAATTGAACATCACCAAACGCATATTGAATGAAGCTCCAATAATGTTGCGAATATTTAATATACCTAAAATGATATCCAGAGGTAAATTAGCGCCCATCCTGGCTCAGTACGGCGTCACAAGTCTCAGGAAATCAGAGAAAAATAAATATGGCATGTACATTGGCACTTGCGCCACTTACGAAGAGCATGATAAACTCTGTTCAATGAAACCCATTGTTATTGGTAAGATTTTTGTGTTTACTTCATTAGACATTTTAAGTGCATTTTTCCATCAATGACACTCTCAATTAATCTCATAAAACAATAACGTCTCTGAAGCTTATTATATAGATCGCGCTTAGGAATCGAGCCTGTAACCTTTTGGCACAGTACTCCAGTCGCTCTAGCTTCTGAGCTACCGCGATCTCTGCTCGCCGAATCTTGATTTCACATATATTTAACCGTCTTTTAAGGACGGTGCCGACATCTATTAGAACTAGTTATAGTTAACTTCAGTTATCTTTATTCCTAGAATCCAATCCCGATTACCCCTTTAATTTGCAGATGATTCAACTGTGACGATAAAGCCTTTCCAACTGGTTGGTCAAAAGGAGAAATTGAGCAAAGAACAGTATAAAATGCAACGCATTAATATTGCGCGAAGGTATGCAGATTCCGGCGAAAAGAATCTTGATGAAGAAGGTGAAGCAGATGAGGATATTGGAGAACAAGCTGATGAAACTGACCAAGACATTATGGAGGTAGATAATAACGACAATGGAGAAACCGGTGACAATAAAGACACCAATGAAAATGATAGGGAACAACAGGAAATGAATGACGGTGATAAAAATACAGGTATTGAGAAAACTAAAACTGTTAAAACAGAAAGCAATAATGAAGAAAGTAACGACAAAAATAACTCTAAACTTGTAGAAGAACACGTAGCCTGTGAGGTTAAATGCGAAAATAGTACTAGCGTAGTAGACAAACCAGAAGAGAAAGAATCAAGCGATATACCTAAAGAAATCAAAGGAAATGTTGATGAAACGAATCAGGTTAAAGATGATTTACCAGCAGAAAAGAAAGATTCCATTGAAACCAAACACACAGGAAATGACTCTCTTGAAATGGACACAGAACCTTCTGACATTAAACCTGAAATATTGGATGATTTTGAAGGCCACAAGGATTACGAGGATATTGACATAGATGATGTTCATGAAGATGATCTAGAAGATTGGGTATAAGTTGAATTAAAAATGCAAGTTGTCACTTAAATACGGGTATTAAATCAGCTACATTATATAGGGAGATATAATTATGTAGGTAGTAAAGACTTAGGAGCATAGAGACTGAGAATTTCTAAGAGGGACTATGCCCAGCTGTGATGATGAGAGGAGATGAGATTGGTGCAGGAGCGTGGAGACTGGCATAATCAGGGCCGAAGTTGGGCTGTGTATGATGATTGATCATGAATGATCTTCTGTCACAAACAACATCATCTAAAAATAAGCTAAAAGAGTGACATATGTCGTAAGTTTTGTGGGTTAATGTATATAATAAGTATTGAATAAATGTTTTATGTTCCTGCTTAAAATAAAAGATGATTTTAGAGCAACCTGATTTGCACTTTGGGGTGCACGTAAAAAGCTTAATCGAAAGACGATAGCCGAATACGCGGCGTACCCTGGAAATGAATAAGTTATAAAAGTAACAGAAGATTCACTCCCGAAAGCACTTTAAATAAATACCTATTCTTGGTGCGCGAATACATTGCAATCTAGCTTGCCCCTAAAAACGCTCACGTGCAGGCGAGAAAGTACCGTATTACTACGCACGTGGGATTGTTTCACTTTGGCCGTTCCAAAGTCGCAGCGTCGATTGCAATTGTGAATTTCAACCGAGTGTTTACGCATGAAAGATATACGGGTTTTTTATTGGTCATAAATGATGTGCTTATATGCAATACAAACTATATATTAATCCTAATAAACGTTGTGTAAAATGGAATTTATTCATATGTTTACTTTGACTTTCTTTGACTACAATGAATGCTATGAAAATTGTAATGCTATGTGTATGACTTATTCATCATGCCATTCCAGAAAGTATCAAAGAATTACCTACAAGTAGACTTGGAAAAAGAACTAAAAAATGTGGCTGATAGGAAAGTTATTTTATTCTGTGTGTCTTAACTGGTTTAAACTATGTACATTGATGATATTCAATTTTTTTTTGTTGTCTCTCCACTAATTGTTTACTCTCATAAAATTTCGTTCTACTATAATAAGCTTAATAAATTTTTATGTAACTGGACTACTGTTTTTTAATATTTCGCCATAGTCGTAGAATAACGACGGATTAAAAAAATACATTTTTTTTTGTTGTTTTGCATAAAATATTTAAAAAAAGGGGATCATTACTTGGTAAATTTAATTGGCAAAAATTTGCCAAGTGATAATGCACGTTTTTTAAGAAATTTTATGATAATATAAAGCAATGGCAATATATATCAGAAAATTGCAAATTTCTAGTCCATCGTTATTCTACGACTATGACGATTTGCATATTGTAAAATCATAGAATGTGTCTGGCGATGTTTGTTTGAATTATCCATTTGTAACCTACATTTTGTGGAAATAAAAGTATTATTTTCTATTCATAATTTTGTACTATTATTTATTCTGTGTTAAACTGATAATCTACACTTAGTATAACGCATTGAGACGTAGAACTTAAGTATGATATAAGTATATTATGACACCTGTTCTGTAGATACAGCATTTTACCACTGTTTTATTAAACCGAACAAAAACTATGTAGTTAACTTGGAAAAAGATGGATTGATAACATCAATATACCTCTATGCAAATTCATATTTTCTTGGTGATTGTGCGCTCCGACGACGTATGGAGGAGGACCAGACAAAGAGTAAAGGAATTGTGACACAGGCGAATCCAAACAAAATCAGTGGATATTGTAATCTGTGATCTGTGGTGATTCTTTGACTAACATCGCACCTCTCGCTTTTAATTTGTCGGCTCCGGCAGCAGAGGTAAGACAAAATTTTGAAGAGTTGCCATACTTGACAGCAAATTAACTATTTCTTGTCTAAACGTTAGCTCATAGATTATACACTTATACTGATAGGTTAGCTGTCACTGTCACAGAGGATTCAACAATATTACTTTACTCTTTACAGTATACTATTGTAGTCTTTGCTTTACTCTTTGGGATTCAATGAACTTGGATTTGTTTACAAAGGTTTTCAGCTTCAGGATTGTTTAGTTTATAAGAATAATATTAGTAGTCTATTTAAAAAAAAAAACAAAAAAGCAATCATGTCCGTAATAGCGGTCAAAGGAATACCGATGAAGGTAAAAAAAAACACAAAATTAATCAAAACATTAGGTATGGCGAGGTTAGAATATATAATAAAATAAATTTTGCAGTGGTGCCTAAAGAACGTCGTGAAGATGTTGGCTAAAACTATTTCTGGACATTTCGAAGCCTTGAACTTCAAGCCTGGTGCCAAGTCGAAAACTATGAAGATTTGCTACTTACGTCTCTCGGCAAAGTTGGACCCTGTTAGTGTTGTGGAGAGAATAAATAGTGGACAGTTCCCCAAAATATTCCGACCGTTTGCATACGTTCCGGACCATGTGCCCGACGTAAGTACGATGTATCATCCCATATATATGAGTGATGTTTCACTTTTAAATTAATACTAATCACCAAAATAATTATATTGAGTAATCACCAAATCTCAGTAACTATAAAGCTTACTAACTTGAAATATCTGCAGGCATGTTCTTTATAGTGTGTAGGCATTCATTAAGTAAGAATTTTCCTAAAATCAACCCCTGCAGGGGTGAAATGGAGGTTCAAAGTTTGTATGTAAAATCATTCTAGACGGACAGAGTCACTAGCACTGTTCATTATTTTTTATTTTTTTTCTGTTGTCTATTGAGCGGTTAGTCTTCACATAAACGTTTATTGGGTTAGGAAATCAGTTTTTATGTGATACTTTCTGTCTCTTATGTTTATGGTCATGTATTTTATATTTTCAGATACCGCTAGCAGCTAAACTAACAACTATTACTCCAAAAATGCGTCGTTCACTTCGCTTGACTGACGAAAAAGCACCTCAGAAGGTAGTGTAACTCTATATGTCTGTTTATAAACTCATCACAACTAAAATACTGATGTAATTAAATTTTAAAAAGAGGTTGCTTGGGGTCTGGATAATGACCTAGGCTTATTTTTACTAATGCAGCAAGACTAATCAAATACATAATACATGCAGATGAAGTTGCATAGCAATAGCTAGTTAAAATATAAATAATGTATCATATTTAAGAAAATAAAGAATTCTATTTTATTAGTTAGGAAGACTAGGTCAAATAGCTGGTTATACACTTTTCCTATTGAAGTTACTTAAATGTGACTTGATGTGACTATTGCTTATGTCATAGTGAAAAGATTATCTAATCAGTAATAATGGTATTGAGGTTGAATGTCGACATTAATTCTACATTTCCAGGTCATCACACTGACAAGTGATGAGATTATGGAAGAACTGCAATCCAAATACCCCGAGCTTTATAAATTGAGTAAGAAAAATGGCCACAAACTGTTGGAGGAATTAGCTAAGGTAAAATATGTTATCTATAATTAGTTTCGATTGAATTTAATAAGAATTATAACTTTGTATTAGCAAACC
This sequence comes from Shargacucullia verbasci, assembly GCA_947562105.1. Taxonomy (NCBI): domain Eukaryota; kingdom Metazoa; phylum Arthropoda; class Insecta; order Lepidoptera; family Noctuidae; genus Shargacucullia; species Shargacucullia verbasci. The sequence continues at coordinate 5,802,104 of OX387306.1, forward strand.
ACTTCTGATTATGATGTCGCATTGCTTTCGGAATATATGGATGTCGTGTTTTTGGACCGCAAATAAAAGTTATTAAATTCAATTGAAATTACCGTATAGACCTCATTCCTATATGGTTTAAATTTTAAAATTGTTTATACAATTTTATAAGTTGAAAGTGTAAACTTACCAAATTGAATATCACTTGACGTACTTTATAGTATTCAGAATATAATACAACAATTTATTCGAGTTCTTGATAGCTTATAAACCTGGAACGTTTTTTTATCAGTGAACCACCATTGTTGTTTGCTTTCAAATTATTGCGTGAATTGTGAGTGAATATCAATAATAATTGTTTTAAAAGTTTGATATGTACATATTAAATTGAACTTTCATGTATATAGGTATAATTTAGTAATCGGTGTAGATATATTTTGTGTGTTAATATTGCATGTAAATATAAAACCTTGTAAATATTAATTAAGAACAATGTCTCGAAATTCTAATAACGAAATTTGGAACTTTTTTCAAAGAAATTAAGATACTAAAATAGGCGAATGTAATTGAAATGTAAGTGTCATTAAAATTGTTCAAACTGTCAATAACCGTTAAAATCGTTAGTAAGTTTAAGCAAACAATGTATTTTAGTTAGATAAGCAAACAACAGACATTTTTTTTAAATGATCACAAAGAAAAAATAAAATAAGCAGATAAGCAATCAAACAATAAAAAAAAAAGATTTCTGAAAAAAAAATTAAACGATAAGTTCGTTTATTTTTTAATAAGCCGTTATTCACATCTTTAATGATATCCGATGCGATAGTGTTGCCGTTTGTTAATACTTGACACTACACTACACTGTGACTAATCTGTCGGTACAATTAAGTTATAATGATTATCCCCAGAAAATCAACGAGCGTCTGAATGTGATAGGCGAAAATAACGCCGACGTTCTGGGGTCATGCTTCAAGCTGAGCCAGTGGTACCGGCGCATGCACCCGCACTTCGGGGACTTCCAGCTCGTGCTCAGCACGCTGCACGCACTCGAAGACGCGCAAGGCACGCCTCGCACGCAGCTTCAAGAGAAAGAACTAGCCACAGTGCCGCCGCAGTCTTCCGGTAAACTTTAATTATACTATTATACTTCAACACATTGCGATAGTCCAATGGAAAAAGGTCAACAAAGACGTTAAATGTGAAATAAATATAGTAGAGCCACGATTGAATTTTAATTAACTTAATACTTGCTATTTGCAATTTGTATCTTCAAATGCATATCTATTTTACAACAGTAAGAAAAAAAAAACATTGCCCCACACTAGGAATAATTTCTGTACTGTATGTGCATTTACAAAGACAAATATTCACATTCACAAACATCCAGACCCAGAATAACTATTTATATGCTCCGAAATTGAATTTGATAATGAAACAGACAGTTCTTTGTTTTTATTTTTAATATTAGTTGGATTATCTCTCTGTTGAGCATGAGATCTCTCTGTTGAGGGTAGGAATGCCTACTACTGGCAGTGAGGTTTTCTGCAATAGTAATCACTTAGTATGAATTGTTTCAGTGATCTCCAACATGCCGATTGATAAAGTACAACAGGCCTGCAATAAGTACTCAGAACGAATCATTAAAAAGGTACACAAACTTACTTTTCTTATTTCAATTAAACAATGGATGTTTTTTTTGAACATATATTTAACTTTTCAGAATATAATCAATTTATTAGTTTTATTATTAGTGTCTTCACTAGCGACACTATCGGATGGTGTAATAATAGAGTATGTGGGGTTTTTCCTAAATCAACCAGGTTCAATCCGGGTTTGAAGTAGTTCTTTTTTTTTAAAAAACGTTGACCCTCGTTACGAATAATTCCTGTATCGTGGGTGCATTTACAAACACAAATATTCACATCACACCCAGACCCGATACAACTATCTATAGATCATACAAATATTTGTTTCGTGCGGGAGTCGAACCCGCGACACGTAGTACATCGATCGCTCAACCACTGCGCCAACTGTGTCGTCAATGTATGGCTATGATTTTTCTATAATTGAATGATACCGTTTTAGTTTACATCAAAATCGGCCCGAGACTCTTCCGAGTGTTTTTCGGTATTATATATGCCTCGTAACTAGTTTGTCCATATAAGTATACTTGGAAAAATCATCGTGTAATTAGGTATGTATTGATATTTTTGGTACAGGTATCCGAGCATGTGAAGAATCTAAAGTCGGAGGTCACGGAGACTGATACAGAAGATGAGATCGTGAGGAAAAAGGTCAGGGAAGAACTTAAGAAGATGGCGCCCTTCTTGCCCCTGGTATGATTTATATTTATTACACTACAGTATCACGTATTCCCCGTCGTCGGGTTTGGCAGAAGTGTTCTATCGTATATTCACATCTCCCCGATGCCGTTATAAAGTCCTATGTGGGAGGAAGCCCATTGCCGTCCACCGAGCACAATTCCTAAACTCGGGGATGTTAACCAGAAGTTCTAAAGCAACCGATTACACTGCCCGACCCGGTAATCGAACCTCATACCCAGTAGCCGCGCCTGCAGCCACTAGACAAAGACAATCTTTAATATTACATTTACACTAATATAAAATATTTGGGATTTTGTGATCATAACACAAGTAAATGTAGCGCAATATGGTATAAAAAAAAAAATCTTTATACTTTTATTTCTTATCGCAGATCGTGAAGCAGGTCGTGAGCAAACATTTTGTACCACGAAGGAGTCCATATTATAGAGTTAGGGTAAGTTGTTCTTTGATTCAGATTTCTATTTCGGAATACAATTATATAAATAGTGATATATATATAAAAAAAAAAAACGATAAAATACACGTGGAAGAAGAATTGCATAGCAGACCGCGGTAGCTCAAAGGTCTGGCCTCTTAACTAGCGGCTGGTATACGGAACAGGCCTGCTTGCCCGGGTTCGAACCCGGGGTAATATAATAGTGTTGCAGATATACGGCGAGCCGTTCCTGCCGGCCAAGGACACGATGGCTCCGTTCGTGCGGCGCTACCACGCCGTGCGCGTGATGCGCAGCGAGCGCATGTTCAACCTGCTGCGCTTCAACGTGCCGCCCACACACTTCGCCAGCCTCATGGCCATGGATGGCACAGTGCTGAGTATGCTACCCCTATGATACTCACTTATTTTTAAACTTTACCCCACCCCAGCAATGATTCTATCGTTCTTATCGTGGGTGCTTTTACAAATACAAATCTCTTTTTTTTTTAAACCATCGTTTATGGAGCAACCCCCCCCCCCCACACTAGGAATAATTCCTGTATCGTGGGTGCGTTTACAAACATATATTCACATACACAAATACCCAGACCCGAAACAACTATCTGTAGATCATACAAATATTTGTTCCGTGCGGGGATCGAACCCACGACACGCAGCGCAGCAATCGATCTCTCAACCAGTACGCCAACCGTGCCGTTAAATGTTCACATACACATACAGACTCGGAACACCTACTGTAGGCCATATAAATATGAGAGTGAATCGCACTATGAGAGTGAAGGAATAGAGAGAGCACCTGTGTTTGCGCACACACTTGAGCTCTATAATATCTCCTGCGTAGTTGGCTAATCTCCGATGAGATTGGCCGCCGTGACCGAAATCGGTCAGGAGGACATTATTACGACTGTTTCTTCTCTATTTATTTTGTCCTGTGATTAATCGTGCGTTTACTAGAATATTCGGTATTTCAGTTTTGAAGCTAGATTAACAAGGCAACCGTAATCAATAGGTTGTTATATTCATCGCAATAATGATCACTTAGTATCAGGGGACACGCTAGCATGATGTGATGAACGTGATAATATACCATGTAATGATTTGTCCTCAGACGGCGCAAAGCTAGTGATCCGTTCATCCGACTTGCCTCAGTACAAAGTGTCGAAGGGTAGCGTGGCGGCCGCTGGCGACGAGGAGCCCCAGCCAGAAGAAATGGAACTAGAACGCATTGAGGACTGGAGTGAAGTGTAACTCCTGGGCCTGAGCTAGACCGCACTCCGCGACAACCGGAACACATGAACCACAAAAAAGATGGTCCAATGGAACACCAAATGCGACCGATTGATAGCTCCGCCATTTGCTGACAGTAAGATAGAAAGAGACAGAACGCTAACCGAACGGTCAGTGGTAGAGCTTTGGCTGTGTTAGTTGTCTGATATTGTTATTGTATTTCAAACCAGTTGGAGACGGGACTACTGAGGTTGTTATTTCATAAACACAGAACAGTTTCATAAATATTCTGGTCCGCAATAAGAGACAATAACAAATCCACGTTGACGACATCTCGAATATTTATTATTATTCTTAAACATTACTACAAAAGGATATTTTAAAAACTTACCTAAAGCCGCGTACTTGTGAGCCGCGCACACACCGCGTGGCGACCGTTTAAGTTGTCACTAAACACTTCACAATTCTATCATTATTTTCACTAACGCGGGATTGTTTTGCTTAACTCTGACCGTTACGTACTGAAAACTCACGTGAGCCAGTTATAAATTATAGTCTACCATCGACGCGTGCGCACACTAAAATATTACTAAAAAAAAGATACACGAATTCGCTCCGAGACCGATAGCAAGCGACTGCCCGGTCGTCCTTCCAACAATAAACTAACCACAACCGGAGAGGCACAACTCACCCGTACTAAAAAATATCACAACCAATTCGGGTAGATTTAAAAATATTAAAATTATTGCTACCCACACCTTTCACGTTATTTTACTTTACTATCAATACTGTAGTATTTTAAGCATCGCCTGTGGCCTGTGCAACTACTTACGTTTCAATAAACATAATTATAAGAAATTACTATTAAGATGAAGGTAGAATGATAAGAAATTTAATTTAATTTACTGATTGTCTTCTACTTTTGAAACAATTGCTTAAAATAAATACTATACCTAGTGAAATTACTGTCTTTTATTAAACCCAAAGATTTGACAGCTGCGAAGTCCAAATCGCCTCTCATATAAAAACGAAATGCAATTGAGGACCTTGCAGCAAAAGGGGGGCAGGTCCAAATTTTACCCGTTACTCTTTTTTTCACCTACAATTTGTACAAAAATTAGAGCTGTCGTTTGATGCACGAAAGAGGTAGATCCGATAAAAAACAAGCGCGCTATAATTAAATTTGGATCAGCCACCCTTTTCAAATTTGTAATTTTTGTTAAACATTCGTTCATTTTTGTGTTTCTTTTGATTGTTTTATCATTCACGTGGTGATTTATAGTTCTTGGAATAAAAAAATACTTATATTGATGTGTTTTATTATCTATAATACAAAATAGGGTGGTGTTTATCTTTAATTTTGGTGCAAAAGGGAGGCAGTTCCAAATTTTAAAAAAATGTAGTAATTCTAAAACTTATTTATTTACCTTTAAAACTTTATTAAAATATGTAAATATTTTTATTTTATATTATACCATATAACTCTAAGACATAAGTGTAAATATTAATTATTAAAAACATTTTTTCTTAATACCTGAAAGTTTTGAAACTTGGACTTGCCTCCCTTTTGCTGCAAGGTCCTCAATTCAAGTTAGCCGATAGTGTGTGGCGTTTTATTTTTACCAGGAGGACAGACGTTCATAAATTTTGTTCTATTGTATATGTAGTACTTACAAATATTATTAACTAGCGCCCCGCCCCGGCTTCGCACGGGTGCAATTTACATTTTCAAATTTCTGATTTTTCAAGAATTTTCTTTCATAAAAACTATGTCCGGACAATTATAAACACAACAAAAAAATATTTAACCAAATAAGTGCAGCCGTTCTGAAGTTATGCGCTTAGCAACACATTTGGCGATGTATTTTTTATTTAAATAGATTACCAGTTTCCGCCAATCTGGCTTTTGGCGTCCGACCCTGGAAGTTTTAGAAGAATTTAAACAAAATTTTACGAATATATGATTTTATTTTAGATCTTTTAATAACCAAATAAATGTCAAAATAAATATAAATATGTAATGCGATTTAAAATGCATTATTAACACAACGAAGTGCAATAAATTGTATATAACATTATATATATTATTTTCCACGAAAAAAGCTTTTTGTAATAGCTAATCGCACAGAACTAAACACGGACGTCTTGCCTATAGATGACCATAGACAATACGCTCTAGCACATTGGAATGGATAATCGGTGGATACAAAATACTGTTTAAATTATAACTATTTTGCAACACATACAAGCTGAGTTTTGAAACCGGGATCTAACGACCAAGAAGATAAATTGATTAATGAAAGATGGATTTTTCTCACTTCGCCGGTGTAGTTTTTTAATAGATTCGTTTCTCCATACTACCATAGATCTTAGTTTAAAAACTCACCCTATACGTGTACTATCCATAACATAAACACAAAACAGTTAGCGAATACAAAAATATTTTTTAAATTATTTAGTCAATTACACAGATAAAATACCCGTATAGAGATAGAGTGAAAATAAGTCGCCATAGATAATTCTTAATTAATTTAAATATATTTTGTGACTTAGACGTACGAATCTCACATACACTTACTTGCAAAAAAATGTACTCAGTATAATTTTATTACATCTAATTTTTTTATGCAGACAAGTGTAACAATTCTTATAAAATGACGGCAATATTAACGAGAGTATGTTTTCTTATTCTCAATGTACATTTTGCGTAGATAGGCCTTTGCTAGTAACAATAAGGCAATATTTTTATAAGGCTTGACGCCTATGAGTAGACTGTGCGATTCAGCCATTCTTCCAGAGAGAACGTGGCGTAATCTCCGCCCGTAGACCTCCCTTTGAACGTATCTGTAAAACAAATTGTATGTAGGTATTAGATTTTTGTTTAATTTGGCGCGTATGGTTAACAGTTAATAAGCGTTTAGTGCTGAGGACATGTTACAACGTATTTTTCTTTATAAAATTTTATTACTCTTATAGGTTTCATTTATAAATAGCACAATAGATTTTATATTGTGTCTACTCTGTGCCAAAGTTTTAGTGAATAATGATATACTTGTAAAATGTCCAAAAATGTGGAGGTACGTTACCGTTTGCGAGTAGTTTTATATAAGTTTTGTTTCATAAATATTTGATACTTTGATTAATTTGAAGATCGAAAAGTTCTGTATTGAATAACTATCGCAAACGATATATTATAAAAAGGCTGTATAGGAAATGCTGAGATCTTTTAAAACAATTGTATTTTACACTATCTGTCGTGTCAAAAAGTTTTGAAGCTAAGGTCGTTTATTTAAAAAAAATATACTACTAAGTCTCCGACTATCAGTGGCGTGCGGTGCATAAAGACAAAAAGACACTGCCTACCTACATAACTCAGATAAATATTTATTATAAGATATTTGAGGTGGCAAATCACATACATCATTATTTAATCGACAAGACGACGAACCAATACCAACATGAAGAAGGTATTATTGGTAAGTAAGCTTTTAAAATTTTCTGCCTACCCTGTCTAAAAACTCTGTGCACGCTGCTGCCGACTATGATAATATTACATAGAATATTTTTAAGTCTCGAAACTGTAAATACCACAATATAATTTGCTATATTTATATAGCTGTAGTCAGTTGTAATATGTAATCTTAATATATTATTTATTACTGTGTTAATGCTACTTCATCCGATGTTCTATAATGCTCTACGCTTTAGAAAAAAGTTCCTCGTTTAAATTATAAATGGTTCTGTTGAAACAAACTATCTTTATCGACGCTAACGATTTGCCCACCACACGAATAATACAAACGAATTTCCTTTTTAACACGCACTAAAACTTTTTGACTGTAATATCAACTGAAACTTATATATTTCTCTATAGATAACAGGTTCATCTCCCCCACAGCCTCCGTGACGTGACATAGCGTACATGTGTCGTAATGCCTCAAATATTACGTTGTAAGACGCGTCGGTCGGCGCCGCTCATTTGTTCCATTGCAGCTCACGTTCGAGATTCTCGAGCGGTTCGTTGTTCGCTGTTATAGTTATTAATATATAATAATAGCTTCTTTTACATACATAATATATAGACATAACATTACATAGCATCACGCCTGTATTCCCCGAAGGGTTAGGCAGAGGTACTATTATGCACCCATATTTTACCGATGCTGTTATTGAGTCCCATGTAATAGGCGCAGATCCAGACTCCGTGTTGTTATTGAGAATTTCCATACAGAAAAATCCAATAACACTTTGTCCAACCTGGGAATCGAACCCAGGACTTCACGATTAGCAGTCGCGCTTGCAACCACTACACCAGTGAGGCACATATATTGAAAGGTAACATCATTGTATTGTAAATACTGTATTGTAAATTACGGGACTATATCAATAGCCTATTTTACTAATTTGAAAATCCATACTGAATATTACCTATTACTATTACTATTATTAATATATACAATTTATTTAGAAATTACATGCCTAAAGTCTGAACAACCAATCTAACCTATGCATCAACATCTCCCTGTCATTGGATGATGGAGGTCAGATGGCAGTCGCTTCCTGTAATACTGACATCAATCAAATCTTGTTTAATGTTCTGATGTGTAAAATAATGACCTTCAGTTTGTTTTTCCCACCGGCAACCATTATTGTTTTATGGCAGGTGTGTGTTTTTATCTACAAGCTAAAAACCTTTGTGTATTGATGTAATAATAGCACTTTTGTGCACATAAATCAGTGCACATATGAAAATAAGATTTGCCACATATTATTGTTTGTAATATTTTTATACATACATTATAAGAATGGAATAATAGAATCTATTCCTACTTATTTATGTTATGAAACTTGACCATATTGATTACTAGTTTCCGCCCGCGGCTTCGCCCGCGTGGTATACGAACCCGTACATTTTTACGGGATAAAAAGTAGCCTATGCGCTATTCCAGAATATAATCTATCTCTATACCAAATTTCATCCAGATCCGTTCAGCCGTTCTGGCGTGGTTGAGTAACAAATATCCATCCATACATCCATCCTCACAAACTTTCACATTTATAATATTAGTAGGATAGGAAGTAGGATTATTTAAGTTTTATTGCAACCTTTTAGTTTTACTGCAACACAATTATCACACTCGACAACACCGCAATATAGCGAATTAGCGTCGCATCGCGTGTTACGTTTCCGGCTTCACTGAATGACTATTCAAATCTATCTATAGAAATATTATCGATATTATCTATATCTATGCACAGTTTATCAGTACAAGTGATCACTCACCGATCATGGTCTTGAGTCGCACCGAACACATTATGAAGTCGTCGAACTGTATGTAGCCGTCTGAGGAACCATATCTGTTCAACACATTAATATTATTACGAGGATAACCATACCGATAACAGTACTGCGCATGCTCTTGAAAGTTATTTATTATTATTTAGCCTGTGTCCCACTGCAGGGCAAAAGCCTCCCTCTCTTCCACAAATATCTAGTTTTTTTTTGGTAGGAGTTGACTACGTCATCGCCATCATCTCCCCGAACTGCTGTGATGTCGTTACATTAGTTTGTTTACTTTAAAGTTATCCTCAATTCAGTGGATATCCGCCATTTTGGATTCGCGCATCTGTGTAACCGATAGTGGGTCGCCCCACAATGTTGGCCGGTTCAATGATAACATTTAAATAACTTTAACAATATGCAAAAATTAATTTGACGCCGTGGCTAAGTAATCGGCTTTTTAGGCTAGGGGTCACGGAGATATCTTGGTGTGGTCTTGCCTGTGAGCGAGCACGTTGAGCACGTGAGCGTTGACCGTGTAACCAGCTGAGTGCAGCGCGTCGCGCAGGTGCTGTGCGGGGATGGCGCCGCGACCTTCCGTGTCATATAGACGGAATACAGCCTGCGGACAAATTACATTACAAATAAATAATATAGTATCACGCTTGTATTCCCCGAAGAGTTAGGCAGAGGTGTACTGTTGTACACCTAAATTTCCCCGATGCAGTTAAGTCCTGATAGATGCATAATTGCACGATGCCGGGCTGCTACTGAAAATGTCCATACAGATACAAATCTAACAAATTTTCCCGATCCGGCAATCAAACCCAGGTCCTCATGCTCAGCAGTCGCGTTTGCGATCACTAGGCAGGATGGCAGTCGTCATACATGATACATCATATGTATGTTTCTTGATTTTCTCGTGGTTTTTACTACTACCCTTAATAATTAGGCTTAATAAATTAATTAAGTCGTCATATTTTGTTTTTTTCCACCCAAAACCTTTTCTGTAAGAAAATTCAGCTTTGAATGAGCTCAGATCTGAGTTCTCTCTCATGCTCTCAATATTTATTTATTACTTTATTTTGTGTACCTAATGAATAATTATGATGCTACGGCAATTGTGTCCATTTTAGTCCAACTCACCCTCCAGTTACGCAGATCAATCCACAATGTCTTGAACTCTTCGAAGCCGAGGCCGCCCGAGCCGTCCTTGTCCAGCATAGCGATCATACTCCTGCACACGTCCTTCGAGAAGCCCTGGCCTTGCAGCTCTGTAATGTTGGCTCAAGGTCAGAATAGGAGCGGGGGAGTTCAGTCAGCTGTTTCATTGACGGGACTCTGAAGTTAGACTCTTAGAAAAACGGAAGAAAAAATAAACCCTTCCGTTTTTTTTTCTGCAATTTCAATAGTATGTATTCTTAATATAGTGATCAATATAAGTGACCTAAATGTTGACGGTATAGTTTTTTTTTTCAGAATCAATAATTGTAACGTCGGTTAGTTGTTCCGGATCTGGATGTGTCCATGTGAATTGTATGTAAGACTGTGCCCACGATGCGGGAGAAATAAAATGTAATACCAACATTTAAATTAAATACTCTATTAAATATATAAACTGACTAGATCTCACAGGTATAAAGTCTTATCGTTATCAAGAACAAAACACTTTTCTATAATGATAAATCTAAGTTCAGAGCCACGTCACAAAATAAAACTTAACTACAATTTTATGGAAATGGAGGTGACTTAATAAACTAAGATGGTATAAATAACAATAATTTAAAATGCCCATTTTCGTTTACTTCCAATGTACATAAACATGCGTAAAAAGCGTAAAAATGTAATAATTTCCAAAAAATATATTTTTGATAATTCTTACATTTTTAATGTTAGTGGCGTAAAGCACATAATGCAAATATTGCTTGTGGATGTCATGGACAAAACAATATATTACATTATTTTACATAAAACATTAAAAAATTAAAATAAATTATCCGTCGCGGACCTGAAAACACAAATTAAATAAAAATATAAAATAAAAACAATATATTTACATAAATAACAAAAACAGACATTTTAAATTGTGCCTCCATTTCTATAAAAACGTCACATGGGGAAAAAATTAAGCTGTGCATGCATCCGCGTCTCCGGAAACCTGAAAAAAGTCTTACACATTAGCAAAACGACAATCGTTTATAAGAAAACATTATACAATAAAAATTAACAAAGAAAATCCTAATCTAACCCGATTTCTAACTATAACTATCCATCACTAAAGGATTTTTGTTGATCCTTCTCTAGATTTCATATATGCTGTTATTTTCTCCCATCAATCACAAATGAGTTTCTATTCTGTTATTCATTTAAACAGTCAAAGCTAGGGTTAGGCCATTGCTGGACCCTGATAACGAAGGTTTGTTTCTGAACAGTTTAGACGGATGCTTCGCGCAGCATCCTGAGGCCAACAATCTAAATTCTTACCTATATACCTTCGACAATTTTGTGTGTAGCCAATAACATTACGTACGCACTTTGACCAATAAATTAGTGTCGTAAATTTCATTTTATCTATACCCTTACGACCTGGACACGTCAAAATTGGATAGTATAGAAACGAGGCGCGACTTGTGACAAAAAAAATGTAGAATTGACTGCGACGGGCAGCACTGCACACATTTTATCATACGACGAGCAATACGTATGCCACGGAGTCGAGCGGAAATTCAGGCGAATATCGCGGCGGTGATCACAACTAATCGAAATACTCCGTGACCACACCATTACCGTAACACATTCCATACCTGTATGCTGTGGTTGTGGCTGCGTCAAGTGCACCTGTTCCTGGTTCTGCTGCTGCATCTGCTGCAGGTCGATGCCGACCTCCTTGCAGATGGGTGTGCACAGCGCACACAGCAGCTGCTCCAGACAGCTGGTCTCCCCGGGCGGACTGCCGGGCTGGGCGAGGCCTCCCCCTCCCCCTCCCCCTCCGCCGTCGTACGCGGCTCCGTGGCGCATGGCCAACTCTGTAGGGTGGGAATCCTATTGCTAACTATTCGTATTTGGTTGTGAGTGTGAGATTATCCAAATACGTCCAGAAAAATGAAAGTACGGACGACAAATGAGAGATGTATGCAGGTATCTAAAAGGGTCAGCTACAGATGTCGTATGGCCAAGTGTATAGTTTCTTGTTAAAGCTCTTTTTAGCTGCTGTGATTGGTTGGAAAATCAGCAATCAATCATAGCTAACTTGATATTATTATTTATGAGACATTCACATAACAACAATGACAGTCGTTCGCATAATGCATAGACGTTCTTTAGTTACCTGCATACTTAACTCTTTTATTATGTATCACTAACATCTGAATATATTTTTTTAGTCAATTTTAATAACGTTTTGGCTAAGGAACCAATGTAGAAAAATGCAATATACAATGGATAACCTCATATTTTCGTATGTAAATGAGATCCTAATATTTGCAATTCACTAGGTAAACTTTAGCATACAAGATATATTACAATGGGTATTTCTAGTAACAATATTTTTATCTTAGTGTTAGAAATGTTGTAAACTCGAATTTCACTACTACAGTGATTTTGATTTATAATACTTCGATTGTAAATATTAAACAAAAAATGTTTGAAATGAATTAGAATATAATTAATCTATTTATAAAAGCATGTCAAAAGAAATTCTTCCTACTGTTTGCTAGTAAAAAAAAAAGTCACTGACTTTTAACACAAAAATATAAAAAATAATTCACACCACATTAATGCAAACGAAACAATTACAAAAAATATGTAATTAGATCATAAAAAATCTCCAAACATAGAGTTATATACTTACATTACACTATACCTTGCCACGGGTAGCGAAACGAAACGAAAGCTGCGTTTAACTCGACACAAAGCGTTACACATTGAGAAGCTCAAAAATGGGCATTTATAAACAGTATATGATAAAATTACAGTTCAAACGAGTTTAATATGTCGGCCTCTGTTCATTATAAAGTCGATTTATGTACATATCATCGCAAAATCGAATGCCATTATACATGAATTGACTTTAATGCGTTGTTTGTTAGTACAATCAAGAAAAAACAATATTATGTTTATCAAATGGAAAATATTTCAGTACACAAAATATAAAAAATGTTTCTTGATTATAAAACAAACTATTTAATAATAAAAAAAAAAATGGCAATTAGGATTATTGTAATATTGACTGCATCAAAACTAAATTCTGAAATAATGTTTGGTAAATAGTATTCCTTCTAAAAACTTAGTACAACTATTGCTTATCTTTGGCGTTTTCAATTTTTTATTTATCATGATCGCACAATAAGTATGTCAATGGCAATGAAAAACTATGACGTCACGCCTTGCTATTCCAAACATTAGTAGAACAAAATGTCGTTTTTGACAGTTCATAAAAAGTAACTGAGATGACTAGTAGTCAACTACCGTATTCTGGTATCCCTAGATAACTAAATATATCTAAAAACTCGTTGCATCTAAACAAAAGTGAAGTCTCTAAATTTGTGAGTTGGCGATACGAAAATCTTTTAATTTTATGTTATATGATCAAAACATTATATTGTTATATCAGCCTTGTTGTTCCTTTTTATTGCGTGAGTGTTCCTGGCCACGGAAATCTCGCTACACCACATCATTTGCGATTGCAGTAAAAGCAAAGCGTGGGGCAACCAAATAAACAATATTTAACAGATTTTTGGATTTATATTGTAAATTATAGAATAGATAAGCGTATAATGTATATTTTAAAATTGTATGAAGTTAGATGCCACCCTTAAGCGTGTCTTAACAGAATAGTAATTGGTATTTAGTATATTGCCGAGAGCTGTTAATAAAAATGTGTTAAAACACTTTATGAGTAATATTATTGTTATTTATTGTTCTGTTACCTAACTATTTTGAATGTAAAGGATAAAATCACTTAAAAAAAAAAAAAAAATTACCGAAGATATTGAGTGCCTCGGTGTCAGGTGTAAGGTGTCTAGACCTTAGCTGATTCAGTGTATCTAATCATTCAATTTTAACGTTATTTGAATGCCGTTAGGTCTATTTTCGCTTACAAGAGTGTCACAGTAATAATTGTTACCACTGACATACAACTTTAAGTTGGACCCGTCAACGAAATCCATCGACTGACTTATGACTATCCAAATGTGAAATATTGAATATTATATTCTGTAATATTTCTTGGTCGTTATGAGTGTGTTATAAGACAGGTAACGTACCCTCCCGCATGGCGTAGTCCAGGATCTCCTTGAGTTCCTGCCAGTCCACCTCTCCGTCGGCGCCAGCCAGCCGCGTGAAGAACTCCCGCACCGGGTCTGCTGGCTCAGGGTTAGGGGCTATTTCCTTCACCTGGACAAATATCCCTCATGTATAATTTCTAATGGATGTATGTGTAATGCATGTATAATGGATTCGGGTGGAATTGGGCACACGGATAGACAATGTCTTGGATTAATATGTTGGATAGTTTTTATGCAGTAATATGAAGCAGTTTGCAGGATGCGTTACGAGTGAAACCGCGGGAAACAGCTAGTTGTGTGTGTGTTGTTTAACGACTAAATGTAAATATAACTGTAATTTTATACATTTATTTTTAATTTTTCAAAATTATATTATTTATTTTTTCCCAAATCCACCTACAAATTGGGGTGTATGAAATTGTAAAAAAAATAATTACAAGCAATAGCATATAACGTTCTGGAAACTATAAGCTTTGCTACAATGATTGCTTATCAGTCAGATTTACTAATCTATTTGCGTAGACGCAACTAAAAACACTTTCGTCTTTAAAATTAAATGATGTATAAAAATGGCCGAATGTAAATTATATGTACTCAAATTATTTCTTACCCTGTCGTCAACATCACCCATCCCGATATCTTCGTCATTCTCTCTGCAATACAAAGTTTCATGGTATTTAACGAATATCTTGAATATTAGGAGTTTTACAAGAATGAGTTTTATAATAACAGTTCCGTTGTCATCAAGTACAATCAATGAGAAAAAAAAAACTTGAGGATTGAAAATCAAAGTTCGATTTTTAAAATTAAGTCTTTTGAAGAGAGACGTCTTTATAATAATAATAACAATGGCCAAGAGCCTCGACCAACATCTCAAGAGGCTCTCGTTGGGCGGCTGGGTCAAGGGACTGATTCAGAAAGCGGTACTTCTTGATACGGCACGTATTGTGAGGAGGTTTCTGTCTCTGGAGCCCTAACCACCGGTAGCTTGGACCCTGTTCCCGATGCCGGTTGGTCCCTATTTTTTTATATTTATAAATGTAATTTTTATTATTAATAATTAAATTTATAAATTTAAGAAAATATGTTTTACGATAAATAAAGGAAATAATAATAATAATATGATTGAAATTAAATCAAACATGTAATTAAATAAATAAAGGATATAATATCATTTATTTGCTTAAAACATGGTATTTAGGTCCTCTGGTGATACTAAAAATTCTCGGTTCTCGTAAGTGGTACTGTACGAGTTATCCTCGACCACGAACTTTGCTTCTGATCGTCATTACTGTTAAGCCAAACATTTATGAAAAAATCGTGCGCGCGCATGTAACTCTTATCGTAAACGCGACCACATTCGTTTCAGACAAATTTGGTTAAAGTTAACTACTGGTCAGTATGATTATTTATGTTTTCTTCTGATCCTGACTTAGTAATTCAATCCATTACTGTCCTACCGCTGGTCAAGAATCAGTTCCCAGAATGAGAAGGGTTAAGCCTTAGTCCGCCACGCTTGTCCTGTGTGGGTTGGTGGACTACACATACCATCGAGAACTTAATGCAGCCCTCTCAATTGTGCAGGATTCCTCAAGGTGTTTTCCTTCACCATTAACGCAAATAATAATCAAATTCTGATCCGCACAATATTCCAAAAAGTCAGAGATGTGTGCCGGTTTTGAACTCAGGCCTTCTTGCGTGGAAGGGAAGCGTTCAACCGCAAGGCTATAACTGCTTTGACTTATTAAAAATAATTAGAACAGAATGTTTGTGAGTGAAGACTTACGTCATGTTATTGCTCTTCTCGGAGAAGACTCTCAGTAAGAACTCTCCTTCTTCATCGGGCTCGAACGTAGACGGAACTATCACGTAGCTGCCAGGGTCTAGCTTGAACCTAGGAGAAACACTCTGGTTAATATAACTGCGCTTATTTGAAGTTATAGGTCAGGGGGTTTTAAAAGCCCTGAATAAAAAAAGTAATATAATTTAGTATCACGGCTGTATATCCCGAAGGATTAGGCAGAGGTGTACTATTATACACCCACATCCACATTTCGCTGATGTCATTATTGAGTCCCATGTAATGGGGGGGGGCGAGCCTATTGCCATCTTCCGAACAAAGTGTCAGTCTCCGCGCTGCTAAAAAGAATTTCTATATAGAAAAACCTAATAACACTGCCCGATCCGGAAATCGAACTCAGGACCTCGAACTCAGGACCTCAAACTCAGCAGTCACGTTTGTGGCCACTAGACTAATAAGACAGTCAAATAAAAAATATGTTCCATTTAATTGACGAATCTTAATTATATGCGCAATGTTCATATTAAACAATCATCAGTTAAGATGTAATAAAGCAGTTTTAGGCCCTATAAGATTATCTCATAGGTTTAGTGGTAGCAGGTGCGGCTGTTGAGTTCGAGATCCAGGGTTCTATGTTTCAGGCACTTTTCAGACGGCTACCAAAGTGGTTTAAGAGGGTAAAACAAAGATCATTCATACCCCAGCCTCCGGTAAGGAGAGATTTTAAAGTTTCTTGTAATGTAATTACAAAATAGGTTATATATAAGGCCCCATATAGGAGCATATATTAAGGCAAAGCCATAACGTGTGTGTACAAAACTGCACGAGTGCCAGTGACGTGGTACCTGGCGCTGACTTCTCTGAGGTTGATGAAGGCCTGCGAGCGTCCGACGGACGCGTTGTACTTGAAGAAGTTGATGTCGAGCGGCTTGGGCACGTGTCCGTAGTCTGGCAGACGGTACACCGCGAAGCCGATGGTCAGGCACTCCAGCCCCTGGTGACGCTGTGAGCGACGGTTCTTCTGCATCAGCGCTACTATGATCTGGAAACATGAAGAATGTGTCAATATACACGCTGAAATGGCACTTTTATCAACGGAATAAGATTCATTTTTTCGTAATAACTAAGAAACAATTATTTGTTTATATGAAGAGGGATTGAATATTAATGTCGACCCTGGATTGTCTAGCCCGCCATTTTATTTTCCTCCTCATTCTTATGAAAATCGATACTTCACATACAAACAAGAAAAATTCTACAGCGCCATTTATGGGAGTGAAGAACAGAAGATCTTGAATTACACTATGTCAGTTTCCAGCGATTGATCCCATGGTCATGAAGGTTGACATCAACCTTCCGGCTTCGGCTTTTGGCACCACCTTGCCTAGGATTGCCAAATCGTCAAATTGTGAGCTGGTATCAAACGGGCTTGCGACGGAACGCACTTTGCGCGCTAATTGATTGAAGTGTCCCGCGCCACTATCTTTGGCTGTCATCTTTTAGTCGCTAAACGTAAACAAACATATGTTCACGACCAATCAGGGGCGGTTCACAATATTACGGGTGATAAAACCGGACAGATTATGAACCCCGCAGGTTTTTTCACAATTTGACGATTTGACATTGATAAATTATAAACTATCGAGGAATAATGCGTTAAATTGTAAATGGTTGGTTGCAGTTTACAATTTTAACTCAGTTTATAATATCGCGAGAATGATTATTATGATGTTCACAATCATATGGTGACATATACATTTGATACTCACAGTACACTTATTCTCATCGTCTCCTTCATCCACGTCTTTCAGCGTGACGGTGTACTGCGGGTTTTTCCAGAAGGACTCCAGGTAATTCCTGCAACCACCGGCCGTGACGCCTGCCAAACAATATTTGATATTAGTACTCCACTTCGGGGACCTATTCTCTGGCGATTGTGGAATGTAATTTGTATAGGTGTATTATAATAATACTGAATAATAAGTTATTTTCTGTAAATAATTCCGTATAGGAAGCTTTCACAAGTCTTTTTTAGATCTAGGTGGTGCCGGCGTTTCCTACTGACTGCCTCAGAGAAGAAACGCCGAAACAAACTCAAAGGTTTCTTTTTTAAAGTCTAGACATTTATTTTAGATTATGTGAGAACATGTAGGGGTCTGGAATAGCCTTTTGAGGATAAAGCCATACAGTTTTGAGTCGACCTGTCCCAACTGACGGTTTATATTTGTGTCTTCAGAAGAAACAAAGAATTTAATACTGTATTACCTCTAACCCATTCCCCTTCGAAGACAGACATCTCCCACTTCTTGGTGCATCCTTCAGGACATTCCTCAGGGTCCAAGGAGTCTGGGTTCAAGTTACAGATCTCCACTCTGGAATGGGGATAAACATATTTATTAGGCCCTACATGAAATGAAAGCACGATAAGCAATTTGTCCCGGGCTATCACTCGAACCTATGACAGTCGTTACGGGAGTCAGCAGCCTAATAATCGGTCTAACCTTAGGGAATCATTTGTCCCCAGTCATTGTTGTGCAGGAGGTCAGTTAGCTGTCGCTCCTTGTAATATACTGTTTTTCAGCCGCATATTTGTAGTAACCGCCCAACATAGTTGAGAAAAGGCTAGGCAAATGCTGCCAGGCGTGTTGCCATGTTTTAAATTAATATTTGAATAAAATTAAGTAGCGCTTGACGTGGTCAGTCCTTGGATGGTGACCGTTGTTCACATATCGAGACCCCTCCGTGTCTCGGAAAGAAAGCACGTTAAGCAGTTGGTTCCGGGTGTCATATGAAGACGTATGACAGTCGTTACGGGTGTCAGTAGCCCAAAGTCTGACAATCAATCTAACCTTAGAGTATCAGCGTCTCCCACTAAGGGTGGCGGAGGTCAGAAGGCAGTCGCCCCGTGCAAAATACTGATATTCAGACGCAAGCGGTTAGATTGGAAGCCGACCCCAATGTAGTTGGGAAAAAAGACTAGGCAGATGGTGATGATGATTTGGATAGTATGGTAGAATATAAATACTAAATTTTATGCAAATAAATAAATATTCTATTTTATTCTATGAAAGTTATTGCTTACCTGGAGAAATGTTGAGCGAAATCTTTGAAGGCCATCCAGAATTCTCCATCATCATCGAACGTTAGCCCCATCTCCTCCTTTTCCGACTCAGGAATGAATCGCCACTCGGGTGACCTGCAATTACAAATATTATATTAAAATTATATAAATTTTTGTGGAATAAAAGAGATTAGATCGCTAACAGGCATGCCAGTTTGGAGTTCAGTCCATATGCCAAATTTTAACATGATCTGACAAACGGCGATGTTTCTGGCTGTGCGCATCATGAATGCATGATTTTATAACAACTAGATTCAGGCTGCGGAGGATGGAACTGCGATATGTGAAGCGCGTTCAATTCCTGCACAGAACAAATATTCGTATTGCACACAATATTTGTTCCGCTTTTGGGTGTATGTGCGCATGTGAGAATTCTCTCAGTCTGTAACTAAAAAACAATAAAAAAAATCATGATTTTAGTGATAATTGATAATGTACGCACTTATCACTCCAGGGTCCATTCCACTCGGCCTCATTGCCCCAGGGGTTGCGCAGACGCAGCAGAGGTATCTTCCCGCTGCGGCCGGGTGTCTCGATGTCCACGTACTTCACCTTCGTGATGGAGTACGCGTGGCCTCGGATGAGCCCCATGGGGGTCTCAGCTTCTAAGATGTTTGGATCGGGCTGGAATCAAATGGGGCAATGTATTATGACAACATAACATAACATAGCAGGGGTTAGGCAGGGGTTTACTATTGTACACCCGCATTGCGCTGATGCCGTTACTGAGTCTCATGTAATAGGGGGCGAGCCTACTGCCATCTACCGGGCACAGTTCCAGCCTCCATGCCGTTACAGAGAATTTCCATACAGAAAAACCCAATAATACTTTGCCTGGCCCGGGAATCTAACCCAGGACCACACGCTTAGCAGTCTCGCTGGCGACCACTAGACCAATGAGGCAGTACTTATAATCCTACTATCCCACTAATATTATAAATGTGAAACTTTGTGAGGATGGATGGATAGATGGATGGATGGATGGATGGATCTTTGTTACTCTTTCACGCCAGAACGGCTATATTCGGCTATAGTCAGGAATGGCTAGCATAGTATTTTTAAGTTTCATATTTTATATGGTATTGTATATGTTTATATGGGCCTTGATGCCTGAAATAAATGGATAAATAAAATAAAAATAAATAAAAAAATAGGCTACTTTTTATCCCGGGAAAATGTACTGGTTCGTAAACTACGCGGGCGGAAGCTAGTGTGAATAATAAGTTAAGGATCTACAAAGCAACTTATAGGACTCAATAAATGTAAGTGCGAAATGTGGGTGTATAATAGTACACCTCTTCCTATTCCTCGAGGAACACAGGCGAACTACGCTTTGAATGGTGCCCTTACAAATAAATTCAATTTTGTACAATTTGTCTCACCTCGATACTGCAGCCACTGAGCGAGTTTCTCTCGTATGCTTTGAGGAGTATGGTGAAGAAGTTTGGCGGCAGCTCGGCAATGTCGTACATTTCCGTCACTCCGCCAGTGAAGTCCTCCATGGCCTCGCATGTTGAACCACCCTTTAGAGCTTCGTACGAGCCGTGGAGTCTGAAATAAATAATAGAATAGACTAGAATATTATGGAGAAGAACAAGGAAGAAACTGCATGGAATCTGCTTTAAAATCTCTTTCAACAATCTTGTTAAGTACTAGATGTGGGAGAATTATGAGAGAACATTGTAGATTTTGTCAAATATAATATTTAACATAAAGTCTGTTGATAAAAATAATCATTATTTATTTCAGTGAGGACATAAAAATAGGTACAGTCAGCGTTGAAAGTAACTAAACATTGCACAAAGTATTATAATAATACTGCTGAGCGTGAGGTCCTGGGTTCGATTCCCGGGACGGACAAAGTGTTATTGGGTTTTTCTGTATAGAAATTCTCAGTAGCACGGTCACAGTCAGCACGGAGTTTGGAAGTGTACCTGGTTGATGGCAATAGGCTCGCAGCCCATTACATGGGACTTCATAACAGTATCGGCAAAATGTGGGTGCACAATAGTACATATCTGCCTAACCTTTCGGGTACTCAGGCTTGATGCTATGTTATGTAATTATAATAATAATATTAAAGGTATTTTATAAATTGTCTTTTTTTATATTGTTTCGCTGTCGTAGTGTAAATTAATATGGTAACAATGTAACTCACTTAGCATAAGCTTTCTCCAGCAGAGCGCTCCAGAACTCATTCCTCTCTGAAGAGTGCAGGAAGACCAGCTTGCCCCTGTAGGTTGGGAGCCGGTCGTCGATCACCACGTCCACCCAGCGCCCGTACTGCCAGAAACTGGAAAGTTGGAGTAGAGAACAATTAATAGAAAGTGCCTCACTGGTCTAGTGGTTGTAAAGGCAGCTGCTGAGCGTAAAGTTCAGGGTTATATCCTCAGGTTTCTTTTTTAGAAAATTTTCAGTATGTGTTGAGGCGGCAAATGGCTATAGGCTCGCCCCCTATATCATGGGACTTAATAATTGGATTGGCGAAATGTTGACATCTTCTCTATATCTTCTTTATATATATAATTCTTTTGTACGTGTGTATGTAACTGAACTTCTAAACGACTGGACCGATTTTAATAATTTTTTTGATGTGACGTTGTGTGGATGGTTTAGATTCACAATTGGACCCGGTAGGTGGCGCTGCGATACTATACTATAATACTACATACTACTATAAAACTACGATACTATATAATACCTCTGCTTAGCCTTTCAGGGAATACAGGCGTGATGTTATGTGTTATATTTACTGTTTTCGTTAGGCTTTAATCTCACATTTTTAAACGTATTATATTTAACAGTCTAGCATCTAGATAATATACCGGAAATGGAAGACACCGGCGTACTCCTCCTCGAAGCTCTGGTCGTCAGGCACCACTTGGAAGAACAATCTGAAATAATGAGATACTCCTTATAGTAACAGTATATCGTTTCTCAACTTTAAAGCCACGTCTTCAAAGGCAATAATTTTTTTTTATCTTTTTCACCAAACTGTACATTCGACATTTTTGGAGCGTTTGGAGGCCCCCATGTTCCTTTGATCAAATCCTAAACAAAGCTTTAATAATATACTTAGTACCTATCTAAGAGGTGGTTTGGAGTTGGGAGATTTTACTTTCCTCATCCATATCCATATTCTATGTATGTTTATTTAAGTCGAATTTAAATTTCACTTGCGCATACAAATGTGAACTGAATAAAAAGCTTGTAAAATAACATCAACTTCTATAACTAGGGGCCTCATTCAGCTTTGCCGCCCCGGGCCTGTGACGGACTTAGTCCGCCACTGATACAACGTATATCACATAACAAAGTATACACTTGGACCAAAACTTTATACACAAGCCAATACATAATTTTCATGTATGTAGATATATATTCTTGAATGTCATGATTGTGTGCAGCGTGTGTCATTGGGGTCATGACCCCCCCTGGGTTGAGTCTAGGTCGACCACTGATAATTTATCTAATGGCATTGATATTTAATAAAATAAATACTTTGTATAATAATAATATTTCATTTTAATTAGATTTATTATTGTAATCGAATGTCTGTCCTGATTAGACTTCAACTATGTGAACCCCCTGACTTGAAAGCTGGATCCGCCCTTATTAAACAAAAACGAAATGTTTAAAGTTTTGTAAATGTGTAAATTGCGCGAAGGCCTTATGCCTATAATAAGGCTTAGTACAATTAACTTATAGTAGGTGGAGCGCGTGTGTAAATATAGTGCGATATAAACTGATATATCGTTGTTCTCATCCTAGACACGCGTAGGCGTGGTCCAATATATATGAGTTAAATATAATTGATTGTATATTATTTTTATTACTGTAACAGGTAACATAGCTCTGATTTTTTTTTATTATATATATCCTGTTTGTCTTGCTTCTATAAACAGATAAAGAATACAATCACATTTTTTTTTATTTAATTAAGCTGTACAGTAACTTACTTTCTGTGCAGCGTGAGGTTGGCGACGGCGGCCAGTAGCCAACAGTCACCAAGTTCGCCCTGCTGCACGTCGAAGCGACTGTAGCCCTCCACGAACAGTTGGGGGTCATCGCAAATTTCCTGTGGACAGAGATCATATAAATTGAGAAAGAAACAGTACTACTTGTTTCAATACAAATATGATGGCACGGTAGGCGCTGTTGAGTGATCGACTGCTGCGCTACGTGCCGCGGGTTCCGATTGCCGCACGGAAAAATTACGACAGGGTTGGGAATATGATAATTTAATCAGCCATTACTGTCCAAAGGATATATATGTGCAGGTATGCGAACCGCTTAGGTGTGTCTTCACGATGCTTATCTTCACCGTTAACGGATTCACCATAGCATCACGTCTATATTCATCGACGGGTTAGGCAGAAGTAGGTGTACTATTGTACACTCATATTTCGCCGAAGCTGTTATATGCCCATGTAATAGGGGGCGAGGTGAGCCTATTGCAGTCTACTGGGCACAGTTCCAGACTCCGCGCTGCTACTGAGAATTTTTACACAGGAAAACTCAATAACACTTTGCTCAGCTCGGGATTCGAGCCTAGCACCTAACGATCAGCAGTCACGCTTGCGACGACTAGTACACTAGTACTTGAAAGGCAACTTCAATCGCTAGGCTATCAGTGCTGCTCCGGATTGTCTCGTTGAGAATTAAAATGACGGAATAAAAAAAATTCTCACCCCAGGTCTAAGCCAAGTGATGGGTCTATCTAGCCTCTCCTTGTAGTAGAGACTGCGCTCTATCGCTGGGAACTCTGGATCTTCAAACAGCCTGCCTTCAGCTAAGCAACGAGATCTGATGTCTTTGAAGTCCTGGTATGTTGCAGGACCAAATGACGATGGACGAGTCTCGCCTAGCTGTAAAAAAACGAGTAATACATGTAATTTTCAGTGGGCTAAGAAGTTATTTGTAATCAAAAGAATTAGAAAGAATTTAAAGAACTACATGTTTTTATACACTCTAAATTTTAAATCCCGGGTTCCCGGAATTTTCGATAGGCATATCCATGTTATGATCTACGTATCTACTTTAAAACTACCTATTCCGATCCCTGATAATGATAAAAACATATTTATTGACAAAGTACTATTCTTCGTCGATTTCATAATGACAATGGCTTATACACGCCAGAGGCGTCATCGCGTCAAGCCAATTTATACAGCTGTCAAACGAAATTGGCTTGACAGTATCAAACTCTGGTAAGGCCCAAGATACGGATAGAACATAGAACTACTTGGAAGATTCAAGGGACGCCTTTGCTCAATGGGACATTTGGGACTAAACATAATACAATAATAATATAACTACTTATAGAAAATCCTCTCCTTCGATCTTGAAGACGCGATTATATATGTATGTAACACATAAATAGCAACCATACTAAAATTTATAATATAACATAGCATCCCGCTTGTATCCTCGAAGGGTTAGGCAGAAGTGTACTGTTGTACACCTACATTTCGCCGATGCTGTTATTAAGTTCCACGTAATATGCGTGAGGTTATTGTCTTCAACTGGGCACAGTTCCAAATTCCATGCTGCCATTGAGAATTTATATAGAGAAAAATCCAATAACACTTTGGTTTACTTCAATTAATGATGTCCTACACTGCCTACGGAAAATGCGACGAAAACAGTAAAATGAAATTGTCCTGACTTGAGATTCTCTATAGGTTTCCGCCCACAAGAGGTAATTATACTGACTTGTCATATTAATGTATCTAAAATCTAAACCCAGCTTTGACCTATTTGGCAATTTTCCCACATGGTGAAGGTTTTGGTAACAGCAAAATACTTAGTATCAATATTTACACGAATAACGAAGAAAATTGCTCTAAGAAACTTTAGTACTGGTTAATAGAAAGGAATTAAATATAAGAAAATTCGGTATTGCGAGCGGAGATCAGATAGTCGCAGTATCGATTCTTGCTCGAGGTATAATTTCTTTTTTCACAAAAAATATACCAAATCAAAACGAACCCAAAACAGCTGTTCACCAGAAGGCATATACATTTTACTTCCTTTATAACTGGGAGGCGTTTTCAATCTGTGTTCCTTATGATGGTCTACTGATGAGAGCCTTACTACCGGAATATTTTCTTTACCATCTTTATCGTGTGATAAAGTTACTTTAGGTGAACCTATCGTTTCCTTCACAAAAACCATACTTTTATTGGTAACAACATTGCTAGCTTCGATGAATTCGACTTTTTTCGAATTGATTTCAGGCTCTTCTATTTTAGTTTTCTCAACAGGTTCCAGAACTTTTGTCGCCCAAAAAGGTTTGTAAGAACTGTTCCGGCGCACGTTGGATTGTTGGTACGCATAGTCAGAAACCTTCGCTTTCTTGAAGTCTTCGAACAATCTTCCGAAGAAACCGGTGGAATCTTTGCCATTTAGTTCTGTTTTGGCAGTTTTCTTCTCAGAGCTTTTCTTTTGTCTCAATATTCTACCTGATTTTGGAGATATAATGGACACAGATTTCTTTTTCCAAGTTTCCGCTGCACTTGCCACAGAAACACTTGAATAAAACGTCGGCAGGAAACGGACGTCTTCTTTATTTAATTTCACAAATGTGTCTTCTGTTACTTCTTTTGCCATTTTTGTTTTTCTGTGCTCATGCGTCGAGATTTCGGAAGTAACTGATAGTTAAACAGCGATTTATTTAAATGAATTTAATTCACTTAACTAGGTTACCAGTGTTTTAGTGCAAGGTCGGTTGATTAATGTAATAGGATAATTAGGCGAGTAATGCTTTGTTGTTCGTATGCAATATGTATTTATATTATAAGTATAGCTATATTAATAGGAAAATTATCATGACAACCGGATATATACTGGGTTGTGATTTTCCTATTGAGCGATGTTTGATATATTAATATCTATCACATATCACCGTAGGTACTACCAGAATTTTAATATGGAAATGATTTTTTTATATAATTTAAATAAAATAATTTAATGAGGTAAGAATTAAAATTAATCATTATAATTTATTATATACAATATAAAATAACGTAAGTATAACTATGCAGGTACCAATAATATTAAAATTTTGAAAAAAAAAAATAGAACATACATATGTATTATTCTGTTACAATGTTGCCTATCTAGTTCTCAATAAAGGTAATAAATCCGAGTTTAGATGTCGCGCGTCCTTGATAAAAATAGCTATCGATTTTAGCGTTGACAGTTTTTTAATGTGATTGAGATAAGACTATATCTATCTGATGCTTACGAACAACCAAGCTTTAAGATTAAATTGCAAACTTTTTAGTCCACAATATTTTTCACAATTTTTTTGCATCAGTCCTTTTCTTTTTGACGATATTATCATCCACGAAGTTAATAATATTAAATTAGATTATAAACTGATAACTTTCACTTTACACATTGCAAATAATAATTAAAACAATATGGTTTTAACAAAGTATCCATTGTCCACCACTTCACAACTGTAATAACTGAAAATATTGACTGCCGGAGTACGACTGATAACACTATGTTAAATGTGGTGGTATAAGGACAAGCTTGTATGTGTGAGTGGCGGAAACCCATAGAGAATTACTATTTATGATGGTTACTGTGGCGCATTGGAAGCGATGCTATAATGAAAAATATGTTTACAAAGCTTTGGATGCAAAGCTATAACAAAACACTATTAATCAACTACGATTATTAATACGTTTTATATTCTACAAATCTTTAAAATAAATAACACGGTAACACTTTCAATATGCGCCTTGGTGAATTTATGAGAGAAGGAAAATAAAGGCTAAAAATTGCTTTATAGCATTAAGTTCATGTGGTAAATTTATTTATATTTTCCTGTTTCTGTTACGTGTAAACTCAACGCTTCAGTTTAAGATGCATAATTTACATATTTTATTAGTAACTAAAGCTAAGCGAAAGCTATATTAGTAGCTTTACTAATTGTAAAGTTAAGACCCTAACGTAGGTCCCTGAGGGACACCACGTCATCGCACAGGTGTGGTGTATGACAGTCCCATTTTTATCAACACATCGAATCTATGGTGACATAAAAAGATAATTACTGTCCTGTTTGTAGTTCGGAAAAAAGCCTTTTAACCTAATAGGGTTTAACAGCTATGGTTAACAGTATCGATGGCTTACCATGTTAGCTAGTTTAGTTATCTGACAACTATCGTGTTTAACACAATACTTGATCGTTTAAGTGATTGATTTACTGAAAGGAATCGAAAGAGAGGAAACGAAAATCATAGAATAGGTAAGTATAATACTTATTTACTATAAAAGTACGCTTAGGAATGAAGTATGAGTCTCAAATCGGTTGTGATGCGCTTTGTATAATGGGGTTACTATAGTCAGGCGTTATTGATAAGATATGTACGTATTTCACGAAGTCAAGGTCGCACAAGCTTATAATAATGTTGCTATTTGAATTTAATATTTATTCATGCACCATTTAATTTTAATATAAATGTGCCGTTTAAGATGGTAATTTTTTATCTCAGAAAAATACAATATGCTTATTTATCCCTAATAAAATAATAAGAAGTCATTATTATTTTTACTTTTCTTCATTATTCATCATTCCGGTACGTCCACTACTGAAAATTTTAATTACTAATTTGCATCTCATCATTGCATCTATATATAAAATACTAGATTTTGCCCGCGACTACGTACGCGTGGAATTTAGAATGTGATATTTTCCTGAGGTAAAATGGAGCTTAGATTTTAAGTTAAACCTCTAGCAATACATCGGTGAAAACTGCATTTATTTCCGTGCGGTAGTTTTTGCGTGATGCGTGTACAAACATACAGACAGACAGGAAGACAAAAATTCTAAAAACTGTAGTTTTGGCTTCTGTTGCTCTAATAAAGACCCTCCTGTATTAATTTTTCTCAAATATCTATAATGTACAGACATCGGCCTGTTATAATTTTATTATATGTATGTATATAGATAATGGACAAATAATGTCTATACGAGGAGCGGTTGTACGCTTTATGTTACACAGTTTTCTGATTGCTTTTTAAGATACCGAAAATGTTTTCTTCAATTGTGAATTCAGTTTTATGCCTTTGTATTGCCCTATTAGGGAAATGAAGTTAGCAATTACCAAATACTTCAAATTAAGTATTTTGTATGTAGCGCAACTTAGTAACAGGCCTACGTCGAAGTAGTGTCAACGGCTAAATAAATATTATATCTATCGTTATTCCCGAATTGGTAAGGCAGAGGTGTACTGTTGTAGACAACCAATTTCGCTATGCGAGTCCCATATAAAAGAAGGCGAGGCTATTGCAAGTTTAGTTTAATATATGTAATTCTATACCCATTCAAACGCGAAATATAAAACGTAAAGTTCTATAATCCTAAAGTTAGCATTAGCCACAATTCCTCTGCATTTTTATTTTATAAACGCAGTTATTGTCACAGTAAGGAAAGAAACGAAGGGGAAAACCTAGATGAAACTTTGCGCAGTAAGTAAAGAGGAAAGTAGGGGTAGAGCCGTATCTAGAGGTCAAAACGACGGCAGAAAATAGAGAGCAGTGGCGATTGCTCCACCAACAAGAGCTAAGCTCGATAAATTAAAGAAGATTTATTACGTAAATAGAACATTGTCGTCCGTATTAGAGAACGACGTTGCGCTGATCTGTACATGAGCACATATTTGAGTTTATCATTTCATACAAATCCTCATACGCTGCTCAATTAGATTTACTAAACATTTTGCATGCCTATGTGTGTATACTCATGTTTTAATAATAAAAATATCTTTATCTTTAGACTTGACCGTCGGTCTGTAATACAGAGCTAAAATACTCTTTTAGGCTAAATACTAGACAAAATTAGAAACTCGAGTCCGACACGCTATAAAGATGAGTATGGTAGACTGCTAGAATATAAACAATGATTTGACCCATAATCTATATAACACTAGTTAATTAGTCCCGAATCCGAGTTTCCATCGTGTCTAAAACAAATGAATATATTAAATCATTCAAGTACTTCCCTTTGTCATTTCACTTAATGAACAAAATATGATAAACGATAGTTAGATTGTTACATTACATAGCTGCCACGTTATTCAAAACAGAACAGTAAATAATTTGGACTGTGATCGATACGGGGGCGTAAAAGGTCATGCGTCTAGACTCTAGACATGGGTTCTCCCCTAGTCTGGATTCCGTCTACTTTGTTTATAATTGCCAGATTTTGGATGCTGCATTACTCATCGCGACTGTCGTACGCATCTGTTTACATTAATAAAATTCACGTGCTTTCTTTCATATTTTTGGTGTAGTATACTGGGAATGAAGTTAGTGTCAGTTAGGGTACATTTCTTCTGTATTTTATATTTGTAATAATATATAGTAACTCTTTTATCAAACTATTTTGTCTTTCAGTATATCTGACAGAAATGTATATTAGGAACCGTTTGCCATTTATTTCTTAAATTAGAATTCTGCTATTTTGCTGGTTGTCTGGTCGTCGAGAGTCTTGAATTCATTGTTCATTGTGTGAGCTATATCTGATGGAGATATATATCGTTGAATATCCATATTGTTATACAATTTCAATAAATAAATTCATTCATGGCTGATGGTCGTAAAAGCTTTTCCCTCTTCTATAATCTAAATGACTTTTATAGATTTTACCACATTATTCCATTAGTGGTTCGATTGAACTTTATTCATATCGGATATTATGCTCTTTTATTTTACTACCTAAGAGTGAAAGGACGCCTTCGTCCTGCAGCTGGACAACATAATATATTTCACTTAATAACCAAATATAAATGAGATATGGGCAGCAGATAATAGTGACCTGAAAAATTGAATTCAATGAGGAGGCGACTAAATCAAAAAGTACTTAGGATGAGAAGGATGAGTAAATAAAAAAAGAAAGAAAGAAAAACCAATACAAATTGCTTTGTAGTCTATTCGCTAGTTCATATCCCAACCCAACCATTCAACCACAACAATTTTCCAGAGAACTTAATTCATTTTCGAGTCATGCTAGTTCAATTAATATTTATACTACACGTCTACGCTGAAACTAGTCGTAATGTATTTATTGGCAGTTGTCCAAGGAACAAACCGTATCTACTAGTGTGCTTTTATGAAAATCGCTACCAATTTCTCGTTCCCGCAATTAAAAAAATACTTTTAACATTGCGTTGTTTGTAAACTGACGTGTTAAGAGTCGTGTTGGTAATTCTTTGATGAATTTGTACATCATTTAGTTCAGAATGTTTTTCTTTGACGGTGATAATTATTCTAGATGCCGCTGATATGTATGCTGTATTCTAGATGTAGCAATAGATTTTACTCATTTCACTTTCACTTGATCATTTTGAAAGCAGTCTATATGTAGGTTTGGCTTCCATACATGGACCACTAACTCATGCTAATTAATTCTTGCACCGCACAGAAATTCGAAAAGTCAAAGTGCGGGGTGGGATTGGACTACAGCTACCTCTAAAAACCTCCATAGTGAAGAGTTGCATACTTAATAGAGCTCTATAAATGTGTGAACCTAAAGCAACTAAGACCCAACGTTTCCCATATATGTATGGGAAAAGGGATGGAATTATTATAATTATAAAAAATACCTTTGTGATATTGAAGAAATCAGTACAGTGGTTGGTTTTTGAATTAATGAAAAAGATAACATTTTGAAGTTCCGTTACGAATCGCTTACAAACACTTTCCCAAGAATAAATAAGGAAAAATATATTTTGAATCTTAAAACTGATAATTCTGCCAAGTAATTACCGTTCGTTGTATCCGGTGCCGCCAGTGGCGGCGTAGCGACGACAAATGCGACAAATATATCGAGGCGGACAGATTTCGTACTGAGTTAGAAACCATTGATTGATTACTGCTGATTGTAGCTTCTAGTGGTAATATTGAACATATTTGGCTGTTTCTGGAAACAATAAACTACAAAACCGAAACAATCACAGCCTTTTTTACTAATTTTGAAGGAAATACCAAAGGTCCTAGCATTGTAGACTAAATTTAGATAATTATTGTAATAGCACAACTTATCGCAACAAAGTGGCGAATTGAGTGACTCATGAACTTGAGGTATAATTAAACGGCCGATTATATTTTACAAACCTGTGATATTGTTGGTGAACATATCAATGAAGTGATTATTAAGTATGGATCGATTGTTATTTACCAGAAACCAGAACGTGTACAGTTATAAGCACAAATATGTATAACTACATTTGTAGCCAGATAAATTATGAGAACATTTTGAGTGAAACCTTGAACACAACCCAATTTTTTTTTCAGGTTAAGATACTTTATTTCTCAAAAGAATTCAATTACATGAGAAATTGAAAACACGTTACAGTACGTGGTAAAAGACAGTTATTATAAGTTAATAATAATAATAAGTTAAACATAGTTTTAAACGTAAAACGTAAGTTGTTTAAAACAAAACACCCACAAAACATTTTTTTATGCATATTATGATGTGTTTGACGGTTCGGAGGATTCGTATTGTGTGATAAATAAATATTTTTATAATAAAAATGTCTTGAGGTTTTAATCTCTATTTATTCTTAATTCATAATACATTTTGTCATATTTCTGCTCGTGGTTGTACCTATTGTTGTGAGATTATATTATGCACATAAGTTTGATAATAGTGAACCGCATCCGATTTATAATCACTAAGCAATTTATGAATGACGGAGTTGTTACGCATATTTCTCGACGACGATGACGATGACGTAAATATAGGCAGATGTTTCGTATACAATGATTTTAGGAGAATATCTATTGCTTTTGATATTATAAGAGACTGTCCTCCGTTTAGTTTAAGGTTTTTTCAAATTTACCCTTCTTTAGTAATAATTTCTTTATCGTGGATGTGTTTACAAACACACATATTTAGATGCACAAATACCCAGAACCGGAACTAGTGTTTTGCAGTTCAGTAATCTTCTAATGTTTGTTTTTTCTAACAAAAACATCAGTTAGGATACACAAGCTCCCAATCTATAATATCAACCGCATGTAGCGATAGCATATCTGTAGTCAAGTTCAATGTCAGATATTTCCTAATCTGGCTTGTAAACAATTACAAACTTAATTCCTAGCACCAAGCATGTATTTCCTGACTGATAAGGCAGAGGCGTTATACGACCACATTTTGTCGATGCCCTTATTAAGTCCCATGCAATACCTAGCGGTCAAGGCTATTGCTACGTACCGGGCACGATTCTAAACTACGGGCTGCCACTGAGAACTTTCTAGCAGAAAAAACGAATAACACTTCGCCCCGGGGATGAAGACAGGACACTCACTGGCAACAGATAAAAGGACAATAAGTTTGTACTTCGTGGAGTTCCATAGGTCCTTGGGGCTTTTGTCAAAATTTCAACAGTCCAACGAGCGAAAGCCGCTGGAGCAGAAGTCTTTGATTACACACCTAACGGCAACTGTAGTGTGTGGCATGCCAGGTTGCCCTGAAGAAGACAGCTGATACAAACTGGATGCGAAAGGTAGATCCAGAACCGGTGCTTGTAGCGATGATGAAGTGATAGGGTTGATTTGAAACAGTTGATTGAGGCAATCGTAATTTATTTAGTTTAGTCACCTGTTTACCCTTTTATTACACTGACTCATATTTTTAAGAGAACAGAAATTGAAATCTGACTCACATCAAGTGATGATCCACAAAAGATATAACTGTCAAATAATAAGTTGGCGCTTTAAATTGGATAATTGTAACTATAGAATGGTCATGAGAACCAACTAGCTGACTTGAGGTCAGTGTGTACAGCGATGTAGATACGCGAAGTGTAGGAATACTGTTTGTTGTATACATATAATCAGGTCTGTCTTTATGATATTGGAATAATACAATACTGGTAAAATAATCTCAAAGTTAATCTAATTCCAATGTGTACAATAAAAATCTAATCCGCGCCCCTCAAAATAAACTAGTGGTAGTGGTAATAATAAGCTAGTGGCTTTCTGTCAATTTACATGAATTCATTTCTAGTCCATTAATTAATTATCTTATTTTAACTAGAACGGCTACAGGCCACTAACACTAATTAAACAAGTATTTAAGAAAATAAAAATCAAAAATGTTAACAACCAATTATACACCTCTCTCAAACAACGACAAATATTCCGGCAAAATCGATTATTAAGAATCGATCGGTATGTTTTAGCAAGCTTCAGATGATTTATTAACTAACACTCCTTTGAGTTTTAATAATTGTATTATCCAAATAGTTCAAGTTCGAACAAACTATATAACCGTTATTCTATAGGCATCGTTTCCTGACAGCGTTCAAATAAATTTAACATCCTATTTTTGGCATCGGCCCCCCGCTTGAGTCACCGTGCATCGTCCGCAACGCATCCACCGTGCACAGTTAATAAACTACTAATAACATGTAGCATAGTTCAAACTCTATTGTCGATTACGTTGCGTGAAATTCTCGATAAGAGAAAGAAATTTTGTATATATTTACATCTATTTGCATTGAATAGTTGATAATGAAATAGAGAGTAAAGTCGGAGCGCTCGCGATGTGTTAGCTTATTTACATGAGACAAAGGAACAAATGCAGGGGAAGAATTTAACAAAATTACTGTGCAGACAGCATCGTCGCGTCTGAAATTACCGCGAGAGTGAAGACCTAGCAAACCGGCATCCTGCTTTAATATAGATTCAAAAGAACAAACACTTAGCTATACTGGAGTGGGATCTCTCTCTATTCTCATAAATCATTGGATTGGAGTAGCATCGCCCGAAACAATAGTGTTAAATTATATACATAGGATAGGAAAGGTGGTTTATTAAGTGAGGTGTATTCTGGAAATTACAAATTAAATTTCGGTTGAATTATGATTTTCTATATTTAGGTACCTTGTACTTTGTATACCTAACCGACGCACTTAGTCAGCGTAAAAATAAACGAAGCTTGCGCAAACAATATTAGCTCTGATGACAGAATGATTTACCCAATTAAAGAAAACTAGGAGGTGATTAATTGGGAAACGCTTTAAGAAACATACATATACAATATATACGCCAGTGTGGTCCTTGACACGTCATTTAGACGTTCCTCATAAAATTTTCAAGAAAGCTTCGTTGTAAAATCTTCTTAGTCACACCTTGATTTTTTTTTTTTTTTTTTTTTAAAACGTTGCCCCACACTATTGCATTTATTATTAATATATATTATGTATAATTATACAAATAAGGCCCGTTTTAGCACGAAAATGTATAGAAATAAATACCTTGTATATGTACTTCCAACAGAGATTGAATGCAGTATAATTCTGAATGAATCTGAACGGTCAATAAAGCTGAATTGGAACCCTTCTTGAAGAAGTGGTTCGAAAGATATTCAGGCCTCGTTGGCACACTTTTGTCCGTCGTTATAATAAATGGTACAGAGAGAAAATACATGAGATTGTCTGGCGCACCCTGTCAAATATCAATATCAATGTTGCTGTGATGATTTCACAGCAACAGTTCATTGATATTACCTTCGCTGATTGATATTTCGACTATAACAAAGGGGGTCTCATGTTAATATGCCAACATGAATTATATTATAGAAAAAGCCAGGTTTAGGTCTTTTTGGGGCGTCATTTTTCTGTAGTTAGTAAACTATTAGACATAGTTTAGAAGACAGGTTCTACATGTATAATTACAAGAACAAATTAATGTTTATTTTAGTTCAATTGTGCCAACTATCTGACTTATGCGATCAAACGTCTTTCTGGCTTGCATACACAAAATTTTTTTGCAATTTTGTTGGCACAGAGAAAACCTCACGATACTCCATACTATAATAACATGTACTGTCAATTACACACAGGAATTCAGTGTCGACAAACACATGAAAACAGTTTATGAATTTTATTTGTGCAGTGGTCGAAGGCCGGTAGCCTATTCTCATTTTTACGACTAAACGCAAGGACGATGTTCACCGACAGAATAACAGAAGTTTAAATTTCTGTTATTGGTCGGAGTAATTGCTAAATATTGTTTGGCACAGTACTTATGCACCTTGCATTGTCAGCGACTCAAGTAATTCATTGTGGATATATACAAGTACTTAGGTCAATGTCCTCTGTTTAAGAACACTTTTATGAACGACGGAGAAAACTCTCACACTTTGGGAATTGTTTGATTAATTTTGTTTGCGACGGCCTAATTGTGTTTGCAGTTGTATTTTTGCCTTCAAAGGGTATAGAAGATCATTTTAATCATTTATTGGAGGTGGAAACTTTTCTTGCAAGAATTTAATTCTTATTTTGGCCTGCTGGTCTTCAACAGCATATATTGCGGAAAGAAAGCATTTTCAACTCAGTCTACCAGGAGGCGTATTATACTAGAAGACCGTCGTGAGTCAGACTCTGCTTTACGTAGTTTTGTTCAATTGTATGGAATTAATAATCAGTTTTTAACCTACCCAGGTTTTCTGTTCTCTATGACAAGCACACACGCACGCAAATCTTGCTAAACAGAAAAGTTTCCATACCATTTGATATTATAATGTCTATACTCCAGTATAGTATTATAATGAATTAATTCAAAATAATATATCCATATACGGCCTCTTGGGATACGTCGTTAGCATGACAAGCTCTATTTACTCTGTAACTGGATCATTAATAATGGTAAATTGTTTGTTGTGACATGTCATCTGTACTTATAGCAATTATGCAAGGATGAGCGAGTTATCATTAGAGTTGACTCAAAATAACTAGAACACCAGAAATATAGAAATAATAGTGTTATTTTTCGAAACTGCATTATGAATCTGATTCTACACACCGACCTTCGAAACAACTTGAAAACTTTTGCCGTTGAAACAATGCGTTCGTATTACAAAAGTTTATTATCTAAAGTATATAATCGATTAGCTAGGTTAATCGCCCCGGGCCATTCCGAGACTTTTGTACCACACAAACAGAGCCTGTGTGGTAGTATTAACAGTAACAGGTCATTTGATTGATCTGAAGCAGTTATGATTAAATAATCTTAAATATAATAGTCTGGTTGTTGTAAAATGACTTTTGGATAAAATCATGCGAAATATATATTCCTTTTCAGAAAACTCCGCTGTAAATCTTGCAAGCAGAGCGATAAATGGCAGCAGAACTAAACAGAAATAACAGCTATAAAGTCACAATAATTCATGACGACCTGGATCTCATTGATTTTAATCTCCATCTTGACGTCCCCAGGCTAACAATAATCAAAGTATCTAAGTCTCCATAATTTCTGTTATAAAGTACGTAACTGCTGTTAACCGGAAACAAAACATGTTAGGTTCGTATCGTATCGTGAATCATATTGAGTCACGTACATACATCAAATAATAAAAACTTGTGTGATACGTGCACAACCGCGGCGCATTGAAAAGATTCATCAATGAGAAAGAAACAAATAGATGCATGTAAGAATTCACATGATGGCTTGAAGTTTCTGCCAATTACTAAGGAGAAAGGTATGTCTGTCAAATTTTCCATTGTGCGTGTTAAAAATTAAAAACCACAAACATAAATGTTTGAAGTCAATGTACCGTGTGGGAGGATGACAAGACTTAGTCGTTAAGACCCACACTAAAAATAATATGGGTACAGATAATTTGGGAGTACATGCACCTTATGATGAGTAATGAATTAACGATTATTAGATAGCCTCGACACTTAGGCTTCTAAACCCCTTAACCTTAAGAATAGATAACGTTAGGTAGTGACTAGAATATATATATGTGGGATTGGGTGCATATTGAACAGATTGATTAAGAAAAATTAACGGGAGGTGGGGAGAGAGAGCGGGAAGACGAATTGCGGTTCCATAGCGAGGATATTGCTCGCTAAGATGTTTATGCTGAGAATGTAGTATTTCGTCCAAGTAAAATCTGCATTTTTTTGTCCAAGAATTTCTTTTTCTTTTCTAGTGCTAACCCCAAAATCTCGGATGAGTACTCGCTAATTAGAAAGGACGACTCGTCGTTTCTTCGTTATTATTGTATTTGGTCCGAGTCTAAAATGCTTATTATACCATATCTTATTTGGTAATCGATTGGTCTACCTCTGAAAAAACCGTAAGTGAGACAGACTGATTTGTTTTCATTATTCTGTATGGCAAGACATCATGAGTGTAATAAGTAGAGTATTAAATAAAACGTACCACTTTATAGTTTTTTATGCTCGGCAAAAACCTCTTCTGTTCGACCTCCTTCTTCTGGAACACCTCATTAATGATGTTGCCGATAGCTTGGGCGCCATATTGCATCAGCGCCTGGCCTCCTTGATTGAGTAGCTGCTTTCCCGCGCCTTGCAGCATGGCGCCAAAATCCATGCCGCCATTTTGACCCGCCATGGCGCGGTCTCACTCACTCACTAACTACTGTCTATTTATTTTTATTATGTCACTTTGCTAGGACATTTTGGGGTTGGCTGGTGGGTAAATTGTTTATGTAGGGATTATTTTATAGTACTATGTGTGTTTAAAAGTTCGAAAAAATATGAATATAAAATAGAAAACTGGAAGAGCGAGAACTTAGCTACATACAATAATAACTTGAGAATCATGTCTAAGAACAAAAAAATGTGATTGCATATTAATTACATACTATTATATATATATATAATCGTTTAGTATGAATACTAGAATACTCTATCTATTTATCTAACCTACATTAATGGGTAAGCAAAAATTTTGTTTAGGACATGATCAAAAGTAAATGTTACTTCAGTATTTCATACTACTATTTGCTTTTTTTGTTTATTTTATTACCCACCTATTTATTGTTTTGTACGCTAGTTCT
This sequence comes from Shargacucullia verbasci, assembly GCA_947562105.1. NCBI lineage: Eukaryota > Metazoa > Arthropoda > Insecta > Lepidoptera > Noctuidae > Shargacucullia > Shargacucullia verbasci. Next base: position 5,840,414 of record OX387306.1, read on the forward strand.
GTTGCAATAAACACTATATTCTTTGTTTCTTTCTTATATTTTTGCTTAAATTAATTTTTTATTTCAAATTAATTTTCTACTGTAAATTATATTGAAAACAATGCAAATGAAACTGCATACCTAACACACATATAATTTTCCTCTTTAAACCAACTAGACTTATTTACTCTAATTAGGTAGTTATTTCAATCCATTTAGAATATCATTACTAATGAAAACAAAAACAAATGAAAATTTCCACAACACAACTACAAATTCCAAAATTAAAAATCAAAGGCACTGGACACACTCATTCATGCTAGTGTGAATACAACACTAAGTAGGAAACTATATGGAGGCCATAGACATGACAATGTTCTGTAGTGATGTCATCTGTAATGCCACAGAGGCGTGCTAATTAAACTACCAAGTTTTTTTTTTCATAATTGACCATTCATCATACCAGCCTCCCCATTGATTACTCAAATAAGCATTTTAACAAAATACTGGCATAATCCATCCTTAATGGAAGGTTTAACTGAGTATAGAAAAGAATTTGGAACCAGCCTATGTAGCATGAAATTTATCTCAAATCGTTCACTAGTAGGAACAGGTAGCGTTATCTCTATTGAAACCAAATGGAATGATATATATTAACTTTTTATAAAAGCAAATTAAGAAGACAAAGTTTCTGTCTTAGTGTAGAGAATGTCTAATATAGTATTATTTATATCATTAGCTACTAAGGGCCACACTGTACAAATCAAATAACAGATTAAGCTACAAACAACTGTCATTAGTTTTTATATTGCTAAACAGCTGTTGTTTTCACTATAATGTCTCTGATTATGTGAGTGAATAACATTGGTAGATTTAATAATAAATACCGAACATGCCTGTGATATGTGTCAAATATAAATCATTTGCTTCAAAATTTGAATACAATAATCTATTATTTTCAATAGATTGACTACCGGTTTAAAAACAGATTCATCATGATTATTATTCTTGCAGTGACTAATTTGATATTAATTTTCCTTCAGTCAAAATAAATACTAATAATATATACAAAATAATCGGAATGTAGCAATATTAGTGATTATTGAAACCTATAATACATTTCCAACTTCGAAGATAAAAAATGTACATTCTTTTAGATAAACCGGCTTTAAAAATACTTAGCTATGTGGACCCGACGCGTATAATTTATGTAGGTCACTAGTGCACTTTCAAACTGCCAAAAAACTATGAAATTCCCAATTTCGGCTTACAAATCGTATTTTTTGGAGTGTTTACAGTGAACTCAGCACATTTTATTTCATTAAAATAGATGAGGTCATCGTTACAAGTCGTAGTTCACTGAAAACTAAGAAATCTGCTATGGAATGATCTACCCATCCGAATCCTATCAAATATCACGCAAAAACCTTTCTTAAAGTACACTTTAATGCCGAACTTTTAAACACACAACACAATAATATATTCTCCTAAATATTGCACATGATTTCGTCTTGATTTTTCAATCAAATTATGTAAAAATAAGTTTTTAAATCAGAGAACAACCGTACCCAAAACTGTCTCACGGAAACTGACAGATATTTAACCGACCAAATTCAAGAGCTTTAGCCTACGCAAAAGATGCGGTAGAGTCGTGACTTATTAAACTTGGTCGTATAATCCCTAAGATTGTTGCCAGCGCAGAGAATGACGTAAGCCACTAAAATGAGGATTGATGTCTGCCGGTACCTACTGTTTACGTTTGGGGTTTCATTAACCGGAAGTAGTTAAAATAAGAAAATAATGGGTAAATATCATGATAAATTACAGACAAAGATCAAGATAATCTTTGGATATTATAAAATTGTCACACCGGCGAAATTGACAACCGAAAAAAAATTGAAAAGTTTTCAATTTTACAAATAAGATTATAACGTGTAATTTAATTTTACGCAAGTGCTGATTAAAATATAATGTTCACACATAGTGAATGGATGGTTTATACTGTCTGAGTTCGTACACTTGCATAAACTTCCTGTTCATGCTCATATTACCTATTGATATTAGAATATCTACGAGACACCTACTTATTTAATTTGCATGCATTATTGTTAATTAAGAAATTAGTCTTCATTCCCGAGTAGATGCGTGTTTTACGAAGTCAATTTAAACTTTTAAAGTAATAAAAAGACCGTAACGCAGGCAGACGTTTTATAGTGTCTAAGTGTTAAATAAATATCTAATTATTTTCTCTTCAATCGAGATTAGAAGACGAAACTTTTAGGTACCTACTTATTTTGTTTTCATTTTACGAACTACTTATTACTAACATAAGCTATTTTTATCCGACTTCACAAAAAGGAGGAGGTTCTTAATTCGGTCGAATTTTTGTTATAAGTCTAAATATTTCGTTGGTTGACAAAGTATCTGTTAAACTAGAGTTAGACTATATAATCTAATCTAATAAAATAATACTGCGTTGTTGGGTGGTACCTACTGTTGGTACCTACGACCTTTCGTCCATGTTTTATATATAAATAAGTACGTATTAACCGACATGAAAAACACATTTAGATTTTCGCACAATGTTAGATCGTTTGTTGGTATCGTGTGTAATATAAAGTGAATATACATTATCTTATAAGCATGTTTTTGTTTCTTAATTCTACAATAATATTGATTTCCGAGCGACGAGTTAGATATTGGGTTTTTCTATTTGGAAATTCTAACTATCCAGCAGCTCGGAGTTTAAAACTGAGTTGGGAATAGTTTTTTTTGAGGAGGGCATGGGCTTCAAAATTTTATCTAGTAGAGTTTCGCCTCCTATCTCTTGAGTCTATTGTATCCCATTAGTAAATTATGGAGTGCAAGTGAAGCGACACGTCTGCCTGTCCCTTTAAATAGCTTGATGTTTATGTTATAAGAATCCTGCAATTTTAAGTTTATATTTTTATAGGTATTTTATATGGACATAAGTACCTACTACCTAATTGCCTTGACAGACAAGTTTCCGATTATGGCAGGAAATTACGGTCGAAAATGTCCGAAAATATTGCGTAGTGTGTAGCGCTAAATGATGATAATCTTTGACTACCAGTTTTTAAGGCAAAGACAAGGTCATTGTTACAAAAATATATAGTATTGTGAACTTCTCTAGGTCTCTCGTACGAATTGCTTTGATTAGACGACGAATGGCTTGTGGTTGTGATCTAATAGTAATATAGAGTTGATTTTACCACTATTGAGCTCAAGCTTCTTTGAAGAATGGGAATGGTGTACCATTCTGGCCTGGTGTGAGTTGGCGGACCACGCACATCATTGAGAACTTTTTGGAGTATAGTTTTCCAAGAATAAGTATACATATTTTTGATGCTGACTGGATATACGTCTAGGACTAAGAAAGGCACCCGACTACGTCAAGATGATCTAGTTCATGAGAATTTTGTCGTGTGAAAATTTTGTATCTTTGTACATATCTATGGAGGGACGAGGTGGTGTTCCTGCATTGAAAAGGGAGGATCGTCCGACCAGGCAAGGTGGTTAGCCTGGCGGGCCGAAGTCCAGAGCGAGTAATCTCAGGTGTGCAGGTTTCGCAAACCCCCTGCATTGAAGGCAAGCGTTCAACCGCTAGGCTGCACGTCTCATTTTACACGATGAATTATCTTGAACGCTTACTAAACTTGGCACCACACCAGACTCCAGACTCCATGGATTTTCCTATTACGAGCACAAGGCCAGTTTAACCTAATTAATCCTATACATGACAATGTCAAGAGCCAATTGTTGTCATTGACGTGATCACCCATTAAATGATTGCGAGTTGCGATCAATAAAGACTGATGTTGAGGCTACAGAGTCAGAAATTGTGCGCCAACCTTGAACTGTGATGACGAAGTTTTTGAATTAATTATGACGTATGTTGATAAGACGTGGTCCATAAACCACTGTTTGTATGGGTTGCAGCCCAGGCGGTGACCACCAGATTTCAAGACGGCCTTACAAGGAGAGGTGGGTTAGGTACAATTTCCCAATAACACTTTTCTTATTTTCTTCACTTTTCTGTAACACTATTTTGGATTTCGGTATTTTCATTCATATTTAATATGGCATTAAGTTATGTTACATTTGGAGAGGACAAATCTACATTACACACTTTTAAATGTTGTGTAGGTACATGGAAGGGGAGAATAATATAAATGAGACAATATCTATGTAACGTGGTTCATGGACAATTCTTATGTTTAGGTACTTGCTGTGTTATGTCAGAGTTCGGTTCCTTAAACTTATGTGGGCACATAGCTAATGTTTAGAAATATAAAAAAACGGGTTTGGACTGATTTTGAAATAAATTTCTGTATTAGACCTTACTTGGTTTTCTTATTGACAAGATAGGTATGGGTAGTTTTTAGTTTTATACGAAAAGACTGCCGCTTTGCCTCGTTCACCTATCCCTCAATAAAATGACTAATTTAATATATAAAATATAATACCGTAAAGTTTTTCTGAGGAAAAGTTAGAATCTCAAAAACCTCAAATGTTTTCCATAGTTTTTAGTCATGAAAATGTGCCGAACTACCGCGGTTTGCCACGTGAGGCAGCAACGAATATAAAACAGAGTTAAAAATAAATTCCCTTTTAATTTTGCCAGTCGCAATGTGTGACGTAGAAGACCCTACGCGTTTGAATGTAGTGGGATTTCAGTATCCTTTACTGTTCACATTGTCTCATAGTGGACTGCGACCAAAAATGCTCCTTTTATTGTACTCAGCTAAACATTTATATGAAGCTTATACAACCTTTTTTAGATCTAGACCTATGGCGCTAGCGTTTCTTACTAAATGCCTCTGAGTAGCGCCAGCATATTTTGAGATTATTATACCATAGATTTTAGCATAAACGAAATCTTAAGTTTATGATTAATAGTATTAAATAATTTCGAGATCTGTCGTTACATCGTGTGTTGGAGCAACTCTATGCAAGCTTTCCTCATCCAGTCTACTTATAGTTGTGTAAGGCCGTAGATATTGCTGCTATATATAGATATTTTTACGTTACTGTAACCTCATTAGTCTATAAAAGTGAAAAACTATTGCGATTCGAATTTTTGGCTAAGATTATACGAGGATCGCCTCACGCCTGTATTTCCCGAAGGATTAGGCGGTACTGATGTACACCCACATTACGCCGATGTCGTTAATCGAGTCTAATCTAATCATTGGAATGGCAAAAGGAAAAAATCGTTGGCCATAATCAAAGTAAGTACTCTACTGTTAACGAAATATGCTTGCATTCATGTGTCCCTGACACAAAAAGCTTACGATAAGTTATATAAATAACTTAATGTTCACTTGTCTTATCATAACTTGTTTTACTGCTGCAAGCTGGTATCAGATTTTATTTTTGTTTGATGAAAAAAAAATAAAAAAAATGGCTGCGATGCGGACGAGTATTTTGATGCGTAATGATTTATAATTTTTATTACTTTTCTAATCAGTTTAGTGAGTAAATATAGTGTATATTACTTATAATAAATAGTTAATGTTATCTTTTAAATTTTATAAAAATAAATAAACTTAGTTTCTTTGTTAATTTACTTTATTTAATTCGAATTATATGTATGTTGTGTATTTTTTACATTAGTATGTTACGGGCATTAAATGCATTATTTCTTTTTACTTTGAATTCATGAAACCTGATATCATGTACGTGTAAACTTTAACATACACATAAATAAAGATATAATGTACGTTAAAAATTATGTTTTCTTAAAATCAGTTTACTGACTGTTAACCTCGTAGGTAACTGAACGGCCTTTAAGCTCATGAGAGATACGAGAAACATGGACAGTAAGTCCATTTAAATAACAACCTGTAAAAATGATATCAATGAAAAATTTAAAAAGAACAGCCTTTCTTAATAAGTACCTACAAAAAAGTTTCACTTACATTTTAAATATTAGGGAAGCCCCTAGTAAGTTACCTAAATAAGACATGGACAGTTTTGAACGTTCCCTGTAGTTCGGTAAACTCAGGCGACACGGCTAAAGACAGCACTATGCGTGATGAATTTGGACGAATTAAGGTTTGATCATAGACTTAGAATTTAGATACAGCATACTATTGGATAATTATTTATGGTTCCTAATACGAACTATAGTAAAGCACAAAATATTTCGTGGTACTAGCGATGTTTAAGAAATCTAGAATGAACGAACTTATACATTGTGTAGAGAACTTGTTATGGGGTTAACGACCTCGCGCTATATTCGCACAGGTCCTTGTGACAGGCTGAAAGGCAAGACGCCATAGAGGGTTAATTTATTTAAAAAAAATATTTCCCGATCACTTTGGAAAACATAACAGTGGCGATTCGCTTACGGTGAATGACAATGACCCTGATTTTGTTGTACATCGCAATATATTGTGTTAGGTATTAATTTACATAACATAACATAGTATCATATGTTTTTTTTTTTTTTTTTTGCTTTTTTTTTATAGAAAACGTTGCCCCACACTTGGATTTCTCCTGTATCGTGGGTACAGTTTACAAACATACATGTCACATGCACACACAACCAGACCCGAAACAACTATCTGCAGATCATACAAATATTTGTTCCGTGCGGGGATCGAACCCGCGACACGTAGCGCAGAAAGCTAATCGCTTAGCCACTGCGCCAACCGTGTCGTCGAAATATGTGCATTCAACGGAGGATTAGGTGTACTATTCTACACCGACATTTTGTCGATGCCGTTATTGGGTCCCCTGAAATAGGGAGCGAACCTATTGTCATCTACCAGGCACAGTTCCAGACTCCGTGCTGCTACCAAGAATTTCTATACAGAAAAAAATAACACTATGCCCGATCCGGGAATCGAACTTAGGACTTCACGCTCAGCAGTCGCACTTGAGACCAACGAGGTAGTCATAGGTATATTATTTTAATCACATTATATCTGTTTTTTAAAGACAGATAATATTCACATAGAGCTTTCAAATCAGACTTACATGACCTTCCTTCATGGGAAAACAAACGACGGCGACTAAACTCACTAAATATCTTCCATCCTTTTTACGTTTGTTTGTTGGAAAGAGATATAGTGAGACTAAGATATTAGTTTAGATAGTAAACAATGGAATCAGTAGCAAAGTTAACTTTTGTTCATTGAAATTAGTACCTCAATTGTGTACGTTGTGGTTCATTGTGCATTTTGTGCGATGATGATTCCACTTGCTTCGCAAGGAACAGTATATTTTTGACTAGCCAGTCAGACTGACATCGGGGAATTGGTTTAACCGAACGAAAATTCCCAAGCTACCAAAAAATTCGAGTGATATCATGTGACTAACCATGCGTGGGGAGCTCGTTGGCATGAAATTGGGGCCAGGCCCCTGTGACACGTTGACAGGTAAGATGCAATGGAGGCATAGTACCAAAAACAATAGAATTTAAGATCTTCGCCAAATGCTATGGTAAAGTTGACAAACTTCTTTTTAGTAAGTCCTTCAGTTGAGGAAATTTAAGTTTTATTTAAGGAAATGTATACTGCTGAGCGTGAGGTCTTGCGTTCTATTTGAAAACTGTTACTGGGTTTTTCTGTATAGAAATTCTGAGTAGCAGCACGGAGTTTGGAACTGTACCAGCTCGATGGCAATAAGGTGGTCCCTATTAGATGGAACTTAATAACAACATCCCCGAAATGTGTGAACACAATAGTAAACTTCTACCTAAGCCTTCGAGGATACAGGCGTGATGTTATTATTTTTAGATCGAACCATGGAGAGATTGGATTAGCCAGACGAAAATTCCCAAGCTACCGAAATAAAAAAACGAGTAATATTGACGTGACTAACTATGCGTGGGTCTTTTAATGCTTTTTATCAAGTTTCTCCTTTTCGGCACTTAATTATCTACGTCACACTATGACTCAGAATGTTTATAGTACATAGAAACCCGCATACAATTAGTCATTGGTAGTAATTTGTGAGTAAAGAACTTAGTGTAGTTTGCACATGATATCAGAGTGAGGATAGTCGATTATGAGACTAATGAGTAATTAGGTTTGTTTCTTCCGGTAAGTTCGAGATGTATTCAACCATTTCCATTCTTATTCTTAGCATTTTTTTGGTTTTACGTGGTGAGAATCTTCTTGGACTACCCTTCGTTTAATCAAGATAAGTTTTATAACTCAACTAGGCCTTTGCACGCACTTTTAAAAGTCTAGACTCTAGGCGCACGGTTCCATAAAAGGGTAGGTTCTATGGAGAAGAGACCGGCAAGAAACTCCATGGATACTCTTTTCAGGAAATAAAAAGTTAATTTACAATTAATAATAATAAACGGTTAGATTTTTACCGGCTAAACTCAGCTGGGTGGTCCACTTGTTGTATATTTGTTATAATATTTGCAAAACATATTTTAATTAATAATTATAGTTTCGTATTTAAGTATGTTTAGACCATTAGTTCCCAAAGTGGTCCAGGTGGACCCCCAGGTGTCCACGCGAGACTCGACGGGGGTCTACGTTGGCGTTACAAAAAATGGGGGTTTACAATTCAATTTACAATATGGTAGAAATGTAGCTGCAGGGGGTCCACCGGAACCAGCTAAATTTTGAAAGTGGTCTATGAGAAAAAATAAATGGATTTAGACACACACACTATAAAACTGATTTACATCCATAACACCTCACAACCTTAAATACAGTTGTATACCAGCGTCAGGCACCAGTATGTTTCTGAAATGGGGCCTATTCGCGCAGCTGTTGAGGCACACACTGCCGCTTTAGAACTGAGTAAGTATTATTATCATTACTCTTTTGTTTGTTTATTTTTTGTTTTTATAAAATTATTGTGTGCTTGTGCCAATAAACGTATTTTCTTTCTTTCACTTCGGCTGATGGTTTTACCCTAACATAGGGTTCACGGGTTTGTTATATACCCGGTAACGTTGCTAAGGGGTTGGAAGGGCTGTTGAAAGCAACGGGTTGAAAGCTGTGCTGGTGAGAAATTAGGCTCCTGCCAATCATCTTTCCTTAACCTATGTTTTTCTACAAAAGTAAAGTTAGGAAAAGCAGCGGAGAATTTGACAAAAAACGTAACGAGGGCTATATAAGAACCTTAATACATAGAAATAAAAAAAAATGACTGGAACAAAGTATTACTTACGTCAGGATCCACAAGATGATGCTTGAAAATAAAATACCAATGTTATCATCTTAACAAAAGGTGTTTTCATATCAGATGGTTCCGACACTGACACCGATAATGATGTCGGTAGATAGTAATTTAATATATTAATGGGTTTAGGAGCCTATCCCCAGCAGCGGGCGAAGTAGGGTTGTGGAAGATGAAGGATGTGTTTGAATTGTAATTCAAACATTTAATAATCACCCTTTTCATATTGTCATTACAGATAATTTCAGTGGTTTTTGTCTGAGTCCTTTTTTAGAAGGTAAGTAATCAAAATGCTTTTAAAATTAACCTGTTCTTGCAGTCATAAATGTCAAGGGAAGGACCACGACTGTAATGACCATATGATTGGATACAGAGGATTTGGATTCAACGGGTCAAGATAATAAGACGCTTTTAGTGTAGGCAATGCTTCCACAATTATTAGAAAATATCACAACTGTCGTGTCTTGTGTTTTCTGCTTTATGAATTTCCCTTGAGATTTGAATGTTCATTGTATAGGTATTATGTTTCTTGCCAGTTAATACCACGTATAATGACTTAAAGGAATGCGTCATACCAAACCAAACACATGTGGTCAAAGTTTTTAAAACAAAATGAGTTTACATTATGTGTTGACATGAAAAAGTTAATATCTTGCCAAGAGGAAGGCTAATAAACATTTGAGAGATAATTCGCTATTTCCATGTTTCTATAGATAAAAAGCTATCGTAAATATTTCTTTTGCTCAATAACGTAGTTAAATATCTACCTATTTATATAGTTTACAGCATCGTTAAGATGCCAAGAGCGATAAAACAGATGAAAAGACTTACCACTGCGTTTACATTCACAGATGCGCACGCTTCTTCTATAACTTCCTCGACGGCTCCGCTTTCATACTCCTCAGCAGGAAGAGCAGGATACAGCTTCATGTTCGTGCTAAACATAGTGTCATCTTCAGAAGGAAGCTTCGGGTATAAGCTTCCATTCTCAAGCAGAGGTTCAGATCCTTCCCCGCGTTCTCCTTTCAAGAATCCTCTGACGGCAGCAGAGGCATTGTTAGACCGGTGCCAACCCCAGCCATTGGCCTTGAAATTCTTCGGGTAGTAATTAAACATTGTTAACACTTCACTACTCAACACACCGTATGGTTCCCACTTCTCACGCACAGGGTTAATGAACAGGATGTTCTGAAAATACAACGTCTTCACTTCTCAGCGGTTGAGCGACGAATGAAGCAAGTAGATTCGTGAGTTTGTTTATGATATCCAAATCTGAAACAAAGATACTTTTCCTGTTAGTGATTGTGTATCACTCACGTGCCAATTTCTAGGTTTACAATGAAATTTTGGAATTCTTAAAAACTGTGTGATATGACTTTGTGTAAATTCCCTAAAAATTTTACGTGTATATGAATGCGATTGGAAAGATCCATTTCCAATAGTAATAGTAGTAGTTTGCAAATATTGCTATTATAGACTGATAATGATACTAGCAGGCACATCCATAGAAATATTATAAACAGTATAGACCCATGAGGAAATATAAAAAACTGGGCCAAACATCCTTCTTCTGATGGGTATCCCGTATCGTGAACAGAAAAACGTCTTGTGAACTGTAAGTTAGTAAAGCGTGGGGAAATCCTAAAATGTTTTTCACTAATCGGTGTTTCACTTCACTTGTTTAATGTACCAGCAGATATAACTTTACAAAACTTGTCGGGGTATCAAGTGATACTAGGCTATTTTTTCTTCATTTATAATATATCCTTCTTTTGTTCTTTCCATCACACCAGAATGGTCACCAGTAACCTGTAACGCATAGGTTTTCCCCAGGTTTTCTTTTGGGACAGGCGAATTGTTAGACGTTTTGCCCTACCTTTAATTATTTAAACATCGAAAACAAACAGAACTACACTTTAATTTATTTCAGGAGTGACCGAGGATGGGTGTGTTCAAAATTAGGCCGCTCCCTTTGCGACATGGCGTCATCGCGACCTCCTTGCTCCAGGGTACGTTCACTTTAATTACGGGATTAAAACATTGGTGTAATGTTTATGGCTGTTTGGGGAACGAGTTTGCGTTTATTGGATATTAGCTATGTCCACGAACTTACGTGTTAGATTTTTGAGCACAGTACAGTGAATCCATTTTCACTCAGTTTCATTCGTCAAACGATCCAAAGTAAACATAATAGTTTAGTATTAGAAATTATAATAAAAAAAACAAAGTAAACATAATAGGTATTAGAAAATATAATAATGTTTGAGGGCGCCGCTGCCGGAGCACCCGTTCTTATGGCATCGACCTTGTCCATATAATTATTTTAATTGTCTTTCATCAACGTAAATTATTATTCTTCTTACTATTAGAGTTTAGTTACACAAGTGCTGTTTTACCCGAAAAAAAAAAAACTATTAATCTATGAGAAATATTTAGCCATTGGAATAAAATTGTGTGCTATAGACGATATCATCAATCATCATCGGCTAGTTAGACCTAATATCGTCATATACTACCTCAGATGACGTTTAATACGACATGAAGACAGTGACACGTAACTGCATGATTGTGCGAAATTGACCCAGAAACGCTATGTCTTGGACAAAACGATTACTCATTCGACTTGCCTAATGGTTCCGGTTTATTTGTGACGTTAGCCTAACTTCCGCGGCAAAACCTGCAGACAAATGTATTGCATAATCTATAATCGCCAGAGTCCCACATAGAATTTTCTAGCTTTTTAATTCTTTAGCGACTGTAGATTTCAACATTGAAGGGACACAGATGTAGTTACTATTCGGCACGCATCTTTAATTTCATTACGCATTACAGAACTATATAGGTACGTTACAAATAGTTGCTATGACGATGAAGTAGGTAGAGCTTGTAGAAAACAGTTTGTAAGTTTAAGGTTAAAACTTGACCAGGTCGCTTGGTTTTATTGATGTAGGTACCCTTGAACAGCAACTAGACCACATTATTTATCTTTTTTTTCTCAAGTTTCAATACCGCAACAAGGAACTAACGAAGCAAAGAACACTACCACCTGTTGCAGGACGCAGTTACGTTCATTCCGCCACCGCGTGCCGCCTTGGATGACTGTTATAAAGCGTATAATTCCATAAGGCGTATAACAGCATTATAATATAATCTCAGACACCCAGATGTGTCCTGCATTACAATCTGTATACGTCATCATTCTGATTCACACGAATGACGTAGTGATTAGTATGAATACTATCGACCGTGCCTACTGTGATTGTTTTGTTTGAAATATCTATGCATACTGACCCATGAGTCCCTTGACCCATCTACATCATCAGATTAGCTTCATTCTTATGCTTGGCCATTGTAATAGTGATTAATTATTGGAATTGGCACTAAAAGAGTAACCATATAGTGTCTTGGCCATTCTTCAGGAAATCAACACTTTGGAAAGAGGCAGCAGAGTCTGACTATTCGTAAGTGCCTGAAAATTGATCTTTACCGGTCTAAAACTAAACTCAGGGAGTGACGTAAAATTCGGATTAGTGACATGTACAGTCAAACAAAGAGATGAAACCAGGGTCACCAACTGGTTGCAAGGATTCGGCGCAGTAATGCTTTCATGAATTTTAGCGGTCAATCTGCATCCGCTCAAATGCTACTTTTATTCGTCCTTTGGTGGGTCCATAATTAGAGTATATAAATAATGAAAAAGTTTAACTCGTATTCCAGTCAAAAATATACTTCCACGAGACACAATCGAAGTTGTATTGTGTCTACAAGTCTATAATTGCGAAATTCCAGTTATTTCATAAGAGGAAAAGTTTTCCAGATATTCTTCTTAATTGGCTGAAATTTACCCCTTGACGTGTAATACAAAAATAGCAATTGTTACATTAATTAAAATATTATTTTATATATTCATGACAAGTGCGTGTCACACTTAGCACATGACCTATTATTGATGGGTAGGTATGTAGATATTTTTACAATCCTTTTCCTTTACAGTTTGCTTTACGATTTGCTCGTGTCTTCGCTTAATGACTAAGTGGATTTGCGCCACAAAAATCTGAAGTTAGAGGTAGGCACCAAGTGGGACAAACGAACAGCATCTAATGGTGCAAGGTATACTTGGTGTGGGAAAGAGTATTGTATAGACGACCAAGAACCGGAAAATGAAGCGTGAAACGACTTCTTAATTTATAATACGACCTGGTAAAAATCGAGGGGATGGACCGTTTGATGTATTGGAAATATGGATCTTTTTTGAGATAATTACCGTCGCCCAGCGTCTATAAATATCCGCAATCTATTAATAAAGATGTATTGCCGGTCTAAGGGTAAAGTTAAAATGCTTTATATTCAGGTATACTGGCTGTTCCTACTCTTCACTTGGACCACAATTACGCTTACACATAGTTGATATGACGGGTGAAAGTTACGTAGAGAGGACTGTGTAGTATCTCCCCAGTTAGTATCAATAAGTTGTTATGTAGGATTGTAGTGGCCCCCAGTCCAGCTCGTGACATGGACTATTAAGAATGGGTATATGAGGAAAATTCTGATTCTAGGAATCGGCGGACGTGACATGACTTTCAACCTTGGTGACTGGTTAATCATTCCACTAAGGTATGACAAATTTCCATGTGAGAGTTTATGGCCACACGATAGAAGAAAACTGTCCGAAAAGAGGTCAATAAATATGAATATGTTGAACCGATTCCTGGATTCTAATCCAGATTGTAATGATTTCTAATTGTGATGTATTTGCGAGTGATAGGAGAATATTTTTTGCAGAATGTATGAGGTTCTGCGAGTGAGAATTATGATTGAAATTTTCATATAATTTACTGTTTATTTGTACATTTTTTAATTTCTTGTAAAAGTGAATAGTGTAAGTGGTATGTGTACCGTACTATTAACATAAATAAATAAAATAAAAAAAGTGTAAGTAAGATACACATTGAAAATAATATTATGTACTTGTTCATAAGAATTCTACTGACTTCATTGTTTATTTATTTGTGCAGATGAAGCCGTATACATACTGGCATCGTATATAAATATATTCACGTGTGCGAACATGTTTCGTTTGTTTAATATATAATTATGTAGTCCGTTTCAGTAACTCTCATTTATTATTTCTGTGTTTATTTAAAACTATCTCTGTGTTAACGTAGCATGACGTCTTTATTTCCCGATGGGTAAGGCAGAGGTGCAGGTTGTGTTAACTCATATTTCGCGGATGCCATTTCTCCCATAGAAATGGCATCCGCGAAATACTTATTGAACGAAATACTTACTGCCCCTATTGGAGGCGCCATCTTTCTCTGTATTTCTTTGAAATTGGTACTTATTTAAAGATTCCTATCAATTTTAAATTGCCGCGGCGGTGGCTGTTTTGTGACGACTTCTCGGGCAGTTCTATTGAGTTGCACTTGTTTATGAATTATAACTTGATAAGGTGTCATGAGCAAAGTGGACACCTGAGAGGGTTCCAAAAATATTATTGAGAGTGTATGCATCTTTTAGTTTTTCTTTTAAATAAACCCTTGATCCTCAATCACTCGATCGATGTCCGCACGTAACAAAAAATTGTATGATTTACAGATGTTTATTTCGGTTCTGGTTGTGTGACATGTATGTTTGTAAACTGTACCCACGATACAGGAGAAATCATAGTGGGGGGCAACGTTTTTTAAAAAGAACCTACCCAGATATTCCGTACGAAGATCTAACCCGCGACAAGTAGCGCAAAAAGCGAGTCGCTAGGTCATTGTAACAATCTCGCTGTTAGACTTTGTGTAGTCCCTTACCCAAACCACACCGCCAGCCTGTTGGATAAGGCCTAAACCCTTGATGTGAAAAGACTGGAGATACCCATATGGATACAGTCTATATATATTTTTTGACAGTACTAAGTGTAATTTAGGATTATGTTTAACATTACCTATTTACAAGATAGATTAGATAAATTCGCGTCAAGACAAGCCTATAATCGATAAGGAAGCGAAAGCGTGCTTGTAAATACTAAGGCACACTACAAAAAATTCAACGTCCAGTTTTAGCTAGTTTTAGGTAATGCGGAATGACCATTTTTTGTAAATTAATCTATCTAGAAACATAATCGCGCAAAGTAACACGCTCCCGATAAAAAATCATATTACGCTTAAGCGTTAGTTGCGTGATTAGGTATGTTTCCCATGGCGAATTATTGAGTTTAAAAAAATATAATATACACATAACATAGCATCACGCCTGTATTCCCCGAAGGGTTAGGCAGAGGTGTACTATTGTACACCCATATTCCGCCGATGCCGTTATTAAGTCCCATGTAATAGGGGGCGAGCCTATTGCCATTTACCGGGCACAGTTCTAGACACCGTGCTGCTACTGAGAATTTCCATACAAAAAAACCCAATAACACTTTGCCCGACCTGGAAATCGAACCCAGGACCTCACGCTCAGCAGTCTTGCGACCACTAGACCAATGAGGCAGTCAGTAAAAAAAATATCTGTTATATGTATAGGTATATGTCCAGAAACGAAACTGATACGAAATAGGTACATAGGTGTCCAATTTAGTGCATTCAATGATAACACTTTATTGACCGAGATAAAGTTAGTATGCACAATGAAATTAATTTGAGAAATTGCTAGGTTGTCAAATTAGTCATTATGGTTTGGCCTACCTATTTTCAGTTCTATTAAATTATATTTAATTTTGCATTTTGGCGATCGACGTCGGTTGATTCGTCTTTTGTTTATAGATTTTAATAGTTATCCTATTTTCCTTGTATGTTCATATTTATTTATATATGTATGCAATAATGCAAGTTAACTAATTTAGTACTTTCAACAAGTTAAAGTTTGTTGTCGTCACGTGCAACTTGCAAGACATTCACTTGTTTATTTCAGGGACGTAAAACAAAAACAGATGTGCTAAGTAAATACTATTAAACATAATGCTGTACTTGTTTAGGTCTATCTTTATTTAACTTTTTGACAGTAAGGTTCCAGTTTGTGAAAAGATTTTATATAACTCACTATATAAAATAATTAGCGTAACAATGAGTAACTCTACAAAAATTCGCAAAATAAACTTACCACCACTATCTCCGGCCACTAGTGAACGATTTCCTTGAATGAATCAGATTTTGGACCGAGTGATCTCTGATGTGAACATTCATTCATGAATGCTATTATAGATTCGTTCAAAAATTTCTTTTTTGTATCAAACAGCTAAAATAAAGATTAAATAAAAGTAATGTAAATATTTGAATGAAATAAATTTTAATCAATAGCAGAAGTAAGGTAACAAACTAAAATAAAAGATGAGATTGAAAAAATAAGCATGAATAAATAACTATGTCATTATTAGTTTCGAAACGAACCTAAAGCTGTCAAACAAAGTTAGCTGTGAACTGTCAATACTGTCATTGTCAAATCTCACATTGTGGTGATCGTTCGATGCACGTGTTTTTATTATTGTTGAGAATTACTGTAAATTAAAATGAAAGTACTATCAGAAGAACGGACGCGAATTTTATTCGAGAAACTAACTAAATAGTGAGTATATATTAAACAATTTTGCGGAAGTCATTCATGAAAATAAATATTTACCATATAAAATGACTTAGCATCACTGCTTGCTTGTTTAAAGTGGTCATTACACTTATACCATTTACTTTATAACCTTTTACTGTGTCCATATATGAACTATAAAACTGCGGTCCAAAATTAACAGTGTAAACAACAAACTCAATGATATTTTACTTTTACAGTATCGGAGTCAATGTCAAACTCCTAATCGACAGGCCAGACGGCACATACTGCTTCAGAGAAAAGAAAGACCGTGTATACTACATATCTGAGCGTCTCCTACACTTAGCTCAAACTGTAAAGCCAGATCACCTTATAGCAGCTGGAACTTGCTTCGGAAAGTTCACTAAAACAAATAAATTTCGGCTGCATATCACGGCGTTGACGTATATAGCGCCGTATGCACCTTACAAGATATGGGTGAAGCCATCTGCAGAACAACAATTTTTGTATGGACATCATATTATTAAGAGTGGTAAGAATCTATTCATATTATGTTTTAAACTGGAATAGATACACCCATGATTAATGAGGTTGTGTAAGACTCCCTATGTCAGATTAATGAGATTTGGATATCATTCATTCATCACATCTATCAATCTGGATTAGGTCATTGTGGTTGAATAAGGGAAGGTGAATAAATTCTGTGTAATAAAAAGAATTACTTAAAAAACACAATTCGTAGACCTCTTCGAAATATTAAAATTAAATTAGAATTGATGGCTTAGTCCTACTAATAAAATACATAAAATATATTTTGTGCTGTTCTAGTTCTAAATGTGTAATCTAGTGTGTGTCCATCTAGTGTAATTACGCATCTATGGATGATCTACTACAATATAACCTGAAACTCCAATATTGTTATTTGTAATATCAATGTTTTTATCTACAGGTCTAGGCCGCATTACAGAGAACACACCAAAGCACCATGGAGTTGTAGTCTATACCATGTCAGACATCCCCATAGGCTTCGGAGTAGCATCACGGACAACAGCAGAATGTAGGCATGCGGACCCATTAGCTACTATTGTATTCCATCAAGCTGACGTTGGAGAGTATATACGCTCAGAGGATACCTTAACATAGTATTTAATAAATAGCTTTTATGGTAGAGTGTGTTTCATTTTACTTTATGGTGAAAAGGGACAGTGCGACATAATGAGTATGTGAGATTAATGCATTGAGCAGAATGGAATGTCATCTTATTATATAGCCAAAAGCCACAACATTTTTAGTAGCTGAAAGTTCATCATCATCAAACATACTAGTACATATTTAATTTAAACCTATAAGTAGTCGGAATTCAAAATACCAAGCTCTTAAAATATTTTAATCCTAAAATTTAAAACCACACAAAAACAAACTCAAATTCTTTATTGCATTCATGTGTAGTATAGATGTTATATTATAAGTAGGTTTCTATAACTTAAGTTCTATGATGATAATGTTAATTTTTACGGCGTGGTTTATCGATAGTATTTATATATGAGGGCGTAGTAGGTAATTATTCCAAATAGTTCCGGTAATTTTTAATTAAGGTTTAATTACTGCCATCTATCATGTGTAATTCGTAAATATATGGGTACTAGACGTAATGAGGAGAAAACACTTATACTCTTACTCAAAAGATGTCGCTACTGCTCGTTTGACACTAGTAATTTTTTTTTGGATAAATATATTCGATGTACAGAAATAGTTACCATAAAGTCTTATTAGAGAATACTGAAAAAGATTAGATTTCGGTTAAAATTGTATAGAGTGTGAATGATCCCCTTTACTAAAAAAATATTTTTAAATCCTAAATGTAACATTACCGAAATTGGTCGAGAGCATAGATCTCTTGCTAACGCCCTTTGATGTGCTAATGTGCTCTGTGTCAATATTTTTACACCGAACTTTGTGAGAATACCTTCATTTTATTACAAAACAAAATTTACGATGTAGCAAGATGGGATAAATAGATATCGTAATTCGTTCGACGGACTTACAAACTTAATTTGTACGAAGAAAAGCTTTTCAATAGAATTTGCAAAACTTGTCGAGATCCTAAAATATTGTTGCCAGTCTGTTGCACCTTAATTAATGAGGAACGGCTCATTGTAATATTTACACCGCTTTCTTCTTTAAAGTAAGCTTTTGTCTGCCTAAAAAGTTGCGGGACCTTTTTTATTTATTTTTATTTAGGTGAAAGCTACGTCTCATTCCAATGTTGACTAAGTAATTAGTGCTTAGTAACCACTGTGAATATTTTTATGATAAAAATCACAGTTTACTATCAACTTATACACACAACATTTTGACGTTTAGAAACGTCAAAATTATGAAAATTTTAACAGGACTAATCAACAAGAAAACCCTGTCTGTGTGAAAACCTTAGGTATCTTAATTAGAAAAAATGTGAAAGCGATAGAGATAATCCCTCAAGTCTTTACCGAGACAAGTATCTCATACATTGAACGTCATGACTGACTGGATGTCTGAGGCGTGTAGACTGAATTAAATTATTCTCTATTTACTTATACGATACGTCGCGAAAATTGCCTTCGTTGCCTTTTTGAGTGGATTGGCTGTTCAACAGTTGCTGGGCGAAATTAAAATGTCAGTGCTCTCTCGTTTAGAATACTAAGCAAGAAAAAATTTCAAATATACCAGGGCTCCTTCTTATTTTAGATAAAATATTTGTATTACATGATGTCAGTGGTTTAAAGTACGTTGTCTGTCAAATAGTCAGACACGGAAATATTTTAACAGTTTAGTTTTCATTCAACAATGTTATGCGGTAATAACGGCAATCTGGCCACTTATGGAAAAACCTGGTCCATAAAATTTACTAGCATCACGCTTGTATACCCTGAAGGGTAAGGCAGTGGTGAATTATTGTGTATCGTATTGATATCTATTGGGCACAACTCCAAACTGCGAGCTGGCGCTAAGAATATTTTTCTGGCATCAAATCTTGGACCTTCAGAAGCCATGCTTGAGACTACTAGACTTATTATGGAGTTAGTCTACAAGAATAATAATATAAGTATCTTGGCCAGGTATTCACTGTTTTAACAAGCCCATCATGAAACAAGGCGAGGCACAACTCGACCAGCCTTGATGAAGAAACTTTCCTACACTTCGTTATAAGTTCGTGGTTCGGGCCACGAAAACAACGAGGAAAAATAAAAATAAAAGTTATTTTTAAAGTTTTACAATCTTCAAAATGTGCTTTGGCTTTGTATTCAGAAATCCAAATATTAACCTTATATGGATTTCGGAATACAAACATACTTTAAAAAGTACAAACTATTAGTAGCACTTCAGACCTGACATTGGAATGTTATAGTAAAACTAATTGCCTAATGTACTACGTGAAGTACAAATGATGATTTTTGTTTTCTTTTTTAACTATATAAAAACCTAAAGTACCCAATTGAGTACAAAAGATTTTAAAAGGTTGTTAAAATTACATCTGTTTAAAAAACACAGATCTTACGAGGATATTATGAAGTATTTTCGCTTTCATTTTTAAGGATACCTGCACATTTGAGAGGTTTTTAAAGTTCTCGATGGTGAGCTGTAGGTATTACTAAGCCAATGTGGTGGATAAGCTTTAACCCTTCTCATTTTAAGAAGAGCCTCATGTCCAGGTTTGAACAGCAATGGGCTATTTAATTATCATTATTATATCCTTTATTTATCATTAAGGTACTTAAAGGTACTTACCGAACCTAACCTATATTTTTGATTCGTATAGAAAATCTATTTCGATTTTTTAATTTGATTTGATTTTTGACTGAACGGTTTGCACAGTGGTTAAGCGATAGACTGACTGCTACGCTACGGGTCACGGGTTTGAGTCTCACACGGAACAAATATTTGTACGACCAACAGATAGGTACTTGTTCCGGGTCTGGGTATTTGTGTATGTGAATACTTGTGTTTGTAATCGCACCCACGATACATGAATTATTCTTAGTGTGGGGCAACATTTTTTTAAGTGGATAATAAGTTTTTAACGAGTTGTTTTTCGAAGTCATAGGCTGAGCCCAGCGGCCAGTGCTCAATGGATTATCTATGATTAAAAAATAACATTTATAAACATTAAAAATGTTGACCACGGGTAAGCTACCATTGGCTATTTTTTTTATTATATCGCCATCGGTTTCCTAGCTTCGGGAAATATAGGCGTGATGTTTTACATTTAAATTAGGTAATTTACATCAGTCATCCCCGGGGTGTAACGGCAGGTGCCACTGCCGTCTTCTTTAACACGCTTGTGTGATGGCTACACTCTCTGTCGCCCACGCCACGGCCGTAGATAGGTACTTACTCGTATACCTAGATTAAACCTGCGATACTGGTCATATCATACTGTTACCCATTATTGTATTGGTGATGAGTACGGCCCTTTTTTCGAAATGTATGGTCTAGGCTTATTTGACCTCGGTGGCCCGGTGCGGGCAGTGGTGTGCGGTCCATAAAGACAAAAAGACACTGCCTACCCTACATAACTCAGATAAATATTTATTATCTTGTTTTATTTTCTGATATCTAATATTTTATCTACGAGTAATTACTATCAATAAACAAAAAAAAACTAAAATATCAGATAGTAAATCAAGATAATAAATATTTAGATATTTGAGTTATGTAGAATAGGCAGTATTTTGGTCTTTATGGACCGCACGCCACTGGGTGTGGGTTGGCGGACTACGTACAACATCGAGTATTTTTTGGAACTCTGTTTTATCCACAGTTAACGCAGTAATCAATTTTGATTGAAAAGTATGCGCTGCGGGTTGGTGTCGAGCTCGAACAATTTGCGTGGATGAGTAGCGTTCAATCGGTAGGCAAGAGAGAAGATCCCATGAGTTAACTACCTCACAGGTCTAGTGGTCGCAAGCGCGACTGCTGAGCACGATGTCCTGGGTTCAATTCCCGGGTCAGGAAAAGTGTTATTGGGTTTTCGTGTAGGTATAGAGATTCTCATTAGCACGCAGTTTGTGTTTTGTTTGTGCCCGGTTGATGGCAATAGGCTCGGCCTGGGAGTTAATAACAGCATTGGAAAAATGTGTCTAACTCTTCGGGAATACAGGCGTGACGCTATTTTATGTTATTTTTATTATACATATATATAAAAAGCTTGAAATTTTACTTACACTGTTATCATAAATGGTCATGAATGTACTTTACTTATGGGTTATGAATAGCCCGTCAGCCGTGTGACGTTGAATTAGGTCAGTTGCACACCGGCGACATGTTGCATAATTAATGACGTCGCCGCATCGCCGGTGTGCGACGGGGCTATCTTGTTAGCAATACTATTAATTGCCTTAGTTTAATTTAGATTTTGGGTTTTGTTCCGTCCTAATGAGGATTTTTTTTAAATGTTGCCCCACACTCGTATTTCTCCTGTCTCGTGGGTACAATTTTACAAACATACATGTCACACAACCAGACCCGAAACAACTATCTGTAGATCATACAAATATTTGTTCCGTGCGAATGGAATCGAGCCCGCGACACCTAGCGCAGAAAGCTTATCACTTCGTGGCACGTGGCGTTCCGTACTTTCTGTATACCCCCATGGGAAAAAAGCGCGACTTTATGTATGTTTGTAATGTGGCTTTATAAGTTTATTCTTGTTTATAAGGCACGATGTCACTATTGCGTCTATAAATGCTGATTGGCTGACAGAAAATCCAAAATATTTAACCTATACTTTGTCCAATGAGAATTGCACACAGGACACAAATATCATCATCAATCATGGTGTTATTAGATCATTTTTCTCCTGACCTCAATGTGGCCACAAGAGTATAGCGTAGCTATTGAATAAAATATCTACCAAATTACGTGATTAAAATAAATTCTATAATGAAAATAACAACTCAATTAATTGTTGGAGAAACACTTGAACAGATTAAAAGTATAGAATGGAGTTGGCAACACTGCGAAACATAATTAGTTTTATCAAATTACACTTGTTTCTGCCACAAGTTATATCTGATGGATAAAAGCGTTATTTAAAGGATTTATGTGATAAAAGTAATATTAGTAAGAGGGAAAGTTTTAAACCAACCTGGCCCAATGCCGGATTAAGCAAGCGCGGAGACCGTAGTAAATAATATCGAGGGGCCCTTGATATATTATAATTATAAAATTATAAAGTGACTGTGTAGAACTTGTGTGTTTACCGTATGAAATTCTGTGTTTTATTTTCGCCTTAAAATTAATCGTTTACCGATCGTCTGACGTGGATGCGTTTGCAGGGCCCCCTTTTGCGCAGGTCCCGTAACAATTGCTAGTCTTGTCTACGTGGTTAATCCGGCACTGACCTGGCCCTTTAACTTTTCAGATTTATATGCAGATCAGAGGCCCTAAGTGTAAGTTTCTTTTGACAAATTCGATTTAACGCATCGAACGCGTTCGGCGCTCCGATTAGTCCGTTTCGTGCTCTCCACCACACTAGGACCTCAGATTTTGATTATCACTTACGTTAACGGTGAAGGAACACTGTGGTGGTATAACCTCCGGACTTTAATTCTTATCAAGAGGCGGGACAATAGTGTCCCGCCTCTTGATAAGAATTAAAGTCCGCTCCGATTAGTCCGTTTCGTGCTCTCCACCACACTAGGACCTCAGATTTTGATTATCACTTACGTTAACGGTGAAGGAACACTGTGGTGGTATAAGGACTTTAATTCTTATCAAGAGGCGGGACAATAGGTAATGAGCCTGTTTTTGTATAATAATGATCATGGTTGGCATTTTACGTCTTTTAAAACCTATCTTGGGATCAAGTCATTTTTTACAAAAAATATAAAAAGGGAGTCTGAGCGTCTGTTCCTGGGTTCGTTTATCACAGCCATACTTAACCTTTTTTTTGAGGGCCACAAAAACGTTCCAGTTATGGTGCTGCGGGCCACAACATAAAATTTTGGTGTTAATAAAAAACTTAATTTAAATATAATTAAAAAGATGAAGTGTTCACAGTTCATCTGACTGGATGATCTTATAAGTCTTATTAGTGTTTATTAGTTTAGTTTTTTTTAAAAACGTTGCCCCACACTAGGATTTCTCCTGTATCGTGGGTACAGTTTACAAACATACATGTCACAAGCACACACAACCAGACCCGAAACAACTATCTGTAGATCATACAAATATTTGTTCCGTGCGGGGATCGAACCCGCGACACATAGCGCAGAAAGCTAATCGCTTAGCCACTGCGCCAACCGTGTCGTCGTTGTGAGGTTATGTGAGGTTATCATGCAGCCACATGCGATCTTAACAAAATTTTGAAAGAGCTTTACTTTTAATTAAATTTCTGAATCCCTCTATCACTCACTGCAACGCAACGCGCGGTAGGGTTATCTAGGTGCCTATTTTACACCGCGTGCTCACGTTTTCTCTGGATCTGTGCGAAATTTAAAGTGGTTGACAACTGGACCACTATGCCAGGTGGGCCACTCACAAAAGCTCGGCGGGCCGCATACGGCCCGAGGGCCGCAGGTTGAGTATAGCTAGTTTATCAGATTGGACAAAGTGTTATTGGGTTCTTTTGTATCGACACTCTCAGTAACAATGACAGTGTTATGGTGTACGGTTGATGGGAGTAAGCTGGCACCCTATTCTGTGGGACTTAATAATTATAACGGTATGCGTAAAATGTCAGTGACCATACTGATCATTGAAAAAAGTTATTATACTAAATGAAAACTTTGTTTCATTATTTTTTATTATAGAATAATAGAACTTTAAAAACTAATGTAAAAATTGTCTTCTTTGATACCTAGATTAATTTCAAAATTACAAAAAGTTCTTCTATGTCGTTTTCTAAATAAACCTATGCTTAATCCTTCGGGGAATACAAGCGTCATGTTATGAATACTTAAAACTTGCCAAATCCATTAACAAATACAGCTTATAAATCTAAGGTTCGGTCAGTTTATAGTACAATGTGGAACAGGACACAAATAACAGCAATTGTAATAAAATTCTATCCACCGCGTCAATGAAGGAAATAGCCTAATAAATAACAATCCCCATTGGTTGTTATTGCCATCAATGTGACGTCATGTTACGCCCTGTAATAGTGTGGTAGAATTAAGTAATTAGTAGGCATGTATGTGTAGCTATGTGGGCCTTAGATTGGGCATCTTGCTAGGTGTGGCCGATGAGATATTAGATGTGATATGTTGTTAGTTAGAGTACGTACATAAAGATAGTTATGGGACCAAGACTGGCGGACACTGTTAAGATCGCGGGAAACAAAAGAAAGGTAAGAGGCCTGACATTTTGGCTGCGAGGTAAAGGATGGTGACAGATCCTATGAACTTTAAGCATCAGACAATAAGAGTTATTTATGGATGGACGTAATGTGGGCCGCGCGGCCCGTAGTCGGGTTACGAGGGACGTGAGCTAAATAGATAAAAACTTTGAGAAATAAACAGTAGTGTCACTGGGTTTTCTTGTATTGAAATTCTCAGTAGCAGCACGGAGTCTGGAACTGTGCCCGGTAGATGGAAAACAGTCGTTATAATTTAATATAATAATAAGAAATTGAATGAAACGTGACCCGGGTACGTCCTAAAACTGCGGCCAGACGCCGGAGGATGGGCAGCAGCGTCCTCTCACTAATCGGTGAGCCACTGCGATCCCCAATCCGCCTGCCAAGCGTGGGGATTATGGCAAATCCCTCCCTTGAAGGAGGCCTTCGTTCAGCAGTGGACGTCTCCTGGCTGATGATGATGATGAATAAGAAATAAACGTCATTAGATGTTTTGTTAATGGACTTGGAAAACAAAATTATGACACTGCGTTGTGTTATCTGCATTAGAAATTTAATCACTTATAAAAAAATCTACTGCTTGGAAAATAAAAATAATTGATATCAGTTGTATTCTATGTTTAAAATAAAATAACACTTTACGTACCGAATTCAGAAACAGGCCGCATACAGTCCTTAAATATTCGATTGTAAACAATTTATGACCAAACCGTTTGTATAATTTGATAGCCCAATCATTTTGGTTGTACAGGCAATATATTTGAATTATTATTAGTTGTGGTGCCGGCAAGGCTAGACGTGAACAGACAATGGTTTAATATATTTATTGGTACAATATTATTGCAATAATATAATAGTAGATAAGTATGTATATACATAGTACTACAGTTCCATATTATGAGCTCGTTTGGGGTCGTTCTTTCCAGTCTTACGTCTATTATGACGACACGATTGGCCCAGTGGTTAAGTGATTGATTGAAGCTAGGTGTCGCGGGTTTTGTGCCCTTATGGAAAAAAAAAAAATGTACTACAGAAAGTTGCTCCGGCTCTGGTTGTTTGTGTATGTAAAAGAACCCACGATACAGGAATTATGCCATGTGGGGTAACGTTTATAAAAACAAAATATCAGTCGTCATAGCAACGTTGTGCTTCGGATGTAGGTTAGGTAGCCTTTTGCTTCTTCAAAATTCTTGGATTTCATATACATTCACCCCGATTGTGAGTAAAAAGCACACCTACCCACTATAATTTAACACCTAGAATAAGCATTTCAACCATTTATTATTGTCTACACATGTTTTTTTGACAAATAAATATATCTAATCTAATCTAATCTCCAGTAGTAACAAAAAAGCGGGGTCCTGAACTATTGCAAGACATTACATATTGTGAAGGCCCCGGAGCTTCAAGCCGTCTCCTAAATCCGGCCAAAAGAGGGCCAAGGACCAAAAAGGTCAATAGAATCCTTCTAGGGAGTCTCCTCACGGGACTTTTCTATTTTAGTTACTATATTTATATCTGTATTTCTATTTTATCTGTTTTAATTCAAATTGCACTGTTTACATGCGATTCTTGATAATTTGTAATGCATTTATTTATATACAAATGGCTACCTCATTGGCATGGTGGCAAGCGCAGCTATCGAATGTGAGGTCCGGGTTCAATTCCTGCACGATGTCAAGCACACTGTTACGTCCATGTGTGAACTGTAACCGCTAGATGGCAATAGGCTTGGCCCTTATTACATAACGATATCGGCGTAATGTGGAACCTTTGGCAGGAATATAAGCGTAATGCCAATTTTATATAATACTAGCGACCCGTCCCGGCTTCGCAC
Organism: Shargacucullia verbasci; assembly: GCA_947562105.1. Lineage (NCBI taxonomy): Eukaryota > Metazoa > Arthropoda > Insecta > Lepidoptera > Noctuidae > Shargacucullia > Shargacucullia verbasci. The sequence goes on from OX387306.1 coordinate 5,867,272, forward strand.
GGGTGCAATTTACTAATTAAGAAATTGAGTTTTCCAGTGGACTTTAAAAAAAAAACTTTCATTCAAACCTTGTCCTAACAATTACAAACACAACAAATAAATAATTAGCCAAATCGGTGCCGCCGTTCTGAAGTTATGCGCTTACATACATTTTGGGTAATTGATTTTTATTTATATAATATTACGACCTATATCATAATACTATCTACATACTACTCGTATGTGTCCTCTTTACAATTACGGTTTGACCTGCGTAGTCTAGACGGCCTCCCCAGGAGACAATACTGGCTGTATTGAATTAGAAGCAATCATGGCCGCGCCTATATTCATTAGGTGTATACCTACTCGTAAATAGCCGTCTGTGTTTGTCCTATATACAGTAAGTTTATTTGATCCGAGTTCTGACTGCCTCTTTGGTCTAGTGTTGGCAACCGTGACATGCGTGGGGTCCCGGGTACGATTCTCCAGTCGGGTTGTTTTTTTTTTTTTCGTTTTTGATTGAGAACCGTTGTCCCACACTAGGATTTCTTCTGTATCGTGGGTACAGTTTACAAACATACATGTCACATGCACACATAGACCCGAAACAAATATTTGTAGATCATACAAATATTTGTTCCGTACGGGAATCGAACCCGCGACACGTAGCGCAGAAAGTTAATCATTTAGCCACTGCACCAATAGTGTCGTCGTGTGTTGTGTTGTGCGTCGTGTTGGGTTGCCTTTTTCTGTTATTCTGATTGGTAGAAGACTGGAGTTTGGAATTGTGCCAAGACGTGACATATGCTCGCCCGCTATAGCGGCATCAATAACGGCATGGGTAAAATGGGCAGAAATGACACGGTGTCTGGGACATGAGCCCTAGAGATCAATGGGGTACAAGGAATAACCCTCTACGAGTAAGTAAACCTGAGATCGTCTGGCGCACCTTTGACAGTCGACCTCGGGAAGAGAAGAGAGAGGAAAGATTAGCCGAATAGAAGCTAATCTTTCCACTACCATGAGAATTCCGTTCTCATGTGCTCATGCCGAATCGAAAGACCTGTAAGTGCTGAACAACGCACTGTACTATAGGATCCGGGAATAAAACTGCTGTTTAAATATTAAACTCTGTATTGATCGCAACGAGCTCCCAAATACAGTTCTTATTATTTTTATTCAACGTCTATCACTCAATGATTAAATATTGACGTTCCTTCAAATACTTATTCGTTTTCATCGGTCACCAGTCTTATCAAAGACCGTATCCTATTATATAAAACCTCTACAGTGTACACCAACCCAAGGTGGTCTAGTTTGTACAGTATTTTGTTCAAGTGTGTTAACCCGTCAAACCGCGACGTAAAGCGGCAAAAGAAAATCTCTAGCGGCCGCCAGCGACCTTACCGTGGAAACAGTAAAACCGTACATATAAAATCCAAACACACCCAAACTGCGTATCTGTTAGCCATACAACTCTTTGTTCCGTGTGAGAATCGAAACTGCAACGCGTACTTAGCCTAAAACCCAAGTGCTTAATGACTGCGCAAACATCATCTTCCTAGCCTTTCCCAACTATATTGGGGCCGGCTTCCAATATAACCGGTTGCAGCTGAATATCTGTATTTTACACGGAGCGACTGCCTTCTGACCTTCGCCACCCAGTATGATTCGGAGGAGAACTGGGAGACACTGATACTCTAAGGTAAGACTGATTGTCAGACTTTTTGGGCTACTGACACCCCGTAATGACTGTCATAGGTCTTCGTATGACGCATAACCAGAGGGACCAACTGCTTAATGTGCTTTCCGAGGCACGGAGGGGTCTCGATATGTGAAGCTCATCACGTCACCCAAGCACTGACCGCGTCAGGCGCTACTTAACCTCGCAGAATGACCGATCTGCGCAGTCGCTATGTAACTGCGAGCCCCTCAATCACTGCGCCAGTCGTGCCGTTATTAATGTTAGAAGTCTCTAGATCTAGAAGTTTGAACTGAAGTGAAGTTGGTAATAAGAAGATTAATGGGATTACGAAAGGTTGAAGGGTTAATTACGTTTCGCTAAAAACAAACTTTTAACTTTGTACATTAAACTATACTCACAAACTAAATAAATGATAAATTATAAAAAAACTTGCTTTTCAATACCTAGTTTTAAGATTAAGAAACAACCTCTTTGGTTTAGTGTTGGTGCAGTGGCTAAGCGATTAGTTTTCTGCGCTACGTGTCGCAAGTTCGATCCCCGCACGGAACAAATATTTGTATGATGCACAGATAGTTGTTTCGGGTCTGGTTGTGTGTGCATGTGACATGTATGTTTGTAAACTGTACCCACGATAAAGGAGAAATCCTAGTGTGGGGCAATGTTTTTTTTAAAGAAAATTAGAAATTAATAAAGAAAAAAAAGTTTTGGCAACAGAGACAGCGGAGCGTGAGGTCCTTATTACAAATCCCCGGTTGGGTTATAACATACCCACAAATGTTACAAAAGATTGGGGTTTAACTTCCATATCATTAAACTTCTATTAAGCCCAGTTTGGTCTATTAACCTTTACAGTTTACAGTTATTAGTTTACCTTAGGGACCAAGTTAAATATCAATTTTAAGGGTCCCAGACTGTACCCTCATTAGAACCGGATCAGTTTGGGACCTGAATTAAATAGGGATGAAGGGAAAAGTGTTGTTAATATCTTAGGTGTATACGATTGAGATTTTTTCGGCTTTTATAGTAACTTTCGGCTAAATCTAATTCAGAAACTGATTAAATTCAGTTAAGGGTTTCCAGTGAAAACCTTAACTGAATTTAAAATAACATGACTTGTGTTAAAACCTGCTACTGTAATTAATTTAAGTCAAGTTATTAAATTACAATTTGTATCATATAAAAGTACTATACCTTGGAAACTCTTGAAAATATAACAAAATCCGGGTGTGATACAAATCTTCAGAGTCCTCCTTTTTAAATAAGGAACACTAAAAACACTAAGACATTGATTTAAGTGCGAAGTGACGGAGCACTGACAACTGAATGATGAATTGACTGCGGTACTACTGCGTAAAATGCTAATCTACCCACATTCTTGTTATTTTTTTAATTTGAGTGCGTTATGTGCACCTACATTATTATCTAATCTTGAGTACAGTATCCTATTGCGCGTTTTTCCGATCTGGTGGTTAGTATAATACTAACCCAAAAATGTATGAAAACAACTCTCGTGAACATTTGAGTGCATTTCTATATATGGACGAAAGCCAGGAAAAATTCCCACCGGAGGATCTCCTTCACATAGCGTTTTAATTACTTTTCAATTAATTCGTTGCACATTTGAACACTGGTCTAGGAACCGCATAATGCAATGGGTCTTTATTTAATTTCGTTATAAAATAGTGAGGGGACATTATAAATGAAACAAATAAAATTATACAATTTATTTATTTAATTTAATATAATATTCACCTAACATACTTTTCAATCCGCCATGGTCCAAATCAGTTTACAAAAATGTTTACATTTTCAAATGAGATATCTATAACCTGCTGTAAAGTAAGGATTAAGACAAATGTAGCAAAACGTTACAGAGTATTGCAGAGCAACTTTGATGTAACTACTTTTTTTTTCTTCACATATCTAGCGTTTACCATTTTTGTCCTAACCTCTAATATTTGTCTAGTTAAATAAGAAAGCATTACAAACACTAATAACATAGTTACAACATAAATATTTAGTACCATTTGACTTTTTATAAATACTTACACATTTTTACACATTTATCTACTTTTTGTTTAATACATTTTTATATAAATTTATAAATATTTCATAAACTAATTTCGTTTATTAAAATTATTCAATAATAAAAGCACATTGAGACTTAAATAATTGTTTAAACGTATATTCTATAATATTTACAAAATGTTGATACTTTTTCGAAATGGGGGCTCACCATTTAAAGGCCATGCGATCAGCTAATCAATATAAAGAGAAAATATAAATATAAGTAACAAAAATTATTTACTTATGATCAGGTAACCTCACAGCCACGAAAAAGTATCCAAACTTATACATTATATATTTATACAATTGCAAAATATAAATGCAAATTATAGGTACATCACTATGCTACATTTATATTACACTTTTATTTGTGTAAAGGAAACAGCGTCGGGTTTAAAAAAATGTTATACATTTCGTATAAAGTCGACGTCTTATTTGTATACACTTAATTTATTAAAATCTTTGTGCCTTCCTTTGAAGTTTTATACAATTAAAACGTGTAATCATTAAACTGAATAAAGGTATTTTATTCAAGAAGGTAAATCTTTCAAAACTTCGTTTTATTTTTGTTCAGATAAAAGAATAGACTTCATATAATTGATATGTCCCTAACAGTACCTACATACAGACAAAAATTAAAAACATTTCCAAAACCTTACGCTACTCATAAGACATTTACATTTTCAATCTACAGCACAGTTTCGTTTGTGCAAGTCCTGGGGCCATTGACAAGGGAATATCTACTCGATCCGCCATTTTTTCTACTGGTAACAGCTCCCCTTATAAAGAGCTCTTTAAAAGTCTCTCTAAACTGACGGGACATGCCGCAGTAAATAGCAAAATTGATAGGATATGAAACTAAGATGAAGAAATTAGTAATTAGAATCAAGATGTTAGCAATATAGTAGTCTAGAATCTCGACTATGGTGCTAGAAATGATGTGCAAGATGGTGACAACGGCCACGGGGATCTCAACCAAGAGGAAGACAGTGACGACGACAATTAACATTAGTGTGGTACAGTTAGAGTCTCTAAGCTTCCTGCACTCTGATTTCCTGTTCTCTTTGAAGAGTCTCTGCCTGTTGATCTGTGCGGTCCTCATGGCTCTAAAGAGGAGAACGTTGAGGACCACCAGAGACGTGCAGGGGATCAGGTGTACGAATAACACTCTGAAACCGTAGTACGTTATAAAGTACGCGTCCAGAGATATCGCTTGCACCCACGGAGCCATTTCAATCTGGAATAGAAAAATATAATCAGGAATTAATTACATAATATCATCATGCTTGTATTCTACAAAAGGGTAGGCAGAGGTATACTATAGAATACATATATTTCGTTGATGTCCGAGAAACTTTTTTTCTGTCCCACTTCTGGGTATTCTGAGGACGGGCGACGCCGCCAAGGTGTACCGTATCTAAGTCGTCAATACGCTGAAGTGACGACTTAAATACTTTAACTACGAAATGGCCAGAGACAGCAGAACAGTGAGAGGCGTGGACGCATATGTTGATTATTTTAGCTAAGAAGAAATAATATGGCTTACCCGGCAGACTTCTTCGAAGTGACCCCGCCAGACAGTTATCTGCGGTACGTATCGGCGGTCGAAGAACCTCGGCAGCTGATGCAGGAAGGCCGCTACGCCAATGTAGATCAGGCATTTCATCACGTTTGGCATCGTGCACCTGCAACATAAAGTATATACCGTCACTATGTCTGCTTGATGCTGCTTTTACTGTTGCTGTGTACGCGCTTGCGACCCTTCAACCCAATCATAATAAAAAGAGCTGCTGCTGAGTGAGCTATTAGATCTAGGGTTAAGTTTTATAGTTGAGCAAAGGGTTTTTGCTTTAATTCTTTTCAGCAATTCTCAATTCAAAACGCCGAGCGGCTTTTGCGGAGACCAGTCCATGGAGGACTATTTTTAATTCATTAAGACTAATTATTTGGAATTTAAATACTTGTAAACATAACATAATAATTCCTCGAACAGCTAGGCAGAGGTGTATTATGGTACACCCACATTTCGTCGATACGGTTATTATGTTATTATTAAGTCCCATGTAATAGAGGGCAAACTCCGGAATAAAGAGAGAGAGATTTTTCAACCGAAAATACCACACATTTAGACCGACCCAGGGATCGAATACAGGACTTAATGCTCAGTAGCTGCACTTGTGACCACTAGATCAATGACGTAGTCAATACTGTTAAATGAAGTATGTAAAGTTAGTTTTTACGATGATAAATACTGCTATCACTAATTCGATTATGAAGCGTGTTGATTATGGAAATATTACTTAAGCTGTTACTGTTGAAGCTTGGCAATGATTATGAATAATGGACCTCTGAAAACGTCTATAACACAAAAAAGCTTTTACATTTTGGGAATATCATAATCTCATTACCGATCTTATTCTTGATAAAAAAGTGAGCCGCCGCGGGACGCCTGGCAGACGTGTAACATCGAAATTATTCTGTACAGATAATATGCAATAAATAAATAATTATGGCATAATCAAAAATAAAATATTAAGGTTTATTAAAAAAAAAAGCCAAAATTATGTGCTTTAATAAACCTCCTTTCACGCATACTTTATATTTTTGTTTCATTCTATCATATAGCGTGGCGACGCATGACACGCCACAGTCGGTCTCACCCGCCGCATTAGATTTTTCACATAAAAAACGCTTGATAGCTGAGAGGTTTCAAAATCGTCGCGTAGGTAACAATACCGCGCAAGTAAAATTTGATAAGTTTCAGAAGAGACATAAAATTGACTTGATCTCTTATGAAAAAATCTGTAAACGTATAATATAAACAAAATTACAATAGAATAGAATACCTATTATATTATACTTCGCGCTTCGTCTTCGAGATTAGTAACTTGATATTATTCGACTAAGGTAGTAACGCATCTAGGAACCACCACTCATGCACTAGTTGAGGGTAAGTAAATAAAAAATAAAAAATCCTTCTGTGACGGTATGCAGCAACCTCTGCCGGGCCGCTTACTAGTTCGTCATTCGCACAGTTTTGCTCCGCCACTCAACACGGAAAATTAATACACAGTTTAAAAAAGTTACTTATTTCAGTTACATACATTATAATGCCAAAATCAGTGAAAAGAAAAAGTTCAGACTCGAATGCTCTCGAGTCAATCACAAAAAGGTTAAAGTTATTGGAAAAAGAGTTAAAATCAAAGCGGGAAAGTGGCCGTCGCCGAGACCGGCGGCGGCGCCCGCGCGTTATTGTGTCTTCTTCATCATCTACGTCTACCTCACGAGAATCGACGCCTATCCCGGATACTCATCAAGGTAATTACTATATTTTTTTTATCATAATAGATTTTTTCTTGTGAATGCAACCAGAGCAGTTTGAGGGACTGTCTCAACGCGTTCAACAAATAACTGTTTACTTCCACATATTACCGTCTAACATACGACATCGTGCGCTATCATTAGGACTGCCGCCGACTTTAAGAGTGCTATCTAAGCAGTTTTTGGGACTGCCTTACTGCATTTCTACCAAACAGGACACATACGGTACCCCCGTATGTGTATATGATGACATCCGTTACTAGCTGAAATGGTACTAACCTAACCAATGCTACCTGAGCAGTCTTTGGGACTGTCTCACTGCATTCTGACAAATACCTTACATACAATATTCTACGGGCTATGTATGTTCGTCACTAGCTGGACTGTGACCTACTTAAAGAATGCAATCAGAACGGTTTTTGGGACTGTATCGCTGCATTTCTACCAAATGTACTAAGTACCTACTTGTACATAAACACACAATCGATCAGTACAACCTGAGTAGTCTCTGGGACTTTCTCGACGTACTTAAATTCGATGTGTTGGCGTTGTATCCCAGGGGTATACGTAATACGTAAAATTTATTAATATATACGTATTTATGGTGTTTGACACCCGACTTGTATAAGTAGCTAATACGCAACTTATCGTCATTGCAGACGGGTACAGCACGGAAGCACGTGAAGATGTGGACTATGGCATAGCTGACCGAGACATGACAAACATGACTCTCACACAAGAGGCGAAGTCATCCTCAGACACACCGCTGCAAGACCACCCGACTGAGGTACAAGAGTTAGCCAACTCCAATGAAGATGTACTAGGCGACGATATTCTGGAAATACTAGGAATAGACCCGACGGCGACTACTGAATATGGGTTGGAAGTTCACAAAGAACTCGCTACCAGGTTCAACCATATCGCAACAGCGGGATTGACTAAAGATGCCCGAAAAGAGCTGTGCGATAAATATCTCGTACCATCGAACTGCACCCGTATAGGTGCACCGCAATTGAACGTAGAAATCAAAGCTGCGTTAAATGAATCTCTTCTGAAGCGGGACCGGGCGATTGAAGCAAGGCAAAAAGAACTCGCATCTGCCATTTCATGCCTGGCCCAAGTAGCTACAGATCAGTTGTCTTCCAAAAATACAAACCACGAATTTTTAAAAAAAGTAATGGACGCCGGCCGTCTTTTATGTGATATACAGTATTCGCAGTCTATAACGAGAAGAAATTTTGCCTTATTCTCATTGAAAAAGGAAATGAAAGAACACCTTGGAAATACTACTATAGACAAATACTTATTCGGCGAAAATCTACCCGACGCATTAAAAACTGCTAAGGCAGTAAGCAAATCTGGCACGGACCTAAAACAAGATGAAAAACCTCCAAAGAACACGCGACCAACAAGTACGCCTATGAAGCCTCGGGTCAAGAAGAATTTAAACTGGAGGACTCCGGCCCCAGTCCACAGGCGATCGGGACCATCGAGGAGTCGAGAGCCTGCCCCTCAGCGCAGCCAGCCCAGGACATCATTGAAGCAGTCATCATATCAGCAGAAAATAACGCACCGCCGCTAGATCCGGTAAAGTTCGCTGGTCAGCTTTCACATTTCCATAAACAATGGTCTCTCATCACAAGTGATCGTACAATACTCAACTGGATTAAGGGTTATAAACTCAAATTCTCTCGTCCAGTCACTCAATCTTGTATACCAGCACAACTAAAACACAACACTTCAGAAAACATTAAATTCAAAGAAGCCATCCTAAGCCTTATAAAAACCGGTGCTATATCAGAGTGTCAACCATGTCAACAACAATTTTTGTCGAATATATTCCTCCGTCCTAAACCAAATGGAAAAATGAGGCTTATACTTAACCTCAAAAGTCTTAACAAATTCATTGACACGAATCACTTCAAATTAGAAGATTTACGCACTGCCGTTAAATTAGTCAGTCAGGGTTGTTTTATGGCCACCCTGGATCTTAAAGACGCATATTTTTTAGTTAAAATCCACCAAGAGTCCAGGCGATATCTTAGATTCATGTGGGAGGAAAAATATTATGAATTCAATGTTTTACCATTTGGTTTAAACACAGCCCCTTTCATTTTTACAAAATTAATGAAACCGGTGGTCAAGCTACTACGATTATGTGGTTACATATCGGCCATATATTTAGATGACCTATTGTTATTAGGTAATCATTATCAAGATTGTATGACCAATATTAACATAACTCAAAAACTCCTAACTTCATTAGGGTTCAAAATTAATAAAGAGAAAAGCAGCCTCACACCTGCCACTTCCTGCAAATTCTTAGGCTACCAGATTAATTCTCATTCAATGCAAATTACACTGCCACAGGATAAACGAAATTATATAAAATCTGAACTCAAGAAATTCCTAAGACTCAAGCACTGCAAAATAAGAAATTTCGCGAAACTTATAGGACTACTGAACTCGGCTTGCCCAGCAGTCGAATACGGTTTATTATATACAAAACAGTTTGAACGTTGCAAATACTTAAATTTGAAAGGCCATGGTGATTTTGACCAATCAATGTATATTCCAAATTATTTATTAACTGATCTCACTTGGTGGATCAATACCATTGATACGTCCGCCCATAGGATCAAAGACGACATTTATGCAATAGAAATATATTCTGACGCCTCAACTACGGGGTGGGGCGGGGTTTGCAAAGGCCAAGTAGCAAGTGGGCAGTGGTCTAAAAATGAGGCTGAACTGCACATCAATAGTCTCGAGCTGCTGGTTGCCTTTATATCATTGAAAATATTTGCCAAACATATAAATAATTGCCAAATCCTGCTACGTATAGATAATTCAACCGCTATATCATACATTAACCGTATGGGCGGCGTTCAATTTCCACACTTAACTCAAATATCGAAAGATATTTGGCAATGGTGCGAACCTCGTAAAATTTTCATTTTCGCAGCCTATGTAGAATCTTCAAAAAACATTGCGGATAAAGAATCTAGACGCGTCCATCCAGACATAGAATGGGAACTGGCCGCACCTGCATTTCAGTCATTAACCATTAAATTCGGGAAACCACAAATTGACTTGTTCGCAAGCCGAATTAATAGGAAGTGTAAAACATACGTATCATGGCACAGAGACCCTGACGCCTTTGCAATCAATGCATTTACATTAGAATGGACTAGGTACTATTTCTACGCGTTCCCACCATTTTCCATGATTCTAAAAGTTTTAAGGAAAATTATAAATGACCATGCTTATGGTATTATGGTCGTGCCTCAGTGGCCGACACAACCATGGTATCCTGTGTTTACTAGTCTACTCGTGTCAGATGTCATAATATTTGATCCCAGAGATAACCCTATAATTTCTCATTCCAGTCGGAACATACATTCCAGCCTTACCCTGGTGGCCGGCATATTGTCCGCACGTCCCTAACACGAAGAGGTGTTCCACCATCATCAGTGGAAATCATGCTGGCTTCCATATCACCCAATACGATGAAGCAATATGAAGTTTACTGGAAAAAATGGTTTGATTTTTGCAACCAATTACAAACTAATATATATGAGACATCAGCCCCTACGATACTTAAATTTCTTACCGAAATATTCAACGACGGAAGCCAGTACGGCTCATTAAACAGCTGTAGAGCAGCATTGTCTCTCATCTTAGGGCCAGTAATCTCGAACGATATCATGATATCCAGGTTCTTCAAAGGTGTTTTCAGACTTCGGCCACCACAACCGAAGTATGACATTACCTGGGACTCTAACTGCGTGCTAGATTTTTTAGGAAACTGGCAGCCAAACGATGATTTGTCTTTGGAAAAAATTACAAAAAAGTGCGTAACTTTGGTAGCCCTCGTTACAACACACAGAGTCCAAACCTTATCCAAAATCAATGTTCAAAATATCGAAACATTCTCTTCACAAATCACTATAAAAATACCAGATTTAATTAAAACGTCGCGTATAGGCTGTAAACAACCTGTCCTATTTCTACCTTTCTTCGACGAAAAACCCGCGATATGCCCGGCCAGAACTCTAATCTCTTATATGACCAAAACGTCTTCGATACGCAAGTCTAATAATCTCTTTATCAGTTTCAAGAAACCTCATGAGGCCGTTTCCTCCCAAACCCTAAGTCGCTGGATAAAGTCTATTCTTAAAGACAGTGGCATTGATGTCACAATATTTTCCGCGCACAGCACAAGACATGCTTCCACATCACAGGCTCATAAACAGGGCGTTAGTATAGATTTAATTCGGAAAACCGCAGGCTGGAGCGGAATCTCAAATACGTTTAGTAAATTCTATCATAAAGAAATCATAAGTACAGATTTCACAGCAGTAGCGAATGCAATTATACACACAAATAAGTCATAAAATATCTGATCTTAGAATAAATGATCCGTAACAATTGATGTATCAAAAACTTTATATACTACAAATTACATATGTCAAGCTGACTGTAAAATGTTGATTAAAATAAACTTTATTTGTGCAAAATTACTTGCTGGTTGTTATATTTTCTGAACCTACTCTAAAAGTCTACCTTAGTCGAATAATATCAAGTTACTAATCTCGAAGACGAAGCGCGAAGTATAATTGATGATTAAACGAACTTACCCAAGTGAAGTTCTATCATAATTATACGAGGCGCTTCGTCTGAAGAGATTAGTAACACCCTCCCACCCTATTGAACCCAAAAATATGCGGTTCCGAAAATATAAGATGTCAAATGTATACGAAGTACACACCTAAATGGTAAGTATTCTCAACGAAATGACGAACTAGTAAGCGGCCCGGCAGAGGTTGCTGCATACCGTCACAGAAGGATTTTTTATTTTTTATTTACTTACCCTCAACTAGTGCATGAGTGGTGGTTCCTAGATGCGTTACTACCTTAGTCGAATAATATCAAGTTACTAATCTCTTCAGACGAAGCGCCTCGTATAATTATGATAGAACTTCACTTGGGTAAGTTCGTTTAATCATCAATTATATATATTATAGGAATATTTTTTATAAGAAATAATCAGTTCTTTGTCCCTTCTGAAACTTATAAACCTAGATTTTACTAATGAGTTTATTTAACTGAGTTAGTAAAATAAATGCTAAAAATATCTTGTAATGGAAGTTATCACCAAAATCAACTCAATATTAATATAAATTTAGAATAAAATTTGTTTAAGTATCTATACTTATTATAAAATTATAACAGGCCGATGTCTGTACATTAAAGATATTGGAGAAAAAACTAATATTGGGGGTCTTTATTAGACCAACAAAACCCAAAACAACAGTTTTTCGAATTTTTGTCTGTTTGTCAGTCTGTATGTTTGTACACGCATCACGCAAAAACTATTGCATGGAATTGAATGCAAACTTAAAATATAGGGTCCATTTTACTGCAGGAAAATATCAGATTCTAAATTCAACGCGTACGAAGTCGCGGGCAAAAGCTATTAAATAATCATCATCATCATCATCAGCCAGAAGACGTCCACTGCTGAACGAAGGCCTCCCCCAAAGGGGGATGGTTGCCATAATCCCCGCGCTTGGCAGACGGCTTGGGGATCGCAGTGGCTCACCGATTAGTGAGAGGACGCTGCTGCCCGTCCTCCGGTGTCTGGCCGCAGTTTTAAGACGTACCCGGGTCATATTAAATAATAACATTCAAATATTCTGCGCCTACTGGACCTCACGCTCAGCAGTCGCACTTGCGACCACTAGACCAGTGAGGAGTAGTAGAGGGAGTGAAGATAATGTAACACGAAGACTACAATTGCTGTTTTTTTTTTTTTTGAGTTGTCTCTCGCAGTTAGCTCAGGGAGCTTTTACTGCTTTACCGGACAAATGACGAGACCAGAAGGGCCTCCAGCCGAGCAAATTAAATAATACTAAGCAACACTGCTAAGGGTGTCCCATAGTGGGACTCGAACCTCGGCTTAGGGCGTTGCTGGGGGGCAGACAAGAGAGGACTTGCTGGATCTGATTGTGATTATTTAGGGACATTTGATTTATTACTACTGGCTCAGCGCGGGCTGGCTCGAGCAAGGGTCGGGGTACAATTGCTGTCGCTAGATGTCGTGTTAAATACAAATATTTTCGGCAAACAGTTAATACATCTTCAATATAAAATTTACCACACTCGAAATTGGGAGTGGGTGGATCCAAGAATAATATTAAAATTAGGAAGGGAATGTTCTGATTATGTTATATTAATAAAGGTCAAGAGAATAATGTATATTAAATTATTTTTTAAATGAGCGCGTATTTTAATTTATGTTTTTCTGTGCTCGTGATTTTATCCGCGTAGAAATTTTTATCATTAAATCTTTTAGGCGTCGTTTCATCTTTGTAAGGGTAGCATTTTATAAATTCCTTAGAAAATGCCTACTTTATGTAAATAGCGTGTGAGTATCAACTTGCCATAGTTCTTTATTTCTTTAGATTACTTAATATATCGTCATCATCTGCCTGGCCTTTTCCCAACTACAATACATTGGGGTCGGCTTCCAATCTAACCGGTTACGACTGCAACTCAGTATTTTACACGGAGCAACTGCCTTCTGACCTCCGCCACCCAATTACTGGGAAACACTGATACGACCCTAAGCTCAGACTGGTTGTAGACTTTTTGGGCTACTGACACCTGTAACGGCTGTCATAGGTCTTTGTGTGACACCCGGGACCAACTGCTTAAAGTGCTTTCCAAGGCACGGAGGGGTATTCGATATGTGAAAAATGGTCACCCATCCAAGGACTGTCCGCATCAAGTGCTGCTTAACCTCACAAATCGATTGATCTGCGCGGTAGCTATGTAGTTACGAGCCCCTAAGATTACTTAACACATAACTGTGAAAACTGCCACTGGTCTAATGGTCGTAAGCGCGACTGCGGAGCGTGAAGTTCTGGATTCAATCCCCGGGTGCAGCAAAGTAATATTAGGTTTTTCTGTTAGAAAACTGTCAGCCCGGAGTTTGGCAATGTGCAGGGCGGATGGTAATAGGCTCGCCCCCTATTATGTGTAGCTTAATAACGGTATAAAATTGTAGACTGGTCAAAAATGGTCTCTGAATGACTATACCATACATTGTCTGGAATAGACGAAAAGGCTTTGACGATGATGACCTGGGTGACTAATAGTAGGTCGCTGCTTTAACCTTTGTCAATGCTATTTTTATATATAAAATTGCGGTGTGCGGCGTGTTCGTAATTCTTCTCGTCCCAAACGGTTTGATCGATTTTGAAGTTTTTTTTTTTGTGTTTGGTTCTTAGCTATAGTTGGATCAGGTAGATGGCACTGTTAGTGTATGTACAACTTCACGACTACACGACGTATTACCGAATTAGAATGTTACATCACCATTCTTTAATTCCATAAAAACCAAATTATGACCGGTTATGTGTCTGCCCACAATTTCAGCTTTTTCTCGTGAACCAAACGGACGCAATACTACACAACTCTGATATATATACAGAGTGACTTTTTTCACCGTATTCAAAAAATTTTTTCGAGATAGGTAAATGGAGTAGAAGCCTCTTTCATAGTTACTTTATTATTTTACTAACATAATCTGAAATTTACAAAATAATTAAAATAATTCCAAATCTTTAAAATAGTTATCCTAATAAACGCACGATAAAATATAAACGATTTAGTTACAAATAATGAATGAAAAGTGCGAGCGAAATAGCGTAAGTGCATGCATTTAAAATAAAAATAAAAAATGTAAAATAATAAAGTAACTATGGCATCGGCTTCTACTCCATTTACCGATCACGTCCTATTTTTTTTCAAGACGGTTAAAAAACCCTCACCCTGTATAGTGGCCAATTTTTTATGAGTCGTAAATCTTTCGTTCGTGGTCAGCAGAGGTCGTTGTTGGTTTAATGTCATATTTTTATAGGAGACTTAATTAGTTTAGTAGAGGAAATATTGGCAATTTGTTTACGAGTAACTGTAATATTTTACTAGCAGACAACATCTAAGAGTCAGAGGGGCTCGCTACATCGCGCGGATCGGTCGATAAGTGAAGTTAAGATATGATTGCCGCGGTTGGTTCTTAGATGGATGATTCGTTTTTGTAAGCCGATCGTACGGCAGTTAGGTATATTATGGCCAGGTTGACAATTCTTAGAGATAGCCGTTCATTTTTTAGAAAGAGTCATTAAAATCTCACCTGCATTCGACCATTACTAGCATGTCGATCGTTCAAAGTAAAAATATCTCTAATGTATATACAATTCCGCCACTTGCATCCATCGGTTGCCCGCAACTTTCACAATGTCGTCACTCCACCTAGTAGGAGGCGGAAAGTCGTTTGATGTGGTGAATACACACTCTGCCTTATTGGATGACTGCCTCTAGTGATCACAAGCGCGACTGCTGAGGGTGAGGTCCTGAGTTCGATTTACGGGTTGGGCAAACTGTTTTTTTTTTCATCATTCATATTACCAGCACGGAGTCTGTAACTGTGTCCGTTGGATGGCAATGGGCTCGCATTACATAGGACTCAATAACGGCATCGGCGGAATGTCGTTCGATGTGGTGGTCTAAGGGGGACGGTTCCTAAGGGGGGTAGTTCAGCAGTGGACTTCTTTTGGTCGATGATGATGATTATGATGATATACAATTACGAGAATTTAGTAAGTGTAAAATGGTGAGACAGCGATATCGGACATGTTTTTCGAATAGGTCAGGAATAGGTCACCTACTCTCAAATCAAACATTAAAAACTGTAGCCTATTGAAATTACATAATATTTATAAAAAATAATTTCACAAGGGATTTCTTACTACGCACCTTGTTCCACCTGTCGTATGCAAACGTTCTAATTTCAAATACGTTTCCTTCGTCACGACACCTACGACAAGTTAACCCTCATCAACCAAACATTATAACCCTCCCGTGCAGGGAGATATACAGGGTGATTTGGCCCATTCTACCTAATAGGGAGGTACTAATTTTTTGAATGAAGTAACCAAAGATGCTGATGGTGAGGTCCTCAGTTCGATTTCCGGGTCGGGCGAGGCAGTGTTATTTTTTTTTCTTTATTCACATTACCAGTACAGAGTCTGGAACTGTGTCAGTTGGATGGCAATGGTCTCGCATTACATGGGTCTCAATAACGGCATCAGCGAAATGTGGGTATACAATAGTGCACCTCTGTTTAACTCTTCGGGGGATATAGGCATGATGCTATGTTATGGAGTAACCAAATACCAAACCTGTGAACCCGACTATAGACATCGATAGGCCGCGCGGCCCATATTACGTCCATTCATAAATAACTCTTATTGTCTGATGCTTAAGGTTCACAGGATCTGTCACCGACCTTGACCTTGCAGCCAAAATGTTAAGAACCCAATCATATTCTGTGACAGTAGATTCTAATATCCTGTGTATATCCGTTTTGTTAGTCTGTGATATTTATCTGTAGTTGAATTTCGGGTCCAGTTTTTCATGGGTCAAAGTATTCGTCATCACGTAAAATGTTACTAAGACCATAAAATCATGGCCGACGGCAGTGCAGGAGCGGCCATCCGTAATTTTGGCGTCCGATTTTATTACGTCCGTATTTATACGGAATTTATTCGGATACGTAGTGGCCAATGGGCAATTTATGATAATAAACAATAAATAAAATTTTGGTGTCTGTTTGTAATGTCAAAATAACAGCTTTTTACTAAATGCTTATGAAAGTATATAACGGTACTTATAAAAAAAATCAATGTTAAAAATTTTTGTTTATCTGTCTGTTTGTTCCGGCTAATCTCCGAAACGGGTCGACCGATTTTAACGGGGAATTTCATTGAGGTAGCTGATAGTATACGGAGGCGCTTAGGCTTTTATGACGGATAAGAGACTTTTTGATTTTTATTCTTCCTAATTATATCGATATACTGAAAACATCTCTGTTTCCTTTTGATACCCAAAAGGAAACACAGATGTTTTCACTTGCTATATAAACCATGGAAAAAAAAACACATCAAATATTTGCGCAAATATTTATTAAATTCTTATTTTTTTTTGGCCGGTCAAAAAGGCCGGGGCCACGTAAATTATAATCTCGTTTGATCGCTCAAAGAATGGATTATTTTATGAAAGAAAACCTTAAAAGCTTTTAATATAGTTTCGAGTGTAACCAATTGAATCACCCGGTGTTCCTAGTTTAGGCGAAGGTCTAAATTGTTGCTTTTAAAAAGAGTGGTTGTACCGGTATCATGTTTTTGCAGAGGTACAGTCAGTATCAAAAGGATGATACACTTAATGAAATTCAAAAGAAATTTTTAGAGGAAATAGTGATTGAAATCTTGACGAATTTTACAAATAGTATCTGCGGATGCATAGAAATACACAGTCATTTATATTTTATGATTTTAACCAATGGTTTTCCAAGAATAAGCGTTTTAATTTTGCTACGTGTATAGATATTTTTGATGCTTACTCTACCTATTGTCCATCAATGACAAATCCTCTTTGTTTGTGTGTCACCATGGTGTCACTTGTCTTATTTTACTCGTCACCGATGCTGTTATTGAGTCCCATGTAACAGGGGTCCCATTACGAGATTATCATTATTTACCGGTCACAATTCCAGGCTGCAAGCTGCTATTGAATTCTCATATAGGAAAACATAATATTTTGCCCAACCCGAAAATCAAATTAGTGAAATAAATTGTTATTTTACTTATTTACTTAAAAAGTCTGACTGACGCATCTTGTGACACTTATTAAATTAACTAAAATGTTGAAAAAAAAAAATACAAATCGTTTCGACCTGCTTTATAATCTGACAAAACGATAGAGATCAAAATCAAATTAATTCGTTAAGATTTCGATGTAAGAAACGTTAACGCCCAAACACCTATTCTGCGCGTATTTCAAGACAATTTTGTCCGAAGCCGGCAGCTAAAGGATACCCTTAAATAGATTTCCTGATATTGTATAACTAGGTTATTGAAGACCTACCTAGAAATTGAGATATTAGAATTAATTTGTAGGAACTGTTAATCATTGTCTTTGTAGGCGTTAAGGTCGTTGAAAATTGATTTTCCGCCTAATAATAATGTCCTCCTGACCGATTTCGGTCACGGCGGCCAATCTCACCGGAGATTAGCTAACTACGCAGGAGATATAGAGCACAAGTGTGTGCGCAAACACAGGTGCTCTCTCTATTCCTTCACTATCATAGTCCGATGGGAGGGCAATCCGACACGACCGGAGAGAGATCAGGCACAGGACCAACGGCTTTACGTGCTTTCCGAGGCACGGTGTGTATTCACATACACGAAGACCCAGACCCGAAACAAATATCTGTAGATCATACAAATATTTGTTCCGTGCGGGAATCGAACCCGCGACACGTAGCTCAGCAGTCGATCTCTCAACCACTGCGCCAACCGTGTCGTCATTTTCCGCCTACGTACGACGCAAATGATATAACTAATAAATATAGCCTGCTCATTATTTAAATGTCAAATATCCGACAGATTGCTTGATTGGTCTATTGGTCGCAAGCCCAACTGCTGAGCGTGAGGTCCTGGGTTCGATTCCTGAGTCGGACAGTGTTTTGGGTTGTTGTATATGGAAATTCTCAGTAACAGCACGGAGTTTGGAACTGTGCCCGGTAGATAACAATAAGCTCGCCTCCTATTACATGGGACTCAATAACGGCATTGGCGAAATGGGTGTACAATAGTACACCCCTGCCTAACCCTCCAGCGAACACAGGCGATGCTATATAATTAGTTGCAAGAGTCCTTGGCATATGCCATATATCGGGCATAGATTCAGATTCCGTTCTGCTACTGAGAATGTCCTTACGGAAAAACCCAATAAACTTTGCCCGATCCAGGAATCGAACCGAGAACCTCATGCTCAGCCGTCGCGCTTACGACCACTAGAATAATTAGGCAGTTAACAATTATATTATAGTTCAAAGTCATCTGACATTTAAAATATGTTTTTTAATACAGAGTGCACCAGTTATCCTTTATTTTACTGTTAATAGTGTCACATGAACATAAAGCCACAATATTTCCACAGGTCCCAACGGTAAAGAACGAGTGAATGAATGCATTATGTTCAGTTCTAATTTAAAATTCGTCTGAAAACTGAAAGCTTAATCTGGGCAACGTCTAGGAACTGTTCCCGATTTCATTCGTAGAAAATTTTCATTTATTTTCTGTCGCTGCTGTCCACTGTGCTTTTTATATTAATCTGTCACTCCCTCCTATACAGGGTGGTAAAAAGCGAAGCGATAGATGGAGGGAATGCTCCTGAATTAATTATTGAAGAAGTAAACATTAGCTGCGTTTTTCGTTCAGCGGCATAAATGACTCGAGACAAATTTATATAGGTAGCAATGATATCAAAATTCAATGATTCATCCCTCGAGATACATTTCATGCGAGACGAATCGACGAACAAGTTCACTTTAACTTGTTTCAGCGTTAGTTTAGTGTTTTCCGGTCCGATCTAAATTCAATAACGGCATTAAAAGTAAAAACTTTCATGAGCACAGAAGGTCAGAGAGTCAAAGTTTATTTTGAAGATTCGAATTTAACTCTTCTAAAGTACCGTAATGCTTAATGGAGAACGAATATTATGTCAAACTTTAACATAAAACATCGTCGTACTCCTCTAAGTTTGCGCACCGTTTTACTTCAGTCTAAAATCGGAAACCTAGTTTTTGAAACATATTTGTCTACCTCCAATAGTTTCAGTTTTTTATATGAACTGACGCATTGTAATGAATCACCCTGTATAACATATAATAAAAATAATAAAATATCTTTATTTCCCAAAAATACAGATAGTGGCACTAATATTAAAACAAAATGTTAATAGTTTCGCAGATAGAATCAAAATAACATTGTTTGCTGGATGAATCTTTACACTATTAGTTAAACTCTGCCTCTTAAACTAGGGTATCCTGTATCTTAAGAGATGAGATGTATAGAACGTAATAGTTAATAATGAAGCGTTTACTGTATATCCTATGCTACTATTGCAACGCATCCATAATCATTAAAATACGGATGTTTATGGGCGATGGTCGCTTACCCCAAGACAAAAGCACACTTGCCATTTTCTCACAAAAAACAACCCACAGAGAAAAATATTACGAAGCTCCAACAAAATGTTTTTAATCACTGCAAAAGGACGTATTACTTAAAATCGTCAGCGGGCGTCAACACAAATGTAATTTACTTGAAAGCTTGCAAAGCTTCGAGAATACAATCGGATGAATGATTCAATGTATTGATTCTGTCCAAATTATAAAACACATTGGGAAATGTACGTTTCATTTTATAATGAACCGAGACACACGGTTTTAAACGTGGTGCGAATAAATGTAATTATTTTCTGGTGACCTACTTTTGGACGCAGCAGTTTTGTTTGAAACTATTGCTTGAAACCTTATATTTTCTCTGTATAATATTATATAACTAGTGGGAGTTTCATGGACTAAATCCACACTATTGTAAATGTGAAGTCTGTTTGTTACCTCATTAGGATTAAACTGCTAAATGGATAGTTATGAAATTTTAATGAGAGGTAATCCTAATACCTGGGACCTGGAGACGGACCTAGGTTTTTTTTTACTATAGCCGCAAAACAATAATTAGATAATAAATACAAAATACACGCAGACGAAGTCCTAGGCTACAGCTAGTGTTATTTAGCAGTGGGTGATTCATGGACCAAATTTTTATATAAAATCATCTATCTGCCTAGCGCTTTCCACCTAGCGTTACCAGTCCCAGAAAAGGGCTGTCCGAGCTATTTATAATCTTGGTCCAAGGGTGTCGCTGAGACACAGATTTAAGGAAATTAATATTCTAACTGTAGCGTCACAATATATTTTTGAAAATTTAATATATGTTTATAAAAATATTTCGAACTTTGTCAAACTGTCTGATACTCATTCTTTGAACACTAGGAATAAACACAACCTTGCTGTACATGCTACGCGCCTCCACAGAATAAGCAACTCATTCATGGGACAATGTATACGCTTTTACAATAAGCTTCCCAATGATATACGTAATTTAACATTAAAGAAGTTCAAAATTGTAATTAAATCTAAACTTTGTAAAAAAGGATACTATAAAATTTCGGACTATTTAGATGACAAAAACGCTTGGGATTGAGCCGCTCTTTAGTCTTTCCTCTTTTTTTTTATATATACAATTTTTGCCATTAATTATTATATTATTTACTTCATTATTTTGATATTGTAATGTTTAAATTGAAATTATTTCTTATATATAACCGCAATACATTGTAAATGTGTGTGAGATCTAGGCTGAGCGCTCTTCATTACATTAATTCTCACGATAACTGATGCATGCTTGCACTCTGTTGTCGTGCGTAAGCGAAATTCTAAGTCTATGATTCCTACCCCTATATTTGTCTCACATAAAACCTTACATCATTACAATCTGTCTGGACTTTAAAATAGACTTTGACCCCTGAGTTTGTTTCGGCGTTTCTTCTCAGGGATAGTCATAGGAAATGCCAACGCCATCGTTAGTTTAAAAAAGACGTGTAAAAGTGATTGAAAAATCCTAATTGCAAAATAAATAAGTTCATTTCAATTTCATTTCATTTCAGTCTAACCAAAAGCGGCTGCAATATCTAGGAGACACTGATTCTCTAAGGTAATTTTTTGGGTTGCTGACACCCGCAATGACTGTCATACATACGAGTATTCGTGTGATACCCCAAATTAATTGCTTAACGTGCTTTCCGAGACACGGAGGGGTCTCGATGTGTGCATAACGGTCACCCATCACAGGACTGACCACAGGAAGCGCCCCGTAACCTCGCAGATCGAGTGATCTCTGCGGTAGCTATGTAGCTAAAAAGTATAAAGTATAAGTGGTATAATTATGCGTAAGAATCTAAAAATGTCTTTTGTTTGATTTGTGATTATTTAGTTACCGTGGACGGACCTTTCCATCTCTGTCACTTATATATAAAATCTCGGAGACAGAGACAGATCTGTTCTTAACTCAGTTTCCTTGACCGTAACATAAACATATACACTAAATTAACTAACTATAAATAGATATGTTGTTTTTATCGCGCTTTTTCTACCAAACGAAACGTACGTTTTATGATTTCGCTGTATACATAGTTTACAATGTTTATGTTATTGAGTAAGTATTTCAAAAATTACGAATTGGTAAGTGATTCAACCCATTACCGGCCCAGCGCTGGGCCATTATTATCTGAGAATGAGAAAGGTTCGGCTTTAATCCACCACGCTGGTCTGGTGCGTGTTGGTGTACTCACGCACTATCGAGAATTTTATACCGAGGCCCTAGTGTACGTTTCTTTTGACAAATTCGATTTACTACATCGAACGCGTTCGGTGCTCCGATTGGTGGAGAGCACGATATGGACCAATCGGAGCGCCGAACGCGTTCGATGTAGTAAATCGAATTTGTCAAGAGAAACTTACACTTGTCTGTTACAGTTGTCTGTCTTTATTCATGTGCAGTGTTATATTAATGTATTTCTAGCAAATAAACGTTTGATTTGATTCCCTAACAATCATTTTTTTTCTATAATGCAAGTGAAAAAAAAATCTGAGCTGAACATAAAGAAAAGGTGATTACTGTCTCGTTCTCCGTTCTCAGAATGAGAAGGGTTAAACCTTAGTCCACCACCCTGGTCTACTACCGATTGTCGTACTACACACATCTGTACATAGTAGCTATATTTTATGTAGTTACAAGACCTTTCATTAAATCAGTGTCTATCTATTATATCAATGGCTATTAATTCCATATTTCGTATGACAAGTTAGTTCTGATCAATTCCATCTGAATGCGATCGTGCTCAAACGGCTAACATTCAGGACATTCCAATAGGTAATAATTACCTATTATACTGCTGTACACGAGAGTGTATGATGTACGGTATTTAATTAATAGAGAGGGGATAAATCGGTTTTGGCGGAGACGAATGTGAGGCCGAAAGTTTGAGTTGTTAAACGATACGTCTGATTTTGTTGTTAAAGCCCGTATCGTCCCACTGTTAGGCAAAGGCCTCCAAACTGTTTTTTCACAGTTCCCTACCTTTATAGACCAGTATTTATTAAAGAAGTCTAGATCATCTCGCCATCTTCGTCTGGCTCATCCGCGATGTCGCGATTCGTCGGATTGGTTATTTTTATATTAATATATATAATTATCATTTTACAGTCGTAAATTCGCCTTAAACCAGTTATTTTACGGAACTACGACATTTCACAAAAATTTACCACAATTTTGGTATTCCTCTGACGAGTCGGCCTAAGCTTACAAGCTTAAAAGAATCTCGCATACCATTGTGGAAAAAATTGCCAGTAAGAAATGGTGCTATCGAGACTGACTGCTCAGGGTCCGTCCGACGATCACAGGTTTCGTCAAACGCTAATTCCATCGCAATAATATCGAATTCGTCCGAATCCGAAAGGACGATTGCCAATTGAGCCGAAAATTCTTCCCATCCCTAGCAGGTTGTTGCCAAATGAGACATGTACGTAATACGGTAATGGAGGTGTTCTAACGAAAGGCTTTCTGTGATAGTGGATGTTTTCTGTGTGACGTGACATTCAAGATTCTGAAATGCTTTAGCTTTGTGTCTACTCATTATGTCATGTCATATGATAAATAATTCCAGATTCAAATATATTCTCGTGATGACTTTATGGACTTCAGTCTTGGGGCCTATTTCTCATTATAGTGTCATGCTGTTTAAATGACGTCATTATATAATATAGTAACATTATTTCCTGTATTCCCCTTATAATATAACATATAGCATCACGCCTGTATTCCCCGACGGGTTATGCAAAGTACTATTCTAAGCCTACATTTCGCCGATGCCGTTATTGAGTCCAATGTAATAGAGAGCAAGCCTATTGCCATCTACCAGGCATCGTTTCAGACTCCGTGCTGCTACTGAGAATTTCTATATCGAAAAACCTAAAACTCTGCGCGATCCGGGAATCGAACCTAGGATCTCACGCTCAGCAGTCGCGCTTGCGACCACTAGATTGAGATAACCTTCGGGGTTAGGCAGAGTTGTACCGTACAGTGTACAGCTTCATTTTACTGATGCCGTTGTTAGGTCCCATGGACTAGGGGATGAGCGCATTACCATCTATTGGGCAGGATTCTTCTGAGAATTTCCATGAAGAAGAACACCCGAGGACTGCACGATCAGCAGTCCTGATCGAAGCCATTACACTAATGAAGTTAAAACTATTAAACTTACCATGTTCTAGCTACAGGTGCGTGGCAGACGTAGATATACCGTTGTACTGCTAGCGCCAGGGTCAGCCAGATGCTTGCCGTGTGGAACATGGCCGGAATCACCTGCGGATATCAAGCGAAATATTAGATTGACCCACGATTAGCGAGAGCAGTGGAAAAGAAGTAGTTCATTATTTGAAAAAAAAAAAAAAAAAAAAAAAAAAAAAAAAACTCTTTGCCCCTTTGGTTTCTATTCTGTATCGCGGGTGCATTTACAAACATAAATATTTACTTGCATAGATCGTATGTATGTACAAATGATTGTTCCGTGCGGGAATCGAACAATTCGCGCGGCAATTGATCGTTCAACCACTGCGCCAAACATGCCGTCAGTTTTTGCTTACAGAACAAATATTCGTAAGGCCTACAGGTAGTTCTAGGTCTTGGTTAGGTCTTGTTACTATTTACAGACATAAATCTCCAAAGTGTTTATTTCCAATTGAGAAGAACGGGCAAGAAACTCCATGGTTTCTTTTTATCTCGTAATATAACATACGATATTATTTATAATGCATACAAAAAGTACTAAACATATATTTATTGTGTTGATATTTTGCGCTACGTGTCGCTGGTTCGATTGTATAATGTGTGATGTGATTAGAGGTGATTTATTTATTTTTAGTTTAACCGTAGACAGCTAACCTCCGTGGATTCGACGGGTACCGTAATGTTATATAGCTGTTTCTTAACGGTACGCAGGATTAATTTTCCGCGTCTAACCAACTCAGTGCCCGACGGGATTCTTGCAGTGACCCACTCATCGTGTAGGTAAGTCCCTCAGATTTGGAGATACGTTCACACCTTGCCCGTTTTTCCCGTAAGGTAATAAAACACCTTTTATTTATATCCGTCGTTTCGACGGTTAGCTTTAAAGGGGTATAAAAGAAGGTTATCTTTCTAGGGTTAAATAGAACGGGTAGAGGAAAGAACACTAATTAAACAGGTATTTAAGAAAATATAACCAACTC
The DNA here is from genome assembly GCA_947562105.1 of Shargacucullia verbasci. NCBI lineage: Eukaryota > Metazoa > Arthropoda > Insecta > Lepidoptera > Noctuidae > Shargacucullia > Shargacucullia verbasci. The sequence goes on from OX387306.1 coordinate 5,892,648, forward strand.
GCTTCCGAGCGCGGCTTCGCCCGCGTGGTTTACGAACCCGTAAATTTTCCCGGGAATAAAAGTAGCCTATGTGTTATCCAGACTATAATCTATATCTGTACCAAATTTCATCCAGATCCGTTCAGCCGTTTGGGCGTGAAAAAGTAACAAAGATCCATCCATCCTCACAAACTTTCACATTTATAATATTAGTAGGATAGATAGGATTGAACTAGAGCGAAATAAAGCAACGAGCTAATGTCCACATAACGTGTGTGAAATTACCGCTTACAACATTTTGTACTTGTTCCAAAATAAGCAGTCCAACTATCATAAATTAGCTTTAAAACATCCAGCACCAGTCGGCATCGACAAGTACAGTTAGCGACTATTTCCGTGTGCCGAGACGCGAGTTCCTTCAGGAAATTGTACACTTGCCACGTCTAGCCTCTGTAACACTTGTCTTAGATATAAAGCACACTTTTGGAAAGTGTGGCGTGTTATTGAATTTTCTTCGACGTGCACAAAGGCTTCACAGTATCTGTTGAAAATTGTGACGTGATATATAGATATCTTGAAAAAAGAAATGGAATATATTGTCCGGGATTTGACTGCCGGATGGTCCGGAGTTGGATTACCGGGAGTGTTATAGGGTTTTTCTGTATGGAAACTCTCAATAACACGGAGTCTTGAACTCTCCGGTAGATAGAAATAGGCCCGACCCCTATTACATGGGCCTCAATAATAGCATCAGTGAAAGGTGGGTGTACAATGCACCTTTTTCTAACCTTTCTAAATCTTGTTTGGTAAATAGTTTTCTTTCTAAAAACTCAGTAAAACTAAATTTCTTGCTTAACTTATTATGTATATATTTTTAAAAATCACACAATAAGCATGTCAATGGCAATGCAAAACTATGACGTCACGCTTTTGTACTCCAAATAATTTTTGATAGTTCATAAAAAGTAACTCGTATGACTAGTAGTCATCGACCGTATTGAACATAACTATGAGTTGATTATATGGTATTATTTTTTCATTTGGATGGATTGTCAAATGTATTGCATATGTTTTATATTTTTACCGTATTACTTACACTAAGATTTGACATACCCTTGGTTTCAGAACGTAGAACATAATAATAAATTTTATATCATCGATTCCGGCGCTAAACGTTGAAATCCCTTACAAACAGAACCGAGAAATTCCCGTTGTAGGATAGATTGGAAAAAATGAAACGCCTGGAATCCGCCCAGCTCACTGGCATTTCACAAAGGCAGCTCGCCAATTCTAAGGATAGTTACACACTTGAATTCACCCGTTGAATCTTCGTTTATTAAGTTAGCTTTATTACTTTGATGCGCATACGATGTTTTATTGGAGTGAAAGCAACCATTTTTTTAAAACCTCTTTATAAGGTCTCTATTTTATAAAATAATTCACTTTGAGTTCTCATTGATCTAGGGGTCACAAGCGCGGCTGCTGAGTATGTGGTCAAGCGTTAGATTCCCAGGTCGGGCAAAGCAATATTAGGTTTTATTGTAAGAATGTTTTCAGTAGCAGCCCGAAGTTTCGTAGTGTGTCTGATAGATAGGACTCACTAACAGCATCATCAGGTGATGACGTGATGCTATGTTATGTTATTTATTTAAATGGTTATTAATATCATAATCTGATGAAAATTATTCTTCATCACAGCTTTAATGGTGAAGGAAAACGTTGCTATTGATTGTATGGTGAAAAGAAAAAATAAATAATAATTTATGTTCTGTATTAATTCTTTGAGATGAGCCTTTAAAAAACAAGTGAAAGAGTCAGGGGGAAGAGGCAATTTGTCCATCACTCATCCATCCATGAGACATTCAGGAGACATATGATAATTCAGACCCGGGTACGTCTTAAAACTGCAGCCACCGACAGACGGACACCGGAGGACGGGCAGCAGCATCCTCTCACTAATCGGTGATCCTGCCAAGCGTGGGGATTATGGCAAACCCCCCCTTCGTTCAGCAGTGGACGTCTTCTGGCTGATGATGATGATTATAATTATTCAAATAGATGACAACACGGTTGGAGAAATGGTTAAGCGATTGTATAATCTAATGATAGTTATTCCGGCTATGAAAGTATGCGCTTGTCACGTTTGAGTCTATCAACCGTACCTACGATACAGGGGAATTACAAAATTTGGGGAAAAGTTTTTTTTTTTAAGAATAAGTTTCAGATTAATTGCGCCCTGTTTCATGTGAACAAAACCTAGGCACCAGCTTCGGCGACTTCAACCGATTCCGTTTGAGCGTTCAAAAGCACTTGAAAATCCGATATTTCTCACACAAAAGTCCGTTCCCAACTTGTGGGATAGGCAAACGCGGAACAATGATTTTTTTTGCTGTTGTCAAACAGCGTTTTTCAAGAAAATTGTTTGATGATATTTTTTGTTAACAGCAACCATAAGTTTGTAACTTTCGTATAATCGGTAGACTTGTGTTTGGAGATTCAAAAATTGTGTTACCGAAGAGACGGGGATTTAAAATTGTTTAAATCTGTGACTTAATATTGGAAAAATAGTAGGAAGGCAGGTTTCTTATAGCGAGTTCATTGTAGCAGTAAGTATCACAGTCTGAAGGGAGGCAAAGGTTGTCAGAGGGTCATCTTAGGGGCGGCACGGCACGACAAACGAAATTTACGCCAAAAATAAACAAAGTATTTGTATCTTTATGTATATGTAACATGACTTTGACATTGACAGTTGACACTACATAACAGTTTTTTTTTGTCAATAAAGGCACCAAAAGTTGCCTGTTCAGGCTAACTATATGACGTCATTTAGAGGTCGAATGAAAGACGAAGGGTATCAAGTATTATTTTAAAAATAAACACAATCTTATGATTTTAAGAGCTATAAATAGAAAAATAAGCCTTAGAAACCTATAATCTCGAAATGGTTTTGGAATCGACCCAGGTAATTGTTTACATACCGAATTTTTTAAATCTGCGACTTAGAATAGAATAGAATAGAATAGAAACATTTATTCGTATAAACATGTGTATACATACATACACACGCAGGTGCATGTATGTACGATGATGAAAAAAAAAACAAACAAATAATTGTATGTACTTAAAGACATGTTTGCCACTTGTCATGGCATGCGAATATTTTATCAATTATTGAGTATTACATTATAAAAGAAAATTAGATGTATGATAACAAAAATTACTTGAAATTAAATGATTTGGTCATCGAGAAATTCCTTAACATTATAGTAGACTCTCTGTACCAGAAACAATTTAAGCCGACGTTTCAAGTCTTCGATACTTAATTCTTTCCAGGTTTTAGGCAATTTGTTATACAGAATGGGTGTCATACAAAATATACTTTTGCGCATAAGTGTAGTTTTACAAGAATGGAGACAGAGTTTGCTATTATCACGTCTATTTCGGTGTGTTATATCCTCTAGACGTGGAAATAAATGAGGATTGCACTTAACAAACATAACAACTTCGAGAATGTATAAAGATGGCAACGTAAGGATCTTAAACTGTTCGAAGTACGGCTTGCAGCTATCGGTTACCTTTAATTTAAACATAGATCTCAGGCATCTTTTTTGAGCTCTAAAAATGGTCTCCCATTCCGTGGAATTGCCCCAGAATATCAAACCATACCTAAGGATAGATTCAGCTATTCCATAGTAGGCTATTAATAGCGTATCCGCATTCATTGTTCGAGATAGTCTGTATAAGGCATATGCGCTATTGCTTAGTTTTTTAGCTAAACTCTCCAAGTGAGCTTTCCAGTTTAGATTTTGGTCTATAATTAAGCCTAGGAATTTAGTTGTGGCAACCGTTCCAATTTTATTGTTTTTATATTTAATGTCAATATTGTTTGAAATATTTATTCGTTGACCAAAGTGTATGATTACGGTTTTATTTAGATTAATCCTTAAATTATTACTTTCTAACCAGTCTATGCTATTAATTAAAGTATTATTTATATCTTTCTTAAACTCTTCTTTTTTATTACATGGAATAGTTATAGTGCTATCGTCAGCGAAAAGCGTCATTGTATGTTCCATACATTTGGGGAAATCATTTATGTAGATCGTAAATAAGAGAGGGCCCAGAACACTTCCCTGTGGAACGCCATATACAATCTGTCGCTCCGCCGATACAGACACTTCCTCCCATTTGGTTTTATTATTGATACTACTTATTGCTGTAACTTGTCTTCTATTTTGTAAATAAGATTTTAAGAGTGCCAGTATATTTCCTCTTATTCCATAGCTTTCTAGTTTATTTAATAGTGTATTATGTTGGACATAGTCGAAGGCTTGTGTCATATCGCAAAAAATGGCACATACTGGATTTCTTTTATCTATATTCATCATTATTTTATATAAAAAGTCATATATGGCCATGTTTATAGTTTTCTTAGCTCTAAAACCTTTTTGTTCATCACAGAGTATTTTATTTTTTTCTAAGTATGAATTTAATTCTTTGTAAATATATTTTTCAATTATTTTAGAAAAAAATTGGTATTAGTGAGATAGGTCTATAGAATTCCATCAATTCTCTGTCTTGTTTTTTAAATAATGGTTTTACTATCGATTTCTTTAAGGCGTCAGGAAATATACCTTCACTAATACTCAGGTTAATAATATGACAAAGCGGTCCACATATATCATTCGATACTTCTTTTATAATCTTTGTACTGAAGCCATCATACCCTACACTGTTGGTGTTTTTTAATGAATTAATAATTTTTAATACGTTTTGGGGCATACTCGGACTCATAAACATTGAGTTTTTTTGGCTAACAATGTATTTATTGACTCTAGCAGCTTGGGAAGTGGATGGTTGGATTTTGTCAACAAAATAGTTATTAAATAAGTTAGCTATTTCATTAGGACTGGTGATATATTTATTGCCATTAAGAATTTTATTTATATAATGTTTAGGTATGTTAAGTTTTCTATTGTTTATTAGTTGCCAAGTAGTTTTTGATTTATTTTTTGATGTCTTTATTTTATATGTGTTTTGAGCACACTTTGTTTTATTGATGATAGTTTTAAATAGTTTAGAGTATTTTTTGAAATCGTTTTTATTTTGCATGGTTGGATTTGATCTGTATCTCCAAAGTAGTGACCGTTTCTTCCTACTACACAGTTTTACACCACGTGATATCCAGTTTTGTTTTTTCTTTATATTTATCGATACTATAGTTTCAGGAAAGCACTGATCATAAAGAAAACTAAATATTTCACTAAATGCTTTGTATGCTTCATTTGGATCACTGGATTCATAGACATCTATGAAGGATAGACTCTTTATATAAGATTTAAATTTATCTAAGTTTTCTGCACTATAGTCTCTTTTAATGGTACGCCATCGATCAATTGAGCAAACCGACTCCACCGGACATTTTAGAATCTGCGCCGTATGGTCGGACAGTGCAAGTTCCAATACAGTTGCCTTACAAGCTTTTAAATTATGCGCAAAATTGTCTATACACGTCTTACTCTTGAGGCGAGTCGCCTCTTTCAGAGCTAAATGTAAGTTATAATTTAATAGTAAACATTCAAATTCCGTAGTTTGTTTGTTTTTTAGAAGTACATTAATATTAAAATCTCCCGCAATAATTACATTTTTATATCCATTTTTAACAATACTATACATTAAAATATCTAATTTATCAATACAAAGGTTAAAGTTATTTATTTTAGGTACTCTATAGACACACACTATGATGGTTTTTTGGTTAATTAGTTCCACGGCACAGCACTCCAATACACCAGTGGTAGACATTTGTGTGATCTTTGTTATTTCCCGGTATTGGTGTCCCTTTTCTACTAGAATGCATGCACCTCCTCTCTTACTTTCTTTACGACTATAACACGCAGCTAAGTAGTAATTAGGTACGTTTATGTGACTTTCATAGCCTTCCATAACGAAGTGTTCAGTTAAGCATAGTACATCTATTTTCATATTTCGCTCTCTAAGTTCTTGTAGGCATACTGTTAAGTTATCAGACTTTGATAGCAGTCCGGCAATGTTTTGATGCATGACATTAATGTGTTTATTCACGAAAAAACGTTGTAGGTGTGTCTTGACTTTCTTCGCTAGTAAAGTTGTGTTCACACGAAGATGCCGACAACTCTTCCTTTATTCCTTCTATGTATTCCAGAATGTCTTTACAGATTATTGACATTGCATAGTTATTAATGATCCCTTTGTTTTTGTGGAACATTTCATAGGACCATTTAAGATTTTTGTTGGAATCTAGAAAGTACGCATACTCATTAGCCAATATATCTAGATATAGCTTATTGTTAAAGTTTTCAACTCGCCAGTTATACATGCTGCCGAATCCATATTTGTATGTCGGCGCACATATAATAACATTAGTATGTTTCACTTTTTGTAGGGTCAGTTTTAATTTAGATATAACGCTATGGTAGTCGCGTGTCGTAATAAAATCTTCTTCACCTATCATAATGACACAGAAGTCACTCATGGTAAATCCATTTAATTTTGATTCTATGTTCTGTATCATCTGCACAGTATCACGTTTCGGTAATAAGTAGTGACATATTTTATAGTTGTGTGGAAAAGTATTTTCGACAATATTTTATTTATCTGATTATTACTCAATATATGTATTCTATTAAGTTGTTTGTGTTTTGTTTGTACTATTCGGTTAGTTTCATGTGCAGTTCTATTGTTTATGTTATACTTAGGAGTTAAGAGATCAATGTCACAGTTTTGTTTAGTTTGCAATGCCTGTTGTAAGGTGAGAATTTGCTTATTTAGTGCAGCAATTTCGTTCCTGGCCTGTTCCAATTGATGCTCGAGGTCCGTAAGATTTTGCTGAAGGGTTGTAATTGTTTCATTGGGGGGTGATGTTGTTAAATTAGATATTTCATTACATTCCCGAATTGCATTATTTTTGAGGTCACCGTTTTCAATGCGTAGGATGTTTATTTCTTCATATGCTGCAATTAGTTTTAAGTTTAATTCTTCTATTTGTTGTTTGAGCTCGTGTACTTTATTATTCTCGTCGTCCGATAATTCTGGCATGCTATTATTATCGCCATCTATCGTCGAATTACTTGAACTATGTCCATCACGGGAGCTGTTAGCTGATTTAGTTTTACTCATTGATTTATTTTTACGGAATGTAATATTTTCGAAGAAATTCATCGTTATTTTTAAAGTTTTTATTTTATTTCATTTGTGTAGGTTGATTTATTTTTTGTTGTTCAAGGTGGGATTTGAACTCACGCACATTTGTCAAGTATGACGATGTGAAAAAAAAGGTAAACTCTCAAACCACTAAGCCAGGCAGTCAGTTAGGAGAACAGTTGAAATTAGTAGATAGTATTTGCGGATTATTTTTCTGGATGACGGTAGGCGGTTACTTTTTAATTTTTTGAATGTTTGTTTTGCAAAAACGTTGCGTAAACAAAATAGTTTTATTGCACTGATTTTACTCAAAGTACTTAATTGAAAGCACTTTTACGTCAAGAAACTACACTGAATGAGCTTTTTTCTTAGTTTTATCACCACAATAACACAATAATTGTCTTTTTATTTGATATAGTCACTCGATTGTTAAAAACAGTTCGAAACTTATTTAGTTTATGAAAATAACACTGAATAACGTTGTCACTTGCGTATCGTTAGTTTTTTTCACTAATTCACAAACTTTTATCACTTATTAACTACTTAAAATATTTTTAAACAATTAGTTTTACGGAGCTTATGTTTTCGTGGGCACAAAATAATAATATTAATATTGTGGTTGTGTTTTTAACTTATAAGAACCTATAAGAGATATCCTTTTAATTCTTTATAAGTAGAGATATGAAATTTATAACTGAATCGTTGTATTGAATATTGTCTGACCACGTTAAATATTTTTATCTTTAAACCCCCAGCGTCGTCTCGCCACGTCATGCGTCGCCACGCTATATGATAGTATGAAATAAAAATATAAAATATGCATGAAAGGAGGTTTATTAAAGAAAATAAATTTGGCATTTATTATATTAATTTTTTTTTTATATAATCAACATTTTTTTCTTTAAAAATCCTGAATATTTTATTTTTGATGATGCCATATTTATTTCCTTTCATAAACTATCTTTCTATGCATATTACTTGTACAAAATAATTTCACATCTGCCAGACGTCTCGCGACGGCTAATTTTTATATTTGTTTTTTCACTCGTGTTTAACACAATAAGTTCAAAAGATACGAAGTTTATTATTTATCTTTCATCATTTCTGTGCTAAACCTATTCCCCTGAAGAGATTGGCATTTTTTTCAGCGTATCATAATTCGATATAGCTCCCCCTTTCAAATCGTCAGTCTGTAATCTGCTGTGAAAAGAATTCATCATGTCATATTAGATGTTCAGTATTCAACGCCCGTTTTCCTGAACGTACCGGAAGCGTTAAAAGCGATCTGAACGGATTTTGATAACAATTTTGCATATTGAAATCTTGTTATAGCAGGTGATATTATGAACTGGTTTATTGGTTTATTGGTTCAAGGTGCGGCTGCCTAGCCATGTCCTAGGTTCAATTTCCAGGTAGGGAAAGGTGTTATTGGGGGTCTTCTGAATTTTTCAGTCGCATCAATTAGGAATGGTGTCCGGCAGCGGCGTGCACAGAGTTTTTAGATATGGTAGGCAGAAAATTTTAAAAGCTTACTTACTATTTATTCCTACTGCCACCTCAAATATCTTAAAATAAATATTTATCTGAGTTATGTGGGGTAGGCAGTGTCTTTTTGTCTTTATGGACCGCACGCCACTGGTGTCCGGTAAATAACATTTTAATAATGGCACCGGCGAAATGTGGCTATACAATACACTGAGGCCCTAGTGTAAGTTTCTTTCGACAAATTCGATTTAATACATAGAACGCGTTCGGCGCTCCGATTGGTGGAGAGCACGAAGCGGGCCAATCGGAGCGTAGAACGCGTTCGATGTACAGTAAATCGAATTTGTCAAAAGAAATTTACACTAGGGGTACTGAATAGTGTTGCCCAAAATCGGTCTTGGTCTTGCAGTCTTGGTCTTGTTCTTGTATTTTTGCAAGACCAAGACCAAGACCAAGACCGATTTTGGGCAACACTAGGACTGAAGCGTGCTTTACGGCAAAAAAAAAAATACATTACTATCTTGTCTCTGGTCATGGATTGTAAGTAATAAAGTAGTATTTGAATCATGTACCCGTACGTTTGTTTCCGAGTTGTGTCTAGCTGTTTCTGCCGTTGTATCAATACAATGCCGTGTTTGATCCCGAATACAAAAGACTCCAATAATATGATGAATTGAAATCCGGATAACGGAGCTCGTTATTTTTCAATCTATTATGGAAGACTCGATGTTTTGGTAATAATTTGTTATTTTTTTTTTTTTTTTTTTTTTCGCCGTAATGGATCGAATGTATTGATTACGTTTTGAATACAATAGAAATTGCCTTTTATTGCAGAGTAGTTGTGCTTACGACTCCGTCTGTATAGAGTTCCGATGGTCGTGATTATTCGTTTTTGAAAATACACGATTGGCACAGTGGTTGAGCGTTCGACTGCTGCGCTACGTGTCGCGGGTTCGAGTCCTGCACGGAACAAATATTTGTATAATCTACAGATAGCTGTTTCGGGTCTGGTTATTTGTGCATGTGAATATTTGTGTTTAATGTTGTACGATACAGGACTTACTCCTAGTGTGGGGCAAAGCTTTTTAAGAAAAGAGAAGAAAAATAAAGAAAGAACATATATCCTATAAATTAAGAGAGACGGACAGACACGACAGACATAAAGGTAGACGGCAATACTAAAAAATTTAGTTGCGTTTTGTTTGTGTAAAACACATAAAATAAGAAAGAAAGAAATCATAGTATGGAAATTTTCCCCATAGAGTTTATAAAAGATCATATCTCTCGAAATATGAATTTAAAAAGTCAGATGTCCGAATTTTAACTTAGATAAACTCTCCTGTATGGAAGGCGAGTGTTGATTTAGGATATCACTTCAACGTGGCAATATTTATTTTGGTTTAATTTAGCGGAACGAAGGTAACGGGCGGCGCAAACACTTTTTATAAACATCGACATGAATCAACCGGCGATAGTGATGTCAAACATTATTTTAACATTGACATTTTGTCGATGAATTTTGAAAATGTTTTTTCAACAAAGGATCAGGATGGAACTTTTGTAAATAAGGCCATTCAGTTTGCATGATGCAAGCCCCTTGTGTTTATTGAGTATTCCAGTAATTCCAATGATACTGTTGATTTGTTTTCTTTTGGGTGTTTATTATAAAGATGTAAAGAAAAGGATTGTTGCGCTAACAAGAAAAAATCAGAAGACATGTATTTTAACTGTTTTGGATGTCCTTACACACTAATTACTAGATTTTAACTTCTTAAATTGGCTTATGTCTAGCAGTGGTTTGCGAAAGGTTGAGATGATTTATAAATTAAAACGGGCAGTTTTTCTCATAGAAAATCTTAATAATCTGGGAATTGAAGTTAGAATATTATAACTAAATTAACGAGGGAGTCCGAGTCACAAAAGTGACACAAATAAATTAACTTGTATAATTTTTGAAAGTGACTTTCATTAACTAATAACCCCACCGCATTGTATTCAACTTCTACAAGTTGGACACAATTATTTGACAATGTTATTCCAAATATTTTGTTGTAATTTATTTACGCAATGTTCTTGACATCATTGTACAGGATAAAAAATATAATTATGAATGTTTGTTGTTATCATTTTAATTATTTTTTCACTACACTTTTATTTTCCTTTTGTAAGTATAAAATTATTATTTTAAAAGTTTATTTATGGAGTTTCTTTTTGGTCTCTGTGCCATAGGACCAACTCACTTTCAGAACTTTGCGTAAAATATCTTTGACATTGATTAACGAATGTTTGTTACTTTATCGACAGTCACCCATCCCTAGCAGGTATCACTACAATCTATAGCGATGAGGTACTGGATATTGGATCATCCTTTATTATTTGCTTGCGATGCTCGTATTTATACGATACAGAATTTGTCGTAATAATGTTATTATTGTAACGTACCCTTTATGTATCGTTGGTATGATCCCTTACATCAACATATATACCGCTGATGATATAGAATTGATATAGGTTCCTTTGTATTTTCATGGAACGTAAATATCGATTAGGTCTTTCAATCATTTGTCATATTGACTGTGAACTGGCAACTGGTACTATCTCATTTTTGACAACATTACAGGATTAAGAAGAAACTATTACGGTCGATGTTAGTACAAATTGAATGAATTCGATTTTGGCGTCTAATTTTGATTGAAGTAAAACATGCATTTTGCAGCGCTGCCGGGTATGAAATAATTTAGAATGGTATAACCAAGTAAAATCCTCAAAAAATCGGGATAGGACATGAACTGGCAAGTTCACAGTCGATATGTAATATTACAATAGTGTAGTACAACACACTGTTATTTCCTTTATGCATCATTTCTAAATATAATATGGAGAATAAAAAACTGGGACCAACCGACATCGGTATTCCGGTGAATAGAGCTCCAAAGAGAGTAACCTCTTCAAATGCATGCTGTATCGAGGATATTTTAGGTGCAACAGGCATTCGGTTGGGTCGTTCAATTTATTGTATATTATAGATTGTTAGGCATCTTATCATCCATATCATGATCATCTAGCTAGCCGTTTCCCAACTTCGTAGAGGTCGGCTCCTAGTCTACAATTGCGGCTAAATATTAGTATATTACACGGAGCAAATGCCTTTTTGGCTCGTACAAGAGCTCTAGTTTGCCACGTTCCGAAGTGTTTAAAGTCAAAGTCAAAGTTTTTTATTTCAACTAGGCATTTGCAGGCACTTTTAAGAAGTTGTGACTTTAAGCGCACAGTTCAAAAAGGGGGTAGGTCCTATGCAGAAGAGACCGGCAAGAAACTCCATAGATACTCTTTTCGGAAAATAAAAAGTTAATTTACAATTTTTAAAAATAATCTTACAATTAACATATCAAAACGTAAAAAAAAAACCTTTCCCCACATTAGGAATTATTTGCGTTTACAAACACAAATATTTACATGGACATACACCCAGACCCAAAACAACTACCTGTAGATCATACAAACATTTGTTTCGTGCGGGAATCGAACCCGCGACACGTAGCGCAACAGTCGATCGCTCAACTACTGCCCCAACCGTGTCGTCAAATTCACATTACATTGCATAATGAGTTGTTGATTTCGTAAGGAGAAGAACGAACAAAAAACTCCATGGTTACTCTTTTTTAATCATATCATTGGAGGCAACTCAACACGTTATTATGCCAACAAATCGGGTGATCAAGCGTGATGTCATCTCGTCGTAGGGTGGGAGCATGAATTCACGGCACACTGCGTGTTGCAATATCGGCGTATTGGATTCGCGTGAACCCAATTCAGGCGTGCCAGTAGCAAATAATTATGACTAAGTGGATCCTTTGGACGCGTGAATATTTTGCGGGTGTTTTGTTGCGTATTCGAATAATTGTATAGGCAGTTTTAATGGGTTTATTAGATGTCTTTTTCCAAAATAAAATATTATAATTTAAGCAATGTTGATAATTAAAATGTGTTTTAAAAAGAAATGCCTAACTTTTATGTGATTCAAACTGCTTGTTAAGCAAAAAGGTTGTGACGTCATAAATTCATGATGTCATTGTAAATTGAGCGCAATACAATTAATAGTGTTAGGTTTTGCAAAAAAAAAGAGATTAACTGCTTTTAAAAGCTAATTATTTATTGGTATTACAAAAATCGAATTTTAAATTAAAGGTAATAAAAGTAAACGTGGAATGAAAAATACTGCCACGAGCAGGAATCGAACCTGTGTCCTACATCAGTTCTTGTGTCTTTATGACCTGCCGCCATTTCTTGTAACTTTAAAGTTCGCTTCTTGGAAAATGTTCACAAAGAAGAAAAGTAAAACTGGTAATATACTAGATTTCTCCCGCGTGATATGAAGTAAATAATACATATATTACGTCATGTCATGTTGTAAGTATTTACACAAAAATATGTTTCAAATATTGACAGAACGCCGGACAGAATTGACATCACCTAAATGAACATATGTATACAGGGGTAATGTTAATAAGAGTACATTCAGCTAAAAGCTACAGAAATCTCCCAACGCTTTTGATACCTATTCAATTAAGAGTCCATTTAGTGAAAGGGACCTGTTATTTATGATTTTGATAGCGAAGAGAATTATTATAAGAGCCCATAATGGGTACTCGCCAAGCTAATAAAAAAAGGCCACTGAGGCTGATACACATGCTATTCCTCTTATGGGAAAATAGTGATGTATATGTCGTGGCCAGATCTTAGAATGACCTGACCCGGGTACGTCTTAAAACTGCGGCCAGACACCGGAGGACGGGCAGCAGCGTCCTCTCACTAATCGGTGAGCCACTGCCATCCCCAAGCCGCCTGCCAAGCGTGGGGATTATGGCAAACTCCCCCTTGAGGGAGGCCTTCGTTCAGCAGTGGACGTCTTCTGGCTGATGATGATGAGATCTTAGAATTGATAATTTCATCAAGTGTTCGACCATTTCATGAAACAGAACATCGACCACCGGTCACATCATGATGTGGTCTAACCAGATCATTGACTGGTCCCTGTAGTTGTCAGAATTCTTTTACGTAATCAAGTCCAGGCAAGTTCACTCCATGCACGTGTCTGACGTGACTGATAGGGAGGGGATTCCATTAAAGTTTCCTCGGATGCAATTATATGTTACTATTAATAGAACACCACAATGTTGTGCATGTTGCACGCGAGTTTGTAAGAAGTAAGGCTATACCGGGCTACACTTGCAACTTTAATTAATCTTTCTTTATAACCTACTTGTTGGACATTATATAACCGTTTCATGAAGGCGTCGTATTTTTTATTTTATGAATAAATTGGTAATTTCCACCGAGGAGTTTTTAAAAATATCTTAAGTGAAATGCAAAAAATGTAAGTAAATATATTATGGTAATCCGTCAAAGTCAAAGTCAAATGTTTTTATTTCACCTCGGCCTTTACGGGCGCTTTCATCTGTTCAAAGGTTTTTGTGATAATTCGCTATTTTAAATCGTGCGACTATTTTAGATAGAGTCATATGTATGGATAGTATAATTACTCGTATAAAAATAACGACAGTAGCTTAGGATGACAGTTTTATTAGTTCTACCTCTGCAAACTGAAGCATCCAATATCTATGGCTTTTCTTCACATTAGTCTGGTATTTTGACTCGATGTATTAATCGCGTTTCCATGAGGGACACCGAAATGATAAAATCTATAGAAGTGGTAAAGGCGCGTGAGCAAATTTTAGGTTATCATATAAATTGTGGTAAGAAAATTCAACCGCAAGCAGTAATCGAACCAACGACCTTCTCGTTCAGAACACTGAACACCAGCCCCTTTAGTCTCTGAGCTACTGAGATCACTGCTATAAGTTTATCGGTAGCTCAGAGATTATAAAAACTTAACAGTTCTATGGCAAAGAATAAGTCGACAACACACGCGTAAAAATGTGAAGTATTTACATAGAATAAAGTTTAATTTAAATTGCGTCGTCGAAGCACTCACCTCATTCATATAATTCCAAGCTTGACACGCTCTGACGGGACTCAACGGCTTGTAATGGTTGCCAAACGTGTACATGTAGAACAGCCAGGGGGCAGGGAACAGCATGGTGAACATGTCACATAGCGCCATGGCCATGAGCACCACGTTCGTTGGGGTTCGCATGTGACGACGGGAGAGGACCACCACGATCAGGGTGTTGGCGACCGTCGTGGTTGCTAGCAGGAACGGCGCGATGTATCTGGCGGGTAAAAAAAGTATGGTTTTGAATAAAGTATGTTTTTGAATAAAGTATGTTTTTGAATAAAGTATGTTTTGAATAAAGTATGTTTTTTGAATAAAGTATGTTTTTGAATAAAGTATGTTTTTTGAATAAAGTATTTTGCAATCGTGGCATCGTTTTTCCAAATAGGTACTAATTACAACAGCAGATTTAATCAGTTTTAGCAATCATTGTAGAACAGTATTAGCATCACGCCTGTTATCCCAAAGGGTTAGGCAGATGTGTACTAACATACACACACATGTTGTACTTATATTACTGAATGCCATTAAATAGGAGTGAGCCTATTGCCATCTACCAGGCAGCTACTGATAATTTTCTAAGAGAAAATCCCAATAACACTGTCCGACCCGGGGATCGAACCCAGGACTTGACGCTCATTTGCATTTCTCATGCACAGGCAATCGTATTACTAAATTCAAAAAATATTAATTACGATAACCACACATCCTATTGCCCAGGATAAATGGCCAGCTTTGCCAGCCATAATGGCCTAATTATATAAATAAATAGACGTAACAAAAAATAGCGTAAAGTGTCACTCACCCATACATAGGCTCGGCATAATTGATTGGGAACTCGCACGTTACGTTCAAATAAAAGTGAGAATGATTCGATTGGCAGAAATCGTCCGCAGTAAAGTTGGAATATCCTGGATAACCAGTCTGGTTGTCATAGTAACTGTAGTTGATCTTTGAGCTGTCCAAATCTGTGGTTTCGGTGTCCACGATCGGTTTTGTCGCGTTGAAATCGCCGAAATAATCAACCCAGTCCTTGTCGTGGGCGGCCATTTTGAATTATTTTCCTATATTGTTGAGTTTGACATTTTGTTGTTATGTCATCGTGAGCGTATCTGTGGACAAAATAGAATGGATTTAATAATAATTTAGCACCATTAAAGCAATAATAATAAGAGCGGGATTAATCTGGCCATGTTTACGACACGTTTGATGAGTGCCAATAACCACTTCGTAGAACCCTGGTACGCCGAAAAGGAGTCGTGGTAGCCCATACTGACTTTAGACCGATGCAAAAACAAGGGGAGGTAGGAGGAATCTATTGCCACCCATTGAGATTCTCAATTCTCTTCTGAATTCAAACCCAAATAACTTGGCATGACCTGGAAATTGTACTACAGGCTTTACGCTCAGAAACCACTCTTGTGGTGTCTAGTCTAATATGGCAAACTGAGTTCAACCACAGTATGAAGTTAATTTGAATATGTCAACATTTGGTTAAAGGCCGATTTTCTTCTATAATTATTCCATAAAGTATGATATTGTGGTCGCATTAAAGTAATATATCGTTCATTTCCGACAAGGGTGATATAACTTAAAATATATCGACTTTTTGTTAATTATAGACAATATTATATATGCTATTGTATAGGTATGCTAATTTATATAATTAACTAAAAACTCGATTTTTGAGTTATGTCATCCTTGTCGCAAATGAGCGATATGACAGCGATGGCTGAACGATAGGGCTGTCATCAAAGTCCCTTGTTACTACTACCTATGTATTTTGTGTCTTTTTGTTGTTAGACGTTATATGGTAGGCAGATAAGATGTGCCGGATTATCGGCTATATTAACCACGGTGGTCCTCTTCGACATCGCATGGTGGGCTTCGGGAACTAAGACACGCTAAAGCCCACCACGGTGCAACGCCCAAGGGGGCAGGTCACGGGGGAGACTGTGAAAAGGTCCCAAGGTGAAAAGAACTCTCTCAGAGACCCCCTTTTACTTATACTTTTTTTGTGCCTACACATTTGCGAGGGTGTAGGCTAGGGTGTCCCAAATATGACCAAAAAAAATTTTTTTTCGAATTTTGGAATGCATACCCTCTATATCTTTTATAAATTCAAAACCATACTCAAATATGAAATTTTATCATTCTAGCATGATTGCAACCCGTGCCGACCGAGCCACAAAGTTTATCAAATCTCATGTTTAATGTTAATATTTGGTTCTCCTATAAAATTAATAAAAATGCAATAAATGAAGTAAATAAAAGACAAAATCAAATAAGAGAAATATTTACCTTTATTTAAACACATAAAATAACAACAATCAGCCAGGGTAATTTCTCTTTAGGGTATGTTTTTTACAGTCTGTATAAAAATTTCTATGTTCCTGGATACAACGCAACAGGAATTATTTTTGCTCTTCTTTAGCCGTGATAAGTCCGTAAAATCTTGCATTAATTTGACAGTTCTTTCAGCAGTGTCATTTAAAATCTTCAAACGAGTTATTCTTCTTTTAGTTTCCAGAAAAGCAGCATTATCTTCCCAAGGCACATATTCCTGAAGAAAAATGTCGTCGATTTTCAGTCGAGATTTTTATTTTTCTTCTTTTCTATCTGAATTTCCCCCTCAAAAACACTACGCATAATTCGACCGATTCGTGATAATCGCCTCTTATTAAAGCTTTGTTCAGTTGTGCTATAAAAAACATTAACAAAGATGTAATGTTTGTCTCAGTAACATGGTATTTTACGAAATCAAGGCATTTTTCAATGTTATTTGAATCGATGTTTTTCCAATTGTATCTGAACTTTTTAAAGATCGGAATATCTGGAGTGCTAGTAATTTGCTTTATCTTGTTACAGTTTTATGAACCAACTCATAAACATGATGACGACAAGCGAAAAGTAACAATTCTCTTTCTAAAGTCTGCTCCAAAAGAGCACAAGCTCCATTGAAACGTCCAATATTCGAAGATGTTGTGTCGCAACACATTATTTGTACCTTGTCATTAACATTCCAGTTATAGAGGGCAGTTGAGATGGTTTTAGCAAATTGGCGAATTTGCTGAATCGAGGATTTGTTAATGGAGATGTAATGGATGTTCAGACCAAGCGCTTCTACGAGCGCATGAAGAATGTAAAAGGAGTCTCATATGCTTAGCTGGCATCGATCTAAAGCTACGACGAGTTTAGGTGTTATCAGATTCTTTCCACTGGCAATCTGACTTCGTCTGAATCATGTGGATATTCCAAGTTATGTGTAGTATAAGTCCATGCAAGAGCCAGTAACTCTTTTTGTCTTAGTTTTCTTTCCTTCTCCTCTAATCGTCTTAGTCTAGCTCTTTTGTGTTTGTCCGCCAAGTTTTTGTGTACATCAGGTAAGCATCCCGGTCGACCTGGCTCTCTCTGATTCTTCAAAAATACTTTGTCTTCCTCTATTTTCATTCTTTCAAAGGCATAAGCATGTGCAATATCAAATAAGTTATCAAGGTGTCTTTCACAATTATTTTCTGAGTTCTTTTACAATTTTTTGCAGCTCTCTCCAGACGTGGTTTTTGTAGGAATTCTTATGTTTTTCCAAAATATAATGCACTTCCTAATCACAAGATTAGCACTTTCACTAAAAGTCGTTTGACTTCGCGAATATTGTCAAACAAGACAGCGAGAACTTGTCGATTAGATGGTAATTTTACACCATTTATTAAATGGTTTTGGAAGTCCGGTAAGAAAAATACTTTGTTTATCACTCCGTAATTCAACTGACATCTTTATGCAAGTAATAACAGCGTACTAATATTCTAAAAAATCACGTATGAAATGACAAATAAAACACGTAGTTACAGGTCGCAGTGCAGTACCCGCGCAATTTGTATGGGCGAGTTTAAATCGCAAGTCGGCACGGGTTATCGTTCATAAAATGGACTAATGTTTTGTTTTTAGACTATATTGGGTTATTACGAAAGTTTTTAGAAGGTATGCGTAAAAAAAAATCGCACTTGAAATTTATGGGACACCCTAGTGTAGGCACAAAATATATTTTCTATTTTTATAAAGGTCGTTTTATTGCGTCACAGAAAAGATAACCTACCTACGTAATAACCTTTAACTTCGCGCTTTGTGTGTATCTGGCCTTATTGTGTTCAAGGAACGTTTTGGTGTAGGCAGGTATTGCTTTCTATAAATCGTTTAATTAAAACGTCGGAACAAATAATTAGCTTAACCAATTACGCGTCACGTAACCACAGCTCGCGTAATTAATGTTTAAATTTAATTGGAATTAATATATATATATATATATATTATGTACGAAATTAATATTTAACTTTGTTGAGGAATTGGTTCATTGTAATTAAGTACACTGTTGAATTTATTGATATTATATTTAGAGGCCGTTTAAACTAAAAATATTATGATACTGTTAAAGGGAAAATTACCGTTAACAGTTATTTTTTGTAAAGGTAATAATCCGTTTTTTATTTTAAATGTTTGCTATTTTATCGATGAATTTTTTTTTTAATGAACCTTGCCCTTCTCTAAAATTATTTCCTGTATCATGGGTGCGTTTACAAACACATATATTCACAAGGATATACACCCAAACCCGGAACATCTGTAGATCATACAAATATTTGTTCCGTGGGGGATTCAAACCCGGGACACGTAGCGTAGCAGTCAATTTCTCCACTATGCTAACCGTGCTATCTTATTTTGTCGATGAACATTGCTTTAACAGTTGGGCTCTTTAAAGGTACGCGTCGACCTCTTTGCATGTACTAGGTAAAAGCCGCAAGGAATACAAATGTAATATGCCTCGCCTAGCTTTTTAAATACAAGTCTGTTGAAGACTGCTTCAATTGCCTAGTGGTCGTAAGCGCGACTGCTAAGCGTGAGGTCCAGCGTTTGGGGACATTTTGCTGGGTCGAGCAGTGTTATTAGGTTTTTCTATATGAATTTATTACTAGCCGCGCGAACTTCGGAACTGTGCCAAATAAATGCCAATAGGCCCGCCCCCTATTACATGGGACTCAATACCGGCATCGACAAAAATGTGCATGGACAACTACACCTCTACCTTCAAGGAATACAAGCGTAATGCCATGCTAGATTATGTTAATCTTGTTAAACAAACGTTCTTTAATTAAAAAGACATCTCTCACGAATATTGAACCTATGTATTTAATAAATACTTTACATCCAATAAGGCTGCATCAACACATACTTGTGCCTCGAGGCGCTAATAGCGTCAGATAAATTAGGTAGCTATACTGACTTATTAATAATAGTTAGTAGGTAATGATGAGGCCATATTTACAGCGGATGACAAACAAAGATTAAAGGGACGTTGATTCAAAGTACGTTGAAACTGACGCCAAAAAGTTGGCATGCCGTCCGCACTATAATCTATAAATAAATAAAATTATAACAGTCCGATGTCTATACATTATAGATAGATATTGGAGAAAAACTAATATCAAAAAAAAAATCAAAATACCTTTATTTTCAGGCTACATTGGCCCATAGATATATACCTTACAGACTAACATATATATTATTATATACAAAACTTGTTAGTATATAGAACCTTAAATCTATGTTAGTATCACTTCCTATGCACTATGTCACTGTGCGCTCGGGTGGCACTTGCCCGCGGAAGCGACGGAACACCACGTCCTGTGGCCAGAAGTTCTCATCCAACACGAGGTGCAGAATACACGTTGGCACTCGCACCACGAACGCCTTGAAGTTGGCGTTATGGCGCGACTCCAGCAGCTGCACTCTCGGGGCGTACTTCAACTTCTGACGCACGTACTCAACAATGTCCTCCGCCTTAGTGGTGTAGTGTAGGCGGGAGATGTACACCGGGGTGTTCGGCATTGCAGCACGTATTTTCATGTTGGGCTCCGCCGGAGCCGTGCCGCAGCGATTCTTGTTTGTTCGCTGACGGCGCTTCCTCCTTTGCACCGTCACGAACCCATCATCGTCAGCCCGATTCGGTTCCTTTACGGGCACGGGCTTCTTAGTAGCACCGATTGTGCTCCTGGCGACGCCGGCGTAATCTCGATGAACACCTTGATGTTTCGTCGAGACTGCAGAATCAAGCTGCTTGTCTAGCGGTCGAGCGGCTGTGACGGGAGGTCCCGCAGGGACGGGAGCGGGGCAGCGGGGCGCGCGAGGCGCGCACTGTGCCGGCTCAGCATTCGGCGGTGACAGCGGCGATGCTGACAAAACTGCTGACGCGAAACTTGCACTCGATACATCGAGGCACGCTCCGCGCCGCATGTTTACGTTCGATGCACCCGCCGGTGACCCAGTTACCGTTGCCGATTTACGCAACTCATTGAGTTCGCTGCGCAAATCGGCGACAGTAATTTGGGATGCATCTAACTTCCTCTGCACATCCGCAAGACTTGCCTTTAGAAAGACGATGTCTTTCAACAGGCTTGTGACGTCGACGTGGTCGAAGGTGACGGGCGGAAGCTTATTCAGATTCTTCGCCACAAACGTTGGCACGTCGTCCGGATCGGTCTCCTTTAGTAGCGTGATGATGTCTTGGATGCTCTTCTTTGTCCCGTCACGCCGGCGGGACACCATCTGGTCGCACTTGTTGAGCAACCGGTACAGCAGCTGCTTGGAAGCAGCGACGTCATCCTCGCTGAAGTTTGTCGCGCAGATCTGGACAGCGGACACCTCGTCCATTACGTCCAGTTTCTGCTGCAGGAACGCCAGCAGTTCATTCGCCACAAGTTGTTCACTCATGGCGATTAAAAAGACTAGCAACGGCTTACGCCGCGCTTAAACGATTTGTATTAAATAAATTACACGCGTCAGCAGCACGACTGCATCGAATCGCAGCTAGTACGAATATGGGGGTGGGGGAACAGTGGGCTCAACCACTGCAGCGTATATGGTTTTTATGACTTCGCTGTTTAACCCCCAGTGGGGCCTAGCTGTTCTTGATATCGTTCTGTATATGTTTACTGTCTTCCTATGCAATTCCTCGAGATGACGTGTGAAGTTGAGATTTCGGTCGACTGTTAAACCTAACACTTTAAGGTAGTCTTTGAGTTGGATTGTGGAGCCGTCCATAACTATCCTGGGCTCTTCGTATTTAAGCTTGCGCGTCACTAGGGTTGCTTGTGTCTTATGAGGAGCGAAGCGCAACTTATGGCGCCTCCCTTACCTTGCCACACACTCCAGAGCCTCATTGATCCGCGACTGGAGGTGGTCACCGTTTTCTCCAGTGGCTATAACCAGAATGTCATCCGCGAACGCCTGAATGTGGGCCCTGAGTCCATCGGCGTTGTGCAGAAGAGGATCCAGCTGGATGTTCCAGAGCAGCGGTCCGCAGGTAGAGCCCTGGATGCACCCTTTGTTGGTCGTTTGGCTCACAGATGCCCCCGCGTACCGCAGGTTGATTGAGCGTTCCGACAAATAGCTTGATATTAGACGAGGTTCATTGCGTCGTCCTCTGTGCTGCGCTGTGGCATGAAACCGTACTGCCGTTGACTGAGACTGCCGCTGCTGCCCAGGACCCACATGAGACGGTTTGTGAATAGCTTTTCCAAAGTCTTTCCCAGAATTGGAAGCAAGCCAATAGGTCTGTACGATTTGGGGGCTGTATAGTCGTCCCGATCCGGTTTGGGTATTACTTTAACTGTGGCCCGCTTCCACAGTCTAGGGAAATACCCCAGCCGCAAGCAGGCATTGTGGAGTGCCAACAGTTTTATGGGGAGTTTAGCAAAAACCCTCTTGCAGATGTCCGCAGTGAGCCCATCCGCTCCTGGTGCCTTCTTTGGGTTCATATTCTTGAGCGTGGTGGAGATTTCTATTTCTGTAAACAGCAGCGTGTTTGTTTAAGGAGCTGTATGTAACTGTTGTTTTGGCTTCTGTTGCTCTAATAAAGACTTATTAGAGCAACAGAAGCCAAAACAACAGTTTTTAGAATTTTTGTCTATCTGTCAGTCTGTATGTTTGTACACGAATCACGTAAAAACTACTGCATGGAATTGAATGCAATTTTCACCGATCACCGCTAGAGGTCTAACTTAAAATATAGGTGCCATTTTACCGCAGGAAAATATTAGACTAAATGCCACGCGTAGGAAGTCGCGGGTAAAAGTTAGTTTTTTCTTTACTAATGTCTGCACCTGCCGCAGCGCGGTCGGCACGCGGTTTTTTGCTCTCGACCAATCGGAGCGCCGAACGCGTTCGATGTGGTGAATCGAATTTGTGAAGAGAAACTTACACTAGGGGTACAGATTCGCGTATGTAGTTTGCTTGCTTCTTTGAGATTTTAAAACAACACAACACAGAACTAAGCTACACTTTGGAATTTTCTTTGGGTCGGGTTTCCTTTGTAGCGGCAGAACACGAATTCTGTCGGTGTCTGTCTGCGGAAAACGAAACGTCTGTGTTGAGGCAGACAGACGAGTAAAGTGTTACTTAGGTTTCCTGTAAAGATATTCTTACTCTTGGATTTGTGGCTAGTAGATGGTATTCGGTTCACGGACTATTCAGTGGGATTTATGATACTATTCTATGGAAAATTTTCAGAATAGTACTCCGCCCCTAAGACGACCCTCTGACCTACACCTGTGTCTACCCCTTCAACGAATACAGGCGTGTTGATGGTCGATTCCCCGCTCCCACTCACACTTCGCTTTTACTAAACACTAATTGTAGCTAAACACTAAATTAGCAGAAATTGTGCCTCGTACATAATACAAATGTCTTCATATTGGTATCGGCAGTTACTAAGGGTTTACTTAAGCTAATTGTACATGAGACGATAATACACTGTATAACAGCCGTGTATAACAAGCCTTTGTTCCGTAATTTAATTTTGTAGTTAGTATTAATAATACAGGGTGTAATAAGAACGCTAATGAAGAAATTGATGCATACAATAACAGGTGGAAAAATATTGTTGGGTTAGATCGCTTATTTTTAGACATAAAATTATATGTTACCTATGTTAGCGATTCTAGAGGTAGCAACACTGAACGGCTGTGCAGCCGTGCGGTGATGTTGGTCTTTGACAGTTTTTGACAGCGCGGAGCGCGGGAAAAGGACCTGTCATTAATTATCGAACGGGGATTCGGAGAGTAGGCATAGATATATAATCTTAGCTACGGTCAAATAAACTAAGTTGACGGTTGTGGTTGGGGCTAAAAAGTTTAGTAAAAGTACGTAATGGGATTCAAGAGGAGCTCGTAGCTCGTAGCTACATAGCTACCGCGCAGAATCATCAATCAGTGAGGTTAAGCAGCGCTTGCTTTGGTCAGTCCTTGGATGGGTGAACTTTCTTCACTAAGTGATAACCGTGTCTCAGAAAGCACTTAGATTTCCGGGTCTAGCAAAGTATTATTGGGTTGTTCTGTATGAAAATTTTCAGTAGCAACACGCAGTCTGGAACTGAGCCCGGTAGATGGCAATAGGCTCGCCCCCTATTACATCGAAAGTGGGTGTACATTAGTACACCTGTGCCTAATCCGTCGGGGAATACAGGCGTGATGTTATAAATGTATATATTGGTAGGGTTATCGAAAATACTAGTCGAAAGGTTTAAACACATTATCCTCATTCGTAGAGTTTCAAATTCTGCTCACGGTTCACCTAAACGTGTTTCGTTGTAAATAGGCAAAGGAATTATTATCCGCCATCAATCTGGCGTGTAATACCCCTCGTTAACGGTGTTCAACCCTTTCGGGACGAATTAATTTATTAACACTGCCGCGTCCTGCTACTGGGACAAAAATACCCAGCTGAGATAAATAATTTAAATGAATGTTTAAATTGAAATTTCGAATGGTGTTATTATGATTGTGTATTATTATGTAAATTGCAGGAAAAGTAATATTCTGAACAGAATCAGTTTCTTTTTTATGATAGTTTAGTTTTTATTTAATTTTGTGACCTTATATTGATATAAACTGTATTCCCGGAAGGGTAAGGAAGGGCCAGCGTATTGCTATCTATCAGGCAGAATTCCAAACTGCTACTTATGAGTTTCCAGCAGAAAAATCTACAAATACTTTGCTTGATCCGGGAATCTATGCTCAGAATCAATACTCTCAGAAACTGCGCTTGCGACCACTAGCCGAATTAGGTAGTTCGAAAACCATTATTTATTAAGAAAATAATCTCTTGCATATTATATATATATTTCTACCCTGTATATGCATCTACGACGGTTATCAGAAATCTGCGTAATCTCTTCAAGTGACCGTCATAAGTGTTTGGTTAGCTATCTATTCATTAGTAGATCCGAACTTTCACTATATCTGATTTATTAACCGCAGAATCACGCGTGTATTCCGTGAAGGCTTAGATAGAGGTGTATGGTCTGTTTGTACATCCACATTTCGCCGATGCCGTTATGAAGCATATTACTATCTAGAATTTTCACACAGAAAACCTCAATAACATTTTGACCGACTCAGGAATCCAGCCCAGGACCTTACGCGCAGCAGTGGTGCTACCACTAGTGCTATCGGGCAGTTCAGCATCCTTTATTTATAAGGAAAGTAATTGCCTGCACTTATCGTTTCCACCCTGTATATGCATTTACGACGGGTAGTTCATAAACCTGACAGATAGGTTATCTCTTCGAGTGACAGTCGGTTAATCACGCTAGCGACCATTAATGAAGTAGTAAAAAGGTTTATTAAAAGCGAAGTATATCACTCAGTCACTTAAGACACACGAAATCGTATATTTTTTAGCTTGTATGAATTAGTTTAGGTAGGATTTTTCAGAATTAAAGTTTAAAGTTAGTATGGATGGAAGAAACTCTATGGAGTTTCTTGCCGGTTCGTTAACGCCCCCTTGTGGGCGCTAGAGGTGTACAGGGGCAGTTGCTTTGTTACTCTCATTAGAACAGTCTCTTTTGAAACGTAAGTTTGAACTCAGAAACAAGACAAGACTCATATATAGCACGCTAGAGTTAAATTAAAATTCTTAAAGTAATTATTGCGATTAAGATTTTTTTAAGATGTAGAAAATTCAACAATTTTAGGGGATACTCGACAATAATTGATTTTCAAAGTGGGCGGTAGACGAAATAAGTTTGAGAACCTTTGGTCTACAGTCTCGACGTTTATATGTGCATGAACTTTTTTTTTAGAAAATCGTTGCCTGGCCCTAGGATTTCTGAAGTATCATGGGTACAGTTTACAAACGTACATGTCACATGCACACACAGCCATACCCAAAACCGTTATCTGTATGTAGACCATACAAATATAGGTTATGTGCGGGGATCGCAGAAAGCTTAAACTTTAATTTTATTATTGGATTTTTAACAAAATGCTCCTGTTTGGCCTTTCTTGACTTATTGTGAGGTTAACTAGAAATAAAGATATGTATATTATATTCTACTAATAACTTAAAAATATATACATTTTCTTCAAGGACAGAGTCTCAAGCACGTCTAGAAGTAATATTTGTTCCATGCGGGGATCGGACTACTTATTGGCCTAGTCATCGCAAGCGCGATCCTGGGTTCGATTCACGGGTCGAACAAAGTTTTATTGGGTTTTTGTGTATATAAATTCTTAGTGGCAGCACGGATTTTGGAACTATGCCCGGTAGATGGCAATAGGCTCGCCCTCTATATATGGGACTTAATAACAGTATCGGCGAAATGTGGGTGCACAGTCGTACAAAGCTGTTATGTTATGTTATGCGAGGATCTTACACGTAACGCAATAAGCCAATTGCTTGGCCCATACATAAACAGTGCATTTCAGCAACAACATGAAAAAGTTCAATAAACCTACCAAAAACAAAAAAAAAACTGTATCCAAAGAGAAACAGCTTTATTTATTAAGACTACGTCGAAAAAGAAACAAAATACCGTAAAGCTTAAACTCAATAAAGGCGGCGGCGAGTAAGTTTGCTCTGAGCTCTAACCGCTGGTTAAGGGCGAGTTCGTAGTTTTACACTTTTAATATCTGTTAAGGATGGCACCATTGTATGGTCACTGAGTGATCGTCTTTTTTTTTTTTCAGTTGCCCCTCCGTTTTATCCCTGTTACGCGAGTTAATCTAACGTAGCGTATAAAGGCATGTTTTTCGTCGTTTCGCACCGTGAACTGTACGCATCTGCAAGTCTGTCTGTCTGAACGCGATGAACTCAAAAACTACTGAACGAATATTCATACGGTTTTCATCAGTGGACGGAGTGATTCATGAAAATTTAGGTGTATAATTCATTACGGTTTTGTGTAAATAAGCTGAAATATGACGATGATTGTTGAAAATGTCGGAAAATATCATGCCGACTGGAAGCTTTACTGGCGTGTGCCGCGTAAATGCTCCACGCAACAGGCTGATACGACACTATGACAGAAAAAAAATGTAGGCGTATATGCTCTGCTACCCGTGCAAAGCCGGGGCGGGTCGCTAGAGTAGCGACTCCTAAAGTGGGTTCCGCGGAACTTAGAAGTTCCGTAGAAAAGTCCCCAGGGTTCCGCGAAATTATTTATTTCTGGCTGTTAACGAATTTTTCTTTTAAACTTTGCCCGACATTATGAATAACTCCTGTATTGTGGGTGCGTTTACAAACACATATGTATATTCATATACACAAACACCCAGACCCGAAACAACTATCTGTAGATCATACAAATATTTGTTCCGTGTGGGAATCGAAGCCGCGACGCGTAGCGCAGCAGTCGGTCTCTCTGCCACTTTTAGCAGAAGAGCTTCGTGTGCGTGACCTTCCGTGACCAGGAAGCTCGTGGGCCATCCTCAAATTAAAAAAAAAACGTTATTTAAAAGAAACTCTTAATTTTATTCACGGTAGCAACCCTAACATAAAATGTTAAGCCGGTTCTGAATATGAATATGCAAGGATATAATTAATTATATTTTCAAGCTAGACGTCTAGATTAATTAATGTTTTTGTGTTTACCTGTTAAAGACTGCAGAGGAAATATGAATAGATAAGAGGTTTAATATTACACGTGATGGAGGATGCTGATCCATCTATAAACGCGAGTCGCCGGTTCCGAGCGTACAGCTTTTGTATACAATGCATTTTTTTTGTATCCAAATTGGTGGCCAAATTTGGAACCGGGAATCGGACCCACTACCTCACGGTAAGCAGTCGCGTTTGCCACCTCTAGAGCAATGAGGCGGATCTTTTCATTGTGTATATTTATAGATTAACTAGCATCCGACCGCGGCTTTGTCCGCGTGGATTACGATTTTGTGCATCTTTCGGGTCAAAAAGCAGCCTACAACCTTCTTCTATCTAGTGTTTATCTAATAAAGATATAAAACTCAATTGGTTTATGCGGCGCATGCCAGTAAAGCTCCCAGTCGGCATGATGTTTTCCGACATCTTCAACTGTCATCGTCATATTTCAGCCAATTTACATAAAACCTTAAGAAATTATACATCTAAATCTTTCTCATGAATCACTCTGTCTATTAGTGAAAACTGCATGAAAATCCGTTCAATAGTTTTTGAGTTTATCGCGAACAGACAGACAGACGCGGCGGGGGACTTTGTTTTATAATATGTAGTGATAAGATTCTCAATTCAGGTCACATGCCTGTTAACTAGCACTCCATAATTTATGGAGTCTTCACGAGAACACATCGCTTAACCTTTCCATGGTTTTAAAGGTCCTAATTAAATATTTACCTGGGTCGTTACTAGTTTGAACTTGCCTTGAATCAAATTATGCCCATTATTTTATGTAGTTTGGTATTGAATTGTCCCACTCACCAGTCTCGTGGTCGCAAGCGTGATTCCTAAGCGTGAGGTCCTAAGTTCGATTACCAGGTCGGTTAGTATTGGGAATTGAGCTTATGAGTCGTTCTGGCAAATCCGCTCCCGGCAAGATGAATGGTGAGCGCTTCGTTCACCCATTCGTGCTGGCTAATGAAATCGGTATTCACTCGAATGTGTATTTTTTGGTAGAACAATTGTTATAATCGCGAGTTGTTCAACGAATAACATATAACATAGCATCACGCCTGGATTCCCCTAAGGGTTAGGCAGAGGTGTACTATTGTACATCCACATTTCCCCGATGTCGTTATTGAGTTCTATGTAATAGGGGGCGAGCCTATTGCCATCTGCTGGGCACAGTTCCAGACTCTGTGCTGCTACTGAGTATTTCCATACAGAAAAACCCAATAACAGTTTGCCGGACCCGGGAATCGATCCCAGGACCTCTCGCTCAGCAGTCGCGCGATTCAACTTAATTTTTTTTTGAAAATGTTCCTAATAGTTCGAATAAGGTTTTTAGTAAAAGAAATATTGGAAATACTTCCCCGGAAAGTTGGACATACAGACTAAGTCGCGGACAGTAGCTAGTATATTATAGTTCATTACATATCATCACAGGTATATTCAGGAATTTCGGAAATCGAATCCAGGATTTCACGCTCTGCAGTCGCGCTTGCGGCCACTAGACCAATGAGGCAGGCATAGTTAGTTAATAGTTTATAATTATTATATAAATACGACCCGGGTACGTCTATGACCCGGGTACGTCTTAAAACTGCGGCCAGACACCGGAGGACGGGCAGCAGCGTCCTCTCACTAATCGGTGAGCCACTGCGATCCCCAAGCCGCCTGCCAAGCGTGGGGATTATGGCAAACCCCCCTTGAGGGAGGCCTTTGTTCAGCAGTGGACGTCTTCTGGCTGATGGTGGTGGTGGTGATGATATAAATAAATAATTAATTAAACGCATGATCTCAATAGACAACCTTTGTTCGCAGATAGCTAACCCTGTGTACGCCGGGTAATTTATAATATTTAAATTTAAATTCATATCAAAGGGTAAACATTATTTGAACAACATTAATTAGGCTTATTACGCCTTGTTGCAAAATAAATATTTAAATTGTTATTCTTTATTGTTTCGGAAAATGTATTTGTTTCTTTTTTTATAATTTATTTGAAACAATTGTTTACATTAACATGGTTATCGAAGGGTTTAATTAAAAATACGCAGACTTTAGGGATGTTACATAATGGACATAAAGGAATTTCTGACAGATTTTAGATCTGTTTGTTGTGGTTCGATAGGTGGCGTTGCAAACAGGGGTTGTCAAACGAAAACAATTGTAAAAAATAACATCCACAATATTATAAATGTGAAAGTGACTCTGTCTGTTTGTTATTTCACCATGACCAAACTACTGAACCGATCGTTATGAAATTTTACACAGAAGTAGCCTGGATCCTAGAGAAGGACATATGTAGGCTTAATTCTTTTTGTTATTGCAGTAAAACTAATTAGATAACAGCATCAGCTAGTTGGAAATAAATGTAAATAAACAAATGCAGAAGTTATTAATCACAAGATGAAAACACAGAGAAGTATCAATGTGTGTTTCGAGGATCAGCAGGGCAGAGCAGATTGCCACCTCTTCTGCCTCCCATTCTACATTATTAATAGCCCGTAATATCCCACTGCAGGGCAAAGGCCTCCCTAATCTCCTTCCACTTCTCTCTATCAAGCGCTAATTCGGACCATTCTAAATACTATAGAAAAAGTTTTCATTGAAGTGTGATGTTGACTTTTGTTGCCAACTGTACTATTGACGTGAACGCCCAGTAAAAGATATACCTAAGTTGGAGGGTTCAATAGGTATACTAAACTTAACAGAAATCTGGTAAGTAAAAAAAAAATTAATATTGCTTCATAGTGCAAATAAAATTTGAATGTCACATCCCTAAATGAACTTTTTTTTACCCTTAATTAAGCTTTGTTTTGTTTAAAAAGGGTAAGCTCAAGTTTAATTATATTTTCATCTCGAAGTTCACGTAAAAGCTACAATTTTGCGTTAGAACTGTGTCTACCTAGTTGCTCAGGAGTGTTAGGTCTTAGTTTCGACTGCTGGGTCACCGAAAGTGGTATCGTAAAACGGGGTGAATAGGGATGCAGGGGTGAATAGAAACAAATCTTTGAAAGTATTTCAACCTTTGAATAATTCAGTTAACAGTTCATGCGGATAAAACAGAAAAAAAAGAATAACAGCATCGGCAAAGTGTAATAATAAGTGTGTAACAGTACACCTCTGCTTAAAATAGTAGTAGTAATACTATCCTATCCTATCCTATCCTACTTCCTACTAATCCTACTAATATTATAATCCTACTTCCTACTGTAATATTATAAATCTGAAAGTTTGTGAGGATGGATGGATCTTTGTTACTCTTTCACGCCAGAACGGCTGAACGGATCTGGATGAAATTTGGCACAGAGATAGATTATAGTCTGGAATAGCACATAGGCTACTTTTTATCCATGAAAAATGTACGGGTTCGTAAACCACGCGGGCGAAGCCGCGAGCGAAAGCTGGTGTGCCAATATTCGTAAAATAAATTATTTGATTTGATTTGACCTATATTGATTAACCTAACATGACACGGCGTTCACTTATAGCTTCTGAATATCAAGTCATCTCCAATATAGGTATGAACTAATTTATGTGACCCTTGCGAGGTAACTTTAACCGCAGTCCCGGAATCCGGGATCCTTCCGCTCGGGACCGGGACCCGAGAATTGGAACTTGTGAGTTATTTAATGTTAGAACTAAGATAGATAGGGGTTGACAAAGATGTACGTATGTGGCTTTTTGATGTATATAATCTTAACAGGAGGGGCTCGTAGCTACATAGCTACCGCGCAGATCGGTCGATCTGCGAGGTTAAGCAGCGCTTGCCACGGTCAGTTCTTGGATGGGTGAGCATTTTTCACACATCGAGATTCCTCCGTGTCTTGGAAACCACGTTAAGTAATTGGTCTCGGGTGTCATATGAAAACCTATGACAGTGGTTACGAGTGTCAGCACCCCAAAAAGTCTGAAAGACAAGAGTCTGAAGTATTTAGTATGATTAAACTGACCATTTTTTTTATAAACATAACATAACAGGACATTTTTTTATATACGTCAGTTAGCAGGTTAACATTGCAAATAAACACAACATTTTAAAGTTCTTTATTAAAAAAAAGTGTAACTAAATATAATTAATGTTCACTATAATTATATTTAGATTGATAATAATTATTTTTATTATAACATATTGTGAAAAATCAAGCCAATCACTGGTTCACCAGCTTGATAAAAATAATAAAGCAAAGTTCTCTCTGACAGTAATTATTAAATTATATGCAACATATTTTTTTAAATTATATTTATATTTCTCAGAGGAAGCTTTGAGCTTTGTTTGGGGACAACGGGACAGGTGACCGGGAAAAGGGACAGTCCCGTTCAAAACGGGACGTATGGTCACTTTAAGTATGATATATTTTTGGCTAAAGTTGACAACAAGGAAAAATCGTACAAAAACCCTAGAACGGATTTTATTCTAATAAATAGACTTGTCGGCATCGTATCTTTGACGATACTGACTGATTATAAATTATCATTGCCATAAAACCTACTAAAATATCACTAGATACTTCATATTTTGGTTTCTTTCTGCGTTACGTGTCGCGGGTTCTATCCCCGGATGGAACAAATATTTGTATGATCTACAGATAGCTTTATTTTTTTATTTTTTAAACGTTGCCCCACGCCACGAATAATTCCTGTATCGTGGGTGCGTTTTACAAACACATATATTCACATACACAAATACCCAAACCCGAAACAACTATCTGTAGATCATACAAATCGTGCGGGAATCTAACCCGCGACACGTAGCGCAGCAGTCGATCTCTCAACCAATGCGCCAACCGTGTGACACGTATGTTGGTAAATGATACAGGAGAAGTGATAAAAAAGTATTTCATAACTACCTACGTGTTTATCAAAACGAAAGGACAGGGGAATTTTCTCTCATCGCTCTACCCAGGGTAACCTTTAGAATTCCGTTGCATAAAATAACTTTACCAAGAAAATTGTATCAGCAATGATGTCAAAAAGCTTCAAGAGTGTAGCTATAATAGAGTTAACCCTCAAAGCGTCGGTAAACAGAGTAACCAGGGTAATTTTGTTAACTCGTGTGCAGTGTGAGGGTTGTGTCCGTTATTGATAGAGAATGATAAATACTCTGTTTTAACATAAACATAGCATCACGCCTGTATTCTCCGAAGGGTTAGGCAGAGGTGTACTATTGTACAGCCACTTTTCGCCGATGATGTTATTGAGTCCTATGTAATAGGGGGCGAGCCTATTGACATCTATCGGGCACAGTTCCAGACTCCGTGCTGCTATTGAGAATTTACATACAGAAAAACCCAATAACAACACTTTGCCCGACTGTTTAAATAGATGCAGACGGAGCGACTGCAGTTTAACCTCCGTCATCCAATTATTGGGAGACACTGATACTTTAAGGTTAGCCAGTCTAACCAGTCTAAGTCAAATTGCTAATTAAAGTAAATATTCAAATTACGAGTCATTCATAACTTTTAGACTGGTTAGACCGGCTAACCTTAAAGTATCAGTGTCTCCCAGTAATTGGGTGGCTGAGGTCAGAAGGCAGTCGCTCCGTGTAAAATACTGATTTTCAGCCACAACCGGTTAGATTGGGAACCGACCCCAATGTAGTTGGGAAAAGGCTAGGCAGATGATGACTGAACTTTTAGACCGGGTTGTTTCCCGGGACGTATTTTATCGAGTGTGGCACCGTGAGCGTTGGCGTGGTCTCCTTAGAATTCTCGATGATCACCATCAGGTGCCTAAGTGTGGTCAGTTTGTGACTGAGGTGGTCAGTTTAACCTGTAAGACTCCTCTGTCTATCCCAGAATGTGTCCATAAAGATTATATAGAGGACTGTCTATCTCAAGATGTGTAACACGTAAAACAAAACAAAACAAAGTTTAATGTTTTGAATAATGGAATAAAGTAAATAGTAACATTAGTTACAATCTAAAAAAAACGGTACCTATTAACATGCAAAAACTAAGTTTTAACCAAGATCTAAACAAACCACCTTTATATTACTCTATAATATATTATAGATAGAAAATGGCTAATTTATTTGTCAATTAGCTTTTGCCCGCGACTTCGTAGGCGTGGAATTAAGTCTGATATTTTCCTGCGGTAAAATGGAGCCTATATTTTAAGTTCGACCTCTAGCAATACATCGGTGAAAACTGCATTCAATTCCATGCAGTAGTTTTTGCGTGATGCATGTACAAACATACAGACAGACAAAAATTCTAAAAACTGTTGCTTTGGCTTCTGTTGCTCTAATAAAGACCCCCATATTAGATTTTCTTCAATATCTATAATGTATAGATATCGGCCTGTTATCATTTTATTAGATATATGTAGGTATAGATATTCACACGGCCAATTATTACTTTTTCAGGTGAACTTTGCGCTAGTTAAAGCATCGTTAGCGGTGGGTTGAAATATCTCTGACAGCCGAAAAAACGTAACAAAATTGAGAACTGGCTGACAAAATGGAAAAAAAACAGACTAAAAAACCGTTGGAAGGACAGTTTTACTTTTTCGTTCTGTACGTGTTGTTTTTATTTTAATTAACTTTTGTTTTTGTAAATTCATGAAGTTTCCTCTTTGTTACCGCTAATGAGTTGGTTAGGCAGTGATTGGCTAGCGGTTGAACCTTCTTCGAACCTTCCATCATCAGGGTCTGAGTTCAAACCTGGCCCGACTTTTCGGAATCATATGTGGATCAGAATTTAATTACCACTTGCCTTAACGGTGATGGAAAACATTGTGAGGAAACCTGGGGGCTTCATTAAGTTCTCGATGGTGTTTTTAGCCCCCAAACACGCACCAGGCCAGCGTAGTGGAACAAAGGCACTTTTCATTTGAGAAGAGGCCCTTGCTCAGTACTGGGCAAGTAATGGGCTGGAATTCATTTTTGTTTAAATGAGTTTTTTACGGAATTTGGTGTGGTTTTATGAAGAGTGGGAGTGATGATATTTTTTTTTTATACAGGGTGATTTTTTGATCACATGCATTATTTTTGTGGATTTGTATAAAAGTATTTAAGATTTTGAAGAATAACCGTTAGAAAGGTTACTTAAAAAGAATCAATTTCAAAATGGCGGCTATTGTAATTGACAATACATTCGTCCTTTTCTTTTTCGTTTCTGACACACAAAAATATAACCTAATTTATATGTTCTACATATTTATTTAGTTCACACGGCGTCTTGATATATTCTACTGATAAAATATGTAATTCTCTTCATGTTTCGTATCTTGTTACATTTTCATACATACCTCCGTTAATTTCACACTCCAGTAACGATAACAAACCGCAAAAATATGTGCGTAATTATGTTTGTTTATCATGGAAAACATTAATTTGAAAGTGTTATCATATACTAACTGCCTCATTGGTCTATTGATCGCAGTGATATCGATGAGGTCCTCGGTTATATTCCCGGGTCGCAAAGTCTAATTGGGCTTTTCTGTAACGAAAATTGGGGTTTTCAGTAGCTGTACACAGTCTGCAATTGTGCGCGGTAGATGGCAATAGGCTCGCCCCTTATATATATTGGACTCAAGAACGCCATCGGCGAAATGTGGGTGTACAATAGTACACCTCTGCCTAATCCTAAGGCAGCCGTGATGCTATGACGTGTTATGTTATCATATTATATACAGGGTGGTTCAAAAGTTAACAAAAATAAGTCATCTTCTATTGATACAATAAGTCCCAGTTTGTTTCATGACCAGGACAAAATAATGAAGCCAATCATCCGGTTGTTATAGCCTGGCGACCCTCAGACCCTTTTCAAGATAAAATATTTAAAAGCATTGTGTACAAAGACAGTCTTTGTCAAAAGTGTCCAAGAAAAGAGTAGTATATTTGTAATGTTGGTCTGTTTTATGAATAATTTGTTACTTTTTTAGAGCAAAAAATGAAGGGAAAAGGGGGATTATCTTCTCCTTTGATAGATGATACGGTTTTATAGTAAACTAGCGACCCGCCCCGGCTTCGCGCGTGTTCATTACTGTAGATGACTACTAGTCATCTGAGTGACTTTTATGAACTGTCGAAAACGACATTATGTTCTAAAAATGTTTGGAAAACAAAAGCGTGACGTCATTGCCATTTAAATACTTAATGTGTGATTTTGAAAAATTAAAAACGCCAAAGGTAAGCAAGAGATTAAGTTTTACTGAGTTTTTAGAAGGACCATTTTTTTTAATAAATAAGTTTTCAGAATTTATTGTTGACTAGCTTCCGCCCGCAGCTTTGCCCGCGTGATTTACGAACCCGTACATTTTCCCGGGATAAAAAGTTGCCTATGTGCTATTCCAGACTATAATCTATCTCTGTGCCAAATTTCATCCAGATCCGTTCAGCTGTTCTGGCGTGGAGTAGATAAGAGTAACAAAGATCCATCCATCAATCCATCCTCACAAACTTTCACATTTATTATATATGTAGGATGCAGTCATCTAGCCTATTTACAACATGTGACAGCAGAACTGCAATATTGTAACTGAACGTCACATTTTTTATTGAGATTTTCATACAAAAATACCATCCAAGTTTCCAAAGAGTCCGGATGAGTAAAAAACTAAAAAAAAAAATACAAACCTTGTCCTGACAATTACGAACACAACCACAAAAATATCATTCAAATCGGTCGAGCCGATCTCAAGTCATGATTTTTTCATACATATGGCAATTGATTTTTATTTTTATAGATACTACGCTGTATAACTAACTCCTAAATCCAAAGAAAATGTTACCACCCTCAATTTTAATGTAGCGTTAATGATGTCTTACATTTTTGCCTCATATTTTAGAGCAGTAATTATCTGAAAGAAGAATAGAAAACAAGAACCCTTGGCGTCTTTGAATAATAATAACATTTCGCAAGATTTTTCTGAGAAAGTTCTTGTTGTAAAATCAGATCTTGTGAAAAATTTAGAATCCTAATATTATAAATGCGAAAGTAAGTTTGTTTGTTTGTTACCTTTTCACGCCTAAACAACTGAACTGATCATCCTGCAAATAAGCATATACGTTTTCAGGTGTACAGAAATGGACATAGGGTACGTTTCATTGCGAAAAAAGTACTGTTCCCGAGGAAAACAACAATAACGTTCTTATGATAATAGATGGCGCCGCGCGTCTTTCGCAAGCAGAGTTCAACCTGAATTGACTGTCAAATTCTAAATTAACGCGAGCGAAAGCCGCGGGCAAAAGCTAGTGCCAAATAAATTGCTATTAAAGTATGAATAGATTAGAAAAGAGAATCAGAAGGAGTGATTATCGATAGTTTTGACGTATATTAAACTCCGGTTTAACTAATCTGTGGATCATGACTTTGAAGAAAACAACATAACATAATATAAACATAAGATAGCATCACGCTCTGTATCCCCGAAGCGTTAAGCAGAGGTCAAGATACTATAGTACCATTAGTACCTAGACCCACATTTCACCGATGCCGTTATTGAGTCCCATGTAATAGGGGGCCTATTGCCATTAATCTAGCACAGTTTTAGACTTGCGTGCTGCTACTGAGAATTTCCATACAGAAAATCCAATAAAATTTTGTCCGTATCGAACCCAGGACCTCACACTCCGATCTGGCAAAAACCAAATCAATTGCCTGTATAGACAATAGACCAGTAGATTTTCAATTTCTGGATCCATAAATGATAAGCGCTGATCAACTATAGGAACAAATGACAAAGCGAACAAATTCTTTACGTTAATCTGTGCAAAGGCACGTTGTCGGTCAATTTCAGAGTTTTTGACTAAACCCAGCTTCGTTACGTGACTACACAACAAGGATCCTTCACCTGAATATTCAAGAGCACGCTACAAAATTGTTTTAGGACAAAAAAAGTCCGTAAAATTCAAGAATCATTCGTGCAGTATCACAGTAATATAATGAGATTATAATTGGCAGACAAAAATCTCTTTTTACATCTGTTTGAGTAAAATGTTAGGAAAAGTATGCTAATATATGGGTAAGGTTTTCATTCCATGTAATAAGCTATGCGTAACGATAATATTATGTAAATGATGATGGCACAAAGCTTGCCTAATCAAAAATTACATCTTCCACTAATATTACAATAATAATCTTTTTGTTTGTTTTTATGTAGTGAGTAGCAGAACCCGGCAGACGCTGTCCTGCCTATGTATATGAAATACATTTGCCGGTACGACACGCGCGCTCCCTACTGTAAGTTCATAGTACTACGCCTATAACTTTCGCGCAAGTGCAAGCAATAAGTTGACAAAGTTTTATCGCAATCAGATGAACGGTATGGCAGCGCATAACATACGAACAAACAAACAAACGAACATTGATTTTTTATATATTAGAAGATAATTGTGTGCCTTATGTTTGGACCAAATAAACGTATTTTCTTTCTTTCTAGGAGGCCCGAATGTTCCACGCGTCCATCTGCCGGTTATATGTCAGTCGCACAATGCGACGGCGCCCGCCAAGTCATCCACTGTCGGGGGAAGGCCTCCGGTGAATGTGCGAAAGAATGCCGGGCCTTTGGCGTTACAAGAATTCCGTGAGAACATTGTATATTTTTGGATGGCAAGAGTCCAATATCATTTATCACCTTTCCTATTAATTTCCATCCTAAACAATAAAAAGGTTTAAGTAGTGATTTAAATAACAAAATCTTAGCCAATCATTCTTATACCTTTTTTTATATATTTCCGCAGACATCCTGTGTGAAATTTTCAAAAAATTTCACTTACTAGTTTATTAATAATTTTCGTTTGAATTTCGCTACGTGTATACATCTTTTTGAGGCTGAATGTACGTGCCTCAGATGTATATCATACAGTATACAAAGAACCAAAGGCAGAAGGATCTTTTATCCTACATTGAAAGAATCCTTTTAGGTGTAAATAATGAAAAACCTAAACCACAGTATACAATACTTAATCATTATTCTGCTTGCCCATTTTATTTGGGGTTTGCGTAATATTTTCTTCGTCCATTTATATCCATCATACGTCATCTCTTGGTTTACTTTCATCACACATAACCCATCCACTGTATATGTAAAGTTCAGATTTATATTTAGACTAGCTTTTGCCTACGGCTTTGGCCTAGTGGTGTTCGAAACGGCATCATTATCCCACGGCAACGTACTATTGTAATTAAAAAAATATTTGATGTATTAATCCAGGATATGACCTATCTGTGTACCAAATTTCATCCAAATCTGTTCAACGGTTTACGCGTGATTGAGTAACAAACATCCAAACATCGACACATTTATAAATATTTGTAGGGTAGTGGTATGATTCATATAAAGTGTCTTTTCTCATGTGATAGAAGATAGAGTTCTATTATTTCCTTAATTATAATATAATTGAATGTCTCATAGGTCTAGTGGTCGCAAGCGTGACTTCTAAACGTGAGGTTCTGGGTTAGATTCTCAGGTCGGGCAAAGTGTTATTGAGTTTCTCTGTACGAAAATTCTCAGTAGCAGCACGACGTCTGGAACTGTGCCCGGTAATTGACAATAGGCTCGCCACATATTACATGGGACTCAATAAAACCATTGGCGAAATATGGGTGTACAATAGTACACCTTTGCTTAACCTCTCCGGGAATACAGACGTGATGCTATGATATAATATATACATATGTATTAATTGTCCTATCAATAGTCCCTATATAATGAAAATAGTCTTTCTCAAAGATACGACTGAAACGGTGAAAGCACTGTGGCTGCATGCCTTGTGGGCGTTGGCAAGGCAACGGTTGCTATGGCAACGGACGTCAAAGAAGCCGAACGCTTTTGTATTTCGCCACACTGATGTACAGATTTAATAGTTCAATAATGTAGCCTGAAACTTGTGTTGTGATGTATTAACGTATGCGATGCGATTTCTAAATTGATATTTATTGTGGCTGGAAAAATTGGACAGCGTGTAGGATTTCAACCTGCGACCATCTATTTCAGAAAACCAGCTGCTGTTGCCTCTGAGCTCCTGCGATCTTTGCTCATATTTTAATACGTCTTATGATCACGCTAGCGACATTCTGTTGAAACAATTTTTTTTTTGTAATAATCATCATCATCATCAGCCATAAGACGTCAACTGCTGAACGAAGGCCTCCCTCAAGGGGGGGTTTGCCATAATCCCCACGCTTGGCAGGCGGCTTGGGGATCGCAGTGGCTCACCGATTAGTGAGAGGACGCTGCTGCCCGTCCTCCGGTGTCTGGCCGCAGTTTTAAGACGTACCCGGGTCAATTTTTTTCAAAATTTGTAATAATACTAATCAATAAATATCGAATAAATGAAACTTGTGTTGTAAATTAAATGCATAAAAAAATTGTTAGTCATTATTGAATAAAGTGAATTATAAAAAAAATGCACACTTTTGTTTTTAATCACATATCAAGACAATAAAACTTCTAAAATAAAAGGTAAAATAATCACGTGTAAGGTTATACTAATGTTTAGTGTCTCAATCCACGATACATTGTTTTCATTCTGATCCTAAAGTGCAGAAAAATATAACATTAAGTA
Source organism: Shargacucullia verbasci (assembly GCA_947562105.1). NCBI lineage: Eukaryota > Metazoa > Arthropoda > Insecta > Lepidoptera > Noctuidae > Shargacucullia > Shargacucullia verbasci. Next base: position 5,932,754 of record OX387306.1, read on the forward strand.
CAAAGATGAATAAATAAACAACCACTAAGAGAGATAAAACGTCTCGACAAAATGATAGATCGCTTCGAATATCTTGCGGTGTAGTCTAGACTTTACGTCTTTAAATATCTTGCTTCTTGAATTACGTTTTTTCAAGGCAAACTTTGTAAGATTGATCACAAAGGTATTATCTTTGGAGTTCATAGCATTACGGCTGTATTACCAGAAAGGTTAGGCAGGTGTGTATTGTAACACCCACATACCGCTGATGCTGTTATTAAGCTCTATGTAATATGGTAAGTTGTCCATCTACTAGGCACAGTTCTAAGCTAGTAAAACATACTAACTAAAAGCTCAGGTGCGTTTATAACCACAAATATTTAAATGCACAAACATCCAGACATATCTGTAGGTCATACAAATATTTGTTCTGAGCAGGAATCGAATCCGCGAAACGTAGCGCGTCAGTCATTATTCAACCACAGTGCCGAACGTGTCGTTTCCGGAAAAATCAATAGAACTTTGCCCGGGGATCAATAGGCTCGCGCCCTATTACATGGGACTCGTTAACAGCTTCGGCGAAATGTAGGTGTACAATAGTACACCTCTGCCTAACCCTTCGGGAAATACAGGCGTGATGCTATGATGATGACTTTGCCCGGGGATAGAACGCTCACCCACACTATTCAATTTCAAGAGCAAATTAGAATTTATTATTGCACAAAAAAAAAAAAAAATTATGACCTATTTTTGAGGTTTTTTTTTTATTTTATTATAAAGACGTTGCCCCGCACTAGGATTTCTCCTGTATCGTGGGTACAGTTTACAAACATACATGTCACATACACAGACGACCAGACCCGAAACAACTATCTGCAGATCATACAAATATTTGTTCCGTGCGGGGATCGAACCCGCGACACGTAGCGCAGAAAGCTAATCGCTTAGCCACTACGCCAACCGTGTCGTCAATTGCAGTTATGAGGTTATTGTTTTTAAAAATTTGTTTAAAATTTTCGTCAATTGTCTATTTTTAGGAGGTTTTTCAATTTGTCGTGTATGATTTTGGGGGTGGGACACGACCCCCACGACCCCTCCCCCTCCGGACCGTCACTATATTCATCTGCCCTATTTCTCAACCATCCTTCATATCTACTAAATTAATTCGAGCGTCTGAAGTAGCCGACATCGCAACAACCAAAAACATTTATTCATCTCATGTTACCCTAGATGTACGACGTATACTTGCAACCGCTCTCAGTTCTAAATGTAGGCTATATGTCTGTCTTCACGTAATATCCTTCTCATTTCAGCCATATATACTTCATTGTTTTAAGTAAGATAAGTGAAACAGAATTAGTTGAATCGTTTATTTGTTGTTCGTCTGTTTCTCATCTGTCTAGCCTTTTCCCAGTTACATTGTGGTCGGCTTCCAGTTTAACCGGTTGTGGCTGAATATTAGTATTTTACAAAGAGCGACTGCCATCTGACCTTCGCCACCCAATCACTGGGAGACACTGATACTTTAACGTTAGACTGGTTGTCTTTTTGGGCTGTTGACACCTGTAACGACTGTCATAGGTCTTCGTATGACACCCAGGACCAACAGCTTAACGTGCTTTCCGAGGCCCGGAGGGGTCTCGATATGTGAAAAATGGTCACCCATCCAAGGACTGACCGCGTCAAGTCCTGCCTCATTAGTCTAGTAGCAGCACGGAGTCTAGAACTGTCCACGGTAAATGGTAAATTAGTTCCAACAAGCTAGTTCAAACTTCTTTGCTTCACTGCATTTTCTCATTAATATCAAACATCTAAAGCAAAATTGTTTCTCTATTTAATTTTCTGGCTACTCAAACACCGGCTTTCATCTCCTATTTTTCCCGATAACTTTACTGAGCAAGCCTCACCGCGGGATCCGTTTGTAGTCTATAGTCATCAATCATATTTCCATATGTGGGTTGAACATATATCGCTTTACGGCTCACGGATTACTTGGGATTCATAATATATTCAAAACGCGGCCTAGGGTGTGAAGAAAGCTGTTGCGCGCTAATGGCACACAACGCACAAATTTTCATGTAAAATTAAAGCATCTGCCTCATTGGCCTACTAGCTTCCGCCCGCGGCTTCGCCGGCGTAGTTTACGAACCCGTATATTTCCCGGGATAAAAAGTAGCCTATGTGCTATTCCAGACTATAATCTATCTCTGTGTCAAATTTCATCCAGATCCGTTTAGCCGCTCTGGCGTGAAAGAGTAACAAAGATCCATCCATCCCTCCATCCATCCTCACAAACTTTCAAATTTATAATATTATATAGTATATATAGTATAGTATAGTAAGATAAGATTAGTAGGATGGCATTAGTCGCAAGCACGAGTGCTGAGCGTGAGGTCTTGGGTTTGATGCCCGGCTTGGGCTAAGTGTTATTGCGTTTTTGATAATATTTTTTCGGTTAATGGTAATAAGCTCGCCACTTAATTCATGGGACTTGATCAGCAACGGTGACATGTGGGTGCACAATATGTAGTACACCTCTGCCTAACACTGCGAGGATACAGACGTGATGCTATGTTATGTTATGAAAGCATCGTTTTCTGTGTGATTGTGTGTGTGTGGTCATCGGCCGTAATAACGCATCGTGGGAACCCTTTACATGTCTGCCATTAAATGCTTCTCACGGTGGGTTATTATGGAGAGTTGTGCAGCTTATCGAGGGTATTTTTTACGGAGCTTGCTTGTATATGTGGGTGAGAGGTTTGAAACTGAACTGAAAGAGAACAAGCCTGAGCTCGCACCGCAACTTTGACTCATGAAATCGCGGTGGATCCTACGCTTCCCAGGATGCTTCGCCCGGGCACATGGGATATGGTCAGATATTAAATAACTAAGAACTCAATACATGTTGGTCCAGGCATGACATTTTTGCCTATTTGTACGCCGATTACCGCAAAGCCGACGGCACGGTTGGCGCAGTGGTTGAGAGACCGACTGCTGAGCTACGTGTCGCGGGTTCGATTCCCGCACGGAACAAATATTTGTACGATCTACAGTATCTACAAATAGTTGTGGGTCTTTGTGTATGTGAATACACTCAGTGCCTCGGAAAGCACGTAAAGCCGTTGGTCCTGCACCTGATCTCTCTCCGGTCGTGTCGGATTGCCGTCCCATCGGACTATGAGAGTGAAGGAATAGAGAGAGCACCTGTGTTTGCGCACACACTTGTGAGCACAAGTGTGTGCGCAAACACAGGTGCTCTCTCTCAAAGATTAGCCAACTACGCAAGAGATATTATAGAGCTATAATATCTCTTGCGTAGTTGGCTAATCTCTGATGAGATTGGCCGCCGTGACCGAAATCGGTCAGGAGGACATTACCGCAAAGCAAATGTTGGACTCTACTCTTTAGACTTTTACACCCATTATACATGTCTATGTATTTTGTAACCCTTCTAGGAATACGAGACTGTTGCCGTGTGAAAAAAATACGCATACGAAAATTTTTTTTTTCCGTTTTCCTTTGGTTTTCTTTATCCATAAATATCTCATCATCACACTTAGGACTTCATCTCACGAAGTATCTTAAGGTCCTTTAGCCGTAAACCGGAATATTTAGGACCGAATCTCGAAAAGGATCTAGCCCATTTCGTGCAGGCCCTATTGGTCGACAGATGCAAGTAATCGTTATGGAGACGTTCTAAGTAGATGAATTATTTGGAAGGGTGAAATGAAAGGGAAAAATGGGATGATTCTGTCAGAGCAGCGTCGGGTTGAGAAGCTCCCTAAAATCCACAAATAAAAGGGTCCAATGATAGCATGATGTCGGTTAGAACAGGGCAACCCAAAACTGTTATGGCACTCTCTTCAGAAGATGTTCCAAGTTCCTACATCTTCTCATAGGATAAATACCTTAACAAATGCTTGATTTTCAAACATGAAACCTATGGGTTTGTTCCGTTGTTTATTCAGTCAGTAGGAAACGCCATCTAGATGAAATCTAAAATAGACTTGTAAAGGCTTCGGCGGCCTATTTACCGATGTAGCAATCAGTTTGCGACAGGCGTAGTTCGCGCGATAGATACTGTCAAACGTCATTTTTGTGTCACATATGTGTTGGCCAACAGTGACGCTGCTGTCGTGTGGCTGTCGCGTTGCTGTCGCTTTTTTTACGTCATTAGGCTGCCGGTAAAGACGTATTAGTTATGTTTTTTACTAAATCTAGCTTAATTTGTATGATAGGTTTACTTATCAATGGTTATTTAGTTTTAATGGCTAATCGCCGTACCAAATAAATAAATAAATAAATTTGTCAGATGGTGAACACGTCATGCTGAGCTCAGACCTTGGGTTCAATAAACAGCTGACGAACATGAGCCCCGCGACACAATGTCGTTATGACAAGACGAGATAATGCCTAAAAAAGCCTGTTCCCGCACAAAATAATTTGACGACAAAATCTTCTTTCTTTTTTTAAAGGAAATTCTCGGAACCTGAAAGATTGGAGTACTATATTAGGCTAGTTTTGCTCACGAGTTCGTCTGCATGTATTTTGAATTTACCATCTAATTAGTGTTTTAATTATTATTACTATTAACCCGTAATGTCCCAGTGCAGGGCAAAGGCCTCCCTACTCTCCTTCCACTACTCTCTATCATGCGCTTTGGACCCGTCTTTCTTAAAGGAGTCAAGTTCATCCCGCTATCTCCGTCTCCATACGTCTGGGTCTGTATTTTAATGCAATGGTAATAATATCTAAGCCTGTGTCCTTTTCCAGGGCCCAGGCTACCTATTTGTAAAATTGCATAACGATTGGTTAACAAACAGACAGATTGAAACATATATTTTTTTAATCTTTGTCCCATGTATACGTTTACAAAAACATATAGGTATTCATATACACAAGAACCCAGACCCGAAACAACTATCTATAGATCATACAAATATTTGTTCCGTGCGAGAATCGAGCCCGCAACACGATAGAGAATATGAGAATAAGCTAATCTATTACGTAGGACTTAATAACAGCATAGGTTGTTTTCTGTACAACAGTACATCTCTGCCTAACCCTTCGGGGAATTCAAACGTGATGCTATTACGAGCAAAGTAATCACGTTATAGTTGGCTTTGAAGAATGCCGACAAAGTAAAGCGACCGTGAAGATAACCTTTAACTAGAATCGTGTTCTTGTGAGCCTTTTATGAATGTAGGCTATAGATACACGAGCGTGATGTGAAAATAATTACTGGTATGTGTACACTGTGCATGTTTAATAGAAAAAGGAACACACTGAGAAATATTCTGGCTACAAATGAAACTTGCTACAAAAACAAAAACAGGATAGCATCACGCCTGTATTGCCCGAAGGGTTAGGCAAAGGTGTAATTGTACGCCCACAACACCGATGCCGTTATTGAGTTCCATGCAATAGGGGGCGAGCCTATTGCCATCAACAGGGTTCTATACTCCGTGCTGCTACTGAGTATTTCATACTGTGACCGAACTCGGAATCGAACCCAGGATCTCTTCTTCTTCTGTGAGATAAAAAATTGATCACCTAGAATTTCGGCGGTGCTGTTATTAAGTTTCATATAATAATCGGAAATTGAAATCGAACCCAAGACGTTATAAATATATAACGCCTACTGAGATTGCAATGTCATTAGACCAATGAAGAAGTAAACCTACTTTATCCTAATCCAAACTTCCTAACTAATATTATAAATGTTAAAGTAAATTTGTTTGTTTGTTTGTTACCATTTCACGCCTAAACCCCTGAACCGATTATTATGAAATTTTTCATATACTTTGGCAGGAGTACAAACAGGGCATAGGGTACCATTCATCCAGAAAAAAGTACTGTTCCCGAGGGAAAGAACAATAACTTTCGATGGTCACAATTACTTTAGGACGCTAGATGGCGCTACGTGTCTTTCGAATCGACTAGCTAATTTAATTAACGTTAATGCTTCCTATATTGACCAAAAACCTTAATTGATTTCAAAATCTAAATTGAGAGTATCGTTTAGTTTCTGACAAAATTGCCTTGAAATACGCGCAAAATAGCTGTTTGGGTTGGTTAATGTTTCTTTCGAAATCTTAACGGATTAATTTAATATTGATCTCTATCGTTTTGTCAAATTATAAACTACTTAGGTCGACAAAAATTGTATTTTTTTCAAAATTTTGATTAGTTCAATAATTATCACGAGATAAGTATAAGAAAGACTTTTATTTAAAAAACACATTTTGAGGGTAAATTTATTTCTGAATCTATTAACAATACCAAAAAAAAACGTGGTGTCCTAATCTTTACTTGTGTCTATAACATATAAAAAAAATCAGCTCATGTTTAGTGGGGTAAAAACGTTAACGCATTTAGTATGAAAACTTTTAGTTAAACTATAGTTTTAACGCGAGCAAAGCCACAGGCAAAAGCTAGTCTTGTATAAAATTAACCCTACATGATAACACACCATTATATACTTTACATATATAAGTATAAAACTTTAGCCTTGTGTTGTAGCTTTGAATAATGAATGTACTAGGCATGTATGGAACAAAGAAGCTCAGTAAAACGGCCGTGTGCTTGACAACTAGACAATAATAAAAGAATATGTGCCTTTAGAAGAGGAGACGGCGTATGAAGTATGAGTTTGTGTTTTGTCTGCCAAGACGTAATATTGCAGCATTTTTATTTTATGAGAGAACTAGCTTACTGTTTACTTGATGATATGGCGCGTCAGTGGCGGGTCGGGGGTTGCCGGGGGGGGGGGGGGGGGTCGAAGGGGTCATGATCGTACACTTCAAATTGACAACTTACAATACTTGTAACGTGCGTGCGTTTCCTAACACAAATATTCACATGAACATATAGCCAAACCCGTAACAACTATCTGTAGATCATACAGATATTTGATCCGTGCTGGAATCGAATTCGCGGCCCGTAGCAGTCGATCTCTCAGCCACTACGCAATTGTATTAACAACTAGCTTCCGCCCGCGGCTTCGCCCGCGTGGATTACGACCCCGTGCATTTTTACTGCGCGGAACCCTAAAATAAAAGTAGACTATTTGCCAGTAAAAGTCCAGTAAAATCGTCAAGTCGGAAACATTATTGTGATTACCGTGGAAATTTCAAATTTTTTGAAATTAATATTCAGCTCATGCTACTCCCTGATAATGAGTCTATCCATTTCAAACAAACATGAAAAAATCAAATCTTTTCTGTTTATAGTATTAGTTTAGATTTCGTGTTTCGTGTGAAGTGTATATGTAATTTTGTTCCTTTTTTCGTCTCCCTTGGAGGTGTAGTGTATGTGTAAAGTAGTATGTAGATTAAATATGTTACTTATCTAGGTGTTTATATGTAAGCGTCACAGAATAAAAGATTTAACTATATTAGGTCAGCAATAAACTGAATCAATCAAAGTGCAGATGTATTTAATCCCAACACTTCAATATACGAATGAACAAAACAAGCTATTTGCTGAACGTCTGAAGGACAAATTCAACATCGTTTGCAAACAAGCGACGCCCGTAGTCCAGTTGTTTAATTAACAGTTCGTGTTCAAACAGTATACGATTCGAGCTAAGTTTGATCGAACCTACATTTGCTGTGTATCGCTAAATATGTAAACTGTAGGCCTTTGCACAGTAGAAAATCTAAGTGTAGGCGTGCACGGGCGGCTAAATAATGCCGCGGTTAAATGGCTGAAGGTGAGGTTCGCGCCCTAGCCACGCATAGTTCCAGACTCCGTTTTACTACTGAGATTTTTTATACAGCAAAAATCTATAACACTGCCCGATTCAGGAATCGAACCCAGGATCTCACGCTCAGCAGTCGTGCTTGCGACCACTATCACGGCGAATTGAAACTGTGTTCCGTTACTTGATTGTAGAAGAGTTTCTTTTTTTTTGTTACTTACTTACCGAATCATTTCAAAGCTTTTTTTTTAGTTGATTTTTTTATTCGCCGATAGTTAACTCAGGTGGTTTAGTATGTATTTTTTTTATTTATTATTATTAGTACAGTTTCACAAAAGAATGTTTGCGAATATATTGAGACAAGAGTTTGCGCCAGAAATTTGATTTTATAAGTAACGTCAGACTATCGTAAAATCTCGTAGTGTGCGCCCACACTAAGGATTTCATGTTATAAAATGAATACGATACTCCCCTAAAAGGCGATATATTCCGTCGCATATTCTAACAGACCGTTTATAAATGTATTAAAATTTATAAAGGCTACGAAATGTCGAGAGTAAAAATATCTTGCAATTTTCGCGAATCCCTTTATGTTCGTGTGATATGCGATTTTACCTGTATAAATTTGTTTTGGAGATGTTTAAATAATATAGGTGTATGAACGTGTGTCGTATCATTTTATTGGATATTTTTCGGGCGTTTTTTCTGGGTTTATTATGCATACGATGGGCTATTTTCATGGGTTTTTTGGGGATTCTCGACTATCTTGTTTCGAATTGGGGCCAAGACGATACTCATGTTTTTTTTTATGAAGGTACCTTTAAGATGTAGCAATAGTGGGCGAGTGGCCGTGGCCCCAGTTTAAGGTTCTGGGTTCGAAACCAGATACAAGAAAGAGATACAAGATAAAAAATTATTGATGACTTATGTGCATATTTTTTTATCATTTACCTAATTACCATTTACTCCTTTAAAGGACAAGGAAGGAATATTTTACTAAAACTTTTTTGACGGGGAATTGTTTAAAGAAAAAATTGTTTGCTACATATCGAAAAACTTGGGAAACGTAAACAATACCAGAAGACTTGATTACATAAGAAAAAATCTGTGTGTGTACCTACTGTACACACGTAAGAAGTTATACTTCTTATTTTTTATTTCCACTGATATGAAACACGTGTTACAGTTGCACAGATATTTTAATAATAATGTCCTCCTGACCGATTTCGGTCACGGCGGCCAATCTCATCAGAGATTAGCCAACTACGCAGGAGATATTATAGAGCACAAGTGTGTGCGCAAACACAGGTGCTCTCTCTATTCCTTCACTCTCATAGTCCGATGGGACGGCAATCCGACACGACCGGAGAGAGATCAGGCGCAGGACCAACAGCTTTATGTGCTTTTCGAGGCACAGTGTGTATTCACATACACAAAGAACCAGACCCGAAACAATTGTCTGTAGATCGTACAAATATTTGTTCCGTGCGGGAATCGAGCCCGCGACACGTAGCTCAGCAGTCGATCTCTCAACCACTGCGCCAACCGTGCCGTCAAATATTTTAACAACTACCTTGAATATAGCTATCAATTCCCAATATTTAAGAAACATTTACCAGTCAACTGCATGGTGTCGCTTTTATTTCACAGTCAGTCGGTGTGCGCCCGCATAGTAAGAATTCATTCTAATCAAGCGCGGCTTTTTGTTAGGCGACCGCCTCATTGGTTTAGTGGTTGCAACTGCAGAGCGTGAGGTCCTAGGTTTAATTCCCGGGTCGGGAAAATTGGGTTTTTCGATATGGAAATTTTCAGTAGTAGCAGTCTGGACCCGTGCTCGGTAGATGGTAATAGGCTCGCCCCTTATTAAATGAGACTTGATATCGGCATCGGCGAAATGTTGGTGTATAATAGTAGGTACACCTCAGCCTAACCCTTTGAGGAATACATGCGTGATGCTATGTTATGTTATATTAATATATTTTTTTATTCATGTAGACTAATTAAAGGCAGTTATGAATATGTAAATAGGTAATTTCTGTGTCTATTATATTAAGTATTATGTAAGTTCATAGATACAATTTTTGTTTGATAATGTCTACAATCTATTATTTTATTGACTGACTGAGGTGAGGACTTGGGTTCGATTCCAGTATAATTGGGTTTTTCTGTATGGAAATTCCCAGTAGCAGCACGGAGTCTGGAACTGTGCCCGATAGTTGGCAATAGGATCGCCCCCTATTACTTGGGACTCAATAACATTATTGGTGAAATGTGGATGTACAATAGTACACTCTGCCAATCCCTTCGGGGAATACAGGCGTGATGCTATGTTATTATTTTATTGATAAGCCGTTTCTTTACGCGGCTTCTTAAAATATTAGCTGAATTTTTCTTTTATTAAATATTTGATAATTCCAAAGAGCTTATAAATTCAAAAAAACAGTCTAAAAAGTTATTTATTAAAAATATTTTTCTAATCTTTGTACTTTTAATTAATTAATTCTTGCTTAAAAGGGTCAAATGGGAATATTCACACTAATTCCTTAATGTTGATTGCCTCATTGGTTTGAAGCGCGAGTGTTGACCGTGAGGTACTGGGTTCGATTCGGTAGTATTAACTGTTATTGCGTTTTTCTGCACAGAAATTTTCAGTAGCGGCCCGGTCTTCGGAATTGTGTACAGGTGGCAGTAGGCTTAAGGTACCGGTGAAATGTGAGTGTACACCTGTACACCTCTGCTTTATCCTTCGAGGAGTTCTAATTTATTTTTTTCATAGGATAATAACCTCAAAAACACGAAACGAAAGTCATCACCGTGTAGCGACTACTACTCGCAACATGACAAAAAGTAAAGCGCCATCTATCGGGGTGAAGCTACAACAACAAACCCTGAATCGCACTATGAAAGTTTACAACAATTCTAACACATATACGAATATCCGACATCAATCGTCGGGCTTCGGCCCGCCAGGCTAACCACTTTGCCTGGTCGGAGGATCCTCCCTTTTCAACGGAGGAACACCATACCTCGTTCCCCCACAACCGTTTTATAGAACACATTAAAAACATTGAAATTAGATTGGAAGTTTTAATGGATCGGCTTTGATCTATTTTGAGGATAATCTGTGATGTTCATAACTGGATCTCGGTGTTAGTGTAGGTTGGCCGAGGGTTTTAGTTGAAAATGTTGATTTTATCGCGTGAGCTGAGCATTTTTTTTAAAGTGATGTAACAGGTTTATTTTGTACTAGCTTCCGCTCGCGGTTTCGCCCGCATTGATTACGAACCCGTGCATTTTTTCGGGTCACACGTAGCGCCACCTAGCGTCCTAAAGCAATTGTGATTGTTGAAAATTATTGTTCTTTCCCTCGGGAACAGTACTTTTTTCTGGATGAAAGGTACTATTCTTATGTACTTGTGGTTATATCCTTTTCTATACCCCTGACAACCTATATTATTACGCAAAATTTCATGATGATCGGTTCAGTGGCTTAGGCGTGAAAAGGTAACAAACAAACAAACTTACTTTCGCATTTATATTAAGTTAGGATTAGGATTTTATTATATTTTGTGCTTTTGGCTTTTTGTTAGGCGACTGCCTCATTGGTCTAGTGGTCGCCAGCGCGACTGCTGAGCATGAGGACCTGGGTTCGATTCCCAGGTCGAGCAAACTGTTATTGGTTTTTTTTTTATAAGTATGGAAATTCTCACTCTCACTTACTTTGCTCACTCTCAGTAGCAGCTCTGAGTTTGGAACTGTGCCCTGTAGATGGTAATGGGCTCGCCCCGTATTAAATGGGACTCGATAGCGGCATCGGCGAAATGTGGGTGTTCAATAGTAGGTAGACCTCTGTCTAACCCTTTGGGGAATACAGGCGTGACCCTATGTTATGTTATTTTAAATATATTTTTATTCATGTAGACCAATTAAAGTCACTTATGAATAGTCAGACTCTAGTTTCTACGTTCCAAAGTGTTGTTTTCCTATGGAGAAGAACGGGCAAGAAACTCCATACTTACTCTTTTAAATTCTGATTGTTCAACAATGCATATTTTCGTTCTTCTCTCTTTACATTGTTCCCTCAACGTTTTGTGAGGAAAATGTAGTATTAGGTCTAGACTAAACATAATCCGGAAATTTCTGATAGTACTGCCATGACAGCTATGAGCTGACCAGTCTCAGCAGACAGCACCCGTTCACGAGTATGACGTATGTGTCAGCTTCACTCAATTCAACCATATTGTAGGCGAACAGACATGGATTTAGACCTGTAAAGATTCTGAGAATAGCCTTAACCCAAGGCTGTAAACTTAAAATGCATATATTTAAGAAATCCAAGAATGTGCAGTTCATAAACATTTTTACCGCATAAGCGTATAGTCGTAAAACCGTCTGTTTACAAACCGTTCCTGTAAATCTTAGTACGGTTTTTCTAATTTCGTTTCACGGTTTCTACCGGTTTACGACCTTCCTGACTGACGTACACAGTAAATATTTTATTTGGATTTCTTTTGGGAACCATTATAAATCTTGTTAACTAGTCAGATATGTGCATTTTGTGATCTCATCGTTGGAATTTTAGCACTCTGTGGGTATTAAATGGACGGAAAGAATTTCGTCTGGGTGAAGTAGAGATGTGTTGCATTTATAAACTTCGTTTTAGGCGATAAAAAATATCGGTTAAGTTGTGAATCTTAATAAAAATGGGACGGGTAATTGGTTTGATGAAATAAATTCTTTCGGTTCGGTTCTGTGAAATAAATAATTATGTAATAATTTAGATAGAGTTTTAATGTATTTATTCGTATAACATAACATAACATAACATAGGATCACGCCTGTATTCCCCGAAGGGTTAGGTAGAGGTGTACTATTGTACGCCCACATTTCGCCGATGCTTTTATTGAGTCCAATGTAATAGGGGGCGAGTCTATTGCCATTTACCGGGCACAGCTCCAGACTCCGCGCTGCTACTGAGAATTTCCATAGAGAAAAACCCAGTTCTAAGGACTGTTATTTTCCCAATTATGACACAATTAAGTGTAGTTAAGACGTTTGGTGCCGAAAATGAAATAGCAGAAAAGCATTATAGACTTTATGTCGATGTACATATCGCACCCAACGAACGAAAGTGACATTATTATTTTTTTCAATGTTGCCCCACACTAGGAATAATTCCTGTATCGTGGGTGCGTTTACAAACAGAAATATTCACATGGACATACACTCAGACTCGAAACAACTATTTGTAGATCATACAAATATTTGTTCCGTGCGAGAATCGAACCCGCGACACGTAGCGCAGCAGTCGATCGCTCAACCACTGCGCCAACCGTGTCGTCGCCTAAGTCAAATATGTAATTTGTGGGAAATGAGCAAGAAAGTCTTCAAAAAAGTATACTTTTTAGGGTCAGTTTTGATTGTTCAGGAATTTTGAGTTAGATCACTTTCATTCAAAAGAAAGAAATAAGTAAGAAGCTGATAGCCGAAATACAGGCTTTGCCTAGTTCAGTTACAGATGTCTAATTTGTGTTTACAAATATAGCCTAACAAATATCTGGAACAGTGTATACCCATATATAATATAGATGTGTACCGAGAGAGAGAGATAGACAGATCTCGAAAGAAATGGCGGGGTGAGATTGATCAATTAAATAATGAATAGTTTACACTAGGTCTAGACCGAAAGGTTAAAATATCATTAGGGAGGGCAGGCTAACCGTTACAATAATGTATGAATAGTTTAAAACAACTCGAAAAAATTCGTGTTCTTGAGATTTCTGGCATACTTTGCTTTTATTTTTAAATATTTTGTAACAACAATGTTGTTTTTTTTGGTTGGTTTGACTCCTCAATACTAATGTAATGCCATCCATTTCTAAAGCATTACTAAAATTATATTATATCGAAGTCAATGAAAGCTATTCGCGAAGAGACAGCTGTCATTTATATGACATATTTTCTTTTATTAATTTGGAACAATTTTTTTTTTAGTTGACTTTGTTCTCAATAAATATCGCGTTCCAGTTTCGATTTATTCCAAATTACGGCAAATGGAGACGGAAAGAAATTGTAACCTAATTGTATTAAAGATACCTACTCACCAAATTATGTTGCTTTTCGCCTTTACTCCAGTTTCTGTAACAAAACAAAACAATATTATTTTCTTTTTTATTTGAAACGTCCACTAAGCTACCGCCAGTTCTACGTTACAAGCTCGAGTGAGGCGGTACTGGAGTGATACCTTATTTCGGACACACAAGGGAACACCAGGAATTTCAACTTTAGTAGCCTGGTGATGAATACAGGTGACTCTGATCACTTACTCGCAGTTTAATTACCGATGTAGCGACAGGCGTAGATCGCGCGATAACTTCTGTCAAACGTCATTTTTGTGACATATAATGTATTGGCTGACAGTGAGATTGCTATCGCGTGGCTATCGCGTTGCTGTCGCTTTTTTACGTAATTAGGCTGCAGGTGATATAAGGATTTGCTTTCCTCTACCATATATCATTAGGGGTCTGAATACATCGATCATTCACCCATACAAGGACTCACCGCGCCTTTCGCAGGGTTAACCCCGCTTTATATTGAAATTCCAACATTATTACGTTCCATTTTATAGGCGACCCTATCGCTATTTACCAAGAACATTTCCAGACTGGCTGTAACTGATTATCCAACGAATTATTTTTTATTGAACTTCTTCATTTTTACATCCCTTCCTTCATAAATTCCACGTTTTAAGACATTCTTCCCTTTCAGTATTCAATAAAACGCATGATCCTATTGTTGAGAACCTATAACATTCCCATAAACTACGCCAAACTTTCCCAACGAGCGTAGACAATGGGAAAATATTAAAAAATTATTCCTATTAGCTCCGTTTCGCTTGGAGACAATTTTACACGCTGAAGATTTTTTGTACTTATGAAAGTTTTGTAGGTACGAAGCTCTATTTACTTGTAAATTGAAATATTCGGGCTACAAAACTTACATTCAAACAAAGCACTTCAAATAAAATGTTATTTATCTCAACCAATATGATGTCTGTCGATTTTATTACATTTGTTGGCTAGATAAGTTTGAACCTCAGTCGGGGAATATTCACTTTGTATTATATTATTGATAATAAGTAGACAAAAGCTTAGAACGATAAACTTTAATACCATTTTATTGGAGGCCTTAACCCGAGTAGTCGCAAACACAATAGAATTAAGTAGACTGCCTCATTGGTCTAGTGGTCGCAAGTGTGACTGCTGAGTTTTCCCATTTCATTCCCAGATCGGGCAGTGTTATTGGGTCTCTCTAAGGAAATTCTCAGTAGCAGCACGGAGTCTGGAACTGTGCCCGGTAGACGGCAATAGGCTCGCCCCCCTATTACATGGGACTCAATAACGACATCGGCGAAATGTCGGTGTTCTATAGTACTCCTCAGCTTTACCCTTCGGGGAATACAAGCGTGATCCTTTGTTATGTTATGCTAGGTGTAGAATTAAGTGTTTTTGCAAGGAGTTCACAGAAATGTGGTAGGCGGTCACATGGCAAATACAGACACAAGCTATTCATTTTCCCCTTCATCGGACAGTGAACTTTTTATATAGCGTAGTTAATGGGAATGCAGTAAAATTTTATTCCCAATGGCTACGTGAGTTGGGAAAAGTTTGTATTATGTACGACGATTTTTATTTGGAGTTTAGTAAATGTCTGTTAATGAACTTTTCAGTTTATATTCAGAAGTTTATTATGTATCTCTTGAAATTACATAAACAACAGAATATAGCATCGCGCCTGTATTCTCCGAAGGGTTAAGCACATTTCGCTGATGTCGTTATTGAGTCCGGAGCGAGCCGAGGGGCGAGCCGAGGGCCGAGCCTATTGCCGTCTACCGGGCACAGTTCCAGACTCCGTGTACTTTTGTACACATACGTTTTGGTGATGCCGTTGTTAAGTCCTATCTAATAGGGAGAGAGCCGAATCCCATCTATCACTACTACTACGACTGAGAATTTCCATACAGAACGGAATCAAACCTAGGACCATCAGTTGCGGTTGCCACTAAGTCTGTTCTTGAAATCACACAATCCCACTTTTTATTTTATATGTTACTTTGTGTGATACTTATAGTGGTTTGGGGTCTAGATGTTCGTGCATGTGAATATTTCTGTTTGTATACGCACCCCAATCGTGCCGTCAAACATATTTTTTTAGTTACTTCATCTTTTTTTATCTTTATTTATATCGCTCGAAATGCAAATATTGGTCAGACATAGTCAAGATTTTAGTAACTATTTCTATAGATAAAGGGACTATCTTTAAAATATACATGGGTGGAATCGTGTGAGAATTTCCCATTCAGATTTGATATCTTCTAGCGTGAGAGAAACAGATTTCAGTTTGTTATTTCATACAAATACGACACTGACGCTACTTCGGACCCACGAATAAATGGTGTTAATTTATTTCAAACAAGTGTCTTAATTAAATAAATCGATGTTCGTTCTATGATATTTTAAGTTTATTTCAGACGACGGAATAGTCTGCCCAATTACTGGAACACTTGGGAATTTTCGTATTTAATGGGAATTCTTAGAATTTATCTGTTTATTTGATGTAAAATGGGCCCTTTATTACCAATAATGTTTCATCGTCCACTATTGAATAAAGTTTCGCTAATTGGAATCGAGATGTTGGACTTGATTAATAGATTATTGAAATATTAATTTATAAATTGGGGTACACGAAAAGAACCTACCCAAGTTACGATAGGTAAGTATTTACGTTCGTTTGCGACTGACTAGTAGAGACTAGTCTAACTTTAGGGCAACAGTGTCTCCTACTAACCGGTTGGCGGAGCATAGATAGCAGAATTCGCTCTGAATTCATCCGATTCGGGTTAGTCTGGGAACTGACCCAATAATTGGGAAAGGAATAAATAGATGATGCTATAACGGCGGCTGTGTGTCACATCTAAGGTAGCTAAGGGTCCTAAGGGTCTTTTAATAATAAAGAAATGTTTCGTAACTTCTCTGGAATGAGATAGATAAAGTTGACGTCTTTCTTAATATTATACACCAATCATATAAATGTATTTACGAATCCTATAACTACATACATACATATATAAATCTCCTATAACATCGAAGTTGGAGTGCTTATTAGGGAGAGCGACTGATATTTTTGAGAAAGAATATTAATATGAGAATTAATGTTTGCCCAAGATGAAATCTGTGAGTCTGAAAATGTGGTCCTGGTGGAAACGTAACGAAAAATCGCAACTTAATTAATGATTCTTAGTATTATTAGCGTAAAGTTCATATTCGATATCAACTATGTTGCAGTTGATATGGAGATTCGTAGTAAAATTGGTCATGTCTGTTAAGGAGTATTTAGAATCTCGCCAGCTTCTCGCCAGTTTGTACGGTACCTTTTATTATGACCCTTAACCCTAAAACAGCTGTGTCTCGAACCTAAGCACTTAACACCTTATATGATGAAATTCAGAAAATTTGTTCACTGCTCCGAATTTCAGATGAGGCTAAACGACTTTGGGTGTAAGTTGGTCCTTATTTGTTATCACTAAGGGATAAAGAATTGTCGTAATGATAAATTATACAGAAGTACCTTATAATATACTATTGACTTTACATTCTGTTTATTTTATTTACATAATATAAATTTTCATACAGCACCATTTGATTATATGCTATATTTGGGGAGTGATGACGACACGGTTGGCGCAGTGGTTGAGAGATCGACTGCTGAGCTACGTGTCGCGGGTTCGATTCCCGCACGGAACAAATATTTGTATGATCTACAGATATTTGTTTCGGGTCTGGGTCTTCGTGTATGTGAATACACATCGTGCCTCGGAAAGCACGTAAAGCCGTTGGTCCTGCGCTTGATCTCTCTCCGGTCGTGTCTGATTGCCGTCCCATCGGACTATGAGAATGAAGGAACAGAGAGAGTACCTGTGTTTGCGCACACACTTGTGCTCTATAATATCTCCTGCGTAGTTGGCTAATCTCCGGTGAGATTGGCCGCCGTGACCGAAATCGGTCAGGAGGACATTATTATTATATTTGGGGAGTTGATGTACAACCTAAAACAATAAAACATACGCACATTATCCTCGAAATATTCAACAATTTCCCCACGTTGAGTCATAATAAAATGCGTACGATACGCCTTTTGTTGTTTATTATAAACACCAATAATATTACTTCATGATTCTTTATTCAACTTAAAATTAATCATTAATTCTCTTTTATAAATCTAATACAATGCATAATATTATACAGGGTGGGCCCTAAAATATTTCAGTGATTAATTTGCCATCCTGCAAACTTTAGCTAGCCGCAACATTGAATTTTGTACATTGATTTGACAGATTTAATGAGTCAATCCTGATTAATGAGAGCATTAATGAAGAGTTATTGAATTTATATTTTATAAAGTACTCAGTAAGGATTATTAATAACGTTCGAAATTCAAAATGGCGTGTGATCCCGCTAGAACATAAAATTTATTATTAACCCGTGGTTTACTTGCCGACTTTGATATTTCGAGTTTTGTGTACTTTACATTTTCGTTTAAATTACTTATTAATAACAAAGTACTTTTCGAAGGGAACCAAATTTCGCATAAATATTTTAACACTCTTATTTCTTTTCGACCCGGGTATGTCTTAAAACTGCGGCCAGACACCGGAGGACGGGCAGCAGCGTCCTCTCACTAATCGGTGAGCCACTGCGATCCCCAAGCCGCCTGCCAAGCGTGGGGATTATGGCAAACCCCCCCTTGAGGGAGGCCTTCGTTCAGCAGTGGACGTGTTCTGGCTGATGATGATGATGATGATGATTTCTTTTTATTTCTGTTTCTAACTTTGAAAGTTAATGAAGAAAAATACCTCGATATATAACCTTAAATCTGTCGTTAGTGCCTAATCCGCTGCCGCCTAACTATGTTTTAAAAAATATCAAGTAGTTTACTTTTCTTATAATAAAGTTGTGTCTCAAAAATAGGGTTCACCCTATATAGGCTAGGAGTCAGCGATATTCGATTTATGTTCTGTAACAATCTTGTACATAAAAGGTTACGGGAGGCACGTGACATGAAAGTTTCAGCAATTTCCGAACGTGTTTGTTATCTGCTGGACACGAGGGAAAGAAGAGATCCGGATTACTTCCTATATTTATCATATATTGGGGGTAAGATAAAAAAGAGATAGTTATTGGACAGATATTATTATAATCTTCGTGATTGTTCGTTCTGTCCTTTTGGTCTCGATATTAATAAGTACTCTTACTTTCAAGACACGTGTAAAATGGTGGTGGCAATGTCTGTCCTTTTTTCGAAAACGAAAGAAGGTCAATTTCCTTTTGCCAATTGTTTCTAAAATACTTAAACTATAAAACAGAAGCCACTGATAAAACCCGTCAAGGTGCGAAACTATAAGAGATAGCTAATTGTTTGCTAAACCTTACTTACAGTACAAGTTATTTTATAAAACTTATTTTTTACAAACTAACCTAAACCTTATAAAACTAGCAAGCACAGTGTATAACAAAAACTTCCCGCCATGGAAACTATGTTCTATAGTCTATGGCGACGCGCAACGTTTCATTTCACGCGAGGGAATTTGAAGTTGGAAGCCAGATAGTGAAGTGTTGCGATCCTTTATACGTAACTTATACCGTACGTATACAGTTTCGCACCTAGACGGGTCTTATCTGTGGCTTCTGTTTTATAGTTTGAATATTTCAGAACAACTTTGTGTCTGTTGAACGTCTGGTCGTTTTTAAGTTTCTCTTTGTGCTTTGGGAAAAGTATATGCCATGTTTGTATCACCTGCATCTTTACCTAAACACAAGTTTAGGTAAAGATGCAGGTTTTAAAATTTGGACTCTCTTAGAATATATGTAGTGGCTATATTAATTCGTCAAGAGACGCAAGTTAGACACAAATTAGAATTTATTGTTAGAGGGTGCCGATCACCGTTCGCAGCTAATTTAATTAACAAACAAACCATTTTTATTATCTTGAATAATTATCTATATATATAAAAATCAATTGCCACATGTATGAAGGAGCATCACTTGAGAACGGAGCATCACTTAAATAAATAATTGTTTATTATATTGTATTTATAAATATTATAATGTATAATTGTATGAATTAATATTGTAATGCCATACTGATATGTTCCTTTCCCTATTTGAAATGGTTTGGATATAAGTTATTGTAGATTGATTGAACCTATAATATTTTGCATGCCGATTATACGGTGAGACATGATGTACCTGCCAATATCATTTAACATCTTTGTAAAAACCATGTTTCTTGCAAATACAATTCTTTATCTTAACGGCTCGACCGATTTGGCTGTTTTTTTTTGTGTTCGTAATTGTTCAACAACAAGGTTTGTATGAAAGAAAAGTTTCGGAAAATCCATCGGGAAAGTCGGAAGTTTGAATGGTATTTTTGTATGAAAATATCAACTTCATTAGTAAATTGCATCCGTGTCAAGCCGGGGGTGGGTCGCTAGTAGTAAAATAATTGTATATTATTAACACGCTTGTAGATTATACGGATATACAGTATTGATGAGTCTGACCTCATCTCGCACATAGTTAACGTAAGCCAAAGACGTATAATAATAAAGTGCTTACGATAGGAACTCTTCTTTTATACATTTCAGAGCGTGATTTTTTATACATACTAGGCTTTGTTTACTTTATTGGTTGTGGTTTCGCACTATTTGTGCATTTAACCAACGCAAAGTTGAGGGTTAGATTGATTAAAAGGTTAACAAGAGTAATGAAGGAATTCGGACAAATAGAATATGGAATAATCGGAAAAGTTAAATTGTTAAAGTTTATAAAATTAGATAAGAAATAAAGGAACAACTATAACATAATATTTATAACATGTTAATAACATTTTAGACTTAATGGTTACGACGATTAAGAGTGTCGTTTAGCTGTCGGCTTCTGACAAAATTGTCTTGAAATACGCGCATAATAGATGTTTGGGCATTAAAGTTTATTACATCGAATCTTAACGAATTCATTTGATTTTGGTCTCCATCGATTTGGTTTTTTTTTACTCCTAATTTGAGTGCGTTAGGCAGCAGTTCACCCGATGGTGAGTGACAATGCTGCCGAGGATGGATCACGCAAGCTGAAGTTATGCCTTGTCAGATTATAAACGAGGTCGATTAGTTTTGTTTTTTCAAAATTATGATAAATGAAATAATTATCACGAGATAAGTTGATAGAAGATTTTGGTAAATATGCTCGTATATATGTATTAATCGAATGTAACCTAATCAATGTTATCAACTTTAATTAAGATATACTGAGCTATATATGTATATTGAGCTTAGTAGAATGTGTCGTATATCGAAGTATTGATAGACATTGCAGGGGGTCTTCATAGACGTGGGGGAGATTCATGAATAGAGACATTAATGAATATTTTAGGATCGTTTTTGAGGGTTAATTATTTCTCAATCTATAAACAATATAAAAAAAAACACCTATACCTAGTTTTTACTTGTGTCTACAACATAAACAAATCAGCAAAATCAGCTCATGTTTAGAGGGGTAAATACGTTAACGCATTTTGTTTGAAAAATTTTAGCGAAACTATAATCTTAATGTTAAGGAAATCTCGTAATACACCAATTTTAACCTAGAGCTTATGACCACTGGATTATCGCTAATAATTATATACCATCAGTATCTAAAAGATGTATAAACGCAGCGAAATTCAAACGCTTATTTTCAAAAAGGTATTGTATTGTTAAAATCATAGACTTAGAATTTCGACGGTTAAAATCATAAAATTTTAATGACCATGCATTTTTATTTATCCGCAGATACTATGTATGAAATTGGTTGAGATTTCAATCACTGTTTCCTCTAAAACTCGCTTTTGAATTTCGCTAGGCTGACTGTATTTATACTCCACTGATCTAGTAGTAGTGAACGCGGCTGCTAAGCATGTGGTCTTGGGTTCAATTCTCAGGTCGAGCAAAGTGTTATGTAGGTTTTCCGAAATTCTCAATAGCCAGCAGCCTGGAGTTTGGAATAGTGCCCGGTAGATGGCAATAAGCTCGCCCCCTATTACGCGGTATCTACTTAATAACAGTATCGGCAAAATCTGGGGGTATAAAAAGTACACCTATGCCTATTATAACTTAACTAATGTGCTTGTGGAATGCACTTCCTAGTGAAGTGAGAAGTGCTCAAACATTACCTATGTTTAAGAAAATGTTACACGAGCATTACCTTTCACTGTAATTTTGTTCATCTCCTTTCCCAGGTATATATATATTTATTAGTTTATTATATATACATAAATATATATATATATACTATAAAATATATATATTGTATTTTTATGTATTTGTATTATTATGTTTAAGTGTGTTGTTTTTGTACACTAGACAGCCCAATATCTGTCTCTCTTCTTTCAGTCCATCCAAAGGTTGTCTGGAAGAGATCGCCTTGTACAATAAGACCGCCCATTGTACACAAATAACATAATTGTATGTCTGTCCTATCTATGTTATGTGGTGTACAATAAAGTGTATAATAAATAAATAAATATTGCACACAAACCATGACTTAATACGTTAACTTAACTCCACAATTTTTCTCTTTGGTTTTACTTTAAACCCGTCAATTTATAAAACTTATAAATCATAAAATATGAAAGGACTTGTCGATCAAATATAAAATGATTTTTAATTTCAATTCTGGGTATTTGATTTGAATATTTAATTCCAATTACCATTACTTACCTACATTAAAAAGTCTATAAATGCTTTTTATATTTTCAATCTATATTTAATTTAATATTAAAGATTTTGCCAGTTTTATTATTCATGTAACTTAGGATTGATTAAAATTTTCGAATTATTAAATAAAGTAGTAAAAATATTGAAGTCTTGTGAGTCTCAGAAATCGGGTTCACATCGGAATATACTATCTCAGATAAGCCTATAATTTAGTGCAGTGGTTCCCAAAGTTGACTGGACTGCGACTCACCTAACAAAAAGTTCCAAATTCGGGACTCACCTCTAAGTTTTCATGAAAGAAAAAAGGGCATAAACTATATGAATGAAAAACTGTTCAAACAAGAAAAAAAAACACTCAGTTCCGATCCAAAGTGTTAATATTTAAATACAAGGAGTGCTATTTTTTAATGAAAAGGATGCATTTGTTTCCTATTTTTTATTATATTTCAAGGCCCACACAATATTCGCCCGCGATCCACCAGTGGGTCGCGACCCATACTTTGGTAACCACTGATTTAGTGTGTAATGGGTACTATGTGGTACACTGATTCAAAAAATTATAGTTCGGCCGCTCGGAGAATGCGTTTGACATCTGTCGTTTCTGACATCAAATTTAGCACAAAGATTGTCTGTTGACATAATGATGTTTTTTTAATGCTTATTATTTGTTACCCTACGTAAATAAATAACAAAATCATTTTTAGCGCAAATTCAACGTCATTTCAAAATTACGTTGTCAATTCGATCACGACCTGTCAGGAACGCATTCTCTGAGCGGCCGAATTGTAGTACCTCTCTATATCCGAAAATATAATCATCATCATCATCATCATCAGTCATAAGACGTCCACTGCTGAACGAAGGCCTCCCTCAAGGGGGGGTTGCCATAATCCCCACGCGGGGCAGGCGGCTTGGGGATCGCAGTGGCTCACCGATTAGTAAGAGGACGCTGCTGCCCGTCCTCCGTTGTCTGGTCGCAGTTTTAAGACGTACCCGGGTCTATAATATATACCTATAATTTGGAACTATACATTCATAATATACCTTACGCTATTCCACAGAACCCAAAATTCGGATTAGGTGAAATATCGGTGTACAACAAAGGTTAGGCAAAGTACATCTTTGCCTAACCTTTCAGGGAATACAGGCGTTAGGTACACATTTAAATTTAATAAAAAAAAATTGTGCATTTGGTTTTATTCTTCGCTTCGCTACCAATCACTTTCTAGTTTTTATTTTTATGGCACAAAATAAACAAACACGTATAAATTTAACTTAAAAATTCGGGCCGCGTTTATCGCATAAACTTAATATAATAACATAAAGTACCTATATTAAGTTTATATGCGGGTGCTTTCCAGTCACACATAATATAAAGAAAACCGTGACAGTTGAATTAGCGATAAATATATAGTAGTTTTTGTACTATATTATTTTTCTAATACAATTGACTAAAATATAGTATGGTACTATATAATACTAGCTTCCGCCCGCGGCTTTGCCCACGTGGTTTACGAACTCCTACATTTTTCCGGAATAAAAAGTAGCCTATGTGCTATTCCAGACTATAATTCATCCAGATCCGTTCAGCCGTTCTGGCGTGATTGAGTAACAAATATCCATCCATCCTCACAAACTTTCACATTTATATTATTAATAGGATAGTACGCGTGGCAACTCTAGTAACACGCAACACTTAGTTAAAGGATGTACTACTACAGCATAAAATGCTAATGTTCCAGTGCTTATAGTTTGGTAACTTTGGTCCTTAGTGCAGTAGAACATGATATGCCTTGAGTTTGCAAGTTCTTAACTATGATCTTTTATCACGGTTGGCGCAGTGGTCAAGCGATCGACTGTCCTATAGATAGTTGTTTCGGGAGGGTTGTGTATGTATGTTGTGACATGTATTTTCGTAAACTGTGCCCGCGATACAGGAGAAATCCTAGTGTAAGGCATCATTTTTGAAGTTGAACAGAAAAAAAAAACTGTGACCCGACGTCCGCAACAAGGAGACGATGATACTCTAAGCTTAGATCGGTTGTCAAACATTTTTCGTATGATAATCGGGACTCGATTAACGTGCTTTCCGACGCTCAGAGTTTCTATTTGCGAAGAACAGTCACCCAACTAAGAAATAACCGCAGCAAGTTCTGCTTAACTTCGTTAAATTAAATAAATAGTAAGGCCTACACAAAGCCGTTTCGCTTCATACGCCTAAAGCACAGTGATGCTTACAAATACCCTTGTAAAAGAGTTTGGTAGGCTCATAATGTTGTAATATCGATGCAGGACGCGCAAACTGTTTAGTATAATCTGTGGTCATTAGCGAGAACTGCCACGAATTAGGGTTGTCGGCACAAATATGTAGTAGGCTGAAAAGATTTTACGAGGGTTGAATTACGAGATTGCCTCAATGATCTAATAGTCGCAAGGGTGACTGCTAAGCGTTATGGTTGGCGCAGTGGTTAAGCGATTAGCTTTCTGCGCCATGTGTCGCGGGTTCGATTCCCGCACGGAATAAATATTTGTACGATCTACAGATAGTTGTTTCGGGTCTGGTTGTGTGTACATGTGACATGTATGTTTGTAAACTGTACCCACGACACAGGAGAAATCCTAGTGTGGGGCAACGTTTTTAAAAAAAAATAAAAATAATAATAATAATGTCTTGGGTTCAATTCCCAGGTCGGGCAGTGTTACCGGTTTTTCTGTATGGAAATTTTGAGAAGCAGCACGGTGCTTGGAACTATGCTCGGTAGATGGCAATAGGCTCGCTACATATATAAATGTGAGTGCTATATCTATCCATCTCTGTCAGTAATTATATAAAATGTCGTGAAAAAGAAATACGTTGTCATAAAGCAACCACGTTTTTTAGTACAAAATAGTGCCACACATACCTTTCGTGTGCCAGAATGCGGACGCACCGAGTCACAATCGAAGTTTTATTATGTCTACAACTATGGCATTCAACTGGGTACTCTAAATGTACGCTGAATTTCATAGCCTGTTCCCTATTCTTTGTGAATTCCACAGCAAAAGACGAAATCAATTCAGATATGTATGTAATAACTAGCTGTTGCCTGCGCCTTTGTATTTATTATGCCAGTTAGTGTTCTGCTGCCATAGTATAAACAAGTCTATATCCCTCTTCAGATCGTTGACTAGCTCTTTGTAAAATTTCAATACGATTGGTTTTGTCGTTTAGTAGTGATGAAGTAACAAACAGATAGAGTTAATTTCCCAATTTATAATAGTGTGGATTTGAAGAACGTCCTTTAAGCTTGCTACGACGTAGGCGACGTTGGCTACGAAATTGCTACATCAGCTACGCATCTACTACGGCGGCTACGGAAGAGCGTAAATAATGTTATTTGTAAATTTGTCGTGTACGACACGTAAAATTTTCTTTTAATAATATATTAAATTATCATAAATTGGGATTTGTTTAAAATTATTATTTCTGTATTAGTCGAGGGCTCAATTCCCACAAGGAACAAATTTTTGTATGACTTACGAACACTTTTGTATCATATAATATTTATTGGCCAACAGTGAGGCTACTGTCGTGTGGCTGTCGCGTTGCTGTCGCTATTTTTACGTCAATGAGAGCCTAGGATACAGAAGAAATAAACTAAATAAAATAAACTTGGTAAGAAAAAAAAAATTAACGTTGACAACCCTATGTTTGGGCGCCAAAACGAATGCCAGCAGCAATTTCCCGCGCTAACTGTATAATGCAATGGCGAATTGGCCTCCCCTGGCATTCCTGGCATCTTGTGGGGCAATCTCACGCAATGTTGATGCTCTTAGCATAGGAATTAACCACTTCTACTTAATTACCGACTATGCTAGACTGTTTTGTGTAACTGTTAGTTGGGGGTCTGAAGTGACTATTTTATTTTGAATGTTATCGTTCCAAATTCGATTTAGTTTTTTTTTATTTGAAAGAATGGCCAGTTATTTAGCATATATTTGGTGTTGTAACATAAAAAAATTGCTTAAACAATTCGAGTTATTAATTTTTTTGTTTTTGCCATTGTGTTATTTAGGTAATTAGGTAACTGCGGCTGTTGTAAAAGCAATTATGAGTATTTAGAATTCCCAGTAGCAAACACTACCACAGTGAGGTGAAAGGGAAAACATAGGCGTGTTTATTTGTCACATTTAACTTCTATTGAACTTATCAAAGTAATAGAGACACACTAGTGTGATAATAGCCGATACTTGACAATTAGTATTTTTCGGTCACAAATCAGAAAATTTCATAAAAGGCTAAAATCTAACCCCTGTCTATGGGGTCAAACTTGTTACAAAGTGGTCTTAGCATAACTTTTACAAAAAAAGTTTGAATTACCGTTCACCCTGTATAATATTATATTATCTAAAAAAAGATATTGTTGGCAGTCAGCTGGGTAAGTTGGCTCACCCCCGAAGCTGTGTAAATTGTAAATTAAATAACTTGTTAAGTAAACAAAAAACACTCACTAACCCAATAAACAGTACAATTTTAATTGGAAATTAAATCTCAAATACCACATCGTTTATTCAATTTTAAACTTTAAACCTTCGTTGATAAGATTGAAAACGGTTTGAAAAATTCCTCTGGAAGCCACAAAGAATACTGATTATTATCGCGATATCGGTTTCTGCGGTTGGAATGGGAAATTCCCATTATTGAGGATCCGAGCGGGTACATTGTTATTCTTGAAAAAAAGTGGTAAAAGTTTTTGGATTGAAGATAATTAATTGAACTGTGGTGGCGAAATAAAGACGCTCGTAGATTTCGTTGATTCGTCTCGCACGAAATTTGCTTCGGGAGAGGCATTGGATATACTGTTCTATTTTGCCCGTCATTACTATGTGTTTATATAACCTGCGAGCGGCAGCTTAATCTATGCATATATAATTGCTTATCTTGATTGCCTTAACGCAGAGCCTAAACCACTGGGGCTACAAACTTCAAATTTCGGCAGTTGATGCCTTTTATGTTGTAAGCATTCACTAAGGAAGGACTTTTGGAAATTTTACCCCTAAAGGGGTAAAATAAAGGATGAACGGTTGTATGAAAGTCCGTCATTTTCAAAGAAAGAAGCACGAAATATTTATCCATATTTCTGCTTCTAGTTTGAAATATATGTACACGTACATATATCGGCGTTCTTTTACCCCTTGAGTGTGAATGTGGTTGAAAGTTTATAGGGAAAGTTCGTCACTTTTGAAGGATGAAACATGATATTCAGTATTAAAGCTTTTTATATAAAGTTTATTAAACATACATATATCCAAGCGAGCAACGCCACGGGCACCAGCTAGTTACAGATATAGCCATCAGTTTATGACAGGTGTAGATCGCGCTATAGCTACTGTCAAACATCATTTTTGTGTCACTTATGTATTGGCCGACAGTGAGGTTGCTGTCGTGTGACTGTCGCGTTGCTGTCTCTATTTTTACGTGATTAGGTTACGAGTCACCTGATCGTAGGTAAGTGTTTACTCTCCATTTTTATCCATAACCTAAAGATTTCATATGAGTGGTCGACCATAGATTAGAATGCTTTATGTTCCAGTTATTTTACTGGCTGTCTCTACCATTTAGACTTCTTAAATCTTCTCATAAAAGGCAGTTAGGTTCCTAAATAGAGCTTTCATCTAAGGATTTTCCGGAATACTCGACGACACGGTTACCGCAGTGGCTTAGCAATCAGCTTTCTGCGCTACGTGTCGCGGCTTTGATTCCCGCACGACAGAAATATTTGTACCTATAAACAGTGACGGATTAAAAGAGGACGGTACTCTAGGCTAGCACCTCATCGGCGCCTCTCTGGCTGCCATCCGATATACATATATTTAATGCAAAATACTGTAAATAGCAGGAAGGAACCGAATACATGAATCACCATGAGGCGAGTTATCTTATAATAAGAAAAAAAAGACGTCTTTTTTAAGTTCAGATAAAAATCTGACTATTATGACTAAAACACTAGTAGTAATTTTTAGGCATAAATCATTTTCTTTCAAATTGCCGCGCGCGCCCCTTGAAATCTAGCGCCCCTAGGCACGTGCCTAGTTTGCCTTAAGGATAATACGCCACTGCGTATAAATAGTTGTTTTGGGGTTTTAGTGTGTGTATGGGAGATGTGTGATTGTAAACTGTACCTACTGGTAGAGAAATTCTAGTGTGGGGGCAACATCAAACAAGAAAAATTAACAATAGGCTAGTTGACTGCATCAAAACTAAATTCTGAAATCGTGTTTGGTAAATAGTTTTTCTTCTAAAAACTCAATAAAACTTAATCTCTTGCTTATCTTTGGCGTTTTCAATTTTTTATTTATTAAAATCACACAATAAGTATGTCAATGGCAATGAAAAACTATGACGTCACGATGACGCCTTGCTATTCCAAACATTTTTAGAACAAAATGTCATTTTTGACAGTTCATAAAGAGTAACTCAAATGACTAGTAGTCAACTACCGTATTCTTTATTTTTCCTTTCGGATTCCAATTCCAAATTTGTATGAAAACCTTATTTACATATCTATATGTAAAGATATAGAGAGAAACGGCTATCAAATTAACAATTAAATAAATAATTGTTGAGAACACAATCATAACTTTTCAACATGAAATTAAACGCCTCGTCTTCACAAATCAACTAGCTTTTGCCGTGTGTTTGTTTGTTGATTTTAGTTTAGTCTTAGTGATCACAATAAATAAATGTCGGAGGGTTTGGCTTTTGAGCTTTATTTAACCAGTTTCCTCCGAAGGGTTAGACACAGGTGAACTGTGTATTTTAGACCCCCCCGATACCGTTATTGAGTCCCATTTAAAAGCGGCGAGCCTATTGCCATATATCGGGCACAGTTCCAGACTCGTGTAGGGCAGATGTCCGTGTCGGGCAGAGGGTTGGAGAATAGTGTGTGGAATGCTGTCCAATAGATGGCAATAAAATTGTCTTCTATTACAATGGTTTTATATGGATAATGTTTTAGCTATGGCTGTAATAAATGAATATATTATTATTATTATATATATAATAATAAAAACTGCCTCATTGGTCTAGTGGTCGTAAGCGCGACTGTTAAGCGTGAGGTCCTGGGTTCGATTCTCGAGTCGGGCAAAATGTTATTGGGTTTTTCCGTATTGAAATTCTCAGTAGCAGCACGGAGGTTTGAACTGTGCCCGGAAGATGGCAATAGGCTCGCCCCCAATTACATGGGACTCAATAACAGCATCGGCAAAATGTGGGTGTAAATAAAAATAGTACACCTCTGCCCAACCATTCGGGGAATACAGGCGTGATGCTATGTTATGTTATGTTATTATATATATACTAACTACCGCTCGCGGTTTCACCCGCGTGGATTACGAACCCGTACATTTTTTCGGTATAAAAAGTAGCCTATGTGCTATTCCAGACTATAATCTATCTCTATGCCAAATTTCATCCAGATCCGTTCAGCCGTTCTGGCGTTAAAAAGTAACAAAGATGCATCCATCCATCCATCCTCATAAACTTTCACATTTATAATATTAGTAGGATATATATTTACTTTTATGATTATTACATTGAATTTGAAAACGGCATCGGTGAAATGTGGTGTACTATATATCTCTGCTTAAACCTCCCAGGAATACAAGCGTGATGATATGACGCTATAGTGTAAAAAATCATTATAAAAGCATTTTCAACGTTCACACGTTACTTTACATTTTAATAACAGCACAGATATACGTTAATGGTAATTTGGGCTCAGTTTCCAAATTAATTAAGGTCAGTTTGCGCGATCAGTCAAGCTGCGACGTAACATGAATGGATGGCTGGATTCCTGACACCTGATCGTTATTATGCTTTTTATAGCACGTTCGGGATGAGGTTAATGAATTAATATCTATACGACCACTTTACGTAGCGAGTGTGGGTTGAGTTTTAAGGGTTATATTGAATATTTTTGTTGAGCGTTTAATAGTGTCTATTTTAGTGGCTTTTATCTACATAGCTAACCGCACAGATCAGTAGTTATGCGAGGTTAAGTGGTCCTTGCTGCGGAACTCCAATGTCAGTCATTGGATGAGTGACAGTTCTTAACATATCGAGACCCCTCCGTGCCTTGAAAAGCACATTTAACAGTTAATCTCGGGTGTTATACGAATACATATTTAATATTAATTTTAAATTTTAAGTTGTTCCTTTTAACAGTTTAATTCTATTACATGAGGTGTTTTCCTGTAATTGGTTGTGCAGTATTACTTTAAGACTTATGTAATGTACACAAATGCTCCATACAACACTGAAACAACTGTTGGTAAACCATAATTAAATAAATAAATAAATACATATGACAGTCGTTATGAGTAACAGCAGCCGCAAAAAGTCTCATAAATGGTCTAACGTTAGAGTATCAGTGTCTCCCACTATTTTTTCTTTCTGTCATTATTATAGTAGGGACGCTGCTGACGCATTAGTTTTGTATACTCAGGCGCACTATTGTATTAGAAGTACATATATTAGAAGTCGTCTCCCCGCAACTGTACAGTCAGGTTGTTAGTTTTATTCATACTTGTTTGTAATCTGGTACCAATAAAGTATAATACATATATCCAACGTGAACTCCATTTAGCATCCCTAATAACTATACCTCAACAGTGGTGACCCCGACATGATAACTATACCAGACCCCAACAATATTTTACGTTTTTGAAAGAATCTGCTTTTCTTTGAATATTTTGCAGATCTTTGAATTTTGAGGAAAGAGCTTACATGAGCGACAAAACATAAGTTTTTCTGGCGCAGCCTTGACGGCTTGAGCGATTCCCATATGCTAGCTTCTGTAGACAGGACAGATTCATAAACTCAATCACTATGGCTTCCCAATTCTCTCTGGGTTATCTAGACTAACTAATCAGTGTCAGCAAATTCTCAATTACCAGTTCTCTGAGTCAGACATTCGGTGTCCGTAAAACCGTGACCTTTGAGTATGAAACCAGATGCATAGCGCATATGACTGTAGTTGATGGCACCTCATGATAACCGCTTTGCTAATCGTACTATTAAAAAGTATGCTAAAGGTTTGTTTGTGATGTATTTTTTATTTTATTTCACACGGACTTGCCTCTTTTCAAAGCCTTAAGATTTTTGTTTTAACTGAGCTTTTACAGGGGCTTTTAAAACGTCAAGACTCCAGGTACACGTTTCCAAAGTGAGTTGGTCCTATGGAAAACCTAAATATAAAAACGAAATACTCTTCAAACTACGCTTATTTATTTATTTATAGTAGTTTATTTCCACAAAACGGCGCTGAGTGTACTTCGAAGACAAAAACATCGAAGGCGTCGGTGCACCCAATTTCAATGCAGACACCATGGCTTGTCTGTGTGAATGGGTGCCACTCGGTGCCACAGCAAATCTTGGTGCAGCAGGTGTAAATCGTGATGCAAGGACAACTAGATCTTTAATGTAACATTGGTAACCAACATTTTATCATTTGCTTAGAATAAGGCAGGCGTAATTTGTAAGACTATTTGCAAATTCAAGGCCTACCTTGTCTTATGCATACTTCAAGCGTACCTTTCTCAATTACAGTTACCTCAAGCAATTTCAGTTTTATAAACTCATCAAGTTGTCCTTCGGATCACGTAAACTCAGCGACGCTTTAACGAGATTACAAACTTTACTCCCTTGTAATTATTACTTCTGTGAGGTTAATTAAGAAGACAGGTTTTTTATGCTTACGCCTCGAGTAAAATACCTGCTTGCACATAAAATAAAATATTTATTTATTGATTTTATTTTTTTGAAAAACGTTGCCCTCCTCGGATTTCTCCTGTGTCGTGGGTACAGTTTACAAACAAACATCTCATATGCACACACAACCAGACCCGAAACAACTATCTGTAGATCATACAAATATTTGTTCTATGCGGGAATCGAACCCGCGACACATAGCGCAGAAAGCTAATCGCTTAGCCACTTATTGTAATATATACTAAAAACTCATTAAGTTCCTAAAACATGCGTAAATTATCCAAAGTTATCCGGATTTTTTGTAGGAAAATACAAATTAATACACTTATAGACACCGGTGTTGCCCGCGACGATGCTTTAAAAGATTATTTATTTTCACCACTGCGGTTGAATTTTATCAATCTGTATTAGGCCCGTGAGTTAGATTACGGCCAGTAGCTCCATTAAAAAAGAGGTGGCATGAGAAAAAGAGCAGAACATAAAAGATCTACAGATCCTACAGATATTTTTGATAATACCGTTTTCCTGAAGATTTGCTGAATATTGTTATTACTTATTGAGGTACACTAATTGCTTCTGTTAGTTTTAGTGGCTGACGTCGAGCCATTTGAGGCCAACCCCCACAATTTTAAGCTTTCCCAATATATGCGTAATTTATGTAATATCTGGCCTCGATAACATCCATTCGGCGCAATAGTCGGGCATTTGGTGGCGGTATGGGGACAGGGGGTGTCCCGCCATAACAATCCATAATGATTACGAATGTAGTCACTAAGGACGATGGCAAGTGACCGGCTGTGCAGGTCATAAATGGAATTAAATAAAAGCCTTTTCTTTCAATTCTATACGTCATTAATTAACTAATTAGGTGTTATATGTGTTGTGTATTCTTTTAAGTGGCCTTTATATGGAAAGATAATTTGTCGTTGATTATCATAACGTTGGCCTTATAGGTAAAAATTTTACACAATTATAAATAGAAAAAATACATATCATAGTATCTCATCTATATTTCTCGAAAAGTTAGGCAGAGGCGTACTATTGTAGTCCCACACCTCGCAAATGCGGATATTAAGACCCATGTAATGTGAGGCGAACCTGTGCCATCTATTGGGTACAATTTCAAATTTCGGACTGATACTGAGAATTTATTAACAGAAAAACCTAGTAACAGTTTGCCAGACTCGGGTTTGGACTTCACACTCAGCAACGCTTGGTACTAAAAGACCATTGGAGCAGATAATAAAAAAGAACTGAAAAAATATAATTAGATATATCCAGACGAATTTTTAAGTTACTATAAATATACCTACTACACACTCATACAAAACAGTTTCATTTCAATCTTTCCCATTCCCATTCGCTACGCTTGCCGTACGCCGTGTACCCGTTGGGAAAATACGCCACAACTTTTAGTAAGCGGCGTACAAAATATTTAACTTGTTACTAACGAAGGTAGTTGTAAAGTGCTGTTGTTTTACATGCCACCAGTGGCGTACCGTGGGTTTCAGCCCCCCGGGGCGCAGGCAAATTTTGCCGCCTCTGTATTTAGGTCATTAAAGAAATGGGATTCCCCGGTTTTGTCACAGAATAAGGAATAAAATGTTCCGAGCTCATTTTAATCGATCCTAATTATAGGTGCGACATAATTATGAAAAGAAATGGTTCAAATATTATAAGATATAGGTATTATTATTATTATTTATTGTGAAACTGTGCCGCCCCCGCTACGCTACGCCACTGCACTGACGACAAATTGGCGCTTTTTTGTATTTCACACTTAGTTCTTTGTAACGTTTTAATTATGTGAAAAGGCTGCCTAGTTACCGTTTTTGTTTTCGACCTGTTTTTCCCTGCTTGCCTGTTTATTCCCCATTCCGCCAAAACGTGCGTACAGCATTTCATGCTTGAGACTGTGACTAGGTATTTTAAAATAGTGGTATTCTTTTACAAGCCAAGCTTTTACTTTGATTGACTCATTGGTTTAGTGATCACAAGCGTGACTGCTAAGCGTGAGGTCCTGGGTTCCATTCCTGGGTCAGTGAAAGTGTTATTAGGTTTTTCTGTATGGAAATTCTCAGTAGCAGCACGGAGTCTGGAATTATGTCCGGTAGATAGGTTCGCTCCCGGCGAAATATGGGTGTATTATAGGTAGTACAACTCTGCCTAACTCTTCGGAAAATACAGGCGTGATGCTATTTTATCTTCTTTTACAAGTGAAAATACATAATATTAGTAATAAAACTAAAACCTGACCGTAATTTTAGTATAATGATAAAACAATATTTATGTTCCCTTTCAATTACAGATTCGAAAATTTACATGAAAGTAAGTAGAGTATTCCATGAGAAGTAATATCAAAGGCATTCAAAGAAATTCTTGGTTTTCATTAAATTACCTATATCCATTTAACAAATTTTCTGAAATAGTAGAACCAAGGACAGAAAGCGATCCATTTCAGATGAGATATTTTGGTGAACGAGCGCTGTGATTTCGCTTTTAGTTCAGTGAGTGTGAAATTGATAGTATTACCAGAGATTAAGGAAAATAAAATGAGACAATATCATAACAATCACCATGCAGCGGCGTGCACAGAGTTTTTAGACAGGGTAGTGAGAATATTTTAAAAATCTTATTGACCAAAAATACCTACTGCATGTGGGTATTGGTTCGTCATCTTGTCGATTAAATAATGATGTATGTGATTTGCCACCTCAAATATCTTATAATCAATATTTATCTGAGTTATGTAGGGTAGGCAGTGTCTTTTTGTCTTTATGAACTGCACGCCACTGTCACCATGACACTTTCTACTAACTACCAAAAATATTCCGACAGAACAAATGTCAGTTACGAGTATTTTTTAATGGCGTGCTCAATACATGGCTGATTTTTTCCGCAGGTGGAAATTACCTAGTTCTAAATTTGAAATATATAATGAAAGTATTTTTTATACTTAGGTATACTTAAAAATGTACATATATCAATTAGTAATAATTGGCCCCCCCACGCTAACCTTGCCTGGTCGGAGGATCCTCCTTTTTCAATGGAGGAACACCATACCCCGTCCTACTAATATTATAAATGCGAAAATTTTTGAGGATGGATCTTTGTTACTCTTTCACGCCAGAACGGCTGAACTGATCTGAATGAAATTTGGCACAGAGATAGATTATAGTCTGGAATAGCACATAGGCTTTTTATCCCGGAAAAAGGTACGGGTTCGTAAACCACGCGGGTGAAGCCGCGAGCGGAAGCCAGTTCCTCCATAAATTAAAGTTTATTAGATACATTTTTTTAATCATAACGCATTTTGTTTGTACATATTCTGTGTAATACATGCTACATATTTTGTACTACCCATTTGTATTTAGAATTCATTATTGTAGAATTAGATTAAATCTCCTTTGTAGACATTTGTTTTTGACGAAAAAATCTAGCTAATTCAATTTGCTCTTCGCATTTGAATACATAATTTTTTGATGTATAAGAAGAATGATAAATTAGGACTGTTTTGTTAACTTTTTTCGCTGGCATAATAAATGTAACAATTTATTCCTAATGCTGGGAAAGATACTGGAATGTTTTAAACTAAATTATTTTACCCGGGGAATATTTTCAGTACAGAGAAGAAATGTCTGTTCTTATTTTAAATTTTCATACATAAAAAAACCGAACATTAAAAAGTTACCATAAAAAAATTTGTTAAAAATGTTTGTGCAGGGGGAACTCTTGCGCCCTTTGACATAAAGCTCTATTAGAGATAGTTTCCTTGCTCTATATATTTTTTCTCCGTAGATCTGTTATTGCTTCAGTAGTCTAGTGATCGCAAGCGGGACTGCTTATGCGGTTCTGTGTTCGACTCCTGGGTCGGGGAGTGTTATTGAGTTTTTCTGTATTGAAATTCTCAGTAGCAATACGGAGTCTGGAACTGTGCCTGGTAGATGGCAATAGGCTCGCACCCTATTACATGGGACTTAATAATGGCATCGGCATGCTTAAAGTAGTTTTCTAAACACGGAGGAGTTTCGAAGTGTAAAGAACGGTCACTCAACGAGGGGTTGTGGACCTCATGCTACGATTAGGTTAAATATACTTTACTTTTTTTATTACTTTTTGTAAAACCACGAACAAGTCACTGTTTTATTTTGAAGCACTTTCTCAACGTAAGCTTATCAAGTGTTTTCGACCGATCAAAATGTGAGTGCGGTTCAGTGGTCGAAAGCACCTAGTCTAGACAGGTTTACGACGACTCTGAAAACTATCCAGCATATAAATTGCTTTATAAAGTATGAAAAATAACAAAAATCTTGTGAACGATTTAAAGTTTTCATAAAAATGGTAACTATGGATTTAATGGAATTGTTTGTTATTTATATTATACGTGTAATGTATTGCAAATCAATAAGTTATGATTTATGTTACACTAGCTTCCGCCCGCGGATTCGCCCGCATTGATTACGAACCCGTGCATTTTTTCGGGTCACACATAACGCCATCTAGCGTCCTAAAGCAATTGTGACCGTTGTTTTCTTTGGGAACAGTAGTTTTTCTGAATGAAAGGTACCCTATGTCCTTTTCTATACCCCTGACAAAGTACCTATGTGCAAAATTTCATGATGATCGGTTCAGTGGTTTAGGCGTGAAAAGGTAACAAACAAACTTACTTTCGCATTTATAATATTAAAGTTAGGATTGATCGAGTTCTTCGTTGATTCGTCTCGCATGAAATTCGTCTCAAGCGACGAATTAACGAATAAGTAATAGATAGAGCATTTTGTTGTCTTTAATTCGTCCCTGCTCTTCATAATGCTGATTATATTACTTATGAATGAATTCACGTACGAGCCTCGATTAAAGGATTATTTTACTTGTATCTATATGTTTAATATAAAACCTCTTGAAACTTGGACACTGTGAAATTTTGTGTGTATAATGGTACGCTTCTGCCTTTTTACGCTAAAGCTAGCGTAATATTTGTGTACATAATCATCATCATCATCATCATCAGCCATAAGACGTCCACTGCTGAACGAAGGCCTCCCTCAAGAGGGGGTTTGCCATAATCCCCACGCTTGGCAGGCGGCTTGGGGATCGCAGTGGCTCACCGATTTGTGAGAGGACGCTGCTGCCCGTCCTCCGGTGTCTGGCCGCAGTTTTAAGACGTACCCGGGTCTGTACATAATACTGTTTTCTAAATAGCAATTTGTCAAAATGTTAAATTCTATGTGTCCATAGAATTGGCATTCATTTCGAGTATGGGATTAACATTGCTACGCTGCCTGGCTTTTGCCAATCTGTTCGGCAATTTGCCAAATGGCAGCTATTTGGCACAAATACGTGTTTTATAACCACCATATGTTATGTTACCTTTATCCAATCGAGTATTGGACATCCGAAAAACTTGTGTAACATGTACAATTTTTTTTTGCGCACATTGTAATAATAAATCGGTTTGAGTGGCGTTTCTAAACATGTAAAACATGTTTTACGCGTTGAATTCTGAAAAATGTATGTTTGTCCACAGAAATCTAAAATTCTGTTAATTACATTTTACTTGCGAGACGCGTGTCGCTTCACAGCATATATCCAATGTAATTTAAATTGAACTTAATTGTGTGCAAATACGTCACATTTTTACACGCGCGTTCTCGAAGTTTTGTCGTGCTGCGCATACGCGCTTTTACCACTTCTATATATCATAACATAGCAATACCCATATATCCCCGAAGGTTAAACTGAGGTGTACTTTATACACCATATTCGCCGATGCTGTTATTAAGTCCCATGTAATAGGGGCGAGCTTATTGCCATTAACCAGGCACAGTTCCAAACTCCGTGCTGCAACTGAGGATTTTTAAACAGAAAAATCCAATAACACTTTGCCTGACCCGGGAGTTGAACTCAGGACTTCACGCTTAGCTGTTGCTCTTGCGACCACTAGACCGATGAAACAGTCCACTTTTATTGACTTATAATTTAGATTTCTGTGATAAATTTTCTGATCAATGCTTTTAACTAAAATAAAAAATAAATAAAAAGAAAATAGAGATCAAACTATTTTTGTCATGTTATTTCTATATAGTAGTGTTCAATTTGCAAATATATTGGATCTTGCGACCGCGGAGGTTGGGTTGACAGCTCACTGACGTTTGCGATCCAAATCATATGCCAGGTCGTATTTGTACGACCAAGTGTAAAAGGGAAAGGGGCAAAGATTCTATATATGATACTATCACACTTGTATTCTACGAAGGGTTAGGCAGAAGGCTAAATTGTATTGTCACATTTTTTTATCGTTACCTTACTCTAAGATTTGTTCTGTGTCGTGGGTTTTACAAACATACGTGTTACATGCACACACGGCCAGACCGAAAACCTATAAAATATTTGTTCCATATGGGAATCGCGACACGAAGTGCAGAAACCTAATCGCTTAGCTACTGTCGCGGGTTCGATTCCCGCACGGAACAAATGTTTGTATGATCTACACATAGTTTTTTCGGTTCTGGTTGTGTGTGCATGTAACATGTATGTTTGTAAACTGTAACCACGAGACAGGAGAAATCCCAGAAAGGACAAAGAAAAAAAAACTTGTAAGTAGATTTTTAACCAACGGTTGAAAGTGTTTAATTTCAAACAAGAAATTTTGGGCGCCCAAGCGCAGTATGTCTTTTCGAGTGTGAAATTGATTCTTGCATGCAACGATGGTTTTACCCGAGATTAAAACACAGTTTTTTATTACGAATGTGATGAAGATAAGAATTTTGACTAACATAGGGAGATTTACAAAAATCAGGTTTTTCTTTACCATCAAATATGATGACTGAGGATTCAAAAAAAGTATTCATCAACATCCAGAGTAAACATTTGAATATCTTGATTCGATTTTCAAAAGTCTTTTTATAGCATGTGATATATTATCTTATACCGCCATATTTATGAGAACTTTTTAAAATATACCATTAATCCTGACTGCTTATCACCTGACTTTTCCAAATAAATCGATTCTCCATTTGAACTCCCGATTGAGATATCACCCAAGTTTTGACGGGGGGTCTGTCAAAAACTTCGCAACGGGGTTCAGACTTGCGTACTAAGTGTAATTTGACTATGAACAAGACGAATGGAGCCAGGGTGTGTTTGATGTTGAATTATGGCCGTTTTTCTAACTTTTGCTTGTATTGAAATATTAATATTGATTTGATTGGGGTCAGACTGAGTTGTATGTAATCACTAGTAAAGTCCAATTTGGGTCGCTAATAAGAATTTCAATTTCAATTTTAGGTTATTTGACAACCTCATTGGTCCAGTGGTAACAAGCACAACTACTAAGTGGGAGGGCCTGTGTTTGATTTCCAAGTCTGGCAAGGTGTTATTGGGTTTTTCTGTAGAAATTATTACGGAGTTTGGCGATAGGCTCGCGCCTTATTACATGGGACTTAATAACGGCATCAGCGAAATATGGGTGCACTGTGCAGTAGTACCTCACATCCAACAGCCGCGCTTGCGACCACTACACCAATGGTTCAAAGGCAAACTCGATTGAAAGCATCGAACGCGTTCGGCGCTCCAATTGGTGGAGAGCACGAAACGGACCAATCGGAGCGCCGAACGCGTTCGATGCTTTCAATAGAGTTTGTCGAAAGAAACTTATACTAGGGCCTCTGAACTTCATCTTTATTTTACAAAACAGCTATTCCTTTACAGTCAAAGGGTTAAACTTTATTCGTTCGGGAATGTTCAAACAAGTTTATAAGAATTCCAATCATTTGGGCAAGTATTGCCTTGTTTTGTGCTCTCGTTTTTAATCAAGTTTTTGGCGCAACTTTACGTTTGGTAAAGCGGGGTGTACACGGGGCTAGCTGTGGAGATCTGTCCTTCATTTATTATAACGATAGACAGAATTGGCCCACAAAGACTGCATTATCTTTTGAACATCTCTAAGTTTTGACTTTGACTTTGAATTTCTTAGAGTTTCAGTTCCTCTTTAGCCATCTTATTGAAACAAGGATCCACTGGAAACGATGTAAATTTTATTGTATTTAGAGAATACGCTTGGTGCAGTGGCTGGCGATTGACTAGTACGCTACGTGGCGCAAATAATGCGCCAATGTATGAACTACTGATAGTTGTTTCGGGTCTGTTTGTGTGTGTGTATGTGACATGTATGTTTGTAAACTGTACCCACGACACAGGGGAAAAGAAGGTGAGGTAAACGTTTATAAAAAAAATAAGAACATTTGGGTGTTTTCAGACGCGCCTTAT
The DNA here is from genome assembly GCA_947562105.1 of Shargacucullia verbasci. NCBI lineage: Eukaryota > Metazoa > Arthropoda > Insecta > Lepidoptera > Noctuidae > Shargacucullia > Shargacucullia verbasci. The sequence goes on from OX387306.1 coordinate 5,973,263, forward strand.
TTTTGGTGTACTGCTTAATACTGTAAGTAATATACTTTTTGAAAATGGAGTACATTGCAATTCGCGCTTTTCAAGTCCTCTAAACCCAACTTTTATTGTTATAATATTTAAGATTAAATGAGACGCGTGTTGTAAAATCGATGAAGAATTTTCAACATCTTTCGAAACTCGAAACTCGTTTTAAATTAACAAAATCCCATTTCCTTCTAATTTCGCGCAACACGGAGACCGACTTCTGAAGACATGGGTAGACAAGCCATTTTGTTCCAAGATTGGTTATTTCCTTCGAAGTCTGATTCAAAGTCATGTGTGATCGATATGTTATTTTTGTGAGTGATCGAAAGATGCTTTAATTTATCGATTATTGTTATTTTGTCATTTATAAAAATGTTGCCCCACACTAGGAGTAATTCCTGTGTCGTGGGTGCGTTTAAAAACACATATATTCACATACACAAAGACCTAGACCCGAACCAAATATCCGTAGATCATACAAATATTTGTTGCGTGCGGTAATCGAACCCACGACACTTAGCTCAGAAAGCGTTTAGGACCTCTGTTCTGACCGCATTGTTCAACGGGTATGCATTCGTGCCCAAGCGTCAACATCTCCTGAGGATAATGCAACTCCCGTATCGAGGATCGGTGTGGGTTGCATATTGCATTATTTTAATTGCACTTTCTGCATGTGCATATATTTGCGGGCGGGAGGGCGGTGCTGCATATTGCAGCCAAGCTCGATGAACTAGTTTGGCGTAATTAACACTGAGTATTCTTATGCATATCTTGTACATAAACATGACATAGCATCACTCCTGCGTTCCCCGAAGGGTTAGGAAGAGGTGTACTATTCTACACCCACATTTGGCTGATGCCGTTATTGAACTACATGTAATAGGGAGCCTATTGCCATCTACCGGGCACAATTCCAGACTGTGCTCCCAAAATGCTGCGGGAATTGAACCCAGGACCGCACGGTTAGCAGACACGCTTGCGATAACTAGACTAATGAGGCAATCAAATATGCATATCTTGTATGTCGTGGATAAAACTTCATCTAAATCCGTTGTAGACTTATTAGTCTACAACGGATTTAGATGAAGTTTTCTAAAGAATTGAATATGGATGTTTTTTAAAAGGAAAAAAAGTTTTTTTTTTAACATTCATTGCCCCACTCTAGGATTTCTCCTGTATCGTGGGTACAGTTTACAAACATACATGTCACATGCACACACAACCAGACCCGAAACAACTATCTGGTTGGCTTTGTTTATTGATTAAATTATTATATTTAGTCCGGTATCATCAAAAGTGGCTTGCAATATATATATCTTTTTTTTTGCAAACTTTGCCCCACTCTAGGATTTCTCCTGTATCGTGGGTACAGTTTACAAACATACATGTCACATGCACACACAACCAGACCCGAAACAACTATCTGGTTGGCTTTGTTTATTGATTAAATTATTATATTTAGTCCGGTATCATCAAAAGTGGCTTGCAATATATATATCTTTTTTTTTTGCAAACTTTGCCCCACTCTAGGATTTCTCCTGTATCGTGGGTACAGTTTACAAACATACATGTCACATGCACACACAACCAGACCCGAAATAACTATCTGGTTGGATTTGTTTATTGATTAAATTATTATATTTAGTCCGGTATCATCAAAATTGCCTTGCAATATATATATCTTTTTTTTTTTTTTGCAAACTTTGCCCCCCACTAGGATTTCTCCTGTATCGTGGGTACAGTGTACAAACATACATGTCACATGCACACACAACCTGAAACAAACATCTGTAGATCATACAAATATTTGTTCCGTGCGGCGATCGAACCCGCGACACGTAGCGCAGAAAGCTAATCGCTTAGCCACTGCGTCAACAGTGTCGTCTTTTTAAATTTTAATTTATTATACTTTTTACTTACTCTTTCTTATATTTTATTTATGAATGTATGTGTATTTTGCGTCTCATTGTGTCCACATACATGTTTGTTTTATTTTATTCGCTTAGACATTATAATAGAGTTTAGGAGATGTTTTAAATAAATAAACAATTGCATCTAATTTTTAACCTTTTGTTGGTGACAGTACCCGCAATTCCACCACCTATTTTTTCGAAATATAAGGTCCAAATAAACTTTAAACTTTTAATAAAACTCTAGGATTGAAAAAAAAAACTTTTAACCTGAATTCGTTCTGAAAATAGGTAGGATTTTAATACTGTTCGCATAGATACCGGCGCACGAGTACACAACACTACAACGCTTTTATGAAAACAGTAAACAGGGGGATACATTACTGTGATTGCATCTACAGTTCAAATGTAAACTATATTGAGTATTGCTATAAATTTTTCAGTAAAGTTCATAAGTGTATTAATATCATGGGTAAATATAATATAGTAGATTGCCTCTTGGTCTAGCGGTCGTAAGCATGACTGCTGAGCGTCCTGGGTTTGATTTACGGGTCGGGCAAATTGTTATTACGTTCTTCTGTATGGAAATTTTCAGTAGAAGCACGAGGTCTGAAACTGTGCTCGGTGGATGGCAATAGGCTCGCCTCCTAATACATGGGACTCAATAACGGTGTCTGCGAAATGTGGGTTTACAATAGTACACCTCTGCCTAACCCTTCGGGGAAAACAGGCGTGATGTTATGTATGTATACAAAGCATCATATCACATAGTACTTAGACAACCTTCGATTGTTTTCATTGAAAAAAGCTAAAAAGTTAGACTAGTATGTAAGCCTTTTATTATCTTACTAGCTTCCGCTCGCGGCTTCACCCGCGTGGTTTACGAACCCGTTCATTTTTCCGGGATAAAAAGCCTATGTGCTATTTCAGACTATAATCTATCTCTGTGCCAAATTTCATCCAGATCCGTTCAGCCGTTCTAGCGTAATTGAATTACACAGTTTAATTCCGCCAAGCCCGTTCCATCATCGGACCACGAGACGTACGGCGATGCGCCACCAGTACATGGTGGACATCCACCCACACGCACAAAACGTTTTGGGAACACATTCATTGTGCGTACAGCTAAGGAGTGGAATTCCCTGCCAGAGTCTGTGTTTCCTGATAGCTACAACCTGGGAGTCTTTAAGTCAAGAGTGAATAGGTTACTTCTAGGCAAGCGTGCTACATCTTCGACCACATCATCGCTTACCATCAGGTGAGATAGTGGTCAAACGCATGCCTATCAAGAATAATAATAAAAAAAAAAAAAACAAATATCCATCCATCCATCCTCACAAACTTTCACATTTATAATATTATATTAAAATTAAATATTACATTAAATATTAGTAGGAATTAGTAGGATTTAAATTTAAATAACAGATTATATGACTTTATTAGTATCAGAATGTATAACTGATAAAAAATTCAAAGAAAAATCAAACCAAATTTGTTATTTACAAAGTACGTACCAATATTCACACTTTGATATAAAATGCCAACAGAATTATTAATTACCTAGAAAGCCTCGTAAATTCATAATCAAAAGTTAGCAAATCAGTTTTTTTTGCTATAATTTATGCCAGATTTTGAGGTAGCAAAAAAAAAAAATCATTCACCTAGAAAAACCTTTTGAAATAAAAAAAAAACATCACGCTCCTTCATGAATAATAATAAAGCCATTTATTTTTAATTAAAAATAAAATCTTTTCTGTATTTAAATATTTCTCTGTGACGTAAAATTTTTGGAATTAAAATTATTTAGAACAGCAGCCTTATTACCGATATCGCGACAGGCGTAGATCGCGCGATAGCTTCTGTCAAACGTCATTTTTGTGTCATATAATGTATTGGCTGACAAATAGCTGTCGCGTGGCTGTCGCGTTGTTGACGCTTTTTTACGTAATTAGGCTGCAGATCAATCAGAAATGTTGACTTCGGAATGGTAAAGTAAAACCTTTTTTTGCTCGCTGTACGTAATATTGAGATAAACTCTAACGAGTTTACTAGCCTAGCAATTAGTGCTTTGATTCCAATTAATATTACATCGATAACAGTGAGGCTTTTGTTACACTTTAATTATCAATGTCTTGTACTTATACTATCCTTGCTTGTAGTTGATGCAATATCGACTGAACTGGCAACTGGTACTATCTCATTTTTGACAACATTACAGGATTTAGAAGAAACTATCGACCACGTTGTGCATACAAGGCGGTCGATTTTAGTACAAATTGAATGAATTCGATTTTGGCGTCTAATTTTGATTGAAGTAAAATATGTTTTTTGCAGCGCTGCTGGGTATGAAAAAGTTTATAATAGTATAACCAAGTAAAATCCTCATAAAATCGAGATGTTGCCAGTTCACAGTCGATATGTCTTTTTCTTCCATTTAATTCTAGCATATTCTTTATTTCTTCTTATGTTGCCATACTGCTACGCTAGGAATAACTCCTTTATCATGGGTGCGTTTATAAATACAAAGTATTCGGAATCTGTAGGTAATACAAATATTTGATGCGAGCGAGAATTTAACCCGCGGCATGTAGTACAACAGTCGCTTGCTCAACCACCGCACCGTCGCCGTCGATATGTCATCTTAGAATTCACATTATTTACATACATGACTTGTTTCATAGAATATTATCTACTCTAGTATTATTCTTTTATATGTTCTATAAAATACTGTCTCATTAGTTTAGTAGTCGCAATCGCGGCTGCTCAGTGTGAGGTCTTGGGATTGAACTTCGGATCGGGAGAAGTGTTATTAGGTTTATCTGATAGTAAATTCTCATTAACAGTTATATTTTGCGGAAAACCGCAGGAAAATATCAGATTCTAAATTCCACGCGTACGAAGTCGCGGGCAAAACCTAGTTTCATATAAAAATGAGAGTAACGTTGCCTCATAAAACCGGAACATCTACTGTCTGTCCGCGCAATAAAAATAGCTCCACGAACCACAAACGTAGAAACAGCAGTCGTAAAAATAAAGATTTTGCTGAAAAAATACTTCCTGAACGTGATATTGGGGAAAAATCTGTTTCGAAGTGGTTTTGGATTTCTTCTTTTCTTTATATCGAGTCAGCATGAGCAATAATGATGACTGACGGCACGGGCTAAGCGATTAGCTTTCTGTGCTACGGTTCGCGGGTCTGATCCCCGCACGGAACAAATATTTGTATGATCTACAGATAGTTGTTTCGGGTCTGGTTATGTGTGCATGTGACATGTATGTTTGTAAACTGTACCCACGATACAGGCAAATATCCTAGTGTGGGGCAACGTGGTTATAAAAATAAAATTTAAAAAAATAACACATGGAAAGTGTTTAAGTATCGTATTGGATATCGTAAAGATTAGGCTATCAGCAATAGTGGAAATGAGCAGTGCCGAATTAACCACGATTAACCACGTAGTAAGAGTAGCAATTGCCACGGGCCCCGAGCAAAAGCGGGCCCCGCGTATCCAAACCCGCCTGAGCATAATTTTTTGAGAATTTACTTGATGTCACAAAAACGTGAAACGTTACACCTGTTTTCCGACTAAGACAATCCACGTCAGACAATCGGTAATCGATTATTATGTTGGCAAAAATAAAACACAGAATTACATACGGAAAACGCATAAGTTCTACAAAACGTCACTTTATACTTAAAAGCCCATAGTAAATCAAGTGCCCTCGTTAGAATTTGCTAGGGGCCCCGCGCTTGCGTAATCCGGCACTGGAAATGAGGCTGACTGCCCAGGGTACGCTAGACAATATTAGGATTCGTCAGTCATAGAGGCTGTTTCCTTGGACCCATTTTTTTTGGGATTTACATAACATAACATCACGCCTGTATTCCCCGAGGGGTTAGACAGAGATGTACTGTTATACACCCACATTTTGCCGATGTCGTTATTGAGTCCCATGTTATAGGTGGGAGCTTATTACCATCTACCAGGCACAGTAAATAACTCCATGCTGCTGTTGAGAATGTTCATACAAAAAGACCCAATAACACTTTGACTAATCCGAATCGAAACCACAACCTAACACTCAGCAGTCGCACATGCGAATATTAGGCTAATGGGGTAGTTTCATAACGTTGCAATTACCGTCAATATGTTAGAAAACTGAACATTTTTTTAGAGCTATGTTTGGTATTTGGTTCTTAATACATTTTTGGAGCGAAAATAATAAAAGTGAGCCGTCGCGGGACGCCTGGCAGATGTGAAACATCGTAATTATTTTGTACAGATAATATGCATAAAAGGATAGTTTATGAAAGGAAATAAATATAGCGTAATCAAAAATAAAATATTAGATAGATGTTAAGTATTCACTGAATATGTGTTTTTTAAATAAAGAACATTTTTTTTTGTTTTTAATCACGCCAAATTTAGTTCCTTTAATAAACCTCCTTTCATACATATTTTATACTTTTGTTTCATATAGCGTGGCAACGCATGACGTAGTGACGCGTCGCCACGGTCTGGCCGCATTAGAAGTTTCAAATCAATAAACTACGTATTTTTCGTACCTTCGCTAATTGGAGACGGAAAACTGCACATCCCTAAACCCGGGTAATATTTCAAACTTCAAAACACATAACAATCCCACATGATAATATTGCTAACTTGTTCAGACGGACAAAAGCGCAGCCGGCGCGGTCGTGTTCTAGAGCTGCCGATTAAAAATGTCACTTTTTGTTCCGAAAGCCGTAATTGAGGCCAGTTGGCTTAAAGCCAGCCCATTGAAGTTACGAGCGAGGATGCTGCTGAATTTATTCTGTTCGCCGCAGGCGGGTTATATTTTAAAGACTGTGATATTGAGAGTTAATGAATAAGTTGTGATTTATTTCAATTTTATGAGTGAATAGCTGTTGCCCGTGGCTTTGCTCGCGTGGAGATCGTCTATAGTACAATATGTGTCGAACTATTACCATTGTTATACATAGCTACCGCGTAGATCGATCGATCTGTGAGGTTAAGTAACATAAATGAATGAAATGCTTTAAAGGTGAAAAAATTGGACTAGTATGTTAAAAAAATTTACGATCATGATTGGTCTGATTTAATACCGTCTTCGAAAACGATGTTATATAAGAGACCTCTGCCTACCCCTTTGGAAGTTTTTTTTTTATTTGTTTTTGTTTTTAAATAAACGTTGCCCCACACTAGAAATAATTCCTGTATCGTGGGTACGTTTACAAACACAAATATTCACATGTACATACACTCAGACCCGAAACAAGTATCTGTAGATCATGCAAATATTTGTTCCGTGCGGGACTCGAACCCGCGACACGTAGCATCGCAGCCGATCGTTCAACTAATACGCCAACCGTGTCGTCAAATATAGGATGATATTGAACAACATAAAAAGGTTAATAAGACATCACCCCTTCACAGCGGCGTGCACAGAGGTTTTAGACAGGGTAGGCAGAAAATTTTAAAAGCTTACTTACCAATATTACCTACTGCATATTCGACGACACGGTTGGCGCAGTGGTTAAGCGATTAGCTTTCGGCGCTATGTGTCGCGGGTTCGATTCCCGCACGGAACAAATATTTGTATGATCTACAGATAGTTGTTTCGGGTCTGGTTGTGTGTGTATGTGACATGTATGTTTGTAAACTGTACCCACGACACAGGAGAAATCCTAGTGTGGAGCAACGTTTTAAAAAAAAATAAAAAAAATATTGGCATTGGTCCGTTGTCTTGTCGATTAAACAATGATGTATGTGATTTGCCACTTCAAATATCTTATAATAATTATTTATCTGAGTCATGTAGGGTAGGCAGTGTCTTTTTGTCTTTATGAACCGCACGCCACTGCCCCTTCATTCGGTTGGAATACGATTGTGGAAAGTACCACGGTATCGTGACGCCCAGTTTGTATCAATACTCGTTCAATAAACATATTGATGGCCGGTCGTTAGGTTTCCATTCAATTTGCGGTGACGCCTCTAGTCTGTCGCCCTCGTTTTATTAATAAATATCGGGCTTATTGTGTTTCCGACTGTTGATTGAAAATATCTTGTTGTACCTACTTTTTGCAGCGTGTTTATAGGGGATGGTTAAATGATGACTGCTTTTTTGGTCTAGTGATTGCAAGCGCGAGTACTGAGCGTGAGGTTTTGGGTTCGATTCCCGGGTAGGGCAGTGTTATTGTACGTCCATATTTCGCCGATGCCTTTATCAAGTCCCATGTGATACCGAACCTATTGTCATCCAAAGATCCAGACTTCGTGCTGCTACTGAGAATTTCCTTACAGAAAAGCCCAATAAAACCCGAGCTGGGATTCGAACCCAGGACTTCACGCTCAGCAGTCGCGCTTGCGACCATTAGACCAATGAGGCAGTCAGTGGGGAAGTAAGTCTGTTCGTAAACCTTTTTACACCGTTCCTACTCCTTCAAGTTTTTCCAATTAAAGATAGCATTGTCGGTAAAGAGAAAAAAAAAAACTGTTCAAATAAAAAAATCTGCTCTGTTTCATTTAGAACGAACTGGGATTCAAAAATCCCGTTCCGATTTTTCCTTTTGTTCCTGAATATGATTGCTGACAGGGTGGATTGCCCATACCTAGTTCACCGTTGCCTGTTGCGTGTACTACAGTTTTATTTACTAGTACCTATATGTGGACTGCCTGAGCGTGAGGTCCTGGGTTAAATTCTCGGGTCGGGCAAAGTGTTATTGGGTTTTTCTGTGTGGAAATTCTCAGTAGCAGCACGGAGTCTGGAACTGTGTCCGGTAGATGTCAATAGGCTCGCCCCCTATTACATAGGACTCATTAACAGCAACGGCGAAATGTGGGTGTACATTAGTACACCTCTGCCTTACCCTTCCGAGAATACAGGCGTGATGCTATCCTATATGAGTCTAAGACTCGAAGTAAAGTTTATTCCATTCTATTCTTATATCATCTTTCTGACAACCTAATACAGATATCTGTATTGAAAGAAAGAAAGAAAGAATCAATAACGTGTGCATGCCTTGGGAATATAGTAACGGGAAATGTTAGATGGAATACTATCCAGGAAATACAAATATTACGCTTACGGTTTAGCTGATGCTGCTATTAAGTTCCGTGTAAAGAGGTGAGTCTTCGTGTGTGACGATATCTGAGATCATCTGGCGAAACCTGCACAGTCAGTCTCAATAACATCGTTACTGACTGGCTAATCTTTTTATTACGGCATGAGCAATGATCATGTGATAGCTCTTACGAGATAACAGAAATTATCCTGAAAGGAAAACCGTAAAACTATGCTAGAGCATAGTTTTTCAGACAGATCTAGAAAATGAATCAAGCGCATATGCAACAGTCGAAAGTTTAGTCCTCACTCTCGACTGCTGCACATGCGCTTTCACAACATATGGTTTCAAAAATTTATAAACCAAAACGTATTTCCCGACTTCCAGAACACATTTCATACATAAAGCGCGACAAATTCCTTTTAGTGCCGCCGGCGTGCTGAATACAGAAATACTTTTCTCACCATATCGACGAGGGCAACAAAATAAATACGTAACCGTGAGATATTGCTCCTTTATTGCTGAAAGTTATACTGTCGTATATAGGGTCGGACGCATTGACGCGGGTAAAGATGACGCGCCATATCGAGGCTGCCAATAATATTTATAGACGTGTGTTTCTCGGCAAATGTCTCTCTTCCGTATTTTAATTGTACGATCTTTGGTATAAAAAAATACGTGTGTTCACTCACTCTACGTAGTACTAAAATATTGAGAATCATCACAAAGTTGACGGCACGGTTGACGCAGTGGCTACCGATTTGCTATATGTGCGTCGTGCGTCGTGTCGCGGGTCCGATTTCCGCACGGAACAAATATTTTTTATGATCTACAAATATATAGATGTTTTGGGTCTGGTTGTATGTGTATGACTTGTGTGTTTTTTAAACTGTACCCATGATGCAGGAGAAATCCTAGTATAGGGCAACGTATTTTTTGTCTGATAATGGTATAAGTTAGCGGATACCGAATAGGCGAGGCGGCTAAGCCAATACTGCTCTTTCTCTTACTCGTTAGAGCCGTTTTCGAGAACGCGATTACAAACAAACAGATATACACATAAATATTACTCGTCTAATAGGTTTGAGAAACAACCGGTAAAGCCTCCTTTTTGCAACACACTTGAGTTGCTAGATGAAATATTAACCAATTTTAGTACAACATGCCACAAAACCGCGCGCCTAATCCCGCGCCAATGTGTATTATCCAAACATAAGTCCGCCCTTTTAGAAATATATTAACGCTAAGGGTTTTAATAAAGGGCGACTTGTTTCATATTAATAATGAACTTTTACATTTCAGTGAGTTAGGAATGGTAACATCGTAAGTCGATTGTTTTAAAACATTTTTGATGTGTGACTGTGAAAGATTTTGTTAATTTTTTTTTTAAATCTTTGCCCCACACTAGCATTTCTCCTGTATCGTGGGTACAGTTTCCAAACATTCATGTCACAGGCACAAACAACCAGACCCGAAAAAACTATCTGTAGATCATACAAATATTTGTTCGTGCGGGGATCGAACCCGCGACACGTAGCGCAGAAAGCTAGTCGCTTAGCCACTGCGCCAACCGTGTCGTCATTAAACTGCGCTCAATCCTTGGATGGGTGATCGTAAGCAGTTGGTCTTGACTGCCATACAAATATCTATAACAGTAGCTACGGATAGTCAGTGATCCGAAAAATCTGACAGCCGGTCTCATCTTAATGTATTTGTATCTCACAGTTAAATGAGTTACGAAGGTCAAATGGCAGTCACTATGTGTAAAATACTGGTATTCAGTTTCCGTTTTACCGAAAGCCGAACCCAACATAGTTGGGAACAGCCTTGCCATATGATGAAAAATCACTTTGGTATTGAATGGGAATTTTCCCAATATATTGTATTTTCCCATTTGGTACGCCAGTCACGTCGTATTGCATCCACAGCACGTATCGAGCTTCTGATTTTTATTGCGATTTTATTATTATGAAAATAAGACATTTTTGTCGTAGAAAAAACATAATTTTCTTTTAGCTCAGCTCCCGAATTATTCGGAGTAGTTCCGAATACTGACAATAATTGTTCGTAGTTACAATATGTACAGTGTAAACTCTGCATTCGACCAATCAAAATAATCTAATTACACACGGTTTCATTTCGCAATACTGAAATAAATATAAAAAATTCCACAAATTTCAATTCGACATGCGAAAATTGCATGCGTTCCGTGAATCTTTATTATTTTAATTAGCATTTATTTTTTATTTATTGCTTTGCAATAAAAACGATACTAGTGTTTTCACGCGGACTTGTTTATGCATCTCATAAATTTAAATATGAAAGTCTTGAAAGGATATCTTCACGCTTGTATCACGCCTGTATTCCCTGTAGAGTTAGGCAGATGTGTAGGTACTGAACACCAATTCCGAGATGACGGCGACACGGTGTGGTCCTGTGTCGCCGTCGAAGGACAACGGTGGAATCTCTCTACAGTCTCCACCGGGACGTTAACGAGAGGGTAGCGTCTTTACAGTAACCCCCTCCGGGAAGTGCCCATGATGGCGTAGCACCGTGGTGGACTTCGATGCGATCTTTTAAGAGTTTCCGAAGCCCACCATGTGGTGTCGAGGCGGACCACTGCACCGTGTGGAATGGCCGGTAAGAGCCTGGCACACCAACGCGTTAACCAATAGAATTATATATCCTTATTATTGAAGGAGGCTGTTTTTGGCCGGAAAAAAATCACGGATTCGTAATCCACGCGGACGAAGCTTCCGCCCACGGTAACGCCTGCGTGGTTTACGAACCCGTACATTTTTCCGGGATAAAAAGTCTATGTGCTATTCCAGGCTATAATCTATCTCTGTGCCAAATTTCATCCAGATCCATTGAGCTGTTCTGGCGTGATCGATCCATCCATCCTCACAAACTTTCACATTTATAATATTAGTAGTAGGATAGTAGGATTATAGCCAAAATTTCTAATTATAATAGCACTGCGCTCACATTAATCCGGGTTTTACAATTACCCAGTGATTCTGTGAACTTTTCTCGTTATAGTCAATAGCTAATGAAATTTTCAAGGACTACAAATTCTCCCGTATCTATTAATAAAGCCATTCCATAATATTTAATCTAAAACTTCGTATATAATGTTACAGACAGAAAGATAATATTAAATAATATCATTATTTCGCAGTAAAATGAAAAAAGTAAACTATTCTCGTGAGCGATAAACATAGATTACACAAATTGTTTTTCCATTTTGTTACATATTACTTTTCCTCACGATATTCTTCCTCGTTGGTTCTGGATTTTTTCCATAGATGCTTAAATTGTTCCATTTAGCGTTTATTTAGTTGTTAAGGAGTTTTGTAACAGAAAAAAAGTGGTCTTAAAATAATTACTGATTCGACGAAACGATGATCAACTCATTCCCACATTCATAATATAATATAACATAGCATCACGCTTGTATTGTTTGAAGGGTAAGACAGTATACCCACATTTTGCAGATGCCGTTATTGAGTCCCAAGTAATAGGGTCGAGCTTATTGCCATCTACGGGGTACAGTTCTAGACTCCGTGCTGTTCCTGAAAATTTCCTTACAGAAAAACCAAATAACACTTTCGCCGACCTGGGAATCGGTCCCAGGACCTCAAGCTCAGCAGTCACTACACGGTTACTATACAGGGTGTCCCAAAACTCAACGTCAAGCCGAAACGGGGTGACAGGATTGATCATAACCATCACGAGAAAAATCTGAAAAAAAATCTATCCCATGCAGTTTGAAAATTATGGGCATTTTAAGAAAAACCTAGAAATTTGATCAAACTGTACCATTTTTCGGTTATTGTGGTTATTCTTTTTTATTTTTGTTCATTTGAACTTTGGAAACGTAATCCTAAATAACATTTCTAGAATCCCAATAAAAAATAATGACACAATTGCCTCAAGTTTCCGAGAATTGAGACTATTTGTTAAACTACGAATTTAAAATTTTCAAGATTCGTCGACTTTGACAGGCCCTCCTATAAAAAAAATGTACTAGAGTGCCTTGGCAAGTGGCATTAAAAGTTGGCGCATTTAATCAGAATTCTAAAATGGTACAATACTTGTTAGTTCCATACAATAGAAAAGAGTAAAAAAATTAAAACCTCAAGTAACCCGATTTTTGCTATCTCATTTTACTCAGTTAAAATGTTTTTAATTCACACAAGCTCTAGGTAGGTTCTTAATTTTAAGACAAAATGATGAGAGAGATGGATAATGGGTATGTTTGCCATGAGTGAGCGAGACAGATAGTGACGCCACTTTTACCAAAGTGAAAAAAAGTTAGTAAAATTAGTAAAATAATTAGGTTTGTTGGAATAAAAGTCAGATGATAGAGAAATAACGTTTTTTATTACAATAAATGTTCAAATTGTTTACCATCAGCCTCAATACAAGCCCTACATCTTCTTAAAAAAGATCTACTTATTAGTCGGGCATATCTTCGAGAGTTGATCGCCTCAGCTGCTTGAGAAATGCGTTCACGCAGGTCGGCTACGTTCTCAATGGGCTTTGAGTAAACTTTTTCTTTGAGAACTCCCCAATAGAAAAAAGAGGCGATCAACTCTCGAAGATATGCCCGACTAATAAGTAGATCTTTTTTAAGAAGATGTAGGGCTTGTATTGAGGCTGATGGTAAACAATTTGAACATTTATTGTAATAAAAAACGTTATTTCTCTATCATCTGACTTTTATTCCAACAAACCTAATTATTTTACTAATTTTACTAACTTTTTTTCACTTTGGTAAAAGTGGCGTCACTATCTGTCTCGCTCACTCATGGCAAACATACCCATTATCCATCTCTCTCATCATTTTGCCTTAAAATTAAGAACCTACCTAGAGCTTGTGCGAATTAAAAACATTTTAACTGAGTAAAATCTGATAGCAAAAATCGGGTTACTTGAGGTTTTAATTTTTTTACTCTTTTCTATTGTATGGAACTAACAAGTATTGTACCATTTTAGAATTCTGATTAAATGCGCCAACTTTTAATGCTACTTGCCAAGGCACTCTAGTACATTTTTTTTATAGGAGGGCCTGTCAAAGTCGACGAATCTTGAAAATTTTAAATTCGTAGTTTAACAAATAGTCTCAATTCTCGGGAACTTAAGGCAATTGTGTCATTATTTTTTATTGGGATTCTAGAAATATTATTTAGGATTACGTTTCTAAAGTTCAAATGAACAAAAATAAAAAATAATAACCACAATAACCGAAAAATGGTACAGTTTGATCAAATTTCTAGGTTTTTCTTAAAATGCCCATAATTTTCAAACTGCATGGGATAGATTTTTTTTCAGATTTTTCTCGTGATGGTTATGATCAATCCTGTCACCCCGTTTCGGCTTGACGTTGAGTTTTGGGACACCCTGTATACTGATCAGATATAATATAAATGTTAATTGGTTTAACACGAAAATAAGAAAATTAATTAATTCAAATAGTACTTATACGTTATCGTGAACGTTAATTACAAAAACTTCTTTTATTAACATTTTCCTTTGCTATTGTTCTTTTCCTGTTATTAAAATCGTTATTTTACCTCATTTTGGTCTCGCTCTTTATAACTGTCTCGTTTCCTTACATAACAAAATCAATGTTAGTATCTCTTTCTTACTATTAGCTCTTGTCAGCGTCTTAAAGTCTTAGTTAAATACAGAAACTGCTTACTCACTGAATAGCTCTCAAACTATATTCTCAAGTACTTCAGCATTTATAACGTTAATACTGTTGTGCCGGGCTACGGTACCATAAATCTTACCCCTTTTACCCCGTCAGAGATTAGAATGGGCGAGCTTGCTCTGTAACTGAAAATCCACCTCGCCTTTAGTATTTTACTGATACAAATTTAAAGCTTTTCGAAGAATAAATTTTCCCAGGCTATTGTATATTCCCATATTATTGTATTTTCCCATTTGATTTCCCAACATGATTTTGAAACAAGATATACAGCTGTGATAGCTTTGCGGTAGAACGCTTGCCTTCAATGCAGAAGGTTCTACGTTCAAACCTAGTTGTAAAAAACTCCATACTCCCATTGGTGTGTGTAGTCCAACAACCTGCACTAGGGTTTTCGTGTTGAACTAAAGCCATTAATATAATGAGATTGATTTAAAACGAATCTTAGAGCTTTGTCTAAAAAGTATTTTCATAATAGATAAACGACATCAAATTCTATCGTTCCAATTCTATCCTACTGATCTTAGTAATTCCTACTTTAATATTAATTAATATTTAATATTGGATTGGATGGATGGATGGATGGATGGATGGATGGATGTTTGTTACTCTTTCACGCAAAAACTACTGAACGGATCTGGATGAAATTTGGCACAGAGATAGATTATAGTCTGAAATAGCACATAGGCTTTTTATCCCGGGAAAATGTACGGGTTCGTAAACCACGCGGGCGAAGCCGCGGGCGGAAGCTAGTATTGTTATATAACAATTTGCAACACTAAATCATCTGCAAACTAGAACAGATATTGGGGGTTTCAATTTAACTGGAATAGTTGCAACACAGATAGTCGGCTCGTTTACTATTAATAGTTAGAGAGAGTTCGCCTTTCGGTACCCGAGTTGAGTAGGGTAATCCTTTTTTTTGTTCAAAATAGACGATTTTAATGATGAATTCTGTTCTTTCATTTCTGTATTTCTTGAATGGTTAGACAGAGACGTATTGTATATATTATTATTACGTACACTCACGTTTCACAGATATTATCTACTCCGTTGGTTCAGCCACCCAAAATGTGTCTTGGCCTCTGATACTAGACAACGCGAATCGGTTTGATTTTTGGCAGGTTCTCACCAATCACTGATATTAGATTACACTGATACTAGAGTTTGAAATAGTCCTCTTACAATTACAAACTCTGAGAATGCTTATACAGAAAACCCCAACAACACTGTCCTAGGAATCGAATCTAGGACTTCACGCTTAACAGTTGCGATTGCGAGTACCGAATCAATAATACACTTTTACCATAAGGAGATACGCCACCTCGTTAGACTTAACATAAATAAAAATGAACAAGTTTTACATTCACTAACAAAATTCGTTTCTCAATATACGTGTATGTGGCGACGTTTTTATTTCCCTGTTTACTTCGAACGACGGTTTTCTAAGAACAATTTATTGTGCACATTAATCAGGATTTCGTGAACGTTCGTGAACCCCTCACAAATGCGTTACGTATTAAAATATGGAAGACATACAAGTGGAGGAAAGCGTTCTATTTTTATGGATTCGCTTTTTTGTTATAAAACTTGAATTATGTTGCGTAAGCTATTGGAGTTGGGATGAACGACAAACTGGATTGGGGCTGGCTGATTTCGCTCCGAATTTACCTACCGTTTGAAAATAAAAATGTAAAAATTGAGCCTCAAAGTCGTATGAAATCATGATTTGTCAAGTAGGTAGATTTTCAAAAAGAGTACAATAATGACAGCACGTGTTATCACCGTTTTCATTTGAATTTCGAAATCTTAGCGCAAGTGAAATTCGAAGCCTTTTATGTATATGAGATATAGACTTCGAATTTCACTTACGCTAAGATTTCTTTGAATGAAAAAACATATCTATAGACATGGATTAAATCAAGTACCTATAGGTCACGGTATTTTTTTCTTATAAAGTATATTAAGATGAAATATTCTTTATTTCGTTTATCTATACTTAATATTATAAAGAGGTAAAATTTGTTTGTTTGTAGGGAGTAGTCTCGGGAACTCATGATCCGAGTCTGAAATTTTTTTTTTTTTTTTTTTTTAAACATTGCCCCACACTAGGATTTCTCCTGTGTCGTGGGTACAGTTTACAAACATACATGTCACATACACACAACCAGACCCGAAACAACTATCTGTAGATCATACAAATATTTGTTCCGTGCGGGAATCGAACCCGCGACACCTAGCGCAGCAGTCGATCTCTCAACACACTGCGCCAACCGTGCCGTAATTTTACCGATAGATAGTTACATTATCCCCGAGTGCTATAGGTTATAAATTATATAAAGATCACGCGGACGAAGTCGCGAGCTGAAGCTAGTTTTTTTAATATATTTAGAGCTGTGCAGCAGATCTTTTGTTCTACAGGCCTTTGTTTTAGAATAGGTGCCGTAGTTACAGTCCAGAGTCATAGTTGAACTTTACGTAATTACAAAATTTGGAAGATTTCATTTTTAATAAAACCTAATTAAACTGTTTACAGCTTTTGACGCCGACTGTACTATACATAGAACAATACCCATTCTTCATTATTCACTTTTGAATAGGCACAAGCAGTCCCACCGGTGGCATATCAATGGGTTCAAAACGACGCCCATTGAATTTAGAACATCATTTCCAAAGAGCTTTTGAATTCAAAAACAAGTAACAATCTATTGCATTGTCACAGCATTGTGAACTGGCACATTCAATAAAAATGCTTGCATGCAGAATTATGCTTGTAAACTATAAAATACGTATACTCTTCTCAGAATGAGGTGGGTTAGATTTTTTTCCATCTCATCACTCTCTCCTGGTGCGGTTTGGAGCTAAAAACACTTTATCGACACCCATCAGGTGAGTATAAAGCTCATGATGTTTTTTGTCACCTTCAGGCAAGTGATAAACAAAATATTTTACGAAAAGCTAGTTATTTTTTATGTGAATTTAGATCGTTCTGCATGGAAAGCAAGCGTTCAACCTATAACTTTGCTATTAAAATTTACAAAGAGCAACATAACACAACATATTGTATTCGCCGAAGGGATAGACAGAGGTGTACTATTGTACTCACATTTCGCTGATACCGTTGTTGAGTCCCATATAATAGGGGCGAGCTTATTGCTATTTATCACAGTTTCAGAAAATGAGGCAGTCCACTAGGCTAATGAGGATGTCCAGTAGGCCAATGAGGCAGTCCACTAGGCCAATGAGGATGTCCACTAGGTCAATGAGGCAGTCCATTAGGCCAATGAGGCAGTCCACTAGGCCAATGAGGATGTCCACTAGGTCAATGAGGCAGTCCATTAGGCCAATGAGGCAGTCCACTAGGCCAATGAAGCAGTCCACTAGGCCAATGAGGCAGTCCATTAGGCCAATGAGGCAGTCCACTAGGCCAATGAGGATGTCCACTAGGTCAATGAGGCAGTCCATTAGGCCAATGAGGCAGTCCACTAGGCCAATGAAGCAGTCCACTAGGCCAATGAGGCAGTCCACTAGGCTAATGAGGTAGTTCAACAAATATCAACGTAATTATAACACCTTTACCGAAAACACAATAAAACGATTTTAAAATCTTAAAAGTATCCTAATATTTTTATCCCCCACATCAAAGTACAGATCTCCAGAAAGTAGTTCAACAATAAAATAAAACCTCTTCTTCTACTACAGTTGAAAACAACAGTTAAGTCAGATCTCACCTCCATTCCTACAAGAGGTCTTTAAGTTTTTGTTCGGTACATCTAAAGAATACCAATCGGTACGCCACATAGGGAAAATGAACTGAAGAATTCTTTGTATTAGCTTTGGGGAACACTAAATCGAGTGAAGTTCTGATTAGATCGTTGAGACGTTTGAGGCGATTAGGATGAAAAAGTCGATTATGTGACTTAGAATCCGATTTAGTACTTAACGTTGTAATATTAAAGTCTTTTTTGGATTACCCCTAAAGGTGTGAGGTGTCTGTCATTAATTAAAAAGCATTTTAATGTACTTAATACATCTTAAGCACGCATTAGAATAGGTTTTTTTTTCTTAAATGGGCCTGCTCTTGACCTCGATCACGCCTGATGAATAGCGATTGATGAGGTCTATGATGGATCGAGCGTGTCCAGAAAATGCCTGATAACTCTGTTTTTGAAGGTAGACGGGTTGAATATGGAAGGGAACACAGACGCAGGCAGATAGTTCCACACCTTGGCTGTGCGCATAATAAATGTGGAGGAGAAGCGCTGAGTACGACTGGTCGGGATATCAACTAAGTGTGGTTGGTACCCTGCAGTGCGTCTGGTAGTCCGGTAGTAAAAGGGCGATGGTGAAATCAGTTCGTGGAGCTCCTGCGCACACTCTCCGATGTACAAATTCAAAGGGAGCCTTTTGTCCAGCTGTGGGATGCAGGCTAACAGAACAGTAGAAATGCAACACATTTTTTATCTTAGTAGGTATACTAATCCCTCATAAAAAATAATGTTCTATAAACGTTTCTAATTGAAATTATATAATCTGTCATTTTAACTTTCATATTGAAAAGATATGACAACAGTTTCAAAAGCAATTTCAGTTAGAGATTTATAACAGGTTTATGGAGGGTTTTAATTTTTAAGTACCTATTCTAAAACATCAAAAACTGGTTATATGATAAAACTATAACAAGTGAATTTAGTTTGTTTAATAATGTAGGTCATCATCATCAGCCATAAGACGTCCACTGCTGAACGAAGGCCTCCTTCAAGGGGGGGTTTGCCATAATCTCCACGCTTGGCAGGCGGCTTGGGGATCGCAGTGGCTCACCGATTAGTGAGAGGACGCTGCTGCCCATCCTCCGGTGTCTGGCCGCAGTTTTAAGACGTACCCGGGTCTCAATGTAGGTACTAATAAAATAAAATAAAATAAACTATCTTTATTTCTAAGAAAAAAATTACGGCGTACTGAATGGGAATATTTTCCAAATCAATACAACATTTTTCCAATTGACACGGGACATTGAACAAGTAGACAATCGTGTAGCACGTAGGATATCGTAAAACTAGAGAGCGTCGGAGCTTAGCTAATAAATTTTGTGGCTGGTTTAGATACTGTACCATTGACGAACGCCTTTAGGTACTGGATATAAGGGACAAAGATCTGTGAAAGAAGAAAGTACCTATGAGGTACTTTAGTGTCTTAGTTACTTTGTTGATACTCACAGAATAACAAGTATGGTCGAACAAATATACATATCGGTACATGAAGCCACTAGATCTAAGTACGTGTTTTCATCGTGTTCACACAAATGCGCGCGCAATATTTTTTCATAGATTTTTGGCCTAACAGCGAATGAGGTCAAAGAAAACTGAGAAATAGATAGTTTTCTCTATAAGAATAGACAGATAATAGAAATATTAGCTAGTTAATAAAAATAGTGCAACTCTTAAACAAATGATTTTGTGTGAAACATTTTTTATATTGTTGGTAAACATGGGCCTTAGTAAATAAAAACATATTTCTATATTTTAGTTTTTTAAATCATTGGACATTCTAGGATTTGTCCTGTTTCGTGGGTACAGATTACATCCATAAAATATGCATGTCATATGCACAAGCATGAAGACCCGAAACAACAGTCTGTAGATCACACAAATATTTGTTCCGTGCGGGGATTGAACCAGCGACACATAACGCAGAAAGCAGTAATGACTGAGAGATCGACTGCTGCGCTACGTGTCGCGGGTTCAATTCTCGTACAGACCAAATATTTGTTTGACATACAGATAGGGTCTGGGTGTTTGTGCATGGGAATATTTATACATGTAATCATACTGACGATACAGGAATTATTACTAGTGTGGGGCAACGTTTTTTAATTAAAGAATTAAAAAAGTGATCTTACTTAAGAACTCTTTGTTTCACTGTACAGTCTTCAAGTGGAGCAATCTCCTTTTTTAAGAAAGTATCAATTGCCATATCCTTGGCATTTTATCTCCTCGACCATCACTATCTCAAGGGTAGTTCGTTTGGAGACGTCCCTTGGCATTAATCAACTCGCCCTCGTTCTTGAGAACTCGTGTAATCATGTGACAAGGCTTTGAGGACAAAAACATCGGACACACTGAGGGAAAATGATATGGGAAATGTCCGTTTAATTCTAACAAAAAGAGGACTTACGACAAAATATTGCAGTGTTTTGTTTTGGGACCAAAATGTTTTAATAAGTTAGCATCACGCCTGTAATCTCCGAAGGGTTAGGCAGAGGTGTACTTTTTGTAGGGGAGTATATTGCCATCACGAGGCACAGTTCCAGACTCTCGTGGTACTACTGAGAATTTCCATATAGAATTACCCAATAACATTTTGCCCGACCCGGGTATCGAACACAGGACCTCACGTTCTTCTTGGGGCCTAATTACGTATCGAGATGGCGCTTCCCGTGCTAATAGCCTATGCGATGATAATCATTTACATATACAACTGGTAATTAATGGAATCAGGCGTTACTTTGCGGAAATCCATGATATATAAGATATACAATTAGAATATTTAGTTTTAATTCCGCTAAACTACTGCAAGTGCATGTGGTGTGGGTGCATGCACCCAAACTTGCAGTAGTTTAGCGGAATTAAAACTAAATATTCTAATTGTATATCTTATATATACAACTGGTCCTTTGTTAGTAGCCGAATAACCCTCTACCTGGCCTCTCAAACGCTAACCGCTCAAACTATTATGATGAACAAACTTCGTAAATAAGCGTGTTTGCAGGTTGAAGGGTTAATATCAGACGCAGAACTTCCTGAATATGTGTTATGTAACTCGCTCATGCGTAAGTATTAATATTTATCTTTTTTGACCTAAAAAGATCATCCTGTAGATGAAACAGTTGGTAGCTGCGATACTGTTCCGTCTCAAAGTTTTATTTTGTACTAGCTTTTGCCTGCGACTTCGTACGCGTGGAATTTAGAATCTGATATTTTCGTGCGGTAAAATGGAGCTTACATTTTAAGTTAGACCTCTAGCAATACATCGGTGAAAACAGCATTCAATTCCGTGAGGGAGTTTTTGCGTGATGCGTGTACAAACATACAGACAGACAGACAAATATTCTAAAAACTGTTGTTTTGGCTTCTGTTGCTCTAATAAAGACCCCCAATATTAGTTTTTCTCCGATATCTATAATGTACAGACATCGGCCTGTTATAATTTTATTATAAGTATAGATATTGATCGATAATCGCGGTGATAGCTGAGCAGTTGAATACTTGCTTGCCATGCAGGAGGGTCTGAGTACAAACCCAGCCCGCACCACTGACTTTTCGAAATTACGTGCGTGCCTTAACGGTGAAGGAGAAACATCGTGAGGAAACCCACGGACCTTAATAGAAGGTTATCGATGGTGTGTGTAGTTCTCTGACCTGGATCAGGCTAGCTTGGAGAATTAAAACGCTGTGCACAGCATACAACATCATCCTTTACCTAGCCTTTTCCCAATTAGATTGGGGTCGGCTTCTAATCTAACCGGTTGTGGCTGAATATCAGGATTTTACATGGAGCGACTGCCTTCTGACCTCCGCCACCCAGTAACTGGGAGACACTGATATTTAAGGTTAGACTGGTTATCAGACTTTTTGGGCTACTGACACCCGTAACGACTATCATAAGTCTTCGTATGACACCCGGGACCAACTGCTTAACGTGCTTTCCGAGGCACGCAGGGGTCTCGACATGTAAAAAATGGTCACCCATCCAAGGACTGACCGCGTCAAGCGCTGCTTAACCTCATAGATCGACCGATCTGCGCGGTACCTATATAGCTACGAGCTCCCCTACAGCAATGGAATATATATTTTATAAAATATAAAAAAGAATTCAAATCTCAATTCTAACGACATTTCAAAATAATTTTCTTAGCAGTAACAATTTTAATTATTTTAAACGTTTCCCCTTTACTAAGACCTAACAGATAGCCGTTATCTGATCGACAATGTGCAATTAACTATATACCAGAGATAATTCTCTATATACAATACAAAGGGACAAACGGACCAAATCCGGAACCGTTGACAAAGGAGTATCTTGATTGTCTACAATGGAGTATGGCCGCTATTATTGGAATAAATTATGATAATATCCTTTTATTACCTCATTTGGTCCTTAGTTAGCATTGATTTAAGGGTAGACGTTAGGTTGTACCTTAAACCTTAAATTTTTTATGCATTTGGCGAATGACGTAATGAGCTGATGCCTAATTACCGATGCAGCGACAGGCGTAGATCGCGCGATAACTTCTGTCAAACGTCATTTTTGTGACATATAATGTATTGGCTGACAGTGAGATTTCTGTCGCGTGGCTATCGCGTTGCTGTCGCTTTTTTACGTAATTAGGCTGTCTCCTATCTAAAGGATGGGCTCCAAAATTGCAATTAAACGGAAAAACAGAATGAGGACGTAGGGACGTAGGGAGGAGTAGGTAGGACTTTGCATTGAGACTCTATAGTAAAAATTAAAAAAGAAAAAGTCACAACTATCACTTTTTTTACTATAGAGGAAAATTCGTGAAATGTTTTCAAATTTTTATTCGGTTTAAAATCAATGGCACGCTCTTTCTCATTAAGCTAAGTGGGAAACTTTTTATTTTCATGAAACCAACCAAATCTGTCTTTACTTAACCGAAACCTACCAAATCAAACTCTTACATTCCGTGCTAGATTGTGAAAATTAGATCAGATTTTTTTAAAATTCATATGCTGATATGATTTTGGCTATCACTTGCGTTAACAATCACGGCAAAATATCGTGAGGAATACTGCACGACTGAGAGCCTCAAAAATACTACCCAACCCACATCGGCAGCCTAATTACCGATCTAGAAATCAGTTTGCGACAGGCGTAGATCGCGCGGTAGCCTCTGTCAAACGTCATTGTGTCATATATATTGGCTGACAGTGAGATTGTTGTCGCGTGGCTGTCGCGTTGCTGTCGCGTTGCCGTCGCGGTACTGTCGCTTTTTTATGTAATTAGGCTGCAGGTCAGCGTGTAAAACTTGACACTAACCCTCTTCATTCAAAGTCAAAGTTTTACTATTTTTTGTTTATTTCTAAGTAGTATTAACGTTGTGAATAACGCTTTTGATACTAAACATTTGAAGGGTTTTTCCGGACGAACATTATATTTTCATAAAATGTAAAGAGACGGTAATGTTAAAATATCGATTTCTTTAAAAAAGTCTCGTGAAGACTCGCGTGGGTCCATGTTATAGATTGTACTGATCGATATTCTAAGAAGATGCTCCTCGCAGTGAAACAGTAATGCCCAGGATTATTATTTGTCTCCTAAGTTCGTAAAACCTGGCCACCCTACTCAATAACTGACGAACGGCTTCTTTTATGGTGTCTATTGGGATGTATTGAAATTCCCCTAATAACCTAATATATCGGAATGATGAAATTTAGTATTGAGGTCAGTGATAGTGAAGTGATAGTGATAATAGATTGGGGATGGTACACTATTGTTTTGGGACTATTAAGATGGTTGATACTGACGAAGTAGAAAATTAAGAATCAACATTCAATTACATACACAGTATTCCCTGAAGGTATAAGTAGGCATAATGTTGTACAGTTATATTTGAGAAATATAATTATTGAGTTTCATGTAATAAAGGCACAACTCCAAACTTTAAAGTGCTATTTAGATTTGTCATATAGAACTCTTTAGTACTTCCCTGACTCGCGAATTGAAACTGCGATTCACAAAAATCTTAACAACGAAGGCTCGTATATTATGTCCTGTATTACAATAACATGTAGTGGGCGTAGATCCCAGTAAAGTTTTGTATGCGAAGGGATAAAAATTGGATGGGCTGAGTTTAGTAGCTTAATCCAGTGAGAAAATTCTTTAGAACTTATATTTTCATTAACAAAGGCATAACATTTCATAGTTAAATATTTTTTGCTATCTACATCTACATATTATAAATGCGAAAGTAACTCTGTGTATCTATTTGTTACTTCATCTCGACAAAACCACTGAACCGATCGTTATGAAATTTTACAAAAAGGTACCCTCGATCCAGGTAAAGGTCATTATTAGGCTTATTTTGCATTATTTCAGCCAAACACAATTAGAAAATAAATACAAAATACACACAGATGAAATTGCGGGTAACGGCTAGATTTTCAATAAAACATATTATGTAGGCAAAATAATTCACCACCTGTACAACTATTGTTACACTTAATTGGATTATTGCGTCATTTCAATAAACATTGATGTTTTAGTTTGATAATGTTTACGGTTACAATTCCTATACGCATCGATGCAAAGCGAGTGATGCGTAATAAACAATATGGCCACGCACGTACATTTCTAAATGACACGGCCATTAGAGATGAGCGCGATTTAGTGATGTGCCACTGTTGTTTTGTGGCGATAATGTAGCGTGTGGTTTTATTGCAGCTCTTTTTAGTATAGAAGTATTTGAATAATAAATTGTTGGCAGCGTATATTTGGACAAAGAATACGCTACTTCCTACTTCCGTGGAATAGTGAATCAACTCAAAATTTAGTTACTTCCAAAAAGAAGCAAACCTTTATATCACTTGTCACTCTGTTACCCATGAAATGTCGGCTTCAAGATCGATATAAGAATATGAATAAAGTTTTAAGACAAACTTAAACTGTTATAAAAGAATAACCGTAGAGTTTCTTTCCCGTTCTTTTCCATAGGAGATCAACACTTTGGAATGTGGCATCGAAACAAACCGAAAGCATTATTCGGCATTTGTGTGCTCTAAAGAGGTACAACACTAAATTCTTTAAGATCAGAGAGATTTCAACCTTTTTACTAAACCCTTAACCGTTTACAACGAAACAAAAAGCAAAGACTAGTGGATTTATATCGTCGACCTCGTGTCACTGACCTCACCAAGCAGACAGGATTAGAAGTACTACCTGAAAATTAAACAGAATACAATTAGTTTCGTCTGCGATACATTGTTTTGAATATAATAATTATATAGCTTTAACGTAGTATCTTGTCTGTATTCCCCGAAGGGTTAAGCCGGGTACTATTATACACCCACATTTCGCCGATGCCGTTATTCAGTCCCATGTAGGTAATAGGGGGCGAGCGTAGTGCCATCTACCGGGCACAGTTCCTGAGTGAGTTGAGTTAGTATTAATCTCTGTCAACCTGAAATCATGTTTAGCATAAGAATGGTAAACAATAAAGCTACTCTACGTACCAAAATACAATAAAAAATGGCGTTTGGGCATAATATTCCCATCAAATATCGAATAAGGGCTCAGCAGACTAATAAAAATCGTTGACCCGAACAAGATTTCGGGCAAATAATAGAAAAGTGTAATAAAATGAAACAGTCATTGGTCTAGTGGTTGCAAGGGTGACTGCTGAGCGTGAGATCCTGGATTCGATTCCCAGTTCGGGTAAAGTGTTATTGGGTTTTTCTGTATGGAAATTCTCAGTAGCATGCTGTTACTGAGTTCCATGTAATAGCGGGCGAGGCTATTGCTACCTAACCGGGCACAGTTCCGGACTCCGTGCCTTTACTGAAAATTTCCATACATCCTTTCCGACCTGGGAATCGAATCCAGGACCTCACGCTCAGCAGTCATGCTTGCAACCACTAGACCAATGTCTTATTATTTCAATTCCTGTTAATCTAAGTCTCAAGCATCCGATTTACCGGAACAAATGGATTTCAGCAAAATAGATATTGGATATTGCTTTTACAATTTTGAAATTGTGAACTCGGATTGTGTCTACATTACTGTTGATTTTGAAGTGGAGTAATTATTATTTTAGAAGTTTAATTATTGGTAGAAGTTGTAATAGAAATATTATAAAGAATGATTACCAGTTAGGTATTTGTAAAGCTGATTATTTTTAGATTTTTGTGAATTATGGTTGTAAAGTATAAAAATATTATGAGATTATTATTTTATTATTGGTCACCCTGTATAATATATATTTCTAAAATTATGAAATATACAGGGTATAAAAATCGTTGTCTAAGTAATCAGTTTCTTCGTGTGATTAACTTAGTGTTATAGTAAATTATGTTCTTCACACCATGACTATTTCCTAGGAATGAGATTCATTTGTGCAACGAATCTCATTCCTAGGAAATGATGGCAATAGGCTCGCCCACTATTACATGAGATTGATGATGATGATTTTGATTTGATGATGATTTTTCAATAACGGCGCAATAAATGTGCGCGTACAATAGTACATCTCTGCCTAACCCTTTGGGGATGGCCTGATGGTATGTTTTCATTCAATTTATAAATTCGCAGCTAGACACCGCAAAATAAGCCTTCCAATAGATTTTCAACTATCTTTACTTTGTCACTTGAATCTGAAAGGCAACCTTATACAAGCATAATTAAACACAATACCTATTTATGTAAGGAACAAATAAAAGGGCACTTTACACTCAACTGCGAATGACAAATCCCTCGGGGAATTTGCCCGAAATAGTCCGACCCTTATCTGCGACGTCACTCACATTGTGCCTTCGAATGCGTCGGCGGTGGAAAATATTGTGGTTATATTGGTGTGGAGTAGTAGGTAGCCCAAATATTTACAAGAGTGTTTACGAAAACGCGGTTCGGTGAAATAAGTATGACTGCAGTACGGGTAGGCGCGGTAGCAGCCATAGACTTTGGGGGGGTCATAGTAAAGTGACTTGGGGGGTCAACAGTAAAGTGATTTTGGGGGTCATATTAAAGTTGAGTAAATCAGAATTTAAGTTACAAAAAAATTAAATGTAATATTATAAATTAAAAAAAAAACTACCTATTTTTGATTTCATTGTTTAGATATTTTAAGCAGGAACCAAATAATATATTTTAAATTTTCGAAAATTGACCATTTTTAAGAGGTTTTTAAATTTGACGAGTACGATTGGGGCACGGTGGGTCATGACCCCTACGATCTTCTCGCCCCCCTCGGACCGCCACTGAGTACACTAGTATGTTAGCATCGTCCTATGTATCGGCATAATGTGGGTGTACATTTCTGGCTAACTCTTCGAAAAATAAAGGCTATGTTAGGCTATAATAATGCCTACATAATATAGTGTTTCAGAAGGATTCGGATTCGATTCCCGTACAGAACAAATATTTGTATGATCTACAGATAGTTGCTTCGGGTTTGGTTGTGTGTGTATGTGACATGTAGGTATGTTTATAAACTGTACCCACGACAAAGGAGAAATCATAGTATGGGGCGATGTTTGTTTAAATAACAAAAAAAAAAAAACATTCTGCAAACCGAGAGACTTGCACAGGTACATAAAAGCCCACTGATAATAATGGCCTACGCTGTAATTTTGGACAAGTTTCGCCGAACTTTGGCCCCGTTGTGAAAGCGTAGCCAAGCGTTCACTGCACAACTTGACTGATCCATCTCGACCTGCTACTGTGTGTAATTAGCATTATGAAAAGTTAAAAGTAACTATTGCGGTGAAAACTAGCTTTGGGACTTAGTTTTTAATCGTTTGTTCTTATTTTTGCATGATTAATTACTGAACTGCATCACACACAGTAATCATATCGCCAATCAGATAGTGACAGGCGTAGATCGCGCGACAGCTGCTGTCGAAAGTCATTTTTGTGTCATATACTGACCGACAGCGCTGAGACTGCTATCGCGTGGTTGTCGCGTGGCTGTCGCGAGGCTGTTGCTGTTTTTACGTAATTAGGCTGCTGGGGTTCGGACCCAGGACACATTAAACAGTAAGCGATTATCTATATATATATATATATAAATGAATTGCTGTTCGTTAGTCTCGCTGGGATGGGTTATATGGTGAAGAAATTTTTTTTTTTGTAGTGTAGTAGTAGTGTAGTGTAGTTATTCCTAATGCGGACGAAGTCGCGCGGGTCTCCTAGTTAATAAATAAATAAATAATCACAAAATTGAACTATCATTATTGGAATGCCTAAGTTCCTGTAATTTCTTTCATAAGACGACTATAATAGGCAATAAGGATTGTAGCTCCTGGGCCATCACAAATAGACCTCCATCACGTTTAGGGATTCTGTTTTACGTAGGTACCTTCAAACGATGGTTGATCATTTTTATTCATATCAAAAATTAACTGGATCACTTCTTTGTTGCTCCAGGGCGTCCAAACCTCAAAAACTAGCCCAGTAGCGATATATTATATCCCAACACACACATACACACAATGTGATTCATCGAACTAACTAATTAACTACGTCATTACCTCATTCAATTTTACATCAACCACTAATTGTTATTAAATACGAGTACAATAGACGAATAAAATTCAGTACACAAAACCATCAACCACCAACCAACCATTTAATTACGTTCTGATTTCCCGTTCACTTCACAAACACAGGCAATATGTTCATCAAACGCATCCGTGTTCACATCGTGTTCCAGTAGAGTTATGTAGGATTTGAATCTTATCACACAATTCAATCTAATTCTGCCTTTGACTTCGCTGGGAACAGAGGGTGTGTATAGAACAGAAACTGAAATAATAGTATCATGGCATAACGCTTGTATTCCCCGAAGGGCGAGCAGAGGTGTGTCGTTTTATATCTATAAAACGCTATTGCCGTTACTGATACCATAGAAGGGGGGGGGGGCTTATTAGCATCTCGCAAGCACAATTTCAAGACACTTTTTCCTTTTTCATGCATATTATAGATGTCACATGATACGCGTGTTGCTACAGTAATCCTTTTTTAGGGATCCGTACTCAATTAAAATTCAACCCCTATCACAGAGACGTGATAGGCTTCCATTTGCACTACGCTGTCCGTTAGTCAGTCTGTCGCACTGATATATGTCAGCAGCCGTGAGAGATAATCTCATGAGATTTTCAGTGTGTTTTTGTGTATTCTGCCTTTACCAAATAATAAAAAGTCGAGGATAACGACGATTCATAAAATGACTCGTTTTCATCAAGTGTAACAAATCATCTACTTACATACCATG
The DNA here is from genome assembly GCA_947562105.1 of Shargacucullia verbasci. Classification (NCBI taxonomy): domain Eukaryota; kingdom Metazoa; phylum Arthropoda; class Insecta; order Lepidoptera; family Noctuidae; genus Shargacucullia; species Shargacucullia verbasci. The sequence goes on from OX387306.1 coordinate 6,002,974, forward strand.
ACCTGTTTCTTGGTCAAGTTTGTCAGCATTGCCACGTAGAATGCCAATGCTTAATGCATTGCACTGGCATTCAACATGGCAATGCCGTCAGGCTTCTGGGCACGCTACCAGTAAACAGCGATTTGGAGGAGTCCCTACTTAAGTATACCTACTGAGTGTTAATTTGTATAGTTTTGAGTGTGGCCATATCATAAAAATTCATCAAACATAAACAATTTAAAAAGTTAATACGTATTAAAATTACAATAAATCTTACAGAGGCCCTAGTGTAAGTATATATTTTCGGGATTGCTCCTAATTTACTAGTATTATGTTTATTTAATGTTCGTGTATTCGCGCCTTTATAATAACGAGAAAATTATCTCACTAGAATACAACGCAAAGTTTCTAAGAGCGAATATTATATTAATAAAGTAGTACGGTAATGAGAACGACACTGGAATGCTTATCGTTGACGTTGAAGGAGATAATTATAATTACTTAAGTAATTACTTTAATTAAAAAATAATGAGAGGGATGTATCCTTATTATGATACAAGAAATGTTTAAATATGTAAGAATAAAAATCCAAAAAAAAAAAATGTGTCGTAAAAAATATTTGAGGAAATATTTAATTATTTTATCACTACATAGTATAAAACAAAGTCGTCACTACATAGTATAAAACAAAGTCGCTTTCTCTGTCCCTATGTCCCTTTGTATGCTTAAATCTTTGAAACTACGCAACGGATTTTGATGCGGTTTTTTTTAATAGATAGAGTGATTCAAGAGGAAGGTTTATGTGTATAATAAACCACGCGGGCGAAGCCGCGGGCGGAAGCTAGTTTTATATATAAAGAAGATGAAAGTCTTAAGCGCTTTATTAGTGATATTTTTCTTTATCTTAATTTGATAAAAACAATTGCTTTTTTATGCTTATATATTGTTTTTGGCAAGAAATATTCTTATAGCAATTTTGTAATTTTTTATTTTTTAGACTGATATAAGTAAAGTTAAAAAAAAAACTTTGGTCCCCTCTAGGATTTCTCCTGTGTCGTGGGTACAGTTTACAAACAAACATGTCAAATACACACACAGCCAGACCCGAAACAACTAGATAGTTTCGGGTCTGGCTGTGATCTACAGATGTAGATCATACACATATTTGTTCCGTGCGGGAATCGAACGCGCGTCACCTAGCATAGAAAGCTAATCACTTAGCCACTGCGCCAACCGTGTCGTATTAAAGTAATATTTTAAAATCGTTGACTGGCTCTTTCAAAATACTCTGATTCTAGGTGCAAGGTTCCAAAATGGAGGTAGGTTTTATATGCATGAATACTCTTTTGAAATAATAGTTTTATAGTACAATCTTTAACAGCAAAAGCTATAAAATGTACGAGAAGATAATTACGAAAGGTAACACACACCCGGGGGCAAATTACGAATTTCCCTCAACCTCAATTCTGTTATCGTTTAGCGAAAACTGTATGAAAATATCTTGCGCGCGCATTGTTTTCATACATTCCATACATTTTTCATACATTCCATACATTTTCGCCACTTGACGGGTTAAGGGTATTGTTGACTACTTTTGACCATATACTGCAGTTTTTCGTAGTTCTATTTTTAACTTAATCATTTGATTATGTCACTGATGCATGACCCAGTTCTTGAGATCCGGGCAGGTTTATATGCAAATGGTATTCAATAAACGCTTCATTGCATTAGTAAGCAAGCACTGACGATTGCTTTCGTCTATACATGTATTCCCTGAGGGGTTAGGCAGAGGTGTATTGTTCACCTACATCGCCGATGCTGTTATTAAGTCCCATATGAGAGGCGAGTCCATTGACAACTACAACAGTTCTGAACTCAGCAGCCTAATTACGTAAAAAAGCGACAGCAACGCGACAGCCACGCGACAGCAATCTCACTGTCAGCCAATACATTATACGTCACAAAAATGACGTTTGACAGAAATTATCGCGCGACCTACGCCTGTCGCTACATCGGTAATTAGGCTGCAGGACTGCTATTGAAAATTTGATTTACTGGCTATAGGCTCGCGTCATCTTCGATAGAATTAAATAGCTTCGGTGAATTTTGGGTGTAAAATACATCTCTACCTAACACTTCGGAGAATAAGCGTGATGTTTATCTACATTTCGCAAACTAGTTCTATAAATCATTAATCATGTTCTTTGTATTTATGTAAAAGCGAAGTGCTGATTGTATAATACCATTTATGATTATGGAAAGTGGCAAATAACCAACAGTAATGTATACAGGGTGTTTCATTCACATTATTTTTTTTATTGTAAAAAATATCGTACAATATTAATACTTCTGCATATGTATAAAGTCTTACCTAGATCCTATTAACACGTGTCCCTGAACAAGGTAATTTTGTATTACAGGTGTGAGCAGCAAAGTCTTAAATTAACAAAGTGTAGGTCATATACCTATACTTTGTTTATTTAAGAATTTGTTGTGTAAACAGTATACTTATGTTATAACAGTAGATAAAATAATGAAATTTCTACTCTCGAATCTTTGTTTATTAACTTAAGTAGTTAAAGTAAATGAAATGAAATACAAACAATAATTATTTTAACACAATTAATAACTTCTCCGTGTTTTCGTAAGATATACTTAGGAGGGTTTTTTTACAATTACTGTAATTAAGGGGATAGATTTTTTCTATCGCATTTAGCCTATGGTAGAAAAGCGGTCCTAGAAAAGCGGTAATAAATGTATGGCATATTGTTTTTATCAATTTCGGATATTATGATTTTGTAGGTAAGGAAAACATTTTTGTTAACAAATTGAGTCGATTTACCATATTTAAAGACCTAATAATGAGATGCTTATTTAATATCCCTGTTTCCAAAGACCAGTACTCTCTAATTAAAGCAGAACAGGTTGCTCAAATGCCTTAAAACCGGACACCACCCTGTATGGTTTGGTTGTGGCATTGGTTTACTGGTGTTGAGTTATAGACTAGTTATCTGTCATTACTCACCCATTATCGTTGTGTGTGGTCTACATCTAAGAATAGATGGCGCTGTTGTATGATTTAGATAATAAGCACCCATGGATTGTTAGTACTGCGTTGCACCAACAAGATACCTACTGATATATTGGTGGCAGTAAAAAAAACAATTGAAAATATCGGTGTCGGGGACAGACGGATTTTGAAAATTTGATACAATTTTTAAGATATTATTTCACATGGTTTTTTTTTTAAACTTTACCCGACACTAGGAATAATTCCTGTATCGTGGGTGTATTTACAAACACACATATTCACATACACAAAGACCCAGATCCGAAACAGCTATCTGTAAATCATACAAATGTTTGTTCCGTGCGGGAATCGAACCCGCGACACGTAGCGCAGCAGTCGATCTCTCATGCCATCAAAAATCAAATATTCTATAACTACCTCATTAGTCTTGTGGACGCAAGCGCGACTCCGGGATCGGTGAAAGAAAAAACCGAGTTTCGAACTGTATCGGTTGATGGCATCGGCGAAATGCGGGTGAAATAGTAAGTATATATGGCGCTGTTGTGTGGTTTAGATAATAAGCACCAATGGATGTGGACCTCTGCCTACTCTTTCGGGCATAGGCGTGATGTTATGTATGTCCTACTAATCCTATCCTATCCTACTAATATTATAAATGTGAAAGTTTGTGAGGATGGATGGATGGATAAATGGATCTTTGTTACTCTTTCACGCCAGAACGGCTGAACGGATCTGGATAAAATTTGGCACAGAGATAGATTATAGTTTGGAATAGCACATAGGCTTTTTATCCCGGAATAATGTACGGGCTCGTAAACCACGCGGGCGAAATCGCGGGCGGAAGCTAGTGATTTTATAAAAATACACTTAATAATCGTGGTCATAAATACCTACCTAAATTCCTACTGTCTCATTATTACTGTGTAGCGTGTAAGACAGCGTGGTAACCAGAGACAATCAAAACACGGCAAATTGAAGACTAATATTTACTTTAGCAACTTAAAGAGGCACGGACCGTGATTTCGGTATTAATTTAAAAGCTGAAGCGGGTAAACATCACTTCGAAGAGGACCATTGTTGGGCTGTGGGATGCTTAAAGATTTGGTTTCTTATAGAATACCAAAATAGCGACTTCGTAATGTAGGTAGATACTCTATTAAGACCCCCCTGCCTAACATAGCTTGCGGGCCTTAGAGGTCGCGAGTGCGCAGAGTGTGGACCCTACGCGCTCTCGTCTATTGATCCCGGAGAGGACGGCGACACGGTGTGGTCCCGTCTCGCCGTGCACAGCACCTAGCGAGGGTATCGATGGGTCCTATCTACAGTTTTCTCCGGGATGTGCACGAGGTGGCCTCTTTACAATCCTGGGAATTGCCCTTAACGGCGTGGCACTGTGGTGGACTTCGGTGTGGTCTTCTAAGAGTTCCCGAAGTCCACTATATGGTGTCAAGGTGGACCTCAGTGGTGAGTTTACCCGGTAGGAGTCCGGAATAGTTACAGTTTACGTATTTTATTGTAAAAATTTAAATATAGCGTTTGTTTTTCTGACGATTGGACATTGTCATCTTTACACGCTTTCGCTTGTACTTTAGACCATCAATAAGGTCTGGTTGGAGCACTCGACAAGTACTCTCAAGTCAAATGAGGGGTATGAACAGCATATAATTGTGTTCTGCGCTTCTTAAAGTATGCTCTACTTGATGAGGAAATCAGATGGTTAAATTATCAGTTTTGTTGGGCCTGGGTTTACCGACACTAAAACATGTTAGAGACAAAATTTTTAAACACGAAGCCATATAGGTTTTCCTCTCTTTATATATAAAATACCGGTGTGTTTCCGTAATTCGTATCCTCCTAAACGGCTTGATCGATTTATGGTGGACCCTGGATGGTTCTTAGCTATAGTTGGACCTGTAGGTGGCGATGTTGTCGAGGAACAGTTTTTTTTCGGGTTTCTCACATAAAAAATCATATGATCACAAAGGGCCCGCATTTGTAGTATTATATTTATTACTAGCTTTTGCCTGCGACTTCGTCCGCGTGACGTACATATTATAAAATAATGTATAGCCTATAGCACTCGGGGATAATGTACCTATCTATCAGTGAAAGAATACTAGTAGAGAGAGATTAGTAAAGTTTACAGACATACTAAATCTAATATTTATCTGTATGCTTAACAAATACTTGATACCTAATGTTGAATTTCCTAGTCACACCCTTACAACTTTTGTTAGAAAGAGAAAGAGCTAAGAATTTTTTAACCGAGGAACAAGACACATTGATTTTTCTTACACCATAATAACGAGAAATCTATTTTGAGCACTTAGTGTTATTGGCGTTTGCAAACAACAACAAAGAGAAATTGAAAATATTCCATTATTTTCCGTGAACTTTTTATATAAAAGGGAAAATTTAGTCGTGAGTCCAACTAAAGGTCAAAAGCAATCAATTTCACATGAGATATTTAGCTTTCTTGCCTTGCATTCTAATGAGAAATTAATCTATTTGCGACATGCCTGAGTTTATTATACGGTTTTTTATTACAAATGTAAAGACAGTAAAAAATTATTGTAATAATAAGGTGTTTTACAAAAATATTAAGTTATAAACAGACATCCTACTAATATCCTACTAATATTATAAATGCGAAAGTTTGTGAGGATGGATGGATGAATGTTTGGATGGATCTTTGTTACTCTTTCACGCCAGAACGGCTGAACGGAACTGGATGAAATTTGGCACAGAGATGGATTATAGTCTGGAATAGCACATCGGCTAATTTTTATCCCGGAAAAATGTACGGGTTCGTAAACCACGCGGGCGAAGCCGCGGGCGGAAGCTAGTATGTATTTAAATTGAATCTATGTCTATGGTTAAAACAGTATTTACTATGTCTGAATATTCAAGAACAGAATTTTCAAAGTCAAAGTTTTACGTAAAAATTTTAGTTCGATTTACAAAGTAATGTCATCCATAAACAAACATTTTCTACGCCCGCTTTTGATAAACAATGACACATTTTCGGAGGAGCAGTGATGAAAAAGCACTTTCATAGCCCGAGAGGAAACGAATAACTAAAACATTCAACAAAATTAAATTACCAGCACATTCAACTCAAAATATAACGCCACCATTTTGAATTACACGGTTTTTTTTTTCATGAATAATAGCCAACATCTATTTCTTTACGCGAAAAAATACAGATTAGACGCCATTCCTTTTGTATAAAACAGAAATGTACAAGTAATTCTTTTCGTACAACCAACAAAGGTTTTACTATAGGTACGGCGGGCTTGTTGTTTTTTGAGTAACTGCCGCCCGGGGCGAGGCCAATTCTTTCTTATTTTTTCTTTTCGATCTCTGTTGTACTTTCCTTGTTGTCTAAGATTATCTATTATCATCGTTTACTTTTTTGGGACAAATAGCCGTGAGGTAAAATAGCTATTGATGGATTTTTTATTTAGATTTCAGTTGCTTTCTGATGCATTTGGTTTAAAATTTGAAGGCTTTCAAGTGATTGGTTGTACCTGACGTTTGCTGTCATTTTCTAAGATGTGGGTCTTGATGTTGTTTACAGTCTGTCAACCCGTACTTTTGTCAGCGTCGTGGATTATCATCTTAACCCTTCTCATTTAGAAAAGAGAGCCAAGAGATTGTAACAGGCTGAAGGATTGTTAATAATTTATTGTATATTTATTATTCATTCACAATTGCCTCATTGGTCTAGTGGTCGCCAGCGCAATTACTGAGACTTCGATACCTAGGTCAGGCAAAGTGTTATTGAGTTTAACGATACGAAAATTTTCAGTAGCAGCCTGTGTGAATGCCTAGTAGTTGGCAATAGGCTCGCCCCTGTTACATGAGACTTAAAAACGGATTCGGCGCGTTGTGGATTCATGCACAACAGTGTATCTTAGCCTAAGCCTTCGGTAAACACAGGCGTGACGTTATGTTCATATTTATGGTCACAATTGTGAGTACAATTGTGACCATAAATATGAACATAACGTCACGCCTGTGTTTACCGAAGGCTTAGCTTTCATAGGCGATCCGTCTGATCGGGTGCTGCCTATCGCATATAGTCTGATCGGGTGCTGGATATTGCTATAACTCTATAGCAATATCCAGCACCCGATCAGACTATATGCGATAGGCAGCACCCGATCAGACGGATCGCCTGATGTAAGCGATTATCGTCGGCCATGGACACCCGCAACACCGGAGGAGTCACAAGTGCGTTGCCGGCTTTTTAAAAAGGAGTACGCTCTTTTCTTGAAAGTTTGAAGGTCATATTATTATATCCAATTATATTTAGCACCAAGCTTAAAGCTATATTGAAACAGTTTTAGACAAAAAATCAATTATGTTTTCATCCATTCAATTCGGATCAATGTAAAGTTAGTTCAACTAACATTATTGATGAGTTCACAAGAATAGATGTTACGTGTTATACGTAGATATAAAATCTACAGATGCACAGTTTTTCTGTATCACTTACTGTTGCAGGATAATTTGGATTATTGCATAAATCTTGGGACGATTACAGGTTCGAACCGACAAAAAAAAGGGACAAAATATCTTTAATATATCCATAATCCTTCAAACCATCAAGAAAAGAGCGTACTCCTTTTTAAATGGCCTGCAACGCACTTGTGCCTCCTCTGGTGTCGTGGGTGTCCATGGGCGACGGTAATTGCTTACTATCAGGCGATCCGTCTGTGCGTTTGCTGCCTATCCCATAAAAAAATGTCACTCCTTTTCCCCTAGGGTGTAGGTAGAAAATATGGAATGCCATGTGCGATCCTTGCATTCATCTTCATTTATGCATCGTTTCATAAACGGACGCCAGTTATGGGTACGGCGCACATGTCCTTCAATTGACCTATTTGAAGGACATGAACACAAATATCCTAGATATTTTCAGAATAATATATGTACTTCATGAATTATAAACCGACCACCTATCGCACAAGGCTAAAGGCTAACAAAATAGGCGCATAATCTCGATCTGTGCGCGTATTATTGTATTTTTGATTGTGCATCTAGATTTTTAATATCATTGGATAACACTGTTTATTTTGTGTCGTCAATGTTTATGTAGTCGGTTTATTTAGTATTCTGTATTCGTTTATTTGAAGAAGAGCAGAATCTCGCAGTGCCAAATATAAGGAAAAAGTTTATGTGTAGTCTAACGGCTGAGTATCAACAGTGACAAGAAGATGGGTATCAATGTAACAATTTGTTTGCCAAGCATGAACCTCGAGACTGAAGAGATAAACAAGAGGTTGAAGGCAGATGTGTATTGTTTTCCCGTCAAGTCACAGAATGTAGCAATTAGCGCCAAAATGAAGTCATTACTATTGTTTTCTTCTGCAGATGTTTGCTCATTAGCTACTGGGTTATGAAGATCCCAAGTGGAGAAGCGGAATACGTGTGGAGGATCAGTTTGGGTTGCATGTTACATTAAATTAACCGCACCTTATGCATGTGGCGGTGCTGCATATTGTACCCAAGCCTGGACTAGTTTGGCGGAATTCAAACTAAACATTTTAAATTCATATCTTGTACATCATTGATTTCCGCAAAGTAACGCCTGATTCCATTAATTATCTTGGGTTACACTTTGTTATGAACGAAATTTTGCCTCCTTTTAAATGTGTATGATTGCGGTTATCAAGTTCGCTATAGTGCATTGTTGTTGGTCCTTCGCGTCGCGCAGTTAGTTCATTTACTTACCATTTAGCTCCGTTTTTGTTTCCTAAATCGAATAGTTTTGTAAAAACCATTGACAGCTTTGACTTTGATTTTGAGAGCTCGTTCTAAACAAATATGCTTGAATTACATAACCTATTTTATTCAAAGTAATTATAATCTAACATTAACATAGCATCACGTCGGTATTCCTCGAAGGGTTAGGCAGAAGTGTACTATTATACACCCAGATTACGCCGATGTCGTTATTGAGTCCGAGTAATAGGGGGCGAACCTATTGTGTCCTCCTGAGCGATTTTCAATCACGGCGGCCAATCTCACCGGAGATTAGCCAACTACGCAGGAGATATTATAGAGCACAAGTGTGTGCGCAAAAACACAGGTGCTCTCTCTATTCCTTCACTCTTATAGTCCGATGGCATGGCAATCCGACACGACCGGAGAGAGATCAGGCGCAGGACCAACGGCTTTACGTGTTTCCCGAGGCACGGCGTGTATTCGCACACACAAAGACCCAGACCCGAAACAACTATCTGTAAATCATACAAATATTTGTTCCGCGCGGGAATCGAACCGGCGACACGTAGCTCAGCAGTCGATCTCTCAACCACTGCGACAACGGTGCCGAACCTATTACCATCTACCTGACCCAGATCCTCTACTGAGAAATTCCACGCAGAAAACCAAATAACACTTTCCAGGACCTCACGCTCAGGTATCATTACCTCACGCATAGGTATCTTTTGCGACCACAAGACCAATGTAAATGTAAAATACTTACTATAATCTCACCCTGCCCATATCCCATAACGCAATATCGTAAGAATATGCAAATATATCCTTTACCCATATATCCATAAAAGTTCTAGTGTGACTAAACTACCATATTATAAAATAACTGGAATTTATGAGGGTGCCAAGACTAGTTTGATGTTGGAAGAGCTATAGCCCCGAGGGAGTCAGAGACTTGAGTGAGAAAATATGACATTGTTTTACTTTAAATATTGTGAAGAAAGAAAGAAATAAATATTTTTATTAGACAACACAATAGGTAAAAAACAACATATTTAATCAAAAACAAAAAGGTATAAATCTTACCCATAGACTTAGAATTTCGCTTACGCTAAATCTTACCTATAAAGTAACATAAGAGACGCACACATGGACAATTTAGACAGACACACAAATATCCAAATGATAACAGAGGCCCTAGTGTAAGTTTCTTTTGAGAAACTCGATTTAACGAATCGAACGCGTTCGGCGCTCCTATTGATGGACAGCTCGAAACGGACCAATCAAAGCGCTTAACGCGTTCGATGCGTTAATCGAGTTTGTCGAAAACAAACTTACATTAGGGCCTCAGAACCCGCGCCTTGAATAGTAAGAAAAATCTACAGCGACCAACAAACAGTGCATCTCTTTCTCGCTTATATAGATTTTCATAAGAGGATAAGGAATAGCATGATCATTAGCGACATCGATTGTCACATTGTTCTTACATAGTAAGCCGACTTGTACTTTCGTGTTCATAAATATATTTGAAAATCGAACGAAAGATTTTAAATTAACATTTTATCTTATAATAATTTATTCAAACAGAACTGCCCAGTACAATTGGTAGTGTTCAGTGTAAAAAAAAATCCCGCGGGAATTTGATTACTTGCAACCCTAAACTACAAAACCTACAGAAATTTAACACAAAACAGGCAGACTAGCTTTAATGATAGTCATCGTTTTGACATTATCCTACTCACCAGGCTTTTGTAGAGATTTGACAGGCGAGCGGTTGCAATAACAGCCGCTTTCGTCGGCCATTCCTCTTGTCTTAGTTTCAAAGCGAATCTTACTAGGGTTGCTAAACCTTCAATAAAAAGTCATACTACAAAACTTGAATTATTTTGAAAAATAAAAGTACATGTGAATATTTTCGTTTGTCAAGGCACTCGCAATACAGGAATAATCTACTTTGTTTTTAAATATGCCCCACACTAGGATTTCTCCTGTATCGTGGGTACAGTTTACAAACATACATGTCACATGCACAAACAACCAGACCCGAAACAACTATCTGTAGATCATACAAATATGTGTGCCGTGCTGGGATCGAACCCGCGACACGTAGCGCAGAAAGCTAATTGGTTAGCCACTGCGCCAACTGTGTCGTCTGTACTATAAGAGGGGCAAAGTTTTTTAAGAAAAATATAGGATACTTTCTTGGCGTGTCTTTTCTACCCTAGGGACCAACCCTAGTCTCTGTATCTATCTGTCATACATGACGTAAATCTATCCTCAGGGTTTAAGCCAGTTAATTGTTTCGCACAAATTGCTATTATATTAAAAGGGAGTCAGAAAGATGGACGGTATAGGCAAGGATATATTTATGGGAAATTTAGTGGTTATAATTTGTCACTGCAGACATTGTCAATTTTCTGTAGTTAGAAAGTCGTGTTGTGTAAAATATTGCAAAATGTGTTAAGATATCTGTTTGTCTAATGGTCACAAACTTTATATGTTAGTTTTTTTTTTAAGCTTTTCCCCAGACTAGGAATAATTCCTGTACCGTGGGTGCGTTTACAAACACGTATATTCACATACACAAATACCCAGACCCGAAACATCTGTAGATCATACAAATATTAGTTCCGTGCGGGAATCGAACCCGCGACACTTAGCGCAGCAAGTCGATCTCTCAACCACTGCGCCAACCGTGCCGTCGTGCTCGATTTTCATGACTATAAATTGTCAGGCAATCGGCGAAGTGTGAGTGTACGATAGAACCTTCTGCCTAACTTTTCAGGGAAACAGGCGTGATGTTATATTATGTGTTAAGTAGCTCATGGCCTCTGTAATATCCTACTATCTCTATGGGAATAACGTCCCATCTAGTCTCTGTTTTGCAATTTGTTCTCTATTAATGAAACTAGCAGCCAAACGAAACTTCCTATGTTTTAAATAAAAAAATTGTCCGCCATCCAAAAAAATGTCCGTCAAACTTCAAAGCCTAAAAACATACACTCTGGCAAAATTTAAAAATACAACCTAAAATTTTATAGTCTAAAAATGGACATAGTGAACAGGGTACAGTTTTTGTGGTCGGTAGTGTAACACACTCTATACTGTACTGTTTCTGTTGGCCCCCAGTGTAATGTCATAAATCCCGCTTCTGTAGCTAATGTGCGCTCCATACATAGCTTGCGTTGCGATTTTTAGGGTTACGCATGGAAATTTTATTGATATATTGTGTAAGAATTGTATACCTAACAATTTTTTATAAAATTTATTTCTTTCATAGGTTTTTTGTGTACATAGGATCATGCCTGTATTCCTGATAGGGTTAGGCAGAGATGTACTGTGTGTACTCTACATTATACCGATGCCGTTATTAAGACACGTATAATAAGACCGCACTGCTGCATACTGGTTAGAACTAAGATTTTTCTTACTAAAAAAATTATAACACTCGACCGATTCAAACTCAGGACCTCTCACTCAGCAGCCACGTTTCCGACCACTTTACAAATGAAGTATTTCTTCAAGTGCTCCCTAAGCAGTAAAATAAAGCATAACAAAACATTACATAACAACAATTATAATATATATTAAGCAATAACCTTTAAAATGAACAATAAAATTAAATGAGCCAGTTTTAAACGCTTCACGTACAACAATAAAAGTCACATAGCTCTCTGTGAGTCAATAAAGAGAATTGAAAGGCCACCAATATTTACATGCATGTTTTAACGAGACCTAATTGGTGATGTTCAATTAATTGAATTGATGTCTCAATTATTGATAGCAGGTTGGTTCTTTTGTTACAAAGGGAAACTCGTGTTGATATTACAAACGATGTTTTGTGTGTGGTATGTGACCACAATTGGAGCTTGTCGATGAAAATTTGGTGCAAGATACATATTTTACACGTTATCATAGAATATCTGGGGACCGATTCTAGTTCATACGAATTGTAGAAAGAAAAAATATTCGTACGCCCAACAGTTTGATTGATAAAAATCTCATCCTAATTAATATTATAAATGCGAAAGTAATTTTGTTTGTTTGTTTGTTACCTTTTCACGCCTAAACCACTGAGCCGATCATCCTGAAATTTTGCATATACGTTGTCAGGTGTACAGAAATGGACATAGGGTACCTTTCATACCGAAAAAAGTACTGTTCCCGAACACTTTTCCCAGCAGGTTCAAAAAGATCTTCCATACTTAAATATTGATACAGAACCCCCGAAATGTATCTCACGCTTGACCAGCTTCGTCTCTCACACATTGTCAAAATGGGCAGCGGAGGGATTTGGTAGCTTTTGCCCAAAGGCCCAGCTGTCACTTCGAAAAGTACCTTTCAAAATTTCCACTATTTTATTTTTATCGTACATTCCTTTGTCATTGATAAAGTAGAAAGGGTTTTTGCGTGGGAATTGACCATTTATTCTCTCACATAAATGATATGTTATTTTTACTGTAAACATAACTGATAACACAGTGTTGAAAGTTTAACTTCTATGCAAGAAGATCAGAAGAAAAGCCTATATACCTGAGAGGAACTCAAATTCTTGAAGGTGTGTACTCCACCAACTAACACCAGGCTAGCGTTAAGAACCCCCTTGATTCTCCTCACATTCTAAAGCATTGTGAGAAATGAAATGAAAGCCTTAAGGGGTTTATGAAAAATCTTTTTACGTAGATAGAGCCGCTGGCTACAGCTATTCATATATTTACGTAAGATAACACTCATATGAAGGAGAGTTAGGAGGAAAGAAAGAACCTTCACGGCTGACGAAATCTGAGATCTTCTTGCGCATCCTGGGCAGTCAACTTCGATACTATAGCTGACTGGCTAATCTTCGATTCCTGAGTGGTAGCTCTTTCCGACAGAACAGCAGAAGGAATCATAAAACTTGGTAGGCAAGAACACAATACTTAAATACTTAATCCTTAAGCTTAAGTAAGAATACATAGCGCTTATATATCAGGGCTTATAGTTCGGAGAGCGTCTGAGAACTTAAAAGGGATTACATGAGAGCAGAGGATTTGAAACAAGTTTGGTAATTATGCATATTTTAATTAAGGTGGGATTTTAGGTGTCCCGCTCAGGGTCCTGGAGGAACGCATCTTGGGAGGGCTGAAAAATGCGACGTTCCGCCAAAACCGGGACATCTGGCAACACTAGTTACGAGGCAGTCACTGGCTCTAATACACTGCAAATTAAGGTGCTTACAATACACCAGTTGGGCAGTTTAAAAGCTATAAAATGGTAGTCAGAAATGAACTATACAGTGTAGTTAGTGTTTTATTCACGTAATGAATCCTTTCTGACTTTTATATCTAGCGCGTGATGATAGAAGTTGTACATTTGATGTTTTTTCACTCAGATACTTAATTTAAAAATATATTTCCAGAAACTAGTGTTGTATTTTTAAATTGGTTTTCTGACAGATATAGATTTGCTTTATGATATATCTGTCTTATTGAAATATATTTATTATGTAAACTAGTGAACGCAAGCGATGCTGTAGTGCCGGTGCGAGGATCGATTCCCGAGACGGGGAAAAAAATTATAGCTAAAAATTTGCTATTGCATTTTTCGGAAAATTTCATAAGCTGACTTTGTAGAGATGCCCGGTACATGGGGATGGGTTCTCCGGTCAAAAGTGTCTGCTGATAAGTAAATTGAGGTTATAAACTCTCTGACTCAAAAACTAGTCTAATTTTTTTGTTTGCTAGTTTCTCAATAGCTAAGTGATGAAACCGGCCCATATTCTTGGGTTGCATGTTAAGAGCATTTACGCCGTACGGTCCGTTATTGGCATTTTTCATCCTGAAATTACTTCGTTAAATTGTATAGATTATATATCAAAATTGCTGTCCATTTAATAGGAAATTTTGTAAAGAACAAATCTAATACAAAACATTTTTAATTTTTTTAGTAATTATGTATACTAGGGCTATTATTTGACACCATGTTTCGTAAAATTTACGAAACGTGACTACTTCATCCTTCGATACCTGGCAAAGTATATGAAATAAAAGCAAAAAATAAATGTTTTTAGAATACATATATACTCTTGTCCAAATCTAGTAGACAAAATTTTAAATAATTATTATTATTCTAAAGTAAATTACGAAACAACATAGCGTAAATTATATATTTTTAGGCATTTTCAAAGCAAATTTTGACAAACTTAATGATGGCTAAATTACATATTATATTTTTTTTACATTACTAGAATATGTCCTTAACAATAAGGCAAAAAAAAATTTATTCAAAAATGTAATAAACTATTTTTAAAAGATTTTTTAAAAGTTCCATATAAACTGACCCGCAACTCGGCGCGAGATCAGTGCCCGCCGAGGCTTTCTAGGGTAGGGATGTGTCGCTCTGCGCTCCGTTTTTCGAAGAAAATATTACGATTCTGAATCAATAAATTGGAATAAATCTAGTCCAAAACATATTGATACTTTGGGTAGAAGTAAACAGTTGAATTATTTTTGACGACTTTTTATGAAAATTTGTACAATAATTGTTCATAGTCCTCTTATACTTCTTGGTGAGGTGAGCCATGGTGGTGGAGCCGATGGCATCGATGACCTGATGATGGATCCTGAAGGTTACAGGAACTTGGTAACTGTTTATAGTAGAACCACCGTGTTTAGGCTTGTTTCATTTGTCTCGATCGGTACTTTTAACCTAAGTAGTGCTGATGCCTTGATGATGCTGATGATGATGAGAAGTGTTTACAGGAACTCGGTTACTGTTTATAATAGAACCATCGTGTTTAGGCTTGTTTTATTTGTCTCCATAGGTACTTTAATCCTATTGCTAATGACCTGATGATAATGATGATAATGATGATGATGATGAAAGGTGATTACAGGAACTCGGTTACTGTTTATAGTAGAACCACCGTGTTTAGACTTGTTTAATTTGTCTGGGTAGGTACTTTTATCCTAACTAGTACCGATGACCTGATGATGATGATGATGATGATGGGAGGTGTTTACAAGAACTCGGTTACTGTTTGTAGTAGAACCATCGTGTTTAGGCTTATTTCATTTGTCTCGATAGGTCCTTTTATCCTAACTAATGCTGATGACCTGATGATGATGGGAGGTGATTACAGGATCTCGGTTATTGTTTACAGTAGAACCGTGGTTTTTAGGTTTGTTTGATTTAGTATAGTGCCGATAACCTGATGATGAGGTTGTGAGGTGCTCTTAGAAACTATATCCACCGTGTTTGAGTTTATGAATTTGTATTAATTTCATCAGGTCTGGGAAACAAAGAGCTTTTTTTTATTCGGGAAAATAAATAAAATAATAAGTAAATATAAGTAATGTACACAATATGTATCTTGATTATTGATATAATAATTCGCCACCGGAAATATGAATTACTGTAAGGGACAAAATGCAAGTTTTAGGAAATCGCAAAAAAACTTAAAAAATGTATTTCTTTCAACTTTAATGGTATCATAATAGTAAATATACCATTATTCTAATATTTTTGCGCTCTATTTTTCCTATAAAACAGGATTTCAATAAGTCATTTAGTTTCAGATATAGCCATTACTGTAAGGGAAAAATTATTTTCATCAGTGATTAAGCCAATTTATTATCAGAAAAATCTTTAAATCATGTTTAAAAATGTAAATAAAGGCTATTAAGTTTTGTATTTAGGGTATAATACCTTTGTATAACTATTTTATTTCGGTTTTAGAGTTACGCTAAACGTATGTAATATACAAATTTGATGCTTGCTGTTTGGACTTAAGGGTGACTTTGTTGTATCTCTGCATGAGTATTTATAATCATGCCATGCAATTGCTTTATTATTTATATTTTTTTTAAAGATCTCAAAAATTAAAAATAAATATACCAATCGATAGAGCAGAATTTTCTGAGTAAAACTGTATATTTAACAAATTTTGGACAATTTGTCCCTTACATTAATTCATATTTTCGGTGACGATATTATCGTATTATGAAAATATATCGTAATATCTAGGTACTAATAATTATTAGCTCATCTGAATAAACAAATACTATAAACTAGAATACAAAATAAATTATCATAAACTAAAAAATACCAAAAAGGCAAAAAGGATCAACATCGCCAGCGCGCGCTCTAAGCATTGCCTGCTCACAGTCCGCACGCACACACACAAGCGGATGAGCGGTCGAGCGCTGTAAATACCTAATTTCGTTCGCCACCGCGCGGCGTAAACGCTCTTAAGAGATTTCCATTTAATTGAAGTAAGGAAGGATTTACGCCATTTTGTGGTTATAAAGCTAAGACAGATGGTGTTCATATGGATGGGTTTAGTATTCTATCCTATCCTACTATCCTACTTCCTACTATCCTACTTATAATATTATAAATGTGAAAGTTTGTGAGGATGGATGGATGGATGGATAGATGGATGGATATTTGTTACTCAATTACGCCAGAACGGCCGAACGGATCTGGATGAAATTTGGCAAAGAGATAGATTATAGTCTGAAATAGCACATAGAATACTTTTTATCCCGGAAAAATGTTCGGCAAAGCCGCGGGCGGAAGCTAGTAAAAGCATAATTTACATTTTGCGGTAGATTCCCTTTTTTCCCCAAACAACTTTACCATATCTTTATTTTTATAACGTTGACACTGCAAAACTGATTTGTGAAAAGTGCTGAAGCAATCGACCAGTTTCCATAGAACCCTCACCCTACCCTCTTATAGCAAAAACTGCGAACAACGCAACGAAATGTTATAAAATTCTCATGTCAAGTAAAATTGGTCGTATCTAAATTGTCGGATCACGATTGCTTTTTCTTATTTAACTTGTTTCATTTTTTTATTGGACACTAGCTTTTGCCCGCGAGTTTGTACGTGTGGAATTTGGAATCTGATATTTTCCTGCGGTAAAATGGATCCTATATTTTAAGTTAGACCTCTAGCAATACATCGGTGAAAACTGCATTCAATTCCATACAAACATACAGACAGACAGGCAGACAAAAATTCGAAAAACTGTTGTTTTGACTTCTGTTGCTCTAATAAAGACCGATGTGGGCAAAGCTCTCCACAGAGTGGAGCCCACACAACGTTAGACGACGTCGCGGCAGGCCCAGAAGGAGATGGCGGGACGAGCTGGACACCTATTCGAAAGATTGGACACAGAGAGCTATTAACCGACAGGAGTGGAAAGAGGGTAGGGAGGCCTTTGCCCTGCAGTGGGACGATAATGGCTGATAAAAAAAAAAAAAAAAAAAAAAAAAGACCCCCATATCAATTTTTCTCCAATATCTATAATGTACAGACATCGGCCTGTTATAATTTTATTATATGTATGTATAGATCTGGACATGAAAATATTAGCCAAAGTTTGTTAATAAATTTACTGATGAGTAATAAGATTAAAGTTTTTCTCTTGTTAAAGAAATAGAGCTTTAAAGTAAAAAATTGAAAGTTTTTTATAGCGACTGACTGCTGAGTGTGAGGTCCTGGATTTGATTCACGGGTCGGGCAAAGTGTCATTGGGTTTTTCTGTATGGAAATTTTCAGTAGCAGCACGGAGTTTGAACCTGTGCCCGGTAGATGATAATAGGCTCGTTACCTATTACATGGGACTCAATAACAGCATCGGCGAAATGTAAGTGTATAGTGATAGTACACCTCTGCTTAACCCTTGGGGTATACAAGCGTGATGCTTTGTTATGTTATGGTTTTTTATAACTATTGCTAATTTTTTATTTAAACTTCAATACATTTTATAATAATGAGTCAGGTTTTGTTGAATGAGAAAGATTACTTAGAAAATTAAAGTAGAAAATACATTATGTACGTAAAATAATTGGAAGAATGACGGCACGGTTGGCGGAGTGGTTGAGAGATCGACTGCTGCGCAACGTGTCGCGGGTTCGCTTCCCGCACGGAACAAATATTTGTATGATCTACAGATAGATGTTTCGGGTCTGAGTATTTGTATATGAATATATGTGTTTGTGAACGCACACGCAGTATTAAGGAATGTTTACTTGAAGAAAGACAAATAAATAGGTTTTACGTTTTGTATGTAGTATTCTGCCTACCTCTACAGATAATATAGGCGTGATGCTAAAGATACTAAATGCTTTCCCTCTATCTCGATTACATCACCAACATCGTAAAATAAACATACCGATTCTATTTCAGTTTACCATTCGTCATTCTGATTTACGTACTCACAACGCGTGTGGGCATCATCATAATATGGAATAATAAAATGCCTATGAAATATAAATAGGCTATGAAAAATTATGGCCTAATATTTCAGCCTCTTAATAGGATCGGTTCTCTTTTCAGGAGGAGAAGGGTTTGTTGCGAGTATTAAGTAAATACTAAATTAAGCCCTCAGGGCCCCTTGAGGCGAGGTGACGGGGAGTAGCGACCCCGCGGTACCCGAGTCCTCCAGGGAAAATTCACCGTTCTTCACCTCCGGTTTGCCTTCTTTGGCTGGTTGGAGTGAACACTAACAAGGAACAGGTCTCCAGCCTTGTTGCCTTTATTGGCCGCCCAGAGTGGAGTCGTTAGAACAGAGCTCTGCTCGTAGGGTGGATGCTGAGCGTAAGTGGAGAGTGTGCCAGTGATGGGATCGTCAGGGAGCAAATGATCTGAGTTTAAAGTCCAGCGAAGCCTCTTCACTCTTCAGCCGCTCACGTCCCTGTTGCCCCCTTGTTGCGACCTGACCAACTATTTTCGGGGGGCCCAATTAGTGGGTTGGCGAGTCTCCGTCTTCTATTTTTACATGTAGTATATTACATTGTTTCGGCAGGCGCTATATATTTCCATAGTTCTCCATAACCTGGTCCACTAACATCCCCCCACAATAGTCCAATTAGTTTTTCTCCATATATTCTGCAATAGTCCTACAAATCCAGGGATTGTCCTTGGGTGCATTTCTATAGTGCATACAGGGATAATCGCTGGGTATGTCACCATAACATTTCATTAAAGCTGTCTTAAAGGGCCTCTACATGTTGGCTTCGGCCCCACGCACGCCTTCCAAACGTCCGGGACTCTATAGTCCCGTGCAAGGAGAAGAAATACTTAATAACATTACTTTAATGTTTAAAAATAGCAGTTATAGCCATTGTTATAGCACCAGCACCCACACTAGGATTCCCTGTATCGTGGAGGCTAGTTTCTTTCATCTTATTTCAGAGTAAACAAAGAAGAAAAAATATTATATAATAGAAAAGGGTAAGGTCATTTTATAATCTTATAGTACGTCGTTCTAAAGTTGAGAGCATGTGTGTGCGTGTGTGTTTGTGTGTGTATGATGTGTGCGGGTGTGTGTGTGTGTGTGTGTGTATGTGTATGTGTGTGTGTGTGTGTGTGTGTGTGTGTGTGTGTGTGTGTGTGTGTGTGTGTGTGTGTGTGTGTGTGTGTGTGTGTGTGTGTGTGTGTGTGTGTGTGTGTGTGTGTGTGTGTGTATGTGTGTGTGATGTGTGCATGTGTATGCAGTCACGTGCGGTGCATAAAGACAAAAAGACACTGCCTACCCTTCATAACTCAGATAAATATTTATTATAAGATATTTGAGGTGGCAAATCACATACATCATTATTGAATCGACGAGATGACAAACCAATACCAATATACAGTAGGTATTATTGGCAAGTAAGCTTTTAAAATGTTGTGCCTACCCTGTTTAAAAACTCTGTGCACGCCGCTGGGTGTATGTGTATTCGCAACATGGCAGAAGTAAAGCGCGATCTATCGGAGTGAAGTGACAACAGCAAATCCTGAATCGCATTATGACAGGTTACAACGATTCTGACATCATCGTTGGGTTCCAGGATGCTGCTTAACGGCCTTGTCTGATCGGAGGATCTTCCCTTTTCAATGGAGGAACACCATAATGTCCATATCTCGTTCATCCATACGTTAAGCCTTAGTCCAACTGTTGTCGACACGGTTGGCGCAGTGGCAAAATGATTAGCTTTCTGCGCTAGGTGTCGCGGGTTCGATTCCCGCACGGTACAAATATTTGTTTGATCTACAGATAGTTGTTTCGGGTCCGGCAATTAGGCTGCGGTTGTGTGTGTATGTGACATGTATGTTTGTAAACTGTACCCACGACACAGAAGAAATATTAGTGGGGGCAAAGTTTAAAAAAAAAAACAATGTGCTGGTTGTCGGACTACACACATCATTAAGAACTTTATAAAGCCCTCTTAAGGGCTCAATTCACACTGAGCGAGCAGCGGCCGGCAGTGGCTTTTTGAGGCAAAATATTAAAAATCATTTTGAATCTTATCTATGTGATTGAAAGATCATAGTTATTTGAAGATATAGGAGGGGCAGTGCGGCGCCGCGAAGCTACACGAGCCTTCTAGCGCCGCACTGTCCCTTGCGGCGCTGCGCTCAGTCACTTGCTCTTACGGCCGCTGCACGCCGCTGCTCTTTCAGTGGGAATCAACCCTAAATGCAGGATTCATCATGATTTTCTTCACCGTTAACTCAATTCATAATCAAATTCTGATTCGTACATGATTACGAAAAGTCAGATGTGCGGGTTGGGTTTGAACTCAGACCAGACATGAACAGCCAAGCTATCACACCGTCATAATACGCCTTAATAAAATACGTATAAAATATGGATAGGCCATAAAATATTATAGCCCCTTAATAGCCTTTTATTGAATGCTTGTGATAATATCAATATTATTTATATTGGTTTATCGAAGGACGCAGAGAAAAAGAAAGAGAATAATTATAACCTTGTAACTTGTAATCTTCTATGGTTGTCGCGGGTTCGATTCTCGTACGGATGAAAAATTTGTATGATCCGTCTAGAGATTTTCAGGGTCTTGATGTTTCCGCATGTGAATTTGTAAGAATACAGTAATCACTCGAGTTAAAAATTATCCTATCTTATCCTATCCTACTAATATTATAAATGTGAAAGTTTGTGAGGATGGATGGATAGATGGATGGATATTTGTTACTCAATCAAGCTAGAACGGTTGAACGGATCTGGATGAAATTTGGCACAGAGATAGACTATAGTCTGGAATAGCGCATAGGCTACTTTTTATCCCGAAAAAATGTACGGGTTCGTAAACCACGCGGCCGAAGCTGCGGGCGGAAGCTAGTATTGTATAATTATTCTCTTGAGTGGAAAAATACATACACTATTTTTGTTATAAAATAATTTGGTTTTTTCTTACATAGCATCACGCCTGTATCCCCAAAAGGTTGGCAGAGGTTGGTATTGTGCACAAACTTTTATTAACCTGTTATTAAGACCCATTTATTAAACAAGGGGCGAGCCTAATGCCATCGACCGGGCACAGTTCCAAACTCCGTGGTGCTACTGAGGATTACTATACAAAAAACCCAATAACACTTTATCCGATTCGAGAATCGAACCCAGGAACTCACGCTCAGTAGACAACTAGACCAATGTAGCAGTCAAATGGTTCATTATTTCTGTTGTATTATTTAGTTTAAAGTTATTTAAAAGTTAAAAGTGATTTAAAGTAGCGGTGATCGTTATGCGACGTAAAGGTTATTGAAACTCGCTAACGTCACAATAGCGCTATCCACAGATAAACTTAATCGCGTTGTACTCAAACACAACGCAGTTAACGTTCTGAAATTTTCGTTACACCCGTAGTTGAGTGCCATCAATCCCTCTATTGGTCGTGGTCGCTACTAAAATAGCGCGTTTTAATAACCGCTACTGATATCGGATAGACAGTACCGTTTCGTTATCGAGCTGCTATAACCCTTCGCTATTACATGTATAAAGTCGTCCAGGGTGCGTTTTTTTACTCCAATAAACAAAACAATTTGACGGCACGGTTGGCGCAGTGGTTGAGAGTTCGACTGCTGCACTAAGTGTCGCCGGTTCGATTCCCGCACGGAATAAATATTTGTATGGTCTACAGTTAGTTGTTTCGGGTCTGGGTCTTTGTGTATGTGAATAGGTATATGTGTTTGTAAACGCACCCACGATAGAGGAATTATTCCGAGTGTGGGGCAACGAAAAAAAATGAACGAATGAATTTTATATGCAAACTTTTTACATATTCACTAGAGAAATCATATCTTAAGCATTGCGCCCTTATTCCCCTCTTCGACAAGATCCCTATGTGTTATTTCGCGCCGAATCGAAGAAAGAAGATCACCTAAAAATAACAGAGTTCGTCAACATTTTAGCAATTCACATTTTGTGTAATTCGAGGCCGTGGCGACGGAAAAGTCCCGAGAATTTGAAAACAGTAAACCTGATATCTTTTAAGAGGTCACTGGGGCGTGAAATCGGGTCTTTGAAATCTTATGATAATTTGTCAGCAATCACAGGAGACTTGTCAAAGTTTATACGGGCCATAGGTATATTATTAGAGAGTAATACATATTTTTATACTGAACTAGCGACCCGCCCCGGTTTTGCACGGGTAGCAGAGCATATACGCCTTCATTTTTTTCTGTCGTTACATCCTGTTACGTCGAGCATTTACTCGGCGCACGCCGGTAAAGCTCCCAGTCGGCATGATTTTTTCCGACATCATTAATTATCAACGTCATATTTCAACCAATTTACACAAAACCTTAATGAATTATACACCTAAACCTTCCTTATGAATCATTCTGTCTATTGGTGAAAACCGCATAAAAATCCGTTCAGTAGTATTTGAGTTTATCGCGAACAGACAGACAGACAGACGTGGCGGGGGACTTTGTTTTATAACATGTAGTGATAACTTGGCAGGTATAGAAAATTAATTAGCTAAGTTAATTTGAATGACTCATTGGGCTAGGGGTTGTAAGTTCGGCTGATGAACCTGAAGTCCTGAGTGTGATGCTTGGGTCGGGTATTGTTGTTTGGTTTTACTATCAGAAAATTCTTAGTATGGAAATGTCCCCGGTAGATGGTATTGCGCCCTTAATGGGATTGAATGTGTGTGATGTGGGTGTAGAACAGTACACCTCTGCCTAGCTCTTGAAGGAATACAGGCGTGACGCTATGTTATGTTATAATTTATGTGTTTCAATACGTATTAATATTCTACCTACCTACATGTAACTGTTTTAATTTTGAGGCTTCTCGCTTATTCCTCCTCTTGTTCCATGTCCAGCAGTGGGACAGTAATGGGCTTCATTATTGTTATTACAGCTTCTTCTCCACAAAAAGTCACGGAGAATATTTACTGGCCTCATTTCGTTCGATCTTCTTATGGGAGCGGTTTCCCGGGAAACTTTTGGAAAGAAAGTTTTTTATTTTATTTCTGGAATTCCACGGTAATGATTTTAACTTTTAAGAAGTTGGGAATTGTTGGAATCCAATTAAGTTTTTTTCCAGTATAGCGGTATAAAAATCTGGTCTTGGTATCCAAGGTCTACGTTGTCATTTTATCCTCGCCCTACTCAAAAATTGGTCCTTTCTCATGTGTCTTACAAACATAGGCACATGTCACACTATGACTTAAAAAATCTCTTGGCTAAACAAATATTTGTTCTGTCCGGGAATCTTGACTGCGGAGACCGATGAAAACCAATCACTTACGAGGGGACGGTAGTGTCGGTACATGGGTACCAACCAAACCCCAAAGTTGTAGGTGCCAACTCGGCTTCATTTTCGAGAAATCAAATCCGGTCAAAGCACGCGAATTGGGAGCCCGTAACTTGCTGCATCTCCGGGGTGTCTCGTTAGCCACTGCGCTATAGCTATATAATACTAAAATAGCTGTTCACAACTTTGAAATTCAATAAAGTTAAAAAGGATTAAGGATAAAGAAAGGCACATATTCATTTTATAGTTTATAGCCTTTTCAAAACCAGACCCGAAGCAAAATATCTGTAGATCATCAAATAGTTGTTTAGTAAGGGGATCGACCCACAACACGAAGCGCAGAAAGCCAATCGCTTAGCCATTGCGCCAACCGTGCCGTATACATAACTGAAGCATTTGAAGTATATAAAGTAGAATCAAGCTTTCTCAGGTAATGGAGTAGTCAGAGTCATGGTTCATGGCTCGTTAACGATGCACTGGCTTAACATTTCTCAATTTAGTATTCAAATAAAAAAGCGAGCTTAATTTCTGACGCTTTTAAAAAGTCTGCCAGCGAATTCACAAGTTTTATGAAACTGTAGCGCCTCGCAACATGGCAAAAAGTAAAGCGCTCTCTATCGGTGTGAAGGTACAACAGAAAATCCTGAATCGCACTATGAGAGTTTACAACGATTCTAGCACATATAATACGAATGTGCGACATCAACCTTTGGATTTCGGCCCACCAATCTAAGCACTTTGCCTGGTCGGAGGATCTTCTCTTTTCAATGAAGGGACACCGTACTTTGTTCCTTAATAGATATATAATTTTATGGCTAAAATTACATGGGACTCAAGAATGTAATGTGTAGGTAAAAGTAATAATAGGTGTTATGTGTAGGCATAATAAGGTGCTACTTCTCTGCTTAACCCTTCGGGAAATACAGGCGTGATGCTATGTTGTTGAAAAGCCGTAACCAGTGAGCCCAGGTCCCATACATTGTTCCTGATTGTCCTTTACAAAACAAACTTAAAAACTTTGTACAATAATGAGCTACTTTCGTCGCCAACTGTACCCATATGCATGTAAAGCTTTGTCAATAAGTAAGATCGTGTATAGAGGTGTGAATATTAATCGGCGATTAAAAGTCCATTGTTTAACCGATAGTTTTAGCGAGAAGAGACTCGTTAGATGGCTGAATTCTAGATCAAGTGATTATAAGACTTGACACACTTTTAGTTCGATGGGACTTTAAGACTTTGGAAACTGTGGAGCTGTTTGATGTCGAAAAGTTTTATGGAAATGTTTATAGCTAAATTCTACTAACAATAAGAGTTTGAAATTGCCAACAATCAGAATCAACCGTTTATCGTCCTTTCCAAGGCACGGCAGGTTCTCGTAGTTCACACATTACGATTACCTATCCAAGGACTGATCGCAGCATGCATTTCTTAACCTCGTAGCTTGACTCATATGCATGATAGCTATTTAGCTTTACAGGCTATCTAAGACTATTTATAATTTAGCTTAAAGTTTTCAAACAAAATGCGTTTTTACTCCACTAATGATTTTGCTGATTTTTTTTATATGTTATAGACACAAATAAACCTGTCACGTTTTGTTTTGAGAAATAATTAACCCTCAAAATGCGTTTTTTTAACTAAAAATCTTCCTTATACTTAACCTATGATAAATTATTAAATTAATAAAAATTTTGAAAAAAAAAAGAAAATAACCTGACCACCTTGTTTATAATCTGACAAAACGATAGAGACCAAAATGAAATTAATTCGTTAAGATTTCGATGTAAGAAACGTTAACGCCCAAACACGTATTTCAAGACAATTTCTTCGGAGGCCGGCCGGAGAGGAGCTAAACGATACTCTTAAAGAATTAAACTGACTAAAAAAAATTACTCATACCGCAATTTACCTGATAAAGGTATTGTAGGCCAGCACTTTGGGACACTTGAAATGGGGATTAATACTTAGATATAGAAATCCACGCGGGCAATGTCACGGGCAAAAGCTATTGGATTCATATTTCACAAATACCAATACTCGAATTCATTGACGCTGAAAGATAAAAATATTCGAACGACCAAACAAAAAAGAGCCGTGGATTTAAATAAATCTCTTATTTATATGAAGGGGTGAAAGGTCAAAATAAAATGGACAGACAAACGTCAAACTTGTATGTGGTATTTGATGATAAAATTAATAAATCGTTTTTTTTCCTAAAGCGAGGTTTTGACAAAGCTGCGTTTCGTAACTGCTTCATTGGTTTAATGGTAGCAAGCATGAGTGCTGAGCGTGAGTTTTGGGTTTGATTCTAGGGTCGGGTAGTGTGACTGAGTTTTGTTAAAAAAAGGGCCATTATAATATAAACGAAATGTCATTATAAGCAAAGTCATTATATCCGAATGTTTTTCATAGAAGTTTGTGTGAAAACCAAACTTCGCATGACGTTACGTCATAATCATCAAGTCATAATAAACGGATTATACAATATATTTGATTGATCGATTGGTTAACGTAAGCCACAAATATATGTATGATAATAATGTGCGCGCGTTTACGAAAGGACTTCGCTTAAATGCGCGCGCACGATTTCTTCATACATTTATGGCTTATCGTGACGACAATAGAGATGTTTTAAATTGACATTAACCTTTCAATAGTCACGTGATTCGAAAATATTAATCCCATAAATTTTTCTAGCTTCATAGAGCCTGCTTTCTCGTTACTCTACTAGTTAATATGTTAATTTCTTTTTATAATTTTAAATATCACTCAGATAGTAGACCAAAAAGGTAAAAAAAAGACTTAAATTAATATAATATTTAAATAATTATCATAATTCATAAACAAATAATAATTATAACTGAATAATTTAAAAAGCTCGACAGACCAAAACAATACTTAAACAAATATACATACAAATGTTGTTATTCTTCATCCAAAAACACGAAAGCAACTCTGTTAGTTTGTTACCTCATCATGAATAAACCACTGAACCGATCGTTATAAAATTTTACGTAGAGGGAGCCTGGGTCTTGGCTTATGTTTACTATATAGCAAAACACTAATCCTAGTAATCCTAATCTTAACTAATATTATAAATGTGAAAGTTTGTGAGGATGGATGGATGGATGGATCTTTGTTACTCTTTCACGCCAGAACGGCTGAACAGATCTGAATGAAATTTGGCACAGATATAGTTTATCGTCTGAAATAGCATATAGGCTTTACTTTTTATCCCGGGAAAATGTACGGGTTCGTAAACCACGCGGGCGAAGCTACGGGCGGAAGCTAGTAGATAATAAATACAAAAACAGTACTCGCGAGCAATAATTAGTCATTTATAAATTCAACATCATCTATGCCATTAACATATTCAAATTAAGAAACAAAACAAAAAAGCGTAGGTACTTATAAAGAAAAAATAATGTCATTTTTACCCCAAAAACCTTGGTGTCCTTAACCCTTGGACAAAGGGGTAATTTATTTGCTCTTTATTCCAATATTTTCACGAAATTTATCTACCCGTACCGGCCAATAATTTTGCGAGGAACTTTATGGCCGTTGGGCCTGGCCGTGGTTGGTTATTGTGACGTAATTGACAAATATATTTTTCTTTTATTAAACTTGGAATAAAAAGGCCCCTCATTCCGCCTTGTGGGTGTCGTAAAACGCAATTAGGCTGAGTTTTCGACCACTGGGAGTCTTATACGAGCTTATTGCCATCTACCGGGTACAGTTCCAGACTCCGTGCTGCTACTGAGAATTTCTAAAATCCAATAACACTTTACTGGACTAGGAAATTGAATCCAGGACCTCACGCTCAGCTGTCGCGCTTGCGAATACTGGACCAATGTGATAGTTTTAATTATTTTATAATGCGATGTAAACAACTCTTCACATGAATTCAATTTAAAAAATCACATTAATTCGTTTTGCTGAAATGGCTCAGATAGCGCCGTGGGTAAATGAATGGCTTTCTGCGTTACGGGTTGCGGTTTAAATCATCGCACGGTACTAAAATTACGACCATGAGTTTGCTCGCAAAATCACACGTGAAAAACAAAGGTTAAAGAGGAACACCAAAAAAAAAACTGCATGAATCAATTTCATTTCATTCCATATTTAAAAGACTAAATTGATACGTCAACTTAGGTGTACCTATCAAATACTTTTTTTTCTACTTCATTCCATGACTAACTAAAACTGTGATAGGGAAAAAGTCTAGAAAAATCTCGTTCGAACATTTTCCAATAATCTCTCCTATCATCCCATTTTTCATACTTCTTGGCTTGACGTGAACCAAATGAACTTCCCCGACTATAATAAAGTTTAATTTAAATTTTAAGATATGTAGAGATGTAGATTAGAGAGGTATTTTGGGGTAAACTACTAAAAAGTGGAATATTTCGCCGGTTTTTCATTTTAAATTTTGCTAGCTATTAATAATTTTATCAATATGATGTAATGAGAGCGAATTTTTACATGATATTTATGGAATGACTTTACACTATTCAAATTATAATGTGTATTGTCTAAGTACCGTTTTTATTTTGACTGTGAAGATTTTTAAGTCTGGTTAGACTTAAAAATCTTTCGATTTTTTTGCTAACCTACTTTTCCCACTTTCTCACAGTTGGGCAAAGGACTCCCGAAAATCTTTTTTTTTTTCTTTTTTTTTTAAAGATTTGCTGTACACTAGGGTTAATCGTGTCTCGTGGGTACAGTTTACACACATGCATGTCACATGCACACATTGCACACACAACCAGACCCGAAACAACTATCTGTATATCATACAAATATTTGTTCCGTGCGGGAATTGATCCCGCGACACCGAGCGCAGAAAGCTAATCACTTAGCCACTGCACCGACTGTGTCATCAATCTTACCAACAGGGTTTGACAAAATATTGTATTATCTTTGTTCTGATATCTGATTCGACGACATCTAGTGGATATTCTTTGAAAATCAATTGCAGTACTATATAACTGGTTATTGAACTGCATTGTACTGTATTCACAGTTTGTAGTGGACCATCTTGCGTTGTCTTATCCTAGTTTACCGAATTATATAGATATACATATCGATGGTAATATATATATGTATATGTACAGTCAGCATCAAAAAGATGTATAAACTTAATGAAATTCAAAAGCGAAAAAGAAATAGTGATTGACATCTTGAATTCTTGAATTCTTGAATCTTGATTGAAATTTTTTTGTCGTTCATATTTTATGATTTTAACCGATAGCTTTCCAAGATTAAGCGTTTGAATTTCGCTATGTGTATACATATTTTTGATGCTGTATATAGGAACTGCCTCGTTAGTTTAGTAGTAGCATGTGTCTCGAGTGCGATTCTCAGGTCGGTTAAAGAGTTATAAGTTTTTTTTTAATTCCTCGTTACTGCATCGATTCTCATGAAATATTCCTTAGCCATCTACCAGGCACAACTCCAAACTCCATAGTTCTATTGAGGATTTCAGAAAATCCCAATACCAGTCTGTTTGACCTGGGAATTGAACCCAAGCTGCCAACAGCAGCCCATGCGACCATTACACCAACGGGACAGCTTAAAGCAAAGAAGAGTGATTAAAAACGATGACACCTATTTTCACCGAGGGATGGAAAATAAACACGCACTGAGATAATTGGGTAATTGCAATCAATTTTACTGTGATGAGGGTGATGAAAATTCAATTTATTATTTCCGGAAAGTATACGCATTTTTTTTACCCATTTTTGCTCTGACCTCTTTTTTCATTAGTCCCAATAGAAAATGGCAATTTTTTTATTTATTACAAAGGTAACATTGTCACATCTGTGTTCCACGAGTTCTTTTTCTCCATATCGTGTGTACCCTTTGGAACCGTGCGCCTAGAGTCTTGATTTTTTTAAAGTGCCTGAAAACGGCTACTTGAAATAAAAACTTTGACTTTGACCTACAATTTACCATCATAAATTAGACCGGCAATTACATATTTTTATGTACAATACAATTTGTTCAGTACGGAAACCAAACCCGTAACACGTGCCGCAGGAAGCCAATCGCCTAACCACTGCGCCAAACATGGAAATTTGAAGTCACCGGGGATAAACAATCGATTTTCTATTGTGTCTATTTCGCGTCGGATGACGGGTAAAAGCAAAAGATTAGAGAGAGTGCTTTATTAGTCCAGTGGCCGCAAGCATGATTCCTGAACTTAAATTCGTAGGTTCGATATTCAGGCTTTATTTTACTAAAAAATTCCCTGTATCCCGGAGTTCAGAATTTACATGGGACTTGATAACGCTTTCGGCGAAATTTGCGTGTATAATAATACACCTCAACCCAATCCTTCGAGGAAAACGGGTGTGATGTTATAATATTACGTGATGAGGATTAAATTCTCTCAACAGATTACAGTCTTTTCCAAGAAACGACATCACAAATCTCCCTGTCTTAATACGAAGAAATAATTTCTATGAAAAGGGGAACAATTTATAAATTGGATATGCTCACAATGTAATAATTCAGTAAGGAGGTACCTATTATTTTACATACACTTCAATATTATTAAATTTAATTAAAAAATAAAATATATATCATTGAGAGCAGGGTCCGAGCTATCGGCGATTAAAGACTCGTGTCGAGAAGTACCGGCTTCAGTATCAAGTCCTCGATCCATCCTCCCAACAAAGCC
Organism: Shargacucullia verbasci; assembly: GCA_947562105.1. Lineage (NCBI taxonomy): Eukaryota > Metazoa > Arthropoda > Insecta > Lepidoptera > Noctuidae > Shargacucullia > Shargacucullia verbasci. The sequence goes on from OX387306.1 coordinate 6,033,940, forward strand.
TCTGGAGATGCTGGTCAAGGCTATAAAGCTATTGGCCGAAACGACTATTGATCGTTATTTAGGGAAAACGCCTCCCTACCCTCTCACCTCTAAGTTCAAAGATTTCTGCACCCAATTGTTATTATAGGTGTCTACCTGGTCTCACCATCTCCTGTGCCAACCGCGACGCGATAATTAAGTTACGTAGGAAGTAATCAACGTTATGTCACAAAATGAATAAATATAGAAGGCAGGGCCCCCATCACGAGCGAAGCTGCACGCACACATAGCATACATACGCCTAAGTGGTCATGATGCCGTACGTCGTACGCCGCAGGTCGTGGTACGTGAGCGTCTATGTGTGCGTGCCTTCTGAGGCCCTAGTGTAAGTTTCTTTTGACAAACTGGATTTAACGCATCGAACGCGTTCGGCGCTACAATTGGTGGAAAGCACGAAAATGACCAATCGGAGCTCCGAACGCGTCCTCGGTATCTTTCGGTTTCTTCTATTGGGTCGACACGAGCTACAGAGAGGCACATGGTAGTCGCTCATGCCGTAGTAGAAAGATTAGCCAGTCAGCTATGGTCGTATCAAGGCTGACTGGCCAGGGTGCGCTAGATCTCATGATTCGTCACTCGTGGAAGCTCCTTTCTTGCACCCCTGTGTACCTACTGTTGTGAATTGTATAATTCGAGACTGTACGTGCATTGTTGTTTATCCTATTGAATAAATAAATAAATGAATAAAGTACAAAACGAGACCATTGGTGTTCACTCCGTGAAATTCGGTTGATGTCGACAACCGAAATATGCATTTTCATTTGGATACTTTGAAATGCAAATATATTATGAATAACTACTCCGTTTTCTGACTCATTTTAATGAAAACTTCGTTTTATAACTATACTTAAAAAAACATTGCCCCACTCTAAGATTTCTCCTGTAACGTGGGTACAGTTTACAAACACACATGTCACATGCAAACACAACCAGACCCGAAACAATTACATATATGTAGATCATACAAATATTTGTTCCGTGCGGGGATCGAGCCCGCGACACGTAGCGCGGAACGCTAATCGTTTAGCCACTGCGTCAAACGTGTCATCTCGTTGGTCTCGTGGTCGTCAGCGGAGTTGCTGAGCGTGACGTCCTGGGTTCAACACCTGTTGGAGAGTTTGGAATTGTAACCGAAAAATGGGAATACAGGCCTGTTATGTATGGTGATGTGTTTTCTTCCACAGTTCCCTATATTGAGCATCTTGTTGCCATGCCTGCCCATATACGACCACCTACGTCTCGGTCGACCTCGTCGGCGATTACCGACGACGGACACCTGTGTGGTGTTATGTAATGAAAATTAAACTCTTTCAAAAGACGAAGGCTATTCCACTATAATCATCAAATCTCCTCTCCTTAATACAAAGAAATCATGTTCGCTTCTATGAAAAGGAAAAATGTAATAACTGGACATTCCCACTCCGTAATTAAGTTACGTGCCAGCTTGTAGGAAATAATTTCATTTTGTGGACACATTATTATGAAAACGCCATGGGAGGGAAAGGGACAGATAAGTTTTCTTACTTAATTGTCTTTATTGTGACAGAGATAGATGGCGCTGGGTATTTAGTTCACCGAACCAATTAAAGGTACTCTATATACCTAAATGTGTAACTGCCTTATTGGTCTAGTGGTAGCAAGCACGACTCTTGCGCATGAGATTTTTTAAATTGTGTTATTGGGTTATTCTGCGCGGAAATTCTCAGTAGCAGCACGGAGTCTGGAAGTGTGCCCGATAGATGGCGCTTGCCCCATATTACATGAGGATTCAATAACGGCATCGGTGAAAGGTTGTAGAATAGTACACCTCTGCCTAACCCTTTCTGGGAATACAGGCCTGATGCGATGTTATATTCGATCAAAAATGCACTCAAACTATGTTGATGGTAAAGGCGACTAATCAGCATTAAGATTATGTTTTGCGCTGTTTTCATACATTTGTATATTGACAGTACCTAACTACGAACCCACACTTGGGGTACAGTGCTCCCCGCGATTCTCCAGACTAATCGGATTATGTTTGCCCAGACACAGGAGAACATTTATTAGCTTTAGACATAAAACTTGCATATTGTAATTTATGCAAATCTTTTCAAGTCAAACATAGGACGTTCGAACGGGTTTTGTGTTCTTCTCGTGAATATTATAATCGTCCTTATAGAGACGAAAAGGTGTTTCAAAATCACTTTATAATAGCTATATGTTATCTCACACAACTTGTACGGTCGGCAGTAAAAGTAGCATGGTACAAAGTTTCAAATTGCTTTTGTATGGATGATTAATTTTTGGAATTAATTTATCATGGAATAACGTAAGTTTGTTTTATATTGGCTAAGAAAAATAATGATCTCCTTTGATAGGTTGATTATTTACAAATTAACTAACCTCACAATAATACCCGACACGGAAAACAAACCTAGGACCTCACGCTTAGTAGCAATTCTCTTATATTAATATATGTACTTATGTATATAACATACTAGTTGTGTTTACGACTTCGTTTGCGTAGAAATAATTTTTATACAAACTTTGAACTCTAAATTCTCTGAATTAAGCTTTGAATTTGAAAATCCATTCTTAGCGAATATTTACACTGTTTATGAAACCTGGCAGTTAAATTTCAACCTTGTAGGCTATAATTATAGTCACAAATCTACCGAGATTCGGTGACTAGTCAGTGAGTGATATTTCGCTGAAAAATGTATGTTCGATTCAATTTGATAATGGTTACAAACCTGTTACAAAATTACAAAATTTGCGGCCCAAAAACAAGGAAACCATAGGTTGCAAAAGCAACGCGACAGCAGAAACAGCTTGGTAATACAAAGTTGTTTTTGCTGCCGCCCCACGTTCGCAATGTAGGTAAAATATGTTATTTAAGCGCAAAGTAATTTGTTATCGTTATTAAATTAAATTGAAACGAACTGTCGCGAATGGCACAGATGTAATTTTACAGTACATACTAGGCTTTTTTTTATAAACCACTTGAGACCCGCACCCAATTTACTAATGAAGAAAACGAGAAAATTAATACAAAAATACCATTCAAATTTCTGACTTCTACGATATTCCAAATAAAAAATCTTTCATACAAATCTTGTCCACACAATTACAAATACAACAAAAAAAAAACTGCCAAATCGGTCGAGCCGTTCTCAAGTATATGTTCCGTCATACATGTGGCAATTGATTTATATTTATTTATAGATAGATTCGTTAGCGAACATACTCGTCATAATATTTCAAGGTTCGACTCCTGAGTCATGTCCAAACAATTTTCATATATTTAGACACTACACTAATATTTATAAGATCCAGAGATAATACTCATTGACTTAAGAAAAATATACATTGGATTAACGAAATACTGTGTAGTCGTAAAGCTCAGTTTATTTAAAACTCAGTTTGAAGATTTAGTAAACGGAATCGTAAACGTTTTTCCTCTGTTTAGCTAGAGATTAATTGATCTTGCGTTAACCCACGCTTGTTGCGTTCATGATCTGGATGGGTCGCCGTTCTTGACATCTCTAGACTGTGATCATTGACTTTTTTTTTATTAAATTTTTCCCCTCTTTGATTTCTCCTGTATCGTAGGTACAGTTTACAAACATACACGTCACATGCACACACAACCAAACCCGAAACAACTATTAGTAGATCATACAAATATTTGTTCCGTGCGGGAACCGTACCCGCTACATGTAGCGTTGTAGTCGATCGCTCAACAAATCTATATCTTCCAGAACAAAATTTCCATTGCCCACTTTGTTATGAAATCGATTTTTCTTTATGTCTTCGCCGTCTAAAATGTCAAAGAAAATTGTTAGGTGTTGCCATTGAAGATTCTTGGAATAATCCAGAATTGCATGGTATGTCCCACATACATAAATTATGAAGTTAGGGGGTGAACAAAGGCACAGAAGGGTTAAAAAGCAATTCCAACTACAATTTGAATAATCAAAACTATAATTCTAACTATAATGTGTTTGTGTATGAGAATATTTGTGTTTGTAAATGCTCCCATGAAACAGGAATTGTTACCTATCCTAACCTAGTGTTGCTAACCGTCCTGTTTTTCCAGGACATGTCCTGCTTTTTGGAGTGTCCTGGGTTGTCCTGGATAGAAGTAGCGTCCCGGGTTTTTAAATTTTTCGTAAGGTCTTGTTTTATTATTCTCGCGCCACTACTGCCTTAAACCTTACGTTTCATTATCGGCGTTATTTTATAATTTAATCTTTAATTTCATTTCTTACACTATATAATTTAATTGAAGATAATTTCATAAAACATTGTAACTGCTATTCATTGAGTTTCATTGACACTGTTTTCGTATACTTTTTTATACTGAGTCCTTTTTTTAAACCGAAATATCCTGGCAATTCCACTTTAAAATCCGGGTTTTTAAAATTTGGGGATGACAACCCTGTCCTAACCTCCTCACTAATATTATAAATGCGAAAGTATGTTTGTTTGTTTGTTACCTTTTCACGTCTAAACTACAGAACTGGCCATCATGAAATTTTGCATATACGTTGTCAGGAGTACGGAAAAGGCACAGAGAGGCCTTTCATCCAGAAAAAACGTACTGTTCCTTAGGGAAAGAACAATAACTTTCGACTGCTTCTCAATGTCACAATTGCTTTAGGACGCTAGATGGCGCTACGTGTCTTTCGAATCAACTATACTCGGTTTGTTTAGGTACTTAACTAAAGGTAAACAATCTTGATGTGTCTTTTTAATATTTTTTGTTTAAAAAGTCAGTTTAAAAATAAAACGCGACTAATAACCAATGTAAAACAACAATAACGATTACCAAATCAATTGAACCACTAGTTTAGGCAGTAGTTTATTTGTTTAATATGTGTTTGTGTAAAAAGTCACATCAAGATTGTTTACCTTTATTTAACCTCTCGGCTCGAACGGATCTTGACACATGACATACCCGCTGATTCGACGAGCTGTCGCGAATTACGTCACGAATTCTAAGAACTACTGAATTTTGTCCGCAATTTTTATTCCACGTTACCTAATCGATTTAAAGACCAATGTCTATAGTAAATTTATTCATTTTAGTGTTAGTATTGGTAAAACTGCATCATTACGCTGCGATATGCCTATAAAATGTTAATTTGTACACCTATTACAATATCACGGGTCTTAGGTTAGCTCAAAAAAATTACCTAAGCAAGCTACTTATGTGCTGAATCACTATAATTTGGGATAATTGCACAAACTATCTTTTTATTTAACGATTCATTTATACCATTATTCATACATAAACACATAAAAAACAAGATTGAAATTAACTGAAATTTGAACAAAAAACGAAGTCTCAAATAGTGCTGCCAATTCAGCTAAAATCGTTATAACAATACAATCTTGCATTCATCCTAATCGATTCACTTACAGCTTGGCAGAAAAGAGGTTATACTCTTTTTTTAATTCTATAAATTCTAGTGCATTTTTTTCGCAACTAAATTTCGGTGTTTCTGTCTAATTATTTGAATATTTTTATTATAATATTTATATTTATCCTCTTCAATCTTTCCTCCACTTATAATTAATTGTAAAACAATATTTCCCAAGAAAGAATTATATTTTATTAAATATACAGAGAGCAGCAAAAGTTTATATATTTGTTCAATGAAAGGAAAATGCTTGAACAGAGGGTTTTTCCAAAACAGTCAGAATTAAAAGATGGATACTAGCTAAGCTAAACCTGCTTATGGTTGGCAATCAAATCAAAGACGACGGCCACTACTTTTTTTGTGTAGTTTGTCAATTTCTTTTGTATTAAGATGGCGGCCATGTTACGGATTTTTTTCGTTCGTATCCATAAAAAATCGATGAAAATGCACTTCCGCCATCTTGTATCATCAGTTTCTGTGTCAGAACCCCTGGAAACCAAAAAACTATACCCGTGAAAAATTTCATTAAATTGAATAATATATCATTAATTTAATAAAAATGCCGCCATCTTGGGTTAATACCGGCTTAAATCACGGAATAAAAACGATATACAACTCAGACAGCTCAACAAGCCCTTGTCCTAGCTCAGCCGTGAAGCGAGCAACACGTCTCATCGGCGCGGCCGTCGTTGTTATAGCCTCGTTAGTGCTCTATGCACATTCAGGACGAGCATTTTTGGCGAACATATGTCATAACCGTTTCCTATAGCAGCGGCACAGCACCGGCGCTAGCCGCACCGTGTTGCCCAGACAGGACAAGGCCTTATTATAAATTAAATATCTACTTGTACCAAAACTAACCGAGTTAAATTTAATAGTTATAAATTGAAAAATGCGGAAGAAAAATGCTCATTCAGGGACATAATTTTCTCGTGCCGAAAAACATGTACAGTCAGCATGAAAAATATGTATACACGTAGCGAAATTCAAACGCTTATTCTTGGACAACTAATGTTAAAATCATAAAATTTCAATGGTTGTGTATTTTTATGTATTCACAAATACTGTGTGCTCTTACACTTTATGAAATTCAATAACGATTTGTAATTGAATTTCATAAAGTGTATACATCTTATTGATGCTGACTGTACCTTCTGGAATATTACTTTTATATTTTATTATATAATATTTTTAACATTCATTATATATTTTTTGTATCGATTTCTAGAATTACTCATTTTGATTAATCGATTACGATTCAAATTCGAAAATAAATCGGTTAAAATAATCGTTTCGAACATCTCTTCAAATCTCTTGCAGACAAAATCTAATATGGCGGCAAATCCTTATAAATCGAATTGAGTAGTGATAACAAAGAATTTTTAATATTTACCTTTGAAGTGATATTGACTTTGATATATGGACATTTACGTGAACTTTATAGATTTTATAACTAGTTTGTGATATATTATTATCTAAGTTAACAGTAAAATGTGTAATACTAGTGAAAATAAAAAATAACAAACGCACGACTCGCGGGAAATTTTTACTTCAGTCATCAAAAACTTTGTTATCACTACTTTATTTATCAAATTTATGGATGATACGAACAACCTAATGAATAAGACGTTATTATCACGCCCAGTTTGTGGAGTTTGGTGATTCAAAATCCACCTTTTTGATGTTTTTTAGCACCGTAGCCGTGGCACTCACAATGGCCGTCATCGCATTTGCGCACTCATATATTTTATAGGTAAACTATGTAATTTGGGCATAAAATGGTTAAGATTTGCTAACTTAGACACATGAACTGTTTATTAAAGTCTTTTGTTTCACACGCAATATTATGATTCGATCATTTAGTATACAATAATTTAGCAAAAATATTTATCGTGACGATTGACATAAGTTGAAGTGACGGTCCGGCCCATTTTAGGGCTTATACTGAGCCAGCGGTGACATGAGTGTCAGGCCCATTTTAGCCACCATTACGGATTATAAGGTTAAGTACCTAAACAAACCGAGTATAGCTAATTTACTGTCTACGCATACTGTTTGTTTAGTAACCTGAATTAAATACCTAAGTTAATCGAATTAACGTTAATGCTTCCCATATCGACCAACATCCTGAATTGATTGTCAAAAGCTAAATTAACGTGAGCGATTCCGCGGGCAAAAGCTAGTTCTTCGTAAAACAAAAAATAATATTCAAGGAAAATAATTTTTACAATGTTTTCTTGTCGAAAACATCAAAACAAGTCACGCCAAAATCATAAAATCTTGAGCTTGTTTGATCTACAATGTAATAGCCAATCCAGTATTATCACATTGTAAAACGTAGCTTTTGTGTGTTAAGTGTGTAAACATACGGGAGCGATAATCGTGCGGGTGCGCCGATCAAATAGCTGTTTAGATACTAGTGCCTACCCACACAATATTTTTTTAGGATTATTTTTATTGTTCTAACTTCGCTAATAATAAATTTTCGACCCAGTCGAGCCTAATGGTCGCAAGCGCGGTTGCTGAGCGTGAGTTCCTGGGTTCGATCACCGGGTCGGGCTAAAACTCAGTAGAGGACCGGTATTTGGAATAAATTGTGTCCAGTGAAAGACGATAGGCAGCTCGTAATTTTCATATATTACATGGGACTTATTATCAGCACCAGTCTCTCCCGAACCTTTCGGGGAATACAGGAATGATGCTTAATTATACTGTATCAAACACAAGACCTCATGTTCAGCAACCACCCTTACGACCGTCAAACCAATGAGGCATTTTATATGTTAATCGACTATCACTAAAATATTGATTCCAGCTTACTTATGTCAACGCCGGCTATCGCTGAAAATCAGCGCTGTGGCACCCTCTCACAGCAATATGCTGAGTGACGGCCGTTTTTGCGCGGATGTGGCGCATATTTTCCTCATTTGTTCTTCTTATTTTTTTGTGTGTATTTATTGTATGCGTCACATCATGGCGGAAATAAACAGATTTTCTTTCTCTTTACTTTTTATATCCTTCTCACAGCTCAATACCAGGCTTTTTTTTTATTTGTCTCTCGCAGTTAGCTCAGGGAACTTTTACTGCTTAACCGAGCAAATGGCGAGACCAGAAGGGCTTCCAGCCGAGCAAATTAAAAATTGAGCAACACTGCTAAGGGTGTCCCATAATGGGACTCGAACTTCGGCTTAGGGCGTTGCTGGGGGACAGACAAGAGAGGATTGGATTTGATTGTGATTATTAAGGGACATTTGATTTATATCAATTCCAGGCAGTCTTCAACCGGCCCCGTCTTTACCAACATTAACCGTATATTTCCAAAGAACAACCAACTTTTGACGGTTCAAACGTAAACCATGAAAAGTTATATTCCACTAAAATTCAGTCAATACAGTTAAAACGCAATAAACCGTTGCAAGTGAACTCAAACGTCTTTTGTAATGGCAGCCAACAATATTAACTTTTTGTGTATGGAGTTATACATTTTGAGAAAAGTAATTTAATATTTAATTTAACGACACGGTTGGCGCAGTGGCTAAGCGATTAGCTTTCTGCGCTACGTGTCGCGGGTTCGATCCCCGCACGGAACAAATATTTGGATGATCTACAGATATTTTTTTCGGGTCTGGGTGTTTGTGTATGTGAATATATGTGTTAGTAAACGCACCCACGATACAGGAATTATTCCTAGGGTGGGGCAACGTTTAAAAAAAACAAAAAAAAAAACATACTGTCTCGCTTTTATTCTCTGAAGGGTTAGGCAGAGATGTACACTTGCAATAGATCCTTCTGATTGACTGTTGAAACCTTTTATTAATGACTTACTTATATATTGAAAGGTGCTCGATAGTAAAAATATTGGGATTATGTGTGATATGTGTTTTTATATAATAAAAAGTACTGGTAAGTTTTTTTTGTTTCTCGACTCCAACGCCACCTTCTGGGTCCAACTGTAGTTAAGAACCATCTAAATGAGCTTATAAGTACAAAAAGAAATCATCAGAATCGATAAAGCCATTTAGGAGAAAAAGAATAACAAACACACGTACACCGGAATTTTATAAAAGATGAGAGAAGAGAGAAGACTCCTCTATATCCTTAACACTTGCTATACAAAACGAACGCCTAAGTGTCCAAGTACACCACCACATCACTTTAGTTTAGTAACCTACATAAAACATAAGAAACTGTACATGAATTCGTACGTTGCAGCTTCAAAAGCCTTCCGCTTAGCGTTTATATGTAGCGCAGTGCGGAAGCGCTGCAGCGCTGGTTTTCACCCGGGAAGGTATTCAGTATCTACCTAGGGTTGACAAAATTTTAAAGAAGTAATTAAGATTGCCTTATCTTCTGTTGAGAATCGAGACATGGAAATCGCTCATGTTGCAGTGGAAAGATTAGAGTAAGCCAGTCAGTAGTGGATAGGCGATCAGTTTACTGCGCTTCGTGTCGCGAGTTCGATTCTCGCACAGAATAAATATTTGTATGATCTTCATATTGTTGCTTGAGGTCTGGTTGTGAATGTATGTGACATGTTTGTAAACTGTATCCACGATTCAAGAGATATCCTTGTGACAAAAAGATTTTTAAAAGTCATGTTGGTATCGAAGGTAGGTGCCCAAACGATCTTGAAATATTTTTCCTTGCAGCCCTGTTGATTGCCTCTTTGTGTTTTGAATTTGCTCCGTAGGTAGCCATAGGTTCATCATACTATATAAATATGTAATATGTTTGTCTAGAAACTTTCTGCCTCGCACAACAAAACTGTGGTAGGAACTGTCGCCTGCGGTTTTTCCGGACTAATACGACCTTCAAACCTTCAAGAAAAGAGCGTACTCCTTTTTAAAAGGCCGGCTACGCACTTGTGACTCCTCCGGTGTTGCGGGTGTCCATGGGCGACGTTAATCGCTTACCATCAGGCGATGCATCTGTTCGTTTGCCGCCTATGCAATATAAAAAAAATAGATATAATAATCAAACAATATTAAATTTCTAACACTCACCGTATGAGCGAAATATCAATATACAACACTACTTTGCCAAACTCTTCCAGGAATACTATTTCAGAGGACAAGGATGAAGTATTTTACTTTAAATTACCAAAACAATAAAGCCCTTAAAGGCTTATTTTGCATTGAGCCTTAACTCGACCAACACACAGCATTCAGAGACTCCCCGCAAACGGGATAACTACCTACCCCGTGATATAAGCTGGTACGGTAACATACGATAGCATGTGGGGACACCCCGTGAATTAAATGAATGAAAATAGTTTCCCGAATGCGGGCCTTATAGCATGTGTTTTAAAAATCTCCTGCACCTCAAATGCGTTATATTAAGCAATGAAAATGAGCCTTTAGATCCTTCATAACCCGACGAAGAAACTAGAAATAAAAAGCACTAAAAATCAAAAACAACTTAACCCCAGCTTATTCTCAAGCGTTCTCACGTATTTGTTATTCAGTGTATTTATTGCCTATAAAATCTAAAGCTACAAGGACTACACTAGACAAATGTAAGCTATAAAGAGCGCGAATGGTGATTTGTCGTGATCCCACCAATTCACAGTTCATATAGACGTTCTATTAAACGATATGTCTCGTAGACTGTTTTATTGACCTTTCTGAATGAGCTATTGCCTCTTGTATTTTTGTCGACAAAGATTGTGGTATTGACCGGCTTTTACTTTATGTGCTGAATTAATAAAAAAACATATTGTTGACCAATACCAATCGATTAGCGAGGTTAAGCAGCGCATGCTGAAAAACTATATCTTATTCTGAGCCAAGTTTACTCTGTTAAAATAAATTTATAAAAAAATTAATATATAATATAATTTATAAATTTATAATTTGTAGGAAACATACGACAAAGACTTGAAATAAAGCCAAAAAAATAATTTTTGTTGATCAGATCGCTACCAAACTTCGCAGGATCACCTGCTGAGCTAATCTAAAGTTTGCCTAAAATTTAATTAAAATCGCTCCAGCCGTTTTGGAGTCCATCGAGAACATACATACACACATTTATCTATACATATAAATAAAATTGGAGTGTCTGTTTGTAATATTGAAATAACCGTTTTTTACTACATGCATATGAATAAATATACGGTACATACACCAAAATAACATTTTTTACAATTTTTGTCTGTCTGTCTGTCTGTCTGTTTGTATAGGCTAATCTCCGAAATGGCTGGACAGATTTTGACGGGAGTTTTATTGGCACGTAGCTGATGTAATAAAGAGTAACTTAGGCTACTTTTATTTTAGAAAAAATCTTTTATTTTAGAAAAAAAAATAGGGTTAAATACATTTGGTCTTACTAAAAAATACATTGTTAAGTTCCGACATCCACGCGAACGAAGTCGCGGGCACAGCTAATTTTTATATATAAAGATAGATAGATAGATTTTACTCAAGATTATTCCTGAAAAGATATATGAGGACAATGTAGGACAGTCTAAACGAAAATTAGTCAGAAATATTTTTAAAAGATTGCGATGGCAACTAACAGCTGACCAGTCCCAACAGTGGGCATCCGTACACGAGTATCACACGTGTATCAGGATCGTTCAACTCAACAATATTGTTATAGGATTCTTTGTACTAAACCCACACGTGTGCTACTTCAATATAAGTTTGTACGACCAAATTATATCGTAGAGAAAATTACAAAGCCCTGGATGCGGGTAGTCAGTATAAAGTTTGTGTCAGAACAAAGTCCGGCCGGTAGATGTGAACCGTTGTAGAGTTTAATATAACATAATCCTACTATATATTTATATATAATACTAGCTGTGCCCGCGACTTTGTTCGCGTGGATGTCGGAACTTAACAATGTATTTTTTAGTGAGACCAAATGCACTTAACCCTGTTATTTTCTAAAATAAAAGAATTTTTCTAAAATAAAAGCTACCTGCCAATAAAAGTCCCGTCAAAATCGGTCCAGCCATTTCAGAGATTAGCCTATACAAACAGACAGACAAATAGACAGACAGACAAAAATTCTAAAAAATGTTATTTTGGTGTATGTACCGTATATATATTCATATGCATGTAGTAAAAAACGGTTATTTCAATATTACAAACAGACACTCCAATTTTATTTATATGTATAGATTATAAATGTGAAAGTTTGCGAGGATGGATGGATGGATGGATAGATATTTGTTACTCAATCACGCCAGAACGGCCGAACGGATGTGGATGTTTGGCACAGAGATAGATTATAGTCTGGAATAGCACAAAGGCTACCTATATCCCGGAAAAAATTACGGGTTCGTAAACCACGCGGGTGAAGGCGCGGGTGGAAGCTAGTATAATATAATTATATCATCACGCCTGTATTCCCCAAAGGTTAGGCAGTGGCGTACGGTACACTGACGCAGTTTTGAAGTCTGTTGCCATCTAGCGGTCACTATTTAATTTATATTAATTTTGAGATTGTATGTAACCGTAATTTGAATATGTTACACACACCTAAAGTATCGATTTAGTCGATGTAGAGGTGCCTTAGTCGTCTTTTAATAAATAAAAATCTCGTGTTGTTAATGCTGCAAATTTACTAATACAAAAATCCAGTTGGAAAAAACTGTTGTATAGTATATATCATTTTACGTTTGGCGTAGTGAACGAGGACCGACTGTTGCACTACGTGTCGCAGGTTCGATTCCCATACGGAACATATATTTTTGTGCTCTTTAGATCCTATGTTCATTTAAATATTTGTGTTTATAAATCCACCCACGATACAGGAATTATTACTAGTGTAGTGAAAACTTAGAAAAAGAAAATTCCTCTGCCTACACCTATAGAGAAAATAGAGGTGATGGAAAAAAAACGAAGGTACTAAAATCCCAAGAATTTCCACGTAAAATGTACACAATACGTTCCAACCCGTCCAGGAAAATCGTTGTCTCAGCGACATATTATTTCCCCAATTCTCGGAATACCGGTTCCATTCTGCAAGACTTAGCGTAGTTTATAGATATTTGTGGGATATAAAATTGCATTTTATGTGGTCGCTTGTGGTCTGGAATGGGTTTTAATCACCTAGATTTAGAGTTGCGTTTAGCTTGAATTAGAAATGAAATTACGTAAATGTTGCTTTCATGATTTATGGAAAGGTGAGAGTATGAGAAGTTTAATATTGAAGGTTTGATTTGCGGTTACTCGTGAGGTTTCTTGAGGTCCTGTGTTTGATCCCCAGTGTAGGTGCATAGCATAGAAATTTTCTCATTAACATTAATTGTGGAAATGCGTAAGATATCTATTTTTTTGGCTTAGAGAGAAACTTTCATGCTACGCTTATAGGTTCAGCAAAATTATTGTTATTAGGGAAATTTTTACTCCAGCTTTAAGTTGGAAGAGTGTCCGTTTAATGGACATATGATAAGTAAGAATTTATGACCACAGAATAAAACCTAACCTTAAGGTTTAGTCAAAGAAATTTGCAGTAGACAACTACATTTTTTATTTTTTAAATACACGTCTCCCCGCACTAGAATTTCTCCTGTATCGTGGTGGTACAAACATACATGTCACATGCACACACAACCACACCCGAAACAACTATCTGTAGGCCATACAAATATTTATTCGGTGCGAGGATCGAACCGGCGACACGTAGCGCAGAAAGCAAATCGTTTAAACATTGCACCAATCGTGTCGTTTTATATTTCTATTTAAAAAAAGGAGTGTGCTTCTTCTTCTTAGAGAGTCAAATGAGTTACTAAGAAGAAGATAAACCAAACTCACTGATATAAAGAGCTTTTCATGTAGTGATCACGCCTGAAATTGGCTCAAGGGACGAATCACTAAAACTATTTATAACGCATAAAATTCATTTCAAGCGTTGAATCGGTTCATTAATATAGATGTTCTATATAGATGTCCAACATTTGTAGCGAGAGAGGAATCGCTGATTTTAAATTATTATAATATTTCGTTTTTGTCTAATCGTCTAGACGTTTAGGTAAATGTCTGGACATTTACAGACACATTTCGTCTACATATACCAAAATGAACATAATAATTAAAACTTTATATAATTGAAGGTACAGTCAGCATCAATAAGATGTATACAGTTAATGAAATTCAAAAAGCAATTTTTAGCTTTGTACTTTTATTTATATATTTTTAGCTTGTATATATATTTTAATAAGTCTGCATTTCCGCCTGTAAATATTAATAATTTAGATTGAATAAAATAATTTTTTAGAGGAAATAGAGATTGAAGTCTTGACCAATTTTACACATAGCGTCTGCGGATACATAAAAATATATAGTCATTTAAATTGTATGATTTTAACCAATAGTTTTCCAAGAATAAGCGTTTGAATTTCGCTACGTGTTTATACACGTATTTATATATTTTAGATGCTGATTATACATATTGTTGACATTAAATACGCGCCCATCGCGAAAAATAAAATTGATTCCTAACATGATGAAGTTTTCAAAACGCTCGATGTTCGCCATACATTATCCAGTGATGGATGAGTGTCAATTTTGATGGCTGCCAAGTGGACCACTCTTCGGTAGAGTAATCTTCTCGAACCATTCCATGATTGATGAGTTGATAGACACCTTTGTCAAAATCAGGGCAAATCTCGAGCGATCACGTCGCAATCGAGATATATCGAAAACATAATGGCGGATTTAGCACAAAGTCTGGAACTGTGCCCGATAGATGACAATAGTGAGTGACCCCTATTACTTGGCCCTCAATAACGGCAGCGTAAAAATGTGGGTGTACATTAGTCAACCTCTGCCTAACTCTTTAGGGAATACAGGCGTGATGCTATGTTATGTCAATTTATCTGACGTCTTAAACTTTAAGTCAAACTGTGAAAAAGTCTTGAGTTTATTTATTTGAAATTCGTCCAAGAGATCTACTAAATTTGTTTTGTACGAGGGCAACACCGAAATGCTTTGAGACATATTTTTGAGACAGCGATTTACTTCTTAATTTTTTCTTAATTAATTCCAGCAAAGTGTGTCTGACTTTGAAACTAGATTTTTTTAATTAGAGACTGCTTTACGGCTTTATTCATTAAAAGTAAATTAAGCACTTGTCTATGTGGTCTTTCAGAAAAAGCTAAAATTTGTCTCGAGTTATTCGAAGCCAATTAAATTGTCTAATTGCTTAAACTCTCATCTCTCAGATTTCAAAAGATCTGTCATAAGAAATAGGGCCTGTCGACTTAAGTACGGAGACGAAAAAATATTTTCCAATCACCGAACTGAAATGGTATTATTTTATTTTATGAAGACCAGTTTTTCCTGTACAGAAGCCTACCACGAATATTTTGACGTCTTGTTAAGTAAACGAGTGAATTTTGAGTTGGAAATACTCTTTTCGCTCATATTTTTTCTTATTGAAGAGTTTCTTCATATTTTTGTATGATATGAATTGCACTTGTTGTATGAAATCAAAATAATATCATTTATATACAAATATACTTATAAAGGATTCAACTTTATTGGAACAATTCAATATTACTAAGGCACGGCGGGGTCTCAGTGTGAGAAATATAAAAAAGTCACCCATCCAAGAATCAACCTCATCAGGCACGGCTTAACCTCGCAGATCAACTGGTCTACGCGGCAGACTAGAAGCTCGCCTAGCTTTAGCTCAGCTATTGATGACACGATTGACGCGAGTAACGATTAGGTTTCTGCGCGACGTGTTACGCTTTCGATTCTCGCACGAAACAAATATTTGTATTATCTACAGGTGGTTGTTTTGGGTCTGGCTGTGTGTGCATGTGACATTTATGTTTTTAAACTGTACAAACTGTTAAACTGTACTGTGATACACGAGACGATACAGGAGAAATCCTAGTGTAGGGCAACGAAAGAGGTCCGTGGGTTGCAGAAAGAAGTCTTGGCTAGGAAATATAAGAGAATGGACAGGAGTTGCGAGTGCTGCTCAACTGTTTCACCTCGCGAGGAATAGAGAGCAGTTTGCAAAGCTGATTGCCGACCTCCGCTAGTCGGAGAGGCACCTTAAGAAGAAGGGCAACGAGTTGTAGAAAAAAAAACTAAGTATTTCTAAGAAGCGAATCCGCGACGTAGCACAGAGAGCTAATTAGTGACAATTGCGTCTACCATGCCATCGAATGTTCCTTGAAGTTGTGAGACGTTAGTGTGCAAAAGACTATCTCAGACACACAGACGAAGCTAGCCAGACTCAAAATGTGTCATTCTGTTATCTTACGGTCGAGTGCTGGCGTAAAATATAGAGGTTTGTGGTTATTACTAGTTACGAAAAAACATTTTTGTAGTTAAGTTGCAAGTTGGTTTCGAAGCAACGGTACAGGGGGGCAATTCTCGCGCGCTTCAACATAAATCTCTATTTGAGATATGAAAAGTCTTCTAGAAAAATCAGTAAAATGTTGACAGTACCCATTCATTACATACTTACATGTAGAATCTGAAAAGGTAAAGATATTTCTATTGTGATATACCAAGAAGTTTTTTCAATATAGTCTCGATTACGACATGATCACTGATATACCTTCGACATAAATCTCTATTAGAGATAGAGTCTCCCTTAATAGAAAGAGTCATGAAATTTTTTTAATTTCTAGCTTTTGAAATTATGTTTCTAAAATTATATTATGAAAATTCAGAAAAATATAGGCGACCGATATCTGCCATGTGTTTTCAATTTATGATCAGTGAAATGATTCGAAAATTGCAGCTCTCGAGCAGTTAGACATAAGTCTAATTTAGAGATATTCTAACCCTATAGATATAAAAAAGATCACTAAAATCAAGCGTATAAACCTCTAATGTGATACCTCGAGAATCTGGAAAAAGGTAGGCGAGCGATGCTTTTTTTTTGATAAATCTCGATTTTAGACATGATCTCTAATTATCACCACCCAGCGCTAACTGTCAAAATCAAAGTGATACTAACTCAAAACAATTAGGGGACGAAATCTTTGTGTTATTTCATTCTAAAGCATTTCTCTTTCATGTTCAAAGGCTTGGTACATTTTTTATGCAAATAAATATACTACCTATGTACTAGCAATGCTTCCTAAAGAAACAAAACACACCAGAGCCAGGAAAACTCATGTCAAAGACATATTGAACCGTATTACAAAGACGTTAAAACTTATTTTCCTTTACACTTAATTTTATATGAACGACTAGCTTCGGCTCGCGGCTTCGCCCGCGTGGTTTACGAACCCGTACATTTTCCCGGGATAAAAAGTAGCCTATGTGTTATTCCAGACTATAATCTATCTCTGTGCCAAATTTCATCCAGATCCATCCATCCGTCCATCCATCCATCCTCCTAAACTTTCGCATTTATAATATTAGTAAGATAGTACCCCCCCCCCACGTTGACGGCACGATTGGCGCAGTGGTTGAGAGATCGACTGCTGCGCTTCGTGTCGCGGGTTCGATTTCCGCACGGAACAAATATTTGTATGATCTACAGATAGTTGTTTCGGGTCTGGTTCTTCGTGTATGTGAATACACACCGTGCCTCGGAAAGCACGTAAAGCCGTTGGTCTGCGCCTGATCTCTTTCCGATCGTGTCGGATTGTCGTCCCATCGAACTATGAGAGTGAAGGAATAGAGAGAGCACCTGTGTTTGCGCACACACTTGAGCTCTATAATATCTCCTGCGTAGTTGGCTAATCTCCGGTGAGATTGGCCGCCGCGACCGAAATCGGTCAGGAGGACATTAAGATTGTAGGCTATCCTACTATCCTACTAATATTATAAATGCGAAAGTTTAAGAAGTAAATAAACAAACTTTGTTTTTAGATGACTCCTAAATTAAAACTGTTTAATAATATAATCATCATCATCATCAGCCAGAAGACGTCCACTGCTGAACGAAGGCCTCCTCCAAGGGAGGGATTTGCCATAATCCCCACGCTTGGCAGGCGGCTTGGGGATCGCAGTGGCTCACCGATTAGTGTGAGGACGCTGCTGCCCATCCTCCGGTGTCTGGCCGCAGTTTTAGGACGTACCCGGGTCACAATAAATAATATAATGCCGATATAAAAAGATAATTTGTTTGTTTTTGCAAAGTTTATGGGGAGAGGGCGGTGGGTATCTAATGTTTTCATATGGAATACCTTTTCTAAGAAAACGGTAAATTATAAAATAAGGTTTGCTTGTAAATAGGTTTGGGATATTGGGACGCGATGACGCGCGTTCCGTGTGTGCCGCACGACTGCTGAGTGTGAGGTTTTGGGGTCAATTCTCGGGTAGGACAAAGTGTTATTGGGGTTTTCTGTATGGAAAATCACAGTTTGGAACACGGAGTTTGGAACTGTGCCTGACAGATGGTAATAGGCTCGCCCCCTATTACATAGGACTCAATAACGACATTAGCGAAATGTGGGTATACAATAGTACACCTGTGCCTACCCGTTCAGGGAAAACAGGCGTGATGCTATGTTATGTATTTTTGTCAAACAACAATAACAATAGGTCGTAGGTCATTTCTGGCGGTGAATTGTATTATTTTTGCATAGTGTCAGCGCGTCTCAAAACCGCCTATAAGCTAAGTTACATACAAAAATATCAATCCACTTCAAAAAGATACCTACGTTTGAAGTTGATACAGTCTGCAATTTTTCCATATATTTTCACTAACAAATCGTACTCTGGTTGGAATATTCCAGAATACTTTATATGTTCTTAGGGATTTTGGGGATAGTACCGTAAGCAGTTGTTAGGCATGTACACTTGTACACGTGCTACAGTTTAGTCCTACGAAAACTGCTACGTAGCACCTCTCGTAGCGCTTTGTAGCCGCGTCCCTGAGTATCGTAGCACCGATATTATGAGACAATATAAATGTGTCACTACGTGATCGCGGAACTGAGTTGTTCGTTGATTCGTCTCGTAAGGAATTCGTCTCGAAAGACGAATCGATGAATTTCTATTTTTTTTTATGGATTTTGATTAGTCTCTGGCCAGTTAGTAGTTCAAAAATATATTATTTGATGAGATGAATTCGTCTCGTAATCTCAATTTCGAGAAATTTGAAAATATTCTCTTCTCTTACCTTGTATATGTGCCAAGATTGATGTTAAATAAATCTGTAACAAAAATAAATAGCATTAGTACATAATATATTAAATAGTAAATCAAAACTTTACTATGACTAGATGTCACATAAGCGACTCTAATCCCTAATGTAACCAAGTTAAGAACTAAAATAGCTATCATGGAAATTTACTTTACTATGATAGTAAATAATACGAAAACTCGTGATAGGGGTACAGTTCAGTTCTGTTGGCTTCTTCTATACAGAAGATCACACAAAACCTAATTTCCGAATCCATTGGCAACAACCAGAAGCAAAAACTACAATTAAACACAACAATCCGGTAATGGAGTCCATTGCAAGTTTCTAAAGCAATTTACTCTCGTGGATCTACATGGACTTTTTTACTCCACTGTCCTAACAAATTACCATAGACTTTAAAGGATAAAACGTCAGTCTCGGTAACTTGCAGCGCTGTTTCGCTTAATCGCGTTAGACGCTTGAACGCTCCTGCCAACATGGCAATGCTGGACGCTGCTTTATTTACTTGTTTGTGTCACAGTGTAGGATAAAAGCAGTTAGGTAACGTAGTCACTCAGATAATTTGATTAAGGATTGTGTACATAATACCTACAAAGTAGTTTTAGATTGATTTAAGTTCATTTGAGTTTCACACAGGCTAAAAATATTAATTGAGGGATTGAAGACATTTTTTTACATTTTCAATTCTTTTACATTGTTATGTCCTAGAATGAATAAGCTATTGAGACCAATATCTATAAAAGGATAACGCTATAGAATGTCTGTTATTAAACTGGTCTAAGTGACTGTTCATCATCAGATATCTACGAATCCAACAATTACTTTTAATGCCTTGTTCACCATTAATTAGTTTTAAAATTTATATTTGCTCTTACACATTTTACATCCATATCAAAATATATGTAATATATCCATCAGACTTTGATTTAGACCATTGTACTTAATATTATAAACAAAGAATCATAACATAATATCACGCCTGTATTCCCCAAAGGGTTAGGCAGAGGTGTACTTTATAACCCAGATTTCGCCGATGCCATCATTATGTCCAATGTGATCGGAGCCTATTGCCATCTACTGCGCAGAATTTCAATCTCTGGGCTTCTATTGAACATTTCGGAAAACCCCAATAACACGTGGCCCGATCTGGGAATCGAACCCAGTATCTCATGCTCAGCGGTCGCGCATGCGAGATCTAGACCAATGAGGCAATGAAACAGCAAATCAATTATAAACTATAATAACCAATAAAATTGTCACACTGCCAATTTTTACTCTACGGCCCGTCCTTTTAAAACAAGAGCTTATTATTAAAATGTCACTTTTATTTGATGTTTGACCTCCGTGCTACATTTACAACGCCCAGGGGCAATCGAAAAAAGTATTTTTTATCGTTCTATTCCATCGTTTCGATTCGGGAAATGTTGGTTTTAATTTCGGCCGCCGGTTTTTTAGGAGATAAAATTGCTATGGCGTTTTAATATACGGAATATAACTGTGAAGGTTATAGAGCAGCTGTCCTTTGACCTTCTGGGAGGTACTGATGTCTTCAGGTCAGAGTTCTGATATCAGAAGTCAGAATTTTGGGGTACAGTGTGCTCATAACTCTCATAGGTATTCGTAAGACACTGCTAGACGTGCTTTCCGAGACACCTAGTCTCGACGTGTGAAAAACTGTCACCAATCCAAGAATTGACTGCAGCTAGTGCAACTTAACCTTGCAGATCGACTGGCCTAGTAACCATGTGGCCCCGAGCTTCTCTACACATTTACCACATAGTTTCAACACAATCTATCTGAGCCCAACTTTAGTCTACCGGTTGAGACCCGGGCGTTAGTTTGTGACAAAACTTAGTTATTGCATAGTCTGAGGTTTAGTTAATTGGATATTGACTAAGTTTGGGATATGTTGTGTATGTGATCCAAGTGAAAGATATGGTTTAACTGTGATACGAAATGAATATGAGACTCATCGGCGAAATATGGGTGTACAGTCAGACTAAAAGAGATGTATACACGCAGCGAAATTAAAAAGTGAATTTTAAATCTATGTATGTTCCCTATGGACTCCAAAACGGCTGGAGCGATTATAATGAAATTTTTAGGTAATCTTCACATTAGTCCAGCGGGTGATCCTATGAAGTTTGGTAGCGATCGGAACAACATTTCTTTATCGGCTTTTTAGTAGTTTTGTGTGCTGTGTGCGAAGCCGGGGCGGGTCGCTAGTGAACTAAAATAAGGGGTATCTTTAGAAATTTTCACACAGTATATCTGCGGATATAATGTATAAGAATGATTGACAAAGATTTTGTTATTTAAATCTCTACTTTTTTGCAAAAATCACTATCTTGTTGTTTACATCTTTTTCAGGCTAACTGTACAATATTGGAACTTTTAACTCTGACTAACCTGATGTGATGCTATGATAGGGTGATCAACCTGGACTTCTGAATTTATATATTAAACACTTAAATAAATACTAATATTAGTAAATATCTTTCCAAAATTTAATATCATCATAAAAATAAATAAAGCAGTAAATAGGTGTCATTTACAATTTAAGTCTCATATACTTAAGTTTACTTGGAAATGCTTTTACTCTTTATGACTCTCTTTATAGACGAGTAAGATGCACCTATAAACGACGACTTTAAAGTCCACAAAGTCATACGAAGATGCGACTTTTAAAGACAGCACGTGCGCTTGTAGTTTGTTATTTGTAAGTGGTCCATTTTATGACGCGTTTGTACAATTAGCGAGCAAAGTAAATTAATATACAAGCTAGTGTAAGTATATTGTATATTTTACACGTCACCATGAAGCTTTACTTTTTTCTGACAGTCTAATAACATAGAATTTGTATGTCTGTTGGGTTTTTATTAAAATAAGTAAATGACAGAATTGACCCGGTGGCCGCATTGCAAGATAGGGTTGACAAACAGTGATTGTTTAATGAAGTATTTTTATTTTCATAACATCACACATGTAGTCCCCGAGGGGTTAGGCAGAGGTCTACTATTATTGTACACCCACATTTCGCCGATGCCGATATTGAGTCCCACGTAATAGCCTATTGTCATCTAGCGGGCACAATTACAGATTATGTGCTGCTACTGAGAATTTCTATACAGAAAAACCCAATAACACTTTGACCGACCCGGGAATCAAATACAAGACCTCACGCTCAGCAGTCGCGGTTGCGACCACTAGAACAATGAGGGAATCACATCGAGTCTATATTTCAAATAGATACTATATACTTATACACTCACATTTCCCCGATGCCGTTATTAAGTCCTATGTTTTTAGACAGGCAGAATATTTTAAAAGCTTACTTACCTAAAATACCTACTGCATGTTGGTATTGGTTCGCCATCTTGTCGATTAAATAATGATGTATGTGATTTGTCACCTCAAATATGTTACAATAAATATTTACTTGAGTTATGTAGGGTAGGCAGTGTCTTTTTGTCTTTATGAACCGCACGCCACTCATAATAAGGTATTATAAATCTCACATGATTTTTCTGTCTTTAGTAATGTCTGAACAAGCCCTAAGTGCCTAAAAAAATGTTCCAAGAAAAAAATATTTCTAAAACAAAATATAATAAAAATATTGCCAGCCCTAAAGCAACAGAAGTAAATTGGCTGTCCCTGGGGCAATAGATTGCTTTAATTTTACTTAGTCTGGTAAACATTTCGCCGTGACGGTGCGGGGGAGAGCAGAATTAGAGGCGTCGCTATGTCGTTGACGTTTGTTATAGGTACTTAGAAGATGTTTTTTTGAGATCCTGGAATAGTTAGATATTACAAAGTTGAGAAGGGTAGGGGGGGAGGGGAGGTAAGTACAACAGTCCTACTTTCTTCACCTGTCAAAAAAAACCACATGTATTGTAAGTATGGTTGTAAGCTAGTGAAATTACTGGAATATTCAATGGCGGATTATTCTTAAGGCAAACTAGGCACGTGCCTAGGGGCGCTAGGTTTCAAGGGGCGCGCGCGGCAATTTGAAAGAAAAAGATGTACGCCTTAATATTACTTATATATATATATATATATGACATTTTATTTAAATAATCATACATACTCTCTTTACTTAAAACTACGATAAGGACGGCACGGTTGGCGCAGTGGTTGAAAGATACTGCTGGTCTACGTGTCGCGGG
This sequence comes from Shargacucullia verbasci, assembly GCA_947562105.1. Classification (NCBI taxonomy): domain Eukaryota; kingdom Metazoa; phylum Arthropoda; class Insecta; order Lepidoptera; family Noctuidae; genus Shargacucullia; species Shargacucullia verbasci. The sequence continues at coordinate 6,057,623 of OX387306.1, forward strand.
TTCGATTCCCGCACGGTACAAATATTTGTATGATCTACAGATAGTTGTTTCGGGTCTGGGTCTTTGTTTGTGAGAATACACACCGTGCCTCGGAAAGCACCTAAAGCCGTTGATCCTGGACCTGATCTCTCTCCGGTCGTGTCGGATTGCCGTCCCATCGGACTATGAGAGTGAAGGAATAGAGAGTGCACCTGTGTTTGCGCGCACACTTGTGCACTGTAATATCTCCTGCGTAGTTGGCTAATCTCCGGTGAGATTGGCTGCCGTGACCGAATTTCGGTCAGGAGGACATTACTATTACGATAAAGACACAAAGAGGACAAGAAAGAGAAAAATAACTACATTAGATATTTTTTCTTCACTATCAGGTCTCCTTTAGGGAAGATTGGTCCGAATTAGCGCTTGATAGAGAGAAGTGGAAGGAGAGTAGGGAGGCCTTTGCCCTGCAGTGGGACATAACGGGCTATTATTAATAATAATAATAATAATAATCGGGTCGGGAAACAGTGTTAGTGTTTCTAGTCATAATAGACAGATTTTTGGATGAACTTAAAAATACGATTTATTTATTATTCTTATTATAAATCGCCTCATGGCGATTCTGTATGTAGTTCCTACTGATATTTACAGTATTTTGCATTAAATTCATATCAGATGGCTGCCAGATAGGCGCCGATGAGGTGCTAGCCAAGAGCGCCGTCGAGTTTTATTCTGCCACTGGGAATATTCAAAGATTGGCTTTTAATTTTCGTGTTTAAAAACTGACTGCCTGGTCTAGTAGTCGCAAGGGCGATTGCGAAGCGTGAGGTTCTGGGTTCAAATTCCGGGTCGGGCAAAATGTTATTGGGTTTTTCGGTATGGAAATTCTCAGTAGCAACACGGAGTCTGGAACTGTGTCTGGTAGATGGCAATAGGCTCGTCCCCTATTACGTGGGACTCGATAATGGTATTGGCAAAATGTGGGTGTACAATAGTACACCTCTGCCTAACCCTTCGGAGAATACAGGCGTGAAATAATACTAACAAAGTGCTCGTTAAGTTCACATCAGTCAAGTTATAACATCTACATTCAGACTGGCTAACTAACTTTGTCACTTCCAATCAAACATTCGTTCGGCAACCAAATGAATGAATGATGGCGGAGTTCATCGTTCACGCGGAACGTTCCATGCCGTTGGCCGCGGGAACAATTCAAGGCGCATAATGGAGCGTTCGATATTTGATTAGTGAACGATATTGAATGAAGAATGGATTTGTCGTTCAGATTTTAATGTAGCGTGAACGAATTTATAATTTGAAATATGGAAATGAATCGTTCATGAAAACGTTTATGTCCAATAAAAATGTGTCCATAAGTAACATAAGATAACACCATGACTATTTTCCCAAAAGGGTTAGGCAGAGGTGAACTATTATAAATCCACATTTCGCTGATACTGTTACTGAGTCCCGTCCAATAAGAGGCGAGCCTACTGCCATCTACCGAGCACAGTTCCAGACTCAGACGTGCTTCTACCTAATCATGTTTTGCCCGACTCGGGAATCGAACTCAGGACCTCACGCTTAGCAAGCACGCTTGCGACCACTAGACCAATGAGGCACTTGATCAGATCCTAAAAATACAGTATTTATTACTAACAAAAAAAAAAGTCGTGTCAAATTATACAGGGTGGAAAAAAAAAAAAAAAAAAAAAAAAAAAAAAAAAAGATTCTACTGATTATAATTGCCACTATCTCGCATGCTCTGCAATGTCCATACAAATCACACATTTTTATACATGGACACACCCTAACAAAGGTCACTTTGAAAAACGGAATTAGTAACACACATGGGTACCCAACAAAAGGGTTCACTGCATACCAATTATATTTTCGCCTCTCCCCGAAACGGCCAGCAAGGGTCAATGGTTAGTTACAAATCCAAGTGGTTTCTGTGTGACCCTCACGTATCGTTTCCTGGCTTTAGTTACCTTATCTTTGTACAATACGATACTGTGGCTAATCTTATCTTTGATCTCGTCTATCTTAATTTCCTTTGACAGAATATTGTATGAGTATGGTATTTTAGAAATTCATGAGTTTTATTTTATTTTTTTACTTCATTTGGTAAAGTATTTTTTGTCTCGAGTGTAATATATTTTATTTATTTTCTTTAGTACAGTAATACCCCGAATTTACGCGATAGGTGGGACTGAGCGATAGCCGCGTAAGTCAGGGTATAATTTCAACAAGCTCACACTCCGTTGTTCAGAAATAATTTACACAAAATAAATTATAGCTAAGCGTTGGTTCCGCGCGAAACGTCCAAACATGTACATTAACTGAACAATAATGAGGGGGAGTGAGTAATCGAGTTGTGTAGCTCTCAAAGTAACGACGAATCGATGAGATTCGAAAATCGCGTAAACCCAGACTCGCGTAACCCCAGACTCGCGTAAGTCGGGGTAGCGTAACTCGTGGTATTACTGTATATAATGTAATGAAATCTTCGTATTTCTTGTATATTTCTTTTAGTATCTACTTCTTTGTCACCACTTTTCAAGGCCCAGATATGAACTTGTGACCTCACGATAACCATTCTTATGCCTTATCTCTTGGACTGTTGTCACTTAAGTTAATAAAACGAATAAAGTTCTATTCTTAAGTGTTCCATTTTCGAAACGCTTCGTGAAACAAAAAGCTGTCCTCTGCATTCGAGGGTTAAATACGAGAGGTCAATGTAATTAACCCTTATCATTTCGTAATTAAAAGTGTCATTTTGTCACTTTACGCACTTTTGGTACCGTCTGTAAAATACAATAGACCCAATTACAAAAGGTTGGGGGTTGCTAAAATTTACTAAGTAATTCTTGTTTAAATCAATTATTTATTTATTTTATTATGTCTTTATAGGGTCTGACCTCTTTATGGAAAAGTTTTATCGGGTTGTTCTGTGGAAATTCTTAGTAGCAGCACGGAGTCTGGAACTGTGCCCCGTAGAAGGTAAAAGGCTCGGGACTCGACTTAACAACGACATTAGTACGCCTCTGCCTAGCCCTTCGGGGAATACAGGCGTGAGGCTATGTTGTCGTGTACTGTTAAACACTTATGTAACGCAAATATCATCAATCGTTGCGCTGTGTGTTAAATATAACTAATAGATATGGCTTCAGTTTTCGCATAAAAATTAAATCAGGCCGTGGTCGAAATATTATCCAATTAGAAAGATTATTAACAGGTTTGACCGCGCAGGCGCAAAGAGAAAGGTATATGATAAAACATATATTATTTTTATTTATATTTGTATACATTGCCATCAATAAATAGTTTAACCTTCTTTCTTTACAAAGTCACCAGAAATACAAACAATTATGTTTTTTTTAAACCGATTTTATTATTATTTTTCAGCCGTAATCGTCCCACAGCAGGGCAAAGGCCTCCCTACCCTCTTTCCACTCCTCTCGGTTAATAGCTTTCTGTAGCCAATCCTTCAAATAGGTGTCCAGCTCGTGCCGCCATCTCCTTCTGGGCCTGCCGCGACGTCGTCTAACGTTGTGTGGGCTCCACTCTGTGGAGAGCTTTGCCCACATCTCGTCCGACATGTGGCAGACATGGCCAGTCTAGTTCCAATTCAGGCTTGGAGCTTTCTGACCAACATCGGCGACCTGAGTTTTGGAGCGCAGTATACTATTTCTTATCCGGTCTGATAACCGGACTCCTAAGATACTACGCTCCATGGCTCGCTGGCAAACCCCGAGTACGGACTTCTGATGCTTTGTCATTATTATTATTATTTTATTTTATATATTTCTACTATGCCTATAAATTTAATAATTATGTAAATGACTAGAATGTATCCATAATTTCCTGATAAAACTTTATTCATATCAGTGACTCTCTAAAACTATATCTTTGTTTGATTTTACATTTGTATAGGTAAATCGGCACTGGAGACTCTTTAATTTTAAAACAACCAACACAAAAGTAAAGGTGTGAGCAGCCGACAAAAGTCATTTCGCCATACCCACCCATCCCTTGCCCAAACTCACCAACTAATGAGGAAACTAAACTAATACTCATACACATTAGCAGACCGTAATACCGTCTTGTGGTTAATTGTAACTTAGCTGAGAATCCCCGGAGGACAATAGGACTATGGAGGGAGGTCCTACGACCAGGCGAAGTGATATAGAAGGCCTGTTTGTGTGTATGCTAATATCGTTGCAAACTATCTCCCATTAATCATTTTTGTAAAGCAGAACAGAATTGGGGGTAGGATACGTCAACTATGTTCGTATGCAAGGAGCTATACAGGTTGATTCTTTTTAAATCACCATAAAAAATTTTTCTTTCAAATATTTCTTTTTTGAAAAATTGAAATAAAAGAACTGGATAGCTAAATTTTCACAGTAAAATATTTTCCCGAATAAATATGAATTTAGCAAATTTACTCATCAAACTTCATATACTACGCTTGTCGCATCAAACTTTAAATACTACGCTGTACACAGAAAAGGGCAGTGTGCGTCGCTTAGCCGTCTAGTGTGTACGGTATTTAATTTTATTAGATAGTACTAAGTGATACTAAAAGAAAACACGCCTATAAATTTCACACACAATTTATTTAATATTTAAACTAGCATCGCCCGCGGCTTCACCCGCGTATATTAGGAACCCGTATATTTCTTCGGGCTAAAAAGCTGCCTACAAGCATTTCAGCCAATTTACACAATACCTAAATGAATGATACATTTAAACATTCCTCATGAATTACTTCGTACATTTCTGAAAACCGTATCAAAATCCGTTCAGTAGTTTTTGAGTTCATCGCGTTCAGACAGACAGACGCGCCACGAACTTTGTTTTATAATATGTAGCGATTTGGATGGTGATTAAAAATCTTGCCGTAGAAATAAGTGAAGTTACTATCACAGGGAAAATAGGACTGTACTGGGGCGGCTCACACGAGTTCGTAACAGAGAACTACACTACACTACTTCCTACTTGTATGTATCCTATCCTATCCTACTTACTACTAATATTATAAATGTGAAAGTTTGTAAGGATGGATGGATGGATGGATCTTTGCTACTCTTTCACGCCGGAACGGCTGAACGGATCTGGATGAAATTTGGCACAAAAGATAGATTATAGTCTGCAACAGCACATAGGCTACTTTTATCCCGGGAAAATACACGGATTCGTAATCCACGCGGTCGAAGCCGCGGGCGGAGGCTAGTATTAAATAATTCTGTGTGTACCTAACCGAAAACAATGTGTCGCTGAATTCAGAGCACCATTTATATCGCGAGTAACAATTAAAGGGCTCATTATTAACTAATATTATAACTTAATGTTAACCCCGAAGTCTAGCGTGTAGTATGTAAATACACAACGTTATTAGTTAAGTTTCTGTAGTTGTTTATGTGACAAAGATAATCTCAATCCAACTACTTATATACAACATGCGCGGACGCACACACTGAAACATTATATTAGAATATTCATTTATAATCATAATACACACACTGATATTTTACTTTTACGCGCTAATGTAATGTTTATTTCAGAAATTAGTTATGCTCATCGTGTGAGAAGTTTCGTAGCTAAATAGTTTATTTAGTAAGGACGTAGTAAGCAGCGCTTGCCGCGGTCAGTCCTTGGAAGGATGACCGTTCTTTACACATCGGTACCGACCCGTGCTTCGGAAAGCAGAGGTGTAATACTGTGGCGACCCACTTTTCACCGATGCCGTTATTGAGTCCCATGTAAGAAAAATATATATTTATTTATAAATTACTAAGTAATTTAATTTGTAGAACGCATAATGATAGATGGGTTATGGCCGTCACGGGGTGGGCGCCCGAGGACGGGCGACGCCGCGCAGTCCTAGAAAGCGCTGGCGTGATGACTTAAATACCTTCACTACTAACTGGCCAGATACGGCAATACAGCGAGAGGTGTAGAAGGATATAGGGGAGACTTTTGCCTAGCAGTGGGACAATTGGGAAAAAAATACTAAGCCCTTAAGACTTCATAATTCTGAGAACATGTCGACATGGGGATATTTAATAAGGTGTCGACTGGCTAAAATGAAGACTTCAGCTTACCGCGCTAACCATGACGTCACAAAACCAACATCATTAGGCATCACAACAACAAAAATATATCGCCCAAATCTTTACCCAATTCCTAATTCCTACCCAAATTATAATCGGATACAGCCGTCAATTTCAACATAATTATCTCGGACCCATATCCAATAAGAGCCTTTCAATAAGAGGGTAGTTATAGAAAACCCGGTTTTCTGCGTATACAATAATAGGTTTATTTTGGTTCATCAGTTGGGGTTCCATTTTTATTACAAGCTTTAATTTAACTCATTCCCCGGGATGGTCGGACTGGCTAAGCAATTAGATTTTTACGATAGATCTGGCGAGTTCGATTCTCATACGCAACAAATTTTATAGTAAAAAGATATATACACGTAGCGAAATTCAAAAGCGAGTTTTAGAGGAAATCGTGATTGAAATCTTGACCAATTTCATACATAGTATCCGTGGATACATAAAGATACAGGGCCACTTAAATTTTATGATTTTAACCAATATTATTTCCAAAAAAAAAGCGTTTGAATTTCGCTACGTGTATACATCTTTTTGATGCTGATTGTACCATATCATATTCCTGGTTGGCCACGTAAATTACGCAAAGAATTCTGCTCGAAAAATGACATATCTATCTCAATGACATATCTATCATTAATTTCGTAACATAAAATAATACATTACGTGATATGACAATTGCACTTGCGTCTATTCTATGAATGCTGTGTGTACCTGTTAAGGGCATACAGATATGTTATTTTTATATATTGTTTCCTATTGTAATTTATATAATAATGTATTGTTGTTGGTATGTCGACGGTACGGTTGGTGCAGTGGCTAAGTGATTCGCTTTCTGCGCTTGATGTCACGGAGTCGATTTCTGCACGGAACAAATATTTGTATGATCTAGATAATTTTTGTCCAGATAGTTATTTCGGGTTTGATTGTGTATGCATGTGAAATGTGTATGTAAAAATTTACCCACGACACAGGAGAAATATTAGTGAGGTGCAAGATTAAAAAAAAAATTACCAATAATAAATAAATATATAAATGACGTCCTATAAAAAGTTGCCCAATTGACATTGAATAGCTGTAAAAAGAAGTGCAATCGAGAGCTTCCAAGTTCTTTGGTCAAGTATGGTTTTGAAACTTAGCTGCTTTCCTATTATATACAAGATAAAGAGGTACTTACCTATAATTTACAATATATCATAGCAAATGCATCCGTTACAGCCAGGCAACTGATCGCTTCTCTTCCATGCAGGGGATATGCTACTGAAATTTTCCAACAAAAAAACCTAATAACACTACTTAAACCGGGAATAGTACACTAGGACCTCACGCTCAACAGTTGAGCTTGTAACCAAACCAATGAGACAATTCTGTCTAATATTCAAGAGTTTCTATAGAACATGCCCATCACATATAAAACCAAACAGTACAAAGTACAATCTCTAATAAAAATAAAATGCCAGGAATCACAACCAATAAAACACAGGCGAGGAAATTACATTGAGATTAAATCGACACTTAAGAGACTGTTCTACTTAAGAACCGCTCGAGGCCACGGCCTGCAGCTTAAGGCCACACAAATAAATGTATCTGAAAGCATCCTACGCGTGTTTCGCTGAATAACCTCTACACAACACATGTACTTATTTGGAACAGATATTTTTTGTTGAATGTAGTTTTTTTTTTTTTTTAAACTTTGCCCTCACTAGGATTTCTCCTGTATCGTGGGTACAGTTTACAAACATACATGTCACATGCACACACAACCAGACCCGAAACAACTATCTGTAGATCATACAAATATTTGTTCCGTGCGGGGTTCGAACCCGCGACACGTAGCGCAGAAAGCTAATCGCTTAGCGACTGCGCCAAAAAAGAAAAGTTACGCAGAGGTGTACAGTCAGCATCAAAAAGATGTATGCACCTAGCGAAATTCAAAACCGGGTTTAGAGAAAATAATGATTGAAATCTCGACTAATTTCACACATTAATTTTATAAATTTTATGATTTTAATCAATAACTTTTCAAGAATAAGCGTTTGAATTTCGCTATGTGCATACATGTTTTTGATGCTGACTGTACATAGACCCATATGTATATGCATATACCTATTCTGCTGATGCCGTTATCTTGACCATGTAATATTACAAAAGAAAGAGTTTTTTTAATTAGCTACATGTACTTAATAATATAATAAATGTTCTCATAGTAAACCAATATTTTGAAAAGAGTATTCATGGAGTTTCTTGCCGGTCTCTTCTCCATAGGATGAACCCAATTTGGAACCGTGCACCTAGATTCTTCTTTTAAAAGTGCCCGCAAAGGCTCATTTGAAATAAAAAACTTTGACTTTGACTTTAGGGGGAATATATGGCGACCGTATTCCCATCTACCGAGCACAGTTCCAAACTCCGGTATGCTCTTGAGAATATCAGAAAATCTTAATAAGACTTGGCCCAACCTTGGTTTCCAACTCCTAAACTCATGCTCAGTCTGCGCTTGAGGCCAACTAGACAAGCCATACTCAAAGTGAGCTCCACAAAGCCTTAGGGCTCCACAAAGTCTCCGCGAAATTCATGGTTAACTTCCATAATTCAAGCCTGACATCAAACAATTGATGAAAAGTGGAAAAGCAATTTCATACCTCCTATTAGATGCAAATGTTAATGTCAAATAATAGGATTATTAATAAACAGTACACATAAAACCAGTTTTTGATTATTTTAGGGTTCCGTCAAGTATTTTGTTATCAAAAAGGGTTCCGTAGCGAAAAAAAGTTTGAGAACGGCTGAACTAGACTAATGAGTGTAAAATATAAATCGATAACCAAATTAAAGTTAGAAGAAAACAATTTCATTTGCAATCTTAATTAGCATTTGTAATTGAGGAGTCCCAGACTCCGGCTATGTTTGCCGAGTGATTTTAACTTAAATTGAATTCCAGTTTAAATAATTATTCGACCACCAAGAACACTCCTAAAGTTCAAATCGCTTTAGCCGATAATTTGCGTGTTTTGAATGACGTTATCTTAAACTGGTTCAAAATTAGCACGTAGGGGCATTCTAAATTGGTCTTAAAGGTACGTGGTTTTCTAAAGAATATATACATATATATTTAAATAGAATTCAAGTCTCTGTTTGTAAAGTCAAAATAACAGCTTTTTACTAAATGCATATGAAAGTATAAACGGTGTTTATAAATAAAAAACTAATTTAAAAATGTTGTGTGTCTGTCTGTTTGTTCCGGCTAATCTCCGAAACCGCTGGACCGATTTTGGACTTTAACGGGCAGATAGAAAGAGAGAAACACCCAATAACACTGCTTGATCCGAGAATTGAACCAAGGACCTCAGGCTCAGCAGCCGAGATTGCCACCAATAGACCAACGAGCCTTTATAGAGGCCTATGTCCAGCAGTAACAGGTTGACATCCCGTTTATAATGATTGATTGAACTAATTAGGCATTTGACACACATATTTTGTATTTAAGCGGAAAACAGGCATTTCCAACTAATTATAGTTGCTAATTAAGTTAAAATGGATGCCCCAGTTATTTGTTTGATATTATGTGAAGCGAAAAGTTTGAATTTAGTTTCAGTTTGACAACAGAAGTTAAATTATTAAGATATCTTTTGTGTGCCTATTATTTACCGATGTTCTAGTTTAACAAATGAATTCTAAAAACTACAACGCAGAACAGTCGATCTGCGAGATTAATTTGTGGTTGCTGCGGTTACTCCTTGGATGGTTTGGTTTTTCACAAATTGAGATCCTTTCGGTTGGTCCCAAGTGTCACACATATATGTACTTCAACGACAATCAGCGTCAACCGGTCTAATCTTAAAGTATTAGTGTCTCTCAGTAAGTGTATGGCGGAGGTCAGATAGCAGTCGTTTCGTATAAAATACCGATGTCCAGCCGCATCTAGTTGGACTGGGAGCCTACCTTAACGTTTTTTGGAAAAGGCTAAGCAGACGATAACTTATGAGAAGAATACCTACTTCATCAAAAAAAAAATACTCGATTTGCTCAAACATTGTTGAAGTCGTGACTGACATTTTCAGCAATTCCTTGGTATTCCTAAATCTGTGGTGGCCGAAACTCACTAGATTAGAAATCGTTTCGAAATCGAGATATAATTACCAAAAAATATCCTGGTTAACGATCTTTTTCTGAATTACCGTAAATCACTACATATTATAAAACAAAGTTCCCCGCCGCGTCTGTCTGTCTGACTGTTCGCGATAAATTCAAAAAACACTGAACGTATTTTCATGCGGTTTTCAGCAATACACAGAGTGATTCATAAGGAAGGTATAGGTGTATAATTCGTTAAGGTTTTGAGTAAATTGGCTGAAATATGACGATGATAATTAAAGATGTCGGAAAAAATAATGCCGACTGGGAGCTTTACTGGTATGCGCCGACTAATGCTCGACGTAACAGGTTGATACAACACTACGGCAGAAAAAAAATTAAAGCATATATGCTCTGCTACACGTGCGGAGCCGGGGCGGGTTGCTAGTTTTAATTATAAAATTAACATGGATATTTTAAACACTGAACAAGCAAATAGTGTTCGGACGCAGTCGAAATTAGAACGATGGGTGAGACTATTTCTAAATTAGACTAAACTCGTAGAGCGCGGAGGCTTCGACTTTTCCGGCCACTGCTGATACACCTCATAAATATTCCACATATAAGACAGGTGTAACTAACGTACAAATATTAGTTTAGGTACTTACCATTGTAACCCAATTAGGTGTGTTTGTCGTCCCTCTAACTATCAAATTATAGAGGTGTACAGGCCATGGCCTAGAGAACCGCGAATGAGACTCGTGTACAATTGTACACGAGTCGTGAAACTCTGTGCGCACATGGATTGGGGTCAGACAATTTTGATTGGATTTTTCTGAATGGAAATTCTCCGTGGCATCCCGTAGTTTGAAATTGTGCCACATAAACCCTAACAATATAAAGAAAAAAATATATTTATTTTACTATACAGGGTGGTCTTTACTAGCCAATCAAATTACTTTAAAATGAATAAAATAGTTGTCAAAATAAAAAAATCGGTATTCCTATCATCATTGTCTTGGGAAATAACTGATAATTTCTAAGCCTCATATTTTATTTAGTAGGTAAATCTAAAGTGCTTCGTTCCATCTAGGTGAATTACTTAGGGGAATTGCTTAAAGAACTCGTAAAAATTTTAAAGTAAAAAATAAAATCTGTGGCTATACGCTTGAATGTATTTGATAATTTTTGGTGAACGAACTACTAACGCGATTCTCAGATACTTAAAAAAGAGTTAAAGCTAAATGACAGCAAAAAATGTATCTTAGCGCATCCTTGTGCTACTTCAATGTGTTGGTGGTAACACCACTTGAATAATAGGCTCCCCTATTTCATGGAAGTCAATTATCACATAACTTAATGTGTGTGAACTATTACACCTCTGCCTAATAAGAAAACCTGTAATAAAAAAACGTTGCCCCACACTAGGAATAATTCCTGTATCGTGGGTACGTTTACAAACACAAATATTCACATGGACATACACCCAGACCCGAAACAACAATTTGTATATCATACAAATATTTGTTCCGTGCGGGACTCGAACCCGCTACACGTAGCGCAGCAGTCGATCGCTCAACCACTGCGCCAACCGTGTCGTCAAAGATTCTAGAACACACACACAACTCTGCCTAACCCTTCAGGTAATAGAGTATATTTCATGGAATTCCATAACGGCATTACTCAAAGTTTTTGACGAATTACACCTCCATCAAGGCTTTAAATATCCAGCCATGATGCTATCACCGAACACAGCCAGGATTCAAAAGTATCGAGAAAACTTTTCAGACATTTTACAAATCCAGTTTCCGTTACTGCAGATCCCAAAAAGTTTGTTCTCGTATACCTTACGGTAACCTAATTACGTTGTCTATCACGTGTTGTCTTTCCCATTGAATTACAAACCCATGGACTGAATACGAGGCCTGAATTCGAATACGCAATGAAGACATTCAATTTAATTTGTTCAAATGTAGGTCAATTCGAGGCTTTTTATTTACATTTAATTATTTACATTTAAAGTATTTGGGGTACATTATTTTATTTATTGGTCTAACAGTAAATTAAATAATTTTAATTAGTAAGTACAGGTTAATTAGATAAAGCTTTTGTTTTAGTCGCATTGGTTTCTATGACTGCCTTATTGGTCTAGTGGTCGCATGAAAGAAAACGTAAGCGGCGCGTAGAGTACTTGTATATGTCTGTTTCTATTTAATCTCCGCTTCTATCCGAAATACATATTATCGGATTCAGTTACGGTCTCGGATATTTTTATTACCTATATCCGATAGTTATTTTTACGGTTACGTAGCTTCATCACATCTCTAAATAAAATGATACTTGAAATTTTATCATATACAGGGAGGCCGATAAAAATGAGCGAGACACAGAGAGAAAGTACTTTAAATAGGAGATCGTAAATTTACTGAAGGTAAACATTATCTTATTTTGTTAAGTAAGAAAAAAGGCATACACATTGTACTAACAGAATAAAATAACAGTAAAGCATCATGTTTGAATCCCGAAGGGGACCCAAATTTCGCCTGTGTTGTTATTAAATCCCATGTAATAAGGGGTGGGCCTATTGCCATAAACTGAGTACAGTTCTAAACTCCGTGCTGCTACTGCAAATTTATATACAAAAAAAAAAACAATAAATAACAAAATAGCTCATATAATTAAACAAAATATTTTAGACGGATTTGGACCTTATCGCATGACATTAGCCGTTTGATGGCGGAACCAGATAAGCTTATTAAAAAAAAAAAACAACCTTATCTCCAATATTCACGAAACTCTTCCCTTTCGTTCTATTTTTCAACCCTGTATAATTGTATATCAGTCAGGCAAAGAAAACTTAATTACGAATATCTTTCCTCTCTTTATTACCAAACGAGCTGTCAAAATGACATGAGATATTCAATATCTTCATCAACACCACTTCCAGGCCATGGCCTCTGCAAATTGGGCCTTCATTTCAATACCAGATCACGTAGAATTGTCGTTACTCTAAAGAAAATGATGCATCGGAAAAGGACTCCTCGGAACTCCACTGCGATACTCCTGTGCCATATTATAGGTTATAAGTTATTTGAAGAACAGATGTTGAACAAACTGGGTCAATTTGTTCGTTTCGAAATTAGAACGCTTTTATTATTTACTTGTTTTGTCTGTGATTTCGTACACATCGATTTGTAATGCTATTAAAATCCTATAAGCGATATCGCAATGATAAAAAAAAAGTATAATATATTGTAATAATAAGTCCTGTATTCTGAGTGCGTTTACAAACACAAATATTCATATAAGTACTATAGGGATCGGGAATAAAACTGCTGTTAAAATATTAAACTCTGTATTGAATGCAACGAGCTCCGAAATACAATTAATTCAAATAACATGTCCCATCATTTTATTGTGTCACACATTGAGGACGTCAATGTATGATTTTCAAATATTTGTTCTTTTGTTGTTCACCAGCATCCATACCAAAGATTGTATCTCTTATTACATAAAACCTCTACAGTACACAAACACCCAGATACCCAGACCGCAGCCTAATTACGTAAAAAAGCAACAGCAACGCGACAGCCACGCGACAGCAATCTCACTGTCAGCCAATACATTATATGTCACAAAAATGACGTTTGACAAAAGATATTCCGCGATCTACGCCTGTCGCTTTACGGTAATTAGGCTGCCGGAACAACTATCTGTAGGTCTTACAAATATTTGTTTCGTGCGGGAATCAAACCTGCGATCGAGCAGTCGATTGTTCAACCACAGCATCGATCTTTCACTATAGTGAAAGACAGATCACGAAACCAGAAATTTTGGGATATTTACTTATGTGCAGATCAGAATTTGATTATTACTTGTGTTAACGGTGAATGAAAAGATCGTGGGGAAACCTGCACACTTGAGAGCTCCATAAAGTTCGTGATTGTGTGTGTAGTCCGTCAACCCTCACCAGACTAGCGTGTCGGACTAAGGTTTTAACCCTTCAAATTACAAACACGTATTTTCGTGAAAATGGGGCTTAGAGGCTGAATTATTAATATTCTAAGCTCTGAAAATACTGGACCTTTAGCATTAAATTGCTGTACCATACACATACTGTCGTTTTAATAATAAACCAACTTCTATAAAAAAACTTCTAATCTGCGACACTCATCACTAAACAAAGTATTTACTATCTGTTCTCACAAAGAAAGCATATTATAGGATCAAAGACTATGTTGACGATAGAGACGTGTGGCGTTAAATATTTTCTGCACATGTGGCTTCCCTGGTTATCCATTGTGTCTACTAATTCTATTTTACATTAGATTCGCTTCACATGTCTGGACATTCTTGATGTTTCAATATTTTGTATTCTTTTTTGTATTTTTTTATTTCTGTTTTATCCGTTTTGATCTGTTTATGCCGTTTTTAGTTTATATTCGAAACATTTGTTTAACTCATGTTGTATTGCCTCATTATGTAAGTAGCGTTCTATTAAGTTTGTATTTTCTCTTATATAATTATAATTATTTAAGATTTTATTTGTAAATTAACTATTTGTTTTTGAAAAGAGTATCCATGGAGTTTCTTGTCGGTCTCTTCTCCACAGGTCCTACCCCCTTTGGAGCCGTGCGCCTAGAGTCTCGACTTTTTTAAAGTGCCTGAAAAGGCCTATTTGAAATAAAAAACTTTGATTTTGACTATACGCAGTGTCGCAGTTTACAAGATTTTCTATAGAAGTTGGTTTATTATTATGCAGAAAATATATATGGCTTTTATTATGCAGACAAAAAAATAAGTTTTCCCCTTCTTTTATCTTTTGCGTAAACAACATACAAAAGTTTTTAACCCTTAAAGGCGTTCCCCAAGTTTTTGTATAACATTATAACTTGAGTAATAAGGATGAGGAAGTATTTTGACTCGTTGTTCGTTAAACTGAGTGAATTATAAGGGTTTAACTCAAATTAATTCCATTTGCTCGTAAGTGTCAAAATCTTTTTGCACGAGTATAATCAAAAAGTATTAAGCAGATAAATACTGTACCGCTATCACGAGTTCTCTTACTATTTACTATCAAAGTAAAGTAAATTTTCATGATAGCGATGCCTTTGCCTTACCTTATGGCTGCCTTTAAAATCTATTTCATTTGCTCAATACTATGTACACCTCTAACTATGTACCGTCCTAGTACTGCTAGTGTTTAATGAGCTTTGCTAAATCAACTAAATATTGCATCAGATCAAATAACAAGTGCAAGTCACTTCTTGCTTTAGTGGCAATGCGGCTTAAGAATTATTCCAGGTCACGCTCTCACGGCCTAATAACAACATACTGCAATTGTTCACCCAAACACCAAACAAATATTGCCAAATCACCAGATTTGGCAATATTCCCATCACACACTGAAAAGCTCTTCCACATTTTTATCGATGTACAAAAGACATCTTACGCACTTTTCTGCTGAGACAGACAATTTTGCACGTATCGTAACAGGATTGGGGACACACATTTCACGGTTCGGTCCCCAAAGTTTAGGGGACAGAAACGTCACGTATACGCGCGTTCTGTCGCATAAGCAGGTGTGCGAATGTGATTTATTAAATTATTTCGCTGCGATTGTCGTAGATATGTCTTGGTATTGAGGTGTTTTATTTCATTGCTAATTTTGTGGTCGCAAGATCTGCTGCTTGAGGTGAAATCGGTTTCTTGATTGGGCTGGGTGATATGTATTGGCTTTTTCAGTTTGGAATTTTTCAGGAAGAGCTTAGAGTTAGGAGGTTTGCTCCTTGTTACATGTTAAATCCGTGTAATGTGGTTATACAGGTAGCCTCAAAAATATGTGAAAATTATCAGAATTTGAGAACACATAAACATAATTAGGTACTTAGGTTTATAAAATTTAATAATAAGCTTATTTTACTTTTGTTATTTTGATAGGTACTATATTTTATTGAACTTCTCATATTATTATGTAAAGAATACTCTTTGAAGAACATAACAAATTCACTCCAGTTAGATCCAAGAACAATAATGATAATGTCCTCCTGACCGATTTCGGTTACGGCGGCCAATCTCACCGGAGATTAGCCAACTACGCAGAAGATATTATAGACCATAAGCGTGTGTGCAAACACAGGTGCACTCTGTATTCCTTCACTCTCATAGTCCGATGGGACGGCAATCCGACACGACCGGAGAGAGATCAGGCGCCAGGACCAACGGCTTTACGTGCTTTCCGAGGCACGGTGTATATTCACATACACAAAGACCCAGACCCAAAACAACTATCTGTAGATCATTCAAATATTTGTTCCGTGTGGGAATCGAACCCGCGACATGTAGCACAGCAGTTGATCTTTCAACCACTGTGCCAACCGTGACGTCAATAACAATATTATTAAATCCAAGTCCCCAAACTTTTGTTCCCATAATTTTATTAAACGATCAAACTTTTCCCCCATTTAAATCTTGCGCTACATCCAAGCTATTATCTACATTCAACTTCACTTCATTTAATACCCTTCAAGATATTATGCAATTTTTAAAACATTTTTCCTCAAGCATTGTCATAAAAAGAGTCTTTGAAACTGCAATAAAAAACAGATATTTAACTTAAGAGATTTGAATAACAAAACAATATCAAACTGTAATTTTCTGCCTGTATCCGAACAAAAACGAATAAATATTGATTAGACAATTTCTTTTTTGAGATCTTACTTTTAAGAAACTGATCAAATTATGACGGCATGGTTGGTGCAATGGCTTAGCGATTCGCTTTCTGCGCTATGTGTCGATTCGATTCCCGCACGGAATAAATATTTGTATGATCTGCAGATAGTTGTTTCGGGTCTGGTTGTATGTGACATGTTTGTAAACTGTATCCACGATACAGGAGAAATAAAAGTGTGAGGGCAACAGGAAAAAAAATAGGTTGCGGCTGGTAACTCTTATCAGTACCTCTATTATGAGTTTTTTACTATTTACTCTCATAGTAAATGTAAATTTTCATGCATGCGATTTTGTTTCTTAACTTGGTTACATTAGGGATTAGAGTCGCTAACATGAAATCTCTATAATATAGTAAATAGTAAATCAATATTTTACTATGACACATATGTATGTCAAATAAGCGACTCTCATCCCTAATGTGACCAAGTTAAGAACTAAAATCGCTATCATGAAAATTGACTTTACTATGATAGTAAATAGTAAGAAAATTCGTGATAGCAGTACAGCTGATCCAAGCTTGTTTGCCTTCCTTTAGCATAAAAAACGAACTAATAGAGCTGCAACAGGTAGCCCTCTCGCGTACGACCAGCCTTAATTAAATAATTTGTATTCTCTCATTGACCCTCGCAGTATGCATATTTGCGCAATGCCATGGTTACTACGAGTACAATTAGCGCAAGAGCAGCTGATCATTAAATAAAGTATTATAAATCTTTTTTAAGAATGAAAACTGCAAAAGTACATGGATTACTGAACGTGAGGCTCTGGTTGCGAGTTTCGGGTCGAGTGTTACAGGTTTTTCTGTATGGAAATTCTCAGTAGCAGCATGGAGTTTGGAACTGTCCCCGGTAGATGGCAATAGGCTCGCACCCTATTACATGGGACTCAATAACGGCATCGGCGAAATGTGGGTGTATAGTACACCACTGTTTAACCCTTCGGGGAATACAGGCATGATGCTATGTTATGGAATAGCTATGTAGAAATGACATGTCTAATCTGCTAATCATACCAGTGAACGTGGTGGACAAAAGCCTAACCTTTCTCATGAAGGCTGCATTATAAATTGCTTAAAGTTTTTGAAGAAGCTACAATTCTTCTAGAATGGTTCTGGAATGGCCACCGCGTACCGGAAGGCGCAACGTGGGAAGGTCCCCACAAGGTGGACTGATGATCTGATGAAGGTCGCGGGAACCCGCTGGATACGGGCAGCACAGGACCGGTCGATGTGACGATACTTGGGAGGTCTATGTCCAGCAGTGGACGTCTTTCGGCTGAGATGATGATGATGATGACAATTTTTGTAATATAAAATTTACACTCAGCAGACCATTTGTTCTCCATTTCTTTGGCAAGTCTTCCTAGGTCGCTATACTTATTGTATTATGTGTCTGTTCCCAATTAACTTAAACTAGAAAACCTACACCTATTGTATTAATACCAATGTTTATAACCAATCACGTTCCGCGCGACCTTGTCGTTGGCGGTGACCAATGGATTGAATTAAATGGGATTCACTGTACAAACAAACGGGCAAGCAAATAAACTGAATTATATAGGGTGTTTGATAAACGAGGGACATTTTGAATGATCATCAGTATTCGATTCTCGTTCCAAATATGAAAAAAAGGACCATAAATAAAATTTAACTTCTAATCTTTATGTATTAAGTATGTTCGTAATTCTTCTCCTCGTAAATTATTAATAATCGTAATTGACGACACGGTTGGCGCAGTGGTTAAGCGATTAACTTTCTGCGCTATGTGTCGCGGGTTCGATCCCCGCACGGAACAAATATTTGTATGATCTACAGATAGTTGTTTCGAGTCTGGTTGTGTGTGCATGTGACATGTATGTTTGTAAACTGTACCCACGACACAGGAGAAATCCTAGAGTGGGACAACGATTTAAAAAAAAAAAAAAAACGATTTGATGATTTTTTGTACTTATTGGGTCACCTGGATGTTTCCTGGCTATAGTTGGAACCGGTAGGTGGCGTTGTTGTCGAAATGCAGAAAATGGGTCCGGTAGTTATTTAATAAAATACATCGATGGTATTTTTTTTTTTATTGATCAAATAAAATAGTTTTACATGGCTAATATACATATATATCACAAAAACCATCGCGGGTTTAACAGTGATATATCAGACACGACATCTCGGTACATAATAATAATACACATACACAATAGTACAGATCACATACACGCTAGGAAATATTTTTAACACAATTTTACAATTTTTTGCATTAATGGCATTGCAGATTTCAAAAGGTAAGTCATTCAGTATAGATTGTGCCAGTACTTTTCTGTTTGATTTACGAATGCAAACCAGATACTTCCTCTCATAAAAAGGCTGTTCGCCATATGCAGTCGCACGCGGAAAGGATTTTCCCACACTTTCCTTGTCCTATTAATTTTTTTAAAGTTTTCTTTGTATCATTACATTATGTTATCATGAATAATCATGTCCGTGAGTATAGCCATTGTTTAACCGATTACCCTGTAAATGGTATTAATTATGTATTTAAATAACTAGGATAGTAGATCTTCTTATTGTATTGCGAAAGTCATTTACAGACTTGCAAGGGCAAACGGGTGAGTGAACTTTTATCAAAAACAACTACCTCGTCAATCTAGTAACAAACGTGGTTGCTGAGCGTAAGGTCCATGTTAATCTGAATCTGAATCCGCGCGGCGCGTACCAAAAGGTCGAAGAGGTTACTAGGTAGATTGATGAGTTAGTTGTTTTTGATAAAAAATCACTCAAATGCGCGCGCACGTTTTGGCTCGACTGTCACTACAATCGAGGTCAAAGAGACTCGGACTCGGGTTACGGAGCTTGTCAAAAATTTGTCAATGTTTCATACAAAATCTGCCCCAGCGGTGTTCAATGCCTTTAAAAGGCGTTTAAAAAGAGACGTTACAAAAAAATTGATGATTGAGTCGAGGAAACTCGAAAGCAGAACTTAAGACCCGAATAATATATGAAGACATTGACAAATGAGGTGATTTGCGTCGTTGCTCTCAATCAGTTTCTACTTATGTCTTAAGACTTCCTGGAGACATGAGTTGTTCGTTGATTCGTCCCACATAAAATCTTTCTTGAAAGACGAATGGGTGGAAATTATATTTTGCAGTCATCGATTCGTCGATTCACTTATTTTACCTTACGAATATTATTCAACACGCATAAAATATTGA
This sequence comes from Shargacucullia verbasci, assembly GCA_947562105.1. Taxonomy (NCBI): domain Eukaryota; kingdom Metazoa; phylum Arthropoda; class Insecta; order Lepidoptera; family Noctuidae; genus Shargacucullia; species Shargacucullia verbasci. The sequence continues at coordinate 6,077,737 of OX387306.1, forward strand.
CGGCAGCACAGATAAGGTGTTTAAAAATGTATGGATTCGTGTCCCAGTACAAATTTCTCGCAAGATGAATCGATTAACTACGCTGGAGACAAATAGATTAAGACTGTAAATATTTAGAGCAACTGCCCCATTTGGTAAGGGGCCGTAATCACGCCTGCTGAGTGTGAGGTTGTGGGTTTAATGCCCAGGTTGATCTGTTAGAGAAATCTGGTAGATTGTGCCCAGTAAATGGCGACAGGCTGGCACCATCTTAAATGGAACTTTATAATGGCATAGTATACTCACACTTTCAGTGAGTACAGTAACGCTATGTTTATTATATATTTTTTAAACTTTGCCCCTCCCTTGCGTTTTTCCTGTATCGTGGGTACAGTTTATAAATAAATATCTCACATAGACACCCACGCAAACGTGAAACAATTATTTTTATAGGCCATACAAAATTTATTGCGTGCAGGAATCAAACTGAAACACGTAGCTCAAAAAGCTAACCGCTTATCCACTACGCCAAACGACAAAGTACTTTCTACATTTCAACAAATTGGTCGAAAGTTTTGAAGTGAATCTATTTCAAATAGAATTTTAAAAGTTGAAACTAAAAGAAGTGCTCGAAGACACTTGTAACTTGTAAGAGCTCTTCTCAAAAACTTATCGCGACCTAATTTTGCTTTAACTGAACTAAATCCAAAGTGACTTGAGATAAAGGCATTCCAGAGCATTATGCTAGCCGTATATATTACGATTTATTTACGCATGTATAGACTTGCATGTATGTAGCAAGGGGCCTAATTGTCATCTATAAGGCACATTTTATCGGAGGAATTTCCTGATAGATTGGTCTGGGAATCATAAACACGGCTGACATTCGCCAACACCAGCCCACTTATAGCCACCATCCATAACGATGAGGCAATTGCAAGAATATTTTGCTCACTTAACATAAATGTCTTCAAAGTAGTTCATTTAGACTTGCACAAGTCTAGGTATGGGACGCCATAATGTCCACAGACAGTTTATTCCAAGATAGTACCGCAAATTTTTCATACTCACGTAACTATTAACTTGTGCAAGTCTATACCTATAGGTACCTACGCAAAGATTTACGAGAAACGCTTATCTCGCCAAAGGACGGTTTTAATATTGCTATTGTACCTCAGACCTTCGGGGAATACAAGCGTGATGCATATGCATTTAGTTACAAAAGTCAATTAAAGTAATTGAGTTACTTGGTCAAAATTTACATACAAAATCCCCTCTAACTAAACAGTTACGCAAATAGGATTATGTATCAGGCAGTGGATCAAAGGACCAATAATTCTGGTCCTTATATACATACGTCTATGACAAACAATTTTAGCCCGAAAGGCTACTTACGCCATATCTCTATCTAACAGCATAGATTTGGTAGCCTAAACTGTCGTTATAGCCAAATCCGAGGGATTTGCAATCCCTTCAAAGTTGGGCCTTATGGGCGGATTTCAAAGACCCCATTACTGAAATTTAATGTAACATCTCTAGTATTGTTTGAAGTGTGTAAGGGGTAGACTGAAAGCAGGTCCTTTGTGGTTGAATAAAAACAAAAGTTAACGCGTCTTCTTTAACTCTAACATGCCTCGTTGGTCCAGTGCTTGCAAACAAGGCTGTTGAGCGTGAAGTCTTGGGTTCGATCCCGGAGCCAGAAAAAATGTTATTGAGTTTTTTCTCTTAGAAAATTGTCAGTAGCAGCGAAATTGGAATTGTAGATGGTAATAGCTCGTCCCGTATCACAAGGGACATAATAACGCTAATGTCGAACTGTAGCTGTACAATAGTATCTGTACTGCTGTACCCTTTGGGAAATATAGGCGTTACGCTATGTGTTCTGTGTCATTGTGCTTGAAATAATTTATTACCAAATGGGGTTAGGATTGCTTTCTACGACATGAAACGATTATTTTAATAATTACGATGCATAATTTATGGAATAATCCTATCCTACTTACTACTTCCTAATTAATATTATAAATGTGAAAGTTTGTGAGGATAGATGGATAAATCTTTGTTACTCTTTCACGCCAGACCGGCTTTACGGATCCGGATGAAATTTGGCACAGAGATAGATTATAGGCTGGAATAGCAGATAGCCTTTTTGTCCGGGAAAATGTACGGGTTTGTAAACCACGCGGGTGAAGCTGCGGGCGGAAGCTAGTTTTACTATAATAATAGTAGGTATATACCCTTTTCGAAGCTTTTTTGTGAAAGCTTCTTTATTCTATATATTTCCTATTTTATTTTAAAAAAAATCTTATTCCCTCGATTTTTTTATCTATATGCAAATAGTTTATTATAATTAATATACGAGTATTTTCAAGTCACAAAAATTTGATAGGCCGGGAATCGAACCCGTGACTTGTAGCACAGATAGACAAACGCTTAGACACTGCTCGAACCGTACAGTTAATTTAAAGATTTTTTTTTATTATAATTCCCTAAGAACTGTATAATAGCGTCTCATTTATTATTAGGATTAAATCTTAAAACAAAAATACTAACAATTTCCGAAATATCAGTTTCAATGAATTTTAAACACTGAAATCCACGTTAAAATGCACGAGGAGGCAACTCAACCGCATTAAACTCTAGTTAAAATTAACGATTCATTCGGAGATGTACGTCGAAACTACTCGGGTTTAACACCGAATAATTTATACGCGGCGAAACTACGATTTTTGGTAGACGAATTTGCTTAGAAGTAAATGTAAAATTTATTTGTTTCCGAAACTCCGAGACACGTACGGTCGAGTTTCAACCACGTACACAATTGAATCACACTACATAAAGTAAAATTATATACTAAATATATGTATATCATTATGTAAATACTACACTGGTCTAGTGGCCGCAAGCGCGACTGCAGAGCGTGGGGTCCTGGGTTCAATTCCCGGGTTTGGGAGTGTTATTGGGTTTATCTGTATGGAAATTCTCAGTAGCAGCACGGAGTCTAGAACTGTGCCCGGTAGATGGCAGTAAGCTACGTTCGTACGTTTCGTTTATTTTCGACTGGTTCGTTCCTGGCTATGAATATTGTTTTATCAGAAATCCAATGATGCAGTTTTCATCAAAATCGGGCTCGAGAGACCTTTGTGTATTTTTCGATATTCCTTACAGTTTCGGAGTTGGCCTTCAACGCCCACTTGAAAAATTCATTCCTGTATATTCGTCTTTTAAAACCCATAAAACCAACGAGGAAAAGCTAACAAGCGTTCATATTACCTCCTCAGATTCCGTTCATCTTTCCAAGTAACACGAGCATGTCGATAAGTATTTTCTATACGAATGAGTTTCCTGACATAATACACTACCAACATTGATATAAAAGATCAAGATACACAATCAACCCAATAAGAAAATGCGCCTATTTCGTTTAAGAAGAAATCACATTCGTCACCTTCGATTCGTAGCGTAATTTTTTTTAATAACGTTCCCACACTTGTCTTTCTCCCGTATCGTGAGTATATTTTTACAAACATACATGTCATATGTACACACACCCAGACCCGAAACGTTCGTTCGGAAATCGAACTCCGCGAGTCATAGTGCAGAAAGCTACGCCAACCATGTCGTCGAATTTAAATACAAGAATGTTAAATCTGAATTAATGCGTATATATCTTTAAATATTATTTTAAATAAAGACATTTTTATTATAGAGAGAAACCATATGGAGTTTCTTGCCGGTCTCTTCTTCATAGGACCAACCCACTATGTAACCGTGCATCTAGATTCTCAAAGTTTTAAAAGTATCTGCCCCATTTGACAATGACAGAAAAAAAAATAGGCATTTTAATTGATAATGTACAACCATGCTGATAGAGTAACTATGTGATTTCAACCTTATTCTTAAATCGAAGCGCGGTCCATAAAAGAGGCGCCAGTATTCTGCAAATACTATGAAAATATGAATACAAAAAAAAATCAACTGCTTCATACAGTTTAATCCACCTAAGTATCTAATTTTGTATGGAACTAATATTTGCTTTTTCGTTTAGAGAGTCACTCTCATAATTCAAACTGTTAAAATGATAGATACACAAAAATGCTCGTCAGTGTTTTCAAGTTCTAAAATTAAAGGATTTATCTGTATATTGGTAAACCTCGGATAGAAACTGACGGTGTTTTGTTCTCGACTGTGCATCTAAGTTTGTATATCAATGCCCGCTACGTATTTTGTCTGTAACGGGTAAAGTTTCAAATGGGTTGCAAATAGATGAGGTGGGTTGCCACAAGTCCCGATACAACTTTGAGTGTATGTTTATCGACTATCTGAAGTTCAGGCTGAATAGTGAATACTGAAATTTGCAATATTAACACACATGTAGACTGCCACGCTGCAGAAACTATTGATATTGTTAGTCCCAGATCAAAGGGTATAGCTACATTGGTGTAGTCGCAAGCGCATGAGATCTTTCGAAAATTTTCTGACAGAAAAACTTAATAACACTTTATTCGACCAAGTGATCGAACCCAAAATCACACGCTTAGCAGCGACGTTTCTGAAAACTAGGCCAATAAGGCAGTAGTCATCGCGTAAAATTTTATTACGTTCGTAAAATCATGGTCGACTGAGCCCGTGCAGTGTCATACGACAATTTTATATTCAATTTTATTACGTCGTAATTATAACGGATTTGAAACGGATCCGTATGTAGTGGACATATTAGATACCATTATATTTAAGCGGATACTTAACTTGAATTTTTTTAACAAAGTAAATTTTTTATTTCATGTGTACTTTTGCAGGGGCTATCAAAACTTTGAGAATCTAGGTGCACGGTTTCAAAAGTGCGGGTAGAATCAATTTTCAAAATAGTAGTTTTCAATAGATATTAAGTTTTACATGTTGTGATGTATAAATAAAGAAAAACATAGGATACACACACACACACACACATGTGTTGTGCAAAAACATTTCGCTGATGCCGTTATTAAGTCCCATGTAATAGGGGGCGAATCTATTACCAGCGACCGGGCACAATTCTAAACTCCGTGCTGCTACTGAGAATTTCCATACAGAAAAACCCAGTAACACTGCTCGAACTGGTAATCGAACCATGCAATCACTGGACCAAAGAGACATACCTACATAACTAATAGTAATAATACATATTTTATACAAACTCAGTATATGATATAATATTTCTTTAAAGCTATATATGAAACAGCGATATTTTTACGGGAAATAAATTTTATTCAACAACCATCAAAATAATGGTTCTCGGTTGATTTATGCCTTTTGAAAGTCCATTGAGCGTCGATTTTTCAGCTTAAGTCCTCTAATTCAGGATCCATGACTGGCAATACATTAAATGTCTTATCCTCAGTGCATTCGGATGTCTTTGAACAAAATTATCATATTTAATGAAGGGGAACTTAAGCTACATCCTATATAAGATTGATGGATATATTACGCGTAAATGGTGTTCTAAATTCGAGAAAAATATACCACTAATTATGGGATCAAATCAATTTTTTTAAGGTAATTTCCGTTCTATTATAGACATGTTCAATGATCGTTTATTGGTATGTTTAATGGTAAAAGTGGTTCGAAATTATTTTGTTCGCGTAAATTCGTATCAAGTCTCATATTCTATCAAATTAATATTTCAATTATTTGTAACGGATTTATAACGACTTCGGAAATTCCTTACAGAAACTGGTCTCAAAACTTCGTTTTTATTAATATACTAGCTGTGCCCGCGACTTCGTTCGCGTGGATGTCGGAACTTAACAATGTATTTTTTAGTGAGAACTTATGCACTTAACCCTATTTTTTTCTAAAATAAAAGTAACCTAAGTTACTCCTTATTACATCAGCTACCTGCCAATAAAAGTCCCGTCAAAATCGGTCCAGCCATTTCAGAGATTAGCCTATACAAACAGACAGACAGACAAAAATTGAAAAAAATGTTATTTTGGTGTATGTACCGTATATATATTCATATGCATGTAGTAAAAAACGGTTATTTCAATATTACAAACAGACACTCCAATTTTATTTATATGTATAGATGATATGTAACTGCCATTGTTTAATGGTCGCAAACACGACTGCTGAGCATGAGGTCCTGGGCTCGATTCCCGGGTCGGGCAAAGTGTTACTGAGTTTTTCTGTATGAAAATTTTCAGTAGCAGCACGGAGTCTGGCACTGTGTGGTAGATGGCAATAGGCTCGCCCACTATTACATGGGACTCAATAACTCTGCCTAATTCTTCGGGGAATACAGTCGTAATGCTATGTTAAGTTATGTTATGTGATATCTTACAGGTTCTTCGATGAAGCGTAAGGGAGTCAATATATTATTGGGTGTATTAACATATGTTTTCGAGGGATGAAGACATAATAAGGTGTCAGATGCGTGAATTGGAAGATTCAATTAGGTGTGAGCACTGAGCCTTACATTTTGTTATATTTTTTATTCTATACTAGCTGTTGCCCACGACTTCATCTGCGTCTATCTTTATTTATTATCTTTTGTTAGTTTTCCTAGTTCAGCCAGCTTTGGTGCATGCTCGTCATGATACCCGCTAGATGGCAGCAGTAATAGCTTTACAGATATCGATATTCATATCTTCTGAACCCTGCAAGATATCAAAATACAACATTAATAAAAATTTAAGTTCAAATTCTTATTTTAATTCTTGAAATTTTAATTTAAATCCGTTGAGTCGTTTCTGAGCCTATTCGACACAAACTTTCAAATGGGCAGAAATTCTAAAAACGGTCATTTATGTTTTACAAATAAATTTATTATTTATTTCTTTATTTTATTTAATTACTTTTCAATTGAAACTTTGTATCACAAAATCAAAACCGTAATATTAAGCAGCGCAGGAGCGTGGCACAGTCAAAGAGACTGAAGCAGTGGGATAAGTCGATGATGACGAATCTCGATTTTCATTAAAATTATATATTTATACAGCGACTTCTTCTGAGTGTATTTCGTATTTATTATGTGATTAGTGTTTTGCTGCAATAGTAAAATAAGCTTATATTGTACTACAGGACCCAGGCTACACCTTTGTAAATTTTCAGAACGATCAGTCCAGTAGGTGGTTTAGTCGTGATGAGGTAACAAACAGACAGACAAAGTTTGTGAGGATGGATATTTGTTAGTCAATCACGCCAGAACGGCTGAACGGATCTGAATGAAATTTGGCACAGAGATAGATTATTGTCTGGAACAGCACATAGGATACTTTATGTCCTGGAAAAATGTACGGGTTCGTAAAACATGCGGGCGAAGCCGCGAGCGGAAGCTAGTATTATAAATGTGAAAGTTTGTGAGGATGGATGGATATTTGTTACTCAATCACGCCAGAACAGCTGAACGGATCTGGATGAAATTTGGCACAGAGATAGATTATAGTCTGGAATAGGATACTTTATATCCCGGAAAAATGTACGGGTTCGTAACGTACGCGGGCGAAGCTGCGGGCGGAAGCTTGTTGTACATATTTTACTGGTTTAATACAGCATGAACTCATTTAGAACGAAACTAGACACAAATATGTACATACATTTATCACTAGCAAGAGCACTAAGTCCCTGTTTTCTGTTTAGACGCAATCGGGGTTTTCATTAATTATTTCTGATGTCACTTGCAAACCCATTCCCAAACAAAGAACATTGTAATACAATTTAAATATAATTATTTTTAGGTAATTACATCCTAACCATCCTAGCTAATATTATAAATGTGAAAGTGAGTTTGTTTGTTTATTTATTTGTTACGCATTCACGCGTAATCCAGTAAACCAATTTTAAAAATTCGTTCACCAATAGAAAGCTACGTTATCAGCGAGTAAAATAAGCTATATTTTAACCCCGTATTCCCACGGGAACGGGAATCCTAACTAATATTATAAATACGAATGTAAGTTTGTTTACGTTCATACCGCCAATGTCAAATGTCAAATCAATGTCGCTCGCAACCATAGATTTAGAGTAAACGGAATCCTAAGTATGTGCTCGCAACTGACGTAATAGAAAAAAAAAAAAAAAAAAATTTGCAATAACTACAGAGATATTCTTTGACAAACTCTTTAAAAAGAACCTCAATAATGTTCAAACTTAAAAATTGATACAGTCGAATTTCGGCCACAAGGCGACTGGCTGGATTCGGTTATGCTTATAGAAGGCAATTTTACAAGATAGGTTTTACCAATAGGTTTTAGATCTAAGAAGATTGTTTGTTCTCAGAAATATATCAATATCCTACCATCCTATCCTATCCTATCCTACGATAAATATAAATGCGAAAGTTTGTGAGGATTGACGTACGATGTATGTATGTTTTTTACTCTTTCACGCAAAAATTGCTGAACGGATCTGGATGAGGTTTGGCACAGAGATAGATTATAGTCTGGAATAGCACATAGGCTACATTTTATCCCGAAAATACGCGGGCGGAGCCGCGGGCAGAAGCTAGTAATATTATAAATGCGAAAGTAAGTTTGTTTGTTACCTTTTCACCCCTAAACCACTGAACCGATCATCATGAAATTTTGCATATACGTTGTTAGGGGTACAGAAAAGGACAAAGGGTAACTTTCATCCCGAAAAAATACTTTTCCCGAGAGAAAGAACAATTACTTTCGACGGTAACAATTGCTTTAGGACGCTAGATGGCGCTACGTATGACCCGAAAAAATGCACGGGTTCGTAATCAAAGCGGGCGAAACCGCGGGATGAAACTAGTACAAGATAAAAAAGTTTGGTTTTCTATTTGGAAAATCTGAATAGCAGCCTGGAGCTTGGAATTCTGCCTCATGACAATAAGCTCGCGCCCTATTAGCCGTAATAGTGTCATCGGTGAAATAACATAACATAGCATCACGCCTGTATTCCCCTAAGGGTTAGGCAGAGGTCTACTATGTACACCCACATTTCTCCGATGCCATTATTGAGTCCCATGTAATAGAGGGCGAGCCTATTGCCATCTACCGGGCAATTCCAGGCTCCGTGCTGCTACTGAGAATTTCCACACAGAAAAATACAATAACACTTCGCCCAATCCGGGAATGAAACCTAGCACCTCACGCTCCACAGTTGCTCTAGCGACCACTAGACCAAAGAGGCACTTGGCGAAATATGGGTGTTTAATACACCTCTGCTTACCCTTCAGGAAATACAGGCGTGATGCTACGTTTGAAGGTACGTGGGGAGTTACCTACCGTGCTTCGTTCTTGTTGTAATTGCGTAACTTGAACGGTATTGGATTAATTGCAATTTACACACTTCAAAAGTTTAATTACGCTGTGTATTTTAAAATTCTTTGCGATCGCAACGTGTACATACGAAATGAACATTTTTGAAACGTCGATTCATTTGAGTGTAACTTACTTTATTTAAATAAAGAGTGAAGAAAAATCACTTGCCCGGTGCAGTCGCACGCGCAAAGCAATTCCTCACTTTGCGAATCCTATTAAAATATTTTCACTACTGTTTTCTTTTTGAGACGTGTTTTGTTTTTGTTTACATTTAAGTATATTTGTTACATGTGAGTATGAATTATCATTTCTTTGAATATGTCTGTTAATTAACCAGTCATTGAGTATGTAGTCGTAGTCATTTGTATTCTAATATACCCGCCTCTGAGCTACCGCGAAACTTTTCACGTTTATTTAATCGTCTTATTCTTAACTTTAACTAATTCTAATAGATGTCGCCACCGTCGCCATAAGGTTAAATATATGTGAAAGGTTTTGGGATAACATGCTTAGGTCGCGGTAGATCAGAGGCTAGAGCGGCTGGCGTTCTGAACCAGAAGGCCGCAGCTTCGATTCCTGCACGCGGACGAAATTTATTACTACAATTCACAACTTTTTAATTAGCTTATCACCTAAATATACTCGTAATATTTTGATATTTTTCAATGCCTAGATAAAAGTTAATTAGCTATTAATTTGAAATTAGAACAGTTTTTGTATTTACTTATAAGAGGAAGAACTTAACTGAGGTTTATCCCGCAGTTGAAAGGTCAGGCCTAGGGGCTTTTTCTTTTGCAATAGGTAATGAGTTTGTACGTACAATTATATTATACAATTATATTATGACCTATTTATGACCTTTTACGTACATAAGGAACGAATGTAGTATTTTGTCTTACCTTAGTTTTTGGAAAGATTTATCGTTGACGATGGAGGTGATTTATCTGGAAAAATAGAAAAATATGGATAAATATTTATATCCTAATCATTTATTAATACGAAAACAGTTCTGAGGTGTTATGTTATAATAAAACACGTTTGTACTTAAGCGAAGCTCGTTTATTACTACTCTTATGAACTACTTCAGTTCATGTGCGATCTGTCTTACAGTTCATTTGTATATACAGGGTGGTACGTACATTTGTTTAAACGAGATATAAAGGGAAAGTACTGAGAGGTTTCATGTAAGAGGATATTGTCTTTGGTGTAAAGCCTGATAGGTGGTTTAAGAACAAGGATTTGAAAGTAGGTCAATGTGTGACAGTATTCAAGTTTGAACTATGAGATGGGTTGTTATTGAGGATTATGTTCGTGGGAACAATACAGGGTAGTATATTATAATGAAGAACTTAAATACTGGAGAAAGTAATTTGTATGGGTAGGAAACACTATCGTATGTCTTGCATTCAGAAATTATTTTAAATAAGACTACCTGACTCAGTTTTCTAACCGATAGAAAGAAAGAAAGAAAATCTGTTTATTTTCGCCAAGATGTGACGCATAAAATAAAACACAATAAAAATATGTATGATGTAAAAGAGTTACCCTGTATTTTTAGATTGTCAATAATCAAAAGCTATCTAAAAAACAAATCTTTATTGCATATTCATTAAAAATAACATTGCTCGACTATAATATTTCTCCTGTTTCCTAGGTACAGTTTACAAATATACATGTCACATGCATACACAATCAGACCCGAAACAACTATCTAAAGATCATACAAATATTTATTCCGCGCGGGGATCTAATTCGCGATACTGCTTAGCCACTGTTCCAACCGCTTCGTCAAATATTTATTTATTTCTTTTGTTACCAAACTCATGTTGTTGTGTTTGTTACAAACAGATGATCATAGGCGGCGTTGACCACTTACCATCAGGTGGGCCGCCTGCCTGTTGGCCACTCTACGGCATAAAACAAAACATACAAATGTCAAGATAAGTACATAAGTGATAGGAAAACTAAACCAACCATTTCACTCACAGATCGTTCTTAGGTAATGACATCTAGATTCCATATTCGTAAGCACATCCAAATTAGAATAGACAATAGTCGTCGATTTACACTGGTACCAATAGTACAGCACTAGTGACATTTTCTAGTGTCCATCACTCAGGCTTCCTGACAGCGCGGCATTCCGCAATGTTCGTATGTTAGGATCAGAATACGTAAAATCCATGGCAATCTGCGGACTAGTCGATATGTGTAATAGTGTGATTTTTTGTCAACCACTTACCCCAGTTTTGGATATGACAAAGTTAATGACAAAAATACAGGTATATAATTATCAATAAAATTTTCAAAGTCTTTGATTGTGTAGGATTTTATGTTAGAAAAAGGCTAAAAACTGGCCTTTTGCGACTAAAGTGTCGCTCTATTAGGGTTCCGTAAATAATAAATGACGAAAAGGCGTTGTCAGTCAACATTTTACACAAAATATCCAAATTTCTGTTCCATATTACTCCCAAAATGTCACTTTGCCTGCTTCTAAACTGCCTCTCTTTTCCTTTTGGGAAATACAACGTGATGCCATGTTTTTGTTCTATGTATGTTTCCACCTTTCACTCGGAACAAAACTAGATATAGGTACGATTGATTTGTTGAGAGTATAAAGTAGGATCATATTTACTTAGTATGATGTTTTAAGAAGAGGGGTAGTATCTATTCTATACTACCCCTTCTAAAAGTTATCTAAAATCTCTTTTTAACATCATCTTATTACCAACAAAGTTAATCAAATCAAAAGTAATAAGTCTCTCGTTTTATCTCCGCCTCAAAGGACCAAAAATATATGTATGTTTTCAATCTCTCTCTCCAATTAATTTCATCTATGACGTGCAATTCGTACACATGCTTACGTAATTTGTAATTCCTGCGAGCTTAAGTGACATGGCATGCTCTGTAAATGAAGGGAATTTCTCACAAATTTGACGTCTACTTGTTCAAAGTTAACGGTTGAAGTCATTAACATTTGCGTCGAGTTCAAATCGTGAGTGCAAGAATGATATCCCACCTTGATGGAGTAATGAGTCGTTTAAGGTGCACATTGACTAGTCTACACGCAAATCTTACATGAGACACTTTTTTCGTTTCCTTTACAAATAATACCAACGAATGCGGACAGTGAACGCAGTGCTATGAGAAGTAGGGTGTGGTCTTTTCGGAAAAGTCGACGAGCACCTTTGATAGCAGTAATATATATTATGTTAGTTATATATGAACAGATACAGCTAGATACATACTAGCATTATGCTGCTGCTTGCTGAAGAAGAGGAGCGCCCAATTTTTTGAAAGAGTTAATTAGTTTAATATTATTTAAAAAAAATGCCCTCACTTACATTTCAGCAGTTAACAAACATACATACACGCAAACATCCAGACCCGGAACAACAGCCTTTTATACAAATATTGGTTCGATGCGGCAACAGAAGCCGCGTTACGTAGCACAGATAGTCAAACACTTAGCCACTACAACACCAACCACGCCATCAAAACCACTGTACTTAAACAATATACCGTCATGAAAGCGATCATGAAGTGTATAAGAGTCAGTATGCAACTAGATTACACATTGCAGCAACGAAATTAAACGGGGCTAGTGCATGTGTGATACCAACAAACTCACAGTTTAATGTTATGAAACTAGTTTCAACATACAAAACTAGTTATGTAATGTAACTACTAATACACGCAGATTCCCAATAGCAAAATGCTCCAGTGAAACGGTTAAAAAGTAACCGTTTGTCGTGGTATAGAAGGAAAGAAAGAAAAAATAAATTAAGCACTTGACTTTCTACGTTGTGTGCAGCGGGTTCGATTACCGCATGTCACCATATTTATATGGGCCACACTCTACAGTTAGTGGTTTCTGGTTTGATCATAGACTTCTTCGATCGAGTCGACACGAGCTATCACAAGGAGATCTCTCATGCTATAGTGGAAAGATCAGCCAGTTTCGATATCGAGGCTGACTGCCCAGGGTCCGCCAGACGATCTCATGATTCGACTCTCGTGGACGCTTTTAATTTGCGCCTCACAATTAGAATTTCGCTTTTAAGTCTGTTATCTAACGTATATTTGTTAACTTTACTCACGATCGTCTTTTGTTGAGGGAGCACGTGGATCACACGTGCAGCATGGTAATCGCTCATATCGTAAAAGAAAGATCAACCAGTCAACGATCAGTGGCGTGCGGTGCATAAAGACAAAAAGACACTGCCTACCCTACGTAACTCAGATAAATATTTATTATAAGATATTTGAGGTGGCAAATCACATACATCATTATTTAATCGACAAGACGACGAACTAATACCAACATGCAGTAAGAATTATTGGTAAGTTTTTAAAAATTTCTACCTACCCTGTCTAAAAACTCTGTGCCGCTGTCAGCGATGTTGATGTAAAAGAGTACTACCCAGATTTCATCACTTGAAAAGGTTTATTTTCTTGGAAAATAAAGTATTTGGCAACGTATATAACACGAGGGGCTCGTGGCTACGTAGCTCCTGCACAGATTGATCGATCTGAAAGGTTAAACAGCGCTTGCCACCGTCAGTCCTTGGATCCTTGGATGGGTGTCCATTTTTCACACGGTCTCGAAAGTCACGTTAAGCAGTTGGTCCCAGGTGTCATACGAAGACCTATGACAGCCATTACGGATGTCAGCTGCCTAATAAGTCTGACAAACAATCGAACCTTACAGTATCAGTGTCTCCCAATAATCGCGTGGGAGAGGTCAGATGACAGTCGCTCCGTGTAAAAAACTGATATTGAGCTGCAACCGGTTATACTGGGCTCCAGTAGTTGAGAAAAGGCAAGGCAGATGATGCTGTATAAAAAAAGGAATAAGAATTGAAAGCAGTCTAAAAACATGTTTGTTCGGAGCATGTTCCAAGCGCCATCTTTGGTCGCAGTAACTACGTACCCGTATGCAAGTTGTAGACTGTGTGAAATTGTGCGTCAAATCGTCGGGGCACTGTACGCTCCCGCAAACAGGCGAGCTTAGCCGTGCACTAGGGTTGGCAAAAATTAGAAACGAGAGTGTTTTATTTCTTCGTACTAGCTTTGCGTTCTCTTGTTTTTCTATCGTATCGGCGCCAGTTATCACTCTGGAATCACTTACGCCGTGGTAGAAAGACTTGCCGGTCATCAATTGTGGTATCGGGGCTGACTACCAAGGGTGCACAAGATGATGTCAGTCTCTTTCCTTGCATTTGCTATATCTGCTAGATCTAGTCCATAAGTCAAGTCTATCAAGTCGATCTAGACATTTTTCTTTGGGAGGTTGTTTGGATTTGTTCCCAGTAAATGACAATAGGCTTAACGGGGTATTATATCGGAGTCAATAGCATCATTGACAAAATAGGGGTCAGTAATACCTAAATCTATTCTCTGTAAGACATCGGGGAACACACGCATGATGCTATTGCATAACTCTTTACAAAAACGTAACTCTATTAACAAAGCTTTGTTAATAAGAAACGATGCAAAAATGATGATGATTTATAGAATAAAATCAGCATAGCTTTCACGAAGTCTTAGACTCTTCAAGTGGCTGCAATTGTTTGACATGTTCACTCGCATTAAGTTAACTAACCTAAAACAGTGGATTATTCTCAAAACCAGCCACAGAGGTTTAAAAAAGGATGATCCTCTTACAGTGTAAGCAAATTAATTATGTATCCAACTTGTGGCAACCCTAACAACGCGCTATAATGAAGTACAGCTTGAAGGAAGGAAATTTAATTGTTCGTAAAGAATCGAGCGTTTATTTTTAAAGAAAAAGGTCTCTTATGTGGCTCAGTTTAATATTTCAAACCTTTAGCATTAAATTGACGCTATTTTCTTGCTTGCGTAGGTAGCATTTTTGTATAAAGGGTTTTAGATAATTTAGTTATTTCATGTTCTTTGTATATTAAATCAACTTTTCATAACTCACAGGTACTCTGATATGCGTTATGCGTCGAACAGGTAGAAGGTAACTTTTCTCCGAGAAATGTAATTTGAAAATAGAACTTGAACTTACTTTAACCCTTCGGGGAATAAAGGAGTAAACAGAAAATATTCTTTTGTTTCTGAATTTTATTTTGATGTATATTAATTTTCTTGTTTTAGCTTGGCACTGTGGTGGGATTCAGTGTGGTGACGTGTGGGACATCAGAGGGGGCTCTGATGTCCCACAAATAAAAACAATTGATGACATAGAACATTGACGTGTCATCGTTCATTATGAACATAGCTAACATATTATATAACATTATATAACCCTAACTATAGCTCAAAATGTCGGAAAACATTCATAAGATAACGACAACCTATGTCAAACGCTCACACTCACAGGAAATTGCTATTTACGACAAGGCCCCATGGTAAACATAAATGGCGACACGAATACGGGGCGTGTCAACATCGCCCAAATTAATACTCGATTTCGCGAATAGCTTGTAATATTCGATTTTATAGAGCTCATTTAGTGTTATATTATGTAATTGACAGTTTAAGACTTCCTTGTGATTGATTGACTTTTAGACAGACATTGAAATACTGATTTCTTCTCTGCAAAATAATCCCTTACTTACTTTCACAAGTCTTTTTTAGATCTAACTGGCACCGGCGTTTACTGACTGCCTCTGAGAAGAAACGCCGAAACATACGCAAAGGTTTCTTTTTAAAGTCCAGACACGTATTTTAGATTATGTGAGAACATGTAGAGGTCTGGAATAGCCTTTTGAGAAGAAAGACATACAGTTTCGAATTGACCTGTCCTAACTGACGGCATACATTCATCAGTCATCGTAGAGCTCAACCCTCTCATTATTCCTAATCATTACATTAATTATCATATCTAAATTATTCATGAAGTAATTTCCATCATCTAGGTCTAGTGGTCATAAACGCTACTTGAGCGTGAGGTCCTGGGCAAAGTATTATCGGGTTTTTCTCTATTGAAATTCTCATTAACAACACGGAGTTTAGAACTGTGCCTGGTAGATAGCAATTGGCTATAAATAGATTGGGTAGAATAGTACACTCCTGTCTATAGCTTCGGGATATACAGGCGTGATGCTATGTTATGTTATTACTCCTAGTATGGTACAAAGCTTGAAAGAACCATTTATACAGTCGTAACTTTAATTAAGTGGAAGAAAAATGTATACAGAAAAATGGCGTCGTTACTTCTAAATAATAAAAACTTTGAAGCATTCAGCTTTATGTAAACACATAAATGTTTTGTGGCCCGATATTTTTTATGGGTTCATGTCTTTTCTATGGCATTTCCAGCGAAATAAAGTAGCGAAATCGTTTATATGAATTCGGAACTCACTTATTGGGTTTGTGGTTGCAAGCGTGACTGAGTGTGAGTTTCTGACTCCGATTCCCGGGTCGGGTAAAGTTTTTATGGGGAAATTAACAGTAAGTAAATATACAGGGTTGCTCCATACTTCATGAAATCATAGCTGAAATTCACAGTACAACTCTGGCTTTACCTTAAGCGAGTACAAGCATGATGCTATTTTTTTTATAATTATATAAATATAATTTTGTATCGATTAGATTTCAACTCGCCCTCTATTATATGTATGTGACTTAATCGTGGAAATGTGCAGTACAGCTCTGCTTTATCCTTCGGGCAATATAGACGTGATATACTAGAATGTATGTACCTCAATTAAACCCGTGTTCTCAATATGTTACGTGCCAAAAGTTGGCCATCCCTGCCTGTTACTGTGACACATGTAAAACAAGAAAATCTTGAATAAAATCTTAAAACCAAAGTAGCTATTTTCCAATTTAACTTGAAAGACGAGCTCGTGATCATATTTGCACGAAATCTCTTAAAGTACGCCAGATTTAAATATTACAATGTTACCGAGGGTAAAAAGTACCATTTTTCCCTAATCTACATTCACATTTCGCGAAGAATATAAGAAATCTATGTTTCATATTTTATTTATATTCTTATACTTCATATATAGGTCGTCTACAAATTATTTGGTTGTTTTGGCTTGAGCAAAGTTATATTTTAAGTCTAAATTACAAAATATTCGTGCGGGAATTGAAAACGCGACTCCTAGCACCGAAAGCCAATTTTATAACCACTGCGAGATCCGTGCCGTCGAAAATATATAGTTTACAATACAGGACACTAATAATATATTAATCAACAGTTTTACTTATAGCGACTACTACTCGCAACATGGCAAAATTTTCAACGCCATCTATCGGAGTGAAGTGACAACAGAAAATCCTAAATCACACTATCAGAGTTTACATTGATTCTAACACATACATACGAGTATACGAATATCCAACACAACCGTCGGACTTCAGCCCGCTATCGCGCCAGGCTAATTGTCTTGCCTGGTAAGACCTCCCTTTTCAGTGGAGGAACACCATAGTTCATACCTTGATAGACTATTACTTTTATATAGTATTACTTATATACTTTTATTATTATACATTTATTATAACAATAGATAGAACTGGACCCTCGGCCCGGGAATCTAGATTGACCGGTTGAGTTCATTAAAGCATTATACTGTAATTAATTTCGTCCCGGAAGCAAACACGTCCTTGCTAAAATTGGCTTCATTTGATATTGTTATAATTAAATATGAGTAAAGAAGGAAAAACTAAAGGAAAAATTATCAGATTTTATTTCTAATTAAACTATTTTTATCATCAATTATGAATTTTTGAATAAATTCTTGAAAAGTGACCTTTTCAATTTTCATAATTGGTATTTATATAACATTCAAATCGTTACTTCTCCATTGCCTAAAATGGGTCTCTTCTCAGGACGAGAAGGGGAAAAGTTTCCTACACATAATATACCCAAATATACAGGAAGTGAATTTTCACAGCCATTTTCCGCAAACGTTACCAACATTCAAGTACTCTGCCACTTAGGACCACGTGCGTAAGTGGTCCTATAATATCTCTCTAATATATGGTCCTTCTTCTTCTTTGTTATTTTATAGGTTTTTGATGATGTTTTTACATAATATAGCATCAAGCCTGTATTCCCAAACGGTTAGGTAGAGGTGTACTACTATGTATATACCCACATTTCACTGATGATATAAAGGTACATGTAATATGGGGCGAGCTTATTGCCGTTGCTACTGAGAATTTTGTCACATAAATCCGATAACACTTTGCGCGACTCGAGGATCGAACCCAGGAATTGACTCACTAAACCAATGAGGCAGTTATTATTAATATGTTTTTATTTGCCATCCCTTTTATCCGAATTACTTTCGTTTCCCTTATAAAAAAATGATCAAACAAAAAACAAAAGAATCGTAACTTGTCATGGTAATTTAGTCCTTAACTGTTCGGGATAAAGTTCTAAATGTTTCGGTGGGATGTTTTGGAATCCTTACGGGAGTTGGTCATGAGTTCAGTTGGTAACTATTAAAAGCTTCAATTCTCGAGGGCAAACCTTGGATTTATATAAAAATTAATGACTTTCCAAGTCAAATGTTTGAAGAGCAGTGAAGATACCGTACCATACGGAGAGGACTTATTACCTGGACACCTTATGGGTGTCGGGAACTAAGTGAGTTTAGATAGATGTTAACTAGAGTCCCTCAGTGGTTTAATAGTCGCAAACGCGACTTCGGAGCGTGAGGTTCTGGGTTTGATTACCGGGTCGAGCAATGTGTTAAAGGGTTTTTTCGTATGAAAATTCTCAGTAGCAGCCCAAAATCCAGAAATGTGACCGGTAAATGGCAATAGGCTCGCCCCATATTACATAGAACTTAATAACAGCATCGGCGAAATGTGGGTGTACATCTCTGCCTAATTTGAATATGAATGCATTTTGAATTTGAATTTGAATATGTTATATTATAACTGAAGCTCCGTATAAGTTCTGGAACCATTTTTATATGTGGAAGGTAAAACAAATGATTGAGGTCATCGTGTCAAGAGACGGCTCCTTGAACGGGAGATCAAAAGTATATAAGTGAGATTAAATTAGGTCAGGGACGATAATACAAAAGATCTTGACATCTCTATCACTCTAAGGGCCTTCTTTAATTTGTGTGTGTGTGTTCATATCTTTATTTTTTACATATTTTTATACTATGTAATTAGTGTGTACCATATTTAATTTTCGCATGTCACTAATGGCAAGATATGTGGAATCTAATTGTGATTCTGTATCCATCTGTCTGTACCTATATTTTAAGCGAAATAAAAGAATTTGAATTTAAAAGGCGCGATGTATGACATGCGCAGTGTTTTATACCGACATCACATCTATTGAGAAAGGCTATTTTGTATGAAGATGCGCACGCATGCTGATCAATGTGACAGTTCGCTCGTGGAAATGTGGATTAAAACAAAAAAAAAGCAGTAGTAATGTACAGTCAGCCTCAAAAAGTTGTATATACGTAGCGAAATCCAAACGCTTAATCTTGAAAAAGTATTGGTTAAAATCATAAAAATTAAATCGCCATGTATTTATATGTATCTGCAGATACTATGTGTGAAATTGGTCAAGATTTCAATCACAATTTCCTCTAAATCTCGCTTTTGCATTTCGCTACTTACATACATCTTTTTGAGGCTGACTGTACATTACTACTGTTTTTTTTTTGTTTTCATCCACATTTCCACGAGCGAACTGTCTAAACCTTAGGCGAATACGGTATGATCTGTGATGTCTTAAAAATTATTATTATTGAAGCTATTTTTTTAATGAAAACGGAACTCATTAGACCGCTTTTTAAGTGGCCCTAGTGAAGAAACGGCCCAACAAACTCTGCAGCAATAAATATCAATATACTAGCTCATCTCTTTCGAAGTCCACCGGTATTAATAAACCCAAAAACCAACTGCCGTCATATTTTTTTAACCAATATTCCAAAACTGTGGATATCGGAAATTCCTGTTAAAAAAATAATGTCATATAGTCTGTAGGCAAGCGTATTTTCACTAAAAAATACAGCGTAAAATTATATGAACCTTTTTTACGCGAGAAATATTTTGTCCGTCACGGATAAAAGTTGAAAACGTTTGAAACGTTTTGGATCCTTTTTGGTTTTGGAAATGTCGTTTTTAAAGCTACCATTTTAATAGAACGACAGTTGATGATATCGATTTGCCTTTTATACGTAAGTACGTAGGACCCGGGTACGTCTTAAAACTGCGGCCAGACACCGGAGGACGGGCAGCAGCGT
Organism: Shargacucullia verbasci; assembly: GCA_947562105.1. Classification (NCBI taxonomy): domain Eukaryota; kingdom Metazoa; phylum Arthropoda; class Insecta; order Lepidoptera; family Noctuidae; genus Shargacucullia; species Shargacucullia verbasci. The sequence continues at coordinate 6,098,180 of OX387306.1, forward strand.
CCTCTCACTAATCGGTGAGCCACTGCGATCCCCAAGCCGCCTGCCAAGCGTGGGGATTATGGCAAACCCCCCCTTGAGGGAGGCCTTCGTTCAGCAGTGGACGTCTTCTGGCTGATGATGATGATGATGACGTAGGATAAAACTGATGCCCGTTTGTACACACTGTACACCAGCAGTTTAACAATGACGGTAATAACACGAAACACAAACCAAATTCATAAAAAGAAACTGTAGTTGTTACAATATACCTAAATAAAAAGGTTTTCATATTTTTTTTACGCGTAAAATTTATTTCTGTTGCGGAAAGAAAGTTAAAAACTTTTTGAATCACTTTGAACAAGTTCCTTTTGAGTATGGAAATATCGTTTCATATTTGATTGCTTTTCAGCTATGCATTTGGTGTATCAAAATGCAAATAGAATTGGAAATACTTTTCAGTTAAGGAACTTCTTATTATTATCTACGTTACGAAGTCTTTGAAGGCATAGTTAGCCTAGCGGCTAAACGATTCGCTACTACGTATAGGAGGTTCGATTCCCGCACAGAATAAATATCATCTTTGTATAATAATAATTGGTAATATAATAAATGTCTTGCCCAAAAATGGGACACTCAGGGCTAAGTATATATGGTATATATGACCTAAAGATAATTGTTTATGGGCTAAGTGTATGTACACGTGAGATGAAATTTTTTTTTTATCATGTAAGTAGCCTAGTAAATAATTTTAAAGGCTTAATGATGAAAAAAAAAATTACATGCTTCTTTGAATTTTGAATGATGTACTCTGGTAAACTGGCACCACACTGGTTACTACAACATTGGTCTCACTAAGGAAAGCATTGTTTTACCTTTAGATTCAAACAAGGCCTTAGTCCACAGGCAACAATGATAGCCCAGCGGTTGAACGCTTGCCTTCTGTGCAGGAGCTGCATTCGAATCCGACCCAACCTCTGACTTCAGTATTATATCTGGATCCAATTTTGTTTATCAATTGTCTTAACAGTGAAGGAAAACCTGCATACCTGAGATAACTCTAAAAAAATAATATCTGTCTCAATGCACTTAGACAAAATGAAATTATTGTTATTGTTATATATCTACCGGGTTTTATTTTACTTTTCCGTTATAATTATTGAGTTCTGTTATTATTTTTTGTTGTTTACTTTTCGCATGTGTTATAAAATAATTATAATATGACATGGTTGTGTGAAACATGATAAAAAAGTTGACATTCCGATCGGTAAATTCAAGTGCCTACAAGCCGCCATTTTAGATTCGTTTCTATATTGGCACAGACCATATGACATCGATAAACGACTTTTCAGATTTGCAAACCAAAGGCAGTTTAGGTAAACACAAGCGTAACACTACAATACGGCACTGGATTTAACAACACATAAATCCTACCAGCCATTGAATCAAATCTCTTCAGACCATTATAACCTTTAACAACAGACTTTAGAGGTGAAAATGGTGTGTGCTACCGTGAAATTTGGTTGACTATGATCTATTCCGAATCACTGACGTAACTTGGTCAAATGTTTACAAAACAGTACGTTTAGAATTATTTACGTTAGAATTAGAAGGTTGCAAAAACAGTGTACCAGTATTTCGGTACAAACAGGTACATGAGAATTCCCAGAAATCCCAATTTTACGCCAGACACGTATAATAAATTACGTGCGTAAATTTTATGGAGTAAAAATTATATTTCATTAAATATATTAATTGGTTCAAAGTCAAAGTCAAAGTCAAAGTCAAAGTTTTTTATTTCAAATGGGCCTTTGCATGCACTTTTAAAACGTTATGAATCTAGGCGCACGGTTCCAAAGTGGGTGGGTCCTATGGAGAAGAGACCGGCAAGAAACTCCATGGATACTCTTTTAAAAATATTGGTTTACAATGAGTTGAAGCAATTTATAATAACAAAATAAAATAGAAAATACTCTTACAATGCAATATTACATTACATGACATACAAGGACTACTATATAAGATAATAAAATAAAATAAATTAACATTTTCAAAATAAAATGTTCAAGTCTTTGTTTGTTAAACAAAAATGTATAACAATGTTATGTAAAAAAAAAGAAGAAAAAAAATAATGTAATACAATAAAATAAAATAAAGTACACATAAGATATAAATGTCTAGTCATGCAGAAAACACCACAACTAGATTGTGGGGACTAGAAACAACTAGTCACCAGGGAAGCCACATATGCAGAAGATAATTAACGCCATACGTTTCTATCATCAACGTAGTCATTGACCTTATAATAGGCTTTCTTTATTAGAATGGATTTAACATAAGATTTAAACTTGTTACCAGTGAGATCGGTGACAGTTTTAGGTAACTTATTATAGAAGCGCACGCCATTACCTAGAAATGACTTATTAGTTTTAGACAATCTAAATTTAGGTACCACTATTTTGTGTTTATTCCTAGTATTAAAGTTGTGGAAGTCACTGTTGACGTTAAACAGTTGCAGGTTTTTCCGGACATACATGATATTTTCTAGAATGTATAGTGACGGCAGTGTCAGAATATCTATATCACTAAAGAAGTCTCGTAAAGACTCGCGGGGGCCCATGTTGTAGATTGCACGAATTGCTCTCTTCTGTAAAATAAATATTGAATCTACGTCAGCCGCAGATCCCCACAACAGAATGCCGTAGGACATGATGCTATGAAAATATGCAAAGTAAACTAATCTGGCCGTGGCTACATCCGTTAACTGCCTGATTTTTCTAACTGCAAATGCTGCAGAGCTAAGTCTCTTCGACAGAGCTCTGATATGAGGACCCCACTGCAACTTCCAATCAATTGTTATTCCTAAGAACACCGTTTCGTTTATAATATCGAGTCCTTTGCCGTCAAGCATCAAATGCAAGCCTACGCTGGGTACATTTGGCAGGGAAAACCTTAAACATTTCGTTTTAGTAGCATTTAGTAATAGGTTATTTACCGCGAACCATTTAGACAGAACAGTTAAGCTATCATTAATATGTGAAACTTCCCTGTCTTTTCTACTTATCTTAAAAATGAGAGAAGTGTCGTCGGCGAATAAAATAATATCTGATAAATTATTCATCATGTATGGAAGGTCATTTATATAAGCAAGAAACAAGAAAGGCCCAAGAATTGATCCTTGGGGCACGCCCATCTTAACAAGAGACCCCGATGAAGTAACACCATTTACACCTACTTTCTGCTGTCTATCAGATAAATAGGAAAAGATTAGATCAGCAGCTCGGCCACGAATTCCGTAATGTTGAAGTTTACGAATTAGTGTATTGTGGTCAACGCAGTCGAAAGCCTTGGAGAGATCACAGAAGATGCCAATAGCATCCTGTGAACCCTCCCATGATTCCAAAATATGAGTGACTAGTTTAGCTCCTGCATCAGTAGTTGACCTGCCTTTCGTGAATCCGAACTGACGACCATGTAAAATCCCGTGTAAGTTAAAATGCGACAACATCTGATCCAGAATGATCTTTTCAAATAATTTACTAAATGCTGGTAGCACAGAAATAGGCCTATAATTAGAGGGATCATTTTTGCAGCCCGATTTGAAAATTGGTATTACTTTACTGTGTTTCATTAAATCGGGGAAAGTACCATTATCTACACATTGGTTAAATATGCTTGTAAGTGCAGGGGCAACGGTGTCGATGATAACGCCAAGAACTCTGACAGAGATACCCCATAGGTCTTCGGTATTTTTTAAATTAAGACCGTTAAAAGCTTTTTTAATTGAATTTAGTAGTTTAGTAGTTCGCCTCCTATTATATGGGACTTAACGATATTGTTGAAATGTAGGTTAACAAATACACAAAATAACATCCAACAATAGTTATTAACAAAGCATAGCCATGGGCACAACTTCAGACATCAGGCTTTTACTGTGAATTTACAAACAAAAAAAATACCATCACTTTCCCGACTTCAGAATCCCCAGGATACCTGCTTGTTACAACCAAGACAAATAATCATATTTACACATATAAGCAAATCAATTAATTGCTATAAATGATATAAGCAATGGCAAAATGGACCGGACCGTCAAGCACAAAACTAACGCAGGGTGAATGAAATGGCGGCAGGTCGCGGGAACAACATGTGACTCCTATATTCCCCTTAAATTAAAGGGGAAAATTTACAAGAGCATGATAAGGCTTGCTATCTTGTATAGATCAGAATGTTGAACTACGAAAGGGACGAACGAAAGGCAATTACATGCTGCGGAGATGGGAATGCTAAGAGGTATGTGTGGTGTGATAAGACTGGACAGGATTACGAATGAGTATATTAGAGGAAGTATGACAGTGGCAGTAGTGTCAGAAAAGGTAAGTAGTAATCGTTTGTCGTGGTATGGACATGTGATGAGGAGGGATGAGAAACATGGCACTAGAAGCGTTAACAGAATAAATGTGGATGGCTACAAGGGAAGAGGTAGAACCAAGAAGAGATGGATGGATTATGATAAGTGACATGGTGTACAAGAAAGTGAACTCTGAGATGACGTCTGATAGAGATGAATGGAAGAAAAAGCACAAATATTATTGGATAAGAGCAGGATAACGATGAATAGGAACTGGTAATTACTTAGCTACCGGGCAGATCAGTCGATTTGCGAGATTAGACAGCGCTAGTTACGGTCAGTTTTTGTTTTCAGAGACCCTTGTGTGCTTCAGGAAGCACGTTGAGCAGTTGGTCCTGGGTGTGTATGCGAATATCTATGAGCGTCAATATTCCAGAAAGTCTGACAACCATTTTAATCTTATAGTATTAGTGTCCAATAATTTGGAGGAGGTACAGATAGATATATAGATAGAATTGTTTTTATTTCAAGTAAACCTAATACAGGCTGAATGAAACGCTAGAAGACTCCCAATTGTACGGTTTCAAAAAGTTAGTCCTATAGAGAAGAACCGGCAAGAAACTCTATATAAAATACTGATATTCAGTCACAACCGGTTAGACCGGGAGCCGACCCCATTGTAGTTGGGAAAAGGCTAGGTAGATGATGATAGTTAAAATAGCGTTCTTTTTAATACCGAGTGTTTTACAATGTAACTGCGACATTTAATATAAACACCGATTGAGACTTTTCTTTCTAGTTTACGGAGCTAGAAAGAAAAGTCTCAAGTCAAAGGACCTAAAAAGTGTAGCTCTAAACCAACAAGACTTGCTATTTATAGCGGGCGAGGATTTATAGTGGCAATACAGGGACAAAGCCTTCCTTTTCTCTTAAGACTACGATTATATTGAATAACTAGCTTTTGCCTGCGACTTCGTACGCGTGGAGTTTAGAATCTGATATTTTACTGCGGTAAAATGGAGCCTATATTTTAAGTTAGACCTCTAGAAATCGGTGGAAACCGCATTCGATTCCATACAGCACTTTTTGCGTGATGCGTGTACAAACACATAGACAGACAGAAAAAAATTCTAAAAACTGTTGTTTTGGCTTCTGTTGCTCTAATAAAGACGGGGGGTCTTGTATATTAGTTTATCTCTAATATCTATAATGTATTGTACAATGTATGTATTGTAGTTAAATTTTTCATATATCATGTTCATTAGTCTAATGGTCGCAAGCACGATTACTGAGCGTGAGGTCCTGGGTTCGATTCCCGGGTCTGTCAAAGCATTATTGGATTTTTCGGTACAGAAATCCTCAGTAGCAGCACGGAGTTTGGAATGCTGCCCGCTTGATGGCAATAGGCTCGCCCCATTTACATGGGACGCATCCTATTACATGGGACTTAATAACAGGGAACCGGTAAAATGTGGGTGCACAATAGTACACCTCTGTAGTGATGTTGTTTTGTTATGTAATTTTTGGTTCAATCCCCAGATATTATAAAATATTATTTTATTTTCAAGAATATACAATAGTACCTACGAATGGCCTGGTCTCGTGGTCGCAATCGTGGCTGCTGAATCCCTATACTCGGTTTGTTTAGGTACTTAAATAAGGTAACTAAAGGTAAACAATCTTGATGTGACTTTTTACACAAACACATATTAAACAAATAAACTACTGCTTAAACTAGTGTTTCAATTGATTTGGTAATCGTTATTGTTGTTTTACATTGGTTTTTAGTCGCGTTTTATTTTTAAACTGAGTTTTTAAACAAAAAATATTAAAAAGACACATCAAGATTGTTTACCTTTAGTTAAGTACCTAAACAAACTGAGTATAATCGGGCATTGTTTTCTAGTTTTTAGGATATTCTCGTTACCAGTCCGGAGTTTCGAAATTGCCCGGTAGATGGCAAAAGATTAACTCCCTGTTACTGACGACATTGAAATGTTGGGGTACAACGGCCTTTGAGAAGTACTTACAGGTGTTATATTTTACAAAATCCAACCCAGATTATAATGGATTAATTCGAAAACGTTAGTAAATACTTTCATTTGAGATGAAAATGTCGGGGCGGCAAAACTCAGTCCCCAAAAACCTCGTGTAAAACAATTTAATTTTACTCAACTACGTCGACGAAATTTTAGGACTTTCGCAATATAATTTAAACATCGTTGAAATAATTGTTTTAGGACAAAAAGCGACTGGTAAAAGAGAAAAGTAGGTATCGTTAACCCTAAAGTTATTTTAGGTAATCCTTAGCTAGAGAGTTCGGCTTAGGATTATAAAACAATACTTTTGGAATATACTTTTTAATCTAGTGGAACCCTAAAATGATTCGTGATTCGGGTGATGTGAGGGGTCCGTATAATAATAGCAAGTTATAAAGCGTACTCCTAAAAACATGGTTTATTTAAACTGGTGTTGTCAACCGTCCTGTTTTTCCAGGACATGTCCTGCTATTTGGAGTATCATGTGTTGTCCTGGATAATTATTAAGTAGCGCCCTGGGTTTTTTAAAGAGTCCTCGTAAGGTCCTGTGTTTTATTATTCGCGCGCCACTACTGCCTCGAACCTTACGTTTAATCATCAGCGTTATTTTATAATTTAATCCTTCATTTCATTTCTTATATTATATAATTTAATTGAATATAATTTCATAAAACATTGTAATTGCTTTCATTGAGTTTCATTGCCACTGTTTTCTTATACTTTTCTTATACTGCGTCCTGTTTTTAAACCGAAATGTCCTGATATTTCCACTTTCAAATCCTGGTTATCAAAATTTGGGAATGGCAACCCCAATTTAAACCAACCAAAAGTTATAATTCGAACCACAAAAACAAGTAATAATTTGTTTATTACGCAAAAACGATGACATAAATCTTAAGCCCATTCCAGACTTCAAGACAATACAATAAAATATTAAGTGTCAAAATTTCATTTTTTTGGAAGCAGGTTTTAAAAATGTTCCAAAATTTAAGTTTAATTCTTTTGTAGTTAATTATCATACTGTGACGAACAAACACTGAGGTCTTTACCATTTGGTTACTAACCATAGAGAAGAGTATTGGAAAAAACAAAAAAAGAACGAAAACGACTGGCAGCCTAATTATGTTAAAATAGCGACGGCAACGCGACAGCCACACGACAGCAGCGTCACTGCTGGCCAACACATCATCATCATCATCAGCCAGAAGACGTCCACTGCTGAATGAAAGCCTCCCCCTTAGACCACCACATCGAACGACATCCCGCCACTTGCATCCATCGGTTGCCTGCGACTTTCACAATGTCGTCGGTACAGCAGTAGGAGATACATATGTGACACAAAAATTACGTTTGACAGAAGCTATCGCGCGATCTACGCCTGTCGCAAACTGATTGCTACATCGGTAATTAGGCTGTGAAACAGCGCAGCTGCGTAAAGAAATAATATAAAATATATTTTTCCTATGATAAATATGTAGTACAATAAATAGTTCTAAGCCTTCCTCTTACAAAGATAAATAGCTCTATAGCCCAACTCCGCCTTCTAAGTGACATTAACCCTACTCGTCTCCTACGCTACCGCAGATTTCAAACCATTCACTAATAAATCAAAATATTCAAACTCAGTCTCGCTACGAAGTTCGCCTATCATTTCCCCGAAACCAATTTAACGAAACATAAACGTATACTAGCTAATTGGTTTGTCGAGTTTTGATGATAGGGGTCGATTCTATAAGGCAGAGAGTAAAATAATAATTATTATTATTATCGTTAGACGCCAGTAATAATATTGTTATTGTCCAATTACTGGATCCCGCCTTAGCTCGGAACTTTCGGAATGAGGAGGGTTAAGATCCACTAGTTAGCTTTCTAGGGGTTGGTGGACTACGTACACAATCGAGAACGAGAATTGAGCTCTAAGTCAAAGTTATTTATTTCAACTAGGTCTTTGCAGGCAGTTTTAAAAAGTTGTTCCATAAGTGGGTTGGTCTGATGGAGAAGAGACCGGCAAGAAACTCCATCCATACAGCTTTCTGGTATACAGGTTTCCTAACGATATTTTCCCGCATTGCAGTCGCGGGTATTTATATAGTATTTCATTAAACGATTAAGGGCCTGTATCTCCTAGTACCCGCTAATCTGAACCCACAAGCGGAATTCTAAGTCTATGGAACTCACAGCCTTATTAGAATGTCAGTGCATTTGACAATTACAGATCAAGTTACTATTTGACAGCTAATGTTAATCCAGTATAAGATATACTGGTTGATGACGTTTCACATGTCATTTTTTTTTTAGTACGAGATAAAAATATTACAAATTTAATTTCGTTGGTTATAGAATTGGCGCCTGTCAATATTAGTTAGCTTTACACGGGTGAAGACAAACGTGTGATTTTCGTTCAAGAGGCTTTGGATGGTTTAGTGAGGCTGTTTGGGCGAATAGAGAGTTAAATTGGTATCTCGTATATAAATATTAAGTTGGTAGAGTGTTGTTAAGATGGCTATGTTTTATTGTAAAACGACCTCTGTTAATACTTTGTTATGAATCAGTAATAGATTTGGTACAGTTGGCGCAGTGGCTGGACCATCGACTGCTGCGGTAAATAAAGCGGGTTGGATTCCAGCGCGGAACATAAATTTGTATATCCTACAGATAGTTGTTCCGAATCTGACTGTCTTTTCATGAGAATATTAATTTGGGTTTATCAAAATGTGAGGCAACATAAAAAAAATACGTTTATAATATATTATATCCTAAAAATGTGTTAAAATGGTTTATCTTGTTCGTGGCCCGGCCCCGGCCCCGGCCCGGCGCCTGCGGTCGCGTAGAAACGCGTGCGGTACGCATGAATTTGTGGAGACAACGACATAATGTTAAATATTTTGAGACAACGAGCAACTAAACAAGCATATAACCACAGAATATGTAATAGTACTTCGTATCATTGTTCGTGGTACAATAAGGTATAACTTTGTGAGATTTCATTACATTTTTTGCCCGGACTGTAGCAAGGGGTGTGCAAGGATTTTGGACACGACACACTTTGGCGCGGTTTTTCTGGCGAACCGTTAATCGTAGAAGAAAAGTATTTATCTTAATTTTGGATAATAATCGATCTATACGATGGAAAAAAGAAACGGTGAAAAAATAAATTTTGACTGTTTTTGAAAACGATTTTCCTACAAAATGTAATAAAAACAAATATTTACTATACAAAGTTTTCTAAGTCATCAGTGCTCTACAGAAATTTTAACTTTTTGTGAAAAACTGCACTGCACACACTTACAACACTCTGACCATTTTTTTTTCACACTAAGTAGGTATAAAGGATAAAAAAAGGTATACCTATTTTGTTTATTTGCATATACTTGTACTAAAAATAATGTGCAAGAAACGCACTTGCTACGTTTTATGTTCAATAGTACGCCATTTGGAAAATTCATTGATTTTCTAATTGATAATGTCCTCCTGACTGATTTCGGTCACGGCGGCAACTACGCAGGATATATTATAGAGCACAAGTGTGTGCACAAACACAGGTGCTCTCTCTATTCCTTCACTCTCATAGTCCGATGGGACGGCAATCCAACACGACCGGAGAGAGATCAGGCGCAGGACCAACAGCTTTATGTGCTTTCCGAGGCACGGTGTGTATTCACATACACAAAGACCCAACCCTGAAACAACTATCTGTAGATCGTACAAATATTTGTTCCCTGCGGGAATCGAACCCGCGACACGTAGCTCCCCGCCACTGCGCCAACCGTGCCGTCTAATTGATATAGATAATAGCGCGTATGAACTATAGCGCCGTGAGCAGTGGTTAATTAAGTCAATCAAGTTCTGGGCATCCGATTTAATTACGTCACATTGCAGGAGGACTGCTTGAAGGCAAGTCATGTCATGACTGTTTGACTGTAACAACTGCTTGGGAACAAAAGCTGAAGTCACAACAAGTCTCGACTCTATTTCCCCAAAGGCTTATTTTTTTTAATTCTGATTTATTTCAATACTTTTACCTTATAAAGGTATGTCAGCCTCATCGTAACCTAATCTAATAATTACAATAATTATATTATTGCCACGGAGGAGGGAGATTTTGATGCAGCCACCATTTTAAATATGAATTTGGTTGTTTTAGATCTGGGCTCAGCTAACAAACTTGCGAAAATCCAAACATCATATTTATTAATATTGAAATCACACATCAACAACTCTCTTTCTGCCTAAGGGCTTTTTAAAGAATAATTTAACATTACATAGCATCAAGCCTGTACTGACCTGTGGTTAACCCCTAAGGGGTTACCCCTACGGGGTGTACTATTGTACACCCACATTTCGCTGATAGCGTTAGGTATAAGGTATAAGGTATAAACGGGCTGGTTTCCGCAAATACACGCTTAAGCGCATTTTTTGCGTCGGGGTGGGAATAATGTCAGTTTATTCGATCCACCCCAGTTCTTCGAGAAATGCCAGCAGTCGCTTGACGTTGCTGGCTATTTCCCGGAGGGTACCTGGGTTTCCGAAGTACTTGGCCCTGTATGTGGCGACCTCAGGGCAGTTCAGTAGCACGTGGGCTGCCGTTTCTTCCTCCTCCATGCATGCTCTGCACAGAGGACTGTTTGTAATTCCTATAACGAAAAGATGTTTATTGAAGGAGCCATGTCCGGTGAACGCTGTCGGCTGGTACCTACCTCCGTCTGGGCCAGCTTCCCTGCACTGAAGCTCAGCTGGCTACCTGACTGCTTGGTCGGCTCCATGACCGCGGCCTGTGTAGTAGCGGCTGGTTGTCGGACTTGCCGACGCTGCCGCTTGTTTCTGTGTCTCTTTTTGCGCGGGATAGTAGGAGCCGCAGCACCCTGATGTGTAATTTCAGGGCGTCGTGATGCCTGAGGGCCTTTGCCCCTGCGGCTCACCAGCTTCCACGCATCGGAGAAGGCGTCCTCGGTACGGCAGATTGGCTGCTGCTCCGAGAAAGCTGTTTGGGTGGGGGGAGGTTGGGAGTGAGGACCGGTACTAGGTGGGCCCAGCGCCTGCGTCCTCGTTTGGGTATGGGGAGTGGAGCTGGAGTTATCCTGCGCCACGGGTTTTGGGGTGGGAAGAGGACCGGTACTAGGGTTGCCCAGCGCCTGCGTCCTCTTGGGGGTAGTGGGGTCAGCGCCAGTTTTCACTAGAGCCGGGGAAATGTTGGAGGGGGAGCGTGGACCGGTACGGGTTTTACCCAGCGCCGACATCCCGCGTTTATTGGCGGTCTTGGCCTTGGACGCGGTTTTCGCCACATCCAGGCCCCCGCTGGAAGTGCCCGCAAAGACGCCCGTGGTTTTAGCCACAGAGCTGCCAGATTGGGCAGGGTTGTTAGTTTTGGGTGCTGAGTCGGTTTTCGCCGACTTAGCACCTGAAGCGGTGTTACATGGCCTATTGTCCATAGTTATTTAGTTATATATAATTCGTCTCATCGGCTCCCACCCACCATGGAGCCCGCAACATTGGGAACGCCTTACTAAGCTTCAGGACGTTAGGACTACCGATGAGATATAGGAACGCGAGGCTGGCTTACAGTGCGACATCGGGTGTTCGAAAGGGCTGGCGTTGTGGGCAGTAGGCCCTGCACACAACGAGCTGATCAACCCCTCTCACACCTTCAGCATGACCTTCACCACCGCGGGAGTCGTTCAGGAACGACAGCCGCGGACCCCACGCCCCTAGCCGTGGCCCTCTGACGGGACACCATGACCATTTCCCTATCTGTGGCTCTCAGATAGGGCTACCGTTTAGCTTGAAATCCAGACCAAAGAGGGCGTGTTGCCTTGCGGACGCATAACCGCCAGCGCCGTTCAGCTCAACCCCCCAGGACTCCTTCATCCCTGCGTACGGCGCTCGACTGCGCAGGTCCTAGCGCAGGTGACTAGTTACTCCTACTTGCCGACAGCCTGTTGCGTGTCGACCGGCCCGCAAACCACCCAGTCACAAAGGGTCACAGTTAGGAGTGGAGTGGGCGACTAGGACGGGGGGAGGATCGAGGATTGAGGTATGGAATGTGGGTTTTGGGAGGGATCAGAGAGGGTCGGGGTGGGATGTACAGGAGAGTAGGTTTCAGGTTGGGATATCAGCTCTTAGCATAGGTAGGGAAAGGGCCGTGAGTACCCGTTCCCAGCCTAAGGTCCCGGGTGATACGCCGGTGTAGATCAGGTTGGCCTGCCTCGTGATCCGAAGATACCGGGGTATTCCAACCCGATCCGCACACACTAGGAGGCGGCTGGGGAAAACGCACCTAACGCACGCTGATAGCGTTATTAAGTCCCACGTAATAGGGGGCGAGCCTATTGCCATGTCCTGGACACAGTTCCAGATTCCGCGCTCCTACTGATGATTTTCATACAGAAAACCCCAATAACACTTTGCCCCGACTCGGGAGTCGAACCCAGGACCTCACGCTCAGCAGTCGCGCTTGCGACCATTAGACCAATTAGGCAATCTAAATGAACAAAACACCTAAAAAAGAAAAAAATCTGCCCAAATGCAAAACTGGAAAAAATATTCAAAACATTCCATATCTCGTGGTTATGATGATGTCAAGCAAAACCTGTGGTTGTTTTTCATTTTCAGTACATACATAAGTAAGAACAAACAACTCGGTACGAAAATAGGCTACACGAGACGCTTTTAAAAAGTTTCGAACACTTTTTTGTTTGCGGTCGGCTTTCCCGAATTAAGTTCAGGCAATTCTGTTGACTCTTCTTGGCAAAGAATTGAATAACCTTTCGCAGCCAAGGATGTATGGCAATATAAAAATACTAGTTTACTTTCACTGAGTGTCAAGTGATTAGTGAGAAGACAGACCAGAAAGAAGATATTATTATTATTATTTTTAATAAACATTGCCTCATATTAGGAATTCCTGTATCGTGGGTGCGTTTACAAACACATATATTCACATACACAAAGACCCAGGCCCGAAACTAGAAATCTTCAGTTCTAGAGTCCACATAATGCGTGTTAAACTTCAAAGTATTCCAAATACAACATCTAAAATTTGTTTCTGAATTTCGGTAAGTGTAGGTACTTATTTATGTGGCTGATTGTACTAGGTATATCGTTTTAGTTTACTATAAAAAGAGTTTATATATATATTAGCTTCCGCCCGCGGCTTCGCCCGCGTGGTTTACGAACCCGTACATTTTCCCGGCCTATGTGCTATTCCAGACTGTAATCTATTTCTGTGCCAAATTTCATCCAGATCCGTTCAGCTGTTCTGGCGTGAAAGAGTAACAAAGATCCATCCATCCATCGATCCTCACAAACTTTCACATTTATAATATTAGTAGGATAGTAGGATAGGATAGAATAGGATAGGAAGTAGGATATATTTTTTTTTTACTTTGCTGCCCCACACTAGGATTTCTCCTATATCGTGAGTACAGTTTACAAACATACATTTCACATGCACACACAACCAGACCCGAAACAACTATCTGTAGATCATACAAATATTAGCGGGGATCAAACCCGCAACACGTAGCGCAGAAAGCTAATCGCTTAGCCACTGTGCCAACCGTGTCGTTATAGGCTAGGAACACGAGGTATCCCAAATCCTTGTTAAAAACAGCTTTCGTAACATTTCATCTCAAAATAACAGCCATTTAAAATAGACGAATTAATCCATTATGAGCCGGGTATGAACACGTTTTGGCAAGACAGGTAAGTAATTAAGGTAAACACAAAATCTTATGTAATGTAAAACGGTAATAACATGAAGAACATGGCTCAATATTATGTAAACGTACAACATACGTTTTGCCCAAAGGTTATGCAAGGGTGTGTTCGTCAACTCGTCTCATATTAAAATTCGTCTCAACGGAAATTGGCCTTTCGTATTTATTTATAAGAAGAAAACAAAATAATGCAACAAATATTGTAGAGGTTTGTTCGTTGATTCGTCTCGCACCAAATTCGTCTCGAGAAACAGATCGCTTAATCTTAAATATTTTTTATTGTCAGAGAGAGATAAAGCGAGAGATGTGGTTATATATGTACTGTGTCCACTTTGCGTAACTCTACGGTTTAGACTGGAATGGAGTGTCAAAGCGTCAATCGTCAAAAATATGTCGTTCAATTTTCTATTTGCTCCGCTTTGTGCGTTGCGAAATTTATGTCGAGCTACACAAAAAATACAGCGACGAAAAAATTGTGCTGCGACTGTGGGACAGTTATGGACATGCGTAACCGGCCTATCTGGTGAAAGAAAACGGCTTCAATGAATCATGAAACCTGAGATCGTCGAGCACACAGTTAGCGATAAGATCGATTTCAATGTGATAGCTAATTGTAATACGAGAAAAAAGAAATCTACAAAAAAAATTACCTGTTGTTGACACATTATATGAGCATGCGCTTGTCTTAAAGTGCGAAGGGTTAGTCCTTGATCCTTCACATTGGCCGCGTAGGCGAATTACGCACACCATCAAGAACCGCATTGAACTCTCTCAAGTGGGCAAGTTTCCTCACAATGTTTTCCTTCACCATTAGCACAAAAATAATCACATTCAGATCCGCTCGTGAATTCGAAAAGTCAAAGGTGTGGACTGGGTTAGAACCCAGAACCTTTTCCATGGAAAACAGGCACTCATCCATTGAGCTATCGTTAAAAATGTTAGGTATCCTGGGCCCTTTTATTAATGTGCGTGTTTTCAAGTACTTATCAATATGCAAATTCTTTATATCAGTACGCTCCCTAAAAAGGGTAAAAAAGTATCATACAGGTATAAACTAAGTTATACAGTAAAAGGGTGGGGCCATTCTAATTAAAATTAATTAACAGCTTAATAACAAAATACTCCAGTAAAGCAAGGAAATAACGAAACCATCCATCACAAACTTCCCAACTTTTGGAAAAGTGTTTAATTTATTTTGCATAGACAACCGAATTTTGATTTCAGAGCGGCGTAAAAATAAAATGGGGTCAGTAAACAAAGGGAATAAAATAAATATTTTTGAGATCTTTCAACGTAAACCTAACATCCATTGATATAAAACCTCAAGATACACAGTTTCCTATAAAGAATCAATCGAAAAATGACAACACGAGTGATACGAGTACAGTGGCATAGCGATACAACGGCGCAGGTTAAGGTTCGCCTATGTGATATCAATATGTATACAATTCGCAAACTGTATGGTTTCGAGTTTATAGGTATATAAAACTAATACCGAATTCTCCATACCGGCTCTAGACCGAAATACTTGGAAGTCGTGGGGGGCCGCCTTTGCCTAGCAGTGGGATAATATGAGCTGACGGTAATAGTAATAAACTCTATAGTACCCGGAGAAGTGAGATGCATACACTCTGGATATTAAGAAATGCATTAAAAAGTGCCCGTTTCTATAGCTTAGGTAAAATATTATTACCAATTGCTTTTTTTGTAAACAATACACATACAAGAGTCACATTTAATAATTGAAAGTAAGAAATCCCTTCATAATGATTGTTGAAAACATTTCGGTAGATATATTATAAACCTGAACTAAACTAAATGAAATAGACGGCAAATTATAATTTGTGCGTGTATTTTTTTCAGACATTTTTGGTTCCTTAAATGTCTATCTAAGTTTTGTTTATCATAAACGGACAGACGTATCCACGGTTTATAGTATCAATAAGGTGTGGCCACAATGTTACAGAGCTATAAAAAGTATAAAAACAGTGTGAAACCTTTTTATGGAGAAGAGAGGCATAAAAATGTCAGTGCGCTACGGACGCATGGTCCAAATATGGACTATTCACAGAATTTGATTGGAATCGTATTGGCTCAGTGGTTGTGACCATATACGAGTTAAGGGGCGTGAGTTTAATCCTCGCACACCAATGGGTCAAATTTAAATGATTCATTATCTTTGTACTTATTGAGCACTGCTGAAGTCCGTCAAAAACAAAATTTGAAAGACTTTTTTTCTCAGTAGAGTTTGTTCGCTAATGCGAATAAGACACTCTGTAGGTACAAGCAAAGAAATTACTTAAGTAAAAAAGTATATTCAGGGTCTATTCTTCAAAGCGTAAAATTTTAAAGACTCGCCTGCAATACAACAATTGTTTATAATGAAAATGGTCATTTGAGTGTATAAAAATAGCTGTGAAACAGCTCATTTCTGTAATTTAAATTCAAATTCATTTAATTCAGACAATAGTGATCCATATTGGGTTAGTATTACAAAAAGCTTATATTCTAGTGTTAGTATCATTGGTTTAAAAAAATAAAAGTCTAAATTATAAACACTGCGTGCTGAGGATTACCAGCCCGGAAAACATCTTTCCTATCTAATCACTCTCTGCACAAAATGTCGGATATCTGGAGTATAGCTCTCAGCCACAGCTCTCAGGATATAGTTGCGACTGCTCCGCACTCTGCACAGCAGCGACGCGGTTTTTTTGCGCATTATAACCATAATAACCGTCTGTTATATTGTCAGTGAACTTATAGACTTAGATAATATAAATATGCTGGAAAATATGATCAAAAGTACGTAAAATACATAAAATGAAAAACTAAAATTAATTGTACCTACTTAAGTAGATAAGGCCTACATAATTACCAGAGTGTTTTTTCTTTCGTTTTATTTTTTATACTTATGGTGTCTTATCGTGTTTCGGATGCACCAAAAGGGTTAAAATTCTTGCCCGGTGCTAATTTTCTGGTTTCATTTAGAATTTATCCGTTTTACTATTTAAAAGGTTGAATAAGGTCCTTAACGATGAACTACCTCCAATAACGTAATAAGGTCCCTAACTAGTACGCTAAATACTTCTATTGGGCCTTTAGCAGCTCTTAAACGGTTGTTTAGAGGCTTAAAGACTTTACTTAGAACATTAGAGACTAACTTTGAAGATAAAATGTTATTTGGATGGCATTTACTAAAGGTACTTTTAAATAAGGTTAATTCTTTGCCATTTCAAGACCTCTGAGGCCGCTTTAGAAGAATCATAATATGTTTAAACCATAAACAAAATGGCCGCTTAATTGAGGACTCTTAATATGATTGGTGTAAAGTTTATTTTCAGAAATCATAATTGATAGTGACTATGGAGATTCGAAGATTAATAAAATTGTTTATTCGTTAACCCCTCTTCACTGGATGGTGCTATTACTGTGCTCGTGCTTAACCCCGCTGATCTACGGATGTGTGCGGTAGATATCTAGCTACGAGCTCCTTTCCTTTCAACCCCAAAAGAAGGTTCACATTATTCAGCATACACGCATTAGAAAAAGTAATGATTTAAACAAAATAAACGATAAAAAGACAGAACCCACAATTTAGATGTATATACTCTACTCGCTATAAAATGAACTAGGACAACACTAAACAGACTCAAAACACACTAATTTAGTGTCCGCCGTAACAGCTTTCTTTGAGAATTCCAGTCAACAATCTTTGAGAACACCTAGGACATTTTGTCAACATTTTTAGACACTCAAGTATTTGCCTTTGAGAAAACCGGTCTGATAATAATATCAGTTGTAGTGACTGGAAAGAATTTAGATGTAATTACATTTTTGAGCAAATAACATTTGTTTTAGGTCTAATGGTCGCAAGCACGCCTGCCGAGCGCGAGATCCTGGACTCGATCCCCAGGTCGAGCAGAGTGTTATTGGGTTTATTAGTTAGAAATATCTTAGGAATTGAATAGATGGGATGGATGGATAGGCTACCCCTATTACATAGGAAGTACTTAATATAGGTTAAATGTGGGTGCAGAAAGCTACACCTCTGCGTAAATCTTCGGGAAATAATTACAATTAGTACCTACACCTCAGGCTTTACCATTTGAGCAGACAGGCGTGATGCTATGTTATGTATGATACTATTTATCTCGATTCAAAACAAGCAACACACGAGTAAAGCTGAAGACAAAGCTAGTATATAAATAAAACCATCAAATAATATTGTACAAACCTTTTATTTTTGTTACCCTGTATTAAAATCCGTTGAAGCCTAAAATAGCAATGTCCATAAAATATGGTAATGATAATGCCTAAAGCGTTTGCTAGATTACGCGAGTAATATTGCCTCTTTAATAGCACGACCCGGGTACGTCTTAAAACTGCGGCCAGACACCGGAGAACGGGCAGCAGCGTCCTCACACTAATCGGTGAGCCACTGCGATCCCCAAGCAGCCTGCCAAGCGTGGGGATTATGGCAAACCCCCCCCTTGAGGGAGGCCTTCGTTCAGCAGTGGACGTCTTATGGCTGATGATGATGATGATGATAGCAATGTGTATTACACATTAATCCACGATTTAATCATATTATTATTCGTAATTTGCATTGTTGTGATAGCCTAGCAAAAGCGGCAGGGTCATAGTTCGAAATCGGAACGAACTTCTGACAGTTCGGATTCATGTGCGGATCAAATAAATAAGTGATCCTATAATTATATTAAGTGATACTGTTTAGATAAGAAATAATTTAAGTAAATATTTAATAATAAGGAAAATTATACCATCGAAAACGTCGTGAGGAAACCTGCATACTTAAAAAGGCTCGTGTAGACCGCCAACTCTATAACCCTTCTTAACCCATCTCATTCTGAGAAGAGACCCAAGAATGTATACAATTTAAAAAGAAAATAATAATCGTAAATCATAATAATACAACTAGACATATTAAACAATAACAATTTCAACAGGACAGTAAGATTCTCAATAGAAGTTAATTACTTTTCCTTATTAACCAGTGTACCCAGTGGTACAGTCAGGACCTGAATTATATTTTTATTTTGAATAGTCTGCACGTTTATTGATAGAGACATGCCTTCGGTGCTAAGGGATGAATCTGCGTATTACTGCGAATACCTTAATGGAAAATATTATAATACAAAATAGCGCAATTTAGTGATAATACAAATCTGTGTTACGAGTTCAACTGGCGCGGTGCTATAGTTCAATTTAGCCGTCATAACAACTATGTGTTGTTACCATCAAGCTTGGAAGAATTTGTATGAGATTCCAGAACTTTTTCTCGCATTTTTTTGCTGTAGATACCTTCTCAGTTTAATAAGTCTAAAAACCCCTTAGAAGGAATTACACTGTGGAGGAACAAGGTGGATGGTGTTCCTCTATTGAAAAAGTAGGATTATAGGACCAGAGGAGGTGATATTGCCTGGCGGGCCGAAACCCAACTCTCATATTGCGATTAAGGATTTTCTATTGTCACTTCACTTCGATTGATGGCGCCTTACTTTGCCATGTTGAGAGTTAAGTTTCCTCAATAAATATTTTCGTAAACCATCTGTATTTTGTCAAATCCTAAAACCTAAGCTTATGTTCAAGCGTATTGGACGAAAGTCTAGACAAGTATACATAAAACCTACCTATCGGAAATATATTGAAACGTTTCACTGCGTTCGTCATAGCTTCCAAACTGCCAATTGACAGATCAGATCCGCTTTTATGACGGATGAAACAAAATTATATGAACGTAGGCAGCAATAAAAAAGACGACGCCTTTTGTTTTACATTTTTTTGGTCTTTTGTTTGTATTCAAAGCGGGGTCCGTAGCTACATATGTAACGTCGGTCAATCTTTGGATGGGTGACCGTTTTTTACACATCAAGGCCTCGGGAAACAAGTTAAGCAGTTGGTCTCGGGTATCCCCAGTGCAAAAAGTTTGACTGGTAGTCGCTCCGTGAAAAATACTTATATTTAGCAGCAACCGGTTAGACTAATTAGGAAAAAGGCTAGGTAGATGCTTGTTTGTGTTTAAAGTATATACATAATATGGGGAACCGAAGTGATACACACGAAATGTATGAACAAACATTTGGTCCTTCGATCCGTATCGCAGAAAAAGGTTTTTGTAATGAAATCGTATCAAAGTAATTTTGTCAGGCATACACCACGTCAAAATACATTTTCTGCAAAAAGAACACTTTCTCTCGCCCCTTATATTATTTTCACGTTTCGTCACGCGTAAAAGTATCCCATAACAATTTTTGTATTTTTTGGAGGAAAAAGTAAAGAAAATGGATAAAAGCGTCACAAAGATGACGGAATGTTGTCCCGATAGCCTGAATGGCATAAAATCGTTTGCCGATGGATTTTCTTAAAAAATGAGAAAAATATTTTCGTATCGTGTAAATACCTATATAGATTGATACGGGTTCTACGATGCTCATATACGGAGTAATTGAAAAAAATACCGAAAGCTATTTTTAGTTTGTATTATGTCGAAATAGAAATGACTATAAGCTTCTGACAATTCTGAAATATATAGGGTGCCTCATTGGTCTAATGGTCGCAAGCGACTGCTGGGCATAGTGTTATTGGGATTTTCTGTAGGGAAATTCTCAACAGCAGCACGGAGTCTGGATCTGTGCCCAGTAGATGGCAATAGGGTCGCCATCTAGTACATAGGACTCAATAGCGCCACACCTCTGCCTAACCCTTCGGGGAATTCAGTACATTTCGCGGATGTTTTTATTCTCTTATGATAGTAGATCGTACACCTGTTTACAGGGTTTAGCGTATTCCACTAAAGCTAATATTAACGCTCATGTATTCTCATTTTTACAAAATTTCGAGCCTTTGCCTACAGTTGATGGCGTACGTTAACAAAACATTTGTCTGCAGGTAACGGTGTTCTTCACTAACGCTTATATTACCTAACGCTCGTTTATAAACGCTTTTACTACAACCTCAAGCATTATTAACGCTTGAATATAAACGCTCATACGACAACTTCGAGCATTTATCTACAGGTAAACGAGGTTCTCCGCTAACACTAATATTAACGCTCGTGTATACACTATCTTAGAACGTTTGTCGAGTAATGTTTTAATTCCACAAGTGCGTGCCACATAATAACCAAGTATCGTGCCGGACATTGTAATCGAAATAAATAAAAAATATACCCAGAATCAGATGTAGATTAACATCTGACCCTCGATTGTAATAAAACTTAATATAAAGCAATTATATTACTGATTTCGAATAAAACAAGATTTATTTTCTTTTGTTGATTGCTATTAGGATATTACGAAAATCATGATACTTTGTATTTCAATGGAATAAGGTTTATTTTTGCGGACTATTAGGTACGGTATCTTTAAATTATGACTAACTACAGTAGCTTCCGCCCGCGGCTTCGCCGGCGTGGTTAAGGAACCCGTACATTTTTCCGGGATAAAAAGTAGCCTATGTGTTATTTCAGAGTATAATCTATCTCCGAGCCAAATTTCATCCAGATCCATTCAGCCGTTCTGGCGCGATTGAGTAACAAATATCCATCCATCCATCCATACATCCTCACAAACTTTCACATTTATAATATTGGTAGGATTCGAGGGATTACTAGGGACCTATAGGGCCTCAGACACTTGAAATATTTTCATTCAAAGTCATGACAGTACCTACTTTGACGTTTAGAAACGTGTAATAAATCAATCGCATTAATTAGTTAACCTATATTAAGTAATTCCCTATTGATAAACCAGTAATATTTCTATTCATGTTTGAATATTATTCAATAAAGCTAATTTGTATAGCAACAAATACTCAGAAACTAGTAAAACATAAAATAATTTGGATCACTGAAGCGTTATTAGCACTAAATAATTAACCAATTTTATGTTTACGGTACAACTTCTATTGCATAACGATAAAATAAACAGAAACTATAGCACAGTAAATCCACTCAATTTGATTAATTTTCTTAGCTGTCAATCCACATTATTTCTCGGCCACTTCGCTCTATTCTTGACATTATACATATGTACACTAAATTCATTAATTTGCGGGTATATGTTCTCCAGTGTCATAGGTATACAAAATTACATTTCACATGCATTTTTTATGAACAAAAATTTGGTCCTTTGATCCTCATTACTAAATAAAAATGTTTGCCATGAAATCGTGTCCCAATAACTTTGTCGCATGACACACTACGTAATAATAAATGCAGATCAGAACCTTCCACCCGACACTACCTATAGGCTCGTACAAATTGTTTCACATGATATTATAATTACGAGTTAAACTTCTGCGCCTATATTATTTATAAGTGGCACAACTCAGCGAAAATCGTTAGCGAGAGCTCTGGCCGGTGACATTGTAATTAAAATGTTGGCCGAAACGCTGTTACCTGTGCCACTTCATCGTTAGTGAAAATAATTTCTATCAAATTCTAATTGAAATTATTATTTGACAGAATTCAAGAAATGTAGAAAATTATAGGCTGTCGCTTGAGTAAAATAATGATATTTAGCCATTTTCCGTTCTTTTTTTATACTCACAGACACTTTCATTCTTTTGTATAAAGACCAAGAATCAATATCTACGGCGACGTAACATCAAAATGGCGCTCGAAAATAAATGTCAAACAATAAAGTCAGGCACTGTAATAAATTAATCATAAGATAAGCTTACAATGTTTGATAAAAGATACTTGGTGAAAAAGACAAGTTTAGTATTCGCTAGGTCATGTGACGTCACATATGCTGAGTATTGAAAAAGTATACTTACATGAATATACAGATGTTACCCTCATTGGCTTTTGTATTTATCTGTTGTAAAAGTCACTGTTCTTCAATTAGGCTATTTCATCATACATCTATATTTCTGTACTAGACGACTTGACAACGTCTTCAACAGAAAAGGCATAAAGTAAACATAATATAGTATCACGCTTGTATTCCCCGAAGGGTTGGGCAGAGGTGTACTATTGTACTCGCACATTTCGCCGATTTTCTTATTGAGACCCATGAAATAGGGGCGAGCCTATTGCAATTTACCGGGCACAGTTCCAGACTGAGTGCTGCTACTGAGAATTTCCATACAGAAAAACTCAATAACACTGCCCGACCCGGTAATCGAACTCAAGACCTCACGCTCAGCAGTCGCGCTTGCCACCACTAGACCAATGAGGCAGTAAGACGTAATTATCGATCGATATCTACTTCAAATTCCCACAGAGCGACTAGACTGTTGTAAAATTTCTGATTGGTGTTAGTGTAGAAGGGAAAACGAAAAATATAGTTAAACAAGCTGTCCTACGAAGTGAGAACCATAAAAATTAACGTATAACTAAACTAATCAATATCATCTTTAGCTAATGTTTCAAACCACAAATCAAAATCCTACCAATAATTTCATGTCAATATGACAACTTAAACTAAATGTACCCCCAGCTTTACGTCCATAAACTCCAAACGAAGATTTGGGTCGCCGATAACTTTGTAGGTAGCGTAAAAGGTTCAGATAATAATCGCGACCGCTACACCGACAATCACATAAAACTGGCTCAATTTTACGCTGGCGTGGCGTGACAGAACACTAGTATGTTGATAACAAAAGTTAAGTTGATGTGAGGGAAAGTTTTGTTAATATTAACTTAGGTGAACCTGACTTATCGAAACCATTTTCTTGGCTAACTTTTATTCAAGTTACGCCATTTAATATTTATCCTTAGTAATCTAGAATCAAATAGAAAAAAGAAGGGGAAAAATGATTGGATATTTCATAGTAAGTCAAAGTTTTTTATGTCAACTAGGTTCAGACACTTTAAAAACGTCGAGATTTATTATTTTGAGAGGCGCATGGTTCCAAAGGGGGGTAGGTCCTATGGAGAAGAGACCGGCAAGAAACTTCATGGATACCCTTTTCAAGAAATAAAAGGATAATTTACAAGAATCTTAAGACATGATAAACTTATAAGGAATATAATATAAGGACAACTGTAGGCAAAACGAAAGAGAGGACAGCCAAGAATGAAGTATGAAGACCGACTTAAGGAGAAGACAGATACAGAAACATAATAGAGATATGAAGGAGCTAGCTTTGGACGGAACAAAATGGAAAATGCTACACCGACACGTGCCTGGCACTTAAATTGAGAAGAAGAATCTAGCTTTAGGTGAACTAAACTTAGTTAACCAACGCATTAGAGAATTTATCTTTACATTGCTCGAAATGCATATACACCATCTAGTTTAAAAAAGACGTTTAAAGTGATTGAAAAATCCTAATTGTAAAATAAATAATTTCATTTCAATTAACGACTTTTAGTACGGGACCAACCCTGAAATCGCGATAAAAATATGATCTAAAGATATATATTATTCGACCCGAAACAGCTATCTGTAGATCATACTAATATATGTTTTATGCCAGAATTAAACCCGCGACACGAAGCGCAGAAAGGTAAACACTTAGCCAATGCGAAAACCGTATCGGCAATATAAAACAAATTCAATAGACGCGATAATATTTCGTAAGTTTTCAGAACCTCAATGACTGTCGAGGCCAATATTTTTAGAGCAATTTCCATGTGTCTCATACTCATACTGACACGACGGAAATGGGACATCGGATGACGATGAGAGTGATACTTTCAAACAGCCGTGAGATTGGTGTAAAAAAATATTTTCCCAATTCTGAAGGTACTTGTAAGTTTAATAAGATAGGAGCGAAAAAAAATTCTCCTGTATTTGACGTCACGCTGTCATATAATGTCATAATATCACGCCTGTATTCCCCGAAGGGTTAGGCAGAGGTGTACTATTATACATCCACATTATGCTGAAGTCCCATGTAATATGGGGCGACCCTATTGCCATCTTGTGGCACAGTACCAAACTCCATTCTGAAAATGTACACTTTTTTTTCTCACCCCAACGTTTGTATTACAATTAGCTTAAAATAAATACATAGCATTAGTTTATTGTGGGGGACTGGTGTCTGAACTAGGCGTTAGCCTGTATGTAAGGCTGTGTGTTTATAGGTAAATGAAACCAGTGGATGTCTGAAATATACTGACTGTATTTAATGTAATAACACGATTATAAAGATTAGCATATTATCAAAGAGTAATTAGATAGAACTTAAAATAGGTAACAACATCTCCTCACATGTATTTCAGGCCACCAGACCTCCATCCCAGTCTTAACAGTTATCTTACTAGTGATCAATTTTATTCCATGACTTTTATTAGCTTTTCGGTTTTGTCATAATTTGAGGACAGAAGCTACTCGGTCACCTTTTTTTTGCATGCTAGTTTAGTAAGTGGGAATATGTTAAGGTTTCTATTTATGTTATTATAAAGTTACTATACTCGTAATAGAACCCAGGACCTGACGGGCTTGGTTGTCGCACTTGAGACTAGACCAATGTGAGGCAGGAAAGAAATATAAAAGCGAAACAATTCTAATATTAGCACGTAATAAGTAGAAAATGTAAAAATGAGAGGGAACTATTTTTTATTTTAAAATCTTGCTTCTTGTAAAACAATGCTTCTGTATTTACAATCTTGAACGAATAGTTCACCATTGTTTATATAATATCTTGTAGCTTTTGTTTGAATAATACTTCAGTAATATCTCGCTATTACTAATATTTTAATAACCCTTGAATTTGAACTTTAAATTCATAAGAAAAATGAATTAAACACACGCTATCAAGCACTATCAGTACCTCGTTTTTTTGTTCTTTTCTTTAAAAAACGTTGCCCCACACTAGGATTTTTCCTGTACCGCGGGTACAGTTTACAAACATATATGTCACATGCACACACAACCAGACCCGAAACAACTATATGTATATGGAAGGTAATCGCTTAACAACTGCGCCAATCGTGTCGTCAAAATATATTTCGGTATCATATTATATTTCTGTATGCATAATGGTATTCCAAAACCCACACCGCCTTACACGCGTCCTCAAATGTATCTTGCGCTGCCACCCATCCGATTATAAGCAACAATGGAGGATCCCTTGACCTCTCTCGAAGGTAACAATAACAAAGCAGTGGCGGAAGGGGCTTAGGACCTCGTAAGGCGATTTGTAAGGGATAAGGGTGAGGTCGCATTGTGAGATGACATGTGTCATGTTTGACTTTGTTTATTTTTTCTTTTGAAAAATATTCGTACTTGATTTCTACTGTGTCGTAGATCTTGTATGCACACACAACTAAATAGAACTATTACTCTGCTACATAGCTAACGCAAAGATCAATAGATCGGCGAGGTTAAGCAACGTTTGCCGCGGTCAATTTATTTTTTGGACTGGTGACTGTTTTTCACACATCAAGATCCTTCCGTGCCTTAGAAAGCACGTTAATCAGATCAGGAGCCCAAAATTTCTGAGCAGTCTAAGCTTAGAATATCAGTGTCTCCCAGTAATTGAGTGGCGGTGGTCAAATGGGTGTCGCTGCGTGTAAAATATTGTTATTCAGCCGCAACCCATCTTCTTACAACTCACCTGATTATAGTCTAGACGACTGATCGCAGGCTTAAAATTATTTATATAAAAAAAAAAAAAAATTCAGCCGCTACCGGTTAGGCTAAGAATCAACGCCAATTTAGTTAGGAAAAGGCTAGGCAGATGATGATCATATTAATATTTCCGCGCGGGAAATGAATACATGAAACAATGTACAAGACACCGCGCCAATAGTAATTAATGACACCGATAGAATACTTTTGCTGCGGTTTATAGCTGAAAATTTTCAGCTTCTTTCGTGTCAAAGATTACCAGGTTTTAAACGATAGCATGCATTGTATAAAAAGTTCTTTTGAGACTAATTTCAAGAAGCAGTGATAGCCTAGCGATAGTACGCTTGCCTTGCATGCAAGACGAGCTGAGTTCGAATACAGCCTGCATCTCTGACTTGAAATCACGTGCGGATCAGTAGTGAAGAAACTGCACACCTGAGACCGCTCCATAAAGTTCTTGATGGTGTATGTAATCCGCCAACCCGCTGCGATTAGTTAACACAACAGTATACAATCGAGACTAATAGCTGATATTTAGACAAATAAATATCCTAAAATAAAACGAATGACCTAATTTATACGATTTCTATTGAACAAATAAGTATAGTTGCCATGGTTACGAAGTTAGATTCCAATATAGCCCGTAAAAGGGACCGCTATGAAGGAAAAATCTTGGTCATCATAGTGACTTGCGGAATCAAAGCGAGGTATTAGCGAGATGACTTGACTTATACGAAGCGAAGGACTCCGCACCAGTCATCGTACTAATTCCCCGCTCAGTTTGCGTTGGGACCGGGCCTAAAACGTGGTGTTGCAAAGTATTTGTCAATATGTGGTTTCTGCCTCTTTACCTGTTCAATTTTCAGGCTAGCAAGAAAGAAATTGTGTTTCTTTGGAAAAAAAGGAAAAAAAATTGTAAGTATCATACAGTGGCGTGCGGTGCATAAAGACAAAAAGACACTGCCTACCCTACATAACTCAGATACATATTTATTATAAGATATTTGAGGTGGCAAATCACATAGATTATTATTTAATCGACAAGACGATGAACCAATACCAACATGCAGTAGGTATTATTGGTAAGTAAGCTTTTAAAATTTTCTGCCTACCCTGTCTAAAAACTCTGTGCACGCCGCTGGTATCATACTAATAATGTCCTTCTGACCGAATTTCGATCACGGCGGCCAATCTCACCGGAGATTAGCCAACTATGCAGGAGATATTATAGTGCACAAGTGTGCGCGCAAACACAGGTGCTCTCTCTATTCCTTCACTCTCATAGTTCGATGGGACGGCAATCCGACACGACCGGAGAGAGATCTGGCGCAGGACCAACGGCTTTACGTGCTTTCCGAGGCACGAGATTCACGTTGACATTCAGAGCACTGGGCAGAAATCATAGTAATACTTATTATGTTGTTTTAATGGTCCCAAGCACAACTGCCGAGCGCGAGGTCGTTGATCCGGGTTTTATTCCCAAATCGGTCATATGTTATTAAGTCTTTCTATTGGGAAGTTCTTAGTAGCAATATGGATAGTAGTAGCAATTGGCTCGCTATTATATGAGACTCAATAACGACATCAGCGACATGTGGGTATACTTGTACAGCAGGAGGTGTACTCTCCAAAACCACCAGACCCTTCGGAGACAACAGGCGTGATGTTATGTTATATTATGTAAGACAATTTAGTCTATTTATATATCTTGTACCAAAGCGCTTCATCACTGTGTGCAAGGAAACAGTCTCTTCCAGTAACGATTCATGATATCGTCTGGCGGATCCTGGTCAGTCAGCTTCGATACCACCATTGGTGACTGACAAATCTTTCCACTACGGCATGAGCGACTTGTGATAGCTCGTGCCGGCTCGACAGAGTGTTTTCTTTAAGCGACTTTGTCTGCCCACAGTCGTGATATTCTGCTTAGGCTTTTTACAAAACACCCTTTCGGATTATCGTATTGAAAATATAGACACGGTCTTGGTAGAAAACTCACAACAGCTGTCTATTGTCACTTAACCCGTAGCTGCCGCTGTCACGTACGACATTGTGTGCTTTGGCAGTTTCCGCCTGTCGTAGCCACGTACGTTGGTCCATTGTTAAGGTTGAGTTAGAAATGAAAGCGGGAAACACGGGTTAAATGCCACTACCAAATATTTGTTGGCGACTGTGAACAGGTTAACTCGTTCACTTTAAAGTAAGCAAGTTAGTTACTGACTTAGATTGCCTCATTGGTCTAATGGTAGCAAGCGCAACAGCGGATTGTGAGGTCCTGGGTTCGATTCAGGGTCGGGCAAAGTAGGGGAAGGTTGCTATGAATGGACCACTTAACTTTACGACCTTATATCTCAAAAAGTATAAGTGATAAAATGAAAGCAGTTTATTGTTTTTATTTCGTATGACCTTTATTTATAATAATCAAACGCACAAACAATTCGGGCTTACACTTTTTGATATAAACGAAGAAAACTAAATCTTGGGCTGTTGCCTTCTTTGGACCATGGGCACCTTCATTGAACCACCAGGTTGCCATCAATGGACTTCAAGAAATTTGTTCTAGAGGTCCAATCGAGGCAACTAATTATAATTATCAATATTACTAATATTGCCTATAATAAATATAAAAATCAAAATAAGAGAAGCTAAGGTCACTTGCAGTAACTGCAAACTCTATAAAGTATTTCAGTCACTCAGAACAAGATCAACAAGTTATAAAAATCACATTTTAAAATAAATAAATAAAATAAAATAAAATATATCAGATATCTCAAAGATTTCATTTATTATTGCAAGTGATGTCTATGTTGTGCAATAAGAGCACAGGTACTTATAGACATGTTTTTTGACATAAACACAATCAAGGTGTACCCAGGCTTTACAGATCATGCATTGAATCATGTCTTCTATTAACAAGTTTACTGGTTGACGATTGAGGTTCTTTTGTGGACAGTTTTGGCTTCTTTTGTGTTGCTTTCGGGACTTCATATATTCTGCTTGCTTCATTTAAACCAACTCTTTCAAGTTTCGTACTTGTTTCATTCCATCCAAAGTATTTTCTTCTTTTCTGTGACATTCTGAAATTTTAAATTTATAATGATTTTTCAATGGTTTTTTCCATAATTAGTGAAATACTTGGGACTTCCATTGGGAAATCCCATAATTATGACCAAAAAAATACAATAAAAAGTTGCTATGATTGGACCGGTCCAACGGTGGAACTCTCTTGAGGTCCATTGATGGCAACAAGGTATTCAGTAAGAAAATGAAAGCTAAAATATACATGGTCATGATTAGACAAAATAGAAAAACACCCATGGAATCACAATTAAATTGTCTAATATTCCATAACAGTGCACGCAGACAAATATGAATACAATAATACTTACGTCAAATTGTAATGAGTGAAATTATTAGATTTTGACCGCCGCAAACACAACCTCACGCATCACTCCTCGCCACGTGCCGCAACGTCACTGATGTAAGAGGGGGGTACAACTAAGTCGCCACGGACTCGTTTCGACTAGTTTGGGTGTTGCTAGCTTGCACAGTTTTGGAAATAGCTTGGTGGTCCAATGAAAGAGCTAGTCCAATGATCGCAACCTTCCCCTATTATTGGATTTTTTTCTGTATGGAACTTTTAACACGGAGAATCTTTAATAAAATCAGAGAATAGATTCTATCGGCTATCTTTTCAGCCTACAGATAGTTGTTTCAAGTCTGGGAGTATTGTGTGCATGTGAGATTTATATTTATATGCTGTATCCACAAAACTATATGCAGGCTATAGTTCCGTGCGGGGATCTAACCCGCAACAAGTTGCGTAGAAAGTCACTCACGCTCTAAGCAACTCACGACCTAAGAATAATTCGGAGCCCCTTGCTGAGAACCTATTTATCTGATATAATCCTCTACTGCGTCTCATTTTACCTAAACCTTTTAACGATACCCTTGTAGGTCCTCGAGCGAGTGAGAAAATCTAATAACTTACTCAATTTTCACCGATTCCAACGCAATCGACTTGAAAATTGATGCTCACATGGTTGCCGATAAATAAACTTAATATTGTTTTTTTTTAAACCTAGGACTATATCATCGATTTATGAATTTTAGGTAGGTTCATATCTAGGCAGATGCGCACCAATGTGTTAGTTAAATCTAATTAATATAGTGGCGCATTATTCATTTTTTGAAGATTAAAGGTAACTTCGTACCCCAGGACCAAATATTTTTCCTTCAGTAATGCGGTTTGCATGACATTAATCGGGTAACGGTACAACAACGCGTTACCGCAAACAAATTACGTATCTTGCCCGATTATGGTTGCCAGACACAAATAGTTAACACAGCTTCTCGTGCTAATTAGGTGCGCCAATAGCTCTGCTTATGATTTAGCAAGGAACGTTGTATAGTAAGTGTATTCTTTAATACATGCCTACCCCACCTCCCAATTACTCAGCAATGTGCCGCGAGGCTACCAAGCGACAGCAGTTGTACAATCCTTTTTAGCTTCAAAGAAAATATAAGGACAGAAGTTCCATTCCATAACGTTTGTCTGTAATGTACAATAATGTACATATATTCAAAACTGTATACGTTTAAAAACATGAATGTGCTTCCCGAATCATTAAGCAGAGATATACACCCACATTTACGCCGATGCCGTTATTAAGTTCCATGTAATAAGGAGGGAGCCTATCCATCTACCTAGCTTAACTCAAACTCCCAGTACCTATTGTGTATTTCAGAAAATCCTTATCCTAATAACAATTTGCTTGACCTGTGAAATTAAACCAGGACCTCATATTCAGCAGTTGCTTTTCCGACCGCTAAACAAAAGATGCAGTCTGACGGTGATCGTTTTAATTTAACGCCGTATTTTACTGAATATACCTTCTGTAGTATGCTGCTTTGGTATAAACGTACATAAAACTAGCTAGAGCCAATTAGGACAACAGCCAGACTTTTAGCAGTTCTAAAAAAGGATGTGCTTACTTTAAATAAAAAGTATTATTATTTAAACAAACAGTACCGCTATTATGAGTTTTCTTACTATTTACTATCAAAGTAAAGTAAATTTTCATGGTAGCGATTTTAGTTCTTAACTTATGAAATAGTAAATAATAAATCAAGTCTATACTATGACTAGATGTCACATAAGCTAGCATACTCCAATCCCTAATGTAACCAAGTTAAGAACTAAAATCGCTATTATGTAAATTTACTTTACTTTGATAGTTAATAGTAAGAAAACTCGTGATAGCTGTACAGTCCTCTGCAATAGCATTTCTGCGGCACGGAGAGCACGTTGACCAGTTGTTGCGGGTGTCATATGAATAACTATGACAGTCGTCATCAGCCCAAAAAGTCTGTAAACCGGTCTAAGCTTAGAGTGTCAGTGTCTCCCAGTAATTGGGTGACGGAGGTCAGATAGCAATCGCTCCATGTAAAATACTGATATTCAGCCGCATCTGGTTACACTGGAAGCCAAACCCAATATAGGTTATTCCTATGTTGAGTTCGGCTTCCAGGTAGGCAGATGAACCAAATAGAGTATTACAACACGACATGTTGAAGCAAAACGCCTGTTTTATCCAAATAGGTAGACGGAGGTGTATTAATTTACACCTACATTTATCTGACGCCTTAATAAGGCAGGCCAAGACGCAAACAAAAATTAGTCTTTTGAAACGTCATAACATAACATAGCACCGGTTTATAACGAAGAGTTAGGCAGAGGTGTAGTTTTTAACTGTGCACTTCGCCAATGGTATTTTTAAGTCCCATGTAATAAGATTATTACGAGCTTATTGCCATCGACCGAACACAGTTCCAGACTCCGTATTGCTACTAAGAATTACTGTATAGAATAAACCCACGACTTCACGCTCTACAGTCGCATTTGCCACCACTAGACCAGTGGGGCAGTTATGACCTAAAACATATGATTCATTTGTAACCATTTGCCTCGTGACGAACTAATACATGAACCCTTGACACAACACGTTTATTTAGCGTTAATTAACACATATAAAACGTCTGTTTTACAAATTGTGAGAAATTTTGATTATGACGTGTTGCAGAAGAAAAGTATATTGACGTGTGGAGTTGGACCGGTGACTTCGGAATGCCTGCCCCGTCACACAAATTATAATCGCTATAGAAAAATGATAAAGAGACATTTACAATTTTGACGACATGGCTGGCGCAATGGCTAAGTGATTAACTTTCTATGGTAGGTGTCGCAAGTTAGATTCCCACACGGTACATATATTTGTATGATCTAAAGGTAGTTGTTTCGAGTCTGGTTGTGCATGCATGTGACATGTATGTTTGTAAACTGTACTCACGACACAGGAGAAATCCTAGTGTGGGGCAATGTTTAAAAAAGTACCAGTTTGCCTTTTACGGTTCACGTGACCATTTGAAAGGTTACTCCAGTACATTTTGGTGGGGGACGATTCTCGCGTGATTATAAATCAATTCGAAAAATCATGATAGATATCACTTGCCTATGCCTTTTACGTAATAAATCACACTTTAAACGCTAGACATGTATAGTAGTGGTTGGTCGTAGGAGACATTTACCTGTAGATATAAAAAAACATGAATGTAAGTCATATATGTAGGTAAGTGAGTTTTAAAAAGATGGTAATTTCAAAATATATTTTATACTATGAATGAATATTTTGGCAAATATAAATTGAGTGTATTTTGAGTAGTTTTGTAATGTTAGCATTTTCTCTTTTATTTTCTATTGCTACAGCCGATTGAGTAGGCTATCAGCCTCAAAAAGATGTATACTACAAGAGGTTCTCCTCTCATCTACAGGTTCTGTCCACAGTATGCGTTGACAAAACGCATCTTCTTATTTAAGAGCCTGACTCTTGTCGGTGTAGCTGATAAAGTTCTTTCCATTTTTCTCTCTCCAGTGCAGTCTCCTTTGCCTCTTTATACGACATAACGCATACTGACTCAGGTTTTTTAATTTGCACGTTAACGCTGAAACCTGACGCTGCACTAACGCGGTGTTATATGTTCATACGAAATGTCATGAGCGCTGGTGTTGGCGCTCGCTCTTGCTCTCGTCTGAAGAGGCTTTTGGAGTCAATTAGGATAATTGGATGGTGTGAATTTTAGCGCCATAGCCATGTCAACCTCTACTTAGGTTCACATAGTATAAGAAACTCAGAAAAAAAGTGAAACTGAATTTTCGCATTGCTATGTCTATATAAATAAAAATCAATTGCCACATGTATGACGGAGCATCACTTGAGACCAGCTTGACCAATTAAGCTGATTTTTATTGTTGTGTTCTTAATTATCAGGACAATGTTTGTATGAAAGAAATCGAATTGGAAAATTCACGGAAAAGGTCGCAAATTTGGATGGTATTTTTGTATGAAACTCATTTTCTTCATTAGTTAATTGCACCCGTGCGAAGCCGAGGCGGGTTGCTAGTTTACTATAATAACGTATGGATTAAGAATATATAAACTTAACATCGGTTCTTTGTTGAGTAATCGGATTTAGCCTTTAAAAAAAATATAAAGTTTGTACCAACCATATAATCACGTGTCTTTTGTTACGGAAAACCCCACTTTTTCTTGTTTCGCCTGTACACACCACTTTATTAAGATGCATAGATATAGAAATTACTAATAATAATGTAGGGCAGCGATCTCTCTCAGACAACCTTAGCCTTGACAAAAATAAACTGAACAAGATATGACCTTCTTGTTGATACAATAACGACGCTTTTTTTTAACTTAGTTTCAACTTCCTCCTTACAATAAATCATTGGTATTTATTTTTAAATATCTATGTGTGGGTTTCTCCACTGACAAGTATATAAGTTTCTATATAAGCCACTTTACCCGGTCCCCTGCTAATCCCTTTTTCATTTCGCTTTTATCCGGTCCTAATGCGCTTTCGTTTTTCCGCAGATGATAAAAAAAGTTACAAATGGCTTTAAAGGACTGTCTGGCGGTGGATTTATTTGACTCTATAATTAAAGTAAAAAAATGGTGACAAGATATGTGTGTCGCATCGCTAATTGAGAAAATCGGTTTAGCGGTTTAAATCCTAGGAGAATTGCCTCATTTTTCTAAAGGTCGCTAGCGCAACTGCTGACCCGATACCTTTCATCCTGGGTTCGATTCCAGGTATAATCCGCCTCTAGTCCCCGAAGTTAGGCAGAGGTGTACTATTTTACACCAATATTATGTCGATACCCTTATTAAGTCTGACTTTTGAAGTTCGTCTTGATAAAAATATTACACGACTGATTTTTTAGATCTAAAATCTTTTTACTAAACCGTCTAATCCTACAATCCAATTGAACACGGGCAAATTCTAGCACTTACAAGCTTAAAATAAAAAGTTACAAGTACAAAAGATAATTCTAAACGGCTGTTTTTATTTTCTAAATATCCCTTTTGTTGGGTTTATTCTTTGAAGCAGGAAGTTAAATTTTACAATGCGGAAACAAAATTTCGTCTTGGTCCTTAGATACGTACGACACCCTTCCTTTTCAGAGATACCGTAAATGCGGAACAAAAGGTTATCTTAATCTTCTGATATAAATTTATGTAGGTATATATAAGGGAAATACGACTCTCTACCTCTCTCACTGACTAATCAGGAACATCAAAGCCATAATTTGAGGTTTGTCAGGTTTCTTATATGATGTAGTCATCTGCACAAAAAAGGATTTTACGAAAATCCACCCTAAAATTATAAATGCGAAAATAACTCTGTCTGTCTGTTACGTTTTCATGCCTAAACCGCTAAACCAATTTTGATGAATTTTGGTATGGAGATAGATGGGACCTTAGAGCAGAACATAGACTTCGCGACAATAAAACTTTAAAGGGGTGAAATAGGGGATGAAAGTTTGTATGGGAAACCAATCATTTCTCAAGTTAGAGATATAACGCGCGCGAATATAAAGTTGCGGCTGCAAGCTAGTGTTATACGTATATGTATATAAAAATCTTTTTACGTAGATAAAGTCGCGTCTAATAGCAGGCGTCCCATCGGATGCGTCCCAACATCTGCAATACCAGCGATACCACAGGCGCATTGCTTACTCTTTAGATTGAGGACGCTTTACACGATTGGGCTCGTTAGTACACAAGGCTTGTTACATTACCATGAAACAGCCGTGGTCATAACTGAAATCTTCTGTTGAGTGTGCACGAATTACATGGGAATCTCATGCCGTATTGGAAAGATTAGCCAGTCAGTAATGGTAGTATTGAGGCTGATTCAGTGGTGGTCCGAGGGGGGTCGTGGGGGTCATGACCCCCAATCGTACACGTCACGTTAAATTGACAAACCCTCTAAAAATAGACAATTTACGAAAATTTTAAACAAATCATTAAATTTCTGCTTATAATATTATATTTATTTTTTTCTTCAAAGGCCATTTTACTGTCGACATGCCCCCCCGAAGTGTTTCGCTGCGACCGCGCCTGGGCTGATTGCCCAGGGTGCTGCAGTGTACACGATTCCTTGCACCCTATATAGTATGAAAAAGCCTCCACTCCAATATATATATATTGGATAATAAGCATTTTCCCGACCATGTAGGAGACGGCTCCGAGTCTAACCAGATGCGACTGAATACCAGTTTTTTACTCGCTACTTTTATCTGTCTTCTGCAACTCTAAGGCAAGATAAGTTCTGTGACTTATTCATAATTTCTCTTTATGAAATCCCGTTAACAAGCGGCAAGGGCACCGCGAACTCTGTGCACCCCATAAGAGGCTTAGCATGAAGCTTTTAACCCTCCCTAAAGTTAAATAAGTGGACCAATAGAATTAAACAAGTCTGGGAGTTGAAAAACAAATATTTACTTGACTCATGTGAATGTGACTTTATTTTGAGGGACGCGGCTTGAGTACGTAATTTATTAGAAAGGTTTAGGTCTAGCGGTCTGTTAGCGTGTGGTCCTGGGTTTAATTCCCGAGTTGTACAAAGTGTTATTTTGGTTTTTTGTTTGAAAATTCTCTTCTATTGGCTCAGAATTTTGTATTAAACAATAGATACCAATACAATACTAGAAAATTAGGGCTATAAGCTACTCATCAAATCAGTCGACGTCTACGGTCAGTTCTTGGATGGGTGACCGTTTTTCGCAAATCGAGACCCCTCCGCTAAGCAGTCGGTCCCGGGTGTCAGACGAATACCTATGACAGTTGTTACGGGTGTCACCAGCCCAAAAAGTCTGACAACCGGTCTTACCTCAGTTTCAGGGTCTGCCAGTAATTGGGTCGCGGAAGGCCGATGGCAGTCGCTCCTTATAAAACTCAATTAACTGCCCCCAACTTATAATTGGGAAAAGGCTCGGTTGATATGCTAGGAAGAAGCGCTAGGATGAAATACTAGGATGAAAGGCTAGGATGAAAGGCTAGGATGAAAGGCTAGGATGAAAGGCTGGGATGAAAGGCTAGGATGAAAAGCTAGGATGAAAGGCTACGATGAAAGCCTAGGATGAAAAGCTAGGATGAAAGGCTTGGTTGAAAAGCTAGGATGAAAAGCTAGGATGAGAGGCTAGGATGAAAAGCTAGGATGAAAAGCTAGGATGAAACACTAGGATGAAGGAAAACGAACTTATATTCATACCCAGACATTTAAAAGCACGATGCTCTCAGTACACACATAATAGCAAAACTATATTGAATACCAAACATTAATAACTGTTTTCTTACCATTAACCTACTTTATAGAGGGTGATGCGGTGTTTGCATGTCGTAATTAGTTTGTTTACTATTTAGAAAAGGCGACGGTCTTTGCATCAGCTGTGTGGTTCATGGCGTAAAATATGCAATTATGCGTCAAAAGCTAACAAATTCCTAACTTAGATTTTTCTATTTTTATTGTGTCTTAACTAGACTTTGACTGCCTCATTGGTCTAGGTGTCGCAAACGCGTCTGCTGAGCGTTAGGTCCTGGATTGGATTCCCAGGTCGGGCAAAGTGTTATTGGGTTTTTCTGTATGGAAATTTTCTTTAGCAGCACGGAGTCTGGAACTGTGCCCGATAGATGGCAATAGGCTCGCCCCCTATTACATGGGACTTAATAACGACATCGGCGAAATGTGGGTGTACAATAGTACACCTCTTCCCAACCCTTCGGGGAATACAGGCGTGATGCTATGTTATGCTATGTTTATGTTAACTAGACAGTGGCAAGTTAGATTGCTGCTCGCGGTCGAATTATTCTTTCCACTGTTTATAACTGTTGAAATCGTTTTGCGTGCGTTAATGCGTCGTATCCTAATAAATAATATTTTGTTAATTGTTTTGGATTATCTACTTTCATGAAAAATAGAACTCACTGACGTTTTAAAAAGTTCGTAGGCCTTTGTTGGACAACAAGCGCTAGTGCTATTAGAGTGAAGTCAAATCTATTAGCATCAATTCGTTAAAAACGGCAATTTAGAATTGAGATGCGCACGCATCGGAAAGGAAAATGAATGCTGAAAAATGTTAATTTTTCTTCGTTTCATTAATTTCTCATGACTTACCTAATTATTCCGGTGAAGAATCGAAATCTGCAAACAAAAAAATACTCCATTAAAATGTGAGTTAGCTAGTTCATTTTGAGCGTAAAAAGTAAAGATATCCGATTCTACTAATATTATAAATGTGAGAGTATGTGAGGATGGATAGATGGATGGATGGATCTTTGTTACTCTTTCACATCAGAACGGCTGAACGGATCTGGGATGAAATTTGGCACAGAGATAGATTATAGTCTGAAATAGCACATAAGCTACTTTTTATCCCGGAAAAATGTACGGGTTCGTAAACCACGCGGGCGAAGCCGCGGGCGGAAGCTAGTTATATAGAAACATAAAATAGCATCACGCTCTTACTTATATCCCCGAAGGGTTAGGCAGAGGTACTATAGTGCACCCACATTACGCCGATACCGTTATTTAGCCCCATGTACCTAATAAAGGGCGAGCCTATTGCCATCAACTGGGAACAGTTTCAAACATCATGCTGCTACTGAGAATTTTCATACTTAAAAACTCAATAAAACTTTACTCTACGCGCCCAATTACGTAAAAAAACGACAGCAACGCGAAATCCACGCGACAGCAATCTCACTGTCAGCCAATACATTTTAGGACACAAAAATGTCGTTTGACAGAAGCGCGATCGCGCGATCTACGCCTGTCGCAAACGGATCGCTACATCAGTAATTAGGCTGCCGGTAATCGAACCCAGGACTTCACGCTCAGCAGTCGCGCTTACGACGACTAGACCAAATGAGGCAGATAAAGTAAAGATATATGTGACATGGTATTACGAGAATTTGGAAAACGGTAGTCGCGTGATATACGCCATCTTGTTTTGACGGAACTGGATTTCGACATCATCACGCATGTATGGCCTCCGTGGTTGTGCCTTCCTTGAGTATCAACACTCGGAGGGGCTCTTTTTCTGCACCCAGTTGCTATTATTAATCTTGATTTAGCTTCCAGACTTAATTATGAATTAGCACGAACTGCAGAACTTATTCTAAACTAAGTTTTGTGGTTTGTTCGCGACTAACTTTATCATATCTTGATTTAACTTGTTCATACTACATATCTACTACAATCTGTCTGGACTTTAAAATAGACTTTGACCCCTGAGTTTGTTTCGGCGTTTCTTCTCAGGGATAGTCATAGGAAATGCCGACGCCATCTAGTTTAAAAAAGACGTGTAAAAGTGATTGAAAAATCCTAATTGCAAAATAAATAATTTCATTTCATTTCATTTCATATCGCAAAGCGAAAGTACATACATTATATCGTCTAGACCCATTCTTGTGTGTCTTTAAAGACACCCACAGAGAGGGATGGTCTTTTCTTTACCAGGTATCATATTTATAACTAGCTTTTGCCCGCGACTTCGTACGCATGGAATTTAAAATCTGATATTTTTCTGCGGTAATATGGGGGCTATATTTTAAGTTAGACCTCTTGCAATACATCGGTGAAAACTGCATTCAATTTTTTTTGCGTGATGCGTGTACAAACATACAGACATACAAAAATTCTAAAAACTGTTGTTTTGGCTTCTGTTGCTGTAATAGTTTTCTCCAATATCTATAATGTACAGATATTGGCCTGTTATATTTTTATTATTTAAATAGATTCCTTATTCGTTTCGTTAGTTAAGTTAGTTATATTTTATTGACTTATGATTTTCTTATTTAGATTTCCATCGTTACGACCTCTCTGGATTATAAGAGCAATCATAATATAAAGCTGATCGCTTTGATACTGATATATTATTATATCATGTAGGAAAACTTATTTATCCATTATCATTTTCGCCCATCTTTCTTATACTTCCAAAAGTTGTCTGAATAATATCGCTACGGATAAGACAGCCTTATTGTATGAAAAACTTCTGTATTTATTATTATGTAACTTACTGATATATATTTTGTATGTAATTGTGTATAATGTTAGCAAAAATTATTAATACAGGGTGGCGAGACGGTATGACGATGAGATTTTTATTATTTTTGAGACTTTAGACTGAGGCGCTTGCTTAGCCAAATTTAGAATAAGAATTAATCTATTTATATTGTTCCATAAAATTTGTCTTAAAATAAAAAGCAACAGCAGCAAAATCTTCCAGGAACAAAAAGAGTTACCTGTGGCTTCCACAGTTTAGCGTGTCTCGTGGAAGCCTTAGTGTAGTTTTATTGTCACAATTTTAACATTCTCTGGTCGAATTTAAGAGACTTAATTACTGACTTAATTCTTCACAGTGTTTTAATTATCATCGCCTTCAATCGATAATATATTTACTTTATATAAAACGGACTAACACTTGACCACCTGTCTTTATTACCAAGGAATGTATGGTCTTCATCTGGCAGCAAACGGGAATCATATAAGGGTTCCGTAACTCCGAAAATGGAACACTTAAAGTTTAGTCACGTCTGTCTGTCTAGCGAGAGACTTCATCTGTATACTGTTGATGTCTTTAGGTATTGAACCCTGAGCCTCAGTTCTGATCAAACAGAAAAATCCTTGCGCAATCTTTTCTTGTCATTGAATAAAAAACTTGTATATGTATTGTCTTTAAGTATAAAATCCAATGCATTTTATTCATGTTTTTGAGTATTAAGACTAGTTTAACTAAAAGTTTTCATACAAAATGCGTTAACGTTTCTGCCCCTCTAAATATGAGCTGATTTTTTTGCTAATTTTTTTGTGCTGATTTTTCTATTGCTGATTTTTTATGTGTTATAGACACAAGTAAAAACTATGTCGTCACGTTTTTGTTTTTTGATATTGTTTATAGATTGAGAAATAATTAACCCTCAAAATGCATTTCATTAACTAAAAATGTTCCTTATACTTATCTCGTGATTATTAAATTAATCAACATTTGAAAAAAAACAAACAAAACGTGACAACCCAGTTTAATACTTATATATATATTAATAATCTGCCAAAACTATAGAGACCAAAATAAAATTAATTCGTTAAGATTTCGATGAAAGAAACGTTCACACCCAAACACCTATTTTGCGCGTATTTCAAGGCGATTTTGTCAAAAGCTAAGCAGCTAAACGATACTCTTAAACCAACATGCATGTTAGTGTTTAATACGAGTATTCCTGGAAATCGACCATACTTATCGTAAGTCGAAAATTTTTGATAATAATATACGTGAATATACGATATAAGTTCACCCTCACTGAACTCGCCACGTGAGTCACCGGCACTGGAATAAAATTAACGTGAACTCGCAGGGCGAGTCGGTGGCACTGAACGTATTAACTGAATTCAAAATAACAATTTTCAAATTGTTTTGACGTACCATATACCATAATCTTGGCAAATAAATTGTTTGTTAAAGTTTGAACAAACATTCGGAAAGTAAACATCGAATACCTAACGGAATAAGGAAATGAAAACATAATGTACAACCAAACTGACCCAATTAGGGTTGTCAAAAATGGCAAATATGAACAACTAGAGAAAAATAAAAACCCACATTTACTATATTACAGAACATAGTATCAGTCCTATATTACCCGAAGGTTTAAGGCTCTACAGTAATATATTGTAAAGATGGTGTTACAGTATCCCATGAAATAGGCGAGCCTGCTGGCTACTCTGGCCTACTAATAATTTCCTGAAAGACACCAATTACTTTTTTCCCTAACCAAGAATTGAACCCAAAACCACAAGTTTAGCTGTCCCGCTAGCGACAATTAGGTCTCGAAAACCTTTTTCAGTGCCTATTTTTTATCTCTGATTTTTTAAGCGTCACATGACTTTATCTGAGGAATGAATTTTGCTATTTTACAGCTTTTTTATGTAATAGCCCAAACTGTCCTGCAGGGCAAAAGCCTCCCTCAAATACTTCCACACATCTCTATCGTGCGTCACCTTGTACCGCTCCTCTGGTCCGTGTCGAGCTCATCCCGCCATTTCTTTCTGGGCCGGCCTTGGCGGCATCACCCATCTTCATTGTATAGACACTTTTGCCCACCGATTTGTATATATAGAAAATATATCAAGCCGCCATATCATACTTCAGATACATATATTATCAGTCTAACGATTGAAATATCGACCCTAAATCACATAAAAACGGCTATCATAGTCCACACACTTGATGTCCCGTAACCCGTCTTTGAACTGTACCGAATGGACCCGAACGTCTCCGAATACCCCTCGGCTTGTATTTAATAAATAAGCAAAACGGCATCCATTTTAATAATGCATAATCTCCGAATATTTGTGTACAAGGCAAAATCAGATTCGTGGATTTTATGACAGTATCAGTGGAGGAAAATCACTGTTTCGAGAAAATTCTTGGAGCTCGACAGGTTAAGCGAGTATAATGAAGAATTGTTGACATTTTATCACTTTTTCCTAGAACACCACGACCGTTCGTTGTTTACCGTGTTTGATAACGAAGAGGACATATTTTTATGATTTTGGGGCAAACGATGAAATAATGATTTATTTCTGTAAAAAATTCCGTGGAAGCTTTTTCAAGTATTTTTAGTCATTGATGGCGTCTGCGTTTCCTATTTACTCCACGTGAAAAGAAATACCGAAAGAAAGCCGAAGGGTTTCTTTTTGTTATTTAATACTAGCTTCCGCCCGCGACTTCGCCCGCGTGGTTGACGAACCCGTAATTTTTTCGGGATAAAAAGTAGCCTACGTGCCATTCCAGACTATAATC
This sequence comes from Shargacucullia verbasci, assembly GCA_947562105.1. Taxonomy (NCBI): domain Eukaryota; kingdom Metazoa; phylum Arthropoda; class Insecta; order Lepidoptera; family Noctuidae; genus Shargacucullia; species Shargacucullia verbasci. The sequence goes on from OX387306.1 coordinate 6,141,028, forward strand.
TATCTCTGTGCCAAATTTCATCCAAATCCGTTCAGCCGTTCTGGCGTGATTGAGTGACAAATACCCGTCCATGCATCCATCCTCATAAACTTTCGCATTTATAATATTAATAGGATAGGATAGGATCGTGTAAGATGTTTGCGTTTTGAAGAGAGGATCGATAACAGTTTTGAGCTGACAAATCACAACTGACACAAATGCATTACTCATCGTGGAGCTCAAACATATTTTAGGAAGTTCCTCAACCCAATACACGACGCTACCGTCAACAGGATATTTGCGTAGGCCACTAAAACACTCAAAACCACTAGACAGAATACTATAGTCGATTGACTTTGCAGGACACCTGACGGAGTCGAACACAACTACCCATTTATTTTAATTCGCCCCCAAACCGGTTGAACAATTGGCGAAACCCAACTTTCCGTTCAAACTCACGTATAAAAGTAAGTTTGAACGAGTTCGTTAAGCCATCATCGAGAAATAACACTGAATATTTACTTAAACCAGCGAAACACAGAAACCAGTCGACCATCACTAATCTTGGCGATAACTTTTGAGACAAAGATGCTATTAGCAATATTAACAGTCATTGTTGTTATAACAACGGAGACTTGGCTAAATCTACGCTTGCCGTTGTAGAACTCTTTGAAATAATATAAGAAAATAGGAAGGTTTTTTTTTGTCAGGATACGATAATTTATTTGCTAATTCGAATTTTTTTATGTCCTACGTGCTACGTGTCCCGGCGTCGATTCCCATACGGAACAAATATTTGTATGATCTACAAATAGTTGTTTCGGTTCTGGGTCTTTATGTATGTGAATACATACCGTGCTTCGGAAAGCACGTAAAGCCGTTGGTCCTATGCCTGATCTCTCTCTGGTCGTGTCGGATTGCCGTCCCATCGGACTACAGAGAGTGACTACTACTACTCACTTCACCAGACGTCCTAGTGTATGTTTCTTTTGACAAACTCGATTTAACGTATCGAACGCGTTCGGGGCTCCGATTAGTCCGTTTCATTCGCTCCACCAATCAAAGCGCCGCACAAGTTCGATGCGTTAAATCAAGTTTGTCAAAAGAAACTTACACTAGTGCCTCAGTGAGACATTCAGTCACTCAAAAACTCGACTAATAAATCCACAAGGAATGGAGAGAAAGAAGGAAGGATTACAGGTTAATCCTGGCTGAGTGATTTATCTTCTTTATAACCATCGAATGATCGAATCAATAATTCTTAACCCTTAGTCACATCGGATATCCAACAAATCAATTTGTTGATTGAACCCAACAAAAACAACTGCTCATTTATATCAATTGGTTAGACCAATTCTGGCTTTCAATGAAAATTTCGATACAAAGTGGTGAAGGAACAAAAGAATATTCTTTAAGGAAATTCAAAGACTTTTTATGTTGATAAAGAGACTTTTTGGCTAGGTGTTAAAATGAAAACAAATAAAAATCAGATACGTGAATTTTTTGTTGCAAACAATGTGATCATAATATACAGCAAAATTATATAATCAACATCCAAATTTAAATATTGTGTTCAGAAATTGTGAAATACGTTTTTTTCTTTTAGTATCAGAAATTTAAAAGCGATTTTTCGAGGAAATAGTGATTGAAATCTTGACCAATTACACGCATGGTATCTTCGATTACATAAGAATAGATAGTCATTTAAATTATATGATTTTAACCAGTAGTTTTCCAAAAATTTTCATTTGAATTTCACTACGTGTATACATATTTTTGATGCTGAATTTACATAGAACATTCGAGTAATATAATTGAAGACACGGTTAACGCATTTTGTTGGGCGTTCGTCTGCTGCGATACGTGTCAGAGTTCGATTCCCACACATATGTTTGTAAAGAATAACATAAACAACCCTTTTTAACCGTTGTCAAAATTGAGGCGGTTGTTAATTCGAAGCGTACATATATTTTTTTTTAAATGTACGTACATTGTTTACACTTTGCCTTAAAAAAATCATTAAAAAACAACATCTATACATCCTAAAAATATTTGTTACATGCGGAATTCGAACCCGCGTCACATAGTACAGAAAACTAATAGCCACAGCGCCAACCGTGCCATCAATTTGATTATATTCATTCAGTTCAACAAAACGGCGAACGCTCGTTGTAACAAAAACACACAAGTCTGGCAACAGCTTTATCAAATACTGTTTGTTCCTGTTCTGAAAGGTTCTTAATTAAGGTGAGGTGTTCGGTCCACTTCTCTAGCGATGCTCAATAGAAGCATTAACGGGATCAAGTTCTATAAAGGAAAAATCTTAGGAGTTATTTAAGAGTAAGATGCTATTTAGATAAGACTTGGTATCTGTTGCCTCTAAGAGGTTCTTTGGAGCACTCGTTTGTATTAGTGAGTGGCCTTTTCTTTTTCTTGTCGTGTATTAAGTATTTACTGTAAGTGGTGGAGGGATTACGTTAAGTGGGTAAGCAGGTGTGGTTTATAAAAATGTTAATTGGCGTTATTGAGTCCCATGTAATAGGGGACGAGCCTATTGCCGTATACAGGGTACTTATTTAAACTCTGGGCTGCCACTGAGAATTTTCTACCTGAGAAAATCTATTGCCCGATCCAGGAATTAAACCCAGGACGTCTCGCTCAGCTGACGCGTTTGCAACGACTAGAGTAATGAGGTACTTTACCTAGAGCGACATTGGTGAAATATAAGTGTACCTTTTTCTGTATGAAAATTCTCAGTAGCAGCATGGAGTTTCGAACTGTGCCCGGTAGATGGCAATAGGCTCGCCCCTTATTAACCCGTTAACCGCCAATGACGATTTAAAGCGTCAATCTAGACGCCAATGCCGCCGCCTTCAAGCGTCAATGCACACATAAATGCGAAAATAGTGTTTATTACTTATTTCACTGTTAAACATAAGGCTAAAAAATTATGCTTCAAGGCAGCATTGGCGTCTGTATTGAAATCGTATTAAAATCGTGGTTAAATGGCACTCAACAAAGGCATCGGTGAAATGTGAATGTACACCTCTACCTAACCCTTCGGGGGATACAGGCGTGAAGCTATGTTATGTTGCGTTTGTGTTATATCATGAAATTATTATCATTATCATATTTCAAGCTGTTGATTCATCTCGAAATGAATATCTTGTGTTAACATCCTAATGATCTAAAAGTACAGCCATCACCAAAAGTGCCGCTTACGTTATCAACTAAACGTGGACCACTTCAATATGTAATCTAGATAAGCCGCGTGTTATCTAGACGTACACTCACAAACAAAAGCGTTTTGAACGCATTAAAGGTTTGATCTTGTTTCACAGATAAAAACACCTGCAGCCTAATTACGTAAAAAAGCGACAGCAACGCGACAGCAATCTCACTGTTAGCCAATACATTATATGACATAAAAATGACGTTTGACAGAACCTATGGCGCGATTTACGCCTGTCGCTAAATCGGTAATTAGGCTGCGGGTCTAGTATCAAGTGCTACTGCTGAGTGTGAGGTTCGTGGTTCGATTTCAAGTTCGGGAAAAATATTAATGCGTTTTTTTGTATGGAAATTCTAAATAGTTGCTCGACGTTTGGCATTGTGTCCCAGTAGATGACAATAAGTTCTTTCTCTATTATATTTACTGTGTCATCATCATCATCATCAGCCAGAAAACGTCCACTGCTCAACGAAGGAACCCTTAGAACAGCACATCGAACGACATTTACTGTGTATTTATGTAATATGAAGAAAATCCGTATATAAAAAAGAAACACTGCCCCAACACTATGAATAATTCCTGTATCGTTCCGTTCCGGCTGCGTTTAAAGACACAAATATTCACATGGACATACACCCGGACCCGAAACAACTATGTGTAAATCATACATATACAAATATTTGTTCCGTGTGGGAATCGAACCCGCGACACGTAGCACTGCAGTCGATCACTCAATCACTGCGCTAACCGTATTCTGAATTATTATGATACTATTAATAATCTGCAGTTTCAAAATGTTTCTTGCGAGTACGAAATTACATTTTATTTTAACTAAGCAAAATAACGTTTGTTGTGTATTTTTTTTTGTATCGTATTATTTATGTACCCGGGTACGTCTAGACCCGGGTACGTCTTAAAACTGCGGCCAGACACCGGAGGACGGGCAGCAGCGTCCTCTCACTAATCGGTGAGCCACTGCGATCCCCAAGCCGCTTGCCAAGCGTGGGGATTATGGCAAACCACCCCTTGGGGGCTTTCGTTCAGCAATGGACATCTGCTGGCCGATGATGATGATGATGATGATTATTTAAGTGTGGTTTTTGCATACGCATTAAATAAACAGGCTCTTAAAAAAAGTATATATACATAAGTTTAAATTTAGCTTAATTAGAACCTTTTTGGCTATATGGTAATGTCATCCAGGCTTAAAAGGTTTACCATGACCGATAAGCGTCCAGCCGAAAAGGTTTAAAATGATAATTTTAAATCGTAAACCTTGCCTAACTTTTATTCTAATTCAGTTGAAGGCACATACATAAGTGTTTAAGTTCAAATATGTGATATGAAAAGTTTAATAAGGTTTAATTTTATACAAAGACTACCCGTGCCCTATTCGCGTTGAAAGATTTTTCATTGAAACTTTGAACCTTTTTTAAGCGAATGCCTACACTTATACTGAACCTGTCTGCCAAACAAGTTTACATATAATAGGGGGCGAGCCTACCTGGCAAAATTCCAAACTCCAAACTACTACAGAGAATTTCTTAACCTTTGACCTACCCTTCGGGGAATACATCCGTGATTTATAATAGAACTTGCAGCCAAATGTAGAAAACCTGCCTTTTTGGTCTAATGGTCATAAGTGTGACTGCTGACGGCGAGGCCCTGTACCGCTGTCACGAGTTTTCTTACTATTTACTATCATAGTAAAATAAATTTTCATGATAGCGATTTTAGTTCTTAACTTGGTTACATTAGGGATTAGAGTCGCTTATATGACATATGTGCCATAGTAAAGTTTTGATTTACTATTTACTATATTATAGAGATGTCATGTTAGCGACTCTAATCCCTAATGTAATCAGGTTAAGAACTAAAATCGCTTGCGTGAAAATTTACATTTACTATGAACGTAAATAGTAAAAAACTCATAATAGAGGTACTGGATTCGATACCCGGGGTCGGGCAAAGTATTATTGGGTTTTCTTCATGGAGATTCTCAGTCGCAACTGTGTCCGGTAGATGACAATAGGCTCACCCCCTATTACATCGGACTCAATAACAGCGGCGAAATTAGTTGTTGTTGTATAATGGAACTTAAACAAAACATTTAAATCACATAACATTTATGTGCTTGTCTGTCCTAGGTGTCATCCATCGTCTAGTTTGTGTACGTTATACCGTTATCATCTGATATGGGATTGCTAAAATTAACAGCTGTTGTTCGCACAGAAATACTGATTTGTCGGCGCGGTGGGCGCAAAAAGCGACAGCAACGCGACAATCACGCGACAGCAATCTCACTGTCAGCCAATACATATATGATATAAAAATGACGTTTGACAGAAGATATCGCGCGATCTACGCCTTTCGCAAACTAATTGCTACATCGGTAAGATATGTCTGAGTATTTTGGGTAAATTGTGTAAATATTAAATGTATGTTTGTAAACTGTACCCACGATACAGGAGAAATGCTAGTGTGGGGAAACGTTTTAAATAGACAAAAAGAAAATGTTTTACATCACAACTTCATTATCGACCTAGTTTGTTTCCTACTACGTCGTGGTGTCCCCCCCCCCCCCCTTTACCCTGGGACCCCCTGACTCCTACCTGCCTCCCACACATTTAGTTAGTTAATTATGTGCGTATCCTGAAGTACTATTGTGAATTCCTGATTTACAGCTATTTCTTAGTACAAGAGAAACAAAGTAGCAATCGGCTTTCTGTTGAAGGCGGACGACACACTGCGACGGCGCAAGACTCCGAGCCACGCACCCCCGACAAGAGCCTGTCTTTAACGTATCGTACCACGCGTGTTTTACATACAAAATGGATGACTTGCTACACCAAGCGCGGTCGCGGGGTCCGTTAGTGCGTGATTTGCCTAAAACCAAAAGTTCTAAACTCAGGATCTAAACATACATACATAGCATCACGTCTGTATTTCCCACCTGGTTAGGCAGAGATGTACACCCACATTTCGCCGATACCGTTATTGAGCCTCATGTAATAGGGACCGAGCCTATTGCCTATCTGGTACAGTTCCAGACTCCGTGCTGCTACTGAGAATTTCCATACTGAAAAAACCAATAACACTGCCCGACCTGGGAATCAATCCCAGGATCTCACGCTCAGCTGTCGCTCTTGCAATCACTAGACCAATAAAGCATTCAAATCAAGGATTTAATCAGAAACCTATATAATATAGAAACAAAACTAGATTATCAGTGACTTCATCAAGAATTCCGAATGCTCCAATAACTACATTCCCTAGTTAGATTGACCAAGACACCGATATAATTATATACATCGTTGACTAAAACTTGGCTTAGAAACCGTCCGTCTCTTAAGTATGAATAAAACAAGCTATAGGAAGAGTGACGTCATCGCTGGTCAATTTGCTGGTAGAGATTCCCCTGCTTAACTTATAAAAGCCATAGGTTTTCTATGAAAATTCAGCCCATGTTGTCCAAATAGACATTTAATGCATCCACCTAATTTTGTTTTTTTTTGTTTTTATGTTATTAATTAAAGAAATCTAAAGATTTATAAATTATGCCGAAATTTAATCCAATCAAAATAAATGGGACCCTTTCTTTTCGCATAAAATTTTAAGGCATAATATTGTTTGGCATAACGTTTTCGCGTAACTTTTATTAGTGTAATGATACTGTGGCATAATGCAATGGTTATTATAACTGTCTTTTGGTCTAATTTGTTTTGGCATAATTTGGAGCTGCATAAATTTTTAAGGCATAATATTTATTCGTCTATTAATCATGAGACGTTATCTACTGTTATTGAATCCTTTGTTTTAGGTTAGGTTGAACAGTGACCATGCTTTATTGTTGGTGAATCATTTGGGAATCCCGCTCTTGGTATAAAATTTATGTTTCGATATCATTATGCGTAAATAAATTTATGCTTAAACATTATTATGATTAGAGAAATTATGCTTAAAAAATTATGCGTAAGCTGTTATCCGTAAATAATGTTATGCGTAAATATAATTAGGATAAACAAAAGTATGCCATGTTATAATAATGTCTTAAAATGTTATGCAAATGGATACGGAACCGTAATTTTGCACAAACAATTATTGTACATAGATTCTATCATCTATCAATAATAGATGAAGCACATTGTATTGTATTTTTAGCTGTTCAATACAGTCAATAAAATAAGATTGAAAATTGTAAAATAGTAAAACTATGACTAATAACCGACGAATATATTTTTGTCACAATTAAATACCATGGGTTTTTTTTATTACTTATTATGTTAGATTTTACATTTTTAAAATGTATGATAATATTTAATCTTAACAGTTAACCACTGTTAAACCACTAAATTAGCTGACTGACTCTTCATGTATACATTCTATAGCTTGTCTTATTCATACTCTCAGGAACCCTTTGGTAAGCTTTAGTTTAATGAAGAGCTAATTGGCGTATATAACAGTATGGAGTAGGCACAGATTGAGGTCAAATTGTATTATAGTTGCCAAGTAATATTAAAGTTGGATTTTTTAGCATGAAGTAATAAAAGGAAATTGCTTCATTGGTCAAGTGGCTGTAAGTGACTGCAGAGCATGAGGTCTTAAGTTCGATCCCCGAGTCGGACAGTGTTATTGGTTTTTTCTGTTAGAAAATTATAAGTGCTATTGGAAATGTGCCTAATGGATATCTTAGTACATGGGAGTCATCGAAGCAGCGAAATGTAGGTGTCCAACAGTAGGTACATCTCTGCCTAACCATTCGAAAATACAGGGGTGATGCTTTGTGTTATTTTTTACAAGCTTTTATTTAACTTGCAATGTAACTATGTTTGTTCGGGTGGAATCTTGCAACTCAATTTTGAAGCAGATATCTTCAACCGGTTGAGCTGAAATTTTGTATACACGTTCAGTTTGGATGACAATGCATGGTTAGCTATGTGACGTCATTTTAAATCCAACATGGCGGAACACCCAAGATGGCGGACTACTTATTTTTAATGCACTCCTGCAATAAGGGTATCAAATGAAAGGGCTTGCTGAGAATAACTTGAAAAATAAAGTGACGTCACTCGAAATCCAATATGGCGGACTTCTAAAGATGGCGGACTAAGTTTTTTATGCTTTCCTACAATATGGGTATCATATGAATGGACTTCCTGAAAATACGAATGCGAGTTGAAAAAAATAAATGTAAAAAAACTTTTTGTTTTTTAAAAAGATTTTAAACTTTTAATTTTTCTTTCCCTATTTTCAATACCAATTTCAAACATTAAGAAATCAACTATACTTTTAAAATCTATATTCATCGACATTATCGAAAATCGTTGATTTTCGTTGGAACTTGACGAAGTTAACAAGTTGATCTTAACAAGTTGAAACAAGTATTTTTGCTTAGTCTAGACCACTTAGGACATGAAACCAGTCTATTACAAAGTCTAAGTAAACACTAAAACGAATTACTTAGGTTTTAACTGACGTCAGTAGAAGCTTAAGATTAATAGAATTATTATGATTTAGTATAGTTGTTGTTTTCTAATTACATAACATAGCATCACGCCTGAATTCCCCAAAGGGTTAGGCAGAGGTGTACCACTCTACACCCAAATTTGGCTAATGCCGTTATTGAGTCGCGTGTAGCCGATTGTCATCTACCGAGCACAGTTTCAGACTCCTTGCTGTTACTAAGAATTTCCATGCCTGGAAATCGAGCCCAGGATTCGCTTGGCAGTCGCGGTGGATCACTAGACCAATGAGGCATATGGAGGAACGAGGTATGGTGTTCCTCCACTGAAAAGAGAGGATCTCCGACCAGGCAAGGTGGTTAGCCTGGCGGGCCGAGGCCCTACGGTTGATGTCGAACATTCGTATATGTGTTAGAATCGTTGTAAACTTTCATAGTGCGATTCAGGGTTTGTTGTTATAGCTTCACTCCGATAGATGGCGCTTTACTTTTTGCCATATTGCGAGTAGTAGTCGCTACAAGGCAGTTGTTTTCTAATTGTTGATGAATTTATCATCATAATATCATCACGCCTATTTTATAAACGAGAATAGCAGATTTTAACGCATGAAGACAGCTATCGTGTGAACAACCCCTTATAAGTTTTCTTAAACAGATTTAGAGACCATCATCTGCCTAGCCTTTTCCCAACTACATTGGAATCGGCTTCCAATCTAACCGGTTGCGGCTGAATATCAGCATTTTACATGGAGCGACTGCCATCTGACCTCCGCCACCCAATTACTGGGAGACACTGATACTCTAAGGTTAAACTGGTTGTCAGACTTTTTGGGTTGATGACACCCGTAACGACTGTCATAGCTGTTCATAATGACACCCGCGATCAACTGCCTAGCGTGCTTTCCGAGGCACGCTTAAACAGATTTAAATCATCATCATCAGCCAGAAGACGTCCACTGTTGAACAAAGGCCTCCCCTAAGGGGGGTTTTGCCATAATCCCCACACTTGGCAGGCGTCTTGGGGATCGCAGTGGCTCACCGATTAGTGAGAGGACGCTGCTGCCCGTCCTCCGGTGTCTGGCCGCAGTTTTAAGACGTACCCGGGTCGGGTAGATTTAAATACCCTTAGAGATAATTTTGTATGATGTATGTTCGTCGTGTGAATGTGGGCTTAGAGAGTGGTGATTTTATCTTAATTAGAAACTAGATGGTACAATAGCCTAACATATAAACAAGTAAACGAAATGTTTCTTAAGAAACACCCATTCAGAATTCAGCTCCAACAACAAAAGTACCTACACAATACATAGTTTCTATCTTGTTACTGAAGTAACAGTAATTACTGCAACTACAAGATCATTCGTTGATTCGTCCCATATTAAATTCGTCTCATGAGACGAATCAGTAACATTTTGTTTTAATTTTTATCGTCATATCTGCTCGTTCCAATTACTCAATAAACGAATATGTATTTCAAAAATATATTACATTCGTTATATTTGTATATTTTTTCGCCTCGGATTCTGTTTGAGAAAATATTTATACGATTTCATGCGTAAATTGTAGCGAGTAGCGAAATAAAATGAGACTTAGAGACGAATCAGTGATCAATTATTTAGAATTACCTAAAGCAAAATACAATTATTTCTTTTTGGTCTCGAGTCCAATTTAATGTGAGACTAATTAACGAACAAGTCACAACAAGACCCTAACCGCGTTCTGTACCATTTTTGTCTAATTAAAACAAGTTGTTGTTTGTGACTTATTCACAACTTTTGGGATCGGGTTCTAGAGGTCTGCGTGGTGTGCGCGAACGAAACAAGTACAGGTAATGTCGCAGGATAAATAAAAAAAGTAGATTATTTTATATCCTATTTTTATTTATACACACCCATATATATGTATTGTTTATGTAGTTTATATTTATATTTATGTTGCACCGTGAACTACCCTTTCTCTTTTTACCTGCTAATCTGTCCATCCTAAGGTTGTCTGGCAGAAATCGCCAAGTGCGATAAGACCGCCCCTACATTTCTATTGGTTTCCATTTTGTATATTTTTTCTGTTTCTGGTGTGCAATAAAGTGTATTGTATTGTATTGTACAACTGGAAACATTCTAAACTCCGGATTGCTACTAAAAAAATCCTATTTCCGTGCTAAATACTTTGTCTGACCTGGTTATTGAACCTAGAAGATATCTCATGCTAAGTTCACTTAAGAAAAATCGAACAGTCAGGTTATTAAAAAATGTTTCATTAGTTGTCAACTTTCTTTGAATATAATTAGTTCATTAATTATAATAATTGACTACATGGTTGGCGCAGTGGTTGAAAAATCGACTACGTGTCGTTGGTTCGATTCCCGCATGGAGTGGATCTTTGTGTATGTGAATATATGTATTTGTAAACGCACCCATGATACTGGAATTATACCTAGTGTGAGGCAATGTTTTCTTTTTTTTATTATTATTATTAAAAATTGGCCTGTCAAGCCACGAATATATTTTGAATCTTTTGAAGCATGATACCTGTTAAAAGCTTAAAAATATTGCTAAAATGGGCCTTTTTGTCTATTGTTATAATAAATAGAGAATATATAATTGTAACAAAACATGCTACAAGTTGCATTAGGCGTTTGGCGCAGTAGAGCGATTCACTACTGCACTACGTGGCGCGGGTTCGATTGCCGCACGGAACAAATATTGACCTAAAAACAGTTGTTTCAGGTCTAAGTGTTTGTGCACGTGAATATTTGTGTTTGTACCCACGATACAGGAATGACTGAAAGTGGGACAGCGTTTCTTATAAAAAAACTTCACTGTGCCAAAAATATGATAAACTAGATGACCCGCTGAACTTCGTACCACTTAAAATTGATTTGATTGTATCTCTTTATCAACGAACGAAGTAATCCGATGTGGCAATTCACATACAAAATTACCAGTTTAATTTTTTTCGATTTTTCCTCTATTCACCAGGGTTAAAGTATAAAGGCGAACAAAACAAAAAAAAACGAATCGGTCGAGCCATTTACAAGTTTTTGCGAGACTAACGTACGGCAATCGATTTATATATATATATATTAGAAGATCACGCCAATATTTCTAAGTTCCAAAATCCTCCCGGTCATAAGCCGGTCAAGATAGTGATCCATCATTTTGATTTCCTTATTAAGGCACAAATAAAACCCATCTACGCAGGATTTGGCTGCTGGGATTATCTGTAAGACGTTTGGTGTACGGATTACAATGAGCCCAAGATTTCTTTCCCCAGGGGTCGTAAAACTAAGGGATTATTATTGAATGAGCGATAACATTTACCTTGGTACTTGAGGCTTCCGAAATAGGAAGCAAGTAGTGATAGCCTGGCGGTTGAAAAGATACCTTCTATGCAAGTTTGAGATCGACACCAGTTCGCACTTTTAAGTTTCCAAAATTGAATAAAATGATTATCTTACATTGCCTAATTGGTCTAGTGGTCGGTAAGCGCGATTACTGGGCGTGAGATACTGGTTTCCATTCCCGGATCGGGCAAGTGTTACTGGGCTTTTCTGTATGGAAATTCTCAGTAGCAGCACGAAGTCTGAAAATGTGTCCGGTTTTGCAATATCCTCGCCCCCTTATTACGTGGGACTGAATAATGGCATCGGCGAAATGTGGGTGTACAATAGTAGTCCTTCGCGTAACCCTTCGGGGAATACAGGCGTGATGCTATGTTATGTTATGAATAAGTATCATACACGTTAACGACGAAAAAAAAATATACTAACAGAGTTCCATAAAATTCTCGATGGTGTGTGTAATCCGCCAACATTTGCTGAAGGTCCAACGAGGCCTGAGCAATTTTGGAAATTCGAGCAATTTTCTCAAAGAACTTTTAGTCACAATTCATGTAAAACAGCTGTTTTTATTTTAACCGTCTGTTTATTCGTCGGTGAACGTAAGCCAGCGTTGCTTTTACTGTAAGCCATTTATTTCAAACGATTAGGACAAATCAGCCGTTTAAAATAAAGTTTTGAATTCTGCGTTCGTGCTTAACATGGCCCTAAATAACGGTTAAGCGTCAAAGTAACCACAACAAGTCTTAATTCGTTTGCAATTCAATCAAGATGACCTACAAACGTATAATATTTATCAACCTTAATTGACATGCGCAGAAGGTCGTCACAAAACAAGCCCTCGAGTTCCACGACTATTTGCCCATAAAAGAACTCGTAAAGTGCATGTAATATGTTCATGCGTTAAATGACGTCACATCTAAGGCTTGGTCAGATAGACGCGACTATCAAAATTGAAGCGAGCGCGGTAAATTTTCGCTCGGTAAGGAGAATGTGGAATAACATTTTGTTTTATCGCACTAACGCATCGTTGGACGTATGTGACAGTCGCGCAAATGTGTATTATATAAATGGGCCTTAAACATGCGATTCTGAAACGCTATAAAGTCCTCGGACAGATTACAATCGCCACTGGGCAAGGGACTTTGTAATTTTTTGTACAGTTTTAAGTGTTACATTTCCATGTTGCGACATAATTGGAGCAGTGGCCTTTCTGCGTTATGTGACGCGGGTTCAATTCCCGCACGGGTAAAATATTTGTAAACTGTACCACGATGTAGGAAAAATTATAAGGTGCTGTATCTTTTTGCCGGGGAGCATTGTTTGATAACATGTTACTCCACAAGAAACCGCAACTGTAGGTATCCGTGGGATACGTCAATGCTTCACTGACTTCCCTGCTTCAGAAACGTAGTTGTTAACCAAATATTCACATTTCAAGCGATTTCAGTTCCAGATATTCACGTTTTCACGTTATTAGAATAAACTTGATAAAACAGACAATTAAATCTATTTACGGATATTCAAATTACCCATTTCTGACCCTACTTATTTCCAAGAAATCGCGCGTCACGTTTTGTAAACAAACGCTCTTACTCGGATCGCGCCAATGTGTACCTATCCTTAAAGACCTCGTGACTTATGACTTCACGTACTTAACGGTTAGTTTTCTTTATATAACTTCCATATACGTTGAGCGTTTCAAGGTACATATGTATATATATAAATAGTCTCTCCACAAAGGGGTATGTTTAGTATCCAGCTTCTTGTATAGCAATGCGCATGTGCATGGGTGAAGCCTGTGTAAATTATATCAAATGCATATAATACTGGCACTCGAAAAGACCAAAGGTATAAGTGTATTTTAAAAGCAAAATAAAACCGTCTTTCATGCTTTTTACTGCGGTGTGCGTGGAAATTAACCCGCTTCGAGCTTTTAAGCAGCGCGGAAAGCGAAAAAACGTGGCCACGTTTTGGACAAAATTTGGTCTAAATTGTTATTTGGTTTTTCTGTTAGAAAATTCCTAGTACTCGAAGTTTTGATTTGTACCTGGTAGATGGCAATAGTTTTGCCTCTTACATGAGACTTATTAACAGCATCGGTTTAATGTGGACAGGTATACAATAGTAGGCACACCACTGTCTTACTCTTCGAGGTATACAAGTGTGATGCTTTGTTCTTCGTTCTTCGACAAAACGAACGTATCTGGGTGACAGAGCACGCTAGGGACCGATTTTTTTGTACTGATAACGAAATTTTCCCGTGATGAGATCGATTTATCAATTTCACCGAAATCGTTAGAGCCGTTTTGGAGAAAGCGTTATATTGCTTGTATAATAAGAAAGAAATAAATTGCTTCAAACATGGTAGGTATACTGCAGTGGCGTGCGGTGCATAAAGACAAAAAGACACTGCCTACCCTAGATAACTCAGATAAATATTTATTATAAGATATTTGACGTGGCTAATCTCATACATCGTTATTTAATCGACAATACGACTAACCAATACCAACATACAATAGGTATTATTGGTAAGCTTTTAAATTTTTTTGCCTACCCTGTCTGAAAACTCTGTGCACGCCACTGGTATACTATTGTTTACATTAAATATACATATGTTTCCCATATTTGGGTGTTTCACAGCGTGCAATATTACAATTGGTACATAAGTAATTATTACAATTTCTCATTCATGTACTCGTACTGTACTAAAGAATAAAAAGCTTTGTGTAGTAGCAAGGTTTGTAGACGGGTAACGAGGGTAATAGTATAGGATAGGGTTGCTATCCCCAAATTCTGAAAACTAGGATTTGAAAGTGGACATGCCAGGACATTTCGGTTTAAAAACAGGACGCAGTATACGAAAACAGTGTCAATGAAACTCGATGAATAGCAATTACAATGTTTTATGAAATTATCTTCAACTGGCTTTCGCTCGCGGCTTCGCCCGCGTGGATTACGAATCCATACATTTTTCGGGATAAAAAGTAGCCTATGTGTTATTCCAGACTATAATCTATCTCTGTTCCAAATTTCATCCAGATCCGTCCAGCCGTTCTGGCGTGAAAGAGTAACAAAGATCCATCCATCCATCCTCACAAACTTTCAAATTTATAATATTATTAGTAGGATTATAAGAAATTAAATGAAGGATTAAATTATAAAATAACGCCGATGATTAAACGTAAGGTTCGAGTAGCGGCGCGCGAATAATAAAACACAAGACCTTACGAGGACTCTTTAAAAAACCCAGGACGCTACTTACTAACTTTCCAGGACAACCCAGGACACTGTAAAAAGCAGGACATGTCCTGGGAAAACACGACGGTTGGCAGCCCTAGTATAGGACAGGATAAGACTCAAACTCACAAAAACCTCACTGCTTTTAAGTATAATTTATAAACCTGCGGTTTAAATGACGCAAATCCACGCACCGCTCGCGCTACGGCTAGTTCATTAGAAATAGAGTAACATTTCTACATAAAAATTGCACCGCAAGCGTCTTCTGCTTCTATCGAGTCGGCACGAGGACACGGTTGGCGCAATGGTTAAGAGATCGACTGCTGAGCTATGTGTCGCGGGTTCGATTCACGCACGGAACAAATATTTGTATGAACTACAGATATTTGTTTCGGGTCTGGGTTTTCGTGTATGTGAATACACACCGTGCCTCGGAAAGCACGTAAAGCCGTTGGTTCTGCGCATGATCTCTCTCCGGTCGTGTCGGATTGCCGTCCCATCGGACTATGAGAGTGAAGGAATAGAGAGAGCACCTGTGTTTGCGCACACACTTGTGCTCTATAATATCTCCTGCGTAGTTGGCTAATCTCCTGTACGATTGTCCGCCGTGACCGAAATCGGTCAGGAGGACATTATATTATGAGAATCGCTCATGCCATAGTGAAAAGCCAGTCAGCAATGATACTATCGAGGCTGCCTGCACAGGTAGCGCTAAACGAACTTTATTTTTGTCACTCTTGGAGGCTCTTTCACTTTTCTCTTACCGCTAGCGTCACGCAGGTGACTTCGCGTCAGTTTGACTGTGTCTACTTTGCGTGACTTAACGGAATAATTTTGTTCAACAGGCTTAGTTTAGTTACCTACCAGTCAATAGAATAGTAACCAGTCAATCCCTATAAATTTTCAAATCTGTACTTAAAAAGATTTCACGCTCCTCAGAGTCGAAAAAGGAATTATTCGTTTTATTATTTTTTAAAAATCTGCTCTTTGTACCTTCAACAACTTTATCTATATATATATATAGTTACTCCTATCTTTTTTTTATATTCCATACGAACCTTTTGCCCGAAAAATTTGCCGGAGTGGATTAAATTACTAAGTAATTTTCACTAAGCAGGAAAACTTAAGTAGAATTAGCTAACTTAAGCGAAAGTTCTCTGTCTGTCTGTTTGTTACCTCATCTCTATTAAATCACTGAACTGAAAGGGCATTAGACTTATTTTTACTTATAATAATGAAGGGGAACGTGGTATGGTGTTCCTTCATTGAAAAGGGAGGATCCTCCGACCAGGCAAGGTGATTAGCCTGGCGGGCCGAAGCCCGACAGTTGATGTCGGACATTCGTAACGATGACACGGCACTGAAAATCGGACATAAACGAGAAATAAGATTAAAAACGGCAAATGTAACACTCAACTAATAAAACAATAAAAAGCCTGCCAAGGTAAATAAATTAAACTATCGCCTTAACAGAAAAACTAGAAAACGAATTGATTTCAAATCTCAAAGGGAATGTTTATTTGATTTCTTATTTTCATGAATCTAAATCTTATTTGTCCCAAATGAGATTCGCGAATATTGTATTACTATTCACTAGGGGGAATTATTTTTTTTCGTTGTCAACGTGATATTCTAGAAACGCGTAAATCGTCGTCTCTGCCGTTATCCTAATTTATTTGGTGTTGGCGCAGTACATATTTTTCTTTCATGCACCTCTATCGGCCTCAAAAAGATTGATTACATCTTGTAATGATACAAAAAATCTCAAAAGCCCAGTCTTAGCCTGACATACATTTTAGAAAAACGGTGTTTTTTTTAGGTTGGCTCCCCTTTATGTATCCCGTAAAGTCCTGTACCATGGGTGCGTTTACAAACTCAAATATTCACATGGACATACACCCAATCCCGGAACAACTATCTGTAGATCATACAAATATTTGTTCCGTGCAAACCCGCGACAATTGGTGCAGTGGTTGAGAGATTAACTGCTGCGCCAACTGCGTTATCGAATATCGATAACCTCTTGTCTAAGCCCTCAAACTTCAAGCGTCAAACGCACTCTGCGTTTGACGCTCAGCGGTACCTAGGTTAAATTTTTTCGCATACATGTCACGCACATATCTCTCCACGTAACATGTTAAACTTTAATCAAAAAAGTTTGAACATATTTCCAAAAAAAAATCAAACTGAATTAACACAACTTGTCAGAGAACATCAAAGATGGCGCCCAACTTGATGATTTCATTTTTTATTTCCCTACCCTCTAACATTTACTTTGACTCTTCAACAAAAACAAATGGGAAACTGCAAAGGACACCGATCCTAGTTTTTTTCGTTCGTACGAATAAAATTCTATTCATTACGTAACGTTTTTACCCACTTTCATCTTGTATGCTCGCTATGTTACCAGTTTATCAAGAACTCTGGAGCCGTTTTATGTACACATTTCGCTAAACTAAGTGGGTCGCAGGTCGGTCTTCTTTAAATGGTCAAATCAAAGATGAGTAAGATAAACTTTCAAGTACGACAGCACTTATGCAGTACTTTAGTGACATGTGGTACTATCAGTACCTATATGGTACTTCTGGAAAACGAACCCCAAGTATGGACAGATATTTTATAGCTATTCTTATGAAGCGTGCTTTATAATACTTTATATCGGCAACAGAGAAATTTGAGTGTACAGTCAGCATCAATGAGACGAAATTAAATTAAATTCATTCAGACTAATTTTACACATAGTTCTTTTTTAAGTTATAGGCGGCAAACGAGCAGACGTATCGCCAGATAAAATATGTATACACGTAACGAAATTTATTATATTATTACTTATACTTGGATAACTATTATTTTTATATATTAGCAGATATAAAAACATCTAATACTTCATCTATACTTGTAAGTACTAATATTATAAAGAGGTAAAATTCGTTTGTTTGTAAGTTTGTATGTAGGGGGTAATCTCCGGAACTAATGATCCGAATCTGAAAATTCTTTCACCGATAGATAGCTACATTATTCCCGAGTGCTATAGGCTAAATTATATATGTAGATCACGACGAAGTGTTGGCTGTAGCTAGTGTCTTATAATCATTTAAGGTTTCTGTACTTGTGTAATAAATAATTAAATCAAATGTTCGTATTCTATAAACTTTGAGATTAATGTAAATTCGGCCTTAAATATGGCATACAGACCTGAGATTCTGGCGTTGAGGGAAACGACATGCAAATTGGGGTCGGAGTGGGCAAACGGCGGGAAAGATGTCGTTTTAGGACGTTTATGAAGACACTGGGTTTCTGCTCTCCGTTTTAAGGGTTTCGTCTACATTTTGGATATTCTGGGATACAGAAAAATAACTTTGTAAATCTGTGCCTGTAAAAGATGTGAATCTTTGATCGCTGGAGAATAGAAACGTCAACAAATGTAATGGGAGGTGATTCTCGCGCGATTAGAGATATTTGTCGAAATCGAAACATTTCTATCTAAACTAATTGTTTAGCGTAGTCGAAATTTTAGTGACTGGTTCTATACAGAAAGATACTATCTCTAAAATAGACTATGAAGAAGGCCGAAGGAAAGCAGAATTGCACACCTTAATTCATATAAATAGTCCAATGGTGATAGTCAAAAATCATCTTTATATATAAAAAATCTATTTCCGTATGTTTGTGTCCGCAACACTCAAAAAGTAATCTATGTATTGATGTGAAATTTGACACGACGTTGCATTTCTATTTATAAGAGTGTTTTTATATACTTTTTATCCCGAACTTTCCACGGAAACGGAGAATGCCAGGCGTTTCGCGACGTTTATTGAAAATCAATTATATTTAGATATTTACTTCCCTAATAATTATTAATTTCAGACTGAGCCACAGCGAAGCGTGGCCAGGTTGTCTACGCGGCCGGCGTGGCTAGTAATTCACAATTATGTGCCATATGTACCATGGCAGACAATTTGCTGTGAAGTTTGTTCGGTCATTTCGACTCCCCAAGAAAAATCACAGAAACATTAGTCAAGGGAGCGAAAATGCGTTGCTTTATTAAAAAAAAAAACACGTTTAAATGCACCTGATTGAAGAATAAATTATTTGAATTCAGTCACGTGTTCTTTAGTTGTCAACTATATACATTTCGCTAGCGTTTCCATTCTCTGAAGATGCGAGATAGTCATCTTGTTGAAGGAAACTCGCCCGTTTATGCCGCGTATAGATCAAACGAATGAACTTGAATGAACTTGAACGAGCAAGTGTGGACAGCTCCGCGATAGCAAGAGAAAGCTATGCGGAACTTCGTTCACTTTCAGCCGTATTCCATGCGTTGTGTGTACATCGCATTGGTGTGAAATATGTGGACGCAGCATCGAAGGCGAGCGACAAAAAGATCGATAAATCCAGCTTTAATTACGTTACAGTCCGTTACACGCTACGCAATCGCTTTAATTTTGATAGTTCAATGATACAATATATAATAAGGGATGCCAATAATGCATCTGCTAAATGTGGGTTACAATCGTACACCACTGCCTAACTCTTCGGGGAATACAGGTGTGATGCTGTGTTAATAATGTCCTCCTGACCGAATTTCGGTCACGGCGGCCAATCTCACCAGAGATTAGCCAACTACGCAGGAGATATTATAGAGCACAAGTGTGTGCGCAAACACAGGTGCTCTGTCTAGTCCTTCACTTTCACAGTCCGATGGGATGGCAATCCGAAACGACCGGAGAGAGATCAGGCGCAGGACCAACGGCTTTACGTGCTCAACGAGGCACGGTGTGTATTCGCATATACAAAGACCCAGACCCGAAACAACTATCTATAGTTCATACAAATATTTGTTCCGTGCGGGAATCGAATCCGCGACATGTAGCGCAGCAGTCATCTCTCAACCACTGCGCCAACCGTGCCGTGCTGTGTTCATAATATAATATTATATATTTATACTTGCTGGCACACCAACAATTTATTAAATTATTCTAGATGTCGAGAAGAGCGATTTTTCGAATCAGCACTATATACATTATTTCAATTGAGAGCGTGTTGAGCTATTCGCCACTGTCTGTACGAGGCATTATACGTGCAAGAATTTTACTTGGTGCCAGAAGTCTCGCTTTTTACGGACTTTTTGTTTGTTTTACTACTTTCGAAAGTATCTGAGCTACCTCGATCTGATATGAGATACAATGTAGCTCGAGAAAATACAATAGAGTTAAGAGAAAAACAGGAAAATTTAATTAACCGCTTCAGGCAAAGAGTGAGATATTACTTTTTAGTTGTTAATATTTTATATACTTAGAGCAGTGATAGACTAGCGGTTGAACGCCTGCCTTCCATGCAAGAAGGTCTAAGTTGGATTATTAATAAAAACTACTTATAACATCAAGAAGAACTTTCTTTATTATATACTACGACCTTAATCTCCCCTTCTAAGATAAAACCTTGCCTTCCAGATCCCCATAAACGCACTTTATTATAAAGGGGAGGGCAGGCAAACTGACACAGTTTCTCCGAAATTCACGTTTGAACGGCACGCCTCGCTTGTCGATCCTCGCTTGTAATTAGGGTTGGGATGAATGTGAAACAAGAATTTTTTATTCGAATGCGAATGTTTCAAAAAGCGAGTCCGTGCATCGAGTTCGTGATGTCATTTTTAAAACGATTTTTCCAACCACGTCTGCCTAGGTAATTAAAAAATGGCTGCTAGATTTTATATAACATATAACATCACGTTTGTATCGATCAAAGGTTTAGGCTCAGGTGTAAACCTTCATTTCGCCGACGGTATTACTAGGTCCCATGTAATAGAGAACTGTGGCCAGTAAATGGCAATAGACAGGGTCCCTTTGAATACTCGCGGTATATAATATATGATTTGGTTAGTGTGACATTTAACACACACTATTAACTCTGTCTGTCTGTTTGTTACTTCATCACAACTAAACCACTGAACTGATCGTTATGAAATTTTACTAATAGATAGCTTGGAGAAGTAGGTAAGTTTTTTTTTCTATTGCAGCAAAACTCTAATTAAATACCAAAAACAGGCAGGCGAAGTCGCGGGCAAATGCTACACTAGTTCGAAATAAAATATGAAAATATTTTTATACAAGCCTCACAAAAAAATCCGAAAACAGCTTACAAGTTTTTACATGCGAATGCGAAACGGAACATTCGGCTAAGCACATCCCTAAATGTAATCCTTTATATAAAAAGTTATTATTAGCATTTCAGACTGACACTGACAAGCATGAGCGGGATAATCTTAGAGCAGGTAGTTTTCTTGAAAATTCGGTGTTAAGGAAAATAGGTCAATACCCCAATTATTATTATTGGTGGAAAAGTTTTTATTTCACAAAAGGTGCGAGGACAAACCCTCCACATATGAAGTTACCTTGGCTAGCCTCGACACCGCTATCACTGACTGGCTAATCTTGCCTTATACACGACAGAAGAAGAATAAAAATTAAATTGTCCAAGTAGAGGTATGTGACCACATGGTACTGCAACGGAGCGTTTTTAGTAGGTGTTTTTCAGTCTTATATTGTAGCGTTATTGCTTCCTTGTCGAGACAATAAAAAGAAAATCGCACGGAACACAACTCACTGCTGCTCAGCAAACTTCGCGCGCTTGCCCGCTTGCAATATGTTCTCTATACGTTTGTTACAGCCGCGCGTCGCGCCGCGCGTAATTTCGCCGCTAGTGTATTTTCCGTGGCCAGGCTGTTAGGTTCCAATTATAGCAGACGGCCCGTCACTGATAATGCAATCAACATTACCATTACCAACAATCACGTGAAATAGCACTCAATTGACTTAAGGCCATTTACGACAGCAACCGTTTAACATAAACGGCTGTTTAAAAATGTATTTTTTGTTCTCATAAATTGTTGATTTTATTTTTATTAGTTAGAACTATAAAAAAGAACACTTAGGCGTTACGATTCCTACTTCTCTACATTACTGTCAACTGGTGGTGTACCCGGAAGACTGGCAGCGCTGTCAGGTATCACGGTGGATGGCAGTGCTTATTCTTTGACCACAGATCCACAAGCAAAATTGTTTGCGAATTACGTCACTATTTAACAGCTTATGTCAATTCAGTACATTTTTCTGAGGTGTCTAGCTATTGTAGATTATAGACTTCTCATCGAAATAATATGTCGTTCGACATATTGTTCCGATGAGACTTCTCTACAGGTGCTGGTCTGATTGGTTTTGTGTTCACGCCATCTATCCAAAATCGAAGTGCCCTCTATTGGGACGAAAACTGAGACTTTCGCCGTTGGTATCAAAACTTTTCCTCAAATCTAAGTGTTACAATTCACAATCATCAGTTCGTTCATTTCTTCCTTACCACGTTTTCTATACGAAACAATTTCTAAATGTAATTTTGTAAAAAACGTCTCTTTTAACTGAAAAAGGGAATAAATTTAGTTCCGGATTAACAACGAAGCAAGAGCAAGCTACGGGCCCCGCGCAAAAGGGGGCCCCGCGTATCTTAGCCCACTTACCTCCGCCTGAGCGTAATTTTTTGAGTGAAACTTATTTTACACCTTTTTTTTTCGACTAAGACAATCCATATCAGACAATCGATAACCGATCATTTTGTTGGCGAAAATAAAACAGTATTTCATACGGTAACAGCACTGGTGAATAAAAGACGTGCTTCCCATTAAGCGTTTATTGCGAGACTAAATGTACCTACATTAGTTCTTATAATATACAACACCTTCACCCTTAATTAAAACTAATAACAAACGTGTTTCAAAACTTAACCTAATACAATGTCATCCTTCAATGACATTAATTTAATCTATTTCTCCTATACCAAATCTTAAAGGAGGTTTACGGTTTCTTAAAGGATATCTTCGCAATTGCTGTGACTCGTCAGTTGGGGTTTGCAAACTAATTGGCACATCGGGTAACGGTGTCGGTGACGATAAATAAGGTGGTGGGTCTGATGCCGCGCTAGATGTACCTAATTCGGGTGCACTTGTCGTTTCGAGTCTGTCGGCCGCACCGCTCGACCTCTGCTCATTGATCACGGGAAATATAAGTGAACTACGTGATTTTCTATTGCTCTTATTATTACTAGGTGGAGGATGTGCCGTCTCAGGCAACACTAATCGCTGTCGCAACTGATCAACATGTCGATGTGCCTCGGTTCCAAAGTCAGACTTAACACTATAGTCCGTGCTACCTAATTCCTTTACTATTTGCCCTGCTACCCATTTGTCTGGTCCACGATAATCCCTATACCACACTTTATCCCCAGGCGCCATCTGTCTATGGGCGCCGCCAGCTACCTGTTCAGTGCGAGCCTGTCGCATCATTATACGCGCCTCACGATCGGGTTTTAGGACATCTAATCTAGTGCGTAAATCTCTTCCCTGCAAAATTTTTGCTGGGCTTTCTCCTATTGTATAATGCTCTGTATTCCTGTAAGTTAGGAGGAATCTACATAGTGCCGTATCAGGATCTAAATTTTGCTTAAGAGCCTTTTTAATTACACGCTTACATATTTTTACCGCATTTTCTGCTGCTCCATTAGAAGCAGGATGGTACGGTGCACTCAATATTTGCTCAATACTATTGTTTGCTAAAAAAGATTTAAACTCCGTACTAGTAAATGGAGGACCATTATCACTCACTACTTGCCTCGGAATACCAAAACGTGCCCAAATGTCTCTTAATACAGTTATAACCGCTTGTGCTGTAGTGCGTTTCATATTAATTGCTTCAATCCATTTTGAACAAGCATCAACAATAACCAAATACGTTAACCCTGATACTGGCCCTAAGAAGTCTATATGCAGTCTTGACCAGGGACGGCTTGGCCATGGCCATGACTTCGGCGCTTGTTGATGCGGCGCTTCGGCCACTGCGGCACACACCGTACAGGCTCGACACACCGCCTCCACAGCCTCATCAATCCCCGGCCACCATACATAACTTCTCGCTATAGCCTTGGTTTTTACTATGCCCATGTGGGAGTCATGTAATTCTTTTAGTACTCTGTCCCTACAAGCGAAAGGTATCACAATCCTGTGTCCCCATAAAATACATCCTAGCTCGGTGTAAAGTTCATTTTTGCGATTAAAGTAAGGCTTAAGTTCTTTAATCTCTACACTCGTCGGCCAACCGTCGCGAATATAGCTTATAATCCGACTTAGTAATGGATCTGAATATGTCTCTTTTTTTAAAATACTATGGTCTAAAAGAAGTGCTTCCGTAGCAAAGTGTAAGTACGTTTGTTCTGGTAACTCATCATTTGTACTAGAATCTTTATGCGTTTTTATTAAGCGGGATAGAACATCCGCTGTATTATGATCTGTTTTTACATATTCAATGTTAAAGTCGTACGCTGATAACTTTATTGCCCATCGTTGTAACCTACTAGCTGCAGTACTCGGAATGCCAGTATTAGGACCGAAAATGCTCACCAAAGGTTTATGATCCGTACGAAGTGTAAATTTTCTCCCGTACAAGTATTGGTGGAATTTATCGACAGCAAAAATAATAGCCAAGGCCTCTTTGTGAATTTGGCTATAATGCTTTTCAGCAGAGGTGAGAGCCCGCGACGCGTAAGCTACTACCCGCTCACCTTTGTGAGGCGTGCGCTGCGCCAGCACGGCACCCAAGCCATATGCGCTGGCGTCACATGTCACTGTCGTTTCCAAAGACATATCATAATGTGCCAGCACCTCCGTGCTGCACAACAACTTTTTGACTTGACTAAATGCTATGCTATGTTTTCTAGTCCACTTAAAATGTTTACCCTTTTTCAGTAATTCATATAGTTCGCTTAAATACGTGCTCAAATTTTTTATAAACTTACCGTAAAAGTTGACCATGCCTAAAAATGACTTCAATTCTGTTACGTTATTAGGATGGGGCATTGAAATAATTGGTTTAATTTTATCTGTATTAACCTTAACTCCGTCCTTACTTACAATATATCCTAAGTATCTAACTTCGTTGGTCAAAAAATCACATTTCTCTCGCCTAATTTTTAGTCCGTTAGTCTCCAAGATTTCAAGTACCTGATCAATTGTTTTTAAATGACTTTTTAAATCCTTACTTTTAATTAAAATGTCGTCGTAAAATATTACTATATCTGGTATATTTTTAAAAAGATTAATCATGAATTTTTGAAAAATACCAGGACTCGAGGACAAGCCATACACCAATCTTTTATATTTAAATAACCCACGATGCGTGTTAATGACTGTATAGTCTCTAGAGTATTCATCGAGTTCTAATTGATTATACGCTTGAGATAAGTCTAATTTCGTGAACCAAACCTTACCGCAAAGGTCACTAAATAAGTCTTCAATCTTTGGAACCGGGTACGTATCGACCATTAAAGCACGATTAAGAGTTACCTTGTAGTCGGCACATATCCTTATACCACCGTCCGCTTTACGTGCTATTACTAAGGGAGTGGCCCAGTCGGAGCGGTCAACAGACTCGATGACGTCGGCGAGTAGCATGGCATCCAGCTCCGCATCGACTCTGTCGCGCAGCGCATACGGCAACGGCCGGGCACGACAGAACACAGGCTGTGCATCTGAGCGCACACAAAGGCTCACGAAGCCGCCGGTGTACCGACCCAATGTGCCGTCAAACAGGGATTTATGCCTAGAAATAATTTTATTTATTAATTCATTTTTGTTACAATTCTCACTTGCAATACAATTTACAGGGATTTTCGGTATATCTATACTTAATTCCGCTAGCCACTGTCGTCCCAGTAGATTAGTAGTTCCATTATCAAAAATGTACAAATCTAGTATTTTTTTCCTATTTTTGTATTCTACTTCTGTTTCAACGTAACCCAATGGCGTAACTATGGAACCGTCATAAAAAGTTAAATTTAGGCGACATGATTTTATTAACAGTCCATTAAAATATTTATTGTATGTATTTTTACTAATACAAGACAAAGGAGCACCAGTATCCGCTTCCATTTCTAAAAAGCAATTATTTACTAATAATGTAATACACACCGGTTTATACTTTGTTAAGGACATTTGATACATTGGTTCATCGAAGTTCTCTTCATCGACATCATCGTCACCCGAGTAGTAATTCACTGTCGAGTGTGAGTGCGTCGACGGCTCGTCAGCTGATTGTTGTACCCAATATGTACCGGGCCGCTGGCTGCTTGAGCGCCCGTACGCGCCGCCGCCGCCGTTGCCGCAAGCCCCGCGACCCCCGCGACCGCTGCTGCCGCGCCGTCCACGTGCCGCTTGCATTCCGCCGCGCCTCACGCTCCCTCCGCGTGATGATTGATTACGGTGATCGTCAGTCTTCTCTCCGTTTTCTGAAGACCGTCTCGCTTGTTCAGAAGCACTAAATGATCGTTTGGGACACATTCTCCTAAGATGGCCGATTTTGTGACATAAACTACATTCAAAATTATTATATCTGCAGTCCCATTTTTGATGTTTTGTGTCTCCGCAAGCTGTGCATGTGTTCACGTGCAATTTATTTACGCCTTTGATTAACTCCGCCGCGCCGCTCCCTTGGCGTTCTACGGCACAGGCATCTCTTTCAGCCGCTTCGAGAGTAGTGGCAAGTGTTACCGCTTTTGCATAGTTTAAGTCTTCCTCCGCGAACATCCGTTGCCTCGTGAATTCACTTTGCAAGCCACACACAAACTGATCTCTCAAGTTATCTTCTAAAACTGTTTGAAAATTACAAAATCTTGATAGTTTTTTTAATTCTGCCACGTAATCGGCAATGGATTCACCGGATAACTGTCTACGTTGACGAAATCTGTATCGTTCCGCCATTTCCGAGGGCTTCGGCTGCAAATGATCTTGTAGTAAACTTACGGCTTGTGCATATTTTAATGATGACGGTTTTAATGGGCTCGCTAACGTCGATAATAGTTCGTACGTTTCTTCACCCATTAGCGATATAAGTGTAGGTAATTTCACATCGTCACTAATTTTGTTTGCCAGAAAATACATTTCTATCCGTTCAATATACACTAACCAATTCCCCGATTGCAAATTAAAGTCACGAATTTTACCGATAGACATTGTGGACATTGATTAACACTGATACACTGCACTAATTATTTCCGATTCACCTCGTCGCCACTGGTGAATAAAAGACGTGCTTCCCATTAAGCGTTTATTGCGAGACTAAATGTACCTACATTAGTTCTTATAATATACAACAAGCACTAGTTCTACAAAAAGCCACTTTATACTTAGGAGCCCATAACATATCAAGGTCCCCTCGATAAAATTTTCTACGGGCCCCGCGTTTGCTTAATCCGGCACTGAATAAATTACTTATTGACGTTGACCTCAAGCACACCTGATCCTGAACACTTTGTTGAATTTAAAATAACGTCTATAATATCACGCGTTGATTGACGTTATCGGTGACGGGCCGTCTCGCAGTAGGGCTACAGCCGCGGGCAGAGGTGGTAAACCGATTGTTATCTTTTGGCAATGACTCGCGCGGCCTGAAAAGTTTTTCTTTGACTCTCAAGGGAAAATATATCATCTAATAAATTATTCTTGCTAAAGTAATGAGAGATTTCTTATAATAGTTAGTTCACCCTTTGGAACGATTTTTCGCGATGGAGATGGTTATTTAAAATCTTATGGAAAGCACGTAACTTTAATTTAAAAAAAGAGCTAGGATACTGCCAATTTAGTATGGGTCGTTGTTCCAGTAGTGGCATGCGCGGTTAAAATACATGTCCTGGATTCGATTTTCAAGATACTGTTGATGAGATTTTTTGGAATTCACAGTAACTGCTCGGAGATTGGATTTGTGCCCAGTGGCCATTGCTATAGGTTCGCCTCATAACTCATGAGAATTATAACGTCATCAGCGATGAGAATGATACAAGGAGCCGTACCAGGTGTGCAAGTTTCTCTCTATGTTTTCCATGAACACAAGAAAGAAATAAGAAATTTTAATCAAATTTTATTCAAATTCAAATATATTTTTATTCATGTAAACCATTTTCAGTCACTTATGAATAGTCAAGGTCTAGTTGCCACGATCCGAAGTGTTGATTTCCAATGGAGACACGAGCAAGAAACTCCATGGTTACTCTTTTTAACTCGGAAATATACATACAATATTAATTTATATATTCGTCTCGAACAACAATTATATGAGTACAATATAGTCCAAAAGAGTCTAACTTATGTGAGTCTGAAACACTGTCTGACCGTACAATGTAGTACACTTTTGCCTTACCTCTCAGGGAATAGAGACATGGCGCCATGTAATGCTATAATTGAATTAAATAGTATTTGGAGTCCCTTTTATCTTAATTTTTCATCTACTGACGAGGTCGCAGCACTAAAAATATAACTTACGACTTCAAAGCAAAAATAACGTCGTTCTCTTTTACATTTTACCTCTAAATCTTGAGGAAAATTTTAATTTGTACAAGCAATATAAGAAAGTTATCGATGTAAAAATGGAAGCCGATGTTCAAGGAACGAGAAGAAATACGAAACTTCGGACAAACAATCTGACATTTTAACTTACAATCGATATGGGAATTTTTGTAGCATCACGCCTGTATTCCCGAAGGGCTAGGCAGAGATGTAGGTACTGTTACACTTTACTGAATATAGTTATCGATATTGGCAACGACTTAGTGTGAAATATATATCGTATATATGAAAATAAATGTGTGTATGTATGTTCCCTATGGACTCCAAAACGGCTGGAGCGATTTTAATTAAATCGTTTAAATTAACATAACATAGCATCACGCCTGTATTCCCCGAAGGGTTGGGCAGAGTTGTATTTTCGTACACCCACATTTCACCGATGCTGTTAATAAGTCAGTATCAGAGTCAAAGAATTTCAGAAAATCCCAGTAATACTTTGCCCGACCTGGGAATCGAAACCAGGACCTATGGCTAAGCAGTCGCAACTGCGGACACTCAACCAATGAAGCAGTTATTTAAAAGCATAATACCACTATCACTAATGAATCACGAAATTTCAGGAACACCAAAGCTTCATAGGTTTATTACTAAATATATGTTATAATGCATCTGATTTTCATCAAAAATTCAATTCCCAATTTTGATTAAATTTGGAAGATTGAAGTTTGAAAAAATACAATATTTTTACGCGTTCGTAGTTCTGGGTACTGCTAGTAATCAATATTATTCTCCATAACTCGGCTTAGTCGTCTCAAACACGAGTAAGTTCATATCGACAAGTTTCTGTCAATCTTATGGTAAAAGTTTGCCAAGTTTCAGATTTCTAGGTAAAAAGGGACTCGATGGATACCCATCAAGCGTTTGCAGGGTTGGGTACGACCGCAAAGCATATAAACAAGTTAGATATACTCTCTTATATCTCTTATTATGTCACCGGCAATGTATTTAATTTTGACCCGGGTACGTCTTTGACCCGGGTACGTCTAAAAACTGCGGCCAGACACCGGAGGACGGGCAGCAGCGTCCTCTCACTAATCGGTGAGCCACTGCGATCCCCAAGCTGCCTGCCAAGCGTGGGGATTATGGCAAAGCCCCCCTTGAGGGAGGCCTTCGTTCAGCAGTGGACGTCTTCTGGCTGATGATGATGGTGATGATGAATGTATATAATATGACATTATGTATAATGTACGTTTTAATATATAAAATCCTCCAAATATTGATGAAATACTAGCGACCCGCCCCGGCTTCACACGGTTGCAATTTACTAATGAAGAATAAAGAAATTTCATACAAAAATACAATTCAAACATCCGGAAGATATTCCAAAAAAATAATCTTTCATACAAACCTTGTCCGGACAATTACAAAAACAACAAAAAAAAAATCGGTCAAGCCATTTTCAAGTTTTTGCGAGACTGATGACTGACAGATTTTTATATATTTAATATATGTATTTCAATACAATTCATCAGGGTACACAACATAGTTTAGATTGTCCCTCCGATTAACCCAAGCGTATACAATTAAGACAATGTAACCTCCGCGTTATCTGTAGTAAAGATCAGTTACTTTATTCATGTGAAGGGATATATTTAGATAACAAATAGAAAGTGGACAAAGGGAAAATTACAACTAGTGTTTGTTCTAAGATAGCGTATAGTGTGTACTCCCGAAATTAAAAGGTAAGATGGTCGCGGGTAATCCTGTTAACAACGTAGAAATATTCGACGACACGGTTGGCGCAGCGGTTAAGTGATTCGTTTTCTGCGCTAGGTGTCGCGAATACGATTCCCGCACGAACAAATATTTGTATGAACTCTGGTTGTGTGTGTATGTGACATGTGTGTTTGTAAACTGTACCACCTAGGAGAAATATATGAGTGGGGCAAAGTTTTAAAAAAAAGTGTATATCTGTGGATTGGCCGCCTAGTGGTTGAACACTTGCTTTCATCCCATCTACCGAGCACTATTCCGTACTCCGTGCTGCTACTGAGAGTTTTCATACAGAAATAACCAATAACTCTTTGCCTGACCCAGAAATTGACCTCAGAAACTCATATTTCTCAGTTGCGTTGGAGACCGCTAGACGTGTAAGGCAGTCAGTCAGTGTAAAAAGTTTCCAGATCGTATTTCATGTTCTTCTTCTTGTTCCTGTCCATATCCCTTTATTTGGGGTCTGGTCTCCTCACTCTCCTGCGCCAAGTCAAACGATCTTCGGTTGCCGGTTCAGGCAATTGGGCATTCTTTAGGTATCTTACGATATTAGACCACCAGGTTAATGGTGGCCGGCCTACCTCTGTTTGTTTCATGTTAATGAGATTTTTTTCACATAATTTAGTTTTGCTATTTTTTGTACATTGTACTGTGAAACCAAAGCCGAAACGAAAATGAAAGTCGAATATTTTTAAAAGACGTATTTAAGTTGTGAATACCGGGAATTTCAGATTTATTTATTCAGTATTTAAATATTAGGCCCAATACTAGGTAAAAAGTTAGCATGGCAACCCAGGATATAATAAGTATTGCCACAAAAAAAGAAAAGCTAAATAGACCCCTTATAAATTCTCTGAACAACTGTACCTACCTAAAATAATTTATTATGGTACAAAATACTAAGAAAATCTAAATTCATACCATTTCAGTGTAATTCAATAAAAAACAACTGTATTACCAGACTAAAAAATCTTAGTTCGATTCCGATATCGAGCAAAGTGCCATTTAAACTTTCTGAAACACTAAAAATAGCAGCCTACAGATTGTAATTGGGTTTGGTAAATGGCAATATCATTCTTTTTCCAGTCTTAATAACGGCATCAAAGTCAAAGTCAAAGTTTTTTATTTCAACTAGGCCTTTTCACGCACTTTTAAAAAGTCGAGACTTTAGGCGCACGGTCCCAAATCTCGGTCTTATGAAGAGGGACCGGCAAGAAACTCCATGGATACTCTTTTCAAAAATAAAAAGTTAATTTGCAATTAATAATCTTAAATTAACATGCATTATATAAGAAAAATACAAACTTATTAAAACGTTACTTAAATAATGAGGTAATTAAATATGAGTTATACAAGTGTTTCGAATAAGAAATAAACACAGCATAAACAGTTCAAAGCGGATGAAACAGAAAATAAATAATGAAATAACATCGGTAAGATGTAGGTGTACAATTTTAGTACACCTCTGACTAGGCCCCCGTGGAATATTGGCGTGATGCTATGTTGTGTTCATTAAGCGCAAACGAACCATGATTTAATATTTAACACTAGCTTAGAAAGTTTATTAACGCTAATTAGATATACTCCCTGGAGTAATTAGGGAATGGAAAGATTTTTGATGATGATTTTTGCTAATTAGATAAATGATATCAGATAGAATCTTGTTGTCTACGAAATAAAGATTAATTTAATATTTAAGTGCCTAATTAAGGAAAGAAAAATCTGTAAAAATTCCAGAGGCTAATACAGCTGATGTACTAAACACGCAGAAAAGTACTGGAGGTACGCGGGTTCGATTCCTGCTCGCATTCAAAATGTTCTATGCACAAAAAATTATAACGTTCATGTTTTTTTTTTATAAAAACGTAGGTCCACTCTTGGACGTCTCCTGTGTCGTGGGTACAGTTTACATGTCACATGCACACACAACCGGACCCGAAACAACTAGGTATCTGTAGATCATACAAATATTTGTTCCGTGCAGGAATCGAACCCGCGGTACCTAGCGCAGAAAGCTAATCACTTAGCCACTGCGCAAACCGTGTGTTTGCTTCGCAATCGTTATTGCGTCTTGAAATCAATATACATCAAAAGTTAATTTCGTAGAACCAATTACCCCGAACAAATAATCAGATGTATTACAATAAGAACGGCCATATAACATGTAAGTACTTTCTAATGGAACACTTGTTTTATTGGAAACCGAATTAATTTTTTTCTTCGCGAACATGGCCCTTTTTCTAACCTTAATAGCGCCCTTGAGGCCAATTAGAGCCCTCGACTGTACTGACAACCCGTAACAATCACGCAATTTTGATCTTTAAGACAATGCCCGAAGACACACACTACACCTAGGTACGGTATAAACCACAGACATTGTCCATTGCCTCTTTGCTAAAAGACCTTTCTGACAACTAAATAGTTTAAGCCAAGGGACGAAACCTGAAATCGTCTGGCGCACCCTGGGCAGTCGGCCTCGATAGCGACATGGAAATCGCTCATACCGCAGTAGAAAGATTGTCCTTAGATAAAAATTCTTGCCTTGTCTGTAATTTTCTTTGATAAATTACAGGGAGAATTCATGAATTGTGAGTGCAAGCAGAAACTTCAACAAGATGTGTAAACAGCATGATTTCGATCCCTTCGTAACAGGTGTATCCTCAGCCAGAAAGCACTTAAGCCTTACGTTTTTTAAATATGATTAGAGTGGATAGGCACAATGCCGGATTAAACACGTAGCAAGAGTAGCAATTGCTACGGGTCCCGCGCAAAAGGGGGCCCCGCGTATCCAAGCCTCCGCCTGAGCGTAATTTTTTGAGTGAAACTGATTTTACACCTGTTTTCCGACTAGGACAATCCACGTCAGATAATCGGCAACCGATTCTTTTGTCGGCGAAAATAAAACACAGAATTTCATACGGTAAACGACTTTACTTAAGAGCCCCTAGCAAATCAAGGGCCCCTCAATAAAATTTGCTACGGGCCCCGCGCTTGCTTAGTCCGGCACTGGATAGGCATACCTACTTATTATTACCTAATTAAGTAAGTTCTGTAGTCTGGGTAGCTTTCCAGTTATAGTAGTCGGCATATATGTTGGTGTGTACGTTTTTTCTTTTTCATTGGTATAATTATTATTATTTTTTGTTCACTATTGTGCTGTGCCTATCCCAGATTTTTTATTAAGTACTACACATTTATTTTTAAATTGAGAACTTATAATTGGCTGTCAGTTACTATTTTTAGTCTGTTTTGTACAGCTGTAAGTCTTCCACATTTAGTTAAATGAATAGAGAAACTTGGTCGACTACAAAAGATATCTAGAAGATATCTATTTACTCGCGACTTGAAGACATTATCATCGTGCACTTCTTATAATAAAACAACAAAAGTGGCCCACCTATCCATGAACATATTTTGTTCCATTTCTTCAAGTAGAATTTCAGTTCATTTTCACTCACTGTTCGACTCAGATTCATTAAAGCATTATACTGTGTTCAATCTCCTTGTTATCCTGTTTAATTGTCTATTGTAATAAATAAATGGACTACCTGTATATAGAGATGATTGTTACTGCAATAATAATTAATTTTTTTTATGAAAGCCATTGTGATAGCTTCTTTGATGTTCAGCGTAAGGCAGAGGTCCAACTCCACCAATCATAATGACAGTCGTTTACAACAAAATCAGGTGTTTTACATATCGCACCCTCCGAACAAAAGTGATCTAATTCAAAAATGTAATTTGTGGGACATGAGCAAGAAAGTCTTCAAAAAAGTAAAGTTTTTGAGATCAGTTTTGGTTGTTCAGCGATTTTGAGTTAGGTCTCTTTTATTCTAAGGGTGCGATATCATTTTTTATGAGAAAACAGCCGTTTCTTTTTTTTTTTTCGGGAGCAACTATTATACAACAAATAGAGACTGCTTTACTTGCTGATAAATTGTGAGATAGTTGTCAAACGGACGAAAAATATCAGTTAAGGTTGCTCTCCAGAGTAACCAATTCTATGAGTTTCGGTTCAATTTCGAGTAATAAGCGATAAGACAATATGATGGTGGCACTAAGACAATATGAAGCTTTAGGTGAGGTGTAGCTTCATCGAACGTAAATATCGAGCAAGAACGAACATGTAAATGTACCACTATATTATATAAAAATTACCGCTACCTACTAGATCTTAATATTTATGTATGCAAGAGTTAATCAGCTTCATTTACTTATCAGCCACTTCTCACACATTTGTACTCATTCTGTCAGATAAGTTTTAGATAGGCAACATATAGTTTATCAGTAAGTAGGGAAATTCAGTCGAGCCTTATAAATATTTTTTACCTACTAATAGATAGTACATTTTACTCTCCATTCTAGGAAACCGGTGTTTTGATAAACTGAAGGGGAAAATATAAGTCCACACGAAAATGAATTTTATAACATTTTACATAAGACTTAAAATTATTTTTAATACTAATATTAGGTTTAAATGCCTGAAAGATTTATAAAATAAGGTACCGACAACAAAAATATGACCAGCGTCTACTCTTTATAATAATTTATAACTTACCTCCTTTTTTGAATCCAAATAAATAATGCACAGCTCATTAACCACAAGTAAAAAAAAAAAAACAATAAATTTAAAAAACAGAACGTTAAATACCCAATATAAATGGTAGCACACACGATAAACCCTCCGCCTATTCCAGTATAAGTTATCCCGAAAACAAACAATTTAATAATCCTGCTTCAAGAAAACAATATGAAGCTCAAAAAAAATTATAACACATACGCCAAAATGTCAGAATAACACTTAGAATTTAGAACAGCACATTTTTTTACATAATTTCAGGAGACGTATTCCGTGAAAAACACGCGCGAAACACACGACCGCCCGTCGCCAGGAACGGAGACCGACTGGCTTAAAGCTGTGTGTGTATCCGAACCTGCTGAAACTGTTGATTCCCCCCTCTGCCCCGCGTTTCCCTCTGACGTCTTGTCGGAAAAATTTCATTGCACATCGGGACACAATTGATGGGCCATGCGTCCTTGCACGGCCTTTCCTTCTGATATGTTTGTTCAGCAATCTATCGCCCGTTAGCGTCATGATATTAAGGCGTGCCATATTTTCACGGGGATTTTTGCTCGTGGCCATATTTAGTGCCAGTTCAGTCGCTAAGTGAAATGGTTATTGTGACTTTTTCTGTTTTATCTTAGCTGTAGCTAATAGCTAATTAGACTCTAGAAGTACGTGCTAATATATTTGCCCATGGCATTTTAATAAGGTATGAGAAGGAACTCTATTAGACGAACAATACTTATTGTAATATATGTTTGTTTGTAATCGCGTTCTCAGAAACGGCTCTAACAATTTCGATGAAATTTACAACATGCTGGTTTCAGGAGTGAAAATCCGATCTAGCTAGGTCTCATCTTTGGAAAAATTCGTTATCAGTGAAAAGAAATCGGGTCCGGTCACTCGGATATTATGTATTAATTCAATCAAAAAGACGACACGGTTGGCGCAGTGGCTAAGTGATTAACTTTCTGCGCTTAGTGTCGCGGGCTTGATTCCCGCACGGAACAAATATTTGTATGATCTACAGATAGTTGTTTCGGGTCTAGTTGTGTGTGCATGTGACATGTATGTTTGTAAAAATGTACCCACGACACAGAAGAAATTCTAGTGTGGGACACGTTTATAAAAAAAGAAAAAAAAATACTGGGCCACTGCTAGGAACCGGCCTCTTCTCAGAATGGGATGGGTTAAAACCTTAGACCACGCTGACATGGTGCGGTTTGGCGGACTGTACGCACCTTAAAGAACTTAAGGACGGCAACGCACTTGTGACTCCTCCGGTGTTGCGGGTGTCCATGGGCGACGTTAATCGCTTACCATCAGGCGATCCGTCTGTTCGTTTGCCGCCTATGCAATAAAATAAAAAAAATCTTAACCGGAGATCGAAGGTATCTTCACAATGTTTTCCTTCAAACTTAATGTAAGAAATAAATATACAGAGAAATCTTTAATTAATGAGGACAAGAACGCTTTGGTATAACACTGCACCATAATTGGTAAAATTTTAACAGACTGTGTCTGTGATATATTGCTCGAAAGCACGACTGCTGAGAATGAGGTCTTAAGTTCGATTCCCATATCAAATTTTCGGTTGCAGTTCTAATTTATTTTCAGCAGGGGGACAGTAATACGCTTGATTGCCTTGACTTGAGTGCCACATTGGTCTAGTGGTCGCAAGCGATACTGCTGAGCGCCCTGGGTTCGATTCCCGGGTCGGTTAGTGTTATTGGGTTTTCTGTATGGAAATTCTCAGTAACAGCACGGAGTCTAGAACCGTGCCCGGTAGATGGCAATAGGCTCGCTCCCTATTACCATTATCCATGGAATTCCTTGCTCGTCTCTTCTCTATAGGAGCTACCCCTTTGGAACCGTGCGCCTGGTCTCGACTTTTTAAAAGTGCCTGATAAGGCCTAGTTGAAATAAAAAACTTTGACCTTGACTTTGACTTGACTTACAAGGGACTCAATAACGGCATCGGCTAGATGTGGATGTATTGTAGAACTCGGGAACTATTTTATAATTAAACTGCAATTATAATATTAACACGTTGAACGCCACGCGGCCCACCGGTGGGCCATTCAAGCAAACCCGTTCGGGCTGAGTGGAAATCATCATTCCCATTATTTATTTGCCTAAGTTAAAATGGACGCGAAACAATGAGCAAAGTCTGAATTTGTATCTTAATTTAATATTTCCTAAATTATATTTGAAATCGGTCACCGGTGACCTCCGTGGCGCAAATGACCAACTGTCATATTTTGCTCGGCGTTCAACGTTTTAATATTTTTATTTTTCGCAACGAGTGAACCGAATGAAATTCTCAAATACAATTTAACAAATCAAGATCATTAAATGATATCACACACTGAAATCCTTTCAAATACTTGTTCTTTTATTACTCACCAGTGTTCATCAGTGGCGTGCATTGCATAAAGACAAAACGACACTGCCTACCCACATAACTCAGATTAATATTTAATATAAGATATTTGAGGTGGCAAATCACATACATCATTATTTAATCGACAAGACGACGAACCAATACCAACATGCAGTAGGTATTATTGGTAAGTAAGCTTTAAAAATGTTCTGCCTACTACGTCTAAAAACTCTGTGCACGCCACTGGTATTCATATCAAAGACCGGACCCTATTACATGAAACCTCTACAGTACATAGTACACCTCCGCCTACCCCTTCAAGGAATACAGGCGTGATGTAATATTATGTTAGGCACTCTTAATGTGGAATGTGTTTGTCAAAGTTTTTGCGTTCTACATACAAGTTAGTGCACGCAGAAAGGTCAGGTTTGTGTTAACCTCTTTAAAGATTTATGTATTAAGTTTTTAACTTTATAGGTACAAACATTATAGCGACGACATTTGTGAACAGAAAGATAAAGCTATCACTATAAATCTATGCTAAATAAAGACAGTGGGTAAGCTAATTTGATAGTTTTATTTTTTTCGTAAATTTAACTTTGCCCTACATTAGGAATAATTCCTGTATCGTGGGTGCATTTAGAAACACATATATTCACATACACAAAGTCCCAGACCCAAAACAACTATCTGTAGATCATACAAATATTTGTTCCGTGCGGGAATCAAACCTGCGAGACGTAGCGCAGCAGTCGATCTCACAACCAGTGCACCAACCGTGTCGTCGTTTAATACATGTGTACATAGTATTAAGGCGCGGGGGTTGGGCTCAAAATTGCTTGAGTAAGACAACGGATCCAGAAAACTTTGCATTTTTTTTTTATACTTTGCCCCACACTAGGAATAATTCCTGTATCGTGGATGCGTTTACAAACACATATACTCACATGGACATACACTGAAACCCGGAACAACTATCTGCAGATCATACAAATATTTGTTCCATGCGGGAATCGAAACCGCGACACTTAGGTCTATTATTGTGCAACCACATTTCGCCGATGCGGTTATTGAGTCCCATTTAATAGGGAGCGAACCTATTGCCATCAACCGGGCACAAGTTCAAACTCCGTGCTGCTACTGGGAACCGAAGTCCGACCCGCAGCTTAATTACGTAAAAATAGCGTCAGCAACGCTACAGCCACGCGACAGCAACATCACTGTTGGCCAATACATATATGACACAAAAATTACGTTTGACAGAAGATATCACGCGATCTGTCGCAAACTGATTGCTACATCGCGAATTAGGCTGCCGGGAATCAAACCTAGAATCTCGCGGTCAGCGGTCATATTTGCGACCACCAGACCGTTACAACGACAGTTACAACATAAGTAATTTTAAATTAATTAATTTCATTCATTGATAATCTTTAGTCATTGAACATGTAAAAATGATTTGTGAACATTGTACGTTCCGTGACGGCACGGTTGGCGCAGTGGTTGAGAGATCGACTGCTGCGCTACGTGTCGCGGGTTCGATTCCCGCACGGAACAAATATTTGTATGATCTACAAATAGTTGTTTCGGGTCTGGATCTTCGTGTATGTAAATACACACCGTGCCTCGGAAAGCACGTAAAGCCGTTGGTCCTGCACCTGATCTCTCTCCGGTCGTGTCGGATTGCCGTCCCATCGGACTATGAGAGTGAAGGAACAGAGAGAGCACCTGTGTTTGCGCATACACTTGTGCTCTATAATATCTCCTGCGTAGTTGGCTAATCTCCGGTGAGATTGGCCGCCGTGACCGAAATCGGTCAGGAGGACATTATTATTATTATTGTATTAATGAATATATTCACAATTCAGTCCGTTACTAAACTTTGTCTGCAATCTGAACCAATCTGATGCACCAAGGCTTTATCGTGATTACACCATGTTACGATATGAAAACAAGGCAATATGTGAGATACAGTCTAACAATCTAGATATATACATATGTATGTACATTAACGCAAACATTTCAACGTAAATGATACGTGATAAAACACAAAATTCATTTATTTATAAGTAAATAGTGCTTTTTAACATAACCTAACATAGCATCACACCTGTATTCCCCGAAGGGTTAGGCAGAGGAGTACTATACTACACCCACATTTCGCCGATACTGTTATTGAGTCCCATGTAATAGAGGGCGAGCCTATTGCCATCTACCGGGTACAGTTCCAGACTCCGTGCTGCTACTGAGAATTTCCATACAGAAACCCTCAATAAAACTTTGCCCGACCCGAGAATCGAACTCGAGACTTCACGTTCAGCAGTCGCGCGACCACTAGTCGAAGCATGGAGTTTGAAATTTTGTTCAGTTGAAGGAAATAGTCTCTCCACCAATTATATGAGACTTGATAACCGCATCTGAGAAAAGTAGATGTACTCACAAGTGTACACCTCTGCCTAACCCTTCGTGGAATACATGCTTGATCCTACAATACGCTATGTTATTTCGTACTAGCTTCCGCGCGCGGCTTCGCCTGCGTGATTTACGAACCCGTACATTATTCCGGGATAAAAAGTAGCCTTTGTGCTATTCCAGACTAAAATCTATCTCTGTGCCAAATTTCATCCAGATCCGTTCAGCCGTTCTGGCGTGAAAGAGTAAAAAGATCCATCCATCCATCCTCACAAACTTTCACATCTATACATCTATACATATAAATAAAATTGGAGTGTCTGTTTGTTATATTGAAATAACCGTTTTTTACTACATGCATATGAATATATATACACCAAAGGTACATACACCAAAATAACATTTTTTACAATTTTTATCTGTCTGTCTGTCTGTTTGTATAGGCTAATCTCTGAAATGGCTGGACCGATTTTGACGGCACTTTTATTGGTAGGTAGCTGATGTAATAAGGAGTAACTTAGGCTACTTTTATTATAGAAAAAATCTTTTATTTTAGAAAAAAATAGGGTTAAGTGCATTTGGTCTCACTAAAAAATACATTGTTAAGTTCCGACATCCACGCGAACGAAGTCGCGGGCACAGCTAGTTTATAATATTATAACGTAGGATAGGATAGTACAGAAATGTAATGCTAAACTTCCAGTATTTTCAGAGCTTAGAATATTAATAATTCAGCCTCTAAGCCCCATTTTCACGAAAATAACGTGTTTGTAATGTGAAGGGTTAAAACCTTAGTCCGACACGCTAGTCTGGTGAGGGTTGACGGACTACACACACAATCACGAACTTTATGGAGCTCTCAAGTGTGCAGGTTTCCCCACGATCTTTTCCTTCATCGTTAACACAAGTAATAATCAAATTCTGATCTGCACATAATAACGAAAAGTTAAAGATGTGAGCCGAAGCCAAACTCAGACCCTCATGAATGGAAGGCAAGCGTTCAATCGCTACGCTTAAACTGATGGTTCCTTGCAACTTTTTGTCTCTTTCCGAGAAAGGTCAGAAGAACCTCTAAATTAATTAATCCCACCTATTACTGTCTCACTGGTGGACAGTGGCGTGCAATTCATACAGACAAAAAGACACTGCCTACCCTACATAACTCAGATAAATATTTATTATAAGATATTTGAGGTGGCAAATCACAAACATGATTATTTAATCGACAAGACGACGAACCAATACCAACATGCAGTAGGTATTATTGGTAAGTAAGCTTTTAAATTTTTCTGCCTACCCTGTCTAAAAACTCTGTGCACGCCACTGCTGGTGGACACGGGCTCTTCTCAGAATAGGAAGACCCTCAACATAACATACATAGCATCACGCCTGTATCCCTTAAGGGTTAGGCAGCGATGTACTATTGTACACCCACATTTCGCCGATGCTGTTATTGAGTCCCATGTAATAGAGGGCGAGCCTATTGCCATCTACCGGGTACAGTTCCAGACTCCGAGCTGCTACTGAGAATTTCCATACAGAAAAACCCAATAACACTTTGCCCGACCCGGGAATCGAACCCAGGACCTCACGCTCAGCAGTCGCGCTTACACCATTAGACCAATGAGGCAGTCACCCTCAAATGACAGTTATTTGACAAAATGGCGTCAATATCAACACAGCCACCACAACTACCTCGTTGGTCTTGGGGTAGCAAGCACAGCTGCTGAGCGTGAGATGCTGGGTTCGATTCCCGGGTCGGGCAAAGTATTATTGGGTTTTTCTGTTAGAATTTTCTCGGTAGCAGCCCGGGGTTTTAACATCGTGTATAGTATGTGAGTGTAAATCAGTACAGTCAGAATCAAAAAGATGAATACACGTACCGAAATACAAAAGCGAGTTTTAGAAGATATAATGATTAAAATCTTGACCAATTTCATACATAGTATATCTGCGGATACATAAAAATACATGGTCATTTAAATTTTATGATTTTGTTAATACCTTCTCTAGAATAAGCGTGTGAATTTCGCTACGTATAAACATCTTTTTGATGCTGACTGTACACCTCTGCTTAGCCCTTCGGGGAATACAGGCATGAAGCTATGTTTGTTTATCAATACCCGAAATAAATTAATACAAAAATGTTTTCCTAATCTAATCCATCGGTAACAATGATCAATGCGATTGTTTGACACCGAACAAAATCTCGATGATTTATTTATACGCAATTTTTACGCGAAAAGGGTACAAAGTGGCGAAATAAATTCATATGAAATACGTGATAACATTCCCGGACCGCACTTCTTGTTATGATTTAGTGGACTTTTAGTTACGCGACAACACTACCTTCTTACGAATAGGGTTGTCAGAGGAGATTTTTTTTTCTCGTATAATTTGAATTTCGAAAATTTTAGTTTTCAGTACTAGAACTAAGAATTTATCCAATGGTCGCAAGCACGCATATTGAGCATGAGTTCTTGTATTCGATGCCCAGGTCGGCCAAAGTTTACGTTATCTGAATTCAAAGAATTTCAGGCAATACAGGCTTGATGCTATAGTTTTTATATGATTCAGGCAATTCTCAGTTGCAGCCCAGACTTTGGGAGATATGAGACTAACTGCCAACATAATTCACCAATTCGTCTCGAGACGAACTGACCTACCCTAGCTTAACGCACTACCCTAAATTGAAAAGGTCACCGTAAATGATTAATACCGTTCACGAAATATTTATTAACTCGGATATTTACGCTAGTAATATGTCTCGACTTTGTTCATCTGCCTTGCCTTTTCCCAACTACATTGGGGTCGGATTCCACTCTAGCTGGTCCTCAAACGAGAGGTCGGCATTTAAAAGCGCCCAGTCCATGAAGGATTTTTATTTTAAATGTTGCCCCACCCCAGCAGTAATTTCTGTAGCGTGTCTGCGTTTACAAACACACATATTCACATACAAAAACACCTAGATCCGAAACAACTATCTGTAGATCATATAAATATTTGTGCCGTGCTGAAATCGAACCCGCGACACATAGCGCAGCAGTCGATCTCTCAACCACTGCGCCAACCGTTCCGTCAACGCATTATTATGTGATGCAAGTTGTAAACGCAGTTACTTACCGTAAGGACCTGCGTTTTACTGTTGC
Source organism: Shargacucullia verbasci (assembly GCA_947562105.1). Lineage (NCBI taxonomy): Eukaryota > Metazoa > Arthropoda > Insecta > Lepidoptera > Noctuidae > Shargacucullia > Shargacucullia verbasci. Next base: position 6,183,942 of record OX387306.1, read on the forward strand.
AAAATTCTCAGTTAACAGCCCGGAATTCGAAACTGTTTAACTACATCAAAAATATCTGGGTGTGCAATCGTACACCTCTGCTTACCCTTTGAGGAATAGAGACATGATGCCATATTATAACTCCTTCTTATCTTAAAAAAAGGTTCATTGAATAAACTCATAAACTAGTGATGTAATTTTCGTCCAATATCTTTTACGACCCGTAGTTGCGCACCCCGCTGGTCGTAGTTATATGTCCTATAAAACTATGAGTTAGTAGAGAAGCCATGAGTGTTTGTTACACGTATTGTCAAAGGAATTTAGTCTTTATCAAAGAGAATCCATAGACTTTCTTGCCGGTCTCGTCTCTATAAGACCTACACCCACTTTGGAACCGTGCACCTAGAATCACGACGTTTTCAAAGAGCCTGCAAAGGCCTAAAAATATTTGACTTTGACGTTGACTTTCACTTTGAGTTTTTATCAAGGAACAATAGTGAGATTAACCAGTACAACAAGCCACTACTTCACAGAGACTCACTTTAATCGGTTTCTCCAGTTTAAGAATACAGATTAGAAGGCATATACTAAACAACGAATCCTCCTCCCGCCTCTCACCTTCCATTGATAGCTTAGACCAACCATCAACGAAGGCTCGTTGCGACACTAACGTGTGACAGCTGAACCCTGCAGTTACTGGAGGCCGATCCCAATTGGTACCAAAGTTCGATTTCTATTGATATAACAATAAATGTCCACCTGACCGAGTTTCGGTCACGGCGGCCAATCTCACTGAAGACTAGCCAACTACGCAGAAGATATTATAGAGCTCACGTGTATGCGCAAACACAGGTGCTCTCTCTATTCCTTCACTCTCATAGTCCGAAGGGACGACAATCCGACACGATCGGAGAGCAATTAGACGTTGGACCAACGGCTTTACGTGCTTTCTAAGGCATGGTATGTATTCACATACACAAAGACCCAAACCCGAAACAACTATCTGTAGATCATACAAATACAATATTTGTTACGTGCGGGAATCGAACCCGCGACACGTAGCGTGGCAGTCGATCTCTCAACCACTGCGCCAGCCGTGCCGTCTATTGATGTAAAGATGACTCCCGCGGGTACCGAAGCCCGACCCCTCTGATACCGAAGCCGAACCCCACAGGGTCTATATCTATAGGCCCGAAGCCGTAAGTAAAATTTAAAAAGCAACCAATTCGTATCTTGGCACTCTTCACAACTTGGTACAAAACTATTTCTACTGATATAACACTTAATATCAATACCTTTATATTAAAATACAAATAATACACTACGTCGATCTAAAAGCCACGTGAAACACCAACGGGTCAGGTGTTTCAGGCGTTTGAACCTAACGAAGGTACGGTGGAATTGTTTAAAAATAATTCACGTTGTTAACAACGTTTTTCGACCATAATATCACGCAAAATAATACCTTTATATAAGCCTGGAGAGATTAACAACAGAGTGGTAGGTAAAAAATGTGTTTTTTTTATCATTCCCACACTATGATTTCTCCTGTGTCACGGGTACAGTTTACAAACATACTGTATGTACAACCAGACCCAAAACAACTATCTGTAGATCATACAAATATTAGTTCCGTGCGGGAATCGTACCCGTAACATTTAGTACAGAAAGCTAATCACTTAGCCACTGCGCCAACAGCGTACACATCGTCACGTCATCGTCATCCTCTTTTAGGTCGTCTGTTACCAGATGGCCCAGGTATCTAAATGTATTCACCCTGTTTATATCAACCCCATGTCTACACGATGATTTTTAGTGTATTTATCATCCTTAACAACTATCTTTACAGGTCTCAAACCTAATAACGATGGTGTGGCTATAAACTTACATGTATAAAAATTAACACTCGAAACATACAAAGTACTAAGCTCAAATTGCATACTAATATTAATAAGTATTCAACTAATATTATATAATAACTTTAGTAACAAATTTAAAAATAACGTGTTCAGATACATTTGCAGATCACTAGTGAAAACCCAGCTTTGTAAACCACTAGCTTCCGCCCGCGGCTTTGCCCGCATTGCATACGAACACGTGCATTTTTTCGGGTCACACGTAGCGCCATCTAGCGTCGAAAGTTATTGTTCTTTCCCTCGGGAGCAGTACTTTTTTCTGGATGAAAGGTACCCTATGTCTTTTTCTGTACCCCTGACAACGTGTATGCAAAATTTCATCATGATCGGTTCAGTGATTTAAGCGTGAAATGGTAACAAACAAACTTACTTTCGAATTTATAATGTTAGTAAGGATAAGGATACCGAGTAATCTAACACGGCAATCATATCATGCCAATAGTGGAAAAACCGCTTTCAAAATTCACGGAATGAAATAGGGTTGCCAAATATTTCCCGGGAACCATACATTCCAAACTTTACACACCAAACGGAATATATCGGATTTACAACGAAATATACGGATTTACAGAAGCGAAACATAATTTTAGGTGGCGTGATGCAGTGCGATTCACATCAGGCGTCAAACTCAGTTCGCGTTTAACACTGATTGTCGCTCACATTGACGGAACGAGACGAGGCCCGTTTACACCCTACGATATTTTTAATTCATTTTTGGGTATTTTTCCAAATATTACTTAAGTATACTTTTTTTTCTATACCCCTAATGTGGCAAACAAGCATACGACCCGACTGATGGTAAGTGGTTACTGCAACCTATAGACGTTTCCAATAACGGGGGCATCATTCGCGCGTTGCCGATCCTGTAAAAATCTTTTCACTCCTTGTTTATTGTAAGACTAGCTTCCGCCCGCGTGGTTTACAAATCCGTATATTTTTCTGAGATAAAAAGTAGCCTATATGCTATTCCAGACTAAATCTATCTGTGCCAAATTTCATCCAGATCCATTGAGTCGTTCTGGCGTGATTTTGTAACAAATATCCATCAAATACATTTATAATATTAAAGTAGGAAGTAGCATACTGCACTGCCGGCGCCCCCACTGCCAACACCATGGTTCCTCAAGGAGCTTTTGTGACCTTTCTCACCATTAGAAATACAATACCGCAAAAGAGCAATTATATTTGGCTACTATTTTCTGCAAAGTCGAGGTACTTTCTCTGTGCAGCTACAATAGCAATTTATACAATTTTAAGTGTTCCATCAGTTATCTAGGTAAAAGTAAAATGAATATGCGGTTAATATAGACTCTTAGCCAGTCTCAAGCTGTAATTTTGTATGAAACAATAGCATGCAACTGGCAAATAGCCTAGGTGCAAAAAATATGCTATTTAAGTAATTGGATGCTGTAAAAAAAGAAAGATTTAGGTACTAACACTGGATTTTTCATTAACTATTATTAATACAACATAAATATAGCATCACGCTTCTATTCCCCGAACGGTTTGGCAGAGGTGGACTATTGTATTGAGTCCATTGTAATAGGAGGCGAGTCTATTGCCATCTACCGGGCACAGTTCCAAACTCCGTGCTGCTACTGAGAATCAATCACAGCATTCGCGCTTGCAACCACTAGACTAATGAGGCAGTCAGTATAATAAAATATATTTACTATATACAAGTAATATGTGTTTATGTGTGTTGTTCTTTCATTTCCCCTTATGTAATTATAGTATGTAGTTTCTCCTTATGTACATATAATGACCCGGGTACGTCTTAAAACTGCGGCCAGATACCGGAGGACGGGCAGCAGCGTCCTCTCACTAATCAGCGAGCCACCGCGAACCCCAAGTCGCCTGCCAAGCGTGGGGATTATGGCAACCCCCCCCTTGAGGGAGGCCTTCGTTCAGCAGTGAACGTCTTCTGGCTGATGATGATGATGATGATGAATTACAGCCACCTTTTGCACATAATTTGTGGTTAAGTCCTTATCTCGCGCACTAGCGGTATGATTTTTTGAAAATCATATCTCTTCTCAATAAGACTTACCTACATTTTGTAAATGGCCACAAAAGTCCTGAAAAACAGACTGCCATAAAATAAAACCTAAGATATTAAGTCCGCCTTTGTAAATTTTTTATACTGCGCATAAAATTTTACTAAATAAGTAAAGTAGAAATAAAAATCTATGGATCAGCTTGCCTAATCTGATCTCTGTTCCCCCATATTTATGTTACTTTTTCCGTTGAATAAGCCGCTTTGAGGTTTCCGATACCCAGGATAAAATGATTTGGCTAAGCAACAACATTGACGCATACACAAAGGTACTCTTATAAACAGTAAATTGATGTTGTCGTCAAGACCACAGTTTTCCTTTTCATAAAAATATAATCAAACCATTTCTTTGTAAAGAATGCAAAAACACCTTTCACAAGCGCTCATGCGAAAAAGAAAAGTTTATTTTCTAAGTATTCTATGTAAGCTCCTATTTGTATAAATCATTCGCATCTTCGAAGTTTTTCGTATTGTTATTTTTTTTTTTGTTTGGTAAGTAAATGCAAGTTTTAAGAAACAGTCTTGTTTTGTTGAACAATGTATATATCTGAAAAATTCCGAATAAAATAAAAAACTAGCAATTTTTTTTCGTTTCTTTTTTTTAAACTTTGCCCCACACTAGGAATAATTCCTGTATCGTGGGTGCGTTTACAAACATATAATATATTCACATACACAAAGACCCAGACCCGAAACAACTATCTGTAGATCATACAAATATTTGTTCCGTGCGGGAATCGAACCCGCCACACATAGCGCAGCAGTCGATCTCTCAACCATTGCGCCAACCGTGCGACAGTATTATAAGACAGGCTGGTTTTTATTTCAAATAAATCTAGCACAGGTACTTTAAGACTCTAGTTATAATGATTACTATACCGTTCTTTTTAACTAGCTGAGGTTTCTCATTACGGGTAGTTTAGAAACATAGATCACACATACACACTCAAACCCATAAAAAAAATTACATGACATGATGGTATTGATAACAAAACAAACCCGCGAAGGTAGCCGAGAATTAATTGCCAAACGCTTAAGCCACTGCGCCAGTTGCCAGTTAGGGCGTTGCAATCTACGTAAAACAAAGTCGTAACAAGGGACACAACTCACAAGGGACTTGCAAAAACAATCTTGCGCATTGTAACACAAAGTTTCGTATCTATTTGCATATCCTTCGACATTAATTCGACTGTGAAGAAATCCTTTAAGTCTGGTTAAACAATTTTGTATAACAGGAATTAGTTGAAGTCTTTTAATCAATGTAAACAGAATCTTAAATAGAATTTTACGTTACTGACTGTTTAAAATTCTGTTTATTTTAACTGCCGTTTAGCGTACAGTCTCGAACACAAATATATAAGTACATTTGTAGCGACATACAAATGCTAGGCAGATGGTTATTAGTATAATAATAATCAAATCATATCAAATCAAATTAATTTGTACAGGTGTCATTATACAAAGTATGTCCAACACTTTTGCCATCTAAGTTACATGGCATACAAATATATAAAATTTATCAAAGCTAAGAATCATTAGTAATTTAAATTAAATAGTCCAATAACAAATTAGAAAAACAAAACCTTTGCAAGTTGTCTACATACATACATTCAATGTTTAACGTTTAAATATTCCTTCACCGAGTAGAAACACTTGTCCTTGAGCTAGACTTACGACTTATTTTTAAAGCGTTAGCAAAGGCCCAGTTGAAATCAAAAATCTTTGACTTAGTTTGGCAAAATGGTTCAGTTCGGTAGGCGAAATATTGACTTTAAAAATTGTAGTACAATCGTAACAATAACCTGTAAAAGTCGTGTCGTGTAAACGAGCCTCAGTTTAACGCTTTAATTTCCTCCACGCAAGGTTCACGTCAATTGAGTGCATCAGTAGCGACATCTCGCGAGAACAACTACTCAACTACTAATTGTATATTCTACTTGAACTAGACAACATTTGGCAACTAAGAGGTGTTTGCTTTACTACTTAAGTCTGTGCACTACGGGGATTGGTTACCTTCTGTTACAGTCTACGTCAAGTAGGTACTATAGTCCTACAAAGTATGACTTACACCATTCATTCTTCAGCCTTTAGAAAAGTAGATATTTAGTGCTCTGAGTTAACTAGATTTTTCACAATTGGTGATCGAGAGTCGGCAATTTCTCAAAAAATATTCCTAAATCCTCATTATTGACACCTAGTCCATGAGATCAAACTTTTTACAAATTGGCTCCAGTGTAACCCTTTAAAAGGAATAGTTTAATTTCATAACAAGTGTAGCGACATCACTTCAATTACCTCTCGTGAAAATTCTCACTTACAAATAGGGATTATGAGTTTCCCAGCTCTGATTATTCCTAGAATTCTGCCTCCACCACTTAACTAAGACTATTTGATACGCAAATGGCTATTCTGTACCGGGAATCGGAGTCCTATCACCAAACGATTCTAAGAAATTACTTCAGCAGCGTCTATTTAGTAGAATTAGGGCTGGTCCTTCGGTACAAAATATTAAAAAGGACCACTGCAATCACAAACATTAACCACTACTTGAAAGTGTCCTAGCTACGGCACTGAAATATTTTTTTAACAAAAAAACCGACTTCTAAAATTTCAAAGGCAACAATAACCAAAAAGTAATAAAAATAATGTTTTATGTTACAATATAGTAGTTGAAGAATACTGAAGTCGGTGTCGGTTGGTTATAAGTAAAACATGCAAATTGATAAACAGACGCGATTGGCGAAGTGCATTTGTCGTATAGTCCGGCACCCCATTCGCCCCGCTCTCGTTTTTTTTTTTATGTGAACTCGTATATTTCTTTGTCTTTTAGCATATAATAAAAAATAATCTGTACTAGGTAAGAATACTTAATCCATCTTCATCTTTTATCGAACTTGCCATAATATGTACAAATTCACCCACCACAACGTGACAGTGACCACATGACAACTTATAAAATGAGGGTCAGCCCTGTGTTGTAGATGTTCGTAATTAGCTTAGTGCAATGAACACGATCTAATTGCACTTTTATGGCGCAGCATTACGGTAATGTCTTTTAGACCTTGCCATAAATGTTCTGGCATAACAAGGTGTGGCTGGATCGAGGGGATCACGGCTTAATGGTTACGGTACAAATCGTTGTGGAAGGTTACGGTTCGGTTACCGTTCTTTAACCATCGAGACCTCTCCACATCGGAAAGCAGGATTATGTAAGATTAGCTTCCACCCGCGACTTTGCACGCGTGGATTACAAACCCGTGCGTTTTCTTGCGCGGATCCCTAATTCTTTTTCTAAAATAAAAGTAAGTTACTTCTTATAACATCAGCTATCTGCCAGTGAACGTTCCGTCAAAATCGGTCCAGCCGTTTCGGAGATTAGCCGGAACCAACAGACAGACAGACATAACTTTTGATAATTTTTTATGTACCTTGTGTAGTTTTATATACATCGAGTAAAAAAGCTGTTATTTTGACATTTTTGTATAGAAAAATGTGACCGTTTCATTGTTAATATACATGCTTTCCTGTTCCCTTCTATGAAAAAATATACAAGCGAGAAAGGGATGTTTCCTTTCTCATCCCGTAAGCGTATATATAGCATACGCCAACCCCGGCGTGGCGAGTTATTATTACTTCAGTGAGAATTCATGTGCCGGACTCCTACCGACTTAAACTCACCACGGTGGTCCGCCCTGACACCATATGGGCTTCGGGAACTCTTAGAAGACCGCACCGAAGCCCACCACGGTGTCATGCCGAACGGCACTTCCCGAAGCAGGTGACTGTAAAGAGGCCACCCCCTCGTGCACGTCCCGGGAGAAACTGTCGACTGTAGAGAGGTAGGCCGTTATCCTCGCTAAACAACAACTAGGCTAACAACGCAGTCCCTCGAATTGCGCATACGACCATGACAAGTAATAAGTTCTTTTTGCATAACGAATCAATCATCATACTATGAAATAACGAGATAGCTAAATTCGTTCAGTGTGCCGAATATGTCTCAATAAAAACCACATGCAAAATGTCCGAGTTAAAATTAATTATCATCATATTTTTTATTTTTTATCATTTTAGTTTCTGTATTTGTTGGACGAAGAAAGATAAGTCAAGCAAAGAAGTAAAACATCTCATAGAGTTTAAATCGGACAAGAAGTTAAAATCGGGAAAAAAGGATAGATCAACGGAGAACTTCAAATCGGAGAAGGAGTTGCATTCAGACGGAATGAAAAGGTATGGTCGTATTCACATAAGCTGATAAAATTAGCTACATTTGTGGAATTCATGAAAATTACCTACATTTGTGGCATTCATGAAAATTACCTACATTAGTGGCATTCATGAAAATTACCTACATTAGTGGCATTCATGAAAATGACTGAAAATAATGTAAATATAGCTAGAAATAAAATTAATAAATACAACGTAGCATCATAGCATAGCATCACGCCTGTATTCTGCCGATGCTGTTATCGGGTCCCATGTAATAGGGGGCGAGCCTATTGCCATCTACCAGGCACAGTTCCAGAGTCCGTGCTGCGACTGAGAATTTCCATACAGAAAACCCAATAACACTTTGCCCGACCCGGGAATCGAACCCAGGACCATACGCTCAGCAGTGGTGTTTGCGACCACTACACCAATGAAGCAATCAAATACAAAGTGTCGCTAATTAATTAGAAATTACAAAGATATTAGGAACTGGCCAAGGCTGCGAGCGTGAAGTCCTAAATTCAATACCACGACAACACAATTGGCGTAGTGATTAAGCGATTGGCTTTCTGTGCTACGTGTCGCGAGTTCAGTCCCCGCACGCAACAAATATTTGTATGGCTTACAGATAGTTGTTTCGGGTCTTGTTGTTTGTGCATGTGAATATGTGTGTTTGTAAACGCACCCACGATACGGGAATTATTACTAGTGTGGGGCGACGTAAAAAGAAACACAATCCTCTTTTACCCATTTCTATCACAAGTTAAACAAAGTGAAATGTACGTTTTATTTTTTCCTTAGGCATAGGAAGAAGCACAAATTACATAAACATATATATTCAGAGAAAGAGACCAAATCAGAGAAAAGGCATAAGTCAGGTAAAAGGTCTAAGTCAGGGAAAGAAAACAAGACGGATGGATTTAAGATGGATAAAAAAGTGAGGCATAAGGTAAGCAAAGCAAAGATTTGCTTGAAAGAATATGGGTTTTCACATGAGCCGATGATGGTGACATATGTACTTTAATAGCATAACAAAAGAAGAGAACAAGATATACAACTAGAATATTTCAGGCTTGGGTGCATGCAGCACCGCCCTCCCCCCCGCAAATACATATATGCACATGCAGAAGGATTTGATATAATGTAACATGCAACCCAAAGCAATCCTGACACGTGTTTCGCCCCTCCACGGGGCATCCTCAGCAGATATTGACTCAGCACCTTATATTTGCGGGTGGAAGGGCTTGCAGTTTGGCACAATTAAAACTAAATATTCTAGTAATATCATGGATTTCCGCAAAGTAACGCCTGATTTCATTAATTAACTAGAAGAGAACACTAAAAACTTCATTCATCGTTATCAGACAACGACTTTTCATTATGTGTGTTTGGGCACATTTACTTAAACTGCTCCTAAAACAACACAGAACTTGAACAATACAATTTCTCAAAATTTCAAATCCGACTCGTTCATTCTGGACCGTGTATAAAAATAATATTTATATAATACAAGCCTAGCAACCCGCCCCGGGTTCAATTTACTAATAAAGATAATGAGAAATTTCATACAAATTTCCAAAAAAAATCTTTCATACAAGCTCTGTCATGACTATTAGGAACACAACAAAAAAAATACTGCCAAATCTGTTGAGCCGTTTTCAGGTGATGCTCCGTCATACATGTGGCAATTGATTTTTATATATATAATATAGATGTCGGCTGGTAATAAGAGGTTTGGGGTCGGGACCAAATCGGCAGCCTAATTACCGATGTCGCGACAGGCGTAGATCGCGCGATAACTTCTGTCAAACGTCATTTTTGTGTCATACAATGTATTGGCTGACAGTGAGATTGCTGTCGCGTAGCTGTCGCGTTGCTGTCGCTGTTTTACGTAATTAGGCTGGAGACCTAACCTCTTACTTAGACTCTTATTAACTTTAATATTCACAGCATGATATGAAAAATAATTATAAGATGCTTTGGAATTCGTCGCAGTTACAAACAATAGTCCCTCTTCTGAACAGCCTGTTTGAGCAAACCAATGGCGGGGCTAAGAAGTCGGAGAAATCGGAGCCGCAGTTTTTAATGTCAAAGATAGAAGGCAAAGACTCCATTAAAAAATGTATTCGAAAGGTACTCTACTTCAATTTATCCTCACTATTATAAACGCGAAAGTAACTCTGTCTGTCCGTTTGTTTGTTACTTCATCACGTCTAAACCACTGAATCGATCTTTATGAAATTTTACAAAGAAGTAGCCTTGTTCCTGGAGAAGGATATAGGCTAAATTTTATAGTATAGAGTATAGATTTATTTTTGTTTTCGTTGTAAGTCTTGTGAACGACAGAAAATATCAGACAATATGTGCCTATACTTCTAGCATGAATTTTTTCACGTCTGGTATCGTGACCGTATCGTTAATACTAATAAATAAATACTCGTTTCGAACGTAATATTTTTTTGAATTGCAGAGTTCATACATATCTAAATATGATAGAAATTGTCTAAAACGCATAACATTATAACAAAATCTTATAAGACAGTTGTGTTTTCGATTCAAAATTCACTGACATTAACGATACGGTTACGTTTCTATACGTCAAAATATTCGTGCTAGGCCTTCTGAATACTAGATATAAAGTAGCAACGCTGTATATGTGTATATATATTTTTTTCAATTGAGTGATGCAAAATGTTTTTATGAAAATGTTGAGTAGCAGCCTGAATTTTTGAATCATACCTAATAAATGACAAGCTCGGAGGCGAACTTTACATATAATAAAATTATAACAGGCCGATGTCTGTACATTATAGATATTGGAGAAAAACTAATATGGGGTGTCTTTATTAGAGCGACAGAAGCCATAACAACAGTTTTAAGAATTTTTGTCTGTCTGTCCGTCTGTATGTTTATACACGCATCATTCAAAAACTACTGCATGGAATTGAATGCACTTTTCGCCGATGTATTGCTAGAGGCCTAACTTAAAATATAGGCTCGATTTTACCGCTGGAAAATATCAGATTCTAAATTCCACGCGTACGAAGATGCGGGCAAAAGCTAGTTATTTAATAACAGCGTAATGTCGGTGGACAACAATATGTACATCTCTCCTTAACCCTTCGGGAATACAAGCATGATGCGATGCGTTATATACCTTTTTTTTTTTTTTCAGTGTTTCTTACCTAATTGCGAAATAACAGTAAGTATAAAACCATTAATATTGAATGCACAAAACTGCACAAAATGAAAACCGCCTGGTGACTACCAAAGCTGATGACCGTGAGGTTCTAGATTTGATAACCATCATCTCCCTAGCCTCTTCCCAACTATATGGGGTAGGCTTCCAATCTAACCGGTTGCGGCTGAATATCAGTACTTTACACGGAGTGACTGCCTTCTAACCTCCGTCACCCAATTACTGGTAGACACTGATACTCTAAGGTTAGACTGATTGTCAGGCTTTTTGGGCTACTGACACTCGTAACGACTGTCATAGGTATTCGTATGACACGGGAGCAATTGCTTAGCGAGCTTTCCGATATGAAAATGGTCACCCATCCAATGACTGACCGCGTCAAGCGCTGCTTAACCTCACAGGTTGGTCGATCTACGCGGTAGCTATGTAGCTACCAGCCTCTCCTCGAGGCTAGCTCTAGGTTCGATAACCAACCCCAAGAAAAAATCTAATAGTTGCAGAGGCTAATAAATATGCATTCCAAATCCTCTTACAAAAAAATATATAAATAGATACCCCGATTCCCAAATCAGGCAAAGGGATATTAGGGTTTTCTCTATGGATATTCTGGTTAAGCGGCACTTGCTTGCCGTTTGTCCTTGAATGGATGACCGTTTTCCGCAAATGATAACCTCTCTGTGCCTCGTAAAGCACGTCATGTTGCTCCCGTGTCATTCCTAAACCTACATATCGACGGGTGCAAAGTAAAAAAAGCTATTTACAAAATGGTGACTTTTGAGGAGAGCGCATAATATGAAAAATTGTGGCCATTTTCTTAAATTTAAATCGAATTAATTGTGGTTTGCATCACTTCATAATTATAAAGTGAGGTATTCATATGTGTACATTGTACTCTCATTTATTATGCGCTCTTCTCAAAAGCCACTATTTTGTATATAGCTTTTTTTACTTTGCACCCGTCGATATATATACCTATGACAGTCATTACGGGTGTCAGCAGCTAAAAAAAGTTTGACAACCAATCTGTAGCGACTACTACTCGCAACATGGCAAAATGTAAAGCGCCATCTATCGGAGTAAAGCTACGATAATAAATCCCGAATCGCACTATGAGAGTTTACAACGATTCTAACACATATATGAATTTCCGACATCAATCGTCGGGCTTCAGCCCGCCAGACTAACCACCTTGCCTGGTCGGAGGATCCTCCCTTTTCTGTGGACGATTACCATATCTCGTTCCTCCATAAGTCTAACCTTAAAATATCAGGGTCTCCCAGTAATAGATAAGATACCTGGATTTCCAGATCGGGCAAAATGCTATTGAGTTATCTCTATGATAATTCTTAGCAGCATCACAGAGTTTGGAACTGTGCCCGGATGGCAATAGGCTCGCTCACAATTACATGGGAGTTAATAACAGCATCGACGAAATGTGAGTGCACAATAGTACACCTCTGCCTTAACCCTTCGGAGACCACCGAGACCACTGTCTTTGCTGATATTGGTCTTCCGAATTAATTCTCAAAAAATGCCTCTGTTAGCCGCCAAACTTACCTATCAATAATATTTACTTAATATTTTTTTAATAATTTGTTATATATTTTAGTGTAATGGACGTGAAGGTTCGGCTGCGGTAAGTAATATTTTAATAATTATAAATCTGATCTCGTCTTGATCAGAGAGCGCCTGCGCCGGCGCCGTAGGCCGTAAGGCTGCAATGAGACAGTGAATTAGACTGACAGGGCGTCTGACAAACTGTTGGTAGGCAAGTTACAAATATTGGTGATTGGATATATTCACACAATCGCATAAAGTACAAAAGAGATAATTTTTGACATAAAAATTTTTTTTAAATGTTTTGAATAATTTGGTTTACACACAACTTACAGTGTAATGTAATGTGTGTTTTAATGGTAAAAAATGCGAAACTAACGCTGTCTGTCTGTTACCTCACTAACTAAGCCACTGAACCGATCGTTATGAAATTTTACAAAGAGGTAGCCTGGGTCCTGGAGAAGTACATAGACTAATTTTTACTGTTGCATCAAAACAGTAATAAGATGGCATGTGTAGTCATAAATACAGAATATAGGCAAACGAAGTCGCGAGGAACCGCCTTGTAAATAGTATTTTTTTCTGAAGCTGGTTATATTATATACTTCGTGCGTAAATTATATTATATTGTAAAATACGTGATCAAATTGAATGTTACACGTACCTTTGTCGCCACCCTGTATTATAAAGTTAAATATTACCTACCTGTATTTTGACATACCAGCAAAGTAGCATTGAAGACCGTTAAACTCAACTGACATAACATAACTAACAAAGTATGTACAGTCAGCATCAAAAAGATGTATACACGTAGCGATATTCAAACCCTTAAACAGGTATTGGTTAAATCATAAAATTTAAATATTTTTATGTATCCGCAGATATGTACGTGTGAAATTGGTCAAGATTTCAATCATTATTTAGTATGATACTGGCTTATGAATTTCGCTAAGTGTATAAATGATTTTGATGCTGACTGTACGGCGCTAGGTGTAGTTAGGAAATAAAATATTGATTTGGACATAAAAATAGAATAAAAAACGGGAACAACTGAATTTGAAAATGTAATAAAGAAAGATGGCTGAGCATTGATAATTATAACAAGCTTAATATCTGATTTTCAAATTTCGCCGCATGGAAATTCTTGTCCTCATGTTGGAACCCCAACAGAGTAATATAAATTTATATATACTACTAGCTGCCGCCCGCGGCTTCGCCCGCGTTGTTTACGAACCCGTACATTTTCCCGGAATAAAAAGTAGCCTATGTGCTATTCCAGACTATAATCTATCTCTGTGACAAATTTCATCTAGATCTGTTCAGCTGTTTTGGCGTGAAAGAGTAACAAAGATCCATCCATCAATCCATCCATCCATCCATCCATCCTCACAAACTTTTACATTTATAATATTAGTAGGATATATAATGATTTTTCTTTTTCTGATTTCCAGTGCAGCGGCAAATCTTGTCATTCCAGAGTATGTATCATTTTTGTGCCTATTTTTTTCATCAACAGTTGGAGCAGTGGATATTGATTTTCTGCAATATGGATCGTGGTTTCGAGAAATTTATATAGCCTATACATCATTTGACTATCACTTGCGTGAAGGAAAACTTCGTGAGGAAACTACACATCTGAGAGGGCTCCATAAAGTTCTAGATGGTGTGTGAAATCCGCCTACCGATGGACTATAGCTTAATCTTTCTTATTGCAAGAAAAGTTCATACCCGAGCAGTATTCTGTCGAGTCGGCACGAGCTATCACATGGGCATATCTCATGCGATAGTGGAAAGATTAGCTAGTCAGCAATTATGATATCGAGGCTGACTTCCCAGGCTGCCCAGAAGATCTTAAGTTTCGTCACTCGTCGAGGCGCTTTCCTGGCACTGGCTTTTCCTGTCGAGCAGTGGAATAAACATAGGCAAAATGTTATTATTAATTCTATAAAACTTATTATATCATCATCATCATCAGCCAGAAGACGTCCACGCTGCTGAACGAAGGCCTCCCCCAATGGGGGTGGTTGCCATAATCCTCACGCTTGGCAGGCGGCTTGGGGATCGCAGTGGCTCACCGATTAGAGAGAGGACGCTGCTGCCCGTCCTCCGGTGTCTGGCCGCAGTTTTAGGACGTACCCGGGTCTAACTTATTATATATAATGAACATATTAGCTAGGTATAAACTCAGTGTTCTATTGAGGCAAATGGACGATGAATGCTAGAATATTCATAAACAACACATTCTAGAAAGCCTAACTGCTGCTGTAGACTGCGAAAGCTGAAAAATTAAAGTAGGATAAAGTTTTACTTGTACAATGATAAAATAGACTGCAAACAGGAATCAAACCTGCGATCTTCAGTACACCAGCCGCTCTAGCCTCTGACCTGTCGCGACCTCTGCTTGCTATGATAAAATACTTTAGATTAAATGATAATACTTATATTTCAGTCAGATGGCGAAGATTCAGCCGCTATTGTAAGTAATTATCAAAAACAATATTAGTGCTTTGCAATTTTTCGTCCGATATATATTATTCCCGATGTTGACTCGATCTCCGAGATTAAGCAGCGCTTGCTGCGGTCAGTCCTTGGATGGGTAATGCTTTTCACACATCATAACCTCTCCATGCCCTCGGAAAAAACGTCAAGCAGTTGGTCCCGTGTCATACGAATACGACAGTCGTTACGGGTGTCAGCAGCCCAAAAAGTCTGACAACCAGTGTAACCTTAGAGAATCAGTGTCTCCCAGTAATTGGGTGGTGGAGGTCAGATGGCAGTCGCTCAGTGTAAACTACTGATATTCTGTCGCAACCGGTTAGACTGGGAGCTGACCCCGATGTAGTTGGGAAAAGGCAGATCAGTCATATATCAAAAAATAAATATCAAAACCAATGTATTTAAAAATTCCTGTGTTCGACGGATATGACTAAAAATATGTATTATATGTCTTATATATAAAAATCAATGTTTGTTTGTTTGTTTATTCGTATTTTATGCGCTGCCATACCGTCCACCTGATTGCGATAACACTTAGTCAACTTATTGCTTACACTTGCGGGAAGGTTATAAGGCATAGTACAATTAACTTACAGTAGGTGGCGCGCATGTAGTACCGGCAAATGTATTTGAAAGAAAATTTCTGGAATTACACAATTATTTCGCAATTATTTATTTCTGTGGCAGCAACGCGCCGGTTACCAGCTAGTTACAAATAAAAAATAACCATCTATATAATTGATATTTATAATTTAATGAATATGTTTTTATTTACAGTGTGTAGGATCCCAGTGTCAGTCATTGGTAAGTAAATAGTAATTAGTCCTATATAATTTTATATAAGGTTGAATTTCCCATGGATCTGTTGGGCTGGAAATAATACAAGGTTTTCCTTGGTATGTGTGTATCACCTACATATTTCTATCATACACACACATTGCATCACACAATTTTAATTTACTCGTAATCGTAGAGTTTTCAAAAACGTTACCCTACACTAGGGATAATTCCCGTATCATGGGTGCGTTTTACAAACAAATATATTCACATGAACATACACCTAAACCCGGAACAACTATCTGTAGATCATACAAATATTTGTTCTGTGCGGAATCAAACTGTGCCCACTGCGCCAACCGTGCCGTTACTTCAAACCTTATATACCTTTGTATACCCGAGTAATTAAATTCTTCAGCATCCCATAAGTTAGCATTGGTAACGAGATTATATCGCTATTTAATTCGACACCACGCTATCTATGGAGACTGAAATCAAACTGTCAAAAATATAATTAATCCTGGAAACAGGTTATTTAACATTTGTCACAGAGTAGCTGAATCAACCTCTAAGATAGATATAACAGATACTTAAAAAAAAAAACGGCCGTTTATTAATATAAAATTTGTTTTCAAACGGATGATTTGTCCTAACCGTCTGTTATTGTTGGTGAATTTGGGCCGGACACAAAGGGTTATTGACAAATCCACACAGACGAAGACACAGGTAAACGCTTGTTCAGTGATATTTGGACAATAGTATCGTGTTACTGAATACAATCTGATTGACACACGTGTTTCGCTAATTAGTTAAAACAACATCGGCTGCACATTGCTAGGGAGCCCATAGGTTTTATAAAGGCAAAATAATTGCCGCAGTGCTGCAAAATAAGATTCATCTTTAGGCCAGTTTCGAACCTTAGAGCCAGTTTTTAGTTTATGAACCTTATTGTAGTCGAAATACAGCTTTTCAAAGTCAAAGTCAAATATTTTTATTTCGAATAGGCCTTTACAGGCTCTTTCAAAACGTTGTGATTCTAGGCGCACGGTTCCAAAGTGGGGGTAGG
This sequence comes from Shargacucullia verbasci, assembly GCA_947562105.1. Classification (NCBI taxonomy): domain Eukaryota; kingdom Metazoa; phylum Arthropoda; class Insecta; order Lepidoptera; family Noctuidae; genus Shargacucullia; species Shargacucullia verbasci. The sequence goes on from OX387306.1 coordinate 6,201,197, forward strand.
TCCTATGAAGAAGAGACCGGAAAGAAACTCCATGGATACTTTTAATACAAAACTTATAAATTCCCGTACTAAGTTGACAGTTTTGTATTTTGTATTATCTTCTAATTAATAATAGTCTAAAACAAAGTAAGAATGTGCTCATTATAGCATTCATTACTATTTCATTTGTTTTATTTTTAAAAAGTTTAGCAAGTTGTTATTTAGGTCATGCTAAAAAACTCTTTTAATGCAACTCTTATCAGGCTTTATAGTATAATATTATGATCTATTTAACCCAAAGCTCGGCTCACTTGCATACATCCTCAAAGTGGGTCAGTATATTTGTAGTTGTAGATCCGTCAAAGCTCAGAATTCTGAACACACAATCAACAAACATTGGCACAGACAATCCACTAAAATCCGTTTGTATGCGTAACCTACTCATAACTGGTTTACACCGGTTCTATCTAGTTAGAGGCAGTTATAACACGTTTATACGAACTAATTCAATTGTCTATAGCTGCTGCTTGTGGTGTTGCCACTGTTCGCAACTAATAAAATACAATATACACAGTTTTCAAACTTGTACTTATAAAAATATACAATCAAATCAATTTTTTTTCCTTGTATTTGTGGGGAAAGCTAAGTTGTGCCTAAATTACTTATTTACTCATATAATAATACTTAATTGAACTATAATACAATATAAATAATTAATGGTAAGTTACGTTATCGCCGTTTATGACACTTTACAATAGTCAGGCTATTCGATTACCTGCTTTAGTTTATAATATAGCATCACGCCTGTATTCCCCAAATGGCTAGGCAGAAACATACTATTGTCCACCAACATTAAGTTCCATGTAATAGGGGGGGGCGCCTATTGCCATCTACCGGGACACAGTTCGGAATTCCGGGTTGCTACTGAAACCTCAAACCCAGAACCTCAAACTCAAGAGTCGCACTTGCGAACAAACCAGTGAGGTGGACAATAGTCCATCTCTGCCTAAACCCTTGGATAATAAAGGAAAATTTTGATTATTAAAAAAATAATTAAATATTTGTTTAATATTTTCAGTGCTACAAAGACAAATGTATAGCAGCGGTAATGTATTAAATAATATTATTTATAAATACTTTACATATTATATAACATTATTATAACAACAATAATTTCTACATTGTTATATCTTTTACATTTTTTTTTTTTTATTTCAGTGTAAGGGAGATGTTTGCTTAGCACAAGTAAGTTAACACATTTCATATAATATCACGAGTGACTTATGTCAAAATCAAAGTTTTTTTATTTCAAGTAGGCCTTTGCAGACACTTTTAAATAGTCGAGACTCTACGGTACCAAAGGGGGTAGGTCCTATGGTGAAGAGACCGGCAAGAAACTCCATGGATACTCTTTTCAAGAAATTAAAAGTTAATTTACAATTAATAATCTTAAATTTAACACGCATTATATAAGAAAAAAAAACTAATCAAAACGTTTCATTGCAAAATGAGTTAACACAATACAAGTTATAGAAACGTTTCGAATAAGAAATAAAAACGGCATAAACAGTTCAAAGCGAATAAATAAAAAATAACGTTTCAAAAGCATTTACTACAAGGTGTTCTCACGTCATCAATAGTTATCAGAAACCCTAGTGTATATTTCTTTCGACAAATTCAATTTACTACATCGAACGCGTTCGGCGCTCCGATTGGTTGAGAGCACGAAACGGACCAATCGGAGCGCCGAACGCGTTCGATGTAGTAAATCGAATTTATCGAAAGAAACGTACACTAGGGCCTCAGAGCTCCGGAACAAGTTTACTTGGATTTAAATATACTCACCGTAAGACTGCCTCATTGGTCTAGAGTTCAATGCCCGGGTCGGGTAATGTTTCGTTCAATGTTCCACTACTGAACCAGTTCATCAATTTTTTTACTGCCTCATTGGTCTATTCGTCACAAGCATGACTGCTGCGCGTGAGGCCCTAGGTTCGATGCCCGGGTCGGGCAAAGTTTCGTTAAATATTCGACTACTGAACCAGTTCATCAATATTTTTTATTACTGCCTCATTGGTCTATTTGTCGCAAACGCGGCTACTAAATCGATCCTGGATTTGATATCCGGGTTGAGCAAAATGTCACAATTTTTTTCTATATGTACTGAAATTATGTCCCGTAGTTCTCTATACATGGGATTAATTAAAACGGAGGTGGAAATGCTCATGCATACCCGCCGCCCTGGGGAAGGCGACGGGTGATGTCGGACTTTTACCGACTAAAACCACACGGTGTTCCTGCGCCATACCTGTAGCGCCGGAGATACGAGATTCGCTCGCGCATTCACCGCATCCCCAGCAGGTATCGGCCCGCCCGTGGATGACGTGGCAGGATCCGTCCCATTGTGCAGCTAATCTGCAGCTGCATATCTTCCCAGAAAGGCGCGCGTGGAACACACTCGCGCCGCTGACTGAGGCCTGCTACTGCTCGAGTGACGGATTGCCCCAAATCCACCACCTGCAGGCCGGTACTGCCTAACACTTCAGGGAATACAGGCATTTCGCTAAGATTATATGACGTAATGTCCTTTTTTTTCAGTGCCATGGTAATGCCTGCCTTTCCTCAGTAAGTGCCACTAATGTTCCAGCTTTATTAAAACCCATTCCGCCTTATTACAAAATAAGGTTCATCTTTTAAACCTTTGTAGCGACTACTACTCGCAACATGGCAAAAAGTAAAGCGCCATCTATCGGAGTGAAGCTACAACAACAAACCCTGAACCGCATTATGAAAGTTAACAACGATTCTTACATATATACGAATGTCCGACATCAATCGTCGGGCTTCGGCCCACCAGGCTAACCACCTTGCCTGGTCGGAGGATCCTCCCTTTTCAATGGAGGAACACTATAACTCGTTCGTCCATACCTTGTTTGAAAAAAACGTCTGAAGCCAGTTTTTGTATTATAACCTTATTGTCAAAATACATTTTTTTAATACAACTTACGACTTAGCCCCGTACAAAGATTACGGTGTCAGATTAAAAACTGGCTTAAAAGTTTAAAATGTCTAAAGATAAAATTTCGAAGCAATTTGCGGATATTCACTGAACTAAAAGACATTAGCATTGGATTAAAATTGAAATTATTTTCGATATTTCCATCAGTACGATAGTGCTTTTCGTGTTGAGATATTGTTTGATTAGAACGTTTTAATTTTTTAGTCTAACGGCCGGTCATCTCAAACACGGGTAAATATATCATTCTTTTATTTCCTCTTCTGTGCCCGAATATTATATTTGTTATATTTAAAATAATACTCATTGAAACAAGTTTTATTTACACATATATTACAAATCTTGTTATTAACATAAAACTTATTCCTAGAGAGAGTTGCCATACTTAAATAATAATTCACAGTTTTACTGTCTAAACAGCAGACACGATAGTTAAATAATCGCCATTAGTCCCATATACTTCACGGGATACGGAAAGAGTTACTATATTTAGGTTGTAACGGTTGTACGTTTCTGACGTTATGGTTATTACAACCACCATAGCTGTTCTGTTTTGGTCTTTTCTCTGGATGACAAAAGTCATGCCTGGTCTACCACTGCTGATGCGGAATGGCGGACTACACACACAATCGACAATAAAAAGGCCTCTCAAGTGTGCTGGTTTCCTCACGATGTTTTCCTTCACTGAACTCAGATTTCCATTGAAACCAAGCGTAGGTAACCCGGTTATAAAGGGTCAGATAGTGTAATAAGGCGCTGCGGTTGAGTTTAGAGTTGGCTGCTTGAAATGTATTGGATTAACAGGGCCAGAACACTACGTGTAACTAATATAATTATCACTTTAAACACAAGATATTATTTTAGTCTAAAGCAGAGGATCCGAGACTTTTTTTCTCATAGACCACTTTCAAACTTTAGCTGTTTCCGGTGGACCCCCTGCAGCTACATTTCTACCATATTGTAAATTGAATTGTAAACCCCCATTTTTTTGTCACGCCAATGTCGACCCCCGTCGAGTCTCCCGTGGACCCTTGAGGGACCACTTTGGAAACTAATGGTCTAAAGTAACCTCAACACCAGTTGAATATTGCCGGGTGCGATTTGCTTAGCTATAGTTAGTTATATAGTATAGAGTGAGTTTTACGTCTCTGGTTTTACACAGATTAAACAACTGTGTTGTCATCTCACAAGATGTTACAACCACAGCTAGTATCTAATATATTTACATGAAATTGTTCGCCACACTTATCTGTGTGTTTTAAATGTTTAGTGTGATCGGGAAAACTGCATTTCTTTCGTAAGTAGAAAATATAGGTTTTCCTTTAACCCAACTTTGATCCATAATAAATCCGGCCCATTATAGTCCCACAGTGGGACTATAATGGGCCGGATGGGACGTCTTCTCAGGATGGAAAGGCCGCCTTCGTTTACCATGCTGGACTAATACGAGCTGACTACTACACAATGCCTACCCTCCTTCCACTTTACCCAGAACAGTGCAGCGGTGGTTGAGCAACCGATTGCTGTGCTGCGTGTCGCGAGTTCGATTTCCGCACGCAACAAATATTTGTATGACCTACAGATAGTTGTTCCAGGTCTGGGTGTTTGTGCATATGAATATTTGTGTTTGTAAACGCATCCACTATGTAGGATGAAGGCAAGGTTTTTTTTTAAAGAAAGACTAAATATCTTTTGTCTACTTTTTTAACTTTCATTTTCGTTTCAGGGCTATGGTGCTGAAGTGGATGTAAAGGTGATAATAACTGGGATTTTTATAATATTATAGCAATCGGTTCGCCCATGGGACTTAATTACGGCATCGGCAAAGTGTGAGTGTACAGTGCACTTCTGTCTAACCCTTCGGGGAATACAGGTGTGGTGCTATGGCCCTCCTTCAGTGTGCCAGTCGGTAACCAGTCTCTCTATATTATTCTCTTTGTGGGATTTATTCTTTACTAGCTTCCGCGCGCGGCTTCACCCGCGTGTTTAGAAACCCGTACATTTTTCCGGGATAAAAAGTAGCTTATGTGCTATTCCAGACTATAATCTATCTCTCTGCCAAATTTCATCCAGATCCGTTCAGCCGTCCGGGCGTGAAAGAGTAACAAAGATCCATCCATCCATCCTCACAAACTTTCACATTCATAATATTAAGAAAGATTTTATTTTATTTTGTAGTGTGAAGGAGATTATTGCGAAGCCCGGGTAAGTTTTTATAGTTATTTTTTTTTAATATATATCTTTCTACCACAAGTAGAAAACGACACGGAGGTAGACCGCGCAGAAGACGGCGAGACGAACTTGATGCCTTCAACTTACAGTGGCGACAAGCGGCTAACAGTAGAGATCAGTGGAGGACTCTGGGGAGACCGTAGCCCAACAATGGGACACTCAGGGCTAAGTATCGTATAATAATAATAATCTTTCTACTGAAAAGCCTGATATAAATAAAAGGCTAATATGAGGTGTAAGAAGAGCATCCTCGATTGACATCTTTTATCGTCTTGCACGAGAGACAAGTTTGGCTATATTTCTTAAAATACATACGACACGACAAATTTAGTTTATCCGTCGAATCACTTAGCCACTAGTGCCAATTTGCAACAAGTTTCTATATAAAAGATATTAAGTTTTTTGAAATTTTCTAACTTGCGACCTAAATCTGTTAATTCTGAAAAATCTAGTTAACTCTAAACACTAAAGTGACACTTATCGAAAAGCTGAAGAAAGAGAAAGATTTTTTTTTTTTTCAAAAAATAAAACCTATGACTAATTCCTGTATCGTGGGTGCATTTACAAATATATATATATATTCACATACACAAAGACCCAGACCCGAAACAACTATCTGTAGATCATTCAAATATTTGTTCCGTGTGGGAATCGAACCCGCAACACGTAGCGCAACAGTTGATCTCTCAACCACCGCGCCGATCGTTAATAATACTTTAATATCAAAATCGTATCCAAAATAATTACAATCATAATAATAATCTCGTCTCATGTTTAGGCTAAAAATAATTTATTCGCGGTATTGTTATTTTTGGGTTCGGGCTTTATTTATTATTATTTGGTATTGTATTCGCGGTAAAGCTGATATTTATAAATTGTATTTAATACAACCGCTAGGCAACAGCCGCCTCGCACAGAGCATGTGTGAAATGGAGACACAATCTTATTCGCAGTCATAGTGAGGCTTTCCGAGGCAAGGATTCCCTGGCAATCAAAGCCTTTTATTCTTCCTGGAGGCACTGAGTTGTATGAAACTTATTTTATTTCTGGGATCAAAATAATTGGTATTCCTTGAAGTCTAGTGGAACTTTCTTTTAACAAAAAAACAAAAGGAAAACGTCCTTCGTCGCGTTTACCGCGCTGTGCGTGCTGATTCTCTCTCTCTCTCTCTGAACTCGCTCTGCGTGCTGATTAGCCGGCTCAATAGTCTTCACCAATCGCAGTAAACGCGATGAAAGACGGCAGAGGCCCTAGTGTAAGTTTCTTTTGACAAATTCGATTTAACGCATCGAACACGTTCGACACTCCAATTGGTCCGTTTCGTACTCTCCACCAATCACTATCACTACATATTATAAAACAAAGTCCCCCGCCGCGTCTGTCTGTCTGTCTGTCTGTTCGCGATAAACTCAAAAACTACTGAACGGATTTTCATGCGGTTTTCACCAATAGACAGAGTGATTCATGAGTACGGTTTAAGTGTATAATTCGTTAGGGTTTTGTGTAAATTGGCTGAAATATGACGATGATAGTTGAAGATGTCGGAAAAAATCATGCCGACTGGTAGCTTTACTGGCGTATGCCAAGTAAATGCTCGACGTAACAGAATGATACGACACTACGACAGAAAAAAAATGAAGGCGTATATGTTCTGCTACCCGTGCGAAGCCGGGGCGGGTCGCTATTAAAATAAAAAAAGCTTATTTTTTTTAATTGTTTCAGTGTGTTGGCGTTCAATGTGTCGCTGTGGTGAGTAAATGAAAGAAAGAAAGAAGAAAGAAAAGAAAGATAGTTCAAGTCAACTCAAGCTCCTTGCTTAGCTTTTTCTGCTTCATTGGTCCACTGGGTTACCATGTGTTACCATGTCAAGCAGTAATAATAATTCTCAGGGTTTGGAATTATGCCCGGTACATAAGGAACCTAATAACAGCATCGAAGAAATGTTTATGTTATATATATATTCTTTTATTAAGTTTTTTGATTTTCAGTGCTGCGTCATTGGTCTAGTGGTCGTAATCGCAACTGCTGAGCGTGAGGTCCTGGGTTCGATTCCCGGGTCGGTCAAAGTGTTGTTGTTTTTTTTTTTTTGTATAGAAATTCTCAGTAGCATCACGGAGCTTGGAACTGTGCCCGGTTGATGGCAATAGACTCGCCCCCTATTACGTGGGACTTAACAGTATCGGCGAAATGTGGGTGCACAATAGTACACCTCTGCCTAACCCTTCGGGAATACAGTCGTGATGATATGTTGTGTTGTTTTTCAGTGTATTGGCACCAGTTGTACCGCAGAGGTAATTAATACAATACATACATACTTTCTTATGAGTTTATAAATTAAACATACATCATCATCATCATCCAGAAGATGTCCACCGCTGAACGAAGGCCTCCCCCAAGGGGGGGGGAGGTGTATGCCATAATCTCCACGCTTGGCAGGCGGCTTGGGGATCGCAGTGGCTCACCGATTAGTGAGAGGACGCTGCTGCCCGTCCTCCGGTGTCTGGCCGCAGTTTTAGGACGTACCCGGCAGCCTAATTACCGATGTAGCGACAGGCGTAGATCGCGCGATAGCTTCTGTCAAACGTTATTTTTGTGACATATAATGTATTGGCTGACAGTGAGATTGCGGTCGCATGGCTGTCGCGTTGCTGTCGTTTTTTACGTAATTAGGCTGCGGGTCCGTAGATACATAATCTTATCAAAAAAAAAGGAAATCGGCCTCTATTACCAGTGATAGTCCTCTATAGAAAATGTCACTAAAATCTCGACTGCCTCCAACCGTTAATTGTATGTCGAGCGTTAAAATATACTGATATATCTAATGTGATATATATATCTAACAAGAATTCGAAAAAATGTAGGCGCGCTATATCTGCTTTGATAAATAATTAGGCTGTACGTAGACTAATGATCGTAAATCAAGATAAAGCTGACAAGAACCCCTTTCGCCCACCTAACGATTATATATATTATATTATATAGAAACATCTCCGTCATTTCTATAGAAACAACCGCACCGCATCGCGCGGGCGGCACGCGGTCTGATTTGTATCAGTGCTGCAGTGTGAACGCAGCTTTATAAACAAATGTGATATTCTTTACAGTGTGAAGGGAAAAGTTGTAAAGCACAGGTAAACAATATTAATTATGTTATTAACAATTATTATTTCATTATAACATTGATAGTCTAGCGGTTGAACGTTTGCCTTCCATGCAGGAGGGTCTAAATTCAAACCCGGCCCGCACCTCTGGCTTTTAGGAATCATGTGCGGATCAGAATTTGACTATCACTTGCGTTTACGGTGAAGGAAAACATCGTGAGGAAACCTGCATACCTGAGAGGGCTCCATAAAGTTTTGATGGTGTGTGTAGTCCGCCAACCCGCACCGGGCCAGCGTGGTGGACTAAATCATAACCCTTGACTAACTCTGAGAAGAGACCCTTGCCCAGCAGTGGGCCAGTAATAGGTTTAATTTATTTATTTATTAACAATTACTCCCTCACTGATCTAATGGTCGCAAGCGCTGCTGAGAGGACCTGGGTTCGATCTCCGAGTCAGGCAGTGTTCTTGGAGTTTTTGTTAGAAAAATTAAATATCTCAGTAGTAAACCAGAGTTTGGAATACGTTTCCCGCAAATATAAATAGGGTTGACCCCTATTACATGGGATTAATGGGTAGTGAGGATTCTCCTGGACTATTCTCCGCCAGGGGAGGAGGTGAAAGGTGTGTCAGACTCTGGTTGAACTCACTGGCGGTCCCCTCCAGCACCTGAGATCTTGGTAGACCTTAGAACACTTAGTAGACCACGCCGAAGCCATAAACCGCAGAAACCATAGTGCCTCGTCTAATCAAAGGCACATCACGGGCTCATACGCGCTCATACTGAAGACTATATGAGGGCTCCAAGTACCAAATGCATACCCATCCAGACCCGTAACAACTATCTGTACGCCATAAGTGCCTATAACATTGGTTTAGTGGTCGCATGCGAATGCTGATCATTAAGTCCTGGGTTCGATTCCCAGATCAGGTAAAGCATTATAGAGATTATCTGAAATTCTCAGTAGTAACCCAGAAACCTAGATGGCAATAGGCTCGTCCCCCTATAACAAGGAACTTAATAAATATAAAATGTACATCTCTATTGGTTTCCATTTTGTATAATTTTTCTGTTTCTGGTATACAATAAAGTGTATTGTATTGTATTGTATCGTCATAAAAATATGATCAGTGCAGAAATTCAACCCACGACACGTATATCAGAAAGCCATACTTAGCCACTGCTCAGATCATGCCACTAATCTTGTTTTATTCTAGTGTAAAGGTAAAGACTGTAATTATCTCCTTGAAGAAGAAGAAGAAGAAGGAAAATATGAATCTACAGATGAAGAAGACTACTATTATATTAGCGATAGTAACGGACATGATACTGATGGACATCGCGACTTTGATATAGGACATCGTGACAGCCATAGCGATGAGCATATAGTAGTTGATTACTCAATAGCCATAAAAATATCTGATCTAATAGGGAAGATTTTTGAAAACAAACTGTTTGACTCAAAAGCAAAGAGATCACTAAAGACCCATGGCCCTGGGGCCATGCTGAATATTGAGTTCAAACATTGATAATAATAGTACAAGGTAGCAGTAAAATGTATGGAAGAACTTAGGGGGGGAGATTCCCAGCAGTGGGTTTGGGCTTAAAACTGATGAGAATAAAGAATTCAAAATAATTATTGCTACAGTGTTTTTTATTTTCCTATTTTTTATTTGGTAGCATTGATATTCTTTTTTTTTACGTGTGGAAATGCATTTGCATACCCGCCGCCCTGGGGAAGGCGACGGGTGATGTTCCTGCGCTATTCCTGTTGCGCTCGCTGTGCTGTGCTGTACAGGAGCATTGATATCCTAGCGGTTGAACGTTTACCTTCTTAGATAGAGGGTCTGAATTCAAACTCGGCCCGCACCTCTGACTTTTCGGAATCACGTGTGCATCAGAATTTAACTTTACAATTTATTACAATAGATATATAAGACAAAATCATTCGTTTAACACGAACTTTTTGTATAAGTAAACGGCCGTTTTCATTTAAAATGTCTGTTATTTTGTTGGTAAACACGGCCCTTAATGTGATACATGAATAAATACATCTTTATGTTATTTCTATATCAAACAAGCGCTTAAGAACGAACTCTGAACCGTGTCCCTTCACTTGACCGTTCCCTAAAACATCAAACGATGTTACCCTGAAGAAGTAGCTTTTAAGTATTAAGTAAAAATCTTCAAGTTACGATCAAGCTACTGTTTTTACTTTGAGTATCAAAGCTTATTCAAGTATATCACATAAAACAGGAATGTAACTTTTATGTGCTTAAAATTGTTTATATAAGAAATTTGATAAAGGTATACTCATTGTGGGCGGATAGTATGGATATGGCCCCGTAAAATTGTAAATACCTTTAGATTATAATCTATCTCGCGAGATTGTAAACTGTCGAAATATTGTGAACCGTAACAATTTAACGCATTATTTTTAGGTAGATTATAATATATCGAAGTGAGACCGTCAAATTGTGAAATGGCGTGCCACGGAACGCATGTCGCGCGCTGATTGGTTGAACACTAACCTAACTCTATGGCACAGAATGACCTTTTTTTATTAGCCTTGTGAGAACCCATCATGTTACCGGACTCCTACCGATGTATTGCTAGAGATCTAATTTAATATAAGCTCCATTTTACCGTAAGAAAATATCAGATTCTAAATTCCACGCGTACGAAAGTCGCGGGCAAAAGCTAGTATATGTATATATAGTGGTATATATAGCTTGGAGGAATCATACCAATTATTTTCCTATTTATATATAAGACCCAGTAATACGCAGTAATCGCCTAGAGGTTGAACGCTTTCCTTCTGTACAAGCGGGTCTAGGTTTAACACGAAAATCGAGAGACCATAAATTAATTTGAGGATTTATTATAACCTACTTGCGTTAACGATAAATAAAACATCGTGAGGAAACCAACACGCATGAGAGGGCTTCAGGAATTTTCTCGATGCTGTGTGTAAAGGCCATGTACAATGCGAAGCTCCTATTGTCGACCGGAGTGATTTTTAAAGCATACTGCGCAATGTACACTGTTGGAATGTCATAATTGATCACAATCATGTATCGTGGTTACCTTGGCAACCCAAATTGCTTTATGAGATAGATAGAATTGTTTTTATTTCAAATAAACCTAATACAGGCAATTATGAAACGTTAAAGGACTCTAATTGCACGATTTCAAAAAGTTAATCCTATGGAGTAGAACCGGTAAGAAACTCCATGGATACTCTTTTTAAGTCTCTTTTAACGATTTTGCCATGTATTACATAATGTGGAAAAAGTGTGAGAGAACAATGTAAGTTTTGTCAAATAAATACAAAATTCAACTTTAACATGGATCTTTGTTACTATTTCACGCCAGAACAGCTGAACGGATCTGGATGAAATTTGGCACAGAGATAGATTATAGTCTGGAATAACACATAGGCTACTTTTTATCCCGGAAAATGTACGGGTTCGTAAACCACGCGGGCGAAGCCGCGAGCGGAAGCTAGTATATTATATATATAAAAAAAGAGTAAAAAAGAGTGACTTTAAAATAAACTAAACCCGAGAAAATAAAACAAAAGTTTCTTCTTGTCATTAAAACTATCTTTATTAACCCAAAGCATTATTCATAATCGTACTCTTCATTTCTGGGTGCACCATTATCGGCACGTGGGGAGCGGCTCTGGGGCGCTCGCTGGGGCCCCCGACCTTGCAACGGCACGTCAGGGTTGCCTCCCATTCCATATTGGGGGTACATTTGATCCCAGTTAGGTTTACTTCTTATCATTGCGCCGTTGGATGATTTATGGCAAGAAAAATGGGTACACTGAAAAAAAAAGTTTTGGATTATTTTTTTCTACTTTTTTGACAAAGAATCAGCATTGCCATACAGCGTGGCAACACTGCCAGTCTTCTGAGCACACTGCCAGTTGACAGCGATGCGGACGAGTATTTTGATGCCTTATGTTTTTATAATTTTTACTTTTCTAATTTGATTATTGTGTGTGAATATAGTGTATTTTTAAATATAGAAATTCAACAGAAATGTATTTTGTTTATGAATAAATTTTTAGATTTAGTTAGACCTGAAATAGAATTATCACCCGGATTAGAAAAAATGTGAATTTTGTAACCAAACCAAGGATTGACGGAAATAATGGTGAAGAAAAAGTCCAAGATGAAAAACAGATCAGCTAAGTACAATTTTTGAACAGATTAATCTTTAAAGCATATTACGCAATGTATATTGTTGAACTGTCAAACCCTCTGATTGCGTAACACTCGCAATCGGAATCGTTTTGCAAGTACAATGTCCGTACAAATCGTTGTTCCTGTTCCTCAGTTATTGTTGAGAATAGTTATATTCTATTTCGTACAGGAGGTAAGGAAAACAAAGCAACGAATTGTTATTGAAACATACCTATCTATAGATACAATATTAGGATTGCTTTTTCCTTCAAACACAGAATATTGTGTGGGTCCTGTGCAGAACAATATTTGAACACCACACCGTATTGGATTTTAAAATTGCTTTGGACTCAGAAATGCTCGTTTACAAAGCGAGTCCTTGTCCAAACAGCGAATCACTTGTACTATAGTTCGTTTCAATTGAATTTAATAACACATCGTGCCTACAATGCGAACGTGGCGTGGCAGCTAAACAACTTTGTATTAACAACCCGTCTCTGCAGTCGTGTTGTTTTCGCAATCTGTAGATGGTATTTTTACACAGCAAATAAAGTTGGTTGTTGGTTGTTGGTAATAGTTATTAAATTCAATTGAAGCTAACTTTACAAGTGGTTTTACCAGAACATGGGTGGACTTAACACGCATGTTCTGGTAACACCAATGTATACTGATGAAATATAGACAATTAGCTTCCGCCCGCCTCTTCGCCCGCGTGGTTTACGAACCCGTACATTTTTCCGGGATAAAAAGTCTATGTGCTGTTCCAGACTATAATCTCTGTGCCAAGTTTCATCCAGATCCGTTCAGCCGTTCTGGCGTGATTGAGTAACAAATATCCATCCATCCATCCATCCTCATAAACTTTCACATTTATAATATTAGTAGGAAGTAGGATGAGCACGCGTTATCCAGATCGCGTGGCGTATTACAAATATGTTTATGAATACGAAAAATATCAATAGGTAGATTTTAAGAACATGTAAAATACCTGTGCCTCACACTCTTTGCCCCAACACTGAAATAAAGACATATTAACGAGATCAGTATAATAATGGTTTTCGGATGTTAATAGGGCTGTCTCCATCTTGTAGCGCATTAGGGATGTTTATTAAGAGAAATACAGGCAACATCATCATCATCGGCCAGAAGACGTCCACTGCTGAACGAAGGCCTCCCTCAAGGGGGGGTTTGCCATAATCCCCACGCTTGGCAGGCGACTTGGGGTTCGCAGTGGCTCACTGATTAGTGAGAAGACGCTGCTGCCCGTCCTCCGGTGTCTGGCTGCAGTTTTAAGACGTACTCGGGTCAACAGGCAACAGCTTCTAAACAATCTTGAGAAAAAGAGTAACCTCCCTTATAATCACCATACTGTGCAGAACTGATGGTCCCATGGTGCGCCATTGGAACGCCATGTATATGGCGGATTAGGCACCGATGTTTAATAATTCATAGTTTAGGTACTAAAGTAGATTAGGTTTTACTAACAAATTATGGATTGTATAAATTACCTGAATTAAACTAAATATTATAAATTAAATATTTTGACACCTTTTGATCAGCTATTTGAACATAAGCGTTTATACGACCAGAGGCCCTAGTGTAAGTTTATTTCGACAAACTCGATTTAACGCATCGAACGCGTTCGGCGCTCCAATTGGTGGAAAGCACGAAACGGACCAATCGGAGCGCCGAACGCGTTCAATTCGAATTGGTCGAAAGAAACTTACACTAGAGCCTCAGCTACTTTTCTTCGGTATAAAAGACATTCTATATTTAAATCTAGGCGACAAATATGACATCAAAGAAGGTCCTATTAGAATTGCTAAATCTACATGAACTTTTAACTTGAATTTAGAATCGTTTCGCTTAAATTAGGCCCTGTAAAATTCGTCTTTATGATATCGGAGTACTCCTAAACCAATTGGAACTTACGGAGCATGAATATCTTTCTTAGAAATAATTCATGAAATTGAAACGGTCCATAAAGTTTAGTGATGCGTGAAATAACGATAGGCTGTCCTTCGTTCATTGACACAAAGATAATAATGATATAGACTAACGACCCTTGCTTGCTGAATATGATCAAAATGTGCATATTATATTGAATATTTAAGAAATATTGACATATTCAACTGGTTAGATTGGAAGCCAACCCCAATGTAGTTGGGAATAGGCTAGGCAGATGATAATGCTGACTGTGGTTGAGATCAACGAAACCTCGTACTAGAACCTTCGGTAAGAAATATGACATATTATATTAATAAATAATATAATAAAATCAACCAATTACTGTCCCATTGCCGGCAAGGGCCTCACCTTCACCGTAAACGCAAGTGATAATCCAATTCTGATCCACACATGATTTCGAAAAGTCAGAGGTGCGGGCCGGATTTGAATTCATACCATCCAGACAGACAAACAGACAAAAATTCTAAGAACTGTTGTTTTGGTTTTGCAGCTCTAATAAAGACCCCCATATTAGTTTTTCTCCAATATCTATAATGTATAATATTGTTATAATTTTATTATATGTACGGATAATCCATATATAACTCCGAAATAACTCTTATATATTTCTACGATGAATGATTGTCCATCTACGAAGTCTATGATAATATTTTCCTTCAAATATAACCTACCTATAAAATGAAAAATGAAAATTTATTAGAATATCGGTTCATTAGTCTAATTTAATGTCTCGTATAAAATAATGGCAGTGAATATCTTTTCTAAAGATCAAACGAATTCTAAGATTTTTTTTTGTGTTTCTTGTTGCTTCATGTATTAACATACCATAGCATCACGCCTGTGTTCTCTAAGGGTTAGACAGAGGTGACACATAGCAGTCATATAAAAGTACCATATAGCAGGGACCGAACCTACTGCCATCTATCGGGCACAATTCCAAACTCCGGGCTACTACTGAGAATATTTTAAGAAAAATCGATGGCAGGTCTGCTATCGACTGCTGTTACGTGTCGCAGGTTCAAGTCCCGCACTGAACAAGTTAGAGCTACATATTATTTTTTCCGGTTCTGGATATTTGTCTCTTTGTAACCGCATATACGATTGGGGAATCATACCAAGGATGGGGAAACGTTTAAAAATAGACAACAAAAACTAACAGTCTCTAGCTCAGTCATTGCGCTTGCAACCACTATACCAATTAAATAATAGTATACATCAAAGTATACAGGATCAAAATAAAAATTAAGCCCATTACAATCCCACTGGAAGTAATAGCTCCCGGGGCGACCGAATGGCAAAGACTATCCCCTTGTTTAGTAAAATACTTACAGATACAGACATACTAAGGTACAAAAGATAAGCTCCTTAAAAGGAGGGAAAACATACGCACACATACACACGTACGTTCTCCTAAGCGCGGGCACTAGCGACGACGACGCAACCAGCATTAGTTAAACATAGTTTGAAATAGCCGTACGCAACTGTCTGTGTGTGCGTGAATCTGTTTCTCTTCGCTGTGTGGAACCAAGGTTCTGAGGCCCTAGTGTAAGTTTCTTTCGACAAACTCGATTTAACGCATCCAACGCGTTCGGCGTTCCAAATGGTAGAGAGCACAAAACAGACCAATCGGAGCGCCGAACGCGGTCGATGCGTTAAATCGAGTTTGTCGAAAGAAACTTACACTAGGGCCTCTGTATCTGTTTATTTTCTGCTACTACTCTACGAAATTAAAATAAAAACAATTCAGTACATACCCTTGTCTCACAGGTCATGCCTTCACACTGCAATCCAATAAAACAAAACACACTTGAACCACAATACACGTCACGAGAACAATGCAATACGCGCCCTGTATTTTTGCGTGCACTATTTGTAGTTCATATACGAATACTATGTAATATACGTAGATTTTACAAACTTGAAATTAGTGATGTAACATTTTATGAAATGTGACAAATTTACAGTTAGGTTAATCTTCAAATAGGAATTGTAATGTCATAAAGTAAAAATATCTGCTTTTACCTACAATTGAAAAAAAAATCTTTTGAGTCTGTGGATTTTTCAATTTATTTTTAGGTATAAAATATTAATCACCCAATCGATAATTAACATATTTTGTTAATGCACTGCCAATATAAATGACATGGCATCACGCCTGTGTTTCTTAATGGGTTAGGCAGATATATACTCTAAACCTCTATCGCCGTTATTAGCAGAGGTGTAGTATTGTACCCACATTTCGCCGATGCCGTTATTAAGTCCCATGTAATAGGGGCGAGCCCGAGCACGGCTCCAGACTCCGTGCGAGTTAATTTCTATACAGAAAACCCCTATAACACCTTGCCTGACTTGGGAATCGAACCCAGTCAGCAGTCACGCTCCGACCACTAGACTATGAGGCAGAGAGCAAGTCTAATTGTCATCTTATCAGACAAAATTCCAAAATTCAGACTGGTTTTGAAAATCTCTTCGCAGAACACACCGACCCGGGGATCGAAACCAACTCCACATATGATCCTTCAATCATTAAACAAGCTAATTTGAAATAACAGAAACGGTAGAACAATTAATTTATATTAAAGCACACTATACCAGGATTTAATAAATTTACCTTTGCCGAGCAGTGGTCGCCAATACACTAGGAATTAAAAGCAAACTTTGAAACGTTTGCACAGAAAATATTACTTTGAAAACTCAAAGTAATATTTTCTGTGCAAACTTTAATTGAATAGAGAAGTAATATAGTAGAGTATTTTTTATGTGTGTTGCACAAATCAAAAAAGATTGGTTAAAGCAATTTTGTGTCATCTGGAATATGCCAAAGGTCAACAAATCTAGATTTGATAAAGGTGGATGGTTTTATAAAGGGATTGTCTCTTGATTAATCTCACATGAAAATTGTATGAGACGATTACTTTTTTTATAATATTTTTTTAGGTGGCGTGAATTTGAATCGGACCAATAATTCTATGGAACTAATTCAAATTAAATTTATTTGCGCTAAATGTGGTATAAAATATCAGACGAAAAAACGGAATTTTATACTCGTAGTAACCGACATACGAGTTGCAATGAATCCATTAGAAAAATTAGTACATACATAGTGATTAACAGTGCCGGATTAAGCAAGCGCGGGGCCCGTAGCAAATTCTATCACGGGGCCCTTGATCTGCTATGGGCCCTGAAGTATAAAGTACCCGTTTACAATATGAAATTCTGTGTTTTATTTCCACCAACAAAATAATCGGTTATCGATTGTCTTAGTCGGGTAACAGGTGTAACGTTTCACGTTTTTGTAACATTAAGTAAATTCAATATATCACGTCTTAATAAGTTTCACTCAAAAAATTACGCTCAGGCTGGGTTTGGACACGCGGGGGCCCCTTTTGCGCGGGGCCCGTAGCAATTGTTACTCTTGCTACGTGGTTAATCAGGCACTGATGATTTGTGCATACAGATTCATAACTTCACGCCTGTATTGACCGAAGGGCTAGTCATAGATATACTATTGTACATCACATTTCGCCGATGCCGTTATTAAGTCCTATGTAATAGCTTGCGAGTCTAATGGCATCTACCGGACACAGTTGCAGATTCCGTGCTGCTATTGAAAATTTCCATACAGAAAAACCCAATAATAGTTTGCTCAACCCGGGAATCGAACCCAGGACCAATGAGGCAGTCACACACATTCCATTATATAATTATGGCATAGCTATATAATAATATAATAATACCTGGCCATTTACAATAAATAATATTATTTTAAAAACACTGATGCGTTTCGATAATTATTTATTTAATTAAAACATACCATAGCTTTACACCCCGGCCCTTTGCACTGCAAATCAAACGATTATGTAATTCTGTCAATCAATCAATTGATCGCAGTCTTATGCTGGATATAGGCATCGCCCAACGGCCTTCCTTAGTCGGTCCATCTCACGGTAGAATGGGGTGGATGGATTCCAGAAGTAAATGGGGAAAACTTTAAGGAACACACTTTGACGCCAATAAGAACTTTCAAGATTAAATTATAATTTTCAATCTACTATAATTCAATAAAAGAAAATAATTCATGTTGGAAATAAACTGTGCAATATTGAAATCCTTACAAAGTTTTGTCCATACCCTAGTTCTGCCACAAAATGAAAATACTTATGTTTTTCGTGATTGAAAGACAGTTTATACAATGAAATTACGTCCTTACCTCCGCCGCCCAGTGACTGGGAGACACTGATACTCTAAGGTTAGACTGGTTGTCAGACTTTTTGGGCTACTGACACCCGAGACCAACTGCTTAACGTGCTTTCCGAGGCACGGAGGGGTCTCGATATGTGAAAACTGATCACCCATCCAAGGACTGACCGCATCAAGCGGTGCTTAACATCGCAGATCGACGGATCTGCGCAGTAACTATGTAGGTACGAGCCCCTCATTAATAACTCACATAATAATACTTAAAAATACTTAAAAATACTATAATAAATAAATTGACATTATTATAAAATAAGTAATTAAAACTTACGAGAGTGTTACAGTTTGATCCAATACACTGAAATAATTTTTTTGTTACTTAATGCCTTAAAAAAATATAAATAAAACTCATTAACTAACAAACAAAAATCGAAAGAATGTATAGTAACTTCATATAATTTTATCAAGGAAACGTAAAAATATTTTTAATTTTTATATTAATTATATATTCAACATAGAATACAATAGGTTACGCAATACTAAAAAAAAACTTGAAAACTTAAAATATATTTCTGAAACAACCGAAAATGTTTTACTTTTACACGAATATTTTGACGTATAGAAACATAACCGTATCGTTAATATCAGTAAATTATGAAACGAAAATACAACCGTCCTCTAAGATTTTGTTTTTAATACTATCCAATTTTTATCATACTTAGATATGAATAGACTTCTATTTAAGAAAATATTACCATCGAAATGAGTAATTCCAATTCTAAATTCACGCATATTAACGATACTCTTACTCAGACGTCAAAACATTCGTGCGAGTCTTTTTTTTATGGCATAGGCGGCAAACGAACAGACCGATCGCCTGATGGTAAGCGATTAACGTCGCCCATGGACACCCGCAACACCGGAGGAGTCACAAGTGCGTTGCCGGCCTTTAGTCATACAAAATACGGTTACTCAATACGAAACCGTGAAATCTTTTGTTTTAAACCGATTCTTAGTGTTTCAAATAACATTACCCCAGTCCAACAAGTGTCTCCGTTACACTGTAAAATAACCAACAAGTTATCTGTTAATTAAAGTTATCTTTGTTGTTGCAACTGCTGCAAAAGGCATCAATCTTTGCGTAGGAACTCTTCGCCGGTAACATGGAAGGCAGACAGGGATGTACCTTACCTTGTGGCAGTCTTACTGACCAGTTTAGGTAACGATCTACTAATATGTATATAAATAAATAAATTGAACCCGCCACCGTCCTAAGGGCAAGGGTCTCTTCTCAGAATGAAAAGGGTTAGGCCTTAGTATACTACCCTGGCCAGGTGCGAGTTGGCGGATTACACACATCATCAAGAACTTTATGGAGCCCTCTCAGGTGTGCAGGTTTCCTCGCGATGTTTTCCTTCACCGTAAACGCAAGTGATAATCAAATTCTGATCCGCAAATAATTCCGAAAAGCCAGAGGTGCAGGCCGGGCTTGAACTGACCCTGCTGCATGGAAGGTAAATTTAATTCAGCCCCGTACTGTCTCACTACCAAGCGAGCCTCTTCTCAGAACGGGGTTAAGACATTAAGACATAGTCCACTATGCTGGCCTGGGTTAGCGGACTACTCACTGCCCTCTCATATTTCTGCAACAAAAATAAAACAATGCAAGGGATTCTTACCACAGCATCGCAACCGACATGTCGACACTGAAAATAAATTTCATAACAAAATAACTTTTTTTTGAAAAAAAAAAACGTTGCCCCACACTATTAATAATTCCTGTATCGTGGGTGCGTTTACAAACACGTATATTCACATACACAAATACCCAGACCCGAAACATCTATCTGTAGATCATACAAATATTTGTTCCGTGCGGGAATCGAACCCGCGACACCTAGCGCAGCACTCGATCTCTCAACCACTGCGCCAACCGTGCCGTCTCTCTACAAAAAGTTTAGAAAATAAAAGAAATATTGTTATTACCAAATAGGGGAAGATGCGGGACTGCCCAACACAAGTACCTATTGTTAATCACTTACGGGTGCTGGCTCAATTCTTATGCTTTTAGTAACAATATGAGATATAATAAACTTATTATTATTATATTATTAAACTTTTGTATGTCTTTTCCATGCACGGGACTACAGAGTCCCGGACTTTTGGAAGGCGTGCGTGGGGCCGAAGCCAACACGTAGAGGCCCTTTAAGACAGCTTTAATGAAAATGTTATGGTGACATACCCAGCGATTATCCCTGTATGCACTATAGAAATGCACCCAAGGACAATCCCTGGATTTGTAGGACTATTGCAGAACACATTATTAAACTTATTATTATTATAAGAAATAAGAATACTGGCATTGTGTGGGTCTAGTCACCTAGTTGTTGCAAGCATGACTACTGAACACGAGATTCTGGATACGATTCCTAATTCAGTCAGTGTAATTATATACTAGCGACCCGCCCCGGCTTCGCACGGGTAGCAGAGCATATACGCCTTCATTGTTTTGTCATAGTGTCGTATCAGCCTGTTACCTCGAGCATTTATTCGGCGCATGCCAGTAACGCTCCCAGTCGGCATGATTTTTTGCTATATCATCAACTATCATCGTCATATTTCAGCCAATTTACACAAAACGTAAATAATTATACACCTAAATCTTCCTTATGAATCACTCTGTCTATAGGTGAAACCCGCATAAAAATCCGTTCAGTAGTTTTTGAGTTTATCGCGAACAGACAGACAGACACAGGCGGGGGACTTTGTTTTATAATATGTAGTGATTTTTCCGTATGGAAATAGGTACTAGCTATATAGCCCTTTAAATATAAATATGTTTAAGTGTAACCAGCCGGATAAAAATAACTTATCCGGGCGTTGGTATGTTAAACTTACTCTTGACTGACAAGCTTCACCGGTACACTGAAAACAAACAAAATAAAATTGAATAAAGCATCTAGGATTAATAATAATAAACATAATTACTCCTTCTTTTTGTTTCTGTTGTGTCGGTCCACGACACGACAGAAGAAAAATAACATGAGCCACAAATGTATAAAAATAATGTACACGATTACGACAAGAGTTCACTCAACTGCGCGCCCACGATTTTTTCATAAATTTTTGGGTTACTTCTCTGAGTATCACACCATTTGGGAACTGTTCTGAAGTGTGAGATCTCCATTAACCCACACTAGAACAACGTGAATTAAGGCCTTAAGACTATAGTTTAACTAAAAGTTTAAAATGCGTTAACGTTTTTACCCCACTAAACATGAGCTGATTTTGCTTTTAGACATACGACACAAGTAAAAACTAGGATATTACGTTTTTGTTTTTTGATATTGGTAATAATTTACCCTCAAAATGCATTTTTTAACTAAAAATCTTCCTTATACTTTTTTTTTTTTTTTTTTTTTTTTTAAACGTTGCCCCACACTAGGAATAATTCCTGTATCGTGGGTGCGTTTACAAACACATATTCACATACACACAAACATCCAGACCCGAAACAATTATCTGTAGATCATACAAATATTTGTTCCGTGCGGGGATCGAACCCGCGACACTTAGCGCAGAAAGCTAATCGCTTAGCCACTACGCCAACCGTGTCGTCAACTTACATATAGTCTCGTGATAATTATAAAATTAATAAAAATTTTGTAAAAACAAAACTTTTATACCTTTTTTTTTATCTAACAAAACGATGGAGATCAAAATCAAATTAATTCG
The DNA here is from genome assembly GCA_947562105.1 of Shargacucullia verbasci. Classification (NCBI taxonomy): domain Eukaryota; kingdom Metazoa; phylum Arthropoda; class Insecta; order Lepidoptera; family Noctuidae; genus Shargacucullia; species Shargacucullia verbasci. The sequence goes on from OX387306.1 coordinate 6,223,615, forward strand.
TTAAGATTTAGATGTAGGAAACGTTAACGCCCAAAAATCTATTTTGCGCTTATTTCAAGACAATTTTGTCAGAAGCCGGCAGCTAAACGATACTCTTAAGCCTTCTCATTTTGAGACAAGGCCCACAGCAGTGGGGTGGTATGAATGAACGAAGCCTCCGAAATGAACCGAATTAGTTCAATAATAAATACTTCACCTCTTTCTCGAACATTCTCTTCGTTCCCATGACAGTCTCGAAGACCAGCCAGTCATTTTGGTTTGTCGCGTTGAGGTCTAAGGACCTCATCACCACTCTCAGAGCTGCTTCATCCTTGACTAATGTGGTAACGGTCGTCGTTTCTACTAGCGATTCCGTCTGAGGAGTGGATGAAAATTATACCTATGGATACTTAAGTAGAAAAGAAGAATTGACTGCATAAAAAAAACATCATAGAGACAAAGTAAACTATAGAAAATATAATGTACTAGCTTCTGCCCGCATTGATCACGAACCCATGCATTTTTTTCGACTCCCACGTAGCGCCATCTAACGTCCTAAAGTAATTGTGACCGTCGAAAGTTAGTGTTATTTCCCTGGGTAACAGTACTTTTTTCTGGATGAAAGGTATCCTATGTCCTTTTCTATACCCCTGACAACGTATATCCAAAATTTCATGATGATCGGTCCAGTGGTTTAGGCGTGAAAAGGTAACAAACAAACAAACAACTTACTTTCGCATTTACAATATGAGTTAGATTTTTTTTATATAAGAACTGCTTCATTGGTCTAGTGGTTGCAAGCGCGACTGCTGAGCGTGAGGTCCTGGATTCGATTCCTAGGTCGGCCAGTGTTATTAAGTTTTTCTGTATCGAAGTCCTCAGTAGCAACTCGTAGTCTGGTGCAGTGCCCGTCAGATGGCTATTAGGGTCGCTTATTACATGGGACTCAATAACGGCATCGACGAAATGTGGACTCACGCCGAATCCCACTTCGGCTTTGGCCGAACTCCAGCGAGAGACCGATCACAGATCGATATAGAAGTCATAAGATATTTAGATCGCTTAGCGAAATCTGGTACTCTGCTTCCTCCTTTTAAAAATGGAGGCGTAAGGTATAAGCTTAATTACCGTCCATCCCAATCTGGCCATACTCTCATCAATGATGGGCACATATAATTCTCCCTGTAATATAAAATTAGTATTATGAACATTGTGACGTGAGTAGAGCCCCCTGTGTTCATTTCCCAAGTCCGGAAAGTCATTAGGATTTTCTAAAATTCTCAATAGCAACCAGGAGTTTGGAGTCGTGCTCGGTAGATGGCAAAAGCATCGCCCCCCTATTACATGGAACCTAATGGCAAGAGAAAACCTACATACCTACTACACATATTTTTAACTAGCTTCCGCCCACGGCTTCGCCCGCTGATAAATACGGCCACAGACTTTGACGTCTATGGGCGGAACGTCATACCATGACTAACAATGAGCAATGTAATAAGACAGTACGGTTACTTAGCTACCGCCCTTAGCCGTACTGTCACGTAACGATATACCGAGATAATGTCGAGAGGCGGTCTGTCCCGGAAAGTGTTAACTTTAAGAAATACAATACAGTTTTCTAAATCTTATTCTTATCTAAATGACAACTGCCTCACTGGTCTACTGGTCGCAAACGTGACTACTGAGCGTGAGGTCCTGGGTTCGATTCCCCGATCGGGCAATGTTATTGGTTATTTTTTGGAGATTCTCAGTAGCAGCACGGAGTCTAGAACAGTACCCGGTAGAGGGCAAAAGTCTCGCCCCCTATTACATCAAACTGAATAACGGCGTTAGCAAAATGTGGGTGTAGAATGATAGCCACACCTCTGCTAACCCTTCGGGGAATACAGGCGTGATGCTATGTAGATGACATCTCATGAACATCTCAAAATAAAGAATCTGGTTGTATCTGAAACTATACAGGCGAGAAAGAAACATTCACGTGGAGTGCACCTGTATAAACTTATGTTTCAATTAATATCACCCACAATCTTATGTTAATTTTAGTAATATCATATCATACAACCTGAGTAGACTCCCTCATTTGTGACAGACCTGTACCTCTATTACGAGTTTTTTACTATTTACTTTCATAGTAAATGTAAATTTTCATGCAAGCGATTTTAGTTCTTAACTTGTTTACATTAGGGATTAGAGTCGCTAACATGACATCTCTATAATATAGTAAATAGTAAATCAAAACTTAACTATGACACATATGTCACATAAGCGACTCTAATCCCTAATGTAACCAAGTTAAGAACTAAAATCGCTATCATGAAAATTTACTTTACTATGATAGTAAATAGTAAGGAAACTCGTGACAGAGGTACTGGTTCCAAGATATGATATTCCGAAGCTCTTTCAGAGAAGATAAAACTCTTTGTAACAGATCACAATCTTTCCAGCTAAATTGGGGTCGGATTCCAGTTTAACCAGATGTAGCTGTGCGGCTGAATATCAGTTTTATACACGGAGCAATTGCCATCTGACCTCCGCCACACAATAACTGGGAGACACTGATTCTCTAAGTTTAGAATGGTAGCAAACTTTTAGAACTGTAATTTTTTTTTCTTAGTCATTTTTATGACAGGCTGCAGATGTTCATGAGTGGCAGTGATTGCTTGCCATCAAGTAATCTTCAACCACGGTCTCCAAACATTAATAAAAATAATTAAAGAAATAACTTTCATACCTCAATAAAATACTGTCGATTCTGGCGAGTCTTGGGATCCTAAAGGATTAAAAGTAATTAGTAACGTAAAATTATAATAACAACACTGCGTCACTGATCTAATCATCGCAAGCGCAGCTGCTACACGTGTCCAGATTGGGCAACATTGTGTGTGGGGTTTTCTATTTTTAGAAAATTCTGATTAGGAACAAGGAGTTTGGAATTGTGCATCTTAAATGGCAATAGGCTCACCACCTGTTACATGAGACTTAATAACGGCACCTATGTATAAACGAAATGTAGATAGGTATATAATTCTGATACATTACTGTTTGCATTGTTTTGAGTTTCATTATTATTGGTTAATGTAATTGTGTTGTTTATTTATTTCTTAATTAATGATTTTATTTAATTATTTAATCCAATTTTTAAAAATGGATTGACATGTTTAATCTTTTTTTAAATTTTACTCTGTTCACTAAATTTGTAACCAGACATCTGTGTCGATTAAAAGTGGCCCTGATTATTGTTACTGACACTTATAATTTGTGTATTCCTGTTTGAGGGTGTAAATTGCCTGAATAATGATGATTTTATTATTATATTATTAAATTCACCTCTGCCTAACCCTTTAAAGAGAACAGGCATGAAGCGATATTCTATTTATAGGTTTTATACCGAAATAAATTAAAAGATTTCCTCGATCTACAACAAAATGTAGAAAAAAAGAGCACTTAAATGCGCGCGCATATTTTGACGGTAACTATAATTATGATCGAGGTCAAGAAAATCTCCAGATCTGATCAACATCTCAGCGATGAGAGGTTGGTGCCTCACTGACAAAGCGAAGACAGAACCCATCAACGATAGGTGCGTTTCGTTCGATTGTTTAGTGTATAAAATATTGATAGACATCGATTTGGCGTAGACGTAGTACATTATGCAGACTATAAACAGCAAACATTTAGCATCAATTAACGTTTTATGGAAGATGGAATTTTTCAACAGACTTGTAAAAAATTTGAAAAATCTGCCGTAAATATCTCAATAAAAAAAAACATCCGTGCGAACCCGGGGCAGGTTGCCAGTATAACATAAATATATTCAATCCAGGTGTAATGCTATATCTATACATATAAATAAAATTGGAGTGTCTGTTTGTAATATTGAAATAACCGTTTTTTACTACATGCATATGAATATATATACGGTACATACACCAAAATATCATTTTTTACAATTTTTGTCTGTCTGTCTGTTTGTATAGGCTAATCTCTGAAATGGCTGGACCGATTTTAACGGGACTTTTATTGGCAGGTAGTTGATGTAATAAGGATTAACTTTTATTTTTGAAAAATTCTTTTATTTTAGAAAAAAATAGGGTTAAGTGCATTTGGTCTTCTTAACTTCACGTAACTTTAATAATATTTTTTTTATTAAATGGCGTTTCGCACTAAAACATATATTGTTAAGTTCCGACATCCACGCGAACGAAGTCGCGGGCACAGCTAGTTTTAAATAAAATCAATGATATTTACCGTCACTCGAGCTAATCCGTCCACCGTTTCAGGCTGTAAAACACACATTCAGATATTCTAATTAAAGGCGTCAATCTGGAATCAATCAATATCAAATCTGGAACTGTGCCCGGTAGATGGCAATAGGCTTAATTACATGGGCATTACATGGGACCCAATAACAGCATTGGCGAAATGTGGTTGTACAATGGTCTTTGATTTCATTGCCAGTTTGGAGGAACGAGATATTTAGAGGAGATTCGTATATTTGTTAGAATCGTTGTAAACTGTCATGGCGCGATTCAGGGCTTTCTGTTTTCGATTCACTCTGATAGATGGCGCGTTACTTTTTGCCATGTTGCGAGTAATAGTCACTACAGCCAGAATGGATATCCAGCGTTACGAGGTAGGCTCGCTAGTACATAAAATCAAAATGCAGTTCGATTTTATCATCATTTTGACAGGTGTCTTTATACACTAGATGGCGCTGTCGTATCTTGTGACTCTAAAATGAAACGCCGAGACAAACGATGGGAGTAAGGTCTATTTTATGCAGATAAATTCACTATGAGAGAACAATGTTAAGAATGGTAGATGAAACGTAAAACTTACCGAATTCAATTTCACCCAAAGGAGAGGAGCTCCAAAATCGTCCTGTCAAATATATAAAAGCCTTCATTATCCACCAAACATTTCATTCCAATAGCCATCCTGGCAATGAAAGATGAAACGAAGAGCTTTAAGTTATCAAATCATATCGTTCGGCACTGATTATTATTAATGAATTCAACCCATTTCTGTCCCACTGCTGAACTTAGAGATCCTCTCTCGGAATGGGAAGGGTTAGGCCTTACTCCACCACGCTAACCAGGGGCGGGTTGGCGGACTACACACACCATCGACAACTTTATGGAGCTCTCTCAGGTGTGCAGATTTCCTCGCGATGTTATCCTTCACCGTAAACGCAAGTGATAATCAAAATCTGATCCGCTCATGATTCCGAAAGTCAGAGGTTTGGTCTCAGACCTTCCTGCATGGAAGGCAAGCATTCAACCTTAGGCCAGCGGTTCTCAAACTTTTTTGGCAGCGGAACCCTTATGGAAAACGAAATATTTGACGGAGCCCTAAGTAGTTTATGTGTATACTTTATTAATAATCATATTACTTGACATTAACATTTGAATCTAAATTCCTTTGGCTTTCGAAGCCAAACGCCTTTCCATGACGACTAACAAAACATACATCTTAATAAATTAATTGGTAACATCTTCAATGGTCTAGTGGTAGCAAGAGCGGCTGCTAAGCATGAAGTCCAAGGTTTGATTCCAATGTTTATGCCACGGCAAGAGAAACTGAATACAATGGAACATGGGTTTTTACTTACGGTTCGTGGCAAATTGTTTATCAATTGCTCTTTGGTAAGTGGCTGTAAAATATAATAACTGCGTCAATATGGCCACCCTGTATATCTTAACAAGGTAACATAACGACATTAATGGAATTCTCTGCCGGCGTCTATATTCCCCGATTCGTATAACTTAGGAATCTTCAAGGCGAGAGTGAATAGGCATTAATTGAGCTTGTGTCCATCTGCATCCATCCTCGGCAGCATTATCACTCACCATCAGGTGAAGTGCTGCCAAACGCACTCACATAAGTAGTAAAATAAAACATGTTCTGGATACCAATCGCGTGCATTGTTTTTTCACAACAAAATATCAAATTATATTCAAGGGTATATCCACATGTATTTAAACAATTTCTCTAGAATGGTCACTAGCTCATTCGCCTACAGCTAGACGGTCAATTTAGATTTACCTAGGTGCGTAAAATATAAACATTTTTTGTTTTTCAATTCAATTCAAACTCCATGAAATAACACGTGGAGCTCAGAAATTATCAGTTACATAAAAGTAATACAATATTGATGATTGCAATTTCGATTTTTGATGTAACATAACCCCTAATTTATTAGTTTTAAAGTACTTATGTCGTTATGTCGTCATCACTCTGCATACAGGGTGGCCGTAAATTTGTAAGTGATGTGCAATAATAATCAATAAAAAATAATAAAACAAACAATAAAATCATGAGTAGTTAGTTGGCAAAATAATACTCACCGCCTGTGTTGGTTTCGTCTAAAATAATAATATAAATAATGATTAATTAAGTGATTCAAAAATATCCATCATAAAGATTTAGGACCAATCGATTATTAATCGGTAAAGAAATATAGGTATTTGAGTTAGGATTGATAATTATCCTAAAAATTTTCAACTGTAGACTATTTTTGTTTTATGGTATGCAAGTTTAACATTGTTAACTTGATACATATACTTTAAAAATATTCATAATTTCACAAAAGAATTTCATTCACAAGAGATTTCACAATCTCTTCCTTGATTCCTTCTTTATTCTTACTTTTCAGCGGAACAATTTATTTCCATGTAAAACCATGTACAAATAAAAAAAAAATTCAACACGTGCCAATATTTTAAAGTAAAACATTCCTCATTCAAATTCTTGGAATACAAAGAAAAACTGCATATTGGTTCCTTAATACACTGGCCGGTTGAAAATACCAGCCAGCAATTTTTTTTTTTTGGCTACCTTAATGCCTCAGTTCGTTTTAAAATGTGTGAAACTCACACCTGGGTTCTCTAGAGCGGAATACTGTATGCCTAGTCCAAACAAAACTTTTTAGGCTATTGAAATTTTATGAATATTCATTTCTAAGCCTCTACACGCTGTATATTAATTTTAAAAATGCTAAACCAGAATATTGAATCGATTTCAGGAACTTTCAATATAAGTACTAGTTATTAAAAAATATATTAATACACTGTCGTAAAATTTGTGTGTCAGCAGACAAAACAATATCTGTAAATATTGATTATAATCTTTCTGTAAATAATAAATTAACACGCTTAAATCCAAAAAAGAAAAATACTATTAGTACTTTTTTTGTCTTGTGATTTAAAAATTGATTAGATGTCCCTCCCTGCCCGCAAATATATGCACATGTAGAAGGTACGATAAAAATAATGTAACATGCAACCAAACCGATCCTCGACACGTGTTTCGACCCTCCACGGAGCATCCTCAGGAGATGTCGACCGCTTGGACGCGAAAGTAATTTGGCGGAATTAAAACTAAATATTCTAGTTGTATATTTTATATCTCATGGATTTACGGAAAGTAACGCCTGATTCCATTAATCATCATCATACCTGCAATGGGAACGTGGTACGGCAGCAAAAACAACTTTGTGTTACCAACCCGTTTCTGTTATCGCGTTGATTCACAAAGTATGGATGGTGTGTTTTTGGAATCTCAATTGAAACGAACTTTAGTAAATGAATACTGACAAGCGAATCTATCCACATTGATATTAGCAATATTATAATTTATTTATTTATTTATTCAAGTTTACATATACAAGATTACAGTACATACCAATACGTTGCAAAGTTCAAAATAAAAGATAATAATAATAATAAAAAAGAATAAAACCATAAACAAATCACGAAAAATAAAAGGCAACAAATTTTACAAATATATAACACAAAATAAAACTTCATCTCTTATCCATCTCCTCCCAGAAACTCAAACATTCAAAGTCAAAGTCAAATGTTTTTATTTCAACTAGGCCTTTACGGGCGCTTTTAAAACGTTATGATTCTGGTTGCGCGGTTCCAAAAGTGGGTTGGTCCTATGAAGAAGAGACCGGTAGGAAACTCCATGGATACTCTTTTCAAAAAACTGTCTTTACATTCTTCTTCTACAATAGCTCATTCAAGACACACATCCATCCATCGCATTGCAAAAAAGTCACACTCTGGTGATGATGTCAGAAGGGCATTGAGCACTGTAAGCGCATGAACTAGAGGAGATCATGTGACAGCACAAAGGTTGGCCCACTAGTTAAAACCTACCGAAACCTACGAAAAGCATGATTATAACCTGTCAACCTAATAGAAACGATCATTTAATTTATTAATTGTCTCGTTGGTCTAGTGGTCGCAAGCGCGACTGCTGAGCGTCAGGTCCTGGGTTCGATTCCCGGGTCGGTCAAAGTGTTATTAGGTGTTTCTGTATGGAAATTCTCATTAGCAGCACGGAGTCTGGAACTGTGCCCGGTAGATGGCAACAGCCTCGCCCCCTATTACATGGGACTTAGTAAATAACGGGATCGGCGAAATGTGGATGTAGAATAGTACACCTCTGCCTCACCCTTCGAGGAATACAGGCGTGATACTACGTTAATCCTTCATTAACAAGTTAATGAAATAAATTATCGGTCTATCACGAGTTAGCAATACCGTGTATTGTTACGGGGAACTACTACGAAAAGTCGATATCGACTCGAATACTTTCTAACGAGTCGGAACTTCCAAATGAGAATCGTTCATGCTACTGGGAAGATTAACGAGTCAGCAACAGTGGTTTAGAGGCTGACTGACATGCACCAAACGATCGCAAGTGTTACCTTCGTCATGTATACCGCTGCCTAATCAATCTTGAGTATCTGGAAATCCGGAATCTGGAATGTCTGAATAATCTGGAATATCTGGATAATCTGGAATGTCTGGAAAAGCTGGATAATATGAATAATCTGGACAAACTGGAAAACCTGGAATATCTGGAAAATCCGGACTCTGGAAATCTGGAATATGGACGCGATGCTATATTATGCTAAACACAATCGATATTTGCACATCTTTCGCTCACGCTTTCGGTAATACAGTCGAGTTCTCAAAGTAATATGTATAATTTAATCTCACTCACTCCCTCACGAAGCGTCAGATTTTTAATCGCCTCATCCTTGCTATCTAAAGCCTGTGGATTATAACAAACAATTAATTTCGAGAACATTCTCTGATTAATCAATAACAATAAACAGGTATTTAATTTGATCCGTTGTGTGTTGGAGGCAGATATCAGCTCCTGGATTATTTCGCGACATAAGTACGGAGTGTCTTGAATAATCTTCAGTGAAGCTGTTTGCTTGATTTGGCTCTAATATAAATGTCTGTTTGGTGTTGTGGTAGCGTGGCTACTAAGCGTGAGATTCTGGATTCGTTTCCTAGTCGGCCAAAGTGATAATGGGTTTTTCTGTATGGAAGTTTTCAGTAGCCGCACGCAATTCAGTATTGTCTGGATGGCACCGATTACATGAAAAGCGGGTGTACAACAGTACACCTCTGTATAACTCTTAGGAGTACAAATGGTAGTTGTAAAATAAATGTGTGTATGTGTGTGTGTTCCCCATGGACTTCAAAATGGCTGGAACGATTTTAATGAATTTTTAGGTAACCTTCAGATTAGCCCAGAGGGTTATCCTGTGAAGTTTGGTAGCGATCAGATTAAACTTTTTTTTTTTTTTGCTTTTTGGTAATTTTTTGTTCTACCGGTGCGAAGCCTGGGCGGGTCGCTAGTAATAAATTAAATTAATATTTTTTAAAGATTATTCGACATACATACCGCTAATTTCTGTTTTGCTATTTTTATTAAAAATGCATGCGCCTGCGCCTGAAAACAAAAATAACCCGTTTTTATTTATTTATGAAAAAAAAAACATAAGCCATTTTCTTTAAATATTGTAGTCCACAATAATTTCTACTGTATCGTGGGTACAGTTTGCAAACATTAAATATCACATACACACATACCCACATCAGGAGCTACTATCTGTAGCCCCAAAAAAAACTCCGTGCGGGAATCGATACCGCGACACGTAACGCAGAAAGTTAATCGCTTAGCCACTGTGACTTAGAAATTGTCAGATATAGTCATAAACAAATTTGATCCATCAATGCGAAATGGCTTCGATACTCTCGCGGTACTACCAGGCAACTAAACTCTCAACATTCACACACTGTCCACCAATATTTTTATTTAATATACTGTTTATATTTATACATAACAAAAGATATTATATTAAAACTAATAAATTAGTATTGTACTTTCTATATGGAATAACACTAATCAGTACCTCTATTATGAGTTTTTTACTATTTACTTTCATAGTAAAAGTAAATTTTCATGCAAGCGATTTTAGTTCTTCAATCTGTTACAATAGGGATTAGAATCGCTAACATGACATCTCTATAATAAAGTAAATAGTAAATTAAAACTTTACTATGACTAGGTGTCACATAAGCGACTCTAATCCCTAATGTAACCAAGTTAAGAACTAAAATCGCTTGCATGAAAATCTGGCTGGCTTGGCTGTTTCGTTACCTACTTCAGAAACTAAATATTCGCATCACCTCCACGACGGTAGCGAAACGGCGAAGTCATACATTTTTACTGATATGTAGAATTTGTGAAGTTAGGCTCGGTAGAGTTAGGCCGTTTAGATTCAGAAGCTTGGCTCTACATGAGATCTGATATCTTTTTCACAGGGCAAACCTTATGTGGTCGTCTTGGCAACATTTTACATGAAATGTTTTTGGTGGGATTTACTTTACTTTGATAGTAAATGGTAAGAAAACTCGTGATTGTGGTACAGTTGTCTCGTCATAATCCGTTTTTTGTTACCTACATATTACTTTATGGTCACTAGAATGAAGAACGATACCACTGTAATACAGTACAATCTAGTACAAGATGCATTGTGATTTGTTTTCGTAGCCTTGTATAACAATGTAACAAGCATGTATGACATGATTTAGAGTAAGGCTTCCACTGTACCATACAACTAATAATACATAAATAAATAAATAAATAAACATACATAGTAATGCATAGGTTGGTTTTGCCTGTCTTGACATAACCCCTTAAAGGACGACGGAAGACGGAGATAGGATACTGTACAATAAAAAAATGTATGTACTTACTTCAGCTGCATTATTGGGTCCACCTCTCCCTTGCATATTGGCACCATAACTAGGCCCGTGACGCCCCGGGGGCCTTTTAGGCGTATCATAATCTGGATAATTGGGGTCGGGAGAGTTCATAGAAAGAGGGCCTCGTTTTGCCTCATCAGGGATATCGTAATAATCAGGTGGTGGCCCTTGCATGGTTGGGGGACGCCCTCCGTGTGGCCGACCCCCCCGCATTCCACCTGGTGGCGGACCCCCTGGCATACCCCCTGGCATACCCCCCGGCATACCTCCCGGCATACCCCCTGGCATACCCCCACGCATACCCCCCGGCATACCCCCCGGCATACCCCCCCGCATACCCCCCGGCATACCCTCCGGCATACCCCCCGACATACCCCCAGGCATTCCCCCGGGCATTCCCCCGGGCATACCCCCTGACATACCCCCTGACATACCTCCCGGCATACCCCCCCGCATACCCCCCGGCATACCCCCCGACATACCCCCCGGGCGATATCCATCAGGGAAATCTTTTTCGGACCCCGGCCCCATCCGAAGAGCTGGTTTGTAACTTTCTGAGTTTTCGTCTCCTGGGTCACTTAAAGATTTGGCTTCTGGATAGTTTGCAGATAGCCTTTGTCCCTGCCCAAAATTTACTGGGTAATTTTCGGAAGGACCTTGTCTCGATATCATTGGGTAATTCCCTGCAGGAGATCCAGAACCTTGCTCAAGCCTCCGATCGATTGATATCTCATCACGCGAGATATCGAATGGGTTATTCCGCATTTCTTCTGGAAGATCCCCATCATCAGCGCCGAGTCGATAACCGTCTGGGTAGCGCCCTTCAGATCCCGGCCCGGGCACCAAGCCCGGGTTCTTGCCGGATTTCTTGCTGTGACTCGCTTCGTGATTTGGGGACCCCATTCCGGGGTATCCACTTCTAAGACTTGCTGGATCATGCGACCCTTGTACGTATTCCTCCAACTCTCCTTCCTTGAGGTTTTGTGTGTAATCTAATTCGCGTGCATCTTTGACACGTGGCCACGATTGAGGGTGCTGGTTCTCTTGGCGAATTGGTGGCCCTTGATTTCTTATGTCCCGTTTGTAGTATATCGGCGGCATCGGCCTAGAATGGTCTAATGGTCCTGTTAAGTCCTGGGAATGGGAAATAAACTATTATTTGTTAATACATACAGGTCTTCCTACCATTTACCATTGGTGAACCAATATGCCTAAAATAATAATAAACAATAACTATAAAGAATCATTGTGACACCACTCTCATGCTTTCTTCTCGCAGTACTCCATACATTCCTTCAAGATCACCTTCCATCCATACGCAAACACATCACAATCCGTTTTATGAGTTGGTAAAGACAAATTCGACCCGGGTAGGTCCTAAAACTGCGGCCAGACACCGGAGGACGGGCAGCAGCGTCCTCTCACTAATCGGTGAGCCACTGCGATCCCCAAGCCGCCTGCCAAGCGTGGGGATTATGGCAAATCGGGGGAGGCTTTCGTTCAGCAGTGGAAGTCTTCAAGCTGATGATGAAAGACAGATTGAGTCATAAATATGTAAACAAGAGTCGCAGCTATGACTTGTATACATTTATTAAATCGTATACCATCTAAATTAAACTGTCTACAACACCTCAACTCTGTAAATGAAAAGAAGAAATTGATAAACCGATGGACTACGGTGAGAGTAGATTCAACAGTGTCAATTTTCTTTCTCCTGTCTTAGAACAAGACGAAAACATCTTTATTTTATTGCGTTGTTACCTTTGTTGATAGCCGGCATTTATTATTATTACTTATGCTCTTAAATTTTCTATTAAATTTATTCTGTTAAGTAGTGATAGCCCAGCGGTTAAACGCTTCCCTTCCATGCAGGATTGTTTATGTTCAAACCGACCCGCACCTCTGACTTTTTATATGCGACTCAGAATTAGATTATCTACTTGGGTCAACTTTGATGGCAAACATCTTGAGAAAGCCTCAGAGAGCTCCACAAGGTTCTTGATTGTATACGTAGTATGCCAACTTGCAGTGCGAAAAGATTTTGAGAAGAGGCCTGTGCCTAGCAAGGGACAGCAAACTAATAAATATATAATTGTCCTAAAATACATTACGTCATATGATTCTCCCTCATTCAAACTGCGGCGATACGGTGGTTCGATCCCCTGCAAAATTATCAATTAACTTGAGACTTTTGAATGGGAACATGTCTTTTATTACTAAATTCTGAAATGAAAATGTAAATGATATAAAAGCTTGTCGCATTACTTGTTAAGTTTATTTTCTTTTTTTTTTTAGAGCATTGAAATAAAAGCTTGTTTTCAAAAATGTTTTTTTACTATTGATTTTTTTTTTTTTTTTAGATATCGCTATGTTATTGTATATTCGTATTCTTCTCAGCAAACCCTTTCATTTAATACCCATATCACGGGAGTGCACAAAAAATAACTAGTTCGCCATCTTGGGCCGTCCGCCATATTGGATTTAGAATAACGTCACTTAGCTAACCACGTATTGTCATCCAAACTAAACATGTATGCAAAATTTCATCTCAATCAGTTAAGGATAATTGCTTTAAAATTCAGTTGCAAGAACCCGAACATACGTACTTACATACAAACATTACAAGTTCAATAAAAGCTTGTAAAAATAATACTGTCTAGTAAAAAATACTAATGAAATACAGTCACTACACTGCAGTTCGCGGGTTAAATTCAATGAACGGGTTGACGATAACCGGGTACAAGTCCAAACTCGGGTCTGAGATTGGAGATTTTCCAGAAAAACCCAATAATAGTGTGCTTGACCCGTTCAAACTTAGCACACCGCACTCAATATCCGCGCTTGCGACCACTAGACCAATGAAGAAGACATAATAACAAAAAATATATAGTTATTTTTCAATAGCAGTGATAGCCTAGCGGTTGAGCGCTTCCATGCAGGAGGGTCTGAGTTCGAACCCGGCCCGCACCTCTGACTTTTCGGAATCATGTGCGGATCAGAATTTGATCATCACTTGCGTTTACGGTGAAGGAAAACATCGTGAGGAAACCTGCACACCTGAGAGCGCTCCATAAAGTTCTTGACGGTGTGTGTAGTCCGCCAACCCGCACTGGGCCAGCGTGGTGGACTAAAGCCTAACCCTTCTCGTTCTCAGAAGAGACCCTTGCCCAGCAGTGGGACAGTAATGGGTTGAATTTATTTATTTTATTTATTATAGTCATTTTTCACGTAAGTATCTAATCTTCATAGATATTTTTGTCGGTCCAGAACCAGGGTAGAATTATAAATAGAAAACATATACCTTCCTGCCTAATCTAATTCACCCAGCGCAAAGGTTTCTTCATGCTTTGCGAATCCTATTGATAAATATTTTATTTTTATTTACAATAGTATGGACATAAATTGTGTCCTTGAATAATATCCATCGTTTATGTAGCCATACTATGTATAAAAAAAACTTTAGGTATTAAATAGGAAACTAGTTACCCCAGCCGAGCCCGCCGTTTCCCCCCAATACATCTCCAGCTGAAATAGAACAAATAGGTATATGAATTATACACTTAATTACACAGAGAGATCGACTGGCGCAGTTTTCTTTTGTTTTTTAATAACGTTGCCCCACACTAGGATTTATCCTGAGTCATGGGCACAGTTTTCAAACATACATGTCACATGCACAAAACCAGACCCGAAACAATTATCTGTAGATCATACAAATATTTGTTCCGTGCGGGGATCGAACCAGCGACACAGTGCAGAAAGCTAATCGCTTAGCCACTGCGCCAACCGTGTCGTCGCAGTGGCTAGTGGACCAACGGCTTTACGTGCTTTCCGAGGCACGGTGTGTATTCGCATACACAAAGACTCTGGGTCTTTGTGTATGCGAATACACACCGTGAACCCGAAACAACTATCTGTAGATCATACAATTATTTTTTCTGTGCGGCAATCGAACCCGTGACACGTAGCGCAGTAATCCATCGCTCAATCACAGCGTCAATCATGATGTCGAAGATATCCTGATGATCACACTTACACCATTACTAGGTTTGGCTCCTACAGGAATTTTATTTTCTTCTTGTTGCTGGCGCTGAAACATTATAAATTTTCTACAATACTGTTGGATTCATGCATTTATATAGACTATGACCTTTTTTGCTACGTGCAAATCAGTCAATCAACGAGGTTAAGCAGCGCCTGTCGCGGTGAGTCCTTAGATGGGTAACTGTTCTTCATTAATTGAGAGGCATGGAGGCATACAAATATCTAAAAAAGTTACAGGCGTCTGGAGATCAAACTTTAAAGATGTTTGTCTCCCAATAAATTGGTGATGGAGGTCAGAGCCTTTTCCCAACTACATTGGGGTCGGCTTCCAATCTAACCTTCGCCACCCAATTATTGGGAGACACTGATACTCTAAGGTTAGACTGGTTGTCAGACTTTTTGGGCTACTGACACCTGTAAAGACTGTCATAGATCTTCGTATGACACCCGGGACCAACTGCAACTGCAAAATGTTACGTTTCCATACATAATGTCATGGCTTATTCCCATGGCAGAAAGTACGGAACGTCATGTGCTACGATTAGTGTAACGATTCGTTTTCCTAAATAACGGGACGTAAATGCAAGAAGAGCGGAATCGCGAAGAAAAATTCGGGACGCACAAAAAATGCAAGTCAATGGTTACAATAATTCTTCATTCGCTGCCAGATATTTAGATATAGCGTGCTATTGCTAACTTAAACGAAAATATCTCAGGATCGCAGCAGTCTTGGCGGGACGCATTCTGACAGGGCTGAAAAACGGGACGTCTCGCCAAAAGTGGGACATCAGGCAATACTAGGTACATATTACTCCTACATAACCCTTCTTCTTCACACTTACCAAAACAGTTGTTTTCACCTTGTTCTGTAATATTTAATAAAATATTACAAACTA
The DNA here is from genome assembly GCA_947562105.1 of Shargacucullia verbasci. Lineage (NCBI taxonomy): Eukaryota > Metazoa > Arthropoda > Insecta > Lepidoptera > Noctuidae > Shargacucullia > Shargacucullia verbasci. Next base: position 6,239,615 of record OX387306.1, read on the forward strand.
TTTCTCGCGATGTCGTTTGCGTGTATTTTGTATTTATTAACTAACTAGCTTCCGCCCGCGGCTTCGCCCGCGTAATTTACGAACCCGTACATTTTCCCGGGATAAAAAGCCTATGTGCTATTCCATATAAACTCTATCTTTATGTAAAATTTTATCCAGATCCGTTCAGCCGTTCTGGTGTGAAAGAGTAACAAAGATCCATCCATCCATCCATCCTCACAAACTTTCACATTTATAATATTAGTATAGTATAGGATTAATGTTTTGCTGCAATAGTAAAAATATGCTTATGTCCTTCTAGAGTTCCCAGGGTATCTCGTTGTAAAATTTCATTACGATCGGATCAGTGGTTTAGTAGTGATGAGGTAACAAACAGACAGACAGAGATACTACTGGTTTAGTGTTTGTGTTTAGTAGTCGGTCGCAGCCTCATTGTACTGCGTTGCCGATCTAAAGCTAAAGTTGGAATACCTGTGTTCCAGTAAATTCACAAGCTGTTCCCAAATTTCACTCAGAATACAAAGTCACAAATGAAACAGGTCAGATTATCGTATTGCGACAATCGATCTGGAAACAAGGAACTCTTCGAATGTTTAGTTTAATTTTATTATGTTCTTTTGACTTCCTTATTGGTCTAGTGGTCGGAAGCGCGCCTGCTGAGCATGAGGTCCTGGGTTCGATTCCCCGGTCGGGCAAAGCGTTATTGTATTTTTCTGTATGAAAATTCTCAGTAGCAGCACGGATACTGGAACTGTGTCCGGTAGACGGCAATTGGCGCGACCCCTAGTACATGGGACTCAATAACGGCATCGGCGGAATGTGGTTATACAATAGTACATCTCTGCTCAAGTTATTCCATAATAATTATGATTCTTTGTTATTTTTTTTAATTGTTGCATGTTCTTCATTCATAAAAAATCTTATTATACAAAACATTTTATAAAGGTCAGCTACTGTTGTCGCTGACAGTACCGTTTTTTATTTATTGTCGGTTTACCAGCATTTCTCATTAGGCGTAACCCTTTTAAGAGACCAATGCCCACCAGTGGAACAGTAATATGTGCGAAGGTCACTACTTACCTGGTGCGCTGCCCTCTCTAGCAGATGTCTAGAATAACCCTGGAAATTCATGGATTAATTATAGATACTGATTATGGGTTTGAACTGTAACGGAGTGCTGGAGATTTTTTTTATAACACGTTTTTATTAGAACTGGATATTTAATATATATATTTTTTTATCTCTTTAAAAAAACATTGCCCCACACTAGGATTTCTCCTGTATCGTGGGTACAGTTTACAAACATACATGTCACATGCACAAACAATCAGACCCGAAACAAACTATCTGTAGATCATACAAATATTTGTTCCGTGCGGGGATCTAACCCGCGACACGTAGCGCAGAAAGCTAATCACTTAGCCACTGCGCCAACCGTGTCGTCAAATTCAATTCTTCAATTGAAATTACTACTAAGCAATTTCTCCATATCAAAGTGTAAATCCGACCTAAATTGCGCATCGCCGAAAACACTTATAAAAACTTTTGTTAGACTTCATAATATACTTTAGCACCAATTAAGTTACTTTAAATTAGCTTTAGTAATCAAAATATTATAACAGAACGCTTGCCTCTCATGCAGGAGGGTTTGTATTCGAACTCAGTTTGGCCGCGGATCATTTGATTATCAAGTAAGTAGTTAAGTAAGTTAACGGTGACGTAAAATCTCCACAAAGTTGTCGATTGTGTGTCAGGCCAATATGTAATTTATACAGGGTGACTTTTTAAACAACTGGTTGAAGTTCTCATTGAATCGATTCTTATTTCAAATATGAATATATAAATCTTTTTTTAAACGTAATGACAAACAGATTTTGTGTAATTCGTAGGTCTAAAATAAGTGTAGCGTTTAAAAATAAATGCATCTAGGTACTAGGTGCATTCAACTATGATTTTTTGAACATTGCAACCCACAAATCACGTCGTATTTGAATTTAACACCTCGTCCTTCGCGTGTTATACGGCCTTTCGTTTCTCATCTGTTCATACTAAGAAGGAATGAAAGAAAGTACTTACCGCCCATTTGTGTGCATCCTCCTCCCACTATAAATTAAACTTGACTTAATCTCGCTTTGTGAAAATGTTTTGATCAGTAAATCTACTGTTGAATTGAATGTTGAATGTAATCAATTTAAAAACATTTTACATTTCTTGACTTTTGGAAATAAGAAAATAATACCACGAGCTAATTAACATTTTTTCAAATTCATTCTAGAAAAAAATTCTAGCGTGAATCTTAAATGAATGATACACTCACTTATGCAAATTAAAAAAGAAAATTGCAAATCATTAATGCCTACCAATAAAAAATAATACATAGGTGCGAATTGTGAACTTTTTGAAATTGGTGAAAAAATATACAACTGTGGAAAGTATTATGGAGTTGTACCTATAGTAAACTAGATACTGTCAGTATAATCACAGTATACTGACAATGTTGCTGTTGATTTTGTTGTTTAGAAACATCAAAATACAAGGTGAACAAGTTGAAATAAATCCTTATATATACTTACATTTTTCATAACTTTCCCTTCTTGTTGTTTCTAAAAGGAACAAAAAAAATATATGTATTATTTAAATTTGTATTTTTCCCATGGGGTAACTACAGAACGTGCTACAATCCGTACATGACCAAATTCTTCCGCAACGTTAATTTATGCATCTATTCAATACAGGGTGGCCCGAATAAGACATGATATGTGTAACCGTATTTGGTATCACTTTCTGTAAACGTATACAAAAAATCAATCATATTCAATAAGTAATTGGTATGGTACGACAGATTTTTACCATAAAGATTAATTTGTCTATTAGCTTTCTATATTATCAGGTTGTCATATTCAGAAAAAAATACCTTTGAATTTCATGTTGAACTACCATTATACTTAGAAGTGGAGGGAACATTTTAAAAAGATTTTAATAACATACCGCTTCGTCTCCTAACAATTGTCTAAACTCGCCCCACTGAAAAATAAACACTTTTTTTAACTACTATTTTTTTTTTAATAATATGCAATATCAATAACATAAAAATACAAAGGCACTGCTTATTTAAAAAAATAAATGCCATGGACAGCTCTGTATTAAAAACCACGATGTGTCAAACATACAATTAATTAATTGTCCTATACATTGTTCATAACACTAAAACGACGCAAGACCTTACACCTCAATTAGAATTCATTTAAAAGCATAATACAATAACCAAAACAAAGGTTTTTAAAGATTACTATTACAGAATTTAAATTTGAGCCATATTCGCTTGAAATAATATGTAATTCATCTTGGTTCATCTGGTAAACAGTTTAGAGATTTACACATGTTTTTGACACCCTGTATTCAAAGTTATTGACATCGATTCAGTAATCAATTATGTATAAACAAACTGCTTTCAGGAACTGCGTTTATTATACTTAGAAAACAATGTATACATATACTTATGTAATAAGTAATCATCCAAATGGTTTATTAATAAATTACAGGTTGTATAGATAAAAATAAATCATAATAATATAATATATTTTAAATTAGAATACACCACTTCGTGTTATATAGTGTGGGTTATTCTCACTTCAAAATGTTTTCTAAAGGTAACCGTACACTTGTACGCGACGAGCGCGCCGAAGCTAAGGGAACCCGCGCACTTAGCAGCGCTGCAAGACAGGCGCAATGATTACGATACATATCACGTTATTCGCACAGCGTTCCAACCACTTTGCCCGCACAGAAACTGATGACGTCATAGTAATTTGTTATTGATTGATTTATTTATGTGACATTATCAATGTGACATTACACAATAGTATAAGATTCATACAAATTGGGACATTTTTATGTTATTTGTTAACTATAAATAAGAAAATAAGCAGAAATACTTATTTTTTAATTAATTTGGGATAAATTATTTAAAGTAAAAAGAAAATTATACCTAAAAAGATAGGGCGGTAACATTTCTCCTAAAACCACGGCCCGTGAATAAATATTAATTAGCTACATTCTGAATTGAGCCGGCGATTTGCCGCGTTCGGCGCGGACAAGTGCGCCTATGCCTTTAGAAAACTTTATAAGATTTAATTCAAAGAATACTCAAATTCGTTTTGTTCGGCTCGTAAATGTGCGCGCCAAAAGACGTATCTAAGTATAAGGTTTTAATATTTCGCTCAAAAACATTTATATTAAGTAGCGTTACATAACCTCCATCTTTGAGGCATAAAGTTTTATTGGATTAACTGAGAAAATCCTAAAAGTACTTAAAAACTTAAACTCTGTGTTAAACTTTAAGCAACATTATTAATCTTCTACTCGTTTGAATTCAGTTTTTCAACGTAACTTCTAAACTGCGTAATATTTATAACAAACACATTAAATACAAGAATAAAAAATATTTTTCTTTAAACATGAGGTTCTGGGCTCGATTACTATTTCGGGCAATGTAATAACATTGCCCGAGCTAGTAACCCAATAGGGTTTTTCTGTTTAAAGTCTCAATTGTGGCCGTTAGATGGCAATAGGCTCGCTTTCTATTACATAGAACTGGCGACGGCGTTGGGAAAATGTAGCTCTAGAAGAATACATTTCTAACTATTATGATTTTCAAAATATTTTGTTTAGTAAGGAGTAAAAAATCCTAAATAATATTTTCCTTTTTTAATTAGATTTTCTTAAAGTATTTAATATAATAATAAAAACATTGTCTCACCTTGTGCGAGTCAGTCAATCTTTGTGGCTGAAAAAAAAATATATTTACTATTTTATTAATTTTATTAGCTAACTTTATTATATATGATTCTTCTATACGTGTGTATGTCACTGCACTCCTCCTAAACGGCTGGACCAACATTGATGTTCTTTTTTATATTTTAGTGGATTCCTTAACAGTTTAGATTCACAACTGTACCCCTAGTGTAAGTTTATTTTGACAAATTCAAATTGGCGTTCGATGTAGTAAATCGAATTTGTCGAAAGAAACTTACACTAGGGCCTCTGGATCGGGTAGGTCGCGCTACGATCCAGTTTTATGTTCGGGTAGGACAACGTCTTGTGGGATCCGCTAGTTTTTAATAAAGTTCTGAATGTGCCGATAAAAATGTTTTAATAATAATATACCTTAATTTTTTTTTGTTTATTAAAAACGTTGCCCCACACTAGGATTACTCCTGTGTCGTGGGTACAGTTTACAAACATACATGTCACATCCATACACAACCAGAACCGAAACAATTATCTGTCATCATCATCACCATCAGCCAGAAGACGTCCACTTATCTGTAGATCATACAAATATTTGTTCCGTGCGGGAATTAAACTCACGACACCTAGCGCAGAAAGCTAATCACTTAGCCACTGCGCCAACCATGTCGTCATCTTAATCTTAATCTAAACTTAACATCTGTATTTGCTTAAATGTTGTACTAATGCAGCTTTTATCCACGGTTACGATGGCCACGGGTACAAAAATCGTCAAATAACTCACCAATTGATCGATATCGTCAAAATCATAGTTGCTAGGTACGCCGTCGTCTTGAAGAAACGGTTGGTCATATTGGGCATCTTCCTAAAATCAATTGTAGTATTAGCAGACATGCAACAGCCGGATGAGTGCGGCCAAACACATATCTATACTTTAATAAAATAAAGCTGAAGAGTTTGTTTGTATGAAGCGCTAATCTCTGAAAATACTAATTTAATATTACGCTACAACACATAGGAGCGGAATAGTTACCTTTACCGCGGGGAACAGCTAGTAAATCCTATCCTACTTCCTATTTCCTACTATCAGTGGCGTGCGGTGCATAAAGACAAAAAGACACTGCCTACCCTACATAACTCAGATAAATATTTATTATAAGATATTTGAGGTGGCAAATCACATACATCATTATTTAATCGACAAGACGACGAACCAATACCAACATGCACAAGGTATTATTGGTAAGTAAGCTTTTAAAATTTTCTGCCTACCCTGTCTCAAAACTGTGTGCACGCCGCTGCCTACTATAATATTATAAATGTGAAATTTTGTGAGGATGGATGGATGGATGGATGGATGAATCTGTGTTACTCTTTCACGCCAGAACGGCTGAACAGATTTGGATGAAATTTGGCACAGAGATAGATTATAGTCTGGAATAGCACATAAGCTACTTTTTATCCCGGAAAATGTACGGGTTCGTAAACCACGCGGGCGAAGACTCGGGTGGAAGCTAGTAATATATATACGAGCTGCTTCCTAAGAAATTAAATTCTGCAAGGACACGAAACATATTAAATCTAAAATTTTAGTAAGATGATGATATTTTCTGCACCCATATTACAAAGAAAACTTAAATGATTAACTGCTTTCATTCATTGGTCTAGTGGTCCTAAACGCAACTGCTGAGTCCTGGATTCAATTCCAGGTCTGGCAGTGTTATTGGATTATTCGGTAGATAGCAACAAGCTCGCCCCCTATTACAGGACTCAATAATAGGGGAAATGTGGGTGTACAAACTAGGGATGTTACGGAGGTGGATTTATCGGAGGCGGAATCGGAGTCGGAGGTTCTCGTAGTGACCTCCGCGGAGTCGGAGGTGAATCGGAGTCGGAGTCGGAGCAAATCTATGAATGTAAAATTTAAATAAATAAAAAAGAAAAAACTTGCCGCAACTCGTTTACTCTTCGTTCATCAGTTGCACAGAACAAATATACGCAGTCAGTTGTCAGTGTCACATAGAAAGCGCTCGGTAGCGCTGCAGCGATAGCAAGTCATAACTTGTAACTCCGATATATACCTCCGTTTTGACATATCGGAACCGGAGCCGGATTCGGAGGTGTAATTTTAATCGGAGCTTCCGACATATTGGATTCGGAGTCGAAGCTCCGTAACATCCCTAGTACAAACTCACTTGTACACCTCTGCCTACCCCACGCCTGCTAAGATATTTGTATGATCTTCTAGGTATTACTTACAACTCTCTGGACAATATCCTCATTGGTCGGATCTCCTCTTTGCTGTAATTTAAATAGATTATGATTTTAAGCATATGGAAGTGAAAGACTTTTGTTAACAAAGTATTTTTTTTTTTTAATTATTTTTGTACTTCAAATAATGCCTTCTTATAAATATGTTTACTTACAATTCGTTTGATTGGAATTTGGTGCTGAAAATATGAAACATTATTTAAATTATATTTATAAATGTAAGTAAAACTTTTTTTAAATTAAATAATCTAAACTAAATTTTATTCATTGTCTAAACTAATATTATAAAAAGAAGAGATTAGATTTTTTGTATGTTTGTTTGTAATTGATAAACTCAAAAACTACTAAGCCGATTATAAGAATTATTTTACCTAAACAAAGCTAGATTATCAACAAGTAACATAGGCCCTATATTATTTTCAAAAAAATAGAAATCCCTGCGGAAATTGTAATATTTAACCCAAGGTATTAAAAATTTGCCTATAAAAGTCATTATTCGAAACGGCTGGACTGATTTTGACGGGAATTTCCTATGACAGAAACCTATGATAGTCGTTACGGGTGTAAGTAGCCCAGAAAATCGGACAGCCGGTCTAACCTTAGAGTATCCGCGTCTCAGAGTAATTGGGTGGCGGAGGTCAGATCGCAGTCGCTCCGTGTAAAATACAATATATAACATACTTGGGAGAATATACTAACCGTGCTAAAGGTGTATGACTTTATCAGCGCGTATCAGAAACAACAAACCATGTAAAAATGTGACCTATTTGCATAAAATTAAGTTCATTTTGCATTGGACGCAAAAGATATGTGCTACGTACCGACACGCGCCCGGTAGTGTGTAATACATGGCATTTCTATTGGCTTTTTATTTAAATTTCTGTGACGTATACTTACAACAGGTAAACCATTCGGAGGTCGTTGACCCTGTTCATTATTTCCGTAAGGATTTACCGCGTAACCCGCAGGATGCCCTGTGTACTGAAATGACAAAAAAATGTCAATATAAAGGCGATTCTCTCGCATTTTAACATAAAACGCGACCACGAGATCTTACCACTAGTTGATATCACAAGAAGTCGCGCGACAAACTGCTGTCTTGTTTTTTCGATATATCTCGAATTTGACATGAACTCTAAGCCGAACGAACCAACAATAAGCCTATTCTTACTTATTTTTTCGATGTACAATGTTCATATTTCGAATTCGACAAGGTCTCTTATCACGCAAGAATCGTCCCCAGATATAACAGCTCATCTCATAAGAAAAAAAAATATATTCAAGCCATTACTGTCCCACTGCTGAGCAAGGGTCTCTTCTCAGAATGAGAAGTAGGCCTTAGTCCACCACGCTGGCCCGGTGCGGGTTGGCGGACTACACACACCGTCGAGAACTTTATAGAGCCCTCTCAGGTGTGCAGGTTTCCTCACGATGTTTTCCTTCACCGTAAATGCAAGTGATAATCAAATTCTGATCCGCACATGATTCCGAAAAGTCAGAGGTGCGGACTGGGTTTGAACGCGGACCCTCCTGCATGGAAGGCAAGCGTTCAACCGCTAGGCTATCACTGCATAAGACAAGTCAGAACTTATTATAGCATAGTAGAATTTCGATCATTTAGTAGGTGGTATAGAGGTTTTATATAAAACGATACAATCTTTGGTATGGATGCTGGTGAGCAATAAAAGAACAAATATTTGAAAAGGCGTCAATGTGTGACACCTTAAAATGATGGGCCTTATTATTTGAATTAATTGTATTTGGAAGCTCGTTGCGATCAATACTGAGATTTTAGCAGCAGTTTTATTCCCGGATCCTACATTACCTACCGACAAAACATTGAAGTCATTTCAACCCTGAAATAACCAAGTTTGATGCCAACAAGGACTTCAAGATTTAAATCATTCAATGATACAAATCATCAGTTTTAACCAGCTGGTTATTATTTATAGTATTAGTGATTGAATAATAAATAAAAAAATACATGCAGACACAGTCACGGGCAATAGCTAGGCTTCCATAATTTACTAAAAAGAATTAAGTACTTGTAGATAAAAAACTGTTTTAATTAAACGTTGAAATACTTTCAAGGTTTTGCTTCTATTCACCCCTGGATCTCTATTCAACCCATTTTTATGTTTCAATGACCGCGAATTGCGTTTGATGAACATAATGTTATTTAAATCACGCCATAAGCGCAATCATGGAGTCGAGTACGAGATTTCTATCTATAAAAAACTGTGCGCGCGCATTTGAGTGGAATCCTATTATTAGGCTTAAAAAATCTGATAGTCTTACCCTTCCAGTCACTGGAGGCAAAGTATACAATTTGTCCCAAGAATGTACTTTGAAGCCCATACTCTGAAAACAGAAAAAAAACATTGTTTGTGTTTGGTGTGGTGATCTAGAGACTGGCTTTGTGTGCCATGGGCACAGGTTCTACAATAGACACGACAAATTAACATTACCCGACTCGTGAACCAAACCCAGGTTCTATCGATTAGCAGCTGCGCTTGCGGCTATCACGCCAATGAAGCAGCATTTTTTTTTTCTTTTTTTTTTTTAAATAACGTTGCCCCACACTAGGATTTCTCCTGTGTCGTGGGTACAGTTTACAAACATACATGTCACATACACACACAACCAGACCCGAAACAACTATCTGTAGATCATACAAATATTTGTTCCGTGCGGGGATCGAACCCGCGACACATAGCGCAGAAAGCTAATCGCTTAACCACTGCGCCAAACGTGTCGTCATAACAGGGGGGGATACAGGTCTGATATTTATCTTTGATTCTCATTTATTCTTTTTAATTTAACATGTTTAAACTTATTGTAACTTCAGTTATACATTTTATGAGGCTTTTTTAACTGTAACTACTTCTTTAAAACTTAATGCATTTGTCTATTTAGTTCTTAATCTAAGATGCTGTGGTCTCCCGAATTGATGGAGTACACAGACCAGAACCATACTCTAATTTATATTAAATAATGTTGTGTACATCCTATGTTGGAGATCTTTAAAATAAATAAATAAATAATTTTCACCTTCGCATCATCCTCATCAAAGAACTCTGGCAGTCTCCCTGGAGAAGCCCAAACTAGTACATTCCCTAATATACTGACTAGTATAACAAAAGCCATCTTGTTTCACCCATATCTCGACTGAATACTGAATTAAAACCCCATAAATCCTCACTGGAACCAATTTGGGTTAATTGGTGGAAATAATGGAAAATAGATAGCGATATTATCAGTGGCACAGAATTTACCTGTACCATGCAGGTATAGCAGCGGCATATTGATAAATGTTTTGATTTACATTGATTTATCAAAGATAATAATATTGTTTCTTAATTTACCATCTCACTAGTCAATAAAGTTATAGAAAGGAATTCTAATTTGAAAGTTTACATTTAAAAAGAAATACTATTGAAATTTTGCACAATGATCTAGAATATCTAGATGGCTAGTTTTGTCGATGATTGTTTATGGGTAATTTCGTGATGATTCGCTGGTTGGAGCGCAGAAGATCATCATTATAAACCGCAGTGAAGGTTTAGAATCAGAATAATTTCTCCTAAATTTTGTTCAAACGTTAAAATTTGCTCCATTCTAGGATTTTTCCTGTATCGTGCCTATAACCAGATATATAAGTTGACAGATAGATAGAGTATTTTTTATTGTACACCAAAGGAAACTGTACAAAGTGAAATTAGTTGATATACAATTCGTAATTTTTAAATGACGGTCCGTTTAGCGGAGTGGCTAAGCGATTAGCTTGCGCTTCTTATCGCAAGTTTGATTCCCGCACGGAACACGATATAGGAGAAACACTAAAGTAGTTGCCCGACCCAAGAGCTCACGCTCCGCAATCGCTACAGCAAAAATTTCAACGGATTTAGTCAGACCAAAAACTACCTATTGTTGGGTTTATCTCTGGTTTTATACAGCCACATTTCACGGCACTAAATTTGAAACAGAAGCACATCGTTGGAGCTATTAAATAATAATCACTGGCTGGAAATTTATGAGTCGTAACAGTCATTACGACTCAGGTGACGCCGTTCACAGCTGAACGAGGATAGCGGAGCGGAGCGAGCTGAGCGAAGCTAAATAAAAATGGAACAAACAGCTTCCGAACCTCGTTTTCTCTCTTTAACAGTCGATCAGACTGGAAATGAGGGGAAATACCTGAATGCTCCACTCGATAGCGATAGAAAAAGTTCAAAAAACACAAAATGGCCGAACGGTGACGACAAAGAAAGAAATAAGGAAAAACGTTCCGCTCAAGTTGAACACAATACAGATAGATCATAGAAGTTCCAGTTGATACAAGCTCATAAACATACTACACTCAAAGCATTAACGAAACGCACCGACCAATTCGCGGCTGTGTAGTGACTTTATTGAGATATCGTCGTTGAAGTTCTAACACCACGTAAGTATTTTTTTTGCGGCTTTGACATTTTTAAGGGATTTACTAGAGAATCGGAAGACGCGTGAGATGGTTAATTAAGAAAAATGTACTGGTGTGTATGTAAAATTATGCAGTTTTTTCACTCTCCTGAAAAGATGCTACAAAATTGCTCTTAGAAAATACTACGATTCTAAAAAGCCACATTGAAAAAAATTACCTTAAGCCAATCTAATTAAGATTACTTAATTATATTAAAGAAGAACAATAATTTTAAAGAAATAATATAAATTGGACCGCATCCTTACTTGTGCTGCCCTCTATCTCTGTAACTATGTTTTCTTTTTATTCATAACTTTTACTACAAAGGGTGATCATGTTTTGCCATATCATGGTATGTTTGGGTCGGGCAGTACTCATCATCTTCGGGTAAGACAACAATTCATTTAATGCGAGCTTTTTAACCACTTTCTGACTTGAATTTCGTCTTCTAAACCTTCTAGAGTTCCTTTGTATTGTGATGTTAGCCTTTAAACCGTCGACATACAACGAATTAGTCAGCCAGCTATAATTCAGTGCCGTAAAAGTGATGTAAAATGTTTATAAGTAGGATTTATTCGCAAAATGTGACAAAACGTTATTGGACATAAAGTTATGGGGGTATGTACCCTTTATTGCACGCCACGATAAGCCTTTGTTGCTTAAGTTATGGGTTTTAAGCGCTAGCAGTTAAGTTTATATTATTTAATACGAAATTTTTTCCAGTTAGTAAATGAATGTAGAAGAGGGAAGATAATTGCCTATTGGGCCGACACGACCACTTCTTCAAGACAATTTTAGAAGGACATATTGAAGGAAAGAGAGAACGAAACTTTGCACAACGAAGAAAATAGGAGTAAAGTCGTATCAAGATGTCAAAACGAAGGATGAAAATAGAGAGCAGTGGCGATTGTTTCCCCGACAAGAGCTAAGCTTTTAAATTAAAGAAGAAGAATTGAATGTAATGCTGTATAGAGGGAATAAAAAACTTTCAGTTGTTAAAGAAAATTCTCAGTCCGAAGTTTGGACTATGCTCTCCCTCCTGGACTTAATATCAGTATCGCCGAAATCTGGGTGTTAAACAGACGTCTTACTAACCGTTCCGGCAATAAAGATATGGTTCTTTATGTTATAATTGTATATTAAATGAATTTAGTAGGCACTTGTCTCAAATCTTGGTATAAAAAAAAAATACTCCATGAACTCGTACACTAAACTGAGGAAACTCACCATTTTGACACTGACGTTACTAAATGTCAATTTCACTCGATACATTTTTACTTTGTTTTTATCAGAACGCCACCTCGTATAACGCTATGAAAAAGCCTGAATATCCTCATTGTTTTTATCTTTCGAACATTTTATCGAACAAAGCGATCTTTATCCGTATCGAAAGCTACACAATAGGCGTAAAAGTTACTACGACGCCTTTATCCAGCATTTATTTACCAAAAAAGGAACACACGTAGCATAAACTAAATTTTCCTCGAACGTAACCGTTTCGAATCGTTTCCCTATCAGCGATACGAACACATTATGCGATATTTATCTTGCCATAAGGGCGCCATTTTGTGTCGTTTACACGATCCCACGCTGGGCCGAGGAGATTCAATTTCCTTCGACTGAAGCGTGTAAAAGGGGTTTATGATGATGCAATTATACTGCAGTCTGTGTGAAGTTTGTTTATTTGTTACGGGTTAAAATGTAGTTGGAAATAGGTGATTCATTTCTATGATAGTTCAGTTCTCGTCATTGATCCAGTGGCCACAAATGCGGTTGCTGATCATGTCGTCCAAGACAAAGTGCTATTAGATTCTGTCTGTTAGAAAACTCCCAGTAGCATCCTATAGTTTATAAATGTCCCGTTTTATAGCAATAGGCTCGCCCCTTATTTCATAGGTCTACAATACAAGGTACTCCTCTGCCAAACCCTTCGGGGAATACAGGCATGATACCATGTTAGGTGATGTTCAGTTAATAAATAGTAGTTCATAAATCTATATAAATTTACATCTATATAAAAATAAAAATCAATAGCCAAAAATGTATGTAAGCGCATAACTTCAAAACGGCTGCATCTATTTGGCTAATTCTTTTTTGTTGTGTTCGTAATTGTCAGTACGAGGTTTGAATGAAAGATTTTTTTGGAAATTCCACCGGAAAAGTCGGAAATTTGGATGGTATTTTTGTATGAAAATCTCAATAAAAAGTGAATTGCACGCGTGCGAAGCCGGGGTGGGTCGCTAGTTTTAAATATTATTTTTTCCAGCAGTGGTCATAGTTTGAATTTAGAACCTATGGATTCTACCTACTACCTAGAATAACTCTATGTAATATGACGGCACGGTTGGCGCAGTGGTTGAGAGGTGTCGCGGGTTCGATTCTCGCACGGAACAAAAAACTTATATGATCTACAGATAGTTGTTTCGGGTCTAGTTGTGAGTGCATGTGACATGTATGTTTGTAAAAATATAACCATAAAAAAAAACAATACTTGAAGAAATGGGTTTAAAGACATTTGTGCCTTGGTACCTACACTATACATAAAAAAAAACATGTTTTTCATACAAATAGACAATCAGATATAGTACTCAAAAGTAATTTAAGTCTTCATTCTTTAAGTAGGATATCTGAAAAGTAACAGAGAAGATATTAACTTATAAAGTACTTGGTAGATAAGTAGTACATACTTACTTAAGTGTTTTATTCTGAGAGGCTGGATCAGAAAGTCTGCTAACTCTGATTTATTTCTAACAACATAGAGAAAAAAACATACATTTCCTGTACATCATATGAAATTGTCTAACTTAGCATCACGCTTGTATTCCCCGAAGGGTTAGGCAGAGGTGTGCTATGTACACCCACATTTCACCGATGCCTTTAAGTCCCATGTAATAGAGAGCGAACCTAATGCCATCTACCGGGCACAGTTCCAGACTCCGTGCTGCTACTGAGAATTTCCATACAGAAAAACCCAATAACACGTTGCCCGATCTGAGAATCGAAACCAGTGTTGCCAAAAGTACGGCAATTGCCGTTTCATACGGCAATTAGGCCTCCAAATTACCCAATGTACGGCATACGGCAGGATGCTCATTACCGTACTATAAAATACGGCAATCCGGCAACTGAATAAAAATCTTTTAAAGTCGAAAAAATCAAGAGATGAAAAGAGTTTCATATGTTTTTTTTTTTCTTAAAAAATTAACCTTATCCCATAGTATCACAGTTTTGCTTCTTGTCTTGCAACTAGATAAAATAATAAACATATAACATAGCATCACGCTTGTATTCCCCGAAGGGTTAGGCACAGGTGTACCATTGCACACCCACATTTATTGAGACCCATGTAATAGGGGGGCGAGCTTATTGCCGTCTATTGTGCGCAGTTCCAGTGTGCTACTGAGAATTTCCATAGAGAAAAACCCAAAAACACTTTGCCCGACCAAAGAATCGAACCCAGGACCTTACACTCAAAAATTGCGCTGGCGACCACTAAACTAATGAGGCAGTCAGACTGCCTCAACAATTTTTTTTTTTTTTTTTACAGTACACAGGTACACAGGTACAGTTTACAAACATACATGTCACATACACACATACAACCAGACCCGAAACAACTATCTGTAGATCATACAAATATTTGTTCCGTGCGGGGATCAAACCCGCGACATTTAGCGCAGAAAGCTAATCGCTTAGCCACTGCGCCAACCGTGCCGTCGATCTGTACTTTTTGCGTTAATCATAAATATGTATTGTTTTATCCGTATTTATTGTCCTTAGAAAGAATTGAGGCGGGAAATCCCTCCAGCCTAATTCTTTCACATTTAATGGAACAAGAAGAGTAAAACTACTCAGTACACGAGAGAGTAAGTCAGTATACGTAATTTTATATCTTTTCTTTTTTTTTTGTAAATGTACGGCAATTTATTTTAAAATACGGCAATTTTTACCCTGGTGTACGGTATCCCGAAATCTAGGCAGCGGCAACACTGATCGAAACCAGGACCTCACGCTCAGCAGTCGTGCTTCCGACCACTAGACTAATGAGGCAGTCAAATTTATATCTTTAAAAAAAAAGTTCAACTCTAAAAAAATATTTATCAAATATCGTGTCTATGGATTCTACTAAAAATGCTCTTTGTGTATTTTTTTACGCCGATTTAACGTGAAACATTTTTATCTGAAAATGCTTTCATCATCAAAATACACCAAGAAAACCTAAAATAGTTTCACCACACAACAAATTCTTTTATAAGTTCATACAAGCGTAACTAAACTGTCTACATCAAATTTATCCACACAATTAGGCCCTACCAAACCGTTGTAGTAAGTATTTAAAGAAAGAAAAAGGTTTTCTTTTGACCAAAAATAAAAATACGAAAAGAAAAAAAAGATATTAATTTTGTAGAAAAAAAAATTAATTTTGTAGAAAAAATATATACGTGTATATAATTTTATTGAACTCCTTAAGAAACATTTTACAAATTTTTATTATTGATATCAAAAGCTTCATACTAACCTTAGTGTTGAAGTGTTTTTTTGTCATTTTATACTAAAAACTATAAGCAGGCTGCTGCTGATAAAATTTCTGTACAAGAAACCCAATAACACTGCCGAAATTGGGAATAAACCCAAGACGTAAGTTCAGCAGCCGCGCCTGCTGCAAGCTTGCTTGCCGCAAGACCAAAGATACAATGTCTTGTTATTATTAAACTGCCTTATTGCTGTACGTGAGTCTTGGGATCGAAACCAGTCAGTCAAAATTTTATTGAGTTTTTTTACATGGAAATTGCAGCCCAAAGTTTCGAGTAGTGCAGCTGGAACCTAATCCTATCCTATCCTTCTTCCTACTTCCTACTATCCTACTAATATTATAAATGTGAAAGTTTGTGTGGATGGATCTTGGTTACTCTTTCACGCCAGAACGGCTGAACGGATCTGGATGAAATTTAGCACAGAGATAGATTGTAGTCTGGAATAGCACATAGGCTACTTTTTATCCCGGAAAAATGTACGGGTTCGTAAACCACGCAGGTGAAGCCGCGGGCGGAAGCTAGTACCCACTAAAGCTATTTGTCAAGATGTGGATATATGTGCGTGTACCGCACTACACCTCTACCCAACCCTTCAGGGAATACAGGCGTGATGCTTTGCTATGTCGTTTATTCTTCTACAAATATGTACGGTTCTTAATAAAAAAAACTTTCTAAAACCACTCTTAACACTCAGATATACAGTCTACTTTCCCGTGAAAACCGTTCCTTTCAATTCTCATATTTAAAACGAATGTAAAGAACTTTATTACGGACATTATTCAAGAGCGGACGTTAAAACTAGTGGTGGCCATTTAATTCACCAAAGAATAAAGATAGGATATTATTTCACCAAAGAATACAATAGAATAAAAAAGAATTGTTTTTATTTTAAATAAATATATTACAGGCACTATTAAAACGTTAATAGGACTTGAATGGCACGGTCCCAAAACGTCGATTCTGCGGATAAGATCCATCGAGAAACTCCATTTATATCTCTCCATAAACATAGAATATGATTAAGTGCACTAAAGAATAAAGAAGAAATATTATTTATTTCACCATAACATAAAGATTCACTGTTCAGTTAGCGCACTTCACTTACAAAAATCTGGATCTACACATCACATTATCAATAATTTAATGATTATGAAACGTTTCCACTGATTACTTTTCCTTCCTTATCTATAATATATATATATATATATATATATATATATATATATTATATATCCTATTCATTATCTCTAACTGTCAGGAAAATCAAATGTCAAATTTGACATTTACAGATCACGTTGACGTTCAAAAATTAACCTTTTTAAAAGCATAAATAAACTCAGAATATGCTGACGTTTTTATTATGTAGCGACGAGAGCTCGTCATGTTGTCTGGAGCTCCGAATTTGCATAAAGCAATTCGATTCAGAATTTGATACAAATAAGAAAAGCCGAACGAATGCTCACACTGCACTAACGAACTATTAAAAAACAAGGATGACACCTGGCTAGTTTAAAATTTTTAGCTTCTATGGCTATCTTGTTCGTTTGTGAACGACACATCACTAGTGAACGTTATAAAATATGCATTGCATTGTATAAAATGTCCACATATTATAACAGTGTTTATTAAGTTTTATATCTGTGTGTAATATCCATTTAAATGTGGCGGATGATTTAAAATATTGTTTTTATGATATAGTAGATGGCAAATTTATTTCTTCTACGGCAACGCCGCGCCGGGTGCGCAAGAAATAAATTTGCTCTTTCAAATACATTTGAAATAAAATGAAATGAAATTATTTATTTTGCAATTAGGATTTTACAATAACTTTTACACGTGTTTTTTAAATTAGATGTCGTAACGGCAACGACACGCGCGCCACCTATTGCAATTGTACTATGCCTATCCTATACCTTTGCGCAAATGCAAGCAATAAGTTGACAAAGTTTATCGCAATCAGATCAACGGTATAAACAAACATTGTTATTTTGTAAAATATAAGAAAATGAGATAGATTCAATTTTATTATAGCGTAAAAAATGAGGTATTAACATATACTAATATAATTAAAACTACTTGCTTACAATGTCTTAGTAAAAAAAATAGTTTCAATAACCTCAGTCTAACTGTAATAAGAGATAGAAATATGACTTATATCAATGGAAACTGGCCGATAGATATCGATGAACTGTTTTATGACTGTTTTCTTCTGAATATTCTAATTGACTGGCCCTCGCAAGCAAACAATTTGTCTTACTAAGTACACCGTCATTTATCTCCGAGCGCCGTCTGTGTCGTTATAAAATGTCACGTCAAATTGACAGATTCAAATCGTTCTACCAAATATTAATAAGCAAAAGGACCACTACAAAAAAAAAAATCTCTTCATTAAATTCGAGGTCTCATTGAAAGAAAGTTCACTTCTTCCATGCTTCTGAATCACAATTCTTTGACTGCACCTTGTATGTGAATCAGAATATTATTTCTGCTTGCGTTATAAGCGAAACCTGCACACCTTAAAAAGCTTAATCAATTCCGCCACCCCGCTATAAGCCATCTTGCTGGATCCTTAACCCTTCTGATTCTAAAAAAAGGCCCGTGCGCAACACTGGGACATGTAGCGTAACTCTGTTGTCAACCAGCGTAACATATCTACGCGCTGCTACGAACGTAGCCGCCCGTAGACGCGCGTCTACGAGCCATCAAAATTGCTACGAGTGCAAGAAAGTCAGTAATACAGTACGTGTTAGACGTCAACAGTGAAAACAGGCTAAATGTATATACTTTTATTATATAGGGTGAACCTACTGAACATTTCTTTATATTTCTTTGAAGAAACAAAGATTATATTTTTCGTCGTTAAAATATCAAAGTCGTTTTAGAAGATTAATAAAGTTTGTTTGTTTGCAAAAGAAGGTGATATTGTTTTGTAACATTACATAGCGTCACGCCTGTATCCCCAAAAGGTTAGGCAGAGATATTGTATAACCATATTTCACTGACGCCGTTATTGGGTCGATGGAGCGACCCTATTGCGATCGACCAGGCACAATGGCAAACTACGGGCTGATATTGAGAATTTTCGATCAGAAATTTGCAATAACACTTTACCCGTCTGAACCCAGAACCTCCTGCTCAGCAGCCACGCTTGGGACTACTAGACTATTGACGCAGTTTAGATTAATATATACATAACATCACGCCTCTATTCCCCGAACGGTTCGGCAGAGTTATACTATACTATACTATTCTACACCTACATTTCGTCGATGCCGTTATTGAGTCCCATGTAATAGGGGGCGAGCTATTACCATCTACCGAGCACAGTTCCAGACTCCGTGCTGCCTCTAAGAATATGCATACAGAAAATCCCAATTACACTTTGCCGGACCCGGGCATCGAACCAAGGACCTCGTGCTCAGCAGTCACGCTTGCTACCACTAGACCAATGAGGCATTAATATATGAGATTATATATATTAGCCAATAGGTACAGTCAGCATCAAAAGTAATTTTTAGAGAATGGTGTTAAATGGTGATTAAAATCTTAAGCAATTTTACACATAAAAATACAAAGACATTTAAATTTTATGATTTTAATCAATAGTTTTTCAAGAATAAATTTGAATTTCGCTACGTGTATACATATTTTTGATGCTGGCCACAAACTATATTAATTCAATATGCAGGGTAAAAACACCAATTATCAACAGTATCGCTTATGAATGGCGGCTAATTAAAAACTTAAATAATTAATGGTCCAGCCCGTTTACATGCATTAGCATTTTATTAACTCGCAAGTGGCTGGCGAGGTTTTAATGTGAATAAATTTAAAATTAATCCAGCACACAGCCTTCTTTTGCAAGGAAATGAAACGCCATTTTGTAATTAGACGTTTCTAGAAGTCGTTTCTAGAAGATAAGGTAACGACGATTCGCTTTACATATCTGGACATTCTTGATGTTTCAATATTTTGTATTATTTTTTTTTGTATTTTTTTTATTTCTGTTTTATCCGCTTTGATCTGTTTATCCCGTTTTTAGTTTATATTCAAATCAATTGTTTAACTCATGTTGTATTGCCTCATTGTGTAAGTAGCGTTCATTTAAGTTTGTATTTTTTCTTATATAATGCATGTTAATTTAAGATTTTAATTGTAAATTAACTTTTTGTTTTTGAAAAGAGTATCCATGGAGTTTCTTGCCGGTCTCTTCTCCATAGGACCTACCCCCTTTGGAACCGTGCGCCTAGAGTCTCGACTTTTTAAAAGTGCCTGAAAAGGCCTACTTGAAATAAAAAACTTTGACTTTGACTTTGACGACATTTAATTCTGATAAAAAAGTATTATTTAAATTAAGTCATCTTGATTAGGTCGTAAATGTTGATCTCCATGTAGTAGGAGGAAAGCCTATTGCTATCTACCGGGCACATTTCCAGACTCCGTGCTGCCACTGTGAATTTCCATACAGAAAACCCAATAACACTTTGTCCGACCCGAGAATCGAATATGGAGCCCTCTCAGGTGTGCAGGTTTCATCACGATGTTTCCTTCACCGTTAACGCAAGTGATAATCAAATTCTGTTCCGCACATGATTACGAAAAGTCAGAGGTGCGGGCTGAGTTTGAACTCAAACCCTCCTGCATGGAAGGCAAACGTTCAACCGCTAAGCTATTACTGCTTATTTACTACTCAGTTCTATTTTAATAAGCTTCCTATTTAAAAATCTTTTTTTTCTTTTTCTTTTTGTTTGAACACGACTAGACTTAACAAAAATGCTATTATAATACATTCAATGTTATTTTATTTGTTTTTAAATAAAGTTTATAATATATTATATTGTATATAAGTCACAATTTAATAAAATACACAAAGAATTGCGAGAAAACGATGTTTTTTGAAATGATAAACACCTGCTAATATTAAAAAAGCAGAGTTACTCCGTCGTCTGAGTTTTCAATGCATTTAAATAGACTTATTTATTCAAGCGCTCCATGTTAATTCAACTTTTCTACTTATTAGGTCTCCCTCCCTAATAAACATGTCGGTTTTGTTGTTAAAAATCTTTTTACTGGTTGTTATATACTGGTGTAGACCAGCCATACTCAAATTATGCTCCGTGGAGTCCTAGGGCTCCGCAAAGTCTCTGGGTGGGAAAAATCTCTTCACAGTCAATTCTCTTCTATCAAGCCAGACATAAAAAAAATTATGAAAATTAAAAAACAATTTCATACCTCCCATTAGATGCAAATGTTAATTTTAAGTATTATGATTATGAATGAATAATGAATAAAACCAGTTTTTGATTAATTTAGAGCTCCGTCGAATATTTCGTTCTCCAAAAGGGTTCCGTCGCCAAAAAACTTTGAAACCGGCTGAACGGATCTGGATGAAATTTGGCACAGAGATAGATTATAGTCTGGAACAGCACATAGACTACTTTTTATCCCGGAAAAATGTACGGGTTCGTAAACCAAGCGGGCGAAGCCGCGGGCGGAAGCTAGTAATACATAATACCCACGTTTATAAACGACAGCGACTCTCACATTTTCTTACGTAATAGGGCCAGTCTTGGTATTTCTGCATGTGAATATTTGTGTTCGTAAACTCATTCACGATACAGGAATTATTCCAAGTGCGAGGAGGATTTGAAAAAAAATAGCGCTAATAATAGAGAGGCAATGCGATGTTATGTTATACTATCAAAATGATGAATACAAATTCTGATCCGCACATAATTTCGAAAGCCGATACAGGCCGGGATCGATCTTTGACCCGTCTGGGAAGGCGAGCGTTCGCCACGCTATCAATGTTAATAGCCAATATCATAAAGATCAAAGTTAGTAAGATGTCGATCGCCTGAACAGCTTTTGTGTCGCGATAATCCTTCTCGTAGAACGTCAGGCACGCGCATAACTTGTTCTACATGTTTCTGAAAACATACAGGTACAAAAGTTTCAGCAGAAACGCGTAGCTTTTAAGTATACACTAGAGTGAAAAGAGATTCCACGAGCGACGAATCATGAGATCGTCAGGCGCACCCTAGGCCGTCACCCTCGATACCACGATTGCTGACTGGCTAATCTTTCCAGTACGGTATGAGCGACCTCGATGCGATAGCTCGTGCTGACTAGATAAAAAAAGATCCCACTGGCCTAATTAATTATTTATTTTCTGTAAATAATTCCTTACAGGAAACTTTCACAAGTCTTATTTAGATCTAGATGGCGCCGGCGTTTCCTACTGACTGCCTCTGAGAAGAAACGCCGCAACAAACTCAAAGGTTTCTTTTTTGAATTATGTAAGAATATGTAGGGTTCTGGAATAGGCTTTTGAAGAGACAGTGAGAGAGCAGATCCGTATCTCCGTAAATCCAATAAAAAAAATGATTTCATACTTGCGACCTTCTTGAATCAGATTGTTTGATTCGAATTCAGGTTCGATCACTGTTCGGGGTATATTTTTCTTAAGATTTCGCTTTGCAGGCTTTAGTGCGTCAAACATAATTTAGATTATGTGTATTGTGTGTCAATGTTGGTGTGTGTAAGGAGATACGAAATAAAATCTCAATAATAAAATATATTGACCGTAGTCACCCTTTGTCTGACCCGGGGATCGAACCTGCCCTTGACCCCTATATATCAGGTAATTTGTTAGTAAATGAACCAAGAAGCAATGTCATTTTACTTTCATGATGACAGGTAAGAATTACGTACTCCAAGTATTCAGTGTCATAGACTTTACAGCTCTAGACTCCTTAGAAACGTACCCGCTCTGTCGATCAATGTATAATTTGCCCCACACTAGGATTTCTCCTGTGTCGTGGGTACAGTTTACAAACATACATTTCACATGCACAAAAAACCAGACCCGAAACAACTATCTGTAGATCATACAAATATTTGTTCCGTGCGGGAGTCGAACCCGCGACACCGAGCGCAGCAGTCGATCTCTCAACACACTGCGCCAACCGTGCCGTTAATTATTAATATTGTATATATTCCGAGTTAAAAAGAGTAACCATGGAGTTTCTTGTCCGTTCTTCTCCATTGGAAATCAACACTTTGGAACGTGGCAATTAGAGCCTGACTAATCATAAGTGACTGTGAATGGTTTACATGATTAAAAATATATTTTAATTTGAATTTGAACTGTCTCATTGGTCGAGTGGTCGCAAGCCTGACTGCTGAGCGCGAGGTCCTGAGTTTGATTCCCGGGTCGGACAAAATGTTATTTGGGTTTTTCTGCATGGAAATTTTCAATGACAGTACGGAGTTTGGAACTGTGCCCGGTAGATGGTAAGGCTTGCGCCCTATTGCATGGGACTCAATAACGGCATCGGCGAAATGTGGGTGTACAACGATAGCTTTCTGCGCTACGTGTCGCGGGTTCGATAGTTGTTTCGGGTCTGGTTGTGTGTGCATGTGACATGTATGTTTGTAAACTGTACCCACGATACAGGAGAAAATCGTAGTGTGGGTCAACGTTTTTAAAAAAAAAAAAGAATAAAGTTGTTTCGGGTATGGTTGTGTATACATAAATATGATATGTATGTTTGTAAACCGCACCCACGATACAAGAAACATCCTAGAGGGGGCCAACGTTTTATAAAAAAGAAAAAAATAGTACACCTCTGCCTAACCCTTCGGGGAATACAGCCGTGATGCTACATAAAACACCCGCACAACCAGTCTCCCCCGTATGTTTCCAAGCACGTTACTCTCTTATCCTATACCAGTTCACGTCTGAATTTAAATGATTTAGCGACAATCTTTGTACTAAAATAATAGCAGTAAGAATAATGAATTTTAAACTACAATATTTTATGTCATATCGGTGTTGGCAACGAGCCAGTTCTGCTGTGGTTGAATTCTAGCACGCAAGCAGATAGAGCTTCAAGAAGCTTGACGACACGGTTGGCGCAATAACTAAGCAATGAGCTTTCTGCGCTACGTGTTGCGGGTGCGATCCCCGCACGGAACAAATATTTGTATGATCTACAGATAGTTGTTTCGGGTCTGGTTGTGTGTGCATGTGACATGTATGTTTGTAAACTGTACCCACGATACAGGAGAAATCCTAGTGTAGGGCAAAGTTAAAAAAAAAAAAAAAAAAAAAAAATGTCACCTGCGTTTCGTGTTATTTGAAGAATGGACATCAACTCAACATTTTATGGTCCATTGGTGGGTCCAGTAGTTATTTATTTTTATTTTTATTTATTTATTTAAGGTTCACCAACAATTGTTTACACTAATTTTATGACAAAAGTAACATGTAAATAATAAGATAATAGTGTATCATCATCAGCCAGAAGACGTCCACTGCTGAACGAAGGCCTCCCCCAAGGGGGGGGGGGGCTTGCCATAATCCCCACGCTTGGCAGGCGGCTTGGGGATCGCAGTGACTCACCGATTAGTGAGAGGACGCTGCTGCCCATCCTCCGGTCTTTGGCCGCAGTTTTAAGACGTACCCGGGTCATAATAAATAGTGTAACAATCACCCAATATCTGTCTCCCTTCTTTCAGTACATCCATAGGTTGTCTGGAACAGATCGCCTTGTACGATAAGACCGCCCATTGTACACAAATAATTTGATATGTCTGTCCTATCTATTTTATGTGGTGTACAATAAAGTGTAAATAAAGGTAAACTCTGCATGCATAAATATAAGAGTTGTATAAGAAAAATGAGATAAAACAAATCAAAGGCTAACTTATTTACTTAGACTAACTGAACAAAAGAAAACTAATTTATTAATTTAGTTGGAGTCGGGACTCCCATAAGTTGCGATTTAAACATAATTGGGAATTATGAAGTCGTAAATATTTTCTTTCTTTTTTTTTCTTTCTTTTTTTTTAAAACATTGCCCCACACTAGGATTTCTCCTGTATCGTGGGTACAGTTTACAAACATACATGTCACATGCACAAACAACCAGACCCGAAACAACTATCTGTAGATCATACAAATATTTGTTCCGTACGGGGATCGAACCCGCGACACTTAGCGCAGAAAGCTAATCGCTTAGCCACTGCGCCAACCGTGTCGTCTTTTCTTTTTTATGTTTTAATAAAGTTAACTTCTCTATCGCAACTACCTCATTCGTCTAGTGGCCGCAAGCGCGACTGCTAAGCGTGAGGTCCTGGGTTCGATTCCCGGGTCGGACAGTGTTATTGGGTTTTCTGTATTGGAAATTCTCAGTAGCAACACGGAGTCTGGAACTATGCCCGGTAGATGGCAATAGCCTCGCCCCCTATTACATGGGACTCAATAACGGCATCGGCGAAATGTGGGTGTACAATAGTACTACACCTCTTCCTAGCCCTTCGGGAAATACAGGCGTGATGCTATGTTATTATGATATAGAGATCATTAGGATTGAGGATGCAGTAGGTTGGTTGCCTATAATGATAGATGTAAGTTTCAGATATAAATAAATAATGAATAAAAGTTTTAATAAGCACTTGTATGTTTAGTGAAGAGACCAAACAATATACGCAAAAACAAAAACACAAAAGCACCTGACCCGAATTGAATTTAAGACTTCTCAGGTGGATTTACCTTTACCGGTACAGTGGTTGTTAGGTACATTAGGTGGGTATATATTAAGAAAGAAAACATAATTAACTACGTCGATACAATGGAAAATAAAATTAATACCTAAGTAAAATGGCATGTAAAGTCTAAAACAAATTCAATATATTCAGCCGTTAGATACCAGGAACACATGAAACAGAACACAGAGGTTTAATTTAACGACGTCTAGTGCCACAATACGGGTGAATCGTTTCAAATAGTGATGGACATCGAATCAAATCGTGTAACGCCCTGTACCCCTAGTGTAAGTTTCTTTTGACAAATTCGATTTACTACATCGAACGTGTTCGGTGCTCCGATTAGTCCGTTTCGTGCTCTCTACCAATCGGAGCGCCGAACGCGTTCGATGTAGTAATTCGAATTTGTCAAATGAAACTTACACTAGGGGTACTGAGTTTGCCACTCACTCAATTTTATTCGTCATTCACTCGCTAACAAGTATTCTACGCATATCACTATTTGCATTTAGTTTTAAATTCAAAAATCAGGGTATCTTCTCATATAATCGCATTCGATTGATAGCAATCTACATAGCTAGCCCAGAAGTTTAAACTGGGCTATCACTAGCATCCATTCGTTTTCCAACGTGCAGATGTGAGGACACAGAGGCTCTAGTGTGAATTTCTTTTGACAAACTGGATTAAACGCACCGAACACGTTCGGTCTAGTGTGAGTTTTCGTCATCTCCACCGTAGTTCACGTAAGCCAAAAATTTATGAAAACCAAATAATGTCCACACGCCTACGATAATTATGAGTTCACTCAAATGCGCGCGCACAATTTTTCCTTACGTTTTTGCCTAACTGTAACGGCGATTGAGGTCAAGATAAAATCTTACTACACCCTGTATTTTTCAAAATGTTATCATCACACTAGAGTATTATTCGTCAGCAAACTACATAAATAACAGTGCCTCTACTGTAAGTTCTGACAATAATACTAACTATAAAGTACCCATACTTTCAAAAAATATTTGATAAATGTGTGCGCGCGTTTTCTATTCTAGTTCAGTCAATTAATTCGCGCACATATTGTTAAGTTCATAACTTTTTATCCATCCAATATTTTATCTATATGTTATTGTCAAAAATTACACTCGATTTTATGAATAAAATTCAATCGAATATTCATTTGAATCTGACTGAGAAACAATGTATAAAATAAGGTAGGTATTAGTTAAAATGATTATGTGATCTTATATGAAAACGTAGCAAATAATTAAAAAAAAATCATATCCTTCTTTACCCGGAAAATATGTAGTTTATTTTCTATAAAAAATAGTTTAGGAATCAACTAAACAGACTGAAACAATTGTGTAAGTATTTGAATTACAAATCAAACCAGATACATTTTCCTTTGAATTCCCATCACTAGTTTCAAAATGGCGTGCCCTTTGAGCAACGTTCCCGCTCTTTGTAGCGCCACAAAGGTACGCATGTCAGACTCTAATTACAGACGCTCTGCAAGCGACTTGCACAAAATTTCCTATTTTATTTACGAAATGAAAATTCGAATTTTAGTTGGAAACTCTTTTGATGAATAATGACTTGGTCGGGCGGTTCCGAGGATTTTGAACAAAAACAAATATTAATTTGAATGTAGTATAATTATTTTAATGAGGACGGTGTGGCTCTTTGTCCATTCATCATCACCAAGTACTCAAACAATACCTGAGAGCTGAAATGCAGCCATGCAATCGTTTTTTACAACTATTTAGTACTGTCTCATTGGTCTCTGGTCGCAAAACGTGGCTGTGGGGCGACCTGGGTTCGGTCTTTGGGTCGAGCTCAGTTGTATTGGATGTTTCTGTTGAAATTATTGCCTGGAGTTTAGAATTGTGCCCAGTATATGGCAATAGGCCTTATTACTAATACTTATAACAGCATCGGCGAAATGTGAGTGTACAACGGTACAACACTGCCTAACTCCTCGGGGAATACAGGCGTGATGCTATGTTATGTATACCTATTTATTAAGAAATAAGTACACAATTTATTTATTTTGGGTGTTGAATTCCGTTTAGTTTTTTTATTATTATTATTATTTTACTTCCTCACAATCGCTCAGACCATAGAGGAAAGCTTAGCCAGTCAGCAATCGTGGTACTGAAGCTGATTTCCCAGGTTGCGGCAGAAGATCTCAGATATCATTCATAGGCCCTTTCTTGTTCCTCTAGAAACTATTGAGCTAAGATTTCGCCAGTGACTTTGGACCAAGTGACAGTACACTTTTTCTAATGTTGAGGGTCTGATGATGACCTGAAGGTACAGTACATCTTAGTAGCGGACACAGCAAGTTTGTTGACAACAATGTTTTTATTTTTATTTTGAAACCTGGCCTTTGAAAATGTGTTTGTGTAATGGCTAGAATCTGAAATGTGAATTAAAAGTCGACATGGGCGCCCGTTTTAGTGCATGTGTGCCTCATTTGTCTAATACTGGGTTCAATTCTAATGTAAAATCGTTCAATTAGCCTATGACATATAGATTTTTCCCTCAGTTTGAAATTCGAAATTATGCACAGAAATTGTATGTCTTGACCCCGTATTACATGGCGCTACCTACTTTTCCGCCATCTCTGAAATTTATGTGTAGGTCACAGGTCATAGATAAATTATAGACGTAAAAAAATCAATCAGTCAACGGTGTAGGGTGTAGGTACATAGAATTATAGATACATGGTATTTAAGTGACGACACGGTTGGCGAAGTGGCTAAGCGATTAGCTTTGGGCGCTTCATGTCGCGGGAACGATTCCCGCATGTAACAAATATTTGTATGATCTAGAAATAGTTGCTTCGGGTCTGGCTGTGTATGCATGTGATATGTATGTTTGTAACATAGACTTAGAGGTTTGTAAACTGTACCCACGATACAGGAGAAATCACAGGGTGAGGCAATTTTTATTTAAAAAAGAAGTTAGAGACTTAGAATTCCGCTTACGCTAGATTATTGTTGTTTTTTTAAGAGTTCAGCTAGAATATAAACAAAATGAATGCTGGCAGATTGTTTTATAACGTCACTTTTATATTTTGACATAAACGTGTCATTGTTTTCGTATTCAAGCTGTATAACAACAGAATTCTTTTTTCAAATCATGTTTTCGTATCCAGGCTGAAGGACACGACAATTCCATTTTCAAATTATATTTTTTAATCATTCATACTTAGAACGAATCAGTTTTTACCCACGCCACCACAAAACTATCTTTAGTCGTACGCGCTGAGTGTTCAAAACATCGGATCCGCACGCTCTGGACATGTTTTTTTTATATTTTCGGGTTTTGTGTCATATTTTCTCAAGTACTAAGTGTTGTGTGTGGACATCATAACTATGAAATATCCCAAAGAGTCCCTCCTGAACGAGCGCCCATGGACAATATTGTGGTGAGTTGTGATATACGTGATCGGCGTAACTTCCGACCGTTGTGGTTCAGTAAAGGAGAACTCTGGTATGTTTCAGGCTTACTTTAATTTAGTAAGTTGCGAATGGACGCCTGGGGCTGAGAACAATACTAATGTCTGTGTTTCCTCACTTACAGCTTGATATTATATTACTGATCCCGCTAGCTTGATCCTGCTTGTACCTGTACCTGTGATTCTGATCCACTACACATTATTGTAGGTGATAGTTATTATCTTCCACCTCAGTCATTTTACTGGTTGAACATAAATTATGACTGCACCACTAGATAAAAAAAAAGTTTCGGGTAGACTTGTTTTAAATACTAAAGCAACCAAAGGACAACTTACGCCATCTGTCAATTCACACTCGTAACTAACCTGCAGATCGTGTTCCATACTGAACAAAATGAAACACTCACCAAAACCACTTTCTCATTTCGACATTAGTTCCACTAGCTCATAGTAGATGGCGTTAAATAAAGTTTAAATCACTAATTCCAAAGAAATAAGAAAACGTGAAAAATAAAAATAAACAGATTATTTCAATAGATATAGATTTATTATAACTTTACTATTTACATTCTATGTTACAGTTATATTATATACAATAGGATAGAATACAAAATCACAGTGTTGTACTGAACATTTTAGAAACAAAACAACTAAAAACCTTAATTAAATATTGTTTATAACAAAAACTTTAATATCCAGGATATTATATAACAACAAAAATAACAATAGGATTGCGATAATTTGTTTTACAATAACTTTTATTTACATTATACATAGTGCCAAGTGGCCAAAACTTCTTTTAGTATTTAGAGTTAATATACAATAGCCTAACTTTTATATAAAAAATAAAATAGAGAGCTAAACAACCTCCTTTATTGATTTTCCTGTTTATCTTCACTAAACTGTGAAGAAATCCAAGTCAGCGCCCATTTTAGATTTGTCAGCATATACTTCAGAGCTTTCGTCCAATGCTCCTCCGAGTTAAACTGAATCTTTATTGAGTAAGCGTGGGGCGGTGACGCTGTATCTTCAATCTTTCCCTTGTCTATCCGGTACGGTAAACAGAAACCTGTGTTACCCTTCTCAACTTGCTCTTTGAATTGCTGAAGGCAATCCAAGAATGCTACCATAGCTGCATCAAATTTTGTGTCCCAGAGGAAACGGAAGCCTCCTGAACCGTAAAGCGGCAACACTTTCTGGTCTTCCAGGACTTCAATATAAGAATGGTTACCATATGGCACTAAGCGATAACGTTGGAAGTTGAAACTTATTTTTCTTGCTAATGATGCTAAAAGCAGGACGGTTTGTCCCCAAGCTGCATTGATTTCTGACCAATCTACGGGAGCAGACGGTAACCGACCGAGTCTGAAGTTATTTATAATACCAAATTGACCAGAATCCGAAATATGAAAAGTAGCTTTGAAGACATTAGTTTTCTTTAATTTTTCTAGCTGTGACTGCGTGTAAGCTAACTGACATTCATAAAACTTCATCTGATCTTCAATTGTCATCAAATCTTTCCTGTATCTAGTGTATTCTCTCCAATAAACATCTTGTTCCTTTTCCAATCTCTCCTTCTCTCTTTCTTGCACTTCAATCTCCTCTTTCATAGCTCTTTCTTCTTTTTGTAATGCGGATAGCTCTTGTAAAAGTCTACTTTGTTCTTGTTTCCAATCTTCCAATTCTTTTTCTAGGCCTTCCAAATTCAAATCCTCTTTATCATCTTCTAACTTTTTTAAATAGTCGTTGTAATCTTTCCATTCAGCCTCCGTCTGTCTTAGTTGGTTGTCCATCAATTCTAGCAAAGTATCTGTGCATTCATCACAAAGAGGATGGTCAACATCCGAATTATTTGAAAGTAAATCGAACAGAGTGGCTTTGACGTGCAGCTGATGGCCTAATGACGTTGTTTCCCACCCGTCAGAGATAACCATGAATCCATTTGCGCCGTTACCAGATTCTGACATGCGAAACGGTGGAACGTAGTGTTCTAAACTGGTAGACTGCATATCCAAATCGACCTCATTGTTTCGTCGGATCTGGAGGGTTAGATCAGCAATGGTATGCTCACCCAGGTTGTTTAAAGACTCGTCTAGCTTCAGAGGCTGTAAACATCGCTGACACGAGAAGTTTATAAAAGATTTCGAATCGCTCATTGTAACTCCCTTCTCTATTACGTCATGGACGAAATTTTAGACTTTATTTACCTTAATTTTGCTAACTTATTTAAATCGATCTTTTTTTTAGGTTTTTAAAGTAATATAATGTCTGTTTTAATTAATTTTGAACAAATTAAAATGAAAACAAAGAACTTCGATCTGTCGATCAGATTTATTTTGCAATTATAAATTTGACGTTTGTACAGATGTCCACACCGATGTCCAGTCAATCGAAAACTCGACTAATTCTACATAGTGATATTTTTAGTCGATTAACGAGTAGAAACCGAGCCAAAAAAAATGTATAGGCATAAAAACGATTTCAAACTATATTTTGTTTTTGTATTTATGGCCTTCCAGAATATTTCTCGGCGAGAACGCATAATAATCGATAAAAATAAATTATAACTACGTGTATTTACATTGTTACCATTGGAAATATACTTAATACGAAGATACTATGTTCAGAGAAAGCCCGATAGATGGCGGAGCAAGTAAATTAATATACTTGATGAGAATGATGAGTACAAAACTAAGTCCTTGCAACGCATTAAAAACGATACGTATGATTTTGGGAATAAATCATTGTAGTATGCTTTATTTGAAGTGCGTTTCCGTCTGAACTCGATAGATGGCGAGACAGGTAAAAGTCTTTCATTTATCTTTGGCGGTGACTGCCATGATAGATGAGAGAAATGTAAGGCCCTAGATGCGTTTATTTATCGGTTTTAAGTCAAATAATTGACTGCATAATCCGATTATGTCGATACATTTAGACTTAACTTTGACACAGTGCTTCCGATTATGACCAAATTAATTGTTATATTTACCACATAGGCTTAGAATACATCGTGGAACGCAATATTGAGTATAGAGCTTTCTCTATGACTACCTCTGAAAAGAAATTCCGAAACAAACTCAGGGGTCAAGGTCTATTTTAAAGTCCAGATATTACTTGGTAGTTTTATATGACCTGACCTGGCACGATGGATGGCAAGTATTAACCTTATAATCCGTAATGGTGGCTAAAATGGGCCTGACACTCATGTCACCGCTGGCTCAGTATAAGCCCTAAAATGGGCCGGACTGACACTTCAACTTATGTCAATCGTCACGATAAATATGTTTGAAAAATTATTGTATACTAAATGATCGAATCATGATATTGCGTGTGAAACAAAATACTTTAATAAACAGTTCATGTGTCTAAGTTAGCAAATCTTAACCATTTTATGCCCAAATTGCATAGTTTACCTATAAAATATATGAGTGCGCAAATGCGATGACGGCCATTGTGAGTGCCACGGCTACGGTGCTAAAAAACATCAAAAAGGTGTATTTTGAATCACCAAACTCCACAAACTGGGCGTGATAATAACGTCTTATTCATTAGGTTGTTCATATCATCCATAAATTTGATAAATAAAGTAGTGATAACAAAGTTTTTGATGACTGAAGTAAAAATTTCCCGCGAGTCATGCGTTTGTTATTTTTTATTCTCACTAGTATTACACATTTTACTGTTAACTTAGATAATACTATATCACAAACTAGTTATAAAATCTATAAAGTTCACGTAAATGTCCATATATCAACGTCAATATCACTTCAAAGGTAAATATTAAAAATTCTTTGTTATCACTACTCAATTCGATTTATAAGGATTTGCCGCCATATTAGATTTTGTCTGCAAGAGATTTGAAGAGATGTTCGAAACGATTATTTTAACCGATTTATTTTCGAATTTGAATCGTAATCGATTAATCAAAATGAGTAATTATAGAAATCGATACGAAAAAATATATAATTAATGTTAAAAATATTATATGATAAAATATAAAAGTAATATTCCAGTAGGTACAGTCAGCATCAATAAGATGTATACACCTTATGAAATTCAAAAACGATTTTTAGAGCAAATAGTGATTGAAATCTTGACGAATTTTACACAGTATTTTTGAATACATAAAAATACACAACCATTGACATTTTATGATTTTAACATTAGTTGTCCAAGAATAAGCGTTTGAATTTCGCTGCGTGTATACATATTTTTGATGCTGACTGTACATGTTTTTAGGCACGAGAAAATTATGTCCCAGAATGAGCATTTTTCTTCCGCATTTTTCAATTTATAACTATTAAATTTTACTCGGTTAGTTTTGGTACAAGTATTTAATTTGTAATAAGGCCATGTCCTGTCTGGGCAACACGGTGCGGCTAGCGCCGGTGCCGTGCCGCTGCTATACGAAAAGTTATGACATTTGTTCGCCAAAACTGCTCGTCCTGAATGTGCATTGAGCACTAACGAGGCTATAACAACACGACGGCCGCGCCGACGAGACGCGTTGCTCGCTTCACGGCTGAGCTAGGACAAGGGGTTGCTGTCCATTACCGGCTATTTTATTTCAACCAAATTATATTAATATCATTATGTATGTATATTTTTATGTTATTTTGTATATCGTTTTTATTCCGTGATTTAAGCTGGTATTAACACAAGATGGCGGCATTTTTTAAAATTTAATGTTATATTATTGAATTTAATGAATTTTTTCAAAGGTGTAGTTTTTTGGTTTCCGGGGGTTCTGACACTGAAACTGATGATACAAGATGACGGAAGTGCATTTTCATCGATTTTTTATGGATACGAACGAAAAAATCTGTAACATGGCCGCACTTTCAATACAAAAGAAATTGACAAACTACACAAAAAAAGATATGGCCGTCGCCTTTGATTTGATTGCCAACCATAAGCAGGTTTAGCTTAGCTAGTATCCATCTTTTAATTCTGACTGTTTTGGAAAAGCCCTCTGTTCCAGCATATATAAACTTTTGCTGCTGTCTGTATATTTCATAAATATTATATTTATTATATAATATTTCCCAAGAAAGAATTATATCTTTCTTGGAAAATATTGTTTTACAATTAATTATAAGTGGAGGAAAGATTGAAGAGGATAAATATAAATATTGTAATAAAAATATTCAGATGATTAGACAGAAACACCGAAATTTAGTTGCGAAAAAAATGTACTAGAATTTATAGACTTGAAAAAAAAGAGTATAACCTCTTTTCTGCCAAGCTGTAAGTGAATCGATTAGGATGAGTGCAAGATTTGTATTGTTATAACGATTTTAGCTGAATTGGCAGCACTATTTGAAACTTCGTTTTTTGTTCAAATTTCAGTTAATTTAAATCTTGTTTTTTATGTGTTTATGAATGAATAATGGTATAAATGAATCGTTAAATAAAAAGATAGTTTGTGAAATTATTCCAAATTATAGTGTTTCAGCATATAAGTAGCTTGCTTAGGTAATTTTTTTGAGCTAACCTAAGACCCGTGATATTGTAATAGGTGTACAAATTAACATTTTATAGGCATATCGCAGCCTAATGATGCAGTTTTACCAATACTAACACAAAAATGAATAAATTTACTGTAGACATTGGTCTTTAAATCGATAAGGTAACCTAATTTTCATGTTCAATAGTCGAATAAAAATTGCGTACAAAATTCAGTAGTTCTTAGAATTCATGACGTAATTTGCGACAGCTCGTCGAATCAGCGGGTATGTCATGTGTCAGGATCCGTTCGAGCCGAGAGGTTAAGTAGGTATCTTTTAGTTTAAAATTAAAACAATATTTAAGTAATTCTTATAGAACTTTAATTCGCTTCCAGACTAGAATACAATGGTTTGAAACTTAAACAGCACCTTACATCAATAATAAAACAATTCACTACTTTGTTTGAGCACAAATCACAAAATAATAATAATTAGGCAAAATTAATACAAAGTGTAATTTTATAAACAAACGTTATAATGTCATGCAATATTTTAATACGAATAAGTTTTTTAACCATCTATACTTATTTACTTAATCAATTAAACTAAAAAGTGCATGGCATTTAGGAACTATAGATATTTTTTTGAATACCTAACGTTAAATAAAGTAAGTTGCATTTTATTTTTTGCAATTCTATTATTTATTTATTTTGTTGTTTGTTTGTATTAAAAAGCTAGAATGGACAGAATAAACGTCTGTACCCCTTGTCTAAGTTTCTTTTGACAATTTCGATTTAGCAAATCGAATATGTCAAAAGAAACTTTCACTCGAGGTACTGATTGTCTGTCTACATACAACACTATACAAAATAAAAAAGCGAGTAAAAAAAAAGTCAACATGATCAACATCAAAGTCTTGAAGAAATTAGTAAGTACTTAATTCTGTATGAATAAATAAACTGATATGTTAGGACATTCGTGCTTACTTGCGTAGGATACCTAAGTATACCTACCTTAATGCCCAACAGCCTTTAACAATCTTCGATCATGAATTGACATCAATGATTAGTAACGCCAAAACGATTAACATTTTGCTAGATGGCGGTACTCTTCATTGACGATCGAAGGTTGTCATTTTGAGAAGACAGGCTGTGATCAAATCTGGGGGCCGATTACAGTAATGAAACTGCTATGGAAACGTATTACGTAGTCGATCAAAAACTTTACGAAAGTTTTCTCTACTTAAAACTGTCCAAATAGAATAGAATTTAAGATGTGATTTTTCAATAGCCAGATAATTTGAAATTGGAACAATTTATAGGTTTCTAATTACGGACTCACGAGGCCAGATAGTCAGTATTTTTTATATAATTTTATCTTAAACAAAGAAATTAAAATAACTATATACATTAACTTATATCTAGGTGCTTTAACAAATTTTAATAACACTTTTTTCACAGTCTGATAACTACAATACTTTTTCCACTGGTTTTATTTTGACTATTTTTATATATGGCAACATTTACGGAGCTCCGCCATGTAAATAGTGTGTTGGGTCTTGCAGCTGGTGGTAATAGGCATTAGGGAGCAACGCCTGTGCCAAGCCGCCTTGTGGGCCCGCATATTGAGCTGGAACTAGCATTTCACTGGAACAAAAAACACATAAACTCCTGATAGATCCTCCAAGATAGAATGAGGATAGAATGTAACATGAATTTACATGTTTAATAATACATCTCTGTCTATCTCTTTGGGAAATACTGGCGTGATGCTGGTAATTCAAATGGTTAAATAAAAGAAGTACTAGAGATAGTAGTGAAAAAAGAAAGTTTAATCAAAACATATGTACAAACATATGTACTTAAAAAATTGACAAAATATTATGTTTCGAAGTTTCGAATTTTACGTTTTTCAAGACAAGATATATGTTTAAAAAAAAAGTTATTTTCGTATTTCATACTAGAGTCTGTGCGGAAAGAGAACAGTCGTGGCATAGAACGGAACTAACATTATTATTACAAATACATTTAATTGTAACACTTATTGAGACCAAGAAACTTAAATTTATAAGATTATAATGCAGCCTCAAAGTATCAAGATGTTTACAGTCGAACTATAATGACGTAACAATGTTTATAACATGACAAATACAGTAATTTAGCACTGCTGCGCCCTCAAATCTAATGATGGTTCTCTTTCCACACAGTCGAGACTACAGTACAGCAGACTCTACAGTCTATACGTTGGTACGATTAATGTAACCCTATAATATAAGTAAGAATGCCAAAAATTAAAGATGAGCGGTCTAGAACCTGTAAACTAAAGAAATATTTACTCGTGCTTTGTTGCCAAAATCTTGAAATCAGTCATTACAACAACGCGGGCCGCGAGGAGATACTTAATTCATTTGTAAAGTGCAATTTACACTAATCATCACTAGTCCGTGGCTTGTTTAGGCTAACTAGTGACATTTTACAAATCTCTTCCGCCGAATAATAGAAAAATTATAGATTGCCGTGCACATGTGCATTTTTTTTTAATCCTGACCTTTGTCTTTGTCTTTTTGATTAATGGCCCATAATGAGCGTTTACGACAATGCATACAAAAGGGACCGAAGAAAAAAGTGATTTTAAAGCCAGACATTTGTTAGTTTTATTTGTGCCGGTCAAGTTTGTAACATGTGGTTGCTACTGTAATTTAAATTTAAAAAGAAAGGAATTTTAACTTGTCTGTACCTTGAGTATGTTCAAAACAAAGCTTCTAAATCACGGATAGTCGAAAAATATATAAATAAATATATTACTTTTTACAAAAAACATAAATTAAAAAGAAAAGAATACTTTTCAATGTAGCTTTTGAGAAAGGAGTTCATATCTCCTACTGATTTAAAGTGTTGAAAACTTTAATCAAAGTAGATTTTTGTACATACACGGGAAAGAACAAATTTGTATAATTTGATAGGATGGACTGATAAATATTTAAATGATTTTTCATATCGTATATTTAAAACAAACATACGGTACACCAGCCTAATCTTATTCTATCTATTTTCTATATAATTGAAATGCGAGTACAATTTGGCGAACGTGGTTAAGTAATGCCAGTAAACATTATCAATTTTTATATCTATAATTATACTAAGCTACCCCCAAAATAGCCCATATTGGAACTTCGGGCATGTGTCGCACTATGCTATACATTCGAAAACTTAAATCTACATTCGTAGTTCGTACATTAACTCTTAAAAGAATGGCCGGTTTATAACTCCGCAAAGTAAATAAACTTTAACAATTTATTGTTTGGCTCAAAGCTCCCATTGTTTGGAGACGCGGTGGTGACGGGGTTTCGTCTCAAGGTCTTGGCCATTATGGTGTATGGCTATAATGTTTGTGTATGGTCTGACTGATTGGTTGAGAGTCGATAAGGTCGGTGTGTTTGATTTTTGAGCGTTCCGCCATTTGTTTATTGGTTTTGAGATGGTATCCTATTACAATGGTGGTCTGAATTATGCGTTGCCATTATCGAATGTTTAGGAAAATCTAGCTTATATTTCATGAGACTCACGCCTCTCTGAAAGGACTGAGTAGTTATCAAATACCATCTCTGCCGACCAAACTACATGTACAGTTGCTAGCGAATTGAAACACCAGGAAAATATATGGGACTGACATTTAAGAATTAGCAGTGCATTTTTCTGGTGTTTCTTTTCTACAGCGATTGTAGATTGTACCTACACTTGGTAGACAAGTGTACAATTCACATTGGTAGAAAATTTGGTTAGTACGTGTAGACGTACTGACCGAATTTATAGGAATTGTTGACACTATAGAACCCTGTTCCGGGCCCACTGACCCTCCTTCCTATCTACGCCTATGTGTGTACAGTAGACGATTATTTCGTTACCTATGAGAGAGTGAGTCAGAGTAAAATTTCGTATAGAAATACTGTTAGGTGTCATTAAGAATAGGATCTCACAAGTATGTAGCTTATCTTAATGTAAGACATAAACTTACGGCCTGTTAGGTTGCTGGGGCGTTCGGTCCCTCTGTCTTCTGTTCTTGAACCAGTTGGAGACTTGCGTCAGGGTTAGACCAGTCTTCTGTGCCAATGCCCGCTTCTCATCTGGTGTGGGGTACCTATGATGGATAAGCATAATTAGCCACCTTTCTAGACTCTCTTTCTCGCTCCGGGAGACTGAGAATTTCTAAACTGTAAATCCGGATAACACTGCCCGACCGAGGAATTAAATTGCTTTACTTCGGAACAATCACGAGAATTTTTGGTTTAGATTTTTTGACCCAGAAACAAAACCATCACATCGTAACACGCGCGTAAGTACTATGTTAACGTAATATTCTGTATCTTACCTATTTCTATAATAGCAGTCTTTCAAAGCGTTCCTGCTCTTCTCCTTGAAGCAGTATACTGTTTCTTCGCCATCCCATATCGTTTTAGGTAGCGGGTACTTTTTTCTTAATCTATACTTGTCTACTGCACCTAAAATTTTAACATTTGTATTATTTTATAACAAAAACAATAAAGCACACACAACAATCCTTTTTGAAAATACGTCACAATGACTTCGCGAGTGTCATTCGTTGTGTGTCAATTTCACACCACGATTATCGATAATGGATCCAAAATAGTTCCTTGTGACATCCCAGAGACCAAGTTAATCTTCCTAATCTTTTGGCTAATATAATACTATAAAATGTATCTTAAAACTAATAGGAAAATAATAAGAAAAGCAAAAAGCGGTCAAAACAACATAATGCCTGCATTATAGTCAAAATTCAAAGTTATACTGAATCAAACGCCTTACCTAAAGCCCTTCCCCTGACTTTCTCAGCCTCTTTATAGTGTGCTTTGAACCATAGAGTCTGCAGCGCTGTATGGTGTCGTGGCGGGAACGAGTGCGCCTCTAGTATGGCGTATAGTTCCTGGTAAACACCTCTGTGATACGCGACTAGTGCTCTCGCCCTACGGACATAAGGAAAATGGTAAAAAAAGTGAGCTAATTATGAGTCTATGATAAAGAGTTCTTGTTACCAAATGTGGCGAATATCAAAGTTTCCAATCTATACATATAATAAAATTATAACAGGCCGATGTAGATAATGGAGAAAAACTAATATGGGGGTCTTTATTAGAGCAACAGAAGCCCGACAACAGTTTTTATGATTTTTGTCCGTCTGTCTGTATGTTTGTACACGCATCACGCAAAAACTACTGCATGGAATTGAATGCCATTTTCACCGATGTATTGCTAGAGGTCTAAATTAAAATATAGGCTCCATTTAACCGCAGGAAAATATCAGATCCTAAAGTCCACGCGTACGAAGTCGCGGGCAAAAGCTAGTAGGTACTAATAATAAATTTATATCATAAAGCATCTGCAGTTTTTTTAATAGTCTTTTCTTTTTCTTTTCTTCTAAAAAACGTTGCCTTTCGTAATAACTCCTGTATCGTGGGTGCGTTTACAAACACAAATATTCATAGCGTCACGCCTGTATTCTCCACCACACTGTACCGGTAAAGGTAAATCCACCCTTAGAAGTCTTAAATTCAATTCGGGTCGGGTGCTTTTGGTGTTTTTGTTTTTGCGTACATTGTTTGGTCTCTTCACTAAACATACAAGTGCCTATTAAAACTTCTATTCATTATTTATTTATATCTGAAACTTACATCTATCATTATAGGCAACCAACCTAATGCATCCTCAATCCTAATGATCTCTATATCATAATAACATACCATCACGCCTGTATTCTCCGAAGGGTTAGGCAGAGGTGTACTATTGTACACCCACATTTCACCATTTATTGAGTCTCATGTAATAGGGGACAAGCCTATTGCCATCAACCGGGCATGGTTCCAAACACCATGCTGCTACTGAGAATTTTCATACCAAAAACCCAATAACATTTTACCCAACGCGGGAATCGAACCCAGGACTTCACGCTTAGCAGTCCCGCTTGCGACCATTACACAAATGATAGCAGTCTATAACACAAATAACATATGCACAAATAACCAAACCCGGAACAACTATCTGTAGGTAATACAAACATGCGGGAATCGAACCCACAACACTTCGCGCAGCAGTCGACCTCTCAACCATTGCGCCAATCGTGCCATCTTAACCCACTTATAATATACCTAATAAATAAATAAATAAATTCAGCCCATTACTCTCTCGCAGCTCGCCAAGGCCTTATCCTTTTCATGGTGAGAAGAGGTTCTCAGCATGAGAAGAGTTAGGCGTTAATTCACCTCTCGCTTAGTGCGGGTTGGCGAACTACACACACCATTGAGACTTTATCAGTGTCCGAGTCCTTTTAGGTGTGCAGGTTTCCTCACGGTGTTTTCCTTCATCGTTAAAGCAAGTGATAATCTAATTCTGATCCGCACATGATTCCGAAAAGTCAGAGGTGCGAGCCGATTTTGAACTCGGTCAGACCCGCCTGAATGAGAGATAAACGTTCAACCGCTAGGCTATCACGATTTTAACGCTTTTAACGACACGGTTGGCGCAGTGGCTAAGCGATAAGCTTTCTGCGCTACGTGTCGCGGGTTCGATCCCGTACAGAACAAATATTTGTATGATCTACAGATAGTTGTTTCGGGTCTGGTTGTGTGTATATGTGACATGTATGTTTATAAACTGTACCCGCGACACAGAAGAAATCAAAGTGTGGGCCAACGTAAAAAAATAAAACTGCTTTAATGCTACAGCAAGAATTATGGTCTATCTGTGACTGTTTGTTTGTTTGTTCGCGTGGGTTAAAGTCTAAGGTAAATTCGACCTTTGGTAATCATTGTTTGTTTTGTTTTTACCGTGTCTTCATTGTTTCATTAATGTCGGTCTATATGTACGGCCATGCCATAGTCTAATTTTCATTCTTATTTAGCGATAAATAATATAATACATACCTCAATATCGTTTCGTGTCCTCTAAGCAGTTCGCTAGGCGGTAAGCTCCACAGAAAAGCAGCTAACTTCTCAATGTCACCCTTCTGCTGTAAAGCCTCACAAACGCACTGCACTTGTTCCGAGTTAAAGTTTAGACATCTACGTAAATTACTGTTCTCATTTTCAGCAAAATATGTTTGCGGAACTCTCTCCCTGTCACTATTTACATTAACATTATCAAAAATTTGCTGATTCAGCTTCATATCTGACAAATTAGGGTTGTTTTCGTTTTGAACGCAACTTTTCAAATCTTGCACCTCATTGAAGTAGCCTGAACGCATGCGATCTTCGCCTTCGATTTGCGAAAAAATGTTTTCGTTAGTTGGAGGCAATTTGAGTTCGAAATTCAAATATTTTTTGTTTCTCGGTGGCGAGAGGTAATTTTCGAACGTCATTTTGTTACTTTCTTGCAAATAGACATCTTTTGGACTTTTTTCTTCATTTCTTGCTTTTTGTTTACAAGAAAAGTATTGTTTTTCGTTCAATTCTGCTTGGTAGAAATTTCCATTTTGGTTGTCATACGGAAATGGCGGTAACGATGTTTCAGATTCGCTAGTCAAGTCGCTAGACGGACTGAGTCGGTCGGAACACGATTCCATGTTTGTGGATTTCATCACAGAATCTTCTGGAATATTTTTATATGTTCACAAATCTGAAAATAAAATCAATAATAAAAATATTGTAGCCTTACCTATATTTTATTCTAACTAGCTTATCATAAACATCTGTTTCTTCCGAAGGGACTCTGCCTTTGGTCCTTTGATCCCAATTACAGTTGTATAACTTTTAATCAATAAACAAATTGTGGATAAAAATCGAATTATCCTGCTTTCACATAGAAATTAGAAATCATGACTAACTTCACTTAAGTTAAGAAACTTCCACTACTAAACAGCCCGCGTATAAAACGGATTAGCGATTTTGTCCGATTAGCACATAAAAGGAGGCTACCAGCTATCACACTGACTATTTCATATTAACCAGTGTTTATTTACCAAAATCTTTCACATATTTAATATGTTGCATTTTTTTTATAAAACCGACAATATAACAACAAATCGGGCCAAACTATGCGACGGATATTGTATATCCGTTACAATTATAAATTATTTATAAGAAATTTCGTTGGTGTCAGGTAAAAATATCGATGAGTTGTTTTCATAACAGATGACATCGGGCGGACATGAACCGATAACAAAAGGTTTCGATGAACTGCGCGCGTTTCCTAGAAATTGGAAAAAAAAT
The DNA here is from genome assembly GCA_947562105.1 of Shargacucullia verbasci. Lineage (NCBI taxonomy): Eukaryota > Metazoa > Arthropoda > Insecta > Lepidoptera > Noctuidae > Shargacucullia > Shargacucullia verbasci. The sequence goes on from OX387306.1 coordinate 6,282,306, forward strand.
ACCGAGTTTTCTCACTGACATTCAAAACTAGCTGCAGTAGGTACTTTCATATTCAAATTCAAATGCAAATCTTTATTTGCTATTAAATATTGTTGAATTAGGTGTTACTTAATAATAATATTTAGTAGTCCAGAATATTTAGTCATAACATAAAGACATGCAAATATTAACGTTCACAATATTATATTACAAGTTACAAATAGGTCACTGTTACTATAATTTATTCTCAAAATATTCTTTAAGCGAGTAAAAACATTTATCAATTAACCATCTACGTGATGCACGCTGAAAACGATTCACTGGTAAGTCTTTTATATGTGACGAGAGTTTATTAAATATTCTTATGCACATTAGGTAACAGTTTCTTCGGTATCAGTTCAAAACTCAGTTCTCATATTTGGAAACCTACATTCAAAATGACATTATTGGGACACTGATTAGCCTGCTGGTAGAAAACATAAAATAACCGGAAAAGTTTCCATTTTCAGAGTGATTTAAGCGCATCACTCTGAAAATGGGATTATATAAGTATTTATTTACAACCTAGTTGCGACCGACTCCTAATAGACAAATAAAAAAGACTATATTTTCTAAGATTTTCACCTCATACTAGTCATACTATAAAGTAACAGCATTTTCAAAAAAAGTCTAAATGGAGAGAACAGCTACGAAAATTCACGGGTTCCGAAGTTCTTAAGATATTTCTTCATGACAAAGATCTTAAAGAAAACTATATCTAGAAAATAATTTTGATATCAGTTCAACTCCAGTGAACTGCTAACTAAACAAATGTACCAATTTCATTAGTCTTACAATTTGCAAAGTACAGGTGGAATAATTTTCCACATTAATGCTTTAGATTGGATGCCGATCTCCATCATTGTTGAGAATTGATAGGCAGATAAAACTAATTTGTATAAGGAGATCGTGAGTAATCGTTATCGCAACCGCAATCCGTCGTGTTTATCCTCAAAAGTTGATTAGTGTCAACACATTTTCCATCATACCGTCACCGTCAAAAATTCAAATTCGAAACTTTAGATTAAACCATAAAAAGGCACTTATAAACCGTGAGACGGTTAATTATTCCATGGAGGAACTAGCAAGAAAATACTTAAATAAAAATATGTAAATATTGCGAAAAAACACGGCGTTCCGCGAAAACTTGATTTCTACCGTAAATTCGATTTGATTTTAGTTTAGGAATTTCGCGGAACTAAAGACTGAGTTTAGTATTTACGGGAAATTAAACATACCAAATCAATATATTTCAACTGAACGTAAAAAAATATATTTTAATTTATCATTCATTTGTAAGCAAAACTAACAGTAATGTAAGTTTGGTTCACACAACAATCAACAATCTTACTAAGTACTGTAAGGTTATTTTTGCCCGTAACAGAAATTTTCGTGTGTTGTAATAAGTAGTGAACAACGCTAACTCGTAAATATTAATTAGAATAATGATTACTAGTAATGATATGGTTCATTTTATACAATCATAATTGTCTAAAAATATTGTAGTGCGCTCGCAGAGTCCGTTCATCTGTTTGAGCTTAAGTTAAAAATTAGCAGTTTTTTGTATTGTGTGCTCATAATAGCCTAACTTTTCAAATAGCGTATAGTAGACTCAATAAGCGATTCCCATTTGATATGTGATGCTTGCCTTGTCTCAATAGAAGAAGAAGATCATCACTTATGTAGATCAGTCCTTTAACCGTGTCGATATTGTGCCGTCGGCCTAGACTGAGCGGCGACAATGCAATTATTTGTTCGGAAGCATTTGTGCTTATATACATGAAGAAATTCGTTGTTTAAATATTTTATGTATTGGAATTAAGAAGCCTTGAATTTCGTTAAATACCAGGAAATTTCGGATATATGGGGATAATTGAAAAACATACATCCTCTATAGAATGCATTACTTAGCTGGCTAAAAGAAACTTCACAAAACAACACAAGCACTACGCAGTTCTCTGCGTAGCACTCTATATCACTGTCAACTTTAGTGAATTAGAACCGTTGACATTGGAGCATTGACAAAAAATAAACTTTTCTAACTTCGTTATCGGTTTCAGTTGAATCGCACCATAACTCATCGGTCCAACTGCTATAAATGAGTCTTAAAGTAGACGAGAAATGATCATCGTTATATATTGCATTTGGAGTAAGACCACTCCAGTTTTCCGTTAATCCAAACGGATTACATCAGTTCAAAGCATTTCTAAAATAGGGTTGTGATGTTACGGAGGTGGATTTATCGGAGGCGGAATCGGAGTCGGAGGTTCTCATAGTGACCTCCGCGGAGTCGGAGGTGAATCGGAGTCGGAGTCGGAGCAAAGCTACGAATGTAAAATTTAAATAAATAAGAAAGACGAAACTTGTCGCAACTCGTTCACTCTTCCTTCATCAGTTGCAAAGAACACATGTACTCCGTCAGTTGTCAGTGTCACGTAGAAAGCGCTCAGTAGCGCTGCAGCGATAGCAAGTCATAACTTGTAACTCCGATATATACCTCAGTTTTGATAAATCGGAACCGGAGCCGGATTCGGAGGTGTAATTTTAATCGGAGGTTCCGACATATCGGATTCGGAGTCGAAGCTCCGTAACATCCCTAGTTGTGATCCATGCGAGCTATCTGTCGGGTAAAGTCAATCTAAAACCGACATTTTATCCTACACCGAATTTAGTCCCAGTATTTATATTGAAATCCGGAGTAGTAGATTAAATCTAATAAACTTAGAAAAATTACGCCCATCTCGTTTTAACTTTTCTTTTTTAAGATATAATTTACATAAATCCGATACCATCTAACACATCACCTACATTTTCTACCTGAGCAAGTGTGTAGAATAGATTAAATGAATATGGTGCAATGAGTAGCCTTATCGCTATCAACGATATTTAAGTTATTTATTAAATATCGACTGCTGCACGTAAAGTCCTGGCTTAAATTCCCAGCTCGAGCAATGTTACTGGGTTTTCCAGTAGATAAATTTTCAGTAGCAGCACGGAACTTCAAACTGTACCCGGTAGATGGCAATAGGCCCAAAAGATGCCTCGCCCCCTTTTACAAGAGACGGCATTAGCAAAATGTGAGTGTACTCGTATACCTCTGCCTAACCCTTCGGGGAATCTGTATTCCATTAAACTGTTTACTGAATATGAGAAAGGTAAATATTATATATATAATAGTACTAGGTCTTTATAATTTCTTTTGAAAAAATGGATTATTCAATTAGAATTTGCAGGAAGGTATGTTGCTAGGTTTCTGTTTGCGATTCTTGATTAAGTTTACCAAAAGCGAAGCTATTGTTGATAATGCGATATTACAAAACTAAAAAAAAAAAACTAAAAATATCGAATTACACTTAACGTATTTGAAAGATATTAAACTAAAAGTTATAATAAAGTTGTTGTCAATAATTAGAGCGTCAATTGAAAAATAAATTAGTGTCTATTCATTTAAAATTAGAACTATCAATCGTTTTATTTTTTAACAAATATTTTATTTATAGTATTATTAATATTTTATTACTATTTATTTATTATTAGAGTTCTTATTGTGGTGCTAAGTAAGAGCCGCGTGACAGTGTTATGCGATTTTGTGATAAATAATAAATAGTACTTATATTTCTATACATTCGGTAAAGATTACTTTAAAAAAATATCACCCAATTGGAAACCTCCTCCTTTTTGTGAAGTCGGTTATATAACGTGCCTCGAATTTTTGCCAATATTTGAATAAACTTACCAGATTTAATTTTCATATTATTTTTCTATCATAAAAAAATACTAACACATCCATAATTTCGCAAGATCATAAAATAAAATAAAATATCACCTCACCTTCACACAATCCGAACACTAAAACTATTGCACATCCACTTTTTCACTAATAATATTAACGTATTTAAAAAAATAAATTAATGTCTTTTTCATAAAGATAGATAATAATATACACCCTCACTAAACGAAGACGTAGGCTCGAATAACAAAAGCTATCTCGCATTTCAAAGCCCGTGAGAGAGACAGCGGCTGCGCAACAGAGACGGGACATGGGGCGGAGCATCGCCGGGTGTTCCAAGTTTGAATTCTTCTTTTATTTTTTAACATTTGACCTCTAAAAAGGCGGGATTTTACGACTGGACCCGTCTGATTTGCAAAATGGCGTTCGGAGTTTTGATTTAAAACCTAGTGTATTTTAACGTCTGATATTTTATTCATGCTGGGTAAATATTTATTATTAAATAACAATTATTATTATTTTCCCGAAACCTAACCCAATTCTTCGTAAAAAAATGTCCTAAATTATGTTTTGTCTTGGTCTCGCTCATCAAAATTTCATGCATGCATGGATATTCATTTATCTTTTGTTAAGTATTGAAGATCTATAAACCGCCTTCATTAGGTCTGAACTATTTATTTTTACTCTACTACACAAAATTATAGACCTTTTAATTAGCGTACTACTCACAGCGGAGAATATCTAAGTCTTCTGCATCATCCACAATTGAAGTGAAATCATTTCATTTGATACCATCGAATCATTATCTCTTTCCCTTGATCCCTAAGTCACCCAAAGCATTTAACCCATATTCCCTGTCTTTCCTTTGACAAAAGCAAAAAGACCAAAAATGGTCCTTCTACTTTTATTATTTCGCTTCCGCAAAATGCCATATTTAAATGAATTACTAGTTTATTCACAGTAGACCACAACAATAATCACCAATCTTGACATACGAAGTGGTGATGTCCATAGTAGGGTGTCCAATAACTATCAAAAATTAAACTTTAAAATATCAAGGTACCGATGTCTCTTCTTTTTTTTTCAGGTCCTCCTGTCTACCCCAAATAGTGGACTATGTTATGACCTTGCCTTTGGTCATTCCTTGTCCAGGTCTCGGAGTGCCAAATACCGATTTTCATCTATAAGGTAGGTTCCCCCAGTCCATAGATAGGTATTGATACAATTCTAAACTATATTTCATTTGTTTATAACAATAGACAATAGTGACCCACCAAGGTATGAATATCTTTTAAACAATTTCTTCAAGTACACTTTTAGCTCATCTGGATTGGCCGTTAAGATTCGTAAAGCGTTAAGAACGTTGAATCTCTGCTGGAAACAAATAAGTCTATTTGTATGTACCTATCTTCTTGTTATGAGCCTTATTTGTCCATTGTTAGAAGAAATAGAGTATAAGTCTGTTAGGTCTATCTATTCATGTAATATAATTAATGTCGTTCCTCGCATCATAGAAACAAGAATATCGGCTTTTTTAGTAAAAGTTACAAGCAATTTACAGGTAAAGAACTTGTCTCGAGCACTGAAATATAGCTTGAGACTTATTAGAGAGTTCCTCTATTTAAACAAAAATTGTTCTAATTTCTAATAAAACGCTTTTTTTAATCTGGCCACAAGAAATTCGGCCTAAAATGTTACTGTTTTGTCACCTTTACATATTTGGAGATTTATTGAAAAATCCTTAAGCATCGTAATTAAAACAATGCATTACAATCCCTCAACTATTTATATCGAAAGATTTTCCGCAATTAATTATAAGAAACTCACAAAACAACAATAAAAAATGCTTTACTGAAAAAAACCGTAACACATAAGAAACTCGTGAATGCAATGTTGTCTTTCCATGGTGTCGCGTGTCTCAACGACGGTATTACCTGGAACCGGGTCGTGAGAACACTACACCTAATGTATATGGACGTTGGACATCGGTATGTTCACGGCAATCGTGTGGGGTGGAGCAGAGAATGAAATTACTGGAACACAGGGCATTCCAATATCAGCTTTTCGCTTAGACATTACTATTTCTATGAAAGGTGGCAGATACTAAGAGTGGAAGACAGGGTTCAGTGGCTCTTACTAGAACAGGCCTATGTCCAGCAGTGGACGAATATGGGCTGACGATGACGATCATGATTAGGTACTATATTTGTATTTTGAGAAAAATTTACGGTCCTTCGAGTCTTAAGATCTATTTATAAAGACCAAAGTTCTATGGTTTCGTCATTTCTGACACCTTGGAAGTTACAATTTTAAGGTTCTACCTCAAGCCACAAAATACATAATAGATAGCATTACGTCTATATTTCCTTGAACTTTTAAGGGTTAGGACTTACTTGAAGTATTAGGTAAATCAATAAGCACTACCCTGCATTTTCTTCATAATTGTTGTTAATTTGGATGTAATAGGGGGGAGCCTATTGCTATCTCTTGAGTACAATTCTAAACTACAAACAACGGACTGCTATTTAGAATATGCTGCTAAACAAAAAAACCTTATAACACTTTGCCTAACCGGAGATCAAACGCAGAACCTCACGCTCGGCAGCAACGCTTGCAAGTCGTCACTTTCACGTTAAGTACCTACATCTCGTGTGAACAATAGTTGGTATATCTCTGCCTAACCTTTCAGAAAAGACAGGTGTCATAATGCCAAACTGGATTAAACTAAAGACAAGCTCAGTCCCCACTTGACACTGGCAGAATACTGGCAGAATAGTCGTCATCGGCTCAGTTGCTATACTATAAAAAAAAAAACTAAAGACAAAGTAAGAAACTGCCTATCATGAGAAAATCAAAGAAATAGAGGAAACGTAGTATGTTAGTTATTTCCAAAATTCCAAAGAAATTGTTTATGGTTGGATTTTGGCCCTGTTCATGCATGGCCTAGTTTATATATAGACTGCCTCAATAGTCTAGTGTTCGAAGGCGTGACTACCAAACGTGAGGTCTTGGGTTCGATTCCCGGGTCGGGCAAACGTTAGGTTTTTCTGTATGGAAATTCTCAGTTGCAGTATGGAGTTTGTTTGTGCCCGGTAGATGTAAATAGGCTTACCCCCTATTACATACGACCAGCGGCGTGCACAGAGTTTTTAGACAGGGTACGCAGAAAATTTTAAAAGCTTACTTACTAATAATACCTACTTCATGTTGGTATTGGTTCGTCGTCTTGTCGATTAAATAATGATGTATGTAATTTGCCACCTCAAATATCTTATAATAAATATTTATCTGAGTCATGTAGGGTAGGTAGTGTCTTTTTGTCTATATGCACCGCACGCCACTGCATAGGACTTACTAAGGTCATCGGTAATATGTGGAAGCACAATAGTACACGTCTACGTAACCCTTCAAGAATACAAGCGTGATGTTACATTCTGCAACGCCCAGGGAACCTGTACATGGTTGTAAAATCTGTGAGATCAGTCCTATGACGTTGCCATAGCAACGTAATTGAGCCTAGCGAACCTAAAAAAATATCTATGTAAGTAAGTACATAGGTTTAATAACACAAAGAACTGCATATAAAACATTAATTAAGGTTACAAATCAAAACAGCGTTCATTCACACGTTTCCTGTATTTCTGCTAACTAATATTTTTCATTGATAAACACAAACCAGTAAACTCCGCGAAGCTTGAACTTGATTGTGAAATGTATTAATGCTGAATCAGTGTCATTCCCACGATCGTATGTGAAGCCGTTTTTGTTAAGACTAGTCGCTTGACTCGAGTTTGGACGATTTTTATGAAATAAGTATAAGAAGCGCGACTGCTAAGCCTGAGGTCCTGGGTTCGGGAAAAGTGTTATTGGTTTTTTCCGTATGGAAATTCTCAGTAGCAGCACGGGGTCTGGAACTGAGTCCAGTAAATGGCATTAGGCTCGCCCCCTATTACATGGGACTCAATAACGGCATCGGCGAAATGTGGGTGTACAATAGTAGCTACACATCTGGCTAACCCTTCGGTGAATACAGGCGTGATGCTATGTTATGTGTTAATTTTAAATAGGAGGGTTAATAAAATTGCGAAGTAGTAAATACGCACTGATACCCTATTTGAACACTTGCCTTTCATGAAGCAGGGTCTGAGTTCAAACCCGGCTCGCAACTCCGCCTTTTTGGAATCATGTTCGGATCAAAATTTCATTATCACTTGCGTTAACGGTGAAGGAAAAACATCGCTAGACCTGCACACCTAAGAGGGCTCTAAGAAGTTCTTGATGATGTGTGTAGTCCACCAACCCGCACCAGGCTAGCGTGATGGACTAAGACATTAAGACTTGACGGCACTGGTGGCGTGCTGATTGAGAGATCGACGGCTGCGCTACGTGTCGCGGGTTCGATTCTCGCACGTAACAGATATTTGTATGATCTACAGATAGTTGTTCCGGGTTTAGTGTATGTCCATGTGAATATATGTGTTTGTAAACGCACCCACGATGCAGGAATAATTCCTAGTATAGGGAAACGTTTTATTAAGAAAGAAAAGAAATAAACTAACCTTCTCACGCTAATACGAGGCTCGTGACAAGGGAGAATAGCTGAAATTTTAGTAACTACCTAAAATAGCCGACTACTAGAATCGCCTATTGATCGAAATGCAACCGTAATACATTATTTTTTAAAGTTTTACCGTTAATGAGGTTCTTTTATCAAAGAGTATAACCTCTATGGTAATTGTTTTTTTTTTTCTATTATTTCAGCTGCGAGCTTGTATGACATATTTATATGTTTGACATCAGCAGTATGAACGTAAACAATTAATGTTTTATTTAATTTAATGTATTTGTAACACATATATAAATGTTTGCTTTCCGCACTCTTTCTCCATATAAACTTTGACTATACCGAATCTGAAATTCCTCCGTGCGCGCAATTGCTTACAAAGAGGTACAAAGTTTGCTCTCAACGTATTAATATATAGATACTAAGCAGTCATAGATGCCACAATTTTGCATGACCCGCGTGGAAAAATCCACCAATGTAGACGTGACATAAATATCCTATCATTTTACGTAATGTAGTCATATTTCAAGTACGCACTAAGTTAATATTGTCACACATACAGTTTAGTTCCCTATGTCATTTGGTTTATTGTTTCAAAATAAACAATAGCTTTTCTAGAAATAAATACATTTTGCTATATTAAGCTGAATATAAGTCGGTTTAGGTATTTTGAAAATGGGTTCATGGACTTTTTTCTCAATTTCAGATCTGTTGACAATATGAATCGATTGATTGATAACGAGCTTATCTAGAATATAAAATCCACTTACCTATTGTTTAAGCAAAGAGTATCAGTGTCCCCCAGTAATTGCTCCATGTAAAATATCAGCCGGATCTGGTTAAACTGGAAACCGATACCAACTCAGTTGGGAACAGGCTAGGCAGATGATGATATACTGGTTTGTCTGTTAGAGCATCGTGGCTCGCTGCCTATAACATGGGACTTAATAACAGCACCAGCAAGCCTGTCCCAATCAACGGCTAGAAATAAGATGATGTCACCCATTCGCATCTAGTCGAATCCAGCTACCTTCTTCAGGTCGCTGGTCCATCTGACTGAGGGACCACCCTTGCCTATTCGGGATTCCCAAGTACTCGTCTGCTCTAGCATCCATCGGTCTTAGCCTATCACTTCATCTTGCTAATTCTTCAAATAGTGATTGGCGAAATATTCACGCGGGAAAACTTTTATTATTACTTCTGTTACTTCTAAAGAGGAAAAAGAATTGTTCTTCATCTTCTTAAAATAAATCTAAAGTCTCCTTTCATGACACTCAGAGGAAATGAGGATGTGACCATGTGATGTGATTCTTGGCTATCTACTTCACGGCAAATTGGATGTTTTAACGCATTATCTGTTCGCTGAGCAATGGCCCGGGTACGTCCTAAAACTGCGGCCAGACACCGGAGGATGGGCAGCAGCGTCCTCTCACGAATCGGTGAGCCACTGCGATCCCCAATCCGCCTGCCAAGCGTGGGGATATGGTAAACCCTCCCTTGGAGGAGGCCTTCGTTCAGCAGTGGACGTCTTCTGGCTGATGATGATGATGAGCAATGGCCGTGATCATAATTATATCTATTTACGATTACGAAACATTAAAAGGGATAATATAAACGAAACATTAAATAATCTTTCTCCTGCCCTTATCCCATATTTATTTGTTATCAACTTTATCAGACGTCATCTCACATGTCACGAAAAGTAACCCTAAATTAATATTCCGCTTCATAAGCTTAACTCCATATCCACTTACACAATTTTATTTATTAAAACATAAATTAAAAAGGTCAAATGGCCGCCAGTAACCTGCCTAGCCTAAGATTACAATTGTCTAAACATAAAGTTTACAGTATCAAATGTTTTGTTTACAATAATATGGTATCGGAGCACAGTGCGGTTTCTTTTGCCACTAAATTAGCCGTCACTCTGGGCGGTCTTTTATAGGTTAGTTTTGGCGCCACTGGGAATTTTTATGCAATTGTTATGGCGTTAGATTTTTGTTAATGTTTTTTTTTAATTAGCTTAAAAAACCGTACTTGATCAAAATTATAATAACCTACAATAAAATGGTTGTTAGATCAACTCTAACGCATTTGCTTCGCACACAAATACTTAATACTTAGTTTTTAGAAAAAAAAATGTTTTCACATTTTTGTCTTCTGGCTCCTGATAGGACCAAGATAAAGCTTATGTTTGTACTAAATATTCGTTATTCTGTGGCGGGAGAGGCACCCTTATTTGGCTTGGCTTATTGTCTGTTCAATCACACAGCCTAAGTAATTTCAGTGCACGAGTAGAACGCTCATACAATTTTTGTAATTCAGATTTTTATCAAGCCTGGTATCATCCCAAGTGCGAATGATGGTTTTGGCTTGACGGTCACCAAATAGATAGGTAGGTACAGAAGTTTGGCATATATATAAAAGGCGCTTGTACACATAAACGCTTAAGCGGCCAACTCAAACTATTTCAAACGAATGCCGCAATGACAATCGCTACTACTCGCGCTTTGGCTTACGTATGTGTCTATGTGTGTGTTATAGGGAGCCGGCCTTGTAGATATTTATTTTGTAAAGCAAAAGATTTTGAACACAATTTATCTACAAAGAATTGTAAAACATTCAGTTTAAAAAAGTAAATCTAGAGTTTCTTGTACGTTCTTCTCCATAGAAAAATAACACAATGAACGTGCCAACTAGGGTCAACTAGAGTTAAAGATTACACTCTTTTTTTGGATAGTCATGTAAAAAGACAAAAGACCTGTGAAAATCTACATAAACAAAAGTCATTTTTATTTTTAATTAGTCGCCTCTCACTACACAGAAACGCCTCACCCCAGACAAACAGCGTAAACAAAAACAATAATTCAAATTAATTAACCAAAACGTTTTGAACAAGCACCCTTCTACATCAAAATCCCTAAATCACTCGAATCACAGTTAATAAGGGTTGTTATTTGACACCAGACGCGGTTCCACCCCCGTTTGGTGTCGACCAATCAGAACGCAGCAAACTCACCCTCTGATAAATTTCCACCAATCAGAATGAAGCTTTCGATCAGGTGCGATTAGGTGTTGGGTTACTATAACGGATGCTTAAAAAAGTAATTTCGGGATTAAAACTGGTATAAAAAAATACATTTACGTTTATTTATATGAAACGTGAAATTCGGATATATCGACTGTGAACTGGCAACTGGTACTATCTCATTTTTGACAACATTACAGGATTAAAAAGGAACTATCGACCGCGTTTCGCATACAACGCTGTCGATGTTAGTACAAATTGAATGAATTCGATTTTGGCGTCTAATTTTGATTGAAGTAAAATATGCTTGTTGCAGCGCTGCCGGGTATGAAATAGTTTAGAATGGTATAACCAAATAAAATCCTCATAAAATCGAGATAGGACATGTTGCCAGTTCAGTCGATATGATTATTTAGATTTTATTACAATGCATAAAAACCGGCTATACTGATGCAGAAATATCTCTAAATTAGTGTCAGAAAATCTCGATAAACCGTTTGGGTTTATAAAAGCATTAATACTGTGATGAATCACAGCTGAAAGCAAAAAAAAATTGTTTTTTTTATACATATTATAACATAAGTATCTTTGTTAAACAGTGGCCCTTATTTGTCTGTTGTTATTTTAAAGAAAGTATGATATTGTGTTCTAGCACTGCAGGGCAAAAGCTTCCCTGTCCTCTTGCCACACACACCTCTAGTTATTACTATTATTAAGAACCAATATGCTAAATTAATAATAACAATAGTATTGTGACCTTAAACAAAAAATGTAACGCAATTAATCCTTTACTATGCGAACCTTATTTGTCTAAAGCGCTCGATGGCGTGACGACTTAGAGGCCTTCATTATAAAATGGCCGGAGGAAGCAATGCAAAGAGAGGTGTGGAGGGATATGGGAGAGACCTTTGAACAGCAGTGGGACAATAAAGGTTAGAAAAAAAAATGTGAGTAATATTTAGATCTAAAGTAGGTACCTATACATTACGGCTCTAACGATTTCGTTGAAATTTACAATAGGTTTAGGGTTTTCACGAGCAAAAAATCGATATAGCTAGGTTGCATCTTTGAAAAAATTCGATATCAGTAAAAGAAAGATTTTGTCCCGAGCGGGCGCTCGGTCGCCCAGATATTGATAGTGATACCAGATGTCCCGATTTTAGCGACACGTTCCGTTTTTCAACCCTCTCAGTAGGTATGCATCCCGCCAGGACCCTGAGCGAAACGCCTAAAATCCCGCTTTTTCGACATTATCATATGTTCCTTTAAGTTATTAGGTAGCATGAAGCGAGTGAGAAGAATGTTTTAACCATTGACTTGCATTTTTTGTACGCCCCGATATTTTCTTTCCACCCCCGCTCATTTTCCACTTACGTCCCGATATTTAGAATAACGGATCTGGCAACACTATTGATAGATAAACATATTCAACTGAAGACCCTAAAGAAAGAGGAAGAAACTCAAAAATCACACAAAACTCGAATAATAATATCGACATAACTTCATATAACAATAATCTAAGGAATTCACACCTCTGTTTAATCCCAAAAAACGCTACTTCCTCCATTAATCAGCTACTCCATCATATGGGAACATCGTGAGTGGTGACAATGCGTTATCAGATCAACATGTTTGTGGAATCGTCCTGAGATCGGATTTAGATCGGTGTACGCTTGTTTGTTTGATAATTCTGTTTAATCCATTGGAAGATGTGTAGGAGGATTGATGTAAAAAATACACTTTTGAATAGACAGTGTATTTCTTGTAAGATTGTTTGGTGCTATTTTTCGTGCTGAAAATACCCATACTCTACTCGATACCCTTCGACCTGGGCAAAGCAAAGACTATGATAAATTATTGTACATTATGCACTATACTAAATCCTGGATACTTTGCCTGACCGAAATCAAACCCATAACCTCACGCCCGAAGCTGTGCTTGCAACAGCTAAGTCAATGAGGAAGTTAGCATTTCAATTTAATTTTTACTAATTAGAAATTTCTAAATGAACGACTAAAGTTAGGTTTAGATGAATGAGCGTTTAGTTTGGCGTATGTTGTGCGTTTACTCACAACTACTTAGGGCCGTATTCACCATCAATATACCAAAACGATTAAAATGAAATTAATTACCCATACAAACATTCCTGTCAAAAGGCTAATTGGAGCCTTATTCTTATGTATATTGTATATCTATATCGTTGGTGAAATTGAACATAAGACGAATTTAATTCAAGGCGTCCAAATACTAACGCGCCCTAGTAAATCTTTTAGTTATAAACGCTCTTTCTGCTAACATGCGTTAAAACGCTCATCATGTGAACTCAGACTTATTCAAGAAAATCAGTTACAGTTTAGACTAGCTTCAGCCTGCGACTTCGTCCACGAGATACGTATATAATTTATAGTCTATAGCACTCAGGGATAACGTAGCTATCTATCGGTGAAAGAATTTTCAGATTCGGATCATTAGTTCTAGAGATTATCCCCTGCATACAAACAAGCTTTTACCTCTTTATATTATTAGTATAGATAAGACACTGACGGCACTGTTAGCGCAGTGGTTGAGAGATCGACTGCTGAGCTACGTGTCGCGGGTTCGATTCCCGCACGGAACAAATATTTGTACGATCTACAGATAGTTGTTTCGGGTCTGGGTCTTTGTGTATGTGAATATACACCGTGCCTCGGAAAGCACATAAAGCTGTTGGTCCTGCGCCTGATCTCTCCCCGGTCGTGTCGGATTGCCGTCCCATCGGACTATGAGAGTGAAGGAATAGAAAGAGCACCTGTGTTTGCGCACACACTTGTGCTCTATAATATCTCGTGCGTAGTTGCTTAATCTCCGATGAGATTGGCCGCCAAGACCGAAATTGGTCAGGAGGACATTATTATTATAGATAAGACAAAGGCTACACTTTACAGAAGTGTTATCATCAATTGAGTAGTTTACTTATTTTAATAACAAAAATATCCTCGGGAATTACTCCAACATCCTAATCCATTTTTTTTCGCCACTTTATTATGTCAAGTACCGTGTTAGGGGCGTGTTAGCTGACACTAGTGTGTTGTCCCCAGGGGACAAATGCGCAATAGCGTTTATTGTTGGCGTTAGATTTAGCGATGTAATACACATTGTTGGGTGTAGGCCTATAGGGCTGTCAGTACACAATTTTTAATTTTAAAAATTGGTTTGTGTTATGTTATTTTCAAATAATTCTGTCTCACTATGTCTCTTATTAAAAAAATCAAGAGAAAAGGAAGGAACATGTTTAATCCTGTTTAATTAATTCACTTGTTTGTTGAAACATCAATGAGAATTTAGGCGCCATCACCATTGGCCGCGTCAATTTAAGGGCTTACACTAATTTGACGGTTCTAAATGTTTTCTGACACTTTTCAATTATGTTTGTACTAGCTTCCGCTCGTGGCTTCGCCCGCGTGGTTTACGAACCCGTACATTTTTCCGGGATAAAAAAGCCTATGTGCTATTCCAGACTATAACCCATCTTTGTGCCAAATTTCATCCAGATCCGTTCAGCCGTTCTGTCGTGAAAGAGTAACAAAAATCCATCCATCCATCCATCCTCACAAACTTTCACATTTATAATATTAGTAGGAAGTAGGAAGAAAGAGATTTGCAATGTGTAACAGAATCAGGGTCATTGTTGTACTGACAAAATGAAATATATCAAAATAAATGCTTGTAAACTGCATGTGGATAAAGATATTTTAATATGGAGTACAGAGTATTTTTTTTAAGCGAAGGAATTTGTCGTGTTAGGTTTGTTTGTAAGTTATCAATGGAACATTACTACTGGAGCAGATATTTATTAGAAATAGTCTTTAAAATTAGTAGCTGACTGCTGAAAACCAAAATCAGGCTTTCTCCAAAGCATTCTGTTTCTGAACTCTTAAGCGGCAACCCTATTCCAAACGCGCAAGTGTTCACACAATGGTGCTGTTCATTTGCACCCGCTGTTGTCGCTTTGTGTCACACTCGTAACTGCGGATTATCGCACGCCTTTGCCCAACTGGAGCAAGAATTTTAAGAAAAAAAAAACGAAAATAAAAGATAAATTTTAAAAGAGGAATCTACTAGATCTCATTCAATCTTAATTTATCGCACTCCAATATAATAACATAACATAATATAGCATTACGCCTGTATTCCCCGAAGGGTTAGGCAGAGGTGTATTATGTACACCCACATTTCGCCGATGCCATTATTGAGTCCCATTTAATAGAGGGCGAACCTATTGCCATCTACCGAGCACAGTTCCAGACTCCGTGCTGCTACTGAGAATTTCCATACAGAAAACCCAATAACACTCCCCGACCCAGGAATCGAACTCA
Organism: Shargacucullia verbasci; assembly: GCA_947562105.1. NCBI lineage: Eukaryota > Metazoa > Arthropoda > Insecta > Lepidoptera > Noctuidae > Shargacucullia > Shargacucullia verbasci. Next base: position 6,298,001 of record OX387306.1, read on the forward strand.
GGACCTCACGCTCTGCGGTCGCGCTTGCAAACCATTATAATAATAATAAATCCAGCCCATTACAGTTCCCATTGTTGGGCAAGATCCTCGTCTTAGTCCACCCCGCTGGCAGTCCAATACTAGCTAGATGTCCACTTTGAACTGTTATAAGCCGTTTTTATTTTTTATTCGAAACACTATAACTTGTATGTTGTATAACTTGCACTGTATTACCACATAATGCAATATAACAATTTAATAAGTTTGTTTTTCCATAATTATAGAACATGTTAAACTTAAGAGAATTAATTGTAAAATAACTTGTTTTTTTTTTAAAGAGTATCCATGGAGTTTCTTGCCGGTCTCTTCTCCATGCGACCTACCTCCTTTTGGAACCGTGCACCGAGAGATTTTCTCTTCGCTTCTCACTTTTTAAACCATACATGAAATAAAAAACGTTGACTTTGAATGTAGGTATGTGTATTATGTGTAGTATCTAGTCTAGAGAGAAAAAATCCAACGTAAATCTGAGATCTAAGTATATTAATATATGAAGCGTTCGTAGAACGTAATTTTTTAATGAAAATGTAAGAGTAAAATCATAATTAGTTAATTTAAGGCACAGAAAAGTTTTCAACTCAAGAGTATCTAAAGTATACATATATTAGTTACTCTCAAAATAATCAGAAGTAATATATTATTAAATGATTTCTATTCCACTCAATACTTCAGAAAACCGATAAAATCGCTATTGCGTATTCACAATAGGGGTGCTCATTTGTGAACCGCGCCATTGTGTACCTTTCCTAACTGGGGATTAACAGTGTCACGGGTTTACCCAACTAAAGCCCAGTATTTAAAAAAAACGTACTTATATTATAAAACCGTTTAATTTTTGGAAATTCTTAATGTAATGGCCGTAAAATTGTTCAATCTTACGTAGCCAGAACTTTGCGTAACTGAAAGGTCCTTACGAAAAATTGATTTGATAAAAAATTCTTTTTAAATACATAATTAGGAATAAATTAATAATTCCTGTATCATGGGTGCGTTTACAAACACATATGTTCACATAGACAACACCCAAACCCGGAACAACGATCTGTAGATCATACAAACATTTGTTCCGTGCGTGAATCGAACCCCTGACACGTAGCGCAGCAGTCGATCTCTCAACCAGTGCGCCAACCGTGCTGTCTATCAAAATCTAACCAAAGTAAATAAGATTCCAAATTAATAATTTTCGCTATTGCAATCTTCAAACATAGACTTCGTTTTTTTTTATCGTCAGACTAGAAAAATAACTATGTTTCGGACTAGAAACATTTATCTGTATACTTAATAAAAACATTTTAAGCAAAGCTAATTATTATTCTAAAATTGATTTACTATTCGATTTTCACAATACCTAAGCATTAGGATTATAGCACATTTGCGTCACCCATTGAATGCGACGGAATAAGATAAAATCGCGCAAAAAAAAATTATACAGAACGTCCCGATTATTTGTTGAAATTGTGAAGTGGCGTTATTATTTGAATTGCGTTTGTTTGATTTATAAGTTTATGGTTAACTAGCTGTGCCCGCGACTTCGTTCGCGTGGATGTCGGAACTTAACAATGCATTTTTTAGGGAGACCAAATGCACTTAACCCTATTTTTTTCTAAAATACAAGAATTTTTCTAAAATAAAAGTAGCATATGTTACTCCTTATTACATCAGCTACCTGCCAATAAAAGTCCCGTCAAAATCGGTCCAGCCATTTCAGAGATTAGCCTATACAAACAGACAGACAGACGGACAGACAAAAATTGTAAAAAATGTTATTTTGGTGTATGTACCGTATATATATTCATATGCATGTAGTAAAAAACGGTTATTTCAATATTACAAACAGACACTCCAATTTTATTTATATGTATAGATTTCATTGTGTCATTATTATACTTTAGTTAATATAGTTTTTCCTGAGTGCACGAGATAGCGAAATAGACAGGTGAGTTTTCTATGAAAATCTAAAATAATTCAGAATATTGCTGAAGACGTCATCCTATTAAAAAATACGTCACAATCAATTTCCAGAATTTAAAAAAGCTGCTCTTTTTCCTTATTCATAAACGATCGGTTTTCTGCATAGACATTTTTTTTTTGTTTTAAAAAAACGTTGCCCCACACTAGGATTTCTCCTGTGTCGTGGGTACAGTTTACAAACGTACATGTCGCATTCACACACAACCAGACCCGAAACAACTATCTGTAGATCATACAAATATTTGTTCCGTGCGGGGATCGAACCCGCGACACATTGCGCAGAAAGCTAATCGCTTAACCACTGTGCCAACCGTGTCGTTGTCAACTTAGAATTTGGATTATTCGAAATTTCCATTCACGCACGGAAAATGGATTTGTACGGCCAACAGATAGCTGTTTCGGGTCAGAATGTGATTGTGAAAGATGTGTTTCTGAACTGCACGCACGACACAAGAGAAATAGTAGTATGGAAAATTCTCCTTTTTTTTTCTTTGACGAAATCACTAGCTATGTCGCATTACCTACATGCCTGTTCCCCCCACACCTTAACAACAACGCGTCACACTTGTAACTGAACACCGATGATAAAGAGGTTTCCTGTGACACCATTACACCATCATTCCCGTGAACTATTGTAACTCGAAACAAGATGGCCGCTTTCAATAAAAATGTCTCTCTTTATCGCCGACTTAGAAAAATCGAGGTCCTTGTTTTTACTGATTTACGTATTCAAATAGAGAATGTTGTTGACAGCATGATTGGCGCAGTTGAGCGATAGGTTTCTGCGCTACGCGTCGCGGTTTCGATTCCCGCACGGTACAAATATTTGTATGACCTATATATAGTTTTAACGGATCTCGGTGTTTGTGTTTGTAAACGCACCCACGATACAGGAATTATTCTTAGTGAAGGCCAACGTGGCAAATGTTCACCATTCCTCAAAATCCAAAATCCCAAAATAATCCTTCGGTACGAGGGTTGATTAAACACGAACTCCATGCTAAACAAAGGCTACCAAATATTCTTTTTTGTATTTCAGCCTTATGACTGTCTTGTAACGTCAGAAAACATGAGGAACTTGCACACCTAAACACCTTGTCTAACTTGGAATTGCTCGTGCCATTGCGTATTGATGGTAACGAGACTGACATTCCAGAGTGCCCCAAAATCTCTTCAGTAACGTCATTGATTCCTTGAACTCATAGCATAACATAAACATAACATAGCATCACGCCTGTATGTATGTAACGCTAGGGTTAGGCAGAGGTGGACTATTACACACCCACATTTCGCCGATGCAATTATTGATACTCATTTGACAGAACGGTTGGCGCAGTGGCTAAGTGTTTAGCTTTCTGCGCTAAGTGTCGCGTGTTCGATTCCCGCGCGGGACTAATATTTTTGTGATCTACAGATTGTTGTTTCGGGTCCGGTAGTGTGTGCATGTGACATATATCTTTGTAAAAATGTACCCACGACACAGAAGTAATCTTAGTGCGAGGCTATTATAAAATATATATATATATATACATATAATTTTACCATCTACTGGGCACAGTGCCAGACTCCGTGTTGCTACTGAGAATTTCCATACACATAAACCCAGTATTCCTTGGACTCCTCGCCTTTGTTTGACCCTTCTCATTCTGAATAGAGACCGTAAGGAGTCCTGTGTTTCGTAGTCCGATATGATGAGTCGCCTTACACATATATATATCTTCTTAACCATTCGCATCCCATCTTACAGTAGGAGAGTCATTAGAAATGTTATAAATAACATGTCTTCGTATCATTTTCTTAGTAATATTGTGACAGTTACATTTCACGGCGTGTCAACTCTAAGCCAAGCGTGATGCCTGTACTATTGTTTCAAGATATTAATAAACGAAATGTAATTGTGCCAATGCGTTTTGTTTATGAAAAATTAGGTTTCAGAATGAATGAAATAGCCCCAGTTTTAATACACCAAGTTTTTTGTTTGGATATTTGACAAAATATTTTATTGACTCAAAGCTTTTTGTAAGCAAATTTGGAATTAACTTTGATTTGTTAGTTTTGTCTGCCTCATAGATCACAAGCGCGACTGTTGAGCGTGAGTTTCCGAGTTCGATTGCCGAGTGAAGCAAAATGTTATTGGTTTTTACTGTATGGGAATTCTTACTAAGAGCATGGAGTCTGTAACTGTGACCGGTAGATGGCAAGAGGCTCTTCCCCTATTAAATTACTATTAGAACTTCTGCCTAACCTTTTAGTGAATACAGGTATGATGTTATGTCAGTTTGCAGTTAAGATTATTCTTTTATCGAATTATCTATCTGAATCGTAATCTAGATTGAATAAATTTTAAATTTTTATTAATTAATAGTAATCTGAAAAGTTCTGAAAAATATCTATACCCTCGTAAGCACTAACATACTTTATAAAGTACAAACTAATAGTAGCAATGCAGATCTGACACTGGAATATTATAGTAAGACTAACTGCCTAATGTACTACGTGAAGTACAAATGATGATTTTTCTTTTTTTTCTTTTTTAACTATATCCTTTCACAACCAGCGTGTCTTTAGCCAGGTGGTGCTTAAGCCGTGACTTTTTTATATAGATAAAATGGTCACTATGTAGTGCGAGCATTAATGTACTTGTCCATAGAGCTTACTTTTTCTTCTGTTTTATATAAGTGAAGACCTATAATTGGCTGTCAGTCTATCTTACTGTTCTTGATCCGTTTGTTTTAGCTGTAAGTCTTCCATAGCATTTAAATAAATAAATAAAAATAAATAAATAAATATATAAAAACCTAAAGTACCAAATTGAGTACAAAAGATTATTGAGTATTTTCTTCATACTGTAGTGTAAAGTATATCAAACATACTAAAAACAATATGAACAAACAGGTATCACCTCTAAAATCGCAGCAACAGGAAGCTTCTTCGTCTTAGGGCTGAAGCACTATTTTTAGTTTGTACTTTTTGTAGTACATTAGGTTGTTAAAACTACACCTGTTTAAAAAACACAGGTCGTACGAGGATATGCCGTTAACGGTCGTGATTGTCGTTCATTATCATAAACCGAAAAGTTTGACCCACATAAGTCCATATTCAGTAAGAAAGAAAGAAAGAAAGAAAATACGTTTATTTGGCCCAAACTAAAGGCACACAATAATAATATATAAAAGACAACTATATATATAATATATAAAAGTAACGCCGTAGCTATCAAGGCCACAAGGAGAATACTCCTGCCCATTCTCGTAACGATTACTGATGATTAGGTACATAATAATTAAAATAATATTATGATACTGCCTGTTTAGAATAAGCCTACTATATAAAAAGCAAAGTAAACGAAAAATAATAAGCTTGAGAAAACTGCTCTGACATTTTTACACTCAAGTTACTGCATCCGTAAACAACAATGACACACGACCCATCACAATAAAAAAGGTATGTTAGATAAATTCAACCCATTACTGTCCACTGCCGGGCAAGGGTCTCTTCACAGAATGAGAAGGGGTAGGCCTTAGTCCACCACGCTGGCCCGGGTTGGCGGACTACACACACCATCGAGAACTTTATGGAGCATGGTTGCTATGTACAGGGTTTCTCACGCTGTTTTCCTTCACCGTAAATGCAAGTGATAATCAATTTCTGATCCGCACATGATTCCGAAAAGTTAGAGGTGCGGGCCGGGTTTGAACGTAGACCCTCCTGCATGGAAGGCAAGCGTTCAACCGCTAGGCTATCACTGCTGTCAAAGGTATGTTACCTACTTTAAAAAATCTGTCAATTTTGACACAAATATGACAAATTGGCGGCAAAAACTAAACGGCGAACATTATTTCTACAGATGTCGTTTCAGTTTTTTGATAAGTTTTCAAAAAATGGAGCTATTTTAAATATTTATTTTGGATTTTTTGTTACACGACACCTCATTATAGCTACTGACTTGTTTTTTAAATCAATAACGAAGGGTGGACCGTTGGGCTTGTGTGGATAAGACGAAAAACAAAATATCATATTCGAATACAACCTGCCGGATATTATAATACTATATAACTAATAAAAAAAGACAAAATATTAACGTATACTATCGTGTGCAGTATCTTTATTCAGGGATGTTTTTTTTTTAACCTTAGACTGTATTCTCTGATCGCCTAGACTCCAACTGAGTGTCCCTGCTGTCACTCCGGGCTACTACTGGAAGTTTCTTAACAGAAAAACACTTTGGTAAACGTTTCCTAACTTGAGATCTGAACTTCAAGCCCTTATACTTGACAAGCCAAAGGTAAACTTTTTTTCTATAAAAAAAATGTTGTCCCACACTAGGAATATTTCCTATGTCGTGGGTGCGTTTAAAAACACATATATTCACATATACAAAGGCCCAGACCCGAAACAACTATCTGTATCTCCAGATATTATACAAATATTTGCTCCGTGTGGGAATCGAACCCGCGACACGTAGCGCAGCAGTCGATCTCTCGACCACTGCGCCAACCGTGCCGTCAAACTTTATAATAACTGAATACTTAATTCATAAAGCGAGCAAGACTTTCTTTATATTCTCCGTCACATCCACACAATTCTTTCAAAAAAAGCGTCCTTCGAGAGCTTGTATGTAGACTTATTTTTTGTGTTAATAAATCTGTCAGTGGCGCGAAGTCACGGGGTGTAGTCGACACCGCTCATTACAAGTTAGGTTAATTAAAGGTTAAAACTAAGGATTATGAAGTAAAAAAGGTGAAAGCTGGTTAAGAAAAAATATAGGATACAGTTTTTTTTTTTTTTAAATGTTTATATTTTTTGTTGATGCTGTAGATTGCAAAATACCACTGGCGTGCTTGTGTTGTCCAAGCACCATGTAGGTAAGCAGAGATTGCATGGAGGAGACTCTGAGTTAGTACAATCGATGCTCTACATAACCTGACCCCCCTAGACATTATATGATAAACTAGCTTCCGCCCGCGGCTTCGCCCGCGTAGTTTACGAACCCGTATATTTTCCCGAAATAAAAAGTAGCCTATGTGCTATTTCAGAGTATAATCTATCTCTGTTCCAAATTTCATCCAGATCCGTTCAGTCGTTCTGGCGTGAAAGAGTAACAAAGATCCATCCATCCATCCATCCAACCCCACAAACTTTCACATTTATAATATTAGTAGGATTAGTATAAATATATATACATAGTAGGATATTAGTAGGATAGTAGGATTATAATATAAGTAGGAAGTAGGATTCTAGGGGAGTCAGGTAATGTAAGGCACCGACTGTAAGTACCTGACTTTGTAAATCCATTTACGGATCAGAACCTGATTGTCACTTGTGTTAACAGTGAAGGCAACCTGCACAGCTGAGAGGCTTCATAAAGATCTTAATGGTAGGAGTGGTCCGCCAACCCACTCTAAGCCCGCGTTGTGGACTAAGGCCTAACACTCTTATTCTATGAAGAGGCCCGTGTCTAGTAATAGAACAGTTATGTGTAATGACCAAGCGAATTTAGGGTACAGTTAACAGACCCGAAACAACTACCTGTAGGTTGTACAAAATTTAGGTCCATGCGAAAAACGAACCAGCGACCCTTTGTGCGAAAATACTATCGCTTAGTTACTGCACAGACATATGATCACACGTCCCTCTGTCGTGTGTAGATTTTATTGAATAAATTGTTCCTCATATTTGTAGTAGGTATTACATTCCAAAAATATTAAAAGCGTGTCAATGTCTGATGTATATCTAAAGTTTATAAAGTGTAAAAAAAAGGGTAGACAACAAAGTGGCATCCCAATTTAACGGCGGCGTCGCGCAATTACTCGCAGACAATTATTCGGTATGGCAACATTGTTACCCGACCCCTGCAATATAATCTGTGCTCACTAATGAATTTAATTGACTCCCCGGGGACGACGGTGTTGCCATAAATTATTGTCTATTACCCCGTCCGGATTAGCTTATTGTTTGAGTTAATGAGTCAGTATACGATGTATTTTTTGGTCGATAGTTATGTTTAGTAAAATTGTTATTGGGTATTCTGTATAAAAATTCTATATAACGAGACGTCTGGAGTCTGGACCTGTGGCCGGTAGATGGCAATAGACTCGCCCCTTACATAGGACTCAAAAACAACATTGGCAAAATGTAGGTGCAAAATTAATAGTACACCTCTGCCTAACCCTTCGGGGAATACAGGCGTAATAGTATGTTATTTTATGTTGTTGGGTTAAATATTATGATACTGCCGCTGCCTCATCACCCTAGCCTTTCCCATCTATGCCTATGTAGAAGTGTTGAAAAGAAAATTAAGAGATATTGTGCTCATTATCGATGCGTAGCGAATCAATTATTGACTACTTTGCTGTAGCCGATGATTCGTTGAATAATCGTATAACCTCCTTGATAAGCTACGTCGTAGCAATCTCGTATTCAAATTCAAATTCAAATTCAAAATTCATTTATTCAAAATAGACTACTACTAGTGCTTTTTGAACGTCAAACACATTATGGACAGAACTAATACGCCCGCCCTTAACCGCTTCCTATGTGTTTTAGCTTGGGGAGAAGAAACGGCCCAACAAACTCCCCAGCAACACTCCCATGTCTGTCATTATACAATAATATAAAAAAAATATATAATTAAAGAATGCTATTACAATAATTAAAGCTTAGCAAAAACGTTTCCACATGTGAGCTAGCGCACACCATTTCACCAAAAGGTATAAGGCAATATAGCCTCCGTTGTCTTAAAGATGTCATACACCTAAGTGTGAACAGCGCGCCCACCCACACCTGCAATCGCTTTGGAATAGCAGTCATAAGGGCTTTACGGCTCACGCATGCAGAACTAGGATCCATTAAATGCAAGGCAAATGCATGTATGTAAATGAATAAATTATAAATTCATTAATCTCAGCCAGCAAGTCGACCAGTCACCACAAGCAGCACCCGTTCACGAGTATGACGCAAAGATCAGCCATCACCTGCCTCGCCATTTTAGAGGGAAGCAGGTGACCCGACCCATGACGCCACCGCATGCAATGACATCAAAGGGAGCATGACGAATTTGCTACCTGAGAATTGCATAAAAATAAAATAATATAGAAATTGCAATGATCACCAGTTAACTGCATTAGACCTCCAAGCCTCTGAATCAAAATAATGACAATGACAGGGGAACAAAAAAATAAAATAAAAAAAATAATAAAACATAAACTAAAAACAAAACATACAAAATGTACAATTGATATGATTGTCATTAATTAATAAAATATCTATGTCAGTAATTCAAATAAAGGATTAAAAATTAATAAATAAAGCACAAAATAAAAAAAAAAACAAAAGAGAACAATAAACGTCATGTCATGCTCATTATATAATTTGGAATTGTCCTGCGTTTAACACGATGACCAACCGTTTTTATCATTTATATAATCATTTATACAGTAATAAGCCTTCTTAATAAGATAATGTTTAATAGTAACTTTAAAAGAATTTTCAGACAATTCTAGCAAATGCATTGGTATTTTGTTATAAATACGTATACCCAGCCCTACAAACGAATTATGTACTTTGTGTAAACGGCAGATGGAGGCGCATAATTTATGTTTATTACGTGTATTGATGTTATGGACATCACTATTTTTTGTATACAAATTTATATTTTGCCTTACAAACATTATATTGGCATAAATATATTGAGATGCAACAGTCAAAATACCAATTTCTTTAAAACGTTCTCTAAGCGAAACTCTAGCTCCTAACTGGTATATGGCACGAACAGCTCTTTTCTGCAAAATAAAAATGCTTTCAATATCAGCAGCTCTGCCCCACAAAAGAATTCCGTAGGACATGATGCTGTGGAAATAGCTATAATAGACTAGTCGAGCTGTGTCTACGTCGGTAAGTTGCCTTACTTTTCTGACAGCATAAGCAGCAGAGCTGAGTTTTCCCGCAAGACAAGATATGTGTGCACCCCATTGAATTTTCGAATCTAATGTTATGCCTAGGAATACTGTGGCATCTACAGTATCAAGAACTTCTTTGTTAAGTATTAATTTCGGTCCAAGATTTTTAACATTAGGTAAAGTAAATTTAATACATTTAGTTTTTTTGGAATTTAATACCAAGTTATTAACGGTAAACCAGTGCGTAACCTGTGCAAGTGCACTATTCACATCATCAAAATGATCTCTATTTCTATCAACTTTGAATAAAAGTGAAGTGTCATCTGCAAACAGTACGACCTCACATATGTTTTTTAGGGAGTACGGTAAATCATTTATATATATCAGAAATAAAAAAGGACCCAAAATTGAACCTTGTGGTACGCCCAGGTGAACAGGTAATCCAGAAGATTGAGCCCCGTTTATATCCACATATTGTACTCTACCACCTAAATAAGAAGTTATTACGCTAAGTGCCATATTCTTAATACCATAATGGCTGAGTTTGCGGGTAAGCGTGTCATGGTGAACGCAGTCGAACGCTTTGGAGAGATCACAGAAAACGCCGATGGCATTCTGCGATTTCTCCCATGCGCTGTAGATGTGTTTAAGTAAGGCAACTCCCGCGTCCGTTGTTGAACGTCCTTTAGTAAAACCATACTGTTCAGTGTGAAGGAGTCTATTCAGATTAAAGTGTCTTAGTAACTGTTTAAGTATGATCTTTTCAAAAATTTTACTGAACGCTGGTAGTATAGAAATAGGTCTAAAATTACCTAGATCATTTTTGCTACCAGATTTAAAAAGAGGAATGATTTTACTATACTTCATAAGATCAGGAAAGGTGCCAGAGTCAATACACTGATTAAAAATATCAGTTAAATAAGGAGCAACAACATCTATGATGCTTTTTAGGACTTTGACAGAAATACCCCATAAGTCATTAGTTCTTTTCGGGTCTAGCGATTTAAAAATGCTTACAATTTCATTAGATGTCACGTGACTAAATTCGAAAGGACATTTACATTCAGGCACGTTACTAAGTAAGATTTTTTCAGCGTAAGATGGAGAAGAATCCAAGGATCTGGTGGTAGTTACAGGTATGTTAGCAAAAAAGTTATTAAATTCTTGCGCTACATCTAAATCTCTATTTACTACTCTATTATTGTTAACTAATACGAATTGGTTGTTACGTTGAACAATCTTGCCAGTTTCATCATTAATGACATTCCACGTGGCTTTTATTTTATTAGCGGACTGTTTTATTTTATTACTTAAAAATCTAGACTTTGCCAAATTACAGACCCTTTTAAACAATTTTGAATATTTTTTTACATATTCAATAAATGAAGCATCGAAATTATATTTTTTCATACCATATAATTCATATAATCTAACTCTACTCTTGTAAATACCTGGCGTAGCCCACTCATTAAATTTTGTAGTACCCTTAAACTCTAGCGTCTTAGTCTTAAAAGTACCATGAAACTCTTCCATTACAACTCCAAACAAAGCTCTATACATAAGATCCGGATTATCTTGCTTTAATATAGAAGGACTAATCTTCGAGACTATCTTGTTTCTAAAGATAAGACAACGTCTATTCGTCAGTGGCCGACAAGTTATTTTACGCGATCTGTTATCAAGTTGATTTTTGAAACTAGCTATTTGTCCACAGTGATCAGACGTCAAATCATTTAATACCATGGCATTTGTTGCATCACAATTACAAAAAATATTATCTAAACAGGTAGAGGAGGAAGCCGTGATTCGGGTGGGTTCAAAAAATAGATAGTTTAAATTAAATGATTTGAATAAATGTATTAACCTGGAACCAAGGGTGGACAACTCTAATATGTTGACATTAAAATCACCACATACGATTATCCCTTTCTTACTAGAACTCAACTTTCCCAGTGACTCCTCCATTATTGTTTCAAAAGAATTAAAGTTACCTGTCGGAGGCCGGTATACACACATTATAACATAACGCTCGAGTTCAACACAGGACAATTCAGCTGTACGCTCAACAGAGAGGTTCACAATGTCTTTTCGTTCTTTACACCTAAAATAATTAGAAACAAATATTAATGACCCACCATGAATGGCCTCCTTTCTTGTGAACGCACTTTGGACTGAGTAATTTCCATTGTTCAAAAAAATTAATTCATGACTTTTTTGCCAGTGTTCTGTAACACACATAATATGAACATTGTGCTTCTCAATAAATAAACTTAATTCTAAATCCTTGCCAGACAGGCCCTGCATGTTTTGATGTACAATATTCAATTCATGGAGCCCGTCTGTTGTCCCACCTTGTAGTTTAAACTATAAGATGTGTCAATACATATGTTAGTAACATTACTAACATTACAAACTATCTTAGTTACACTACTGGTACCTGTGTCAGTCTGTAAATTGAATGCTAACAGATTAGCAATTTGTCGCTTATACCTATGAGGCAGATACATTGTATCTTCTGTCAACATAAATTTATTAATAAATATGTTTGTGTCGAAATAAACAATCGAGTCACTATAACAACAAGACATGTTATACATAATTAAATTTAAATTGTATATGTGCCTATTTTGTTCTTCAGTCAAAGTGTAAGAATAAGGTAAGGCACAGATAGTAAATTTACAATTTGTCTTCTGATTAATGCTTAACATCAGTCTCAAACAATAAATCATGTCTTTCTTAGTTACTGCTAAACCATCACCATATAAAAGAATAGCAGAAGATGTGGAGTTTAGCCCTGTTAATTTAATTTTGTTAATCAAATAATTAAAGCTAGCACCGGGTGAACAATGGTTTATAACATTCTTTACTGAGTGTTCATACATTAGGCTACCAAAACCTTTTCCTAAACTATCAGAAAATACGTGAGTTTCACTTAAGTGGTTTTTATTAGCATGTAGAGTATTAGTTGCCATGATAGGTTTATGAAAAATACTATCTTGATGGCCATTAGACCACTTTGGTTCTAAGTGAACAGATTCAGACATTGGACAGGCTGTTGTAGTTGGGGTCTTTGAACATATACAGTTATTAAACTTACTAGTCAGTGAGTCTAGGCGATCCATGTTCTCACTGCCCAACTTAAGCAGTTCATCTGCAGCAAGAATATGCTCCTTAATTTGTTTTTGAGCATCCTGATACCTACTGGCAGTTTTGGTTAATTCACGATGTAATTCTAACATTTCCTGCTGCAAGATCTGTGTGTCCTGATCATACATTAGTCTACTATGTATTAACTGCTCATTACAATTGTTTAATTGATTTGTTAATTCAATACGGCTCTTAATTAAACTATTAATTTTGTAAGACTGTTTCTGTTTCCTACATGCATTTCTAGTTTTTATAATTAATTTATTAAGTTTAATATACTTTTTTAATTTCCTGTGACTCATGATTATATTGTTACTATGGGTAGAGGGGATAACTTTATGTGGGAAGTCAGTATTGGAATGTACCAGTTGAGTAAATAAGTTCTGAGTCGCACTACTTTCATGCTGTTCCTTAAGTTGCTCCAAGCACAAAATAGATTTGTGAGCTTCACTTAAGCTAATTTCGAGCTCAGTAATGCGACTCAAAGCCACCTCATGTGTATTACTACAATCACTAAAAGAAGTTATAAATTCCTGCAGCCTATCTCGTTGATCCAGTACATCCATATATTGAATATGTAAGTCGGCAAGCTCAGATTTTAAATCAGAGTTCTTGTTTATAATATTCTTGATTTCCTCCTCACTCTCATCTCTTTCTTTGAGTAATTGATCGCAGAGCTCCTTTGATGTTTTAAGCTCCTGCAGCGTCAACTTCAGTTTCAACTCCGCATCCTTGGCAACAGCCCTACGGGTCATCATAGACATTGCGTGTGGAGTTACTGGAAAATAAATAAGTGGAAAACGAGTGAGAAACTGGAAAATCTAAGACAGTATTTAGATTTAGGGAGAAATTATGACAGATATTTAGAAAATAAAATAATAATAAATGTAAATAGTGATTACTAAAATTTAATGGAAGTTGGTTAGTCGACACTTAATTTATTTTATTTATAGTGTTAAGATGGGGGAAACCGAATATTTTATTACTTAACATAGAAGGATTTTAAGTTTATTGAAGTTCTAGTAATATATTTGTTACAAGTGGGTAGTGACAGATGGTAAAATTTAAGGCTCACACAGTTCTTAAATTATGATTACTTCAACTAATAATAGCATAAAAACTTATGAAAAATGAGGAGTAGTGTTCATACGAGTTATAAAAACAAGAATAATAGAAAAATACTTCCCGTTTTAGGCGATGAGTTTCAAAATGATGGGCCGTTGACAGCTGACCGCTTTTGTATTTGTTACTTATCGCAAAATCCTTTTGATAATTCTTCACAAACGTTTGTACACGATATTTATTAGTTTTACTACAGTTGACAATGGTTTTTAGGATAAAATAACACCTATTAAATAGAAAAAATATATTTTAAAACACACAGCTGATTTATGACATGTCACCCGGCCAGTGTTGCCCTTTGTTTTGAATTCTAAAATTTTTAAGTAAAGCTATCACGAAGAATGGACGAAGATTTTAATGGTACTTTAGAATTATTGTGAAAGTAATTCATCTAAGTGATGTTAACTTACGTTATCTTTGTTTTATTTTCTTTTGTTTATATTTACCGATAATTTGTGTCTTTAATTATTGTATTTGGTAGTTAACCGTTCTATTTAAAGTAAATAAATGACTGACTGACTGATTGGTCTAGTGGTCATAAGTGCGACTGCTGAGGTCCTCGGTTCGATTCCCAGGTCGGGATTTTCAGTATCATCACGGAATCTGGAACTGTGCACGGAAGATGGCAACAGACTGGCTCCGTTTTACAAGAAACTCAATAAAATAACAAATGTGGGTGAACATTAACCTATGCCTAACTCTTCGCAGAATACAGGCGTGAAGGTGACGCTATGTTATGGTTATGTTTATAAACAAAGCACAACAAATCACATAAACAGTCGCATTAAATCATTCAAGTCTGCCTATCCACTGCTACAAAAAGGCCTCGAACAAGTCACACTCTTCACGCACCCATATTAAAAAACACAAATAAGCCAAATTTCACGCTTAATTTGCGATTAGGCACATCCCTAGGGCTATTATAGCGTATGTCGGTCCAAGCACCCGTGTAATTACGTGTAATCAGCTGGGAAACATCCCTAGCGACTTGCGATCCCCTCTATAGCAGTGCAGGTGATGTTTGTGAAAAAACGATGACAGTAAAAAGACACGAGAAGGGGATTCGCAATAATAAATGAATTTTATTAATTGCTTCATTCGTTTATTGGGTTTGATTTAATCAGGTTTTGATATTGGACTTTTTCAGTATGGAAACTTTTTTTTAAACGTGTGAATTGTGCCCGATAAATGGTGATAGGCTCGGCCGAGGTAAATAATAAGTTGCCTTCTAACTGATTAACAGACACGTGTACAATCTACAATAATTAGAGGATAGACACGATAGTTCATTGTACTGATTAAATATCTAGTGTCGAAAATTTAATGGCATAAAGCCGTCTGCCCATTTGATTTATGTTTATTTCAAGCCATTATGTCCCATACAGTTTTTCAAGACTGATTAGATTGAAAAAAATATCTAAAACACCTAAAAAAAAATCACATTTCAATATTATTTACATAAAATTGTTTTCACTTTATACTTTGAGCCCATAACGCCATCTATCCATGCGGCGTTTTACTATTCCCAGAACAAAGTTTCTGATGTTGTTAATAGATGGCGTTTAAATAAACAAAACTTTAGTGATGTGCAAGGAACTGTTAAATAAGTATATCGATAATTTTTAAGTACACAACACAAATTTTATTAAGGGGATGTTAAAAATAAATAATAGCAACAATATATTTTGTCGTCATTTATTCGTAAAGACAATTCAATAAATGATCGCACTAAATTACAATAATTTTGAGATATGTCACTTAAATATTAATCGGTGGTGATTGTTATGTCTTTACTAATCGTTATTATAATTTATTTGGTGTCTCGCATTTATTGGAGTCCTTACAAGAAAGTTTTTGGGATTTCTTTTTATGAATATTTTCTTAAAGGTTTTAAACCTTGAGAGAAGAATTAGAGGTTACAATAAAGTCATAATATCACCACCTTTGCGTTATATTCATAATTATGTATATAATAAGCTACAATACTCGCTATTGTTATAGATCAGTTACTGGAAGACAAATCGTATGGCTTTTAATATTTTAGTACAATACCATTTAATACAAATGCACCGATATGTACGTAATGCTACCAAACTATTGAGGAAAAAAATCTACAGGAGTACAATACAAAATATTAGGAAAATAGAATTATATTTTTTATTTTCTCATCTAGTAGAAAAAGTTTTCAGAAACATCAGAATTCTTAAAATGAATGTAATTATTAATATTGGATAGTTAGAGCCCGACTTACACTTGGTTTGTCCATAATTTATTCATTAATAGCTGTTTTCTAAATTATTTTTTGTGCAACAAATAAAATATTTAAGTCAGGCTTAGTTGCATGGAAAATCGGATACGTTCCCTTCAAGCTTAAATAAGCCTCTCGAGACCAAACATGACCTCAAGCCGAGCTCTATATAAGAGTAAGATTTTTGAAGTTGAAGACAGTGCTATCCAAATCGTAAAATTCGAAAAGTGGCTTACTTAGTCAAGAAATATATACAATACAATAGAATGGGAAAAGCTATTGTAATGTAATAAATATATCGAAAAATTTAAATATACCAAAAAAAAAGCAAGGAGCAGTTGTCAAACCAAAGCTATGTACAGCTTTAAGCGATTATAACGACAAGGGACTATAAGACTAACTTAATCTAGCCTAACTTCATACATAATTATAACTTATGATATAACAATGATCACAAACGCATTTCCACATTTAACTTAGATTTTATTAAGAAAAACGATATGTTTAGTGTAATTGATGAGTATTAGTAAATGATATAGAAGCCTTTCGGCTTTAATATAAAAGCGTAACACACAGCAAATCTTAACTAGCAAAACTTGGTACTAGTGTCGATGTGATTATATATTATTAAAAAATATCTTTATTACTCTAAAATATGTTCCTATACAAACTTAAATACTAAAAGAGATATTATAAAATACACTTATGCATATATATGCGTCTGCTTCTAAATAGCTGTTTCTGAAAGGTATAGAAAATTAATAAAAAAATATGTATGGAAGATTGAAGAGGTAGATTGACAATGGATACAAATTCAAAGCTGAGATCAGATTGACGCAGATTTGAAATTATTTTTACCTATAAACGAATGTATACTACTAAAAATCACCTACAGCAGTAAACTATACACAAAAGATACTTAAGCAGCTAAAAGTAATATAATTTTGTATTTATTATACATTTTTACTTAAACTTACTCACTTAAAACTATAAAAACACTAGTGAGAACCAAGTTTTGCGCACAAATACAACATCTAATCAGCCACAATGTCGTAACGACGGCATTTAATAAAAAACGTAGTTATTGCTTGTACACGTAACGACGAGTAGTGTAAACTACACCGCAAACAATCACAAATAAATATATTTACTATAATTACAATGATATTTTTAATTTAAATTATATTTTATTATCCTTTGATATGTATTTATGAGTAATGATCGATTAACTATGATTATGTGATTAAATAATTCGAGCTAACTTAATATATTTTTATGGGCATACCCAGGATGACGTGGGTAGAGTTTTTATTATCTATTTAACTACAAAGGTTATAGGCCTTTTTGAAAACCTTGGTATCTTAACCTAAATTTGCACACAACTCTTTGAACAGCCTGGTGTTTAAAAGTTTAGCTTCTTTTCTTGTGGCAAGATAGAGATTAGAATAGTGCATAGTAAATTTAAAGTAATATTGTCCATAAAAAATATCCGGTTTAGTTAATTCTTAAATAATATGATTTGGAATGCATGGATTATCAAGATGTATGCAAAGCCGAGAAAAATTGATGATCCACGGAACTTTTCGGTTTACTCATTTTACTTTAGACATCTCCGCTTAAAATGTTTTTCTTGTGAAATAATCCTGGCTACACCCATAACGTTTTTTCTTAACCATTTCTAACGATATTTCAAATTATACGTAAGCCAATTTTCTTTAAAACCAAGTTCCAATTAATAAATCTAGCCTATTAATGTTATTTGGGGTTACATGGGGATTAAATATATTTTTACATTATATCAACCTTTAACAACATCTTTAAACAATCGAACTGCTTATTTTTCTGATGATTTGAGAGATTCCTTGAATATACATATAAATATAAAACAGTTATTTGATTAATATATGTTACTGTAACTATTCTACATAATGCCGATTCAATGAAATCGATCATACTGAAATATTATCGATAGCGCGCATCACTTTGAATCGTTTAAAGTGATATTTTATTCGTTTTTTTTTTAGTTCTTCGCTTGTTTTTTACGTTTTTATAATAAGCCTAAACTTTTCATAGATGTTTTAAAATATTTTAGGAGATGATTTTGACTTAATACCTCCCATGATAGTAACTCGAAAACAGTTGATAATACAAGAAAAACACCTAAGACTTTAATTGTTAGTTCATTTTATGAGAAAATTGACAAAATATTACAACTATGTTTTCTAGAATTATTACAAAAACGTATTGTACGCAATATCCTCACCACGTACACTTATGAACATATTTAGGGTATCTATTTTTACACATTTATTTTGGTAACATTTTTTCAGTTTTTTTTTTAGTTCATGTTCAAAGACAATTTTACAACTTTTGTAAATATTAGAAGTAAATTATAATATTTATTTGAAAAAAATAGCCAGGTTTTTTAAAATAATGGTTTACTTTTTGTTAGTGGTGTGTTAGTTTATACCCCTAAATATGTAAAAATGTTAGAACAATGCGTAATATCATTAATAAATCTCACTTGATTCTTACACGTAACAACAGTTTGGTCTACCGCACTAAGAAATTTAACCACTTGGCATACAAGACAATCTTTATAGATCCCACTATATCAACGATCTACTTCAAAACTCGCATTTATAAATATTTTTAGAAAAAATGTTTATTTTTTTAATATTGGTAAAATAAATAATTAAATAAAACTGTAATTGAATATCTCGTCCAATTTCAGAAGACTTCAACAATTTTAAATAGTTGAAAGTATTTTTAATAAAAGTTAATAGAAATAGATAAATTCAATTAGATTTTTTTGGATTCTTGTGAAGAGCTATCTAGAGTTCATCTAATATGATTTTTTTTATTTATTTATTATCTTCAAATCACGTACATTTTATGTCCTATATAATATTTCTGTTTATTTTGAATAAAATGTCATATGTTTTTTGAGTATTCTTGTGGCATTTTTTTACATAAAAAACAAATTAATAAGTAAAAATATTCAATTACTTTTTGATAATCAACTATTAACCATTAAAAAAAAGGAAACATATTTTCTCGGTAACAAATACATGGATCCAAAAAAAATATATATTCTTCTAGTAATCTAGTAATCAGAAAAAAATTACCTTACAAATAATACTAACCCAAGAAGAAAAAATATCATAATTCCAAAATTACATTTTTCAGCCCCTACTCCATAGTATCATACTGAACTTTCTTAACCTTCAGATAGCGCCAAGCTGCGTACGCGCAGAGCGTGGCTGCGGTGGCGAGCGCGAGCGCGGCGCCCACGGCCACAGGGGCCGCCTCTGCGCGTGCGCGGGCCGCGCGGGCGCACGCCCAAGGCGGACCGAACTCGCCGCCGCGCTTGTACATGAAGGCTTGCAGGCGCATCTCGCGGAGGTACAGCTTAGCCCGGTGGATTGTGGCCGGGCTGGAACCAATGCCAAGTTTCCACTCAGTAGGTACTTACTTGAGATTTCCTTGCTTATTCACGGTAATCATTCAGCTGTCATATTCTTACGCATTCCAACTTAAGCCTAAAGTCGGCAACTCTTTCGAAGCTACCAGGTTGCATATGTTCATGAGCAGTGAAGATCGCTTACCATCAGATATATAAAAAACTCAATTTGAGTAAAGAGATCTTAAAAACCAACAAATAACTCACTTAGCATCTTCCTCTGCCAACTCTATGACGGTCTCCTCAGGACATGAATACGATTTCCCAACCGGTGTTGGGAACAGAAGCTCCCTGGAGTCAGTGCTAAGGGTCACCTTCCGACCTTGGTTGGCTGCGTGCTCTAGAATACGGGCGCTTGAGTTGTATGTGAGACGGAGACTGTCAGCGTACCAGCGTTCACCACCTGGCGTCTGGAGCAAACACAGGAAATTTAATTTTTGAAGATTTTACTTGTAAAGAGTCAGTAGCGTATAATCTAAACATCAACTGTGAAACAGAATTATAATCTTTGCAAAACTTTGACGAGCATTGGAAGGGATACCTCACCGCGAAAACACTCCCTGTTTTCCGTAGCCCGGTCACATAGTAAAGAAAATTAACTTCGTTTAATCGAAGGCATAGGAAATTGTACAAACAAGCTCAGAAGGTTATTCCAAAGGCTTTCGAATCGACAAAATACCGAAACATACACTTCTTCCAATTTATGACATTCTAATACTCACTTTGGCAAAGGACCACTCTAGCGAGAAGTCTTTGAAGGTGAGGAGAAGAGTTTCTGCGTCGCTCTCTTTACACGCTCCAGCGACATTAGCGTTGTTGGGCACAAAAGTGTTGGCGTCCTGTAAACAAATATTAAATCACAATATTAATTATTAGGGATTAGAATATCTCACGTATGATTATTATTATATTTACCCCAGAGTGTCTCATTGTTGGGTAAAGGTCTCCCCCTGATCTCTATTCCTAGCCGCTTTTTACAAAATGGTCACCAACAAGTGGAAGAGGCACATGATTCCTTCATGCGTATTCGGAAATCCAATTGATGGATTCTCGTCAAATCGATTTTGGACGGGGTATGTTATTATAAAGACACTGAGTGAAAACCCTTCTTTAATTCTCACTAGCAGCTCATTTGGAATTGTGCCCGGGGGTAACGAACATTTCCTAGATACTTAAGTCAAAGCCAATACTATCTATTGGGAGCTATCTATTAACATCTAGCTGTGAAACTTAGTTTCATACTTCATTTGTCTACGCAATGACCTTTGACATGATGCATGACCTTTATTATTCTTGATATTAACAAAATGTTATGAAAACATTATACAATTTGATTAATCAAAAGACCCCCTCAACTTAAGAGCTATAGATTAATTACTTAACTCCTATCTTGCCACGTAGGAGTTAAATTATTTATCTGAACTCACTTTACACATTTCATTTTATGGTCAGATGTCTGAAAGACCATTATCACACGAGAAAATTCGATTGTATTTTTAATGTAATTTGTAACTGATAGAGAAATTCTCGTCAAAGAATTGAAACTATATGCTTTCCATGGAGTAGTAAACGTCAACCAAGGCAATATAATATTATTTACCGAAGGGTTAAGAACAGATGTTCTATTTATTAAACACCATTCACGTCTCGCTGATGCCATGATTAAGTCCCACGTAAAATGGAGTGAGCCTAATGCCATACATGTAGCGGGCACAATTCTTAACTCCGGGCTGCTATTGTGGATGGTAGGATTTTTAATGAGAAAAGCAATACTTTGTTTTTCAGCTGACAAATGACCTAACAAACTTTGAATGCCTTTCAAAATCCAAGGCCACTAATTAAATATGAGCTAACTGCCTGTTGGATGATTTCTGAAGGATCAATTAGTTAAGATACTATAAATTCAGCAGTCTATGTCTACGGACCGCTATTGAGTGGATACTCACGGCTCTTTCGTTGAGTTTAGTGACGTAGGATATGTCTAGGAGTGCGTCAACCATCAGCAGGATGCATGTCTCCCCGCCGCTGTCCAGCAGTCGATATGTTGCAGTATTCAAGCTTCGTTCCGTTACTGCTTCCTGCAAGAGCAATTAGATAGGATTTAGAAGATGTTTTTTATTCAGTGTGTATCTCCTATTAGGTAGTTGAGACAATTGCAAGTCACATGACTTTTCAAATAACAAGGAAAACGGTTCCAGACATTTTATTTTTATTATTGTGAATTAGAAACTAAACCCGATGCATAACTAAGAATAAATTAGTCTTCGTATAGTGTATCATGTAAATAGGTACGATATCCACCAACACCTTGATACAAAAAATCCTTGATAAGGCTTAGAATTTCCAATGGCAGATGGCCGGTTAAGTTCAAGTTTCAGAGATAGACAAAGATTCCAGCTCGAAAGAGTACGAAACTGGGATCTAAACTGACTTAAAAGAATTTTAATAATTTTCTTTTTAAAGGTAGTCTTACCGTAGAGCCACCAGGTGCGATGGTAGTCTTGCTATACTTTGTGACTCTCGGCCTTCTCGTGGACGCCTGACTGTCCAACTGTAGGCTCTGCACTGAGCACACCACCAGTACTGCCAACACACACCGCATAGATATAAACACACCGTACTTTTTAGTAACAACACTCTAGAGTTAACTAGATGATCCTTATTATACACTGAGTTAACTTTACATCCTTATTTATACACTGAGTTAACTGAACATTCCTAATTATTCACTGAATTAATTGAACATCCCTAATAATACTCTTGTTCGTCTCATTGTTCACTAGATACCTCTAATGATTCACTTATTTTGTGAGTTACAAGTCCCAAAACAAGTCTTTTCGAGCATATAGATGCGACTATCCATTTTAAGCGATTTTCACTAAATAAGTATCATAAACACTTTTTTTCACTATTCACTAAATATCACTTTTCATACCCCAATAATTTAGAAATCATCGTAAAATGAATATACAAAGATTCGTGTTCTAACTTATCGTACAAGAAAGGATTGTCAAGTGCATATAATAGCGTTGATTTGTTTAGTGATGGGTAACAAAATTGTCGATGACACTATAGAAACAGACTATGCAGAGATATTAATAATGAATATAAAAATCGTCATGACTGAAAAATCTTCACTTACAAGATATAATCATTCATATTTTACAATGTACTTAAGAAGATTAGATTTATTTGAAATAAAAACAATTTTATTATATTCTAATGTAGACCCACATTTCGCCGATGCCGTCGTTATGTTTCCTGTAATAAGAAGTCAGCCTATTGTCATCTACTATAATTCAATCTCCAGGCTGCTGCTGAAGCTTTGAACAGAAAAACCCCAACCAATAACACTTTGCCCATCTTGGGAATCAGAAAAACTAAGACCTAGGGTCAGCAAACGCGCTTGCGACCAATGAAGTAGGCATAAAACAAGATTTGAATTGAAGAATTTTCAAGAAAAACGTCTTATTTAAACCAGCTATGTCATAAGACTGCTCTTTTCATTATGTTTGCTGAAGTGAAAAGGGCATTATCTGTCTTATACATACGCCCGACCTAGATTCGAGATTCAACAAGAAGCTTAGCTTATGATTAATATTTCCCGTTTAAACCCTCACATTCAGTAGCGTCTTCAAAGTAATGATTAATGATAACACTCTGGTTTCGGTACAAAACATCTTTGTGTGTTCATGGTTTAATTAAATGATGATAAAATATAATGATTATAACAGTTATAAATGTTTTGAGGTTGTTTTTGTACTTTGTATTACATAAATATATCATAGAGAAGTACTATAGTAAGTACACAAACATTTCGCCGATGCCGTTATTCATTCCCATGTAGTTAGAGGCTATTACAATCGACCGGACAATTTCGCTAAATCCGTCTTGCTACAGAAAAAAAAAACTTAACAATGTCCGATTCGAGGTTTGAACCTAGGGCCTTAATGTAGACAGAAAATAAATATATATAAAAATAATAATAGATCTATCTATCGATATTTCGGATTGTTCGCCCATCACTACACTTGTTAGTTCTTTGTGGAAAAGTTTATAGAGCTAGCAGCTCGATTGATTTATGTACAATCAACTGTGAGCCACTTTGTTACTCATTTTTACCCGACTACGGCAGAGGAGGGTTATGAATCCGAAGGAGTATCTGCGTACGTTTGTATGCAAGTATATTATCTACGGGAGATAGTTCGCTACCTCGGACAGCCTAAACTACTCAACCGATTTAAGCAAATGAGGTGTCCTTGGATTTATATTGATCCACAAAGTGTCTTAGGAAACATAACGTAACAGAAAATTTAAATTACTACGATAAAATTATGAGCGAATAAAATCTTGGAAATGTCGTACTACTAGCGCCATCTCGTTGATTGATTATACACTCGTATATATATGAATTGAATTAAAAATAGTTACTACTACGGCACTAGATAAATCATCAGGTGTGATTCTTCACGAACGACAAAACATGATATTAAGTATTATCTTGCGCACCCTGCATAGTCAGCTACGATATCACCATCGTTGTCTTGCTAATCTTTCCACTACGGCATAAGCGTTTCCCATGTGATATCTTACAAGCAAGTAGATCAACACGAGCTAAATCTAACATTCACTTATTTTCCACTACTAACATTAATCATCATCCAAATCTGCCTAGCTTTTTCCCAACTATGTTGGGATCGGCTCCCAGTCTAACCGGTTGCAGCTGAATATCAGTATTGTACACGGAGCAACCATCGAGCTATCTGACCTCCGCCACTCCACCAATAACGGGAATAAACTGATATTCTTAAGTTAGACCGATTGTCAGACTTTTTGGCCTGCTGGCACCTATAACGACTGTCATAGGTATTTGTATGATATCCGGAATCAACTGCTTAACGGACTCTCCGAGGCACGGAGGGGTATTAACTTCGCTTATATAGAGAGAGACATAGCTATATATAGCTACGAGCCGATGTTCACTACTAACATCAAACAATAAAACAAAACACAACACCACAAGAAATTAACAAAAAGGCTTTTACATTTGCAATGCCAAAGCCAATTCTCGATAGCTCTAGAAAAAAAAAAAACAAATTAGTTACTGGATTGAGTAGGAGGTTCGGTCACGTTCTGTGATTCCATTCGGTTCACTGGCAGATTTCATTAGCGCCAGCTAACGAGAATCTGGGATCAAAGTTTACGTGTGCTGGAATTTAGACGCGAATTTAAAGTTATTTTTAGGGTTCTGTAATCAAATTAGGAACTTGAGTCCAGCTGCACAACTATTTTGCTCGCATGGTACTTACTTTGCCATAGCTATACATATATAGCATCACGCCTGTGGTACTCGAAGGCTTAGGCAAAGGTTTACTGTTGTACATCCACATTTCGCCGATACCGTTATTGTTTCCCATATAATAGGCAGCAACCTTAATGTCATCTATCCCAAATCACGGACTGCTGCTAAGAATTTCCTAACAGATAAGTCAGGAATTCAACCCAACACCTCACGCTCAGCAGCCGAGCCTGTGACCACTAGACCAATGAAATGAAGACCAGTTAATAGGTCGTTGTTCGGCAGGATTCTTTGCGTCATTTTCGTGACAAAAATCTTTTTTATTTACATATATAGGTATATATTTTTATTCTTGTAAATTATAATATTTTGAATATTAATATATGTATGTATTCTTAATAATTATTTTATGTATTCTTATAAATATTTTGTGGTTGTAAAAATTTTAAAAATATTAAACACAAAATTTACGAAAGTGACGCACGAAAATGACGCAACAACCCTGCTCGAAGGACGACCCTAATAATATTTTCTTTAATGCATTTAGTTTATAACTTCTTAATGTAATGTGAGTCTGTGTGATGGTAAAAAAGAAAAACAAATTAGTTGTCTATGGTTTGAGTTAGGTGTTCCGACACGTGCCGTGGTGCGATTCAGTTCACTGGTAGATTTCATTAACATCAGCTAACGAGAATCTGGGATCAAACTTTGTTTACGTGTGAACTTTTATTTGTAAACGTAAGACAACCAGCCCAACTTTCTGGTTGACTTTTCAAGACTTCGGCCCTCTAACTTGTTTGAATATTAAGAAGCATTCTTCAAACTTACTTTCGGACACTCATGACTGTCAAAAACCATTAACGCCCGGATAAAATATAGTCAACAGTACTTCATTCATCAACAGCCAGAAGACATCCACTGCTAAACGAAGGCCTTCCCCAAGGGGGGGTTTGCCATAATCCCCACGCTTGGCAGGCAGCTTGGGGATCGCAGTAACTCACCGATTAGTGAGAAGAAGCTGCTGCCCGTCCTCCGGTGTCTGGCCGCAGTTTTAGGACGTACCCGGGTCAAGTACTTCATTATTAGTACCTAATTAAAAATAATAATTGAAGCGAACGGTTACTGGTTATGACAAGTAAGGTTGGCAACCCTGCTTTAGGTTATTCATGTTTATTACATTTGCGGCAGCAGGGCTGTCTCGCGTTAAAACAGCAGAATAATAACACAAAAGCGAAGAGGTTTCGACCGTTACTTTTTATTATTCTGCGCCATGATTGCTGTCTGTCGCCTTCAATTTCATGTTTTTATGTGTTGCGTAACGAAATTGTTGAAACGGAACATTTTGGGTGCCATTTCGGGGTCAATGTTCGACATTAGAGTGTTACTCGAAGTATTTTTCCACAACAAAGGTTTTTGCAGGGCATCCACGTTCACGACGCAACAAATCGGTGCAAACACGTTTGTATCGCACGCCTACGCATGTAAGCCGTAGCCGCACGCTTACACTCGTAGGCCGTAGCCGCACGCCCTAGTTTGTATTGATATACTGCAATATATACAAATACATACGTTTAAAAGTTCGATCGAAATAATATATCCTCCTGAACAAAAAGTTCAGACACTTGCTTCACCACTCATCTATATTAGATATCTGTGGCTGTGACTGAAGTCGCTACAGTCATGTCAAACCAATACATTAAATATTAACAGAAAGGGCGGTAACAGAATAATTTAAGAGTTCCATCTAGAATAATCTCCATTAACGTGATACAGAATAAAAGGTTCAAGGCCAATCATTATAGTCTATGATACACAGATATGCATAAGTACCTTAGTACCCAAGCTGTAAGATCGTGTGCTCAATAAAAACAAGACTGTAGTTCAGAGACTATTTTACTAATCTCCAAAAACGTCAAATATCGCAGTCTTGAGTGTTGAATTTTGACACATGAAAATTTAGTCTTATAAATCTCTTTTTTGAAACCGTAGTCTACCTAACTTCAAACTTAACTATGTTCTACACAACCTCTAAGCCCAATTAGCCCAAAAAGAACGGCCATTTAAATGGAGGATCATTTTATGTAAGCCTGTACATCGCGAAGGGCGCGTGAGTAATTAATGTTAAAAAATCTGAAATATTTTAACCACATAGTCATTATTTTTTAAAGCGTTTAAAACTTTAAAACTTTGAGTCTTACATACATATTAAATCTGAACTTAAGTCTTTTACTGTTGTTTTATAGCTTAACTTTTAATATCTTCCAAAAAGCAAGTTTTAATGTGAAATATATTCTATTATACAATCTTACTACGCAATTTCGTTTCGGAGTAAGGGCCGGGATTTAATATTAACCTATACACTTCTTAATAATATCCTTAAATTAGATTCAACTTAATAACAAAACATATCATCACGCTGGTATCCTCGGGGGTTAGGCAGAGGCGTACTACACTCCCAAAATTCACGGCGTATTTAGTCCAAGTCCTGTTAGAGCGGCACTGATGGCCTAGTGGTTGAACGCTTGCCTTCCATGCAAGAACCTCTGATTTTTCGGAATCATATGCGGATCAGAATTTGATTATCACTTGTGTTAACGGTAAAGGTAAACATCGTACGGAAACTTGCACAACTGAGAGGGCTCCATAAAGTTTTCGATGGTGTGTGTAGTTCGCCAACCCGCGCCGGGCCAGCGTGATGGACTAAGACCGAACCCTTCTCATCCTGAGGAGAGGCCCTTGCCCAGCAGGCAACAATGGGCTGAATTTATTATTATTATTATTAAAGGGGCGAGCCTTTTGCCTATAATATTATAGTGAGATTCTGGACAAAGTGTTATCGGGTTTCTCTGTTTGGATATTCTCAGTAGCAGCACGGAATTTAGAACTGTGTCCGATACATGGCAATAGGCTCGCCCCCTGGGCTCGCCTATTACATGGAACTCGATAAAGGTATCGGGGAGATGTGGATGTATACTACACCTGCAATAGTACACCTGCGTGTTACCCTTCGGGAAATATAGGCGTGTTGCTATTTTAATTCCCGGACAATGGTGTGGGGTACATGTTTACTTAGCTTTTAATTAATTTGTAATAATTAAATTGGAATGTGTAACTTGGATCTATAATTACTTAATTAGTCTAGTGAGGTCTTGGGCTTGATTCCCGGGTCGGGTAAAGTGTTAAGTATTGGGTTTTTCTGTAAAGAAATTCTCAGTCCCAGTACTGAGTTTGGAACTGTGGCCAGTTGATATTAGGCGAAATGTGGGTGCACAATAGTACATCTCTGCCTAACCCTTCGGGGATACAGGCTTGATGCTGTTATGTTATGTATGTACATAACAATTTTGTATCCTAATTAAAGACTGACACCCGTATTCACATACAATACTATGACTCACAGTGCGCCCGAACGCATACGGTCAGCAATTTCAGTTCTTAAACAATACTTGAGTGATGGACAGCGCTATGCGTTTATTAAAAGGGACCCTTAGCTAAAGTAGAATTTCACTTACGTAGGTCCCAATAAAGCAAAATAAAAGACAATAACATACTGTAGTAAAAACCATAGATTTAAATTTCGCTTGGTAAAAACAGACGCGCTGCGCACTTTTCTTTACCTCAAAATGAAACGAATATTCATATATACTCGTATGTAATATATATTTATGAAGATCAATATTTTGAAAAATAAAAAAGAAACAGCCTTTATAATCAACCTTCGTCACAAACTCAATTTGCTAGACATAACCTTTATTTTTTAGTACGAACTTAAACATAAATGGCAACATTCATTCAATTTAATTGAAACCTATTTTTAAATGGTGTCACGCCAGTTTTGTCCCGCCAGAAACTACCGTGAGGCTAATAATACCAACCGATATTTTGGGTATCCATTGGCGGGAATAAGCGACAGTGACGTCATCGTCCAAAAGGCTTCTCTGTGACGTAAAAGGTTGTACCTATGAGATATTTAAAAACTGAATGATATCACGCATTAGCCTGACACAAAGCCGTGATTGATCACTTTTGGAGAATATTGTAGTCAAATTTATGTAAATACTAATAGTGATTTTTATGTTAATACTAACTTCCGCCCGCGGCTTCGCCCGCATTGGTTACGAACTCATACATTTTTCTGAGAATCTACCTGCCTGGCGTTTCCCATTTATAGAAAATAAAGAAAATACACAAAGCTTCACAGAATGTTAATCAAAGTTTTGACAGTTTGTTTACCAAAGAAACGACATAACGGTGCCATTTTGAAATTACACACAGGAAAATAATGCACACAAGATTTCCATATCTACAAATTATAACAATCACTTTTCTGAGTCCAACCAAACATTATCTTCGAGGAAATGGGTAGTTTTAAAGAAATAGTTAATTTATCGTTTTAGTTATATTCTTAGTTTAATTTAATCGTTATTATGTTAATACTTTCGTAAAAAGATGAACTTTACTAACGTCAATACATATGTGGCAAAATGACACTGAATTGATTTATAATTAACATGAAACAATACCACGACCTTTATTGACCCAAAAGAGATGATAAATAATTTACGGACTTCACGGTTTCCATAAATCTATTCTTAGACGCCAATAAAAGGTCACCATACTAAAACCATTAGTCTAAGGGAAACCGAAAGTATCATAACGTTGAAGGTATTAAAAGCTTATTACATTATCCTCCATTGTCGATTTTTAATCGCGTCGTAGAAAAAAAACGTTTGTTCGAAATTCAATTTTTGTCATAAATCAAGCACTCGTCTCGCTGAAACTTTTCAAAAGATTTTTTATAATACTTTTTTGTAATCTAATTGCATTCTTTTATTCAAATATAATTGGATAAGTATTGAACCTTTTTTGAGGACTCGTGTGAAGAAATAAATTATCCTATGCTGTGGGTTGTGGGCATTAAAATTAGCGTAAGCGAAATTCTAAGTCTATGATTAAAATCGACGGATTCAATTTTAGTACCATAAACTATTTAGTACAATTATAATAGTAATAGGTACTTACCTACTTAGTTTATGGTTAGTACCAATGTTTTCTACGAAAATGTGCAAAACTAAAGTACATAATACTTAAGAAAAATGCAGTTTCACAACTGAAAAAGTCGCTTAAAAGCAACATCCATTTTCTAAATATACTCGTATGAAATGGACCACTATCTCTTTATACTTCCCTTGTCTGTACATCAAATATAAAATAAAATATCTTTTATATAAGCCTGTATGCTGTAATAAAACTCTAAAGATGTCTGTCTGTCCAAATATTTATAACTTTAAAATCACCGAACCAATACGGTAGATGACTACTAGTCATCTGAATTAATTTTTATGAACTGTCAAAAACGACAGTTTGTTCTAAAAATGTTTGGAATACAAAGACGTCATAGTTTTTCATTGCGATTG
This sequence comes from Shargacucullia verbasci, assembly GCA_947562105.1. Lineage (NCBI taxonomy): Eukaryota > Metazoa > Arthropoda > Insecta > Lepidoptera > Noctuidae > Shargacucullia > Shargacucullia verbasci. The sequence goes on from OX387306.1 coordinate 6,328,605, forward strand.
ACATACTTATTGTATGATTTTGATATATTAAAAATTGAAAACGCCAAAGATAAGCAAGAGATTAAGTTTTACTGAGTTTTTATAAGGAAAACTATTTACCAAACAAGATTTCAGAATTTATTTTTGATGCAGTCATCTAGCCTATTTTGATAGGATTTTCATTATAACGCTACATACATATCTAGGTGTTTAGCTCTATAATATATAGGTATCATCATGCTATCACTTATAGTATTAGAATGAACGCAGACGAAGACGCGGGCACATAATAGAGTAGAAAATAAATTATTTGGGTACCCTATGAAAATATCGGTCATCAAAATATAATTTCCACCGGACATGATATCCCCATTTAGGATATTATTTTCTTTAATATTACCGTAATTTTTTTGAATACTTGTTCTATTAGATATAATAAAATACCTAATGGTCTCATATTAGATTGATTAAACTAAAATAAATTAGATTACACATATTGTTTTCAATTTTTTATATCAGATTCTATGTCTCAAATTATTTAGTAATTATTATATGTATATCATGCTTACAGATCGTCAAAATTTAATTGACCATTCTGACATGACATACTGACATTCCATACTGAAAATAAACTCACACCAGGACAAACTATGGTGTGAGTTTATTTTAACTCTCTCTCTCTTTACTGAAGTGACAGGCAATTGTACGTATAGCAATCTTAATCTAGTTGTAACCTGTGCAATTTCATGTTTACACCGACATTGCGCCGATGCAATTAATGAGTGGGTGTTATAGGTGGCGACCAATTCTAAACTCTGTACAGCTACTAAGAATTTACAAACACGAAAAAAATAAACAAATACTTGCTGAGAATCGAACCCGGGACCTCGCACTCAGCAGTCGCGCTTGCAAGCTCCTTTTATTGACTGCTCATTGGCCTCGTCAATGAGCAGTCAATAAAAGGAGCTTATCTTTACTAGAGTCTCTGATTTTGAATATTCAATCAATAAGAATGCCTCAAGCACTGAAGTCAAATATTTTCTTTTTAGTAACACGATCACGACTAAAAGGATTTCTATGTGTCATCTGTTCGACATACTTCATAATAAAATTGAATTTGGACTGGAACACAAACGAATCTCAACCTAGAGAGGTAACTAGATCAGAATTTACATAATATTTGCCTCCATCTGAAAGAATGCTGACACAATGAATAAATAAATCACACAAACCTACCTAATATTATATTATAAAGAGGAAATATTTGTTTCTGAAATAATTAGTATTCATCGGCTTTAGCAATTATACTAATCTAATAAACAACCATTTGATTTAATTTCATTTGCTCAGCCTGTCGCTACATTAATGGTAAGAAATGAAGAATAAGAATGGTCCCCAACAAGTGAAATACGAACTTGATGCCCTCAACAGACAGTGAAGACAAACTGCTAACAATAGAGATCAGTGGAAGACTGAAGGTGAAGCCTGTGTCCAACAATTGGACACTCAGTTCTAAATAAATAAAAAAACGTTCAGTTGATGATCTATAACATTTGGATAGCTAATTGAAAGGTCTACGTACACGATTCAACAATTCACGTTCAATCTACAGAATCGAGAAAAAAAATCTTCAGTAAAACGTCCTCCATAACATACGGCGCCCATAAATATTTTATTAGATCCTAGTTTTATAACTGGATCAACTTTAACATAATATTTACCTTCTCGAACGAACCCGAATCAGGCCGAAAGCTAAAACAAAAGAATGAGCGGCCCTTATTGATTTTAGAATGCTGATGTAGAATATTGGATATAGATATCAAACTGAGCCATATTTTTATATTCGATTAGGGTTAATATTTTAGGTAGCCCTGTATTTATTTAAGAGCTTTTTTATATCCCCCCCGGTCCACTGAAAATGTAATATCAGAAACGAATCGAACTAAATGGAGGCTTGAAGCCCTTGGCAACCAAAAGATATAACACTATACAAGAAAAATAAATGCGTGATACACGTGGATGTTATCAGGAAAGAGGTGGTCTTTTTCCAGCCTTTTTGTATCCTAGGAGATAGTGGTCTTTACTATATTGACGTAAAAATATCCTCGTTTCTTATCAGCGTAATTCTTAGTTTAAGGTTATCGGTTCCAAGTTTCATAAACAAATACTACACAGGCGGATATCGCCAACATGCATCTAAATAATAATTCAAATGAAGCGGTAAAGCAGCGAGTGCGTATCACCGCGTATGAGCACGAGTATGCGCTAGGGTAAAAAAAATGTTCTGCAAACCGGCATCACACAATCCGGTAAAATGTAGTAAATAGCATTTCTATCAACTGATTATTTCGATTTCTGTGATGTCACCCATGCTTAAACAGAGCCCATGTATGACAAAATACTATAATAATATAATAATAGTAGTAGTAAAAGCTTATTACTGACCCGTTACTATACTATTACATAACTGAAAATTACAGGAACTCTAAACTTAAACAAAGAAAACCGTATTTCCGTCAACACAAAAACAAAACAAAAGATTTTCTAACATCACGAGAAAATATAACTAAAGCAATACATGTAGCTTTCCTTCATGAAATATTAACGTGTTGAACAACAATAACGGCAGATGAAAGTTCTGAATGCCGTGTTGGTATCTAGAGCGTGATTCTGTTTCAAACTTATTCTAAGACTTGAAGTAAATATAATAAAAATACACGTAGACGCTCAGTACATGGCTTTACATTTTTATAACAATACCACAGGTGATAATTTCTGAATACCGTGACGGCCTAGAGCGTGATTCAGTTTCCAACAACTAAACGTTTTAGGATATAAACAAAATGAAGAGACAGGTATAAAGTATTCTGAAACAGTAATTATTACTTTTGTTGGCTTCGTAGGATTCAACTTTAAATATCTACGGTCATTATTCCATTTTCCAAATGTGGTTATTCTGGGAACATATGTCAATGCATATTGGTTGGCCTTTGCTTGTGTGAGATGAGTGCGATAAGATGCTGTCACCGTTGGTCATGAACATCCGCAAACTGATTATGTATGGGCTGCCTACCTGATTTGTTCCGGTTATTTTTCTGGCTATTCCTTTATCTAGGACTATAGTAGGTACCATTTCAGTTGAACTCGTAACATGAAACTCGACTACCAAACTGTAATAAGTGTTCAACAGTGGTCGTTTACGAAACCCTAACAAAGTACTGCAGATGAACATTAACTTTTAACTTTAAGCAACGTAAAGTTCATTTTAATGTCATTCGTTCATGAAATATTAAAGTGATGACGTTTTAGTTAGCTTAACAACAATAACGACGAAAAGTTCTGAACAGCGTGATGCTATATGGGGCGTGATTCAATTATAAAGTACCTAGTCCAACAAAGCAATTTAGTTTTTTTAAATATCACACCAATGTTACAAAATACTTCTCTTTGGATATTACAATGGTCCTTTATTAATTCGAAGAGCGTGCAAATATATTGGATTTTGGGTACCAGTAAACATGGAGGCCCAGGAATAGGCATCGATATTATCAACTTTGGACAAGGCGATATTTGCTGGGCTGTGACAAAATTGCCCCCATTCACCAGTTTTCTACTTTGGAACTTTTTATCTTAGTTTATTTTTATAGCTATTTTCTTCTCCATATTGAATTCGTACGCAAGTATCATCCTACGCAATCGTAAACCTGGTCTAAAATAATGAGACTACTAGGAAGCTCGTAGGTTGTAACAACCTACACTAATTGGCGATCTTTGACCCCACGTAATGTACTGCGGAGGAGGAGTAAGGGCTAATTAAGATACATTAGCCATATCTTTGAGTGGCAGTAAGTGACAACGTATTTAGTTTGTCGATTTGATGAACAACAGTTACATATTTTAAACCATTTATTTTTGCTTCACACATTTTACATATTGTGATTTACAAACAAAAATGTGTAAGAAGGGATCCAACTCAATATTCACTCAGCAAAGTGCACAGAATACATAAAAAATATTTATTTAAGAAGAATTGTGGATTTATAAGAAAACATTGGTGACCTATAGCAACCATCTCATTGTAGATACATAACACCTAAGTATAATAATGGATTTTCGAATTCAACGCTATATTATTGTGAAATAATAAGAGTTTTCCGAGGGACAACAATTTATTAGAAACTTTGAAAGGTCAGCCGGTTGGAACTCGCATTAATCTGGAAGAAAAACAAAAAATGCGATAAACCTCTTTATTACGTGCTAAGAAAAACAAGTGTCTTGAAATAGCATCAAGCTTGTATTTTCCTAAGGGTTAGGCAGAGGTGTTCTTTCGTATACCCATTTTTCATTTATGTCGTGTACAATTCTAAATTCCAGGCTCCTAATTAAATTTCTCACATAATCAAACCTAGGACCATGCTCAGCAACTGTGCTACCTACCACTTTCACAATGAGGTCCTCAAACCGTGTCTTGATGCTCAAACAGATCCGATCAGTATAGACAAGTTCATTTGAAGTACGTATCTACTACCTATTCTAATTAGACCCTAGTGACCATGTGTAGAAATTACATTTAAAACCGGGCGTAGACACGGCTGTGTGTAGGCATAAGTACTGTAGCCCGTAGGCGCGTAGCACGTAGCACTCTGTAGCTTCTGACTACGCACAAGGGAAAACCGCGGAAACAACCCAAAACAGGAGGGCTGAGTGCACTATAGACAGCGCGTGCCTATTTATATAGCATCAAAAACATTCAAAAGTGAGTATGCATTATAATTAAGAATTTTTCTTCTATGACTTATGATATGAGAGAGATAAAGACCTCTTATTCAAACTTGATTCAAAAAAGAAATCTAACATGAAAATACTGATTAACTAGTATTTTCATGTGAGATTTCTTTTTCTCATCTTGTATACCGTACATGTAAGTCAACTAACAAAGTAAAATTAGTGAGACTCATATACCAGGTTTGGACGTAATAACAAAAGTGAGTTAAAAATTTGTATATTTCTATTATCAAGATGTCAAGTTAATAAGAGTCTAAATACATAACACAATCTCAAGCAAGCCGTCATGTAATGTAACAACAATAATGGTAGATGAAAGTTCTGAACGCCGTGACGACTGCCAGTATCTAGAGCGTGATTCAATTTCAAAGTAGCGGCCGAGCGTGTTCGATTTTTCAATATTTTTTTCATATACTACTACGTTGATCTGAGATAGCTTTTTTTATCCATGTATATTATTTTGATTCCGATGATCGGCGTCTATCATAATTGCCTAATTGATTAGTAGCAACAATAAGCTCTTTTATATCCTTTTTTTTTCATCCTTATTAAAAGGGCACCATCTCTTGAAATAATGCGACCATAGATAAAATCAAAACGTGTCGATGTCCATATAAATAACACCGTTTAAAACAATATCAGGAAATTAAAATAAAGTTCTGCGCAGCGTGACATCTGGGGCGTGATTTAATCTGAAAGTAACAACAAGTGCCCGAGTTGGACTCAACTTTCCTTTGTTCCTTGCGAAGCTTTTTTAATTAAAAAGTATAGCTGCTTTATATTGACATTCGACACGAGCTGATCGTACTGATATCCTATTTTGCCTCCTACATCTAAACTTAGTAAGATTTGTCAAGGAACTTGGCAAGAAACTAAGTACATAAACCCGGAAAAAGAAAAAGTATACCTGTAAGTCCTTTTACCTAGAAAAATCTTAAAACTTACCTCGTACACGGAAATCAGCTAATAAGTTTGTAGGTATCTACCTAACTTAATTCAACGCTGCAATATGTTTTGTATGTTGTAGTTTGGGCGTTTACCCATTAGATAAAAAAATAACAATAAAATAAAAACAAAAAGAAACATCTGTTAACACAGCATCACGCCTCTATTCCCTTAAGGGTTTGGCAGAGGTGTACTGTTGTACACCTACATTTCGCCGATGCTGTTATTGAGTCCCATGTAATAGGGGGCGAGCCTACTGCCATCTACCAGGCACAGTCCCAGACTCTGTGCTGCTACTGAGAATTTCCATACAGAAAAACGCAATAACACTTTGCCCGACCCGAAAATCGAGCCCAGGACCTCACGCTTATCAGTCGTGCTTGCTACCACTAAGCCAATGAGACTGTTCATCTGTTCCACGCAAATAATTCAATATTACTCAACTTATATGTACTTATTTATTTTTGGGAATTCAGGGTTGATACGATAGTAAAGTTTGTTCAAATTCATGAGTAGGTAATAAGCCCGTAAAGGCATCGAGACTAGAAAGGACTATATATATTATCGACAGCTTTCACGACGACAGACAGTTATGTCTGTCGTCGCATTTACTACTAGCTTCCACCCGCGGCTTCACCCGCGTGTCGAGTCAAAAAGCAGCCTACAACCTTCTTCAATAATACGGATATAAGTATAACTATTGGTTTACGCGGCGCACGACTGTAAAGCTCCCAGTCGGCATGATTTTTTCCGACATTTTCAACAATCATCATCATATTTCAGCCAATTTAAACAAAACCTTAACGAATTATACACCTCAACCTTTCTCATGAATTACTCTGTCTATTGGTGACAACCGTATGAAAATCCGTTCAGTACTTTTTGAGTTTATCGCAAACAGACAGACAAACAGACAGACGCGCCAGGGACTTTGTTTTATAATATGTAGTGACTAGCTAGTACCCGGCGTGTTGCTGCCGCAGAAGAAATACGATACGATATACGCGCCACCTACTGTAAATTAATGGTACTATGCCTACAACCTTCCTGCAAGTGCAAGCAATAAGTTGACCAAGTTTTATCGCAATCAGATGAACAGTATGCAGCGTCTTGTGGGTGCGTTTACAAACACAGACATATTAAATGCACAAACACACAGACCCGGAACAACTATCTGTTGGTCATAAAAATATTTATATGTACAAATATTGATTCGTACGGCCACACGTAGCGCAGCAGTCGATCGCTCAACCACTGCGCCAACCGTGTCGTCTTGTTTTCGATACTACCGCTGACATTAATATCGTCTCGTTGTCCTTATCGGCTAATGGAAAAGTTACCTAAATAATTCTTATTGCCATTAAGAACAAAGCTTAATGTACTTTTAGTTATTACCCAGGCAGCTAATCACAGCAATTTCAACCTCAAAGAATATAAAGACTAATCTACTGCTGATAATAGGCCTCCCCCAATCAGTAAAGCGAACGATCTTGGGGAGAAAATGTCGTAATCACGTCGTTTGGCGGGCGAATTATTATGTAATCATAATAATTATTATTACACCGTGGTTACAAAGTGGCCGCTAAAACTTTTAGGGGTGATTGAACTCGTTATCAAAAAACAACTTTTTGTAATAAGTTTTTTTGTATTGTGGCTTTTTGAGATTGTAAAATTGAAGTCTGTAAAATTATGTGTATACCTCAATCTTTTTTATGCCGTATTAATGTCTCTTGTGACGTAGATATTTGTTCCATGTGGGAATCAAACCCGCCAACTGTAGCGAAGAAATCGAAATGCTTGCTTATAAGCTACTGAGCCAACTGTGTCTTGACATTAATATAAAATAAGGCTTCGTAGTCTATGAATGTTTTTATAAAAATTGATATTCTAGAAAGAAAGTCACCCGTCCCGTCCCTCGGGGATCGTAAGAGAGAAGCCACTAAAAGATTATGTAAGTTGAATGGGCAAAGTAATCCACCTGGGCTCTATTTAATAACATCAAATGCCGATCGCTCTATGGCTAATTTTGTTTAAAAAGTATAGAAACGATTGTCTATGCTATAGTTATCTTTTAAGAGAATTATTATGTCATATAAATTAATTATTAAAGGTTTTTTTTACTAATAACCATGGTAGATTTTATTAAATTGTATATAAAAAATCCTAACAGAAATCTAAGATAGATTTCTTGTAATTTATGTATTTACCCTTAAATATTTTAGTAACCAAACAATACTAGATTATTTTTATTTTGGTATGAAAACGAAGATTTTATTCATATAATGATGTATAACAATGTCTCCTAATTATTTTTCTAATATATCACGAGTTAAGTTTCCAGATATGGTTTAATTTAAAAATAAGTAGGCAAAACATATAGAAATATAATATAACACAATGTGTAAAAGATGTAAAAATAAAGTTCCGGCAAATAAATAAACCTATGTTCAAAATTATATGATGATGAAACAAAAGAATAATTGGTGTAACTTTCAAAAAACAGCTAACCGTCTTCAAGGTTCACAATCTACGGAATTGCGTAGCGTCTAAAACGAACTAAGAAAAATATCTACATAAACTTCCAAGAAAAACCTTGGAAAGAAACAATATCCTTTACGCCGAGTTTACACCAGACGAAAAAAGAAAACGGAAACTTTCCAAGCATTAATCTGTTCAGATTATAAGCATTATCTATCTCGCCATTTTAATGTTGATGTTCTTTTAAAATGCTACAGATTCAGGCGAAATAACAATATATGAAAAACATCATAAAAAATGTAACTTATAATCAAGGAGGTTGTATAGCAAAGTACAAACCAAAAGTAATCTTTTTAAAAATATCACAGTAATTATATACCCACTACTTCGACACGCTAATTACCGCAAAGGATTCTTAACACGCGATACCAAACGTGTATTTGGCTAAATTAAATTTCTAAAAAACACGATAGCAATGTAACAAAGGAATATATTATATGTAAAGTATGTTAATTGAAATGATTAATTATTCAGCGTTTGAAATGAACACGACTTCACGGTGATTTTGGTTGTTAAAACTATATAGCGATATTAAAAAAAAAAACATCTTTTTAAATCTTACTCTCTGTCAATTTTGAAATTGGAAAGTAAAATCTAGAATTTCCTCGTATATTTTCTTTGATAAAAATAACAATGGAGATTTAAAATTAATGCTGAAACTCTTTGCTAGATTTTTGGAAATTAAACAGTAAATAAATTGAATATTCTACTCACATAAACATATAAACTTGGCCAGCATCATGGTCGTAACGTCGAACACCGACAGGAAATTCTTCTGAACTATACGATAAACCATTCTGCGATCTCCCTAGCTACCGTATCACTGACTAACTAAACACACGCGTTCCTATATCATGTATACAATATCTAAAGTTAACGAATTCCCCTTTATCATCAGTCACCACAGAATTTGGCATGAACTTGATACATCTGAAGATCTTTTAGAAACTGTGGCTCCTGTTTCTTATTTTAAATTTTTTATACTGAGCTCGACTTGTTCAAATGGCAGACATTTTGTATTTGTGACGTCATGAAGAGGAAAATCAATTCTTTGGAGCATGCGCAAATTTTCTCCTTGGCCTATTTCACGACGCATCGCGACCGTGACAAAATACATTTCGTTTCATATCTAACCTTTCACAAAATGGCTGACATTTTTATGAATGAATCGCTTTTGTTCATTCATTTCATATTTAGAGGTTCACTTATAGCGATTAATGTAGATGTCTGGAGATTTCTTTTTGTTTTCAAATTGGAAAGAAAATTGTGGTAACCGGTAGCAAAGGAAGTTTAAAAATACTTGCATATGCGAATAACCTTATAATTTCGACCCAATATGATCCTATTTCTGGGCACGTTTTATATTATATAATTTGTTGAACTGCTAGGTTATCACTACAATGACCTTATCTGACAGTTATAGCTAACGCAGCTTAAACTATAGTGCAATCTTATAACATTTCACTCACATTTCACTGCAAATTGCATACATTAGATTCTACATTTTTAGATTTATGATTCCCAAAGATTTGAATTGAAGAATTGCATGCAATTTACTGCCAAGGCCTAAGAATGATATTCAATGTAAGTTGTGTAAACGAATCACGACCCTCAAGTGCAAATGGGCAGGCAAGGATGACGGGAGGTGGATCAAGGTACTATCCGTGTGGTGGCCAAGGGAAGGACAAAGAATGCGAGGCAGACCCTCAGCATGATGGTTATGCATCGTGAAGATGATGGGGCGACAGTGGATGAGATTAGGTCAGGACCGACAAAAAAGGCCTATTCTCAGCTGTGGGCGGACGTGGGCTGAATAGAAAGATATATATAGGTATGTTATGGATGCACTAGGTGGGTAAGTCTGGCGCACCATAAATAAACATCTACGTTTTCCTTTAACTGCCTTATTGGTAGTCGTACGAAGTGCAACTTTTGAGCGTGAGGTCCTAGGTTTGATTCCCGGGTCGGGCAAAGTGTTATTGGATTTTTCTGTATAGAAATTCTCAGTAGCAGTGCATAGCTTGGATCCGGTAGATGGAAATAGGCTCGTCTCCTATTACATGTGGACTCAATAATGGTATTGGTAAAATGTAGGTATATAACAGTACAGCTCTGCCTAACCCTTCGGAGAAAACAGGCGTGATGTTAGGTATGTTATGTTATTTTCTTTTATAAATTCAAAGCTCGAAGGTAAAAAAATAATCTCTTGTTACGACCTAGCTATATTACAGCTACGCTTGCTACGGTGTCGTAGCATGTAACTGATCCGCTACGCATCGAGAAAATGGGTCTTGAATGAATGAATTTTCTGTTTTTCTTTTCATAAAACTATGGATATCTTTGTTGATTCATGAAATTATCAACTGAAAACATATTCATACAAATTAAATATTTCTTCAATTTACATTTTTCATCATACTTATCACATATTAAATGTTCGTCATTTTTTTTTGAGCGGTTTTTCTGGCGAGCCGTTGGTCGCAGACGAAAAGTGAATCTGAGATTTACTTTTTTTACTTTTTTCCATGGAAAAAAGAAATAATGAAAAAAAGAAATTTTGTTTTTTTGTGAAAAATTTCCCCAATCACTTCTTTGAGCCTTCATTCCTGTAGAACGGCTGATGCTAGCGAATAAATTATAAGAGAGAAAAGTCTTTATTTGTTACCTCGCTAAACGATAGACCATAAAAAAGAACGAAATTTAATTTTTAATTTATGTTATGATTTTTGGTGAAAAATTTTGTTTTTCGCCTTCATAAACGACACCCCTTCGGCGCGAATTTTCGGACAAACCGTAGGTCGGAGACGAAAAGTATTCTGAGGTTTTCTTCTTCATTTTGGTCGATCTATATGACAGAAAAAAGAAACGGAGAAAAAAATCCTTGCACACCCTTCGCTACACTCTACCCCCATAAGTTTAAACTGATTGCTAGCACACTGGACTAAAAAGTAAAAAATACAATTTAATATGGTGTTCACAATCCAAACATTTCCATGGCTCAATATATATCAGTTGATTGTCAATTTGATAATCAACGATGTATGAAAGCTTGTTTTTCTTCTATTGAGTTGCCACAAATTATTACATGAAACCTCTCATGCTATTTGAAAGCCTGGAAACTGAAGAGTGAAGACTCAAAGGAAAGCATTTTTATGTAAGTTTACCACTGCATGACCGGAAAATCCATAACATTAGCGTATTCGGTTACCATCAATTTCGATAGATGGCGTTAATATCGAAGTCGGTGTCTCAACAAAGAATATTTTTATATAAATTAGCAGATAATCTTACGTACTCAATTCAAAATAATTATAAATATACATGAAGCATAGCGTCTTAGAGCATGTACATACCAACCTCAAAGGAGATACAATTCAAGACTCGAGGTCTTCACAAACATTTAGCTCGAGGACTTTTATTTAGTTCAAATTGCATTTAGTTTTCTCCTGTATAAACTATGAAGCATGAAGCATCATCAGATAAAATTGTTGGTAGAACTATAAAAATAGTATTTATTAATTTAAAAATACAAATAATTCAATATTACACATACATGTTGTGATGTATGTAAATGACAGATCTATCAACAGCAGTATCTAAACGTTCAATAACAACAATACAGCATGTGAATTGAAAGAAGCATTTCTTTTCAAGTTACAAGACTATATCGAAAATAGTGCTGTTATTAGATACTTTGTATCTTTCACCATGTCGCTAAATCCACTGAATGGTAAGAATTTATTCATATAACGCACTTGTGCATGATTTCTATAAAACATAACCTCACTCATCCAAAATGTATAATTTAAATTATCATAAATGTGTGGTTTTCGGTATTTGTAAGCAAGCAATATAAATTGTAGAACTTACGGCTCATAATGTTCAATATAGTAGTCGATTTTTATCAGAAAAAACGGTAATAACTTATAATTTACACAGTATGTTTTAATATATTTTTTTACATTGAGCTTTACCTTTTTGGCTTATTAAAATGAGTGGGGATGTGTAAGTCTGGTCAAAAGGTCGTCAGGCACAACTAATGCCATTCATTTAAATTTATATTACAGAATTAAAGCGCCGCTTAGATGATGACAAAACGCCTTTACCTAAAAGGCTATGCCTGGCTAAAAATGTAGTGCAGTCCCACCACTTCCCCACTGCTCCTAAAGAGAGGATTGTGGCTGAATGGCTTCACTCTCTTACTGAGAAAAATAAGCTCAACAGTGATGAGTTGAAGAATGTACTGGATTGGTTGTCAGCGGTTGACGACTTGACAAGCGAACTGAAAAGTAAATTGATACAGGTATGTTTCTCACTTTTTATAACAGCATCACGCCAAGGATATAGGTGTACACCAATCGGGTCGTTTTTATAATTTTTCTATCATCAAGTGATGGGTAAAACAGGTACAATAAAAAAACGCAAAGTAACAGTAGAAAATCTATTGTTTGTGTCTGTATGAGCAGAAGAGAAACAGTTTCACCCGGCTTCATCAAATAAACCTTCATCAAAATGCATTTAAAATTAATTCAAATTTAAAAAAAAAAATCTTATTACTGTAAAGCCTTATACTATAAATATAAATATTAGTATGTTTTACAGCTATTTAAAATTCTTTTAGAATAAGTGTCACTGGGGTTTGATGCTATATCACTAAAAATAAATACTTATTTATAATTCAAATGTCTAATTTCAGATTGTATCACAATACATACAACGGAACCCGCTACAAATAGGCGACACACAATACATCTCATCATTCCTAGAGAACCCTAAAATCTCATCACAGCTGAGTCTACAAATTGATGACTACCTCACTATAACAATCACATTATTACAATTCTTAAGAAATGATGAAGCCCACACACATTTGAGTCAAAGAATTATGAATAACTTCGTAAAATATTATAAAGAATCTAAAAAGAAATTAGAGTTTATTATCAAGTTATTAAGTGGAGAAAATCTTGAAACCATATTCAGTTTCTTAGACACAGAATGTCGAAAAACTGCAATTGAAGTTTGCCAAAATATTTTGTTTCCTATCAACAAAAAATCATTCTTCATCAGTTTCTTACAAACATTAATTCGGAAAGACAATATTGAAGAATTGATAGCAGAGAAAGGAGACAACATACAATCAGTCATCAAAATCATGAACACTTTCTTTGAGTTCCCGAAAAATCGTTCTGAAACCGATCCTAAGTTCCTACATAATTTCATTGATGTATTCGTGAGTTCTTTCCAAAAGGAAAACCAAATTATTTTTGCTTTCTATATCATGGTGGCAAATGTGTTGAATATGGAACAGAATTTCATTGTTCCAGCGATGACTTTACCTACAATATTAGAAGGGGATGATGCAAAAGTCAAGAGAATCCTCTTTCTAAATATGCTTGATGTTTTACTGAAGAATGAAATAGATATAAATGTGCGTCTTACTGATACTTTTGGTGAAAAAATATCAAAGGTTGAAATCAAAAAGAACTTTACATCATTTCTCCAAGCTGTCATGATGGGTCAGTTGAAACTTGAAGGCAAATTAGACAAAACAACTTTACAAATAATAAAAACTGCTTTGAAATTAGATCCTGTGTTGATTGAGCAAAAAATTGACTCCATTCTACCTCCAATCATGACTGCTAGGAAAAACAGTTCAAATATAACAGAATCTTATACAGAAACAATGAATTGTTTATTAGATATACTTTTCAAGTTAAGCAGAGGAACTCTTTTTGTTAATCAAATTCTACCATCAGTGAAAAACATTTTGGAAGCTTGCAATACTGAACAGTTTCAACTGAAACAAAAGGTCAAAGAAGCAAAAGATAATGGGTTAGATTGTGAGAAAATTGAGAGTAAAATTATAACAGGTTCTGATTTGTTTCCTCAAGAATGTGTTAATTTGTTTGGCAAGTTGACTTCTGAATTGATGTTCAGACAAAATAAGGAGCTTTTGGAGTCATTGCAAAAAGATCTTGACTTACACTGTTTGATGATGTTGGAAGAAGGATTTGTCAGTAAGTTTATTTTCATTCTTTTTTAAGTATATTTTCGGAAGGATAATGTATAGCGGTATAGTATACTGTTAACCGATCTCTCGTTTCGCCGAAGCTGATATAAAGTCCCATGTAACCGGAGTAAGCCTACTACTAGTGGGCATAATCACAAATTCCAGGCTGCTTCTGAAAATTTTCTGCCTGACCTGCAGTTGAACACAGGACTTCACGTTCAGTAGCCGAGCTTGCATACACTGACCAATGACGTACTTTAAAATTAAGAGGATCCTTGCTACTAAATCAATAACATAGCTTCCATCCTTATCTTTCTATATCATAATCAATGTCCTACCCTTCTCCCCATTTTCCTAGTATTCGTCCAATAAATATTGTTTTTCTTTCTTTTATTAAACAATTGTAATTCCAGGTCCATCAATCATAGTCCTAACGGAAGTCCTGTCGGCCATTTTGTCGTCGTTCCTTCTACACAACAAGATGGCGGATCATACCGTACCATTGAATATAGCGGAAGAATTTTGGAATACATATAGAAAGTTCGAAGAGGAGTGCTTGAGCAAGTTCGGAAAGTGTCTTTTGAAACTTAGTTATGTAAGTATATAGTTTAAAAACAAACACAGATCTGGCAAACAAAAAAAAATATATTTGATATCATCAACCATTTCTCTTTGTTAATAACAAACTGTATCAAAGTCAACATGTTAATATCCATTCACCTATTTTAAAATGCAGTTTTATTGCGTTTCATAAACTACATAGATTTATAAGAACAAAAAAGCATCAGACATGTAAAACTGATTGAAAAATCCTAATTGCAAAATAAATAATTTCATTTCAAAACTTTCCAGCAACAATTTCAGCAACACCACTGTTTTCCCACTGACTGTGAATTTGCTTTCTCCTTAAATTTTTTACACAAATCTACATTTCATTTCAGAATCCACCTCTAGTTATCTCATTCCTCAAGCTAAGTCAAAGTTTCGCTCAACTGAAACTCCTAAACATAAAATACAGTAACGTAAAACTGGATATATCTCTGAGTGGAGATACATTAGAGGTTTTTGACCTTAGTATGTTACTGCCGTGTTTGGACAGCAAGCAATGGATAGCGCTCGCGGCGAAAATTGAGGATGATGAAGCCGTTGTACTCTTGGTAAGCATTTGTTTTTTTAAGTTATATCTGTTCTTCTATTTATGTTTACATAGGTGAAGGCCTCATGGCATCAGTTCAAAGAACTATCACATAGCCATGTATTGTCATTTACACACCCGTTACATGGTCTTTTTAATATAAATAGACATATAAGGGTCATTTTAGCAAGAATTCAACACATAACGGACAATAACGATGAGCTTAAATTCGCTTGAAGAAATGGTTCGAAAGATATACGTGCATTGATATAGAACTTTTGTGTATTGTTATAATAAATAGAATATAATTATTTTTTTAAACTCTGCCCCACACTAGGAATAATTCGTATATCGTCGGTGCGTTTATAAGCACATATAATTATTCAAATGGACATACAAACCTGGCTCAACTATCTGTAAATCATAAAAATATTTATTCGGTGCGGAAATCGGACACGCGATACGTAGCCCAGCAGTTGATCTCTCAGTTAATGCGCCAACCGTGCCGTCAGTGTATTAATTTCGTACAATCAACACCGTAACATATATTCACAGGATTTACATCATTGAGAAAAGGTTTAATAGTGTTATTTTTATCTTTCAGGACAACTTAATTCTAGCTAAAACAATGGCCGTACAGCTACTGGCAATAAGAAATAAGCAGGAAACTCCAAACCCAACAGTAACATCAACTAAAACACATTTGATCAAACAAATCAACTCTAATCCGTCACTATTACAAAATACCCATTTCTGTAAAGTATTATTCACAGATTTAGACAAATCACACATAAAACAGTTGGCCAAATGTTTGATCAAACTTTGCCTTAATGATCCTGAGTTGGACGTATTAAATATTAATGCTATAGCTAATAATAGAGATTTGTTAAATATGTTAGTGTTAGAAACAGCTAAAAGTGTAGCTAAATGCTTCGAAAATGGAGATTTGTTGACCAAAATGTTTGGCAAAGCAGATTTCAATATGGCTTCGTTTACAAAAGAAGTAGATATTATCGATTATTTCAATCAAATAACTCTAACACCAGAAACACAAGATACAATTAAAAATTCAGTGAATATATTCAAACAGTTGCCAATCCACTATTTAGAAGAAAACTACCAATTGGTAGCAATTTTTGTGATGTTGGCAATCAAGAAATGTTCAAGCGCGAAAAAGATAAAACGCAACATTGATTATATATTACAAAGTATATTCGAATTGAGTATGCAAAGACCAGACTTGTATCAGATGTTCCCCGCTGATTCTATTTTCAACTTCAAAGACAACAAGTTGTTGGAATTGTTAACATTAAAAATAAAAACACCCAATAGTTTGTTAATCATCAAAAGCTTGCTAGAACTAGCAGTTAAAAAAGTTCGTATAGACAGTGAACAAGTTAAAAACATAGTTGAAAAGCTGCTGAAGAAAAATAAAAAGGCTATAACTGACATGGAATCGTTTAACGACCCAGTATTCCAAATTACTTGCCTAATTTTACCATCAATAGTAAAACAGAAAAAAGCGATAACTGCAAGTGCCTTCAGATCTATATTAGCAGATTTACAAGAAAAGCTACATAATGCATTGCTAGAATCATTCAAAAATATAGATTTTAGTAATATTAGTTTTTCACAAAATGATACTGGTAACATTGAAGACAGTGTGGTAGAAAGTGGGAGTAATGTCGCAACACTTAACGCAATGGTAGCTTATTCCTTGACGCTCTCAAGGTACTGCGAAGCTACAGATGCAGAGGATATAAAGAATTTAGATTGCTTGTTGACTGCATTGGAATTCTTCGTTCAAACTGCAGTAAGTACTGTAATTACTAACTATAGCTCTGTTGTGTTTCGTATTGACTCAGATTACTCAGAAATTGGCGTGAAGTTCTAAGGTTAGAACCCCGCAAAGCTCCTTTAAAAAGCGGTCGCAAGTCAACTTCTGAACACCATCACTGTAAACATCTACTCCCAAAAATATCCTCGTATCCTTGTAGACTACTCTGAGGAGGATACTGGGTACGATTCCCAGGTCGTGGAAATATTATTAGGATTTTCTGAAATTCTTAGCTGCAGCCCTGAATTTGATGTGCTGAATGTGATGATGATGATGATTAATGATGTATAGAATGTGATGTGACAATAGAATTGCTCTCATTCCATAGAACTTAAAAAAATCACCGGCTTTCTACTTCTTTCAAAGTAGCGAATATTGCTCTGAAATTGCAAGCATGAACAATCCCTCCGGTATAAAAAATTAACTAGAAAACGCATTCGCCTATTCTCTTTTTCAGATAAAAACAATTGAAAATCCAGACTCCAAACCACAACACATCGACTCCTCAATCCAACTACTTAACGTTGTTCTACGCCGAATAAAGAAACTAGAAACCCACTCTATATTTCAAGAAAAGGACAAATTATTCCTCCAAATATGGCGCAGCATTAAATCCAGATTAATGTTAGAAGAAGAAAATAAGAAGATAAGCAGCAGTTGCTTAGAAGAAATGGGAATTACATTGAAGTTTATATGTGAATTATCTTCTGTGGATTGTTATGTTACCAATTTCGTTGGAGATCTCAATAGTCTGGTGGTTTTGAAGGTAATTAATTACTTTTTTTGTTATAAACCGTAATATGAAACCACCTACTTCCTTTTCTGTTGTCGAGATAATATGAACTCTCCCACGGAAATTGTCTTGGTGAAATAATTATGCATTCAGCAAGATTTGTTGTGTAACTGACTACATAGGGTGCGCCGAACGCTTTTTGTGCATCGGTCCGCATAAAACGTGTCTAGATACCTATAACTATTAACAGCAGAATATGCTCCTCATCTCAAATCAACATGGGTAGCATAGCAACACAAGAGATTGTTCCTTCTAAAGTCTAGCCAATAACTCTTCAGATAAATTATGGCAACACCACTATGAAAACTCGACTGGCGAACATAAGACAATCTAGGCGAGTTTCTAGATTCGATCCGCGGGTCGACAAAGTGCTATTGAAATTTTTAGGATTGAAATTCCCAGCTGCAGCTCTGAGCTTGGAACTGTGGCCGATAGATAGAACCACCACAGACAACCCTTATCTTTTCACCTTCTGTTCTCGTCCATGCTATGGTTGTTTGGTAGATCGCCGAGTGCGATAAGACTGCCCTTTATCGGTGTACAATATAGTACATTAATCTAACCTAATGGTAATAAGCTGGTATATGCTCTACCCTATGTGATTGGTTGACTATCACCAGTCTCAAAATAATCCCTGTATACTATATTCTAATTTATCTTTATATTTCAGAAACCATCATTAATACTGAAAGATTATAATCCCGATATTACGTCTCGAAAAGTTTTTAAATATCTCTGGTCACAATGCCTGAAAGCCAACATCGTGGGACCCAAATGTGTTGCTATGTCAAAATTAATGTACCGCGCGTGTAAGAATTTGAGGAATTGGATGCGGCAACACTATGAATTTGAAGACAGTGTTGCCAGGATTAATGACGAAATTGCAACTGGAGATGAGGTCGTGAAAGTCATAAAAATCGATGATGCTATTTGTGAGATTGTTAGGCTGGATTTGGATTCGCTGTCGGAAATACTTTTGGCGGCGAAAAAGGTACATTTATCTATTAAAAAGGTTTCTTTTCTTCTTGCTGCAACTTTTTAGACAGACATTAGCAATCCTCTATTTTGTGTATCTGTGGCAAAACTAGTTTCTAACCCCCTTTTCACGATTAATTGCAATAGTCTGACGTGTCTGACGACACGGTTGGCGCAGTGGCTAAGTGATTAGCTTTCTGCACTAAGTGTCGCGGGTTCGATTCCCGCACGGAACAAATATTTGTATGATCTACAGATAGTTGTTTCGGGTCTGGTTGTGTGTGTATGTGACATGTATGTTTTTAAATTGTACCCACGACACAGGAGAAATCCTAGTATGGGTTGCCCCATACTAAGATTTCTCTTGTGTCATGGGTCGCTTTCAATAAAAAAAGGCCCGCAACGCACTTGTGACTCCTCCGGTGTTGCGGGTGTCCATGGGCGACGTTAATCGCTTACCATCAGGCGATGCGTCTGTTCGTTTGCCGCCAAAGAAAAAAAAAAGGAAAGATACTTCTTCTCGCGCGCATTATCAAATATATGTACATAGTCTGCTTCTCTATACAACAAGTAACAGGAATAACACACCCTCAATTACCAAAAATGATTTTTCAGTCACATTTGATGTGTTAATTGTTTTTTATTTATGAAATTGCATAAATATTGTGGGCCAATAGTATGAACACAACAAATTTATGTAACATATTATCTCATTTATTTGAAATCGTCGCAAATATATTCTTCCATCTCTTTCTATAAGCTGTCATCAGAAAAAGAAACAAATATACACACCAAAGGCGTATCTCTTCCAGTTACAAATACTTAAATATTTTCACAGACTGCCTCGTTGGTCTAGTGATCGCAAGCGCGGCTGCTGAGCGTGAGGTCCTGGGTTCAATTTCCGAATTGGGTAATGTGTTATTGGGTTTTTTTGTATAGAAATTCTCAGTAGCAGTACGGAGTTTGGAACTGTGCCCGGTAGATAGCAATAGGCTCGACCCCTATTACATGGGACTCAATAACAACCTTTGCCTAATCCTTCTGGGAATACAGGCGTGATGCTATGTTATGTTATGTTTCACAGATTTCTCTGGACTACAACTTCGTGGACATAACATTTGAAGTCCAGCATCTGATTCACTTCGTGTTAGGAGCTAAGTCTCCAGTCAGATGCGACATATCCTGGGAGGCTTTCTTCAGACTATACGAGGGCTGTGTGGCCGTGCTGAACCATATGCTACTGGCCAGGGAGGAGGTGCTGGAAGATAGGCAAGTTGTTCTCACAGAAGTCTTTTGATAACTTTGTGCAGTGGCTAAGCGATTAGCTTTCTGCGCAAAACGAATATTTGCATGATTTACATATAGTTTTACGGCTGAATATGTGCGTGTGACATGTATGTTTGTAAACTGGATCCACGATACAGGAGAAATCCTAAAGAGGGGCAACATTTTACCGTCACCCCGTACATAAGATTTAATCACGGCTCGGCGAAATGTGGGTGTACAGTCAGCATCAAAAACATGTATACACGTAGCGAAATTCAAACGCTTATTCTTGAAAGGTTATTGATTAAAATCATAAAATTTAAATGACCATGTATCTTTATGTATCCACAGATACTATGTATGAAATTGGTCAAGCTTTCAATCACTGTTTCCTCTAAAACTAGGTTTTGAATTTCGCTACGTGTATACATCTTTTTGATGCTGACCGTACATTAGTACACCTATAGCTTATTCTTTCGAGCATACATGCATTTTATGTTAAATCGATAGATGTGGTAAAGGCGCGACTCTGTCGCCACACATGATCAAATTATAAGTACTGCAGTAGAACAAAACATCGAAAGCTCGCGTACAGAAAGTGCAGAATCAAGTTTAATTTTTATTTCATTTGATTTTATCAAAATTAAATCAGCTTGTTTTTGCTATTGCTTTTATTTTATGAGTCGAAAACCACTTAACTAATGAAAATGACATTTATTTCAGATGGCCATGCTACATGCAATGCTACAGGGCGCTAATATCATCGCTGTGTGAACGAGCCACAACTCACACGCACCTCGAAAGAAATATCGAAGAAAAACTGGCGGAAATCGCCCATTCTATTGAGAAGTACGTCGATATTTTGAGTCATAATTGTATTTGCTTTTTGTAAATTGTAGATCAATTGTAGGTTTATTACGATAGTAATTTTGACAATAACTATAATATATTTAAAACTTAGTACTTAAACATTTACTTAAAATAATCGCCATCATAACTATAAAAGTCCAAATTCTGTGTAACTTTCAAAATAGTCCAGTTAGGAGTTAAATAGCCACAAGGACGACCTATATGTTATCATTCTAGCATAAAATTGGTGAAAATGTATAGTTATGATCGATAATTTACGAAACGTCATTTTTTTAAATAGGCGCGTCGCTCTATCTCTTAACAATTGATAAGATAGAAGAAGATACCATAAACTAACTACCGTATATTTATTTTTCAGATTAACCCAATCAATAAGCAAACGAAAGAAACACGTCTCACGCATCGCAGCCTACACGGTCGCAGATCTATGCACATCCCTAGAACGGAACGCTCCAACCAAAATGGTCCGGCAACATCTAGAAAATTCTGTCGCCCTGTTGATACAAGCGTGCGATAGTACATACGCTATGTCCTTCTTGAAGAGGGGGTTGGTGGGTTATGTGGGACAAATGACTATGGGCCATCTGTACACTATGTATAAGAGGTACCACAAGTACATGGGTAACTCTTAATGTGAAATAAAGATTATTGTTGCGAAAATACATTTGTAAGATACGTACATCGATTCATAATAAACTGTACCAGTTAACGTCTATATTAATAAGTTTGTTATTTTATTATATTAGAAATAAAGTTATATTTTCGGGAATAGTGTTCTATATTTTTGTCCCACTTTTACGCCACTGTACACTGTAAAACCTTTTCCTACAATAGCTGATGAAATTTGGGGTACGTCAAATGTATGCTGAGCTCAAAGATCTAGATGTCTCAGAAAGCACATTTCAATAATAGTCGTTACGGACACCAAGTATAAGTGTCTTCCAGTAATTGGGTGCTGGAAGTCAGATGGAAGTTGCTCCTTATAAAAATACTGACATTTAATTAAAGCACATCTGGTTAGACTGGAAGCCGACCCTAACATAATTAAAAACCTAGGCAAGACAAAGAATTTTACAAAAGTTCAAAATTCTTCCAATTATTTTCGAGATTAGCTTAAACATACAAACAGATGATAACATAATACACATGCGTCGGAGCATTTTTCATCAAAGTCAAGTGCTTCAATATCTTAAAGATAAGTAGAGAAAATAATTTCCTTGGCAAGCAACACCCTAATAAATTAATACATCCAAATAAGGTGAGTACGTACACGAAAATTGAAACACGTACATTTTCCAGTGACATTGTAGGGTGACTCAATGCCATTATCAAGTTAAATATTGTTTTCTGTGATCGCCCACTATCAAAATAATGTCATTATGTGAAAACGCGCGCAAATTTAAACGTCATTTGCGACTGTTTCCGACTGTCCGTATATGGGCATTTGTTGAATACTTAATTCTGATTGGCCGATGAGCTGTTGTCATCAGTGACTCACTTTTCAAGTTGATTGTATAAAATTATTTTTATCCCTCGCTGTGTAAAATGTCCTGAATTCTGGTATCTAATCTTACCAGCGTTGGAGTGACTCTTATTTTATCAATAACATATTTATTTGAGGAATCAGTATAAATTATCGCGTAGCTCAACAGAGTTGCTAGTATTTTTTACTGAAAGTTGCCATCTTGCTTGTGCTACTCATATTTAAAATTATCTTACTGGAATAAAAACATTTCTCAAGCATATACTTAAAAATAAAAGTGTAATTTAAAGTTACTCGATTTGATTTGTTTTGTGTGTGTATCTTGTTAATATAAAAGGACAGTGTATTGATTTTGTCAATCAGTTTGACGCATGCGCTCATTGGCTGTCGTAAAAAACGTTTAGCCAACATTCCGAACAGTGTCGTTCCGGTCGCCGTTGTCGTGGTGTCGGTGAAGTTAGTGGTGGAATTTTTACGTGTATAACATCAAAAAATGGTAAGTGAAGAAAATAAATTACAGTGCTTAACGGCCGCGTTGTGTTTTTCCGTTGTGGGAGTGGTGAATTACGAAACTGGATGCCGCAATTTCACGGAAAATCGCTCCTCAGTGACCGGTGCCGCCATATTTCGCACAACCCACCGCCGAGTTTGCACGCCTTTTCATAAAAATCGTTGTCACCGTTCAGTGATTTTATGCCACGTGTTGTGTTTTCGAGTTTATGGCCGCGTACCTGTCGGGCTGTGTCGACGTGACGAGTGAATGTTGCGACTCGATGGGCCGGTATTGGATTTCACGTACGTTTGAAAGGTTATTCCTGCAACGCCTTTTTTGACGAAACAGGAGTGCCGTATGCGTTGTTTGTATCATATTCAGGGCCTAGAACAAGCTGTGGTGGTTAGATGAGTTATCAGTAGTGTGTAGCGTGCCGGGGGCAACGAACTTTGCAGGGAATGCATCGTCGCGCAATCGCACTTGCGATTGACCATATATGGCGTAGTGATCGCGGCATTGCTTGTCACATACATTTGGTGTCTATTTTGGGGCGAATAGGCGCGTGAACACCGCAGCCGGTGATACGTCATTATATAAATGAGCCGAGGGTATTGGCCTGGCAATGTCAAGGTCATAACTTATTCAATTCTATTGACTAAAATCTAGCTGTACAAGGCTTATTTGACAGTACCTGCAACGCGCTAAAATGGTCTCTATCGTTAACTAATAAGGTCCAATAAGATGGCAGCATGCCAAGCCCAATTGTAGTTATCACAATGTATTATAGGATTAACTCTCTTATCATTTAGAGCAGTTTTCCTTGTATGTCCTCACTTATAGTCTGAAACAGCTTTACAGTATTATTATAAAATCCAATAGCGTAATATTTGTCAGTGATTCAAGGAAAATGCCCAGCACAACATATAATATAGTATCCTGCCTATATTATATTTAAATAGATCAGTTTCCTATTAAAAGTAACTATTGTGACCTTATATTTGTCCTTAATTCACAGGAAAAAATAACAGTGAAATCATTTTGCTTCTAAAACTTAGAATTTTCATTTTGATTTATCTATATAAACTTATATACTTTCTAAATCATACACTAATACTATCATTTACTAGTACTAGTATTTCAAATTAAGAACACTCAACACCTAACAGGCTCAGGAAATATATGAAATCAATCCTTTATTCTAATAAAAACAGTAATATATTAGATACCACTATTGGGGTTAATGATATATTTGTATGTGTCATATTTGTATGATTGCGAGCAAACTCATACATTTCCCATAGACATATCTACAATGCAATAAAGTTAAAGGAACATTAATTACCTTTATCTTCCAAACCTTATATACTAACAAAGTTTTTGGTCTCATGCATCACAATATGGTTGAGTTTCATTCCTATTTTGATTATAATAGCATTCTTCAACCATAACAATTGCTACTAATTAGGTATCGGACATAATAATGGATTAAAATTTACTATTTCCAACATATTTACCTACACATCTCACATACACATTTACAATCAAAAGAAAACGAATCAGCCCATTGCAATACATTCTTATATTCCATTGAATAAAGAAGACAAAACTGTCCTTTCAAGACACATATCTTTGGAACCATTTCTCCAAGAAGAGTATCAGCTCATATTAATTGACTGAAGGTTCACAAAAGCATTATACTGTGTAGAATCACTGCTGGAAGCAAACAAATTGTTGCTTAAATGAGATTTTTTTGTTTATTCATAGAATAAATAAAGACATAAGCCACTCCTAATAAAACTATGCAACAACATCCAGACTATTTAGCTGCCTTCTAATGTGTCAGTCCCATGGAATAATTACAAATGCATAAATTGTCTCCACCAAAACATTTAAGTACCAATGACATCTCATTGAGCACCCTATTTTTCAGTGTCCACAAATAAAGGGGAGTGAGTGACTATTGCCATCTCTGTCTAACCATCGAAAATATGTCAACACTCCACTTCCATTGATTTTTATAGTTTTAAAGAAGACAGCTGCATTTTTTTGGTAACCGTGAGGGATTTGGTTGAAGAGGTCTATACTAAACATGGACTTAAAGAATGACTAATATAGTAATCTATTGAGAAAGCTACTATAACTAAGTTTTGAAAGGAAATTAGTCATGTACCAAGTCATTAGTGAGTAATGTTTCTTTTTTGTATAACACCAATATGAATAAGATTTTATTTGTTGGTTCAGTGACCAATACTCTTTTACAATAATTCTTGTTACAATAATTTGCAGCTAAATACTCAAATTTTTATTATTTTCATGTGGACTGTTGTGACAATAATGTTTAAGAGCATCTTTTACTTTAAGGTGTGTTTCAAGTATTTGGCTGTTAGTATTGTGGCATATACTCCATTATCTCATTACTTCATATTCATATCAGCTTCTAATCATCCACTGCTGAACATAGGCCTCTCAATGACTATTACTCATCATGCTTGATAGTTTGAGTATGGCAGTTTGTTGGTATGAAATGTAGTGGACACAGCCCTTCTTTAAAACACCCCAAGGCTAGAAAATTTGATATATTCCTTAATGAAAGCCTCGCCAACTCCTTATCATCATACCCACGCTTATATGTACAGTCATGGTTGGCAGGAATGCAGGATACAAGATAACAAGATGAATCAGCAGCAGTGACTTGCAATAATACCGTTGAACTAAGGCCTTGCTAAAATCATGGAAAAGTTGCTGTATTCTCTAAAGAGTTAGGCCTCGTTTCCACATGCGAAAAAATAGCTGTGATACCTCCTACAGCGGCGTACATTACATGTGTAAACTGCTTTAAGTTGCAATTGTAAACTTCCTTGTAAGTGGGAATGCTGCCTTGGCAGGGCTGTACTGTTTCACACTCATACTTTACCACCTCTCAGATACAATTCCAAAGTTTTGATTCCAGGATATCACTGAAAATATCAAAATAGAAAACACGATGACGTTTTGCCCCACCCATGTATTGAACCTAGAACCTCACAATCGGCAGTTGCACAAATGACCAATGGTGCAGTCCTAAGTAATATATGAAAAATATCTGATGCATATATGTAATTATAAACAAAACATCCAATAATAACTTTTCAACCATTTATAGAAAATCTTGTAAGCCTTTTAGCATTGACACCGTAATGAAGCAACTAGCCATATATGGTCAGTATCGTATAAAAACGGCGCATGAGTCACATGTTCATCTTGTGAGTCATCCGATGTTTAGACCATGTTTTATGTCTAGACTTTCTTTCTACATGTTGTATTCATTTGAATAGTTGGTTTTATGACAGATCTGTTTACATTATAACTGTCACTGTGTTGTACCTACAGCGTGTTTTAAGTTTCTGAATCTTTGCAATTTCATATTTTTATGAAACTTCCAGCTCTCAACGTTTCTGTGCTCATGTCAGCATAAAAATTCTACTAAAACACATGGAAAATTGTTGACACGGCAAAACTCGAACCCAAGATATCTGGTTAACCGTGTCACCCCTGTTCTGCCTTGACCTTTAGCTGTTTCTGTGTATATCACGCTGACATCAACATCAAAATAAATTATGACGGGTCTGAAGTCTAATCTGGTATATCATTAGTGTTACATCATTTTTTTTATAAATAGTTCAACAATTCAACTGGTCAGTAAATGTAGAATCGACAGTAAAGTGCTCTCTAGTTATTTATGGTACTTCCCTACCTAATCTTATCGTTGGCTTATCGTACTATCAATCGAAAGTACCGGTGCGTGTAATATGTAATTTAAGATTATGAATGTACCATTTCATTCAGTCATCGCTTCTTTTAGATTGTGATACTGCAATTTTCAAGGCAACATACCTACATAATCTGCCTTCCCCCAAGGGTGTATTATCGCCCACCCACATTTCGTCGATGCCGCCGTATAATAAATAGGTAGCGAACTACCGAGAATTTTCCCAGTTGTTTTGTAAATGTCACGATCCAAGTACACGATACCCGTCTAATTTTCTGTTTTTTGGTCCCCACCGGACTGAAACATTTATATAACCGACAATGTCCGACCAAAATATTTTATGTGACATAAGCTTTGAAATCTAAATACAATCTACGTAGACTTCTCTTATGAAGCTAACACTAATTGATTTATCATGAGTCAACTTAGTAAGGCTTAAGTCGACAAAATCGACAACAAAATAACTTAAAAGACAGAACTCCTTACTTAAAACAGGTTTATAATCATACTTGTCATAACGATCGTTTGAATACCAATCAGATCTAATATTTTTTCGCACAAGCTTGTGCTCACAAGCGGCGAGTGAGCAAGCCCGAAGCTCATAAACAACCTCGTAACGCCGTTAGTATTATTATAATGTAGGCAATTACAAGACAAAATTTTTGTTATAAGAACTCCCCATGTCAGTTGAAAGCCTAGGGTGCGCCGGACATACATAAGTATCGTTACTCTTGGGGACTCCTGTGCACACCAAAAACGATGCAAAAAACCAACAACCATATTAAAAAGTTGATAGTGACCACAGTCTCAGTTCAGCAAACTGCGTTCAACGTTTTGAAAGCAAGCAAAAGAACACAATTAAAACAGGTCACAAACAGCTCCCCGGATAGCAGACAGTGCTATTCATACATACTATCCCCCCTGCTATAACTCCCCTGTGTATTGGCACAACTAATTATCACGAGGGGATCGTACCCCCTCGTGCGGGAGTGAATACCAAAAGCACTGTATTTCACCCCGCACAATGAAATGATGGATTCTGCTGAACCAGTATGAAATTTTCAAATATTAACATGTTTCACTTTGGAGTTGATGAAGTTTTCTGGCGGTGTCTTCTCCATAGGACTAACTCGCTTTTGGACCCGTATACCTTGCACGTTTCGAAATTCCTGCAAAGGCTCAATTGAAATAAAATCCGACTTTGATTTCTCAATTGTTAACCCACAATTTTTGTTCTGCAATAACTTCATGAAGCGTGTCAAGGTTAAACATTGATCCTCAATGTCACAGTATGCGTCATAGGCGTCTCCCAAAAAATATGTATAGGCATATACATAGCTACTACTCTTGAAAATGGGGTTTGATAACCTCTGAGGTAGATCTCTCGCAACGATAAAGCTGCCCGATCGTAACCGTCTGTATGGACAATGATTTAACCTCTTTGGTCTTGCAGCTAATAAAAATCCTCACTATCATACTCCACTCGACCATAACTTACTCATCGGAATAACGTTCGCGAGTCACCTGACTGGAATGACGCATACTTAACAGACTGACATTAAAGGTCGTTGACCTTCAGATCAGTTTTTTTTTTAAAGGATAATGGCTGTCGTCTTATTACTTTTGCATTTAATAAAATTCACCAGACTGTAAGGAGACGGAATGAAAACTATTTCATAGAGTTCCTGAACTGATGACGCATAACATTATTGAACGTATTACGTATTATTGACTACCGATGTCTTTTAAACGAATCGTGCTACGGAAGTTAACTGGGTAAAAACCATAGGTACTTGGGTACAAGAGACTAGGGTAGGTACTGTAATTGTTTCAAAGTCTATTAGGAATTATAAAATTTGGAAATTCATGAAACAGTACGCTACCTTTTACTTTCTTTAAATATTCACGTTAGTGTAACATCATTACATAGGACTCATAGAAATCCAAACATGTTTCTTTTACCCTCGGACTCATCTCATGCGTCTGTCATCAAGTTGATAGATGCATTCTTCGTTTACCACATATATCTTTATCAACTGTCCATACTAATCGTGACAACCGCCTTCCCTTCTACTTACGTAAGATTCTAGAAAATATCGTTGAAACCTTATTACAAGCGTCCGGAGAAAGTTTTCCGGGCATTTTCATATAGTCAGGTTACTGTAACGTAGCACCTACCTAGTGGTCTATGGATGTCAATGCAGATTTGAATTCACAATTTCACTATTCAATCCTAGTGGAAATTTCTGGTATTGACCCCAGTAGCTAACTCTCGCTACCTAGCGAACACTCGACGATCAAGCCGCAGTTGCACAAAATTCGGACGTAATGTTGAAAAGTAAATAATGATTAGGGCAAAAGGTTGTTAAGGAATTCGCAACTCCTCTGGTATTGCGTTATCGCCTACTAACGACCCATGACCCGCATGTTTGTATGCCACTGTATAGTAAACGAAAATCTATAGACTACTGTATCACTCTCCCCTACTTCTCTTTCTACATGTTCTCCACTTCGCAGTTGCATGGTGCATCATGAATGGTCTGACGCCATCCTTCCGGAAATAAACATGACACATGTTCAAAGTATTCCAGCGGAACAGTGAATTAGAGAAACGTGGAACCATTGACGTCCCCACTATAATATTCATACCCGTAAACGTCAACCTAACGAAGGTGATCCTAGAATCCACGCTGGGTACATACATTAATATTCTATACAGCACGAGGTTTTCTCGAACTTTCTTTGTGACAAAGGATAAAATATAAAAAAATCTCATTTGTTAACGGATTTTGACACTTAATGTGAGTGAAAAGTCGAGAAAAAGAAAACTCGTGTTAAGCTAACAAGATGCTGGTATATATGGTTTTACGGCTCTCGACAAAACGACCAACCTTGGTCAAAGGCGAGCCGTTTTTCTGTCTATGAACCCGATGTGATCGATGCTGCCATCTGTCTTGCCCCTGTTGTGGTTTGATTCCTAACCACCAGTATGACGGCTTTATTCATATTATAATTTGCCCTTCTAATAATGAGTGACTAACGACATTTGGAATTTATTTCCTGATCAGTTGTAGATTTTTTTTTTTTACTATATTTGGAATATGATATCTGGTTGTTGACTCATTGAGTGTAAACTCTAAATTACTGGGCGATTTTATTGTAACTTAACTAGCTACTCTATAACTAATCAAGTGTCAGAATATATATTGCGACTGGCTGAGATTTTAATGTTCAAATTATCCATGATCTCAAATCAGCCAGTATTTTATAGAGTGAGTGTGTGTTGGTGAATTTGTTAGGATTTAATAATATATTTTTGATATATATCCATGCCAACACATCAGAATCATTCCAGCCATTCTTATGTAACAGAAACAGACATAATCCCAAAAGATATATTGATTAATGTTTGTAAATTATGTGTGTACTGTGTTGCTTCAAAAACCACGCTTGCGCATTTGCAAGCAGAAGCTAGCTGTAAATAAAATAAATCAAATGATCTAAAATAGCGGAGTTAGTCGGACGACAATAAATTAATGTGGGAAGTATATTTTTCCTGTCCGCTTTACGTCATTGCTATGTGACGGGTTTCATACCTACATAAAACATGACCAAGTACTACTAAGACCAAGAACAATGAGTTCAGACACATTTTGTAGAAAAAAAAAATGGTAAACGTGATACTTGTCTCATTTAGAAATATTCTGTTTTAATATGCGCCATTTAAAAACAAATAAGTCGAATGATAGGACTTGTAACGATATAAATAAGCAGATAATATGCTATCAAACGTCCATGACTTCCTATCCCAATTACCTTTTGTTTTGGCACCAACTATGGTCTACAATTTAGCCATTACTGTGCCACTGTAAAGCACGCGCCTCAACTCGGCATAAAGTCGGCCAACCCAGACCACCAGCTGGCCCGGTTTGGCGGACTTTATGAAAGTTTTCTACAGTCATTTCAATTTCACAATTAATTACCTATAATTAGTTTCTGTCTACGTTTTCAATTCA
This sequence comes from Shargacucullia verbasci, assembly GCA_947562105.1. Taxonomy (NCBI): domain Eukaryota; kingdom Metazoa; phylum Arthropoda; class Insecta; order Lepidoptera; family Noctuidae; genus Shargacucullia; species Shargacucullia verbasci. The sequence continues at coordinate 6,359,478 of OX387306.1, forward strand.
ATGTAATAAAAAAGTTTCGTGGTAGAAACATTCATTAATTCTATCCACGTCTTCTGTAATAATAAAAAAAAAGTATGGAATGCTCAGTTTCAGAGCAATGAATATTGCATTTATTGAACAATAAAGTTAATTCGAGTGTGAAACATGAATTGAAAGAGATATACGAGCATTTGTTGCGTTATCTTAAATTCAAGCCAAATACCAAAGAATTTATTTGTAACTGGAACAAACTTGGCTCTTAATAACGTAATTTATAATTAAAGTTACAGTAGAAAATTGGCTTTAAAACAAGGTTTTAAGAAAAAGGGACAAGGTTTTGAAAACAACCTTCTAATCTGCGAGTTTTGTATTTCACAGTTTAAAACTAAACTCAATTTCAAGCGTGCAATGAGTTATACTCCCCAAAGTCGTAAACATCCCCTTCAAAGTTTGGCCTTGTGTTTTCAAATCAAAGCTTCTGTAAATTGAACAAAATTGCATTTTGAAACCTGCAATCGTTCAAAATGAAGGCTTTTCAAATTCTCTGCTTCCATTAAAATTCCGGAAACGAGATACCTTCAAGGAACTGGCCTTTCAAACTTCTTCAAAGGTCACGCGGGCCGCTGAATAGAACCTAATAAATAATTCAAGTTTCCGGTACTGAATTGCAGCAATGAACCTCGACTAAGAGATCGATCGATGGTTGTAGCGCAATAAGCATTGCATGACTAATACTGGCTTTATGCGGTAAAATTGTGCAGTCTCGGACATGCGCTCATTGAGGTGGAATATTGCAGATTAACGAAAACTCGTGCTGAGAATATGCAAACGATTTTGTATTTTATGTTAATACTTGAAGATTTCTCATGAAGAGTTGTTAAAACTGTTTATGAACACTGAAGGGTTGTTCGAGTATCCATTTCTAACAACTGTCTGTATGGTAGATAGCAATAATGGTTTTGGGTAATTATGGAACGGACACGAAAAAATAGATTTCTCATTTTTAACTTGACCTGAGAATCTAACATGAAAAATTACAACAAAACGGCTCAATCTAAATAGCTCATTCACCAAAGGTGACACTTAAAGCGGTCATGCCCCTAATAAAGAAGTCCTTAACTTGTCAAAAGAAAATAACCATACCGTTTCGGACACATCAGTATGTGTCTGAAAATATGAAACGGACGAACGTCAAGTATGATGCTTGTTCTGTGATGTAAACGGGTTTAAAATAATATCTAAAGGATGCACAAAAATCTACGTAATTGCGTTACCCATAAGATTTAAAAACTTCAGTATCAAATTTCATTCATCACAAATAGCCGGTCGTAATTGAAGTACACTTGTAAACACCATCATCAACTCTCGAGAATCAATATAATACGGTCTTACTAAAATCTTGTGCCTAAAGATTTCAAATTCAATGCGCTGAACAAGCGTGATGGTGAAAAAGTATCCACTTCTAGTCAGATATACTGAGTTTTTCAGTCAAATTTCTTTCGAGTCGAAAGTGTTGGTAAAATATCTCTGGCTGTAGATCATGGCAGTGAAAATGAACACTTTGTATCTAAATATAATACCGATATAAATTAAGAAATGCAATAACAATGACATCATTGCGATATTAGACGCTGAACTAGAAATAGATTTGCTTTTATACCACGGTAAATATAGCTTCATTGTATGTCGTAGTAGTGAAGAATGGGTGGTCTATCGCTTACATCTCGATTTGTTCGTCCTGGTGTTATCTCTGTTAAGAGCTTATTCATTTTCTGATTAGAATTTTCTATCTGTTTTGGGCGTGCTTTATCCCAGGCAAATGAATGTAATTGTTTATCTTGGTATTGTCTTGTTTTGAAATCATGTCAAATTACTCCCTACCTACTGTAAAAAAGAACCTATGATTTTATGCTCTCTCAGCGGTCCCTTTTACGCCTTCCCTGTTTTTGCATCTTGTCTAGATCTTCCCGACAAATAAGCAAATCATCGACTTGCTTTGTAAAATTCATTGATAGTATTGGCAGGTTTTTATGTCTATTCTACTAAATCGATCGTTTCTGAGAACTTTTAAGTGATAAATTAGGTTTTACTACGTTTAAAAATACGTAGTACTGAACGATAAATTTAATTGAATCATGTTCGCATAATTTCGTACAAGGAGATTGTTAATAAGTTTTCATATCAATTAAGATTAGATTACATTCCCTAACGCGATCATATCTGCAACATTTTGTATTTTTGTAACCGTTGAGTATTTTCATTCCTGTTCAAAAAGAATTAATGATACCCCCGGCAAATATTGACCTTTCTTTGTCGAATCGAAATTGGCAAAGTGTTAATGAGTTTTTCTATATAAAATAGCAGCCTGGAATTTAGAGTAGTCGGTATATGGCGGTACTCAAGTATTCTGAACTACATGTTGTTCAAGTAATTTTCAGAACTTTAGAGCCTTGTGTTGGAGTAAAAACCACTACGGTACAATATACACAGAGTTGTCGTTCAACCGATTTTCGAACTAGCATCGTTCTTAAATGTCCCAAAAATAATGAGGTCCACATTTTAAGCCGAAGATACACTTGTACCATGTGCACATCCCCAAAGGATTAGAACGCACGTGTCGGTTCATGCACCGTCGTATATTTAGATCGTGCTACGGCCAATGTCTTAGGCGGGTGTGGACCGGGGCTATTTTTAACCAACCATGCGGGGGACGGTCGCTTTTAGATGTCTCTAGCGTTCTTACGGTTTTGGTGAGTGAGATAGGCTTGTGAATGGTTTTTTGAAGAGATTCTTCATAGTCTTAACAAAACCGAAGTATAATAAATAGTATTGATGACTAGTCTGATGCGGTTGAAAATCAAATGCTGTGTCATATTGTTCTTTTTATTTTCGTATTTCTCCTTATCTCTGACGTATCATGATTTATTTCTGAAGTATCCAGCCATTGTCATGTATGCATAAGAGCTAGTTTAGCACCCAGAATAAGTTTTACAAATACGTAATATCCAACATAATCCCAAGTTTCTCAAATGTATTTTAATCCCACTTAGTATAATATCGTATTTATTTCCGAACGTGAGATTTCCAACTGTGTTCAGCCACAGCCCGCAAGGTCTCGGGAACGACTAGGTCAAGGCGACATGGACAAGTCTTACATTACAGTGTTGACTAAACAATCCTACTAGACCGAATCTACTTGTTCCCGCTCACATTACTCATTGAAGCGTACATGAGCCACCTGTGCAAATAACTCTAAACAAAGATATGGAACAATTAAATAAATGTAATGCTAACTTTTGTCGGCGACTTCGCGATCCTTCTGGATTTTCTCAAACACGCTTCAATGTTCCATACTTCGTTGCACCCCGCGGGTGATTTTCGAATCACTCTTTCACTGATTAATCACAAAATATCAAAAACTAGAAAGCCTAGAAAGAGTGTAGCATCCACCGAGAAAGGATCTTCCAAAATTCAACCCCTAATAACTGGTGTGAAATGTGGGTTCAGTTTGATGGACGGAGTTCCCCTTGTAACATAGGTCATAGGACCTATCGGAAAATCCAATAGTTCATAAGATTGCCTTACTTACAGACAAACATTACTGTTTTACAATATTAGTGTAAATGAAAACAACGTCAAAGTTTAACATTCCCGGTGAGTCATGACATGACATTTACTCTCAATAAAATACACCTTATTTCAATAAGAGATATCTAGGATTGCGAATCTGTGAAAGGTGTTTTGATTCTCGTGCCGTTTTAAAGGAGGTTTGATATTTCCTTCCTTGCTGATGTTATCGATATGTCAGAAGGTACAACGACTTTTGTATTCTCTTTGAGAAATGTTTCTAAGATTACACTATTGAAATTATTCACAAATGAACTGTGGAACATGAAATGCGACTAAAGGCTCTAGCAGACGGCCGACTATTCACCGCCCCAACAGTTTAGTCGTAATAAAAAACTTTCGTGTTGTGATCGAATTTTCATAAACATTCAAAAGTTTATTTATTATTGTGATATTGTGACATTACTGCCAGTCGGCCGACAAATTTCACCGATTTTCTAAATCGATAGAATTTGGTCCTCAAGTACGAAACTATAATACAATTTGATTTACCTTCAAAAAGATTCCGATTTGGTAAAAATAAAATCATGGTTGGTAACAACAAATAAAAATGATATACTTATATTGTCAAAAGAATTTCTTAGCTAGTCAAACAATTACTCAACGCCACTTTCAAAATACCTTGTTCTTTCTAATCAATCTTGGCAAAGTAATCACATTTTACTCAACAAACTACAATGCAGTCTAAAACAAAATGTAAGTTTATTACATGATTTAGAACTGCATCAACCTTGCGCTTATTTAAACAGAGCTGAATGAAATGTGACAACAGCTGCCTCTGTAAGATAATTTCAGAACTACATGACTATTAATTCAGCTATGACCCCGCTTTCTGGCTAAAATATGATACCGAGTCGCTACACCGAGATTTATACAGAACTTTCGATTTCTCATAGGCTTTCGTTATGCTGTATGAGTACGCTAGTTAATTCATACAATGCAATAACGAATTAATAGAATCTGATAATAATTAGCAATTAGTACTTACTTTAATGTTAAATAAGTCAATATGCAGTTAATTAAAAAGAACCCGTCAAACAATTTATAATAGTACTAGCTGTGCCCGCAACTCCGTTTAAGTTGGAATCCCCAATTCACTCCCATAGACGGGGATCATAAGAAATCCTTTGTTAGCGGATGAGTGGAAAGTGAATTAATGGAGGATCAGATGCCAAATCGACAATACAAACTGACCATCCTATGTTAATTTATTAGGAATCATCCAAAAAATAAATCTATATCTTCGTTAGTCGTACCATAGCGCATGTTAGAAATTGTAAACTTCAGCTACAATTTCCAAGCGAACCCGAATGACGTCTTCACGCGTCTATTTAAAATCAGTTGGCTAGCCGCCTGAGACAATAGGCGTCTAGTCCATGCTTATTGACAAGTTCTGTTCACAGGGTAAGAATCGCAGGAAATGTTGTTATTGGAATTATAACTTGCATTTTGTAGACAGAATTAGGTCTTGGTAAGTTTTTTTTTTTTTTTAGATGTTCTTAAATGTCAACCGCCTAACTGAAAACACCCAAGAGATAGTCCGCTTAAACACACACGCCTCATTTAGAAATTCATTAGAATCATAAGGTGCCGAGCGGCCGCCATTTCGCATCAAGATGACAGGCACTCATTCGTTACGGTTGTTAAAATTTCTCAATTACTTATAATCGATAAACCAAACGAAAAAGCATAACCTTCAAAAGAACACGAATTAATCTATATCGGAGTGTAAACAAACAAACTAAAATCACACAACAAGAAAAAGACAAACATGAGGTCAAATAGATAACCTTGTTACGATCGCGTTAGCCTAAACATGCGTAATGTTTAAACCATTTCATTAAACAATACTTTATTTTCTTCTATGCTGTAATGTAAAGCAGCGGTGACTCAGCCAAGGTCTAGACTGTTTACGAATTGGGTTCACATCCAGGGCAGCTCGCATTAATAGGCCAGAAACGAATGTGCGCTTTATCCATCACCACGGCTCGGTGAAGGAAAAAATCGCTAGGCACCGATCCTAGAACTAAATATTCGAAGAAGTATCATCATCATCAGCCAGAAGACGTTCACTGCTGAACGAAGGCCTCCCCCAAGGGGGGGGGGGGGGGTTTGCCATAATCCCCACGCTTGGCAGGCGGCTTGGGGATCGCAGTGGCTCACCGATTAGTGAGAGAACGCTGCTGCCCGTCCTCCGGTGTCTGGTCGCAGTTTTAAGACGTACCCGGGTCGTGTCGTTGAAGAAGTATAACAGCTGCCAATCTATAGTGAGCAAGAGCATATTTGCTTACGGTCTGGGGTCTACGGAGTATTACCGGTGGAAATAGATATCCATTCTGTCAATGTGTTGAAAAGCATAATTAACCGTTAACCTGTCAAGTGACCCAATGTAATAGAAAATCTATTGTTTCTCATCGCCGCTTGGCGCCTCCTCTGGCTTAATGAAGTCATAGCTAGTGTGTAATTTTTTTCTTGATCATGTAGTTCGGGGGTTATTGTAACGCGGTAGAAACAGTTCAGTCATACCTCTGATCTAGATCAGAGTATGACTCCCAGCAGGATCGAAGTGTAATAAGCTCAATATTTCTAACGTTGCAATTGTTACCGAAACATCTTCATCTTAACGTTTCTGGCTTGCTGCCAGGGTCATTACTGGTAATTAACTGTGCATTCATTACTAATTAGCGAGTTGTATTTAGTCACGCATCGTATAGTTTTACATTAACGGATTCACTATCGTCATCGGCCTATAGCAGTTCCATGCTCGACGTGGTGTCTCGAATCACGTCATCCATCCTGTTGTTCTTTAGCCATTCATCCAGCTGCTACCTATAGGTCAACATTTCATTGAAGTGTATACAGAGGCCCAAGTTCAGCTTTGGACTGTTATATTGATGTTAACGAGCGTTATAATTATATCCTAAAACTACATCTTGGAAAGCGACTTGAACTATTCTTAATTAGAATAGTAGCATTCTACTATTCTTGGACCACAAAATATTTTAATTGCATGGCGAAGAATGCTGGGGCTTCGCTTAATAAAGGATTCTTCTTTAATCGGCGACGGCTTTTCTCTGAAACCTTCCGTTGCAGTATACACCATTATAACGATTAATAAGAATTTCTCTTTTGAGAACATATTTGAGAGTATAAATTAATCTAAACTGAACCGATAATAGTCTAATGTTTCTTGTTTAAGAGCAGCATTATCGTCTCGAAATTCGTAAGCATATCGGATTTGCATAATACTATTAGTTTTCGGCTCGTAATTCACCACTCTGAACAACGCCTAATAACTAAATTAGGCGGCGGCAGATAGTAAAGATGATCTTTCGTTCCATGTCAAACGCCAATGCTGCAAAAAATACATAACTAACAATAGTTGTTCCAAGTCTCAGTGTGTACATGTGAGATGTATGTTTGTAAACTGTACCCACTACATACGGCATACGGTATCCGGGAGAAATGTTGTGTAATGAAAAAAAAAATCTTATAATTCTCTCTCTTCCAGGCGTCTGGTGTGACAGTATCGGACGCGTGTAAAACGACGTACGAAGAGATCAAGAAGGATAAGAAGCACCGTTATGTGGTGTTCTACATCCGCGACGAGAAACAAATCGACGTGGAGACCGTCGGCGAGCGCAACGCTGAATACGATCAGTTCCTCGAGGATCTGCAGAAGGGCGGCACTGGCGAGTGCAGGTAAACAAGAAATTAATATTAATCGAACAACATGTTATGTAGAGGTGCAGCTACATTTTGATCCGCCACGCCGCTCCGTCTGGTATTCGCCTTGGTCATACGACTTACAGTATGAAAGTCGGCACAACCGTCCTCCCCCATTGGGAGACCTATAGTGCCTCTAACTATTTTAACTACCTATAACTAAACACGCCCCACTGTGTGACACGAAGATCGACATAGGGCGTGGCTGGCCAAACTAGGGAGCTGTAGGATTCATTATGCGGGCGATTCCGTTGTCTTTAGAAAAATATTATTGACGTTCAATATGCACTATTATTCCTATTTGAATAAATGAATTTTCAATTTGAATTTACGCAATAATAACTGTTCTAGCTTAAAACATTCTTCGGGCATAGCTGGGTCATTGAATTCTCTTGTCAATATTTTCTGATTGCGCATCTTCACTCCGACACTTTCTCGAAGCTAATAGTACTTATAAACATTATTCTATGTTTTCCAGATATGGCCTGTTCGATTTCGAGTACACGCACCAGTGTCAGGGCACATCGGAGGCCAGTAAGAAACAGAAGCTCTTCCTCATGTCATGGTGCCCCGACACCGCTAAAGTTAAGAAGAAGATGTTGTACTCCAGGTAATTGGCATATTTTACCCCAAGCAACAAGATTTATCGTGTTCCTGTGACTGACACATTTGGAAAAGGAAAAGGGAAGGCCTATGCCTCCAGCGGGACATTTTTATTGACCATAAGTACTTAGGCGAAACGAGGGCTGATGGTTCAGAGTGAGCAGAAACATTTAAACCCAGAACTACCTGTTGGCCATATAAATAATATTACTGAACATGCGACACGTATCTTTTAACCATTATATAGTTAGTGCCATCCACGAAGACGCGCCCCACTATTTTTTGGCTAAGGCTTTCCAGCTGACCGTAACGCTCTCTCGTGATTAATCAATTCATCGTAGTGTTTGTGTGCACTCACAGGTAATTAGTGTGTATCGACAGAACTAAAACACTAGCGGAAGGTTGCACACTTATACTGTAAGCGATTAGGAAGAAGAGTGCGACACGTTTTTGTGGATCGCACTATCTGTACCAACTGTATCGTCAAATCTGTATTCGTTATCGTAACATGGGAAAACTGTCTGTATACCACAGATAACGTGATTATATCCAGGCAGAGCTGTAGCTAGTAGATCGTGTCGTTCCAGCAATAATGTGTTGATAATAAACCCAAGTCCTTGCACACAGCTGCCAAAAAACAAAATTATATATAGCGATGCTTTCAAACGTTGTAAATATCGTTTATGTACCACTATGACAGTAGTTGTTAATGTTATTGTATTTAACAATTTGATAATTGATTCCCAAAATCTAGGTGTTGAAGATCCTCCGTGTCAATATGTAAAAAAATCGGGGTCCACGAAAATGAATGGCACATATTTCGGAAAATCATCACCAATGCCGTCTTTAAATGCATAATGTACCTAACAAAGATAATTATTATGAAGTTGAAGAAAAAAGTGAGGACATCAACACGGCCTAAACCGGATAATTCATAGACATCTTCTCCGTTGGACTAACTCACTATTGAAATATGCAACCAGACATATCACATTTTAATACCGCCTATAAAGTTAAAATAAAAATCTTTGTTTTCGAGTTGTGACATTACCAATCCACACCGGGCCAACATTGCATAGTACCTCAAACAAAAGGTCTCAGCAACTCTATGGGTCAAGAATTTGATCTCAAATTATTTAGAATAAACCGACCTCTACGAAATGTACTAGACCATTTTTCTTAGTTATTTATTATGTAAACAACCTTGTTATGTCCCTTCCATGCGAGAGGGTCCGAGTTCAAACCCAGCCCGCACCTCTGACTTTTCGGAATCAAGTGCGGATCAGAGTTTGATTATCATTTACGTTAACGGTGAAGGATAACATCGTGAGGAAACCTGCACACCTGAGAGGGCTCCATAAAGTTCTTAATGGGTCGTGTAGTTAGCCAACCCGCACCAGGTCAGCGTGGTGGACTAGGGCCTTACCCTTCTCGATATAAGAAGAGGCCCTTGCCCAGTAATGGGCTGAATTTATAAGTCTCTACAGATTTAAAAGAAAAAAAAAAAGGATCATAAAGCAATTTTCAGTTTTTTTAATCAACAGATTCTAAAATAATATTCATTCGTGCATAAGAAAATCTCATTGTTTTGTTATCTTAGGAGTCGTATTAACCTCTTATTAAAACCTATTGTAATAATAAAGAATGTAACGATAAAAAACATGTGTGTAAGTGATGTGTAGATATAATATGCTCTTGGACTAGTTTTCTTGTCCCAAGTTCATTTTTGCAAATATTTGTACCCAGTATAGTACCTCATCGGTCTAGTGGTTACAAGCGTGACTGCAAGGTCCTGGGTTTGATTCTCACGTCGGGAAGTGTTATTAAGTTTTTCTGGGAAATCTCAGTAGCCGCCCAGAGTTTGAAAATATGCCTGATATGACTAGACTCGCCCCTTATTACATAAGATTTAATAACGACATTACTTTGGTATTATGTGGATAAAAAAATCGTAGGTTCACCTCTGCATAACCCTTTGTGGTATACCAGCGTGATGCTGTTATTCTTACCCATAAAATTCTTCAATCCCCTAATATGTGTCTGCAGCCCCGCCCTACACTCGAATCATTCCGATGACACATGCGTCAAATCATGTTTAGCAAGAAGAAAGATATCATTGTCGATGATAAATAATCGTGGACTATGTTATTATGTGAGTTATGACGTGTTTATATCATGAAAGTCATTTTACGTTTTCATCTGTACTTTCTACATTCACGTTTATTGAATTTAGTTCTTTTTTGTTTCACTCGAATATTCTTGAAGAATTAGGTACAGTTTTACTGAAGTACATATATCTCCCCGATAAAGTTATGTAATAGGGGGTGAGCCTCTAACGGGCACAATCCCAAACTCCAGGCTAATAAGGACAATTTCCATACAGAAATCCCTCCGGATTTCTCTTCATTCAGGGAATACAGACGAGATGTTATTTCAAAGTAGAATGTATAATGTTCCCTCCTAACTGGTTATTTTCTGTTCCGCAGCTCGTTCGACGCGTTGAAGAAGTCGCTGGTGGGCGTACAAAAGTACATCCAAGCGACCGACCTCTCGGAAGCCTCGCAGGAGGCTGTCGAGGAAAAGCTGCGCGCCACCGACCGCCAATAAGTCAGCATTTATCGCCACGACCGACGTGGACGCATCGCGACCATCGCCCAACCACACGCAACAACCTACAGCACAGACCCTCCATACAGTTGCACATCGAAGAGTGCGAGGCAAAAGAATCTGTCTCCAGTCAACGGTGAACCACTGTATGGGGCTCGAACTGTGATCTTAGTCAGTATTGTCAGCGCAGACTCGCGGTGCGACCCACAAAGTTTCGCATGGGTTTTTTTTATATATCGTTTCATCCTTAAGCTTTTGCAGTCGTTTCTACTCCGGGGCGGCTTTGGTCAAGTCGGAACTCGTGTACAGTTAACTGTATTCCAAGGCCGACTGCGACAGCCTCTACTAAAGTAATTAAGGAATCTTTAAATAATTTAAATTATACAGTTATTATATATATTTTTTCCTATAAAATAACTAAAGAGTAAGTTAAGCTCAAACTAAATTTAATTACAGCGTAGGCGTGAATCTTTTTTAAATTCTAAAACAGGTTAGCGAACGCCGGTCGGCTTTTATACTATTTAGATTGTAATATAAAGAATGTACGATTTTATACGATCACCTAGTTTCGTTTGAAATTCATCTGCTAACGAATGTAAGCTTAAGCCGTAGCTCGACACATGGCGGGCGTTGGATAAGTATTTTGTAACCGATTTATCCAGAAATACACTCGATATAAGAAAATATTAGTTGTTTCATTTGTTATTATTATTATTTATTTTTTTACCCGTATCAGTCGTACAGTTACGAACACAGCACATCCATATTTGGAACAACCTATTTGTAGGCCATACAAATATTTGGTTGCGGAAATGTTGGCTTACTGCTTTGTGTTATTAATCACCCATAACGTCATACTACTGATGTGACGCATCGATTATTTACCGATTAATCATAGACTGTGTTCTAGTTTCATGTTGTATGAGATGACGTCGACGAAATTGCTCAGATTCAAAAGTTGGAGACATCTGTTTTGACGTATTGTGCAACCGAAGAAATTTATTTGCTGTTCACCCATATTCAGCAGTCTCCACTTGATCATGATGAATTAGAAAATTCGCTGTCAGCGTTGCAATAGTTAGTCATCGGTTCAGTTTAGCCCGATGACCTAAATATTTTTACAACGTTATATGATGTTGGACTGTTGACCATTGAAGGTCTTAATTAACTAAATAAAACAAGTAGTGTAATGATATTTTAAAACATTTATTAAAACTCGTCGTGGCAACAATATTGCTATCACACTATGGTCTATCACAAATGAAGTCTTAGCTACAATTACCGTAGTAGTAAGTTTCAAAACATTTATATTTTTCATCTTAAGGAAATTTATATTTTATTGCCATACAATTATTCATCAGAGATAAACAAAACGTATACATCTAAACGCACACAAATATAATTTACACGATAAATAATTACAATACACAATAATATTTCAGGTAGTCCTTGTTTAAATTCAATACATACTTGTTTTCTGTATTCATATTCATAATTTTATCCTAGCAAAATATTTTACCTCTATTATAAATTATTTAACTCTAGCAACAATTATAAATAATCTTAGCGATATTGCAAATTATAAAATGTTTTACCCATTCATAACAAATTGCAAATGAACACAAGTTAGTAAATAAGTCGGCGTTTATTGTAGGGTAGGTCGACATTTCCAACACTGAATGCGGTATTCGATAGAATTTCACAAGGAAAGAACGCTTTTCATTGTACGATTACTTCAATAAACTCAGGAAGGTCCTTCTTATTATTTTTTTAAATAGACATGGGTAAGTAGCTTTTATAAATACTATTTCTCTTTTTACTTTGGTCTGGGCAGTGTCCTTTATTGTCGAGTTTAATTTAGTTTAAAAAATCACTTTCTGTTGTATGATGCGACTCTCCGAAATAGTTTTATTGTATGATATGCCGGCTACACTCAAGACATGATAATAATTCTTAGAATCATGAAATAAAAAATATTCATTATATTTATTGTCAGTACCTGAAATTATATGGTGCGCCCACACTAATGGACAGGCTCGACACCACCATTGATGTCTGTATAATCTTTACACTACTGAACGAGCGATTCTTATGTGATAACTTGTAAGAAGAAGCTCTCGGACGATGCGATACCTATAAGTAAAATTTGTAATACTGTCAATTGAACTAAAAAATGTATAACCGAGTTACGATTTGCGGTAGAAAAGTTCTTAGAGATAGAATATAAAATCTAGGCTCACTAGTTCTGTCGACCAATCAAAGCAGTGTCATTTGCTCCTTGCCCTTGATTCGACACTTTTCAATCTTCGATTTTTTCTTAATTTATTATTTTATTTTTAGTATATCAGATTTCCAAGATAAAATATCCTATCAGATCAACTCGTAGCCAAACCTCTATTATTTTAAAATTGATGTATTCACATTTCCCCTTATAAATCTCTGGCAGTTCGCGATGTAATATCTGTTCAGTATACATTGACGTCTGGGTCTAGCAAAAATAATCGCTACTGCATTGACCTACGTACTTTGACACCCATCAATTTACGATGAACGCACTATATAATGGATGGACGTGTTATGTATTGACATTGCTTTTATCGCTCTTCACCAGAAATAAACATCAAAATATCATAAATGAACCAGAAGCAAAATACGATAACTACGTCAATTCACCTAATATTACTGAAATCGAATTGAAATAACTTTATTTTATGTAGTCATAATTATCATTATTTATCATCTTAACTACCCTCTTATTGAATATTAAAATTCCTTTTTATGAATCACATTGAAATATAATTATTTTAAGGATTAATATTATTTTATAAATGCGTATCTGGGGAGACAATTTTACTGTTCTGATTTTTTCAGGATTACAGTACCTACATTTTTACTCAGATATGAATATTACAATATTTTAAGTCATAATCAAGATAAGAAGACACAATTCCTCACACAGTTGGCCCTAAGATCTATAAACAAAATTCACTATTGTGTCAATATTGCTCCGAAACCGATATACAATAACCAGTATATCGTATTCGTTGGTGCCGAAGCGGCATATTGGCATTATAGTGCGAATTAACACTAAATCCGACCAAATACAACTCCAAATCTCGAGCAAACGCCTGCTCACTGGCCCTGCACGAAATGGACCTATTGCACATGCAATGGAAATTAGCAATGAACATTTGCTCGACATTCAGGCAGTATAATACGTTTATTAGTTTTAAAAGTCACATTGTGACAAAAACGCGCCGTAATGTAGGCTCCTTGCATTCCATTTTCTAACTGTAGAATACTTTCAAATACCTTCAGGGAATCTTTTCTGTAGAAAGCAACGAATTTAACGCTGCCATGAGTCCAAGTCTTGCTCGTTTAGCGACTATTTGTGTACCTACGCGTGTTTGTGCAATCAGTCAGAAATTACTGAAGATAATATTTTTGGACTCATTATATTAACAGGTTTATATTTAGGTACCAAATAGCCAATTAAAACTTGCATTTGAATTCATCGGGTAAATTAAATTTCAGATGTAGAAACAATATTGTAAAATCACGCATGGGGCTGCCACATCCATAGCGGCTTTGTTTATGGTAATATTTGAATGACAGTATTAAAACAACGAAAGACAAACTGTGACTTATCATCTGCATTTTAAATTCAGTAACGTATTTAGATACTTTTAAAGTGCAATACGCGTTTTGGAGTGAGCCTCTTTATGCTAGACACAAGTATAATAATTATTTCATTGTTAGATTATGGATCGCGGTGTAAGGGAATAACAGGAGTAAGGACAATATGATATATTTTTTCATAATTTCTACCATTAAATGTCAGGCAATACTGAGTATGAAGTGATGAAGTATGAATGAAAATCTGATTTTCTATTGCCTTTAAATTCTTAGATTCCCAAAGTGACTGCTCTTTTGGATTTGGATGTCATTCATAAACAAATTTTATAGATTCTTTCACCCCATTGTCATAGAACACCATGCGAATTAATTATACACTAGACTTTGCAAACCCATTTTATATTCCTTTACCTCATCGTAAACACGACATTCGTGTTATACGAACTTCCACCCTCTTTTATGATAATTATAGTCGTTTATACGACTGAACCGGTTTGACATACACAAGAGAGAGTAATGGTTTAAATACTGATGGTACTTATAGTGTCAGCCGGCGCCGGAGTCACAATCGGTTGCTGGATTGATGGGTCCAGTAAAGGAATGCTGTCTGTCGTCCTGTAAGCGAGATTTTAGGTGTACACTACACACATTCATAATACCACCATATTTAAAAAAAGCCACCATAGCTGTAAGTTTAAGTTTTCCGCTGACTTAATTGTTTTGTCAACTATTATATCTTGTTTTAATGTGATAAAATTTAGTTTCTGACGATAATTCTTAGTGAAAAAGCCCAAGTGGTGCCCGCAGTCATTTTCTGCTCTTTCTTCTGCTGTACTTGATCATTATTATATAGTATTGTCATCATCTCAGCTCGTATACATACTGCTGTGTAAGGACCTCCTTATGACGCGAATATAGTTACCTGTTTCTTGTAAGTGCAGGCTCGGTTACAACGGCTTCGCAGCACGGGGCCGTGGTCTTTGGTCGCACGATCGGCAATGTTGTACATATTGTCGTGGTTAGGTATATGTACTGAAAATAAGGTAGTTGTTATATTAACCAAGCAATAGATGTTAGCAGTAATCTTTCTAATACAAACACTTGTTTCTAGGGTAATTTGAGTTAACTAACTTTTAATCCTAAGTATTATTACAGTTGCTATACTCGTATACCAACGTTACCAGCTAACTAAAATATAAAACTTACCCTAAGCAACTAAACTAATACACATAAATCTTCAACAATCAATACTATATAATACAATACAATACAATAGGTACTTTAAAGCTCAACTTCTTGTAAGATTAACCCAACTTGCAGGTTCCTTATAAGATTTATCCAAGTTAATGTAACTTACCATAACAACGACTAGTATCAAGTAAATAGTCGGCGTGGACCAATGCGCTGCATTTTCTATAGCCACCACACCCATAACCCAGTTGATGGCGAAGAATGGTTCCAACACGAGACAAAGATTCAAATAAGTCTTCAGCTCATTGCCTTCTGTATTCCAACTCCATTTCAATGATACATTGTCCATGTATAGCATGTTCAGCAGGCCTTTTGCCTGTAATGCCTTTGCGTGTGCTGCTAAATTTGGCTAAAAGTAAATGAACAGATTTAGACGTTTTTTTTAGAAGATATACATAAATACAGGAAATTATCAAACAAAGAAAATGTACTATCATGTGTTTATGACGAACTAAGATTAATTTGAGATTTATCAAAATCCAAAATCTACTAAACCTACGTATTATTTAGATGTGGTAACCCACCTCACTGCCCGTTTCACCGTTCTCCCCCGGTATTGCCATATTCACGTATTGACAATCATCCTCACTTCCATTATAATCTTTATCCAGCGTTTCTGAACTATCGGTATTTTTTCTACTACTGCCTGGAGTATAGATATTATCTAAAGTATCTATACTGCCGTTTTTGTCATCCATTTGATCTGTTTTCGGCCAATTCGCTATGTGATGATCAACTAATTCCTGTATCTTCGCTGTCAATGTCTCTGCTTGCTTTTTATTAACGCTTTGCAAGCCCAAGATAATGATGCCAGTGTTGATGAGGATTAGAATCATGGCTGGTACCATGAAACCCATTACCATGCCTTTTTCTATGGACATCCAACAGTAGTGCTTTATTTCGTAGTGTTCCATCGAGAGTGCGTAGTTGAACTGAAATAGAGTTGTCGTCTTATCAAAAACCTCCTGCCTATTTATAGAGGTACGAACTACCTACTGGAAAGCGAAGACACGGTTACCGTAGTTTGAATACTTTTTTTGTGTAAGACAGGATCTAAGAAATTTTATGAATATAAAACTTACCATCACAACAATAGCGGGCACTCCATAAGCCAAGAGATAGTTGTACTTCAAGGGCAGTAAAGTGTCACACGCACAATACTCCGCGACTGCTGCCGCCAGAGCCACTATCCACATCGCGCAGCACACGTGCGTGTAGTGCAGGAGGAGTGCTATTCTCTCACATTGTGAGGGGAATGAGACACCCTAGAGGTAAACATTAACATTACTTTAAAAAAAATGTTTTCCAAGGGTGCAAGTCTCAGATAGCTTTGCATATGACTGAAAACCTTTTAGATTAGGAAGAATAAGTAATACATCTTCAAAATACAGTTTAAAGTCGAACAATCACGTCAAACTCACCATTACAGCTTGAACATAAATAATAGTACAAGCAGCTAAACAGCAGCACAAGTTAATATTGATCGGGTAGAGCTTGCTGTTGCGACGGAATTCAGCCGCGTACTCGCTCCATATTAACCATATCATTGCTCCCATGAGGAGTACTACGGCAATTGCGCTTGTTATAAAGATCTGTCGGATGAGAAGGATAAAACCATGTTCATAAAGTGAATGAAAGTGAGGATATTCAAAATCTCTCAAATTACAACTAGTCTGATATTATTTGAGCACCGGTACTTAATGGTTATCATAAGTCCGTTGCCACCGAATCGTGCATGGTCAAGTCATCAATATAAACTTACCAATATCATCCATTCATTCCTGACTCCATGACAGTTGTTGAAGCCGTACAGATACGTCACGCTGTCTATAATGTTGTGTTCTTTCAGATCTCCATCCGCCAAGGAGTCGTCGGGAAGTTCTGACTCTAAGTCGACCTTGTTATCTGAAGTTTTGCTTATAACTGTTAAAGAAACATGAATAATTCGCTTCCAAAGGGATATTTCTTGGAGTTTTGACCAAATTGACAAAAATTTGACCAAAACCAAGTAAGTGATTAACTGTTCGAGCGATCGAGAATGTGCTACGCTGTGCTATCCTCTTCGTTTTATGAATCAATACTGTGGTCAGTTTAAAATATTAGCATAACTCACCTTGATTACTCCTAGAGTTAATAAACTCCGGATTTGGATACAACTGAGGGTTATCATCGTAAATGGAAGACGTGAAGTTGGACACAACGCCACCGTACTCTGTGTCATAGGAAGTTATATCATAATCGGATCTATCATCAGCTCTAGGATACGTCGATTTATGGTATCTGATAGATACTGGCTGAAAGGACCGGTATGATGACTTCGATTTGAAATAGCCATCGTCACCGAGCCTTCGTAGATGATGAGAGCTCTTGTTCTGTTGAGCGGCTGAAAATATTTACCTTTTCTAAATCAATATATTTTTTCAGCTACTTACTTTTTGCATTGAAAATCAAACACAATAATCTTCGATACATTCTTAGAACTCAGAGTCACGCGTATTCATACAATAAATAATCCTGATATCCAAGTGTCCAACTTACTTATAACGAGGGATCGTGAAACTTTAAGAAATATCAACAGATGGCAATTATGGAGGATATAAAACGATGATATGGGATTGGCGTTGGTTATTAACTACTAAGTAATCATTACTGATTATTAATACGTAACTCCAGTCCCATATATTGTTTATTCATTAGCATGTGTTAAATCTAAATCGATTAAGTTCTCTCTGATATTTAACAAACAAAGGAAAAAATAAACCTCAGTACCTATATGATATTATGTAAACTAATTTATGTTATTAATTACTTATAAATCGGAAGTTTAAGATAACTTACCGTTTGAGTTTACAATAAATAAACACTGTATAATTAAAATTAGAAAAAATATTGATGTGATAACAAATGACCGCATGTTAATTATTATGTATTTCCTTATCAACACGAAACTAACTGATAATACTTCAATATATCATTTCCATTAATAGAAAATAAATTATTTACATAATTTAATTCACAAAATTTATTGATATTAATTTTTATTCACTTAATTATTTAAGCGGCGATTTGCCAGCCATTTTCACAGTTACCGCGGAAAATCGATATAGTAACTACGTTCCTTTCCACTGCAATTCATCGATTTGTACAGTACAGAATGAGAAGTATACTTTACTTTACCTGCGAATACTGTGATAATAAATTTATTATATTTTTATATTTGTTTTAACACAAATGGAATTATTAAACCTAGATGATCCAAGTATAAACGAAATAAGGCAAAGGTACTTCTTTCCCTGATTTTGCTTATTCTGCCACTGTCATTTGTTCGAAATTGGAAATAGAGTACAAACTTAGACCGTGCTACATACCTACCGTCACTATTCCAAATTACTTTTTTTTTATCAGTTTGTATTATGGAAATTAGTACAAAATTGGGTTTTAGGTTTTACAACACAGTGAAAATAATAATATAATGTCAAAATTACGTTCCAGATATTGCCTATGTTAGTGCTTTATCTCTCTCTAACATCTTGAACTGCATATTATGCTCTCATGTTAAGGATCATGCGGAATTTCAACGAATGTTTATTTTAATTTATTTATCAAAAAGTAGCGACCGACACTCACCTGTCAGGCTGTCATAGTGTCACATTCACAACAAATTCAAAAACGCAATAGAAATGTAACCAAAAATAGACACAAAAATGAGTGCAATATTGAAATTTATCCGTGAAAACCATATACTGGCTCTTATAGAACAGGCCATAGTCAAAAAGAAATCCCGGTTGAGTTTGAACGCGTTCGAAATCATTGAAATTCCCGAGTTACTTTACACCTGCTCAGATGTCGAACATCTTTACTTGCATAGAAATAAAATAACAGTAGTTCCAGTGGAAATAACTGAGTTAATAAACATAACTACTTTAACCCTAGACTATAATAACATTTCGTATTTGCCCCCGGAGATAGGTCACTTAAAAAACTTGGTCAATTTGAACATAAGTTATAATCCTTTAAATGTATTGATACCGGAGATAGGTGATCTTGAGAATCTTGAAGCGTTCTGGTGCAACAAGATAGGGCTGCGGGAGATACCGAAAGAAATAGGGAAGTTGGAGAAACTTGATACTTTTGGCGCGCGAGGCAATGAGCTCAAATCTTTACCTGAAGAGATAACCAGGTTATCAAAACTAAGGTAATATCTATTTTTCAAACTATTCGTCCCATATTTTAAAGTCATATTTTTTATCATGAATATTTTTATCAAGATTTCCTCATTGTTTAAACTTCTTGCATCATTATTTACTCTAATGAGCTAAGTTTAATTGTTAAATCCAGGAAGTATATAGGAAATCATATACCTGGTATGTATTCAACAAGTTTTTTGCTACATTAAATTATACAGGTTCTCATTATAAAAAATATGTTAACTATTATGCTTGTATGTCTGTCAAGGTTACTTTGTAGACAAAACCTTGAATTTGGCCTTAAGATGTTTTTTATCAAATACTCTACAGAACTATTTCTTAACTGCAGTCAATGTCAAATCTTTTTATTAACTAATATGTATAAATAATTTGTACCACAGTTTTTTACATAATCTGATTTTTATTTTGACTATAAATAAAAAAGAAAAAAATAATATTACTCTATTATTACAAAATAAAATAAAAATATTAATGCAGATTGGACAAAAAACATCTAAGTAGTTTTACAGTTTAGTACAATGTAGGACCCAAACAATTTTTTTTTTAAATGTGGTTACATTATCATATGATACCATAAAAAAACCAATATATAAAAAAATATATAGCCAAGGAGCTAATGGTGATAAAATTAGCCTGTGAACTTTCCATTATCAAACATACTTAATTAATAATGATATATTGAAACAGAAAATGTACTTCAATCATTTAAATTTTACAGAAGATGCTGGTGCCTACCATGCTTGCTCATTACCATTCATGCTCATTCTCTTGACATTTAGTTTCATCACAGCCACAAATGGAGAAGAGAGTATTCTTTGCTGGAAACCACATAATTTGTCTTATTTATCTTGCTACAAATTCATATATTACAGATGGTTGACTCTAGAGAACAACTACATAGAGACACTGCCGGAGACCATGGATAAGATGGAAGCCCTTGTCCACTGCAACTTGAGGAATAACAGGATCCGAGAGTTTCCAATGTCCATACTCAAGTGCCCCGATCTTATGTTCATTCAGCTAAATAATAATCAGGTTAGTTTAAAATTCTAAATTATTATTATTATCAGACTATGCTGTCCCATAAATTTGCATGGAGGCATTAGAAGTATACACATAACATCATGCCTATATTTCCCCGAAGGGTTGGGCAAAAATGGCTGAAAGACTGTATGCCTGCGTTTATAAATTTCAAGTAAGAAGTAAGAGCCATACGGCATCACCAGGCGCAATCACAAACCTTATATTAACAATTTCCATACAGAAAAACCCAATAAATTTTACTCGACGCGGGAATTGAGTTCGGGCCGAACCTTCAACAGCCGCGCATGTGACCAATAAACAGACCACATTACTAGCTGTAGCCCGCGACTTCGTCTGCGTGTATTTTGTATTTATTAGCTAATCAGTGTTTTGTTGCAATAGTAAGAATAAGCCTATGTCTTGCTCCAGGACCCAGGTTACCTCTTAGTAAAACTTCATAACGATCAAGCAGACTGACAGAGTTACTTTCACATGTATAATGATGTGGATGAATGGTTATAATCGAGTTGCGTTTTTTTATATATTACATACAAAATTAGTCAATTTGTTGAACTTAGTTGTTTGTGCTCCTTTTTTAACTGAAAATCGTAATGTTCTCATTATTTCGTGTATCTAAATTGGCAACAATAATGTACTATTAACATTGTTGTCCTCTATTTTTTTGTGAAATTACATCTTTTACGATTACGATAAATTGCACAATAGAGGTGTTTCTAGGTCACAGACTCAAACAAATTGGTAAAATTTTGCTGATGAATTTTTTAGATATTAGTGAAATAACTTGTACGTTGTATGTTGTTTAAAGAAATCTAAATCTACGCGTCCATTAGGCGATACAAAAACGGTGTGGTGCGGGTCTGTGAGAATAAAAAACTCGACGGATTATGTATAGAGCGGTACAAAATATTGATCCGTTCGACCGCGTACGAGTGTGGCGGTACAAAGAGTTGGACAACACTTCCTACATAAACTGTTTACTGTACCGAGTTTAGCGGATTCGTTTTTATTTTTGGTGTGGTGTATGTAGACTGCTCCATAGGTCTAGTGGTTGCTGACCGTGAAGTGTTATTGGGTTTTCCTATATAGAAATTCTCAGTAGCACCAGTACCGGATTAACCACGTAGCGAGAATAACAATTGCTATGGGCCCTTCGCAAAGGGGGCCTCGCGTATTTAAACCCGCTCACCTCCGCCTGAGCGTAATTTTTTGAGTGAAACTTATTAAGACGTGGTATATCGAATTTACTTGATGTCACAAAAACGTGAAGCGTTACACCTGTTTTCCGACTAAGACAATCCACGTCAGACTTTGTTCAGATTTTGTTGGCGAAAAAAAATAATTCATACGGTAACCGCACATCGCACAAGTTCTACAAATAGTTACTTTATACTTAAGAGACCATAGCAAATCAAAGGCCCCTCGATAGAATTTGCTACGGGCCCCGCGCTTGCTTAATCTGGCACTGAGTAACAGCACGGAGTTTGGAACTGTGTTCGGTTAATGGCAATAGGCCTTGCCTCCTATTACATGCTACCTAATAACGGCATCGGCGTTATAAAATGTGTCAATCCGTTCTGTTTTTTCATTGCATACTGTACGATTAGCGTTTCCCTAAAAAAATATGATAGCAACCTGCGCGCGCATTTGAGTGCACTGCAGTCTTTCTTCTAAAACAGATGACAGACTTTATGTGGATAGTCAAAAGCATAAAGCGACGTTGTGTGCAGAGAATAACATAAAAAGACTGAGATTATACACAGTGCCTACACTCATAATTGGTCTGTTATATATTATACTGAGACACATTATTAAAACAATGAAAATTCTTGAAAAAAAAAAACAACGGATAAGCGTCAAAAGAACTATCAATATTATGTATTATTATTCATCGATGAGAATACCTTTACAGACTTGACATAAACAGCAAAGTTTATCGGAATATAAACAGTGTATTGACCTACTTTCAGTATAGTTATCGCAAAGCCAATGTACTCACATTGCATTGATAAACTTTTTATTTATATCATCTTTTTATACGAATAAATACACTGTTGGGACAGGTATATTTAAACACTGGTATAGATATACCTATATATATATTCTACTAGCTGCCCGCCCCGGCTTCGCACGGGTGCACTAATGAAGAAAATTAGACTAAATCTTCCTTTTACAGTACCTGCTGTCTTCCGTTTCACTCACTCACTTTTTATATGGAGATTTTTTAACTCAAAATTTTCACTTTTCCGTAAAAATTTTCAATCTTGTTTTTTCGTACAAACCTTGTCATGACAATTACAAACACAACAAAAAAAGAATTACCCAAATAGGTGCAGCCGTTTTGAAGTTATGCGCTTACAAACATTTTTGGCAATTGATTTTTATTTATATAGATATAATCATGGAGTAATTAATTTTGGCCCAAGTAAGTGATGGTTTAACTGCCTCATTGGTTCCAGTGGTCGCAATTGCGACTGCTGAGTGTGAAGTCCTTAGTTCGATCCCAGGGTCGGTCAGTGTTATTGGGTATTTAAGTAGCAGCACGTAGTCTGGAACTGTGCCCGGTTGATGGCAATAGACTCGCCCCCTATTACATGGGACTCAATAACGGTATTGGCTGCTTTACCCTTCAGGGAATATAGCCGTGAATATATGTTATTTAAGAGGTTTTTACTTTTATAAAACTGTCCGTAGGTAAGGCTCCTAGGCTTATGTTTCGTGTACACAGTTTATATAGGTACTTGAGCAATTATCTAAGGGCTATAAATACACTAGTTATTACTTTAATTTACTACCAAAGTAAAATGCGATGTATATAAGACCGCGAGCGCGAATTCAAACTGCGACCATCTGGTTCAGTAGGCACATATCGACTGTGAACTGGCAACATGTCCTATCTCGATTTTTTGAGGATTTTACTTGGTTATACCATTCTAAATTATTTCAGCAGCGCTGCAACAAGCATATTTTACTTCAATCAAAATTATACACCAAAATCGAATTAATTCAATTTGTACTAATATCGACCGATAGTTTCTTCTTAATCCTGTAATGTTGTCAAAAATGAGATAGTACCAGTTGCCAGTTCACAGTCGATATGCTCTCTAACCTCTGAGGTACCGCGATCTCAGTCGAATGTATCTTACCACATTTTATATTAAAGTTATTGAAACATTGCGTTATAGAAACAGTATCCTATATCCTATCCTACTAATATTATAAATGTGAAAGTTTGTGAGGATGGATGGATATTTGTTACTCAATCACGCCAAAACGGCTGAACGGACCTGGATGAAAATTGGCACAGAGATAGATTATAGTCTGGAATAGCACATAGGCTACTTTTTATCCCGGAAAAATGTACGGGTTCGTAAACCACGCGGGCGAAGCTAGTAATTTATATGTTCTCTTTACAGATATCGTATCTTCCCGATGACTTCGACACGAGTTACCTATCTGTTCTCGAGATGATCGACCTCAGGTTAAACCCCATCTGTGAATTAACACACCCTGTGAGTATACTGTCCAACACTTATCAATCATCTTGCGTCAATCAAGTTGTGTCGCCATTTCAAAACATACAACTTTCATAACAGATGACACGGTTGGCGCAGTGGCTAAGCAATTAGCTTTCTGCGCTACGCTACTACGGTCGCGGGTTAGATCCTCGCACGGAACAAATATTTGTATGATCTACAGATAGTGGTTTCGGGTCTGGTTGTGTGTGTATGTGACATGTATGTTTGTTAACTGTACCCACGATACAGGAGAAATCCTAGTGTGGGGCAACGTTTTAAAAAAACATCTTTCGTTTCTTTGTTTCTTTTGTGTGTCGCCGTTTCAAAACATACACCTGTCACAATTTATATGCGAAACAAAAATGGCTGCCGTATAGTGGGGTTTCACTTTCGGCGTCCATCAAAAAGGTCAGTTGCGCAGTACTGATTACGGCGTTCATGTATGAAACGATGCATGAATGTAAATGAAGCAAAAGAGTTATGTAAGGGTCGTAGCACGTGGCGTTCCGTTATTTCTGCCTACCCCCATGGGAAAACGTGACGCTATGTATGTATGTTATGGGTCATTAGACATTGTATTCTCCAAAGGGTTTGGTAGATAGAGGTGTACTTGTTTGTACACCCACATTTCGCCGAAGCCGTTCTTAAGTTCTACGTTATATGGGGCGAGCATATTTCCATCAACTGGGCACAGTTCCAGGTTCCGTGCTGCTACTAAAAGATTCCATACAGAAAAACCCAATAACACTTTCTCGGACCCGGAATCGAACCCAGGACATAACGTTCGTGATTTTTAAAGCATATAATATGAGGTGTAAATGCGAATTGTGTTGATTGGATTGTCTGATTGTGATCGACGCTTGTTAGTCTTAATCTTCTGAAGCTTCTTCAACGCTAGCTTATCCGCCAAGGAATCTTCTTATAACATCTTGATCACGTTCTGAACTTCAAAACTTCGCGTCCTCAGGATCACCCCCTAGTAAGATACGCAGAAGAGCTACCAACATCGGAAGGCACGCTAGTAGATCTATCATCGCAGCCATCTAGCAGTAGTCGCCACCCTGCGCAGGCGCTGGCCATCAATGCGACAGCGTTGAGACTGCCGCCCGTGCCACCTAACAGACATGCAGAGCCCTTGGTTATAGGTAAGATATTTAGGACAATATGCGATTGTGCCCATTAACTAATATTTATCCCAATAACCGTTTAGACCCACAATCAATATTGTCCATAATAATCCTATCCTACTAATATTATAAATGCGAAAGTTTGTGAGGATGGATGGAAGGATGGATCTTTGTTACTCTTTCACGCCAGAACGGTTGAACGGATCTGGATGAAATTTGGCACAAAGATTGATTATGGTCTGGAATAACGCATAAGCTTCTTTTTATCCCGGGAAAATGCACGCGGGCGAAGCCGCGAGCAGAAGCTAGTAAGTATATAATTGTTTAGGCCTTCAACCCACTTTAACCCAAAAATGACCATTCAATCTTGATGAGCGATTGGCGCAGTAGTTGAGCGATCGACTGCTGCGCTACGTATCGCGGATTCGATTTCTGCACGGAACAAGAATTATTCATAGGGAGGGGCAAAGTTAAATAAAAAAAATCATACAAAAACACCCA
This sequence comes from Shargacucullia verbasci, assembly GCA_947562105.1. Lineage (NCBI taxonomy): Eukaryota > Metazoa > Arthropoda > Insecta > Lepidoptera > Noctuidae > Shargacucullia > Shargacucullia verbasci. The sequence continues at coordinate 6,385,302 of OX387306.1, forward strand.
ATAACACTGCCCGACCAGAGAATCGAGCAGGAGCCAGGCCAAAATGTTCATATCCCAGTTTGTCCACAGAAATGGACCTGGACGCATCATCAGTGGAATCCTCAGAAGATTGGGAGAACAGTGTGAACAGTTCAGAGTTGGATGTTCAGTACCAGAGCGACGAGGAACGCGCAGACAATGAGGTAAAGATCGATATGGCGTATGTACTGGTTTCTACCATTTTGGTAGTTTTTTTGCTCAATAATAGAACTGTTCGTGATTGTGATATGTTGTGAAGATTTTTACGGCGATCCCTCACTATTGGGGGTCTTATTTTCTTTATATGCAATGTTTAATAATTCCTTAAGGAAGCCGAAACCCACGCATACTGTATAATGTTGATATCTGTATTTATTACGGGTCTAGAAATTATTGTTCTACTTTTTCACAGAGGTTCTTTAGATAGAGGTTTTCGTATATTTAGTTGCTATGAAAATCCAACGCGTAAAAAGTCGCGTGCACAACCTACTTCTCAATAAAGTAGCTCTCCCAACTAGTGGGTAGCGTGGGTTTCAGCCTCCGGGAGCGCAGGCAAATTTTGCCGAAAGAAAGGGGATTCCCCGGTTTCGTCACAATAAGAAATAAAAAGTTCCGAGCTCATTTTAAGCGGTCAGATTTGTAGACCTACATAAATATGAAATGAAAGGGTTCAAATATTTATTGTGAAATTTTGCTGCCCCCTAAAAGTGCCGCCCAGGGCGGACCGCCCCTACCGTTACCCTACGCCACTGCTCCCACCCTTCACTTTTTTTTTACCCGAATCAAATTTGCCCCATCTCACTAAGCTCTCATCCTCTGTAAACGCTTTCCATCCCATTAAGCCTATGCCTTGCATCCTCGCCGTTGTTCTCCTGCCATGACCTTAAGGTAACATCGGGGCAAATTCTCTTCAATCTGCGCTTAGTTTCATACAAGCTCCATAAACTGGAACCCTGTCAACGTCCCTTCCATAAAAGTAACATTATATCGATTTATTTAATAAGTAAAAATGGCCTAACTAACAACATAATTGAAACAAGATCGTTAAATATATAATTACAGTATGATGATACTTAATCAACCTGTTTCCTAATTCATCCCCCCCTTTCCATCCTATCCAATATTCCAACCACCGGACGGTGTTGTTAACCAGCTCACGTTAGATCGCTCAATTCTTCCAGGCAGTTGGCATGGTCCTACCAGAACTATCCCGGTACGCGTCCACCGCAAGCTGAATCTCAAACACGACTGAACAAAGAAAACAATATGGCGGTATACCTGTCAACTCGAGAAAATTCCGTAAGTTTAAAAATGGATTCTGAATTTGAATTTAAATATATCAGTACTGGTTGTCACCAGTATCTCTTTTTATATAAAAAAAGTTTGGGAATGTATTCTGAATTTGAATTAAAACTGTTAAGTTTGAATTAATTGTGTACTTAGGTAAAATCACACATGTTTTATACCTGTAAAAAGAGATGGAGATGCCCACAAGCTAAGAAGTTATTTTAATAATAATATATAGATCAAAACTATTCTATAGTATTAGTTACTCTTCGCAAAAAAATACTTTAAAATGAAATTGTTAAAGTTTAAAATATCACTTTACTGGGTGTGTATTTTGGGTTGTCTTTAAAAAATATATAAAAGTTAAAAAAAACAAATCAAAATTGAAAATTTATTTTAAAAAAATTAACTGATGTAAGTATAAGTATAATTACTTTGATACAAAATTTGTCAAAAAAGTGCTAAAAACCAATCTCAGAAAATTTAATTAAAATGCCTGGGTATCAAGGATTAGGCCACAATGGCTTTAAAACATTTATGCTTATTTTAAAACAATTGAACAAAGGCGTAAGAAAGTTATTAATACTGTTATCCCTAGTTTTTATAGCGAAACAAACTGTAAAAAAACCAAATTTAATTTTTTATATACTTTTGCTTGTTCTCAGACATAATAATAATATTTAGTACCTAAAAACTCAGCAGTGGGTTTCATTTATATATTTTTTTTATAAAATCTTTGTTAAATTCATGGCATAACAGTGTTTTTTCACATTTCAAATAAATAATAAGCCAATAAGAGTGATAAAGGAGCGTGACCTTGTCGCCGCGCATGAGAAAATTATGAGTACTGCAGTACAACTAAAGATAGAGAGCGCGCATGTAAAAATGTGACGTATTTGCACAGAATAAAGTTTAATTTCTATTGCATTTGAAGCAAACGATGTATGTTAGGAACCACCTATATGAAGAAACTGTTGCCTATGTTTAATCGGGGACCACATAGCACATTTTAGTTAACGTTTCGTGTAATTAAATATACTAAAATAATAAAAAACCGTCAAGCACAAAACGAGGCGTTGAAATAACAAGAATATAATGTTAATATGTCATTTAATATATGTATATAACATCTTACTAATAAACTCACAATTAAATTATGTCAAGCTCAGTCCTCAAAATAATAAAATATTGGGTTATTCGTTTATACCGCGTTTAATATTAAAAAAGAAACCGTATATATATATATATATATATATAAAATAAATAAAAAATATTACTTATTCTTATTTACCTTTGAGTTCAATGGTGAACTCGATTTTTTAGGGTTCCAAAAGAAAGGTCTAATGCCAAAGGAACTGTTGTTTTATCAGAGAATAAGTGGTCTATCCTTATTCGGATTATTATTTACCATCAAGCAGGTCGTTCTTAATTTAAAGTTATTAAATTTGTAAATAGTTTATAAAATAGATTAGGCCACTTCTGCATGAAACCTTTTATGTATATTTTGTATTGGAATAACAAAAAATTTAAGTTAAAAAAAAAATGTTAAAAACTCGTTACTCGAGGTATCACGAAATGATGTTGCAAAATTCATAGCGCAGTCGCAGAGATTTTTTTACCAACATGTCAAAAACAACGTTGCAGTCTGTCAAAGAGTTTAATATAACTGATTTATGAAAAAATATTTAACTAAATATTTTTCTTGCCCTAAGCAAAAATATTATCTATCTAGTTTTTTTGCAGCTTCTATTATACAATTCTAATATACTGTGCTGCTATTGCGTAATAATTATACAAAATATGAATGAAATAGGTGGCGTCTTTAGTTGTTTTTTACTCTTGCTGGGCAGGCCGTATTTAAGAGCAAAGCAGCATTTGTCAAACAGATGTGATAGAATGTTGGTTTGGCTACCAATCTGAGTTTTCAATAACGATATGCATGAAGTTATTTCTGTTGAAATTTTGAGGAGTGAAACTGTCCTCCTGCATTTCGGGCATATGTGATCGAGTCAATAATACAATGCGATCAAGAATAGGAAGTTCAATGACCTCTACCTGTCAACTGTCACTTGAATAGTACGATTTGTAAGGAAATATTTTCCGTACATACGGTTTTTTTGCTACATTATTTAACTAACTCTTAGTATTACAAAATCTTTTGAAGATTTAATTGGTTTTAAAAATAATTTATAAAGTTTTTCATCACAATATGGCGGATACTCATTCCCTTTCTTATTTTGATAGCATTGTATAATATGTATTTTGACATCGAATCACTTTGCTTAAGAATAATTATTTTGTTAATTAGATGTAATGACATCTAAATATTAAGTTCGGCAGTATACTTGTTTAGTTATTTTTGAAGCATAATTATTATAAGAAAGAAATATAATTCATATTTAATACAATTTTGGAATGTATATCTTCAAGTTTAGAAAGTTTGTGACTACCTACAAAAGGGTAGGTAAAATATGTATAAAGGTTTTAATGTATTATTTTACTTTTCGGTTCCTATTAATAAGGTATTATTAATATTATAATAAATCTATGTGTCAAAAAGGGGTTGGGATTAGGATAAAAAAATAGTATTAAATTCAATTTCATACAAAATTGTTAGGTAAATAAGTTCTTTTAATTACAAACGTACATAATTTTTTTTACTTATTATTGTTATATATTTAAGCATTTTTAAACGTTATTTCAGTTTGTTTTTATTTTATTTTCGCTTTAAATATGAACATATCATAAACTGCCACAAAATGGTGCTATACAACATCTTATTCTACGTATATCGCCTTATCATTTATTTAACTGAATGTCAGTTGTAACATAAGAAATTCAAAAAATGTGTAAGTAATATAGTACATACCGGTAAAACATGGCTATATGGGACTAACATTTATTTTAGAAATCTTATCCATACATATATATAAATCGATAGAAGAAGAACCTAGAACCTAGAACCACACATAATGATTACCTTATTAAATCCCAAATAGTCACATTTTACGGTACACATTTTTTTTATTTGGATAATGTTTTTTTTTGTATGGAAAAGCAATATAAGAATTAAGAATCATCTCAGTCAATTAGCGGCCATTACTGTATTCGAAAAAGCTTATTTTAAGTATAACTCGATTTTATTAAAAATTGCTTTTTTTATATTCACTAGGCGACCAAACTAAGTAGACAGCTGGCAGTCGTGACGTCATCCGTAATCATTTCGAATAGACACGGCAAGATGTACGGTAGTCAATCAACCGCGGGGCCTGAGAGGGTAAGAGGGCGGGAAGGCAGCATTCCACTGTTGTCTACTTGTCTTGGATGATTAGTACTGTCTTGTCTAATTAGTAAGTGCACGCTTGGCGCATGCGCAAGGAGGGTAGGAGGGGAGGGGTAAAAATTAAGAAGGCCATATTGCTCTGCTTTCGGGAGGTTGGGACGAAAAATTACTATACTTAGAAACACAAGCTAATTATTATTCCTTTTTAAATTTTTATACCAATTTCCAAATACAGTTTTAAAAGTCTAATTATGTTTTATAAATGCTCATAACTGTAATGGCCGACGACTGACTTAGGCCCATACTTTACGAATTGTCATCTGCTCAAATCAGTAGAAAACCTACACTCTGCCGAATCCGCCGGCATAACGCGTGCCTATTCGTAGCAGCGTGGAAGTACTCGCGTTAGGTTGAACACAGTTTAGTTTTAAGCCAAATATTCTCCTACATTATGATATTCATGCAATAAAGTATACGTAAGAAGACAATTGTAATTAAAAATAAATGTATTCGGCTTCAAAATTAGAATGGAATAATGCAACAGTAATTTAATTACTATTATAATTATATTTAGGACTGATTTTTCAATAGCCTTGGGCTTCAGTTTTTAACCGTGAGATAATTTTTATCTGTGGAATCTATTTTCTGATTTGACAGATATTCTATAGAAAATATGTCAAAACGCCATATTTAGTCTTCAGAAAAAAGTTATCTGACGGTTGAAAAATCGACTCTTAGATAAATTATTCCTCTGTATAAGTGCAAACTGCTCCAATTTCAAATTAACAGCCAGTAAGATCGCTAGAGAATCGAAGCGCAATCAAAATGTATCGAAATAACATTTACAGATTACTTGACTATTACAAATAATTTTGTACACTTTACTGGCGTTTTTTATCTGTGGCGATCAGAGATTTCCATCTTGCCTAGGGGGAAGAGCGTGGTTGAATTGGAGACCGACCTCAACGTATTTGGGAAAGGATTAGAAATGTAACATTTATAAGAGCCTGTTTCACCACTTATATTATCTGACAGAATGCGTTGAAATTTCTGTTACACAGGTATCTGATAAATTAATCTAGCAGATGAACTCTGATTAAATAACAGCTAGTGCTCCTCACTGTCTTTTTTTATCTCACAGGTATTTTATCTGTTAGATTACTATTGGACACTAACAGGTGAAACGAGCCATTGTCTTATAAAAGACATGCCAAAAACTCGTAGCCACATAAAAATAATAAAATGATAGTGTAATGATTGTAATATGGCACAGCCCTATAAGAAGTCTTGGTTGTAAATATATGCTCATTACGAATGTGACATCTTTATGTTAATAAATAAACATTGAAATATTATGTCGTGTTTAATTTTACATATACAGCGTCCATCCATGAAATGTAGTACTGTGAACCCATTCCGCAATGTCGTTGTTGAGTTCCATAAGACAGGGGGACAGCCTATTGTCACCTATCGGGACTATTCCTATAACACTTCCCGACCTGTGAAATTATACAATCAATAGTCGCGCTCGCTAGAATGGTACCGATTTCGTATCGTTTTTAATACCTACAGTGGTATTAATCTTAAGTGGATAGTTTTAGTAAAAGAGATCGGAGTGCTCAAAGATTTCTGAATGGCGAATATCGATAGAGTATATAAATAAAATTACTTGTGGTGAAATAAATTTAGTATTTAATTGTAATTGTGTAAATTGCGCACTTCGATTAAAAGATTTTTCATAATTTCCGGAATGTATGGTACATAAGCTCTCCTATTAACTTCTACAATCCTGGTACTTTTAAATGAAGCCGTGATTAGTTGGATCACTCTTGTATTTGTCAAAATTCGTGTCTACTAGTACCAGGAGGGCAGAAATTCATAGGAGATTTATATAGTGCAAGTATTTGTCAAAATTCGTGTCTACTAGTACCAGGAGGGCAGAAATTCATAGGAGATTTATATAGTGCAAAATATTCTGCGAAGAGAAATACGAGTATAATTAAATATTTAAATAAAATAACATTATTCATTGATATTTTAAAGTTCATTACACATATTCAAAACAATAATTAGTCTTGTTTTCAATAAATTAAATAGATATCCGGTTCCGCATTGAGCCCCACACACGAATACCCTCAGAACAATAGACTAAATACCCTACCCACTTATTTCATAACAATGAATTGTCAAACCATACAAAAATGTTCTAAAAAGTACCAGGCTAACATAAATTCAAAGGAGATTGACTTGTTTGAGGGTATGGAATATTGGTGTGAAAGAGATAGCCATAGAAGTGTGGTATGTGCGTAAGAGTAAGTGATGTGACAGGAAGTGCGTGAGCGAGATAGCTAGTTGTTTAGTGTAGAGCAAGAGAGATAGAAATATATGAATGGGGAAACGTATCCATCATCTTTCATTTCAACATTTTCATTCATAGAACATGTCATTTCTTACATAAGTTTTTTTACCTTCATGATTTTTATTCGAAGTGACTTTTTTTTTAATTTTTTCCCCCTACATACGAGGAATTTTATACTTGTAGCGTGTTGCGTTTTACAAACCCAAAAAATCACATGCACAACACAAGCACCCAGACCAGAATCTGTAAGCCATACAAATATTTGGCCAGTGCGAGAATCGAACCCGACACGTAACGCAGCAGTCGATCAATTACTTATTAAACACTACACGCAGAGTGAGTCATAAAAAGTCATTGTTTTGATGTTTTCATCAAACTTCGTGCCCACAAGTACCAGGAGGACAGAAGTTCATAGGAGATCTATGTATACAGTAGACGATTATTATTTTGATGAAAGAATACAAGTATAAATATAATTAAATATTATTCATTAATATTTTAGAGTTTATTAATCTTGTTGTCAACAAATAAGTCTCGTTTTTAACAAATTAAATAGATACGCGTATGTTCCGGTTCCGGTGCACGCCTACAAACGGGAAGCCTCCTACCAACATCATAATTCTTAATAATGAATGTCTACCAACCTAAAATGTTCCAGTGAGTACCAGGCAAGCATAAATTCATAGGAAATCGACTTGTTTGAAGACCATTCATGTAAAAGAGATAGCTATAGAAGTGTAGTATGTGCGTAAGAGCAAGTGGCGTGACGGGAAATGCGTGAGCGAGATAGCTATTGTGGTGTAGTAGAGCAAGGGAGATAGAAATAATGAATGGCGAAATATATCTTGTTTCATTGTAACATTTTCATTCAAAGAACATGTCATTATTGTCAAGGTTTTAGCTTCATGATTTTCAAAGGAGGGTAGAAGAGAAGTTTGAAAATCATTATTTTGTTTGCTATTGTCCGTGATATGAGTGGTATCCTAGGAAAACTACTTCAAGCAACCGGACGAGAAGTATACCATGCGTTTATCCCAGGACATAGTCGATATGTGTGCCAAATGTCATTCAAAATCCATTCAACCATTTATACGTTATTGAGTAACAAAGCTCAAGTTACACATGTATAATATTGGTGTGATATGCAGTGTTTCGTGATATAAACACGCCCCACGAAGTTCGAATGTTCCCAGTAAAATAAATCACTATCGGATAAAACAATTTTCAGGAGACAACCCAGATGTAAATACTTTTTGTGTTTCGAAGAGATATATAGTTGCTTCGGTACAGTCGTACAAGCGAGTTTTAGCGTAGCGTAATCTCATAGATAGCATCTGCGGATACATAAACATACATGGTCATTAAAATTTTATGATTTTAACCAATACCTTTCCAAGAATAAGCGTTTGAATTTCGCTACATCTTTTTGATGCTGACTGTACAATACCAACATCGCCGTGAAAACGACCTTACCACCTGGGCCAAACAAGCTTCTATTAGTTAGTTAAATAATTCAACCGAATAAAGCCCCAATGTTGGTTACAGACCTCTTCCCAAATAAGAAAGGTTAGGCCTCAATCCACCACACTGGCCTGGTGAGCTCGAACTACACACACCATCAAGAACTTCGTGGAGTCCTCTGAGGTGTACAGGTTTCCTCACGATGTTTTCCTTCACCGTTAACGAAAGTGATAGGTAATCAAATTTTGGTCCGCACATGAATTCGAAGTCAGACGTGAAGGCCGGGTTTGAAGTCAGACAAATAAAGACAACATTAATATTTATTTTCTAATTCAAAAGTAAAAAATATTTATCACATCAATCTCCATAAATAACATGCATTCAATACATTTAAACATAGATTTTCACTGGCTTGTAATATGCTCATTTGTGACAATTTAGTCACAGAAGAGTTACAAATTTCATAGTATTTTTTTTTATTCCTAACTTACGTCGTCTTAAAAACAAATACTTTTAGTAACTTTCTGTTGTCTACTTTGTGATGGGTTAATTTCGCTATACCACTCTCTAGTTTTATGAACATATAGATATTTTGCTTTACAATCTTTAATTGTTTTTACATATTAAACCAATTTTTCATACATGCCATGCCATACACCACCAATGACTAAATTCTAATTTTATAAAAATTCCTTTAGACACAAAATAATTTTGGTGTATTATTATCACAAATGAGCTACATACATTATATATGTTTTGCATAGTATAATATATCCCTCTACTTTCCATACAAATCTTGACTCTAGTAATAATTATATTTTTTAAGTACAGTCAGGATCAAAAATGTCTATTACAAAAAACGAAATTCAAACGTGGATGAAATAAAATTTTATATTTTCACCGCGCCGGCTTCGCACGGATACAATTTACTAATGAACAAAATCAAAAATTTCATACAAAAATACCATTCAAATTTCAGACGTTTCCGGTGGATTTTCCAAAAAAAAAACTTATATAAAAACCTCCTGAAAATTACAAACACAACAAAAAAAAGAATTAGCCAAATAAGTGCAGCCGTTCGGAAGTTATGCGCTTAGCAACACATTTGGCGATTCATTTTTATTTATATAGATCACACTTTTTGTAGAATAAGTATTATAATTTCGCTATCTATACACATTTTTGAGGCTGACTGTACAACACTGAAAGCCGTGCAGTTGCTATATTTTCGAAGGCACTAAAATACAATTTTAAAATACATGTTCAGTCAATTTATTAAAATATTTTTATTTGCAATAAGCCATTTTTAGATTATATAAACTATCACTTGGGTATTCAAAGTTCTAAACATCAAAAAGCTATATGATACGTGTCTATACATAATATATATAGATAAGTATAATTTCAGGGGAGTCTATACTCGGTTTGTTTAGGTACTTAACTAAAGGTAAACAATCTTGATGTGTCTTTTTAATATTTTTGTTTAAAAACTCAGTTTAAAAATAAAACGCGACTAAAAACCAATGTAAAACAACAATAACGATTACCAAATCAATTGAACCACTAGTTTAAGCAGTAGTTTATTTGTTTAATATGTGTTTGTGTAAAAAGTCACATCAAGATTGACGTACCTAAACAAACCGAGTATAGTACAACTTTTCGTCTATATCGACCATAGTTAACACGTGGACTGTGGGGTGACACACACCGTGTGTTTCGCAAAAATACCGCCCGTTCGGCGCGCACACACCCGTTTGTGTTCGCTCAAAAACACATACAATGTTGCTGCACAACGCCAGTGCACGCAGTGTGATGAAGTGTGTGAGTGAAAGAACACTTTTTTTCGTTACTTTTATTTAACGTAAGCAGAAAATGTATGAAAATAAAGTGCGGGCGTTTACGATAGAATTCACTGGAAAGCGCGTGCGCACTATATTTTTATACATTTTTGGCTTAACTGTAACTGCGATTGAGGTCGAGGAAAACACATAGTATTGCCGTATATTTTAGAATTAATTTAATAAAAGCATTATGCCTAAACCGAGGGGATAGGCAGAGGTGTACTGTTGTACACTCACATTTCACCGATGCTGTTATTAAGTCTTATGTAAAGTGCTAGACTATTTCTATTCACCGGGCAATTCCAATAACATTCCACCACCTGGGTACCGAACCCAGAGCTTCACAAGTGACGAGTGAGGCAATATAGTTTCAATTTAAATTATTCACTGGGTGATTGATTTGTATGTAAGAGGCGTATAGTGACAGACATACATACAAGTCATACATTATCAGGCTTACAGTCCGAAAATACTCATTGAGCGAAAACGAATTCAACATACCTCGACGATACATTCGCGTCTGAGGCCCTAGTGTAAGTTTCTTATGACAAATTCGATTTACTACATCGAACGTGTTCGGCGCTCCGATTGGTGGAGAGCACGAAAAAATGGACCAATCAGAGCGCCGAACGCGTTCGATGTAGTTAATCGAATTTGTCAAGGGAAACTTGCACTAGGGGTACTGAACGCTATAAAAATAACTCCATAGCGTTAATTGGGAAGCAGCCGTTTCGTCTATATTGCCGCACTTGTCCTAATAACCATAAAATTATGACGAAAACAAAAAAAAAGGAAATTTTGTTTTTTATACAACTTTAGACGTATCCATAGCAGAACTGACAGTTTGTTTTAAATGTTTACTTAATTCTATTGATTTTTACGCTCAGAGCATTTATGGTCTTAAAGCCTAACACATAGTCACGCAAGAAATTGCTTCACCAAGATTGGTCATTGTTTAGGCTTTTACGTCTATTCCACACGATTCCTGGCGTTGTATCTAATAGTTAAACATACCGAAATGAAATGTTCTGTAACCTTTTGACAAAACCAAGGTATCTTAAAACCGTAGTTTTCTTGTTTGCTTGCTTGTTTGTTAGTAGATGTAATAACATTTTAATTTGTCACTAGCTTCGGCCCGCGGCTTCGCCCGAGTGCATTTTTTCGGGTCAAAAAGCAGCCTACAACCTATTTATAGTACTTCCCTATTTCAATCGGAATTTGTTCACAATTTCGTGGGTTTTAATGTTTTTTGCGCGTATCCCTAGTCCTCTTTTTTATAAAGTATGTTACTCCTTATAACTTCAGTTATCTGCCCGTGAAATTCCCGTCAAAATCGGTCCAGCCGTTTTGGAGATTAGCTGGAACAAACAGTCATATTTTTTTTTTTAAATTACTTTTTTTTGTATTTACTGTATATACTTTCATATGCATTTAGTAAAAAACTGTTATTTTGACATTACAAACAGACGCTTTAATTTTATTTATTTGTATAAATGTAGTGTTTCTGCCACGGTAAATAGAAACTGTAATCTAATTGTCAAAGCACTTGACCGACCCACTTTACCCATCCAAAACGAAAGCAATGTTACTTGTATAGTATTAATAATATATATCGTAAATCACATTTAAGTCTTCTTAGTTTCTTCTTTCGATTCTATCTGTTGGAATTCCTTCAGAAGCGCATCCTCTTCGAAGAACGAACCTGAATCTGTAAGGTAAAATATAATGTGTTCGTAAATATACCATCACGACTGTATTTCCCAAGGGTTAGGCAGAGGTGTACTGGTATACAATTGTATGTTCTTATCCTCTACATAGAGATTCCGTTAAAAAAAAAAAGATCATTTTAATGGAATAAAAACTATACCAGACGAGAACGCGAGTTAGGGCTAACACTAGGGCAGTGTAAGTTTCTTTTGACAAACTCGATTTAACGCATCGAATGCGTTCGGCGCTCCGATTGGTGGAGAGCACGAAACGGACCAATCGGAGCGCCGAACGCGTTCGATGTAGTAAATCGAATTTGTCAAAAGAAACTTACACTAGGGCCTCAGTTCTGACCTATTATAAAAGTTTCAAGTCTCTAGCTCATTAGGAAGTCAGTTTAAAATCAATTACAAAATTTGTAACGACTAGACATACGGACAGACAAGAAAGCTTGTTAATAAAAAACGTGGAAAAAATTATAAAAGAAATTGTAAAAGAGTGTGTAAAAAGAAGGTTTTCATTTATAACAGTCACTTTGGCAAAGTCAATACACACAAAAGATATTTTTTTTTTTTGATAACTATGAATAATACCTGTTTCGTCAGTGCGTTTACATATACACATGTTCACAAGCACAAACAACCAGACCCGTACCAACAAACTGTAGGCCATACAAATATTTGTTCCGTGCGGGAATCGAACGCGCCAACCGTGCAGTCAATTTGCACCGAACAGACAACAAAACGAAAGTGGTAAAAATAATGATATCTATAAAACATAACATCACGCCTGTATTCCCCGAAGGGTTAGGCAGAGGTGTACTATTGTACCACATTTCGCCGATGCCGTTATTGAGTCCCATGTAATATACGCGCCTATTGCCATCTATTAGGCACAGTTCCAGACTAAGTGCTGCTACTGAGAATTTCCATACAGAAAAACCCAATAACACTGCCCGACCCGGGAATCGAACCCAGGACCACACACTCAGCAGTCGCGCTTGCGACCACTAGACCAACGAGGCAGTCCAATAATAAAAGAGGTTGTAAAAAGGAGTTTGTTGTCTCTGGGAGGGATGTCTCTCATATCGCGAGGTCCACCAACAGGTCAGAAAATAACAACGATATTAAGTAAATACCTTCTCTCTTACAGAAGCCCTAGTGTAAGTTTCTTTAGGCAAATTCGATTCACTACATCGAACGCGTTCGGCGTTCCGATTGGTCCGTTTCGTGCTCTCCACCAATCGGAGCGCCGAATGGTTTTTTTTTTTTTTTTCTCTTAAATAAAACGTTGCCCCACACTAGGAATAATTCCTGTATCGTGGGTGCGTTTACAAACACATATATTCACATACACAAATTCGATGTAGTATATCGAATTTGTCAAAAGAAACTTACACTAAGGCCTCTGATGGAATGTGCTCGGAACCAGACAGAGAGAGAGAGAGTTGTTGATGTGTAATTTCAATATTAATAAATATGATGTTGGGATTTTCGCAAGTTTGTTAGCTGAGCCCAGATCTAAAACAACTAAATTCATATTTAAAATGGTGGCTGCATCAAAATCTCCCTCCTTCGCGGTAATAATATAATTATTATTATTATTAGATTAGGTTACGATGAGGCTGACATACCTTTATAAGGTAAAATGACGGCACGGTTGGCGCAGTGGTTGAGAGATCGACTCCTGCGCTACGTGTCGCGGGTTCGATTCCCGCACGGAACAAATATTTGTATGATCTACAGATAGTTGTTTCGTGTCTGGGTCTTTGTGTATGTGAATACACACCGTGCCTCGGAAAGCACATAAAGCTGTTGGTCCTGCGACTGATCTCTCTCCGGTCGTGTCGCATTGCCGTCCCATCGGACTATGAGAGTGAAGGAATAGAGAGAGCACCTGTGTTTGCGCACACATTTGTGCTCTATAATATTTCCTGCGTAGTTGGCTAATCTCCGGTGAGATTGGCCGCCGTGACCGAAATCGGTCAGGAGGACATTATTATTATTATTATAAGGTAAAAGCCTCGAAATAAATAAGAATAAAAAATATATACCTTCTCTCTCCAACTTGACTTTGCCAATGAATTGTTTGTCTTCCTCCTCAGTCTTTACCTCTGAACGAAATTTATTCTGAAACACAACATAACATAGCATCATGCCTGTATTCTCCAAGGGGTTAGGCAGAGGTCTACTTTTATACACCCACATTTAGCCGATGCCGTTGTTGAGTCCCATGTAATATTTCCAGACACAGTTCCAAACTCCGTGCTGTTACCGAGAATTTCTATACAGAATAACCCAATAACATTTCGCCCGACCCAGGAATCGAACCCAGGACCTCACGCTCAGCAGTCGCGCTTGCAGCCACTAAACCAATGCGGCAGTCTAGCAGTCAATGAACACGAATTATTAAAATCAAATCTACTTCAGCTTGTAATAGATGCATTTTTACACTTACTTTGATAAAGTCCGGCAGTCCATCCTGCAAATGGTACCAGCTCAGTATGAACACCAACGACACGAAGAACAAGTTCGTGCAGATACCTGAAAAATATATACACAGCATCACGCTTGTGTTCCCCGAAGGGTTAGGCAGAGGTCGCGGGGGTCATTATTAAGTCTTATGTAACAGATCAATGCTGTTGCCAACTACGGGGCACAATTCCAGTTTCTACACAGAAAAATCCAATAAAACGTTGTCTGACTCTGGAATGGAATCCTAGACCTCATGCTCAGCAGTCGCGGCCACTAGACCATTGACGCAGTTTTAACATTTCAATTGATTTTCAAACATTATTTAAACAAAAATCTTTTAGGGATGTTTTCGTTTTTGCATACATATATAAAAAACGTAACATCACGCCTGTATTCCCCGAAGGGCTTAGGCAGAGGTGTACTATAGTACACTCACATTTCACTGCCGTTATTGAGTCCCCATGTAATAGGGGACGAGCCTATTGCCAGCAAATAAGGTTGTATATACAAACCGAACACAGCTGATATCTTGGGCCAGTTGAACATGAGGTACCGTAGCCCGGTGAAGTGCGCTTGCACATGTAGCTCGCTTGAATACACTTGAGCGAAGCGTGACTGCAGCTCTACATAGGCGTCTGTAGCGGGTTTGTCCTGTAAATAACAAGACAATGTTTTTTTTTTAATTTGGTCATGTAGAGAGGATGGATGAAAGGAGGTTAACGAAATGAATTTGTAACGCGGTTGTTAGTGGAAACGCCAGGAGGTGACGCCCTAGAAGGACGTATACGGACCTTATTTGTGATGTCCTTCAAAAAGGTCAGGTATGCAGTACCCACAACTGGCGTTCATGTATGAAACGATGCATGAATGTAGATGAAGCAAAAGGGTTATGTAAGGATCGTAGCACGTGGCGTTCCGTAGTTTCTGCCTACCCCCATGGGAAAAAGGCGTGACTTTATGTATGTATTTTTTTATCTGTTAACATTACGCTACGAATTGACCCGGTGGCCTATATAACATAACATTGCATCACGCCTGTATTCCCGAAGGGGTAGGCAGAGGTATTATTTCACGCCCACATTTCGCCGATGCCGATATTGAGTCCCACGTAATAGGGGGCGAGCCTATTGTCATCTACCGGGCACAGTTCCAGACTCCGTGCTGCTACTGAGAATTTCCATACAGAAAAACTCAATAACACCTTGCCAGACCCGAGAATTGAACCCAGGACCTCACGCTCAGCAGTCGCGCTTGCGACCACTAGACCAATGAAACAGTCAGGTTCTATGATACACCTCTGATTATCCCTTCGGGGTATACAGGCGAGATGTTATGTCATGTTGCTCATATTAAACTTGAGAGCATTTTTATTTTATTTTACACTTTGCCCCTCACTAGGAATAATTCCTGTATCGTGTGTGCGTTTACAAGCACATATATTCACATACACAAAGACCCAAACCCAAAACAACGATCTGTAGATCATACAAATATTTGTCAGGAATCGAACCCGCGACACGTACTGCAGCAGTCGATCTCTCAACCACTGCGCCAACCGTGCCGTCATCTTTCTTACCGGGTCATCTTCGAAGTCACTAAAAAGTTCCACTTTAAGCTGTTGTTTCTCCTCGTCAACTCCTCCGAGGTACAGCGGAGATAGTAAGAATGTTCTCATTATATGATGCAGCAAGGACCTGGATATCAAAGGAAAGTAATATTTTAAGAACACAATATTGACTATGACGACACGGTTGGCGCTGCTTGAGAGATAGACTGCTGCGCTAGGGGTCACGGGGTCCATTCCCATACCCGCACGAAAGAAATATATATATATATATATATTTTTTTTTTAAACATTACCCCACCCTAGGATTTCTCCTGTATCGTGGGTACAGTTTACAAACATAAATATCACATACACACACAACCAGACCCGAAACAAACTATCTGTAGATCATACAAATATTTGTTCCGTGTGGGAATCGAAGCCGCGACACGTAGCATAGAAAGCTAATTGCTTAACCACTGCACCAACCCTGTCGTCTTATAACCAGATACAATAATAATATAATATATACAGATAGCTTTTATTATATTTTTTTTTCGTCTAGCACTCCTTCTTTGCCCCAGAACCTCTAAATCCAGCCCTGGTAAATCCTCCGTCTATAGGCGAAGGATCGTTCTAACAACATAACACAAAATACCACATACATCCACATCAGTTCGGACGTTTAAAAGTTATAGTGGAACAAAGTAACTCGCATACATACATATGTACATACATACATACATAAATGAACCCTGAAAACATTAAACTTCTTTTCAGGGCAGTCGTGTAAAAAGCAAGGATACAGTTAGATTGTAGGTACTAAAATACTAAAAATAAAAATGGCGTTTTTACCTGTATCTAACCATTGCTGATCTACATGATGAGGAGACCAGGTACCCGCCTTTAGCACGCATCTGCACGCATACCATGAACATGCCTGCAAAATAATAATATCTATATTAATAAATAATTCAGCCCAGACTCTCATTGCTCTAGTGGTAGCATAAGCGTGAGGTCTGTGGAATTTTGTTTTAGAACATAAGGTTCAAATCTAGGCAGGCCTACTGTGGGTTGATTTGTGTATTTTAAAGTAGGGATACATTTCTGCAGTCTCCACTGTGGGTTTATTTTTGTACGTAAGAGAATGGCAAAATTTCTGCAATCTCCACTGTGGGTTGATTAGTGTATGTTAAAGAAAGGCTACATTTCTGCAGTCTCCACTGTGGGTTGATTTGTGTATGTTAAAGAAAGTCTACATTTTTGCAGTCTCCACTGTGGGTTGATTTATGTATGTTAAAGAAAGGCTATGTTTCTGCAGTCTCCACTGTAGATTGATTTGTGTATGTTAAAGAAAGGCTAAATTTATGCAGTCTCCTTCACTCATGTACATCTGCAACTTAGCGTTAAGTTAGAACACAAGTTTCCCGTGTACAAAATCGGTGGGACTTTGGTACAACCCCATTGGAGTGATGAAAGATAGCATTTAAAGTGTATTCTATGGACTGCCCCCTTGGTCTAGTGGTGGCAAGCGCAACTGCTGAGCGTGAGGTCCTAGGTTGTATTCCCAGGTCAGGCTAGGTTTTATTGATTTTCTGTGTGGAAACTTTCAGTAGCAGCATGGCGGAACTGTGCCCGGTAGATGGCAAGAGGCTCGCCCCCTATTATATGGGATGATGGGACTTAATACGGCATCGGCGAAATAGGTGTGTACAATAGTACACCTCTGCCTAACCTTTCAGGGAATACAGGCGTGATGCTGTTTGTCTATTTAAATTAGAAAAATTGTATGTTTGATAAAATAACTGATAACCATGTTATATAGACCTTTTTATCTATGCATCAATAAATTCCATTGACCTTTGTGACCTTTATGGGGTCAACTCGCTACTCAGTATATTCATGTTGACTTTATATTACTCTTATATTATTTATTTTTGATTATTTTGTAATAATTAACAAAGTCATGTAATAATTGGATACATCTGTATTTTATTTTTTAATTCAAGAGTCAAATATGTTGTTACTAGCTAACTCTAGATTTTGACAAAGATCCTCTATGATAGAGCAAATCGCAACTGGCAGTAACATGTGTGTGGTCTTGATAAAAATTATAATGTGCAAATTATTGTTTTATACCCATTTTTCATTCAATTTATCAAGCAACTCTGGGTGCAACTCTTACACCTCACCAGTTACTGTTTCTGTTAGACTGCATCATTCTACTGAGCTAGCCTCCCCTTGATTTCCACACCTACATCAAATATTCCAAAGTAACCAAAACAAATAACGAAATTCTGGAACATTGATGGTGTTGACGTACCTAAGTCCTTATTGACCTGAGACTCTGGCATTTCAAGTGCCAGCCTGATCCGGTATGGCTGCTTCGGCATCAGGATGTTGCTAGCTTTTGTCAGCTGCACGTAAGCATAGGGATATGAACATATTCCTGCCTTATCTTCACATGGCCTGAAATTATATTTAAAGTATTTTAATAAATTAATAATTATGTAATGGCACATTCAGTGATAAAGTTTAATAAGAGTAATACACGCTTTATTTTGCTGATTAAAGGTCCTGATAATTTTTTATCAGGGACAATTCTATATTTAGTATTATCGTGGTACATGGCCCGATTATTACTTAGATTTTATGAGAACCTAGTACCAAAGGTTAAAATGTTATAGTATGACTATGAATATAGTGTCAAAATATATTTTCATATGAAAAAAAAAAAACATTTCAAAATACTTACTTAAATTGGAAGTGCACTGGTCGCACATGTGTAACATTGGGCATATAAATATTATAAAAGCCCACATACATAAAAATTGATACCCACAGTATAGCCGTGATAAATACAGTCACAATAGCCACTCTGTAGATCAACTCCTTCACACTAGTTAAACTTTCATCAGTCTTCTTTCTGTATCCCAAATATTGGTTCACAACAAACGCTTCTATCGGCTTCCGAACATACTCCCTCACTAAAGTAAAAGGATTCAAATACCGCAATAGACTATTTTCGAACATTTTTTTATAAAGGCAGTCAAGGAAATTGATCTGTGCGTAATCGTGGGTAGTAAAACGAATAGTAATGATAATGCATTATCTCTCGTACAAGGGTTAAGTCCGTTTTATTGATAGAAGCGTGATAGATGACGCAGTGCACCACGGATGCTAGTAGATTAATTTGATAAGCGATGGAGGTCGGTCTGTTAATAAAATGATATAAATTAGTTTTGTTATTGTTGATAATGAAAAGATAACAAAGTCAATGCTTTTGACATATACAACCCGTTCTTTCTGATATTTGATACAAGTGACACTTCAGGGTGGGCTTCCATTTCTGAAATGTAAAAAATCCCTAATCTTCAAACTTTTAAAGAAATTCTATTATTATGTTTCCTAGGCGCACGGTAACTTAACAAACAGGCAACATTTCAAGTTCGCTGTCATTTTTTCAAAATATAATTTCATTTTACGCAGAAAAATTACAGGACATCAGTAATACATAAATTGGATAATAGTACTCTGTCGTTAAACCTTTTCCCGGTGATGCCGAAAGTACGACCGTTCATATGGCAATCAGGCATCCAAATCCTATGATGTGCGAAATCAAGAGCTGAAACGTGTCTGTTTTTTTTTTCTTGTAAAATGAAACCTAACCCATAGTAGTATCATACTTTTGTTTATTGTCTTGCAACTAGATAACATATAACATAGCATCACGCCTGTATTCCCCAAAGGGTAACGCAGAGGTATATTAGTACGCCCACATTTCGCCGAAGCCGTTATTGAGTCTCATGTAATAGGGAGCGTAGCTTATTGCCGTCTACCGTGCACAGTTCCAGACTCCGTGATGCTACTAAGAATTTCCCTGAATTTCCATACAGAACTTAGACAAAGGATAAACAGAAAACCCAATTTTTACCAAAAGTTTACGGCATCCCGAAATTTAGGCAGCGGCAACACTGCCTGTTCCAAAATGACATAACCAATTTTAGCGTGAATTCACGCCTTTGCAACATAAATATACATAACTATCAATTATATGGTTTCCATCAAAATAAACGCGTAAAGCAATAAAAATGTAAAATAATAAAATAATGGAATAAAAGATACGGAGCATCGCTTGACAGATAATTTGACAGTGACACCATAAAATAATTTTCTATGAAAAGCCGAATCTAGAATTTTTGAGTATTTTCAATATCCTAAAATGATTAATTTACAAAATTCTAAAGTGCCATATCTGCGCATTCAGCGGAGGCTTATTACAAGTACTACGAGCGTAGTTCTAAAACCTAGTGTTGCACCAGCGGCTTACCAGCCCAAAGTGGTTGAAAAAAAGAAATATGAAAAGTGGGAGCAATATCATCTTTTTACAGCTGAGAATCCTAGTTCAAACCCTAAGTTCAGCATGGTCCTACCTCCACCCAATGTTACAGGGAAACTACATCTAGGTTAGTTTCTGAGTAATCTACTTTTTAGTCAATTTTGAATTATGAATTGAAGATAACAGTTTAATTACATCTACTGAACAGTATGATTCTTTATAATAGACTGCAGTAACTAATCCTGTATGAAATCCAGATATTGGCTGCAGTTTGACTGATAAAAATAAATCGGATCACTTGGTTTAGAATCTTATCAGCTTCTCACATATACAATTTCTTCCATGTATATCTGTCAAACTGACTATTACCTGGAAACACTAGGAACCATATTTTACATTGTCTTCCTGTTTTCTATAAGACATGTTATCTATACATATAATAAAATTATAACAGGCCGATGTCTGTAAATTATAGATATTGGAAAAAAACTAATATAGACCAACAGAAGCCAAAACAACAGTTTTTAGAATTTCTGTCTGTCTGTATGTTTGTACATGCATCATGCAAAAACTACTGCATGGAATTGAATTTAGTTTTCACCTATGTATCACTAGAGGTCTAACTTAAAACATAGGCTCCATTTTACTGCAAGAAAATATCAGATCCTAAATTCCACACATATAAAGTAGTGGGCAAAAGCTAGTACCAGATATAATTCCAAATTTAGGGCTGCTTCTGAGAATTTTCAGTTAATAGGAATAGGAATAATATATAAAACATTGATTACATCAGGTGCCGCTGCAAACACTTTGGTCATTTTGGGTCATATATTCAAGTTGAGTTCAAATTTGAATTTGTTTCAAAAAATTAAATACAATATTACAAATAAAAAAATTCTAACTATTTTTGATTTCATTGTTAAGACATTTTAACAAGGAATTTAATAATTGGTTTAAAATGATGGTACGGTTTGGGGGGCAGGCATGACCTCTACGACTTGGACCCTCGGACTGCCACTCGATTGCATATCATTTTTTAACAGAATAATGATAATGAATATTAGATAAAAAAAAAAAAATAGTTTTAAGGAGGAATTTAATAATTGGTTTAAAATGATGGTACGATTTTGAGGGGAATTGTACCATCATTTTAAACCAATTATTAAATTCCTCATTAAAACGGTCATGACGACCCCACGATCCCTCGACCACCACTGGATAGTATCTAATTTTTTAACAGAATAATAAACATTAGTTTAATTCCAGGTCATGCATTAGCTTGTACAATTCAAGATGTGATACTTAGGCACAAGAGGTCAATGGGCTACAATGTCTTGTGGCTCCCGGGCATTGACCATGCTGGAATTGCCACACAGGTAATTAAGACAGATATGCCTGTAACTAAATGTGGGTCTAATTAGTAAAAAAAAAAAATGCAATTTACATACAATACATGTATTTCTTATTTTCAGGGTGTAGTAGAAAGATATTTAAAATCAAAACAGGACATCACCCGCCACGACATAGGCCGTGAAAAATTCATCAAAGAAGTTTGGAAATGGAAAGATAGACATGGGCACACTATATTCAAACAATTGAAATCCCTAGGCTGTTCCCTCGATTGGTCCCGACGAGTCTTCACATTAGACCAGAATCATACACACGCTGTCAACACAGCCTTCATCAATTTATTCAAAAGAGGTCTCATATATAGAAAAAAGGCCCTAGTTAACTGGTGTACTGCATTAAAATCTACAGTTTCTGACATTGAAGTAGAAAATGTTACTATAAATGGAGTGAAGGAAATGAATATACCAGGCTATGATAGGCCGGTAAAGTTTGGATTGATGTATTATATTGCATACAAGCTGTATGATACTGATGAAGAGATTGTGGTAGCTACAACTATGCCTGAGACTATGCTGGGAGACACTGCAATTGCTGTGCATCCTGAAGATGAAAGGTTAATATTATAAAGTGTTTATATTTTTGTTGACATAATTTTGAACTAATACAGACATAAATTATTTTACTTTTCGAAAGAAAAAGGTTTTGGACTTTCTAAATATCTAAAGTTGACAAACTTTCAAGTTATTTTTCTCAACAACTATCCAGAATTGGCATTCGGGAGTTCTACTCTGGTGTCTAGAATATTATGACGTATTACTTGCTTAGCTTCATTCATTATTATTTTTACATATATTTTATAAATATATAAGTATAAAAACATACATTTTAAAATATATTGAAATAGGGACCAACGACACTGGAAACAGGGTCCAAGCCACCGGCGGTTAGGGGTTCAGAGAGAGGAATTTCTCACAATGAGAGGCCATGTCAATGAGTGCCGCCTTCTTATATTATTTTATATTACAGGTACAGGCATCTGAAAGGTAGGCGAGCTTGGCATCCTTTTAGAAACAACACAATACCCATTATATTCAGCGACTATGTCGACAAGGAATTCGGTACGGGCGCCGTAAAAATAACACCAGCACATAGTAAAGTTGATTACGACATATCAAAAGACTACAATCTACCTCTTGTCCAAGTAATCGACGAAGATGGACTAATACAGAACTCGGAAAGATTTAATAACATGAAACGGTACGACTGCCGACAATCATTGATCAAACATTTGGAAACAATGGGGCTGCTGCGTAACATTAAAGCGCACCACATGACCATACCAACATGCAGTCGTACCGGCGATGTTATAACCCATCTACCTAAAGAACAGTGGTTCTTAATGTCCAGCAAACTCAACGAGAGAGTGGCCTCATTCGTAGAAAACGGCAAATTGAAAATTGAACCAGCAAAGTTCGTCAAACAATTGCTCCATTGGAACAATGACGACAGGGATTGGTGTATTTCTCGTCAGTTGTGGTGGGGACATCAAATCCCTGCGTACAAATGTAGCGTCGAGCGAGATGTCGTATGGATTGCCGCGAGTAACGAAGCTGCCGCAAAAATGGAGGCTTCAAAGTTCTTGAGAACTTTGCCAGAGCTGATCAAAACTGAACGGGACTCGGACGTTCTTGATACTTGGTTTTCTTCTGGCATATATCCCTTCGCAGCATTAGGATGGCCTAGCTCTTACCACAGTAAAGACTACAGTCAGTTCTATCCCCTAAGTCTTATGGCGACGGGACACGATATATTGGGGTTCTGGGTCCATAGAATGGTGATACTCGGCTTGGAGTTGACCGGTCAATTACCGTTCAACAAGGTCTTGTTACACGGTGTTATTTGCGACAGTAAAGGCGCGAAAATGTCCAAAAGTAGAGGCAATGTTATAGACCCAACTGATGTTATTGAAGGAATAACGTTAGAAGGCCTAAAAGACAAATGTAAGGAAATGCATAGAAACGGAATTTTGAGTACGAGCGAAATGGACAAAGCTTTAGCATACCATCAGACTAACTTTACAAATACGAAAGGAATTCCTGAATGTGGAGTCGATGCTTTAAGATTCACTCTGCTGTCGCAGGATATAAAATCACACTTTGTTAATTTCGACGTTGCCATGTGCCACGCTAATAAACTCTTCTGCAATAAGATCTGGCAAAGTGTCAAATATACGCAAATATCTTACGCGAAACTTCAAACATTAGACGTCGATGTAACTAAGGACGATCTCACTTACTTTGATAGGTGGATTCTAAGTAGATTGGCCTTCATGGTAGACACTGTAAATTCATCGATGGACACATACGATTTCCATTTAGCAACTAAAGCGATAAGAACTTTGATGTATAATGAATTTTGTGACATTTACTTAGAGGCTACTAAACCTGGTTTCGTTGGAAAAGATATTAAAACCGCTTATGCCCATGCGCACACTTTATCAGCCGTTCTAAATACTTCATTAAGATGTCTTGCCCCGTTCATGGTTTATTTAACTGATGAATTAATTCCTAAAGTACCTACATTTTCAAGTAACATTATATACGATTTTAAGGACGAAAAAAGTAAATATTTTTATTTCCCTCAACTTAGAGACTTTAAACAATGGAAAGAGCCAGCCTTCGAGAGACAAGTGAATAGATTGTTGAGTACCATCAATCTCATCAGAGAAGTAAGAGGGCTTTACAATATTTCTAACAAGCATAGGCCCTCTGTGTATGTTAAAACAAGAGACCCTACCTTAACATCTGATATAAATAGCAATAAAATAGTTGTGTCGAACCTGTCACGATGCAGCGACATCGGATTCAAATTAAATCCAAAGATAAATTATGTTAGTGCTTTATTAGATAAAGATACTGAAGTAAGTGTGGAATTGTTAGGTGAAGATATTGAAATAGCAGTGTTTGCTGCTAAAAATAAGCTAGAGAAGAAAATTAAACGGTTAGAGGATAGTTTATCGAAACTAGAAGCGAAATTTGCGAGTGGACACTACTTGACAACCGCACCGGAATGGACCCAGATATTAGACAAGGAACGACTGATGACGAAGAAAAAGCAACTCGAGGATTTGCAAAGACTGATGTAATAAATAGAGGTAGAATTAAAATAAATTGTTTTCTTTTATTAGAAAACTGTAAAACAATAAGAAAGAATTATGGCATACAATTTTGGAAATATGGAATTTGAAAAAAACAGATAGACCAACGTTAAAGTGGATAAAAGTACGCTGAAATATGTTCAAAGGGAAAAATTTGCCAAGTACTAAAAGAAAATGGAATTTAGTTGTGTTTATATATCAAATTGCATTTGTATGTCGTATTTATTCTGTGAATTTAAAATTAATAAGTAAATATTAAAAATCAAATAGTTTAATGTTTTAATAAAAATCAATAAAACGTTTTAAAATTACAACAGACAATAGAATTATTTATCTACTAATTGACTAACAATAGTGGCCCCTTCGAACCAAAATAATACAATTTTATATCTACTTTAAAAAATTTACCACAAAATAATCAAATGGTTTCTCAATTCTAAAAAGTAATTATGTCTCATTTCTCCAAAAAATCCATAAACTTTACCGCTTACCTCCATATCCGCTTATCCATAGACTTACCGCTGAATAAGGGCTATGTTCACCGGCAGTATAACTGATGTTTTAAACGAAAATGACTGTTTAAGTGTTTACCCATTTAAAAGTTCATGTCAAGCGGTTGATATGTGTCCTAACCGTGTTATATTGTTGGTGAAATATATCAAGAATAACTAGAACCGTCTTAAAGTTAAGACCCATTTGAGTATTCAGCGGATATTCAGAAACAATTGTTTTGAAGAGAGCGTCGATACGCAAAAATGTATAAGCTTGATAAATAGACTATTTTTTATTAGTTAAAAGGTTCCAATTCGATTTTTCGGTGTAAATTTGGAACGTATTAAAACTTACAGTATTTTTTCATATATCTCTTTCATATTCTCGTTAATATAAAATACATATTACATACATACATAGAGTCACGCCTTTTTCCCATGAGGGTAGGCAGAAACTACAGAACGCCACGTGCTGCGATCCTTACATAACCCTTTTGCTTCATCTACATTCATGCATCGTTTCATACATGAACGCTGGTTGTGGGTACTGCGCACCTGACCTTTTTGAAGGACATCACCAATAAGGTCCGTATATGTCCTTCTAGGGTGTCCTGGCGTTTCCACTAACAACCGCATTATAAATCTTTTTCGTTAATCGCCTTTCATCCATCCTCTCTACATGACCAAACTAACGAAGCATACTTTTCTCTATCCTTGTCACTACATCTTCTTTCAGACCACAACGATCTCTTATCACGCTATTTCTTAATCTGTTATTCAAAGTTACACCGCAAATACTTTGTAATGAACGCATTTCTATTCCCTTAGTTCTACTTTCAGGCCTCTTCTGCCACACCAATAATATGTATTCTAAATACATATAATATAGAATAAATTCTAATGAAGTCTTTCATAAAATTGTCAGCAACATTTTAATAAATAAAAATATTAATACTGATTAAAACTAGACTGTCCACACTTTATCGACGCTCATTTCAAATTCTTTACAAATATACATTTAAAAATCATCTACGTACAAGATTTTTTTATCAGTGCACTTATTATTTTGTTCATCAAAGTTTTACGTCACGCGTAACCCTAACGGTATTGTACGTACACTCAAATATCGGCAATGCCGTTATTAAGTCCCATATAATTCCCATAGCTTCGATAAGAAACATCGAGCTTGTGTATCTTAGCCCCCGAAACGAAAAAGCGCCATTCAGATCTTTGTAACGACTCCGTCAGCTCGAAAACCCATCTCGCAAATGTTTTGCGATTTGTATGAAGTCAATTTCTATATATAAAATTTTATACGTATATACAAATTTCGAGTGCGTGTTTCTTGTACGTGTGTTCGTAATTCATCTCCTCTTAAACGGCTTGATCGATGTTGATGAAGTTTTTTTTTATACTTATGGGGTCACCTTCATGGTTCTTAGCTATAGTTAGACCCGGTAGGTGGCGCTGTTGCCGAGATCCAGAAACAAAATATGTGCAGACGAACTTATGGGCAACAGTTATTCAATAAAAACGTGCACTGATAAAACTATCCTGTATAAACTTCAAATATAATTTAAAAACAATAACTTAAAAATAAACTTAACAAACATAGCCTTAAATCAAATATTGGTGATTTTGAGCGATACAACAACATTCACATTGGCAATATTAACTAGACCTGATTCTATGGACTGCTGGGTGGGTATTGGCGGCAGCATTAGCCTATCATATAATTATTTAATTATTCGAGCTATACAGGGGGGGGGGGGGGGGAATTCTCGCAGGACTACAGATCATGTCGAAATCGAACAAATATCGCTTGGCTACCATTTTGCAAAATCTCGTAATATCATATAGGTAAGAGAATCTCTAAACACTTGAAATGCTAAAGAGGTTGGACGTATTCGAGATATCCGTAAAAAATAACTATTATAAAGAAAGAGACTATCTCTAAAATGTACCTATGGCGCGTCGATCAGTTACAAAAGCGATTGTCTCTCGATAACACTAGTATAACTATCTTGTAATAAACGAAACTAAAAAGTATTTAGTCACATATAGCGTGCTCTGCGTGCCGATTAGCGCCGTCCTGTTCACCAATCGGAGCAATAAACGATAGAGGTCAAATGTTTTCAACAATCGACGATATTCGTAACGAATAGCGTATTTATCTAAACAATTTTATAAAAAGCTATATTACAGATGAGCTGGATTATTATTTTAATGCAAAATCAACAACAAACCAAATATGTAGGTAGTTACATATCCCAGAAATGCTGCAAGTTTACCCACCTTTATATATATTACATTGTTGCATATAATACAAACTAAAAGGTCTTATAATAAAAACGAATCAATGCTGCCTTATTTTTACATCAATTTTATATTGCCCACAACTTTTCCTAAATATATGTATTTTTAAGTGAATATACAGTTTATGGTTTTATTTGAACATATCAGAAATACTCGTTCCGTGGTAAAATCGATTCGCGCTTAGCCATTAATCATCGTGCCTTTGTTGTTCAAAATTCATTCGTCAAAACGAGGAATATGTTCTTACTTAAAAAACCACCCTGTATATGGAAAAAATCGTGAGCATTAAAATACATCGCCAAATTGACATAGACGCTTAAATTACGTACAACACAATATATTAAATATATCCATATAATCCTTACAACTAATAGACAACTATGTACACACATATATACAACGTAATATAATTATTTGTAACAATTATAACGGACACACTCACACATATAAGAAGTATACATAAAATAAACATTTAAGAGCATCGCGATTGGAGATGATAAGGCGCATGTCACGTACCCACGACACGAGGAAAGGCAGCCTATTTTTACTTTAAGCAAATGCTAAACATAGTACAGTCAGCCTCAAATTTTAAACGAATTAGTAATTGAAATCTTGACATATTTTACGCATAATTCGTGATAAATTTATAACACACTCTAATGTGTGTGTTGTTAATTCATCACGTTTTATTAAATGTCCAATCATTCTTCTTTCTACAACTGGACGCAAAACAATTATAATAGAGGATGGACAAGAATTAAGTATGGAGACCAGTTTAAGGAAAGGGCAGATGCAGTCACATATAGAGGAATGAAGGAGCTTTAGACAGAATAAAATGAAAAATGCTACATCGACAAGTAGCTAGCACCTAAATTAAAAAGAAAAAGATCACACACCTTTACTTAGAATAACCGTTTCAATTTCGTTTATCACTACATATAAAACAAAGTCCCCCCGCCGCAACTGTCTGTCAGAACGCGATAAACTCAAAAACTACTGAACGGATTTTCATATGGTTATCACCAATGGACGGAGTGATTCATGAAGAAGGTTTGGCTGTATAATTCATTAAGGTTTTGTGTAAACTGGCTGAAATATGACGATTATTGTTGAAGATGTCAGAAAAACTCATGCCGACTGGGAGCTTTACTGGTATGCGCCGAGTAAACCAATAGTTTTTATATCCTTACTGAAATACATATATCCAAATTAAATTAGACAACAGTTTTAGAAAAAAAAAATTGGTGTATATCCTCTGGTCTTCGCACGGGGCGAAGCCGGGATGGGTCGCTAGTTGTACATTTGAGTCTGACCGTACTCAGGGGTGTTCAGTCACTTTCAGACATGGCCAGCTGCCTCGAGCTCTTCTGCCTCCCATACATTTCTAGCTAATCAATTAAGAATTCTAGATACTGTTGAAAATTCTTGATTCGCCCTAAGCCTATGGGTACGCTCACATTTGAAGCAGTAATTTGGCCAGAATCACTCTCCGAGAGCTGCCCTGATAATATGCTTCACAACACACAAACAATATTAGTTCGGTACGTACTATTGAGATTTGGATTATTATAAAACAGTAATAAATACAATGTTTTGGATAGGCTGAAAACTGTGGTGTTGTTGCATTGCTGATTACAAATAAATGCTTAGGGGGTCTTGTACCGTCAGCAACGTAAGCCAAATATATATGAAAATAATATGCGCGCTTTAACGATATGACTCAAATGCGCGAGCATGATTTTTTCATACATTTTTGACCTGACAGTAACGATGATCGAGAAGGAAATCTCGTACTAGACCCCCAGATCTATATCACAACCTAAATAAATGTCTGTCAGCATCAGATACACTGAATTAGGTAAAAATAAACTTTATTCCATCAAAATATGAATGTATCAACTTGGGATAACGTGACAATGCTAAAACGAAACTTACGTGAACGGAATCAGGTTTACTTTGGCTGTTTCCATGTATCTGCCGCCTCATGTAAGCAGTCACTATCCTGACGGGTACAAAGTCCAATTAGCTATATAAAATTATATAATAATCAAAGTCATATATGTAAAAAATTCTTTTAAATAATATTTTTAATAAAATAACCGTCTTTTTTCATTGTATCTCGTATTTCTTACGTAACTGCGTCTTTGCTGCACTGCGCATACACATGGTAAATCTAAATGCTCAAATTAAGGAAACATATGCCTGTAACACAACAACAAATTACAGATTACACGTAATTCGACCTCATTATATTGGGCCTTCACAATATCTACAACACTCCACACGCTCGGCACCCAACAAATATCTTATACTTAAGAATGACATTCATACATGCATCCCAATATTTAAATGTCTACCGGAGTACGATGAGCATCAAAACGGGGAAACACTTAATGAAATTCAAAACCGATTTTTTGAGGAAATAGTGATTGAAATCTTGACCAATTTTACACATAGTATACATAAAAATACATAGTCATTTAAATACATACATAAAAATACATAGTCATTTAAATTTGATAATTTTACCAATAGTTTTATAATAATAAACATGTGTGTATACATATTTTTGATGCTGACTGTACCAGTCATCCTCAAAAAAGATGTATATACACACACACCTAAATTAAAAATTGAATTTTAGAAAAACGAGTATTATAAATTTTGATGAAATTTAACATTTGTATCTGTGGACACGAGATAATTCATGGTAGTTGAATAAATAATAATAAATAAATAAAGTTTTTTTTCAAACTTCAGTCCATAGTTTTTTTTTAATAATTTTCATGTCTAATATTCCCATATATTCAAAAAATTGACTTTTCTGGCTTTTATCTTTTCTTTTTGAGGCTGACTGTACAACAAAATCTCAGTTTAACATCAAACATTTTTCTTGCTTTTTCTGTAATAGAAACTTGCCAAAAACTGTTTATACTACTTCAAAAAGTTTAACAACGTTCAAATAAAGTTACATAGAAGTTTGGAGTTTCGCAATTCTAATAATTTTCAATTTTATATCATTATAAGTAGCTTCATCTCACTCTCTCATCCACAAAATTGCATACGTGTGCAACCGAATATGTAGGGCGTAGCGTGTGGAGGCAAAAACAACTGATATAACAAACAAAACCAAACGACATCTTATGACTACGATTTTAACCTCTTTGGTAATTTCCGTCGGTTTGTCTTCGTATCTGGTGCCAGAATCTTCTTTTTAGCTGAGTGTAGGCATATGTATTGGTCGCTACCTAGTAGTCCTTCTGATTCTGAAAATTTTGATATTCGAGTTACTACATTGTGTGTATAAGCAGTTACATGAACATATGCATAGAGTCACCACTGCTAAACAAGAAGTGGTGCTTCAGTGCTGACGTTTATGCAATGTTACGTAATAACTACATATAGTTGTTTTTAATATACCTACCTATACTGCCATCCCACTAACCGAATTCCAATCGAAATGCAGCCAATCAATGAATACAGTATAGTAAAAAAATTCTAAACATTGCTGATCGGCAGCATTTCGACTGCAGTTTAGTCATTGGAATTGGCCCCAAAATCTTTGATATTACACAGGGCTCTCAATAAAAATAATTTCTTAAGATCTTTGTCTAACAGTGGACTTCATTAATAACACTGGTCTACATCAAAATTGCCTTTTACATGAAAATGTACTATATCTATAGCATTTAACTTACTGAATCCAAATATACAACTTAAAATTCATAGTTAGCTCTTATTGTTCATTTATGACATATTTAAGATAATAGTGGGTATCTCGGTAGATTTATTACATTAACGGTGACAGTTCAAAATATTTAGTGACAACCCGCGTAATTGTTGTTATAAATTATTCGTTGGTTGTGCCTAACGCTGTCTGTGCTTTGTTTTCCAGTCAAAACGTGAAAATTTCTTAGATTTTTAACATTTTTGGCAAAATTTTGGTGAAAAATCGACAGTTTTCAATATGTCATGTAACTATATTAATAGTTCAGAAAAAAATTGCTAAATATGTGGTAACGTGACCCGTAGTAGCCAAAGAAGCCCAATGACTCAGTGATACGAAAATGCTTACTTCTTTTATTTAGTAATTAAAATCAATATAAATCGTGAATATGAAATTTTAGTTGCAGTACTTGCTTTACTAATTTATTAAATAGCTAAACAAAAAGAAACGTTAATTTCCTTTTGGTATTCCAATGATATGGAATGAAACTGATACCTGGGCTAGGTCTTCCTGTTTCCCGGAGAAAAGAACGTCAAGAAGCTTCATCTAGAAAATTAAAAAAAAAAAAAACTTTTTCCACCACTTTAAATTGAAGAGTCCTATTCTATTCAATAAGGCTCTAAATTACGAATATGATGGACCAGTATTCAAATACCTGCGAAGTAAAGAAGGTTATAGGAGAAGTGAAAATTATGTTGAACTTGTACAAACAATCTCCTACAAAAGTATCAACATCTAGGTTGCAATATGTCCCTAAAAATTAATTTTCTTCACTCTCATCTTGATTTTTTTCCGTCTTACTGTGGTGTAACGATTCCTTTAAGATATATCGGCAATAGAAAAGAGATATCAGGGCCGATAGAATGCGTCAATGTTAGCGGACTACAGTTGGAACTTGAGAAAAGATACTCCAGAAAGTGATTACAATAGACAAGCGAAAAAACGAGAAATTTTTAATTAAACAGGTTGAATATTTTGTTATTTTATCAAAATTATCAGTTTTATGTAAAAAGTAATAAAATAATAATAAATAAATAATATTATTTTTCTAATAAATTGTTTTTGTTCTTTAACATTTTACTTAACCCCTCGTATGCCGGGCGACAATGCGCACCGAAAGCGCTGTTTGCCGCGGAAAATAGTACGCGCGCGGCAGTCCGTGTTAATATTTCAAAAATATATTTCAAACTAACAACGTAACTTACATAGTTTTTTGTTATTATTACATATAAATAGATACTTTAACTTTATTTAATTGTAGTTTATAACAAAAAATGATGAGTTATTTATTAATTATGAATGGTTTTCGATTGGTTCATTCGGTCGTAATCTCAATCATATGGGTTCTAAGTGATTCAAACTCTCGGTTACACGTACAAAATTCATTTTTCGATGTACCGTAATTACGCGTAGATATACGTTCCGGCAGACTAACACTCACTTATTTTGAGCTTTGATCTACGTTCCGGCACACGAGAGGTTAAAGTACATTTTTTTATACTAGGCATATCTTTTAAATAAGAGCTAATTTGAAAAAACTATATATGTTTTCGTATTCAGTGACCCCACATTAGTATAAAAATACAGGATTGAACTCGAAGGCACACAAAGAATTAAATTTTGTAGACCAGTGTAATTAGAACCCTTGCAGAATGTAATTAAGGATACTTTCCTTAAAGAATTTAGAAAATTAAATAATTCTATAATACCTTTCATATACTTTTGCAACAAATAATAAGTATTGTTTAAATATTTTTGTGAAAATATTCGGAGACAAATAAAACAAATAAATATTTATTTATAACTATTTATTAAACAATTCCTTTGGATTTATTTTCCCAATTGCAGCTGCGATCCTGAAAAAAATAAATAATATTCAATTCTAATAGTACCTACTTAATTATTATTTTTACATATATTTGACCACTAATCTAATTATACGCGTTATATTTCTACTCTTGTAAAGTACCCACCGCATAAAAAATCTCAATCTAAAAAGTCTTGACCCATAATCTTCTTACACCTTCTAAGTATTTTAAGGTGTAAGAAGATTATTATGATTGATGAGGATTATTATTATTATGTAACATAATATTTTAAAAGAATAGCCATGGGTTTTCTTTCTGGTTTTTCTCCATGGACCACCAAACCAGCCCATAAAATCGGAAGTCCCTTTTTGAAAAATCTGCTATGCATTCTCTATTCTAGGTGTTCTCGTGCCACCCTGTATAAAATGACCCACCTCGTTAAAACTTCCACTTTCTGCCTTTTGTAAGTCTTGTCCAATTCATTTCTCTGTTTTTTAATGTAAACTAACTCTTTCTCCAGTGGGGCTGGAAAATAAACACAAAGTACAATTAACTTAATTATCTTTTATATATATTACTTAATTAAAAAATCAGATAGGTCCTACCTCCTTTTTCATAATTGTACAGTTAGCTTCAAATACATTAGCAAATGGAATAAGTTTTATTTAACGTTTATTTATCACTACTTCTACTGTTCAAACATTTTAATTTGAAGAAATGAGATATTTCTTACTTCTTTCACATTGTATTAGATGTTAACTGTACTGTTTCTCAACATTCAAATTTTATGCAATTTGCCACAATTTCAAGTTTATAGACCAACCAAAAGCCATATTGTGACAATTTTAAAAACAAACAAAATAATATAACTTATTGGTATAGTTTGGTGGATCCATAAATTTTTAATATTGTATTCAAGATAATAATAAAAATAGATGCTTACCTTTTTAGCAATTTGATAAGTATCTTCATTTTGATTTAAACCACAATTACCACAATATGGCCAGGAAAACAAATGATATTGTATTGTAACTTTGAAGTCATAATATTATTAGGGATTTAATTATTATATAGAAATAATTATAACGTTGACTTTATAGTGCTATAATCGCGGTAAAGCTCTTTGAACAAAATCACTTCGGACAATTTACACAGAAGAATACTTGCATTTTTACATCATCACAGTGATTTATTTATTTGTTTTCTAACTTGTTTATGTATATAATATTATGTGTAAAAATAAAATATACAAAGGAAATATTTTTTTAAATCAATCTTATCAATAAGTTTGTTGTCAATACAGACTTATAAAAATAAATTATTGCATAGCAATAGTAATGTAAAAACTCACTCAATTTCTTCAAATTAGGATCCTTCATCATCTTTTGCTGATCCTCGTGCCATTTCACATGCTTCACTAAACAGAACAGGTATTTAAAGGCCTGTGAGCATTTGGCACAAGCATACATCATCTCTCCTGTACTTGTTGTGCCCGCTGGCATCTTAGTAGGGTATGGACATGCATCACTTTCATATTCGTTTGCGTTCTTTATTACACCTCCTGGTAGAATCTCTAGTGTAGGCCAACTGTCTGGCGGCTGTGGTTTTGTGACCTTTACATCTTCTTTGACTAGCTGTTGAAATAATAATAACAAACAAATATAATATCCGCACACCTACATACTGTTTACTGAAGGATACATTGAAAGGTACCTAAGTACCAAATCAAATCATTTTATATAAGATAGTAAAAGTTAAATAAATAAATGATTGACATCAAGTAGTACAAAGGATATGATGGGTGTATTGCATAATATCATCAGAAATTGAATAACTTAATCAATTGGTGACAAATTATTATTGAAATTTGCTAAATTATTAAAAGCAGCAATTATAAAATTTGTCAATACTCAATTAATTTCAATTTTTTTGGGGCAAGAACAATAAATATAAGACAGCTGCATAGTCACATTTCCAACAGGCCTCAAAAAATAAATGCAATCTATTTCAAGGGCGCGAAAAAAACAATTTACTTACGATGGGTATTTCGATTTCTAAAGGCGGCTCCAGAACTTCGGGAACAATTAGCTCCCCGTTGTCACTATCCTCATCCTGATGCATCTCCTCTGATTGTATGGACACCATGCTACCAATATTGGAGTCAGAATCATCATCGATCACACACTCCCTATCATAGTCTGCGTCATCTATTATACATGTCTCGTAAACTTCCTCGTCGTCTGTAGGGGGGCTCAGTGTCTCCACAGCCCTATCTAGCCTATCTCGTGATGGCTGCACGTCTTCCATTCTAACGAGAGGCACATTTTCCAAATCTTCATTCTCTAAAGCAGAAGACATTGTAATGACGTCTCAAAACGTATAGTTTACACAATATTCCATAGTATTTCCTGATTTAAAACTTGTCTTTCTTATTGTAAGATGGGTTTTCAGGGTTCAGAAAGTGTTCTATTGTCAGTTTTCGTTTTGTAAATAAATTTATTTTTGGGATAATAACAAATCGCGAAATAGAACAAGTGACATCGTCTGAAGTTTGTCAATTTTAATGTTACCAACGCCAAACAATAAACATATATGTATATTTATCATATTTGTACGTATAGTAGGAAATCCGAAAAAAGAAGAACGCAGGAGAACGAATTACTTTCTTACGGAGATTTAATTGTGCTTCTTGTTTACATAAAGTTAACAAAAAAAACATAACGTAACATAGTATCACGCCCTTATTTCCTTAAGGGCTAGGCAGAGGTGTACTATTGTCAGTGGCGGCGTAAAGGGGGGCGATGGGGGCTTTCTGTCCCGGGTACCAAGCTCCAAAGGGTGACAGTTCACGCCCGCGGTAGAGCCACTGTCACGCACTTTGACTAAGAAAAAGGACTAATTATAAATATCGCTATTCATATATTTAATAGAGCTCCTCAAAATCGGTAGATTTACTAAAATATTGATAGGTTCGGCAACACTGTTTAGATTGTCTCAGATACAGATTATATAACAGTTGTCTATGACTTCGATACTTTTTATAAATTGAAGTTATTAAATATTGCCTAAGTTGCCGGAGCCGGTGACATCTGTAACAAATCAAGGTGGAAGGAGGGAGCGTGAACTCGATAGAGTTCAGAATAACCAGAATACCTCAGCTACACCTAAAATTATACAGAGGACATGTGTGCGTGTAGATACAATGAACACGACGTCCTGCACCTGATTTGGACACAAATGCCAATCAACAGCGGGCCCAAAGTCTACTCACAGAATATTTGTACAAATTCAGTAGACACGGTAAATAAATAAAACATTATATTTAAGAACATTTTTTTTATTATAGAAACACAAAATAGATTAATTATCCAATGCCACGTAATTTAACAAAAGTATCACACAATAATGGTATTAAATACCTTTTTGATCAACTCAGCCTTATGTAGCACGTTTCATTTTTTTTTTATTCAATTTTTAGCGCCTTTTGCAGCACTTCACCTGATGCTTGTGAACTTTTATATTCATGATAGTCCTACATTACTCTACGTCTGCATATTACGCTAAAAGAGATTATAGTGCATTCGGTTTTCTCGTTAGTTTTTTTTTCATCCTACCCTGGTATTTCTTCTGTATGAACTATGGTAGATACCGATTCAGAAACATAGATCTCCATAGGTCATACAAAAATTTGTGCCATGCAATACTCGAACCTGTGGTGTAGATGGCTTACAGATGAGCTACTGTGCATCAAAATCAGCATGACTATAAAAAAAGAATACTATGCTATTATTAAGATAATTGTTGGAACTTTTAACTTGTCACCAAATAATTGTAAATCTAGCAATGTTTTTGGGTGTCATGTTTTTTTTTTACAAACGTTGCCCCACACTAAGAGTGATTCCTGTATCGTGGGTGCGTTTTAAAACACAAATATTCACATGGACATACACTCAAACCCGGAACAACTATCTGTAGATCATACAAATATTTGTTCCGTGCGGGAATCGAACCCGCATCCCGCAGCGCAGCAGTCGATCTCTCAACCACTGCGCCAACCGTGCCGTCTATAATGTTTAACTGGAATATCATCAAATCTTCATACATATTATTCAGTTGTTGAAGCACCATCGCTATAATTCCATTCATGTACTGGGAAATACATCTGCATCAGTGTTTCATATATATCCACATCAATTGGCATAAAGGTACAGAAAATCACTCGTTCAATGTCCTCTTCATTCTGTTCTAAATGTTTTCTTGTTGCCCGTAGAGCAATGTGGGCTGCTAAGCGGTTGGGAAAACCGTAGATCCCAGTGGAAATGCAAGGGAAAGCTATGGTATTCACATCATCTCTCTTAATATAAGCCAGGCAGTTCTCATAGCATCTTTGGAGCATTTCTGGAGATCCGTCTTGAGGGCCTACAGTATGGATAACGTCTGAAAAGAAAATAAATAGAATAAGTCTCATTTTGCTTCATCTAATCTCTACTCATTTTTCTGATAATGGACCTCATTTTGGTGCATAATTCTCAATAAAATTTATCTCTTTCTTTCGAATATCATTAAAAAAGGACAGAAAATATAGACTGTAAAAATAGTCTACTAAAATATCTATCACTATGTATTATACATGAACCATGGGTGCGTTTTCAAAACACAAACGTCCAGACCCAGATCCAGAACAACAATTTATAGGCCACACAAATATTTGTTTCGTATGGGAATCGAAGCCTGGCGCAGCAGGTGAATACTCAACTACTGCGCCAACGCCAACCGTGCCTTCTTACAATGACGTATAGTTCAGTTTTTAAAAATTATGTATATAAAAACGCAACACTATTTGAATAATGTCTTTCAAACGTGATAACGGAGTTATCAAGTTAAAGGTTATCTCACTGTTAGTCGTCAATAAATGACGAATTAACAACAAATAATGCATACTACAGTCCCTAGTCTATTTTTCTCAAGAGGTTACTGAGCTTTTCATTATTATCCTAAGGCTAAGATAAATAGACTTTACTTAGCACATGCTTCGGCTTAGATATGTTCCCGTCTCTATCTTGCACTTGAGGTTTGACAATTGTGAGACAGTGACGGGAATAATGCTTAGCTTAAGCAACTGCAAACTATATATATAGAAAAAGACTTTACTGAAACTCACTTTGGCAGCCATCATTGCAACCAAAAGCATGTGTGTAATGAGGCAACTTTATGTTCAATTTATTTTACTTACATCTAGCTGGCAATCCATAGCCACAAGTTATTTTGGCTTCACCAGTAGGACAGCCTCCAAGAGTGTTACATTCATCCTGTAGATATCACATAAGAATTATTTAAGCTACTAGTAAATATATTAAACAGAAAAGCGTGGACTTCTTTTTCTTTCTTTCATAAAGTATTGTTTTTGGATCTCTTAATTATTGTTATTATAAGACTGTACAGTCCCACTGCTGGGCAAAGGCCTCCCTTCCTTCATCCTTCAGGTGCAAATCTAACTCATCTCTGCTGCATTGCCGTTTCTTGCTATTTGGGAACCACTGTGTCGTTATTTTAGCCCAAAGCTCCTCCGGCATGCGGCAGATGTGACCAGCCCAGTTCCATCTCTTAATAAACATCAAAAAATTATTCCTCCTGCCTCCTCTCCTCCTGTCTCTAAAGGTCATTTACATTAGAGCTCAGTTGAAGTGATGCACAGTTTCGAGGCAACATTTTACATTGCATAATGAACTTTATCTCAACTGAATAAGTAACTAATTCGCAGGGCCCGATCTAGCAATTTAGCCGCTCCGGGCAAAACAATATTTGCCGCCCTTTACAATGACACTTTTTAAGTCATGAGCATGTTATTCCAGAGATTTTATATTTTTTATTTTAACCGACCTACGTATGTATGTAATATTGTTGGAATTGTATAATCTTCACTTAAGTTAGTCTACTGGGACTTCTGAACGAATACACCAAATTTTATGAGCGCATGTATTTGAGTATACATGTATGTACGAGTATGGTTGTCCAAGAATATCTTATAAAATACTGAATGGAATGTAATATTTTTTTTATCGAATTATGTATCTTTCAACTTAGGGAATATTGAATTTTTTTTATCAATATCAGTTCTGAAGTTTAAAAGAGTCTGAACAAACCGTTATATTATGAAGGCGGTTTATAATAAAATACTTTATAATTTAAATTTCCCATCATATTTGCAGAATGATTCACTATATATATGGACAATTACGGAAAAAATAGGAATATTTCTTTTATATTATTACTACCGTAGAATGTTGTACGCGTTTACTGTTGCAAATACCTAGTTAAGAAACTAGGTATTTGCAACAGTACCTAAAGCAACCGTGTAACCGTCCAGCGCCCTCAATTTTGCCGCCCCTCATTTTTGCCGCTCTGGGCAATTGCCCGGCTCGCCCCCCCTTAGATCGGGCCCTGCTAATTCGTGAGAAAGTTTCGTGTATGCGCGTCTCTTCTTGACACTGGACTAATCACTGCACCAGTTAATTTGAACTGACCTTAAATAAGCAGTCTCTAAATACTAGCAAAGTGCTGAACTAAACGATGATAGAATAGGGTAATTAGAAATTGTAACTTTATCTACCTAATTTTATGTTAACAGTGTAAAAAAAAAAACGATGTCTTGAAAAAATATAATTATGATCATAAGCTACTTGTCGGAATGTGGCTTAGTAAAATACTCACCTGTAAGAAACGCCCAGCAGCCCGGTGTATGGCCCCATCAACTCCTCCACCGGCCTTCAACAAGGAGTTAGCTGCATTCACTATAGCACCCACCTACAAAGAGGAGTGTTTATTAATCAGCATTAAAATATCTAGTCTACCTCATCATCATCCACAGTCTGTACCTACCCACTTGGCTGGCTGAATATAGGCTATTTTTGTATAGCATAGTAACCATCTTATTTGACAACATGGTTGGTGCAGTATTTGAGAGATTGACTGCTCTACATGGCGTGGGATCGATTCCCACATGGAACACATATTTGTATGACCTACAGATAGTGGTTTTGGGTCTGGGTGTTTGTCCATGTGAATATTTGTGTTTCTAAATGCAGCCACAATACAGGAATTATTCTGCTCTATGTGTTGCAGGATCTTTTCCTGCATGGAACACATATGCATGATGCATTCATGTATGCATCATGCTACAGGTAGTGTAAGTAGGTATAGTTTTTGTTGATGTGAATATTTGTGTTTCTAAATGCACCCACAATACGGGAATTACACTCGATCTGTAATGGACTGGTCTTCCTAATTTCATGATACCTAATGTTCTCATAAATTGTACTTTCATAGTTGTACAAGGTCTTAGCTCATAACTTACCTCCAATTGAGTAATGTCTCCTTTATAAATAGACACTTTTTGGGACAATTTTTTATTTAGAGAGTTGTTTATTTTAAACTTTTTGAACTCTGTAAGGTCATCCAGTGTGTGTTTCTTCGCCTCGATACCCTTATCTCTTATAACATAGTTGCACCAAGGATCCACCTTAACCACCGTCATATAATCCTGAACATTGTACCGTTTCCTTCTCTCCTCTAGCGACATACTGAGCAAAGAGTTTTTTAATTCTCGCCAGTTGGTATGATGCATTTTTACTAGCGAACAATAAGTCGTGTTGAAGACACCGGTATTTTGACAAATGAACAGGATTTTATCAAAGAAATTCCGCAAATTCGGTAACATTTTCATAGAGATGCGCCGATTAATACTAAAAATGTCGAAGTTGACAACTGTTTTAGTCGAGTCGTCACAGGTGCTGTTACTAAAAAATTTTCAACATTTTCTTACTCGTAACCCAGAGAAGAAAACAGTTGTCAAACGGGATATCTCCACGTAACGCGTGCGTACATTTTATCCGTATTCTCAGTATAAATTATTGAAATATTATTATTTCCGTGGCGATGATTTTATAGAAAAATCGTCAGTTATCTGTACTACACTTTTTAGCCATAAAATATTAACATCCGGCCAGGTATGTGGTAAAATATCGCATAACAAATCGTGTTACTTTTTGGATTTTGCATTGACACCGGTCTTTGTTGGTGATATCACATTTTTGGCACTAAATTAACTGATTGTGTTTCAGTATGAAGACTCGGGGGTTTCTTCTGGTCGCCGCTTTGGCGATTACCGGTAGTTTTGCTGTGGATAAGAATAATTTTAAGACATGCGATCAGTCGGGTTTCTGCAAGAGATTGCGGGGTTTTAAACCCGAAAAATCGCAATATACTCTTAATGTGGACACTGTTATTGTACATGGGAACGTCCTTTCCGCTGAAGTAAACACTGTGGATACGACAACTCAGCAAAGAGTCACTTTGGTGAGTAGAATTCTTTGATTTTCTGATACCAAAACTTGCAATGGATATTGGGTGGTTGCCAAGCTATTTTTGTAATAAATCTCTTAGTTAGCAGGTAACAGACTGGAATTAAATGCCTTTTCCCATGTATTGTGATTTTTCCAGAACATACTGACTCTTGTAAGTCTAGTAAATCAATAACACTATAAAATAATATTATGATGAGGTTATATTTCTTCAATCATAAGCAATCATAGTCCAAATATAATGAACAAAACAGTATTAATATTTACATTTATAACTAAATTAAATTAAAACATGAAAGAAACCACATAAAAAATAACAGTTTATTTTTGGGTGGCCCTTAGTTTACAAATGAACATAAAAATAATAAACTAGAGTAATAAAATTTAACTGAACTAATTTTTTTGTGATATTTTTATGGAGTTTGTTTTGATAATTATAAAAAAACACTATAGTTTCATTTTAATACACAGTTATGGTAACAAAGATTGTAGATTAAATATCTAAATTGTATTTTGTATTGTCCTTGTCAAACAACCAGGGTCACCACTAGAAAAAGTTTTTTTTCTATTACTGTTGCCATTAGCGTAATGCTGTTTGCCAAGTACTTTGGAAACCCAGGTACCCTCCGGGAAATTGCCTGCAATGTCAAGCATTTGCTAACATTTCTTGAAGAACTGGAGTAGATCGAATAAACCAGCATTATTCCCGAATCAATTTTGAGTCTTGAGCCAGTTTGGATCATTCTTAATTTAATTTGTCAAGCTTATCCTCCATGTTCCACAGCAACACCTTTTCCTTATCTTTTTTTTAAATGAATTATTTATTTAAGGAAATTTGTTAATTTAGTGAACATGATGAAGTCTTCTCAGGACCGTATTCCATTAATACATTGATGTTGAAATATCTTAATTATTAAATTATATGATGTCCTTATTGAGTTCTTGTTTAACAATTGGGTCTGATTAGATAACAGGTAACAACTGTGAATAAGTTAAGAAAATTCCATTGATATTTAGTGACCCTGGCTACTAATCTCCTTTTTGGCAGAATACTCTACAAGTACAAAGAATTTTCTTGGTAAAAAAATTGGTTATTACAGAATGTTGTTATTACTCTTTAAAACTTTGATTGCCACACAGTAGACACAATAGAAAATCTTTGGTTTGTGGTCACCATTGACCACAGTGGCGCTCGAAGGATTAAATATTTTAAAATTATATTGAAATTCAACACTAACAATTCCTTCTGCAGTGGCACTATGCCTTGAGGCTATCAGCTCTAGTTGATGGAACATTCCGTGTTGAGCTAGATGAGGCTGACCCTCTGTATCCACGGTACAGGACGCAGCTTGCACTGAATGGAGAACCCAAGGCTGACGGGTAAGAGTATACATTATAAATCACGGTCTTTACATACTGTGTTTAGTCTGCCTACCCCAATGGTGAATGGAATGATGTTTTTGAATCTTAATTTGAATGTTCTGCATTGAGGAAACTTGACTTAGCTTTGGCTATAATTAGAATATTTTGTTTTGATTAGCATGCTTAATTGCAACATGCCTTATCAAAACCAGACGAACATTGTTTCCAATTATTAATTTCATTAGGTGTTAAATTAGTTACGATTGATTATGAGTTACAGTGATACATCAAATGTTTTCTTATTCAAAAATTAAATATTTTTTATTCAAAATGGATTATACATTTGATAAGTATAAAATGTTAATCAGTTTTCTGTATATATGTATACATATAATAAAATTATAACAGGCCAATGTCTGTACATTATACATAGATACTGGAGAAAAACTAATATGGTAGAAGAAGATTATTAGATAAACAGAAGACAAAACAATAGTTTTTAGAATTTTTGTCTGTCTGTATGTTTGTACACGCATCACACAAAAACTACTGCATGGGATTTAATGCAGTTTTCACTGATGAATTGCTAGAGGTCTAACTTAAAATATGAAGAAAAGGCGGTGGGCCGCCTTTACAAACTCCAGAACAAAGCTTACCAAAAACAGAATTAAATTGCTTTGAAATCCACAGTCGTTCGAAAGGAACTCTGTCTGTTTGTTACCTCAAGACTAAACTATTGAACCAATCATTATGAAATTTTACAAAGAGGTAGCCTAGGTCCTGGAGAGGAAGGGAGGATATAGGCTTATTTTTACTTTTGCATCAAAAAAATCGAATTAGGTAATAAATACAAGATACACGCAGACGAAGTCGTAGGCAATATTATGTATATAACCCCCTATATTTCAATTAATGAGACTTATCTTGTCATAAATATCTTTAAGTAGTTTCCTCATATATTTCTAAAGTGCTTCAGATACGCTGTCCAGTGTTTCATAACTTATATATTTTTGTGTTTATTTCCGAGAATGGGTGTTTTCTTTGTTCTCCTTGCATGTTTTTAAAAAATATATACGAAGCAAAATTTGTGTGTAAAATTTTTAAACAACTGACACTGCAGTTTATGTCTACTCCCATGGGAAAAATCCGTGATGTTATGTCAATTTCAAATGGCTATTTGATGGGATTCGGCCAGACTTCAAATAATATTATTCATACTTGTAAACTGTTTAGAGAACAGTATTCAATTTCTCTAATATCTGGTTTCCAGTATATATCAATATTTGTATCATAGCATCACGCCTATATTCCCCGAAGGGTAACGCAGAGGTGTACTAGTACACTGATATTTCGCTCATGTAGTTATTCAGTCCCTTGCAATAGGAAACGATCGTAACACCATCTACCGGGGCACAATTCCAAATTCCG
The DNA here is from genome assembly GCA_947562105.1 of Shargacucullia verbasci. Lineage (NCBI taxonomy): Eukaryota > Metazoa > Arthropoda > Insecta > Lepidoptera > Noctuidae > Shargacucullia > Shargacucullia verbasci. The sequence continues at coordinate 6,429,616 of OX387306.1, forward strand.
GGGTACCACTGAGAACTTTCTTACAAAAAACCTAATAAGACTGCCTGACGTTGGATTCGAACCCTCCCCGTTCAGCAGCCGCGCCTACCACCTCTTGACCAATGAAGCAACCGAGGCAGGTCTTTATTCCATCTATTCTGTTATCTTTGTTCCAGCCTCAAACTTCTATCCAACGAGAATGGCAAGTTAACACTCATCAATAGCCAAGGCCACAAGGTCATCATCACAGCGGAGCCCCTCAAGCTGGAGTTTGTGAACCTGGCTGGAGACACTGTGGTGGTGCTCAACGACAACGCGCAGCTGCTGGTGGAACCGCTCCGGGTAAAGAAAGAGAGGCTTGATGACGAGGAAGCGAACAATGTGGAATCCGTGAGTGTGCTTTTGTGAACGTTTCTAGCGAGTGGGGGGAGTTTAGTAAGGTGATGGGTAGCCATTGACGGGGCGTGATCAAATACAACGCGCAGCTTGTTGGCTTTGGATAAAGAAGGATATATACAGCAATGTGTGGAATCTGTGAATAGGAATTCTTGACATTTAGAGTAGCGGGTAGCGTGTCAGTGCTTAAGGACATCGCGAATCTGAAACCCTATTGTAAGTTCCTTTTGACAAACGATTAACGCATGATACGTGTTCGGCGCTCCGATTGGTCCGTTTTGTGTTCTCCACCAATTACTAAAACTTACACTAGGGCCTCTGGTGGGGAGTAAACTTTGTTAAGCAGATGGGTACATGGGCGCAATCGTAGCGGTGATTCTCAAAGAACTGGTGATGGACTACAGATAAAGAAAAAGGATCGGTGACAAGGATACCCATGTTATGGAATCCGTGAGTGGGCTGTTGTGATGGGTTCTGGTTAGATGAGGTAGAGGGGCGGGGAGGATGGGTTAAATCCTTACAGTAAATAAATACGAGTATATATTACTCATCGATCGTTGATTGACACATATGGGTTAGGCGGTACAAGAACACAAGTTCATAGCCATCTTGAATTATCTTTGTACGTGACTGATAATACACTATGTATATCATTAATTGCAAGCATAGGGCAAGCAGTTACAGCATTTATTCAGATATTTATTTAAAAAAAAATGACAAATAAGTATTACAATAAATTGTTATATTGTTGGTGAACCTAAGAAGTGAAATTTCTTCATATAATTTGTAATAATAATAATTAAAATTTTACTTTTAGCTTTTACTCGTAGTAAAAGTATAACGTCGTGTTTGCCAGATGCTAAACTGCTTATCGCTCGATACAAAAATCAACAATTTCAAAGCTGATTATACAGGTGCGTTTGGTTTAACCGGACAAAAATAGGGAAGCTGTATATTAAGAATAATTTCGTTTTAACCAAACCAATTTAATATTAATATAATTATTTAGCCGAATACTGTCCCCGTGCTGGGCACATAATGAGAAGGTTTGGATCTTAGGGCACCGGGTTAGCGGACTACACACACCATCGTGAACTTTATGGAGCCCTCTGGTTTGTAAGTTTTCTCAAGGTTGTTTTCTTCCCCGGCAATGTCAGCACAAGTCAAATTCTGATCCGGACATGTATCGAAGAGTCCGAGTTTCGAACCCGTCAGAGTCAATTTTTTACTTCAACTATAGGTCTTTGCAATTACCTACTTTTTATGTCGAGACTTTAGTTGCACGGTTCCAAAAGGACCCTCCAAGGTTGCTCCTATTACTTATGTATTATTTCAGTGTATTTTGACATTCTTCTTTGATGAAAGGCATCTGCTGGGTCTTCTTCTGACGTTTTTGCTTTATATTCTCCTTCAGTTGTATTATTTACTAAAATGTCGTGTAGAATCAAGTGTTGTACACTTGAATTGCCAAGCCCTCCTCTACGCATTCTATGACAAAAACACCTAACAAAGAAATAGCTTATTCGGAACGGGCCAACCCTCGGTAAAACGCTAGTATATCGCACGCATCACCGATCTGTTGACCGCATCACCTATATACGCAGATTGGTAATGTCATTGATCTTGACTTATCTCAATACGTGACTGATAGTGATTTATACAAACAAACTTGCTATCAATGTCTATGCATTTCTAATCTTGACGTGATGTCAGAAATGCGACATCATAATCAATATAAATTTGCAAAAAGAAAGCAAAAAAGCAACGGTTTTATTTTTTTCTGTTTGATTGCATTGCCTGTGATTGTCTCGTGGGTGCGTTTACAGACACAAATCTCGCAAGTATGCATTCATTCTACACGGAACAATTATCTGTAGGTCATACAAATATTAGTTCCGTACGGGAATCGAAGCTGCGACACGTAGCGCAGCATTCGCTCGCATGTCGACGCTATAACGGTATCAGCGAAATGTGGGTATACAACAGTACAGCTCTACCTAACCGTTCGTGGAATATAGGCGTGATGCTATGTTATGTTTGATTAATATAGATCCATATCTATACATATAATCAAATTATAACTGGCCGATGTCTGTACATTATAGATATTGGAGAAAACCTAATATGGGGGGTCTTCATTAGAGGCAACAAAAACCAAAACAACTGTTTTTAGAATTTTTGTCTGTCTGTCTGTGTTTGAACACGCTTCACGCAAAAAGTACTGCATGGAATTGAATGCAGTTTTCACCGATATATTGCTAGGGGTCTAACTTAAAATATAGGCTCCATTTTACCGCAGGAAAATATCAGATTCTAAATTCCACGCGTACGAAGTCGCCGGCAAAAGCTAGTCTAAAATAAAACATTGACACTCAAAGTTCAATGAGTGCCACACACATTCATCTGAAAAAATATAATGTCAGCCTGTAATAACACTTATTTAAAATTCTAAATGGCGGGTTATGATTCATCTAATCAAATTTTCGTATTATTAGAACGTAGCAGAGTAGGGGGACTAATAGACAAATTGGCAGTGACGACTATTTGGCACTTCGTAGATATCACCAATTAAGACCTATCTCCTGTTACCAGTGCCGGATTAAGCAAGCGCGAGGCCCCTAGCAAATTCTATCGAGAGGCCCTTGATCCGCTATGGGCTCTTAATATAAAGTGACTTTTTGTAGAACTTGAGCGTTTACCGTATGAAATTCTGTGTTTTATTTTCGCTAACAAAATAATCGGTTACGGATTGTCCGTTTTTGTGACATCAAATAAATTCAATATACCAAGTATTAATAAGTTTCACTCAAAAAATTACGCTCAGGCGGAGGTGGGTGGGTTTGGATATGCCCCCTTTTGCGCGGGGCCCGTAGCAATTGCTACTCTTGCTACGTAGTTAATCCGGCATTGCTGGTTACGTCCCTTTAGGCTGAATAAAAAACACAGACTGGTAAAATATGTCAGAAAGTTCGAAAATACAACAATATTGAGACATTCAGTCGTATGGTCTGCCTCACCTTGTACTGAAATCGAAATCGACCCAGAATCCAAAACCTCCGAGTTACTACGTGACTAAGTTGTAAGTTTTGTATTAAAAACTGTATTTCGACAGTAAAGTTCATAACACAAAACTTGATTTGAAGGTTAAACTGGTGTCGTACGTGTAGGTCAAATATTTATTTCATTCCGGGGGGCAATTCTCGCGTGGTTCATATAAATCTCTATGAGAGATAGTCACTCCCTATATAAATAAAACTCAGAAAAATCTCGACTGTTGTCGAGCGATAAAAGTTAAATACAATCTCTAATGTGATTTGACAAGATTCTGGAAAAAGATAAGCGAGAGGTAACCGCGATAAAGGAACTGTGTCCTGTGAACTTTTGACTGTTGTAAATGTCGATACAATTATCGTAATATAAATCATTTAAGTCAATAACAAGTTTGAAGGCGCCAGTGCCTCCTAATTGACAAAAACGATGGACACATAATGATAATTAGGTTTTAATGAACCCGCGTGACGTCATTATGTTTCCTTTGTTTAGTTAGACAAAGCTAAACTTTATATTACTAATCCGTATTTGTATAAACACGAGATAAAAACTAGGGATGTTACGGAGGTGGATTTATCGGAAGCGGAATCGGAGTCGGAGGTTCTCGTAGTGACCTCCGCGGAGTCGGAGGTGAATCGGAGTCGGAGCAAAGCTACGAATGTAAAATGTAAATAAATAAGAAAGAAGAAACTTGTCGCAACTCGTTCACTCTTCGTTCATCAGTTGCAAAGAACACATGTACTCCGTCAGTTGTCAGTGTCACGTGGAAAGCGCTCAGTAGCGCTGCAGCGATAGCAAGTCATAACTTGTAACTCCGATATATACCTCCGTTTTGATATATCGGAACCGGAGCCGGATTCGGAGGTGTAATTTTAATCGGAGGTTCCGACATATCGGAATCGGAGTCGAAGCTCCGTAACATCCCTAATAAAAACTGGTCTCTAACTTCTTGTATCTACTATGTACAGATAATGAAACAAATTAAAGCAATTTTATTTATAGCACATATCATCACGCCTGTATTCCCTGAAGGGCAACGTACAGGTGTAGTGTTGTACACACATTTCACTGCCGATATTAAGTCCCATGTAATAGGGGGCGAGCCTATTATCATCTACCTGGCAATTTTCCAAACTCCGTGCTGCACTAGAAACCGAAAAACCGTAATCTTTCAGAAAACTCAATAACACTTTGCCCGACCCGGGGATCAAACCTAGGACCTCACGCTTACCAGTCGTGCTTGGGATCACTAGATCAATGAGGTAGTTATTTATCAGAAGTTACTAACACGATTCTAAATACAGATAGTCAGTGGCGTAGCGTGGGTTTCAGCGTCCCGGAGTGCAGGCGAACGCTGCCCCCCTTATTTAGTTCTTTAAAGAAAGGAGATTCCCCGGTTTCGTCTTACAATAAAAAGTTCCGAGCTCATTTTAATAGGTCCGAATTTAGGTACGACGTAAATATTAAATAAAATGGTACAAATTTATTGTGAAATTTAGCCACCCCCTAAAAGTGCCGTCTCTGGGGTGGGCCACCCCTGCCGCCTACGCTACCCTACGCCACTGCAGATAGTGCTATCCACGAAGACGCGCCCCACTATTTTTTGGCCGTTATTTCCTGACCGTAACGCTCTCTTCTATTTACTCATTTCATCGTAGTGTGCGTGTGCGCTCGTAGGTAATTAGTGTGTATCAACAGAACTTAAAACACCAGTAGAGTTGCACACTTGTACTTTAAGCGATTAGGAAGAAGAGTGAGGCGCGTCTTCGTGAATGCCACTATCTGTATCGGGGTTAGATTGTATGAATTTCGTTAACAAACTGAGACATTATGTCGCCTTTATCGCAGTTGAACATGTAACAGTTGTATATACATAATTAAGTCACCGATAAAGTAATAATTAATAGTCTACGTGAGGTCAGCTGTGTTCCTTGCGAGTTTATATCAACATTGTATGTTTATGTTACGTTACGTGTAATGAGGTATTATTACGTGGAAACTATGTACTGCATAGGTTCCGGTACGAGTATCTACTAGTAATATAATTAATTTGTCTGTTTTGCCTGGATTCTATCGGTCTGTGAATACTTCTCTGCATTCTGTGAATACTTCTCAACATTGCCCCACACTAGGAGTTTTCCTGTGTCGTGGTTACAGTTTCCAAACATACATGTCACATACACGCAACCAGACCCGAAACAACTATCTGTAGATCATACAAATATTTGATCCGTGCGGGGATTGTTTTGAACCCCCCTTGCTGAGGGTTCACCCCCCCCCCCCCCCCCCCCCGAAATATTCAAAGTATACATTAATATTATATTGAAATAAGCAAAGGCGAGGAGTATACATTTTTACATTAAGTTCCTCTGCAGATCAGTATATAAAAAAAAATAGCAACTAAAAGATGTTTTTCGTTTACCCGCTCGGCTACCAGTGTTTGTGTAAACGTTTAGGGCCTATTTTTCAGTAGTTGGATGAACTTGATAATTTATTCCTCTGACAAGTCTGTTCAACTGTTTTAGTTTCAAATTAACAGCTAGATAAATTTGTTGAAAAATCGGGCCTTTGTTTATTATTATATTTTAATATTGTCCAGGACGAGGAAGGCACTTGGGGCGAAAACTTCAAGTCCCACCACGACAGCAAGCCGCGAGGCAACGAGGCCATATCGCTTGACATAAGCTTCCCAGAAGCTGACCAGGTTTATGGTGAGTACCATATATTTATATTATATTCTCTCACTGCCTCATTTATCCTGGGCATGAGGTCATGTGGTCCTGGGTTTGATTTCCGGCAATGTTATTGGGTTTTTCTGTATGGAAATTCTCAGTGGTAGCACGGAGTCTATGTTTGTGCCCGGTAGATGGCAAGACTCTCCACCTGTTACATGCGACTTCATATTAGCATCAGCGAAATGTGGGAGCATCAAAAATATGTGTACACGTAGCGAAATTCAAACATTCTTGGAAAGGTATTGGTTAAAATCATAAAATTTTAATGACCATTTATTTTTATGTATAGCAGATACTGTGTATAAAATTGGTCAACATTTCAATCACTATTTCCTTTAAAACTCGCTTTTGAATTTCGCTACGTGTATACATCTTTTTGATGCTGTCTGTACAATAGTACTTTTCTACCTAACCCTTCGAGGACCACAGACTTTTAACACTGTTTTGTTCCCCAGGTATTCCGGAGCACACCGACAAGTTCTCCCTCCGCACGACGACATCGGGCGAGCCCTACCGCCTGTACAACCTCGACGTGTTCGAGTATGATCTCGACAGCCGCATGGCGATCTATGGCGCTGTGCCCGTCATGTATTCTCACGGGTGAGTTATCTTTAAAAGTAGTCTAATTTTTGTCAATACTAATAACTATTGAATAAGATTAGTTCCTCTTTTGCGGCGTCTCCCCGCAGACAATGGCCCACCTTCTATCCTGCTATGCGTGTCCTACTACCTGCTCGCGGGAGGAGTTTAATGGCCGCTACGGAAAGCGCAGTCCGTGTGACGGAATTTTAGGCCAAACGAATTCAATTTGCCATCGACACGCTAAGAGGAAGTTCCTATGCAAATCAGTAAATAAAAAATAGCAGCCAAAAGTTGTTTTTGTGTCAACTTTCTGTTGCTAATTATTTTGGGCTTCCTATTGGCATCAGCAGGAAAAGCAAAAAAAAAAAAGTTTAAAATTGGCTATTATATCCAGAACTTCTTTTTTAGTTGACTGTTCTCCTTTCTCCATTTCAAGTATTATTTATTATTATTATCTTTTATAATATTATTTTCAAAATGTCTTAACAAAACAGCAATATTCTTGTAATTACCGATACTCTTATTAAATTCTATGTAATTATGTCTCTGCATTGTGTCCTTTTACATGGAACATAGCACAATTCCAGGCTGCTACCAAGATTAATCGTGTCTAACCGGGTAATCGATCTCAAGACCTCACGTTCAGCACCCGCACTGGCAACCAGTACACCAATGAGACAGATTTAATAACTGTTTTTTATCTTTTCCAGACCCAAACGCAGCGCTGGTGTATTCTGGCACAACTCAGCCGAAACCTGGGTAGATGTGGTGAACTACGCCGACAGCACGGTTGTGTCATCACTCGTGAACCTGGTGACCGGTGGACAGAAGAGACGCGTTGATGCCAGGTGGGTTCATTGCTGGAACATCATCAGGCTATTAGAGTGCTTAATAGCTTTTCAAATAAGCATTAGTTACATATTCATTCTTTTACAGGTATTACCTTATTTCAAAAGTTAGATTTTAAGATTGTCAAGACTTTACCTTATGTCTATTTTAGTTACATTTGGCATGCCGAATTAAATAGGTTAAATATGTGAAATTACTACATATTATAAAACAAAGTCCCACACCGCGTCTATCTGTCTGTTTGCGATAAACTCAAAAACTACTGAACGGGTTTTCAAGCGGTTTTCACCAATAGACAGAGTGATTCATGAGGAAGGTTTAAGTGTATAATTCATTATGGTTTTTCGTAAATTGGCTGGAATATAATGATGATAAAAAATCATGCCAACTGGGAGCGTTACTAGTGTGAGCCAAGTAAATGCTCGACGTAACAGGATGATACGACACTACGACAAAAAAAAAAGGAAGGCATATATTCTCTGCTACCCGTGCGAAGCCGGGGCGGGTCGCTAGTAAATTATAAAATACGAATATCTGTAACTCCACAATATTTCACGCAAAATAAAGATTATATCTATTTCTAATGATGCAACCAAGTTTTATGTGAAGAAGCCGCAAACTAAACAATTTATTTATTAAAATTATCAGATGTTTTACAGCGCATGCGTATAACGTACTGCACTCATAGTTAAATGTTTATGACAGATGATAATGAGTTGACTTTAATGCGCCGCCGCTAATCGTTGAAAATGTTCCTTTTATAATGTGGTCCTAATTGTACCACAAAACAATCAACTCAAAATTCTTATATTGTATTTTTTTATCGAAAATATTTTGATAACTATGAAAATGTTTCGTTTATTTCCAGATTTATGAGCGAATCGGGCATCATAGACGTGTTCGTGTTCGTCGGTGAGAAGCCGGCGGATGTGTTCCGCCAGTACACGACGCTAACCGGACCCGCGCCATTGCCGCCCGTATGTACTGTTCATATTACCGAAGTATCATACCGAAACACAAATTCAATTTAATTTTTAACGTTGTCCGTTTGAAATGCGATCCTATTGCCATCAAGGACACAGTTCCAGACTCTGTGCTGTTATTGAGAATTCTTATACAGAAAAACCTAATAACACTGCTCGACCCGTGAATAAAACCCAGAATCTCAGCAGTCGATATATTTCAGCTGAAAAAAAAAAAAAAAATTATCTTTCCCATATTATGCTTCGGTTCGTGTACATAAATAAAAAAAGCAAATTTTTCTGTGTGTCAACAGAAATTCTCTCTAGCCTACCACCAGTGTCGCTGGAACTACGTGGACGAAGCTGACGTGCGCAGCGTCGACGACAACTTCGACGTGCACGACATACCCGCTGACGTCATTTGGCTGGACATTGAGTACACCGACAGGAAGAAGTAAGTTATAACCTACTGCCTTCCACACTATTATAAATGCGAAAGTAACTCTGTCTGTCCGTTTGTTACATCATCACGACTAAACCATCGAACCGAATGTTATGGACTTTTACAAAGAGGTAACTTGGGACCTGGAGAAGCCTCTTTGTAAAATTCTATAACGAACATACACAGTTACTTTCGCATGTATAATAGTGTGGATTATAGGCACAGTGTTTCTTCTTTCCTACATTGCTGTGCCCACAGTGACCATATTAATTATAATGGTGTGATATTAAATATAAGACGGTGTGATAGGTTTACTTGTCAATGGTTTTTTTTTTTTTTTTTTAATACATTGCCCCACTATAGGATTTCTTCTGTATCGTGGGTACCGTTTACAAACATACACGTTACATGCACACATAACAGACCCGAAACAACTATCTGTAGATCATACAAATATTTGTTCCGTGTGAGGATCAAACCTGCGACACGTAGCGCAGAAAGCTAATCGCTTAGCCACTGCGCCAAACGTGCTGTCATTTATTATTATGGGTTATTTAGTTTTAATGGCTAATCGCTGTACTAAATAAATAACACTTACCACCTGAATTATTAGTATTATTTTTATCTTCAAAGGTACTTCACCTGGGATCCCCTGAAGTTCCCCAACCCAGCGGAGATGGTGGCCAACCTGACAGCCAAGGGTCGCAAGCTGGTCACCATCATAGACCCTCACATCAAGCGCGAGGCTGGCTACTTCGTGCATGAAGACGCCACCGACAACGGCTACTATGTTAAGGACAAGGATGGCAAGGATTATGAAGGTATGTGAACCATATTGTTAGCCCAGACGTTACCCAACTACACATATGAGCCGTTAAGCTACTTTTTGGTGTTTCTGATTGGGCTTCTAGTTTCATATAGTTGCTTTGAATGTCTCATTGGTTGAGTGGTAGCAAGCTCGACTAACAGTGAGGGTTCGATGTCCAGGTAACGGAAATAGATATTTGGATGATATTGTATGGAGTTTGCAATTGTGTCCGCTAGATGGCGATAGCTTTAGATCCTATTATACGCGACTTAATAACGGCATCGGTGAGACTGTCTCACCCTTCGGGGAATACAGGCGTGATGCTATATTATGTTTGAATGTTACCTTTTAAACATTGAATAGAATCATTCATCATCATCATCAGCCAGAAGACGTCCACTGCTGAACGAAGGCCTCCCTCAAGGGGGGGGGGGGGTTGTCGCAGTGGCTCACCGATTAGTGAGAGGACACTGCTGCCCGTCCGCAGGTTTCTGGCCGTAGTTTTAAGACGTACCCGGGTTTATCGACGGGTCAACGGCCCATATGATTCTTAATAGAATTTATAAAGTTCTGTTTCCCCAGGTTGGTGCTGGCCCGGCTCGTCATCCTACCTGGACTTCTTCAACCCCGCCGTGAGCAAGTACTACGCGGAGCGGTACCAGTTCAACAACTTCCCCGGCACCTCCAAGGATGTCCACATCTGGAACGACATGAACGAGCCTAGCGTGAGTATACAGTCTGTAGACATACAGTCGCCTATTATGTTTAAATACAGGGTGGCTCCGTTGTCACATACTGTGGCGTAGTAGAGTTGAAGTACTGATCTCATTAAAAATAAATAAATTGTTTTATCACGTACTGACGCATCGTGCGCGGGCGGCGATGTTTGGTCCGTGATGCGCATGCCCTGGGATACTTGCTATACCTACATAAATGGTTACATCCATCCCGATCACATGGTCGCTTGGAGTCAACGCCCTACGGACTGTTTATAATTGAGACAGTTTTAGAAAATAAAATCGATGTTTAAGTGAAAATTTAAGTGTATGTCATTATTGATTACAATTTTTAATTCCTTTTTTCTTTATCATATGTTTGCTATTGTACAGGTGTTCAACGGTCCTGAGATCACGATGCCCAAAGACTGTCGCCACTACAAGCCGCCTCAGGATGGAAATGATGGACTTGCTGCCTTCTGGGAACACAGGTAACAACGCAACTAACAGCGGTACAGAAAAGGACATAGAGTACCTTTCATCCAGAAAAAAGTGCCGTTCCCGTGGGAAAGAACAATAACTTTCGACGGTCACAATTGCTTTAGGACGCTAGGTGGCGCTGTCTGTGACGCGAAAAAATGCACGGGTTCGTAATCAATGTGGACGAAGCCGCGGGCGGAAGCTAGTATTAATTACTTAAAGAAGATAATTAGTGTTCTAAAGTCACGCTATTCTCTATTTATTATTTACTATAAAGTAATTATTTATTGTTATACACAAAATACTAATGATATTTGTGAATTTTCATTCATTTACAAAGTTAACATTTATATCTTTCTATCTACCCCCCATAGGAAAAAGGCGTGACTATATGTATGTATGTATGTTACTCAAAATAAGCTCTATACTAACATCAACGACTCAACTGAATGTTTTTTTTGCAGACACGTCCACAATGAATACGGTCTATGGAACATCAGAGCGACACACGACGGCATGCTGCAGCGAGCTGACAACAAATACAGACCGTTTATACTCACACGGTCGGCCTTCGCCGGTACACAAAGGTAAGGTTTACAATCGCAATTTTGAAGGTTTTGTCTGATTTGAACCTTATGTCTGCGTCATAAAGCTTATATTTTCAAAAGAAGGTTTTAATCATAACGTTTGTCTTCGCTCTATCAAGTTTAGTGACATAATAATTTTTAATTTGATTTGTTTGATAATCATTAGAAGTTAATTTCGACACATAGCATCACACCTGTTTTCCCCGATCGGTTAAGCAGGGGTGTACGTGTAGATGCCGTTATTGAGTCCCATGTAATAGGGGGCGAGACTATTGCTATCTACCGGGCACAGTTCCAGACTCCGTGCTGTCTGACTAAGAATTTCGAAGTTTCCATATAAAAAACCCAATAATACTTTGCTCGACCCGATAATCGAACGCTCAGCAGTCGCTTGCGACAACTAGACCAGTGAGGCAGTCAGTCATATTGAAAGGAATGAAATTTAATATTTTTATTCGTAAAAAATCTTTTGAGACTTTTTATAATGATCAGCGTACATACATCAAATACATTTTTTGTAGCTGACTGTACTATTTGAAGGACATCACCAATAAGGTCCGTATACGTCCTTCTAGGGCGTTAACGCCACTAACAACCGCGTTATAAATCTTTTTCGTGACCTTATTAGTGATGTCCTTCAAAAAGGTCATGTGCGCAGTACCCACAACCAGCGTTCATGTATGAAACGATGCATGAATGTAGATGAAGCAAAAGGGTTATGTAAGGATCGTGGCACGTGGCGTTCCGTAGTTTCTGCCTACCCCCATGGGAAAAAATCGTGCCTTTATGTATGTTATTTATGTATGTACTATTTGATATTTTATGATTCTATGTAATAGCAGGCCGAGCTTATTGATTTGAAATTACTACATTAAAAATAAACAAAACACAAATGACATTTTAGATCCTATTCTAAAAGCGTTCAACATAGTCTTAACGTCTTATGTAAGCTATGGCGGTTGCGTACAACATTTAACGCGACTCTATTGCCATCTAGTGGACACAAGTCTAAACTCCGTTCGTAACTGTAGCTTTCCAGATTGTTCTTATGGTCGAAACCCTTACATAGCTTGTTTATCTCAGGTATGCAGCAGTATGGACGGGTGATAACGCAGCCGAATGGGGTTTCCTGGCTGTCTCCGTACCAATGTGCCTGTCACTCGCGTCAGCTGGTATCAGCTTCTGTGGATCAGATGTCGGCGGCTTCTTCAAGTACCCTGAGGCTGAACTGATGACCAGGTGGTACCAGGTCGGTTACACGCGTTTTTTTATGCTTTTAAGTCAAACGTGCGTATGAGTCACTTGATGGTGAACGATTTTCTTCTTTAGTCAAATCGCTCATAGTGGAAAGATTAGGTAGTCAGCAACGGTGGATCAACGAGGCTCAATACTCAGGATAGTTATTCAGATATTGTTACTCTATAAAGCTATTTCCTAGCAATTACCGCCTTCTACGAATATTCGCAACTAGGGAAGTCTCATTCATTATAAGTATTTTTGTTATTTTGGAAAAAAACTACCATATATCCCAATAAAACTGCACAGAATAGTAAAATCAACACAGCAGTCAGCGAGACGAAGTTATATGTATTGTAAAATAAAATTTTCAACTTGAAATCCACCATAATACTTGACAAATAAGAAACATTATTGAATATTATGGTCGTTCAAGGGCGAAATAAAACTCTTTTAGAACTTTTTTTAAATATCATTAAATAATATTTCGCTTTGATTTTGTATGGGAGTTAGAATTATCTTACTAATTAGTAATGTATTGCACACAGGCCGGCGCTTACCAGCCCTTCTTCCGTGCTCACTCCCACATCGAGACCAAGCGTCGTGAACCCTGGCTGTACGAGCCAGCAACGACTGCGCTGCTCAGAGACGCCAACAGGAGAAGATATACGCTTATTGACTTCTGGTTAGTACAATCAACTTGTAATACCGACCAATGAAATGTAACAAAAAGTACTCCAGTGCCATCTATCGGAGTGAAGCGACAACGCCTATCCTACATTACGCTATAAGAGTTACTAACGATCCTACCATAGGTACGTTGGTCCGATAACTGATTGGGTGGCGTAAAATACTTCGGGTGTCTCTACTGAACCTCTCACAGCTACAATCTACGGTTAGGTTATTGTCTCTACGCCGGCGAACACCTTAATTATGACGGCCTAACGCTCGGCCCATCATTTTATGGGCTGCAAAAACGAACTCGGGTAATGGGCAATTTTCCCAGATGCCGACTCCTCGCACTCCCCTAGTAGAGATGATTATCGGTTGAACCGGGCTTCGGTCCGCCTGAGACACTTAGGCCTTCCTACCTCACATACAATTAGCTGAATACTTACGCTTGAATATGTCAAGTTCCTTATACCCCCAGAGTCCAAAAGTCTGATCATGATTCTGTCAGTAATCTTCAAAGAAAACAACTCACAAATTGGGTGTTACATTCATCCAACATGAAGAGTGAATTTAAAAACAGATTTCAACGTAAATTTTGTTGTCTCGTCAGGTACACGTTGTTCTACGAGCACTCGATCGACGGGCTGCCGGTGATGCGCGCGCTGTTCCAAGAATTCCCCACTGAGGAAGACACCTACACTATTGACAACGAGTACCTGCTCGGTAAGTTCAAGGAATATTACAAAAGTAACTTAAGGCCAATGTTATGTTTATCAGGTGAAGCACATAATAAAGGACCAACCAGACTACGAATTGCTATTTTACTACTTACTTTTGTCATCTTTGGTCAATAATAATTATTACGGGCACCATGCAAAAATGTAAAAATTAGTATGTCGGTTTAAAGATCTCTATTGCTCATTAAGACAATGTCACTTACATGAGAACTAAAATTTTATACAATATTAATAAAAATATGTTTTATTAGTATTTGCTTCCACCTAACACATACGTCGTGGTAAGCTCAAGTAAAACTGCCGCGTGTCTACTCCAGGAGTTCAATATATCTTTAACTAAATACACTTCAGAATTAAAGTACGTACACTAGGGTTCTTATTTAAACATTTTTTTAAATGCCTCGCTCTAGGAGTAATTCCTGTTTCGTGGATGTTTAAAACACAAATATTCCCATGCACGAATACCTAGATCTATCTATATGTACATCACACAAATATTGGTACCGTGCGGAAATCGAACTCATGATCGCTCAACAACAAACAGTGTCATAAAATGGTGTGCCTTTCGAAGCATTTGTGCACATTTGTGTTGCCAAATACAACAGAAATCGATGTCCACCTCCTCTAAACCTTCCTTGTGATTCCAGGCGACAAGCTGCTGGTGCACCCGGTGGTGGAGCCAGGAGTGTCGGTGGTGAAGGTGTACCTGCCAGGTGCAGCGTCGCGCACGCTGTGGTACGACGTGGACACGTACCACGCGCACCACGCCAACGGGTACCTCACACAGGACGTCACTCTGTCCAAGGTATTGTTATACAACGCAAACGTGAAACATAACGCACAAAATTGCGCTCCAAAATCCATATTACTATAAATGCGAAAGTAAGTATATAGTTCACAAGTTCTCAAACACTACCTGTGTTTATGAGATTTAGTTTGCCGGATAGGATCCTCCTCTTCCGTCGAGGCAGCATGAGCTATCATTTTAAACGAAAATCACCCTTGCGGAAGTGGATACATTAGCCAGTCAGCAGTGCTACTGACTGCCCAGGGTACGCCAGACGATCTCAGGTTTCATCAAACGTGGAGGCTCTTTCATAGTGCCCCACGGTTCCCCCTGCTTCTTTATGGAGTATCTACTAAGAGAATATTTTCTAGAATTCAACCCCTAAGGGATAAAATGAGTATTCAAAGTTTTTATTAAAAACTAGCAAACACACAGTAGTAAAATTGCCTCACAGGAACATATAACTGGTATAAAAAGTATCCTTTGTTTTAATTTAGGACATGGTCTATCCATGTGCCAAATTTCATCCAAATCCGTTCAACAGTTTACGCGTGATTGAGTAACAAACATTCAATATTGAACACAATAAATCTAAACACAAACTTTAATTTTTATAATACTAATAGGATTTCATTCTAAGGACGTAACGTGGGCATTGCTAGTGTATTTATTGTTCTGAATATTCTGATTAATCCTACTATTATAAATGTGAAAGTTTGTGGGAATGGATGGATGTTTGTTACTCTTTCACGCGAAAACTACTGAACGGATCTGGATGAAATTTGGCACAGAGATAGATTATAGTCTGGAATAGCACATAGGCTTTTTATCCCAGAAAAATGTACGGGTTCGTAAACCACGCGGGCGAAGCCGCGAGCGGAAGCTAGTATAAAATATATTGACACTTATATAATCACTTGTTTCAGATCCCGGTGTACCAGCGTGGTGGTACTATAATCCCGCGCAAGGAGCGCGTGCGTCGCTCGTCGGCGCTCATGGCAGATGATCCGTACACGCTCGTTGTGGCACTTGACATTAATGTAAGTTGTTAATATTAGAGATTTATATTTGACTGCAAAATGAAGAGGGCGCGATCTCTAATCGCGCGAGAATTGCTCGCGCGATTAGAGATCATAATAAAGATATATCGAAAAAAGGTTCTTTTTCCGAATTCTCTTTATATCAAATTACAAATATCTTTACTTTAAACGCTGAAATTACAACCAAACGCTGAAGTTATAATTATAATTATTTATATAATCAGTCATCAATCATCAACAATATAAATTAACAGTCAAATATCAAAACGCTATGTTAGAAGAAATCGACTTATAAAACATACATAACAATTTTATAAATACAATTATGTGATGGTATACAATTTATTATTTCGCCAGGGAACAGCGAAAGGATCGCTGTACATCGACGACGGAGAGACGTATGAATACTTGAACAACAAACACATATACGCCAAGCTGACGTATGAGCAGAGCGCCATGACTTACTCGTGAGTATTTCTTATTGCCTCACGGCCGTAGTCCTCTTGTGTGTATCATGGGTAGAGTTTACAGACATAACTAGAGATCGGGTATTCTATAATAATATTTGCATATGAAATAATGGAGTTGTTAAAATATTTTCTTCGAAAAATAGATCCCAGGATGCCAGGAAATCAGTGAATGCATAACTAATCGGATGCATAGTATGGAAACGACTTATTAAAACTATATTATTTTAAAAAATTGGATTTTTATATTACCACGAAAGTGGATTCCATATTAGCCAACACCTGAATATAAGTAAATATACATCCGTTTCTAAAATCAGAACACTAAATTTGTCGATCCCGGAATCGCGGGACCATTTCGCTATAAAAAAGAGCATAAATGTATGTATATGCGTGCGGAGCCGGGGCAGGTCGCTAATTCAAAATAATTTTCCCTGCATATAGTTTTCATTCTTTTCAAGTGACAGTTTATAGGTCGAGGTCATTGACTTTCCTATTTTTATCCTAATTATTTTAGTTTAATAAATTCTATACCTCTTTTACCTCCGCAGTTTCCTAAACCCCAACGCGAACTACCCAACCCGTTCCTGGGTGGAACGCATCGTCATCGCCGGGATCAAAGCTCCCCCTAAAACAGCGAAGTTGATCCAGGGAGAGAAACAGACCTCCTTGCAGATGACACTACACAAAGGTAACGATGTGTTAGTGATAAGGAAACCAGCTGCAAGCATGGCGAAACCTTGGAAGATCGCGTTTAGTTATTAGGTACAATTAGGAGGCTAAGTTATGTAATAAATGTATGGTTTAACTGTGTTGGGATCACTGGGTTTAGTTAACCAGATATTTAATTCACAAAGTGACCCAAATTGATTTATAAAAACGATTCGCGTGTAATGTAAGATGTTTTATTACGTCTGTTTTACTGGAAGGTTTAGGCGGATCTGTACTACAGATAGAGTCCTATATAATAACGGGTCCTATATAAAATCCTATTCTCCGATTTTTGAGTGTGGAAATTCTCAGTAGCAACACTGAGAATTTCCATACACAAAACTTAATAATACAGTCAAACCCAGCAGTCATGCTTGCTGGGTGTCCATGGGCGAAAAATTTGGTGTTCAATTTTGAGCATTATATTACATACAATAGTGCTCAATTTCAATTATGGTTTCGATGTACTACTCGACTCTTAGCTATTACATTGCACGTGAAAATTTTCAGTCAACACCCTGTATGGACAGCAGAAAACATATTTAAGTGGGTTCGATAATCGGTTACCAAAAAGTTGTTCCATTTGATATTCACCGTCACCGGTCACCGGTCTTTTCCAGTCATTGTTTATGTTGAAGGATAATGGCATGTTTATAGTCTATGTTGTTCACTAAAACGAGTTACAATAGCGAACATGTTCTCACTGAGAACTCTGAGCCTTTCAGAGGTTAAAAATCCTTTTGTGTTATGATATTCAAATAAGTGATACCAATAAGACTGAGGAGCAAATATCGTCTGCATATCTTAAAACAAAATAAAACACTTTAGACATTATAAATATGCAATAATCTTTCTGTTATCGACCAATTTAAAATTGATATGTCTTCAGAATACTACTAAAGTCGTTGAATGAAGCTCTCTACACGAGAATAATATTAAACTTAAATAACATCTAAATAGATCCAGTGGTTTTTAAACACAGTTAAACTATAAATAAAAAGTTTGCGTTAGATTTGACACTGACCTGAGTTAAGTATAAGTTGTAACTCTATTCAAAATGATTAACAAAAACAGAGGTGTACCATTGTACACCCACATTTCGGCTGACGTCGTTTTTACTGTAAAAACATGGCGAATGTTTGGCATAAATCAAAATAAAAAAGGTTTAATATTAGTTAGATATGGCAGAGCATTGAGGCACAAGACAAGCAATGAGTTTTATAAAAAAATACTTAAAAAAGCGCACACTGAAAACCGTCTAATAGTTGTCTATAGAAATATTTGAGAACGCAAAACACTTAAGACATAGAAAACCTACTTATTATCACTAACTACTAAACACTAAACAGATTAAAGATGTAAAAATAAAAAATAAAAAAAAACTACGCGTCAAAATACTCCTCCGCATCGCTGTCAACCGGCATTGTTCCCAGAAGACTGGCAGCATTGCCACGCTGTATGGCAATGCTGATTCTTTGACCAAAGAATAATCCAGACTTCTGGTCACGCGTAGAGTCGACTAATCGCTTTGCGATATGTTTAAATAAGATGCGAGCACTCGGACCGAGATATAGAAAATATTGTAACTTATATACCAATACATTGCCTGAAGTAAAGAGATATTATGTGATAATAAACAGTGTCAAACCGAACGCAACTCTATTACAAAGTAGTAAGGACAAGATTTCAGTGTATAACTCAGTGATCAGTCAAGTTTTGGTGTTATACGAACAATAAGTTGCTTTATGACAAAAGTTTAGACTTGGAATGTATAAAACTGATACTCAACTACCATAAAAAGGGTATTGTTGTCTTTGTGCACCCTCAAAGGGGAAAAAGCTAGAAAAACCTTAAATTGAGTACCGTTAGTTTTAATAAATATGTGAAAGAATTAGCCTTTCTTATAAGTAACTTTGTTTGTATAACATTCATCCCCAGTTTTTCAAAGGCTTTTCAAATCTGGTCGTATCCAGCTTTGGGCCAAAGTGGGCAGGGCTAATTAGGAATTTTATTTAATTAAGTAGATAACTATACAGCCCCTCGGTATGCCCGGACATCATTTTAGTTGGTTGATCAACGTCAACAATTAATGACATTGCTGAATCGGTTGGATTTTATCTGCCTTTGTGAAACCGGATATCCTATAGTTGTAATGTTTAGTACACCTAGCGTATTTTCATCGCTCTGTAAGATTTTAAGTACCCATTTGTGTTTTTTTTATCAATTGATTTAATACAATAATATTGTATTATCTTTGCATCTTTAGTACTTTCAAGTATTTATACGGTTGTTGTCTGTCTGAAAACTTTTCTTAGAAAAGATTACTCAGTAAATCAGGCATGGAATCTTTTTAGAACAAACTAGTATCTTTTGGGAGGAAATTTAGGAAGGTATAATTTAGATATTTTTCTGATACAACCGGTATGTATTATATTCCAATTTTATATATAGGTCATATGTATAGCTGTTAGAAATCAAGATGTATCATATTTTAGTTCAATTTGAATATGGTGTAAGACCATATTCATGTGTCAACTGCGTAACGGGTAAGTGGTAACTGGAGGAATTTTATTGTATGTATGTGATAATAAAACAATTTTTAATTATTACTGCCTTTTATTTGTATGCCTCTCTTTATTATTTTATTTAATATCATTTTTTATAAAAATCTTTGGTCCTTTTTTTCTGTGTTCCTTACACAATTGTCAGAGAACACACATCGACTGACTTGTAATTTGGACTTCCGGGGGGCTTGTTTGTGTTTACCGTAAGTTCAACATGACTGTGAGACGACTGCTTCGGTCGTCTGTCCAAAAAGCACAACAAAGGCTAATCCAAAGTGTTGATAGGTAACAGGACTAAATTGAAATTATGTTGAATAAGCTTATCACAACCTGGTCCTTTGAAAATCACGATTTTTTTAAATTCTTGTATTTGTTCAAACGCTTCCTAAGAAACATTTTTTAAATTTCTTACTAGTCGGAGGGTAGACACATACAAATAAAACTGTCAAAGAAACGTCACGAACGTCGAAATCTTGACAGTTAATCTAATAAGAGAGTTGCTAGCAGCAAAATATAATTTATGTTGCAAAATACTGACTACGTCCTTCGATTTTCTGTTATCCTGGTACAAAGACACTTCACAAACGTCACCTTGCTAGTAAATATAAGATTGAAGTTAGTAGCATCAAAATATTTTTATGGAAACACCTCCTACGAAGTTCTGCTGTCCTAGTACAAATAAAACTCCACATTAATAATATCAGCTCGAGAACTTAGAATAAAATAGTTTTCAGTGCAGTGACGAGGGGCTCCTCGTACTTACCCCAAATACATCCCCTTCAAATACATTAAACCTCCTAAGAACTTCTGCTCTCCTGATACCGACTTTGAAAATAGTGGATGTTTGTTTATCACGCATAAAAACGGCTGACGCGCGGGCGGACAAGGGCTATTAAAAAACGTCTGCAATATTATCTAACTCGCTTGTGAAGAACATTTGTCACCTCATTCTTTGAAAATGACGTATACTCTTGTATTTTCTGTAGTAAGATTGACCTATGAACATGTGTTTCGAAGTTCTGTTTTCCTAGTAAAAAGTAATTTCTGTCTCAGTTGGAATAAGGCCTATCTTTGTCAGTCTTAGAGGCCGCCGCGCTGGTACTCTGCAGAGACTTGTTGATAGCATCCTAAGCCCCCCCCCCCCCCCCCACTTGTGCACAGGATCAATGTGTCGCCATCCAGTGGGGCAGTAATGTGCTAAATTATATATTTCTCATTTCAAGCGCAGGAAGAGGGTCTATTTATATAAATATTTCAGAAAAACCACAAAGTACTGTTGTTCAACAAACAATATATTTTTCATCTCTTATACATTAGACTACTTCAAGAACTAAAATAATATCAGGCACCGAAATACACAACAACTTATACTAGAGCAACAAAACAGTTAATTACGATTGTCTCCTTAATATTACATCAAATGAGTTATGAAAACAACTTTGATAAACAATAAAAAATCTAATATAGTGCGTTCATCATAGCTAGTCTCCTGTCAAAGATCTTATGCCAATGCAGTACTGACTGTTTTAGCTTGTCCCAGGGGACTATTTAAAGTGAACAGTGTGTAACTGCTCTTTTTGGAGACGCGCTCGACGTTTTGTTGTGCTTCAAGACTCATAATTTGCTAAAATGCGGCTATAAGGTCACGTTATTTGATTTATTATTAAGATTTTTGGGGCGGCACCCAATTCGAGGATGTACGAAAAGTAAAAGAAACTTATTTACTATTGCACAATATCCACATTTACAACTATGCGTGAACTTGAAAAACACAATCCAATTACGTTGCCGTGATTATACCATATTGACACATGAGCAAAACAGCTGGTAGTCTATCGTATAACTGACAATCGTAATCAACCGTTTATTTATAAATATATTAAACTATCAATTAAGTAGACTAGCTTTAACACAGGCGACCGGAACACCGTAGAAACACCCTGCCAATAAATGCTTAACAAAAAATTACTATACAGAAAGCCGTTAACATTAATTGCTAAATTAAATAAATTATATTTGCTATAGTTATGTTACTGCAACTGAACGTTTTTACATGTGAATGTCATATAATACACGTGTCACACATACAAACATACAGATTAGGAATATACCTCAAAAATAGTAAATATATAGTATAAATATATACTAAATACATCTATTGGCGATATAATAATTACTGTAGGCGAGGTATTGTTTTGATTCTGTATACTTGTTGTGCATGTGATTTATGCATGTAATAACACCCACGATACATAATTTAAGGTTAGGTTTGTGACAGTAATTCGTATAAATACAGGGTGCAAAAAATGGTACGTTTGAGATTTTAAGGAGTTATTCTGTATCACAAATACAGGAAAAAATGTGCTATTCAACTATTAAAATATGACAATTTTACACAACGTCATCATACCTGTGTTTCTCCATGGGAATGCAGAGGCAGACGTGTATTGTTTGAGGATGCCGTTATTACATACCTCGTGGCGAGCCTAATACCATCTACCGGGCATAATTTCAAACGCCAGGCCGCTACTGAGAATTTTATAACAGAAAATTTTCAGGAACTCTCGCTCAGTAACCGCATTTGCAACTAGTACACCAATGAGGCATGTAACTTTATAGAGATTTCATATTAATTTTATTCTGAATTTGAGATAGTGAATCGCTTCCTAAAATCTTAATACGCCAATTATTTAAGTTTGCAGTAACATCCCTACAACAGAAACATTAGGCAAGATTTAAACTTTACTTAAAGAATATTCTACTAGGTTTGTCGTCGTTGGGAAACTCTATAAACGGATGAGTCTGTTTATGTTCCAACATCTCACTCTCACTCGGAAACTTATCCCCACAAATGTCACAAGCCACTTCACTACACTCGGAGCTCGATTCACTTTTAGACTTCTCTTTTCTCTTTTTAACACACTCTCTTTTTTTCACAGTCTCTTTAATTTTCTCCTGTTTAGATGATGACTGAGCTTCGTCTATTGGTTTCCCAGTTAGTAAAAACTCTTTCATATTTATATGTTTAGGAGATAATTTGTGTCGTTTCAATCGATTTTCGGAACTGCATTGATATTCGCAAATGAAACATACGTATTTCATATCGCCTGTGTGTATATCGGCGTGAGCTTTCCGTTTTTCCGGCGTAGCGAAGCGGAAGTCACAGAATTTGCAAGGATACTTTCTTTCTGGTGAATGGAAGCGCATATGGGACAGTAAAGCATTCATATCCTTGCAAATCTTTCGACATTCTAAACACATGACGCCTTTTTCGACTGTTTCCGACTCTTCTACGCTTTCTGTGCTGTGGTGTACGCGTCTGTGAGACGTCAGACCTTTCTGACTGATGAAAACTCTTCGGCAATCAGTACATTGGAACTGCGACTCGGATTTTAAGTCGGGACTGTGCTTTTCAATTTGATGCATGGCCAGCTTATCTGCTTCATGGAATTGTAAGCCGCATTCCTCACATTTCCACGCCTTCACTAATTTAGAGAATGCTTCTAACACGTCCAAGACAGATTGCCCTTCAACTTCGGGATGGAAAGTTTTAGTATGGTGGCCGAAATCTATGATTTTTGAGAATGTTCGCTTGCACCGTGGACAACTGTAGGGCTCTTTGTGGTCATCCATCACGTGACACTTTAAATCTGAGAGCTCCATATAACTTTTGGAACACATAAAACATTTTAGCTTCTGCTTGCTTTTCACGACTTCCGAAATAACTTTGTATTCCATCAACTGAACTTTTTGGTGGACTTGTAGATGTTTGAACAGTTCTTTTCGCGTGTGGTAGTCTGTCGGACAAAATTTACATGGAAATCTCTTTCTGTGTAACCGTTTTCGGTGTAACGCTAATTCTTCTTTATCTTTAAACTGTTTGGAGCAAGACACGCATGGGTATGTATTTGTATCGCATAAATAATTGTGGGACCTCAAACACGTCTCCATTCTACTTCTCCTCTGAAATACTTTACCGCATGTACATTCATAACCTTCTTTTTTAAGTTTTTCTTCTTTTTTGGCTTCTTGTTCCGCTTTCAACTTTTTATCACGGTTCTCTTTTTTTGTTAACTGGCTTCTGATGAAGCCCTGAGCGCGTTTCTCGATAGACTCGTGAACAGCTAAGTGTTTTTTCATATATTGTTTCTGTCGGTAAGTTTTG
Source organism: Shargacucullia verbasci (assembly GCA_947562105.1). Lineage (NCBI taxonomy): Eukaryota > Metazoa > Arthropoda > Insecta > Lepidoptera > Noctuidae > Shargacucullia > Shargacucullia verbasci. Next base: position 6,453,582 of record OX387306.1, read on the forward strand.
GGGCATTTGGGACATGTGTGGAGCGTCTCACCGTGCTCTTTCTTTTCTTTCTTCTTTCCTTTTGCTTTGAGAAGACCATACGCTTCTTGTTCAAGAGATAACACGTTCCCAGTTATAGAGTTCAGTTGAAAAGAGTCTTGATAATCCATGTAGTCGTCGTTATCATTTGTGGTTGGTAATATTTCTTCTGGGTTGCCAATCTTGGAGAATGTCATGCTTGTTTGCGTCATGGGTAGTATTTCCATGACTAAAGTCTTCGTTGTTTTAGACTCTATGAGGCCGTCGTGCGGGTTGGTGATGGTCGATGTGGTGTTTATGACCTTGTTTGATATTAAATGTGTTTCTGTTACCGTTAGATCTGATTCTTCTTTGATGTTCATTTTGTCGTATTCTTCTTTTGGATTGTTCTGGAAAAAGAAGAACAACCTGTTTAAGTAAAGAGCGTACGTATCTACACACAAAACAGTCACATATACATGAAACTAACGCAGACCTACACTTTTCGGGTGATGCACGAGAAGTAATACGAATATGCGTAGTAATTAAATCTGAATGACTAGGGAAAATGACGAGTATTACGGGGTGGTGGCTAAACGATTAGCTTTCTGTGCTACGTGTCGCAAGTTCGATTCTGGCACGGAACAAATATTTGTATGACGTGTGTGCATATGAGATGTATTTGTAGATATTATCGACCATGAATACATTATAGCTATTCAATTCTGTTGTCTTCATCTAGAAATCGCTCATGCAGTAGTGGAAAGATCTAATCAGGTGGTATCGAGGCTGACTACCCAGGGTGCGCCGAATGATTTTAAGTATCGTCGGATGTGGAGCCTTTGCTGTTGTGTGCGTCATAACTTTACCCAAACGACACGCTTAATATAATAAAAGTAATAAACTGGCAACCTGTGCCTAGACAGATTTCTTAAGGAAGTTTTATATGATAAATTTGATAGCTAACAAAATGCAAATAAAGTAACCTTTACTAGTACAGTAGACTTAAAAAATCCTTACCTCAAAATGCCCATCGACTTCCGCCTTAATATTAATTTCGTCTTGCAGACAAGCTTCAACATGCGTCAAAGCAGCTGCCTCGTTGCTATCCATACTGGCAACATCATCAAAGTTAGGATAGTCATACGTCACAAGTGACTCATCTGGGGGATGAGTCACTCTCTCCTCCTTAACTTCAGATTTTTCATCACAATCCATCTCAGATTTTGGTACTGTTACATAATTTTCAAAATCTTTACTGTCGCTGTCAAAATCTTCCATTTTCGATATAGAATCATCATTTTGGGAGTCTGTACTGTCTTTCTCTATGCTTAGAGATATTGTCTCCTGTTTTACTTGTAACTGTATATTTTTAAATGGATCGTCACTGGTATCTTGTATGATTGTGTCATCGATGCTCAATTCAGATTTTATATCGAGTGGGGGGATATCTTCGCTCATCGTGTTATCTACATCTTCTTCTTCTTTTATTATGGTAGCTGTTTGGAGGTCTGCGATCTCGGAGGGAGATGGGTAATTCGTTGACGCCATTTTTGTTTGCTGTAACAAAATAAGGAAGGTTTTAGTGAACAAAAAAATTATGATATATATGTAAATTGTAGGATAATAAAAATTTATGAAACAATTATTTCAATATCTTGAAAAGTTGCGAAGTTATTCAATCATAATAAATCATAAAATATATTTTTATTCACGTTGACCGGTTAAAGGCATTTAGGAATAGTCGAGAATCTAGTTGCCACATTCCAAAGTGTTGTTTTCCTATGGAGAAGAACAAGTAAGGAACTCCATGATTACTCCGTTAAATTTAAATTATTTTTCATTTTATCCTTATGACTACATTGTTCCTTAAACATTATGCGAGGAAAATGTAGTACGAGGTCTAAACTAAACAAACAGATAACTATAATGTTCGCAAATTTCCGAAAGTACTGCCAGGACAGCTATGAGCTGGCCAGTTCCAACAGACGGCATCCGTTCACGAGTAGGACGTATGTATCTGTAGTGGCTACTACTCGCAACATGGCAAAAAAGGAAAGCGCCATCTATCAGAGTAAAGCGACAACAGTATATCCTGAATCTCACTATGAGAGTTTAAATTGATTCTAACACATACGAATGTCTGACATTAACGGGGATCAGTCGCCTCGAAGGAAGCCATTTCTCGCCAAGCTGGTCTGATTTGATAATCAATCAGACGTAATTCAACCCTTAAGGGCGGTAATCATAATTTGGAAATTTATTTACTAGAGCAAATACGTCTGACGTCAATCATCGGCGGCATATTTACGGAACATATCCTCCGCTAATAAGTAGCTTTTACTGTGCTATATTTACAAACTATGTAATTATGCATTTTCTTAAAAATCGTCAGTATAGCTGTAAAAGTGCAAAGTTCTGTGTAACTTTCAAAATAATCAATTTTGGAGTTAAATAGACACAATGATGATTTAGCATTCGACACTGGCAGAATAGTCGGTACCGGCTCAGTTGCCATAAAATAAAGTGAGTTTTTTAAATTGTAGCACCACAAAAAAAGAAACTACTCCACACCGAACCTATTAAAGGTCGGTGCAAACGGACAAGGACATTACCCAGAATTATCTAAATTCCTTATCGAAATCGTCACAAAGAAGAAGGATGGCAAGAGTGTTCATGAGCACCTGGTTTACATGAAATAAGTCTATTCTATTCTATTACATAACATATCACGCCTGTATTTCCGATGGGTTAGGCATTGGTGTATTATTCTACACCCACATTTCGCCGATGTCGTTATTAAGTCCCATGTAATAGTGCTGCCCAACTGTTTCACCTCGCGAGGAATAGAGAGGAGTTTGCAAAGCTGACTGCCGACCTTCGCTAGTCGGACAGGCACCTTAAGAAGAAGAATAGGGGGCAAGCCTATTACCATCTACCAGGCACAATTCCAGATTCCGTGCTGCTACTGAGAATCTCCATACAGAAAAACCCAATAGCACTTTGCAAGACCCAGGAATCAAACCCAGGACCTCACGTTCAGCAGTCGCGCTTGCGACCACTAGACCATGAGGCAGTCAATTCTATTTAAAAAATAAATGTCAATATCATAAACTAGAACCAAGAAATGTAATTTGATTATAGTTTTTATTTACCACATGATGTATAATCATGGAAAAAAAATCTATTGTGATAGTCTGGGAGCCTATAACAATTTACTTATAATAATCTCTATAGTAACTATCAAACAGATGATTGCTAAATTTGAACCTTATACTAAAGCTATTAAAGATTATTGTAAACCGGCCTTTTTACACCTGTTGGTCTATCATCTAGTCAGCAAAAATTATTTACATAATTAAATTTTACAAAGTAAGTGAGCTAACTTTGAAAAATGGCAGAGATGTGTTTGGTGCTTGCATACCTCAAATAAACAGTCACGGTATGTATTTATGGCTTTCAAATACTTCTCAGTTTTGTCTATAACTGTCACCCTAGTCTGTAACTTATGTCTGTGTTCTAGCTCAGACTTATTTTGCTCTGTTTCAGCTGCAACCTTTAATCTATAATTTCTTGTATATTCCCGTTTCTTTTGCAACCTCCATTGCTTTTCTTCAAAAGTTTCATTCGCAAGTTTCTGTAACCGCTTAGTTTTTGCTTTTGCTAACCTTCTTTTCCTTTGAGTTGATGATTCTTTAGGCATTTCTGTTTGTATATATCAGTTGCCCTTGCTGTTAGCACAGGCAAGACTCCCAAAGATCCATTTAGAGAGACAAGGCCTGATATATGTTGGGAACACTACTTATGGAGTTTATTATTTCTATTTAGGCATTTTGATAGACTGAATGATTAATCAATCATACTCTGAAGATCTGATTTGATAGAATATGTTTCAGGCATGTTATGTTACATAAACAAAGGCACATTATATATAATTGCTTCAGCGGCTTCATTTATACATAGGTATATATTTTGTTGTTTGTATACCTATAATAGAAATTTAGCAGTTAATTCACATACTCAAGGGTACAAAAACAAAGTAAAAATCTAATATTTTACTTAAATATTAGTGATAGTCTAATAATGATGTGTTATACAAATATTTACCAAATTTGTTTAGTAAACAGACTGTCAAGAATTCACTTTATTTGAAATTGAGATTTCTCAATTACAGTAAACATATTGCTGACAAGAACTACATGTTCAATGAGCTGTAAACAGTAATAAAATAACATATGACCTTCAAGGTCGTACTTACTTAATATAACAAGATTGCATACGATAATTATCGCTTTATACACAGGTGTCCATTACTAGTTCGTCCAATGAATTTATTCCAAACATAAGGCAGTTTAGAAACATATTCCTTTCATTTCCGCGACTCAAGGCACAACCGGAACATTGTTTCATTATCTTCAGCCGCCGATTATTGAACGTAATTCTAATACAAGAATCGCTAATTAGTTAACACCGCTAATTATACCAAAAATTACTTTATGTATGACACCTACAAGGCGTATTGGGAATTTAACTTATATCAAGCTATTACTTTGTTATTTAATTGTAAAACTACTAATTGAGAAGAATTTTAAATTAGACTGCGAATTATTATAAACCTAAACATTCCACTTTGCATTTTAATTTTGACTTGACAGGCGATGTTTTTAATTTTTTTATCTGTACTTCTTTCCTGGTAATTTTTTTAAATATTATTAAAATCGACTAATAATGTTTCCCTGGGATTTAAGATATTCGACTACGGTTTCTAACCAAAGTCTATATGTTATCGGCAGATACATTAAGTTGATAAAGTGGATCAATAAATGCGATTAAATGGATTCTTTTGTTTGAATTTCCAATAATTAATTGATTATTTTGTGATAGAGAGTGACTTGTCATTTTCATTACAGTATAATCTACTATTAACAAACAAGTGTACATATCAATTAATCGACTATTGTAATGATTTAAATGACTCTAAACATGGCGTCGAAAAAGCAAAATTGAACGGGTCTTTTCCGGAATCAGGTTGTCTGTTTTCGAGAACGCATCTTTAGTTGATTTGGTGGTAAATTCTAAATTTGCTGTCGTATTGTACATTATTTTTATGAAATGTGTTATCAAAAGAGTTTCTTTGCCAGGTGGAGTGGCGATGAACATCTGTCGATATGGCTAATACCTTGGACCTGAAGCTGGTGTTAAAACATTTATCAAATGGATCGCTCAGCAAGGAATTGTGTATTATTTGTCTGGATCCTCTCCGAGATCTTTATGAGAACATTTATACGAAAATTTGTAAACAAGATGAAGAATATTGCGTAGCAGATGTCCTCCGAATTATGTGCCAGATTACGGTTAGTCATTTTTACCATTTCACTGTTCTCGAGCTGTACTCTTAACTTATGCCAGGGTTGTGAAAAACTGTCCCTCACCATCCCTCACAAGTGAAATTGTGAAGACACCAATACATAGTACAATGGCCTTTCCATTAATGTTGGACAAATCACACAAAGCTTTACTCGGACTTCCATCACAATTATATAAATAGTTTGATATTTCTTCATTACCAAATCATCTTCCTGGCCGCCCATTACTTTTTTACTAGTTTAATATTGAAATGAATATTGGTGCCCAATTGATTGATTAAGATGGTATAAAAATAAACTATGGTCCAAAATTTGGGCTTGAATTAAATTTTTGTATTTTTTCAGTTTGAAGACACAGAAAACTACAATGTGTGCATCAATTGTTTCATGATGGCATCCATGGCTTACAAATTCTACTTACTATCACAGCAAAGCCATGAAATCCTCAACTTTTACTCTAATGAGCTCCTAACCAATTTAGACCAAATAGCGCTCCCAGAAGAAACTACAAACAATACTTTGTGCATCTCTCTACCAGAGATACTGACTAAAACACCTGTTTTTGATTTCAATTTAAATGCAATACGCAATAAAACTATAAACAAACCATATACTCAAGTTCCTGAACAAAAAACGGAACCGATTAAAACCGTGAAGCAAGAAAAACTTGATGAAGAGGATAACATTGTGGTCATTACAGAACAAAATGGGGAGCCTGAATTTTACAGAGTGCAACCAGATGGTGCCCTAGTCTTGCTCAATGAATATGAAACAGGAAAATATAAGAAAGAATTTTCTGCAAACATCGATGTGCTGCCTACAGAAGAAAAACCAAAACGGAGAAGGAAAAGGGGACCAATGTCTCTGAAGCTGTGTACCCGTTGCCCAGCCAAATACAGGTTTATTGCTAAATTGAAGACACATATGAAAGAAGAGCATAATGTCGAACTTTTTGTTTGTAAGGTTTGTAATAATTTATTCTAAATTATATTTCACTCTGTGCATCTATTAGTACACCCAAAAAAGTTAACTTTGGGTATTTTCATGTATTAAGACTACAAGCTAGTTCAAGCGACGTAGGTACTGTAGTAAATTATGTAGGGGTGAGCCTGAGAATTTCCTTCCTTGATATTTCAGGTATGTAAAGCAGTAACAGAAGACGAGCAGGAGTACCACTCACATCTGAAAACACATACCAACATCCACCAGTGTGCTTTATGTAATACTGTTTTTAAGAAGAGGGACACTATCATCAATCATCTCAAGTGGCATGAGAGGATGAAGAATATCAGTCAGGTATGTCAAAAAACTTTGACACCATTGCCATAAGGGCAGGGAAATATAGGATTTAACAACAACAAAACGTCACAAAACGACTGGTGATTAATTATTGCCTAAATATTGTATGAAGTCTTCAGGAAAAAGTCATTTTGAACCAGTGGCACAGTTGGTAGCTGTTAAAGCTAGATCATCATAGAAAGTTTTAAGTTTTATTATTATTGAACTTACAATTTTACTTCATTGGAGAGCACAGTTAGGCAAGTATAAGTACAGGTGGTTGATTTTACATCATCGTAAATTGTTAATTATAACGAAACCTCTATTCAGGCTGAAAACGCCCACATCTGCGAAATATGCGGCGTGATACTAGAAGATGAAGACACTCTTCGCCAACATTATGACAGCAAGCACTACAAGAAGTACACCTGCTTCTACTGCGGCAGGATGTACAAGGGAGAGATGAGCTTTGAAATGCATATCAAGAAACATGAAGCTAACATGGATGCTGGATCACATAGGTACATTGTACTTCTTTAAAAGTAACATGGATAGAATGTTGTTTATCTTAGGTATAGGTATAAAGGGCTGATGTCCGCAAGTCCACGTCAAAGCGCGTATTTTGCGTAAGTTTATCATGGGTACTAATTTTTAAATATAAAGCAGCACACACACACCCGATACAATCTGCAGGCTACACATATATTCTTCTCTTGCGGAAATTTACCAATGACCCATAGCACAGAAAGCCAATCGTTTAGCTACTGTGCTAATTTAGACCTAAGAGCTGGCAGATAAACTTGCCTGACTCCAGCTCATGCTCATATGGAAACTGCTCATGCTATAGTGGAAAGATGAGCCAGGCAGCTAGGTCTTTACCAGGGCCGACTATCCAAAGTTCTTATGTCATGTCGGCCTGAGGACACAGTAGTCGTTTATGCCCGAGTAGAATAATTAGTGAGCATTGGTAGCCTGATTTCAAGCCACGAGTTCAGCCCAGTGTTGAGTGGAAATACGCCTACACTTCTAAAAATAACCCTCATAATACTGTTTCCAGACAAAATTCCGAAAACCCCATAGATGAAGAGAAAGCAATCCCTACGAGTCAAAAAGCGGAAAATAACAACAAAAAGAAATGTATGTGTTCTACATGTGGCCGGTACTTCGTGGACGAGAGGGCGTTAATGTGGCATCAGCGACTGCACAACAACGAGAGGCCTTATATTTGTGATGTGAGTTGTACATAAATTATAATACATACATACAGGCTAAGGCTCTATGAAATAAAGTAAATAAAGAAAATAGCATGATACCTGTTTTGATTAGGGATAGATGTGTTGATATAGATTCATTTAGTACACCTCTACCTGTCTTGGAGAATATGCTCTGTGTAGTTATTTATGTTGAATTGGATTATATCGATGGTGATGGTGGATGTGTGTAGGTGTGCGGGCGCGCGTTCGTGTCGGTGAACCGACGAAACCAGCACGCGCTGTGCGCACACACCGCGCCCACGCGCCGCTGTCCGCTGTGTCCTGCGCTGTTCCATCTGCGCTCTATGGTCAACACGCATATCAAGAAGGTAACACAACTCGCGACATTTTAATTTTACCTAAACTAGGGGGTTATTTTAGTTAGGAAAGAGATATCCAGCATATCCTGTTTTGATCATTGATTAATATCGCCCTCGTGTATCTTTATTTTTACCAATGAACTTGTTCTAGCTATACGCCCCAGACCCTAGCTTTTTGACTTCTCCAGCTGTATTATCTGCCACTACTGTTGCAGCTAGGGCCATGAGAAAATTTTCTTCACTTTACTATCAATTTAATGATTCCAGGTGCACCTAAAAGCTCACAAGCGTCGCAATCGCATCAGTAAACACCAAAACGCGTATTGGAGAACCGAGGCCGTGCCCATACAGGAGCTCAGCGTGGAGATACAGAACGATATTCTGGAGCTACAGGCTGCCAACAATGAACAAGAATGGGTAAGCATTAAATTATCACATCATCAAACGTAAAGCTACATTTCCAAGAGTATGATACCACTGTCTAACAATCACTGTTTCTGGCTTTAGAACTCTGTTTTAGCCATTTCTGGTTATGCAGTTGTATTTTACGATGCAACTTAATTTTTTAGAAATATAATTCTATGTCGTCAATTGTTTGTACTAAATAATAATGATATTGAAATGTACTGTTCTATTTCAGACAATTCTGGGCACCGCTACTCCAATGGATATGGAAGAAATATGATATTATTCATACTATACAAATCTTCAAAGGGACTTGACAGAATAAAACCACGCCGATTCACAATGGCTCAATGTGTAAATAGTAATGTGTGACTTAAGTTTTGTTAAGTCGTATCATGAACTTATGTTAAGTTGTGATATCATGTTGATTATTATGTTTTATTGCAATAAAACTATTTAGCTGATTCATGTGTTTGTTTTAATGTAAGTGAATCCCAAAGTGACCATATAGCTGATGGGCGTAAATAGAATGTACTGAACGTGAGCACTGAACGCTGACTTTGTACAGTCATACCTATTACCCTATCCCGGAAATGGTATGAAAATCTTAATGATAAAAATGCTGAATCTGGAGGATTTCCATTTACAGAATCCCAATTTTTGTAGGATTTAATATTGCGAAAGAAAACAACCATAATCCCTTTTGTATATACATTTATTGTTTATTTTTTTTTCAATTTTAAATTATTGTTTACCAGATATATATTTTTCATATATAATAATCAATTGGCTATCGAATATATACAACTTACATATAAACCTGAAGGTCCTTATGAACAACTACATTGAGTCTTATTATCTAGGTGGAATCATTTCGTTTTATAACTAGTTGAATGAACGTATCAACGTGAAAAATGCAATTTTCACACACAAACGAGCAAATCTGATAATTGGGCAAAATAATGTCAAAAACTGCAAATGAAAGTTTTTACCCTGAACTTTAAGCAGAAGAAAGTGTACTGCTTTTGTTAATAACGATACTCTGACTAAATAAATTATAACTCGACAACACAAATGATGAGCCGTTCAGTCGATTCTGTCATTAGGGTCGTGAAAAGTTTGGAGATTTAGATCTAAATGTTGTTATATGTTCATATTTCAAATTTAAAGTGCCTGCAGGTAAAGTCATCATAAGCCGTAGTGTTACTGCTTTTTTAGCGTCATTTGTATATCAGTTGGAATTATAGTAATAACGCGGGACCCGTAGCAAGTTCTATCGGGGGCCCTCGATCTGCTATGGCCTCTTAAGTATAAAGTGACTTTTTGTAGAACTTGTGCGTTGACCGTATGAAATTATGTGTTATATTTTTTTAATAAGTTTCACCCAAAAAGTTACGCAGAGGCGGAGATAGGCAAGTTTGGATACGAGGGGCCCGTAGCAATTGCTACTCTTACTACGTGGTTAATCCGGCACTGGTAGGCAGCAGCATAAATAGGTTCGACTTCATTTGGATAAGGTTTTGTTCTCCAAGTAACACTAAATATACTAAAAATCAACTCGAAACACTTCGTTTCTGACTTCTATAGTCGTACGCGAATTGCAGATATTAGAGTTGTCGAGTTACAAAAAGCGAATGCAAAAATCGATAGAAAAAAAAATCAAAATGATAAATATTTGACCAAATAATTTCTTCCACTTTGTACTATCATAGACCGTTTGCAAGAAAACCTTAAAAAGGGAACAAAGTATTAAGTACTTGCCTGAGGTAAACTTGTCTGATGGATTAATATTTTTAGTTGTAGAGAAAATTCAAATGGTGGGCTATATAGGAACTCTTGCGATCGGTTTTTAGTAGCTTAATTTATAAATTAAATTAGCAATATTGTTTGAATTTGATCCGCCAATTGAATGTACGAAATCAGCAAAGATTGATAATTTGAGATGCAGATAAAATTCTGCGGGTTAATGAATCAATGAATCCGATAAATTTTCGGCCAATGGGACCAAATTACGTATATTTTTATAAAAATCTACTCTCCATAATAAAACCAGGAGATAAGTCTACGATAAAAAAATGTGGCGAAAGTACCACAAACATGTTAACCATTGTTATGAAAATTAAAAGATTCATATTAGATTTGAAACCCGAAATTAAGTAGGTATTCAAAAACCTAAATTTGTTCTAATACGTTGGGCGCATATTGCTATCTTGTTTCAAAGGGGCTAACACGACAGGCTCGGTGGCGCTATGCTAATATAATCTTGTTTAAGTTGACATAAGGTTCAAATCATGTTTACCTTATATCAGCTAAGTAAAGGTCACACGACGCATCATTGTCAATTAAGAAATATATCAAAGAACCACAGAGTATTTAATAAATGGAGTGCCAATGTAGTCACGAGCAATAATATGCGAGTACCGATAGATTTCAGATGGCCAAGTAGCTGGCCTAAGTCAACAAAACGACGGAAAATTAACTATATAAACAGTGTCACAAAGGTAAATAGTACGGATATCACAGCCACATATTATTTATCGTGATTATATTGGGCAAGTGTGTGCAGAAATATACGTGAGTCGTCGCGATAGTCATCATTCCGCCGCCAAACAGAACGCATCAGCACCACATACGTGTCGGTGATCAGCCAATGACATCGTTTCGTCTCACCCGCGCACCTCGCAGGGTAAGTTTGAATCTACGGAGAAATATGCGTAATTACCACTCCATTCGTTAACTACTCTGTATCACTGGAACATAACTGCCTCGCCAATCGTGTTTTCCGCATTGAACGCATCAGTATAATATGATTGTACATTGAACACATTTCCTTGCAAACGGCCTGACGTCCCTACCCTACGTTTGACAGAGCCACACTTACATGACGCCTTCCCGCCCGCCCGCCATCTGCAAATAAACAACACCCGAATATCTCGTACAATACACGGACCTTCAATTTCATATCACTTTTAATCTCTAAAACATTTTTTTTTTTTACTTTTTCCTTTAGTCTATCTTTTAAAAACATATTTCTAATGATATTTGATAACTTACGCAGCCACGATGCGTTGTCCCCGTATCACATCTATGGAGCATACAAAAATAAGTGAGTATCATGTTTTAAAGCTAAATATAACGATTACATAGTACAAGTTAGCACACTATTGAAATGGTTATAGCCTCGCTGTACGCAATAATAAATGAAAACTCGTAAATGAGCTGAGCTGAGCAGACGAAATAGCACATTCTTAGTCTTCAGAATTCCGGCTCAAAGCAGCAACATTGTGTTGCTAACTTTCCTGTGTTGAGTGACGATAACTGGAAGCCGTTGGGTATAAAAAAAAGACGGCAACATATCAGTAACACCTTTCGCATTGCAGATGATAATGGGCCGCGGCAATTGCTAACATTTAGACGAGACTGGCGATAGACAGATAGGGTAATTAAAGTTATTCAAAGTTGCTAGAGCATAGCATATCCACAGATAACCAATGAAATCATCCATGCAAGAGAATGTCCTCTGCATTCACCTTCTTGAATGCCTAGAGTGTTGAGCATTGACATATTCAGAATCTAGTATTATAATACGATATGCTACGTAAATATTTCAGCCAGAGGACAGGTTGTATGGTCTACTTAAGAATTGATGAAGTCAAATTTTAAAACTGGTAAGTCTTGCTTTTGTGGTACATCAACTTTAATGCATCACTTAACTTACAGAACACTAGCCAATGCATGTAAAGATTTGAACAAGACGAAAGGATCAAATATCTTAATTACCGAATTAACATCAGTTGGAACTTACGCCGATGTTTAGAATCGCGATAGCTCGACACAATGCCGCCTGATGCTGCTGGGTAAGATGTAGAAACCCAATTAGTATTCTAAAGTGACTATATTAATATTAAAACTTGTAAATACTACTGCCATATAATATCTATCTTTGCGGGACGAGGCCAGTTAGAATTCTTCGAACTGCGCCAGTTTGGATTAAATGGATGCGTTAACATTGACCATCGCATTTAATTGATTTTGAAGCCAATTTAATCATTATTTATGGTACGGTTTTTAATCGTAGGCCGGTATATTATCAACTGCCTAGCCTTTTCCCACCTACTTTGAGATCGGTTTTCAATCTAACCGGTTGCGGCTGACTATCAGTATTTTACACGGAGCGACTGCCATCTGACCTCCGCCACCCCATTACTAGGAAATACTCGAAGGCAGCCATGTCAAACATTCGGCCCACTGAGCATTTTCCTGTGGCCAGAATCAATTTTGAAAACAGCCAGACAATGCGGCCCGCGAGCGTGTTAAAAACCGTTTTTGAAATTGTCCTTTTTATTGGAAATTTAATAAATATACTTGTCCTATATTTTCGTTAAGATTTTCAGTAGTTTGTCTTCTTTAAGATTAGGTTTTACAGGCGACCTAGTTCTAGGGTCTTCATGCTTTTGACCCACCAGTGACTTTGGGTTTGACATGGCTGCTCAGGTTAGACTAGTTGTCAGATTTTTTTTTGGGTTGCTGACACCATCACGACTGTCATAGGTCTTCTTCATATGACACCCGGGACCAACTTAACAGCTTAACGTGCTTTCCGAGACACGGAGGGGTCTCGATGTGTGAAATATGGTCACCCATCCAAGGATTGACTGCTTAACCTCACAGATCGACCAATTTACGCGGTAGCTATGTAGCTACGAGCCCCTCTATATGACGGCGTAACTAGAAATAAAATTGTCCAATTTGTTTAATTTCTAGCATTCAATGGCTCCAATTTTTTTTGTATCTATTTTGCATTAAACCGTGGAGTATATAGAGGCTGATTTCCGCAAATCCACGACTGATCATGTATTTTGCGTGGGAGTGCGAATAAAAACTGATTTGTACGATTTTTCCCAGTTCCTCTTGAAAAGCCAATAGACGTTTGATGTTGCCGACAATCTCTCGAAAGGTACCTATGCTGTGGAGTAGTTAGTACTCCATTGACTATCTACTCTATGTTTTCACGTACCAAACACAGAAACCAATACTCACCATAACGAAACCATCGGTCCATTTCAGCAACAGGACAACACCAAAACGTCACAAGTAATTGCACCAAATAAATTGCAACTTGTTCAAAACTTAACTATCACGAGTTCTTAAACACTATAATCACATTAGTCCGATCATCACTTATTATTAGTTCACTGTTCTTGCTTTTTTTTAGTTTTACACTCGTTTGGTTCTGGTGATTTTGACGTTGGTTCCGTAAATGAACCTAGTACGCCATTCCTCGTACTGCTACGTGCATGCTATAGTGTTTGACGTTGACGGCGTGTGTTCGGGCTTGTCTGTGGCAGGTTTGGGCCGAGCGTGCTCAGGGTCTGTGATGGGATGCGCAGTTCCATTCTGCATGTTGACTTCGTACATGTTTGAGGAGTTTGAGTCTTCGTTGTAGGATAGCAGGCTAACTTCGTCCGTCTGTGGATAAGAATTATTTTGTTATTAATAAACAAAGGTTTTCAAAATTGTATCATATAGTTCGCTGACTTCTGAGATTCACCCAAACATTGTCACTCCATTTGGTTATTGCTCTGTGTGGAAAGAGATCGGATCAGAAATCTAAGTGCGCCTATGAAGTCAGCTGGTAAGCCACTTTTGGTCGCCTTTATCAAGAACCAGGTGTAATGTTGATTGTAATGTGTTTAATCACTTTGAGAAATGCAAAGATGGCCGACTGGAATTACTTAAACTATCTCAGGTGATAGGCTCAGATAGTTAGTACATACACTGCTCTCGGAGAGCCGCTTGGTCTTCTTGAGCGGCGCGGGCATCGCAGGGGTCAGCTCAAGTGGCTTGCGCTTGGCGCCCGATGTGGTGCGCTCGCGTTTGAGCAGAGATGCCGATAAGTACTGGTGTAGCTGCTTGCGACGGACGTGCCGGGCCTGAGATGTAGAAAATAAATGTTTACCAATAGTCTTACTATTTATAGTCTGTTTGTTCGTTTTTAATGAGCTGGCTCAGGTGGTGAGCATTTTCGCTCTAGTATGATAAAGTTTGGCTGCCTATTCTGAGGTTACAGGTTTTAACTGTTCAAGAATTTACTGAACCTAGATTCAATATCGTAAATTATGATAGTAAAATGTTTTTTTTTTTGCTTGCCCATTTAACATATAGCAGATACTTACCATATATTATTATTGTAAGACCTCTATGGTGCCTCAAATGTCGTAATACATACTTCCATTTTATTTTGCATTAATATGTAACAGAGGTTTGATTTAATATTTCTATATAATATCCTCACCTCTATAGTCATCCCCTCCCTCAACATATTAGTGTTCTCGGCCTGATAGTTGACAGCCTTCGTGAACGACAAGATGTCATACGTTAGATCCACATTCAGGTTGGTCTTCTCGAACACCAGCCCGATGAACCACATTGAACAGAAGTTTGCTATGACTTCACCCTGAAATATTTAGTAAAAATCAATGTAAGTAATTTGTGAGTGGCCCAGCATAGCACAAGTCTTATGAACCATTTTCTCAAATAGAGTTTCAGCTCATTGATTGACCATGAAGGTTCAATTCAGCATACTGTATTGAATCCCTACGAAGCAAACACATCGTTTATTTTTATACATTACCATACTAAAATGGGCTTTGTCTATTGTTATAATAAATAGAGTATATTAATGTAGGTGACATGACTAGTATACCCGATAATCCTCCAACTAAGCTAAGTATGCCTGTAAGAGTCAGTTCATGTCAATAGTGCAATGGGTGGGGATCGAACTCGCAAACTCTCGATCGGCTCGACGCCTTGACCATTGGGCTATTACCGCTTTATTTTTTATTTACATAAGTTGTTTTTGATGTGGCTTGTGTTTTGTGGATCGCTGGTTCGATTATATCATCAAGATGATTATTCAAAATAGTAATACTTGAAAATAACTGGCACATACAATATTTATATTAGTTTGTAAGAATCATAATAAACTATGAAAGCCTTTAATACACAGTATCATAATTAAAACAAAACTGTTTGTTTCATTTGTCAATTATTATCCAATGAGGTTTACTTCAGAAACGAAATATTTTAGCTTTTCTGCAGATGTAATAACGTTTTATGTAAACAACTCACATTTTCATTCTTTTTGATTTCCGGCGCTGGATCTGTTGGTACTGGTGCTCCTAAAATCGAAAGATCAGATTATTGACAAATTATTTACTGGCAATCATTATTTGAATTGTGCAGTTACTGGACATAAATTGGTTATCATGTCTGACTGGCCACACTATGTTGAACGTATGAGCAGCAACATGTCTCTGCCTCTTGAATGCTAATCACAACATTGTGAATTCACCAATCCGTTTGCTTGCTAAAGAAAGGATTATGAAGACTACCATATTTCAAGGACATCCTACCTTCAACAACATACAGCAACCACATTTTTTTTTTTTTTCAGTAGTTTCCATAATTAGTTTTGTTTTCAAGATAGTCAGACTTAGATATCTTCTCGTCCTTATTGTAAATGTCTTCTTAAGCTTCGTACCATTTCTCACCAAAATCATGACCAATAAAAACTGCATGCAAGTGATAGACATGAACAGTAACAGATTGTCATATAACGTTATTTACTATGTCGCTATGAATATATTCTATGGCAAAGAAATCAGAAAGAAGATAAAAAAATAATGTCACATAAAGAACGACAAATTCAGTGTGTTAGCACACAAGAAAAGCAGAAAAGCAGGAATATACAAAAACTATTGATCATGATTTCATAATTCAAATTATGTTTATTCCTTAAAAAGTGACAATGCATCTTGTTGCCTCACAGAAAAGCAAATAATACTAATTACTACGTAAAGCGACGATCAGCTTCATGCTGGTTTTACGTAAACGCAACGTAGATAGTAGTCTGATCAACAGTATGTTATTTAGAGTTGTCCCATTCAATCACTACAGTTATGGATAGGCTGATGTTCAATAAGTTTTACCTGTGTGTCCAGTTTCAGTTTATTCCCGTTATGGTCTGTGTCGTTAGGAGTCTCTACAAAAATTTAATGTACTGTATAATTATACAACCACCTGGCGGTAACGCGAGCGGCTGCCCGTTGTTAGTGTTGAGCGGCACTGAGTTGTAGCACTCTGGGTTCACGTGCGCGATCGTTATGTGCGAGTTGCGCTCCAGTGTTGCTGTAACAAATGTAACGCATTGTTATTTGAAAGTAATACTGGTAACTAGCATTTGAGACACATTACGATGACAGACTGTCTCCATTTTCAGTAAGCTTTTGATAGGATAATATTATCAACTATGATACTATCCCTATGTTAATGTTTTCAACTGAACTATATATTATAGAACTTAATAATTAGATCATTACAGTCCCACGGCTGTTCACAGGCCTCCACACTAAACTGATGTAGCATGACGGATTACACACACATCAAGAACCCATGTTTTCCTTCACCATAATAGCAAGTGATAATCAAACTGTATATAAATATAAAAATAATTATTAATACAAGTTTTAAATTAACAAGAGATCGTAATGAAAAAGAGACCAATGTTTGCATCAACAAAACCCCCTAGGCAACATCAATAAAAATATCTTCATACTTTCAGTGTTATATAAAACATACGAGTAAATAGAGTGACCTAATATTCCGCATATACCTGCCCTATATAACCGCTGCTTACGTGCGTGTCATTGACCTCATTTTCACGCCTCATTACCCTGTTATATATGTAGTTATTATTATATATACATGAATTACTTATATAAACTGAATCCAGTATTTTAGTTGGATTGTTGTGGATTTTTCGTTTCCTATTTGATGTAGAAGTGAAATCCAGTTATTACACGAGGTGTTCTGTAAGCCATCGCAGGTGGCTAGTAAGAAATACGCGTAGTATTGGTCGGTTGGTCTCACTGAGTGACGATCGTTGAATATGTCCGACGCACGATGTCTATTACCCCGTGAATGTACTACTGACTGTTTTATGTTTCTATCGTGGCATGAAAGATTCCTGCGAAAGAGATTGTTCCGACATGACACAAGATGGAGTTACATCGAAAAACGGTATTTAAACATTTTCATTCAACAGAATTAAGCCTATAATTCACTTACATGTCTACAAGTCTCTAAGGCTAGGCCACTTAGTTCATGACTCTTAATATGATTCGCGTAAGGTTCATATTCATTTAAATCGTAAATGAATTGTTCAATATGAGCTTTTGAAGTCCACTGATCCTGTTGTCGATGAGTCTGCAACATGAGTGCAGACATTATATTATAACTGTACTTATAAAAACTCACTGATAAGATGTCTGATTTTGCTTTCTATGAGTCCGCACCACTGCAGTTGGTCATCTGTGTTTGCTGACGACGCTAGCAGCACTATGAAGTGTTTGTAGCGAGAGAAGAAGTTGGGAGCTTCGAACAGTCGCTCCCATCCACACTTGCCGAGCATTATCTCGTCTGTTATCGCTAGACCTGTAGGCAAAATAAATGTGGTTATTTAAAGAATACAATGGAAAAAGGAGCGGAAGAGTGGAGGAAATAGTTGGTAAGTTGAGTTACCACACCTACTCGTAATTTTCTATGAATCAATAAAAAAGTATGTGATCTGGTTCGTACTACTAATACAAAATGATCAACGATCGATGAGGTTGATCGCCGAGAGTCGGGTGGGCGTAACGAGTGTGTCCCCGTAAGTTTACAAATACATCGGAAGTATAATTAATAATTAATAATTAATAATACATCGGAAATATAAGTATAATTAAAAGACGACACGGTTGGCGCAGTGGCTAAGCGATTAGCTTTCTGCGCTACGTGTCGCGGGTTCGATCCCCGCACGGAACAAATATTTGTATGATCTACAGATAGTTGTTTCGGGTCTGGTTGTTTGTGCATGTAACATGTATGTTTGTAAACTGTACCCACGATACAGGAGAAATCCTAGTGTGGGGCAACGTTTTATTAAAAAAAAAAAAAAAAAAAAAAAAAAAAAAAAAATGCGAAGGAATTTTGTGAGTGTGAAACAAGAGATTTAAAAAATCTTGGGTCAATATTTTATCCGCCATGATGAAGGAAGGTCCTAAATATTGCTAGGGGTAAGTATGTCCGTATGTTGTCTTCTTGTATACTCAAAATGATGCTTACCGAGTCGGAACTCCTCCATGATGACGGTTCTGGTTGATGCGCACACGTTGAACGTTGAATTTTGTTGAGGATAGGCCGGTGTGATGATCGGCATCAAGTGGAAACGATCCGATATATTTACCTGAAGAGAATAATAATTTAGAGAGTTAAAATAATGTCGTTATCCTACTAATATTATAAACGTGAAAGTTTGTGAGGATGGATGGATGGATCTTTGTTACTCTTTCACGCCAGAACGGCTGAACGGATCTGGATGAAATTTGGCACATGGATAGATTATAGTCTGGAATAGCATTATCCCGGAAAAATGTACGGCTACACCGTGGTTTACGCCACGCGGGCACAGCCGCGCGCGGAAACTAGTTTTAATAAATATCGCGATCGTGTTGTAAGGTTTTGACAAGTAGACAGTATAGTACTCGTTAAACTCCGGGCGTAGCACCAGGGGAAGCTGAATTTTTTTTTAAGTGTGCATGATTTATAACAAATATATGATCAATCAATACATGTTTGAACATCCACCATTTAACTGTGCGATCGACCTGCGCATAAATCGTCAAGAACCATGGCGCAATCTATCTTTTAATGACTAAAAATTCCTCGAGCGAAGGTTGGGCGACATTAAAATTATTGATAAGAACGTTATATACTTACTCTAGGATCCCATACGGGGAAACCAAGGTTGACAGAGTCAGGCTGCTTCAGCAAGACAGGCTGCGGCCACTTCCACTGGCTGAAGACCAGGAAGAACTTGTGTACCAGCGTGGCCGGCAGCGCGTTGGGGTATAGCTGGCACGTGCGCGCGACTAGCATAGCCCACGACACACCGCCCAGGTAGCCCAGCGTGTTAGAGTATATCCCGTGACCTAAGGATAGGTGGAGGATAAAAATGTTTTATTTATGTTTACATACTTAACAGGGGTGGTGAAGAATGGGTCCGTTTACCCATACAAGAATTCATGTTAAACAGGTGAGTTTGTCTTAAACTTTTGTTATATTGTTGGTGATCATGGGCCATACAACAAACCACACAAACCACGGAACGTTAACAGCATCGCTCATTCAAGAAAGTTGGTTATATAGGCACCAACTCACCTTTCCTTTTGGGAGTGGTGTAGATTCAGAAGAGAAAAGCTATAATAAATGGAGTGCTTACGTTTAGCCCACAGCTTGATGGCTCGAAGCGTCAGTCTAAAGTTGTTGATGTTGGGAACAAGGCGCAGTATCTCGTCAGTGACGCGGCAACCGTTGAGGGAGCGCACGCACTTCTGGTCTAAGTTCTTAAGCAGCATGTCGTCCCGCAAGTCAAATGAGTCTGCAAAATGATAAAATACTAACCTTTTTAATGTTATGCAGAAAGGGAAAATTGTTGCTGTGTATATTGTAGGACGCTTCTCTATACAAAATAAACTGCCGACTGAAAAAGGTAGCTGAGATATACTATACTCGGTTTGTTTAGGTACTTAAATAAAGGTAAACAATCTTGATGTGACTTTTTACACAAACACATATTAAACAAATAAACTACTGCTTAAACTAGTGGTTCAATTGATTTGGTAATCGTTATTGTTGGTTTACATTGGTTTTTAGTCGCGTTTTATTTTTAAACTGAGTTTCAACAAAAAATATTAAAAAGACACATCAAGATTGTTTACCTTTAGTTAAGGACCTAAACAAACCGAATATAGATGCGGAAGGCATACATCCAAAGTTGCTCCAAATGTGTCAGTATTATGGGCTTTGGTTTTATTCATATTTTTACACCCTGTACATCCAACTGCCAATGGCAACAGGCTTAGTTGAATGATTGGTGTAGTGAGTTGGCAAGCCTCGTTGTCTAAAATATGTACAACAATGTTGGACGGTGCGATAATTCTATTTATATAAGTTTCAAAAAATTCCTCAAACGTTTTTGTTTATTCATCTATGTGTATTCATGTTAACATCATATTGGGAAATTCAGATGTCAAAGGGCATAGGTCAGACAGGATGAATAACACGATAAACATCAATAATAAAACCTTAGATAAATTAATAACAAGAACATGTTCGAGTTACAATAATCTTTTATAAATAAAATAAAAAAAAAAGAATTAAGGCAAACAAAAACACAATATTTTCCTCCTTTGATAACTTAAAAGTTGCCTTATTACAAAGACTTGTAAAAATTACTATTATATTCTATAGAAAAGGTGTTCCTAACAACAAAGAAATCTTTGAAACTTATTTCAACGCAACTCGGGTTCATATTCCTGTGATTGTTGTTACATGCCAACTGAATTGAATACTTGTATAATAATTTTTTTGATGTTCTTTTTTTAGGGTGAGCTTACTCTAAAGAAATAGCACTATAACTCTACTTTGATTACCTCAATAACGCAGATGCGACACGATTCAGTGCTTATTGGTACAGATTTGTTCCCCACTACCTTCTCCATAGAAGACGCAAAACCGGTTTAAGATCATTGCGTTTTTATGTCGAACGATAGCACCTGTATTCGGTAACTTAACACAGACGGAGGTTGGATTATATGGATTGTTTACTTATCTCTCAAACCACAAACTGACCCAATTTATGAGATATGCGGGTTTTTATATTTTCAGAGAACGGCTAACTAGCCTGCTCGTCACCCACACAAATCTAAGTAATAAGTAAATAAAAGTGGTAATGGCGCGTAATTATGTCGCACGTAAAAGCAAATTATGAGTATTGCAGCACAGCAAAACATCGAGTGCGCGTGTAAAACTGTGACGTATTTGGACATAATTTGGATTTCCAATAGCCAATTTTTCAATCGTCACATAATGTATATCTGAAGAATAAATATAGTGATTATACATACTTGAATGAATGATGAAACATATTTTCTATACGATTTTTTATTCAACTGCAAATTTCATCCCTGAGATAAAAGTTATCTCACAATTGTAATGCCCAGCCCTAAGTTAGAATGACTTAAGTATCGGTTATTTCTATTCCAGTTGTGATGGCATAATACCTATGTGAAACAGATAGGTCTATAATACAGTTCCAGACGAAATCATAACATGAAATTATACTCAACTACTAAAGAAGAGACATCTACCGTCAAATGGAAGATAGATGTTTCTTCTTCACTTCTCTTTTTCTCGTCTTTTGAACGTGTTGAGTCTCCAGTCGCTCTATGCTCCCAGCTCATAGTAACGTACTAAGTTAACGTCCTCACCTGGTATTTCTTTGAGTGCCAGCCTCGCGAACAGCAAGTCAATCTCAATTCCGTCAAAGTTCATCTTGATGACTGGCACAAATGCATCCTCCACTGCTCGCAAGTCTTTTACCTACACACAAACAAAAATGTGGTAAATCAGCAGAGATCCACCCTTGAGGGTTGCTAGTGAGCGATGAAACGGTAACTTTTGGTATCAAGCTTGTAGACTGGCTTAAGAATAGAATAATCCTTTCCGTAACAAAAATCACCGATGACTTGGGGAGCTGGCACGCCACAATAGAATTGGAGTGAACACATCTGTCGTATATCAGACGATCAATGAACCAACTCACGATTCAATAGGTTCCTCTACATACCGCGACATCGCGGCAGACCCAGACCAAGATAGCGGGATGAATTGACTTCTTTGTTAATGACTGGTTGAAATCAAATGTCAATAGAGACAAGTGGAAGAAAAGTAGGGAGGTGTTTGCCCTGCCGTGGGACAATACAGGCTTGTAATAATAAAATCGTTTTTTATGTTACAGACATGGGATACATGAGACTGGGCAGGTCAGGTCAGCAGTATGCATTCCGACCGGTGGGCAAATGCCTCAACACAATGGGTGTGTACAGAAAGAAATGACGAGGTGACCTAGACGTGAACCAGATGAGCTGGTTTGAGGTGGGTGAGGAAACATATGACTTTATTAAATGTTTAGTTCTGTTTTACCGCAAATTTAAGCAGTCTATGTGGTAAACAGAAAGAATATAAAATACCTGTGACTGAAAATGTAAGACTAACCTGTGGTTGTAACTTCAGCAGGTCATAGAACGACGCGAAGTAGTCTATTCTGTCGATGTGACGCGGCGCCACGCACAGGGCGTCAATATCAGCACCTCGGTGATGCACCTGCCGAAAATATGTTATATTTAATAAATAGTTCTATTCCCCAAAAGTTTAAGTAGATGTGTACTATTATACACTCACATTTCGCTGATGCCGTTATTCAGTTTGATGTAACAAAGGGCGAGCCTATTGCCACCTATCGGGCCCAATTCCAAACTTCGGGCTGTTATTAAGGATTTCCATACAGTAAAACCTAATAACACTGCCCAACCTGGGAATTAATCCCAGGACCTCAAATTCAGCAGTTGAACTTACGACGACTAGACCAATGAAGCAGTCTATTTAATACATTACCTTGTTATTACTGAATGCCTACCCAAAGCAATGAATATATATATATATTATAAAAATTCCCGTAGTTATACGTACATTTTTATTGAAATGGAATAAATCTTACATACTTATCCTATCCTACTAATATTATAAATGCGAAAGTTTGTGAGGATGGATGGATGGATGGATCATTGTTACTCTTTCACACCAGAACGGCTGAACGGATCTGGATGAAATTTGGCTCAAAGATAGATTATTGTCTGGAATAGCACATAGGCTACTTTTTATCTCCGGAGCGGAAGCTAGTAGCTTATAAACCTTGCAACATTATCTGATCGTAGGCCGATGGGACATCGATGATATTTTACTGTCTTTAAATTAGAATCACGTGAAACTCGCAAAATATTGACACTTGAAGCAATAAACCTACTCTCTTTACAGCTTACTGTCATTGAAAAATTATATTTTCTCATAACAGTAAAAATTTTATGATACACTATATTATGAACGTACATTTATGAACTTAACATTTCATACATAATAAGTTGTGGGTTAGTGGTCGTGACCCGAACTTGCGAGACAGGTCATGGGTTCGCATCCAGACGAGCCAATGGGTCAGATTTGTTCATGATTTGTGCGCATTATTCATAAATTCATAACAATTGCCCTAACAGTAAAATAAAATAGCAACATAGCCTCCAACCATAAAAAATTCGACATCCACATTTGGTGTACAATAGAAAATACTGTATCTACATATGTATATTATAAATGCGGGACCCAATCCAGATGTAGATGAACATATCATAATATTAGAATCACTAAATATTATAAAACAAAGTCCCCCGCAGCGTCTGTCTGTTTGCGATAATCTCAAAAACTACTGAACGGATTTTCATGCGGTTTTCACCAATAGACAGAGTGATTCGTGAGGAAGGTTAAGGTGTATAATTCGTGAAGGTTTTGTGTAAATTGGCTGAAAAATGACGATGTTGATTATTGAAGATGTCGGAGAAAATCATGCCGACTGGGAGCTTTACTGGCGTGCGCCGCGTAAACCGATAGAGTTATATCCGTATTATCGAAGAAGGCTGCTTTTTGACTCGAAAAAATGCACGGGTGCCTAATTCACGCGGGCAGAAGCTAGTTAAATAATAAAATTTTCATTCATAGAAAATGTTTTAAAATTTAGTACAATGCTTTTGTCACTGAACGTACCAAAAACATTAATAGGCTGACGATGAAAATTTTATAACATAATGAATCTCAATTCGCATTGTAAATTATATATTCTTCCCGACTTTTTACCGTCACAACAGTTCAATTGTAAATAGAGAACTATAAGAATTGAATTGGTGTCGTGTGCAATCTCATATATATTCTAAAGTTTTTATTTACGACTGTGTGGCGGTGATTAGTCGGTCGTCTGCGAGAGCCCTAATTAACATCGCATGAGCAGTTTCTTTCCTACCAGTATCAGTTCCCGGTCCACACGACCTCTGCAATCTAAGGGAACAATTATTATGTATATAAAAAATGAACTGGAACTCACCCCAAGTCGATAGGAACCAAATGTATAGATATTTCCACCGACGGTGTCAGCAACACTCGGCGGCATGTTCTTCCGCATTGACTCCTCGCGGATCCACTGCCTCACAAGCCGGTGTAGCGAGCCCAGCACTTCCATGCGGTGGTGCATCTCTTGCTCTGACTCGAACACTCCATATGGGACTAAGGAGTCTTTCAGCTCGTTCGTTTTCTCAATGTCAATCGGCTTTGGACCTGTTGGAGCAGAATGATGGACGATAGTTAAGTTAAATACTTGTTTGTTTCATTTGCACAATAGTATGCAATGATTTCACAACTTATATACATTGATAACTATATTTACTACAAAAATAATTCATGTCACATATCAATATTATGATGACCTTGACATCCCTCATCCAAGCTACTATTTTGTATCAGTTTTTGTGCCTTTATATTTATTTTGATGATACTTAGAGGAAAACCACACATCTAAAATGTGTATAAATTATTAACTTAGAACATGTGGTTTAATTTTTTTTATTTTTTATTACAAGGAAACACCTAACAGCAAAACTTGATGGATGCCAATAAAACTGTTGGGTAATGATTTATCTTCTGCAAATAACTCCTGACAGGAAGGTTTTCTAGGTCTTTTTTTTATTTAGATGACACCAGCCTTTCCTACTGACTGCCTCTGAGATGAAACAACAAAACAAACTCAAAGGCTTCTCAAAGTCAAGTCATGTATTTTATATTATGTGAGAACATGTAGGGGTGTATAATAGCCTTTTGAGGAGAAAGCCATACAGATAATTATTAATATATTATAAAAATACAAACCTGCCATTGAAATAGCAGAGGTCATCCCCAAAGTCTTCAAATTCTGCTGATTCTGGTGTTCATTAGCCTTCCCAGCGGTCTGCTGAGTCTGGGGTGGTGCATTGCTGTGAGAGTACTGTGATGCCGGCCACATCTTGGACATACTACACAAACTTCTCTACAAAATGTAACCGATAACGGTAACTACTAGCTTAGTATAGGTGGATGGTCATTTATATAAAATGCTTTCCTCTTGTACAACTGCTGGGTTTCTTATCAGGGGGCGGGGAATAATCTGGAACAAGAAAAATTATCATTTGATTTTGTGTCCTCATACCTCACCTATTATGACATATATGGCAATAAGTATGGAGATCTTGAACTCAGTTTTTTGATCAGTTAAAAAGTTTAATGGGATATTAAAATGGAATATAAATGTATATTAACTATGGAAATTGAAGTAAATTTACACATAAATATAAACTTATAACTGACATACAATATTGAAGCAATTTTCAAGGTATTGATAAAATGAACTGAAATCTTAGAATATAATTTCAATATTTTAAAGTTTTTATTCAAGGGCCTCCTTGCTCCATGACTGTTACAAGATTAATTAATTTGTTTGTCACAGTCTGTCTTCAGATTGGGGACAACTCTTATAGATAAGCCAACCACAACACAGTTAAGTACTAAAAATTAACTGACTAAAAATTACTGTAGAGTGCTTATTAATTATAAACTTTTCTAACTTGTTGGTATATGCAGTAAAATAGTGGAGATCAAATTAGCCATACAACAAGGAAATGATAATTGAATACATTATTTGTTTAGCCTCATAACAATAGGCCATACAATAGGGTGTTTCATTAAGTTTATCTTACTATTATGTTTATCTAAATCATAAATGAGAAGGACGAACTTGGATGTTTCAGTGAATAAATTACCAAAAGTAAATATTTTGTTATATAAATAAAGTCGCAAGTCACTCAAAAGCTTATTTTGAATACGTTTACAAAGTAACAAGCAAATTTATGTCGTAGAACCATCGTGATGCGTAAGCAAAAATTGAACTTTTAGAAAGCACTATTTGTGGACTAAAATCGAAGTTCGTTCACCTACTTTTTATTACCGTCTTTGTAACGACACTGAACTCAATCAAAATATATCAACACGTTTATTACTCAAAAGGAATGAACAGAACCTAATATATATAAAAAAAATCGAGAACATTACACGCTGAAGTCGCTAACAAGAGATTCGTGGAAATATTCTTTTGTTGTCTGTATGTACTAAGGTCACAACTTATGCAAATATGACCCTCACTCGTATCAAAACCTTGAATCTCAATGAGAAATATTAAAGAAAACATTACGATAGATAATCTCAAGACTTATCGATGAAAACATTATGAAAACGAATACGCACTAAAAAAGCTCACGTTGCCCTGAGCGGATTGTTATTACGTTACCGAGTACTTTTTAGTTCTCTAATATTATTAAAACAGTTCAGACTCACCAATTTATGGAATCATCCAACCTAATCTGCAATATTTTACACATACAATCAATTGAAATCATAATAAAAGAAAGAAACAAACATTAATTTCCAAACAAGCACCCAACAGTCGCCAACAACAAGGCAGCCATTTTTATAAAGATGGCGCTAATAATTCTTGCCAATGGTAAAATGACCTGGATTCAGTGTTACCAACCATCAGTAAGTAAGCGAAGAAACATGGATTAATAGGATTAATATTTCGAGCCAGTTACAAGCTCTTTGCCAGTTAGTCTCTTTCACCGGTAATAAAAATGTCTTTTGACAAGATAGTTCAAATAGATAGATAGGTATACAGTTTATTGCGCATCACAAAGTTATTCAGAAACAGATACAGACTAATGCTTGATTGGAATATTACGATTTTCTAAGCATTCATACTAGGGTTCCCAAATATAGATCTCCTCATGGCTTAGAGTGAGTGAGTGATTGCAGTCTTGCTTGGCCGTTTTAATTTTTCATAGTAGGTCTGCTGACAAAGGTTAAAATTAACATTATCACCGACTAAGTCATTTCCCATATATGTTGTGATCTGTAATCTGTCCTAATTTACAGGATATTAGTATTTTGTACAGTATGACCTAAGGAGCGACCGGTATTTGCACCACCACACATTGCAAGGAAGAAAAAAAAACTTCTTATTTTTTGGGGTACTTATTTTGTAAAATTTTCTTTTTGTGCCAGGATTTCTTGGAATTTCTGGTCTTTGACCTCCCGTCATCGCCATCCAATAAGACTGGATAATATCCTAACCTAAGGTTAATCTTTGATCTGTTAATTTTAGATCGGTTGTCAAACTTGTTGGGATTATGATATACGTTTCATTTTTTTAATGAATCCGAAAGACAAAAATTGATGAAAAATAACTAAATTGATTATGATTTTTTTCTTAAATATTTATAAAATCAATTTGTATGCATGTTTTGCTTGATAGAAAATACAATTTGCAGTAACGAAACGTGTACCGCTGCGTTCAAAGATTAAAATTTTCGTTAGTTTTGCGCATGCTCCATTGGCAGTTTTTTCAGTGACGTATCACAAAACTCCGTTGAACTCGTTCACATATCACTATCTCTTTTCATGTACTGCCAAAAGAAAGGGATTGATAGAGAGCCGGTTGATGTTTTCGTGTCAGCCTTGTGCCCATTTACGAGGAGTAGGTAAAATCCGCCATCTTGAGAGTGAATTCAAGAATGTGAGGACTTTTAGCGGAGTTAAGTGAATTTCTTTAGTAATTTTATTATTAAATGGATTTATATTTGTCCACCACGCGATTTCATACCCTTTATACGAGCCGGTGGCAATAACGGAAATACTTTGCGCGTCGTTACATAGCCTAAACGCCGAATTCCTTGATAGTGTTTATGTGACAGGAGAAGACACCGTAAGCTTTCTAATAGTTTTTTGCGTGTCTATTTCCGTTTTCCATCTCGACGATCGTTAACATATACGTGAAAGTGAAATAGGTATCGCGTATCGTTACACAGTTTTCGTTATAGGGCTTCGCGATGTTTTTTTCTGGTCGAAAATGCGGTTAGATGGGCGTTGTTGGTCGGCGATCGGTGGAGCTAAGTCGGGGGCTGTGTCGGCGTCCTGGTGAAGGCCTGGGTCGGTCGGGCGGGCTAAGCGCGACCGCCGCAGAGGATGCGAACGGCGAGGGTGGGCTAGCGAGGTGTAAAGTGATTGAACTAGTGTTATTGTGAAAATGTCGACAACTATGAGGCCTACTCTCCAGACTGTCCCGGAGTCGTTGCCGGCGGACCACGTGACGGCTCCGACGCCGGCTCCCGCGGCGACCACCACCGCCGCTGCGCCGTCGCAGCCGAGGCATCCCAGGCCCATGTTCAAGGTAAGTGTCCACGTCTGTTTTGATTCCCCAGTCATTTGCTGAACTACTGTCGCCAAACAATTTCAATAGCACAAACATCAAGAACCTTACATAACTTGTTTTATCACACTGAAATATCATTTAGTGTTTAGGTAGCATAAACTAATAGCTGGACCTTTTGTTTTCCTAATTACAAACACACAAGTATTGCAACATTCTTATCAGAGGTTCAATATTGAAACAACAGATAAGGCTGGATTAATTTATGGTATTACACAGGTAATCTAGATTACATATTATGAGTAGAATACACATTAATTGTGCAAACTCCTTGCAATGGTAGCCTAGATATGATAGAAAGTGTGGTCAGCGTAGCATGGCATCTTAACTATAATATATTACATGAAAAAAACATTTAGTTGTCTCTATTTCTTAATAATTGTTCTTTTTGGATGAAATTATTGTCATTAAGAGAAATGTTTTGTTTCTCATTATATAAATTGAAGAGATCTCTTCATTTATTTATTTATTACTGTATAAATAAATTTTTATTCATAGTTGCAGACAGTTTTACAGCATTAGGTTATATTTTATAGGACCATTTAAGTGGGTATATTATTGAGAGCATTTATATCTTATTGTTTGATTGTGTTTCCCATACATGTGGTTGGTGATCATCATCATGGTTTATATGCCCATGATTATAAGTTAACATTTAGTAAAAACATGATAAATTTAGTGCAGTCACAATTTGTATTGAATTTATATGAACCATTCAGTATTGCGGTTAGTAAATCACACATTACATAATTAAAACATTTACAAAAACATGTCCACCACAACCTTGTCAATATGTGACAACTAAAGCTAAAGAAATAAAAATAAAAAGTGGGTAGTAAACTCTTGACTATGACACAAAACAGACGCAACAGAGTACAGGATTACTCATTCATTTAACTTATCTCTTAGCATTGTGATGTTATATAAAAACTGCTGGCTTTTGTTTGATTGTAAGCAGTACTAGACAATACATTGACTCATGTACCCTGACTAAAATTTTCAATAAAGTATGATAAATAAGAACGATATTTACAGCAATGAACAGGTAGTTTACTCCCTTAGATAATTCTATTTTCATTATGCAATATCTTTTAGTACAGTTAATAATTCTTCATTACTTATCATTATCAAATAATTGTGGTAAAAGTGAAGAAAACTCATGTAATACCTATCAGATAGTATTATTTTTGAGAGCAAGCCATGTTACCATGTTAAGAACTAATATTCAATAATAATTATTGTTAAATTTCAGTAATTACTGTTAAATTTTAATAATTGTGGGCTGTTTCTTGTGTAGATAGATGTGGTTATGGCTAGACTCATATTCAGATTGGTTATAAACTGATTGTACAACACACAACACAACTTAATTAATATATATTACGGATATAAAACTATAGTATGTCAACTTTCATGGACAATTGATGATATTCAGTATGCTATCATTTTATTGTAATAATTTGCATTATTTGTTATACATTTTGGTAGTGCATTTTTGCATGCATTGACTTGCACATTCATTATTTTTAGTTACACAACATTCCCATTTATCTTAGACACTGTTACAATACATGCTTATCATGTTATTAAGATTATGTTTATAAAAAGCAACACACACAATTATTAGTTCATAAGATTACATAAACAAAATACATGTTTTCCCATTCATGAAATGATAAGAATATTAATAGATGTTTGTTCATCTCTTTGCCTTCAATTGAATCTCCTGACCAATTAAATGACAATTTATCTTACAATGCTCTTGGCTAGTGTAGAATAGTCTAAAAACTTAGTGATTTAAATTAGCATTATTTAGAATAAACACATGTTTTTTAAATGTAGGAGTATTGCCAATTGTCTTTATAAATTTAAGTAAACATGTAAATTTTGAATGTACATGTAATACATCTATACTTATATCTAGTTAGGCACCATATATATTTAATATAAAACACAAATCTGTATTGATTTTGATCCAGATTACGCATCTAAAGGGTGCTTTTTATTATTTATGTACAGTACTTATTATATCATGACAAAAATACACATTACAAACTGTTTTATTTCTTCACAACAACAGTTTAAAACACAAAGGGTGCCAAAATATTTTCAACAGGTAAATTATAATATAACAACACAGTCCAAAAGAAACTATGTCACTAATCCAAAATAATATTTAATAAGTGTAAACTATATAATTATGTAATCTAGATAGTATCATCAATGAGTCATCTACAACAGGCTATGTACAATTCATTTGGGTTATATTTAATTTACTTTTATATAGTCTAGTTATTATTCTGACTTTTATGAGATCTTGTGTAATGCCAGTGAAATACTTTGTAATTATCTTAGTTAGTTACAATCAACACCTTGTCTGTTGTAAATAACACTTAAATGTTTTATTTATTAATGTAAACAAATCAAATATGGATTATAAAAAACTACTGTAAACTGGATAAATTGGAAAGTATAAGACACTAAGCCTGTGCTTTATAACTCTGTCTAATAAATATAATTAAACAATATCGTAAATTAGAAGATTTATTTCTATAATAATAAATACATTTTCAACATGTTCTTAACATAGAAAAACACCTGTCTGTAATACCATAATAATAAAAAAGCTTATTTGTGTATCCACAACTTCACATTATCTTCATTATGTTCAGTGAACACAGCAATGATTTTAATGTCCTTGCACGTCTTTGTTTATACTCGTTATATATTAATTCATGATGATTTGTTATTATACCACATTTGCATAATACAAACCTGTTGAAGGCAAGTAAATAAAAATAATATTCATATAATACAAAAAGATACATCAAAATATAATAGATTTGGATTATCCTTGTGTTTGTAATATTATTATTTGAATTTGAATAACATCAATATTGTTATGACAGTTTTCATAAATTATAATGATCATGAAAAACACACAACTATATAAATATATATTAAATAATATTATTCATGGCATAATTAACTTTATACAGCTTTTTATTAACTAGTAAGGGATTTTTTTTTATCTTGCCATCTTTTTATATATTGATTTGATTTATACTATCCATTTACAGCTAGATCTTTAAGTATGAAAGCCTTTGATATGTCAGATTATTTCCGTAATGTGTTCTTGTGCGGTATTTCATGCCGTCATATGACTGACGTCATCGATCACATGCGACTTGTAAATTCTTTCAACAGTAGTTCAGCATTAATATTATGTAATCAATGACTGGGGAATCGTATTTTTGCTCCATGTGAAAGCTTTATGCTACTGTATGTACTGTTTTGTCAAATTTATAAAGTGAACATGTTTGTGTACGCTATGTTGTTGAAAAATGTCTTATAAGCTTAAATTGTGAAGTTCGGTATTATTTTATAAGTGGCAAAAGACTACTTCGTAACAGAATATATTAAATATTTTACGTGATAAGTATATGTTACGTTATTTATTTATTTGTTACTGGAAAATCTAAGCGATAGGAGAACCAGAATGCTCTGTAATTTAAGGATTTGATATTTATCTCGGTTAGAGATACTATTGATGACTGAAACTAGCAACAAAATCTTCGAAAATAATAGTTTCTGACTTTACAAATACTGCCATCGTAGCTCCTTTACAAAGAGGCGAATTCGAAGTTCGAAATTTACCATAAACTTCCAAGGTTTGTATCGAATAATAAACAAGCGTTATAATGAGCAAGGAATATTTTATATCTACATAATCATATTTCAATATGTCAGCTCAGATATATCTTGTTATTAGGTAAGGCCGTTTTATTATAGGAGTTGTTTACGCGGCCGGGTGTCGCCTCATGCATAAAGCATCGGGCCTAGGGCGTAGGGTTCCTGGCCTCCCATCTGCCCCAGTTTCGATGTTATACTATATCGAGATTATCTTATAGATAGGTATGAGCATTGAGCAGCTCTGCGTAAAAATACGCGCCATTGAATAATTTTATGGTTCGGTACAACTTTTATTTACTGTTGACAGGATTTTCGTATGAAAAGCGTACGGAATTTGCCGGTGAAAATTACGAGTTATTTTTGTGGTTTTCATAGTGACGTAAACAACCTTGTTCGAACTTAAAACGCATAAGTTAAGTCACAGTTCACGATATAACTTTTCGGCCCAGCGTTGTTTACTTTTTTTCATTACAGTTTTACACTATACCAATACTATCGGGTGTCTACATCACTTGTTACACGCGATAACGTGTTTTTATTATTTTTCTGTATTGCCAGTGGTAATCAATGTACCTACTGCTTGTTTTATAAAACGATTGTATGTTTCACGCAATAAATTGTTGTAATATGATTTTATAAGTCATATGTTATAGTTTTTAGCTTTATTGTGATCGATATTTGTTCCACTATGAATAGGTGTGTTATTATAAAATCGTAGACTTTGTTACTTTATCTATTATGATAACTTCCTTTATTCGTTAAATGTCGATGGTACTTAAGAACGAGTACCACTAGAGCTGCGTAACGCTGGTGGATTACTGCTGTCGTTCAGGAATGATTGTCGAGATCAGAAAAATATAACTCAGTAGGTCCAACTAATAAGGTTCTTAATTTATTTTTGAAACAAATTGCCAGAATGATTACAATCCTGTAGACTCGCGGTACACTAAGATAAATTCTGAAGTTCACGACACAAAGCTATAGCTAGTGTCCCTTATTTACAAATTACATATTATTTGACAGCAGTGGCGTGCGGTTCATAAAGATAAAAAGACACTGCTACATAACTTAGATAAATATTTATTATAAGATATTTGAGGTGGCAAATCACATACATCATTATTTAATCGACAAGACGATGAACCAATATCAACATGTAGTAGGTATTTTTGGTAATTATGCTTTTAAAATTGTCTGCCTATCCTGTCTAAAAACTCTGTGCACGCCACTGTTTGACGTAACATTTTAAAGCGCAGAAATAAGTTTTTTAAGAGCCAAATTATCAGGGAACGTCAACAAAAAAAAAAAAACAATTTAACATACAGACGAATTTCATCCATATTTCATCACTGATGTAACACTATTACCTAAAACTCTGAGGAACTGCACTTTCGAAATCCACCGTCGTTATGTCACGTGAGATGCATTCTAAATATATCCACACCGGGTTCGCCGTGGCCACTGTCCTGAACAATATTTATATAATTCGGTATATTTCGTTTAAATTCTCTATGTAACACTGGTTACTTATAAATAGACGAAGCGAATTCAAAGCAGTAAACAGCTGTTTAGTTTTTTTAGATTTTAGTGTTAGGTTTTAAGTGTTTTTGTCTAATTTATTTCGAGAAATTTAAATTATTCATTATATTAAGAATTTTTGAGATGCATCTTCGGTGTGAGCTATCAGAATTTCCTAATTATTTTGTCATAAAAACATGTTTTTATTCTACTTAATGTGATTTCGAAGATCGTTTTATAAAAAAGTTTGATATAAGATAAAAGCCTATCACAAAAATAAGGTATATATTCCCATGGTCATCACGCTGCATAAATGAGCTAGTAAATTTGCATTGAGTGAACTATATGCCGTCCAAAATACAGTAAACTTTCATACAAACTACAAACCTTTATTGTACTGAAGCAAGATTGCTAAGACCTCCATCCTATTATAAAATTGCGCCGAGAAAGTGTCATCTGAGTGGATAGGATGCATTTACAAGTAAAATTGAAGTTGGAAGAAATTCTGCGTCCGTTGTAGAGAAGCGTCTCAAAGAACTTCCTCCTAATAGGGCTGCGATGCAACGAGAAAAGTTTTTAAACGAATAAGGTCCGATACAATTGCGTTGTGACTAGATAAAAGCTGTAAAAGGGAACTAGATTTGTAAACGTAGATCCTTGAGTTGTTAATTAAATGAAGTAAAGATTTAATAAAGGTTGCTATTAAGGAACACGTTCTGAGGACACTATCAATGTTCTCAACCGAAAAATCCAAAGACTTGATACACCCATCAATCCGCACTGGGCCTGTGTGGTGGCTTTCAGCCAAGAGCCTATATTAAAGAGAATAGTAGTTTTGAACGGTTTCAAAACTGCTTATTAGCTAACGAGGACTATGTTTACCTATTATAATTTGTTTGTGTTTCGATCCAATCTTAATGAAGGGATCTTAATTAGCAATAGAAAGGTGTATTATCATAACTTTTAATGAACCTTATGTTGCGGTTTGTTTTATAATTATGGAATTTTACGTTTACCCTTAGCATTGATCCGAAAAAGGCAATTACCCATGGCCTCGGTTTCATGATTAAAATAGCGAGTAAATAAGTTAAATATTCAATGGGCTACCGAATGCGTAGGACCAAATTAAAAAGTCAAACTAATATATATGTTCATACCTCTCGGGGTGCCCGTACCCCTCTGGACTCTGGATTTTTATGTACTAAGTATATACAATTTTTTAAGTTCAGTTTGATCCTATTTTATAGACTTGACAAGTGCTATTACACTGATCTGGCATAACATGACGAGCTTTTATAGTAATTCCCGCATCTTACAATGTTAAATCTCTCAGTCAATTTCGTAAAGACTAGAAGTTGTACAAGTTTTTCGAAAAGATTTACGTCGTTATAAGTTATAACTCCTGTTATTATATGTTAAGGTATTGCTTACTAATAGAGTTTTCTTTAGCGAGTGAGCACGCGATGTCTTTTTGTAGTTATTTTAAGGTTGTACTGACGTTTCAATAACATTTAGGTGACATCTTCTAATTATATACAGTCTATTCTGAATCTAGAACCGGTCTTCAACCTTATGAATCTTGATATACATAAACAGAATTGATACCTATTTATTCACATTAGTATCATATCTGAGATCCCCAAAGGGTAATTCAGGTTAGTGTAATGCTGTACAGCGCTTACTTTATTCCATGCCGTTTTTATGTCCCATAAGGGCCGAGCCTGCTTTTCATATACAATAGGTGCAATTCCTAATACCGGGCGCTTACTGCATTTTGAAAGAATCGAACTTCCTTGCCATAATATGCCTTAAATTTTTAATGCTTGTTAAGGATATAAGAAAGCCTAAAAATTCCATTCACGTTCATCTAAAACTAGTCTAAATGATAATCTTAGAGTCGGATTCCTCACACGACTTTGATTTGCA
The DNA here is from genome assembly GCA_947562105.1 of Shargacucullia verbasci. Classification (NCBI taxonomy): domain Eukaryota; kingdom Metazoa; phylum Arthropoda; class Insecta; order Lepidoptera; family Noctuidae; genus Shargacucullia; species Shargacucullia verbasci. The sequence goes on from OX387306.1 coordinate 6,489,670, forward strand.
TGCCACCATGTTCCCTAAGCGTGACTTGTCTAGACATACTAATGGATTTACTATTACTAAAGCCAGTTCTATTGACTAGTATCCTTGTGTTTTGTAGGGTTATGGTTTGGTTTCATGCGACGCGACGTTGCGGTGTAGAAAGGTGGCAGTATTGATTGGATGTGGTTTTCTTTTGTTTGGTGGTCGAAGGCTGAAATAAAGGGCTTGTAGGCGATTAATTTAGGTGCAGGATTTAACCTCTAGATATATACTTGGTGTTCTGTTTAAACTTTTATTATTCAACGGAGTGATTAGAAGTTCCTATATTCGTAAAATCGTTTGGAGATTCTAAACGATTTTTTAAAACTGACCTGACTGATTTATCATAGTACATAGTGATTATAATAGATAATATCTTCAGTAAACTTTTGCTTATCCAAAATTAAAATGCTTTATTAGTAAAACTAGCAGCATAAAAACGTAAAATAACTTAGTCAGATTATCAATAAGACAATCAGATAAGAAGTGGACTTGTTGGTGACTTTCAAGATCAGTTCTGTGGATTTAGCATCCATGCGGATATTACATTAGCTGGCTCTTTTAGCTTGCATTCTAATGAATTTGTGTGGGCTCCGTAGGCGCTGTCGCTAATCGTTTGACTCACTGCATTATAGGTCGCAGTTTCGATTCCCGCAAGGAACATATGACCTTTACATATTTGTTGCAGGTCTAGGCAAAATCTGATAACTGAGCGTACCACACTGCTAGTAGTTTTTGTAAAATAAGGCGTAAACTATTAATTAATTAGCTGTGTATCTTAGACTTTTAATCAAATATCTTTATTGAATATCGTTAAATTATATACAAATAGTGTACCAAAGCACATAATTGGCTTTGTAAGGGAGTGGTCGATTCTGCAACGCCGAATGCGTTGCAGAATCGGCCACTAGTAATAGGTTGCATTTTGTAGGGTATGTCAAAATGTGCTGACAAGAAATAACATAAACATTATATTAACTTAAACATGGCTCAAGTTAATTTTGTTATTATCACACCTTAAACGGCCGCTGGTGAACATAGAACTCCAATATCGGTAACGATACGGCCATAATCCTCAAACTTGGCAAATGGATTCTTCTGTGACTTGGCAAATGGAGGACTTCTGAGGTGAAGAGTCAATTAGTAAGTTATTTAAAGGGGCTGACGGCCCTATGTGCGCCAGATGCACTCGGGACGCTCTATCCGTGCGCCCCGTGCACAGGGGAAATGTTGAACAAATTAACCTAATTAAAAGTGCAATGATTCATAATTTCTTCTTCGTCATACCGCTTTCTTGGCTTCATGCCAGAGTCTGATTTGCAAGGAACTGATGGTGCTGATATTGGCAACCGTACGACCAGATCCTTCCTCTGCGATATGGTGACTTCCAATTTATGATATTCCGAATATTTTTTACTTTGTGACACATTCAATTCATGAGCGGTAACGGCATAATGACATGACGTGAGACTCAGTACCATGGTACACGCTAGTAGCCTAGTAGGTATCCCAAAACATTAGGAATTACTTCAATTTAACAAAACAGCCTACATATTCGTTATACCTTGTATGAATACATAATATATTTAAAACAATCTATAACTCCTTGGAGTTTAGAATGCTCCTTTTGCTCGGAATTTTGGATGAATCAAAGACTAACTTTGCATATGTGCCGCTCCTAATTCCGCTAAAGTTGTTAGAAGTACGGAATACTTCGAAAATTCGCATAATATGGGCGTAAAGTTAACTTTATGAAAGAACACGTAATGTTGATTTAGAATTAAATTCATGGGTTATACGCGTGTCTACGGATACATTGTTTCTTTTTACCAGTTAGATTATAGGACTGTCAACATGAGAATTTGTCACAACATTTAAACAGGTTGATAACAAAACACCATCGGAATTGATAGTACATAAGTATAGCTAACTACCAATTGGCTAGGTAAGCAAATATTGATGGCATAATACCGATAAGCTTAGTCCGTAGAAGACTTCATAGCTTTAGTAAGCATAAAACCACAACGTAAATAAACAGTGCTCAATCAGTCGCGCCTATCGCAGTACACTGCCAGACATAACCTCATCCAGTGTTCGACTAAACAGAAAACATTACATCAAAACTATTATGTATCAAACCTAAGTAATCATACGCAATAAGGCGACATAATCCGGTAAAAGGGCATCTATTTGTAAGCCATTCTATCGATCCTCCGCTGACACGACACTTGCCGCGGTTATTCAACCTTACGGAAATATTCTTAATTTAGAGAAACCTATTTTTAGCAACCTTTTTCGTTTTCAGATGTGTATGTCTCGCGCCATCGTATTAGATGTCGTTTATATGAACGATGTTTGGAGACGGAAATATACGTTGTTTATGTATTGTAGGTATATAACTGAAAAGGGGATCATTGGCTCGCGTTAGTTTTGGAGTTGGCTTAAAATACGTTGTAAATGGGAAAGAGCCAGTTTTTGGCCATAGTGAATGATAATGATTTGAATATAATAATATAAGTGATGTATAGTTGGGATTATTAGTTTCTTTCTGACTGTAATTTCCATTACAGTATGAGTAATTCTTAGGTGAAAGCTCAAAAAGAGAGTGCGAGAGGAGCCAGAAAGGAAAAAAAAATGTGTATGCAAATGCTCTTGGTAGCATTGATGTTATCTTTGCTCATTACTTGATGTCATACAATTTGGTTTATTAACAGATACATTGAGTTGCTGCGAGTACATTAGTCTACCTATACAACCAAATTACACAAATATATGCGTTAAAAATGTCACCGAAAATTTAAATAAATCTTTCATATTTACGATCCATGAAGAAAAAACATAATTAATGTTTACACTAGCTGTAAAAGCCCCTCTATTATGCTGAGCCGTAAAAATTTAACGCCACTGTAATGACAACAAAAAAAGTCGCGATATTTTCTTTTATAACCAGTGTTTTCAGTGACTATGAAGTAAGTGATAATCGAGTGAGATTATAGCAAGCCTGAATTAAATCAGAAATTATGTAATTTAATCTTTTCCATCTTCCTATAATTTTCAATCTTGCTGGTTCCACAGTCAAATCTGTCAAGCAATCATACTCTGATCTTTTATGTCTACTAGTAGGCAAAAATAGATTACCAAAGTGTGTTATTCAAAAATTGCTGTCAAAGCTCACGTTGACGGTATCTTCCAAGAATGTTTTTGGACAAATATAAAGCTGACAATCGAATATTACGTTAGTCGATTGCTAAATCAGCGTGACGTGATTTTCGGATTCTTATTTCTATAGTACCTTACAAACTACAGCAAAAACTACTGGCGAAGTGTCCAGTAAACCCAGTCTCCATTTAAGGGCCCGTCGAGAGAGTTGTGAAGTCTCTGCCTTATTAGCTATGTCGACTTACGTGTTTTTTGCACATAAAAATGTGCGTAACTTTCTAAAGCATTAAAATTGTGGCACCCGCCTGTAACTAGACTGTTTATGGCTAAAATATTTTAATTTTGGCACACAAAAATCAACAAACAATAAAGATACAATAATTGTATCTTTATTGTAATTTGTCAGTTATTATTGTAATTGTTACAATATTAGATGAAAAAAAAAGATATTCTGAAATGGATTCGATATAAAATTTAAGCTGAATAATGTAATCAACTATCTTAAATTGAATTGTATTTTAAAGGGAGCATCTTAATAGTTTTAGTGGCTTGTGGAATACCAAATGAGAAATTCGAATTTAAATTTTATTTTTTATTCATAAGGTTTAATATAATTGGAAGTTAGTAAAGTCCTTCAAATCCATTGGAATTTGGAATTAACTTTTCTCGATGTTACAGCCAGCTTCCAGTATCATAGATCAAAGTGACACGTATATTATCTTCCAACACCTGCGACCAACTGAAAGGTGAAAACGTCCCTCGTCCCTGTGGGTATTGCCAACCTAATAAAATTATGCAAATTTTAATTCTACCCGCCGAAGCTAAATTGACAAAGGCTTATTGAAGCGACAGTTTATAAATCCGGCATCGTTTTGGATACACAGGCATCGAGAAAATTGTTTTAAATATTCTCTTGGATTTAATGAATAAAGTATTTAGTAATTTGAATTGTATAATTGAATTAGCTCCGGTTGGAAGCAGTTGGGCTGTAACGAAGTGAATAAATAATTACAGTTCGGGATTTCGTAGTACGCGACGCTGTAATTTACTTATCTTCAAACTAGCTTAGCTAGAGTTGTTTCCTAAATTGCACCAGTGTTTAAACAAATATCTGATTAGGAAGCTGGAGCTGTGGGTAATTTGTAGACGATTTGCATAACAATAAACATCAGCTCATTGAATCTGCTACCAGTATTTAGTAGTTGCATTGCACTCGTTTCTCTAGCACCAATCTATAGGTTTATAATGAAAATGTGTCTATAGAAGTAAAAGAAGGCAAGGTGAAGTCATACCGTAAACTTAATACTGCGGCAAACGTTTCTTAGGATCCCACCATCCAGATGGCCGATGACCTGATGGCAATTGGTATCGAGTGAATGCGAAAGCCGGTGGATCTTGTATTGTGGCAAACCCTTCGAAAGGCTTATATTTAGTAGGAAACAGATAAGTATATGTAGGCTAGATAGACAATATACAAAAATGAGTAATATTTTGGAGCATATACCGTTCTGTTTATAACAACATCGTTTTCTTTCAGTTCCCATATATAATACATATGTAACGTAAATTAATATTGTCGCGTACAAGTTATAATTGCCAATAGCTCCCTGTGTGTTCTCAGTTGGGAACTAATTAGTTACGGAGTGAATGAGTTTAAAGCGCCCGCACCGATTGGAATGTACCCGATATTCGACGCGAGTATTGTGACGGATTTGTTATTCGTTTGAACCAGGCGAATGTTAGTTATACCCTGGGAATTCGATAGAATGTCGAAGTTCTAAAGGTATAAGAAAAAATTTGACGATGATTTAGTTGGTACTCGGTATTGATATCAGTTATATTGACTCCCGGGGCTTTGAAAAAAGAAAAAAGAAATGTTTTGAAGAAGACGTCAAAGCGACTTGTGCGATTGATTTTCGCTGTGGCTTTAGTATTTTTTTAATCATGTCTTTTTTCGCGAATTGCATTGTATTTCCGGCTTACAAATCCTTATTTGTGAGGACACAAATCTTGTTCTAGTTCTTACAATCTTGTATAAATATTTAAAACATGTGTCATACATAAATTCACGACACAAATTCCTCCCATCATTTTTAAGCAATTGGCCGCCCTACTGCCTTTAATAACATGTTATTAAACTCAACTATGATCACGAAACTAGAGTTGTTAACATAGTATAACTCTAGTAAGGACATTGTATTGTTCAATCGCTATAATTAACACTATTACTTGCGACGGTCACCGTCCAGCATTCCAATAGATATTAAAGTAAAGCTTAGGGCATAAACTTACATATTCAATGACGTTCAATTTCCAATTCTATTGATCAAACATCTTTTTTTAAATTCTGAACTATGACGTCGACAGCCCTATAGTTAAGCGTAGAACACACATTCAATTCAATTACTTTCGATTTCAATTTTATCGATAAAACCTTTTTACATTTTTATGATAAAAGGGTGCACGTTTAGCGTGCCTTTTAACAGTAAAATAAATAAGAATTGTTCTACTTTAGTTTTCAATTTATTATAGTGAATAATAATGTTTAATTAAACTTGCTTATTGATACCCTGGGGTTAATAACATAGCGTGGCGGCGTGATTACGTCACCCAATATAGTCACCATACTGAGCATACTATAAACATAAAAGATATAATATATTTTATATAGTTAATGACAAAATAAATAGATTCACGCTGCTAGTAACGTGTCATCATAAGTTGCTAGGAAAAATATTGAGTTTATAAGCAACCCACCTTGTAAAAGTTGAGAGATAACAACTTGTCACTTAAGCGGCCTGTTGCTTCAGTGGAAACTTCAGTATCTTGAGAATGAACATCAGCGATGTGAATATTAAACTTGTTTCAATGTTAAACCGGTAATTATGGTACGGCTAGGCAGAGGTATAAGTACTGTTGAGAACAGTCATATTAAGTTATATGTCCGACCGCAGCCATATTTGGGTACCATTACATTTGGAAGGCGATGTGGTTTACACCATTTTAATATAAATAAGTGAAACATATTATATTATAACGTGGTCTGTTCTGTTTAAGGCGTTTTGATTGCGAACAGGATACCCTATGGGACTGGTTTATACTTTATATCTCGCAACGAGATATTAAACTCGAATATCGGGATAAAGTGCGTTATAATTCCATTAGCATGCTTTTACAGCGACAGGTTGGCCATTAGTGCTACGTAAATGTATCGCCTTTCTTACTTACAATGTCACTGGAGATAAAAGTGACACGTGTAACATTGACACAAGTACTTAGGTATCGTCTTAGAATGGTGCTACCGCATCTCAGCGTTTCAGGTACACCGATGAGGATTAAGGCATTCTATGAAGTGAATTTGTGGTAAAACATGTCCTTTTATGGCACAAGGCGCTTGGTTTTATAATGGTGGTTAAGTTAACTTCTGCGACTATTCAAGGTCCAAATCGAAATGTTGCGGGCAGTTCCCAGAACGCATGCATGAACGCACTGATACGGTTTCTATCCAGATTCGAATAGCGGGAGATACACTGCTATATTTTTTCTGCTACCACACAAAGTTACAAGCTCGCAGGAAAAACTAAATTTAATTAAATTAATACTTGTGTGCTCTATGCACAATTGTATTGGTCTATGTTCTTCTTTATCATTACAATTAGGCGATGTAGGATCATTGTTACCAAAATTAGATCTGTCGTATGAAAACTTGAAAGCGAAGTTAAAAAAAAATAGAGTAAATGAAAAAAGTACATTTAAAATGATATGAATGATGATGATCATGGTGATGATGATGATATGAAAATACAGGTGGATCCATGATGTTGGTAAGCATTTTTATACGGATCTGTAAAAGCATGTGAACACTGTTTGGATGTCAAATAGGTCGTTAGGGTAGCTAGAGTTAAATATCTCTACGTTTCAAGTTTTGTTACGCATAAAACTAACTAACATCAACACTCATGATTAAACCAAACGTACTCTGCTTAACATCGGCATACAAATAAACGCGACCTACAACTATGACGTCACACATTAATCAGTTATGGCGGAACGAATAACTTCAATTAAACTGCCACAATAAACATGCCAATTAATGCTGCGAACTTCGTGTTTATTTGTGAAATAGCTGGATATTCTGACATGCCTTACTCGGATAGAATATATCGACTGTAAACTGGCTACTGTGAACTGGTTTTGACAACATTACAGGATTAAGAAAAAACTGTCGATACATCACAAATTTACATACAACACATTACAGTACAAATTGAATGAATTCGATTTTGGTGTCTAATTTTGATTGAAATAAAATATGCTTTTTGCAACGCTGCCGGGTATGAAATAGTTTAGAATGGTATAACCAAGTAAAATCTTCATAAAATTGAGATAGGACATGTTGCCAATTCACAGTCGATATAACTTATGTATCCTGCGTTTACACACCCTATGACGTCATCATGAATTGATACGTTGATGTTCCGGGGTAGGCAGCACAGGAGTATCCGTGCAGTTTGTCTTCCATGTCGTTTGGTTCCGAGACACGTATTCCTCTCTATTTGTGGATGTTGTAAATACAAGTAATGAAGGAGTTTTGATCAATTGTATGGACACCAACATCTTACGCCTTACGCCTAACATTTCAAGTGAGGTTTTTTATACTACGTTGCAAAAAAGCTTACGGCCCAGCTTATGCCAAGCGGTTACGTTGGTAAAGTAGAAACAGTAGAAAATCTGTTGTTTGTAGGTGCCAGGGGACTGTTGGTGCTTAATTAATCAATAATACTGATTACCAATCCGTTTTGCCAAGTGCGTTGATTCTAGCAATGTTCCTTAGGATTGGACATTAAAGCGGTCTATGAGAAGATTTATGTTCAGTAGTGAACGTACGTAAGTAGTCAAAGTACCTTCGCACAAATACACTGGCCAGACTGATGCAGTAAAAATCGTAATAAAGCGATAGTAAGGCGTCTAGCATATTACAATATCTGCCAACAAAACTTGCTCATACACCAGTTCCGACAATTGTATTATATTTATTCTATTCTAGGTTCACAAAAGCATATAAATCGATTGGTCAATTGGTATTGTGTGGTCGACGCGGGCCCCAAAACAGCTCTATTAGTTGGTGTACCATTCAATTGAATCAATTCCATACATAATAGCTTGCTTATGATCCCGAATTGGGTGAGTAGAGCTCCTTTACCGGCGGAGGATGACATGATAGTGTGTTTGGTATAACCGTTAGTGTGTTTTCTCTCTTTTTGATGCATTTTCGCTGTTTGTCGAATTTGCATTTACATTAATCTTCAATGGATCTTGGTTGTTTGTTGAGAACATATTATGAAATAAATTAATTATAAACTTTCTATCTGCTAGCAAAACACTATTTTCTTTAATGGATTTATTAAATAGATTTCACAGAACCCATACCAATAATCACCAAAGTTACTATTTCTTAAAATTAAAATTCATCTCGTGTACACTATGCGCAACATCTCATACAGTTCGATTGAAGGTTTCAATTTATAATAAGACATGAATGTGTGTCGTGAAAGTGTCAATATGTCCCATGTTGTATCATTAATTGAAGAAAATTAATTAAGTTCCAGTCATTTTAGAGAAATCTTGGCAGTTCGCTCCGCAACGCTTGGTGTCATGATGACACGAGACGTTGATAAATATAGATTATATATATTTTGTATTTATACATAGATGCCTATATTTTTAGTTGATTCTCTAAGAAAACTACAAAACTTAGAAACGCACCGGGGCGCGGGTCCGCGAGGGACATACATATATATGTTAATATGTTTGTATGGCCTTCAGATAGTTCTTCCGGGTTTGGATGTTCGTGCATATGAGGTTTAACCTATGTTAGAAACTGAACCTACGATACCGGAGTACACAAGTTGTAAATACAGACTGAAAGGGTTATATGTAAGTTGTAGCAAACGAGGCCATTGAAGCAAAATAAAACGGGAATGTATATGTTTACAATGTTTGTTAGATTAAAAAAATGGGATTACAGATATTTCCTCAAATACATTTTCGCTAGGGCTGAAATCAACAGAATCTTTAAACCGCGTAACCTACCACTAAAAACTGATTACTTTTCTGAACGAAACACTACAACCTACCGCATATTTATCTTAAAGAAACACCTTCATTACGTCGTTTAATAAAATTGGAGGTAAACGAAGGCAAAGCAGCGTGAAATTAAATTTGGTAGCGAGATTAATATCATTATGTTATTCAGTACTACGTAGGAGACTAAAAGTATTAATAAAACAAGCTACATAACCGATTCCTATACAATATCCGGTCGTAAGGGAATATTGCCACAGTACCTAAGTACTCAAAGGATTGATGACCAAGGACCATTACGATAGATACCTTCAATGCTGACAGTAAGAAAGGGTATGTATGTATATGTATAATGTACAAGACAAGCGCTAAATTACGAATAAATTATTTAGCCGTAATTTATCATAGCGGTTATGAAATAAAAAAGCATATATTTCATATATCCGATTGATGTTATACGAACATAATAATAATAAACATATTTGTAGTTCTACTAGACTCAAAATCCAAAATCTCAATTAAATATTTTACTTTAGTGAAACACTACGAATCTACATTAACAATAGTAGGCAGGTGAGGCGCTGTAAGCACGACGTTCTGTTCATGCTTGTGCTAACTGTCCATAACTGCATGCATACAATTCTGAACGCGCACACTATAGCTTGCCTTATTCATACTCTGAGAACTAAAACGGAGTCAAGCTTTTGGTATTCATAATTCAGTGACTTCTTTGAAAAGTTAAGTAGGCCAGTCTCTTACACTGGCTTATAGACACTTTTTACTTGTAGAACGTCTTTATACTCGATAAACGATATTTCTGAAGCAGTTTTCACAAGAACTTTGTAAAACTGTTACCTATTTTGTACAACTTGTTTTTTTAATTCTATTAAGTACAGTCTGGAAAAGTAAGTGTTAATTTAGTTCTAAGATATCTTCGCTAAGAGTTTCAATCCAATATGCATAAGTATGGATAAACAACACTATCTCTATTCACAGATTAATGCAAATTCGACATCGCTACCTCATTCCCATATCTACTTACTATCTTCGAGCAAAATGAAAAACACCATTTATATGATTATTCAACATAGGTGCGGCAATAAAGGACACTAGAAACGCGTCTTGCGGACAACTAATCGTACAGTCGAATCATTAAGAATATTGAATCGATTTCGTAAGACCGGGCGCGGTGAGTCATCCGCTCGGTCAAGTTCGCGTCCCCGAGATGCGGATGAGATCGTGGGCGTGGGCCTTTGTAGATGACGTCGTGTGTCGACGAGAAAAGTATTACGTTTAAAGGCAATGTAATAAACTTCATTCATAAAAGTTTGTTTAGTGATTATTTTATGGCTGTACGAATTTGTATCAAATATTTAGTTTGTGTTGATGAATGCAATAATTCATCAATTCAGCGTTTTTGATGTATGCTGCTGGAAGTGAGTGCCGTAAGTAACTACATACATAAAGTCACGCCTTTTTTCCATGGGTATAGGCAGAAACTACGGAACGCCACGTGCTACGATCCTTACATAACCCTTTTGCTTCATCTTCATTCATGTAAGTAAGTAGTTATACCCAAACTGGTTTTCCGAATTTACTCTTCACCATATAGTACACAGCTTCTTCATACCAAATTAACAATCCTGTGTTTAATATAAAACAGGGTGTGCGTAGTTGTTAAAAGATTAACTTTCTGCGCTACGGGTAGTGGGTTCATTCTTGCATGGAACAAATATTCTTATAACCTACTGACTAACCTTTTTGATAATAAAAAGGCGGAATTAATTACAGCAGAAAAAGTTATAGAAAATGATATGATAATAAAACCTTAAACAACACGGTTGGAGACTGGTATGTTGCCATAACTAGTAAAAATTCACAAAATTACTGCCAAACCTTACTGCGTTGCATGAAAGCCCTCGGAACTAACGATCTTCCATTCAATACGTCAAAACTTGGACAGCTTCTTGGCATAGACAGGGAAATCGATACACCATAGAAAGGAACTGCTGTCATTATGTGGGTGTCTGGGCGTGTTTCCAGTATACCATCACATGTTACTGATTTATGAGTTAGGGTTGGGTTGCCTATGGGACGGTGATAGGTCTTCAATTGTTTGTATGTTGAGGCGTAGACTGACGGTCTGAATGGCTATAGGATCGTATCATATTGCAACGGTAGACTTCTGCCCTAACCCTTAACGGAATATAGGCATGACTTTATGGCCCTTTTTGGAACTTTTAAGAGATGAGAGTGACAAATGATGCTTTTAGTGGACCCTCAGGTTAAAATGTTCTACTATTTGTCAATGAATAAAAAGGTATATTTTTATTACATTTACGTTTTAGGGACGCTTGAAAATTCATTGGAAAACACTTTTTGTATACGTAAAATATCGTTTACCTTTACGTGACTTTTTGCCGTAGTACCATAATCGTATAAGTAAACTACATAGTTATCTATATGATGCCATAAGAACGCGTAATCCATATTTACTGGAAATTACGAGGCTGTCTTGAGAAAATTCAGAATAAGGCGTATAAGCAGTCTCATTACGCGATCACACTGAACGGTTGACCGTAGTTATTTTTAATACCACTATGTGTGAACAAGTATACGGCCCGCTCGATGGTAAGCAATTACCGGAACCTATCTTCTTCTTCTTAGCGTGTCGATGGCAAATTAGTTTGGCCCAAAATTCCGCCACACAGACTGCAATTGCAGTAGCGGCCATTTACTCCTCCCGCGAGTAGGTAGTAGGACACGCAGGGCAGGATGGAAGGGGGGGCATTATCTGCTGGGAGATGCCGTACTCGCACTGGAGATCTGAGCCGCCTCTGAACCCCTACTTGTGGAGGTTATCTTTGCATCGGCGACTTGGGTTCGTATCCTGTTAACAGATTTCCAAGTCGGTTACGATAGTTTATGTACTGGTGAGATTTTTCCGATGGCGAGACAATGTACGAAGCGGGACTATAGACGCTTGCAATAGAGCAGGCATAGTTATTCCACAAAATTACGGAACGAGTCTTGCTTTAGTGAAATTATTCAGAAAAGGTGGGATTATACCAAACAAAGTATAAACACTATACACGTTTATTAAATAAAAATGACGTAAGCTTAAGAAAGAATTATATTTCTTGTTACAGCCATAAAACTTATTGTCCCGCGAAATCCATAAAAATCAATCGAGGGCGACGAATGGTAATACTTGTGAATGATGAACCAATACACTGTCACACACATCTGGTTGAAGGAAACCAACGGGAGACTTGCGCTGACTTGTTCTAAGTCGGTTAATCTTTTTGTTTTTTGAATGACTTTGGCTTAGTTTTTGCTGACATAAATCTAACATGCACATACACAAGTATGTACAAGACATCTATCTTTGAGTCATACAAATGTTTGTTCCGCGTTCAAATCGAACCAGTGAAATACAGCGCTGAAATTTTTCCTACGTACTAGTACTTACTTATTACCAATGATTTCATCAATTGTAATACATAGAAAACTTGTAATGTGATTGAAACGAGCAGAATTCAAACCCCGCAGAGGTGTCGTGAATCTAAAATAATTTTTCTAATATCGAAATACTACAGAACGACTAACTGATTTCGAGGTATTGTCATAAGAACATAATACTGCTCATTTTGCGACCATTTCGGATATAACAGGCATAATCCAAAACGATTCTGCAGTCTACGGAGCCGTCTTTTGTAAGTAAAACTATAGCTTTATTGTTTCCAAACTTTGCACCATAAAAGACCTAGGCTTGCGTCAAATCGTGCCACACTAAAGTATTGTTCAGAAGCCAGCAATCAGACATGTAACAGATTGATTTGACGAACTCAAATTCTAACATTATTATTGTCAGCATTCTTAAACCCCTTTCTGTGAAAAGACCTTTCTATAGGGGCTAACCCTTGCAGATATGTAAAGATAGACACCCTCCAAGTACACCCCAAAAAAGAAGGGTGGCATAAACAATATACAAAGAGTGTAATTACGAATCGCACATATTGTTTATCCGTCCATTGTGAATCCTATGTTCGGCAGTGGACTTTAATAGGATGATGTACATAATATCCTTCCAAGATTACTCAGTGCCGTATATATAGCAACTTCCATATCAACAGGAAACATTAGTGAAGCCAAGTAGTAATAATAAATATGTATATAAGCTATATGTACATATTACGTGTATGAATAGTTGTATGTTATTGTTTCGTCTACACAATGCTCTAGATCAGCGGTTCTCAAACTTTTTTATTGACGGAACCCTTACGGAAACACAAAATTTGACGGAGCCCTAATTAGTTTATGTGTAGGTATAGTTTGTTAATAATCATATTATTTAACATTAACATTTGCATCTCGTGGGAGGTCTAAAATTGTTTTTTTTTACTTTTCATCAATTGTTTAATCTAAGGCTTGATAGAAAAGAGTCGGCTGTGAATAGAGTGACCATTATGTTCGCGGAGCCCCCACAAAGACTTTGAGGACCCCTAGGGCTCCACGGAGCACACTTTGAGTATGGCTGCTCTAGACAATACTTGATCATTATGTGTAGAATGTTACATATCATATCAGAACGTCTGTACTCCCCAAGGATTAGGAAGAGGTCTACTGTTGAACGCCCATATGTAGTAGTAATTGAGTCCGATCTAATAAGGGACAAGACTATTGAGAATTTTCATACAGAAAAATCTATCAACACTACCCGGCCCGGGATTTTGTTGGATCTAACACCTAATTGGACCAAGAGGAAGAGGATTATATTGAACATTTCTGACTTTATATCTGCAAAATGTCGTGTCAAACCTTGAACCTAAGTAGGTCAAAATAAGGGATGTGAAGGACTCTAGACTAGGCTTGCTGACCCTGGCGTTAGTCCAAGATAATACTGGATACAAGAAATTAATATAATATGGACGTTTTTTGGCAGCATATCGAGCCTTATATTAAATGGAGGCTTTGGCTGTATGTTTGGCTGTAATTTTTAAAAGTGGACTTGCAATAAAAATAACAATACTATTTTATAATGAACACTTTTCAAAGGACAGCAGGCAGCAGGCTACTCAACCTAAAAAAAAATCAAAAATCTCGTTAAATATATACTTACTACTTAAAAAAGTCGTGTTGGTACGTACATTAGTATGTAACGCACTGAGCGACCGCAAAACGCAATAGGCGCACCATATTACATAAAACATTGGTGTCGTTGTGACGTATCGTAACAACTGTTATAATTACCGTCGTGGACTAGTTAGTAGGAGATTATGGGGAAATACAGACGAAAATTAAGCCACTTAGACGTCATGGGTCTTGATTTTTCTTTCAATTCGATACCGAATCCCAGGATGTCAAGGTATAGCTCACAATTAGTCACTACTAATTTCTTCGAGCAAAGCAAGTGCAAGCAAATGAGAGAACCCTAGAAAACTAAACTTATAGTTTCAATTACGGGATAACGGGATACCTTTCGTAATTTATTGCTGAATTTAACACTCGCCATGATCGGTATTCACTCTTAGCGTGAAACGTAGAAAACACTATCAAAATTGCGAAGTACGCAGATTTATTTAACCTTCGTGGCGTGTCGCTCATTCAGTGCACTCGTGCAAAAACATGCAAGTCAGCTATTGTCACTCAGGGAGGCACTTTTCGTGCATTAACTAATAAATCACTGTCCCAACATTTTGACTAGTCTCAAACTTATAAATTTCTTGCCCGACTCTAAAAATATTCAATCAAAGATAGATTAGATAATATTTTACGGATTATGGTAAAAAAGACAGTTAATTCCTCAAAGCAAAATATATCAAAGTAGTCCAAAAAGAAAAACAATCGCTATTCGATTATATTGGAAGAAATCTCTGGCCTCAGGGGATAAGGACAAGATATAGGTACTGTTTACCAAAAACGTGCAGCAGACTACAATGGGACTCATGGCTGTTCATTGAAGTGGTTTTCGGAAGCCACTGTTCAACGGAAGATCGTTTCCAGCTTATTTAATTATGATATTGACTGCGCAGTGGCTAAGCGACGGTCTGCGTGTATGTGTGAATGTAAAAATATTTTTGCCCCGCGTCTAAATGTATTTTGACGAAGTTCCCACGACACAGAAATCCTATTATCTTATAAGTTAAGTTTGAATCGTGTCTGTCCTTCGGAAAATCCTGCGTAATGCGATTATAGGGAAACTAATGACACCTACAAGACTTTCTTAAACTTTGTTAACTTGCAAATGCGATAGAACGAAAGTTCTCGTCAAGTAAGTAGCCTGTATAATTGAGTAACTTTTCAAATGACATCTCCTTGAATCATAGTTGGTCAAAGAAACTTCAGAGTTGGATCTAATAAAACTTTGTAGAGCTAGATTTTGTAACCTCTTATTTGTATTCAAGCTTTAACAATGTACCACTAAATCAGTTTGCTATGCGGTGATCAGTAATGTTCCTTGACAGATAACAGTGTACATACATATACATACGTATGTATAGATAAGGAGCCCATCGTCAGCAGTCGACATCAATGTGGTGATATCATGATAAATTGTATTAGTAGAAGGACGATAATCTCGCAAATATGCCTCTATATAATCCACTGTTATAAATTTTGATTACACTAATTTTGTTCCAAATACAGATTCAACCATAGTTTGGTTTTCTCTGTCAATTGGGTTACATTTTCTTAAGCAATCATGATGGTAAATATTTCATTCATAAGAAATACCACAGAGTATTCCCGAGAAAATGGACTTGAATATTTAAAATCTCACTACGTTCTACACTCTCATTTTATGACAAGCTCAGGTGAAGTTTCTGACTCCTCAACTCAAAAGCCTTTGAGAATCCCTCTAAAAGTAAACTTCGCAAAGTGTTATTGTTCAGAACATTTACAAGCTCGTATCGCGGTGTAATTTCTCATGTTATTATTATTTATCTTACAATATAAAGCGATTCTTTTTACCGGTTTAGAACTGGTTTAATGTGACACTATTAATGCAGCAATTGTAAATAATGTAATGAACCTTTACATCTCATTGTACCCACTTTTAAGCGGATCATACTGTGAGTAATAACCAGAAATGTTTATCGCAAATCAATAGAATGTCGAACGAAATGTATTTCTAGGATCCACTTCAGGGAAGAATCTACGCTTGAAAAACGCATGCAATCTCAGTATGTTTTTGGAGGTGCACAGCAGAATGTTGTGTGCAGCTCATCTTGACATAGTACCATGAACATATAAGGTCGGAGTTCACAAAACAATTTGAAATTGCTGTACATCTTAATAGTTTGTCCATACATTGGACTTCCATTTAACGCCCGTATCAAATCCCCTTTTGTTTCGTTTGTACCGAGACGAGCGATAAAAATCTCTTTACGATTGCGCTGGCCGGTAGTGTGGCAAGTTGCCAGTCTTCGATCGTAGCCGATGTCTTTGAATGCCGAGGGAGCCAATGTCATGACGAGCCTGTTGCCAGATTTGATCGATTTTTGACGGCCATTATGCATATTTTTAGTACTGTTTGCCAATTGTCGGTATTGTTTGGGCTTTTTTATTGCCTGTCAAGTTGCTTCGAATGTACTGATTTGATCTTTTGACAGGTTTTATAACAGTAAGTCAGAGTGTTTCATTAAAGGTGTTTGTTTCACTGGATTGCTGTTCGTCGAAGTCACGCCAAGATATTTTATAGGAACATTTCATCAGAAGAGTTCATGACATAAATGTGAAGAAAGTGAATCGGGGCATGACATCTGATGAATATGAAGGGACGTAAATAAAATATTGCGCTCCCGAACAAAAAAAGATAAGTGAACAATCATTGGAATACAAATTTCGCACCGATATTATGCTGACAATGCCAAATTTAACGTACCAAAATGTAATGCTTTAGGTTCTAAACTAACAATGAACCCGAGCCTCCTTACTTATGCGGCTTGAGATAAGTTTGTTCTGAGAACTTCCGCGGTTTCTTCTGTTCTACTTGAACATGTAGCAAGTTCGTGTAAGTTCCCGTTTGATTTTGCCTAAATTTTACTAAACTATGGACTAAGGAAATCCAAGCATATAGACGAAGATACAGTGAAAAGAGAATGAGAGATGAAAGTAAATTATGTGATTTCTAAAGAACCTGCACTACTTTATTACCTGAACTTCTTATTCGTTATTTGCGAGACGTAACTGGAAGTTACCTAGAGTTTATTTATATATCATTTTACGGTTAGAAACCCTACAAACTAATACATAATCTAGCTCGATATATCGCCAGTTAGTATTGCAATCTGCAGTGATAGCTCTTGAAAGCTAGCATTATCATCTACCTAAATCCTATAACCTATCTATTGTGAGGCTAAGTCGTCGAGATAGCCATTACATTAGGCGTAGTGCAAATGTTTGACATTGGTCAGCTATTTATAGCTCATTCGTAATTATTATGTCAGTGCGTTGTGATTAATCTTTACCTGACAATGTGATTTAGTATAAATATCTTCAGCAGCGGGATGCAAAATTGTAATAATTGTCGTATCGATGTGTGACGTCACACATCTAGAATATATAGGTACCTTGCAGTAAACTCAAAAGCAATTACTGTACTATTAAACGTTTTCAATGTTTCCTTTTAAATACAATAGGTAAATGAAATTGCATTTCAAGCTTTGCTAGCTGGTTAGGTCATAATGTCCCATCGACGCCAATACCGGTAAACGTTCAAATATAGCACTGCGCATGTAAACGCGGAGCGATTCCTGCCCACATGACAATAGTAAGGTTAGTCACCTGCGCGCGCACACGTCCTTAGCTTCCGCGGTGACGTCATCGCGTCGGAGCGGGAACGCCGCGGGCGCATCTTTTGAACGTTTTGTGACCGATGTTTTATTGTTAAGAGCCTTTACGCCGTACGGTCCGTTATTGGCATTTTTCATCCTGAAATTACTTCGTTAAATTGTATAGATCATATATCAAAATTGCTGTCCATTTAATAGGAAATTTTGTAAAGAACAAATCTAATACAAAACATTTTTAATTTTTTTAGTAATTATGTATACTAGGGCTATTATTTGACACCATGTTTCGTAAAATTTACGAAACGTGACTACTTCATCCTTCGATACCTGGCAAAGTATATGAAATAAAAGCAAAAAATAAAGGTTTTTAGAATACATATATACTCTTGTCCAAATCTAGTAGACAAAATTTTAAATAATTATTATTATTCTAAAGTAAATTACGAAACAACATAGCGTAAATTATATATTTTTAGGCATTTTCAAAGCCAATTTTAACAAACTTAATGATGGCTAAATTACATATTATATTTTTTTTACATTACTAGAATATGTCCTTAACAATAAGGCAAAAAAAAATTATTCAAAAATGTAATAAACTATTTTTAAAAGATTTTTTAAATGTACCATATAAACTGACCCGCAACTCGCCGCGAGATCAGTGCCCGTCGAGGCTTTCTAGGGTAGGGACGTGTCGCTCTGCGCTCCGTTTTTCGAAGAAAATATTACGATTCTGAATCAATAAATTGGAATAAATCTAGTCCAAAACATATTGATACTTTGGGTAAAAGTAAACAGTTGAATTATTTTTGACGACTTTTTATGAAAATTTGTACAATAATTGTTCATAGTCCTCTTATACTTCTTGGTGAGGTGAGCCATGGTGGTGGAGCCGATGGCATCGAACACCTGATGATGGATCCTGAAGGTTACAGGAACTCGGTAACTGTTTATAGTAGAACCACCGTGTTTAGGCTTGTTTTATTTGTCTCGATCGGTACTTTTATCCTAACTAGTGCTGATGCCCTGATGATGCTGATGATGATGAGAAGTGTTTACAGGAACTCGGTTACTGTTTATAATAGAACCATCGTGTTTAGGCTTGTTTTATTTGTCTCCATAGATACTTTAATCCTATTGCTAATGACCTGATGATAATGATGATAATGATGATGATGATGAAAGGTGATTACAGGAACTCGGTTACTGTTTATAGTAGAACCACCGTGTTTAGACTTGTTTAATTTGTCTGGGTAGTTACTTTTATCCTAACTAGTACCGATGACCTGATGATGATGATGATGATGGGAGGTGTTTACAAGAACTCGGTTACTGTTTATAGTAGAACCATCGTGTTTAGGCTTATTTCATTTGTCTCGATAGGTCCTTTTATCCTAACTAATGCTGATGACCTGATGATGATGGGAGGTGATTACAGGATCTCGGTTATTGTTTACAGTAGAACTACGGTTTATAGGTTTGTTTGATTTAGTATAGTGCCGATAACCTGATGATGAGGTTGTGAGGTGCTCTTAGAAACTATATCCACCGTGTTTGAGTTTAGGAATTTGTATTAATTTCATCAGGTCTGGGAAACAAAGAGCTTTTTTTTTATTCGGGAAAATAAATAAATAATAAGTAATGTACACAATATGTATCTTGATTATTATATTATATTGTATATTGACTTAAGGGGACTTTGTTGTATCTCTGCATGAGTATTTATAATCATGCCATGCAACTGCTTTATTATTTATATTTTTTTTTAAGATCTCAAAAATTAAAAATAAATATACCAATCGATAGAGCAGATTTTTCTGAGTAAAACTGTATATTTAACAAATTTTTGACAATTTGTCCCTTACATATTTTCGGTGACGATATTATCGTATTATGAAAATATATCGTAATATCTAGGTACTAATAATTATTAGCTCATCTGAATAAACAAATACTATAAACTACAATACAAAATAAATTATAATAAACTAAAAAATACCAAAAAGGCAAAAAGGATCAACATCGCCAGCGCGCGCTCTAAGCATTGCCTGCTCACAGTCCGCACGCACACACACAAGCGGATGAGCGGTCGAGCGCTGTAAATACCTAATTTCGCTCGCCACCGCGCGGCGTAAACGCTCTTAATCATTTGAAGTTACATCGTTCTTTTTTGTGAAATCATTCTACATTATTTTGTGCCAAATTTTCGTTGGTATACGTAACGATTTTGCCTGGGCTTTTCGAAGTAGTCATAAATTTATCTGATGCACGCGCGCGATCTTCATATTTGATAGTATTCGATCCCAAGTGATATGTGGCTAACAAATCACTATTCGGTGCACTCGTGCGCAGCTCATGCCACTGATCAGCACCTGACCACATTATTGTGCTCTATCTCAGAATCGAACGTATTTGCGCTTGCGACCACTAAATAGATCAACGAAAGATGTAGTTTATAGTTTTGTCGTAACAACGGATAGTATCAGTACCGATATTATTTATATCTATTTAATTATTTCAACAGTTTATTATTAGTAAAAGGCGATAGGTACCATAATAGGTATTTTATTGCCGATTCATTACGCAAAAACGGATATCACAAATTGCTTGTAATTAAAATTATTAGAGAACATTGGGTTCGGGTGTTTTTAATTAATTAAGAAACTGAATTTAAAACTACTATATGGCTACTGTTAGCCACTCGTATCCCACTGAAGGACTTAGACTGCACCTTCATTTCACACTAAGATTTCTCCTCTCTAAGTTATACAAACATACATGTCACATACACAACCAGACCCGAAACAACTATCTGTATCATACAAAAATTTGTTCCGTACGAGAATCGAACCCGTTACACGTCGTCAAATATTCATCAGTAAGTTGTTTATGAAAACCAAAGGGTGAAAAACAATTTTGATGAACAAAATCTATAGGTGACATGCTTTCTTATTTTAGGACCATAAAGATCTTAGCTCTTAATTGAAAACTCCAATCCATTTCACTAATTAAAAGAAAATCACTACAATCGACACACAAGAATATTATCTTAACGCTTATGTAATAGAATACACGCGTACCATAACGCCTATACATCTATTCGAGGGGTTAATTGGGGCTGGCGGGCCGCTGTTTGGGACGGATCAAGGAAGATACATGTACAGGGGAGATAGACTTGGATACAGACATTTGTAATGTAAGGATATAGAATTAATTGAATGTTTGGATACAGCGTTGATTCGACATCTGTGGGACTGTGAGGCTCTACTAATTGTGATTAAGATGTATTAATGTTGCGCACTTGATGGGGGAAAGTCTTGGATAAATGTGCGGATTAAGGAATTCGTCGAGTTTATTTTTATTATATTATTTTTGTCTGGCTTACTGGAGGTAATCTAAGAGAAGTTTCCAGATCAACATTTTATCCAAGAGACTTCCTATGCGGTTTCCGTAAACTGTCTGTTTTGCCGTTATTAAGTTACGTAATATGCGTGTTTATTTAAATGCGGTCAACTGGACACAATCTCGAAATCCAAGCTACTGAGAATTTTCTAACAGAACCTAGCAACACTGCCAGAAGTCGAATCCGGAACCCGAATCACGTCATGCTCAGCAGCTGAACTTGCGATCACTTAATCAATGTGACAGTTCAAATGAGTCTTTAAGAAGTAAGTAAGTAGTAAGTCTTTAAGTATTTGACGTAGTTGTACTACAAGCAAACAATGGCGTAAACGGAAGGTGAACGATACTAGTTGCAGCATTGCGAGTGACCATTAAGTGTTCCCTGTCACCGCATAGGTTTTATCACAACAGCCGATCGTAACTGTACTCCTTGCACGCGTCCGCGAAATTGGATAGCTACCATACGTAAAGCATACCTAGCTATGCGCGTATCTTGTATGTGTGTATTGTCAATTGGCAAGCTGAATTGTTTTGATAAGGGACGAATTGTTGGTGTTGTTTTGTGCCAATACCCTGAGGGGTGTGGCATGATGATTGTATTAGTGACGTAGAGTGATCTACATTACACCAAAATACCTAAATCTTAGATGTCAGAGTTCTTGATTTGATTATGGTTTGATTTTATAGTTGCAAGTTTTGACAAAACGAGAGTTCCGATTTCGACCAGCTCGGAGCCTCTGATGGATGTTCATGTTCTCGAATAATTAGTCTTATGCCATAAAATGAGTTCAAGGAATGAGAATGGGTGCTTTAATCCTGTACAAAATGATGCGCAATGGCTAACTAACTTAAAAAATCCTACCTAAAGATGCGATGGACGGCGTTACTCCCCTTGTATCTGTGTGACGTCATCTGTTGCCTCGATGGCTGTTTCTGCTTCACCACACAGCTCCTTTCTCCGGTTATACTTCATCGTATATTTATAGTTAAACGCCCCGTGTTGGCAATTCGAACCGAGGGTCGTGTTGCGGTTACCTGGTTACAACTAGCCGTATTACATGTATGTAGGAGATAGTACGGTATACAGTAATTATCTTTGAAGTAGTCAGAATGTGCATATATAGTAGTTGAAATGTAGGTTATGTGGTTCTACACAGTGTCGTTTAAGGAGACAAGTGATTATGGTAAGAGTTTGGACAGCGGTTTCCTTCTGTGCTAATAAAAACATACTTCTTTTGTTTTGTCGGCACGAGCTATCACATGGGAATCACTCACGCGGTAATAACCTATTTAGTAATTGTGGTATCGAGGTTTTATTGACCAGGGTGCGCCAGGCGATCTCAAGATATATATATCTTTACGGCCAGGCAAAAAAGGCCCATAGATCGTATGAACTAGCATCACGCCTGTATTCCCCGAAAAGTTAGGCAGAAACCTTTACGCTATTTCCATCAACCGGGCGCAATTCTTAAACCCAAGTCCCCAACAGGAAACTATAATAACACTGCCCGTTCCGGGATGTAACCGTGGGCCTCATGTTCAGTAGACACACTTGCGGTTTTAGCATACAGGAAGACACGGCTACCCATCCTCATAATTTAATCTCTTAAATAGAAGCCTGGCCTAATCTTTGCCGGAAAGCCGACACGACCAATAACATGCTAATCATGGACATTTTGAATATATACAATCCCACTTGAGTTTGCAGCAGTGCCCAAACCAGAAATGTGAGATGTAATGCAGAATAAATATTCCCTTTCTCTTCTAGTCATAAATGAGATTATATAAAAGTTTTCTTCTATTATCAAGTAAAAGTATAAGATGATTATATGTCACAGGTTTTCCCTAATCAGTCGCCACAGTAACGCCATCTAGTGTCGAATAGCTGAACTTATGCTCATATGTTTTTGTAATTTTGAATATTTTATCTTTAAGATAACTTGTTTCGTGTAATAATAATATGTGTTATGGTTACGGTTACATGTTATTTAATAATAAAAATATTTTTTTATTGTTAAGTTACTATTTGGCTATACTAAAGGCTCTGAAAGTACCCTTGTAACTGTATAACAATTTACGACTCTTCTGAAGCAGTAAATATGTACTTTCAACTACAATGTACGAGCGGCGAGCACCAATCCCGCAAAGTTTACTTTAGAACATTTATTAACAAAGTTGAGGGATACATCATACGGAGCTGGAAACTCTAAAACACGTCACGGTTTCTGATTCCTAGGTCGTAAAACCGGTCTATCACAATCTCCAATATTATCCTATTCATTTCGCGTGGGATGAAACTGGTTTCAATTTACTAATGCAACTGTACCACGCTGCGAAGATTTGAGTTTTTCATACTGGGAACCTTTACGGGTTCGTCCGCAACTTGCAAGCTAGCGTTGTAGCTACGTGGTTCCGCTACTACATAATAGATGGCGCTAGCAGTCGCGTTAGTTCTTGAAACGTTCGTGTTATTGATTTAGCCTATCTGGCTGCGTTCATATTAAATATTGATTGTTTTGCGATACTGGTGTTTACTGAAATCCTGTCTTATCTTGTAAGTTTTAGTTTATCAGATAGGTTCGGTGTAGTGTTTTCGTTTGTTATTCAGAGTTACGTGTAAAGTAGTAAATGTTTGTTATGGTTGGGTAAAAACATGTCAAATTGGGATATAATCACAATAATTCAAATTACTTGACAACTTATATGAAATGCTTATTTCTTTTTGTTTAAAAAAACTTTGCCTTCACACTTGGAGTAATTCCTGTATCGTGGGTGAGTGTGCATGTAAATATTCACATGCACAAACACACCGTTTGGCGATAATTTTTTTTAACCTGTAAGTATGAAGAAAAAAAAGGAATAGTTTGGTTGTTGGAAAAAATTTTTTACTCATTAGTTGAATGTTCTAATGCGTTCTAAAGCTGAAAATCTGAAATTCAATGTATCTCGCTGAACTTTCATGTTGTTTGAAGTCATATTACTGAAGTAAGTAGGTACCTACATAAGAAAGGACATGTTTTCAATTCTTTATTCATTGATAGGGACTCTTAAGAAATCTTCCAGAAGCTATCATTGCATCGGACGTGCAACAAAACAATATTACAAAACGCAACGGCACTCGTTGACGTTTAAGTCGGCCATCTTGTCCGGTTTCCCGCCAATTGGATGATTGCGCGGGAGTGGCGCGGCGCGTCCGTGTCAAGGTGACAATATCGACGTCCATTGTTTTGTAATAACGATAAAAATTACGTCACGTCACCATATTGCGCCAATTAATTTGAGTTCATAGATTATCGATATTTTTTGAGTGGTCTAATTGTCTCATCAGTATTTTAATTTCCTTGAATGATTCAATACGACCCCCTCAACGTGCTTGTAAGTCGTTAATGCGTTCAATCTGATATGATCTGATAGGTAAATATATATTATAGTTGTACCAAATAGATTGTCCTGCACGAAAATTTTTCATGCTTTAGTCACCAATTAAATTTTTCTAAGAATTCGCTTCTTAATTATTGATTTTGCCAGTAACGGGCAATAAATCTACTCTTACCACAGTAAATCGCACGTTTGTTAAATCTAAAACGTGTGAAGAACTCTTGAAAAGTAATACGAAATTAAGTCACGCCAGACGATCATTTCTCTCTTTTTATGTGGGTAACAATTTTATTGTATCTTGAATTGCGACTCTCTTTATTATTGAAGAGGATCTTTGAGCAATCTAGAAAGGTAATCGCCTAGTGAAAAGAGCTACCTGTAATCATGATTCATGACAATAGATACTACCAAAGGTCCTAAAAAACTTTGCTGAGTACTTAGATAAAATTCTAGGTATTCGAAAAAAAAGCAATAGACAGATACGTTTCTTAGAAACACTTATTATTTCTATAATACGTACTGTTTACGAAGTAGTTGAAGATTTTTAGCTTCAAAAGTGTCTTGATGTATGAAATGATATTACTTTCGTAACAATTACTTGATGATGTGTTAAAAAAATATATTATTTTCATTCATTCCAAAATTAAAACAATGTCCACATACTTTGCACGTTGATTCTACAGTTACCAAATAAAAAGAGCTTTTGTGTGATCACTGCCTCAATAAATACATTGAGCAAACCTTTTGCTTACATTACTAAAGGTTAACGAAAATGTAACAAACTAAACATGCTCCCTAATATGTTTGTGAACCTAAATACATAATTCAGTTGCCTGAGGACATACCAACCGTGCTAATATGTTTATTATTCCAAGTTTATTTAGACAGGTAGGTCTGTCTCTGCTAACTAATTATGCCGTTTGTGGTATTCCTTGCCTAAGGTTTAAAGGGTGCCCCAAGATACCACCTTAATGTTACATGACTCTTATTTATTGTCTTCTAATTCCTTCATACTTCAAGGTTGGTTTCGGTCTCATAAACGTTCTTTTGCATATAAATATTGCAAATATCTATATATATCGCAAATCTAGATTGGTGATACATTGAATGTTTGCGTGTATAAACATCGCTGATGGTAAGAAAATTGATTTACCATCGTTTAAGTATGAGACTTCAGAATGTATAATTCATAACTTAACCTTTTGTTCACTTGGAACTGTATAATGTAACGTGTTCAATTGCCAACTTGCCAGTAGTTGTTTGAAAATAGTATGTTTTACGACATGGAAACTTGTTGTATTTTAGCTGAGATGAATTACAAATTATTTATACGTAAAAAAGGCAATGGTCTCCCGGAAATTTAAAACGAAAAAGATCATTATCGAATGGCCAAGCCTACCCTACCGATATCGTAAAATCTCGTTTCCAATTTAAAAGTTGAATCGGAACACGGAAATCGAACGACATCCCCTTGCCTTATCGATTCCCGAGTTTTAATTCCTGTAATATCGATTGAACGAATAACGAACTTAGTACATTGAGTAATCTCATTAATGTTGGATCATCAATGTTGACTTTCTTATTGGATTAGTTCGTGATGGGTCAGCTAACACAGTCTTTGACGTCACCCAACTTGGCGTGTGTGACATATTGTTGACTTATCGATATGACGTACGGATAACAGTGGAAAACAGGAAAGTTATATATCCGGTGTATTTTGAATAATAGCCTTAATACAGGAACGGTAAACAGTTTGGACATTGATATTGTTTCCTGGAAAGCTACATTAAACTTTGCACCCTTACTTGCATTAACGAGAATCAGCCCTCCATACAAATACTCCTAGATATATACATTTTTTAAAATGTTGGTCTTTTCATATCTATGGAGGATATTGCAGTTTAGCAATTTCGTTCCAAAACATTACGTCTACTCTGTCTTTCAGTTTGGAATAGTTATTTCGAAAGAACTCCTCTCTCACTCCCTTCCGCAATCCTCAGGGAGTGTTAAATTTCGTAGTATAATTCTATCAGTCTTTACCTATCCACCTAATAACATCCCCGTTAGTTCTCACGACACCCATGGGAACGGATAAAGAGGCTTTAGAATAAACCCAACTACCTAAGCAGGTGACTTTACCACAGAGACTTTACTTTTTTTTAATTTAAGAATCAGCCTCAATAATGTTGAGTAGATGGTGAAGAAACGTTAAAAATTTAAATTTGAAGTATAGTCAATGAAATTAATGTTGAGTGAGATTTGCAGAATCCGAGTAATAGCAGGTTATTAAATTTCATTTCAAATTCGAAATTATCATTATAATGAATGCCAAGATAGGATTATAGTATTGACATTTAACTGTTATTGATAACCTATTCTGTCAAGTTTAGAAATGAAACTTAATTATTCAACTTGATCGAACCTTTGGTGTTAAATTGACATGTTAATTTACATTAAGATTTAATACTAAAGTTCTATTTGCTGTATTATTAGACTGAATGTATTGAATGAAATCCATTCATGAATGCCTTTTATAGAATATGTATATTGAGCAATGAGTAGAAAGCTTAATTTGAAATAACGAAGGGCTAGTTTAACTTTAGACTAGAGAGCTTTTAACCGTAGCTAGCTAATTAACTTGATTCTAGTGAAAAACTAAATTAAATGTTAATTGAAGAAAGTTACATTTATCGTACCTACCGTTCATCCATTAAAATTTAATCATTGACCAATAATTTTGTTTCTTTGCCTTTGGTATTAATTGAAGCTGTAGGTAATTGGGTTCACTTTGAAAATTGTTCAAACTGCAATCATACTAAAAGGAACAAAAACGTTGCTATTATAAGGAAAAAAAAGGCAGTTATGTAAGTCTAATTTTCTAATACATTCATCACTCTATGTGACTCGAATACGACTCGTGTTAATATCCTGTCACACACAAATAAATGGAGGCTACAGATTTCTTTTTATGACAATAGCTCTGATATGGGTGAGACTGGAGACGTGGAAGGATTTTAGGCTATTTTCCCTGAAGAGACCATTTAAGATTACAATAAACTTTATGTCATGTCTGATTTTGCAAAGCTGATCGCCTGTTCCGTGATTGATGTGAATAAGAATGGATTACCTAAGTCCTATTGGAATAGAATTGACGTTTCTTGTTTGGTTTTGTCAGGTTTTATTTGAAATAACGCTTTTGTGATTCATTTAGAATATGTTATAACTTAATTCTTTATTAAATTTTGCAATGTATTCAAATATAAAAACTGAATATACTTGAAATATGATAAAAAAATGTTAAGTAATTTCGATAGAAGATTCGGAAAGAAATATTTCCTTACGGGAAAAACCTATATAGGGATTCGGTACATACAGTTACATTTACAGGGAAATTTCCATACAAATGAATTAGTAAATACAGTTATCTATTGTAAATACAGAACGTATAAGTCGTCGACTGTCAACTTCAGATATACACACAGATAGTGGCCGAGATAGGATAACGTAGGTTGACGTCGAAGATTTGCGTCTGATGTTACTAAGACAGAATGATTTTCAGAAACCAATTGTCTTTAATAGTAAACATTTTTGGGCCAGGATATAATTCGAAGATGAGAATATTTATCATACAATCATTAGTATTCGGATGAAAAAGGATACTGATTTCATGGCAAGAAAATACAAAAACGTTGAGACGGTAAAAAGTATTCAAGACATCCGATACAAAATTTCATTAAATGAGTCTTAAAATAAAATGTAACACTATTGAAATGCTATCGGTTCTTTCAGAAATTGTTCTTTTATTGATGTTCTTTTGATTCTTCAGTTTCAATAGCCGAGAATTTTTCCTTTAATCCGATTTACGTTTCATACATATCACTGATTCTGGAGCATTTTTATATTATTTTGCGAATACCAAATTGATGGGAAAGGCAACAGACGATTTGCTTTGTACCTTCTGATTATTTTTTTCTTTTATAAACCCCGTTCCAAGTAGAGGGGTGTATGTTCGTAGCGTTTGGTTAATAAATTTGCTGAGGAATTTTCCACCAGTACCTACAACGAGTTGGAATGTTTTCTGTTGTATAATTGAGAATCAGACGCACTTGATATATGTTCCGCGTCGTGTTACGTGTCCAATGTCTCCCTCACGTCACTCTCAACTAACCTATCAAGGTTAGGAGGGTCCTACTCTAAGTATAGACACTGATACTTATATTAAAGTGGCAAGTGAAGTCGGTTCAGGATCAAAGTAAATTGATACGATAAAATCTCGATTGAAGATTAATTTGATGTCAAATAGAGTGGATATATTGAAATATCACCTTTTCAATCTCACTTCTTTTGACAGCGCATTCAAAAAGTGTTAACAGAAAATTTCAAATCTTCAAGCAGCGTACAATAAGAATCTACTACGTACGTAGCTTTATTAACTAAACCAATGCTGTAAATAATGCACCAGTCTTGTGACATTATCTCAAGAATCTTAAGTATCGAGTTTTGTTGACAAATCGTTCGATTTTCAAAGTAGTTCACCATGACTTACTATCCATAATCCAACCTTACACAGAATAAACATGACCGAAACGCGAATTTTATTGTTACGTCACCACCGTCTCCCATCTTGGATCGTGGACGTTTAACAAGCTGCTGTCAAGGCCAGTCGCGCCGGACAGGCTCAATTATCCACTGAAGAGGACTCACGAGTCGGCTTCGTGACGACCATGCTATGTTCAGGATATACGCAAGTGCTTGGTATATGATCAAACATTTAAAGTAACCTACTATGTATGAGGATGGCTGGTACGTATTATTGTTAAAATATCATTTTTTATAGGCTACGGCTGGTAAGTGTTCTGGAACAAGATCTGATAAAAATTCGATTCCTAACATCATTTGTATCCTTATAAACTACCGGTTGGCCTGTACCTTCTCAAGAAACAATCATAATTCACATAGGTGGTAATCGTAATTCAGCCCATTACCGACCCACTGCTGAGGATCGGGATTTTTCTCAGAATTAGAAGGGTTAAGGCCTTACTCGACCATGTATCACCTGGTGCGGGTTAGCGGACTACACACACCATCGAGAACATGGAGCCTTCTCAGGTGTGCAGGATTCCTCGCCTCCTTCATTGTTGACGAAATAATTATCAAAGTTTAATCAGCATATGATTCTGAAAAGTCTAAAGTGCAGACTGTTTCCGAATTCACAAACACCTACATGGAAGGCAAGCGTTAAACCAGTACGTATCAGATTATGAAACATAATTACACAGAAATCTCAATGTAAATCACTCTAAATAATGGTGTGAACCGAACCGAAAACCAACAAATAATTAGTGTCAATTAACCAGGCAAGCAATTATAAAGGCAGATCCATTTTTTTGATGATATGAATCTGTCTGCGGTGATTCGTTTCACTAAACGAAGACACAATAGAGAATCTATTATTTGTCGGTTACCAGTGTCTAACTGCGGATTCAGAATTTTATGATCCTTTTCTGTTAGGGCCTTAGGCGTTTCTGCTTTCAATAGTTGCTAGTGTAAAGCTCTTAGTAATTATCTAAGAACAAATCAATAATTTCATTAGCCGCATCATAATAATAATAAAAGAAAAATTGTTTGGTGATAAATTTGTCTTTATTCTTAATTCTTTCTTTATTTGCGTTCCATATGTTATACAGTTGGCATCTTATAAAGTTAAAACAATATATTCGAAACAATGTGGACCCGGTAGGGCACAGCACAAAGAGGTTTACCCTGGGGCTATAACTTCACTTTGTAATAAATTGATTTGACTTGTATTACTTTTTGATTTGATGATAAATTATAAAAGGTTCTTTTATAAGTCAGTATCCCTATATTGTAATTTCTAATATTTTGTGAGCGCTTCTCGTCGCATTCACGTAAAGAAGGATCCACAAGGGTTCCCATTGTATGCAACTAATCTTAACAAATCATAGTAATTAATCTTAATTCATATCTATGTCAATATTAGTATTTCTAAGTCAACCTTGGTTTTTCCATTCCTTTTTTACTAATCGTGCTTCAACAAATTTTTAATATCTCATAATAGTGCGGGGATTTCCAACGTGTCAAAGTATGAATGTATTCGTCTATTTATAATATTGTTATTAGTTTTTTCCGAGGATTATCCTGGATGTAATGTTAACACAAATTGCATTGGCATTAAGTTCAAGCTTCATCAAAATCCGATCCCAAACAAAAACCAAATACACTGTCAACTACCGACTAACGCAATTTTCTAACCTTCTGTGTGACCTAACAGGTGCTCAATTATCAAACCCTCGTTCCTACTCACTAGTGTCGGTTCGATGCCCTGTTCAAATTGAATCGTGCCATTTTATTGGTCAATGCCTTCGGGAACATGGGCGTAAATCTCCGCGTGCAAGCCAAGCGAGATTGGTTTGTAAAGGAAAATGTTAGAAAAGTTAGATTAAGTGCTGAAATAAAAATGGCGGACGGGAAATCTGGTTCAATTAAGAAAGGTAAAATATTTGACAAGGAATTGCTGCATTTGTTTTAAAGGGTTTCAAGTAAATTCGTTTTCTTTATGATACCACTTTGTAGAGAAGCGTTTTTGTTTTTTTGATCAATTCTTTATTTCATGACCAAAACTCAATTTTACATCTTTCTTTGTTGTACAAAATCTGTTTACATTTATTTTCATGTTGTATAACATCGACGGATAACAGACTATTATTATCTTCTAACCAATTGTTTATCTCTTTCAATATATTTTTTCTTCATACCGTGTTAATTTTAGTACGAGTTAACACTATAGCCAAACATTTCGGATGTGTTCTGTAAACATGAAGTAACTTACCAAATTGATACGGTTATTGCTGCCTATCAACTACGAAGTTATTGGTGTACAGAAATCGGTAGGTAATATTTAATATCAATCCCTTATTTGTTCTCTATCAAGCGATAATCGAAAAGCTTTAGTCGAAATAAGACTGGGTATATAATGAAGACGTTATATGAATTGCGCGTTTGTTTTAGATCTATAATGGATTTGGTTTCATTTGGGTTATATTTAGGAATTATCCACACGCTTTAATATATAAATGTATAGATAAGTATTATATAATAGGCCTAACTTACGTATGCAGAAGTTACACGAAAAATACAAATGCATTTTATTGTACATCAGAAAATGTGTTACAGTTTATATTATAATAGTAAATGTACAAATACTTGAAAGTTTTTACTATTCTTTCTCTCCATTTTATTGAATATTGGCTCGAACGTTTTTTTTTTTAACAGAGCAGTGTATAAAATATTTCACGTAACACTTACATTTAACATTCTCCAGTCATTGAGTATCCGACAAGCTAAAACTCGGTCTAACTCAACACTAGGTGTTCCACTTCAAACCAAAAGTTAGCATGTATGCTCTAAATATAGCACATTATTACAATGCCCATACAACGAAATTAGGTCGCCCCGCTGCTCAGGTGCTAATGTGTTATTGGTTACTGTGCATCATAGCCGTAACTGTGGTTTGATTGATATAAATGGCGTCCATTTAGTGTTATATTAGCAGGTTTACATAGAGAATACTATTTGGTAAATAAAGTGATGGCTTATGTTATTGATTGAAACCTAGCAAAAATGTTGACCCTTTCATCGCCTTGTTTAATAAATAGTTCTCCGGCTTTCGTATCCATTTTACCCTAGCGGCAGAGATCCTCAACCTTTTTCATTCTTGGGCCGCGTACATGTAATTATGTTACGCGGGCCGCTAATATATTCTCGCCCCCTTTGCCACAAAGAAGCGCTGATATTCTCAGAGGGTTTAAAATATTAACGCAGGAAAAAATGTGGCGTTGCTTGTGGATGTATTTTTGAAGCAAATCCCATTCAACGCAACATTGCACGTTACAAAGTTTTGACTATCGTTTGACTAAATTTTGATTTGTCGTAATCATCAAATAATATAAACACAGCAGTGTATTTAATTAAGAGTGATTTACGTTATTCCATTCCGGTGGTACAGGTGTGTAACACTTTAGGGAGAAATGGAGAATAATTAAGTGTGACATACCTACAAATGGATTACATTAAAACCTTATTTAATGTAGAAGGTACATTTTAGTTAAATAGTTCGGTGTTTATTATATTATATATGTCAAAACATTCTAAAATTAATGTCCAAAAATGGGCGATGTTGAAATAGGGCACACCTTTAATAAAGTCGGTAAAGGAAACACTTATCTTTTTTAAAAACGCGCTCATGTTTTTGTTATTAGTAAAATACTTTACTTAAATATTGAGAACTTTCCGGTAAACAATTGCAGTTATGAAATATCTAGTTTTCAAAACAAGAAGGCCTAAACTAATTTTTGACTGCATAAATATCTACATATCTAGTTGGACATTATCATTTCCGTTTTAGCTCCGCAGTTAATTCAAATCACCGATTAATTATTCAGTGCCATTGCCTCCTACTATCGCACCTGCCCACGATGCACAAGTACCTAACTAAGTAGTTAATATATCGTTATGTCCACACGGTGGTCGATGAACGATATGTGTTACAAGATGTTTGTTTACATGTTTAACTTTAATACATTATAGTTTTATCGTGTTCTGTCACCTTAGCAAGAAATAGAACCATTTTAGCTCCTTCATTGCAATACAAAATACAACAACAACTCAAGACAACAGCTTAACTAGAAATACTGTATTGATACATTTAGTATAACTAATAGAAGAAATTTACCAAACTATCATTGGAATCACTGGAATGACTCCACATGCGGATAAAATCAAGCCATCGATCGGCGTACTGCGTGTAAAATACTTCAGCTCTGTCTACACTTTGGAAATATACAGCGTGCTCACACGTTTGTTTACAAATGCTTTGGTGCATTACGTTAATATCGGCCTGGTAATGCAGCATCAAAACATTTGGGCGTGGCTTCACAGATACATCGCGTGAATTAGCCGTAAGCCGGTCGCCTCGCCAGTCGCGATCCGGTCTCCCGTCGCGTCGAACGTCCGTACTACGTCACAAATTTAAAATTCACGTGCTCGTGAAATAATTTTGTGCCAAATAAGGGACGCAACGAATTATTAAGAAAAATAGTGTGGTTTTTGTGATGTTTGTGCAGTGAAAAACTCTCGGTCAATCTTTACCGAAGATTGTTCCTGAGGGTAGTTTGTGAGTGTCGCACGGAGTATCAAGTAGTTTTGTATGTGGTATCACTTATTTATGTTTATGTTGTATTAAAAATTCTGCAACCGCATTATCTTTGGCAAGGTCGGACCGGATCCGTGTATTTTTATTTTTATTTACACATAAATTATAATGTGTATTTTTGTGTACGGGTGTTATTTTTAATGTCATGTTTACACTTCGGCAATTGATTCATGAATTAACCAATGAGATGGCGTCATGTATTTGCATTGACCAAATATGTTATATTCATTACTTGTATTTGTTGTTTGAAGTGGGTATCTTATTAACTGCCATACCAGTTTCAACTTACACAATAATGGAACTGCCAGTTATGTTACTATATGGAAGTGCTTCATACTGCGATTGAGGTGAAATATAAATTGTAAATTCCATTTATTTGAAAGTAACTTCTATTTTATACAAATGGTCGTAACCCAAATGGTGACATTTCGCGAAGTTAATTCAGTCAGAGCGGACTACTAATTGTGAAATGGAAATATACAAATTATTTATCGGAGAATTAAGTTGTCGAGATATTAGCAATGCTCTAAAGTTGAGACGTGCCGCGAATCGTACGCTGCGAGTTCCTGAGCTCTTAAAATTTTCATTTTATTTCCTCTTTTCAAACCGCTAACAAAGTCTCGGAACTAAATCCGAAGTATTAGTATTCTTTAGAACACTCGGATTGTTCATTATTTGTTTCTTTGTTCGTTCGTGTTTAATATTTTCATAGCAAAGAAATATAACGTATACGAAAGTATGATAAAATAAAATAAGCATTTTTATCGCAGAGAATTGACATAACAATGATGGATGTATACAATTATCTATTGAATATTATATTCATTGTCTTTACCTAATATATGAAGATGTTTGAAAGATTCAATATTCTTTACGAAATATTTTCAAATTGCCAGTTATATTAAAATTCGCCCACTGTTGTCGAATTATTATGGAAAGCCTCAAGCGAAAATATGAAAATCTTTTTACTGAAACAAAGATAAAAATATAAATCAGTGGCTTTGCCGCTGGTAACAATTTAATCCAGGCTAAACCCACTCTTACCTCAGAGAGACGTGCTCAAACGGACGTGTAGGAGTATGTTCATAAACTGAAAGAAGGGGTTGTGAATTCGCATCCCAGTCACGTTGCTAAAGCCGTGTAGGCTTGGCATGTAAGAATATTGGCTTTGTGTAGAATATTTATATTTCGCGCGATTTATGGTCATATTCTACTTATACATATATTTGAGAAGCTTTAAGTGGAGTTTAGTAGATCATCGTTAACATCATTTCAAATATTAACCTGCTGTACCGATTAAGTATCTGTTACGCCATTTGAAGACCTGTGGTTTCCGCATCCACACTTTTTCAGTCAGACTTACAATAATATCTGATAACTAGGCTGTTAGTCTACCCACAGATCGTCGCCCAAGTCTCTGCCAGGCCTCTGTTACCGCGATTCAGTAGGATCAATAACCTGTCAAGCGATACAAAGTAGTAGTAGTAAATACAACGGAAAATATATTGATTGTGGGTGCAGGTACCGTTCGCAGATTAATGAAGTAATCATTGCTCAAATTATAACGTCTCAAAATCGATCGTGTTACATAAACAACATTTGACCAAAATCAATGCTGTACCGATTTAATTTCTAAGATAAATATCACGGCGTAATTCGAGTCAACATTTATCTTTATCCGAAAGTTTAACGGATTCCAGACGATCCGCCATGATTGAATCAACAAACCAAACCCCAGTTTAATTAGTGGATTAACAGCAGGAGACTTCAAACCGCCATTGTTCCTAGTAACGGACATACTGATAATGTATGGGTGTTAAGGTGTGCGAAGAATATGAATGTGTGTATGACCGAACCGTCGGCCGCTTATGGGGTGTATGTGACATTGACGTGACTAAGTAACCGCGATGAAGCTATGATTATAATGGATATCTATGTGTAGCGAGATATTTAGTTTTGAGTCTTCGTCTTGGAATATTTTTGTGGTAAATCATGGATGATGGTTAGTAATACTTTCTTGGAATTTTTTACTGATTTTATGAGTCGAATTTACTGTCCAAATTAGAAGTGAAGATAAAAAAAGTAAGTCAAGTGAGAAAATGGGCGTCGGTGATCTTCTGTCTGCGATCCGTGATGATTATTTCAATATTTTTTCATAACTGTTCAGGGTCAGGCTGACGAAGAGAAATAATTCTTCATATTTCAGGACATGGTCATGAAATATGAAGGATTATTTCTCTTCGTCAGCCGCATTGTCTTCAAGAAGTATCCACAAAATGGCGAGGTTGTGTCGTCACCAAAATATTTATTTAGTAGTTTCAGTTCCAAAAACAACCAAACTTAGCTTATCGCTAAAATCCAAGTAACGCTATCTTTAATCGAAGTTTGTGACGGATCCAATACGGGACCGTCTCGTACATACATGGAGACGATTTCCAACACACCATACGCCTTTAGAATTAATATCAAGTTCTATGTACAGGACTTGGCTCTTGAATATGTGAGTAACGTAACTCAGGAATAGGTGGACGGGAAGATTAAAGATATGGAAATAGGTAGAAATTATCATGGTCCTGTTGGATACATTATAAGATGCGGATGGAGGTAGAAATATAATAATGAGACTGTACGATAGATTAAAAAATATGGAAATGCTTGGAAAAAAAATTATGTTTTTTTTTTTTTTTTAAAAACGTTGCCCCACACTATGAATAATTCCTGTATCGTGGGTGCGTTTACAAACACATATATTCACATACACAAACGCCCAGACCCGAAACAATTATCTGTAGATCATACAAATATTTGTTTCGTGCGGGGATCGAACCCGCGACACTTAGCGCAGAAAACTAATCGCTTAGCCACTACGCCAACCGTGTCGTCTAATGAATAAGACATTTTGAGAACTAATGAGGTTCGTGGAGCGGGTTCCTATTTTTTCAATTTACGATGTGAGGTCCTAAGTTTAATCCACAGGTCGCGCAGTGTTATTGGTGTTTTCTGTTACAAAATTCTTAATTTGCCTGGGAATAGGCTCGCCCTTTATTACGTGAGACTGATTAGCGTCAACGGCGTCATATCAGTACAATATTACGTCTCCAACTAACCCTTCGAGGTAAAAGGCGTGATGTTATGTGGATTATCTACACTATTCGCGCTTTCATATGATGTCTTATTGTTACATGATCTGCAGATATTTGTTCCAAATCAAGATTGAGTGTGTAAGTGACATTACTGATTTCAATGTTAACTGATTCAGTAAACAAATCAATAATATTGCAAAGCAATATTTGCCGGAATTAAGTTAATTTCCTTAACGATCTGTCTATCTCTGAGGTATAAACGATGTAAACCAGAATTTTCATTATGTCTGATTTGAATATTTTCACGACGTAATGTAATAAATTAGTAACTTTTTCTTAGTAATCCCGTGTGAATTAAATCCCGGATTAAAGTTTTGTTTTGCTAATGATAAAAGTTTCTGCCTCGTATTCCGAGGTTCCTGATAGGCATTGTTTATTCATAAGGTTGAACAAGATATCTCTCTTTAGCACGAACTAACTAATCTTGAAATAAATGTAAAAGGTTATATTTACAGCCGGTTTCGTCAAAACGAAAGATTTCATGAATTCTAAAAAGTACTTGTATGCTTTAAAAGTAGACCTAAAATCAATTTAGGCTGCTTCAGGTTCTTTAAGTAATTTTTTGTATGAGTTGCGTAATATGAAATATGTAATTAATGTTGCAGTTTTTCGTATTATTACTTAATTACTTTCTTACTACTGCAAGATGCTGCGGTGTACTGCTCCATAAAATGTTAACCTTTTACCTATGAGTTTCGTTTTGGTATAAAGGCTAAAAATAATATTGACGGAATCTTGATGTTTCATAAGTTTTAATTGCCAACGACGAAAAACTTAGATAATTTGCTCAAATAGCTGTTTTTGTGTCTCTAATAGAATAATTGTTGTTACACAAGTAACTTTGGATTAATGTAAGAAAACAACATTATAATTGTCGTAATTATTGTATTGTGTGGCCGGCCACGGGGCTTTGGCCCCATCAATTGGCTTTTTGTTGTGATTCAGATAATGTTTAAGCTATTGTTGATATGAAATAAATTGTTGCTGAAACGGACCTGCATCCTGCTACTTAGGATTTTGTTTTTTCACATAATTTAAATCATATTTTGAAATATTATATTCTTACTTACGATTATGCTCAAGGTCCGAAAGAAATTTTGTATCTTTTCAGGTTTTCCGAAGGGTATCTACAAAATGTATTTATACACGGTACACCTGTACTGTGTACAGATACATTTTGTAGATACCGTTATTAAGGGCCACGTACTAATTTGATTTGTAGGTCAATTCTCATTCTGCCGTCCAGTTTTAAGCCTAAACGAAAGTCAACAGTAACTTTTGTACAGTAACTTCTCTTATTGAGTTTGAAACATTGGACGTAAGATTTCCAAAGTCAAAGCAAAAGTTGGAAAGTATTATAAGATTCAAACTTAGTCAGTTTTGAGTTGTATGATCCTGGAGAAACTAGGTTTATAGAAAGAGAATTTTCTGTACCTATGTGACAATAATGTACTTAGGAATAAACGGTGATTCAGAGCGTAGACTACTCATCGATCGATTCATCTGTGAGCTCAAATGCGGCAGACACCTCTGTGCTTCGGAGAGCACGTTAAGCCGACAACACTGGCTTCCAAATGTTAATCTATGACAGCACTCAAAGGCAAACAGACACCAAAGGATGGAGGAGGATTCACGGAGGTCACATGACAAATAAATCGTGTAAGGTATCTGGTGAGATTGCAAGTCGTTATAAGATTAGGTACATAGTCAAAGCTTGTAGACGGTACAATTGCTAAACGATTGACTTTTTGTGCTACATGTCATGGGTTCGATTCTCGCACGGAAATAATATTAGTATGATCTACAGATAGTTGTTTCGCGTCCGGGTGTGTGCATGTGAAAAATAAACTATGTTTGTAAAATGTATTGCATGTTGCAACGTTTAAAAACAATGTCTAGGATGGTGATGAGGATAATGTCATATAATATAGCATCACGCCTGTATTCCCCTCAGAGGTGTACTATTGTACACCTACCTTTCGCCGATGCCGTTATTAAGTCCCATGTAATAGGCGAGCCTATTAATAACTGGGCACAGTTCCCGATGAGACAGTCAATGATGTCATATTATCGTTAATTATAACTCCTATCCTATTATCAAGTCAGATTATTATCATACGCGTACCTAAACAATATCAATACATACATACATACCAATTGATATGTAATCCACATGCATATTTATACGATTATAATTTTATTGCAAGACATGCGTGGTAATCAAAGACCTCAGATTATTACGCAGAGGTGTCATTAGCACGCGATAATGTGACGTAGTTTCTGCCTACGTAGTAACATGCAGATCTAGATTATTTATTATGTGTTTAAGATTTCTCTTCATTATGTTTTGTAATTAACGGAGCTGTTTCTGAAGTGATTTCTAGGTTTACTTTATCCGATAATTTATTTTCTTCTTGCCATATTATAGACATGAAAATGTGGGCGTACAACATTTCACCTCTCCCATAATTATTATGTAATACCTATAGTATTACGCCTGTGTTTCTTGAAAGCTTAGACAGAGGTACCATTCTTTGCCTATATACCCAGAATTCACAGATACCGCTAGTAAGCCCCATGTAATATGAATGAAACCTATTGCCTTCTATGGGGTTCAAATATAGGCGAGATGCTATGTTATATCACAGAATATATAACACATACTTTTATGTATATTCAAATGAATTAATCACTCTTTATCCAGCTGCTATCTATAGGCTATCGCATGACCACATATCGCAGGTTTACAAATCCTTAACCATCCTTTTACGGAATTTATTTAAGGAGCATTTTACCGTCTCATTTTCATAATTCACAGAAACGGTACCTTTGTAAGTTAGGTTGCTCCGCCAGCTATTCCTTTTCCCTACTTTGCATTTTACTGCTCCACTTCCAAGAGCATACATCAACGTCCGTAATCTTATTTGAAAAACGTTTTCACTGTGAAATGCTAAGTCGTTTTTTAAATTAGGCTGCACAGGTAGAAAAACATGAGTTTGGCAGATGTATAGTGATGTATTTCACGTATTGCCAATTTGTCATCAATCGGGCACACTTGCAAGCTCGGGCTGCTGCCAGAAATATCTATACCACTGCTTAACCTGGAAAAGAATCCAGATCCTCGCTAGTCAGTAGAAAAACGACCTTCATGGTACGTTTCAGACCCGATATTATTACCTTACATAGTTATTTTGAAGTCCTAGTTTATATCCAATTTCTGTTTTACCGTTCTGTTTCATAGTAAACGAATTTCTATACGAACTACCAATAAACATTTTATGATATACGGAAGAGGAGTACTCGGTCGGGAAATGGTCTATTCTTGCACAGAGTATCCCATTTAGGTCGTCATAAATAAATACTTTTGTACTGGCTGTGACAAAGATATAAGATCTCCTTTGATAAGGCCGCGGGTAACGTGCTTCAGGATAAATAGAGGGAGAAAATGAGGCGTATATACAGTCGTATATAACACACTCTTTTATTAATTACACAGTGGGAAAGCGGAGCTAAATTAAAGCGTTAGGTAAAGGATTTTCTGTGGTCCTGTAGACTAAATTAGGGATGTTTAGAAAGCTGGTTTATGTTTCGAGGTTAGACTTAATTGAAAATAGGAGAATATACGGTATGACTTAAACGATGGACATAACCTTTGATTAGACTTGAGAGTTGCATTTTCTGTTCTTATTTTGCCTGGCCAAAACATATTTATGAGACAAAAATATTTTATTAGATAAAATATTGAGGTCTACCCTAATTTTTTTTCTTTTGTTTAATTCTTACAAAATTGTGTACTAACCGATGTCAGTAATTCTGTCGCAAAGTGAGAGTGAGTGAACTTGAGACTTAACTAACCGATATTTGAAATTAAAACAGCCGATTACTCATACAAAAAACCCTGTCAGACGGCTGATTTTGGTCTCATACGTCTGTTATATCGTCGGTGAAATTGGGCCTAACGAGCGTTCAAATAATCGGCAGTTAGCGGCATGGTTCGATAGTGCCTTAAAGTAACTATTTTGTTAGCTAATTATTTCATGTATAACAATATATTATAATAATAACATAGAGTATTATTCGCTTTTTTAACGCATGACTAACCAAATACGTAACATTCATTTTCTTTAACAACCAAGGTAAAATTTGAAAGTAAATTGTAAAAAAGATCTGTCGCTCGTTTGACGTGGCTCCATTAGATATTTGAGAATTATGTTAATGTAGGAAAGTATGTATGAACAGTAATTCTGCGTTACCTTAATGTAGAAGAAAACCTTTTAAGAAGGTAATGTTTTTAAATGATACTTTTGTGAAAGTGGCTTAACTTTAGACAAACGGTTCCATTTTCTCCTATCACAATTGTCTTAATGGATTCCCTTGTGGGGTGGATAATGTTTGAACATTTCAATGTCTAGACTATCTACTAATTAGTATTTACGTTTCAGACGTGTAGTTATGATTTTTTACTTAGGCTTGTGTTACTTAACTAGTTAAGTTATGTGGCTGAAGGTTAGACAGAACTGAACCCCTAAGGATTTAACCAAACAGACAACTCTCTGCAGTTCATTATTGATTCACTTTCAATAGCCTTAGGCATAATAAGATCGCTTTCCAATCACATAATAACTATGTCCATTCTGTGTGACCATAGATTATAATAGTACTACTATTATAATCTATGGTCACGCCACGTGCACGCGAAGCCATTCAATTAATACCTAATAGCTCTCAATGTTTTCATAGTGCTTGTTTGTAAACATTCTCATTGACAGGGAGGAAGTTTCCATGCTGTGTGGGTTAGGTATATGTAAACGAATAATAGTTAAGAAATTATTTAAGTGATTGCTGTTGAAAATGATCAAGGATCAATCTATATATGATCCGATTCTCCAACATTGAAATCAGCAATTTATATTTTCGATTTCATCAGCCGCCCTATTAATATTCTCTCACTCTGTCCTTTCTGTCTTATATCTTATTAGAATCTCTGCAATAACAACCTTAAATAACCTAACGGATATCGGACATAGATATCTCCCCCATTTCCTTGTAAACATCGACTTTATCAGAACACATTTCCGTCGCTATCAAAAGGTACTGATGCGTCTCAAACGCAAGTTTTATTGGAAAACAATATACGCACGTATCATAAAGACACCACCGTGTAAGATAGTTAAGAAGTTTTACATTTGTAGTTCCCTACACATTTGAATTACGAATCACTGTGTAGATAGCATGTGAGTTTGTATTAACCAAAGTGTGTGCCAAGTGCCAATTAGAAAGCTTTTATTTAAGACTAATAAGAAAGTCCTAGCAATGTTCTAAGGCCTAACTTCTAGCCTGCTAACTGTTTACCTGCTGTTGGTTGGTATATTATCAGTAGGTACACCTGAAAACTCACGCAATGTGTGCTTTAGCTATAATTTTTAAATTCTTTCGGTGCCTGTTCTGTCCGTGTTCGCGACCATGTTATCCTTGTTTCGAATGATCTTCTGTGTCTTTTTGTCTCTTGTCGCTACGCTTACAGAAATGATCTTCCCCGAACCGAAAGTATCAGTAACTTTTTATGTGTCGTCAGAATTCGATACAGCAAATGTATTATGATATCAGCGTATAAATGTCATGTTTTAATACTTTCTCAGACATTGGAAGTTCTTGGAACTTGAGGGGAATGATTTAGAGTGCAATGCCTTTCTTATCCGTTTCTAGTTTGCATGATTCCTTTTAGCTAAAGTTACTTAGGCAGTTGATGAGTCTTTTAGTTAAAAAAATGTATGTGCTTTTAGCGATTTTAGATCAGTACATACTATGAATGAATATTTAATTAAGGTAAACCTTGAATAAAAAAATTGGAGGTACAGCTTTCATAATGCCTATCCAAAAATCGCATAATTTTCTCGCGACCTTAAACTTTTCCTTTGTTGGTATTTTAACTTTCAGCCCCAGGGTAAATAGGGCGAAATCGTTGTCGTGAATCCTCGTAATGCGATGTAAAAAGTTAGTTTAGGACCCAAACGCACCGCGCCTCTGTAATTTTATGCCCGGGACACTTGTGCCTCTGCCCTCTGCTTACAATTTTAATACCTTAGTTTTGCTAAAACATTTGTTCGGTTAACGGTCTTTTGTAAAAGTGATATTAAAATATAAAGATCACTCATTGAAGTAGTGTTTTCGACGTAATAATTTATATAAGTAGATACGAAGATCTAAAAACAAATGCATAACAAACATTTTAGCTAATTTAGAGACTGATGGCGCTTGCTTCTTAAAAATTAAATAAAAAGCTTGTAATAAAGAGCTCACTTTACGCTGTTTTGTCTTTATAATATTTATGTTTGAATAACAAACGTTGAGTGCTCAGTAAACCTCGTTTATTCAATTTAATGAGAGCTCGGTGCTTCAAAAGATCAATTTATTTTTTATAATTTCAGTATATTTCGTACAAGCTGTAATATATTGGAATTGCTAAAGTAAACTCTTAATTATTATGATTCGGCTCTTGATTATTAGGTGCTTAATTGTTTAAATGTATAATTCGTAGCGTAATTCATAGAAAATATTGTTAGGTAAGATTTATCAAGCTTTTATGTATGACAATGCAATCATAATCAGT
The DNA here is from genome assembly GCA_947562105.1 of Shargacucullia verbasci. Taxonomy (NCBI): domain Eukaryota; kingdom Metazoa; phylum Arthropoda; class Insecta; order Lepidoptera; family Noctuidae; genus Shargacucullia; species Shargacucullia verbasci. The sequence goes on from OX387306.1 coordinate 6,533,491, forward strand.
AATTACTGTTGTTCATTAATTATATTGGTAATTATAACCACTGATTAATGGTTCCAGACATTATTGACAACCCTATTAAATACTGTTTTATAATTTCAAATACACGTTTGATTGGTTCTCGTGTTAGAACTTAGCCTAAGGCTGTGAACATCGGTCCGAAACTCGTCAGATCACATGAGTAACTTTTTACTAGGGTTTTCGACGCGAAATCGTCCAATTTTCTTTATGAGATTGATATATACGTTTAATGTTTTTTAATGCATACATAACATCGAACACATTAGAACTTTACGATATTACTATGATAATAGTAAGCTCCGCACATAAAGAACGAGCAAAAAATGCACATAGACGAAATATAATGTTAAGCCTACTTGTTGAATATGTATGTCTCAAAAATGAGATTTTTCGGCAAATTACTTTTTTTATAAATGCGACAACCCTGTTCTTAATATCACGACTCACTGAATTACGTCAGCAGTGAAAGACAAGCTGTCTGATTGGATGAGCATGAGATAGTTTTTTGTTCAGTCTTATGTTTTTGTTACACACACGTGACTATTGACGTAAAATAACGATTAACGAGTGTTCTTTATATCAAGTTAGAGGTCGTTATTAAAATGCTTAAAATGTAAATATATGAAATTAAATCTTCTGTTACAGGAAATAAGACCGCCTATGGTTTAAGTAGTACGATTGTATGTGATAAGGTTTCATCTTTATATATAAAATTCCGGGGTGTGCGTGTGTTAGTAATGCTTCTCCTCTAAAGCGACTTGGACGACTATGATGTTTTATTTTATATTTATGGTGTCACCTAGATGATTCTTAGATATAGTTGGACTCGGTAGGTGGCGCTGTTGGCTATAAAATACGAATAGTCAGAAATGTTCATGGCAATGAAAAAAATTCTTTAAAATAGGTATGAGCTTTGGTAGGTATTCGGTCTCATAAGGATAGTTAGCATACCTATGAGACCAAAGATTTATTTTATATCTTTTGAATTTCATAAGCTCTGTTAATAATTTCCAAAAAAGTATAACTATTTAGTGCAAGTGACAATAAGTGGTTTCGGAAGTTCCCCCGTTCGAAACTAATTTTTGGCACAATATTTAGCGCTGAAAGCTTTCGTTTTAATCCTAAAAGCCTTGTTGAAAGCTCGAGCTGTGTCAAGTTGAGGCTGCTTGATCCATTTACTGACTTTTCTGTGCAAGCTATACAATTTGGGTCACATCGCATGTTTATGGGCAGTATTCTTGTGGTGCTTTTGAATATTAATCTGTATTTGGCTATATGAGAAGTTAACCTCAAAATTTTGAAAATGCTATGATGACCACTAGGATATGATGAAAACTATCTAAGCTAAGGACCTGATAAAAATAGACCGCCTGCCAATATCGTATATTATTACGAAAATTGTACTTTAACGTGTCTTCACTGTGCACGTGTTTTCAAGGCGAAAATAGGTTACGTAAGCCATATCAAGACACATAACCCTAAAAGCTGTTATATTATTAATTTAATATCATAATTATAATTATAATAATACAGAAGCGGTCACCATAGCCGAAATGTGTTAAGTTATAATGTACGTAGGTATAACTAATTGAAATTATTTTTCCTGCTTAAACCTAAATGACTCATAATGCTTTGAATCCATTACTAAGACTAAAAACGGCTTTTATACGAGTCATGAGTCCAGACTTGAAGTGCTAAAACCTCATTTATTTTCATCCTACAACCATATCAGGAGGCATCCTTAAATTGATACTAACGGTAGAAGTGGACTCACATTTTTTTACAATCTCATCGTTCTACCGTATAAACTGGACTCTCTTTATAAAACGCTTAATTATTTTACACTAAAGTAGTAAAACATCACATATATTTAGAAACGTAAACACAGATGAGATAATAGCATAATGATCTCTTAACAAGTGACGCACGCTGTCAATGTGATTCATGACGCCTACGTCTTTGTGTCAATGTGACAGACCGCCTACCAAAAGAAAGAGATACAAATATGTTATGATTGAAGGATGAATGAAAAGTAAAATAGCGTAGTATCACCTGATATACGCCTAAGGTGAACGGAATGTGTGATCTAAAAATAAGACAGATTCATTTTTATTTTTGGCATGTTTTGCTTCTTTAATCTGAGCTGTTAGTAATTCTTGTCTATTTTTGCTTCTTCCAATTTAATTTAAGACTAATTACACTATACATGTTATTTGCATGCTAATTCTGCAACAAAGAAAACGATGAGTCCCTAAAGTATTCTCAAATATAAAATACGTATGTTTTTTTATCAAACGCTTGGTTCGGTTACACGCAATGATTCACGCACACAAAGACCACCTTGCGAACCGCACAAAAAGATTTAATGGAGCGAATACTCCACATAATATAGTACCTCGCCATCTGTAAGGCTCTTAAACTTTTGCAGTTAAAAGACAGAAATTCGCAATATATCAAATAACTTTGAAAAAACGTCCGTAACAATAACGGGCATTGAAAAACAATTCGTTTCGAAGCTCGCAAATTAGTTCGGAACAAAATTCCAGCGTTCAACTGGGAAATTTTAGCTCGATATTAATTTTGGAAGGACTTTTAAGCTTGGATGCTTGCAATGTTGATTAATGTTTTGTTTGTTCTCCACTTCAACGTTCCATTATGCTTCACTGGTTATTAAAAGACAGGAACAGCGTATGTCTGTATGTTCAAGTAATTCTGAAAAGGTCCAAGAAGGTGTCCGATTGTCATCATGTGTCGATTTCAAACCTCGGCTTAAGAAACTGCTCACGTTATGAGAATAAAATAAACGTTTATCATGAAAATCGCGATGAGCCTTCTTGCATTTTCAAATGGTTTTATAGCATTTGTACTTGCATAAATCTGTCCCCACATTTTCACCGTCAAATTCAGTAAAAGCTTTTTGACTTGACTTCTTTAAGCACTAAGTTAGGTGAAAAGTTAATTTTCTGTGATAAGGCTTGGCAGTTACTTTCTATGAATTGTAGGTAAATCAATTTTATTTAAAGGCATGTTATTTGTTTTAGTGAATGTGCCTACTTAAGTAAATTGAGCTTGAAATGTTACTTATGACTTCAAAAGTAAGTTTTGACAAGGTTATGTTTTAACGTTTTTAAGAGCATATTAATAATATTGCTGTAAATGGTTCATATTTGGCAACGTACTGCATGAAAAATGTTGGGATTGTGTCACTCAGATCGAACTGAATCGTGATAGATATTGTGTAAAACAAACTGGGAATATCCCATATAGCACAGGATGTCAGGAAGAGCAAACATAAAAAATATAAATATGTGAGTAAATGTCGATAACGCATTTAAACATTTGCAACAATTGAATAGGATAATCATAAAGTTCTGCTTCACACATTAGCCAATATGTAACCAAGAATAGGAAAATACGAACTATTGTGACGATAAAAATAACAAATACCGTTTTCCTTGTAGTGCTTATATTCAAATAAGCAATTATTATAACAATAAACAGACTTATGAATATTCATAGTTAGTGTATGCCTTATGTTTACTAAATCTAGTACGTTCCCTCACCTCATGAAGATTTAGATGTCTAGACGATTTTGGATAAATATTTGTATTTCATTTATACAGTATACTTTAAAATAGATAGCTACTCTATTAAAGTTGAATTTGAACCACAATATAAGATTGGGAAAGTTTTTTCTAATTTAAAACTACAATTGTTTGATTGAAATTTATTGCGAAAGGGACTATTGGAAAATATTGTCTCGTTCGGTGGTCGGTATGGAAAAGTAAGGTTTAGAATTATTTTTCGTAGTTCGAATAATATAAATAATTCAGTTTGGGGGTAACATTGTGCTTGTATATTTTTGATTGTATTTTAGACAAATATTGTTTTAACTATATTGCAAGACATAGGTAAAAGGTCAGCTTTTTAGCTGGATAGCAGAAATACTCCTACAATTTAAAATCTTTTCATACAACTGTAAAAGGAAATATGATGGACATAAAACAGAACAAACGTTCAAAGAGAAAACTGGACTATCTAAATGAAACGATCCTAAAATAGAACATTCCCACCAAGCTTGAAACAATCCTATCAAAATTATTTTCATATGTAGCTCAGTGAAATGTCAGGTGTATAAATACCGGTTTGGTGGCTGGCGCGGTTCTGTTGATGCTAAAGCGAACAAAGGACGTCATAACTCGAAAGCGAAATTGAATACTTTAGATGCTTTGGACAAAATATATCCGTTTATATACACGGAATATTTGGCATTCCTTGAAATTCGTTGACTTTTAGTTTGGAATTATTTGGTTGTTGCGTAACTGGACTTCGAAAATATATTCTTGAGAGAATAGAAACTATTGGAGAAAATAATCGGTACTTTGAAATTTAATATGACTTTTAATAAACTCGTTGGCATAACAAGGCTAATGTTAATATCCCATGCAATTTCGATGACCCAATAAAATGGCTTGCGAATACTGGTGGCAGAATTAATTTTGATTAATTCACAAATCAACACATCGATAATTCAATTAGCATTGAGCTCATAAATCCAATTTCGCAGGATTCATTAATTAGCATCAGCTTCTGGTCAGATGTTTACTGCAAGCCATTGATTATATACTGATGACATGCCAAAATTTTCAGACTTTGCAAATGGATTCAGAAACGTAGCGTTAAATCTTTATTTTAGCAACTACAACATGCTAAGAGAAGTTGCTCTTTATCGTAAGAATCTTTTGTCATCATTGACCTAATCATCGTCAATGGCTTCTATTTTTCAGGTTTTTTTTCTTCCATGACAAATATGTCGGCCTCAATCCTAATTAAATCAATTTCCTTATGCAATTTCTTTATGTCATCAACCAGCCCGTCGGTATATATAAAGACATACTACTGTCATATTTCTTACTACCCTATATCCTTATAAATTAGGGTAGCCCTGATGAATTTGAACTCGTTACGTCAGTAGTCTCGAGTTTCACGTGTGGAGTATCGCAAGGCCGTTCGTCCGCCGCCCTTGTGGAAACCTGTTCGGTATCTTGATATTATTGCCTTGTTGTGTTAAGTGTATGTTGGCTTATGGACTATTTTTGGATGAATATGATGATGATGATTATTTTTTCATAAAATTTGCCTTATAAATTTAGGCGTTCTAACTTCTTCTCACAGCAAATGTAAATTCATAAAATAGCTATAGATTTGATTGATCATATTTATGTTTTAGAGCCCTCCCTTATAAATGTCAATCTGTTGTCATGCATTCAGTTTTCTTTTTTTATTCGAGTAATTAACATTGTGATGTCCTCTTTTAAAAGGAGATCTCCTTGCATGTTTGTGAACAGTACCAGCTTATTCATCTTAACAATTCAGTACATTCAGTTCATGGCTGCGTGTGTAAACAAGTCGCTTTAAGCTGATTTACTTTCTTCTTTACGAACTCTACTAGATCAAATGTTCGCATGATGTAGCAAAATACACTGAAGTAACACATACTTCATCGTAAGTTTCTGTTCCCATTTTTCCTCTTACCATCAGCTTCTATGCCAGAGAGTGATTTATGATGTTTACTAAATCCTGCTTTGGCCTAAATCTCGACAAATTAGGTGTAAGTTAGAGCTTGAGATGAAACTAATAGATTGGTGTGAGCATTATGGTATAGTTCACAGACGATAGTGGAGAGTAATCGGTAAATGTAGTGACGTACCGTCTGGTAAATAACGGTACTTATATTAAAAATCGATAAAAATATCATAAAAACAGCTTTGTCTTATTTCGTTTTTTTTTTAAAATTAAATTCGAGTTAATAATTTGAGAGATGATTTTGCCAGATAAGACTCTGTAAGTGTTCTCTGAGGCAATATGACGGAGGTGCACGTAAATAATACGGTCGCAAGCACTACTTATTTCTTCACTGTGTACTTATTGCGTATGGATATGAGACAGGTTGGTTATAATAGCCAGCAGACTGCGAAGGATGTGGGGCTCCGAGCATAATATTAAAATAGGCACACAAAATATCTGTCAGGAAAAGGATATTTACAGAAGGGATAGAATTTTATCATTGCTATGACAGGTTAGCCCGAACGACACGTGACGTAAGAAAAAAACGAACAAACTCAATTGGGTATTTATGATATTGGTAGAACAAACGATAAATATGTAATAATGGAGTCAGTGCAGTGGGGAAGAATTTACTGTAATCGCGCGAATTACTTTAGTGAATACGAATACACGTCTATTACAAACGTCTATTGTGGTTAGTAAAAGGCTTCGAGTAAGAGAGGAAATAGAGGAAAGAGGACTACTAATGTACTTCGAAATTATCGTGGTAATTAGCGCGCTATTTGCCAAACTCCCCTAAATTATGCGCAAAGTTCGCTGTTCAGGAATGGAGGAGCAATGTATGAGTAAGCTAGCGTGTAAATTATCACGCTCATGCGCGGTAACGAGGTTTAAAATTAGTGTATTAAGGTTTCGAAAGAACGTGATCGTGAAGGCTTTTAAGAGATAAATATATTATATAAAAAGAAATACATTGATTGTATCAGTACTAGGGTGATACAAAGCATTATGTACCATATTCTTGATGTCAAAGAGGGGTCTTCAGTTCCTCTAGTCTTTGTATTTGCCGTCTTCAGCCCATTGTATTAGCCTTTGTCTTCAACCTATATCTCGTATCGACCTTTTTCAATATATCAAAGGCAATCTTTATATTTCTTACTCGGCCATCTGTAAAATAAAGTTAATTTATTTTATAATGTCAGTGAAATAAATGTGTTTTTATATAAATTAATTTATGTTTCTCTTTAGAGAGTCTACTTGTTCAAAGTTAACGATGGCAGTCGCTCCGTGTAAAATGGTGATATATTCAGCCGCATCTGACTAGGTAAATAGTTAAAAGAAGCAAGTAAATACTTGAGTTGTCTACGTTTTGTGGAACTTTCGTCTGCTTTGGAGTGGATCGTGATTGGATTTTCAAAGGCTTTGATTTTCAAGTACCTTTAAATAACTAAATGTAATCTAATTTCTCGTAACAGAAGAAGATCAAACTGGAGACGTGTCCATTATAATCAAAATTGCTTTTTTTTTACAAAGATTGTAACTTTAAAATACGATCAAGATAATTGACTGTCAAAATACCGAGGTTTATTTTATTAATTGTGATTTTGGAATAAAAGTTATCCTAAATATTCAAACGAAAGAAAAACCTTGTTGTCTTTTTTTTTTAAGAAAATGTCTATTGATCTTAGTCAACAACAAAGTCTAATCTTGAGTCAAGTACACAGGAAAATGTTAAGAAAACCTATAAACGTTCTACAGTGTGTACGTTTCTCGGTATCGTGTTAGGAGTATCAATTATAGTAATTACAAGTGGTACGGCCCGCCTAAATACCTGAGCCGAGGCTGCCTAATGAATGGAGTTTCGTAAAACAGTGCTATGAACACATATATAGATGCTTTATACTCGGATTAAACTGTTATTGTACTGGTTTGAAACTTTAAATGCCTCAAAGGTGCGCCGCAATGTCTCATAATTTAAGCTCCAGTCTGGCCAGCGAAGTTAGACTTTGTGATTTAATTATGAGAACTAGCAGTATTTGGGTCTTGATATCTCATAATTAACCGTCAGAAGAAGTATTTAAATGCAACATAGCTATCTCCTTTTGTGGATTTAAAGAAAAAAATGGCTTTAATTGGAAATATAAAAATGTTTTTATTTTTTGGCACAAAATACTTCAACCTTGTTGCTTTAAATGTCAGCTTTGGAATGATATCTCGCAAAAACATAACTCTAAACCAGAAAGGCTTATTTGTAATGACATAAATCCTTTGGGCTGTTCATCATTTGACGCAGTAATCTGCCCACACGCATGCCTAATTTAATTTTATCAACGCCCGTATTCACTTTGATGTGCATTTTTATGATTATGCTAAATAGAACGGGGCGTGAATATTATGCTTTTGCGCATACGTTTTAAAAAATGTTTATGTTTATTAAAAAGCTGAGTATATAAAATTATTGGGATTTTATTAAATTCTCAGTAACTTCCCGCGATTGGAAGTGTGCCCGATAGATGGCGATAGATTCGCTCCCTTGTAAAAATACCCTTTGCCTAACCCTACGAGAATACAGACGTGAAGCTATGTTATGATCGGTCAAGTCGAATAATAATAATTGATACGATCTAGAGATAAACAAATACAAGTTATTTGTTGTTGATATTCATTTTTACACAAAAGTGCAACTAAACACAATAAATATTTCATTTTTTTATTTATTGTCTATTATCAGGCGATTAAGTTCCATATGTACATAAATATTTAAACCGTCTTGTGAACACATTACATTAGGTAATATAATAATAATAATAATATAATAATAATAATTGTTTATTAAGAAAAAGTCCAATACAGTTTACAATAAGTATCTTACAATTAAAATAAAGCTAAGTTGTATATTTGCCTGAACTAGGTTGAACCTGTGTTTCAGGCTAGAAAGTGCATACATGCAGTTTTATAAATTAACAATAAAAATGATAAACTTATATTAGCAAGGTAACATAATTATTAATTATAATTTAGGTCAGCGTTATAGTAATAATCTAAGAAATTTATTTGCCTACTACAAGTAAGTCTTCCGTCTGTTCGTATGAAATACTTTGTAAAAATTTACATAATATTTTTTTACAGCTAAAATAATCTAACTTATAAATACTTAGTTCTCTATTTAATCTATTATACAGAAACGGGCCTAGGAACGTAAAAAATCTGTTTATAAACACGTGTTTTGAGGTTGAATTTGAACTGCAGACTATATCATTCCGTCTCTTATTTGTAATGTCAGCATTATAGGTAAGCGTTGTATGCTGTTTTAGTATTATGTGCATAATGAAAAGTTGTCGAACAGTCAGCACATTGCAGGATTTATATAATTGTTGTGTAGGATAGATAAAGGGAAGGAAGTTAGCTACCTTTAAAATTGCTCTCTGAGCTCGTTCAATAGGTAGTATATTAGTTTTTGGTGCTCCACCCCATGAGGTAATACAATAATTTATTATAGATTGGCCTAAAGCCAAATATATTTGTGTGATTAATTTTGAATCTGCGATTATACGTAGGTTTTTAAATACATATATTAATTTACGCAATCTTTTAACCAGACTGGCAATATGTAATTTAAAGGAGAGTGTTTCGTCGATTATAACCCCGAGATATTTTATGTTGCTAGTTTTGAGGATAGTTGGACAATTACACATGTTGACTGAACGATCTTCACATTGATGTGCGTATAGATGGTAGTTAGTAAAGTTAAGTTGAGGCTTGCGCATACAGAAGTGAATATATTTTGTCTTGTCAGCATTTAATGTTAGTAAGTTAGTCTGAAGCCAATTATTCACAATATTAAAACCTAGTTGGGCGTTCTCATAAAGTTCGCTGCTAGTTTTAGCGGTAAATATTAACGCCGTGTCGTCAGCGTACGATATGATCTTGCCGTGTTTAATATTAAGATTATACAAGTCATTAATATAAATTAGGAAGAGTGTAGGGCCCAGAATGCTTCCCTGTGGAACACCAAAACCAGTATTTTTCTGATCGTCGCTCGTAATATTATCAATTCTAACACATTGATATCGATCATTTAAGTAGTCAACAAGGAGTTTCAGGGGCGTACCTCTTATACCTAGAGTCTCTAATTTGTTCAAAAGTATAGAAACAGGCACAGCATCAAAAGCTTTGGCTAAATCAAGGAAAATTCCCAGGGATTGATTTCCTTTGCCAAGTTCTTCAGTGACATAATTAGTCAGGCTAAGTACCGCATCGGCTGTTGACAATTTGGCTCTAAAACCAAATTGTGCAGGTGAAAGGAAATTATTTTTTTCAAGGTAGTTAACGAGTCTAATATTTATAATTTTCTCTAGTATTTTCGATATCGAGGGAAGTAACGATATTGGTCTATAATTGTTAACTACATCTTTGCTTCCTGATTTAAAGATAGGTATTACCACTGCCTTTTTTAAACATTTAGGAAAAGTTCCTTTAGATAAACAAAGTCGAAATATATGCGTTAAATGAGGTACCAAAATATGCTTGAAAAGTTTTAGGATCTTATTACTTATGCTATCCCATCCTACAGCACAATCATCCTTTAGTCCTGAGATAATTTGAGCTATTTCGTACTCATCAGTGTCAAGCATAGCAAACGATTTCAGACTACAGCTATTGTTTAGTTTTTGGGAAGGAATAAGTGGTTGGGTACAGGATTGTTTCGGAATCTGTTGGGCAAGGTTTTTTCCTACATTCACAAAAAAGTTGTTAACGTTGTTTGCCGACGCAAGCAGTGAGGTATTAGTAAGCAGTAAACTCGAATTTGATTCACGCTGTTTTGTGATATATGTGACGTTTTTAATATGCTTCCAAAGTAGCTTACTATTGTTACCTGCTCTATTTAATTCATTTTTATCGTAGTTAATTTTTACTTTCTTCAGAAGATTGTTGCAGAAATTTCTGTACCTTTTGTAAGTTATTTGAAGTATATATAATGCAACAATAATATGATGCTTTCATTACGGAGAAATAGAATTACTATCAAGCCGGATAAAAGGTTTTGACAAAGGCGAAATATAAAGACAATAAATAAATGGCGCATATTCATGGTTTTGAAATTACGTCTGAATAATAAAATATGATTTTCATACTATGGTGAAACGTTGACAGGTTGCTATCTCATTGCTTATGATAATCATTATGTAGCATTTTCTCTCTAATGACTTAGAAAACTCATGCGACATGTTTGTAACAAATACATTGCTTTTTGCCCTGTCATTGACATAATCGTTTTTGTTAAAAACTTTGCTTAGAATATTCCAATGCGTATACTCTCGCTTAGACGGATCGATAAACTACTCGTTTGAGAACATTGTGAACATCGCTCCAATGGGTTTAAACAGAACAGTGCATCAAAACAAAGAAATATCCGAAAATTCTAACATCGTTCAAAAACTTGAATATCTAAGTAAATTTTCAAAGGGTTACCTTGTTTAAAAAGATACTGACGCAGCAGTATGCTAATCTATGCATCCTTCATGATAACCCTTTGAAAAGAACTATGTGTTACCTATGTATATTCATGTCCTACCAATTTATGCCGTCACCCTACATCGTTAGCGAAACTAAAGCGTGCTTCAAGTGCTCAGACTATTTGCATAGTCTATCTTCTCCCCTCCCTCTCTAACGTACCAGTAATAAGTGAGACAGATGCAATTCAACGTTATCTAGAGACGCACGCCTGTGTAGGCGGGATTATGTCTGGGTATAGTTAAAAGGTAGACAAATCTGATATTGTAAAGGTCTGGTATGGAATGTTTGCTAATGATGAAAGGATAAATTCAGGTATTCTCACTGAATGATTGGAAGTTAGCTTGTTATTTTTTGCACATTTATTCATGACTCCATGAGTCGTTGTACCTATATGATTTTCCCAAGTTACATATGGTCGACTTCCCGTCATGACAGAATACATAAATAATCTGCAATTCTGTCATTTTCAAACTTTTACTGGATGTAACGGTAGCATCATTCCCAAGTGCCTCTCAATCAAAAATAATGATTTAGTTATTAATGATCAGAAATTTGTCATTGCTTAAAAATACGTAACAAAATTATAATTTCGTTTCACGCTTAGAATTATGTCCTCTTAATTAAATGCTCACCGTTTTCTGCGGGTGTCAAGACATCTACCTCCTTAATTACAAATGGCGTTGTCGCATCTTAAGCAGAAACACAATTCCCCATCCCCTAGATTCATTCTTAAATATATCTCACTATAATATATATGTATAACAAACCGCTTTGTCGTCGTTTCTTTCGGCTTTTCCTTACATTATTCTTTTGTGGTGTTTGCAAGTGACGGTAAAAGAAAGCCTTTTTGTAAACCGTCGTTGACAAAATTAATTTGGGGCCGGATGAAGTAGATTCGATTTAATTTATGTTATTTTAATATAATCTAGCTTAATTTTTGGATCGTGTGAAGCTTTGCGCTAAATTGCTTTTAGTAAAATTTTTGACTACCTGAAACTGTGTAGGAATTTTCTGGATTTATTTTTAATTAAAGTCTATAAAGAATGTTTGGATATTTACGCAAACGATTTTATAAAAAAAAAATCCCTTTTAAAATATGTTTATTCTTCTGATAAGACTTTGATCAGCCTGTTGTGTATTATACTTTAAACCAGATCGTAAACAAAATACACGGTTTACTAGAATAAAATCACTTAAACCGGATCAGACAACGATTTTGAAGACAAAGCCTTTGGTCCTTCGAGTCGGATTTTGTCGGGTATCGGGACCCTAGCCATAAACAGACCATATTTATGAGCTTCCCATACCCCAAGGTACTTTTTACTTTATTTATCACTAACTACTCCCTCTATGCTGTAAAACGTGACTTTTTGGGGTCATTTGTGTAAGCAATTTGGATTCCAGAAAGTGTGACTGATCTAAGTTCGGTGTACAGTATATCCTTTGAGAAGTCTGTATTGGTTATCATGATTATTTGGATTAAAGAAAAACTAGCAAGATTTTTTGAGTATTGTACGACTTTTATATATGATTTTAACATTGGAGACCAATATGAAAACCTTAAGAAAAAAATCGGCTCTTTACTTCGATTTTAAACTATATCAAGATCAAAAATTATTTATTTTAAGATTTGCTCCTTCATATTGGGCTTATTCACAAACAAATGCACGCACAAATACACAATACACCAAAAACATTAAATCCTACGTCATCCTTTGCTAATTCAAACAACGAACGTAAAATATTAAAGCTTATACTTTAAGTCAACCATAAAGGAAAAAAGCTACGTATTATAAAGTACTAACATACAATGAGGCGTTATCTAAAAAGCAAAAGCTATAAAAGTGACGAATTTCAACGTTATCTCGCATTGTCGCTTCGTCTCAGTATATTCTCCAGCCGTTTTCAATGTCGAGATATTAATGGATAAGTACATAGCAGAATCTTTTAAAGATATTGAAAATGATGACACTATTGTGGATCAAAATTCATTTGTTGGAAGCTTCTGTTTACAAATGGATCTGAATTGATTAAAAATAACCATGTATATTAATAAAAGCTTTTAGTATTTGAGCTACTATTTTTAATATTTGCTTACAGGTATTCGTAATTAAATTTCTCGAGAGATGCAACGTTAGATATTCTATTATCTGCCTGAATATTGTTCACATTGGATAAACTAGAGTACTTAATAAAAATATTTGACGACTTGTTCTCGCATGAAAACGTTTGATATATTACAGTACGTTTCAGTCAACAATCATAACAACGAAAGTAAGTTTTTACTTTCACGATTCGATTATTTCACTTAATTATACTCATCATATAAATCTAAAATACATATATAGTCAAGAGTAATGAAGATGAATTAATGAGAATATTCTGGATGATCACCAGCTTAGCTTTTTTAGACAACTTTCTGATCTGACCAGTTGCGTTTGAACGCGAATATTTGCACTAGCGTGATTTGACTACAATTTACCCAATGATAAAATCGATTTTGTACTTAAGTTACTAAAGTACCTATTCATTATTATGTATCTTTAAAACATCTTCCTTTACATCGTACATGGCTGTATGTACACTACGTGCACACACCAGTCCAAGATGATGATGTCACTCGATTAGCCTATCAACGACATTACTCTATTAACGAAGTACAATTACGCACGTGCCGCTTGGATCTATTCTTTCCTTGACAGTACACAAACGTAATTTATTACTATTATTACTATTAGCTTCTAGTTCTATTGTATTGACAATTGATACAGTCGCTGTTTATATGGTATTGTCTTAGTAGTTTTATGTTTATTGACAGTGAATTAAGATTTGAAGAGCAACCTCTTTAACTATTATGATCATTTATGATGTTACCGTCTTCATTTGTCGTATGTTACAGCTTTTTACAGCAAAATAATGTCTTACATCGTCCTATTTTAAAGGAAACACAAAAAATTTAAAGTGTGCTATAAAACTGCAACAGATTCTGTGGAAAGTTCCGTGCATCAGGCATTCAAAAACACATCAAAATGCTTCTAGATAATCAAAATGTAATGAACAGTTTAGTCAGTTTCAGCGGTCATGAGAACCGTTCCGACCGGACGCATAAATACGAATTTAGCAAGTTGACCATCGCATCCTGTTGTGGTCCCCCCACGGTATAATTCGCGTAATGTTACTGCCGAAATTGTTCTTTTATCCCGTGACTTGGCCATCACGAGGCCTCAATAATGGAAAAAACAAATGGACCGGAATTAAGGGGTCTACAGACCATTCTATTGTCATCAGGGGCATCGCCAGGATTACTTATATTTTCTTTTATGTTGTAGCTAACTTTGTTATAGGATAAGATGTTGCTATATGTATGTATGATGGTTTGCTCAAACATGATTGGTTACTTGGTGACTGAGTGCTAACATCGTAAAATGTAAAATTGCGTCTTGTCGAACCTTCTTCTATATCACGTTTAAATTGTCTTTTGCTTAGCATACGCCCTTCCAATGTTACCCATTTGCATTACAGTATTTCAGATCCATACCCGGCCCGATTCTGAAGAAACGCCTCCTATATATTTTCTGGATTTTATTTCGCGTTCACTTCAAATCTGTTTTTGTATAGACGTTCATGTTTTTCGAACACAGAAAAGTATTCTGTTCCCATTTACCGTGGAACATTCGGTAATGTTGTACGAGAAAGTTTTTCAACCATTTTTTGTATTTGAAGATGACGAAGTTAAGGATAAAATTGCGATTTCGTAACTCCTGAATTGTGGAAGGACAATTCGAAAGCTTAATTATAATTTTTTGTTGTTCTCTCGAGTGTAATATTCTCGATTCTATGCCTTATTTATTGCTGTATTATCACGAGTTTTTTAAGTGCCAATGATGACTGTAATCATTTTAATTCTTTTAGATTAATAATATACAAAAAAGCTCGTGTAACTTGGCGCTACAAGGTATATTATATAATCAAATGGTGTCTTACTGTACATTATTAAAGATACATTCCAAAGAAACTCATCAAATACCAACAATCAATAACTTCATTAACTAGCCTCGACCTTCAATACCAACTCCCACCCGTCGAGTAGACGTAGTCGATAATATCGCAACGACGTAATATGCATTCTATTGCTCGGAATACCTCCGACATGACAATGGCAACGTCGGGGCTGGCAATGGACTGGCAACAATAGCCAACGTTCCAGA
The DNA here is from genome assembly GCA_947562105.1 of Shargacucullia verbasci. NCBI lineage: Eukaryota > Metazoa > Arthropoda > Insecta > Lepidoptera > Noctuidae > Shargacucullia > Shargacucullia verbasci. The sequence goes on from OX387306.1 coordinate 6,548,802, forward strand.
TATTAGATAAGGCGATGCTCAGAAAGCTTGTTGAACGTGATAGTTACATTGATATAAATCCTTTATAAACGTTGACTTATTGGAGACTTTTAGGCTTATTTAAAAGGAAGATATAATTTTGAGTGGAAACAGAGAATGAAAAGTCAAATTAATTTAAATAATTTGATAAATTGAGTGTCTGTTTATGACTTACAAGGGTAGCCCATGATTTCATGATCTTACAAAATTAAAAAGCAATAAATTTCTTGTTTCATCGCTTTCAACTCAATTAGTCTGTTGCAATATTTAAACATCTGGTGTAAATATTCCTCTCGTACAAATAGAATTAGGAATTCTCGTCTGATCGCATAAAATCGACTAAATGAATTTCCAAGGGGATGGTGAGACGCCCTCTAGTCGGGTACAGGATCGTTCGTTTACGTTAATTCAATGAAATGCGCTAGTTACCGGCGTCGGCAATTTCCTGAATTTACACGCGTTGGTGTCGTAGGGGAAAGGGTTAATGTTTGTTTCACCTTTATTCATTAGGGTGGGTGGGTTTTGACCTTATATAAACGTTTTATGATAGCTGCGTTAGTTTAGACTTGTGAGTATTAACATGATATGCATAAACACAATAAGTTTCAATACTAATTCTTGGTGGAGACAGGATTAATTAAACTAAATTTAATTATAGGTACACATACATAGCCACATATAACATAGTTATTGAGGTCTCTTTAAGTTGATTTTCTGACGGAAGGGTTCCATAAATAATTCCTATCGCAGTCTATAACTGTGGATAGTCTATCACAAAAAGGAAAGTAAATGACATTAAATATTAGTCTGAAAACTACACGATCGTTACCAACAATCACAATAATCACATTCATCAACATCAAACACACATTATCAAGTTTCTAATTAAAACTCTTAACCACTGGTTTTAAATTTGATTCTAATAACTAATATCGGGATAATCACCACGCATGAAAGGGTTTAGTAATTGAATAGTGTGATCATAAGCCTTTGTTAATGGTCATCTTAATGGTTATCACAGACGACCTTAGGCTTAGTCATGTTGGCAGTAAAACGAGTAATGTTGGGGTAAATCACTCGACTAATTATATGAAGATAGGCTTTTGCATACGTGAACACTTGGGACCTTGATAGGTTGAGCTGCATATCATTCGATCAGCCTATACTTGCTGATCGGGATTTATGAGCAGGTAACATTAAATTAATTTAAAAGCGATATTTCGTAGTTAATACTTCAATAGCACTGTATAATGTATCTTTATTGTAAGCGTAACCCTTTGCAATCTGTTTATGTTTTAACTTGAGTCATGTGATAATAACCACGTGAGCCACAATGCAAATAAATTTATATATGTATGTACAAAAAATACTAATCTCTGTTCAATTTTATTTATAAAGACAAAGGCTTAAAGCTGACACTTGTAGTCTATTGTCTCAAAAGCGTACTCATGTCGAAGTTTTAAACGAGCTGCGCTTCTAGTTGCAACGTTACATTCAAAATTACGTAAATTAAATAAATAAACATCGTATCTACTATAACTAGACCAATAAAATTTTGCTTTTAGTACAGTTAACTAGATTAAATTTTAGAAGCTTTGTATTTGCAGTTATATTATTCACTTACTGCTCCCATTTCGTTGTTTACTTGATTATATTTTTGCCAATTTCATTAGGCTGGTGTGAACAAAAATAACGATTTCATATAAAAATATTCACTCGCCCAATTTTAATCTTATCTCTCTGAGAGCATAAGCGTGATGTAGAATTTTAAACTGCTCATCATCCACATTATAAACACGAAAGTAACTCTGTCTGTTTGTAACCTCATCACGATTAAACTACTGAACCGATTGTTATGAAATTTTACAAAGTTGTAGATCGATACATTACAGGATAACACTAATTAGATAATAAATACAAAATACACGCGGAACAGTTAGTTATGTGTAATTGTTTGATCGTGGTAAACGTTCACACAATTAGTTTTGCATAAACACAGTGATTAGCAAAAACGTTACTTACGCTACTTTACTCAACCACTCACTTGCCTAATACAATCTAAGCTGTAGCGCAAGCGTTTACGAGTATCGACATTTTCTCCCACGCCTTACACAACTGTGCCACGGGCGGAACATGGGGCGAATCTCCCATTTATATGAATTGTTTACCGTCCCATATGGGGCATGTTTTATTACTTTTACCATTGGCTGCTGGATTGTATTAAATATGTTTGGTTTGTTTTTTCGGACTTGAATGGAATCTGTTTGCGTGGATTGTTTGGGTGTCATAAGGGTAATATATGAGTTTATTTACTTATGTTCTTCATGGGGTATTCGGAAATGACTCGCTCATATATCATTCCATATCTAGATCACTTTAAGAACGGTATGAAAAATTGAGTGTTATTAATAATAAATTATAATATATATCATCGGATATTAGTATTTGCAAAGCTAGAAGGTGACGGACGCCAAATTAAAAATAGAGGAGTGTATGTCTAGATTACCCAATAACCTTGCTTATATTCTGGTGCAAAAACATGAACGTATTTACAAACACCCACATGCTAAACGAGGAAATAAATAGACCGGTTATATTTAGATTTTATTAGTTTGCCCTAGGAACGAATGTCCTGAGAATTGTAGGCCGGGACGTTGGGCTTGAATTAGTGTAACGCAATATAAAGTACATTCACACAATGACTAAGACATTTACGTAATTGTGGCAAGGAACCATTCGTAATAAGTACGAAGACGATTAAGGCCCTCAACGCCATTGACAGAGATTCTCAATACCTATTTCATTTCAGCCGATCTTTTCATAGAAAAATCTCGTTATAAGGCTGCCATGCCAATGTCCCTTTATTATACGAAGGAAGTGAGCGAAGTGACAAGCGGTCACGTCATCAAGGAAACAGCCGTAGATTGGCCTCGTGGCAGAGGACGCAAGTCAACCGTGTACGCTGAAAAAATGACACTAAGTGCGAATTTAATGCGAGTAGTGACGTGACTTTTAGTTTCTCGGAACGTTATTGATGTCTCCGTTTATTGGTGCGTATTTCTATTTTGTTTTTTTACCATCACGCATCAAGCTAATGCTTCTGGAATCGAAATCTACATAATAAACATAATCCCAGCTAAAGATGACAGTGGCAACATTGAAAATGGCTGTACCTTGTTCGCACAACTAACAAATCACAATTTGAACTGGCTGAAACTGTCAAGGACCTTTATTAACTGAAGAAAGAGGGAAGTAGGAAATTGGCATAAATATAAAGGAATTGCGGAATAGTTCCGGTCTTTCAAGAATAGAACCTAAAATTTAGTCAACTCCAGTGGAAATAATGGGCTGCCGAACAGCTGCCAAAATCGAAAGTGATTCGGGTCTTGTTCGTGAATCGCATCGCTTGTTTGAAGGACAGTCGTAATCTGTGTTCATTTCGGGTAATGGTTAGACAGACCAATCTAATGGGAGTTTTCCAAGTGTTAAATACGGCTAGAAGAAATTCATTGCAGGGACAAAGGTCTTGACTAATTTTTAAATCAATTTGCGCACGATAAGGTTCTATTGAATTAGAATTCGTTCAGAAAAATGTTTTAGAAATTTTGAAGAATAGTTTTTCTTGCTTAATTAATTGTTGGTGCGCAATGATTAATAAAATGATTGACTGCTTTTCTAACTGCTGTCTCCTAACTTAAAAGGTATCATTACTGTAGACAAAAAATCTAATTACAATATCAATTAAGGATTGTTACCACTTTACTTTAAAGACTGACGGAACAAATGTACAGTAGTTTGTCTGCGACCACAAAACAGACGCTGCACCAAATAAACTTGGAAATACGAAATGGAGTAATTGGTTTTGCAGCTCGCTCGTATTTTTACACGGACACGAGCGACGATTGTTAGAGCTAAAGACCAACGAAAAAGTGTTTCATTTTTGTTATACCGTTTGTTGAAGACAACGAGATTAATACAAATGTAGCATTGAAATTGAAGTCAGTGCAACAATGCGTACATGAAAACATTATGATAGATGTATAATTATTTTACAGCTTCGATTAAATATAGATGTTTTGTTATAAGACTAATGAATCGTAACATCGCTTAACATCAAAAGCAAGAATAGCGACGAAGATTTTGAATACAAATATGAAAGTGTCTCGAATTCACATCTTGTAAGAAGCTTTATGGGGATAAATTATCGAAATATTTCGAATTGTATTCTCAGATTGGAGCATTGGGGCCGTTTAAACGTATTATGTGATGTGTATAAAGCAAATTCGTTTCGAATACTGTTAGCGATTTATTCAAGCAAATGTATTTATTGATAAAGACAGGGTATATTGTACATTCATATTACGTTTTGGAACATTTTCATTGAAAGGAATCTATATTTGTTCTATAAAGTATAAGATGGCGAACTGCGTATTATGTTTTATGACAGATTTAAGCTTTCAAACTAAATTACTTATAAAAAGATACGATTTGAAGGAAATTGAAAATTGGCATTTGAATTTAGAGCATGATATATTGATAGAGATATAAATGGAAGAAAAATCACTATTTAAACACAAAAAACTCAAAAACAAAACTAATAACTAAAAAGCAAAAAATAAATCTTTTATTATACAATATAGTAGTTGAAGAATATTGAAATCGGTGCCAAGTAAAACATAAAAGTAATATACCTTGCTGCTATAATAGCGATATTGAAACAACGAGTTCACGTAGAAATTGTCGAGTGCGGAGCGAATTATGCGTCGGACACGACAAATGCACTTCGCCAATCGTGTCGGTTTATCATTGCATGTTTTACTTGGCACCGACTTCAATATTCTTCAACTACTATATTGTATAATAAAAGATTTATTTTTTGCTTTTTAGTTATTAGTTTTGTTTTTGAGTTTTTTGGAGTCGGTTTTTATTTTTTTGTTAAAAAATTTAATTATTTTACAATTTTGAGTGATGGGTAGACCTAGTAAAGACGATTCTCTTGAAAAACTTTACAAAGGTCAAATGTATGTTGCCCCAAGTCGAGTGGAAACCTTAAACGGTATTGCACTATGTGATTTTAAAATGAAATAAATTACTTAGCCGACCACATGATGAAAACGCATTACGAGAAATTCACTATCGAATCTGCAATATTACCCATCTCGGCTTAAAGTGCGCATCAATACGAATAAAATAAGCCCAAACACTATGTAGCTGCTATCAACCATTAAGGAGTTCCCTAAACTGTACTGCACCTGCATCACGGACCTTGCAGTGGCAGTCATTACCCATCTCGGTGTAAAGATCTTGTCAACACGAATAAAATAAGCCCAAACACGAGGTAGTTAAGATGTACCGTTGAGGAGTTCCCTCGATCCTCTGTCGTCTCCATCATCAGATCTGCCCTAAACCTCCATATTATTGTAGTCTCATCAGATATACACATAAATATCAAGTTTTTACCCCATGCTCGCCTACAATTTTCAAGAGATGCCCTCGATTTCTCAGGGTTTCCACCATCAGGTCCTGACCTGATGACAATGGGACCAAATGACAAGCATACCCTTTCAAATAAAAAAAGAATTTTTGAAATCGGTCTAGGCGTCTTCGAGAAATCGAGTAACAAACATAAAAAAAAAATAAAAAAAAAAATACAGCCGAATTGAGAACCTCCTCCTTTTTTTGAAGTCGGTTGAAAATATAATCACCTCCACAATTGATTGCAATTCTAAGGACATCAATGAATTCCCGACGCGTTCAGAAAATAATTAATGCTTTCCTAAAGAGAAATGGGACTAATTTATCATTGTTTAGAGCGTGCTCTGCTCTGACGCACATTTGAATTTCAAATTGGACACCTCCCCTTTTGACTTAATAGCACTTGAGGACCCGAGCTTTGGTTTCAATGATATTAATCTTTTAAGTTAACTGAGGGCTTGTCTTTAGTTTTTTTTTGACATCAATCATGTTAGAATTAATCAGAAATCTTATATTAAGACAATTGGAAGATGGATGGAAGATCCCAAATCGGCAATGAGAACACGCTCAAAATATGAGTCACAAAAAAGGATTGATAGAACCTACATTTTGATTGTACAAAATCTTTCTTTTAATCTAAGCCGCCTTGTTACCGAGCTTGCAGAACCACAAGTAGGTACTAAAAGTATCTAATGACAATACGGTCCGATCGGACGTGCGGCCGTTAACGCTCTGTTTGGTAACCATGTCGCACCGAACGTGGATATCGAAGCTATACCAATGATGATCGTACAAAGATTTGTGAGGCAAAAATAGTGGGACGGTTTTGGACTGTTGAGTTCCATACAACCTATAGCCCCACATGTTATATTAAAGCCGTACGATTATAAATTAAGATGTTACATCAGGTTGAGATTTAGGGCTATCTATATTACATAAATCTTGCTTTAGAACTTTGAAGGTACTTTAAAGGTAAAAGGAAGGAACTTTAATGGTTTAAATCATTCCATAATTTCTTATGTCAGAAAACTTCCAAAGAAGTTGTAGAAATAAGTCAAACAGCTTATAACATTTCTTTCATTCTTTAATTGGCATACAAAAGTATTACGACATTAACAATCAGTAAAAAAGAAAAAACAAAAATCTTTTTTGTAACAAAGTAAATGCTTAATACCAACAATTAGAGAACTGTAACAAACTTAACAAAGTCTGTGATATTTTTGACGGCTTTTGTAACAGTAACGGCTTTTTCAATTAAAAATCTTTAGTTAGATGAAAACGTTTTCATTATCAAGTTTGAACAACAGAATAGCGTAACTCAATACAGTAACCGGAATCGTGTTTATTTTTTACAAGACTTTTTTTGTGCATAGACTCACGGTGACCTAGTAATAAGAAAAACAAGTATATCAGCTACTTAATCATCTTGTGTTGTGAGTCGAGCGAAGGAGACTGGTTGTAGATGATTGTCTGGTATTGTTGTCTCGTATCTGGCTCATCGCGTTAATGTTTTTTGAATAATTACATATTTAATTGATGAAAAACGACAAAACGGATGTAATGGAATCTTGAAAATGAAACGTTTTATATCTTATGTTGAGCAACTGCAAAAAGCCTTCTCTTAAATTTATCTTTGTACTCTGAGTAATTGTTTCTTTAGTTATTGAGCCGCCATCGCCATTATACGAGTATCTAACACCATTTGGATTGACGAATTCTGAAACCCGCGAATTCTATTGAATATGTTACGGACAAAGGAAATCTACGCAAAATACTGTATTGAACATACTACGCAGTTTAAACGTCCATAATGTACGTACAAAAGTGACAAATAAAAGGTTACATTCAAATGAACACAACCTTTGTGGCAGTGCGTACGGGTGCATTCATTTGAAACGACACGATGCCACTGCGCACATCGTGTTTTATTGACAGCTGTGATGTTGTGTTGGGATAACTAATAGAATGTATGTATGAGATTTTAACCCTGACGTTCCAAATTTAAATTCATGTGTAATGTTGTATAGGTAATGATTGGTCATTCTCGTTTTATGAGATAGTATGTGGTTTAGTCTAGATATTATGTTACAAAACTGCACTAAACGCTGACTCATGTTACAGCTCAATTTTCTTAGAAATTCCTCAAATCTGCAATCTCAAATGAACAGAAAAATATCTTAAGACTTCCATAATAACAGTCACACAATATTTGCGGAGGTGGTCAGTATTCTTAAATAGCTCATCGCGTTATAAATTACTAGCTTCCACCTGCGGCTTCGCCCGCGTTGTTTACGAACCCGTACATTTTCCCGGATAAAAAGCTAATGTGCTATTCCAGACTATAATCTATCTCTATGCCAAATTTCATCCAGATCCGTTCAGCCGTTCTGGCGTGAAAGAGTAACAAAGATTCATCCATCCATCCATCCTCACAAACTTTCGCATATATAATATTAGTAGGATGATGAATCTATCAGCATTATAAAGGACCATATAAACCAGCCAACTCAGCCTATCGAAATTTACTGCTGGACAGGTGTCTCCTAGGTTACGTCAAGGCACTTAGTCGTCAGTCATCCGAAATGAGGTTACCTTTTCTGAACAAAAGCACCACAGTCTGATAAAAAAACGTATCTATATCCAAATCTTTTGCCACTTCAAGCCAGCAACCGTCAACATTCAACCCTGTTGACACATGATCGCTCGCATTATTCAATTAGACTCGCAAATTGTCCAAAATCGCGACTGACGGATCGTCATTGTAATGGACAAACGGCTCAGAAGCTATTATGTGTGATGTTTATTCATGTATTCTTGTATGTGAGGGGGATATTGATATTGCGGAGAATTAAAGTCCTCACAATAAGTAACACATGTTTTTGTGTAGTTATATAATGTGTACTTTGTTTTGTATATAGGTCGATCTTGTACACATTCAGACACATAAAAGCATAAATGTTAAGCTCAGTTTCTTTGACACACCTAAAATACTTACGTCTGGCCTTTGACAATCAGAGAAATCTCGCCACAAAGTTACCCTGAATACGCACATCCTTTTTAGCTTGATATATAGTAACAAATACACGCTGTATATATTTACTTAGTTTACAGATATGTACAATAACCGACCGTAACGCAACAAATTCGATAACAATGAATGAACGTCTCGTACCGACGTAGTACTTCGATATGCCGCGCCCACTGGCATTCTGCCAGCTCGCGGTTTATGCCGCCCTGGTACTTTGTGTTTTATCGGTGTACACTTTCTACTGGACTTTTATTGATAGTATACTGTATATTTCATAACAGACATTCGTAAAATCGACCCATTTTAACATAGAGATGGGTAAAAAAAATCTGTTTCCACGTACCTCGAACTTTATCTGCATAGATCTGTTTTCCTTAGAAACCTATGCATCTCTTTATTCCAATGTCGTATAAAATAAAACGTGCTGTATCTAAAGATATACTTATTAATGTCAAGTACAACATAGAAATGTTCAACGTGTACAGAAACAAAGTCAATGATATTTTGTTTTGTCATTTTAAATTGTCTTATACAACGTGTTAATGGAGGATAAAGTAATGTATTGTCCTACAAATGTACAACCTTGAGACTATTTAGAAGCATGAAGTTCATTCATGAAAAAAAAAAACATACAGTGGAATTGAGAACCTCCTCCTTTTTTGAAGTCGGTTAATAAATAAATAAATAACCTCCTTAAAATTCATAATTATTTCAAAATTCAGTCCATACTGTATACATCATATATTTCATCAAACAGTGTCTTCCTTAAATATGCAAATTGCTTACTGTTTCAATAAACTCTAAAGACGAGAGTTCAATGGCGATCTCCATTGTCCGGCAATAATCTCTAGATTTAGCCACTTCAATAACATCATGACTATGCACACATTTTAACTATGTTACCACCAACAAACTATTATCAACTTTATCTCAAGACAATAAGGTTGAACATAATGTATTAAATAGGCATCATAAAGGCAAGGTGATAGGAAGTCAGTGTGTAATATTATGGCTTAGTAATATACGTAATGTAATTATGTTTGCAATAGTGGCTGCATGCCAACCTCCACCCGATTATGTTGCCTTGGTAGTTTTAGACACGTGATTACGATTAAATGGCAGTTAGTCTAATGGAAAAATATAGTTGGTCGCATCATTAATTGCTGTCAATAGGTTTTAATGTTGAAAATTATATTCAAACGGCTGAAATGCAAAATTTCTATATTGTAATAGCTTAGGCATGTTTGTAGGACAAATATTGTTGTGGTCGGCTGGTAAGATTCTAAGTTCGGCGTCAGGCCGAAGACTGCAGTGGCAGACCTCAATTACGGCTTTCTATGAACATTATTTCGGCAGATGTATCGTTGACAGCATTACCGGTGCAGTCTACAGTCTCCATCGCAATCATAACTTAACAGAAATATGCTCATGCACGGCTTATGGAAACAGTGGTTTTGTCTACGGATTAGTAGTTGTCTTGTCTACTACACCATTATTAGTAACACTAAGAGTACTTTCAATCGGTTACTTTGTAATTGATCTGATCTCAGTACCGATAGGGCCATAGGACACTTCATTTGTCAGCTACAAGTTATATGGAATTTATCTTCTCAGAAAGGAAGAAATATGTGCTATGGAATTTTCTTCAATTCCGGTATACTGTTCTTTATAATTCTAATTATCATACCACAAGTGTTGCTAATAACGCTAAATACATACATTATTGTGTACTGAATCATAGATTTTCCTCTACAAAGATTACCAGTCATGATGCATCCGTTATTTATACCCGCTGCAAAGGCAACAGTTATTTTTACGAAACAAAGGCTTTAACGTTGATTCTCGGAATAACTGCTATAGAAGGTGAGCCGTTTTCATTATTTTAGTGTGTCAGTAGGTACTAAGAAGTTTAATGCAATTTTTGCAGTAAGTTTCTAGGAAAGAAATAGCATGTTTCATAAATAAAGACATTCAACTGAATTTTATTTCGCACTTTTTCTCGTTGATCTATAGAATTGGTCTCCCCCACTTTGTGCCAAGTAATCGGGCGACAAGTACGTATTTGTTCTTGTTATTTTCAGCTTGTTAGCTGTCACTCTAAATAATTACAAGGAAATCCTGTCTCACCGCAACGTTTGGTTCACATTTGACGCGGGTTCCATGACGAACTAGTGTCGCGGAAAAGCTACGACCTTCAATCAAACAAAAAATTGCCTAAATATGGCGATGCATTCACCGTGAAATTACTTTGATTCGGTTGGAAAAGGTGCTAGATACCTTCCGATTTAGTTCATAAGACTGGAAAATGTGAAGGCAATTGTCCAAAATCTGAGTCCAAAAAAGAAGTGTTTTGAACCCTGTACTTCTGAGTTGCCTGGACCTAGACCTTTCTTAGTTATTCCAAGAACCGAGTAAGTAAGCGTAGGAAAATATTCCAGTTCCAGTACCTACTCTCAAATAATGAAAAGGAAATCTCTTTAAATTCACGAGGTCATGCATGTTATAGCGAAAAACTCTTTCCAAAAAGAACTTTTAGGTCTATTTACAATTTACCGAGCGAGGAAAATCGCAGCTATTTCAAGGAGAATTGAAACGTGTTTTCGCATTGTCGAAATGTGAATGGTATTTATCTATCGATATGCGATGAGTACAAGGTCTTTGTTTTGCTAGTTTTATGATAGAATACATAATTATTTTGTTATCGGGGGATTTTGTAGTTATAATAATTTTAAGTAAGATATGGTGTACCGGTCTGATTTATCCGCAATTGTGGTGGTATATTTGGCTTAGTTGGCTCTTATTTCAGACGAGGGGGTTGTTTGTAAAGCCTGCTACGAAAATAAAGAGCTAAGAAAATAAATAAAGAAACTAAGAGCTGTACATAGGTTGATAGATACATGAACAGAGCACTGAATTTCACAGCTTTGTGAATCTCGGAGACACGCGGGACGTTATAACGAATATTAGTCAATAATCTGTATAATAAGGATCCTATAGAATAAATTGAAATTGAGCCTTAAAGCCTTAAATATTAGCTGGCATTTACCCTAAGCAGATGAATAAAATATACTTAATTAATTCCATAAAAAATACTATCATATACAGCCGAGTCATAATTCTGTCCCGTTTTAATCGCCAAGCGCCCTAGAAAAAGGCTGAACTTTAAACTTAAATCTAGGACAGACCAGCGGGAAATTTATGCGCACTTAACTACCATTTTGGCAACGGTCCGGACACTTGTATATGAGACTATGAGACTGTGCTCCATACTTTATCCCCCAGGTAGTAAGATATCGCTTGAACTTCGTTTGGAGAGTATCCATGGTTAAGTAACGAGGGTACCGAAAAAGGAGGTTGAGAATTTAAATCAGCGTTTTTCTCGATGTTTGTTCAGGGAAAACTGTAGCCTTTAAAGGTTCAGCAATTCTGGTATAAAAATGAAGGGACACACCCTAAAGGCTTCACCGATAGGTAAGCTACTTACAAAGGAACAGTCAGGGGAAATTGCCGTAATCAGCGCGTTTAGTAATTGCCCCTATGACGCATACTGCTATGACGGGCAGTCTATTAGTGAATACTGTTTGTAAGCGAGACCACACGGAAGGTTAACATGTGTAGCTTCAGTACGTTAAATGTATGAGAAGCTTCTGTGAAACCCATCTTAGCATTTTTTCACAACCTGTTGGGTTAGAATCCAGTCTAATGAGATGCAGCGAATAAATTAATAATAATTCATAATATTGTAACCCAGGGTTATTTAAATCGTTTAGTACTCTCAAGCGTGGCTGCTGAGCGTGAAGTCCTGAGGTCGATCCGCGGGTCGGACAAAATGTTTAAGGGTTTTTCTGTTAGATGACAATAGGGTTGCCGGTCAACATCTTTTACATGAGACTTAAATAGTACAGCTCTGTCAAACCCGCCAATTTATGTTATTATACATAATCGATTTTTCATCCATCCATCCATCCATCCATCGCAATCCGATTACCTGAAATTCAATCGCATGTTGTATACAGACAAGACTAAACAATGCTTATCCAAGAACAACTCACGACCCATTCTTGAATAGGTGTTTCTATTAAATTTCCAACTTTATCTTGAGGATATCTTGCGGAAGACCGTCAAGTAATGATGACCTTAATTAAATGCCGCCTCCGTAGCTTGAGGTGCTTGCGAGTATACATAGCTAATGGCAATACAATCGTGTCTATACATTTTCCACCAATGTTATCTTTGTTTATCTTAGAATGACAAACCTTGTACAACGAGAAAAACATTGGTATGTTTTGAAATTTCCTTGATTAGAAATATTTATAAACTCGTTCCTTGCTGGAAAGATGAGCCAGGTCACCAAGGTTCGTAACAGGGACTGACAGTTCAAGGTACGCTGGTAGTATTAAGGACTGTCACTCACGATGCCCTTTTCCGTTTATCCTGAGAAAATGGTAAAAGTCAACTAACATATACAAGAAATATTAGAAAATACATTTTAAGTATACCATTTCTAAAATATTAGCATTGAATAATCTAGAATATATTTACTTGGATGCCGACGGATCCTCATGAATGCGCTCGTGAATAGTGAATGAAGCGTGTATTCTTGTTCACCTACCGACATTGCTGGGTATGTACTAGGATTTCGACGCAACATATGAAGTGAACGAGAAATGGATACGACAATGATACGTGTTGTCACGTACACAATGCCGTATTTGTATGAGGTTGTTGAACTACTATGTCTAGTAGAAAGGAAATGGATAGGGCAATATTTTTCGGTACAATGAAGGGTGATATTCGGTTATGTAGACTACATAGCTGTTATTGAACTTTTTATGGTATTTGTGCGAATTTATTAAGGCATTTTTGCCTTAGAGATTCGTTAGTCATCTAAATTGTCCCAGTCTAGAACTTAGATACTTACTTATACCTACAAGTACTGCACTATCATAAGAGTCCATGATGCAGGATTTGGAACGAAAATTAAGCGAAAAAGGTCCTCCTATTCTTTTGTTTTAAGTAGCAAATGAAATTCCAAGGCGCTAACTCATTAACTCGGTTGTTGTAAATGTAGAACAATTTTTTTTAGTTCATTCTACCAAAGGAATCCGTCCCGAATAATAATTTGGTCCTTCTTGCTAATGGAAGACATAAAATGAGGCTAAAGTTACGCAGGTGTATTACTTTCCATGAGTCGTTCACACATTTTTATTATATTCACACAGTTGGGCATTATCTTATTTTTTAAATATATTTTATATAATAAGAAATATACATATTTTCGTAAAATCCTGAATATTTTTTTTACCTTTACCTGGGTTCGCTTCAGAATGAGTGACCGTAATCTCATTAGTCCTGACTTCAGAAAGAGTCAATGGACAAATACTTGAAAACATAATGCCAACTCCATACATTCATGCGTTTTAACTCGACGGTTTGCAACAGTAATCAGATGCAAATACCTTAAACGTGTGTATCGCAGGTGCGTATGCGCTCCTCGTGAATGACAACCTTATACCGAATGATATAATTTTATCCTTCTCTGATACAGAGAGTCGGAGTGAGACCAAGATAGGTTGTACTCTGTATCATTCTACATAGTTTATTGGCAGTGATATATAGAGCCTTTTGAGCCTTTTATAGATGCGGCCTGTGTGGTGTCCTTTATTTTGTTTGTAATTAAAATGTGGCAATATGTCTCATGCTTAATGTACATAAATTGGCCAAGGCACAAAATTTTACTTGAACAAGAGATTTTATTCGCGAAATCAAGTTGAAGTAACTTGTACTTGGGGTATACAAAATTGTATAAAAAATTCTGTAACAAAAGTCTATATAGTTAGACATATACAGACTAAAGGCTATTAATATCAGGCTCCTAAAAAATTTGCCAAAAAATAAACATTTTTCGAGAGTTCATGTACCCTATGGAGCTCTGAAACTTGAGGTTTTTAAGGAAAAGATTTACTTTCATGGTAAAGTGTGTTTCTCTAATTCATTCAAAGGTAGCTTTCAGAGTAATTTTAAAGATTTATTTCATTAAACAGTTTACAGGCTCGATATTAATTTGCCATTAGTCTTTTTAAGTCAGCCATGCCATTTTAATAATATCTCAGGTAAAGAAAATTATAAAAGTCCTTGCAAGCCTTAATTGAATCTAAAACATTAAAATACTAACAATTGCAATCGATCTTAACACATTCTGTTCGTTTCATACAATATTATGTATGAGTTCTTCACTCGTCACTAAGAATACTATAATGGTCTTAACATTTAATGTTTGTTTCATAAAGTTCTAAAATACACAGCTTCTCGTTGAAGTTTCAAAGTTTTAACTTAGATTGTACTCAGTTCAAGACGCCTTTGCATCGTGATATTTTTTCTTCAACTCGTTTGAGATGCACTACTTCCTGATTGCAATTTTGATATGGCCTTTTAGTGCTTAACTAAAGCGAGGACTTAAAGACCAGGAGTAAAAAAATAATCCACCTCTTCTCTTTTAATATTTGTTCGTGAAACAAGGGACATGTATGATCGCCAATACTCCTAAACAATAGTGGTGATTCTTTACTCTTTCAAATCTTTCGTTGAGCTATGCGATGCCCCAGGTATGTAAACAACAATCGCAAAACTTTTGTTCCAATAAAAAGTAAATAAATCTCCGTTATTATCCTAGCTGTTCTCGCTTGTATTGTGCTGATACATCCAACCACATAGTTACATAACCATTTCCCATCCCTACATTATTCTTTTCATCATTCCCCTGCCTCTATTTATTTCCAGTCTCGTCTACACGTGAACTTTGTCCATGATATCTTTTTTAATCTCCTCGCATTCACGTTGAATTACAGAGGGTTCGGTGAAGGTAGGTATGAGGGCTTTTTGAAAGTACCTCGGTTGGTTGTTTGTGTTTCGTTATCTAAACTGTCAGGCATTCTGCTCGGATTAGACGAGAACATCGGGCGAAAAGTTGGACCTTTGGTACGACTTTGGTCTTTTACGTAATGTTAAACGTTCCGCTTAGTTAAGTGCGAGGTTCTACATTTTATTTCTTTCCCTTTTTTCGTCTGAGTAAAGCTTTTGTAAGCTGTTTCTCGGACTTTTTGTCCGGCTTTTCCAGTTAACGGGTGCGGTGTTCTCAAAGGAAATTTGATTATTATCTTTTGGTTCAAGGGAATACGATTTTAGTAACAGAAATAAAACATAAAGATTGTATTTTACTATGGTCGGCGGCATTGTATCTATTTTTTGATTTCTCATATTTCAAAAATCACACCCAAGATGGTTTCTAAAGGCATATCTATGAATCTTAGGGTACGGAAAGTGCCATCACATGACATTATCAGTTTGCCGTCGGGATCTGTCTTGAGGGACCTTGAAATGTACCAGGGACACAATGGAGTAAACTGTTACGCCCATACTGTGCGTCGTTTGCTGTTGAATAGTTCACTTGAACGACTGCCTTCGGGTAGTATTAGCTTTAGTTAGTTGAAACTTATGTATGGAGTGATTTTATAAAGTTGTGTTTGCTCCATATAGTTTCATATCAATTAATTCCACACAGGTTCTGCAGTGACATTACTAAAAAACTAAAACCAATTCTTTTTAATCTTGGTTACATTCTAACATGTCAATGTAAAATAAAAACGTTGCAGTTGGCCTGCTTGATTTTAATTGCGAAATAACACGAAGTGTCTATTCAGGATTTCCTTTGAAGAAACCCTGTTACATACGTAAATAAAGACATCACAAGAAATAGTAAATCCTTTGATATGTTTACATTACGCCAAGCTTTTTTAGTTCGTAGTTTCCTGAGGAAAGTTTACTCTAATAGAGCAAGTACTGGCAGACAGTGATTAGAAACAGATGTTTAAGAAATTATAGGATTAGAGTATAGTATATGTGAATTTAAAAATAAATCGATAAGTTTGTAATGTTTTCTTTTTGTTATAATGATTGAATGCTATATATAGGTAATAATTTTAATGGTGAATCCGTCAAAATAATTATTAGACGTTGCAAATGGTTCTCTATGCACAGGACTGCACAGGAGGACTTACGACCGTGTGTTGTGGCAAAGCTCTAAAATCAATTAATTTGTACAATTATCACAAAATCTAAACAGGAAGATAATCTCTTCATGCCAATTCAGCACTTCTAAATGCGCCATTAAACACAGCTGAATTACATCACACAATTTCATAACTACCGCGATAGTTATACAATTTTATGAAATAAGAACAATGTTATAACAGAATATAAAATATTGTTACTGGCTCAGTGTGAATGCGGCACGCGAGTGGCGTGGTGTATGATGGATACAAAAGGCATAGTGGTGACGGAAACTGAGGAGGCTGCCTGTCGATGTATTGTTCAAATGACGAGGGATGTTCAGCTTGGCACGTGTAGAGTTAACGTGGGTATTTCACTGGATAACAGGAAAAGCCTGAGGTTATTTCCGTATCAAACCATTTTACGTAAAAAATATTTTATTAAATCGTATGTGGCTTGCCTGCTGTTGTATGTGACTTTAATCCACGCGGAAGCGTAGATTTGGTTCGAAGGTATCTATTTATCTAATTATTTCGTTTGAACCAAGATACATTCTATCATAGCTCTGAAACTAAATCTAAATTACTGTGAACAACTAATATTAGTAGAGCATAGTATGCCTATGATATTTGTCGGTAAACTAAACTCTCATACAGGAGAAATTAAAGTGTAGGGCAAAGTTGTAGAAAAACAATATCCAGAATGTTATGACTATTATAGTAACAGGTATAATAATAATAATATGCATTTTAGTTCAAGTAGCTTTCAAATAAAACCGTGTATATCGCATTACAGTATTGAGTAGATAAGCCGTAACTAACTACGTTGGCAGTTAGTCTACTTGACTATGGTAAACCCATTTCCCTTCCACCCAGATAAGCCGAGTTGATAAAAATTGTTTCCCTTTCATTGAGGTAATACTGTTCATTTTTGCTGACATTTTTAATAAAAACGATACAGGGTTAGGTCTACGAAAATAAAGATTCATATCGGGTGTTACATACTGTTTTTATAGAGGGTTTGTAATTAAATTCCTGTCACATCACAAATATTTAAACATGGCTGGCACGATCTCACTCTATTTATCGGACCCAATTTCCAGTCGCTTTATGTAATGTTGTTTTTTTTACTGAAACTGGGCTTTTCGGAAACATTTGGATAATATTGGCGGCATGCATAAATAGGAGTTAGGGAGGAGTCATGTCATGGAGTGGCGTTCGTTGTTGTGATGAAAGCTACGAATGTAGCTGATGAAGCTTTTTACTTAACTACACAAATAAACTTGAAAACTTAAGTATTTATACGCGCTCTAGCTCTTTTTTGTGTATGTTAGTTGAAGTGTTTATGTTTTTATTCCAAATCCAAGTACCCAAACATAAATACTTGTATCAAATGTGTTTACGGAAAGATTTAGAGCCAAACATATTGAATAAAAAAACATAGGTACCAATACTTTGTTTATTCATTGCTAGCGTGATAACTGTGTGTAATGAGTTCGATGCATTAGTTAGAACAATAAATTGAGGTTAAAAGCAGAGAGGTGTATCTTGTGGTTACAGGAAAAAGATAAACGCCACATGCTTGATCCTTACATACCTCTCGATCTTGAAGTAGCAAAAGTAAGACTTGTCGTATTGATAATTTGGTCTTTTGGTACATCGTTTTGTGCCCGTCGTGCCAAATCATACTTTGAGCATTTCAAAGTGTTTCAGGTAAAAGTCGATAATGAGAAAGGTGATTGTATTAAATTAGTAATTTGTAACTTTCTTGTACAATTTTATCATTTGTTTAAATGTCTTGGAGTAATAATAATTATAATCAACCTGGGCGCAAGTATTCCTATACTTGTCAGATTATATACACTGTTTATGAGTTGTATATTTAGTTTAATGCTGCAAACGTCCATTACAACGTTTTATTAGTTCCTTACTGTCTTATTCCTACTAGGAATGGTATTATCTAATATCAGAACGGGTCCAAACAACAAACAGAAGCCGGTTGAACATGGAGTCATAGATAACGAATCGTTAACGTTAGAAATGACATTGACGAATGGTCTGACTCACAAAAACTGGTTCATTCACTATGCATATCACTGGTTTTAGATAGTATATCGTGGAATTGTGATGAATAGAGAAAGAAGATTAATAGTAATGCAATTTTTTTAATACATTTTGTGAATTCTTAGAATGTCATAGAATTTGTTGACTCATCCATCTCAGTCTCATGTCATTTAAATATTAAATTAGTTTCATAAATGCACTATACCATGCACACAACTATAATTTAAATTATATAAAATTTAAAATGATATGTTAAATTATATGATTTGAATTTTTGTTGCTTTCGTGATCTTTTCCTGATATTTCATTTATGCTAATGATTTACCGCAAAAGTATCCAGTAAAGTAATAATGCTATACACGCTCGTTATTTGAATCCATTCAATTTTAACTTATTAATTACAAAAATACATCCATCAATTATACATTTATCCACGCTGATCTTTGTTTGCGTTTCCAGTAGTTTCATGTTACAAAACCTAGTAGTTCTCCACGTGTTGCGAGAATACGGGACTGATGAGTAACATTACTCACCTACCGTGTTGCAATTGTAAACACCGTAGAAATGAGGTTTTGTGCAGTGAATAGGATTTATTTTGATACTCATTGATACTCTTGCTAAAAATATTAAGTTAGGTAGACGTGTATTGATCTAAACTAAATTTTATAAAAGAAGATTGCAACAGAAAAACCTAATTACATTTTACCTGACCTGGGAGTTCAGGACCTCACGTTCAGGCTCATTCTAAGTGATTCATTTCAACTATATTTAGTTTCATGTGTCATCTATCAGTTCAATTAAATGCATTGAACTGATAGATGACACATGAAATCTTTGTAACTTTGCTGGGTATATAAATAGGGCTATCACAATTGTATTTCTATCGTTTACCGTTTATATAGAAAGAATTCACTCTTAATATACTTTCATCATTCTCCTGCCCTTATCCCATTTTATTTGGGGTTGGCGCAATGTCTTTTTCTTCCATTCATCTCCATCAGACATCATGTCAGAGTTCACTTTCTTGTATACCATGTCACTTCTACTTTATGTTCAGAATTTTAATATTATAATAGCTTTACTTACAAAACCCTCCAAAATTTTACTTCCATGTTCTTTTATAAAAACATCTTGCTTAGCATAACCTCCAAACGTATTAGCACTAGTATATTAAGTAGGTAGGGTCTCAATCAACAAGGGGCTCGTCACAGCTTTCACTGACTCTCACAATATTGGCTGGTGCTATGCGTTTGCGCCGCTGGTGACTCATAAAGTATAGTCCACTAGTACCGTTTTATGTCTAGCAATAAATACGTAATTACTTACTAATGTTTTTGTGTTCTGAAAGCAAGCTTTGCCACTTGCTTTGTTTTGTTGCAGCAATCAGTATTTTACGTTTACTTAAGGAAAACAAATTATTGTACGGTAAAGCTGTAGGTTAGATATTTATTTCATGGAATTGTTATATTGGTTTACGGGAGCAAATTCATACAAGTTTACTTGTTAAAAGTCAAATACCCGTTTTAATCTTTGGGTTAAAACAACGATAGACAACCATTCCTCTTCTGTTGGGTTAAGGTTTTATATAAAAAATTCTCATTCAGTTGTGAAAGATTAGATAGATTCCAAAATAGTAGACAAGTATAAAGAATTCCTTTTTTCGAAATGCAATTAACACAAAGATAGGTACAATACATGACAGATAGTTGTTGTGAAATAAATAAATTATATATTATAATGAGATCATCTGCGGCTTACGTAATTAAAACAAACTACAATCATGAAACAGTACAATAAATCACTATGGGAAAATTATTTATACATTTATACCTGAACGCTTGGCAACAGACAGATGTTTGTCGTTTAGTCCAAATCAAAATTTTCCTTGTAATCTGCAGTGATCATCCTTTTCTTTAACGCAGCAGTTAATATCACAATCTTCACTTAAGGGGTAGGCAGAGGAAAGTACATTTATTCGACGAAGGCTGTATTAGATCTCATGTTATAGAGAGTAAAGCGATTTTATCCCCAGATAATTAATACTAGCAATAAAACCTATTAACATTGCATCCAATCTAGGATTGCAATCCAAGACTTCATGCTCGTTAGCCGTTTTTGGAACGATTTGATATAGTTGTCTTTGTAGAAATCATAATATCTAATATTTAAGCTTGCCAGCAAAATCAAATGTATCAAATTTATTTCTACAATAATTAACCATTTAACGCTAAGGTCACAAGTTTCATAAGCCATTAGTCAACCGATTGAGTTAAGATCAGATCAGCTTTGTTAAAAATATTCCTTGACTACTATACAATCTTGTTCGAGTCGTAACACGGACTGTATTGTTCGTTACCTCTATGATTTCATTTCATGTAATATTTGCTTTGAAAAATTCTCGCGATCCGAGGATTTTCGCTGCAGTATTGTCGTGCAGGATTAAGCGTAAATTGCAATTTGCTTGCATTTTCACGATGTTAGCAATTTAGAGAAATTGGTGCTTGAAAGATGCACTATGTAGGTAATCTTTTGATCCTTATTTATGATTTGTACCTACCTTTAGTATCTGAGACCCAAAAGTCAAAAATAAATAAAAATATAGTCTATATTTAAATACAAAATGCAAGCCTAGTGAGAAAATTGATAATTTGAGTTACGTCACTTCGGTAATTAGAATCTCAAAATTCTAACTACCATCAAATTAAACCAAAGTAATTGCCAGGCTACTTTGCTGTTAAGAAATACATTTCAAAGGCGGTTCTTATCTCTCAAAGGAAATTCCATAGCTTGACTATAACGAGGTATTTCGTTTAGCGTACCAAAGGACCAAGTCCTCAAATGTTTGTCTTTGGTTTGCCCAACGACTAATTACGTAGGTATTAAAATGTATAAGTATTATAAAGTACTGTTACGAAATAAAATGGTTGTGATGTTCTGAAAACCTCTGAAGTACTTGTTATTTTAGCGGTTAAACGAACCCTGAAATTGCTTTCGTTAACAATGAAAAATCATCATCGCTCGGGATTTTAATTTTTCAAAAAATATATCATTATTAAATACATAATTAATGTAATAATTGGATTTTAATTAATTTTTCCACAACAGACTTCCGATTTCAAAATGGCAACATTTCAATAACATAGCTGTCATACTATCATAGATTACGCCACTTTTTAACAACGATCGTTCCAATTTCAAACAAAAGCCGATGTCAATTCCGCCCACGTCTTTGTTTCCGGTCTCATGTACGTGTTGCAGATATTCAGGCCAGACCAACTTGTAGCGAAATGAACGAAATAGTTTTAAATTCAATAAAACTGGCAACACTGTCAGGTGTAATTTTAGGGTCTGGCTACACGTTGGAAGTTTGTTAGCTAGCATAAATATTTGAGTATTACGGTAGAACTTTTGTTTTGAATAGTACCCATGTGCGTAGTATTTAATGAAATATATATTTGGCATTTTTCGTAGTATTTACGTGCATTTTTGAAACTTAGGCAGCTGTTCTGTCGAGCATCACGTCCAGAAGTTATCTGCTAAAACCGAATTTCATGTGGCTTTGGCAAATGCACTTAGAATATAAATGATAGGAAAGTGCACTACAAAATTATTTTAAGAAGCTAGTGTCTAGTGGACCATAATTCACATAATCCAAAAATTATACATGATTTAGGATCTGATTCATACGTGGAAACATACCAACCACGAAGCACGAACACAAGAGGGCGTTGCGTCCCATTGTATTTCGTCAACTGAACACATTATCCAATTCCCGTTACATTATCCGGTAATTACGCCAATTGCTGCTGACTTCATCGAAACATTGACCTTTTCGCGGATTATATGGACCTCGAGTGTACGCATCATTCGTTATCACTATCATACGGCTGTACCGCGCGCCCCGTGCGTGCTCAGTTGGTCGGCGACTCGCGCGCGGTTAAGACGTATCTACGTCGTTCCGCCCAATTAATAACTACACTCCATCGCACATTGGCCACGCGAAAATTCTTCATAACCGGTCCGACCTGTTAAAGTTATTTTCCTTCGATCACGTGCGACATTCATAACGAACAGTCTTTCAAATGTAAGCAACGAACTGTTCGAAGCAGCCAATTCCGTGTATAGTGCGTGTTATACGATGCTTTGTCGGAAAGCGTAAACGAGTATAGTACAAAAGGATTGCAGTGCTATAGGATAAGTTGAAAAACATGGTTGTGTAAGTGGAAGTGCAAGAGGGAGCCGCCGGGAACGGTAGTGTCGGAATGTACGAGGTGTCGTGTGTTGCTGGCAACAAAGTCGACGCGGCGTACGCAGTCAAGAGCCTGTCGAACGTGATACCGCCAGGCATGGGGCACACGGTGTCCGTGCAGCGCCACCACGCGCACTCGCAGTCCTACAAGCATAAACCGGAGCTGCCGCCTCCTGTGAGCAAACCTGACGCTCTTAAATCCCATGTGATGAGACTTCTCAAACGATCTAAAAGCCACACGCCAGCTACCAGGGCCGCGGAAAATCAGAGCGATCCGCGAAACTTTGATCGGAGAACGGTGTTCGCGAGGCCTGTGGTTGATGAGCAGCGTCGCAGGAGGAATTCCGCGGAGCGCCGTCGCAGTGGCGATAAGAGAGTGATGGTGACTATAGTGGACGGTCTCCCGGTTGTCGTAACCGGTCAGAACCAGGTGCCACAACCGCCTCAGCATCCGCCGCCGGTGACTCCGCACCATCGGCATTCGCATAAGGTACGGATACTTTTAAGAATCGTTCTTATTACCGAACATCGTTGTGTTATTGATAACGCTTCGGTATTTACCATTGATTTTACGATTTGATAATTATTAAACTTTACTGTAATGCGCAAGAAATCAATATTTATTTGAAACAACTTGCTAAACAGTTTATCGAAAACTTACTAATTTTAAAACTATACGAGTTATCTTCAGTCGCCTAAATATGCGTTAATGGCAAAGCTAACACAAAACAATTGAACCAAAAGACGTTTGCATATTTGTTTAACGTGTGTTACGTCAGAATTGCGTTATCTTAATTACCTCTTCGTTTATGGGTGGCGAGAACAGATCTCGTTACACAAAAACAATGCTGCGTCTATTTAAATGTTAGAACTACTTGCAGTTATGCAGATATGAAATTACAGTTTGTATGCAACGTCAAGAATGAGAGTGAAGTCAAATATGAGGTGAAACCCAAATAAAGGATGCATTTATATTACATATGCATTACATACTTAAAGAGAGATCGCAGCTCCAGTATGAATACAAAATTCGCAGACTTTAAATACCTACATATCATTTTATTTTAATTAAAAATAAAAATCTTAACTTATCCCATTTCAAATTGTCGTCTACCGTTTATTATAAGATAGTAAATAACTTAAAAGTCAATATCCGCATACACAAAAAATATTACAGAAAATACTTCTTTCTAAAACTTGAGAAAATTTTATATTTTCCGGGATAAAAAGTGCTAGCCAACTTATTGTAAGACTAGTAGCACACTAGCGTGTAGACATTTAGACACGCATCGGTAGCCGTTACAAAAAAGCCTTAAATGCTACGTTTTTTTCAGAACGGCATGCCCGGTTTATAATTCAATCTAGTTATTAACTGATACTGCTGTTATATATCGATAAAACAGTTAAGTAAAGAGATTTGAACGTAAGAGAAGCGTATTGAGGTCATAACTCTCCCAAGTGATCGTATTTTGTTATTATTTTGTTTATATGCCGATATTATCCTAAGGAAAACCTTCTTGTAAACCGACAAGTTTATAATAATAATTTTCATGTATTCAATCGTTATACAATAGTCGCGTGCATACTGAACGATTACGTGTCAATTACATACATTTTCAACTAAAACTTTATCAGTATTTTCACTTCTGCAACCGACTGTACGTCGATCGTGTGCGCCGGTCGTTAGCCCACTTCGAAAATGGCGATCGGGACTTTTTACACCGACACACATACCTACATACATGCATGTTAGATGCATTACGAAATGTAACTAACGCGTTTAAAAGCGACAGTCTGTGACTAATCAGTTATATTAGAATGGATTTTAATATCCTTGTATACGTAGGTCGTGCGAAAGAAAATGTTAAAAAAAAAAACCTCCGATGGTTTATATGTAAATAAGGCTGGTTAATAAGCGTTTTGTAGAGGATGAGCGAAAGTAATTAAGTTCTGACTGATTTTATTTTAAACAAGTGGTTCGATTTCCGATATAGGTAGTTTACTCAATATGCAAATAATATTGAACAGACATAACCTTTTGATTCCAGTTTTTGTTTGCTACATCGAAATGTCAAAAGTCTAAAGATGTGAAATAATTTTTTAAGTTTGATTTATGTAAGGAAAATCATTGCAAATTAAAGCACAAAGCTTTCGTGATAAAAATGTTCGGTATCTATGCAAATCTGTTATTCATACCAACTTCACCTTCTCGTACTATGTCCCTCGACTGTCATTGCATCTGATTCCAAGAAAAGAGGCGCTACATAGGTATTCCTCACTTGACAAGCCGTTACGATACAGTTACACAATCAGCTGGTCAGTAAACAAATATTGCGGGTTCCTTGAACGCCACTGAACAGTTATATGTTATCGGACGTGTGTTCCGCCCATTATTTATAGCCTGATGTTGTATGGACGATTCTGAGACCTATCGATTTGTCGTGAGAGAGAGTCGTGTGATGTTTGCATAGTAATAAGAACATTAACCTACTGGGCAAATAAAAAGAAATACGACACACAATTCTAATTCATTACTTAACACAAAATTTAAAACCAAACCAAAATTAAACTGAATCTCTCCTAAATCTAAAGATATTTAATGAACACAAGATCATTTACACAGGTCTAAATAGATCTGGGGGAAGATTATCTTGTGATGGTTTGGTATGGGGTCAGATTGCTAAATAGTTTAATTATGTATTGTGAATGGGATCACGTATTTTTACCTACGGATTGAATGAGTTAAAAATGCAACACTTTTTGGGTCGCAGAGTACCCTGCCAAATTTTGAAGAGGGGTTTTGAATTTGATAACTCGTAGGTTACCCTTGCGGCTAAACAATGATTGCTTACGGATAAAGCCTTTTCGGCCAGCAAATGGAATTTGCGTGTAGATTTCATTAATATTTAAAATCAAAATAAGTGTTTCAAACCTAGTCTATTGAAATAGGTAATATGATTTGTCACTTCTATGAATCTATGACACAGTAACTTGTTGCCTTGCGCCTTGCAACCTACTTGTTGGTACTTGAATAATTGTGGGAAATCCTTGATTATACATTAGTATTCACAAGATATGCTACTTGTCACGAAGGTTTTATTAAAAAATGTACCATAATGACACAACTAAATATACAAAGTAGATGTATAAGTTTGTTACGAAGTATGTCCACCGTTATACCAGTATATTTAAACGTAAGGGGAATCGTGTAGTACCCCAGGCGAGATTGCGTAACCTTAAATGTGCCGCACTGAAGGAAATTCTTCGTTAACCACGCTGAAGGATTATCCACGGCGTTCTTGAGCAGTCTTTATTCAAATAAAGCTGGCAGTATCAAGCCGTCGGAATATTACTATCAACAGATTAATAATAATTTTGAACGAAAACCACGGTACTAGAGTTAGTGGCTAGAGAGCAAATTGCGTGGTTTGGTTGAAACCTACCGTTAAACCTACATGTATCACATAAACAGTAGGTAAACTAAAAACTTCAGTAATCAGAGTCAAAGAGTAAATCAGATGACAATAAAAATGGAAGAAATAGACTGCCTCATTAGTTCTTCAAATAGAGTAAATAGTGCAAATGCCGAACGTGAGATCTTGGAATCGATGTCCGGGTAGGGCAAAGTGTTATTGGGTTTAGTAGTTTGGAAATTCTCAGTATTTCCATAGAGGAACTGTGCCTGGTAGATGGCAATAGGCTCGCTCGCTATTACATGGGACTCAATAACGGCGTCGGCGAAATTTGGGGGTACATAGTACACCTCCGCTTAACCCTTCTGGGATTACAGGCATGATGCTATGTTATGTTATAATAAAAGAAGAAATAAAGAACATAAAAATTTCAAAATTTCAAGCTGTCACAAAAAAGGTTAAACTAAGATTAAAACCCCTAACAGAGTTTCAGTTTTTGCATGTTGGTATCAAACTTGGACGTAATTAACTTGTTTCTGCCACTGTAGTCTGGTTCCCACAGCCATGTTCAAATTATACAGCTATATGCATAATTTGTGGACAAATTGCTAAATTATACAGCCCACATTTATATGACGGAAAAGGATAATGTTTATTATACTGCTGGTCGTTTATATTTGTACAAAGTTTTCTTGAGTTTTCGTAAATATTAAAGTAAAATAGTAAAACAAATATCAAGTGGCGTCTAAAAGTAAATAGTGGATACAAAAATAGACGACAAATGTAGACGCAAAATTTCAAGTTCATCACATGTTTTGATAACACGTTTTCTCTCCGTTTCTGATAAGCGCGAGATCAGTTTTTTTTCAAGTATTTTGGATAGACAAACATGCCTGATATGAGCATCGTGACCTCTTTTATTTGCGTAATTATTATTGTGGTGTCACCGATCATTAAAATGATGTAAGTTAGACTAATGTAATGTTAAATTGATTGGTTTTTTTTTTGAGTTCAAAGTATAGCCTTGATCCACGACTTCGCCACATGAATTCTAAATACATACTTCAATATCTCGTTGCATTTTAGGGTTGTTACAGGGACACTTTTAAATTATTGTATTATAGTGAAATAATTTCCAAAATCGGTTTTGTACTTCAAACTAACAAACACACTCTGGAGCCATAAACATAAATTGGAATTGAAATAAACACACAGATAAACTATGCCACTTATTAGTACGCGTTACATAAACCTTGGATATTATCCTTCAAGCATTGTATGATAACTGTTTACGTTCAACAGTAAGCAGTCACTTTAACACTGTCTTACTGGCTATATCGAAAGGTTAAGATTTCAAATCAGACTTGTCATAGTAAAATAAATGAGATACTCGAGTTGTATCAAGAATTAAAGGTTATAAATCGAAATATCTGACATGTCTAAAGAAGACCTGTGTAAGAGGCTAGTACTTAACGCGTAGATTTCGATAATCGGTTGTAAACAAGAAAAACAAAGACAATTGATTTCCCTGAACAAAAGCACCAAGTGACAAAGAATGAAGATCTTGTATACCAAAAGCTTTGTTCTTTCTAAAGTCGTTTTGCGATAGAATTGAGTTTCCAAATTGAAGAGGGAGATTCAAAGGATTGAGAGGGGAATATTATATAGTCATAGGAATTTTGAGGAATGTTGCAAATTAGTTTCGTGTATTTTGTTAGATGTGTGCGTCCCTGAAGTTGGTAGTTCTGTCTTCGCTTTGATCTTACCTAATAACTATTGTTATTATGAAAAACGTTTTTATGGCGAACGGAGTAGCGGGAACAGCAAGCAAGCTATCATTTACAATACTTACGCAATTGTAAATAAACTTTACAAATAAATATCAAAAAACTAAAAAGTTTATAAGTAACCGATTCAGCTTTCAAAATTCTTCAAGTTTATAATAATCGATTTACAAATACAATATTCTCCTAATGTTAGTTCATAATGATGATCATAAAATCAGTTATGCTTTCACAAATACTCAACTGAATATTTGATGTTGTTTGAATAATCAGTTTTGAATTAGGTACGTAAGTTTGTCTTGATATGATTATGTGCATTTCGAATATATGATTGGAAAGGCTTGGGAATTTTGACGTGAGTAGGCTTTTTTCTTATCATGGGTATTAACCTACCGCAGGATGCTTTCTGGGCTTTGTCGTGTCCCAAATTATGCGATACCACCAGAATTCTCACCTTTCCTATTAAGCTTATATTACCTTCTCAAGTCAAATAATTTCTTCAAGCGCCAATATTTATAGACCTTTAATGGCGAGCCTGCGTAAGGAATCGAAGCCGCACAACTCATAATGTATCGAAAATTTACCTATACTGCATAATATGCTAGTATATGTCCTCATTTTCCTAATCGAAGAGTTTCAAATTTACGCGTAAACTTTACTTTGAGTATTAATGTATGTTTCGTCGATTGAGGGTAACGTATGCACTCTCTAAACTTAATGTTGGTACTTACGTCTCCTCAAACTTTGCCTATAAGTCTTCTGTACTGAGTACTGCTTGCCAATCCAATTTATATGGCTTGGTGTAAATTTTAACGTTTAATTTAAATTTCTGTAAAACATACCACTACATTTAACTATATATAGTCAGTGTCGCGTCAGAAATTTAATGCCAAGTTAAATGATCTCAAAAAAATAGTCGTCATTTACCTTTCCTTTTGGCTATAAATAAATCCATCCATCAACAAAATGCCGTAAAGTTAGGATTTCAGTTCAGATTTACTGATAAATTTTCTCAATTTCATAAAGCTGAAAAATAAGACTAAACAGGTTCAGACAGTTTTATCTAGCATGTTGACATACGACAGACGTTTGTCATAGTTGCACGACAACAGTTAATAATGAGCGTACTGCACGCGATCTACCCACGAGGACTGTTCCAAAGAACTGATACTATGAGCATGATTTAGTACTGGAAGTACATAGCAACACGCCTGGTACCCTCCGAAGGGGTACCCAGATTTTTCGATGCTTATATTAAGTCCAATGTAAAGCTACGAGGCTATTGTCATTTACAGGGCACTTCTTCAAACTAGACTGTTAGAATATTTTCTGTCAGAACAATTCGATGCCTTTAATCGACCCGGGAATGATCCAGGGCTTCCTCGGACCTCTAAAGACACGGTTTAACAATTATGATTAATAGAAGATAGGTATCCCTTGCCTAGGCTAAGTTCTTGTAGAGCAGAAGACTTTAGAACATGAGTTAATCCAAATAATATTTGGTGTTTGTAGAGTTAAATCTGGGAATTAATGGTTCGGTACGAGATAACAGCGTGTTCCCGTAATGTCTGACATGTCCTGGTTTCAGTGGCGTATTTTAAAATTTAGCGCCCTGGGCTTGTAACATTTGTCGCCCCATAAATTGAACAATTTTCCAGCCGCCACCAGCGCCGCCCCGCGCCCCACCCGCTTTTGCCTATGAATATGAACGAAAACGACACGAGCAACGTCGAAACATCCCGACTAGTCCCGAGTCGCGATGGAGTCCGACGGACACGCCTCCGCCCCGCCGCGGCCGCCCGCCGTTCAGGCATACGAAAGCCTCCCGTCTTGACGTCTATCAAACTTACAACCAAATGAGTTTTAGTTTTTCTTAATTAGGTAGGTTTTTTTTAAATTTCTTCAGGCATGTAAAGTCCAAAAGAAAGTCGCACTAAGCTGAGCGCGAGGTGCGGCTTGCGCCGCCCCTCGTAGCTTGCCGCCCCGGGCCATGGCCCTTTTGGCCCAAGGGTAAATACGCCCCTGCCTGGTTTAACTGCTTATCTGCCAGGGTGATTTGTGAGGGGCCTCGAGAACCTATAAACTACGGCAGTTTAAACTTATTTGTTACCTGATTTATCGTCCTACAGGTTGACATGTGTGTAAAATTGTTAAATGTACTTTCCTACCGGGAGAAACGCTTCAAGAAATGAAGTATATTGACAGTGCCACATTTTTTCTTAATCGAAGTATAATGGAGTTTCGTAAAACTGCACGAAAATTACATAAAACGCTCGACTGACCATATTTTCACCTGGTCGTTCGCAACAGACAAGTTTTGTTCTTATTGCGCGTAGATCACAATTGATTAGAAAGTGACGGGTGACGAAAAAATATTCAGAAAATGTTTCGTCGCACAAGAGAGTCGTCGGAGCGGCTAACGACCGTCGCCAATGAAAAAAGAAAAAAATACCGGGATCGTGGTATCATGGAAGCTTTTTGTATATATCTGAAGAATTTAACTTCAAATATATGTTATTTTCAGTCTGAAGGAAGACTGATTAAATCATAAATAATGTAACAGGATAATCATGGAGTCTGTATTGGTTAAGATTCGCGTAGAGCAACTAAAGAACACGTAGCGACACCTAGTGGAGAATAGCCGAAATAATAATACCGTAGACTTTGAAGTTTTTCGATTAGTTTATGTATTACAGTTTTAATCCATTTTTTTAATATATATAAACCGTTATCAGTTATATTTCGTTTGAATTTTTCATTTCACATGTAAAATTCTCAAAATCATTAGTATGGGGGCGCTGTCTGTTGTCGCTACTACGTACTAGATGGCGCTGCGTGTAGGTTTATTGTTGACGGACTCCGATGCATATTGGCGCGTATAACTCAACATTGACAGATTGAATAAGTATTAGGTTTTAAATTTATATCTAGTAGTTTACCTATATTTCGATTATGTTTTTTCTATCGGTACACTTTATTTTACTTTCAACCATAGAGTCCAAAGATAATAACCGAAATATACAAAAATGAATATGCGTGTACAAATCGATTTCATGCCCAATTTAAGATACGTACTCCAAGACCCTATAATAACAGCAATAACAATAACATAGGTACATGTATTACCAGTATGATGACGTAACAAAGTTGATTGGTCGTTGACCTCGGCACACGTCACTTTAAATTACCGGTAACCAACTACCGAGTACAGCGGTTCAATTAAAAAACCTTTTTTATTAATACAGTTTTGAACTTCAGCGAAATATGTCAATGTCGGAGTCTTGTACATAGAAGGGTTTAACAGCAATATAACTGTGGAATGAACTGTCGCCTGCGGTATTTCCGGACCAATACGACCTTCAAACCTTCAAGAAAAGAGCGTACTCCTTTTTAATAGGCCGGCAACGCACTTGTGACTCCTCCGGTGTTGCGGGTGTCCATGGGCGACGTTAATCGTTTACCATCAGGCGATCCGTCTGTTCGTTTGCCGCCTATGCCATAAAAAGAAATGAACTGGATATAAATTTGAGTATCACCTTTCGAGCAATAAAATCTTAGGTGGTGGTCGCAATATAATTTTAATTGTTGTTTCCTTCAGGCAAGGAACATAATGAAGACCAAAAGCGGGCCTATAGATGATTAGTCAGGCATTAAGACTTTAAATTGTAACTTTGTTCAGAAGTACATATGTTATGGTCATAGGTATATGTAATCACATAGGAGCCGGCCAGAGGATGATGTATGGATATTATTTTCTTGTGATTTTCTTTCGGAATTCTCTTGCCTGTTCTTCGCCAAAAAATATTAAAAATATAATTATTCTTCGGTTTGTCGGCTTGGCGCTTTTTTAGGAGGAGCCTATGTCCAGCAAAGTACTGTGATAGGTTGAGTTTATTGATTGATTGTATCGACTTAAGTACTCGCAAATTGAAACATTTAAAGTGTCTCCGTCTTTTATCCGGAATAGGTATAATGGATTAGATATTTAATTAAATGATCATTGTTTCTATTGTAATCCAAATTGCTCGTTTATACAAATATGGATAATAAGTATGTAAGTAGGCGAGGCTGTATATCTAGTTTTTGTGCTGCTCCTATTTAGACAGCCCACGTACCTATGAGGTTATTGACCTTATAGAACGTGGTCTAATTAAACACTTATATCTCTTATTGATATGAGATTAAGGTTGATATTTCATTAAAACAAGGAAGCGTCTTTTTGTCTGTAAGAACATCGTAATGTATTTTATGCAACAGTATAACTTGTCTTAATTCACGATCTGCAAACTTAAATTTAAAAATATTTAGTGTCATCGTCTCGGTTAGGTGAAAAGTATGTACTTCTCTGGGTTGAAGGTTACATTTGCCTAAATGTAACTTCTAAGCCGAAGAAATGTCGCTGTGACCTCTCGCTAACTGTCCAGAATATGTGAGACGTAAGTAGCTAACGTTAATATGGCAGACCCTTGTAAACTTTACTTTCACATTTATAATATCAGGGCAAGGACATATCGAAAGCGTAACGAACCGATATTAGGCGAATGGACCCTAATGAATAAATTAAATGGTAATAACACTAACTCATACTAGCTTGGACCATATACATGAGGTCAGCTGCTCTATATAGTGGCACCAATTAATTAAGATGCTAATTTAACTACCTTATTTGTTACGATTGGCATATTTTGTATAGTTCTGTTTTTATATTGTTGTTTGGAAATCATTAGTGATGAAGAATGAATAGTAATTTGTATTAGTTCAAGAAAATAAATATATTTTTGCAAATGTAAGTTCATTATCACAGTCTACTGAATGTCTCTTGACTCCAGAGTCTTCTGATGATTATTACCAAGTGAAAAATATTGTAGTATGAAGTCACTAATTCACCCAGAAAGCTCAATTGCAAATTAATAAAATTACTCTTAAAGGTATCACCTGGTCAGACAAAGATAGTCTGTTATAAATAAAAAGTGAAACTATACAGTATCGTGTTCTACATCTATCATTTACAGTACATACATACGTGCATAATGTACATGCAATACTGCAATACATGCGAGTGCAGTTGCGGCGCGGAAATGAAAGGTTTTTCAATTATTAATAGCGTTCACTTGGCGTTCATCGATCGTTTGTCTTCCGTAACCTATTGTATGTCTTTGCTCATATGGCGACGTGAACCGGTTTAGATGTGGTGAAACGTTCGGTGCAGTTATAAGTGTATTGTACACTCAAACCTCGCCGATGCTGTTATTATATCTCAGTGTACGCCTGAGGACCCGAGACTAGAATTTTGCCCGCTAAACGGATGCGTCTAACGCGCAAAATTCTAGTCTAGGGTCTGCTTTTTAAAAATTACTGGCGAAAATGTTTGCAACTCTACCCAACGAATCCCGGACAATAGCAGCTGTAGCTGTGCGTGCGAATGGACAAAAAGGGGAAATAAAATAAATTTCTTCTAAAAAATCTTTGCATCTATAAAACTATGCTATTTGGCGTAGGACAGATATGCTATGATAAATCACAGTATTTATACATATTTAAATTAACCGATGCAACTAAAATTATAACATTACCCCGCTAGTTTAACCATCGACCGATTTGTGCACAGAACCGTATTTTTCTCGCAATAGCTGCCAGCTTGGACTTCCACAACTGCACGCTCTAGTAGCTATGAGTCACCGGTTGCAATGCCCATTCTAACAAAGAACCGAACTGGCTAACTATTTTGTTGAGGGAGAGTCTACCTGACAAAATTATATACATGGTGTACAGTTGGCCTCAAAAAGATGTATACAGTTAGCGAAATTCAAAAGCTAGTTTTAGAGGAAATAGCCATTGAAATTTTTACCAATATTGTACATAGTCATTTAAATTTTATGATTGTTGACAATAGTTGTTGTTGTGACGTTTGAATTTAGCTACATGTACCTATTCATATTTTTGAGGCTAACTGAACATCAAGTTGTGTCTCATTATAGTATAAAAGCTCTTAAACGAAGTGCTGAAGATGGGCCATAATAACCACTACACAATGAACGGTAACAGGAATATTGCAATCACTACGCTTCTAAGGCAGATTGCATCGCTGAGCTGTATTATCTCGATGGAGGACGCTGCTGCTATTCATCTTGACAATAGTTCTTAGTAGTCTTTTGAAACATCCTCGTTTGAGATGTAGCCTTATCTGTTTCAAGAACCATACGGCTAAGATATACCTATGTGTTATTGAGCTACTGACATTTACTTGTAAAGAAAAAATGTTTGAAAACAAGTTCTCTTTGGCAATGCACAGTGACCACAAAATCGTACACGTCAAATTGACAAACTTCTTAAAAATAGTCAATTTACGAAAATTTTAAATAAATTACTTATTATGTTCCCGCTTAAAACGTTTAAACAAAGAAATCCAAAATAGGTAGGTTCTTTTAAATTTATAATACCTATTATCTTAAATTTTTTTTGTGTCGAAATCATTTCAGTACTGTTATATGATCACCCCCACCACAGACACTTTCCTGTTAATATGACACCCCCCCAAGTCTTTGGCTGCGACCGCGCCTGCGTCAGTGTATAAGATACTCATAAGTGTCTGTGAGACGACGATGACCAGCTTAGTTTAACATCCATGAAGAACGAATATTGTTCTAAAGCAGTCAGGTTTAGTTCTGGTCGTATGTCTACACTCTACGGGGAAGTCTATGTAAACAGTGATTTCAGATTTCTCCAACATCACCGGAGCAAGCCAACGATTATACGCTCTAGCGGAGATGACTCACTGCGTACAAACTAAGTAGGTCTAACCGGACGGTTATTGCCGTCTTGTTATAGACGAGGATAACAAGAAATAAAAGCACCAGTAAGTATAGACTTCCCATCTTTTCCATAAAAAGAAACCGGAGTATAGATTTTGAACACCCGACTGCGAGAATGAAATTAAAAACCAGACGATGTTTTTGTGAATATTTGGTGTCATGGATAATAATTGAGGAATATTTTGTTTTAGAATATTTTTAGCAAGAAATTAAGATTGAATATAGATTTTCAATCGATTGCTGTGTAGATTACCTAATCACTTATGGTTCTAAAACCATTAGTTATTTGTATAGTTGGCGCTTAAAATGCAAATGAACACATGCGCTAGCGCAGTTGCAGTGAGTCATCGTTTGCAGTGTGCCCGCTGTAACTAGTGTACTGGATAGTTTAGTTGCTTTTAAAGTTAAGTATGGAAATTGGATAATCTATTGGAAATCGTATGCGCTGGCATATGATTACGCGAATATGCGTACGCATCCAACTCTTAAAATGGGCCTTCTATAAGAGAGCTATTATAAGGATCGGTCGAGAAAGTTTAGAAGAAGATATGTCCTATTGAAATATTAATGCCTTGCCCTTTTTGGACACCCACGGCAAGAGCCAACTTTTCTTACTGTGGGTAAGACCGTACCTGTTTTGAACCACTGTAGGTACTTATTTCCACTCTTTCGAATTAGAATTTCGAATAGCTTCGCTTGGATTTTTAACTAGAGTTTAGTAATTGGAAAACATGGAGAAAATTGAAAGCAACTATGTTGAGAGAAGTTGAAGTATTTCTATTTAGCTATTCCTCGCATACAAACAACGATTAATCACTACTCTATACGAGGTAGCGGAGTAACCAACCAGTTGCAGTTCCAAACGGAACGGTACGTGAAAATTATTTTCACTTTACACGGAACTCTACGTGAAAATACAACTTTGCAGCATTGTTAGCTTTCTGGGTCGGGATAAAAGCACAATCACATGCTATATATTACAGCTCAATAGGTCAAAAGGAAGTAGCATAAAAATGTGGTACATTTTTAAAAGGAAATTTACAAATAGGGCAAGTTGAATTGGCTTGTGAAAATAAATAATAACGATTGACTTAATTAGACACTTTGTTTTATAATATCCATTAATTAATTAAGCTGCGGTCGCCGGGATCTTTGTAAACAATAGATGTCCACTGTGTTTTCTTTTCGTTGCTTTACGGGTTAAGATTGCTTGAATCCATACGGCAAATTATGCGGAATACGGAAGCTCTTGTAACCTATTTCCTACTTTGAAAAGTATAATATACCTAATGACTTCGAAGTTTTATTTATTGTTTCTATTGTTTTTTTTTTTTATTGCAAAGAACCCACCTCTTCTTTTTCTACTTTAAAATTAATGAAGGTAACCCTTCAGAAACCAACCCAAAAGTTAATTAAAAATATACAAGCAGACAAGATTTTTAATCTATCGTCTCGTAATTATAAATTTCACGAAACTGATTGTTTTATCCGAAGAAATATATTTTATCTACACAAACTAAGTTCGTGAAACACACGCCTTGTGGAAACGTGAGCGGTGTTAATGTCAAATGACTCATAAATGTGTTTACTCGGCCACGAGGCGCAACATTATGTCTATACATTTTAATGCGCTAAGAATATGTGCGGTTATGTTAAATCTCTTATTTGAGATATTCGAATCAGTCCTCTCTGCCTGTCGCAGTCTACTATTGGAAGTGGCTTTGCCCGTCATCTGCTTTCCGAATCCACTTGAGATGTGGACCTAGATCTTCTTCCACCTGAGACCATCTAATCTTGACTATAGGTGTGTCGTTCGCTTCGTGCTTCTCTCTCTCTTTGACTAAATGTTTTGATGCTTTCGGCTTTATTTTTCTATCAATATCAGAAGTCCACAACTGTTAATAAGTTTCATTTAGTGACGGGTTTATTGAGCGCTCTTGGGATAATCATCCCATAAACACCACATAATATGTGAAGTAGTGGAGCTTACAGCCTTCCACAGTAATATCATGTTTTATTCGCCTGACTGACCTTAACAGGAGAGTAGGCTGTAGGTAATATCTTTAGACGGACTAAATAACTCTGCTCTTAAAAAAGAACCTTAAATATATTGAGTTTTGAAGAGAAGCTAAAAAACAACGGATACTATTCCCAAAAAGCCGGTTTGGAAGTCTGGCGAGACGCCATCTGCTGTTACAATAAAAAATAAAAGGCTTCGCCGAATTTTGTTAGCTTCTCAAAGGCTTGTGAAATGTTATACAAGATCTGAAAATATAAGTGAAGTGGAGTAGGTTGTATAATTTGCGAAAATGTCACAAATATTTTACTTAGTAGTTACGGTTAGTCTTAACATTAAAGTGAGTTGCTGCGAATTATAATGTCTGAAACTAAACAAACACTGTCGAATGCACAATTTCAAACGTCTTATCTTTTGTATCACGTGCGGACTTTTCTTTCTCGCACCCCCTTTGCCCCACCGAAGGCTGATAACCAAGCGGAGCGGCGCCTGCGCAGCACTGCCACCTCAGTCTCCTCTCGGCAGCCGCGCGGAGCGGACGTATCGCACCACATTGTAATTTAAAATATAAAAATCTCAGTGATGTGACATATGAACGTGGAATGTGTTTGTGATAGTGATTTATTATTTCAAACTGATAACAATTTCAGTTTGGCTAATGTGATATAAGGTGGAGTTTTTATCTGTGCACGGATCGAGCCGATACCGTTGCGTCGCGCTTCGGTGATTCGGTTAATAACTCGTGGATCTACAGTGCCTGTGTTATAGTGGCTTTGCTAAGATTTAACGCCGCGAAAAGGTCACTTACCTTGATCGGACATTGAAAAAAGTTCTCATATACTAAGTGTAGTCGAAGTAATATCAGTATTGGTCGTTTTGTTTGAATTTCGTTGCCAAACAGGTTGTCATGTTTCTAGTTCCTTTTTTCTGACGTTGTTTTTCTTGTTTTCTTTTTCGTTTGTCACTAAAACTAGTTTTGGCGGGTTGAGTCACTTCTCTAGAGTGATTGGAGAGGCATAGGACTATGTCTATCGTATTAAGTTATAATTAAACACGTTCTGAGCAGATTTGACATAGATTTATTCTTTTACTTCAAACTAAGATGTGAAAGGATAGAAGATGCGAAACATTGTCCTAGTTTCATGTATCAAAAATGATTAAACTTTCATTTGTGCGATAAAGACGATAGATTCTTTCTCTCATTATTTTCACGCTTGATAGACGGTTGGTGGTCGGAGCGGGTTTTTGTTTCGGCCGAGTGAAACGGCGGCAATTGGACCTTGATATCCGGAGTTGCAACAATACAATTGGTTCGTACGGTGTGCGGTGCAAGTTGGGGACTTGAGGGAGTTATAATATTATGAACTTATTTGAGACTTATTTGGCGATATCAAGTACTATTGGTTCAGGGGAACGTATTTTCCGACTATCATGTGCAAACAAGACGTAACTTACAGCTTGGGGAAGTCCAAATAACCAACCTTTTTTGAAGTTTTAGAGGTTTACTTTTGCTATACAAAATATTAGGGTTTGGACGTAGATAAATAGTCATCATCATCATCAGCCAAAAGACGTCCACTACTGAACGATGGCCTCCCCCAATGGGGGGGGGGTTGCCATAATCCCCACGCTTGGCAGGCGGCTTGGGGATCGCAGTGGCTCACCGATTAGTGAGAGGATGCTGCTGCCCGTCCTCCGGTGTCTGGCCGCAGTTTTAAGACGTACCCGGATCAAAAAATAGTAGAAAGTATTAAACATACTTTCAGTAACTTTAGCATGGTCTGTGGCTCCGAAATACATAGCCATAGCCATGATCATATTTTGAAAGTCGGCTACATTCAAATTTACATTTTAGATTCGTTTGGACACCGAACAACCTGTTTACAGTACTTACTATTTTAAGTGATGCCATTATTTTGACGTTACCTATTACCATAACAATGTTGTATCCAAGAGGAAGACGTTGAAAAGCCTCCGTGACGTTCCATTCTGTTCACATGCAAACGAACAAACCAATCAGGAAACCGAAACATCCTGAACTAGAACACTATTTTGTTCAAAAACTTGCATTTTGAAATGTCTGTCGTCGTACTCAGCAAGCTCGACAGTCACGCTCAGTACATTTGTGAAATTACAGCGACCCAGTTTGAGCTAACTATTTACTAATGACATGAAAAGTGAATGATTTGAAGTACTAATGACTTGGTGCGATGGCCGGTTTTCGGTTTAAAGGCTGAATGTTATGGTTGGTTTGCTTATGGTATAAATAGATTATGCTTGAAATCACGCAACTCAGTTTGAATTGTCAAAAAACCGTGGTTTATCTGCTCTTATTTTTCATATTGGCAGTATTCAGTTATTCAAAAGTATGTGGTCACTGGACAAGCAGGATTAATAAAATGAAATACACTTTATATGTTATAAAGTCTAAAAGAATGATAATATCGACACAGTTCCGCTCACGCTTGAACACTTAAATCTTAATTTTAATACTGTCAAGGTCTGAAGCGGATTTGCTTAATGTTGTACACAATACAATATCTTATAGTCTTTACATTGTTTTAATGCAATATTACCTTGTTCTACAACAATTGTCATTATATTCTACGGTGATTTAGTGGCTCGGTTGTTTTTCTAATTTCTCACGTGTTCTTATAAAGCCCGTCTGTCACGAGGTCAGTTAGCAAGTCAGTATAGTATGCATTTACCTGGTTTGTGTCGCTGAATTAAACATACAATATATCTATAGGTAATCATATACACGAGGAAAGTGGTCGTATTATCGGTACTGACTTGCAAATCAGATGATATCGAGTCGGAAAGGTTTAAAAAAATAGTTTTTTCTATATTAGCATGAATTCTCGCGTTAAAATGGCTCATGCCATGGATAAAAGATTGTGTGCGAGGTTCCGAATGTTACTGACTGCCTGGGGTGTATTATGGTATACTTCAAGTGACGATACCTTTATATATACAGGTACCCATATTAACACCCAATAGATATCCATACTAAGCATTTTTGAAGTCTGACTTCACGCATACATACCAATTTATCGGCTGTATGATTTCGCACAATCCTCAACCATTCGCGTGAAAACACTGGCAGTTATCGCCCAGTTAAAGAACATTTTATCAAGGGTGATAAGTGATAAGGACAGATAATGGCTCGGAAATGTATAGCAGTGATGTCATTGTGTATGTTGCGGTCAATACTAAGTAGAAAACACTAAAAACTTCACCAATATGTTTCACCGTGCATATCAAAACTTGGATATGAGTTTGGTTTTGAACCTTGCTGTTTTAAACCAAGAAAATTAAGCCCCTACCGGTATTGGCTGATAATAATCCATCGGCTTTACATTTTACCATCATACTGATGAAATTGGATTCCTGTTGTGGGGAATTAAGATTAATATTAAAAAGAAAATAATAGTGAAGGGTACTTAAATAAATCAGTTGTTGTCGTGCACACGAGTTGTTTCATTATAATAACACAGTTTCATTCTAGGACTTAATGTGGTCAGATGATATGCCCTAGGAACATTGATAGGTCTCATGAATAGGGATCAGATCCTAAGTGACTGATAAAACTATTCTAATAATGATTATTTGTAATCAATAGATGATATAAAGCATATTACTGTCACAATATCAACTATCACGTGTGCCAATATAATTCTAGTTAGCTACGATTGCCGTCATTGTTTCGAAACGAGATAACAATAACGTGACACGAGGACGCTTGGCGTATCTGTATTACGTAGATATATTTACGATAGTCTGGATTATAATGGGGTGTGAACGGTTTAATATGATTAGGTTTTGAGGAAATCTGAGAATAGGTTGCTTAGTTTATTGTAGCAAATCATAACCATTTGTCACATTTGATTTATAGATTTTAATATTATGAAATCTATTGTGATACAAGTATAGGACATGACAAAGTCCAAGAACAATAAATCATATTCTAATTTCATCAAGTTTCTGCTCAACTTGACTTGACATAAAAACTTTATAGTAATGAGTCCCTATCGGAAACAAAATGGCCTTATTTTTCTATCGTTATAATAAGTGGAGTATATTTATATATGGCATGGCATATGGCATGATGTGAGTCCTGCAAATTAAAACCTTATGTAAAAGTAAAAGCTTGCAACCTCCAAGATTAACGGCGTGACGGCTTGAAAAAGTACCTGAAGTAGACTGGATTCGTGAATACAATGTTTTAAGGAATCTGTTAATCCTTCATCGTTTGTAATATTTTCGTATTTCCGTGACTATAATACCTAAGTAGTGAGTTATATTTCAACGTACTTATTGTTCTAAACGTGTAATTTAAAATGGTGCAATGCAGTTGTGTCATTGAGTGTTTTTTGCTCCGCGACCGTGTATTGATCGGTAATCTTACCTTCACTTAAGTTATTGCTTCAACTATTTATTATATATACAATATTCCTGTCATTTACAAGTGCTAAAACAAAATATTACTTGTCTTATATCCCCAATCCTGTTAAAGTATCCATTTATTTATTCCTAATTTTGATACGAGGCAGTCTATTTAAATTTGCTAGCTCTGTTAAGGGTTATATGCATGTGACTTACTGTACACACCTATTTCATTTAAAGCAATTCGTACGGAGCATTACGAGAGCTAAGATTTGCCTAACAAAGTCAAATTATCCCGCGCTGCATACACGTTAACAACTCGTGAACACAAATATTTTAATGTACTAAATATAAATAAAAGACTGGATATTGACAACCTCGCGACCTCTGCCTCAGGTCGCGGCGACCTTAGCACCGATAACTACGCTATTTGATCAGTAGACCAGCCAATAACTCAGTACTTAATCATTGATCGACATTTAACTGACGACGGTTTAGTACGAGACTAATAACATGTGTCACCTGTTTATTAGGCGTAAATACATGTCTAATTCTAAACTATACCAGATTTATTTTGACACATAAACACAAATGACTATTTCAATGGCTGTAGTTTCAATTTCACATGAAGATAATCATCAAGATCAAGATATAATAAAAGGTTACGAAGTCTATAAATAAAATTTTATAACAAACGGGAAATGTGGTGTAAATTTCGATTACTTTTTTTTGGAACAGTTTTAGTCCATAAAGATATGCTTTTCCATATCCCAGCGCACAAAGAAACAACGTGACCAAGCTAAGACATACTTAAAGAAGCACAGAGAGAAAGCAGATACTCTGCCAGTGTCATTTGTGTGGTCTTTAATGGTATACTTAAGAGAGATTGACCTTATATCTCGGCCACGTGTTCGTTATCGTTTAATGTTTTGGTTAGTGCTATCACTGTGTCTCGGTTCGTTAAGAGTGTTAAGAATGGATCAGCAGAGGTTGAAGATGTCACTAGTTTTATTATCAACGGTTACTTGTGTTAACAAAGTTTATTTTTTAATTTCAACTAGGCCTTTTAAGGCACTTTTAAAAAGTCGAGATTCTAAGCGTACGATTCCAAAGGGGTAAGTCCTATGGAGCAGAGATCGACAAGAAACCAGTTTGAAGTTGTATTATAAGACCCTAGGGTTTAATTAGCTTAAATTAGTGGATCAGTAAAAAGGTTTTTAAAGTAATGTAGTCATTAGTAAGTCTCCAGACCCTCTAGTCAAGTTGTAATCCACAATCGCTTGGGAATATGAACTTGACCACTAAAAAACTTAATAAAAGACGTTTGTATAAGCAAAACAGTTTCGTCATACAGTTATTGTGAGTCTAACACATCGCTTCTGGAAGGGCAATACATGGCAGGGTTGGTTTTGAGCTAGAATCTACTTTTGCACAAACGTCTCCTAAGATATTACTTGCTACTAGATAATACATCATCAGTTGAATAATACGTACAGCATGATTTATCTTGCAAATACGGAAGGTCTATTTTCCTTAATCCGTTCGAAAAAAAACTGAGCACACATTTGTATTCCTCACGTATGCATCAAATATTAATTAAATAGACATACATACACACATACCGGTCGCTCTTGTGCCAGTTTGTCTTCAAATACATTAGCATATGACTATTGTTGTGTTTGCGATTGCTAATAGTTTCTGCCATCATTACATAATCATTAGCTTTGAGATATAATATAGTAATTTTTTTATAGGACATACACATATTCGTTCTAACTAAAAACAAAAACCAAAAATTTGTGCGATCTCGTCCGAGTAAACTACGTGCAATATAAATATAATTTATAGCCTATAGCACTCAGGAATAATGTAGCTTTCTACCAATTTTTTTTAGAATAGGATCATTAGTTCCGGAGATTACCCCCTACATACAAACAAATTTTACCCCTTTATAATATTAGTATAGATAACGTGCGTCTGCCAGGCAGACACAAACCGAAAAGGGGCGCGGTTTGCGAACAGCAAGTCCTGCTATCTATACATTTTCTTCACATTTCAATTTGGAATTAATATTGAATTGAATATTCTATATGTCCCTGGTATAAGAAAATCAACCTGTATAGCTACTACTATACTAGTTTTCATTGAAATTCGTGACCTTTTTTATACTAAGAAAAGGGTCAGGATAAAAATATTGCTATTCAGCCGCATCTGATTAGACCTTCAATATACCTACTTGAAGAAAAGTTAGGACGATCAAGCGTCCTTATGTAAAGAAAGGATGGAAAAAATATATAAAAAAGTACCCTCCGTTCAACAGTCATGTTTCACGGAAATGATTTTTTGTTCTTCTTGATTGTCTTATCAAAGTGTCAAGAAATAACATCCTTGGCCGACGCTGATATGCATAATGTGACGCATTAATTTATAAATAAAAAAATGTATGATTGTATTGATGTTATTCGTCATTTTTGTTAGCATAACTTCACTTTTTCGAACGTCGCTGCCTTATGCTGCTTCTCGTTATAAGTAATACTATAATAAAAGTCGGATTATTAAAACCAAAAGGGAGGCCATAATTTATATTGCTTTTAGTTTGTCTTTTTTTCCTGAATAGCCTTGTTAATTAAGATTGTTTATTTTTTTTACTTTATATGCCGGAATATAGCACGTTTTGTTTGACATATCTGGCCTTTTATTTTTTACTCTTTATTGCTAAAGGAAAGTTACTTAATTAACGTTGGTATAAATATTTATATGAAATAATTCTTTGTTGAGTTTCAAAACGAAATTTAGTTTTTGAGTTAGGTTTGTAAAACATGTTGGAATGTGTAATTAATTTGGCGACTGTACGTCTGCTTTTTCATAGTTTTGGCACGAAT
This sequence comes from Shargacucullia verbasci, assembly GCA_947562105.1. Lineage (NCBI taxonomy): Eukaryota > Metazoa > Arthropoda > Insecta > Lepidoptera > Noctuidae > Shargacucullia > Shargacucullia verbasci. Next base: position 6,592,978 of record OX387306.1, read on the forward strand.
TTCTTTCTACTAAGTAGTTACTGAAAGTTCCACACTCAAATCAAATAGAAAGGAAACAGCATACATAATATATTGTTTAACCCAAAAAATATGGCACATTATACATTACAATTTCGCACATGCTTTCAAAGTCTTTGCAAATATAGTTAATGCAACTGACGATCTCTTTTACGAAACAGCATCTCATCAGCGTGGTGCATCAAATTCTTGCTGGCCAAGGAGACCGTGGTTGTGTGCCGTGACGGTGTAATTGTGTAAATCATTAAATTATGTTTAAGATTTTATATTGAAGTTCTTTGTTAATATTTTATATGACTTTTTTATGCAATAGGACTTGTGACTATATCGGTGTGCGACTGTATAAAGTATCGATAGTTATTCATTTTCAATTAATCAAAATGAACCGAAATAAATCATTTGTCCGACTGTAATGTTAAACCGATTCATAGTTTATCCCTGGGCCTGGCTTTAAATCGTTTTCTTAGTCGATACATTTCATACATAAAACTACCTTTCCAATTTTAATGTTTCAACTCTATTCTTAAGTCGCCTTTGCATACATAGACAATAAAACTCCAGGTCCAATTAACGAGGAATAATTTTTATTATCAAAAACGACTTCCTTCCAAAGAATAGGCGCGGAGCCAGACATCATTCAATTTTCACAAGTGCTTTCATTCCACGACAGTTTCACTGAATCTATTATTTTGTTTTTGTAAAAAATAAAAACTATTATGAATAATATGAATATTTATAAAAATTAACATGTTTTCTGCGAATTTGAATGACAGGCTTTACGTAATGTATTTATACATTACTTAACTACATATAATTAATGTCAAGTGTCTCGTGAGAAGAGAGTTTTAACACTTATTTAATTTGCGTTTAATAAGATTAGAGAACAAACTTTCTAAACGAGTTTATATCTAGTTTATATTGAGGATACAAATTAATATGTCAAAACAAAATTACTGAGGTTTCTTTTAAATGATTGATTGTTTTTGTTTTTTTTATTTTGCATTTTGTTACTGAAAACTATAACTTTTCTTCCATATCAGCAGACTATATATTTTCACTACGATTTGATATATTATGCGTATTTTCTTAGTATCAGTCCTCCGAGATTTCTACTTTACTTCAATAATTATTCTTGTTATAAATACATAAAGTATCAGATGTTACAAGTACATGTGCCAGCTAGGTCTCAATAGACAAATAGGCGTTCAGTGTAACCTTGATTCGTGTTACAATTGATCGCACCACATTATGCATAGATATCAAGTGTATTGTTTATTGTTTCTGAACCACTTGCGTCTGCGCCGCAACACAGCTGGATTAAACGAACAATGATCTAAACAATGTTTTTACTTGGTCTTCGTGTCAATTGTACTCGTATATCTTATAATTTTTGTACCTCTATTATCATATGCTTGTTAGTTGGTACTTTATATGGTAGTGATGTAAAAACAATAGACTCTTCTATTTAGGGACATGATTTATTGATTTGCTAAAGGTTAAATGTCAAAAATGAGATTGGAATATTAAAATAATATATCGATATTGTTTTGTTTGGGTAATAGGCATGCCAAATAGTATAACCGATTTAATATATTTATAATAGCACTATATTTTATGATAATTTATTAGTTTAGACACGGTCTCCAGGACTAGAAACAAAATACTTCTTAAAATGTCAGGTGATAAATTAATATATTTAATGCTGGAATTTAAATGTTATTATAATAACTGTCAGTTATAACTGATTGTAGCGCCATTTTAATTAGAAGTCGCCCACGGGGACCCATTGACGACCCATATTGGAAGTAATTCATTATATTTTAGCGTTAGGAATTTTTGTCCTAACGACCCATTAATTTGATAACGATTATAAATTTTATTGAATACAAATATTTCATTCTCAAATGTGTACTGAATTAAATAAAGACTATAAGCTTAGTAGATAACATGATTGAGAAACCACTGCGATTATAATGATAGGTTTATGCATTCGTTTTGAAATAGGCAGAAATTCAAACAACAAATATTAATTTAAATTAAGATTTTAATGTGACATGGTCCCTAACATTATATTTTAACGGGATATTTAAGGGAAAACATATATGGTTAATATCCCGTTATAACTTATAAACAAATAAAAAGGTACCTAGCCTATTTATATTTCGCTTGGATTTTTTTTCAATATAATTAAACATTTGCTCATAATGATAATTCGGAACACGTTGCTTTGAACAAACAATTATATAGCTACGTAATATCTATGTACATCCATGTATGGTTTCCATTACAAGATAAACTGGCTCAGTGTTTATTGGTTATCTGCATGATAATACTCGCCTGATTGTGTGATAACTGGACTATTGATTTCTTTATAATAATGAAGAGTTATTTATTATTAACTTTGTGCCGACTTTTTGATTGGCTTTAATAGCACACCCTGCAGTCCACGCCTGCTCAGAGAAAATGAATTGAATGACATTACCCGTCGAATATCCTCGCGAATCTCGATCCTATACATTTTTCTGGTGTTTCGATTCTCTAGAGATTGTAATAGTGATGTGATACGAGAATATTATGTTTCAAATTAATATAATTGGCCAGTCGCTTTAATTACAATAATATAACTAAATTAAATTGTACCGGGCAATAAAACTTTTGCTTTCATTATTTAATTATAGAACAATAAAAAATATAAAATTAAATAATTGTTTATCTTTCTCAAGATGAAATATGAAACTTGCGTAGGCGAGCAGCTAGCGGTCTTTCACTAATTATGACTATTATTGCTTTATGTATTTAAAAACAACACATTCACTTTACTATGAAGACAACTAAATAAAGACGGACAAGTTATATTCGGAAATTTGCTAATCTGTAGGCGACTAAACAGGTTTTGATAAATAACGTACCTATTTGATCTTCAAAATATTTAGACCTTTGTAAAATATATAACACCAGAATTTCACCTGCCTCCTGATACTTGTCGTTCGGCAGTAGTTTGCTCAAGATGTCCTGAAAGTCGTTAACGAAAACATATTGCCTTTTGCAGGCATTGGTGAAAATTTCCTCATTCTATATACATAAATATATAACACTCCTTACTACCAGTTCCAAGTTTAGCCTGAGTCAAGCTCATTATCTGTATTGACATAAGAAATAGTGTCGCGCGAATTATCTACAAGGAAATTTTGCAATGTTATCTTCCGTGCCTTCGGTTATGTTGATACAACGCATAGTGACACGCACTTGTGCACACGGAATATGATAAAAATTGATAAGAAATCATATTTAGTTATATTATTGTTTTTTCATGCCACAAGAAACGGTCATGTAGAGAGGATGGATGAAAGGCGATTAACGAAGGGGTTTTATAACGCGGTGGTTAGTGGAAACGCCAGGAGGGGACACCCTAGAAGGACATATACGGACCTTATTGGTGATGTCCTTCAAAAAGGTCAGGTGCACAGTAACCACAACCGGCGTTCATATATGAAACGATGCATGAATGTAGATGAAGCAAAAGGGATATGTAAGGATTGGGCGTTCCGTATTTTCTGCCTTGGGAAAAAGGCGTGACTTTAAGTAATGTATGTATGTAAGAAAATTTGTTTTTTAATAATATTGATAGCTAGATTCCTAGCAGCTTGTCCCACGAAAATGTTGAAAAGTCAATGCCGTACTTTCGGAATGTCAGCGGTGTGTGAATCGATCCCGAGTAACAAAATTGTTTGAATAATGCGTATACAATTATGCACAATGACGAGTTACAACTTTCGAATTTATGTCTATCTGTTGAGTAGGGCTACTAATGTTACTATCATAAGTATAGCCACCGAGCAGTAAGGTTCTTGACTGCAATGTCTTCAATCTGAAGCAGTAATATAAACAACGATATTATATGAATTTCTTATAAACCCTTATTTAAAAACATTGGTTTCATAGTAAAGATAAAAGGTTTCTCGTGAAATGACAAAGTGAAATTTGGAACTATTAAAATCTTCAAGTTGTCAACTTTGTAGTCTTCAGCATTCTTCACAGAAAGCCGTGACTTTGACAGAGAGCAAAGAGCATCCATTGTCCTTTGGCGTGTTGCTATTCGATCTTCCGTTTAGATATACCTCTATGCGAAAGTTTCGCCATTGTCTGGCGGTCAGCAACCGTTGTTAGTGCTTCTGTTTATTTTTTAAACACGAGTTATTCCGACGTTGTGGAGATTTTCTGAAATATTTAACAAGCGAAGATGTTGTGAACGATTAATGTAACATCGTTTTGTATATTATTACTATTAGTAAAATGTCTGTTAGTTAAATACCGGGTTAGTTTGGATTAATATAAAATACCGCTGAACATATTTTTACAAGTTTCTCATTACCGTCTTTGACGGCTAATTTAGATAATAATTACAATGACTACAAAAATGCTTGAACTATAAAAACACCGGAAGCTAGATTTAATAAGTTATTTCATTGTTATTGCTGTGAAAATTCACGAATTCGGCATTGAAAATGATTCATCTTCAACAGCAATAATATTTTTTGGCGAATTATATTTCGTTTCGTCTCGCATGGTGACCCTACTGACCCACTGTCTAACCAACGTCTTGCAGATACAATGAGTCATAACACAGAGTGGTACACGTTATTAGTGTTTCTCATTTATAATACATTCTTATACTGGAAAGTATAGCGGTGATTTATGGTATCTGTGAACTGATTTGTATGGCACACTTTTCTGATCTTGATGCTGTAGGATTTTAGTAGATAAATATATGTTTATAAACCGTCAAGTGATGCCTGACTCTCTATAAATAAACTACCAAATGGTCCAAAAGTTGATAGTGAGATGATTTCAGTTCACTAAAGGTATTTTTAGTGTCTTTAACAAAAGTTGAAGTTATAATTGTTATAAATAAAGTATTATTCTATGAAAATGGTCAAACAATCTGCAGATACTATTCAAGACGACTATACATTAGTCGTGTTAGTGTTTGCTATATATTGACTTTAAAGAGCAACACATACAACCTACCATCAAAATACCACTAACCCTGCCACCGCTCAGCTCATCAACCGCAGCTTCCAGTCCGTCTGTAACGGTACCAGTAACGGTATGTTCTTGGACCACATTAATTGTGGCCGAAATACTCCTATAGTATGACTTGTGCCGCGAGAGAATTCATCCTTACTAAGATTTTATGACAAGAACAAAGCTAAAGCGGTGTAGTAAGTGGAGTGACCTCAAAATTCCTGGTTCTTTTCAGAGCTACCTGGAGGGTTTTGTTACGCGCTTCGATGTAAGTCTAATTTACAGATATATGTAGTATTTCTCTCTATAGATAAAGAAAAATGTTGGCGAGCGATATCCACGAAATTAATAATACACGATGTATTAAACTAGAGCTCTGTAAATTTTTTGTTTATTTTGTAAATCTAACTAAAATTTTACGTTAGACACTATAATATCTAAAGTTAGCTTAGTTTAAAGTTACCATGCCAACTCGGCGAAATATTGTACTTTTGATGCTAATAATTCATTTCATGCAAATAAACGAACTTATTTATGTTTTTCACGATTTCATGATTTCTCATCGCGCGAGAACCGTCCTCCTAGATCAATGTCGGGTTTAGATTTTAATAGCCTGTCACATGATACAGATAGCTAACATATTTGTTCCAATGCCATGAATATTATAGTACAATCAGTCACGTGGTACAACATGCGGGGATACAATTATCCCACCACATGTTCTAGTTGAAGAAAAAAGCAATTAAACTCTATGTATTAGATATGATATGTAATAGATTCCGGAACTCTAACTGTACATGGAATTAGAATTGTATAGTTTGTATATAATGGAATATTTTAAGGCGCGTTACATACTATATACGCGGCATGGGACGGTTACTACTTCCTCGATTGCTCTTCGCATCATATTGTATATTCGATTCCTGTCGCCCGCGCTTCGTGTTATAAATGTCGGTTCGTTTATATGTAGCACACCTAAACTAATATTCAATGCGCTAATTTGCTATATTGTGCCATTATTACCTTAGCCACTTAATGTTCGGGCCCTTTTCCAATCTAACCAGACGTGGCTGAATCTGATCTGCCTTCTTTGTACCAAATAAAAGTAATTAAACTATTACAAAAATCGTAGAGTGATTTGTGACTCGATAATGGTATTCGATTAATTTTCTAATATCATAATTATTTCTCGATCGAATGTAAATACGCCCGATGTCTGTAATTACACAGAATTATGAATTATAATTAATATAGCTGTAAAATAATTAACAAACTGCTTATTCAGCTATAAAAGTTAATGATCAAACGGCCATGGTCTTTATTGAAAGTTTAATTGCGGTACATAGCCACAATTAAAACTTTTCATTGTTAATTTCGCCGATAGTTAAATAAAGTAGGTACTTTCATCCAAACGTTGTCCCAAGTAGGTACATTGGGGTCGCCTTCCAGTCTAATCTCGAAGGTAAATGTTGGTTTTACATGGAGCGATGGCCGTCGCTTATATTTGATGGTAGAAGTAATTTCGTTTCAGCACAGATATAACTACGCTAGGCCTCTAGTGTAGTTTTTGTACTTGGTTGAGCTAAGTAGAAAAAATACACGCTTTTCATCATTCTCCTGAACTTATCCTTGCTGCGATCACTGTTGCTACAGTGTTGCGTAATTTTTTATTATAATAATTGTTTTATAGCGCTTACGCAGTAGAAGTAGTCTTTTAACCTTTTCTCACTAAAATGTTCCAAGGTATTTAGTACACCGCATTTTTTTCCATATGATGCTTGTAAATTCTAAATCTTCTAAAGCTGGTTTTCGCTATGCATATTACGGAACCCTAACAAAACCAGTTGTAACTGTCTCGCCCACAGGTGATCTAAAAGCATATTATTATGATTTAGTTCCGTAGGTGGTGGCCAAGTGAATTGAACGGTTAGTTTGTGCAACTGAGCTCTGTAGGAGTGCAATGTTTGCTCAGCCCGACAATAGCCCAGGGTGGGGCAAGCGGAAGGTCATGGCAGTATTGAACTATAATAATATAGGTTGATGTTAATATGAGTACTCTGTTGTCCACTTTTATTAATTTTCCTGCATATTTTTCTATATAATCTTCGTAATATATAAGAAATAATCTAGCCTGCAGGCATACATAAAGTACTGGTTTACTTGTTGTCGTAAATAAACTTAGAAGAAGTTTCCAAGTATTTACATATTTTTCCATAGATAAGTACTTGTACTTGTTTTTCTGTCATTAATCTTTTTTTTTTGACACAGTGAACTAGTTACAGTTTTGTCTCAATATAATGTCGTCGTTTTGTAGATTTTAATGGACTATAAAAATAAATATGTTAATCTAATGGTCTTACATCTGTTTAGTAATCCGGATTTAAATATACTTTCACAGAGTCGTTAACTGTATTAAATTGATTTTCATACCTGTCCCCGTTTGCACCATTGAATATAATTTCACAAGATGACAAATTAATGATCGTCGAAAGGCAGTTATGTGCATTAGGGCTGCTTTACATAATATTAAAACTGCCTCTCTTGAATTAATTTTGTGTCTTCGATCTGTGAATTGGTTATATTGTTGACATTTTATGTAGTTTTAAATTATGATTTGGTGCTTGTGTTATTTCGTAAATTACCTTTTATTTTATGTGATATTACAACGCTATACTTTTAAGGCGGACAGTGAGTGCCTCATGTTGTGTTGTTTATTTTACATAATTTTATGTTAACATAACAACTTTACATGACACAATTTATGTTAATCTACGATACATAACTGCATATTCAATTCAGTTGATATTAAGGCTGGATTAGTAACACTAATACCTATATCCCTTCACAAAGATAAGTTCTGTTATACAAATAATCACTTCACTTGTAAATGTACCAACAATAACATTATAGCCTAGCGTAGCACATTTAAATGTGCCTTTAGAATCGCATTAAACAAAACCGGTACACAGTAATGTCAAGTCTAGCTTTCTAACGTCAGTCTAGTCTCATTTGCAGCTAGTTTCCAGGAAATATGTTTTTATAATTGCCTTGTTTGAGTGTAAAACGACTTTTTAATCCGTTTAGAGAGGATTGATGGACTTTTGACTAATTAGAAGCCGTTGTTTTTGTGCATACGTATGATAAGTTACTTATGAAAGAACTCGTGAGCCCTTGTTCAACATGAGACAGAATGTTATAGTAAAAAAATGATATATTCTTCTCAATCATTTGAGAACTCGAGTAATAATAATATTATATTAAACAGGTTTTGTTTAATTCAAATCATTTTCATTCCGCCTAATGACACTTAGCAAGCTAAGCTTGATCATAAAAACTGACGTTCTAATAAACGGTTCATAAATTATACCTGTCTTTGTCACTTGCGCATAAACGAAAAGAGATGACAACAGATTTTAAAGCCTTTCAGTTATTAGAGGTTTTTTAATCGATTATGAGGGGTTTAGTCTGACTAGATGACGTTAATAAACCGATCACCAGAGAATAAAAGTCAATACATTTTTCTAACAAATGAGTTTGGTTTCCTTATCCATAATTTGAAGATTCTAGTAGCACAAAACAAAGCTTCATATAATAAAAATACCAATAACCATATTTGTCACTAATATCCCAATTAACTAAAAATGTGTTGGACATAAAATTGGTCAAGTTTTTGTTGATAAAATTCTTAATTCCTTATACGGTTCAATGATTCACTTTATCTTTGCCGCGTATGCCCATATTAGGTGTTGAAATCGTACGAAATGTATCTTCATAAATGTTATTACTTCCTGTCGAATAAACTGACTGCCTCATTGGTGTCGTGATCGCAAGCGCCACTACTAAGCGTGAGGTCCTGGGCTCAATTTCTGGGTCGGGCATTATTATTGGGTTTTTCTGTATGGAAATTCTAAGTACCAGCACGGAGTTTGGAACTGTGCTCGGTTGATGGCAATAGGCTCGCCTTCTATTTCATTGGACTTAATAACAGCATTGGGGAAATGTGGGTTCACAATAGTACACCTCTGCCTAATCCTTCGAGAATACAAGCTGATGCTATGTTATGTAATGTTTATGTTTATGAGTTTCTGGTTGGTCTTAGTTGTATTAGTTCACCGAGCTAGAATAATCTAGTAGATCAGCTACCCTACCCAATTTCCAATTTACACTCGCTAGAGAATATAAACCCTAGCAAAATGTATAAGATTGACATTTACGAATCACGTAACTATTTGAAAGTTTGTGTGAATACCGTAAAGCAAGGTTTTTTGTCTACCAGGTACAGTTAGTAGGTTATCTTCCTAAGAGTTAACTAGAAACGAGTTGTCATGGTAACCACGGGCTATAGGCTAGCCAGTTTCACTGTATCTAGTTTCTATGTTCAAGGTGAAAAATAATGTTATATAGTTTGTATTGCCTTAGTTTGTGATACATTATACTTTTTCACAGCAGGTGGCACCACCTGTTGTTATATTCTTAAGTAAAATACATAAAAACAGTAGGCAGACTAATAGATTCCAACTTAATAAATGACACAACTAAATGTTTTGCACCATGTATGGTTATCGATCTTAATACACGCATGCGTTGACTACCAAAAAAATATCAATGTTGTATTTCTTCGAAAAAAATTGCTCACTAGTCGGTTGTGGAAAAGTTAATGAAATAGCCGTGTCAGTAAATGATTTTGAACTCTATTTCTGAGTGCATAAGAGCTACATCGTTATGATCAAGTTATGTGCCCACGCGTTTAAAACGCCTACGTAATCTCGTTAAACTTTGAAAGGTTGACTTTTTCGAGGTTCTTTTAAATAAATATTAGGTATGTTAAAAGATAGGTAACAAGTGAGTACATATATATTTTTTAATTAACTTGCTATGTTTGATTTATGGAGGGATGAGGTTAGGAGTTTCTCTATTGAAAAGGGAGGACCCTCCTAGACCGACGCTGTATACCTGGCAAGCCGAAACCCGACGTTTGATGTGTTCGATATGATAGAAACTAAATAAACTTTCGTAGTGCCACGTAGGATTGTAATAATTTTTTGCTTGACGCCTATAGACGGTAAATACTGAAATAGTTTTACAATGCAACTCCTAAAGTAGTCGCTACAATTTCTAGTGTGAAGTTTATATTACATAACATACTGAGAATTGTGCATAAAATATAGTGATTACGTCTACCCTCAAGGATGATCGATCGTTTTTCCTGCATTTTTTATGATAATTTCTCGAGAAAAACCTTACGGAATGGTTTAATCACGGGCAATTAAAGTAATAACGGCAGTCTTGGTAGACGGTAATGAGTGGAAATCATTTATAATAGCGGATGAATCTCTGTACTGCCTGCACAATGCTCCTGCTGGCCGAACAGTCGGGCAAAATGTGCATTTTAAGTAAATGTTCTCCCAAAAAGCTAATTAGGTAAGAAATGTTAAAAAGAATGAAACAATTTCTTATTTTGCGTAACAATTATGTTTTAATGGATGACGTGTTATGAAATCCTACGAACATTTAAAAATAATTATCTTTTGTAGTTCAAACTGGTTTAATACTTAAATCTTAAAAACAATGTCATCAGACTTTCACCGTGCCTTCGTCTCACATTAAGTTATGTCACAATTCCATTCAAAATATACCTTTTCTTCATACAACCGTTTTCTCCGCGGTTTTGACAGCTTTCTTTATGAAGACAAGCGTTCTCACGAATCATTATTTCTCGTTTTACGAGCGACAAAACGCCCATTTGCACTTTGACAAAGTACCCTTAATCTCACGATAAAACCCTTCACGGAGACCTCACAAGAAGTATTCCAAATGCGTGTTTTATAGAACTTATTTTTGCCAGAATTTAACTAGCCATGTTGATCTAACCCTGAACGAATTACACTGGTATTATTATAACCAAAAAGTTATTGTTATTACATTTGACACGCCACACAGATACGGATTGAATGCTTTAGCCAGTTCGTTGATCTTAAATTTGTTTGATGTGACATTTAAAATGTTACAACGAAACACTAAATGTTACGTGACAAAAATGACACGACTGCGTTCATAAAATTGATGCATATCACTTTTTTGCACTGATGACGTTAAATTGTACTGCTTGGAATCACAATACACTACGTGATACGCATTGAAAATACACATCGTGTTGGGTCCGATTAAACCTCGTGTATTTTCAAAAATCGTATCATTTTATGCCGAGACTCGGGTTAGGGGAAATAACGCTCAGTCATGGACTAAATTGAGTGCACAACGAAATAACAAGCCTATCTGCACGGAACAGCCATGATTGTTACTTTTGGGGCTTTCTATTACAATTCTGTTATGGAATGAATTGCGTTTTTCTTTAAGTTGCGTAAAGACGGAAATGTTCACGCTGTCATCTGTATGGCAACAGATTTTATACGTGCGTCTGAAAGATTGTAATTGTTGACAAATGTTTGCATTTTGCAAATCATTTTGCTATGGTTAACTTGTATTTCGTGAACAAGAACACCGTCCTAAAAATCGTATTACATATTCCCGTACGTATTAAAAAATTAGTGTTCAAATTGAAATTAACTTCTATTTTAGCGAACAAATGTAAGTGAAACCGAGAGCTCTAGGAATAATTTTGTCCAATAGGTACAATCCAATTAGCCCACAGTCCGCAGTGGGGTCAAACGCATTGTCGTCAATGTAGGCTAAATACGCTTAATTAGGGGATGTACGGTGTATATTATTTCCTGTCATTATTATAGTTTTGGACTTGTTTGTTGCAATGGCGACAGAACTAAACAGATTATAACGCCCTCTACATTCAGAGGTTGACAGGAAAGTTAAGACATCTGTGTCATTTAGATATCTTTGATTCATAACTGGCCCCTTTATTGGTACCACTGTTTTATTTAGAGTTTGATTCTAGTTCGAATGCCACTATTGAACAATAAAACCTAAGTCTTATTCTGCAACTTCGATCTTATGGAGAAATTTATATCCTTGTTTACTGGAAACCGTATTTCCTAGTAGCGGATCTATCTACTGAAAACAATCAACGAAGACTTCCTTGTGAAATATATAAGAAACCTTATTTAGCTCGGATATAACAATAGTTAGCCATTCAATGGCCCGTTCGTGGAAATCGTTGCAATAACCATCGATAAAACGGCAAACTAGTTTTATCTAATCGACCAAATTCACGTATTACTTGACGAGGCCTTTGTAGCGTTAGAAAGAGATGGCGTTACAAAATACTCGTTTAGAAAGAGAGGAAATACGACTCTCGGTTCGACGTTCGTGAGTCATGCTCCGGCGCATACACCGACTCGTGTTGTGGTCTATAATAACAGAATATAGCGTTTCTTTTTTATTCTAATAATTAAGGCAGATTGTATTTTCGTTAAATTAGTGCTAATTTTAATCATTTGAACAGTCCATTATTAAATGGTCTGTTACGTTTTATGAGGCTCGTAAATTGGGTTTTTGAAAAATTTTGCCTTTTTATTCGATATCTGAGCTGTGTCTGTATGACTACAATATTATTGAGACGATTTATTTACTGCTGTAAGAATAAAATATTTCAATAAATCAGACATATTGACGTTACACTACGCAGTGTTTCAAACCATATCTTGCATCTCATATCTTGCTCCACTACTGTGACGAAAGCATCGACCGCACTGACGGGGTCGTCAAGCGACTTGATGTATTGCTACCTTCAGCATCGTCGTCATTGGCCAACTTCCCAACGCACGCCAGGTGGAAGAACATCTGTCGATACCCGATCGCCAACATTTGTGCCAAATTCAAGTGTTTCTAAAGATTTGTCAAAATGTTGTGTACTTCTATCAACATTAATCTACTTTGGCAAATTTTGTTACATCTAATTTACCAATTCATACTTCATTCATTTCCTAATTTTGGTAAAGTTTTTTTTTAACATCTGGCAGTTACATCTGGCAATTCTTACCGAATTAAGGATTAATATGTCATAGATCTGTAACATCTGCTTTAGTATGTTTATCTATTATACATACGATGTTAATTCCTTTATATATGGTTTCATAAACAAAAGCTCCATAATCTGATGTAATATAGCACTGAAATCTATCAACAAGTAAGTTTGTAGTTACAAAAGAGTTTACAGTCAAGTCCTTTTGGGACCGAACTCCATCTTCGAGCAAATTGTTCGCTCAGTTACAATGTGTTTCAAAACTCTGTCCAAATACGTATGAAACATGTTCTGCTGGCAGATCGTCTCGCAAATTTGTTCTGCGATGACTCAGAGACGTTCGACTATTTAGTTTAAACGCTCGACCGGTTTGCACTCGTTTTAGTTAATGCCGTGATATTTTTTCTACCTTTTTTTTTGTATACTAACCGTATTAGGATCCTGTTGACAATGTTTTATATTGTCGAGATTTAATCGTCCATTTAAGCCATCAAGATTGTCTTCCTCGGGTGGATAAAGTGATGAAGAGATGCGTGCATAATTTAGTGCCAAAAATATTTTGCTCATTTTTGGTTTAATAAAATATGTTTAACGTTTTTTTAATCAATTTCGGATATAATGTTTAAAGCAATTGAGTTGGTTCCAAATGGAAGTTTTGACTTTGTCACGAGTTTTCTTTGTTATAATACTATTACGAGAACCGTTAATGTAATTCAATCATTGTAAAATTTGTTTTCCTGCACACGCTATATATTTTTTGCATCGTTATGTTCAATTACATTCGTGGGAGCTTGGATGAAACAATCTCGGCATGATTCATTGTTGATTGCTTCAGCTGACATGCAGATATTTGATTTTTAAGTTCTTTAAAATTTGAATGAAAATTTCTACGGGTAAGATTTTTACAGTCTCTTTACTATGACGATCATGAACTGCATGCTATAAATTATGCATGTTCAGGGAAGCAGCTCGGAAATTTATCGTTCACGAGAATAAGTAGCACTTTATCTAGCTTCGTCTGTCGGTTTTACTATCGCTTTATCATTGATAATAAAGACTTCATGAACCATGAGAAAGCTTTTCCTCTTTGGATATTTCGACTTTCGGACCTGCAAGTTATGTTTGACGTTAATATTACTTAGGTTATTATGTACAGACAATGGAAATTTACTTTATTATACCTCTGAAAGAAGCGATGGAATTTGCCCTTCTAAAATGTTGTAGTTTTTTCTGGAAATGATGTTCTTGTACATCAAGAACATCATCTCAGAATTTCCCAGATTTATATTTTTTCCTTGTAGACGAAACATTTCTAATAAAGTCTCTCAGTACCTTGAGAAAGGAATGAATAAGCTTTACAAAAACCTTGCAGTAAAAAAAGAACTTAACAAGATTTTTTCTCAAAATGGTCGCTTTTAACGTCAGCTAAACACGGCCTCTAATACGCGTAGGTTGGATTTACAACGTTAATCTTGGTTTAAGAACTCAGTATGGTTGGTTATACTCGGTGGTTTATGCGTATTTTGCTAATAGTTTCGGTTTAGTGCTGTTGTTACGATTTAATCTGGTTTTAAGCTAACGAATCCTGGCAGTTTTATTGATCATGTTGATAATCAAATCTACGTTTATGTATGTGGCATTGAATGACATTTGAAAAGAAAGCTACAGTTATAATGCTGTTGCTCTACTAAAATATGTATTCATCGACATAATGAACACAAACGGTGTACAAACATTTAAATGTGAAAAATAGCCTCATGCCCAACTTCAACCGGAATAAAAAGCAACTTTACCATACACCAGTGGCAACAGTCTGCCAACTGCCATAACTTTGTCCCGATGTTTTTGCCTCGTCTCACAATGCATTCATTAGCATATGCCATTTGCGACCAACCTCGAGTGGACTTACCCTAGGTAGGCTTTTGACAGCCTTCATGTTATAATTTAAGGACCTCGTTCTGGGATGGTGCTATAATTTACACTTTTAATTTATTTCAACTAAATTGGTGCATTTTAATTAAACGAAATCAACATAATAATTTTTAACTCCAACATTTTTTTATACTTATACTTTATAGGAAAAATTAAATGAAATTTGGAATTTAACCAATATTAATAACATTATGTTCTAAAAACCAATTCGTCTTTATATTCCTAGTATCATTCACTTGGTGTATCCACAAAATTGGATACTGCAGCTACTGAAATAAAACAAAATAAAAAAAACACTTGACAATCTAATGCTAAAATCAAAACAGGCAAGCTGCAATTGTTGTTCAACCCCTCACGTAATAAGAATAGAATTCTACAGTTCCATGCAAGCAGATACGAGCACAATAGCGGAAGCTTGCGGTCCATGCAAACAACCTTCATACGTACATATATTAAGCTGAAATACCCTTTGTAACAACGAGATAGAAGCCAAACAAACTGTACACGTTAATTTGGCTTCTTCTCACAAAGAGTTGAATTACGTACAGTTATTTCAAGCTAGGGAACCTGAGATGGTCGAGCATGTACTAAGGTGTCATGTATTCGTTGCAATATTTAGTTTTAATTCAATAATTAACGCTAATGAGCTTTTCTATGAGCTAGATTCGCAATGGGAGTTCTGTCATGTTTGGGTTCAGAACCCTCCGTCAGCTTATTATTGGTACGATGGTTACTAAAGGTTTAGTCTGTTTTGGTATTCTAAACATGTTGGAACATTATTGTAAAGTTTTGGCATATTTAGAACAGTAATTACCTCTTCTTCAGCTTAGTTTCGAGTTGAGAAATACTTAGGTAAATGTTTCATACGAGATGATGAAGCAATTATTGCTGCTAATTCTTATAATTTCCTAAGCTCTAATAAATACATGTTCTGATTTGAAATGCCTTCTAAAGACCAAATTGTTACCTAATATGTTAAATCCAAATTAAGACTACTGAAACCCGGGAAAGTTTGGGTCAATCAAACCCTTAACACAAATCAAAGGGCTACCAACTGATTCTGAAATTAATACTTATCCAGGCAAGTTTATTTATTCAAAACATGAAATACAAAATACGTATAACAAGCCACAGATTACAGCTGATGAGACCGACATTAACATTATAATTTATAATGACGAAGTCACGTATTTTTCAAGGTCTTGAAGCCCAAATATTCCCTTTATTTTTACATAATCGTGGCGGCACGGCCAAGTTCAACAGAAACTTATAAATACATTAAGATTAATATCCAAGTATTTTTAGCACTGTTTGAACTATTTTGGGGTTTCGGCGATAAATATAACCAGATGAAAAAACAACGTGTTGGCTGTAAGAATGTTTGGTTTTGCATATATTTCGCAGACAGAATATGTTTAGGAAGACGAATTAGTTTTTGTTTTATTCTGCGAGACAAAAGCTGTTGTAATAATTCACTGTTTTCATCCACCTGTCATCCATGATAATTATTATGACAGAATACTTTCAACATAATATAACTTACATGGAAAACTCCATTTAGTCTGTGGAGGATAACTTTAAGCAAAAGTCCTTCACTGAATCTTTGAGTACGTTGATAATAGCATATATATTTGCAAGTATGACAACAGTGTCGGTATTACTCACGCTGTAATTTCATGTAACATTACATTTTAGCAATATAAGGTTACAATCATAAATGCATTTATTATGACTCAATATTGCGTTAAGATTTTTGTTTTGACACTAAAAACAACATAGTCTTATTATAGAGCCGTTTTGTTTGTATTTATAAGCGTTAGTGACTCACGAGAAGCTCACAAAATAGACATAAACACTGCAATTATATTCACATCTAAAGCAATACGAGGAGTATAAAAAGATATGATTCAGCTGCTTTCAACAGTACTCTTGCATAATTGTGAAACTCCTCTATTTTATATGAACTAAGTATTTTATTGTTAACTGAGTGTTGGAGATCTTGTGTTATGTTCCATGTTTCGTCATCGTCGTAAAATTTTGCGAGTGTGGCATTAAACTGCGATTAAGTTTCGAATTAGATTTCTAACTAGACATAAGAAAATCTTATCTAATTTGAGGGGCCTTACGAACTAAACTTTAGTTGAAGCATTATAAACTTGTTCAGTTAGAGTGTCTATTGTTATAACTAAATAGTGAGCTATGTGTCTTTAAAATCACGTTTGAATAGGTTGGGTTCAATCAATTATAGTGCAATTGCCACTACGGTTGAAAAACCCTTTATGTACCATAATAATCTTTTCCTCACGTTTTGTGGTGAATGATGACGCGGTTATCAAATTCTTTTTTCCTTATCCACATTAAAGACAAATTTTATGACAATTATCATCTCAATCTACGTGTCATATTTGACACAGTTTTATCTGACTGTATTATTTAACTCTGTGCGTAAATACTGAGTCATAGGTGTTTCGCCTTTCAGCCGCCATATGTTGCGTTGTCGTGACTCTGAACCGAAGGTTTTGAATATATTGAATAGTATTCCACGTTGTCTTTTAAATAGCATTCCTTTACGTTTTGTTGACATATGATGTGATTTGTAGTTTTAGAATTTTAAAATGGTTCTTAGTGACGTTTGTGACCTGACAAACGATTAATTGACTTCTAATGAAACAAATGCCTACCATAATATATTCCTAATTTTGTACATCTAGTAGTGAGAGTTGGTGGGGAAATCTATTATAAAGTAATTACACTAAGAATTTGAAGATTTTAATAATGTTTTGGAAAGTTGCGTCCTTTTAAATTAGAATACGTCTGTATCGCGCGTAATTATTTTGTTTTCTCGCCAAGATTTATTTGAGAAACAGTCTGAAAGCCTTTTCAGGTCTAACTTAACAGGTCTAACAGGACTGCGGACGAAACCAATTAGCGAAAGAATTTATAACTGAAGTTAAACGAACTTTTATTAGTACCGATTTAAGTATTGTGTCGTCTTTGCTTCATGTTTTATGTTGATTCAAGTGTCCAGGTGATGGTATTTGCCTCTCTTTCAGACAGTTGCCGCTGCAGCTTTGTGTCGCTACAAGGGTTTATGGTGAACGGTTCTCCGTGTTCCTTTAACTAACAATGTTTCATCTCTTTCTTTCCAGATGGACTTTGTCGCCGTCTTGCTCTGCGCCGTACATCGGAATGTTTCTATCATAGAAGTGTTTTGCATTCCTCTTGGTTCTCGGAAACTTGTCGACGTTGTAAATGGAAATGGGATCAGTAATGTTATTTGCATTGGAGATAATTTCTGCTGAGTTATGGAGCGTTGAAGAGAACATAATGAATTTCTTTGTGTGGATTCCAATTATCTAACAGTTTCTATTCTCAAGTAGCTCTCGGGAAATTTAATATTCTATTTCTACAACCTTGACTCTATATTCATTGGTAAATTACTTCTGAGAAATCTCTGCAGTAGTTGATGAATTCGGGTGGTATACCAAAATCACATTTGGGAATTTGGGAGAAGTTCTAAGTTTAGACTATTATAATATCAATGGATACGTCCTTACTTGAGATCTAGTTCGTATTCTTGTCGTTTTTGCCATCTATTTTGGGTTCTAAGGGTGTCGATAATGTTAATTCGAATAACTGGTTATGACCAACACCAACCGAAGACTACAATGGCTAGTTTCGTGACCATATGCGGGTCTTACGACAAGGTGTAGAAAATACTCTCCATTAGTTTCTTTTCTACTAAAAGTGTGTCAATGAAACCCTTCGATATTCAAGAAAAAAAGCTTTTTGAACCAACTGAGATGTTCGATCGTCTTTGCGTACTGTTTCTCATTAATTTGCAAGTTGCCAGTTCTTCTTGCAATTGATTGCAAGAACTCCCAAGGTTTCCTACACTCGGAAGTATTTTCAGTTACCATTACGTGCTTGCTTTCCGCTTATTATATTCTTGTATAAAACTGATTAGTCTGCTTGTTAGTCAAATTTATATCTGTGACTTCTATGGCTTTAAGAATAAGGTTCTGTTTCGCCCACGTTCTATCATGTTAGTAACTGGTAGCTATTATTTGTTTAAAGCGATTCTTATCGAATTACGGCTTGTCTAAAATGTATTTGAGCGAACAGTTAATTTAACGGGAGTCTTTTAGATGGCGTTGTTTCTATAAAATGAATTATGTGACATTTTCCACCACTGAATTATTGTATATAGTTTATCACTATGCGCAACAGATGGGGTTGTACAATGACGTATATTTTCTAGAAGTCGGTGTTAAGATTTTCTGTGATTTCATGACACTCCTTCAAACAATATTAAAATTTATTATATTCAACAGCAGTTCAGAGTTTTATTTCTTGTACAGTATTAACATCTGGTGCCGAAACCCGGGAACTAAGTAAAGTAGTGCGTGTAAAGTAAAGTGAAGAAGTAAACCGCGAAGTGACAAAGTGAAGAGCGTATCTGGGACTTGTAAAATATCGCGAAGTGATCAAGACTTACTTAGGAGTGATTGAATTAAAACCTTTTTTGAATAACAAACACTTGGAATATTTTTGCCAAAAAAAGACTTGCAAAATATTACTTAAATATGGAGAAATTGTTATTGAAGCAAGAAGATATGTTCGAACATTTGAATAGAGCTTATTCAAACTATAAAAAGACGCCTAAAGATAGGCTCAAAATATCTTTTATAGAAGCAAGACTGGAGAACTTAGAAAGATTATTTGATAGTTTTGCGAACATTCACAGTGACATAGTCGGAAGTGTTAAAAGAGATGACAAGTTGAAACTACCTTATTTCACAGAGGATATTTATTTTCAATTTGAAGAGATGTACATTGATTATAAAACGAGGATAAAAGATGATCTCCGAAATTCTGATGTAAAGCCTTGTTCGTCTCAACAAATCGACAAATCTGATGAATCGAGTCTATCAAGAACTAAAGTCAAGTTGCCACAAATTCAGCTACCAAAATTTTCTGGATTATATGAAGAGTGGCAATCTTTTAACGATATGTTCATATCACTGATCCACCAGAACGCAACTTTGAGTGATGTACAAAAAATGCATTATTTGAAGAGCAGTCTCACAGGTGAACCAGAAACCCTTCTTAAAAATTTCTCTACGACAGATTCAAATTACGAAGAAGCTTTTAAGCAACTGAATCGACGTTACAACAACAAACGTTACATTTGCAATGAGATTATGAAGCGATTGTTTTCACAACGAAACGTCACTGAGTCAGCGAATTCGATCAAACAACTTCTTGATATTACAACATCATCACTCAAGTCTTTGAAAACCATCGGAATCAATACCAACTCGTGGGATGTCTTCATCAATCATCTGGTTTTATCACGGCTCGATCCTGAGTCACGAAAATTGTGGGAAATTCAAGTCAGCCAATTAGACTCAGATGAATTGCCATCCTGGGAACAACTCACAAAGTTTTTAGAAACCAGATTCCGAACATTAGAGATGATAACAAGTAACAAGCCTGCGAACAAACCTCACAACGTGCATCCCAATACAATCACACCGAAAGTGTTTCATTCTACTACGCACAATGATAAGTTAAATACTAACTGTACGAGTTGTAAAGGTCAGCACCTTCTTTATCAATGCAAGCAATTCGGACAGCAGTCTCCTCAAGAGAGATCAGAGTTTGTACAATCAAGGAGGCTGTGCTTCAATTGTTTTGCACCTACACATTCAGTGAAAGAATGCCGATCATCGACGTGCTGCCGCCACTGCGGCAGACGTCATCACACACTGCTGCATATCGAGAGAAACAAATCAGCTGGAAATTCGTCTTCCAGCATTGAGAAAATTGAGATGACGAACCCTAAACAAGAACCTAACAAGGATACAGAGAAGATAGTGGTAGCTCATTTGGTCAGAGAGAAAAATGAGAAAAATCAGAGAGAAGTGCTATTGGCTACGGCTGTAGTCAAGGCATATTCAACAAATGGTTACTCACAAGTTGTGCGAGTTCTAATCGATCCATGTTCAGAAGGTTCATTTATCACCGAAGATGCTGCACAGTCACTAGGCCTGAAGAAAGTGAGCATCAATGGTCTAGTTTCTGGAATCGGAATCAATCTAGCCAGATCAATGAATATGGTGTCATTGAGTGTGGAGTCAATTCACAATCCAAAGTATTCGGTAAAATTCGATGCTGATATCTTGAGAAAACTGACATCATTTCTTCCATCGCGTGAAACAACAATAACCGACTGGCTAGACATAGAGAGAGTCAACCTGGCTGATCCAAATTATGGATCACCAGCGAAAATCGACATGATTTTGGGAGTTGAAGTGTATGAAAAGATCATTCTAGAAGGCTTTATGAGACATCCAACAGGAAACGGTCCAATTGCACAGGAAACACAATTTGGATGGATTCTGTCGGGCAAAGTGAGACAGAAATCAGAATCAGTCAACTCTCAGAATATCAACTGTCACATACGAGTAAAAGAAGACGAATTGCTAAAACAATTTTGGAAGAAAGAAAGAGAGCAGGATGTACGCGAACAAATATTTGAAGATACTACTATGAGAGATAGTGAACGCCAATATGTGATGAAATTACCATTCAAGGATGCTAAACCGAAATATGTTGATAAAAAATCAAAAGCCTTACGCAAATTTCTAGAAAAGAAGATAGAAAGAAACAAAAAGCTAATCGACGAGTATAAAGATGAAAACCACATCGTACGAATTAAGGAAATTGAAGAGATAAACTATTCAGTTCTCAAGCAGCTTACACAGAAAATGTCGAATAATGAAGCGTCTGTTATATCCGTCTGTATTTATTTGCCCATGTCATGTTAAATTGTTAACTTTCATATCAGTTTTCTTTCATTTTGTTATCTTGTTTTGTTTTAATCAACGCCTATTCTTAACGGTGGGCGGTTTATTTTGTGCTAATGTCTTGTTCTATTTTGTCATATGTAAACTCAACTTTGATTTTGTATAGTTTAATTTCTTTTAAAAACTATTTAAAAGGACAAGTCCTTGGTGGGCGGCATGTCTAAAATGTATTTGAGCGAACAGTTAATTTAACGGGAGTCTTTTAGATGGCGTTGTTTCTATAAAATGAATTATGTGACATTTTCCACCACTGAATTATTGTATATAGTTTATCACTATGCGCAACAGATGGGGTTGTACAATGACGTATATTTTCTAGAAGTCGGTGTTAAGATTTTCTGTGATTTCATGACACTCCTTCAAACAATATTAAAATTTATTATATTCAACAGCAGTTCAGAGTTTTATTTCTTGTACAGTATTAACACGGCTCGTTACGATCGTGCAGGGATTTCACTTTTTGTATACGTTCATCTGATTCCCCTATTATTAGATCACGTAATAGTTTTGTTTCTAAATATCTTTGTTTCTTTGTTAAGTCTTTAGTTTAGTAAGGTTCTGTTTTTTATAGATTAGACCTTCGGGAAAGGTATTAAGGCCCGACTTATTTTTTTATAAGGCTGTTTCTTTTCTTACCTCTCAGATTCTGACCCTATTCCTAGGTTATTCAATTTCCTTTGTTATTTCAACTTGTTACATAGTTGATTGTCTTATTTCTTTTAACGTTCTTTTCCATCTACAAAATTAGTTATTCTATTGATTGTATGTCTTTCACGTCAGCATTCGGTAGGCGGTCGGTTGTTATGCGTCAGTTTCTGATCAGCGTCAGTTTTAATTGACGTCAGAGCTGGATTATCCACCGTTTTTTACTCATTCCACAAAGTCTGTCTATATCTACATAGTATTATTTGTCGGTACCGTTCAATACTGGTATTAAGGCCGAAATCAAATATCATATTTCAATGTCATTTACAAATTTTCATACGATATCCTATCTCACATTTAAGAGCCTATTTTTAGGCGTCAATCATATTTTATTTTCTTTCTACTTTACAGATATTTTTACACATCTACAAAATTATAAATAGTACTTAAAGTGATACAGTAACTGTGATAGACTTATAATTTAGTATGCACTAAAACCTAGTGGTAATACCAGTGAAATGTCCTCTTATTGAAATGGAGAGGAAGTTGACACGCGAAGATTTCATGAGGAAGAGTTTTCGAGCACCGAGGGTGTCGCCCGCCCCGGAAGGTCAAGAACCAACCGTAAACGGAGCGCCGCCACCATCACCAGTGTCCTTAGCCATGTTGGAAAGAACACCGCAACCTCAACGAACCCAGTATGAAGTAACAAACTCAGGGATAGCTCCCAAACGACTCGAAATCAACAGAGCTCATCCAATCCATCTAAAATCATTCCAAGCCCCCGAACCTCCCGATGAAAGTGCACCGATGCCACCTTCAGACGATGTTCTACGCAAACTTGAGCGACAAATCGGAGAAATGGAGAGAGGGCTCGAGAGACAACAGAATGGCACCGTTGCAGTTGACGAAAGAGTCAGATACGCTGAACATGAAAACCTTTTACGTACAGGAGTGTCCTCGGTCGGTGGCGGTGGGTATTTACCAGCTGATTCCGACACAGAACATGACGTAGTTCCTTTCAATAGAAACGAAAGTACACGAAGCAGCACTGGTGGTGCCACTCCTGTACCACGACCAGCTACTCGTCTAGCGAGAACTAATTCTGACACTCAACAGTCAGTTGCTGCGACTGCTAGACTGATGAGAAAGTTGGCTGACGGTGGCAACAAAGATGAGAAGACGAAAGTTATTTCGAGGAAGGCGATACAAGCAAGGATGGAGCGAGTCAAGAATTCCGTGACAGGAAAGCATGAGCATAGGGTACTGGCTGAGCATAGGGTGGATCCGCCTTCGCCGAGGGCACCTACTTCCCCTATTACTCCAAGGTCTTCTCAGGTAACGTTGATTCCTTTTAATATTGTGGACGTCCTTTCTAAGTGTCTGGTTTTGATAAAGGAGGCTGTAACCAAGGCCTTACTTTTAAGGCTAGAAATTTATCTGCGAAACATGACATACCTACCTGAATTTAAATTCTTTGTTCATTTATTTTTACAACCATGTTTTTCAAATAACACTCCATTTTATTCGCTTTTTTTCTTGCGGTCCTCGTTTTATTTTTCAGATCACGTACTTTCACTTGAATGTAGATATTTTTATGACGAACACAAATCATTGTAATCTTAACTTCGATATACAATTGTGTCAGTTAAATGTGTTGGCTACCCACACAAATGTTCCTAAATCGTATTATGTATTGGGCAACACTTGCGTAATGTCAATAGAGCTGTAATTCGTACGTTTGAAGATTATTTTTACTAAAACCGAAGGTCAAAGGTTAGGTTTGTAATAAAATGTTTATGGTATAATAATATGAATGATAGTACGAGGAGAAATATTTATTAAATTTTGTCAACGTATCTACACAATTAGTGCGTAAGATATATGTTGGTTAAAGACCCGAATTTTCAATGACCGTTATCTAAAATTCTTAATTTAAAATTGAAATAACTTTTGTATGACATATTAAAGGACTGACATGTCGGAGACTCACCTTTTGAATAATTATAATCGACCTTAAATGTATTTCCCCAAAGAACAAATATAAAAATCCGTCCTTATAGGTATTACCTGTGTTCGTGTTATCATAACACACAGCCTTTTACCTGCTGCGAAAAAGTTAATTTGTAACACATGGCGCGTGGCGTTGACTGCGGACCTATGACGTCAGTGACACGATATCACGGCCGGCCGGTAGTGTTCGAAATATGAAAACAGATAACGATATATAGTTATATGAAGTTCGATATAGAGAGTAATGGTACAGACAGCGGCAAAAGTAGCCGATCATTGTATAAAGATTTATAATTCTTTTTTTTTTATAATTATTTATAGTATAGTGATGGTAAATTATAAAAGATAATAATAATTTTCGTTGATAATTGATTTTCATTTTTCTAATGTAAAGTATTTGTTTTCATTAAATTTCAAAATAACGTATTATTCATGTACTTATGTTGCTGACTAGTAAATAGTAGATTTGGACTTTAATTTAGTAAGTATAGAAGTCGGTATAAATATTAGGTAATAATATTTGTTCCTATTGTTTAACTGTGCCACCGTTGGGCAAATGTCTCCCCATATTTTCCCACACCTTTCGCTTTATTATAATAATATGCAATTACAATAGTATGTTTATAATAAATAATATAATAAAAATTGTTTATTTTCGACCACAAATAAAAACAAATGAGAAAACTTAATATAAAGCTTACTTATTAGATAGTTTCCAATTTTGATGATAACTGACAAATAAACATTTTAGTTACAATTTTATTTTTGGGAGACTTGTGCCTAGACTAAGCCGAGGCTTGTATTTTAGGACACCAGGTAATGTAATGTAAAATAATACTTCTTACATGGAGAAAATATATCAATGATTTGACAATAGCCTATAACAATATTTTTAAAAGAAATATTTTTCAACAACTAGCGGAACACAAAATATCTTAAATGAAATACTCTATTGAATAGACATTTATTTTTCCATATCTTTAACTATAGTTACGTGTATTAAATAGTTTTTATTTTCTTTTACAGGTAAGCACAAAGCAACCAGTAAACTATGGCCACTCCGCACGCGATAAAAGCTTTTATAAGGTAAAGTATAAGCTTTCTTGTGGTCTTCAGATTAATTTTCTTCTCTATCGTGAGTATCGTATAAAGCGAGACTTACAACTTTGTCGATGAGATTACTAGAAGAAAGGATAAATAGGATTTTAGGATGAATAGGATTTTCTTAAAAAAACGTAGCTCTAGTAAACTCTAGGAATTATTCCTATATCGTGGGTGCGCACAAATATTCACATGTACATACGCCCAGACCCGAAACAACTACCTGCAGATCATACAAATATTTGTTTCGTGCGGGAATCGAACCCGCGACACGTAGCGCAGCAGTTGATCGCTCAACCACTGCACCAACCGTGTCGTCAAAATTAAAAATTCAAGTCAAATTAAAAAGAATACTTGATAGAAACTAAAACTGCCTCATTGTAATCGCATGTGGGGTTCGACCCCCAGTTCAAGTAAGATGTTACTAGAAATTTCTGTAATTCTGAGTAGCCGCCTGGAGTTTGGAATTGGGCCCGATAAAAAGCAATATGCTTGCCTCCACATGGGGCTTCGTCATGGGCGGAATGTGGATATACGGTAAACCTCTACCTAACCCTTTGAGAAAAAAAGGCGTGAAGTTATAGTACTACGAGTTACTTAAAAAAATAACTTGTGAGTACTAGGATCAATTTAACGAACGAAAACGAACGAACGAACGACGCATCTCCCTTTGTTACATTTTCAGTAGGTAGTAAAATATTATCTAGCCGTATTAAAATATATGATACCTACCATGCCGAAACGGGACACCCATTTATGGGGTTTAACACGTTATAATATTTTATGAGGCAATTCTGTTTTATGAGCTTCTACTATGTGTTTCATCAGAGCTTTAAACTTGAAACATGGCTGCAAAATGTAGAAATCTTGGCAATCCGAAGGTCAAATAAAACATTCCAAACGCGATGCGAATGATGAGTACAGAATAATAGTACTAGAGGAATGCTAAATATATACTGTATGCGGAACCGCAATTTAGGCTGTACCGTTTACGTAATTATCGGTTTAAAGCTCGAAGGAAATATTGGTATGCAGAGCGCGTGCGCATAAATATCGGTGTTACTTACAAATAATTGAACAGAATACGGTTGCAATGTTCTTTAGTCGTGTCATGAGTTAAGTTAATAGGAATTTCTCACGTTATGGTGGTAGACTAAGCAGCTAGCAAAGATGGCAGCGGGGCTGACTTGAGCTGGACGGTACATAGGCCTTTACATGCATCCTTTAAATAGGAAATGACCCGAATGATATTGTTTGTTTGGTATGATATGAAACCAAACAGCAAATTAATTTTCTCACAGTTTACTGAAACCCAAATTGTAATTCAAAATCGTTTTATTTGCAAATATGGCTATAAAAATATAAATGTTCACGAAATAATAAAATTCTGTGCGTTTTGTCTGACCCGGGTACGTCCTAAAACTGCGGCCAGACACCGGAGGATGGGCAGCAGCTTCCTCTCACTAATCGGTGAGCCACTGTGATCCCCAAGCCGCCTGCCAAGCGTGGAGATTATGGCAAATCCCCCCCTTGGGGGAGGCCTTCGTTCAGCAGTGGACGTCTTCTGGCTGATGATGATGATGATGATGATGATGAGTGGGTTTTGTAGCATCTCCCCAGACACAAAGTGAGATAATACCTATTTACTATAGATTTAACGAGAAAATAGCAAACGGATCGTAATCACAATACTGCACTAAACTGTACGAGGACGTAGATGGCGAAGCATATAGGAGTTAAGTTCGTTGACGCTTCTTCCAGTATTCTTGATAAATAGTTTTGCATAATATTGTAGTTGCTAGTTGTTACCCCAGTGTCTCCGCTTCAAGGCAAATAACGTTACATGGTCGGAACTTTTTGCTTATACATATTGAGTTTAAAATACGCTCGAACTG
Source organism: Shargacucullia verbasci (assembly GCA_947562105.1). NCBI lineage: Eukaryota > Metazoa > Arthropoda > Insecta > Lepidoptera > Noctuidae > Shargacucullia > Shargacucullia verbasci. The sequence goes on from OX387306.1 coordinate 6,620,415, forward strand.
GTGCAAATTTTGTGCAGCATATATTTTTATCTCAAATAAATGTTTTTTTTTACCTATGCTGAATTTATTGATTCCAATTCTGCACTGGAACGAAAATTAATTGAATCTATAAATATTTGTTCTGAGCTGGGATGTGTGTGGAATCCCACCAGATATGAGGACGAATATGCTGTTAAAAAACTTAGTAATCGGTAACCTTAATTTTTTTTTGTAATAGTTTTTTTTCATAACATCTGTTTGTCTGAAAACTAGATCCTAAATCAAATTCTAAATATTTTTTAAATTGTGAAGACATGAATAGGTTGTACATAGTATCCAGTGGTTATAAATAGAGAGACATAAGTAGGACGGTCGATATATGAACGGTCAATCTGTAAACCTTGACATGCTGACTTGCAGTCATTGATTAAAGTCAGATTGGGTTCCTATGATCAATATTATTAATTATATAGCTGAGTATATTGAAGGCTAATAAGTATCAAACCATATGCACTTCATATCTCTGTTTATTTCCGCACGTAAGATAATAATAAATCTGATAGCCATTGAGGATTAAAGTGACGCAAAATACATTTGTATTCATTAAGCAATGTAAAGCGAAATAATGTGTACATATACCCATTCGTATTAATTCAAGTGATGAATAAAAGAGGTAATACCTACTATAAAATATTTTCAACGTACGGAAATCAATGAATCCAACATCAAATCGGTGATTTTGCGAAATCGAATCATAATATTAATACTTTCCGCAAATTACTGGCAAGTTACTGAAAAACGACATAATAAACTTTGAATTCAGGATGGGCGTGTTACGTCAAAAGAATTTCGCCGAAATACTCGAGCCAGTTTCCGAGAAATGGTTTATTAATTTTCATCGATGAATGAACGAAGGTTTAACACGGAATTTATATTATAAATCTAGAATCCTTTCTAGAAATTATTGAATGAAATATGAAAAGAATTTTTAGGTTCTAGCAATTTATTTTTCTGTCACCCTGGGGTTCGGGAAGCTTTTAAGTCTGTTTTCGTTATAATGGGTTCACAAATAGGCTATATTTTAATGGCAGTTTCTGACAGCCTTTAAAGCTTGTTAGATCAAGTCGGATTAAATTATCAAGAGGATAACGTAAATATCTTTGTTGATTCACAAAGTTCTTGCCCTGTATTGTAATTATGTTAGACAAGTAAATCCATAGGATGGGATTATGGAACAATAAATCTATTCCTACTGTCTGCCGGTTGTAGTGTAGTGTAATTTTTGCCTTCTAACGTGTTGGTACTGCATGCTCCATGTAGACATTGAAATGTCTAGAATTCTCCTTTGAATTCCGCTAAATAGAGATTCCACCCGACGCCCCCAAGCTATACCTAAAGGAATTTTTCAGTCCTTTTTTCAACAATTCCTATAGCGTATATAAATCACGAATTGAAGAACTTAACACATATTAAGGTCTCAATACTTTTTAGACGACACAAACTGAGGGCTACGTTCATCGACACTATAACAGATGTTTAAAATGAAAACGGGCTGTCATACAAAAATCGCTGACAAACGGCTGATTTGTGCCTTAACCATCTCTTATATCGTCGGTTAAATTGGGCCTTAGTAGAGGACTTGTTTTTATTGTAGGTAGTACCGTCATTTGTTATAGGGTTAGGTAAACGATTAAATGTCTAATAGCTTCGCCTCCAGGCCTGTCACTAGCCGTGGCAATTAATTTATGGGCTCTCACCTACAATAACTTTGTAATACATATTATTATTATTGTGAATGTTGCGTAGTTATTAATGGTACGGTAATATTACTGCAAAACAGAAGTAGAGTTCTGGAATAACATTATTTGCAATTTTTAAATCGGACTTAACCAAACCTTTTTAAACTTCGATGATTGTGCTGGCGAATATCAAAATTTTGTTTTAAGGGTTCTGTAACTATATGTACACTAAACGCCGTGGATGTACTTGGCAAATAAATTATAATATTCCGCCTTGACAATCTGCTTCCGTGATAGTGAACTTATCATATAGGTAATTAGGTACATCACTTGCAAATACGCACTCATAGATAGCTCGGACTTACTTTAATTATGGAGAATAAATAGTAGATGAGAACTTATGGCGTTTTGAATATGCACAACAAATTCCCAATAGCTGCGGATCCAAAATCAATTTTCCATCTATTATGGTGTAATTCTATTTATGACTTCGTAGCTACATCACACCCACATGTAAGCGTGGGTTAGTTTACGAGAATTACACCTACACACACATCGCCTAGGGTTATACAAGGGGAAGATAGCTAGAAAGTTTATGCCAGCACTTTTCTGAAACTAGAAAGTTCTGAAATCTTTACTCTCTTCGAAACTAAAACCTTTTTAGGCTGACAAAAAAAAGTTGATTTACTCATATTTATAAGTTCATACAAATTATGACGATACGGTTGGCACAGGGGCTAAGCCATTAGCTTTCTGTGCTACGTGTCGCGGGTTCGATCCCCGCACGGAACAAATATTTGTATGATCTACAGATAGTTGTTTCCGGTCTGGTTGTGTGTGCATGTGACATGTAAACGTGTGTTTAAAAATGTGTTTGTAAACTGTACCCATGATATAGGAGAAATCCTAGTATAGGGCAACATTTTTCTTTATAAGAAAAAATAGCTTTTTTATAGAGAATTCGAAATTATTTTCACTGTGTCAAGTCAACTTCAAATACCTCGTTATTATAGTCATTGTAATCATCTGATTTCCATACAGCAGTGCAAGTTTCCTGGAAGCTATTAAAGAACTGGTAACTGATACGATAAAGGCAGCGGTTCCAGGATATTGCCGCGATTGTCTATTGTCGCGATTGGCTATCTTTAGATCCCTGAAACTTTAATAGACGGGTCGGTTAGATACTTGGGTTGGCTGAACAGGGAAGATACTGATAATTTTATAGGTATACTTTTACATTTAATTGTTCGGTTAAAATTATTAACGGTTTTAATATAATAATTATATCCATTTAAATTGTAATACTGCCGTTCAGTTGGATTTGACTAGAATTTCACAGTGAAAATAATTTCCAGCGAGGTTTCATACTACATGTAATTGTGTAGTTTTGTATAGTAGGTATTATGGTCGGTTGTATTATTAGAGTGAAATAAAAACAAGATGGACTCTTCATCATATTAGAACTATTATCATACTGAAGGTGCATGGATTTAACTTATTTGCCTGCGTCGAGGTACGCAGGTTACAAGTATTTCATGTTAAAGTGTACTGTCACGGAAATACGTCATTTTTCAAGTTGATTAGCCATGTGGAAGTAATTCATTGTTAAACACATGCAATGGCAGGAATAAGCTAGGACGTACAATTAATACATTGTGGAAATTAAAACGGATATTACATACAACTTTACTGGGAAAGTTCAGTCTAATTAGACAAAACTCCTGAACCTTGCAAGGCTAGCAGTGGAGTTTTGCACAGAGAGGACTTGGTCTAAAATTGTACTGCTATATACACATGTTATACTAATGATTTTTAAATTCTCCTAAAATCAGGAACAATCCAATTAAATCTACTGTCCAGTGACGGAATATGTCAGAAGAAACCTGTTACTGCTAGTCTGTAATATCCCACTGCCGGGAAAAAGCCTCCCTCTTTGATTTCCAAGCTGTTCTGTTCTGTTCCAGAAGAAACCTATGAAAGAAAAATGAGTCGTTGACCATAAAAAGTTACTGCACACACTACAGTGATGAGTGTAAGTCGATCCTTAACAAAATGACTTCTTCATTTCCATTAAATATTATATTTGCAGAAGAATAGAAAAATATACTACCAGATTCTCAACCCTATTGATATTCCTAACATGGCCATGTAGGTGTGGCTGTTAAAGGAGGACGTGCCTACATTGTTCCGATATGGTTCGGAAACCGTTTGGCTGGCAGCCACCAAACTTGCCTTACTCCATCGTTAAGTTCAAAGTCTTCGGATACCTACGAGTACGTGGTCCAAAATTATATTGATATAGCGGAGGAAATTTGTATTTTTTTTTTGAAAGCGTACGGTTCAATTGCTAAGCTATTGCCTTTCTGTTATAGTGGTCGTGAATTCGATTCCCAAACGAAAAAGAAAATGCATATAAGAGCACTAATAGAGTAAGGGAACTTAAAAAAATGTGTTTTCGATCTCAAATATTTGCTTTGTCTTGATTGTATTTGTAGAAATATAACTGTTTCTCCTTTATAAGTATTTTATAGGATCCAAAATATATTTGCATCATATACAGCAACAATTTTAAATTACAAGGACACTTTTAAGAGACATCAAGGTATAATTAAAGCTCATTATTTAATGAATACCCCGAAACAAGGCCACAGGGACAAAAGACAGACCTCCTTTGAAACATATTTATCATTCCTGTGCTCCTGTTTTCTTTGTACGAGTCCTGATGTCTTAATAACATTGTTTTTATGTGTTTTTGAACATTTAACTGAGCGAAATATTAAGTCTTGTTTTAAATGGACGGTGACAACTTTCATTGAAAACAAGTCGGTTAAATTCTAGTTTTGTTTGATTTATTGTCAGTCACAGGTTTTCTTAGCAAGACCAAGCCCAGAAACCAGCTACAAGGACTGAGCTATAAGTAGCATCTATTAGTTATTTTGGCGCACTGATGTTAGAGCGAAGACTGTCCTTAAGATTTTGGTGATGACCAGTTCTTGATATATGCTTTCATAAAATCATATCTTTTCATATAATCTATGATCGATAATCAAGTGAGAAACAAACCCTTCTTTATACTCGTAACATAGCTACATAAACACAATGTGCTAACTAGTTAAACACATGTAAATCTCACAGGCTGTATGACGTATGCGAAGCCCCGCGGGACCGAAGCCCAACCGCTGCTCCATTACTGAGATTATAGTCAGCTGTACTCAACCCTTTGACGGCCTGTCTTCGGTTAGTTAAGAAGCAAATGCGACTATGTTACTACTTAATATATTCTGTTCATTACTGTCCCACTCAGATTCGGAAGCATTAAGTTGTTAGTCCACCACGCTACCCTGATGTGGGTTGGTGGACTAAACATACCATTGAGAACATTATGGAGTCATCGCAGGTGTGCAGGTTTCCTAACGATTGTTGGATGTGTAGAAATAGAGAGTCAAGCGCAAAAGTCATGGTTCCCGATTTACCGATACTGCGTGGAGCAAGCGATCATTCACCATTTTTGATATCTTATTATAATTCATGTATGATCACACCCTTCCAAATATCGATGACTTGTGTGTCATATCCGTGATATCTGTGAATCATATTTATGCTTATTCGAAGTATAAAAATCAATTCAGATAATTCATTAATTTAGATTATGTATGGGAATAATAGCCCTTTTTTAGATATTTTAAGAGTGTTTTATAAGAATTGCTATTACCTAATAGGCATGAAACGGATACCGTAACACAATTTCGTAACAGAGTATTACAACGTTTAGAAGCTTCATCGAAAATCTTCGTAATGTTGTGTTTACTTTTATGGTAAACGATGATAAAGATGTTTCGATGTAACTTTGAACGTTTTAATACTTGCCAAGTTTGTCAAACAAAAACAGTCTTTATAAGCCGCTACCAAATATTCAACATTAGCTAGCATCTCTGGGAAAACTACTAAGATGTTCGGAGTCGACGTTTGCGAACCGTGTGAAGACACTAAGCAATACTGTTATACTGAACTAGAAGTTTTGCTTATAGTTTTGAATGTAGCTTTAGAAACGAAGTGTTTGTCGGAGAAGATATGAAATTTTCTTTGTACAAGTTAAGGAATAAAGTTGAAACTCCTAATGTATCAAATCATTGTCCAAAATGCCTTGATCTTTGTCTCAAAGAAACTGATGATAATTTGTATCCATTTTGTGAATTTTGGTTCTATTCTTGAAAAATGTTCTACAATAATGCTGGCCATTTATTCTTCAAAAAGCGAACCTGCTTGCTCCTTTTTATTATTTAATTTAACGCAATTTATTATTTTGCCCGTTTTGCCTCAAGAATTTCAATAGCTGGAGCACTGTGTGTAAAGGCATTTTTCTTCCTTATGCGCTATGCACTGTGTACTTTCTTAGTGTTAGTGTGGAAATAATATTATTTTTATCTGTGATATTTTAAGAGGGTATTGAATTCCGTAGTAGAAGTAATTAACTTGTAACAAAGATTGCGTAGTAAGTTAAGGTTTATGCTAAAACAAAATTTAAATGTAATCTGTATTTTAATGATTAATATTTATTATTTACTTTTAGGCAGAGGCCTCTCCCTATTACATAAGTAACTCTTCAAACGTTATGATAAAAAGGATATTCAGACATTTTGGTCCGGTCTTCCATTATTCCAAAGCCTGATTAAACTATTTGTTGTTAGAATAAGGCGTACTCGAGATTTATAGAGTCTAAAAGAATATTGACTATTTATTATGTAATTATCTAAACTAAATTTGTGCGAACTGAACGGTGCAACCTATATTCTTGCGTTGCGCAGATAAACGAAAACTTTGATGTTGCGAAATATCTCAAATTATTTGTGGGCTTGTGGGCTTGTGGGCTTCAACGACAACAACACATTTAACCTTTTAATATTGGTCTGCCATAAAAACACTCACGAGCGAAATTAATAAAAGCCCCTTTCGGACCCTTCAAGACCCAAAAACAAATAATTCAGACCCAACAACGAAGTGACGTAACATCCAAGGTAAATGCAATAACCACCATGAAATGCCATTCTAACTCAGACTTAAACTCACATCTGACTTTTAACCTTTTGTGTATAAATATAAAGTACATTTTCCCCTGACATTTTCAGTTTTATAAGACGTTTTAAGTTTCGATCGCAAATATAGGGCGGCGGGCACTCCACCCCATCTACAGTGTACTTCCGTTAGTCGTATTCCGAATGCCGATGTAGACGCACGTCTGTTACGTCACGGATTATGGTGTTATCATAGTATTTGTGTTTGTGACATGGCTAGGAAACGGGTAAGGAGTGGTTTGACATAATTAAAATGGGCTAGGTCTAATTCGCTAGAGACGTAACGTGTTTTAGGTTATGTCGTGTGAAATTGTGACAGTTGCGCCCTATTTGTGTGTGAAAAATTCGATTTTCTTGCTGTGATAAGTTTTATTTAAATTTCGTATCTCTGCTATGAATATTTCTGTGTTAGAACTTGTATTGTGTTTTATGAAGTATTCATATTTAAATTCGACTACAATATTTTTAGGTCAAGACCTATTTTCTGTGACAATACGGCTATTTCAAATAACTTATCATTGTTTGATCACAGTTAAAAACATTTCTTTAAAGCGTTTTATGAATGAAAATTATCAAACAAAGAACAAGTTGAGATTGTTCAATTTATGTAAAGATCTTAACAAAGGTTTATCGTATTCAGTGCCCTAATCCATGATCCATATCATCTATACCTACTTCTGTTCACAGACTAGATAAATATGCTGATTTCTCTAACAAAATTTAGCAGTACCAAATCTAAACCCGCTTTAATCACAATATACAAACACCCGCACGCACAGTATTTGCGAAACACTGCCAATATAAACTTGATTCTAAATCCCATTAACATGGATGAAACATTAAACACTCGTAATCGATTGGCGGCACTATTCCATGTGTTATTTTATGCTGCGTTTACATTTCAGGATAATATATTCTCTACTTGCTAGTCTCCGTCAAGATGTATTGTTATTTTTATGCTGCGTTTAGATCGAATGACGAACTGTTCAATATTTGTCAGGAAATAGTGTTAATAATATTATGCTGCGTTTAAACTGTATGCTTTACTTGCCAGTGCCTTAACAGGGCATACGTTTAGTGTCGTATGCTTTTATGTTCTCTCACGAGCCTTGGTGGCGAATCGTTCTTTTGTTACAATATATTACGCGTACATTCAGCATTCAGATGCTTATTTAGTTTACAGTGCTTCGGGAATTCAGGATACCTTAATAAGGTATATAAATGAAATTAGCACGTAAATAGTTAGCAAAATTCTTTGCCTAAATTAATATTATTGGAAGGGTGGATATAATTTTGTAACTCAATCAATCATGCTGTAAATGCGTGTGAATTTGGGAAATATGTTTGCACATTTTTTGACTCAATTGAATAAATCAATCATATTTGAAACAGTATTCTCTCATAGTATTCTACTCGTATTATAAAATGTAATTAATACATGATATCTTTATGTGGCATAGCTTATAAAGGAACTAAGATAAATATCATGTTGTTATTGTTATATAATACTTTATCTTGTTATAAATTCAAGTTTTAATAGCAATATTTTAGTAGTCCTTGCACTTACGATACAAATTGTTACCTTACAACATTGTTAAATATTCTCTGTTAAACAAAGAAAATGAATAAGGTTTAAATGAATACTATAACAAAGATAAGCTTCATTTAATGCTCGACAATTCACATTAGTTTTATCAAAACTGCATCTAACTACGGCATTAAAGTTTTATTATTATTAACTATGTTCTTTTAGTTACAATTACTGCTCTTAAAATAACATTATTTGCATTTACAGCCTTAATAACATCATAAAGTATTTACTCAAATCGCAATAAAAATTGTATACCATTCTCAAGGTCTCCCTATATTTAATATACAGATTTAAATAAACAATACGCCATTAATTTCACGCTTTATTATTAATTCAGTGTGTTCACAAAAATAATAAGGGCCTGTTTAATATTCAGTGAGAAAACTTTAATTCGTTTGTTACTCAAAATTAGTTGCATGCAGCTCGTTCGAGTAACTCGACCCCTATTTGAGCGTCCATTGTACATGCGTAGTCTCGGTAATAATAGTGCAGTACAAAAAAAGTTCCCTTGGTTTGTGAAAATAGTAAAGAGATATGTTTTTAAGTCACTGCGCTCTTTCGAATGTTATTCTACATTTGTGTAGAAAACATTCCTACTTATTTCGAGATATGTATACATATATACCTGATAATGTGACATTTACGTTATGGTGTCCTAAATATGGTGTATTAAAGCATATGATCGCACTTTTATCTTGAAATTGTTACGGTTTAGACGTAGACTGCCTTTGTAAATTTTGCTAAAAGACATGTCTTCTACTTGAATGTAGTTACAATATTAATCGTGCAGCTTTTAAAAAGATGCCAATTTGTACACCAAGTAACCCAAAAGCTAGTCTTGTAGATAAATGTAACAAGGAGGGTATTTGAGCTTATTGGATGTCACTTGTAGTTTGTAATTAATCTAAGACAGACGCTCCACATTGCGGTCGCCTGCAGTCTCTGGTGTCGCGGTTATGATTGTATCGACACAAATATTTGTATAAGCTTTGTATAGGTATTGGTCCAACTCGAGTATTTTACTTATCTTCTTCTGTCGTATAAATAAAATGGTAAACTTCGTTCTTTAGAGTGACATCACTCAAGTAGCTGTTAAATGTAAACGTCACATGAACTTTAAGATGGATAGGTTTTAAATCGACATCGGCATTTTTTCGCACAATAGAGTGGAATAATAATATGTGTGAGAAAAGGAAAAAAGAACTACGTTATATGACTTTAATGCAGTTAAGTTTTATTTTGTTTCGGTTGAATTTGTAAACTACATATACATATGTATCATGTCAAACCATAGACGGGTTGGTTTTGAAAACATAATTATTTAATTATTGAATATACATCTAATCAAGCATTAGTTTAATAATGTACGCATTTAGTAAAAGATTGACCGATACACACATTATCACACGATGTTCTAATCTTAGAAAGATAACAGTTACGAACTTGATTATACAATCAGCAATTATATAAGACGAACGATGTTTTTTTTTAAAGATTGTCTTCATCTGTGGTTCGCTCTGCATCGGCTGTACGGTTCATATACACACACGCCCTCTGTGGATCTTACAAATATTTCATCGGTGCGAAAGTCAAACCCGCGAGACGTAGCACAGAAAGCTAATCGCTTAGCCACGGCTGTCTTGCATTCAAATATTGATAGTAGTCTGTCATAGCTAAATAATGGACGAAACTGATTAAAAATCTATAATTGGATATCTTTGGTTGGAGTATAAATTGAACACACGTAAACCAATACCAATGCCAATGACGGCACGGTGGTCACCGTGGCTAAGTGATTAGCTTTCTGCGCTAGTTGTCGTGGGGTCGATTCCACACAACAAATATTTGTATGATCTACAGATAGCTGTTTCGGGTCTGGTTGTATGTGTATGTGATATGTATCTTTGTAAACTGTACCCACGATACAGCAGAAATCCTAGGGTGGGGCAACGTAATTAAAAAACCAAAAAAAAGCGGTCCTTACTATAAAACTTTTCTTAGCGACACACCTGGAAATATTTTTCAAATAATCGCGAACATTCGTACCAAACCCTCACGCGTGTCGATCGAACAAAATAATAAAAGCAATATCGACAGTTATCTCGTCCACGAATGGAGTTCTCGATTGCCATGGCCGCAGGAAATATTCGCTTCTCGGTAAAAATGCTTTAAACTGTTGTGGCGTTATCTTTACTAAGAATATATCAGTCTATGACCAAATATGTCCGGAATCAGATGTTAACAGTAACAGGATTCTAAGTATACATAAGTACGTACTCGTGCGCCGGACACCTTGAGCATTTAATTCCGTTACCTATCTTACCGACTGGCTAACTACGGCATGATCGATACCGTATGGCACACAAGTCACACGACAAAAGAAGAATTAACAAGATATTCTTTCTTTTTCCCTCATCAAGTTAAAGCTAGATTATTCCTCCTTAATATATATCCTCAACAATAATACCTATAGACGACGTAGGTAAGGACTAGGACGACATTTCGAGATAACTCGGGTAGGTAAATACCGGTACCTAGTCAATATTTAGTCGACCGAAGTTGCAGAGCGTCTTCTCGGTATTTCCAAGACCGATACTAGTAGCTATGTCTAGAATATAGGTATATTTAAGACTACAGTGTTGGCGTCCGAAGTTTGAGCTGACTTGAATAGCGATAGTCGATATTTACTCGTAGTTGACCGAAGTTGCGGGATCTTCTCGGTATTTCGAAAATCGATACCAGTAGCGATAGTAGAATATGTATTTACTGGCTTCCGCTCGCGGCTTCGCCCGCGTGCATTTTCCCAGGATAAAAAGTAGTCTGTGTATGTGCTATTCCAGACTTTAATCTATCTCTGTGCCAAATTTCATCCAGATCCAAATCCGTTTAGCCGTTTTGGCGTGAAAGAGTAACAAAGATCCATCCATCCATCCATCCATCCATCCTCAAAAACTTTTGCATTTATAATATTAGTAGGATGATTTCGCCGCTGACCTACGAGCTTTTGGGATGAGTTTTGACTTCCCATAGCATCACCTGTATTCCCCGAAGGCTTAGGCAGAGGTATACTATTAAACACCCACATTTCGCTGATACCGTTATTATAGTCCCTCCCATGTAATAGGGGCGAGACTATTACCATCTACCGGGCACAGTTTCAGACTTCATGCTGCTACTGAAGATTTCCATAGGGAAACCCTAATAATACTTCCCGAACGAATCCAGCAATAACACTCCCGATCGAATCCAGGACCTTACGCTCAGCAGCCGCGCTTGCGAACATTAGACCAATGAGGTAGTCTTGAGTTTCGACTTCCCGTGTATATATATTATCTTGCGACATCAAATCAAATCACAACAAACGATACCATGACAATCACACCGGTTTTTGATAAGCTATTGAAATCTCTGACCATTCTAAATCTCATGTTAGCTTCGGTGATTGGTTGGGCGACATTAACAACCAAAGTAACAATTTTTCAATTCAATTCAATTGTAATATAGATTCGGCTCGCATGCGTTAATGCGTCATAATTTTATTAGATTTTACAATAATATTACCTATAGCCACAACATAGTATGAAGTTTAAGACCTGTAAACATAGTTGTTAAGTAAGGATGATTAATAAATAATAATATTAGTTGATATCAGACATGTAGGTGGTTGGTTTTAATCAATTTTGAGACGTCTTTTCGGTACTCGTACCGCATCAAAACAGTACCGCAGAAACAACCTAATAATAGCCGCATATAGGCCCATCGACCAAAGAATAGCCCGCCTTGGTAGGATCCGTATCAGTATATAGTTTTGTTTGCACTTTGATAATGTCTAAAAGCTTTCCGTTGCGTCTGTGAAAATGTTATTCTACGTAACGCATCCTCGAAATTATGGCGGAGTGGATAAACGGAAAGCATTTTTACGTAAATCGGGGACGTGATGCATTTTAAAATACATTTCAAGATGATTTTGGAGGAGGTTTAAAATGAAATGTGCGCAAGTCGCGCAAGTCGCGTATGGTGTTACAGGGAGGTAATAGGGGGCGAGCCTATTGCTATCTACCGGGCACAGTTTCAAAACCGAATAATCTGATAACTTTTTGCCCGGTATCGAACTCAAGAGCTCGCGTTTGTGACCACTAGACTCAAAATATATTATCAAAAACTAAATGTAATGTTGGACTAAGACCAAAATTTTCCATTGTATTAACTAGTTTTGTTAAGCTATCTGAGCCGGCTTTTCGCGACATGTACCAGATCGCCTGTCTATCTAGAATTCTGGTATGTCTATCCGTAACAAGTGCATCACCAGTCTCGTCATTGTTGGCCTATCCTGCAGCTGTAAGTTGCACTCCTTTAACATCCAATACGCTGTCTGCTGAATTGCAGACTATTGATCGACTCCGTTACAACCGTACTCATGCGTAAATACGTAACATAAACATACAGTCATATACGTGGGACTGTACCATTGATTTGCGACCCTATGTCGCCGGAATTACTGGTCACAATTGTGTGGCATAACGCGGGTCAAGAAGGAAAATGTATTGAGGCTTTACGCCGAATTTATTGTGGCTGTTTTAACATAATAAGGGGATATATTATTGTTGAGTTGGTAAGTAGCAGTTCAAGTGCCGATGATAAAAACTTAACGTTTTCGAAATATAAAAAAAGATTTTGATTTCAGTTATTTGAATGAAAAAAGTAATTAAATCATCGACTGCCAAATATGCGGTCGAGATAGACATACTCGGGCTCTGATCCTATTACGTAGGACTTAATAACGGTTTCGGCGAAATTTCGGTATACAACAGTTCCCCTCTGCCTAACCCTTCGGAGAATACTCGCGTGATGCTATGTTATCTTACAATTCCTTCTATAATAGTGTCGTGATGAGCCTTAATAAAAACCGTTCCCGTGTAACAGTCGTATTTCTAGTTCTTCAAATCATTGTTATTACAAAAACATAGTCAAATTAATGGCATTGATTACCATACTGTAGAGAAATCAATTTTAAAAGTAATTTCTGTTTGACAGCCCCTTTGTTCTTCTATCAAATGTAGTGTGATTGAATTTTTGATTGATTGAATTTCGTTTTTGTTTGGGGGTGAATAATAAATGAAATAAAATGACTGTTTTGCTAAAGGTCCATCGATTTTTGTATACTTGAGTAATATTATTTTTTTGAATTTATACTTCTTTTGGCACGCTTGATGAGAGTGAATTCTTACGATGCGCGCGCACATCGACAGATAAAAGCGACACCATGAAGTTGGCTGGTAAATGTCTCTTAAATTTTCTTGGGAATTGATAGCTATATTCAAGGTAGTTATTGAAATATTTGTGCATCTGTAACACGTGTTTCAAATCAGTGGAAAAAAAAATAAGAAGTATAACTTCGTACGTGCATACATAAGTACATAGGCACAATTTTTTTTCTTCTCTTTTTTTGATATTGTCAGAAACGTTCTCAAGTTCAGTCTAAATACATAGATAACGAGTTTAAAAATAAATCTGTAGACCTTTTTTCTTCCTTGGTTTAAGTAACCAACAGATTACAAAAAAAAAACAACCAAACTCGGTACCTACCACTGTCTGAAGAGCATAAAAATACTCGTTCCGTGCAGGAATCGAACCCTCAACACGTAGCACACATATGCTTTGCCGCGATTTAATCGATCGGGTCTCATACCCACTCTATTTACCTAAGATATTATTACCTAATTGCTGAAACATTGCAAATTATAAACATAATATTCGACAAACCGTGGGAAATGGATAATGCTGATATTCGCAAGCGATGGGCCAACCACTTGATTATTTACGATAATGTTCCTACTGAGTAAAATGCCGCAGATCTACCTGTAGTTTAGCTTATCGTGGATACTGCTTAAATTAGGGCGTGGCTCGACTAGGCCGACAGTTTGTGGCAGACCGAGTTAACAATATTTTGATCAATGGAGCTCGGGTACAAAAAACTGCTACAGAATATGTGGTGCAATGCAATACTGGTACATTGCTATAAGCTGATTTTTTATTTCAAACATGTATAACACGCTTGTTGTATAACTTCTACTGTATAATGCACATAATGTAACGTGTTGATATACGAGTATCTGCTTTTAATTTTATATAACATGTTAAAAATATAAATTGAAAGAAAACTCGTTTGAAAAGAGTATCCAAGAAGTTTCTTGCCGGTCTCTTCTCCATCGTACCAACTTTTGGAACCGTGCTTCTAGAGTCTCGACTTTTTTAAAGAGCTTCGAGACGCTCCGTTGAAACTATATTTACGCTGATTATAAAAGTTGAGAGGGTTCGCCGTTGACTGATTATGCCAAGGAGCATTTATATTTGGTTTGTGTGTTCAGTTAGTATTAAATAGATTTAATTTCTTGTGCGCGTAAAAACTGAATGTTTAATTTGAATGGCAGGTATCAGCTGAAAATCAGTGCTGTGCACTATGCACAGCGAATACTGAGCTGCATCCCTTGCTAAATATATTTTTTTATCTTTCTTTTCTGTGGTTGTACTGTGTATATATTATACATTATTATATATGTCATGTGTGTAGCAAAATATATGGTTTAAATGGTTTTTTATCTAACTTCGTTTGGTTTTAATTGAGGCCCTTCTGTAAGTTTCTTTTAATGATCTAAATTGTATGCATCGACCGCGACTCGCGAGGCTATTGGCCAGCTGGGAGCTCTGAAACCAACCGGAAAGCAAAAATCAGTTGAAGTGTAAAATCGACATTGAAAAAATAAACTTATCCTTAGGTTTCCGACTGACACAGCTGATACATAGCTTACAGAAATAACGAAACGGTTTCTCAGTACTGAGAGGGCTGGTAGTTCTGGCATAATCGCTGCCATGGCAATCCGCTATTAGGATATACCACTCTCGTAAACGTTGAATATTCACGTAAACAGTGCTGACCAGTTGTGCTCATCCTTTCGAGGCAAATTGGTCCGATGGTATCACCTTCTAATCTTGACTAAAATTTTACTGAAAATAATCTGGCCGCCTAAACAAACAGTGGACTAAGTAATAAGCCGAGATCAAACGTTACCAAAATATAATTAAAATGTGCGTGAATATGTTAGCACCAATATTTTATATTGTTCTACTTTATCATATACAGTTTATATACAAATGGAGGAATACTTTAATCACAGGACAGCGAGTAATTTCTGAACAGGTCATATGCCCGTACTTTGTTTTAGTTCTACAAAATTATTGCTCCCAGTGACTACTTCATACATATATTCATTAACTAATCTCGGTGTTGTGTGGGTGTTGTATTATTATTGTCAGAGCATTGAAACTGCCATATTGGCAGTGGTTGCATTCGGGGAGCTGAGCATGTGATTCGTGGTTATGGCAAAATGCTATTGAAGTTGTCTGGAAATTTGGTGGTTTGCAATTGTGTGCTGTAGATAACAATAGGCTCGCCTTAATAACATCAACGAACGAAATGTGAGTGTATACCTCTGATTTGTACGAAATGTGAGGAAACAAGCGTGTTGTTATTGTCAATGGAACTATAACAACCTAGTGGAAGTGTATTTGATACTATCGATCGACCTCAAGAAGTAAGGTAGGATAAACTGGTTAGACAAGGCATTGAAGGCCAACAAATAGGCGTTCTGGCGTAATCAGGGAAAGGCAATGCCCTACAGGTAAATAATAATACGCTGAAATAATATTTGTGACAGATATCTAGCTTCAAAGTGACACAGTGTAGGTTTAGTTTGACAGTTGAAATCCTATAGATTAATACGGACGGTTGTAGTGGTTTTAATTTAGATAAGCCTTTGTCCGAGGCTTCTCTTGCTAGAAAGTTCATCCTCCAACAGTCTAAACCCTTAGAATTATGTTAGTTTTCGATGAGATTTGAAATTGAAATTCGTTCTATAGATTTCTCTGGTTTATATAGTTTTTTCCCACCACTTCTTACACCCCAATTAAAACCTGCTAAGTATTGTTTTTGTTTAAGTAACACTAGTAGTACAGACTGACTGACTAGGAAACCGTTTTATTATAATAGTAATCATAGATATGAATTATAAACAATAATACATTATAGGTATCACTCCTACCATGTTTCCTATTAAAATTTGAATGCAAATTAAAGTAATTAGTGACACTATGAACAGAATGAGTGAATTTAAGTGTGAAATCATGGACTTGTCAATTTTATGGTGTTTGATCACTTGAAGACGACGCAGCGATGGGTGTCAAGGGCAGACAGTTCTTGGTGAATAATAGATTTTGTTAATATTTAGTTTTGGTAGATTGTTCTTTAGTAGATTAAGAGCTTGTTTTACTACTTGCCGATAAAGCGGCCGATTGTTGTAACAAAAAATCTGGTAAATATTAATGAATGAGACAGTTTATCTGCTTGGTTTACTTATCTGATAGTTATGAAACAGAAATTCGGACAGATAAGGTTGCGGATAAGCAGTCAGCTAGTTTATCGACCATTGGTAAAACAGGCCCTAACCCCCGGTTTCTAGGATGCTATTAAAATCTCTGATGTGTAAAGCTACCGCCCCACCAAATGTAGCATGGCAAAGCAGCAAGCAGAGCTAACTCTTTTCACATTTTCACACGCATCACAATATCCTGACGTACTGCAAACTCATTGGATTCTGGGTAACATCTATACAACTTTTTCTATATCGCATACGTGCTGTTAAAGCGCTGCATTTGGTGTCATATGTGCATTTGGTGTTGTAACCAAACCAATATTTATTTAACATGAGATATCATACATTTTATTGTATTTTATGAATATGCTTTTAGATAGCGGCGATTTAGTGTTAGTAATTAGTAAATAGTTGTGTTACGTAGATTTGTTGTTGTAGTTAGTCCAATAGTTTGTGTTTTTGAAGTAGAAACTATTAATTTAGTAGTTAAGGATATCTTTCATGATGCCACTGTGTTAATTAAGTATTCCCAAATTATTATTTTCTTCAGTATATTTCGTACAGCCTTGAAACCTAAAGAATTCCCTTGCAGTTCAAGAAATGCCAGAATTCCTAAGATAAATAAAACACATACATACATACGAAAATATTTCATCTCGTATTTTATTCCTACCAAGATTTCAATATTCCAGACTCACCGCAATGTCCGGCCGTGTAAATAAATGCTAGGGCCGGGCAGTTTGTCCGGGCGCGGACTAGCAAAGTTTATTAAAGAGGAACGACAAATGTGGGACTACTTGTGTGGTGTGGCCACTGTAAGAGGGTTGTACGGTTTCTTTCATGTTTAATCGCTCAGATATTCGGTTTGATGCATTACGAGGACTTTCCAGTAGATAAACTGTGAAACAGAATTATCGGTAAAGTGGCACAGAAAGGTTTTATTTTTATCTCTTTAGGGCGTTTTTAATTTGGTGTTTGGTTCGTCTTTCTTCATCAATTCCTAATTAAAATCACAAAGCAATAATTAAAGTTAAATTCCAATCAATTCAAAGTTACCGTTATCATAGCGGGTAATGTGGGCTGCCACCTTTGATGATCTCACCAGCCGTTTTTGCCTAACCAGATGCGTCTGATTTTATCACTTTTCACTAACAGATGAAAGAACTATATGTATTCATTTTACCGTCATACCATTTAGACAAAACAGAACTTAGAATACTAAGTATTAAAAAAAATCTAGAAGAGAAATCCGCTCCGCTATCACTGATACCAAACATTTAATCTTCTCCTCTACTATAACCTGTATGTACTACATGTCACACAAGTTTTGTGTCCACACTCTCGGGAGATGTTAGCAGGTGGTACTTTTAACTTGTCTGTCTGTCTAGCGTCTAGAGCACACTTAGTTGTGTTCTGGAGACACTTCTGGATGGTTTAGCATTGCTTTGTGCTTGTTTGTAATTAGTGCGATTTGTTAGTAGTGTACAGTAATTAGTTGTGTTATCAATGTCTTGCGTTTGGTGTACTACTGAGGAAAGATATATCTTTTGTACCTTATTGCCTCACAATGATGACCTAATTCTATATGTTAACTTCAGCAAATTTTGATAGTACAGGTGAAGGAATGGGTACATTTTCGTTTTATTTTTCCTTTATTAGCCTAAATAATTTTGTTTGAAAATTTGATATTTTTCTTATATCATTAAATACGTACATATTTGGGTAGATAAACAATTTACCTTGTATTTAAATTCCAATATGTGTACCTACACTCAGCGGTTTTATAGAAATTCCTTTTCACCCGCAGGGTTGGAAATCTAAAAGGAGAGGAATTTTACCTTTTACCCAGTGTTGTCTACTTGAACACGTACCTAAGTTAGGGCGTGTTTGCCTATACTATACTATATGTGTTTGCATTGTGTATGTATTCACATATAGATATAGGTAGCCCTTTTTATTTGCCAGATTTTTTCGTGAGAGTGGATCTATTTGACTATCCAATACTTTTTATGCGTACGTGTGTTAGGGTTAGTACTTGAAGAAAAAGACGCCTTTGAATAATTTTTAGTAGTTCTTGATTAAAGTGATTACTTGTACGAACAAACTTGGTGAACGATCTGAGGGAACCGAATTTTTGAATCGTTTCTATGCAATCTTATAGTGCTGAGTCGCCGAAAAATTCGATAGGTAGCCCATTCTTGAATTCCGGTGACGTCATCAGATTCGGTGTGGGCGAATCGTCCGTCGCGTGGTGCGTCCATCGTCATCCGCCATATAGATAGTGCCATCCAGGAAAACGCGCCCCACTATTTTTGGTCGAGGATTTCCAGCTGACCGTAATGTTCTTTCGTGATCAGTTAATATTTCGTAGTGTGCGTGTGCACTCATAGGTAAATATTGTGTATCGACAGAAGTAAAACACTAGCGGCAGGTTGCACGCTTGTACTGTAAGCAATTGGGAAGAAGAGTGAGGCGCGTCTTCGTGGATGGCACTATCTGTACTTCGATATTAGCCCCTTGAGAAATTATTTAAGTTTAGCTAATCTAAATTTATTATCGTCACCACAAATCCACACAGTCGTTAAAAAAATTTCCAAACAATTCTCGCGTACCTCTATAAAATCATCCCAGCCAGTGATTTATGATAAATTCCTCACCAGGATGAACAGGCTTTACGATGCCGTTAACCCAACGAGCCCTCAAAGAACACGACGCGGTGAGGTGAAAGCACCTGCTTTGCAAAGAATGCCTTTGTGATCACCTCTTATAGGACTACATTTTTTCTTATAAGGGAATGTGAGGAAATTATCGACGATGTAACATGCTTCCGCGTGCCTCATTTGGTTTATATTTTGGGTATTTAAGGAAAGTATTTTATAAAGGCTTTGTGAAAGAAAGTTTTTGCTTATATGGTGAGATTTATAACGTAACTAGATTCCGTCCGCGTGGATTACGAACTCGTGCATTTTTTTTTGCATGGAAACTTAATTCCTTTTCTAAAATAAAAGTAATATCCTCCTTATAACATTACCTATCTACCAGTGAAAGTCCCGTCAAAATTGGTCCAGCCGTTTCGGAGATTAGCCGGACAGACTGACAGAAAGACTAAAACTTAAAAAAAAAATATTATTTAATATGCATTTAGTGAAAAGCTTTTATTTTAACAATACAAACAGACACTTCAATTTTATTTATTTGTAATTATTTGTGATTAAGAATCGCTGACATGAAATTGATAATTTAACCCGCGTTGCCGTTGAACATGGGATAACACAGTAATGGTGATGTTGACGCAGTGGCATAATTTTGTAACTCAGCGTTCCATTCACAAGCCCACAGTGTCGTTGAATTGTCATACAACTGTGACATAAAGGAGCATTAGACACGGGTGTGAACAGGAAAACATCAGTATAAAAAAGTGAATTTTATATTTTTTTAAGAATATGTTTAATAAAATTAATGAGCTTTTTTCTTATTGACCTATATGCTGGAGCTTCTTGCAAATTATCTTGGGCAATCGTTTACAGGCTTAAGCTTCACCCCTTCTTGAATTCCTGGTTGAATTATATTAATTCTGAGTACTAACAATTTTCTTTAAAAAATCTCGAGCACTGGCATAAATTGAAAAGTCCAATCACAAACAAAATCATTCTTCAATTATTACAGCCAACAAAAGAACAACCCTATAAAACACCAAAATCCAGCCTTAAATTCTTTACATCTCAATCTAAATTCACGTTGCGTTGGAGACTCATAATGTGTGCCTACCTATCCTCCGAGGTATATTATTCAGCATAATAGCCGAGGCTCTGGGGAGCCAATGTCTCGACGATACGCGTACTTTGACCTGGTTTTATTGACTTTAAGATCTCTGCCTTTACCTCATGCTCGGAGTATTTGCATTTTTGTTGAAGTGAAAAATCTGTCTCTATACTCACACTTTCTCAGTTAAATTCGGAGAGAGAAGACCTCTTATCCTATGTAAGTCTACTTATTGCATATTTTACGCATCGTTTAAGCAGATAAGGAAAATGCCCGCAAGTAACGCATTTGAATCTGCACAAAATGGTTGTAGTCTTGTTTTAAGAAACGTTAAAAGTTCGGCCTTTAAGCGAGCATTTTGCTAGCCGAAGTTTTTCTGCCTTTTTATTGACTCTGTGCAAGTTTTTCCGGTCCTTTTTATTATCTTATACTAACTTCACTTATCGTGCATTCACAACCAAGCAATAAGCAATTTTATTTAGTAGCATACTGATTAAAACAGCACTGAATTCAGCGTACACCCATGGGAGTTGATCGGTACGTGCTATACATACCTTACATAATATTCCGCGGTCCGCAAAATGTGAAAATATGAATCCTCCTACTCCCAAAGCATATAACTTTAAACAGGTCATCATAAACCTTTATGCCATCAACGAGGTTCCCTCTTGAGTCATTCGAAGTGGAGCAGGTCAGGCTCGAGGCTACACAGCTGCGTCAGTGTAAGCATATCCCAGATTCTGTAAAGGGATTTAGGTTAGGACTCCTTTTGAGGGCTCGAGACTTGCACTAGATGCTTAGAATATCTTATAATAAAAGCTATGTTTGTGGTTTTCTAGTAAAGTTTAATATTGTTTTTATCAGGGTTAAAATACGCGATTTTAGATCGCCAGTCGATCGACCTGAATGCAAAGGTACTCTTGCGTTTACGTCGCCTTTAAAGCTTGATCGTTATTCTCTATGACAACCACGTAGTACTGCCAAATCTTGTTTTAGAATGACGCAGATCACAGACACGTTTATCAAAGGGAATAAGGACCCTTATGTCTGTTAGTTGTGGCATCCATACTCCATTTTTACAGCTCCTTTCCTTCGTTATAGTGCAAACAAATGTTCTGTTAAATTGTATAAAGAATCGGTTTTCGATAAATGTCAAAATTATTGTTGAAAATGTCAGAATTTGGTAATAGACGTTCCATGTTATTCAGATAGCTCGCATTTACTAAGTAAATAAACAAAACGTTGCCTACACAATACTGATATAAGTCTAACAATAACCGTTTGACGCATCACTCTAAAGGACGAAACCATTGCTGTTGAAATAATAAGCTATTCACGTCCAAAATTTCGATGTTACAGATCTTTGGACTAACTGAATTTAAAAGGTGATAACTATTATGATATCAAATCGATAAATAACGATAGATGACAAAAAATTTAAATAAAATTAAGTCCTTTTGTTTATTTAAGAAGTTGCACAAGTAAATATGTAGCTTCACATTGAGATTCATTCTGCTGATGCAACTAATTAAATTTCAGTTTACTTTGTGTGCTACAAAACGATACTATTGAGTTCTAAAATCAGTTACCATAAACAAACAATGGTCTCATTTACGGGACTTCGCAATTAAATGGAAACAATAGAATCAAAGTGTAATCGAATCGAGTCGTATCGATTGTCTCGCTCGCCCAGGCTCAGTGAAATTCGGACGTCCATCTGCCACACTTTCGATTGAGCGAAAAATGAATGAAGCTGTTATTGACTGCTACGTGAGATTTTTGGAAAGATCTTTGGATGTTCTCTTATCTAGATCCTTTTGTATCCTGATAGAAATAACCGAGTGCAATTCTCACTGTACGTAAGGTCTTTTTTTTTTTTCTTTTATTTTTTTTCTTCATGTGTTAGGCGGCTAGCGAGCAGACGGATCGCCTGATGGTTAGACG
Organism: Shargacucullia verbasci; assembly: GCA_947562105.1. NCBI lineage: Eukaryota > Metazoa > Arthropoda > Insecta > Lepidoptera > Noctuidae > Shargacucullia > Shargacucullia verbasci. The sequence continues at coordinate 6,642,931 of OX387306.1, forward strand.
TTTTTAGACCTACATCTGTATTTTTTTCTCGTTTACTATAATATAATATACACTATATGATAACATTGTTCAATTCTTGAACTTTCACTGTTCACATTGGGTTTTTAGTGATATATAAGAGTGTCAAAGTAAATTCTAGACATAGTTTTTTAAACTAGAAAATTGTCTACATTTTGTAGTTTTAAAATACTACGGTACGAAAGCGGTAAAAAAAAAAGTCAGAAAAAAGAAGAAAATTAGTTGTTTTTATCAAAGTCAAAGTTTTTTTATTTCAAGGAGGCCTTTTCAGGCACTTTTAAAAAGTCACGCACTGTTCCATAGGGGGTAGGGTCTATGGAGAAGATACCGGCAAGAAACTCCATGGATACTCTTTTCATAAACAAAAAGTTAATTTACAATAAAATCTTAAATTAACATGCATTACATAAGAAAAATACAAACTTAATCTTATAGCCGGCTAAAGCACAAAAAACAGTACTTTTAAAACTGACTGTGTGACTGCGTGACTAAATGGTCATTGTTCGTCTCGCAAATGTTTCAGGAAAGCGTGAACGGTCTGCCTGACTACGGACAAGTGATTTGAATAAATGTTTCAAACTAATATTTAGTTAAACTTTAGCTTTGCTTATGGCAATATGTATATTTATACTGACGCCAGAAATGTAAGGAGGTGACGTTTTCGTTATTTACGGTTTCAGTTTCATAGTCTATTTTAAGTACAGTGCTTTATATAATTTTAATTTTTTTTACTAAAATATTTATATGTAGTAATATACGACCACAGCTATTTTTTTTTAAGTATTTTATATTAAAATGATTTAATCGAAATTAGCACATAAAAGGACTGAAATATCCTGAAAAGCTACTAACAATATTCGTCTACAACAACATACAACCCTTCTTTTTAACACCTCTCAAACGATCATTCAAACGCAATAGATAAGCATAAACGTGTCCAAAGGAAATATATTTTTTTACGCAAAGTAGAAAAAAACGGGTGTAGTACCTCCCACTTCCAAGTAATTTCCCGGCGGACGAGTCGGATTTCCCGGGATAAATCCGGACGGGCCGACCGACGCGGTGTGATGGGACCTTTATGATTGGCGTGGCCCGGTTTATCTGGCACTCTTGGGCGAATTAAATGGACAGGCCCAGTACGGTTAAGTGTTTTCATGATAGGAATGACAAGTTGAGACAGTTTGTGATTAAATTATTGTACCTATGTTTGGTTTACGTTGACTAGGAATGGTTGCTTTGGATTAATTGGGATGAAATTAGTGATTGTGATTTTCTGTTCAAATGGGAACAGTTTATAGACAAAGGTCCAAAATACTATGGTTTCAATACAAATTTTTCATTCCTTACATACTTATTCATGAATGTCGTCTGTAACATGAGGCTTAATTATATTATATGTATCATTTCTATTATTCTAATTACGTTTTTTCTATCTTTACAGGTAAGCATCAAAATAAACCCAAGGACATGGAGAAGTTATTATTAGATTAAGTTTGAAATGTATGGGTAAGTTGTGGTTACTTGTTAAGATAATAAATTATTATCTATAACCGGATTAGTAAGTCTCATTGGACACTATGTAAGTACCTAATTCAAAATACAAACAATAAGAGCAATATTTAAGCCTTAAGAAATGGTCAGACAAAAGAAAGAAAAAAAAAACAATAATTGACCTACACAAATACAGGCCCATATCAAACTAAAACAGATTAAAAAATAAAAAAATACGTAAACAAACAAACAAACCCGCGCATGATATTTATATCGTCAATACATAATAGGTATCTGGGTTATTACGCCCAGCAGACCTTTTTTCACGGGCTGGCTGCATCGTGACGAAGGCTTCAAGCCTCACTAGTCCCAGGCTTTTAATAGCATCACCCTGTCGACCCTCAAGCTATGCCAGTACACCGTCGGGAGCCGGTACATCGATACATATCGATAACAACCCGAATAACTCGATACTCGATTATCAGACGCCATATTGTGAAACCGTTGGCGCGAAAATACTAATTCAGATACACATTCGAGTGCGGTGGCGTGTCGTTCACAGATAGCAAAGTATATTTTTTAAATTTAGTCTGTGGTTTTAGTGATGCGAATAAAACAGTGGAGCTAATGAAATGGAAATATAATATCTGATTCATTTATTTTTACAATCTAGATAAAAATGTACTTTGTTTTAAATTACAAGCGACTACAGTAAACTCTTGTATAGCTTCTCAATAAACACTAAATTCAATAAAAAAGTACTCCAACTGTGAAGAATATTCAATATTGTTTTCTAATAAGATCACTTTACTCTTGTTAAAAATTAAAACAAAATTATTTTTACGTAAAAGACCTATAAAAAAAACTCTTAGATCATAAAAGATTAAATTAGTGGAGTGCTTGAAACTCTTTCAAACGCTTCGTTGTCCTATCCGAATAAAAGGAATCAAAGCAATCAACAAGTTCTGATCGGAGCTCTCCAGGATTCATTAAAAGTTGGATAAGTCTATTTTAGAACTTTTGATAACATTGTGACACAGCCTGACGTGGGATTTGAAAGTGTTCTTGGTTAGGGTTGGCTGCCCTTTTTCCTATTGGCTCTTATTTTGGTAGACAGAAAGCGATTTGATAGATTGTGAGTCGTTTGGCCAACTTAGCCGATATATTTTTACTGCTGGATTTTCTTGATAAATGCGTTTGGCCACATTTCAAGTATCGGTTGTAATAACATAACATAAAGCATGTTATCCCCGAAGTATTACGCAGAGATGTGCATGTACACTGTACACCCACATTTCGCGCATGATGTTATTAAGTCCTATGTAATAGGGGCTAGGCTATTTCTATATTCCTAACTCTATGCTACTAATTTCTAACAGAACAATCTAATAACATTTTATCCGACTCTGCTTCGAACCAAGGACCTAACGTTCCACGACCGCCGTAGCGACCACTAGACCAGTTCGTATTATCATATTCAAATTTAATCCTGTACCTATAAAAATAGGACGGAGTATAATTTAATTGCCAATACATGTATAATGAGCTTCGCAACACGAAATTATGTTTAAATCTCCAATAAATTGCAATCTAGACTAAATTACCAGTTTACGAGTACAATAGTCTATTAATTTATTGTTGTTTGTCAAACAATCTGTAACTATAAGCAGCGTTATATAGTAATAATATCTCACTAGAAACCACGTTACGTTTAAACATTAAAGCTTGACCACGCCAAATGCAAAATGTTTTCATCATATAAAGGGTACAGCTATATTGATGTTAATAAGTTGCAAACGCACTGGATTTATGACATCTCCTTTACAAATATATTCCATTATAATCCCTACTGCATCTAACTTCTGAGACCAGAACCAGACACGCTGGAGCTGTGGTCTTGGAGTTAATGCAGTTAAATGATTGGGAATCCTCAATCTTCATTAAAGCTCATTTATGGAGACGCGGTGCGTTGCGCGGTAGGTCAATGTCGAGCTAACGCTACATTTCAAACAAATTCTGTATCAACGCTTTCATACATGATCATACCTTTGAATTAACTCTGCAACGCGCCACGTCTTCTTAAACGAGCCCTTAAACAGCCAAATTGTGGGACTCCTTGCTAGCGTCTGAGTTCCCTACTACCTATTACCCGATGACGTTTAAAGTAAGTTCTGGGTGTGCTCGTTCCAGGCGAGACTGAGGTCAGGACCTGTCAGTAATAAAAATCGTTGGCAATATGTTACAGTATCAGGTCAGGCCTGACCATTAGATATCAATGCGTAACCTATCCTCAATTCTGTACAATTAATCAGACAATAATAATTGTGATTAATGAACGCCAGATCTGTATTGATATTAACACGAGAAGATATTTCGCTCGTTCGGATACAAAATATACATTATTTTAGTATTTATTATTATCAAATAAGCAAGAAAGATCGACTTTATTTCGTACATAACTATTGGTATTTTTATATTAATTTAATAACTATTTCAAACACAGAACTGATATCGAGTGGAGAGTGCGGGACTATAGCCAATTTGTCGGTCGCAATCCCTGAGAATTTTTCTAATAGAAAAATCCAATTATTCCTTAATCCAACGAGGCTTCCAATTGAGTAGGCTTCGTTCTTTAATACGAATGTTTCCAATAAAAACCTATACAAACTGTGTTTCTATATTGAACCTCACGTCCAAGCGCTCGTTGGTGATAATTTTCTATTTCAAAACTACGGCTTAAAACTAAGCTTGACCAACCGACTCTCGATAGCGAGGACATGATTTATAAATCAGGGATTTGAATGGTAGCCGATAAAAGGGCCTCGCTCGAACATGTTCGAAACCTTTTGCACCTAATGATATTGACTTGCCTCCGAAAGGTTAGGAGAACTATTAGTTTAACAATAATTTACAAATGACGTCATTAGGCGATGGGGGTAATGTTATAAGAATTAGTGTACTGGAATAATTATTACCGTATTATGTTTTTAACTCGGTCCGGCAGCCTAATTACCGATGTAGTAATCAGTTTGCGACAGGCGTAGATCGCGCGATATCTTCTGTCAAACGTCATTTTTATGTCATATATAGACCGAAAATGAGATTGCTGTCGTGTGGCTGTCGCGTTGCTGTCGCTTTTTTACGTAATTAGGCAAGTGTTACCTATTGCCTTTTTTTATGGAAATTCTCGGGATCATGGAGTTTGGAATTGTGCCCGTGATATAGCAATAGGCTCGCCCATCATAGGCGAAATGTGTTTTTACACCTCTACCTTACCCTTCGGGGAATACAGCCAACACAGGCATGATGCTACTTGTTATTACGTATGTACACGTGAACGTGACACAACGTTAGGAACGCATACTAAGACACGTAGGAGTAAATAAATAAGCAAACTGGACAAGTCAAGTCAAGGTCCTCCGCTACCGCATTACCAAAGAGACATTTGAAACAAACGGTAGTATTAAGTAGTAATATCGATTGCCATGGGGTGGCGTGCCGATCGCCCTCTGAATATTTCAACGGCACGCCATGTCCTTGAATTCTTTCATCGTTTTGTGGTCGGTTCTATAGCCAGCTATTTTTGGACACTAATCACAGGTACACCACTATTGTTATTAATAATTCAGTTTGTAGAAATATTTTATGAATCTACTTTTCTGACTGGTTTGGCGTTTTCCTGCTTTGTGTCCAAGGCACAGTTGTACGACTAAAACTATGCCCAAGGTCTGTTTAGTGATTAGCGGTTCTTAGTCTTTCCACTGTAGTATGAGCGATTTCCATGTAGCTCATGCCCGACAGAAGAAGAAGCGATTGGTGTATGTCGTTTAAATTAGTTCAAAAATTGGAACTTTTGTCAACGGAATAAGGTTTATTTTCCCAACTGTAATGATACTATATGCACTTTAATTGCTAGTATATGTTTGAATACTTGCCGAGCCTAAGATAATGAGTAACTAAGATGTTTCGCTCTATTTAAACAGGTATTACAGTGTAGATGACGCTTGCTATACGCAGTATAAGTACGTAGTTATATGGTAGCCTTCAACAGTGTCCAGTCAAACAAAATTTGTTTTACTATCAGTATCATCAACTCTTTCTTTTTCTCTCTAATTTTTTTCTTTCTCCGTATTCTGAGACTAATTTAATGCTTGATATCTAGCTAATTGGAACTGAAAAGTCTTATTCATATTTCTTTTTAAAAACATCTTTTCTTTTATTAAAAATTACTGGAACCCAATCAATAAATTGAAAAGCTATGTTCCACTTTTTCTGTGACAGCTCTATAATAGACGTTGACATTTGAACGTCTCTCATTTATTCATGCGACTTGATTTACCTTGGAACTCGATTATTCCATGATATTCTTACATTATTTGTAGATTTTATACTTGCTCTATAACTGTAGGATAGTATTCATAATTTCAAGACAGGAATATAAAAGTCACATCTAATGATCGAAGTAACAATATTTAAATGTGTCACTAATATTATATACTGTTCGTTCGTGCCGTATTTGTGCTGGGCAAAGGCCTTTTTACGTTCAGATTTCTTAGTTTAGAGCTAATGCTGACTTAAATAATCTTTATTATATTTCTTCTTCTCGCCCCTTTATCTTTGACATTACATGGACACAACTCCTCAATATTGCAAGAGTTACCTAATCTGTCATCGATTGTCGTAATCGATTTGAGTTCCCTGAATCGAATGGTGATGTGGTGCAGTGCGGTGTGAAACAATGGGGTTGGCACAATGGTACTCGACACAGGTCAACGACTTGCTAGCATCGTTCAGTGAAGTACTGTTCAAATGTATGCAGTAGTGAGGGTAGTCTCGACAAGTTAATGAAAAATTGGGATTTAACATCAGAATTTTATGAATAGTTTATTACAAAATTTCGTTCAGTATTAAAATTGAGATATTAAAGGAAATTTTGTGCAATTTGGAGAGTAGTTTGGTCATGGTATTTGACCGAAGCTGAGCTTGTTAGAATATTAAATTCTATACGAGTTTGGACTAGTTGGGAGTACAACTTGAAATGGTGTTCAAACATGATAGTACCGAAGTTATATTGCTGTTCTCTATTATAATGAAGTACACATCGGCGCGGCAGTTTTATTTTAATATATTGAATTTTGAATAAGAATTTTAAAATAAATCATAAATTATTCAATAAGAACATAATTGCTTCCAATCGTATTTTCACAAATACTCGTAATAAGAAAAATCATTCATGAAAATTAAATCGATTTGTTTCCTACCTCACCGAAGCAAATATAATTTGTTAGTGAAAGCACAGGATGATTAATTAATCTACGCTTTTACCGTGCCAAACTTGTATTCCATTAGTTCTTTGGCACTAAGTCCAGTTGCAGACATTAAGAAATAACCTAGAAGCATCTTGTGTAAAAACATTGTTCATTTAACAAAAGAAAATAACTTGCGACATCTAGGACTGGAACACTTACTAGATTCAACAAAATAAGAAGCTTGGAAAAATATTGTTTCCGATTCACAATTAGCAGATTGCATTGCATACTAATTAAGTGATTGGTGCTAAACCTGTTGTTTACCAACTAAAGTGTCACTATGGCTTTTTCTAACAAAAAACATCAGATTAGGGTGGAAGATTTACGTGAATGTAGTCACCATCGCCATATTAACGCCTGATTTTCTTATATGACAGTTCTAAATGTTTTCTGTTCTTTTACAGTTAATATTTATTTATTTGATTCAATATGGGTACGATATATACACAAGTATTTACACGGACACCAGTACAATACAATTTGTCTGCATTTTATTTGTATTTCATATAGTAAAGGTAACAACCTACTTATTATTACTAACTACTAAAACACTAAACAGATTAAAGATGTAAAAACTAAAAAAATATTACCTACGCGTCAAAATACTCCGTTGACAGCGGTCAACCGGCATTGTTCCCAGAAGACTGGCAGCCTTGCCATGCTGTATGGCAATGCTGATTCTTTGACCAAAGAATAATCCAGCCTTCTGGTCACAAGTTATTATATAAGTTTGTAAGATATTTTGTCTATTGTCCAACAAAATTAGAGCCATCATAATTTATATTATATATGAAAAGAAGTAAAAAATAGCAGATTACGTTGCTTACGTAAATTCTTTAAATGACTTATACAGTATTACATTACTTTTAAAAATCAGTTAGATTTTTCTATAACGAAATGTAGGCTAGAGACTTACCAACATATTTTACTCATTTTGATTCCACCACAAAAATGTGTCTCATTCGTTTTCGTAAATACCAGATCACATTCCCCTCTCATTCAGTAATTGTTTTTTGAACGCCATACTCTTTAGTATCTTTGTTTAAAACAAATTGGTATAATAACGTTGCCTTAAGTGCAATTAACTTATCGTTACAGAATGTTCTCTAATCTGCTTTACGTCAATTATTGGTTTCTTTTCCGGCTTTATCGAGCTTTTTACTTTCTTTTCCATTTACACCGGGTCCTACAGTTCTTTGTACTCAAAGAACTGGCCCAATTTCTTATTAAGCTTTGTGATTACGAGAACTGTTATTAGTTTTTCCGTATTTCCAATCACTTTATGGTTTTGCTATGGCTTCCGCTCTAACGTAATTAATCTCAGATGTTGTCAGTTCCTTTTCCGCCTCCATATTGCTAAGTTCATTCGCACTTCAGTTATTGTAACTTATTATGAGTGGTATATGTTTTATATGTATGCTTTGCCCTTCAGGTTTCAATGAGTGTTTAGTGTGGTGCTAGTGAAAGTCCAAACAAATAAATCCAGTACCAATCGATCGTATATATTTCCAAGAGCTTGGTTGGATCGAAGTTTGGCTTTTAAATGCTGGCAACTTAATTACTGTGAGAGACCCCAATAAATTATTTTGTATCAAAATCTTAATTAGGTAACAGCGTGATAGTAATTATGTAACTAACCCATGTTATCTAAATGTCGACAAAGTTTATTAGTTCATTGTAATTAATCACGAATATTCTTTGAGGTCAAAACAGGTTATCCGTTTTGTAACGGATTCGCGATTTTACCAACGAACACTAGTTTGTTATGTTTTGATTTCAATCTGTCGTTAATGTTGATGTGGTAATTAATCGGTGTTCTAATTGATATATTGATTCATGGATTTGAAGCTTTCGGTTTAATATATTCCATCCACATTCTGTTACAAATATCAATAAATAAACGTAGAACGTAGTTTTGTTTCAAAAATAAGCCATACAAATGAAGATAAAAACGTGATTTAAATAAATAATTTTGAAATCACGCACCAGGTACAGAGTATCTCAAACAACACCCTCAAATTTCTAAACAAACAAGGTCTAGCCAAAAGCTAGACCAGTCTTTTAACTAACCAGTAGATAAACTCAGTCAAAATAAATCCCCAAACGATGCGTCACCGTGTGCTGCCGCTACTGGCACCGGTGTTCCTGTCCAAGTTATGGAGGAGGAGACGACGCGCCAAGGCCATCGAGAAGCTGCACGGGGTAACTATACACTAGTTAATCAAACCCATGAACAAGACCTTATCTACTCCGAACCCAACCTAATAGAGCATCACCCTAGATCAAACTCAGAGACCCCAGACATAAATGAAACATCACTTCGTTCAACGTTCATCATCATCATCATTATCATCAGCCAAAAGACGTCCACTGCTGAACGAAGGCCTCGCCCAAAGGAGGGTTTGCCATAAATCCCCACTCTTGGCAGGCGGCTTGGGGATCGCAGTGGCTCACCGATTAGTAAGAGGACGTTGCTGCCCGTCCTCCAGTGTCTGACCGCAGTTTTAAGACGTACCCGGGCCGTTCAACGTTCAATGTAATAGAAATAATGGAAATTGAAAAATTGAACGAGTGTGTTGAATTCACAGAACTACAAATATATTTTAGAAATAAAATTCTATTTGAATAAATAATGCCACCATTGACTGTTTGAGAGATTCTTTAAATAAAATAGAAGCCACTTATTGCGAAAGTTGCCTATATAGAGTTGAGTTTAAGGTACGCTTGACCTTTTATAAAATATATACCTAGACATAACCAGACCCAGACAATTACTTCGTTAAATGCTGCCTTTAAATCCAAAATACCTTGAAAATGAAGTAAAGAACTAGAAGCAACTTATAGTGGAAGTAAACACAATAAAGTGGGTTCTGGGAGGTAGGGGACGTCGAACGTATACTTTCAGAGGGGAGAGCTAATAAAACGAAGCTGAAAAATGTAACGTTCCGTTAGAGGCAATATAACGAACATTATAGAAAACTGTTTTACGGGCACGGATTTATTAAAGGTAAAGTGTTCTGAAGAAAACTACTTACCTTTAATGAACAGAAAGGAGCGGAATATTTTTTGATTTTTTTTTACGCGTTCTCAGGAGCTTATTTGAGGTTAAGATAGGTCTATAAAAAAATCCAAATATATTTCTAGATTTATGTGTTTGACCACTCTGTTAAGGTTCTTTAATATATTTTTTCTTCAAAACTTTGCTCTTAACTGGATTTGCCGATAGATTGATACCAACCATAACGCACTTTATTTTTAATGATTGTTCATTTCCCAAATTTTAGTTAGTATTCTTTCTGCATCTAAATAAATATAGTTCACAATTCAAGGTCATAAATTACGTCTCTGAAATTTCCGGGATTCCATTATTAAAAACCTTGAACTCCCCAGCTCTTGAAATCCGCTTTTCGCTTCCCTTAAATCTCGGGCTTGCCAATTAAGAACACTATTATACTTTTAAATTTTTTATTTACACAACGAGCAAATGTCTTTTGAATTCAGATGTTCGGAAGTTTGATGGAGCCAGAGTCCCATGTTAGTCGAGACGTGGTGATAATGTCCCAATTTTATAACTCGCATTTATCAAAGGCCATCAAAATCAATCATGAATTTATTGACGTTTTATTGTGCCTCATGTTACCTTTTATCCTAACGTCAGTCGTATCTAACATGAGACTTAAGAATTATTGGAATTTATCATGGCCGCGAACGAAGCGACACCAATTTTTTAATTTCATTAAACATACTTTTTTTTCGCCGTATTCGCTTTTATTTTAATTGCTGCTTAACAGTGACCTTTCAAACGGCGATTTTGGAAAGTGGCAACACAATTTTTCCTGTTATAACTGGCGTTAATACAGCTTCGATTAACATCGCTCTCACTACAACTAATTGTTAACCACGATACCTAGGAATGTCTAGAAAAAGTCCTTTCATTATGAATTATAGAGAGGTTGTTACTGATGAAAGTAATTTGTTTAATCTAGACACAGTTCTTCGTGCGAAGTACTAAATAAATGATGTTTTGGAGAAGTGATCAGTGATAGCTTGTAATTTCCGATGTCATTATAAGCAACTATCTACTCATATAAATTTTTGTTCATGAGTACTGGAAAATTCTCGGTTACTTATTTTGGTAGTGAATTTTTCTAAACAATGTTTAGTGGATTCAAATTGGTAGTATCTGCCTAGCCTTTTTCCAACTACGAGGTTTGTTTTCAGTATAATCAGGTTGGATATACTTTTATTGTCGATCCAATGCCAAAGTCTTTTATTTCAATAAATATTCAATTCAATTTCAGTTTATCAATTCAATTGTGTAAATTGGAGAGTACGGAGGCAGATGCGTCTAAATATCAATATTTAACACGAACATTTTATTGACATTATATTACTATAATATTGCATTTATGCGCCATTAATGAGCAATTAACTAATAGGTTTACACTTGAAGTAGAAATTCAATCTTACGAAAATACTGCAAATCCAAGTCAAACGTAACAAAAGATTTTAAAAGTCACAGTTCCCGTAACGAGCTGCCTAAGGCAAACACGGGAAGCCTAACAAAGTGGTGCTTACGTAAAGAAAATAAAGTACCATCGGTCGTGACCTACAATCTTATACCTAGATTACTTCGTGGCGGCGCGTGACAAAGACGTTATGTATTTATAGGAGGGGTTTCTGGAACGTTCACATATATGTGCCAAACTCTATCTTCTCTTTTTATAGCATATTTGTGTTCTTCAATTGGTCTAGTGGTCGTAAGCGCGTTTATTTCCAGCTCGGACAGTGTTTTTGAAAAGGTAGTAATTTTTTAAAATTCTCATTAACAGCACGAAGTTTGAAATTGTGCCACTCGTATTGGATTGTACTGGATTGTACAATAATCAAAACAGGTGTTCTTCTGCTTATGACGCTGTCACAATTGTCTGTAACGACTTATAGGCCAATGATGATGAACAATCAGGCCAAATGTACACCTTTTACTTAACCTTTTGAGGAATACTGGCGTGATGCTATGTTATCCAACAGTGTAAATTAATAGGCTTCGTTCAACTTGATGTCTTCGTGATTCTACTCACGTACGCTCTTAGCCCAAGGGTTTCATATATTTCAAAAGCGGATAAATTAATACGAGAAGATAAATGTAACTGCCGACTTGTAGTGAGTTACTTAGTTCATATTACAGAAGTTAGGATTACTTGGTATACTTCCAAGGGTTCCCAAATGAAGGAACCTGTCTACAAACACTGAATTTTGATGTTTACGGAAAAGTTCTTTCCAAAGTGGATGTAAGACAAAAAACTTTTATGTAGGTAATAATGTTTTCTGATTACATACATTTTTGAATGAGCAGAGGCCCTCGTGTAAGTTTCTTTCGACCAACTCGATTTACTACTTCGAACGCGTTCGGCGCTCCAATTGGTCCGTTTCGTGCTCTCCACCAATCGGAGTGCCGAACGCGTTCGATGTAGTAAATCGGATTTGTCAAAAGAAACTTACACTAGGGCCTCTGAAGTGTGAAAATACACAATTCACACATTTTTTTATCAATTTGTATTTGACACTATAGATTCTCTAAGTGTTTCATATAGGGATCAAGAGGAAAAATATCTGACTCTATAAATTCTACAAGATCGTATTTTATCCTTGTCTTTGTGATAACTAATGATTGAAGGAATCTTGATAAACGACACCAATATTTTCGGGATCCTACGATAAATATTCGAATTCGGGCTGGAACCACGGGGTCCAACGAAAATGATTCGTAATTTTTCAAACATTATACTGTTGACAATCTCTGCGATATACAAAGTTCTAGCTGTATATTTTATTAAGGTGATAACGATGACATATTATAATCAAAGCATAAAAGCTTTTTGTATAAATCCTGTCATCAATCCATCTGGAGCCCCTCGCGATGTCAATTGTTATGAATCGTATTGCATTTACAACTCTATTTTCTACGCTATACGTTGTATTATATTAATACTGTATGGTCCAATTATTGAAATTGGTGTGTGGTTACGTATGGAGAGGTATAGATCACTCTAACACTTCTCATGGTCGGCTCGAATCGACAAAGGGTCTATATTCTGGTATCACTTTGCCTGTCAAATATATCAATTATTGCATTAATATTGATAAGATAATTAGACTGCTTCATTGGTTAAGTGGTTGCAAGCTCAGCTACTGAGCGGGAGGTTCTGGGTTTAATTCTCCGGTCGGCCATTTTTGTATAAGAAAAATCTCATTAGTAATTCGAAGTTTGGTAAAATGCCCCCTAAATGGCAAAAGACTCGTCCCCTATTACATTGGACTTCACGTAGGTGTACAATAGTAGGTTTATAGGTATCTGCTTTACCCTTCGGGGAATACAGGCGTGATGCTATGTTATTAGGTGATTTTCTGTGAGACATTTATACCTGCAAACTGCATCCCCGCAATATACTAGAAATTGTAGAGAATCACAAAGTATTCCTTTAATTGATTCGGTGTCGAAGCATTTCTAATAGCTTCAGTCATCAATATCACCTGTTATTCTATCCACCCTCCAAAGATAAGGGGTCGTCAACATAAATGAAGGAATTTCCCGGTACTTACTGCGACGGCACGGTCGGGTACACACGGTGCGAGAGGTTAACGACCGCGATGTCGCGGCACGGGATTAGTATTAACGGCAGTCGCTTGGCGGTGGCTAAAGTGGTTACTGAGATGTAGGGGGAATTGAGAATATAGGGTTTGAGGGAGCGATTAATTGTGTCTAGTCTGTAGATGTTATTTACATAAAAAAATAGAGATATCGTCTCTGCTAAAATTGGCTTATCATGCTCTACTGTAGGAAATAAATTTAGTTTTTTTTTTTTTCTGTTTGGCTACAAATGCATCTCTTTTTGATTCTTTATCTCAGTTAAGATAATTTAAATCGTTTAAATACAGTCGACAAATAGTGAAAAAAGTTAACATACACTTTTTTTTTTAATTTTCTTACGATCTAAGTTATATCACTTTCAGTATATCTTCAGACTGATTTGACGTCGACGTTTAGACACGGCACGGATTTTTATTAGAAAGAAGGAAAGAAAGAAAAACATGAATAAAAAAATATATTTAAACAAACGATTCAATATTAATATAATTTTATTGAGTACCATGTAATAGGGAGTGAACCTATTCCCATTTACCAGGCACAGTTCTAGACTCCGTGTCACTAAGAACTTCGATACAGAAAAACGCAATAACAATTTCCCCGACTCTAGAATCGAACACAGGATCTCACGATTCAGCAGTCACACTTGCGACCAGTAGACCAATGAGATAGTCAAATACATTTTTATAAACACGACGCTTAAAATTACATAATGAAATTACAAAATTGGCAGGTTATTAAAACTAGGGATGTTACGGAGGTGGATTTATCGGAGGCGGAATCGGAGTCGGAGGTTCTCGTAGTGACCTGCGCGGAGTCGGAGGTGAATCGGAGTCGGAGTCGGAGCAAATCTACGAATTTAAAATGTAAATAAATAAAAAAGAAAAACTTGTCGCAACTCGTTCACTCTTCGTTCATCAGTTGCACAGAACACATATACTCAGTCAGATGTCAGTGTCACATAGAAAGCGCTCGGTAGCGCTGCAGCGATAGCAAGTCATAACTTGTAACTCCGATATATACCTCCGTTTTGATATATCGGAACCGGAGCCGGATTCGGAGGTGTAATTTTAATCGGAGGTTCCGACATATCGGATTCGGAGTCGAAGCTCCGTAACATCCCTAATTAAAACTAGTCTTGCTCATACACTGGCAACAATATTTAACTGGCAACGATATTATGATTTGATTCTTGATTATTTATAAGTTTACTACCGCTACTGAGTTTGAAATCCAATTCTACATTCATAACGTAATATGAAGCGAAAATAAATTATCCATAAAGTTTGAATAACTCTTGTAATATCAACATACTAAACATTCATTGTTTTGTTTTGCCAATTTGTCGTAAATGTGTACAATAACGTCTGGAATAGTGTTTGAATGCGTTTTATAGGCTGTTGTTAGGAATAGTTTAAGATATTCAATGGAACAATGAAAATAACTGGTTACAAAATCAATTTATCATATATCTGCTATCACACTCATATAGGTTACTGTGGTATATTCTACTACGAAAATATGATAGGCCGTAAAGCATATACAAACCCGTATTTTCCTCAGCCTATCGAAATTAGGCGTTGCCGTCACGTCGTATGAAGAGGTAAAGGCCAGAGAAAAATAGAAAAAAAAGAACTTCATCAGCTACACTAACGAGAGTTAGGCTCTTTAATAAGACGAAGAAGATCGAAACTAGAATAGAACTAATCTGGTGACGACGGATAGTCCATATTTTTATTAACCAGAAAAAAATGTCTAATTAAAAATCCGTATGTTATTACGAAGGACACCATTGCATTGTAGATTTCATGACCTAAATGTGCCTTAATGCGTACGAATTCATACTCTTTATTGTTGCGGACGAAATCGTGAGCCGTAGAATGTCCGTCCGCAGAAACCCATACTGAAATCAAAGGCTTAATTTAAAAACACCTTCCGATCGGCATCCCTTCGACTCATCCCTTCAGCATCCAGTTAATCCTAGATGCCTTTGTCTAATAATCTTGTATTAATATATGTTTCTATGTTTCCAGAGTGCGTCGGAGTCGTCGGCGAACGCGGGCGGGGGCACATCGGGCGGCAGCGCTCGAGTCTCGTCGCGTTCGCGGGCCTCTGAAGAACCACACATCGGTCAGTATACATTTTATACTTTATGTATTGCTTGCCTGAAGTTTCGAAGTATAGTATAAGTGAGGACGTACAGAATATTTACCTTCCCCAATCGGCATCTGATAAGGCACTGACACCTGAATATAGCTGGTATCACATTATTTAGCCTGCAAGCAAAGCTATATCGTCAGTGTCACAGAACACACAGACTAGACTAGATCTATTCTGATAACATTGTGATATTATGGTGCTAATAATAAAAAAGAAAAGACAATTCGGAAAAACAGTACACAGGTGTGGATGAAAATAATATCAAAGAATCGATATTAATAATTATTTTCCTTTGAATTTTTATTGCCTAGACAATTTATTAAATTGTGTTTAAATCCTTTGTGTACTTAAAAGCTCCTTAAGTAGACTCCAAGAACTTACTTGAGAAAATAAACAACTTAGGAGAAACACTAGAGAAGTTTCTCGTTCAAACAGAGGAACTTCTGTTTTGTATAACAAAGCAGAAACAAATATTAAAACTAAACTTTTTTAACATTTTGTTACCGACGCGACGTTTGGTTGTTCTACAAAGTCAAAAGTTTAACTTTCAAGTTTTATTTTTAATTGTCCCTGAATTTTCGTAAATTGTCTATTTATACGAGTTCTGTCAATTTAACGTGTAAAATTAGGGGGGTATGACCCTACGACCCCCCCCGATCTCCACTGATGGGACATTAATTAATGAAAGCCATATAAATAGCCATAACCATACGTCATGTGATCACTAGAATTTATAGCAGAGCCCTAATGTCTACTTTATTATTAGCTCCTTCATAAGAAAGCAAGGCCATCATCACACATAAGCCAGTTCAAAAAGTTCTCAGCGTTATCATTGTAAGAGTTTGATGCTTGGCGGTGTAGAAATATCCATATTAACTTTACCACCTTAAAATTTCAGGAAAGTACAAGCTTCTAAAGACAATCGGCAAGGGCAACTTCGCTAAGGTGAAGCTAGCGAAACATGTGCCCACCGGCAAGGAGGTCGCCATTAAAATCATTGACAAGACACAACTCAACCCTGGCTCACTGCAGAAGTTGTTCAGAGAGGTAAAATAATATGATATAACCCCGCGAATCATTCGAAGCCGTTTGCAATTGGTTCCACAACATATATTTTTCTTCGATGAGATCCTCTCGCGAAGGATTCTTTCTATTTAACGGTTCCACAGCACCTTTATTGAGTTTCTATAGAATATCATACTACGATGAGTCTCCGTACAGCCGTTATGTGTATCTAAAGCAGCAAATTGTAACCTCTTTTTATGCAATAATATGCATATTCAAACAATGTTTTGTTGTTGTTTCCAGGTCCGGATAATGAAGATGTTAGACCATCCGAACATAGTGAAGCTGTTCCAGGTCATAGAGACTGAGAAGACGCTGTACCTCGTCATGGAGTACGCGTCAGGCGGCGAGGTGTGTACATAATCCTTTCTGCTGAATATAGGCCACCCATACTGCTACTATTAACACCGGGATATTGCCCTATACTGTTAACGGTTAGGTGGATGCTGATTCCAGTCTTGACACAAAGCAGAACAAGCTGATATATGCCTGGGCTACGTTTAGTCTATCTACATTAAGTTCTTACTTTATAAAATTAGTGTGTAAGTTAAGACACTTTATACTATAAAGCATTACCTAAAAAAAAGCTCATTAAAATTATGCAAATGTCTACAGCAAATGGGAACTAGGCTTTACAGTCGACGAACAAAACAATTGTCTTCTTAGACCCAGCACTAAAATCGCGTTGGGATTACCAGAACAGAGGTATGAGGTGTCGTGTTCCTCCATTAAAAAGGAGGAACCTTCAGCCTACCGGGCGTTCGTTCCTCC
Source organism: Shargacucullia verbasci (assembly GCA_947562105.1). Classification (NCBI taxonomy): domain Eukaryota; kingdom Metazoa; phylum Arthropoda; class Insecta; order Lepidoptera; family Noctuidae; genus Shargacucullia; species Shargacucullia verbasci. Next base: position 6,660,394 of record OX387306.1, read on the forward strand.
ATTCAGTCCATTAAATCCCAATGCATTGTTTCTCCATATGTACTGTACCATAATATGATGTTGTATAATTTCAGGTGTTTGATTACCTGGTGTTACACGGCCGCATGAAGGAGAAGGAGGCCCGCGCCAAGTTCCGACAAATCGTATCCGCTGTACAGTATTGTCACCAGAAGCGGATCATACACAGGGATCTCAAGGTAACATCACTAAATACTAGTCAAAGAGTTACACGAACAGTGTTTACATAACCTAGATGGCATGGACCACTATTATTCAATAGACTATACATTTTATTCACTTTTTAATAAATCAGTCTGAAACTTTTGATTTATTTTTGCGTGGATTAATATATAGTTCAAGTGGTGTCTTCAGATTGTATGTAAAAAGAAAACTTAAATATCTGATGTCCAAGTTCAAGTACTTTATTGTTTTGTACTTTGGATTAGTACGACTCGTAACGAATTTTGCTGACAGAATCTCAATCTAAATTGTCAACATGTGGTGTACATAGATCTTAAATATAAATTCGTCCCATACATGCACCCTGTCCCATACATATAGAAGAATAATAGAAAAAGAATCTTCATCGATCTCTTACGAAATGTCATTTATGTTTCAGGCGGAGAATCTCCTGTTGGACGGCGAGATGAACATCAAAATAGCCGACTTCGGCTTCTCAAATGAGTTCACTCCGGGCGCGAAGCTCGATACCTTCTGCGGTAGTCCACCGTACGCGGCCCCTGAGCTGTTCCAAGGTATGTCTTAATTGCTTGTCTAAGATTGGAAGTTTGAGATCCAAATGTTACATAGTTTTTAATTTGGTAACACCTCTCTTGCACTATCCTTCAAACCGGGTTTACTCGAGACATATAGGCTAGACTCTTCCCGGCTAAACGGAGCTAGAAAAGAGCTTCCTCGAGTGACGAAAAGTCGGGATTATCCGGCGTATCCCGAGCTTCGAAACCACCATTGCTTACTGGCTAATCTTTTCACTGCGGCATGAGCGATGCCGATGTGCCAACTCGTGTCGACCCGACAGAAAAAGAACGGCTAAACTAATCGCTCTGGTCCACTTATTATTTACTTCCTATACATCTCTTCTAATACAACGTATTGGTGTATCCAGGTAAGAAGTACGACGGTCCCGAAGTGGACGTGTGGTCCTTGGGCGTGATCCTGTACACGCTGGTGTCGGGCTCGCTGCCCTTCGACGGCTCCACGCTGCGAGAGCTGAGGGAGCGGGTGCTGCGCGGAAAATACAGGTAAATACCACTCGTATATATATTGTCTCGTACGATGTCGAGATGAAATCCGAGACATGTCCATAATTTGCGGGCATTATGCATCATAATGCCTGTGTTGAGAGTTGACACAAATATCAAAGTAGAATAGAAGAGAATATATCTTTATTTCATGTAAACCAATTATAGGCACTTATAAAATGTCGCGACTCTAGGTGCACGGTTCCAAATATGGTCCTTTGGAGGAGAACCGGCAAGAAACTCTATGAAAACTCTTTTCAAATAATAAATCTTACAATCTTCGTTTGGTACATTGTTGTGGTAAGAGAATGCGAGAATAATGAAATTTAATTTGAGAGTTAAAAAAAAAATACGATTGCTATGGCAGTTACAAGCTGACCAGTCCCCGCAGACGGCACCCGTTCGCGAGCATGACGCATGCGTCAGCATCGATAAGCTCAACCACTATGTAGGGAACTCGGCGTCCCAACACTCCACGCCACCATCAGACTCGTATTACCCGGCAATAGGCAGCTCATCTCTCATTCTCTTGAGCCGCGACGTACTTTGGTAGTTAGGTATCACTCAGAAGCGATAGGGTGAGTTGCTTGATTGTTCCATAAAATCATAACACAACATTTTTTCCCCAGAATACCCTTCTACATGTCAACGGACTGTGAGAACCTTCTAAAAAAATTCTTGGTGCTGAACCCTGCCAAAAGAGCTTCCCTCGAGAGCATTATGCGGGACAAGTGGATGAACACTGGTTACGAAGACGATGAGCTCAGGCCCTATGTGGAGCCGCAGCAAGACTTCAAGGACCATAAGCGGATAGGTGAGGATAGAATAGGTATACTTCTGACCTCTTCATTAAGTACCTTCGGGTTTATATGGGATTATCAGTGTTCATCAACCATTTATTTTTTTACAGTTGAACTAATTTATAATGCCGATCAGATTCCGTTCAAAAAATTAAACAATATTATTCACGTTTGACGCACGAGTGAATGTATATCTAGAGTTGTTATTACTCCAAATCTTAGCATAAAATGAGGTAACTACACCGTGTTAACGCGTTCGGTAATCTTCGGAAAAACGAAGATGTCCGACCGGCATTATTAAATTAGTCTCACTGTAGCTAGACCCGATTTTTCAATAGCTGGATAACTATCGGATTAACTTCATCTCTGAGTTGATGCAAATCGATTCCATTTATAAATTAACAGACAGAAAGTTTATCTGACTATTGAAATATCAGTCCTAAGGTCATTTGTGAATATTGTCCAATCTCAATCTGGTAAAATAGGACCAAAATTATAGTACCTACAGATCCAGAAAATTATGATATTGATCAAACTGTAAAAACTCAATAAGGAACGAAAAAAACTGAAAAAGTCACAAATTTTCTCAGATATGGATTGGACGCAGTTCACACATTAATGCGAAAAGATTTTTTAAACTGGTCCAGTTAAGGGATAATTATAATATCGCGAATAATATTATTCAACCACATAAGAAATGGTTAGAATGATCGAGTTATTTACATTAGGAACTAGTAATTATTAAAAAGAATCATATTTAAATTAACGACTTGTTGCCTATAATAAATCAGGCTGAAATAAAAAGTGTATGTATAAAAATACCATTTAATATGAAAAGTACTAAACACAAGTTTGATATACAGGATGTTTTTTTAATCGCCATCCAAATTTTTCTATGCATTAGGTATTATTACATAATATTAAATATATAATGTATCTACAGCCTAAACTCCACCCTTCTTATACTGAGAAGCGGCCCATGCACAGTGAGACAGCAACGGGCAGAATTTAGCTTTCACTAATCAAAACTCTTGGACCGTTATGATTTATAAATACCAAAAAAAAAAAAAAATGGACGTACTCGGCGAGATTATTCAAAGGAAAAAATGTAAACGAAGAACGTTCAAAATCAAATAAAAATATAATAATAAGCAATTGAAAAGCCAGTTAAGATAAGAATATTAACTGACTCTAACATAACGTAACATGTATTTTAAGGTTGTACATGTACAGGCGAACAAAATGAAATGAAATGATTTATTTTGCAATTAGGATTTTTCAATCACTTTTACACGACTTTTTTTAAACTAGATGTCGTCGGCATTTCCTACGACTATCTCTGAGAAGAAACGCCAAAAAAAAAACTCTGGAGTTAAGGTCAAAGAGAACTTATACTAGGGATCTAGTTACTTTTCCTCTATAAAGGCCATAGTTATCGTAAAACAAATGCGCGCGCATGATTGTTTCAAACATATTTGGCGTGACGGTAAATCGAACTATTGAGATAAATTCGGACTAGACCCCATGGTCACCAGATTTAGATGAAGATATGGACAAAAAACGCTGAATACTGACAGTTCGTTGACATTTTTTCCATTGAACTATCTTCACGAGTTTAGGATCGTTTTAATGAAATTCATCACCTATCACCACATCAGCGCCATTTTGAACGTACAATTACTAACTGAAGTAAAATAATTGTTGCTAAAATACTTCCCCATAAGCCAAGCTTGCCACAAACTAATGGTAACATCTCACAAGTACACTCACATGTCCATAGCATGCTACATGCACAATATACAGTGTGTTTACTAACATAAGGGGTACCTGTTTGATTACGTAAGTTATAAAAGTTCAGCCGCGTTTGGTTATAGTAAAAGTCGACCTAATATTGGGAAAATTGAAAAGGTTAATAATAGCGGCTCAAAATCTAATTCAATACAACGATGACTATTTTTAACCAGTATGCGCACACGCAAATGATAATTCTTTTGATGTTTTATAAGAGAAAGACTAATTTTAGTTTGATTAGGAATTATTTTTTTGTTTGTACCGGAGCTAAATTATTTCTGGTCATAGGAACCGTCCTTTGTTAGTTAACACATTGTATTAAACAGCTATAATAAGCTGATAATATTAGTTTTTGCTAACCCATATTGAATATTATTTGTAAAAAGTGATATTTCTTATATTCCATGCGTACTTTCGACACAGCGCAAGTTGGTACGTGAAAGCAAGGGGATGTTTTATGTTTTAAATTAGGGAGTGGGGGGGAATAAAATTCTGTCTTTTTGTACAATTATGCTATAGGTTTTGCTCTAAAAATATTCTTTTTATAGACTAGAGTCTAGGTTTTTTAAACGAATAAAACGGAGTTTTGTTTATTCAAACTATATGAAAAAAAAAAAAAACACAATACGGCTCACGGTTGGCGCCGTGGTTGAGCGCTCGACTGCTGCGCTACGTATCGCGGGTTCGACTCCTACACTACACTTCCTGAACAAATGTTTGTATGGCCTACAAGGTTGTGGTTCCGGGTCTGAGTGTTAATGCATGTGAATATTTGTGTTTGTAAACGCACCCGCGATACAGGAATTATTCCTAATTCGGGACAACGTTAAAAAAAAACATTATTTTTTGCTAAATATTCTGAAGATTTTGAATAATCTTCCTTCTATGCAGATTTTACGATAAGACAGTATTTTTAATTATTTACGTCTAAATGTCAAGTGTATTTTATTTGTAGAGCCTTTGTGCACGCATATATACGCTTTTAGTCCCTATATGTGCTGAATTTTATAATCGGCTTCATATAATATTTATTTGGTAACCTTATTTTTGAGCTTACAGTCATGTGAAGAATTATTATCTAGTTTAAATGTTAGAATTTGATAATGTTATTGATGTTAAAATAGTTGTTTATAAACGTTTATCGATTCGATCAAGTTTTATGTCACAAATAAATATTGATGGTAGTTCTTAAAAATATTATCTGCCTCACTTTCGGAGGATATATTTATATAAAGAAATTATAAAATGCCGTTATGACTCCCTCGCTTGTATAGGTCGCAAGTGTGACTGCTAAGCGTGGGGTCCTGGGTTAAATTCCCGAGTTGGACAAAATGTTATTGAGTGTTTCTGTATGGAAATTCCGGACCCGGGTACGTCTTAAAACTGCGGCCAGACACCGGAGGACGGGCAGCAGCGTCCTCTCACTAATCGGTGAGCCACTGCGATCCCCAAGCCGCCTGCCAAGCGTGGGGATTATGGCAAACCCCCCCTTTTGGGGGAGGCCTTCGTTCAGCAGTGGACGTCTTCTGGCTGATGATGATGATGATGATGTATGGAAATTCTCAGTAGCAGCACGGAGTTTGCCACTGCGCCCGGTAGAGCAATAGGATCGTTCCCGATTATATAGGACTAAAGGCATTATAAAATCGTGGGTGTGTAGTAAGCCTCTGCCCCAACCTTCGGGGATAACAGGCGTGAAGATATATTTTAAATGCATGATTCCATTTAGTAATAATTGTTGCATGCAGGTGTCAACATTTTAGTAATGTAATAGTATCGTGATGTAGTAGGTATTTACATATAAACGTCCTAAAATATTTTTAATTAAATAATTTTGATACCAAGTGTCATTCCTTACTATAAACTAATTTACTTAAGTCTGTCAATTACCCGCAGTCTAATTACCGATGTAGCAATCAGTTTGCGACAGGCATAGATCGCGCGATATCTTCTGTCAAACGTCATTTCTGTGTCATATATGTATTGGCTGACAGTGAGATTGCTGTCGCTTTTTTACGTAATTATGCTGCGGGTCTTGAGTGCGTTTCAAGAGTCACAGTCAAAACTTGAACTTAATTTACATACCTATTGTGTAAACTTAAGATATACGTCTAATAAAATCAAGAATCTAATATAAACTATACTTGAGTAGGTCAAGCATGATCGCGATTTACTCAAACGGGCTTCAATGTGTATATAATGAACAAATTTAAAGATTTTAATGAATTATCTTGTGATTGTAACAGAGGCGCTAGTGTGCTTGGGCTACAACAGACAAGAGATCGAATACTCGCTGGCCGAGGCCAAGTATGACGATGTGTTTGCCACCTATCTGCTGCTCGGCAGGAAAAGTACCGACGTGAGTATTAAGTATCAGTATTATTATAAGTATACTACGACTGTCTCTTTGGTCTAGTTGTCGCAAGTGCGACTGCTGAGCGTGAAGTTCGATTCCTGGGTCGGACAAAGTGTTATTGGGATTTTCTGTATGGAAATTATTAGTAGCAGCACGGAGACTGGAACTGTGCCTGGTAGATGGCAATAGGCTCGCCCCCTATTATATGGAACTGAATAATGGTATCGGGTAAATGTGGGTGTGCAATAGTACACTTCTCCCTAACCCTTTGGGGAAATACGGGCGCGATGCTATCATCACGCTATTATGTCTTTGGACATAAACATATGGCGTAAAGCTGTTCAGGGACTAAGCGTGGTTTTCCCCCTTGCAGCCGGAATCTGACGGCAGCCGGTCCGGCTCGTCGCTGTCGCTGCGCACGGCCGCCGCCGGCAACCAGCCGCCTGCGCCCGCGCAGACCAACGCGCACTCAGGTAACTGTGACGCACGAGGAGCGAGACCTAGCCACGTACTGGACAATCGGACTACATTTACATATAAAAATGTGACTTTTTACTGGCATATATTTACGAAATTTCAAACTAATACATTTCTGCTCGGGGCCCATGTTATCAATTAATCAATACGAAACAAATGCTGTGCATATTATGTCGTCAGTTACACTTTGAATATTGGTTATGGATTCTTCGCATTGATAAAAGTCACATTTTTCGATGAACTGATTAAATTTTCGATTGAAATAAATTATTTAACTCTGTATGTAGGGTAGGTTATTTTTTACCGTGCCCACTCGTGGGCATAAAGGGAACTAAGGAGCTTCACCCTGAAGACAAATACAAGGCAACACTCCAATACATTTGACGTACAATATTTTTACGTCAAAGGGGTAAAGATTGTGTACATAAGCAATACCTAAGCAATATTGCTTTAACATATTATTAAGCGCTCTAAAATATTAATGCTGGGCTATTTTATCTATACAATGTACAGTGCTTTGGGAACAAAAGTACCAGTCTTCATGATGCGTCAAACATTCCGTTGGCGATTAGTTGGCGGACAGTGTATTGATGCTTTATAAAGCTTAGGTTATACTGGTTCAGCTTAGCTTCATTCTAACTGGGTTTTTTTCATTGACATCATTTGTATGAGCGCGTCCTTTTTATCATTTGTTTCGTCCGGACAATTATATATGACAGAATATTGTTCGGCAACTTTTGTCTTCGTTTTATATCGGTTGGTCCCTCTTTTACCCCACCTAGGCCCCTAATTGCTGTTCAAATTGAAGCGATTCCGATTACAAGCGGGTATCGCGATTACCTAACAGGTTGACCTCACATAAATCTCTTATTAATAGTACGTACGGTAAAATTTATTGCACTGACTGTCCAAATTCTAGCGTCTCATCTTGAGATACACACGCACTGGGCGTCGATATTTCGTACTAAGATTTACATAGATAAAAATGAAAATAAACGGTGTCATATATTTTTGTCCAAACAACAATGAATTAGGTTCATTTTATAATACTATTGCTTTTTATTACTATTGTGTATTGTGTGCTTTTACGTACCGCAAACCGATCACAGCTGTTTTGTTTCTGCTTTTATCGAGGGAATCACGTAACGTTATTTAAAAAGGGTATTTTTAGATTTCACAGACTGTTCAATCGATTAAGGAATCGTTTTGTGGGGTTATTTATGTATGATCATTATGCTTACCCGGGATGTTCTACGTTGACATATTTTATATTCAAGTAAACTTAGAGTTTGGTTGTTCTCGAGTCCTGAAATGAGGCCTACAATTAACCTATATTTTGAAAAGGTTTTTGCTGAAAGCACCTAATCCGGTGTTATTTACTATGTGCCATAAGACGGAATAGACCGTTTGGGTTGCGCATATACTACTATTTTTGCTGATATCGAGCACAGTTGCCGTATTTTTTTCGCTCCATTGGTTTATTACTCTGGTTTCTTAAGGCTAGAAGAATGAATATAGAGTGTAAAGCTTTAGATCGGGTATGGGGTTAGTGTGGGTGGTGTAAGAGTAGGGCTCCCTGTGATCGGCCTGCGTGTAACCTTGCGCGTGGTAGGCGCGGGCGGCGGCTCGCCGGGACACCGCGGCGTGCAGCGCAGCATCTCCGCGTCCGCACGCCCCGCCGCCTCGCGACGCGCCTCCTCCGGCGCTGAGGTGCTGCGCACGCAAGGTAACCACACACACACACACACCACACACACCACCACATTACACACATATGAATACCTCCAAGATCCACTAAGGTCAAATTAGTAATTATACACATGACATTACATACGAATATGCCTTACTTAGCATATAGGTATCAGTAGCTATAAAATAGGGACATACCAAAGAGAAAGGCGATTCCGAAAGAACAATATCAGCCGTACTTATAAAACTCATAACACAGTATTATAGTTTTGTATAACCGACAAGAAGCACTACAAACTCTACATTTATATATAGTTACAAGTCAGAACAAGAATAAACAACAATACAACAAGATAAAGACAAACATTATATTAATTTTTTTATCGCTTCATTAGTTCATTTTATAGCGGTTACATGTTTCAACGTCGAAATATATTTACTCAAACAATATGTTCAGTACACACGGACGCGACGCAACATTGGAGAAATTATATTTAGTATTATAGTTTTAGTAAATGTTGCTTTTTGTTTAGCGTGATAAATCTTGACTAATTCAAACATATTTTTTGTTAATATTTCATTACCGCCACTATTATATATGGAAAAGATTGTAATTTAATTTAACTAAATCTTAAATTTTATACCAGCCTAGAAAAGACTACAATCGTAGATCGCCAAAGAATAGAAATATCTAAAAAAATCTAAAATATGCTGCAGTGATATTCGTGAGGTGAGGGTTCGATCCCCAGATAGAGAAATTGTTTTTTTTTTAGAATATTCTCATTAACAGCCAAGAGTTTAGCGATATGCTTAGAAGGTGGCAATAGGCCAATTACATGGAACTTAATAACGGGTAAGGGGAAATATCTGTTACATTTTCTTGTTATATATTCTTTGGTGATAAGATATTGTAGTCTTGTCTAAGAGGGTCTAATTAAATATTATTACGTATATTGTACAAACTTTTTCATCACAATCAGAACAAAGAACTTGATCATGGGTGGTTGGAATTTTCAGCTGTGTCACTAACATATTTTTAATGTAACAAATTCATAATTTTATGTGATTTCTATTAAAACTTCAAATTCATAACTTCCATTCATATTTGAATAGTTAAATGATATTTTGAATGTAAAAGACTATATGAGCTGTGATCTATGATCACACCGAAATATTTTGTAGTTATTAAAGAAATGTAGAATTTAGAAAGTCTACAATAAAGCCAATATCATCAACAAAAACTGGTGGATACTCAACATGAGTCGTTAACACATTAATAAAACTCTGCTATTTACCACAAAACTGACAACGCAATAAAAACTAGCACTTACGCTTAGCACTTAGCAGATGTGTACTAAACTTTATATTGTCAATAATAAATGTGTCAGAGAGAAGACGGAGCTAGGATGTGCCAAGACAAGGATTAAATGTACTTTAATTTATTGTAGAAGTAATTTGCGTCATATACCAAAGAATAAGAAAGATTTAGATTTTGACACTGTCTGTGACAGACTCCTGTCAGTTAGATGTACCATGGCACGGTCCAAAGGCCAAGATCTAGCCTACATTGTTTTTTACATACATAAAGAATATTTTAAAGAAGTAGTATAAGAGCATCAGAGCATTTATTTTTTGGTTTACACCTTCAAAGTCGTCAAACTATGCATAAACCCAAAAATGAGATTTGATTTGACACAATTTCTGATTTATTAATCAATAAATCCTAATAAGATCGATACTTCATTGTAATACTGACACAAAAAAAGATACTTAAATTGAATAAAAATTGTAGCTTGTGAACATTAATATCTAATGGAAATGTGTCTATCCTGTGAGTCAATGGCTGAAATTTCGTTCCATTGCCACACTTGACCCGTCTTCTATCTGACGCGTTACTATAGATGTTCGATGTATAATTAATGTTGTGTGTTGTCTAATATGAGGGTATTATTACAGTGGGGACCACCACGACGGCTGCAAACAACACCACATCCACGGCGACTACAACAACGTCCAATTTTAAAAGACAGGTGGGTTGTATTTTCCTCGTGCAGGCACTTTTATATAAAAATAATTTTAATAACTAAATTAACGGAACTCAATAATGGCATTGGCGAAATGTGGGTGTACAATGGTACACCTATGTCTAACCCTTTCGAAATTACATGCGGGATAGTATGTTATGTTAATAACGAAATTAATCCTTTTTTTTTTTTCAAAGAAGAGTATAGGTGTTCTCACTTTTCTTTCTAAATTATTTTTTTGTCAACCTAACTGTCAAACTTGGCAAAGGTCTGCCCTTGTCATCAATCAAAAAGTTTAAATAGTATCAAATATAATTATGTTTTTCATTTCTCATTTCAGAATACAATTGACTCGGCGTCCATCAAAGAGAACACTGCGCGGATCGCGCAAATGCAGGTACGAAAGGTGATAGTCTTAAATTTCTTCTTACATGGGTACACTTTAATCGGTGGTGGGGTAAATAGCACACAAACGAATTTAATTAATGTGAGGAAACTTGCACATTTGAGAGGGTTTCATGAAGTTCTCGATGGTTTGTGTAGTTCGCCTACAACAGCCATGTCAAACTCAGTCACTGGTGGGCCAAAACCTGATCTTAAAGAAGACAGACAAACTACTGAAAATCTTAACGAAAAAAAGTACTATTATAGGACAAGTATATTTATTAGATTTCCAATTAAAATAAAAACACGCTTTCCTGTTTTCAAAATTGATTCGGACCTCAGGAAAATGCTCAGTGGGCCGCTTGTTTGACATGATTGGCTTACAATATGCCAGTGGTGGACTAAGACCTTCTCATTTGAAGTGGGATCCGTGCCTAGCAGTGGGAAAGTAAGGGGCTTCATTATTACTAGTCATATAATTTTACTATACAGTAAGACAATTTGATCTTCACTTGGATTAACACACCTCAGAGGGCTCCATGAAGTTCTTGATGGCGTGTGTAGACCGCCAACAACCGATCTGTGGTGGCCCTGTGATCAGCAGTGGGACAGTAATGGGCTGGTTTATTATTAGACTAAAACAAAATGGAAGAGCACGAGACTCGTGGCCAGCAGTGTTACTTCTTGAGGCTACATTGTTTGTATCTCGAGCAAGCCTTCGTTCCGCTAACGTCGTGGCCCGCAGGTGCAGAGCACGACGCGGCCCAGCAGCGCGCAGCCGAAGCTGGAGCCGCGCTCGCGCACGCTGACGGGCGGCGCGCGCCGCACGCCCGCCTACGACGCGCCGCCCGCACAGCCCGCGCAGCCCGCGCACCCGCCCAAACAGGACGCGCCGCACGACGCCGCCAGGTACGCGCACCACACGCACACACCACACACCACACACACCGAACACTTTTTAAACGAGGGATTATTGAAACATTCATTCATTATATAAAGAAACAAATTAATTCGAACATAAAAAAAAAAAATACTAAAAAGAAATATAACAACCTTTTTTAAGCGACTCCTGTCTCCCTTTTCCATCTATGACAGGTCCCAGTTGAATAAAAGGCGGCATTCCATTATAAAATAAAATATCCTTTTAAGAATAATAAAGTTGATAATATTTTGATATTGTTTTACGTCGTATGTATATCCCTCGTTTAAAAATTTACTCTGTATACAGTTACAAATCTTATGACAATTAAATCCATGCTGTTTCACTTCTGTGGTCGTGTTACTTCACCACCAAGAACGAGTTTTATGTGTATTTAATCATCTATTATTTAGATATTCTTTTCAAAAACCCTCTTTTGTAATTAATCAAGAACTTTAAATTTTACCATGTCTGATTGCGTGGTACTTTTTGTGTCATTCCGTTGAACTGTTTCAAATGTGTTTATGTGCCTATGTGTACATGTTGTGATGTCATGTATCAGTCTTTTATAATGGTAAGAAACGTCGACATCATTACAATAAAAGTAAAGTTAAAACTATTTACGTATATTATCATATAATATATATATTTATGTAATCGACTTCAACTTACACTGTATATACCCAATATATATTTATATACGCATGAGACGGGACTAACAGCATGCTTGACCGACGCACTAAACAGCGCCCCAGCGGCCGACACTAAAAACGGCACCGGAAGTACCAGCAACGGGTCCACCGGTACCACAAATACCGGAACAACTTCCGGGGGCAAGACTCACGTGAAAAGTGCGTCCATATCGTCGGCGAGCGGACAGCCGCCGCTGGGCGCCGACGCGCAGCCGCACAACGCGTCCGCGCGGGACCTCGCACAGCCGCGCCCGAGGTACCTTGTAGTACCCGGTACTCACTCGTACCGCTCGCTTCCTAGTAGCTTCACGCTGGTTTCTTTTAGCTTCGATTCGCAGACGGGTTTGTTTGGTTCGGCTTGCTAGTAATGTAGATTTTATTCAGTAATTCGAGGTTTTTTCGGGTGATGAGTGTCGATAGAATTGCAGTAAAGGTGACGTTCTGTTAATTCGGCGGCTTTTTGCTTCACAGTGATCAGAATCTGGTTTTGTTCAAGCGTGATTTGACATCAAGCTTTGTTTTTTTTTTTTTTTACTTTTTTGGGGATTTTTAATTTGTTATTGGGATTATTTTTATTGTTTTTATTATAGCTTGATACACAACACTAACAAAATGAGCTACAGAAGCTTGTAAAGTGTTTTTTTTTTTTTATAACATGGATACTTTTGGTGGGATTTAGTTTTCAGTTTTCTGCAAAATATATTTTATACTTTTTCAGATTTGGTGTTATGATATGCTTGTGTTACTAATATCTCTTAAAAACTGTAGTCTTTTGTAGAGTAGCGGTAGAGGTATATCCATTATATTTGTAAATATTTTTTTGTATATTTATTTTCAGTTTCTTTTTTATTCTTCCCTTATATTTTTATCCTTTATTCTATTTACTTATATAATCATAATTATATAAAATTATTTTTACGTAATATTTTGTTTTTATCGGAATATTTTTTTGTCTGGCACCGTTTTTATTTTTTCACGTCACTTTAGTAGTTTAGTCCGTCAACACCTACATATATATATATAATGTATTATAACAGTATATATACGTTGTTTGCAGCCTGAACTCGCAGGTGTCGACGGGTGGCGGGGCGACGGGTGCGCGGCGTGAGTTCCCCAACCCGCTCGTGTTCCCCAGGAATGTACCCTCGCGGTCTACCTTCCACTCAGGTAAATATCATAACTTGACATTGTTTTTAATCATTTTTATATCGTGATTTTTATATTGGACTAGTAGGCAGAAGCAAGAACGACTGCAAAACATGAGGTCTTGAAAAAAATGTTATAAATAATATTTTTCTAAATACTCCTCTCTAGTATAGTGTTTTTATCCCGTAATAATTTATATTATTGCCACACATTTGACATTGCCTACCTATTAAAGTCTGTACCTATCTGAACCAAGTATCAATTTGAAGTCTTTGTCTACAAATAAATGCTGAAAAAAAATACTAAAATATATACGTTAAAAAAATGTCCAAAGTTCATGTCATAACTTCATACGGATATTGATCAAACCAAAAGCATTTGCACTGAGACTGAAAAAGTTCTGGATCCTATAAGTTATCAAGGAACCAATAGTAAGCCGGTGATGATAGTAACTGTTTGGTACGTGTGCAGGTCAGACGCGGTCGCGCGGCTCTAGCGGCGGCGCGTACGGCGACGGCGGCTCTCCGCACCAGGCGCGCCCCTCCTTCTTCTCCAAGCTCTCCTCGCGGTTCTCCAAACGGTAAGACTACATACTGTACATATTATACTCACGGGAATATTGTCTTAACAGTTTATGTCGGTTGTAACGACATGTTTAGAATTTTGTGGGTAGTTTGATGTCTTTCCATTTAAATGATTTTATAAGTTTCAAATCTGATTCAAAGTTAACTTTTTTTTTTTGTTTTAAATTTTATAAAGTTATATTAGTAAAAAAGTATTTATTCATAAATCAGAAGCAACTTTAAAAAAAAAAATGCGTTACAATTGGCATACACACATTTTTGAGGCAGTTCAGTGTAATTGGAACTGGCTCAAAAATATCAGGAATCACTTGTCATTAATACAATACACTGTTACATACACAATCTTCCATTCAGTGACTAACCTGACATATAATTATGTTACACCTAATATATAATAATTATTTCAGTGGTGTCTTTTTATATTTTACGTTACATGTATGCCCCATAAGCTATCGCTTGATGCTAGCTCGCTAGTAGATTTCATTTACAGTTTGAAAGGCGTTTTGTGTCATAATATACGAGTAGTTTTTGTATTTGATTTTGATCTTGATCTTCAACAATGAATTTTATATTGTATTTAGATTTGAAATTACAAATTTTAAACCCTAAAATAATGTTGAAACATATTCAATAGGTACTTTAAAACATTAAAAAGAAATAAAAAATGTGTACAGTATTTTTTTCTTTTCTTTAAGTAATTTTTTTATAAAATGACACAAATCGTTTGCAAATTTGCCTCATATAGCATAACATATCACCGCTGAGCATCGATGTTAGCGATCACAGCTTCCACGCACCTCTGTGTCTGATCACCCCCACTTCATTCACATCATATTATTATAATGATAAATAGTAATAAAATAGTGACCTTAAACTTTGGCGCCCAACATCGGGGCCCATTTTATCTTAGATTTTGTTTAAAAAAGGGTTGTGGAGAAAAGACTCGTGAATAGTAATTTTTGAAGGAATATCAATATTTGGATGGTGTACTGGAGCTCTGTTTGAATTTGTTTTACAAAAAAATTGAGTTTAATTTTATTTTCTGTTTTTTATTTCGTTATGGGATTTTATCTATAGGTAAGTTTTCAGGGTTGAAACACATGTTCCCTATATGATTATTAACACAATTTGCGATCACTTTATTTAATTATAATTTAATTTAACACGATTTATTATTCTTCCGTAATCTAACGCTTTATTAACGCATAAAAATATAAAGACATTTTCAGACGAGCTCCAAATAATCCGTTCACGATCCTACGTCTATTATTTTTATTTTTTGTAAATAACTTATTATTACACCATAGACACACTACCTGTCTCTAACTTGTCACTATTAACCCATTCGTATGTCTCGTTATGTGTGAATCATTATGTGTGTTTATTTATTCATTTTTTTATTATTATTTCTTAAGATCAAATTGTCTCCCTCTAAAGATTCCGAGCTCTTTATTTTTATTTTTAATCTCGCGTCAACTCAGGGGATGCACGATGCTACCTACCTCCCGTTTCGTCTCGTATCGCACTCAATTCTACCGGTAAACGCGCTAAAGTCCCCCTCAAATATTACCAAGTAGTTTTAGTACCAAAGCATGATGTACCCCCTTAATTTTTTCTTATTTTTTATTAGTTTTTTGCTAAACTAAAGTGTGTGCTAAGGCCACAGACATGCCTACATGCTTTGAGTGTTGTCCGTAGTGCTTTATCAATAGAAAAAATGTAAGTATTCGGTTTGTGCCTTGTCGACCTTGAGAGGTGTACGGAAAGCAAAAAAAAAAAAAATAGAAAAAACTTAAAATTTATTAAAAAAAATACATCTCTCGTGCATCCCCCGTGTGACGATATATTTCTTACCTAACCGTACGCTTCTACTAACGAACGTCGACGGTCGCGACCTCTACCGGTTTTACGGTTTCGCTTTTAGTCTATTCCACAACCCTTTGATTGCGACGTGACGGACGTTTATATTTTTTTGATTTTTATCTTTATTTAACGGAGGGAGTTGCGTATAGTATTGTGCATCTTGTGTTGCGGCGCGAGACGTTTTTATTATAGGATTGCCATAAATAAACTTCGTCATCAATTTACGAAACAATTAAATATGTACATTTTATCTATGTCTGTCAGGGTGTGATATCTATCTCTAGGAAGTGATATCTAAGCAATTATCTTTATTGACTTGACTAAGTGAAAGACAATCACATCATTTAACAATTACAACACGCTAAAATCTTTGCTAAAAGTGTACATACCAACAAATATGGCAATCCTAACCAGTGGCAGAGAACTATAACCTTGTGTCTAAAAAAAGTGAGCCGGATCCGGAAGAGGGGGGCGATTCGACATTTGATTGGTCGATTCGCTTACCCGTTCCGTTGTACGCAGGTTGAATCAAAATCCGTGAAGCGTCGGCTACAGCGGACGTGCGGAGAAGATTACTCTTAAATATTATTAATAATTTATAGGGAATTGTATACAGTACGGACACTCCGTCAGTTGAGATATTTTGTTAATTGATGGAGTCTTTAACTAAAAATAAATGTTCAGTGTATTAAAATGTCAAAGTACGACGAAGCAGTAGTTTTGCAATTTATTTTATATTTGATATAAGCATATGTAACAAATACGACATGTATTTTAGTTCTTTTTGTTTTCTCTATTTATCAAGCACGATAAAGAATATTTTTATATTAAAAAAAAAATGAAAATTGCAGTTACATCATGTAATATCTATCAGAAAGTTATAAAATTATAGTTCATTTTTAATCAGGATTTTTAATACACTGAATGTATTATAACAAGATGTTGTTCATAAGTGTTAATCTTTTTTTTTATAATTGGCGTAACTTTGACGATCTATTTTTGGTTTACACACGATTTAAAATTCGATTTGTTATCATTATTGTCATTATAAAAAATCGCGACGACTTCTGCCTACATGTTATTTTTTTGAAATTAATATTTTTATTCAATATGTTCAACAAATTAAGTTTTTTCTTGTACGAGTATTCGTATAAAATTAGCAAATAGTACGCTCGAAGTAAGAAGTGTTACGAATGATTCTTCCTTATTTTATTATTTTCTTGAAATAATATGTAGCGGATAACTAGTCCCGTCGTGAGTTGCATTTTATCACTAGCTCATAAGAAGTATAGAGTTCTATTTTCGAGCGAATTTTCAACATTCCAGGGTTCCGTATGTATTTTATATTTAAGTTCACAAAAAAGCACAAATCTTGTTTTTTTTTTATAATTTAACCACTTTCTAAATTCTGAACTCTGCCTAAATCGTTAAAAATGTCATCGACTGAAACAATATTTTGTATATTTGTATTGCATTATACTTACTGTATAAGTAAAAATTTTCTGTATAAAAATCTCTTTATTGGGTTTTTTAATGTGGACCATCTTATAAAAATTT
This sequence comes from Shargacucullia verbasci, assembly GCA_947562105.1. NCBI lineage: Eukaryota > Metazoa > Arthropoda > Insecta > Lepidoptera > Noctuidae > Shargacucullia > Shargacucullia verbasci. The sequence continues at coordinate 6,677,938 of OX387306.1, forward strand.
ATCACTAGATAAAATTCTAAAAGGTTAGTAAAAGTTTTTTTAGATAGACTATTTCAGATGTTATATTTAATAATGTCGCTTTTTCATTTTCTTTGCCATGTTAAACAATTTAAAATATTTTATTTTAATATCTTGTACCTACTCTGTATATTTTCATAGAAAATTATATCTAAACCTACTCATATGGTCCACAATACAATTATGATTATATTTAAGGCGTGAGTGAGATAATTATCAATATATATACATACATGCATAAAAATAGTATTTTTTTAGCAAATAAGATTCAGGCGAACCTATAGCTTTGGTACAAATACTCAGTAGATGTTACCACATAAACGGACTAACACGTTTAGGCAGCTATATTTTAATAAAAAATAAACAAATTAATTAAGGGCTGAAAAATAAGATATTTTTTGTCCTCAACTGTACCATATTGTGTTAGGGATGTGTCTGTGTAATATTGTTAAAAACGTTTTTTTATACAGGGTGGAGTAAAAATGTAGTTTTTTCTCTAATTACATTACACAAACAAGTTAATTTTTGAAAATTATCAAGGAAAAAGGATTTTTTAGCTAGGACTTTGTCTTCCCTCACAATCACCCAATACTGTGGTCAAAAGCAGACATGCTGAATCAACAGAAATACCTAGGGCTTCGTTATATCATAACCGCCCAGTACACTTTAGTTGTACCCGTCGATGCGCCGATATTGGCTGGGGCTAATAATGATTGACACTAATACTTCATAATATATGTGTTCAACAATTTATGCGAACTTCACGGAAGGCAAGTGTAAGATTTTTCAACACTATTAAAATATCGATTTTGCTGAATTACTCAGCATACTTTTCACACCTTGTATAAAAACTATAGATTTGATACTGCACTTCCAAAATGTCCAATTGATGAAAAAGGAACTACTTTAAGATTTGTCTAGAAGAAATCCATTGTTTGACATTATTTCTCATAAACTCTCCTTTAGGGACACCCCCCTCTTATAAACGTGGAATAAAATAAGCCTGTTGTTACACCCTTATGTCAACGGTATAGACGTTTAATGACGTTATATGAGACTTATACCTTTGTGTCGTTGAAATAAAGGTGATTTTTGACCGGCCTAGTTTGATCCCGCGTCGTATGTGCGGGTAGTCCATTACTACTCATTAGAATGTTACGTCACGTAGGATCTTTTAATAAATTGTACATATAACATGTGTTGAAGAAGCTGAGTGTGTCGTGTTCGAGGTTTTCTAAAACTTTTCTATTGTTCGTGAAAAGTCCATAATTATCATAAATATAAGCGTATTTAATATACCTTTATTAGTTTCTTTTTTCTATCGTATATGGGGGTACTTGAGTATTTTAGCGTTTTACACTGTATATTAGTGTTCTATATAGTTGTGAAGCGTTATAGGAAAATGAATATTGCGTTAGACGGTATGTTTTGTATTTCTTCATATTTATTCTTTTTTTCATAATTATATGTAAAGGGCCTTCAAGAATTTTGGTACAAACATCAAACACTGAAATAACTTTAAACATTTTCAATGATAGACATTGAAAATGAAAAAAAGTAAAAAGTATTAACCGTTGACTGGAAAAATCTTAAGTTTTCAGTAGTTCTGTTTTACGAAGAGCCCGCATATTTAATTATTATATCATACATTTTTGGAAACAAAAGTTTTACCGTCCTTGTCTTTCATAATGAGAGAAAGAGACGGCAAGTTCTTCTTAATTATTCTGAAATGTATAATATTGTAATAGAATGTCGTCTATCCAGTATTTTTTGTTAAACCTTAGATAGAGTACTGAACAAATTGTATGTCAAATCTTAGGTGCTGTTGTAAGGAATACCCGTGTGAAAAACATGTTTTTTATTGCTGTAAAATAACTTCCTCAGTTAAGTGTAATGCTCAAAAATATTATTTTAGATTCGTGGGCACACTTGACAGTATGAATCGCCATTTTAAATCCATTATAATGCTTATTTGTGAACACCATATATCTATACAGCTTTGGCATTAGTTAGACCAGAAACAACGTGCCAATTAACAAACTAAGACAAAAATATACTATCAGCATGAACAACTTGGCAACCCTTCTATGAAGTTAATATTTTTGAGTACTGCATAAAAATATTTTGACATTTAATTTAATTTATAATCATATAATTCGGTATAAATAATATATCAAACAATCTATAATTTTTACGCACATAAATAGTGCATTATTTTTTTCGGTGAGCATTTTTTTTTTTAACTTTAAGCAATATGATTATTCTGTAACTATTACACGATTTAGGAACAATGCAATACATTCTAACTTAGTTCGCTAAGCGTAGTTAGATATTTAATTTTAATACTTTACAGCCGAGATTTTTTTTTTCTATTTTTCATCCTTTTTTTTGCGTTTTCAATCGACATGTTTCTCTGAAGTGTGTTAGGAATTTGAATAGACTGGGAAAATAGCAAGACAAATGATAATTATTAGAGAACATTTAGATTACTTATTTTAATGACAGAGTATAGTTTGCTCTGATACAGTGAAAATTATTTTTTATATTTTGCTTAGAGCTTCGCTCACCCTATAGGGGGTTATAGTGAAGGTATGTATTTATATTTTATCAGCCGTCCATATTTTATTTTTGCTTTATTTTCCCAGTACATTTAAATTAAAAGAAATTTATTTTTAATTGGGATTAATACATAGTCTTCGAAATCATGGGCATTGTATTAAGATGCATTTATATAATGTTATCTTATATTTGCGGTGTCTGATAAAATTCATAAATCATTTTAAGTAAAAACTTTGAAAAAATAAAATAAAAATAAAAATGTTTTTGAAAGTTACGGACACCCAAAACTTTGCTAAATAAGAGAATTAAGTTGACCTATGTGTATTGAAGTATGAATACCTATTTTGTTTTGACAGTACGCAATAAATGGATGTGTTACGCTTCTCCAAATAATCAAGTTTTTAATAACAAAATGTGTTTTATTTTGTGCGCCAAAACCTTTTCTAATTAAGAAAAAATATGTTACTTAAAAATATAAAAGCAACTCCCTTTGTTAAATATGTTTAGAAGTTCACAAAACACAGTCAAACCCTGTTTCGATCACGTTGCAAGAATTCATGGATGTTAATTGTATACATTTACTTTTATCATTTAATGCCTTTTCTAGAAGACTATTCAAATTTCTGGTCAGTAAATCTACTGTTGCCTTATTGTTACTTTTGGATTTATTATGAAAATATTTATTTTAATGTTACATGAATCCAGCTTTGAAGACAGCTTTACTTATCAGATATTTGAATGGACTTCCAGAAACTGAGGGTTAGACTCTAGCCACTTGTCAAATTGAAACCAAAACTTTTAACAATTTTCTTTGTTAAATTCAATACAATATTTATTTCATATTATGTTTTGTCGTATAGGTTATTGTCCACACACTATTCCTAAAATGAAATTGGAAAATTAGGGTTTCACAACTAAGATATCTCTTGTTTAATGCAACATTTAATACTAAAGGTGAATAAATTAAAATGTAATAATATGGTGAGTATATTCCCGCCAGACTGTCGGTACTGGGCGAGTCGACCGGGCGTCAGAAACCGCGTATATTTTCCTCCCTGGACATACAACGGAGGTAGGCCGCGAGCCAACTATGAGCAACCTTTTTTTTGAAGTTTTATTCCAACATTTTGGTGATTCGGGGACGATGCGATCGGCGTTACTGGTAGGGGCGACGGAAATAGAATGCTCATAACTTTCTGATATATATCCTTTTTGAAAACGTTTTTAATAAATACAGAGATAAATCAAATTATTTGTTTGATACAAATAAATAAGGGTAAATAATTCAAAATGAATTGTAAATATAACAAAGCAAAGCGTGGATTTCTGCTATGTAGCATTCATAGCAGAAAATTTCATTCATCATATTCAGTTCAGTTTAATTTTATTTGTACATTGGAGTTTCATAGTATAAATGGAATCCGAATATTATAGTATAATCTGTAGTGGATCAAGACTATATTCCACGACAGGTTAGGGCGTAGGTAGTATTGTACATTTCCCGATTGCCCATGTAAGGCGGTCAATTTAATTTTTTTAACATATTAGCATTTCCGCGTCCCCACCAAAGAGCCCGTATCTTTCTGCGAAGGGTTTATTAAAAATTGCGTTTGTGTGTGTTTTTTAATACGTAGTCCAGCCGATTTGTACTATTTTTTTTTTTATAAATCAAAAGCAAAAAGCATGAAATCCCCAAAAAAATCTTTTAATTTCAATAAATCTTTCTCATATTTGCATGACCGTCACAGGGACATACAAATGCATAATTTTCACTTTTTAGGCAGCTCAAATTTTTATTTGAAAAATTAAGATATTTTTTGTGTTCTAATAACTTACGAAAAATGTATTTACTACATGAAAATGTGCATAAGTACTTAATTGGATGGATTACTGGTATTGCGTAAATAACAAAATTTAACATGATTTAGATTTTTTACTGCCAACTTTTACCTCAAATTGCTAATTATTAACCCGTCGTGTGTTACATTTTGATCCGCTAAAATAATACACTACAATATATTTTTATAAAACTTCTGTATATTCAGATCTTTTGTCACAGAACAGTTAATCATCTAAGCACTGCATGATAGAGAAAAAATAATAAAAAATCCTTTATATAAATATATAGCAATAGTTACCAAATATTCAAATTTACATTTTATACTCATAATTATTCAGCATTGTTCCTAACCATTTTAGAATTCTTTAGAAATAAAATTCATATTTAAACGCGCATGGTTTTACTTTTACTTTTTTTCTTTTTACTGTTTTTTTTATTTTTTGCTAGTTTTTAGTATTCTTCATGGTAAGTAAAATGACAAATGCGGGCATGTTTTAGATTTGTGCCCTGTGTTGCTTTCTGAAGTGTGCTTAAAACATACCTTTTTATATCTGCACATCCCGGACATTGATGATTTTTGTTATACGCTGGTGTAATCAGTCTGATTCGAGTAGAGTAGCTGATACATAGACAAATAATAGAACCTTTTTACTAAAATTTAGTTTTTAAGGTTGTGTCGTGAGTGTTTATTTTGTATTAAAAATTTAATAATTTCAATAGTTTTTTTTTTTAATTTAAATATGTAGATATTTTTAACTGCGAATTTGTATTTTTTTAATGTTTTTTTTTTAAGATTAAGATATTTTTTACCTTACAGTAATTATAATCGACTAAACATTACAGCGTATCACAAACTCACAATGTATGTATGTATGTATTTGTCGCCACACCCCGTGCCCTAGTGTTTAGCGTTAGTTTTATGTTTTTCTGTTTTTAGGCCATTGGACGGTACCACCCCGAAGCATGCGGTAGGAGCTAGTCCACAAACCATGCTTGGGTAATTATTCTAGTTCATTTTATCCTGTGTTGTCTATTGTCCTGCATATATGTTGTTTGTGTAATTTTCTTCTTTACTAGAAATCTTCTTTTTTTTTAAATGAATATTTTTTCTTTTTATAACTCTGTAGTTTTTAGATTATTTGGCATAATTTTGGATTTTTTTTGCGATTTTTTGGCTCGATTGTTTAAATAAGTAAATTAATTTAAATGTACTGGAAATAAAATTTATTGACAAACAAAAACAATAAATAAACAAAAATGTTTGAATATACTAAGAAAATATTGTTTAATGATATAAAAAGGTAACATTTATGAAAAAATTATCTCATGTGGGTGCGTAATGTTATCTACATACCTATCGTGTTTGTAAATCTACATAGTGTTTTGCACAATTATGACATACTTACTTATTTTAATAATGGAGCTAAGACGCGCTTGCGATCAATCCACTAATAATGCTATATTTTTCATTTATTTTCATAATTACTAACTATAATAAATAATTAGTACAAACGCCACTTACAACATCTACAGGGAGATATAAAAATAACATATTACAAAGGTTACGATAGAATTTCTAATTAATCTATATTTAGTTCGGTAATTATTTTTTACTTCGTTAACTTAACTTGGAAACATTTAGAATACTGATATAAGAACGCTTGTAATTTTATTTAGACACCATACTCAGTGTGACGTCAGCCTTAGGTGCCAAGTTAAGTCAACGAAATAGACAATTTGCTTATGATCAATTCGTATCGGTCTTCACGGGTGATTTTTAACGCAAATTTCAAGAATATCGTACTCAACTATAATTTACAATACGCTGAAGCTAAAAGACGCAACAAGATACTAATAAGATAATGAAAATGATTACTATAGGATCGTAAATAAAATTTTGAACTTCTAAGAATGGAGTTTATTGATTATTGCTTAATAAATCACCTGTGATACGATAATATATACCATGAATAGGACCCAAGATGACCCAAGCAAACTTGAAAGAGTTTAAATCAGCATCACATCTGGCCATAACGATTAAACTAACTATAAAATTATTGTTCGTGATAGAATAATTTGTGGACGCCATTTTGAAAACAAGAACTTAATGGCCGACGAATTGATTAGATAACATCCAAACTTTATAGCTTATAAGCATATTTAGGTTTACTTGGGTTTCAATATAAATATTATTTCTTCCTTTTTTTACTGTCAATTAAAAATTTCAATAAGGTAAGTTTTTTTAATTTGTAATAAATTGAAGTCTTCTGCAACAATTCATATAGAAGAGCGAATGAGGTGGACAAGTTCAAAAATGAACGTTTGCCTTCGTAACAATGCATGAATATGACCATCCAATCTCCCATAATTGGGTTATATCGTAGAAAGATGGACAAACCATTTGGAATATTATAAAATAATAAGACTCAGTTAAGTTGGCAGAAAATTTAATTAGTGGCAAATGTGGGTGTACAATATTACCCTAATGCCTAACCCTTCGGGGAATACAGGCGTGATGTTACGTAACAAATACTGACGTTATTTTTTTACAATATCCCTAGGATTATGGTAATCTTCCTACGACACAAACCGTACAAAAATGTTAATTGTATTGTGATGTGTACAGACAAGGCAACGAGGAGCAGGTCAAGCCTCGGGTGCTCCGGTTCACGTGGAGCATGAAGACAACCTCCTCACGGGATCCCAACGAGATCATGGCTGAGATACGCAAAGTAAGTCAACAAGTAGTCTACCTGTAACTTAATCAAATCGAAATAATATTTCTATGCATGAAAACCATTTTCAGACATTTAGGAATTGTCAGAGTATCAGATGTTCCTAACTATTGATTTCTATCGCAAACTGCATTAAAAGGAAATTATTTACTCCACCGCCAGTTGCTTCAAATAGTTTTCTTTATATAAAACTATATCTAATACGGCTCAGCGATTTAAACTGTGTCTTGGCGTCTGATAAGAGAGAACGCCACTCGGTCCGATCTTCGGCAGTTTCTTGACAACCAATACCGTCACCGCTTGTCTGCTCGAAGCTCCCTTACATAAAATAATGAAAGATTTTGTTATTTCCATCCTGTAAATTCTCTGACTGACTGAAACACTAGCTTCCGCCCGCGGCTTTGCCCGCATTAGTTACGAACCCGTGCATTTTGTCGTGTCACACGTAGCGTCATCTTAAGAAAGTTATTGTTCTTTCCCTCGGGTACAGTACTTTTTTTCTGGATGAAAGGTACCCTATGATGCATATGCAAAATTTCACGTTGATCGGTTCAGTGGTTTAGGCGTGAAAAGGTAACAAACAAACGTAGTTTCGCATTTATAATATTAAAGTTAGGATTAGGATAATTGTACTGTCTGAAATCTTCCTAACTAAAGTGGTATTGCAATAACCGTATTTGTATGTCACCAGGTGCTAGACGCGAACAACTGCGACTACGAGCAGCGCGAGCGGTTCCTGCTGCTGTGCGTGCACGGCGACCCCAACGCCGACTCGCTCGTGCAGTGGGAGATCGAAGTGTGCAAGCTGCCGCGCCTCTCGCTCAACGGCGTGCGGTTCAAGCGGATATCTGGTGAGTACCACATTTAGGAGCTGTTACACTACTTGCAGATAAACTGGTTGATTGCCTATCCACAACTTATCTGACAGAATGTGGAAAAATTTAGTTCGTGTATTCTTATATTGTTATGTCTTGCATAACAGTGCTCAGTGTAATCAATAACGTCACCGCTTGTCCCCAGGCACCAGCATCGGCTTCAAGAACATTGCGTCGAAGATCGCAAACGAACTCAAGCTGTGACTGCCCGAGAACCCTCGGCGTAGGCGGCGCCGGCGCACCGTCACGCCGCCCTCCCCCTCCTCCCCCGCGTCGCCCCCGCGGGCGGGGCGCGCGCGCCGCGTGTCGCGCTCGTCGTCGTCGGGCGCCGACACGCCGCCCCCGCCCCCGCCCCCGCCGCCCCGCTCGGACTCGCTGCGCCTGTCGGCCGAGGACATGGTGCTGGTGGCCAACGGCGGCGCGCGCACGCCGTCGGGCGCGCTGGCGCACTTCCTGGCCGCCTACACGCCGGCCGAGCTGGCGCTGGCGCGCTCCGACTACCTGCGGCCGCCGCTGTCGCCCGCGCGCGGCGCGCCCGTGCAGCCGCGCTCGTCGCTGTCGCTGCGCGTGGACAGCGAGGAGCCGCCGCGCGCGCGCCGCTCCCGGCCGGCGCATGCGCACTCGTACAGCGTGCACACGCTGCGCCGACAGGGCCGCACCCGCTCGCCGCCGTCGCCGGAGCGCAGCTGCGACTGTCTGCCGCTCGACCCCATCCCGCCGCCGGAACTCTTCGACTTCTAAACGAAATCACTTTCGTTACAATTTTCTAAAACATGTGACGTGTTCTGTTTTCAAATTTGAATTTGAAGGGACCTTCTTGCTCCCGGTTGATACGGATTGAAAAGGCTAACCAGGCCTTATCTGACAGATAACTCTTATAAAGTTATTCATCCATCAGATTGTTAGGCGCTACTGTATCGGCGAGCTGTGAAAAGGGCCCTAGTTGTCTTCTTTATAAAGAGGACAGACAAATTGTTCATTGTTACAAAATTAGGGTGTTAATTTAAATGAAGAAAAAAAAATGAAATGTAAAAAAAAATCGATGTCTCAAAAATTCTCACTCTTCGACTGTTTTCGAATTTGAAAAGGGAACGCTCGCTCGACTCGCATTTGTATTATTATTCGATTTATAAATTAAAACAGTGTTGTCTGCCGATCGAATGTTAGTCGATCGTTTGTATTCGATTGTTATCGTATTCATCGCGTTATTATTTGCTGTTCACGCTGCGCGACGGCTGACACGAGTTGAAGCGACCTGCTCTACCCACGACTGTATGGAAATAAATTTATTGATCGTGACTTAAAAGAGTTTTATTTATAATAGTAGTGTTGGACAATGTATGGAGCGTATAAATGTGCCAAGTGGTTGTCAAGGACGGCGACGCAGACGCAGTGAATGATCTTCATAACAAATAGTAAATCACCGCTCTCAATCAGCGCATCTTTGTATAAATAATTTTACTCGTGTCATGAATTTTATTATTACATGATTGTTTTTTTCTGTAGATAAGTCCCCTGGCTGGCCGTGTGTGCTGTGCATTTTTTTATTTAATTTATATTTGGAATTTTGTTTTATGAAATCGTGTTTTTTTAAAAGACATTATTTAACTGTCCACGGCACACACAGACAGACAGCGTTATTGTGCTATCGCTTATATACTATTACATTATGTATTTTAATCGTTGTAATAATGTACAAAGTGAGTTTGAGCTCAACAGATACAATCTAGCTTAGTGTTAATTATATTATTTTTTTTCATTTTCCAATATAACAAAATATAAATACAAAATATGGCTGTCTCTGAATAGCGATAAAATGTTTATAATGTCATTGTAAGTCGGGCGTGCGACCGTTTTGCGTTGACACTCCGTATCTTTGCAACTTGGAGTTGTCGGGTGTCAACATAGACCGGTCGTACGACAACGCGGTCGCCCACGGCTGTTGCCATTTTCTAATTATAAGGCTGAATTAGAAAGTGTCAAAGGTTCAAAATGTAACTGTACGGGTCGGTACACACTGAGTTTAGACGCGTTATAGTATACTTCACTTAAATCGTTAGACGTGTATTGTGATCAAAGTATTAAGAACTTGTAGTTATAGCAATAATCGTTTATTATGATCGTGTCAATGACTTTCTATCTACTCGATGTAATCAGCCTTTCGATATTGTGATTAACTAAAATTTTCATTTTCGATTTGTGTGAAGCTTTTTTTTTTTCATATTTCGTGTGTGGACTGTCGCATACTTTAGGTGATAAATATTATTATAATAAATAGGTATGTCTGTGTGTGTTGCGGTGAGGCGATCGCGGTCATTTTTCTATTATATAATTAAGTGTAGTGTTATAACTTTTACATGGAATCACAAATTCTGACGTGTCGGCGACGACTGTCGTGTTGTCTATGCCAAATTGTGAAAAAAGCTAGGCGCCATGGAAATTACTACATACTAGGTTATTGTTAATTATTTTAAATACAGTAAAACTTTCTTTTGCTCAAATACAAATTATATCCTTAAATATAGGGTGGTAATTTTAAAAGGAAGGTAAAAATTAAAAAGCCATATACTAAGGAATGGACAAAAAAAGTCGAGCTGTTTACAACAATATATTAATTAATGCACATTTTTATTTGCTTTAAAAGAAGTATCATGAGATTATGAAAAAGGAACACAAAACAACTGCATGATACAAATTATGAAAAAATGCAATGGATGGATTTTATTGTTTTTATATTATAATCATGCCAGCCGCAGCATATTTATTTATTTATAACATAAAATTAAATCTAAAAACGTTTTTAAATACTTATTATTACAATAAATATTCAAATGTTCTCTTTGGACACGAAACACATTTAATCAGAAATATCTAAGATTATTTTCAAAGAGGATATTTGTGTATACTGTTTACAAGAAAATAAATATAATATTACCTATAATAGCATTATGTAAACCATACAATCTGTTTTTCTCGCAATAATTCGACAAACAATGCAACAGAAAATGATTGTAAAGATGACGACGACGCGACTGTTGTCCCGAAATACATAATACTGTTTTAAATGTAGTTATATATTTATATATATATGAGCTTTGTTTTATAATAATTTAGTGTAGTACATTTTGCCTGCGAGGTTGACGTGTGTCGAAGAATTTGTGAGATATTCAAAATGAAAAATAAATTTTATTTTTAATTCCACACTTGTTGTTTATTATTATAATAATACCTTTTGACCCTAATTTAAATAAACGTGACCATTTTACATTTGTCTGATTTGAAAATAATATTATGTATTCGCGTCGTGTGGCGTGTTAAAAAATTTCCACCCTTTATACTGCACACCATATAATTAACTTAATAAATTAAGAAATAATAATTTCTAAAAAAAATAAGTAGACTGTCTGTGGTAGACTGTTCAGTGACCACATACACACTACGTTCAACGTTGCTGCTTAAAATAAGTCCACATAAATACACTGGCAATGGAACACTTGCTATTGTGCGCTTACTGCTGAGTGCCGTGTTTCATGTAAAATGCAGGACCTAATGGAGCCGTCCAGCTGACCATGTTTTGGTCCTTCTAGATTTAGCATTAGCTATCGACACGAAAGGGAGAAGACGTTTCTATTTCAAGTTGTTCAAATATTAAAAGTATCTAAACATGCACAAGACAACTTCCGCTACCATACATCATTCAATCTTTTCCAAATCAATCCATTCAACTTTCATTCAGCACTCGTTCATTCAGTCTAAAAGCGCGGCTTCGTACCGGCTCCGAACAAAATAACGTTAATCAAGTGAAGTGCTCGTTTTAGTACTGTTTTACGGGAGATCTTATCTTCCCAGGATTCAGGACCATTTGTACACCTAGGTATAGTGACAAACAACAGGCAAGAAGACGGAACAAGAACTGTGAGTACCTACCATCCATTTTTCTTATCGTATTGTGCTTAAAGATGTTAAGAGTAACTTTATAACGAATTAGCTTATTGCTCATCAACATAATCCAAAGAACAACACGATTACTACCTATGTAAAGTATTAAAAGGTCAGTAGTTTGACAATCACGCGACCACACTAAATTCGTAATTACCGTCATTTTTTTTATAAATGGTACCTACCATTTACTATACTTACAAATGTTCAATGGATAACAACATCGCCGCTCGCTATGTAAACTTGTGCAAAAGGAATCATATTTACGTTACTATGTCTACTTGTGCAAGCCTCGTGCGAGGGTACCTATACAAGTATGGCCTATATTATAAAATAACTTATTTTTAAAACCAATGAAAATGCAATGTAAATCAAAAATAATAATTTTATTTTTCAAACCATCAACAATTATTATTCTATTTCGCAATATTTACATTTCCTACACACTAAAATTACAATAAATAATATCAACAAAGAGTGGTTGCAACCATAGACTTAGAATTTCGCTTACGCTATCTATGGTTGCAACCCATAAACACTTATAGTCAAAATACTAACAATCAATAGACTTAAACTTAGATATAGGGTAAAATGTAAACATCGTATTTACTTAAAAAAAAAACCTAGCCTAGCCTATGCCACCAGACAAGTGCCAAGCTACATTAGGTTTGAGTATTCGAACAACTTTACATAACCTTGTCTTTATAAGAATAAAAACATAGAATACTAAAATTATGACACGTTTAACTAAAGAAATACTGAATATTAAATGACTATCATCTAAATTAGAGCGTTTTTACAGAAACCCTACTTAAATCTATAAAAAGAAAATCTCGAAATACAATTATGTATTGTATTTTATTCGATGGCATTCTAAATTCGTTATTTTTTTACCTTAATTTTCTCGGTATTCCAATTATCAGTTAGTGCGCAAATTATTTTGAAGAATTGTGAGCTATAAGATTGCAAATCGGGGGCTGGATCAAGAACCTGATATAAAAGACACTCCAAAATAGAAAGAATATGTAATTATTCATAATATTCACATACTTTTTAAAATTAAGTTTAATTGTAGCTTCAAAGAACAAAATAACCGTCACTTTGATTCAAAAACTTGTACTTACGTACGACAATTTTGAATTTTGCAATCTCATAGCTCACCATCCTAACATTATTCACGATTTCTTATTAATCGGCATCCCATCCAAATCGACTTCAGTGCTCGGTATCAAAGGAGGCTGGAAACCTCCGTACTCTATCCTCAAATTACTCATTTTTGGTTCTCTATCTGCCCTCCTCATCTTAACTTCTACAACATAATTCTTGTTGTTCTGCCACCAGTCATCCTGATTTTGATTTGGGACTGGTCCATAATACTGATTGTCTTTACTCTGACCGTTTCTTAAGTAGGTTAAGTAATTCGCTAAATTGTTGATTTTCTTCTCTTCTTGCGGCTTGCTTCCAGAAGTATTATTGATGTACTGGTAAGAAGACGCGTACTGATTTCCCCATGGCGTAGAGTGTATCGGTTGCTTCTGCCTTTCTTTTAACAAGTGGTAATATTGCGCGATGTATACTTGTTGCTGGGTAGGAACTCTCTTGTTTCTGTCGTCCTTATAATTTTGATATTGTACGTTATTTCTGGTTTCTGAACTGTCATCCTGTTGTCCATATCGGTATACAGGTACAGGAATATGGACTTGCTTTTCAACAATCTTCTCGACGGGATAGGGTACTTTAACTTCGTAAGGTACCTGAACCGGGTATGGTACTTTCTTCTCCACAATTTTCTCTACTGGATAAGGCACTTTTTTCTCAACAGGGTATGGTTTGTCAACGTATTTGGTAACTACTACAGGTTTTTCAACAATTTTCTCAACGACTTTTTCGACTGGGTATGGAACTTGTACGGGGACTTTCTTTTCGACTATTCTGTCTACATGAACTGGGTAAGGAACTTTTTTCTCTACTATTCTGTCAACCGGATAAGGTTGAGGAACATGTATTGGAACGGCAACCGGGTGTGGTACCGGCACTTGAATATGAATAGGCTTATCGACATATTTTGTTATTGTTACCGGTTTTTCTACAATTTTCTCAACTGGTACTGGTATTCTTTTCTCAACTGGGTACGGTACAGGAACTCTGGTTTCATAGTGAACTGCATAAGGTACTCTCTTTTCGACCGGGTAAGGAACGGGTACTTCATGATTAACTATTCTCTCAACAGGTTTTTCTATTTCTACTTTAACAGGCACAGGTCTGTCAATAGGTACCGGGTATAATATTTTGTGTTCCACTGGTACTGGAACTTCGTAAGGGATTCCAACTGGTGTTGGAATAGGAACTGGGTGTAATACTTGTTTCTCCACAACCCTATCAACTGGGTAAGGTATGTGGACTGGACGGTCAACATATACTTTTTGTTCTACTGGATAGGGAACCTTTACTTCGACTGGATAAGGTCGGGGAACTTCAACCGGGTATGGTTTATCAACATATTTTGTTACCTCTACAGGTTTTTCTACAATTTTCTCATAAGGGACTTCTACAGGTACCGGTCTATCTACTGGTACTTCTATTTCCACACGCTGGGGATACGGTATCTTTTTCTCAATGAACCTATCAACAAATTTAGTGACCGGAATTTCTTTTTCTATTATAATAGGTTGGATTATCTTCTGGTTATCATTTCCGTAATCGTAATAACGAATTTGCTCGCTTCTTTGAGTGTTTGTATCTTCTTGGTTCGGATTAACTTCAACTGCTGACTGAATATTTTCACTAGGTTCTAATTGCTCTTTCTGTTCTTCTGAATCTTGATTATTCTCATCATTATCTTCTTTCATCGTTCCATATTTGTATAGAATCTTGTGCATATTTTCTTGAATTTTCTTAGATGATTTTAGAGCATCGAGATATTTGTTGTATAACGATTTTGCTACGTCGAAAGGCCCTTTATTATTACTGCGGCCTTCATCAAAATCTATGTATTCATGAACTTCTACATCATTTATGTGAGTAATTTCAACTGGTATAGACTGTTGTACTTCAACAGTAGTCTTCTCTTTTGGTGGACTTTGTACAGTGTCGGAAATAAACTCGCTATCTGAAGCTTCATGATCATCTAGAGTGTTGAAAGAATCTGTGTCGTTCGCATTGAGTAGTCTTAAAGCTACTGTGATAGGCGCCAAATAATTCTGATTTACTGGTCTTGGAGTAACATTGACAAATTCTTCACTTTCCTGGTTTGAATCATGATTGGTGTAATTTTCCTCTACATTGTCTTTGACTCCTACTATTTGGTAGCCATTCTCCATGTAAGGAACCATTGTAGATACCAGATTATCTACAATTTGATCTTTAAAGTTGTTATAAGAACTGTCTTGGACAACAATGGGAGTAGCAAAATCGTATTTGTTTGAATTAGAATTTAGAACTTGTTCTTTGAAGCGATTGTTTTCTATATGTTCCACATCGCTGTTCACAATGTTTCCTATTTTAGCTTTAACTGTGATATGATTAGTTCTACTGTTTTGACCGGTGTGATCGTTGTTCCTGAAAGTATATCTTGGACGAGGTTTTATAATATCATCAGATTGCTCATTAACATGTTTTTCAACAGCGTGGTTGATTCTCAATAAATCTTCGTTCGATATAAGATTTTGAGTAGACGCCACTAGTTTATCAATTCCAACTTGAGTTGCATTTTCACTTTGTACAGTGGTAGGTGTTTCGATAGTTGTATAATAGTATCTTTCGTTGCGAGCATTAGATCTAGGGGCTTCGACTCTAAATTTCACTGCACCTCTATATATATAAGATTCAGGTATGGTAGTTGCTCCAAAATTGTTAATATCATGTATATCGTAAGACGGGATCTCAGCAAATAATTCCTTAGATTTATTTAGATCATTTTGTAGATCTTTTGAAACGTCTTCTTTTGAACAGTTGTGATTTTTGAAGACTTGCAGGACTTCTGGACGAAACTCGTTGTAGTCCTCTTTTTGAAGAGGTTTCGAGTTGTCTCTGGGATCGTTGTGTAGTTCTACATAGTTAATTTGATTTTGATTGTATCCTTCGTAGTTGGGGGTGGTTTGTGTTATTGTCGGCATCTGCAGAACTGGGTTCTGCTGGCCATACGGCGAGTACTGTTGCTGTAACAGGTAGACATCGACGGGTTGTTGAGCGTTTGATGGTGGCGCTTGCAGTTGCGAAGCGTTCGGGATTTGCGAGTTGTCATAAATGTTTTGCACCTGGAATGGAAAATTCTTGGATTATAGTTTAATGGTTTAGCTTATGTACCTACTCGATGAACTAATTGAGCCTTATTTTTCTAAATAAACAGCCTTATTCTTGTCAGTGTAGCTGGTGCTGCTCTTTCCATTTTTCTCATTCTAGTGCAGTCTCCGAAAGCAACGTTATCAATTGGACCTTATAGTTCATAAATGTATCAAGATATAGCTAGAAACATCAAACAATACTACTCTTCTCACCTTCTGTTGAAGCTCTATCGCCTTCTGGCCCAGCGCTACGTTGGCGGTGTGTGCGTGATTTTCACTGTTGGTGTTGACACTCACGGCGCCATGGTAGCCACTGCCATCGGCCGCGTACCGGACTTGTTGTTCAGACTGAAGTAGGAAAGATAGAAACTGGTTACAGTATACATAATATAATATAGCATCACCCTTGTATTGTAACTGCGTCATTGGTCTAGTGGTGGCAAGCACGACTGCTGACCGTGATGTCCTGGTTTCGATTACCTGGTCGGGCAGTGTTATTGGGTTTTTTCTGTATAGAATTTCTCAGTAGCACGGAGTTTGGAGCTGTTTTCGGTTGATGGCAATAGAATCGCCACCTATTACATGGGTCTTAATAACAGCATTGGCGAAATTTGGTGTACAATAGTACACCTCTCTATGATTCTACAACAATTCGCAAAAAGGTGGCGACCGATGTTCGGCGTGTTTTTTCGATAAATCTCGATTTAGGCATGATCTTTTTATTTTAGAGTAATTTGATCAATTTGTCAGTAGTGACAGTATATCAACTTAGACTTTCCCTGCGTAGTGTTATGGAGTGTGAACTACCCACTATATGCTTTCGGGAAATAATGTGAAATGTTTTACCTGAGGTAGTTTGACATAATAGTGGCCCACGGTACCGGCGGGCCCCAGCGGCGACAGCTGCCAACCCCAACCGAACGCAGCGCCATCTTGTGATACTTTCTGAAACATAAAACAAAACAATAATATAATCTTCCTTATAGCGATAAATCTTTTTCGAGGGTTTGATAAATCATTATCGATAATCGCGTGGTGCCTTATACTGATTGGAAAAGACATGAGTCATTACTGTAGTGCATTGAAATGAAATTATTTATTTGCAATGAGGTTTATTCAATGACTCTTACACGTCTTTTTTAAACTAGATGGCGTCGCAATTCCTAGGAATACCCCTGATAGGAAACGCCGACGTAAACGACTTTTTTAAACTAGATGGCGTCGCATTTCCTACCAATACCCCTGAGATGAAACGCCGAAACAAACTCAAGGTCAAAGATTATAATCTTTCTGGACTTTAAAATAGACCTTGACCCCTAAGTGTTTCGGCGTTTCTTGGCCATTCCACCCTATATTTGTCAACACACAAATATAGGGTGGAAGGTTTTTGGTAGGACTTTGTTTGACCATCCGTGACCACTAAAAGCATTTGAAATGATGATTAACTGATCACACTTATACCAGCCTTTCAGCCATTGCCATAGTACATAAAAAGTTAATAATAATATCTTTATTTCAGACATACGTCCATACATTTTTAACAAATGAAACGTTAGTAAGGTTGTTAGTAGAACACATAAAAATACAAATAATAGGGTGTTAGTAATTTGTTAGTACAGAAATCAAGACCAGTAGGTACAGTACGAGTACATTATATTACAGTCTATTTCCTATTTCTGAGTAAGTGAACACTCGCCCAGTAAACAGTACCTAAACGGACCGTTTATTTTGCACGCTAACGTTCTGAATATTTCTTCTTACTCTTATTCTGAATAATGTTATGTTGGTAAGGTTTATTTAAAATGTAATGGTTTTATATTTATTTACTTATTAAGGTTCAATTTTTCGACTGCCGATGAAATTTAGCACCTAAGATGTTCCATTATATTTGGACACGTTTGTTCCGAATGTACCTCGCCTCGTTACGCTAGCCACTTCGGGAATTCCGTGTGTTAAATTTACAACTATTATTAATTAAACCACGCCTCAAGGCTCTTCACTCAAAAAGAAAAACACGCGTAAATCACCTGTTACACAAGAAGATATAATTCATAGCATCGACAGCTCCGAGCCAGCGCCCCCGGCACCTCGCTTCAAGAACCAATTGTAATTGATAGGTAAGCTATTAATTATAGCAATTATAGCTTTCTTCTGTTATGTAAAAGGAGCTACCTTTACGTCATGTCCGGTGTGTGACATGGTTTAGTGATTTAGATGAATGGAATTGGAACAACAGTGTATTATTATAATATACTAGCGATCCGCCCCGGCTTCGCACGGGTATCGGAGCATATATGCCTTCATTTTTTTTCAGTCGTAGTGTCGTATCGGCCTATTACGTTGAGCATTTACTCGGCACGTCAGTAAAGCTCCCAGTCGGCATAATTTTTTACGACATTTTCAACTACCATCGTCATATTTCAGCCAGTTTAAACAAAACCTTAACAAATTATACACTTAAACCTTCTTCATGAGTCATTCTGTCTATTAGTGAAAACCGCATGAGAATCCGTTCAGTAGTTTTTGAGTTTATCGCGAACAGATAGACAGACACGGCGGGGGACTTTGTTTTATATGTAGAGAAGTTGCATTTCAGGACGATGCGTGTATTATTTGAATTAATTAGAAGTTTTAGAACCTTATGCCAAGTTTTTTTCTTAATAGAATATCGAAGGATCGAACCCAGTACCTATACGTAGCGTAGAAAGCTAGTCGCTTAGTTTCAGCGTCAATCGTATTGTCATTATCATTTTACTCGTGATATTGTAATGATCGGGTAACACAGAACATATGTGGAATACCACATAATGTATTATGTATTGTGTCAGTATCCCGTAATAATATTCTTCGTGTTTGCGGTCGAACAACGCATTATTGTCGAATTATTGAGATAACAATACGTTTAATACACAAATAACGCATTGTATTCAACACAGAAGCGACATAAAGTCGGGATTACAATCTAAATCTAAAATGTTATAACACGCAGTAGACTTCAAACACGCAACAAGAATTCAAAAGGCATTTAAAAAGTAATCATAATACAAGAACTTCATTGTACTTGGATACATATTAAGAATATATGGTAATTATATAATTAGTTAAAATTGTATGTTTTCAATCACCAATTTTTCTAGAGTAAGCTATTACTTCCAGACCCGATAGACGTCGTCCTGCCCGAGCCTGTCCTAGAACTCGACCGCAGCGCCACCTACCGGGTCCATTGTGAATCTAAACAACCGAGGGACCCACTCAAACACAAATAATTAAATTTTTAACAAAAAAAAAACCGACTCCAAAAAACTCAAAAACAAAACTAAGAACTAAAAAGCAAAAAATAAATCTTTTATTATACAATATAGTAGTTGAAGAATATTGAAATCGGTGCCAAGTAAAACATAAAAGTAATATACCTTGCTGCTATAATAGCGACATTGAAACAACGAGTTCACGTAGAAATTGTCGAGTGCGGAGCTGATTATGCGTCGGACACGACAAATGCACTTCGCCAATCGTGTCGGTTTATCATTGCATGTTTTACTTGGCACCGACTTCAATATTCTTCAACTACTATATTGTATAATAAAAGATTTATTTTTTGCTTTTTAGTTATTAGTTTTGTTTTTGAGTTTTTTGGAGTCGGTTTTTTTTTTGTTAAAAATTTAATTATTTTACAATTTTGAGTGATGGGTAGACCTAGTAAAGACGATTCTCTTGAAAAACTTTACAAAGGTCAAATGTATGTTGCCCCAAGTCGTGTGAAAACCTTAGACGGTATTGCACTATGTGATTTTAAAATCAAATAAATTACTTAGCCGACCACATGATGAAAACGCATTACGAGAAATGAAAAGATTAAGACGACTATTGTAACTAATACTGTGATAGTTTTGACTTTTAGAGGTTTAAAATGAGCCCAAACTCGAGGGGTTTACAAGTAGCTACTGAAGAGTTCCACCATTTATCTCCTGGCTCCATCATCAGACCCTCTATACCAAATGTTTTATACGGGACTCATCAAAATATATCGAGTGATCCCAAACTCGGAAGTTTTATTCCCTTAACTCTTTACCGTTGAGGAATACTATGACATCCATCATCAGCTCAGCATCATTAAATGATGATTTTCAGACGCCAATACCTAACTTATTAAGAAAAAAAGCTCAAACGTGCTATTTGTCTTACAATATTTGAGGGTATCCCTCGATTTCCCTAGGATCCGATCATCAGATCCTGACTTGGTGATAATGGGACCAAATGGGAAGCATACTCTTTCAAACAAAACAAGAATTTTTAAAATCGGTCCGTAATTGACGGAATAATCGCCCAAACACTATGTAGCTGCTATCAACCATTAATGAGTTCCCTAAACTGTACTGCACCTGCATCACGGACCTTGCAGTGGCAGTCATTACCCATCTCGGTGTAAAGATCTTGTCAACACGAATAAAATAAGCCCAAACACGAGGTAGTTAAGATGTACCGTTGAGGAGTTCCCTCGATCCTCTGTCGTCTCCATCATCAGATCTGCCCTAAACCTCCATAGTATTGTAGTCTCATCAGATATACACATAAATATCAAGTTTTTACCCCATGCTCGCCTACAATTTTCAAGAGATGCCCTCGATATCTCAGGATTTCCACCATCAGGTCCTGACCTGATGACAATGGGACCAAATGACAAGCATACCCTTTCAAATAAAAAAAGAATTTTTGAAATCGGTCCAGGCGTCTTCGAGAAATCGAGTAACAAACATAAAAAAAAAAAAAAAAAAAAAAAAAAAAAAAAAAAAAAATACAGCCGAATTGAGAACCTCCTCCTTTTTTTTGAAGTCGGTTGAAAAATCATCAAAATCGGTCCAACCGTTTAGGAGGAGGTCAATCTATAAATATAATAATATTATAACAGGTCTGTAAATTATAGAAAAACTAATATGGGGGTCTTTATTAGAGCAACAGAAGCCAAAACAAAATTGTTAGGATTTTTGTCTTTCTGTCCTTTATGTTTGGACACGCATCACGCAAAAACTGTGGAAATGGAATTAACTTAAAATATAGGCTGCATTTTACCGCAGGAAAATATGAGATTTAAAATTCCACGCGTACAAAGTCGTGGGCAAAAGCTAGTTATTTATATATATATATATATAAAGAGTACGTAGTCAAAAAGCTCAAGAAAATCCATTGCGTGCTACATATCCTTGTTGCGGCAGTATTGAGAACCAGGAAAACAGCTTTCTCTGTTATATAAGAATTATCAATATATTCAATTGAATTCACAATAAAATGCCTTCCCTATCACTTTTCCAACACAAATACCTCGCTCCCAACCATTTGAATGGCCACATATATTCAATAACCGCGGAAGCGAGTGAACACTCTCGAACTACATGTCTCCATATAAGAGAGTAAAACTTAGGAACGGGATTAAGTAAAAGTGGCTTAGCGGGAAAAAAACGGAGCCAAACGAAAGTGGTTGGGCCTTAGTTTTTATGGGACGTATTAATTCATATAGAAACATACTCTTACTGTATAGTGGGCGAGGTTGGGACTGCGTTCTTAAGGTTTTCGTTGTGTTGATCTGAGTACGTGGAATCAACTTTGCTTTGAATCTAATTTGCTTTGTACCTCGACCGTAGGTAAAGCCAAAAATGAAAACAATGTACGCGATTTTCGGTATTAGGCCGCAGACTGATATCAGATCTCGATGACCCAATTAGATTGGGGAAGATATGAAGATAGCCCCCTCTCTCACAATTATCCAGACAATTACACAAATTGAAGGGATCGCCACTCTCTAATACACCGGCCACTTCAGATTTGCCGTTTTTATGTCAAAATCTGACTAGCCCTTTTGAGAATCATAAGCTACAACCGCCCCTGAATGCTCTTTCCATTTCATAATATTTCAAACACTTGATGACTGTCTATGTAGTATGTAAGTAAATGTCTATTTCGCAAGATGGTTTCCTCAATATTCTTCCATAATATACATTTAAATATATACGTGACTTCGAATAATAAAAGTACTTTACATACTTATTCTCAGCCTCGTTACGGGTTGCGCAACGGATGGAATTTAATATCAAAATACACATGAGGAAATATATACTCTGTGACCTGTTACACCATTTCTATATAGCCTATTAATTGTACCTTAGTGATGTAACAGACATACTGGTCAAGTGGTGTAGTGAGATGTACTGCTATTACGTGTACATATACATAATAGCTATAGTCTACGACCCGGGTACATCTTAAAACTGCGGCCAGACACCGGAGGACGGGCAGCAGCGTCCTCTCACTAATCGGTGAGCCACTGCGATCCCCAAGCCGCCTGCCAAGCGTGGGTATTATGGCAAACCCCCCCTTGAAGGAGGCCTTCGTTGAGCAGTGGACGTCTTCTGGCTGATGATGATGATACATAATAGCATCACGCCTATATTCCTTAGAAGGTTAGCACAGATGTGGGTACTCTAGAGTTGCCAACCGTCCTGTTTTCCCAGGACATGTCGTGCTTTTGGAGTGTACTGGGTTGTCCTGTATATTCTTTAAGTAGCGTCTTGGGTTTTTTAAAGTGTCGTCATAGGGTCCTGTGTTTATTATTCGCGCGCCACTACTGCCTCGAATCTTACGTTTAATTATCGGCGTTATTTTATAATTTAATCCTTCAGTTCATTTCTTATATTATATAATTGAAGATAATTTCATAAAACATTGTAATTGCTTTTCATTGAGTTTCATTGACACAGTTTTCTTATACTTTTCTTATACTGCGTCCTGTTTTTAAACCGAAATGTCCTGGTTTTTACTTTCAAATAGGTTCAAAATTTGAGTATGGTAAACCTACTCCACATTTCACTGATGCCATTATCAAATCTCATGTAATAAGAGACGAGAATATTTTTGAGTGCTTATTGGTATATCATTCACTGGGCACAATTCGAAATTTTGGGCTGCTACTGAGGATTTCAAACAGAATACCCAATGACACTGTACGGGGAATCGAACCTAGCCCTTGAGCCAATGAGCCGCTGAACGAAGTATTATAGTAGTGATTGAGGGATCGACTGCTGCTCTATGTGTCGCGGGTTCGATTCCCCCACGGAACAAATATTTGTATGATCTACAGATAGTTGTTCCGGGTTTGGGTGTATGTCCATGTGAATATATATATCTGTAAACATATTTACGACGCAGGAATTATTAATAATGTGAGGCAGCGTTTTAAAAAAATTAATTAAAAATAGTTATTAAACCTAATCGAATAATTATACACGACTCGGGAATCAAATCCGTTTGAGCCAGTGAGCCGCTAAACGGTATTACGTGTAGCAATTTATTATACATTCGTTTTCCAACGATCCATCATCCATAATTGTCTATTAGTATGTCGGCAGGTATGTGGAAGTAATATTGATTAACAAGTACATTGGAATGATACGTTGCGGCCACTTAATCCTTTCCTTATGGCCTTTCCTTTTTTATTACGATTTTCTTGACTGCTAACCTCCTGTTAATACGTAAACCATATCGCGACGAAACGAAATAAATATTGTCAAAGTTTGACCCTGAACTCGATAGATGGCGTTGGTGTCAAATTAGATCGCAATATTATTTCGTTACACTGATACATAATTATTTTTTTGGTAAATCCATGGAAATAGTCGAAAATTTGAATGGTATTTTTGTATAAAAATCTCAATATTTTATCATTTTCTTCATTCGTAAATTGCACGCGTGGGGCGGGACCATAGTTTTTTTTTATAAAAACCAAATATTCAGTGCTTGTCTAGCCATCTAGTTGTTTTATTATAAACCTACAGTGAAGTGGCGTATAGTTGTGAATAAGTTTGGTGAGTTGTGAACACATTGACTTGGGAATCCAACCCAGGACTCTAATGCAACCGTGAGACCAATGAGGCGCTTTAAATATGTTTATCTTGAGCTTATTAAGCTCGCAGCAGGAAGTAGCAGCCCATCTAAAGCCTTTCACTGCCGGAAGTGATTATTTAACTGTCCTATACGATGACGCAACTGAGGGCGATACAGATTACACCATAAATGATAAAAGTAAAAGGTTTTATGTGTTTTTAATGTTAACTTAATTTGTTTTTTAGTGATAAAAAATATATTTTTGACGCATTTGTCGCAAGCACAGCCGCTTAATGGTTCTGAGTTTGATTCCCAGGCTAAGTTAAATGAATAGAATAGAATATCAGTTTATTTGCTCGAATATGGTAGGTATACAGATGATGGTGTGAAATTTATTACAGCATATTCTGCCCCTTGGGGCCTGCAAATACATTTACAATTGGACATGTTTAAATAGTAATCGTAATATGATAATAACTACACTTATTATAATAACAACAAATAATAATAACAATAACATTTTTACTATATCTTATCTTCTAAATATTCTTTAATATTATAATAATTTTTATACTCTAAAAGCTTATACAATTTACTTTTACGATCCTCCGGCCAGGCAAGGTAGTTAGCCTGGCGGGCTGAAGCCCAACGATTCATGTCGGACATTCGTATATGTGTTACAAGCGTTGTAAACTTTCATAGTGCGATTCAGGGTGGCTCTAGTCCACGGAGCGCCCGGGTGCAAAAAATACCCTGGCGCCCTCTAGTCGGCGCGCGATCCAAATACCACCAAAATTCGGGTGCAAATGGTGCAATTATAAATAACTAGCTTCCGCCCGCGGCTTCTCACGCTCGGATTACGAACCCACACAGTTTAATTACTAAATTAGAACAATGCGCTGTTTTTGTATCTAAGTCCCGCGAGCGGCGTTCGGCGCCCCCTGAATCCCTGCGCCCGTGTGCACTGCACACTCTGCACGATAGGTAAAGCCGGCGCTTATATATATAAATATTTTTTTTATAGATACTGCCGCCGCCGTTACCGTATTATGGCTACTAGTATAGGCTACTGGGAAAGTACCGACTGTGTATTTACTGTTAAAAGTTATTTTCTCTTTGTTAAAATCAATTGATATGCTACTAACTAACCAGTCAACAGAAATATATTCTGCATAATCACAACCAGAAGTTACACCGTCTAGTCTAAAAGTCAGATACGTTAGTCTAAAGGAGCGGACTCATTGCTCCGTCGAGGCGGAGTCGCGGCAGAGACGAGATGACGTCGCGGCTGGGGCGCCACGAATGAAAGGACAATGCCTTCATCCAGTTACTAACGCGAATACGTCAAAATCGAAATGCAGTGTTTGCGCGCTTCCACTAATGAACGCAAGCTTATAATTCTTAGGAATATCTAGAGGAGACGCGCCTTTTTAACGCTCGCGCCGCGCCTCGTCTCGACCGTGCCGCGACTGTGAGTTCTGTGAGCGTCCTCCCTTAGACAGACTTTCACTATAGACAGGAAGGCAAACTATCCGAGCGAGCAAATGCAGGTATTGTTCATTTCCATACAATGAAACTAGTTTGTCATTTGTTTCTTAATGAACAAACCTTTAGATGCTGTGGTTTAATAAATCATAATAATGAAAGAGCCATTGGATTTATAATCTGTTGCATTTTGCTAGGTTAGATTTCCACTCTTGGATTTTCTGGTGTATCATGGGTATATTTATGGACACAAATATCACAAGTACATAGATCCGGAACAAATATCTGAAGATCATAAGAATATTCGTTCCGTGCGAGAATCGAGCTGGAAACCCTTAAGGTAGAAAGCTAATCGCTTAGCAACTGCGCCGACAGTGCTGTCAAAACAACTGCTGAGAACCAATAGTGCTTGATAAGACAAAGGATTTATTGAATTCTGGTCAAGAGGACCTTATCTGGTGCCTATAACCTGCCACACAAATGGGTAATTACGTGCCTGTTCCTGATTTGTTCCAGACTTAAAGCCATGCTCCCATAGTCTACATCGAGAGTGCCCAACCAATTCTCGAAGTCAACCATAATTTCGGTATCAAGTCAGCCAGCGCCACCTAGCTAATTTAACAATACTATCGCCGGTGCCTTTCATTCTTCTAACGAGCACCGACAAGATCGCAGTTGTCTACGTACGGGCCACTGTACCCCGAGGCCTGGGTTCAAACTTTGGTATACCATATTCCACTATTATATTACTTCACAATGACGTCCAATTTCTGACTTGTATTAGTTTTAGAAAGTTATATTTACCGATAATAAAATTCAATAATTTCACCTCTTATTAAAACTATTGCAGATCTAATTTGATATTAGAGCAAATTGCGAGAAAGGAACTAATTTCCTTTTCTAAGTTATCTTAAGCTTTATATTATTATAAGTAACTATTATTGACTTAATATGATTTCGCGTAAACGTGGAATTTTTATTATATTTGAACTCACCGTGCTTGTACGCTGCGACCACACTGTTGATACATAGAACACGAACCACAACCGGACCCACTGGAAATAAATAAATTACTTAAAGAAAATGAAAATAATTTACATAACATAGCATCACGCCTGTATCCCTGAAGGGTTAAGCAGGTATGGGGAACGAGGTTTGGTGTTCCTCCATTGAAAAGGGAGAATCCTCCGACCAGGCAAGGTGGTTAGCTTGACGGGCCGTAGCCCGACGATTGATGTCGGACATTCGTATAATTATGTATGTGTTAGAATCGTTGTAAACTCTCATAGTGCGATTCAGGGTTTGTGATGGCTTCACTCCGATAGATGGCGCTTTACTTTTTGCCATTTTGGGAGTAGTAGTCGCTACACTGAGGTGTACCATTGTGCACCTACATTTCGCCGATGCCATTTTTAAGTCCCATATAATAGGGGGCGAGCCTATTGCCTTCAAGCGGGCACAGTTCCACTCTTCCGTGCTGCTACTGAGAATTTATTTACTAAATACCTATTTACACTTTGTCCGACCCGGGAATCGAACCCAGGACCTCGCTGTCGATCGAACCAGTCGTGCTTGCGGCAGTTTTGAGAAAATAATTTAGTTCTTATTAATCCTATCCTACTAATCCTACTAGTATTTAAATGTGAAAGTTTGTGAGGATGGATGGATGGAATAGCACATAAGCTAATTTTTATCTCGGGAAAATGCACGTTTTCGTAATCCACGCGGGCGAAGTTTATACAGTTTATATATTAACTAAGGATCAATCTCAATCCTCACCATATTTTTCAATAGCCACTGAATATAATCTTGCGTAGTCCTTTGTCCTCTCTTGGAAATTATCTGAAACAAAAATATAATTATGTCATTACATAGGTTATCATCTGCCTAGCCTATTCATGCTAAGTTGTGGTCGGCTCCTAGTCTAACCAGATGCAACTTGCGACCTCCGCTACCGGGCACAGTTCCAGACTCCGTGTTGCTACTGAGTTGTGGGCAATTTACTCCAATAGAGAACCCTAAGATTTACCGCCCAGGACCTCACGGTCATTAACCGTGTTTACGAACAAAAGATTAATAATGCAATTTGCATATCTCGTTCATCGCACTTAAATCAATGTTGCCTCCTTCAATGACCTAAGGTAATGTAGGTGTTTGGTAAAACAATAGGATACAATTTATAAAAGCTCTGCTATCACTTTCGAATAAAATGGCAGTGTTCATGACTTTGGGTGGATAACAGTATACCGTAGAATGCTGTAACTTTGCCTGCACTCCTAACTTTGCCTAAGAATAACTTATAAAGACTTACTATAATTAATGGAATCAGGTGTTACTTTGCGGAGATGCTCAGGATCGAGGATCGGTTTAGTTGCATGTTACATTATTTCTATCGCACCTTCTGCATGTGCATATATTTGCGGGCGGGAGGGCGGTGCTGTGCATGCACCCAAGCTTGCAGTAGTTTTGGCGGAATTAAAACTAAATCTTATAGTTGTATATCTTATATAAGACTTAATCATATCAAATTAGATTGCGATGCTAAATAATTTGGGAACTAAAATAAATATTTAATAGTAGTAAAGTTAAGAATACAGGTTTGTACTACTTTACAGAATTAGTCCAGCCATAGTTAGGACTGCAGGCAAAGTAACAGCATTCTACGGTACACCTGTCTAGAGACAACGCAATTAGATGTGTTCATAGACTGCATCTGACTTACGGGATCTCTGTTTCCGGGTTTGAGAAAAGTCAATTGTTTACGAAATAGAAATTGATTCATTGGTCCAGCAGTGGCAAGCGCAACTGCTGAGTAACGGGTGCTGGGTTCAATTACCAGCTCGGGCTTTTTTGTATGAATATACTTTACAGCTTGGTTCAGAAATAGGACCGAGAGATAGCAATATGATTTTGTAACACACACCTCTATTTACCAATTAGAACTTGAGTTAAAGTTAGGACGACTAGATATGCAGTGTACTGTGTACGTGTAGTGCGTAAATTAAGCTTTAAGGAATTCCGGAGGGGACGGCGCGTACGCAGTCCCCACTACCAAAAATTACGCGTCCGAGTTATCCACATTAGGGATAATCGCAGGGGTCAACCCGCCCGCAGTGCAATGGGAAGGCCTCGCCCTGGGGGAACCGCCTTCATGATCACGGTGTCCCCTACGCCAGGTAAGTATGAGTTCACCTAAGTAAGGCGCGAGGGTCGTTCAACGAAGGAAAATCTTAACACCGCCATTCAGCTTTGTGACGTTTTTGTACAACGCCATCTAGTTGGGATACATAGGAAACTCGGTCGCACATTGCCACTGCTGCTTTGGCTAGCGTCCACTTTTTAGTGGTTAACCTATTATACGAAGTTATATTATAGAGGTCAGTGTTATAGGTTATTAGTTCTTCTGTTTTCAGAATATTTATATAATGATGCTAGAGAAAAGATATACACCTGTCTATAGACAACGCAATTAGATGTGTTTATAGACTACATTTGACTTACGGGATCTCTCTTTCCAGGGTTGGAAAAGGTAATGATTTATAAAATAGAAATTTATTCATTGGTCCAGTGGCGAGCGCAACTGCTGAGTAGGGGTGTTCGTTATATTACACAGCGCATAATAATAGTCGTTAAAAAATATAGCAATAGCACCCTGCTATATATTTTTACCGCACTCTGCTATCTACGCTCAGCGCAGCATTACCAACTCTACGTGTTTTTGCACAAATCTTTGTACTTTAGGTGTTTCCCGCAAACCTAGGAACTTAATTCGCCAAATCTACGCATTTTCTATCAAATATTAAAATTGGCAAAATAACATCGTCACGTTTTCTAAACAATCATGATTATTTGAAAAAAATGTAAAATTATTGTACGTATACCTGATATATTACTTTCAATGTGTTAGATAGAACGTACAACTAAACAACGAGATCGCATATTTATTACTATAATAATATATCATACAGCGTTTTGTTCCAACGCCGAACACGGAACGCGTACCGCGATCTTCGCTGCGGAATGCAAGTAATATTTATCAAATGCAGTTGTAACGCTATATTATAGCATAAAAAATATTCTGCTTTATTTATAGCATTTCGTTATAACGCGTTTATATTTTATAGCCGTTGTGAACACGCCCACTGCTGAGTGAGGAGTGCTGGGTTCAATTAGCGGCTCAGGCTTTTTTCTATGAATATTTTCTACAGGTAGTTTGGAATTACGACCGGTAGATAGCAATAGGATTTTTTAATATACACTACACTTCTGCCTGCCAATTGAAACTTGAAAGTGAGATATTGAATAGTTACGCAATTGAAGCGCTCAATTTAAGAATAAAGGAATTCCGGAGGGGACGGCGCGTACGCAGTCCCCACTACCAAAAATTACGCGTCCGAGTTATCCACATTAGGGATAATCGCAGGGGTCAACCCGCCCGCAGTGCAATGGGAAGGCCTCGCCCTGGGGGAACCGCCTTCATGATCACGGTGTCCCCTACGCCAGGTAAGTATGAGTTCACCAAAGTAAGGCGCGAGGGTCATTCAACGACGGAAAATCTTAACACCGCCATTCAGCTTTGTGACGTTTTTGTACAACGCCATCTAGTTGGGATACATAGGAAACTCGGTCGCACATTGCCACAGCTGCTTCGATTTTGGCTAGCGTCCAATTTTTAGTGGTTAACCTATAACACGAAGTTGTTTTATAGAGGTAAGTGTTTTAAGTGCTTAGTATAGTTAAAAATAAATTCATAGAAGATTTAGAATTGTTTGGCTAAGTTTTCTGGTATTGGAATATTTTTATAGCAATGATTCTAGACAAAAGAGGAAGGAGAAATTAATACTAATCAAAATCCTTTGAAATGCACAAAATATATAATTTTTTCCGGCTATTATTATGCAAACAAGGGGTGGTTTGCTCAACATTCAAAGCATAATTCTTTAAAACCTTTTTTTTTTTTTTTAAGAAATTATTCAGGCACATGTTCTCTTTTGACTGCTTTTGGTAACTACTAATCTAAATATTCAAATTGGTAACTTCTTACAGTTACAACTTGAATTAGAGCTAGGCTTTTAATGTTTTGTATAATCCTTTAATCCGCGAAAGATTAAAAGATTGTATGTGCTTTACTATTTAGCTTTATAATTAGCGACGCGCCCTGGCTTCGCACTGTTGCAATTTACTAATGAAGAAAATGAGAAATTTCACACAAACCATATTCTTTCATACAAACCTTGTTGATGACAATTACGAACACAACAAAAATAAAAACAGCCAGATCGGTCGAGCCGTTCTCAAGTTTTGCTCCGTCGTACGTATAATATAGTAACAAACAAACAAACAGTAACAAACAAACTTACTTTCACATTTATAATATTAGTTATATGTGATGTGAAATATATATATATATATATATACCTATATATGTGAAGAATTATTATGTAATTGGTAAATCGCACAGTCTTATTCAGTAAACGGTAGATCTTGAGTGTAATCGAGTTGGCCACCCCTGCTCTAGAGTATTCAGAGGAAATTAGGAGAGCATGAGGCACCATCTCTAATCACACCACAATGTTACAAGTTATTGATATCTGAGGCTCTAGTGTAAGTTTCTTTAGACGCGTTAAATCGAGTTTGTGAAAAGAAACTTACACTAGAGCCTCTGGATCACACATAAAAGAAAAGTAAATACAACTGACTTCACAGACAAATGAAATATTTTCTCGGCCGTTGCCGCTATCGTGTTGTATACCCATCAGTGCATTGAATTGGTGTATATGGCCAATGGTAATATACACTATGTAAACTGTTACAGCGATTACATTAATCTCGATGATTTATTGTTAAGAAAACATCTTGATTGGTATAATTTATTGGAGGGAAAGAGGGCGATAAAAAGTGAAATTTCTGATAAATTATTTCATTAATATTTCATACACATTGAAAAATTGTGTCTGATATAAATTTGTTGAAATTTCGTTTTTGACACAGAGGTGTTTTTGTTTCATGAGTTTCATGTAATAGAGGGCGACGCTATAGCCATCTATCGGACACAACTCCAAACTTCGGGCTTCTACTTAGAATTTTCTAACAGAAAAACCTGTCGCATGGCAACCGCATTTGGGACCAAACCGACAGGGCTGTACTGTTTATATTTTAAATATAGTAGAATTATTATGTACATAATTAGTAAAATGTATTACATACAATAAGATGTAATTTTTTTTTATTTTAAAGTCTTACTGTGGTAATGTAATTTGTTTTTAAAATATGCTTACATACATAAAGCCACGCCTTGTTCCCATGGGGATAGGCGGAAACTACGGAACGCCACGTGCTACGATTCTTACATAACCCGTTTGCTTCATCTACATTCATGCATCGTTTGTAAAGTATCGTATATAAATAAAACTTTTCATCCATAAATCTACAGAAATCCGTTAATATCACGAGTTAATAGTGTTAAGAACGAATTAAGCGACAAGTTAAAATTACCCTCACTTCATGGTTTATTAGTTAACTTAATGGCGTACAAGTACGAGCGTAATGTTGCTTAGAATTAAGCTGTGGCAAGTTGTACTTTCTCACTTATGTAATTTTGTCCCACAATTATGATTGTATGTGTGAAATGATGTAAGAATATTTATTATTAAGATCTGTGTAAAATTATAGATTTGTGTTCTAAAGTATAGAGTAGCTTAAGTAGATTGAAATTGCAGAATGTTAGAGTCACAATATTTGGAATAATATCTTTGTTTAGAACCGCCTGTATCTTTTTAGCGAGAAAATCTGCCTTGTCGCCGGTGGCGCCTGGATCAAGATTCTCGCCCCCGTCTTCGCCTGCTTAAAGCGTATAGCTTCTATGCCAAGGCTGTCCAGATCAACCTTGGCTTTTGCCTCCGCTAATACCGAAGCGTACGTAACGCCCCTCTCCGACCTACTTATTCAAGAGTCAATGAAACGAAAAGGTATCGTGTCAACAAGTCACTTTTTTAATATATCTTAAGAGGCGTCTCCAGGGCGTATTTTTGCTTTACACAAAACAAAAATGTCTAATATTAGATTTAGTGTACATATTATTGGATATAAAAAAAAAAACAATTCAAGCTCATACACTTACAATTTCGCTTACGCTATCTATAAGCAAACTCAAGACCCGGCTCGAGAAACGCCGAAACAAACTCAAAAGTTTCTTTCATGAAGGCTCGAGAAAGGCCCAAACAAACTCAAAAGTTTCTTTCATAAAGGCTCGAGAAACGCCGAAATAAACTCAAAAGTTTCTTTCATGAAGGCTCGAGAAAGGCCCAAACAAACTCAAAAGTTTCTTTCATAAAGGCTCGAGAAACGCCGAAACAAACTCAAAAGTTTCTTTCATGAAGGCTCGAGTAACGCCGAAACAAACTCAAAAGTTTATTTCATAAAGGCTCGAGAAACGCCGAAACAAACTCAAAAGTTTCTTTCATAAAGTCCAAACATTAGTTAGTTATTTAATATAATGCAATAACATATAGGGGCCTGCAACAGCCTTTCGAAGGGAGAGTTTACCATGATTAAAATGAAAATGGGAGTAAACACCAATAAATTATGCCCTATGACAGATGATAAAAAGTGACAGTTGATTTATCAAGGGCATATAGCATGGGTTGCAATTTCTCTTTCTAATTAGTTGTACTATTTACGGAATGACATATTAGATGACATTTCATTGGGGACTGGCTCATTAGTTTAGTGATCGCGATTGCTGAGCCTGAGATCTTGAGTTGCATTCTCTGGTTGGCCGAAATGTTACTAGGTGTTTTTGTTTTTTTTTTTAGTAATAATAATAATGTCCTCCTGACTGATTTCAGTCACGGCGGCCAATCTCACCGGAGATTAGCCAACTACGCAGGAGATATTATAGAGCACAAGTGTATGCGCAAACACAGGTGCTCTCTCTCTTCCTTCACTCTTATAGTCCGATGGGACGGCAATCCGACACGACCGGAGAAAGATCAGGCGCAGGACCAACGGCTTTACGTGCTTTCCGAGGCACGGTGTGTATTCACATACAAGAAGAACCAGACCCGAAACAACTATTTGTAGATCATACAAATATTTGTTCCGTGCGGGAATCGAACCCGCGACACGTAGCGCAGCAGTCGATCTCTCAACCACTGCGCCAACAGTGTATCATCTACAGATAATTGTTTCGGGTCCGGGTGTATGTCCATGTGAATAATTGTGTTTGTAAATCCACCCAAGATACAGGTATTATTCGTAGGGTTCTCCACCGTTCTTAGAAAAAGAAAAGAAAGACAGACTCAACGCATCGACGAAATGTGAATACATCACACCAGTGCCTAACCTTGAGGAAGAAAGGCGTGATGCTTTAGTGATGAGAACATTAAGCGGTATTGTGAATACATACCGGAAAATGGACAAAGTGAATCGATACATCGACAATATCGTTACCATTCGCTTCCGTACGTAGCGTGCAGTGAGCGCATACATTAACTTGTTGACACCAAGCGCTGCCAACATTCGTGTACTAACAGTTACAATGTACATACATCATACTCGGGTTATGATCTGACGGCTGAAGTTATATACGATTAGATAATATTTCTATGTTCATGTAGTGCCTATGTAAATCCTACTAATATTATAATCCTACTATCCTACTTCCTACTAATATTATAAATGTGAAAGTTTGTGAGGATGGATGGATGGATAGATCTTTGTTACTCTTTCACGCCAGAACTGCTGAACGGATCTGGATGAAATTTGGCACAGATATAGATTATAGTCTAGAATAGCAGATAGGCTACTTTTTATCCCGGGAAAATGTACGGGTTCGTAAACCACGCGGGCGCTGAACCTAGTTGTAGTATAATATCATAATACATAAATAACTTTAATTAGATATTATAGGCATTTTGTATATGTATACATTTTACTAACTACTTATGCTAATGTATTAATTAAAAAACAAACATTAAAATCTCTCCTAAACGAATACTTAGGCGTCAGAGTACTCCTCCACATCGCTGTCAACTGGTAGCGTGCCAGAAGACTGGCAGCATTACCACGTTGAATGGCAATGCTTATTCTTTGACCAAAGAACACGCATGCTGATAACTATGTA
Organism: Shargacucullia verbasci; assembly: GCA_947562105.1. Lineage (NCBI taxonomy): Eukaryota > Metazoa > Arthropoda > Insecta > Lepidoptera > Noctuidae > Shargacucullia > Shargacucullia verbasci. The sequence goes on from OX387306.1 coordinate 6,712,671, forward strand.
GAGCCTATTACCATCCACCGGGCACACTTTAAAACTGATTTTTTTTTCCTGGGACCTCACATTTAACAGCTGCATTTGAGACCAATGAGGTATTTTTTGGAAAACACGCTGGTCACTTAACTAAGTCCCGTTTACGCATCATAAGCCGTTATCACCACCAAACTTTTGATATTGTAATGTCGTTTAAATTTAAATAGTCTTTTATATATGTATAACCACTATACATTGTAAATGTGAGTGAGATCTAGGCTGAACACTCTTAATTTCATTAATTCTCACGATGACTGATCCATGCTTGCCCTCTGTTGTGACAGGTCAGCTCAAATAGCTATGGCACTTTCTTCAAAAGTATATTTGTCTCACATAAATTCTACTATAATCCGTCTGGGCTTTAAAATAGACCTTGACCCCTAAGTTTGCTTTGACGTTTCTTCTCAGGGATAATCATAGGAAATGCCGACGCCATCTAGTTTAAAAAATACCTGTTACAGGTTAAAAAAGTCCTAATTACAATTTTGTAACGGTTTGTACGGTTTGTACGGTTAAAAAAGTCCTAATTACAATTTTGTAATTAGGACTTTTTTAACCTGTAACAGGTATTTTTTAAACTAGATGGCGTCGGCATTTCCTATGATTATCCCTTAAAAAAATGAAATGATATTATTTATTTAAATAATATTTTTTTTTTCAACTTCTAACGCTAAAAGATAGGTCAGCGCTATCAAACGATTTTAAGAAGAAATGATCTGTCAAATCCAAACTGACAGTTATTTTTTTTTACGCCAACCCACGTTTGAAATACCTAAATAAGTATTTCATAGCCTTAGAAACGCATTGGTAAATGAAATTGCATCTTATGTAAGAACTGTATCTGTCATAATATGTAAGTATACTTATTATATACGTAATACTCACATGCCACAGCGCACTTAAATGACAACAATTGGTTAGAATTAGCACTACATAATAGACGGCATTCAAGAGTGATGGAAAACTAAGATTAAATAGTTGAGATCTTAAAGATTGAGCTATTATGAGCTATCTTCGCGCGTTATCCTAAGAGGGGTGAACACACTGAAGTAATAAAGTAAGATGTACTATGGATTTCTCCTGTATCGTAGGTGCGATGACAGATATAAATGTCGCAAGGCACACAATCACACATATCCAAACCCGGACCAATTTGTTGGTTATACAAATAATTTTTCCAAGTGGGAATCAAACTGTACACTTAACGCAAAAATCTAATCGTTTAGTCACTTTACACACATGTGTGTATTTTATTGTGTGTTCCATTTTTTTATTCTTTTAACGTGGAGTTTAACTGCCATATACTGCTATATCTCCTTGCGTATATTTTAAAGCAAACTACAGAGACACGCTGCAGTACAGTATACAGGGTAGCGAAGAGACAATATAACATAAAACGAGGTACTAAATTTGGTATCACGTGTAAAAGTCGTACGTACACAACACATCAACGATTTACAAGCATTTCATTTTCTGCATAATATTTCACTCTGCATTTATTATTTTTACTGGAGGGCCATCGAATGTTAAGACATCAACCTTAAGTCATCATTCTACATATGAAAATAACAACTTTTTGGTTAAAAGGTTAGAGATTTTTCAAACGTCACCTTAAGATCGTACGTAATATGTGTGAAATTAAGAAAATGTTAAAGATATTCTGTGGCTAACCCATTGATTGGATTTATTTGTTTTTTGTGTAAAAAACTTTTGCTACAAAATGTCATTACATTATTTCGTTTAATGTGCCATCGTCGCCGCCCTGTATACATCGTTACAGCTGTTAAAAGACATGTAGCTCACATGTCTGTTAACAGCTTATTATAGCAATATTGCGGTAATAAATCGATACTAATCGATCATTATGAATTCTCGATTTCAATCGATAACGTTGCAATAATGCGTTAATTACTTATTCAATGCTTTATCAATTTATAACTGTATAATTTTATACAAGCTGTAATTGGGCTTTCTATTGATAAATCCTCAGTAGCAACACGGAGTTTGGAAGTGTGCCCCGTAGATGACTTAACACGGTTGTAACATAGTAGCTACTTACACCACTGCCTAGGCCTTCGGGTGATACAGGCGTGATGTTATGTTACAATACTAACCACTTAATGATTAAGTACTATTTGTAGATAGTCACCGTTAGAACAAAATAATAAGAAAATACATATTTTACGATACTTTTCTCCACAATAATCTCGCTCTTTCAGTATTAAAAATAAATATTATAATGAATGTGTTGTAATTAACCCTGTATTCTATGCTTTTCAGAATATAGGTAGTGGAATTGAATAAAAGTTTTAAAAAAGGAAACAAAAAAAGGTTAAAAAAGAAGTGTGCGCGTTTATGTCTTTTATATGTATCTAAACAATAATTTTAAAGTATAATAAAAATATTAAACATTGTAGTCAGAAAAAAAAGTGATTAATTAAAATAGGAATCTAATTAAAATTTTAAATATGTAAGCAAATAGTGCTCTTAATATTTATTAGTTCCAAGTTTTTAGTTTTTTTTTTTTCTGTCTGGCCTTTTTATTTTCAGAAAGCAAATATTTATAATAAACGGGATATTTTTCAGTTAATCTACAATAAAATAAAAGTTGCATATCAATTTATAAATAGAACGCAAACATCTATATCTACATTAAAAAAAATTAACACTTTTGGAATAGAATTTATATAATTATGTTACTCACCTATTTCTTCCAAAACAAAACAACACCACAATAAAAAAAACAAAAGTCACATACGAAAAAATAAAAAGACACAGATCACGAACTTATTCAGCCAGAAACGTCGAAGATTTCGCGCCAAACCGGCGTGTATATTTCGTTTGCGCGCGCTATCGTGACTGGCTGCATGCAGACTTGCCTTAGTCTTGTGAAGGTACATTTCCCGCCTCTATGCTCTGTAGAGGAGGTAACTTTTTAATGAAATACCACCCTATTAAAGGTAATATAATGCTTAATCGTAACTTAGATTACAATCGGTTTCTTTGATATTTGATAGAGAAATTGTGAAAGAAAATTAATAATACTGTTATTGAATGAATTATAAGTCGGTCTGCTTAGCTGGCAAATAATTTACAGTTTACAGGTGTCACGATTTGGTAATTAAAAAAATTACAATTTTGTTTTTATATTAATATAACAGACTAAAAGATCATTCATAATATGTCAGCTCGACTGTTTAATAATAATTATTTTTATTTATTATAAGTCAAACCATTGAAACCGCTATAAAAATTTGCCGTCGTATAAGCACGTGATAACTGATAACCTTCGGGTTTTGAGATTCAAACAAACTTTGACTTTTAAAAAATTTGTGGGATCATAATTTGATTATAAATTACCTACGTTAACGGTTAAGGTAAACATCGTAAGGAAACCTGATCACCAAAGAGACCCATAAAGATCTCAATATAAAGTCCGCCAACCCAGGTCAGTGTGATGGACTGAGTTTAACCCCTCTTGTTCTCGAAGAGGCCCGAGGCCAGCAGTGGAATACGTTAAATTAAGTTTGGACGTCTTGTTATAACGACAAAATCCTGTTGCGGTATTCATGTTAGTCTAGCGGGACATTTCCGCAATACAACCGATAATAGACCAATGGAGCGATTCTAAAAACAATAAATAGCAACACATTTAAACATACTACATGGCCATTAATCGCTTCCACTGAAGCTAATCGAAAGGTATTCAACTAGTAATGAGTCATTAGCGCATTTTCGTGGTTATGCAGTATTTGTTCAACGCATAATGTATCACGAAATTGATAGGCAAATAAATCTATTTATAAAGTGTAAGAAAATGTGAAAATTCATTTGTAAAGGTAACAAGAACCGATGAATATTTTTCATTAATTTCGACGGCACGGTTGGCGAAATGGTTGAGCGCCGGACTTTGCGCTACGAGTTGAGGGTTTGATTCCTATACGGAACAAATATTACTTTTTAGTGCATAAAAATATTTATTCGGTGTCCGTGTAGTGAAGATTTGTGTTTATAAACGAACCGAAACGAACGAATGATACAGGAATAATTCCTAGCGTTGGACAAAGTTTATCAAAAAGAGTGAATATTTTATAGTTAGAAGAAGACTCTTAAAACGTATTAATATCTAGCTATACCAAACCTTCGCGTCTCCTTAATACAGTCCATTATACCACTGACCGAATAGCCGATGACAGTCCAGCGTTGACGAGTGACAGGATACTTCACAGCCATTACAAGCTGCCATTTAGTTGGGGTGCAAGCAAAGAGCCTCCTCGAGTGACGAAAGCTGAGAACGTCTGGCGCACCCTTGGCAATCACCCTCTTTAATCGAAGAAGACAGCCATTACTTCCATTCTACGTCCAGCTCTCCAGCCCATTGGTGGCAGTCCTGTCATGGCACAAACTATTTCCAAGCGACAGTACGCTCCAGAGGGCCTAGTGTAAGTTTCTTTCGACAAATTCGATTAACTACATCGAACGGGCGCTCCGATTGGTGGAGAGCACGAAACGGACCAATCGGAGCGCCGAACGCGTTCGATGTAGTAAATCGAATTTGTCGAAAAAAACTTACACTAGGGGTACAAAAGAATCGACTAACCATACGTCGCTACTTATAAAAAATCCTTAAGAATTTAATTCTTTCTATTCCACTACAGTTTAAAATAAAGTATTTATTATTATAATTCACTTATCACAGTAATCAAGTATATTAGGTTGAATCAAAACGGTATAAGTCACAAATATGAATAATAGCGTGTTCGTCGCAGGAAGTGAACAGGGCAATAACTCTTGAAGAATTATATCGAATACTTAGTCCATTTTAACGACTATGCTACGACCAGCTTCCGACACGCGACCACTGTGACGTTTAAACGATATTGATTGTTACTTAAATGATCATTTAAATAATTTGATGGTTCATTTAATCCTGTGGCTTTGATCATATAATTTAGATATTCAAATTGATTCTGTAGATCTTTAGACATGTTTATTCATGTTCATTATATTGATCGTTTATAATTTATTGAGTTGGACATTTGCTTTCATGAAGCTATACCGGTCCGAATCTTAGACTTTAGTGACCTCTCAGGTGTGCAAGTTTCCTCACGATATTTTCCTTTACCGTTAAAACATGTGATAATTAAATTCTGATACACATGATTACCAAAAACTTTGAAGAATTTTAGTGAATTAAAACAAAAACAACATGTGCGCATTATCGTTCAAATCCGCGCACAAATTATTTTCACACATTTTTGGTTTGGTTTGACAGACATGAAGAAAACTTGTATTTGACGTACAGTTGCAAAGAAAGTAGTACTAGGTAAGTTTATAGTGTGGAAAGTGTAATGAGATCGTTGGTCAGTTTTCCATATAATCGGTGTAATGTGACCGGCAGGTGCCCTGGATCTAGGGCTCTTCATTATAAGTGTGACGCGGTTCATACAATGTGGAACGCGCCCGATTTTTCTTTTTCTTATTTTAAACGCATCTATATGACTCTTTGCCGTTTAGTCGCAAGTGTGACTGCTGACCGTGAGGTCCTGAGTTCTGGTATCAGGAGGTCTAGAACCAATTTGTCCTAGATCTCGACCATAGTTGACGGAAGGCAAAAATTTATGAAAATTATGTGTGCGCGATTTCGAGAGTTCACTGAAATACACGCGCACAATTTTGTCATATGCCGTTCTAGACCCCTTGGAGTGTTATGGAATTTCTCAGTAAGAACCTGGAGATTGGAATTGTACTCAGTAGATAGTAAGTCCTACTATCCTATCCTACTAATCCTACTAATATTATAAATGTGAAAGTTTGTGAGGATGGATGGATGGATGGATGTTTATTACTCAATCACGCCAGAACACACAGGCACAGATATAGGTTATAGTCTGGAATAGCACACAGCGACTTTTTATCCCGGAAAAATGTACGGGTTCGTAAACCACGCGGACAAAGCCAAGTCAAGTCAAGTCAAAGTTTTTTATTTCAAGTAGGCCTTTTCAGGCACTTTTAAAAAGTCGAGACTCTAGGCGCACGGTTCCAAAGGGGGTAGGTCCTATGGAGAAGAGACCGGCAAGAAACTCCATGGATACTCTTATAGCCGCGGGCAGAAGTTAGTGTGTAATAAACTAGTGGGGGTAATGTACAGCGGTACACCTCTACATAACCTTTGATAATATGTAGACACAATAGAAACATTTCCGACCGGCCGGCGACTCACAAACAATTTCCTGACTTTAGATAGACATTAGACAGTGTAACAAAATAGATAGGAACTGTTAGAATTATCTAAACGATTTAGTGACAATGGAGTTTCGTAAACTTTTGTAGTAAACGTGTGAGTGTAAACTTTACACAATGACATTATTTTCTTTTCAAATAATAATAATAATAATCTAAATACGTGCCCATGAGGGCCAAATTATTCAATTCAACTTGGAAACCTTGATCGCAGTATTGTATTGTTACATTTAAGAAGATGCTGTTGCCCGAACTCTTAAATTCGAAGATAGACGGGAAAGAACCATGTGACTCGGACATGGGTGTACCCTGGAAGAAACACGGCTCATTCTAGAATGTCTCGTGCCCTTCCCAAAACAACTGGCATCCTTTAATTTTATAACGTCACAAGAAATTATGTTTTTTTAACAAAAAATTTAAACAGACTTCAAAAACTATAAATCAGTCAAATAATATTGTAGGATGAATGCGTTCTACAATATTTGATCCCTCGATTTCCCTAGGATCCCATCATCAGATCCTGACTCGGTGACAATGGGACCAACTAGGGATACATACATACACTTTCAAACAAAAAAAGAATTTTTAAAATCGGTGTATAATTGACGGAATGAAAGCGTAAAAAACATACAAAAAATCAAATTGAGAACCTCCTCCTTTTTTGAAGGCGGGTAAAAACTGACAAGGAAATCACTGCCAATGGTTTTTTTTTTTTTTTCTAGTAATTTTTTTCTAGGCTACTGTGACTATGGGATCTTCATTTTAAACCTAAAATTCTATGTCGTTGAGTGCTTTGACGGGGTAGGTGCCTGTGTTAGTACTCCATTGAGCTCACCGTAAAAAAAATGCAAGCTCCGCCCATAGACACAGCAGTTTTGAACTTAGTTTTAATTTACTAAAATTTGAATTCAGTGAATAGGCGTGGTATTTTATTTAATAACGATTGTGATGACAAGAAAATCCATTTCTATTGCGTAACGAATAGGGAAACATTTCGTTTTTTTTTCTTTTTATATAAAATTATTAAAACTAGGTGTTTTAACAAGAACTAATCTAGATTATATTCGAACCATGTCACATCGTCTGAGAAGCAGGCTGTTCTTAATCAAACTAGGACTTTCCCTTTTAAAATATCGTGATCATGAAACATGCATGACTTGCGTACAACTGTCAAATGAACCGCCATTTTGTTTGAACAGGTGTTGTGTTAAAAATGATATAGTGCTGAAATTGTAAAAGTATGCACGATGTTGCGTTAGATTACAATAGTTTTCGTCAAGTTTGATAAATAGCTTGGCCTTTTTATAACTTTTGGAGTCAGTTCTTGAGACTAATTGTCGTCACTTCTCTCAATCTAATTTACTTGTGGCCTGACTGTTATATTATGATTAATCGGGATGAGAGGCACATTTGACATCATATCTAGAAGTGTCAAATGTTTCAGAAATTTAAACTAAGAACTATCGTCCGGTCATCATAATTTGACATCTGTCAAATTTCGTATGCCAATGTAGTAACGATTGATTTAGCTCAACCTTGGCGTCAATTTATAGTGAATTAACAGTATCTGTAGTGAGTAGTTCTAGCGATATTATATCTACATCTATGGAAATAGTTTAAATTTTGACAGCTACATGAAGCTTATATCATTCTTTCTTTTAAAAAACTGACCTACACTAGGATTTCTCCTGTATCGTAGGAACAGTGTCACAAGGACACACATGCCAGACCCGAAACAACTATCTATAAATTATACTTTGTTCGGTGCGGGAACACACGACAGCTAAATAAAAGCTAAATAAAAGACGAAAGCTAATCACTGAGCCACTGCACCTTGACATCAATAAAAATAGTTTTATGGTTTTCAACAAGTGGATACACATACTTTTCATATGGGCACTTTTCCCGTTGACAGCGATGTGGACGAATTCTACGATGCCCTATGATTTCTTCCCCTCCCCGTTTTAAACAGTTTGTACTTTTATTTATATATTTTTAGCTTGTATATATATTTTAATAAGTCTACATTTCCGCCTGTAAATATTTATAAGCGATAATTCCTTTTCATATACATCGTAATATGCAGTTTAACTTCAGGAATGTTAATTTCTAGTATTATATGTTTACTTTCTTATTGCTTTATATCGTTTAGCGAGCAGAGGCTAATGCTCCTAGTAAACGTTATTCACGATTGTAATAACGTATAAAATGAAGGGTTAATCCAGTGCCGGATTAACCACGTAGCAAGAGTAGCAATTGCTACGGGCCCCGTGCAAAATGGGGCCCCGCGCGCAAATCCAAACCCGCCCGCGCAAACACCTCCGCTTCAGAGTAATTTTTGGGTGAAACCTTTTTTTTTATGGCATAGGTGGCAAACTAACAGACGGATCGCCTGATGGTAATCGATTAACGTCGCCCATGGACACCCGCAACGCCGGAGGAGTAACAAATGCGTTGCCGGCCTTTTAAAAAGGAGTACGCTCTTTTCTTGAAGGTCGTATTTTTATTAAGAAAATATAACAACACATAATTTCATACGGTAAACGCACAAGTTCTACAAAAAGTCAGTTTATACTTAAGAGCCCATAGCAGATCAAGGGCCCCTCGATAGAATTTGCTACAGGCCCCGCGCTTGCTTAATCCGGCACTGGGTTAATCAAGTAAGTAAATGTGGTGTCTCTCGTCATACATTGCTACTTCCAACGATAATAGTAGTTATTCATGCTTGTGTACCCTGAAGGGTTAAACAGAGGTGTACTGTCCAACCACATTTGGCAGATACAATAATACATTTAGTTTAATACATATATACATACATGTAAAAGTATCAAAGTTGCTAAATGATACTACTCGGTAGAGCGATACGGGGATAAAGGGCTGAAAATAAAGAAAAATAAATGACCTTTCTATATTTCGGAACAAGACATTTGTATATCATACAAACACACCTTTACTTTTAACTTGCAGTCTGACAATACAGATAAATTTAAAAAACAAAATCTAACTAGTGTTTAGCTGCATTAGAAACAATAAGCCTATATCCTTCTCCAAATCCCAAACTACCCCATTGTAAAATTTCATTACGATCGGATCAGTGGTTTAGTCGTGATGAGATAACAAACAGACAGAGTTACTTTCGTATAATAGTGTGGATCTTACCGTCGAAATCCGTGAGACTATGAAAGTGCAGTTCAAAAAAAGAAATTTAACTTTTTAAGATAACATGACAGTTCCACATTGTTACACTTTCTTTCCCAGATGTCTATCAAAATGACCGCATACATATAAAAACAACAATTAAAAATGACATAACACTTATAATATTCACTGTAACATTTATTTACAAACAAGCGTGTGAATCTGGTTGATGTAACTATTTGGGGTTCCGTAGTTAAATAAAAAAAAGTGAACCGTCGAAATCGTCGTTCGATGTGAAACATCGAAGTTCTTTTGTACAGATAATACGCATTAAAGGATAGTTTATGGAAGCAAATAAATATGGCATACCTAATCAAAAATAAAAAAACAGGTTTATTTTAAGAAAAAAAAAATAGTTCTTTATTTTAAAAAATATTTAATATAATAAATCCCAAATTTTTGCCAGGTTTTTTTGTATGGAAATTCTCAGTAGCAGCACGGAATCTAGAATTGTGCCCGGTAGATGGCAATAGGCTCGCCTCCTATTACATGGGACTCAATAACGGCATCGGCAAATAGTGGATGTAGAATAATACGCTTCTGGTTAACCCTTCGGAGAATACAGGCGTGATGCTATGTGTTGTCTGTCTGCGGGCTTGGCAGTGTGCGACGAGACGGGCGGGCGAGTGTTTCTATAATATTTGTAGCGAAGATAAATAACGTAAAGTAATACCATTTGATTTTTGACCCCAAGCCAGCCTGTAGTGCTCTACACGTTTATAAAACAAATAAAAAATAAGCTTCAATAACATATTCAAACAAAAGACGATCTACAGAACCCAACATTGTATTCCGAGACACGTCTGTCAGTATTTTTTTAATTACTTGCGGTTCATTTCGTGTAGTGTTGAACCAACGCAATGGCAACCGGTTTGTGAATGAAAATTTGAAAGTAAGCCGATATTATTGTGCCAGGAAGTGAGATGAGTATTTAAATACCTTCGTAGATCGTTAAACAGTTCTTGGTGTTAAAAAGATGAGTTGGTAACTTGGAGATATTATTTTCAACCGACTTCAAAAAAAAGGAGGAGGTTCTCAATTCGGTTGTATTTTTTTTTTTTTTTTTTTTTTTTTTTTATGTTTGTTACTCGATTTCTCGAAGACGCCTGGACAATTTCAAAAATTCTTTTTTTATTTGAAAGGGTATGCTTGTCATTTGGTCCCATTGTCATCAGGTCAGGACCTGATGGTGGAAACCCTGAGAAATCGAGGGCATCTCTTGAAAATTGTAGGCGAGCATGAGGTAAAAACTTGATATTTATGTGTATATCTGATGAGACTACAATACTATGGAGGTTTAGGGCAGATCTGATGATGGAGACGACAGAGGATCGAGGGAACTCCTCAACGGTACATCTTAACTACCTCGTGTTTGGGCTTATTTTATTCGTGTTGACAAGATCTTTACACCGAGATGGGTAATGACTGCCACTGCAAGGTCCGTGATGCAGGTGCAGTACTGTTTAGGGAACTCCTTAATGGTTGATAGCAGCTACATAGTGTTTGGGCGATTATTCCGTCAATTACGGACCGATTTTAAAAATTCTTGTTTTGTTTGAAAGAGTATGCTTCCCATTTGGTCCCATTATCACCAAGTCAGGATCTGATGATGGGATCCTAGGGAAATCGAGGGATACCCTCAAATATTGTAAGACAAATAGCCCGTTTGAGCTTTTTTTCTTAATAAGTTAGGTATTGGCGTCTGAAAATCATCATTTAATGATGCTGAGCTGATGATGGATGTCATAGTACTCCTCAACGGTAAAGAGTTAGGGAATAAAACTTCCGAGTTTGGGATCACTCGATATATTTTGATGAGTCCCGTATAAAACATTTGGTATAGAGGGTCTGATGATGGAGCCAGGAGATAGATGGTGGAACTCTTCAGTAGCTACTTGTAAACCCCTCGAGTTTGGGCTCATTTTAAACCTCTAAAAGTCAAAACTATCACAGTATTAGTTACAATAGTCGTCTTAATCTTTTCATTTCTCGTAATGCGTTTTCATCATGTGGTCGGCTAAGTAATTTATTTGATTTTAAAATCACATAGTCCAATACCGTCTAAGGTTTTCACTCGACTTGGGGCAACATACATTTGACCTTTGTAAAGTTTTTCAAGAGAATCGTCTTTACTAGGTCTACCCATCACTCAAAATTGTAAAATAATTAAATTTTTTAACAAAAAAAAAACCGACTCCAAAAAACTCAAAAACAAAACTAATAACTAAAAAGCAAAAAATAAATCTTTTATTATACAATATAGTAGTTGAAGAATATTGAAGTCGGTGCCAAGTAAAACATGCAATGATAAACCGACACGATTGGCGTAGTGCATTTGTCGTGTCCGACGCATAATCCGCTCCGCACTCGACAATTTCTACGTGAACTCGTTGTTTCAATGTCGCTATTATAGCAGCAAGGTATATTACTTTTATGTTTTACTTGGCACCGATTTCAATATTCTTCAACTACTATATTGTATAATAAAAGATTTATTTTTTGCTTTTTAGTTATTAGTTTTGTTTTTGAGTTTTTTGGAGTCGGTTTTTTTTTTGTTAAAAAATTTTATGATAAAATCTTTGGTCTTATGGCCGTTTGCGCTGATTATAAGGCCCAGGATACGATCTTGTTAGTGTTTTAAGCGCTAGAAAGAGGTCAGGTAATTCTCATGTGTCTTGGGTACAGCCAACGGCCAGCTAACAAATGCAGGCCATACAAATATTTGTATGGCCCCTCCGTATCAAACCCGTGTAACGATAGCGTAAAAAACCGAAATAGTTTAGCCACTCCGCCAACCGTGCCGTCGATACTATTGGGTTCTCCGAGGCCCTAGTATAAGCTTCTTTCGAAAAATTCGATTTAACGCATCGAACGCATTCGGCGCTCCAATTGGTGGAGAGCACGAAACGGATTAATCGGAGCGCCGAACGCGTTTGATGCGTTAAATCGATTTTGTCGAAGGAAACTTACACTATACCAGAGGCCCATTTCTGGAGATACTAAACGTTAGAAAAGCGTTGATATATTAAGGGTCTAGCATTATAAGTAGGAGACCACATAATTTTAATTCAGTAGGTATGTTGAGATAAATGTTTCGCAAATTTGACAAACAATAATTCAAAACTCTAATCTTTCTTCATTCTCAATAATATATTTTTCTTTTTATAAAAAAACGTTGCCCCACACTAGGAATAATTCCGGTATCGTGGATGCGTTTACAAACACGTATAATTGACATACACAAAGACCCAGACCCGAAACAACTAGGTATCTGTAAATCAAACAAATATTTGTTCCGTGCGGAATTCGAACCCACGACATTAGAGCAGCAATCGATCTCTCGACCACCGCGCCAACCGCGCCGTTAAATAATAATTTTGCACGTAATTTGAAACCTATCGAATCATCCATCAAAGTTGTTAATAAATGATGTAACATGTATACGTGACGGATTGATTACAAAATAAACCAAAATGTCAAGTAAGTTGTACACTATACTAGTTAATTTTACGAGGTTGCTTTTACTTGCGCATAAAATACAAATAAATGAACAATAAGTATTCCTCGAAGTATTCTGCACCCACATTTTGCCATTGACTTTATTAAGTTCCATGTATATGTCCCATAAGGGGCCTATTGCCGTCTACCGGGTATAGTTCTAGAGCTCTGTGCTGCTACTGAGAATATCCAGATACAAAAAAGCCAGGACCTCACGCTCAGCAGACCAGGGAATCAAACCCAGGACCTCACGCTCACCAATCGCACTTGCGAATACTAGACCAGTGAAGCTTATTGTATTTACAAGAAGTAAATAAGTAAAAGAAATAGCATTAACTTAGAATTTTGTATTGAGGGAACACCTTTCTAACCAACTTGTTATTGAAATTATTGATGGACATACCGGGAGGGCAGGAGGAGCGCCCATTGGTTTTTGACCTTCCCTCCCATACATTTAGCTAAGTAATGATATGCCTATGTACTTTTGTGGATGCCTAGTTTGAATCCCCGCTGGTGGGTGCTGGGTACCCCCGTGAAATAATACAGGGACATTTCTATCCATTTCATGCAATCAAAAAGCATAGTCGTTTATTTATGTCACAATTGGGAGCGAGTATGCTTTGAAATGTTACTACTTAATTAAAATGTTAGTTCTGACTTTTCTATTTCCGTGTAGTGATCGTTAGGAACAGTACGGAGCCTTCGCGATTATGACACATCTCATCATTATCGCTCTCTGGAGGAGTGTCAGCGCTACTCCTCGAAGCCTAATCCACCACGCTGCCTTGGTGCGATTTGGCTACACACTCGCCGTCGAATATTTAATGGAGGGCATATTTCTTCACGATGTTTTCCATCACCGTTAACGCAACTGTTAATCAAAATGATCAAAACTTGAATTCGAAATATCAGAGGTACTCCCGGGTGTGAACTCAGAACCTCGCATTGAAGGCAGAGGTTTAACCACTAGGCTATCACCACTATACAACACGAAATAAAACCTTTCGTTATTTTACCTTTCACTCATCCTTTATGACCTAACACACATTTTAGCGTCGAAAGATAATATTACAGTATTTCAACGCAATATCTTGCAAATCCCATCATAACCAACAGAGCAAACATGTTTTTTTAGTTCGTACGACAGGTTGATGCATCTGTGTTTATATGCAATCTGTGTTTCAACATAACCATCCTGTCTGATGATAATGGAACAGACAGCATTAGAGACTGGTAACATCAAAGGTGTACAAATAAAGGGTGCTAATTATTTTCAGCTCAGAAAAAATTGTGGAACAAATGACGTAATTATTTCACACAATCCCTAACAATAAAGTGGACATAATATGATATGAATAAGCAATAATACTCGTATTAAATTAAAACATGAAGTGTTATGGATTAAAATGAATTATCATTATAAATCAACATTTTGCATGTATGACGACACGATTGACGTAGTGGTTATGCGATTGGGTTACTGCACTACGTGTAACGGGTTCGATCCCCGCACGGAGCAAATATTTGTATGGCCTACAGGCGGTCTGATTGTTTGTGCATGTGAATATTTGTGTTTGTAGACGCACCCACGGTACAGGAATTATATCTAGTGCGGGGCAACGTTTTTATAAAAATAAATAAATTATAATGTGTAACCATACTGAAGAAGACATATTGCGCCGACCCCAATTAAAATGGGATAAAATGATGAATGATGATGATATAACATGACAACGAATACTGACCACGGTGCCAGGACCAGGGTGGCTAAATTGTGATTATGTCTTAAGTCAGAGGCCCTAGTGGAAGTTTCTTTCGACAAACTCGATTTAACGCATCGAATGCGTTCGGCGCTGCAATTGTTGAAGAACACGAAACGGACCAATCGGAGGACCGAACGCGTTCGATGCGTTAAATCGAGTTTGTCAAAAGAAACTTACACTAGCGGTACAGAACAGTATATTTACATACTCATCTCTAGACTGTTTATTCTGCGCCAAGGCCAAAACCTGGTACGCCCATGTCAGCTGATTTATCGGGAACCGACGGATGTTACCGAGCCTTACGTCACGCTATACGCTACTATAAGATATCATGTCTAACGACTCCAAAAGACAATAAACTATGCTGCAAACTCTTTTTGTAACATAGGTACATATAATGTACATGTAATGCAGACTGCAGTCAAATATAATACGTCAATGCATTTTTTGGAGCGTATCAAATATCCATTGTCTCTCTTCCGCTTGCATAAAAACAAAAAGAGATCGCACCTTCTTCTGTCACGGACGCAACGGCCGAAGGCACATATTGATAAAAACCGACTCCAAAAAACTCAAAAACAAAACTAATAACTAAAAAGCAAAAAATAAATCTTTTATTATACACTATAGTAGTTGAAGAATATTGAAATCGGTGCCAAGTAAAACATAAAAGTAGAGTTCACGTAGAAATTGTCGAGTGCGGAGCGAATTATGCGTCGGACACGACAAATGCATTTCGCCAATCGTGTCGGTTTATCATTGCATGTTTTACTTGGCACCGACTTCAATATTCTTCAACTACTATAGTGTATAATAAAAGATTTATTTTTTGCTTTTTAGTTATTAGTTTTGTTTTTGAGTTTTTTGGAGTCGGTTTTTATTTTTTGTTAAAAAATTTAATTATTTTACAATTTTGAGTGATGGGTAGACCTATTAAAGACGATTCTCTTGAAAAACTTTACAAAGGTCAAATGTATGTTGCCCCAAGTCGAGTGAAAACCTTAGACGGTATTGCACTATGTGATTTTAAAATCAAATAAATTACTTAGCCGACCACATGATGAAAACGCATTACGAGAAATGAAAAGATTAAGGCGACTATTGTAACTAATACTGTGATAGTTTTGACTTTTAGAGGTTTAAAATGAGCCCAAACTCGAGGGGTTTACTAGTAGCTTCTGAAGAGTTCCACCATCTATCTCCTGGCTCCATCATCAGACCCTTTATACCAAATGTTTTATACGGGACTCATCAAAATATATCGAGTGATCCCAAACTCGGAAGTTTTATTCCCTAACTCTTTACCGTTGAGGAGTACTATGACATCCATCATCAGCTCAGCATCATTAAATGATGACTTTCAGACGCCAATACCTAACTTATTAAGAAAAAAAGCTCAAACGGGCTATTTGTCTTACAATATTTGAGGGTATCCCTCGATTTCCCTAGGATCCCATCATCAGATCCTGACTTGGTGATAATGAGACCAAATGGGAAGCATACTCTTTCAAACAAAACAATAATTTTTAAAATCGGTCCCTAATTGACGGAATAATCGCCCAAACACTATGTAGCTGCTATCAACCATTAAGGAGTTCCCTAAACTGTACTGCACCTGCATCACGGACCTTGCAGTGGCAGTCATTACCCATCTCGGTGTAAAGATCTTGTCAACACGAATAAAATAAGCCCAAACACGAGGTAGTTAAGATGTACCGTTGAGGAGTTCCCTCGATCCTCTGTCGTCTCCATCATCAGATCTGCCCTAAACCTCCATAGTATTGTAGTCTTATCAGATATACACATAAATATCAAGTTTTTACCCCATGCTCGCCTACAATTTTCAAGAGATGCCCTCGATTTCTCAGGGTTTCCACCATTAGGTCCTGACCTGATGACAATGGGACCAAATGACAAGCAAACCCTTTCAAATAAAAAAAGAATTTTTGAAATCGGTCCAGGCGTCTTCGAGAAATCGAGTAACAAACATAAAAAAAAAAAAAAAAAAAAAAAAAAAAAAAAATACAGCCGAATTGAGAACCTCCTCCTTTTTTTTGAAGTCGGTTGAAAATGAGTTGGATCATAATCAACAGTTGGGCTTAATATGACGTAAGCGGCGGCGCCATGGGCGAAAGTAAGTGGAGCGATTTGTTATATTATGTGGAATGCCCGGATTAGCGTAATAGAATGGTAGGCTTAGAAAGTTTTAGAAGTGACAGCTTTTTTGTAGATGTTTCAAAGTGCACTGTGGGAGGGTTTTAAATTATGATTAATTCTTAGAGCGACTTACTATTCAATTAGCGGGTGGATAATTAAATTGCAAGTCGCTCTTATAATTTATAATAAGTATTGTACTTGTTTTACACCTACACATTTTAATTAAATTCACAACGGGAACATTTGAGTGTTGTATGTGATTTTGACGTATGGAAACGAACCCTGAAGGTCAGTTTTGCAAGATGGGTGGTAACATTAATTTTAGACGACCACCCTAAGGTGACCCTGTGACTGATTCCTGGACTCGATATCAAGTATCTATTATTTAACTTTTTTTTATAAGCCATGTCTAGTCTTCTAGTATCTATGATATATCTCATACTCGCCTACATACAGCTGCATATCAGGTAATTAGGAGCGAGCGTTCGATCTGCGATTATCTGCGGTTACATCATTACTTGCGCCTGCGCCGGCTACGTAGAAAGTAAATGTAAGGTTGTCAATGTTGTATTATTGACTTTTGTTTCTATCAATATCATAGTGAGGTTGCTACAGCTTTAGAAAAGCGATTTTAATTTAAAATGTTAGAATACGACATTTTTTTTTTTTTGCTTCTTTTCTATCCTCTATTCACCACTCATTCTCTTCACAAGAGTGCCATTAAAGGGCATTATATCAAGAGAAAAAATAGGCAGGAATGTCTTTTAGCAAGATTTTGCTATAACTAATCCGTTTACTTGATTGATTCGACAAAATTGGTGATTATAGCAATATTGGACTTATTCCATGGCTGAAGAATAGACGGCAAATTTATGTAGGTATACAAAGGTAACTGTAATCGTACCATAAATTGCTAACTGAGGTTTTTCTCCACTTATAAACGTGCAAAAACTAGAGTCCTTTAACGTTTTAAAAGCCTCATAAAAACAATTCTATTCTGTTATGCTGTTAATGGCTTATGTTCAGCAGTGTAAGTTGGTAAGTAAAATTTAAATAAGTATACTAAAGAAAAAAAGATTTTCTAGCGACAGCCCTGAACAATGTGGCTTCAGCGCGTGCGACGATAATTAAGATTCCTACCGGCTATTTATACTAGAATGTCGAACTTATTTCCTGTATGCATTCTGTTTAGATTGACAATTAGGTAAAAACTTGCCACAATCGTTATGTTATTTTGTTTGTTTATAGCTTATGTAATAATGAGTCATGGTGTATTAAATAATTCATGCAACAGCTGCCAGAGGCTTGCACGGAATTTTATTAACAGACAGTTTTATTTTTTCTATTGTTTTGTTTTATAGCGTCACTTAAATATACTTTTCCGAGTGTGCAGACATCTTGACCACAATGCACAGGTTGCGTCTGCCGCAGGTTTGACCGTGCTCATCACTCACCGGACGGAACAATAATCTATCTATCGCGGGGCCCTTGATCTGATATGGGCTCTTAAGTATAAAGTGACTTTTTGTAGAACTTATGCGTTAACCGTATGAAATTCTGTGTTTTATTTTCGCCATCAAAATGGTTACCGATTGTCTGACGTGGATTGTCTGGTCGGAAAACAAGTGTAACATTTCATATTTTTGTGACATCGAGTAAATTCAATATAGGTACCACGTCTTAATAAGTTTCACTCAAAAAATTACGCTCAAGCGGAGGTAAGGTAGGTTTGGATATGCGGGGCCCGTAGCAATTGTTAGCTCTTGCTACGTGGTTAATCCGGCACTGCCTATAGGAGCATTTGCTCCAGCAGCTTACGGCTATATTGAACCATTGAAGTGAGGCCGATTAATCGACAGTAGACTGTTTGTCGATCCATGGTTGGACAGACAAGTCTACAAACATTGACACGTGAATAGTTTCCCGAGAATCGTCTAGAAGTAATCTGTTGTAAGTATATTCTGAAAACCGAACAATAGGGCGACGCAATGCACCGGATGAAATGAAACAACCAGTGGGTAGCTTACGTATGATTGAATATGAGAACGAGAATAAGCCAACGTACGAGTAGGTTCCTGACATCGATGGTTCCTGCATATTATGCAATTTAGATTAATGAAGATACGCTACAGTGTCGACGATAGATCATTTAACAAACAAGTGTTGACAAAAACAATTGAATTAATGCACATATACAGAAGTTTCGTCATGTGTTCATAAATTATTATCAAATGAAAAAAAAAAGAACAGTTTTTTACCGATAATTAGGAGAGATGAAGAAAATGAATAGCATGCAAATAACTTATGAGAATTAATTTATGAAACATTTTTTATTACTAACCATTTTCACCAAACACAACAACATAACGTCAAAATGACAGCTGACTGACATTGACATTTATCAATCATATAGATTTTGACAGTTCGGTAAGGCGTAAAAACACAAGAGAAAAAATCTATATTTTCAACGATCGCAGTAAATTATTATGTTTGTTTAGTTTAAAATAAAGTTAAAAATTATGGATGTAACTACTACTGCCACCAAAGTGGGTAACCTCGCTCCGAATGTCGCTGTAAATGCTGTTTTGCTGCCAAGCCAAGAACTACCTGCAGAAACACCCATAGTCTCAGGTTACGACTGGGAAAATGGCACAGATTTCAACAAAATCCTCGAGAGCTACACCCGATCGGGCTTTCAAGCCACCAGCTTCGGTAATGCAGTTCAAGAAATCAATAAAATGCTGAAATGCCGCTCCGTACCCTTAACTGAAGAAAATAGCGACCCCTACGAAGAAGACATATTCATCAAAAAGAAGACTAACTGCACTATATTCTTAGGATACACTTCTAACATGATATCGTCAGGTTTACGCGATACATTGCGATTTCTAGTTAAAAATAAACTCGTAGATTGCATCGTGACCACTGCCGGAGGCGTTGAAGAAGACTTCATAAAGTGCCTCGCACCCACATACGTCGGAGACTTCAATTTAAGCGGGAAAATGTTAAGGACCCGTGGTATTAACAGAATCGGTAACTTATTAGTCCCAAATGATAATTACTGTCGTTTCGAAGAGTGGGTGACACCATTACTCGACGAAATGCTTGATGAACAGATTCAAAATGCTACTGTATGGACTCCATCAAGGATTATAGCAAGATTAGGCGAGAAAATCAATGATGAGAGCTCAGTATGCTATTGGGCATGGCGGAATAATATTCCAATATTCAGTCCAGCATTAACAGATGGTTCTCTTGGTGATATGATGTACTTCCATTCGTACAAACGGCCGGGATTTATCATAGATATTCTAAGTGACTTAAGGAGGTTGAATACTATGGCTGTGAAAGCCAATAATACGGGTATGATTATTTTAGGAGGAGGTGTGATAAAACACCATATTTGTAATGCAAATTTGATGAGGAATGGGGCGGATTATGCCGTATATATTAATACAGCAAGCGAGTTTGACGGTAGTGATGCTGGAGCTAGGCCTGATGAAGCAGTGTCTTGGGGTAAAATTAGACCGAATGCAACTCCGGTAAAGCTGTATGCGGATGCTACATTGGTGTTCCCATTGATTGTTGGTCAGACGTTTGCAAAGCATCATTTTAGCAATAAAAAAAATGTTTAAATATGTCTTGATTTATTTTTCTTCAACCTTATTTTGACAAGCTGATGCTTAGAAATTTGCCTTATGTACAGTCTGGGGCCATAAGTCCAGTAGCACGTCAACGATCATATTCGCCTGCACGGTACTGCGCGTATACATACATGTGTGAGTGATTTCAACGCAAACAGTTACCAGTCATACAGTATAGCTACGAGAAGGTGATAGTGTGTGGGGTCAATACTAGACAAAGATAACAATATAGTTTTGATTTCTTCATATTAGTGTTCGGACAGAACTATTCCGTAACTAAGGCCAAAATTTAAACTCATTATCATCAGTTCATGTGGTTAAGTGCAGTAATGTATGCCTTGGAAACGAGTGTCCGTCGGTTCGAAATCCAACAGGTTGGGTGGACCGATTTTGTTTATTATTCATTACTTTTGTCTTGTAAACATTTTTTTTTATATTTCAATGAATGTTATACTTATATATTTACTATAATAAGTAATATTTATATACTTTATATATAAAAAATGCATATTGTAAATTTAATTACATATATACTTTATATGTGATATCAATATTATTTGTATATAAATATTATACTTATATATATTTCTTAATATATAGTTAAAATTGATACAATTAGCTTTTAAACTGAAAATTACAAAAAAGAATTAATTATACAGGAATAATATTTTAGATTGAAATAAAATAATAGTCGGTAATTTGAAAAAACATTTATTATTAAATAAGTTAAAAAACCAAAATTTGTGTCAAGTTTGTTGATATGAAAATAAAATTGTTTTTATGCCTTTAATTTAATTGAGATTATAGCTTAATTATTCATTTTCTCAAAGAGAAAAGAAGATTGAAGCTTAACCCCAATCTTACAATCATAAACTAACTTACGTGTTACTATATTACGACCGGCACATCCCGTCAGAAACAGTATAATATTTAATATTTTGTATGACCTCCATTATTGTCAATGCAGCTAAGCAGACGTCGACGCATGGAGGCCACAATGTTTGCACATGTATCTGTGCCACGTAAATTATCCCATAATTGAGTGCAATGGGATTTAAGCTGCTCAAGACATCTCTCATCTCGTGCTTCCCATCTTTGAACCATTAAACCCCATATATTTTCAATGGGGTTTAGATCAGGGGATCGTGCTGGCCACGGAATAACTTTAATATCAGGGTGCTGGCTAAACCACTCTTTTACAACACTGGCACGATGTATCGGACAATTATCTTGCACAAAATTTAGTTCACTAAAGTCTTCCGAGGGGTAAACATTACGCACAGTAGGTATCATTATGTCATTTAAAACTTCGACATAATCAGAGCTGTTGGCACGCGTAGGTATGAATTCCAACTCACCCGGCCCTTGAGCACTAATCCACCCCCACATATTCACACTTATTCTACCTGATTCTGTATTCGCAATAATGTTTTTCTCAGACCAGCGAGTACTGTCTTTTCGCCATAAATGAAGTCTTCCTTTTTGGCAAGATTTGAAAGTCTTCTCGTCAGAAAATATAGTTGTCTCCCAGTTGAAATCCAAATATTCCCGAGCAAAACGCAGTCGTTCCTCTTTGTGTTTTTGTGTCAAAAATGGTTTTTGAGCTGGTTTTCGATGATGTAAACCTTCAGCATGGAGTGCACGACGAACAGTTCGCAATGATGTATCAAATTGATCTGCAAACTTTCTAGTTGGAATGAAACCATTTGTTTCATATTCTTCCACCATAAAACGTCGCTGAGTCGGGTTAATAAGCGGTGGCCTTCCACTTCTTACACGACTCTTCAGACTACCTTCTTCCTCAAACCTCTTTATCCAACGGCTCACAGTATTTCTCTAAAAAACAAAAATATTATTACAGACTTGCAACTAGCAATTTATTTAATAATAAAATCATACACCACAACATCATCATAATTATAATGTTTAAAAATAACTTACACATAAGCCAGTTTCAATTGCAATTTGAGAAATATTAAGCCCATTTTTACGCAAAGCAACAATATTTGCCCTGGCATCAATACTAATATTTGCCTGCATCTTGAATAAAGATAAACAACACGGTAATCGCAATAATAACACAAACGCTCGTAACAAAGTTCACCAACCAACAACCTCGTAACTACTTTATTAAATCCAGTAGGTTATATTGTTTCACATTCACCCTCATATTTTTGCTTTTTTTGTAAATAATAAGTTCAACTAATACTTAAGGAAACAACTCATCGGGTCTAACTTATCGTAGACATTCAGAATTCATAATTAAAATACAAAAAGTGAATTGGCACGGGATTTGAACGCAGGCTACAACGTGCGAATCACCTTAACTTTAGCGTTAACCGCTAAGCCAGATAAACACATATTCGTTAGATTGAAATTAATACCCGTATCTTAATACGCCGTCGCGATATGGCAGACTTGTCACTAAGGCGAATGATCATTATATCGCACTCTTTTTGACTACATAATGATGAAAGAGTGCGATATACGAGATCGTATATGTGTGCAATATGTTTGTTATAGAAAAAGGTCGTATGTACGACTTGTTTTTATACGATAGATTTGTGAAACTGCTACTGGATTTATGACCGTGACCGTACCAGTATAAGTATAGGCACTGAATGAAGAGGCCAAGAGACCTATAAATAAATATTTTATTTTTGTTTAAACATCGGCTGGAACAGTGCAGGAATGGAACACGTGACTCGTAGTGTGCCAGCCATTCGCTCAAACATTGTGCCAACCGTGCCGTCAAATTAATAGGTACAAGACAAATGGGTCAACTTATATTATTTCTTTTTTATCATGACGAAGTATTTTATTTCTAGATTTTTAATAAAATAACCCAACAAAATATTACTACAAAAAAACTAATCATTCGATATTTTTATTTATCATCTAATGGAATTCTTTTGTATACTGCAATATTAACAACATTCAAACATCATAACAAGCAAACTGTGTTATCTGTAATGAGATCTCCACTGATAAGACTTACGTCTCAATTTCATTGTTTTGTGCGGCTATCAAATACAGTTCAACTCTTCCAAGAAATGAAAAAGATGGTTAGTTGCATTTCAATTTTTATCTTCAAACATTCAGTGCCATCTAGCGGTAAAATAATAATTTTATTCGTTCAGCGTCATCTGTTGTCGAGTAGTTAATATCTATTTAAAGTGCTGCCATCTGCTAGTAAAGTTGAATTTTTAGTCACAGATAATAAATGTATCAATAAATAAATTCATGTAATATGCTGATTATCCAAATTATATAAAATTCAAATTATTTTTTAATATATAAGTATTATAGAACCAACATTAAAATATTAATTTTACCGTGGTTTATCTACACTAATTAAACATGGTTTCCGAGCAAAACAGTGTGAATGAACTGTCAAATATGCAATGAAGTTAGCCGCTGTCTGGAATCCTTAAATTGTATTAGTGTGCGTCCGTGAACAGCTTTTGTTACAAAGTGTGCTGTCTGTGAAAGCCGCTTTGAAGCTCCCGGCCGCCGAGTTCGTTTGCCCAACTTTGTTCATCGTATTCGACGGCACCGCTCGGCCGGTCGTGGTCTCTAAATATTGTTTACATCCACATTCTCAACCAAACATGCCTGTCTAACATAATTTAAACAAAAAATGGACGTGTATAACTTCAGAAACGAATTTTATTAGCAAGTGTGGCAATTTTATGTGATAAAGTGAAATAAAATGTGCGTGATGCGTCCGTTTTTGCTGGTTATGCTCCTTCTATCCGGTAAGTCGCATCCTTTGAGCCCTTTGGTGGGCTATTTATAGGTCCTTACGGTCATTCCGTGCAGATATTAATGGGAATTTGTTAGAATACATAATTTGTTGCACGTTTCTTTGGAAGCCGACACGCTTTGATGTTGACAGTGTGCGGACGTTCCGAGAATGCCTTTGGTTCGTTTGATGTTATTATGAACAGTGAGACGCGTGTTTTACGACTCGTTTTGAATTTAGAATGTCCATTGTTTAGGTTTAGTGCTTAGCTTTTTTTTAAAGTTGAACTTGTACATGTGTGTTAGGATAGAAGGACCATGTCAATTCAAATTGGAAAATAAATACTTGACTTACATAAATTAGTTTAAAAAAAAGCAAATATAACAGGCTTCAACATTCGAGTCATAAAACTTCCATAATCCTTGCAATATTTGAATATTTTATATTAAATCAAAAATATTTATATTACCTACTTCTAATTTGATGATAAAATGTCAGTTTTATCTGTTATCTATTTCAATAATAATAAAAGTAGTACCTACATAACATAAAATTATCAGGTTTTCTCAGAAGCCAAAGATTATAATCAATATTTTTTTAAGAACATCCTATTAAAACAAAATTTATAGGTACCCAATATTTTCCATCCCACATGCCAGTCATTAAGATATCAGATAATCCACATTTTTGCATACAATCAACAGTGGCTTGTTACTCAATAATGTTATGATTATGGCCACTGGCTCACAAACACATAACATTTCATTCAGCCATTCAGTCGCTTAGCAATATTTTGTCATTCCAACAAAGAATTTTATCAACTTCCATCATCTATACAATATCTTGATCGTTTTAGACATTCATTGACCTTATATAGAATAGAATTGATAAGATAATATTTAATTACATATAAATATATTAGAATAAAAGGTCAATTAAAATAATAGTGGGCTATCTACAGATATACAACACAAATTCTATATCTATTACACAACAAACAGGCAGCTTTATTTTTTGAGAACTTTTAATATTATTTTAGACTGAATTAAAAAATAATCTATATACATGTGCCAAATAACAAGTTTTTATGTATGTGTGACTATGTTGTTCAATGAACCCTATATAATTGAAGTTACATTTATATTTATATAAGTTTTATTAATAATAATTAAAGTGTAAAAAGTCCTGTTTGTCAAAATTCATAGGCATTCAGAAAATATCTCACAGCAATTAACTGGCAACTTTGTTTTGGATATGTGAATGTTATGTGACTGTATAGTTTCTGCATACTCCCAAGGAAGAATGGAATTAATTTGCATGTGAAAACAATTCCACACTTAATGTACAACACAGATATTGAAGTAGTCTTATCTCTGTTTTTAAATGACACTTTTATCAAGATGTTATTGAATTTATTCATTCTATTTTAAGAGTCACAAAATAAAACGAGAGACTAAAATCCTCGATCTTATGACACATTTAAGAAATGTGATCATTACTAAAGATTCCAACCCATATATGGAAATCGTTTTAGCAAATATTAGTATAATTATAATATTTTTTGTTTTTTTGTCCATGAGCGATCAGGTAGCGACCCATAGTGCTCCGCCTACGGCGCCACTGCAATAAAACAGATAGTACAGAAAACCCAGTCAGAACAAAGCACCATCAGAGACTTGCACATTTAAAACAGTCGATCATCCATAATCAGTTTCCAAGCGTCAATATCAATGTGAATCGTGTTCGCGAGACGCGATACAGAATACCGCTGGTCGCTGACACCAGACAGGCCAGTTAAATAATCGTCCAATGACCAGAGCGAAGCGAGACCACAGCGAGTTTGCTAGCAGCAAGCTTGAACCATATATATACTTTTTGAAAAGCTTTATAAAGTGTCTGATGGGAACACAACCACTGTAGTCGTTTATTTTTGCGTTTCATGTATCATTCACTGTCGCGACTTAACCTATGGACCTTCTGTAGACAACCTATTTTGTGGCTCTACCCAGTGGTTCAATCATCTCCACGGGAGACAAAACTAATTAAAACTATAACTATAGTGCAATGATTTATGGCATGCAGCCTTTGTTCTCAATTTAATTATGTTGTAGGTCATTACTTTTTTAAATAAATGAGGCATTTTCCCTACTATATTTTGCAAAAAAAAAGTAATATCCCAGAATAGGTTATATATTAGGTGAGAAAACAGACAAAAATAGAAAGCCAACCTACAAGTTTTAGTTAGTACTTATGCAGTCGGTCCTAAAGCCTAGCATTACATTTGGTTCACGTCTAAAATTGGAGGTCTCTCACCATGTAAACCGAGGGCCACTCCTCATTCCGTAGTCAAAACAGCCTATATATTATGCCCTCATAACATTTGCGATGTTTATATTATCCAAGCTTAATGTAGCCATCTAGTTGGCAGCCCATGTTCAACAGTGGACATTTACAAGCCGATATGATTCATTAGCGATTCAGTATCTTTAAAGCTTATCTTGAAGATACATATACGATCAGACTTATTCTTATCGTATATGTATAGAAATTAAAATACCATTCAGCCGCTAAAAATATTGTAATGTAATCCTAAAATTTATAGTAATGTCGATTAAAAGTTATAAGCTTATGAAAGTGGTCCCGCCATTCAAACGCACACCTTTTGGTCAGATCTATCCATGGATTTAGAATTTGCGTAAGCGAAATTCTAAGTCTATGGATCTATCTATAAAGTTCTTTTTTTTTATTCTTACTCAAAATTGAAAGAGTATTATACCACGATATATAAATATGCAAAAAAAAAATACATCGCTATCCTTTGACTTTATTAATTGAGTTGTAATGTTCATAATAATTGTGAATTCTTGATACATTTCAACGGCACAGCGAACAAGAATAGATAATGAAAGAATACTCGTTGTTCTTGCTTCGGTCTGACTAAGCACCTTGTATGAACTGTTGATATTCGCCGAAGGTATTTTTATTAAGTCTAGAAAAACGGCTCTTTTATACTCACTTACTTCATTTACAGACTGTCATTTATTTAACAACATAACATAGCATCACGCTTATATTCTCTGAAGGATTCAGTTCAATAGGAGGCAAGCCTATTGCTTTCTACCGGCCACGGCTCCGCACTCCATGCAGCTACTGAGAATTTCCACACAGAAAACACCAATTACACTTTGCCTGATCCGGGAATCGAACCCAGGACCTCACGCTCAGTAGTCGCGCTTACGATTAATAGACTATTGAGGCAGTAATTTATTTTTACAGTATAGATAAATACTCAACATTAGTAACAGAGAATTTTCAAAGTTGCGATTGAATTTGGACCAAACTTCTTTAGAAATTATCGTTCATAGTGTAAAGAAATCATCAATTCATAGTTCTATACAGATAATATTGTATAGCAGTAACCTCTTTTATGTCCCACTGGCTGACCATGAGCCTCTTCTCGGAATGAGACGGATTTTAACGTTAGTCACGAATTTTAACATTTTAAAGCCTTCTCGTTAACGCAAGTGATTATCAAATTCTCGTCTGCACATAATTAGACCTGCAAAGAAGTCAGGCGTTCAACAAAAGAAAAAAAAAACTGTAATCGAATTATAGTCGCAGGCTTCCTCAAGACAAGACATCCTGACAGCCCTAATACGGATGGCAATCAAGAAATCATTGCTAACAAACCCGGATTGTAGAAAACAAGTAAAAACTCAGGGTTGCACCACCCTACTAAACTGAACCCTTAGTAGGGGTGCGCTACTATAAAACCCGACATATTTACGAGTTCTGTCTCCCCCACTCTATTTTGTCTGTGGTTTAAGTTGGGAATGGCAGCGGGGGTTTTTGAAACGCAGGCTAACTAATCAGTGTCGATTGTGTTTTTTTAGGCAGCTCAATTGTTTGCAATTAACAATGTCCTCGGACAACCGACAACAAACATGGTGGCTATCCAAGACATGTGGGAACTTCTAGAAAGTTTAATCTTTTGTTCAGTAGTAATGAATTATGACTTTATGATCTACTTGTTTTATGATTTGTCTTTTATGACATTTTGTGACTTCGCGCCTGCGCCATGTTCTCCATGCGTCAATGTTGCAGACATTGAAATCTTTTCGTGTCAAATGCCTGATAAGAATTAATGATTAATTAAAATCTATATATACTATATCATAAATTATTTTTTATTGTGGTTTCCTATTTTTATTTTATAACGTAAATGATTCTCTTGTCTATATGTATTAACTTTTGTATTCTTACAGGCCGTAAAATATTTCATTAATTTAAAACAAGTCTATACTTATATTATAAAGAGGTAAATTTTATTTGTTTGTAAATTTGTATTTAGGGGGTAATCTCGGGAACTAAAGATCCGATTCCAATTTTTTTTTCACTAATAGACAGCTACGTTATCCCCGAATGATACAGGCTATAAATAATAGTCAGGCTATAAATTACGGCCACACGGACGAAGTCGCGGGCATAAGCTGGTCTAACATAAAAAGATCTGCTATTCTCGCAATAGCCAAACTTCCTCGAAAAAGCTCAACTGGTAAATAATTGAAGTTAAAACAGCTGACTCAATCCATTAATGCTGCATTGTATATTTTTTCTGTAACTTTTACTGACACTTAAAGTTGGACCAACCTTACTAAATACAGCTGTGTTACTATAAATACATATCACTTCCAAGTAATCGTCACTTTCATTACTCAAACGACAATGTTAGAAGATTAAGCTCAAAAGGCATAGCGGAATCTGGCCATATCTTTCTAATGCCATAAACTATGTAAGACGGTTGGCGCAAATATTTGTATGATCTACAGATAGTTGTTCCGGGTTTAGGTGTATGACCAATGTGAATATTTGTATTTGTTACCCACGACACAGGAACAATTCCTAGTGATGGGCAACGTTTATTTGAAAGAAATATGCAGTCACGTGTCCAACTGGAGCTAAACACCTCAGGTTATAATTTTTTTGCGAGCAAGAAATGCGTCTCCTCTTTGTAACGAGACCTGAGCTCGTCTGGCGCACCCTGGGCAGTCAGCCTCGATACCACCAATGCTGACTGGCTAATCTTTTCAGCTACGATACGAGCAATTTTTATGTGCTCGCGCCGACACGGCAAAAGAACCGCTGTTATGTTAATATGAGCACTTTCACTATAATAATAAGATTGTGACACTTGTTTCATTATATTTGTCGGGCTAAAGATATTGAATAGATAATGCTTCGGTCTATTTGGACACCGTAGGTCTTTCAGTGTATTTGACGCTGTCTGTACCTGCCAGTCGATAAAAATCTTCGTTGTAGCGATAATATTAAAAATTGAGTTCTCTGGTTATTCGAGTTTAGTTTTGGAAATGATTGTGTATAAACTGTCAGGCAAACTTAACCAAATTGTACCGTAACGTTAAATTTTACAGTGAATAAAATATTGATTTCCAATTCGTACGACCGCGGACTTTTATGGAATAATAGTTTAAAAGTCTGAATAATAACTCCGTTTATATTTTCCGTCTCGCAAGTATCATAATACCGCTCCATTTCAAAAGAAAATCGAATAAAAGCAATTTAAAAATTCCTCACTTCGCTTATCATTTGAACCGCGAATAAACCCATAGGAAAATCGGTGCTGCGCTAATCTATATTCGACTTTATATTCGCTGTTTAAAGTCGATATTTAAATGCGACGTTTTGATACATCATAAGTTTTCAAAACGTGTAATGGTGCACCACGGTAGATTTTATTTTTTCCCTGTTCTGAATGAATATTTTTAAATTTTATTTTATGCCAGGTAGTGCGGAATGCTAAAAACTGTTGTAAAAATATTAAAAAATATATGGACTAGTTCCTGTGCATTTACAGTTCGTTGAGGCTGTACACTGTTGGCGATGCTAGGCACACTTAATCATAGCAACAACTTAGAATTTCGCTTAAGTTAGACAGATGTCCTTCGAGACAATATCTTGTTAGTACAAGTGACACCGGTATCCCAGTCCTAAGGACGCATTTTTTTTGTCACATCTTAGTTTATTTCCTACCAAGTAAGTATTTTACTGGGTACAGTTTTTAAACATGCGGCACGTGATAAATCTTCTGAAAATTGCTGAGGCATTAGACGAATCCGGCTCGAAGGATCAAAACTTGAAAATTTTACACTCTGACGCTTACACGCTGACATTAATTAAATTAAATGATATTATACACTAGATTATGTTGTCGAGGCGGCATGAGCTCATGCTGAAGTGGAAAGATTAGCCAGTCAGCGACGGTGATGTCGAAACTGAATCCACCCAGTGTGCATCAAAACGAACTCACGACACTAATGACGGCTGTTTCTTCCTTATATTATAAAGTATATTTTCCTTGCTGTCCACAACACCAGCATTATTTATCATCTCCCTGTGACCCTCAGCAAGTCATTGGACCGTCCCACAATACTTGTTCCGGTACGTGGTTCCGACTCGAGAATATTTCCTCCCCTCTCATAAGTTCTATGAGAAAGAGAGATTACAAGAACATAGTCACTGAAACTCAAAAATGGAGCCACGTTATAGAAGCTTTGAACCTTCCTATTAATAAATAAAAGAGATATATAGCCCCTGATTATAAATCGTATAAAAGTAAATATGTATATCATAATACTAACACGTGAAAGTTTGTGAAGATGTTTGGATGTTTGTTAATCAATAACACGGAAACGGCTGAACGTATTTTGATTAAATTTGACATACAAATAGACCATGTTCTGTCTCAAAACATAGGATACTTTTTACTAGAGTACATGAAGTAGATCCTCTAGGGTGCGTGAGAAAACGCAAGGAACAGCTAGTAAATATATGTACAAAAAGTATAATGGACGGTCGTATCTCTATAAGCGAACCTATGGATGGATAGACAATATATATGCCTATGTAAGAGGTAAGGATAGTCCGCGATGTTACATTAACATTACCTACATGATAAACATTATGTACGATTATTTTGATATTAACTTGTAAATACTGATTGAATGCTTGTCTCACAAGCAAGGGGGAAGGGGTCGTAAAGGTCACCCCCCCCACAGCCTCCCACCCCCCAATCGTACACGTCACATTGAGAGACCTCCTAAAAGCAGACAACTTACGAAAATTAAAAAAATTAAATATTAAGTTCCTGCTTAAAACGCCTGCCTCAATTCATCATTGGAGTCATGTACATCTGGGATGGCCTAAAAACGTTCGTGTGTAGACAGTCCGCACCAGACCAGCCTGGTAGACTAAGAAATAAAGACGACACGGTTCGCGCAGCGGCTAAGACATCAGCTTTCTGTGCTACGTGTAGTGGTATCGATTTTCGCACGAAACAAATATTTTCATGATCTAAAAAATAGTTGATTCGGGTCTGGTGTGTGTGCATGTGATTATGTGTATTTGTATAACTGTAGAAAAAAGGCTTAAACCATTCTCATCCCGAGTAGATGCCCGTGCCCAGTTGTGGAACAGAAATGGTCAGAATTAATATTTTGTACTAATAATTTTCCAGTCAAAAGCAACTGTCACGTGCCAAAAGAGTTAGAACACCTTCAAAACTAGTCCAACTGCAGTGGCCACACTCAGGTTAGCGAACGCAATTACAACGCAGCGTCCACGCTAACGAATCGCTGCGACACTCCACGTGAAGTGTCGTGTGAACTCGCTCGGAACTAGATTATTTTTATGC
Source organism: Shargacucullia verbasci (assembly GCA_947562105.1). Lineage (NCBI taxonomy): Eukaryota > Metazoa > Arthropoda > Insecta > Lepidoptera > Noctuidae > Shargacucullia > Shargacucullia verbasci. The sequence goes on from OX387306.1 coordinate 6,744,660, forward strand.
TCTCCTTTAAAAATATTAAAAATATACGTTTTAGGGATTTATTAAAAAAAAAAAAACAAGTGAGCCGAAGAGTTTGCACTAGTTGCAGTTCACTTGGTATAAGCCAGCGGTTCTCAAACTTTTTTGGCAACGGTAACCTTATGGAAAACGAAATATTTGACGGACCCCTAAGTAGTTTATGTGTATACTTTATTAATAATCATATTATCCGCTTCTATTGTTCCTACCCTCCATTCAAATAAAATAACGCTCAAAATCTATTCATAACATAACATATAACGTGGCATCACGCCTGTATTCCCCAAAGGGTTAGACAGAGGTGTACTATGTACCCCCACATTTCGCCGATGCCGTTATTGAGTCCCTATTAATAGAGGGTGATCCTATTGCCATCTACCGTGCATAGATTCAGTCTCTATGCTGAAAAAACCCAATAACACTGCCCGACCCGGAAATCGATTCCAGGACCACACGCTCACCAGTCGCGCTTGCAACCCCTGGACCAATGAGGCAGTCAGTCTTTTCATTTTCTTTACACGTATCCCTCCTGTCAGATTCTCTTGAAACTCTGAAGAGTTACAGGGAAAAGACTTCACATATGCTTTCTGTGATTTTTCCTTTGAGTCTATTTAATTTATCTTAAATTCTTTGTTCCAGATTTCGAGAACTCGTTTGGATCACAAGGTAAAATAGAGTTAACTATAATCCTATATCAGTAATTAGGACGACACGGTTGGCGCAGTGGTTGAGAGATCGACTGCTGAGCTACGTGTCGCGGGTCCGATTCCCGCACGGAACAAATATTTGTATGATCTACAGATATTTGTTTCGGGTCTGGGTGTTCGTGTATGTGAATACACACCGTGCCTCGGAAAGCACGTAAAGCCGTTGGTCCTGCGCCTGATCTCTCTCCGGTCGTGTCGGATTGCCGTCCCATCGGACTATGAGAGTAAAGGAATAGAGAGAGCACCTGTGTTTGCGCACACACTTGTGCTCTATAATATCTCCTGCGTAGTTGGCTAATCTCCGGTGAGATTGGCCGCCGTGACCGAAATCGGTCAGGAGGATATTATTATAATTAGGAAAAAGATCCAGACAGGGAAGTTTCTAGCAAAAAAAAAAAAACAATAAATACCGCCCGATCTGAGTATCTACCCTAAGACCTCACGCTCAAAATTCTCGCTTGTGAGCACGAGACCAATAATGGGAGCTACCAAAATGTTAACTAAACATATCACTACATATAATATTATAAAATAAAATCCCCCCTCCGCGTCTGTTTGTCTGTTCGCGATAAACTCAAAAACTACTGAACGGATTTTCATACAGTTTTCACCAATGTACGGAGTGATTCATGAGGAAGGTTTAGGTGTATAATTTATTAAGATTTCGTGTAAACTGACTGAAATATGACGATAATTATTGAAGATGTCAGAAAAAATCATGCCGATTGGGAGCTTTACTGGCGTGCATCGCGCAAATCAATAGAGTTATAAATCATTATTAAATTAATTAGACCATCGTTTTAGAAGACGAAAATGATACGTATATGCGAAGTCGTGCGAAGTCGTGTGAAGCCGGGGCGGCTCGCTAGTTATATATAAGTACGCATGCCCTAAAATTTCGTCTGAAAATCTTAGCTCAGACATAAAAGCCTTTAAAATCATATCTTATTACGTCAGAGATAACCTTACAAAGTTCAGTACGTACCGCCCGACCCGGGATCGAACCGACGACCGGCGGCGACCTTTGTTCAACGCCCTTCGGCACAGTCACGGCTGCTGGTTCTAAATGGCTCAGTGGAGACGTTTATGAATTATGTATGTACTAAAATAGTATAGAATTATTTGGACTTTTGGTTTTTGAAGGGTTACATTGTTCAGCCTTTTTAGTTTAGTAAAAGTTTTAAGAGTTTAACACACATAACATAGCATCACGCCTGTATTCCCCGAAGGGTTAGGCAGAGGTGTATATATATGTACACTCACATTTCGCCGATGCTATTATTGAGTCCCATGTAATAGGGAGGCGAGCCTATTGCCATCTACCGGGCACAGTTCAAGACTCTGCTGCTACTGAGAATACTACTCACGCTTAGCAGTCGTATAGCTATTTATTTTTTGTTATGTGTTGTACTGTCAGTGGTGTGAGAATATGGTTCTGTGGACACCAAACCTGGGCAAGCGAGCAGCTTTGCAATGTACCTATTTAAGTAGGTAGAAGACATAGACTGAACTGTTTTATGTACTAGAACGAAGAAAAAAGCTTTTTATTTTTATTTGTGAGTCAAACCTCTTTCTAAAAAATACAAGTCTATGGTCAGTTCCAAAACCAAAAATGTTATCATTATGCCAAGCATTACAGCTAACCGATTCACAATAAAACATTCTATTCTATTTTTAATATAAATTGCACCTGCAGTGAAAACATTTCAACAATTGGAAACAACGGATACCGGTGAAAAGATTCGCCATATTGTGAGCGGAAACGGAAATCATTGTTTGGCCTGTGCCGCGAAATCTAGCCTTTGTCGTTTTTTATTCAGCCATTGAATGGGACGCGTTATAAATATTCAAAAATGTTTATAGGCGGCTTTATTTTTCTTTTGGATTGAACTAGCAGTTGTTCGAGATTTGTTCTGCGTTTATTTTGTATTTATCATCTAACTAGCTTTTGCCCGCGGCTTTAACTCGCGTTAATTTAGAATTTCACAGTCAATTAGGGTTGTACTCTGCTCGCGAAAGACACGTGGCGCCACCTACTATCATAAGAACGTTATTGTTGTTTTCCTCGGGAACAGTACTTTTTTCGGGATGAAAGGTACCCTATGTCCATTTCTGTACACCTGACAACGTATATGCAAATTTTCAGGATGATCGGTTCAGTGGTTAGGTAACAAACAAACAAACAAACTTACTTCGCATTTATAATATTAGTTAGGATAAGTGTTTTGCTGCAATTGTAAAATTAAACATAATTATGTCACTCCCCGGGTTCCAATCTACCTCTTTATAAAAATTCGTAGCGATCGTTTCACTAGATTAGTCTTGATGAGGTAACAAACATACACAGATACTTTCGCATTTATAATAGTGTGGATGAAGCGTACCCTAGCCAACAAACCCTGAGTCCTTCTGCTGTTCATCAAGCTAGATTATAAGGTGCCTATTTTTTTAAATTTTGCCCCTCTCTCGGATTTCTCCTGTATCGTGGTTACAGTTTACAAACATACATCTTACATATACACACAACCAGAACAGAATCATCTTACATATACACACAACAGAAACAACTATATGTAGATCATACATATATTTGTTATGTGCGGGTATCGAAACCACGACACCTAACACATAAAGCTAATCACTTAGCCACTGCGCCAACCGTGCCGTCGAATGCCTATGCCTATATACTGTTGAAAAATTCTGCAAGCTTACTCACTCATTGGCTAATTACGAAGTCTCAAGAACTGTTAAGTCTGCAGTCTTAAAATTTGGCAGGAAGGTCTCTAATTGGATGTAGGCTTTGCCAAGGAAAGAATTTTCCAAAATGTATCCTTTATGCAGGTGAAATGATGGTGCAAAGTTTATATGAAGATTCTATCTTTGCAGACACTCTTCATGTATATGAAAGTGTTCCAAAAAGATATACAATAGATAACTTAAACTTATTAACTTAACGTCGAGGTTAAAAGGAGATTGTAATAATAGATATTTGCTGATTGTTTAGATTAAGATTATCATCTAAGGAGTGCCTGGGCCAAAGATCTTCCATACACATACCATAGAGGGTAAACTCGCTAGAAATAAATAATAATTAAGTTTGATAATAGAATGATTTCCAATAGACTATTAATTTAAATATGTTGTTTTAAAACTTATTACCCCCTATAATTTGCTAAACATCTCTACGAAGAGTAATTAAGCATTAATTGGATCAATTCAAGAAAAATATTGTGATGTTTCGTAGTATATGAATGAAGTATTTGTTCTGTTATAAGAAACAGATATATTTTTTATAAAAACTAAAGTATTTAACTGTTTTCTCTTCGGCCTGGACGATACCGGGTCGGGAAAATAACCACAATTAAATGTTTAAGAAAGTAGCTAGATTACTTCAGTTGACAACCATGATTCTCTGTCGCTATAGCTGAGACAGTTTGACATCTATAGATGCATATCAGTTTAATTTAAAATACGTTCTACATTCGTGCATCTGCATTGACTTCATAGCGCAGAAGCACGCGCAAAAGTCTGGGTTAAATTCAGTCTTGTCTATGTGTAAACTCTTAACATTCAAATCATCAAAAACAAAAGAACATCTCTAATTAACCTTACAACTTCACGCTAAAACATAAACAACACCCATTCAGAGTTTTTACAAGAAAATGTATTTCTATGTAGATCGCGAGGCTGTAGTGTTTTGAGTTTCAATGCTGGGTAGTGAAGGAGTCATCAAGTGGCATGTCTATTTCGAAACTAGGGAAGGGACATAACGTTCTATAGTAAAAAAAATAATTTAAAAAATGTTGCTTTAGTTTTTTTTTTCTTGTGATCAGTATTGACTTTTTACGTCCATAATTGTTTTTAATTACAACGTGTAGTAACGTTGTTCTGCATTATTTAAACGCTGTTTTGTTATGCATCTGCATACCTACTCATCGTTTCATATGACATTTTACCGCGTATTGGATCACACACAGTCCGGTATCAATTTCCGAAAAAGTTTTTAAGTCGTCAGTTGTCAAAAATTCTGAACATGTTTTCGAATGCCGAACAAAATTATTACTTTTATTCTAATCATTTTTTAAATCTGCTATATTTAAAAACTATACAAATTTTAAAATGAAAACAATTTCAAATAGACAAACATTCTGTACACTGTTTCGCCGCTGTTAAGCCGCTTTTTACTTGTTTTAGTTTCTTAATTTTTTTTATAGCTCATGACCACCTTTATGACAGTACTAGGCTGAATTAATATTATATTTCTTATCGATAACTATCACATCACTAAGTCATCGTCATCGACTAGTCTAGCACGCTTCGTCGCCTCACCCATGAATGTCGAAGTATTCTTTTGTGTCGCCCCCTTCGCTGCACAATACACTATGTCCCAGTATCTTAATGATTGAGATGTTTTGATTGGGGATGCTTGGAGATCTTTATTTCTGGTGGAAAGTTTTAGAAGAATATTAAAAAAAAAATGTTTAAATTTTCTTCTGCATGCCTTTATTACAACTCGATTTAGTTCAATTGAAAATGGAACCATTATTTAATATTAACTTGATTGACCATCAATCTGATTTTCTCAGACATTTTTATCTCTCTCTCGGGTTTTATGAGGATGATAAGTGTGCCTGCGGCGCTACACAGACAATGGAACACCTGCTGTTATGGCCTAACTGCCCTGTCTCCTGTTATGCGAAAGCGTTCGTGGAGGCCAATCCAATAGCAGTCGAGATAGCCATGTTTTGGGCCGGAAAATTTGAAATCAGCTATCGACACGAAAAGAAGAAGTCTGATTTCACAGAGGGTGAGGCAGAGATATATATATATATAGATAGATAAATAGGTAGAATTGTATTTATTTAAAATAAACCTAATACAGGCACTTATGAAACATTAAAGGACTCTAGTTGCACGGTTCCAAAATGTTGGTCCTTTGAAGAATGTATTATTAGAAGCTCATTTCGTGGATGACATTATTTAGTCTCATGTAATAGGGGGCGAGTCTACAACCAGGCATATTTCCAAGAATCCGACCTCCTACAAAGAATTTTCAAACATGAAAACCTCAATAACACTTTCACACACAGGACCAATGAGACAGTCTTTATTTTATTTTAATTTAAGGACGTCACGGTTGGCACTGTGGTTGAGAGATCGACTGCTGCTGCGCTATGTGTCGCGGTTTGGGTTCCCGCACGGAACAAATATTTGTATCGGCGTTTCTTCTCAGGGCTTCGTAGGAAATGCCGAAGCCATCTAGTTTAAAAAAGACGTGTAAAAGTGATTGAAAAATCCTAATTGGAAAATAAATAATTTCATTTCATATGATCTACACATAGTTGTTTCGGGTCTGGGTCTTTGTGTATGTGAATATATGTGTTTGTAAACGCACCCACGATACAGGAATTATTCCTATAATGTGCAGCAAACAAAAAAAATAGGCCGTATATATTTTATATTTTGACATGACATGTGTTCTTTACACATAAATCATAGGAATAATTTTTCCTGACCTGAAAAAAAGAATATAACTAATAGGTATGCCTATGTTATATTATTATTACTTTACCTCGCTTGTTTACTGAAAAATATATTATAGTCGGCATTGAATACTGTATATTTCTATAATTCTATCAACTGGAAATAATTTATTCATAGTTTTGCGTACACACACATTACTTACGTTAGGCTGCGTTCAGACTGTATAATGTTATTTTTTTTCCGGCGCCATTACTGACTTCTTTCGCATAGACTATAGAGGGACACAGGGACTCCTCGTGAATATATTCATGATCCTCTTTACACGAAACCGGTACAAATGTGCGTTAGAATTTACTTATGGTTGTTTTTTTTTTTTTTTTTTGAAATACAAAGTATTTAACATATCAGTTCATTACAGCACGGAAATTAAGTTGAATGGAGAGAAAGTTCATTCATTTTAATGTACAAATGAGACAGATTTTAGCATTGTAATGTATAGAAATAAACAACGTGTTTGTTTCCAGCAAGAATTCAACAGAGTATAATATTTTGAAGCTTAACAGTCAGTTAAGATGAGTTTATAAGATATTAGTGACTTGGTGGGCCACTTTTGTTTATGGCTTGGTTCTTGTCACTGTATAGAGTCCATTGTGTAATTTTTTATCAATTTCTATCCTCTGATAGGTACTTCTAAACGTGCTAACCGTAACGGGGTAACCGTAATATTTGTGATATTTGTGTATTGTAAAAAAGTTACATAACAATATGGATTGATGATACTGTCAAATGATAATATTATGACGTAAAAAGTGTACTCTGAGATGACGTCTCAAGCCAAGAGGCATTATGATAATGATATATTTTGACCAGGGCTTTCAGTACCCTAAAAATCTGATTGAAATGTTTCGGCTTTTATTATATTAAAGTTTCACGCAGAATTGTTCTAAATTCGAATCAAATGGCGAGTTTTTTTTTTTCAATCATCACAAATTCCCAAAAAGTCCTATTCTCCATGCGACATCGTATTGGCGCGCTTTTTCCGCGCCCTTTGTTTAACCGGAATGTTAGTGTTGCTAGTTTTTGTCCACCAAAGGATTGATGGACCATTGTGTTGCCATTCGCAAAAATTCCCGTCGTCGAATAATTGATAAGTCTGCTATGGGATCTTTTTTTAGATGTTGAATCGTTAGGGGATTAGATACTTTTTTTTTATTTGGCTAACTCGTCTGAATTGTTTCAGCTTGAATTTCGCCTGGCTTGTTTGTTTTCCGTCTAGCCCTCTTTCATAGTTTTTATGTGAAATTTGTCGAAACTTTTATTTGAATTTCGAAGTTTTTTTAGCGAGTACTGTGTAGGGATTGTATTCTCGGATGCCAAATATGAAGAATAAATCGTTCATTGAAGAGTGAATGGAATTGTGATTATCATGTAACGACATTATTTTATGAGACATCTATATAACATTATACTGGCAGTCGTTTTGAAAAAGAAAATGTAATAGTAAAGACACCATAATATATTAGGAAAATTGATTATAATAGTTAAACTTTATTCCTTTTACAAATCCTTAAATGTATTGGAACTTATTTTGTTTTTTTTTTTTTTTTTCTCTTCTCTTATTAATGTGTCATGTCTCCCCAAATAAAACAGAAACTTAGTGACATAATTACGACATAACAAAGTTAATAGAAACAAACAGAATATGATTAGGTTGCGACCCGCGCCGAGGCCGGGAAAAGGAATGGTGATCAAAACTCTATTATGCGGCTCCCAGGAGATATTTACATAATGTGTGCCCAGAAATATAATACGGTTGGCAGTCCAGTTTCGTTCTTTTTTTATTTATATGTTTTTTTTTCTCTGGCAAAGGTTTATTTTGCTGTGATTTATGCAATTATAGATTAGAGTTGGTAGGTGGGATCATTATACGTATAGCTTTATGGATAAAGATATTATACTTTTTGGTGAAATGGTGAGTACTAGCTCACATGTGGAAACGTTTCTGCTAAGCTTTAATTATTGTAATAGTATTCTTTAAATATATTCGTTTTTCATTATTGTATAATAACAGACATGGAAGTGTTGCTGGGGAGTTTGTTGGGCCGTTTTTTTTTCCCAAGCTAAAACACATAGGAAGCGGTCAAGGGCGGGCGAATAAGTTCAGTCCATAATATTATATGTTTGACGTTCAAAAAAAACTAAGACTATTTTGAATAAATGAATTTTTAATTTAAAAAACTTAAAATAATTACTTCGATTTGGGAGTCTTTATGTTGAGCACAGGAGACGGAGGAGGAACAGAAAGGGATTTTTTTTCATAGTTATTAATGAACTAGCTTCCGCTCGCGGCTTCGCCCGCGTGGTTTACGAACCCGTTCATTTTTCCGGGATAAAAAGTCTATGTGCTATTCCAGACTATAATCTATCTCTGTGCAAAAGTTCATCCAGATCCGTTCAGCCGTTCTCGCGTGAAAGAGTAACAAAGATCCATCCATCCATCCATCCATCCTCACAAACTTTCACGTTTTATCCTATATTATCCTATATTAAAATATAGGAGGCATTAAAGCCAATAGAATTTTATTATATCCACGACACTTAGAAGAGCGGAGAAATTACTAGAATGTTATTGGTTATATTTTCTCCGCTATGTTTCAGTGGACAGGCAGCATAAATGAACTAAGTGTATCAGAACCCATAAATCATAGCGAAACATGATATTACTATCCTTCCATGAATATGAATAATTATTCATAATAACACAGCTAAGTTTATACTTTATCAAGTTAGACTATCGCAATCCACCGCTTCTGTGCTTTGTATCTCTAGGGATTTCACGAAATCTCTGGTTTTGTAATTTCCCTGCGTATTGTCTTCAAGCATTACCGAATCGCGTACTAATCAACACTCCGTTATTCGATCTTCAAAAATATAATTTACTAGCTTCTGCCCGCGGCTTCGCCCGCGTGGTTTACGAAACCGTACATTTTCCCGGGATAAAAAGCCCATGTGCTATTCCATACTATAATCTATCTCTGTGCCAAATTTCATCCAGATCCGTTCAGCCGTTCTGGCGTGAAAGAGTAACAAAGTTCCACCCATCCATCCTCACAAACTTTCACGTCTATAATATTAATAAGTTAAGTAAGAGATACCTAGCGTCTTTTTTTTTCTCCAAGATCCTTTTCGTCCTTTTCGCATTGAAATAAACGAGCTTCTTAAAGTCTTCAATTAAGTTATATGTTCCAATATAAAACAGACGTTCCCTCTAACGCGATGATCAGGCGAGGTAAGGCGACTGCGCCCTGTATTTGGGTCGCGCACGTGATCCGAATACAATGTGCACACACCCTTAGGAAAAATATCGAGTTGAGGCGAAGATGCTGGCCTGTTATGTGCAGTTATTGTGGTGTTTTGTGCCAGGATCTTTAAGATATTTAGGGTATCCGACCTTTTTAGACATTATTGGGGAGTTTGTTCGCTAATGGAATTCCTGGTTTTAATTTTAAAGATTTGTGACCGTTTTGCAATCAAATATTAGAATGTTTATCTCGGACTTTATTGTCTGCAATAAATATGTAGTTTTTATTACACAAAGTACTTGATCAACATACCTAATTACATAATAATATTGACTGTACACGAATACGCCATGTTTATTTTCTCACTTTAAAACCCCGTTACAATATCTACATATTTGCAGGCCACTGTGACTAAGAGGCGAATGCGGACAAGTACCATACCATCTCCAAATGTAAAACCCGTTGTGAACATTATACAAGAATGAATTCTAGCACTAAATTGCACCATTGTGACTAAAAAGGCTGCTTCAGATGAATATGAATGAATGTGGGTGAACAAAATAGGTAAACCTCTGCCTAGTCCTTCGGGGAATACAGTCGTGATGATAATATGTTATTTAATGTTATAATTAGATTAGCTTAATACTTAGTTAACAACTCTTATATCATTTGCGCATAGTAGGCTAGATGACTGCATCAAAAATAAATTCTGAAATATTGTTTGGTAAAAAGTTTTCCTCCTAAAATTCAGTAAAACTTAATCCTTGCTTATCTTTAGCGTTTTCAATTTTTAATTTATCAAAATCACACAATAAGTATGTCAATGACAATGAAAAACTGACGTCACGCTTTTGTATTCCTAACATTTTTAAAACAAAATGTCATTTTTGACACTTCATAAAAAGTAACTCAGATGACTAGTAGTTATCTACCATATTCAACAGTCATAAGTCTGACAGTTACTATGAATACATAGACGAATTGCTGAATATGTTTTTTTAGGCACACTGATGCCGCGACAAAATGATTAAGTACGGATACGTAAAAACGATAACCAAATGCAATTCGCCGTAGCTTATAAACGCGCGTTAAACCGGTAGAGGATCATATAGCACAGAGTTCAATATGATTCATTGATCGCCCGTGAACTACACATCGCGGATCATTCGGTACATCTGTGCCTTATACATGTATGATCAATTGATTATAGGAATTATTATTACTGAAAACTAGCGATCCGCCCCGGCTTCGAATTGGAATTGGAGATTTTCATACAAAAATACTATCCAAATCATAGACTTAGAATTTCGCTGAGACTAAATCCAAATATAGGATTTTTACGGCGGAGTTAAAATTTTTTTTTTTTTTCAACAAACCTTTTCCTAACAATTACGCACACGACAATAAAAAAATCAGTAAAATAAATTATACTAGCTTTTGCCCGCGACTACGAACGCATGGAATTAAGAATCTGATATAATCTAATAAAGATAATATGATGATAATATTAGTTTTTCTCCAGTATCTATAATGTACAGACATCGGCCTGTTATAAATTGATTATATGTATGTAGATATATTTTTATTTATACATACTTTGATCAGATATATGTTTAGACTTTTCGTTTAAATTGATTGTTGTTTGAAAGCTCTGCTGTAAAATTTGCTGCAATACTTTTTTCTCTTTATGTATATGAGGAGCGAATCAATTAAATAAAGAACCGCAAAACGCAGCATAATAAATTACCAAGTCTGTAAATAAGGCAGGGAGCTTTTCAGTATGCCTTACAAGGCCTCTTAGAGTTTTAATATCTAAGTTATCAGGTAACCCCTGGCAGAGTGACACGTGACCATTCGACAGAAAACGTCGAATGGTCACGTGCCACATTCACACTATTATAAATGTGAAAGTAACTCTGTCTGTCTGCTTGTTTGTTACTTTATCACGACTAAATTCTTGAACGGATCGTATTGAAATTTTACAAAAAGGTAACTTAGGTCCTGGAGAAGGATATAGGCTTATTTTTACTCTTGCAGCAAAAGACTAATTAGATAATGAATACAAAATACTAAAAATGGCCTTGGTCATGTGATGACTGTTGTAGATTGCTGTAGGGTGACCAACGACCGCTTAGCGCCAGGAGTAGATTAAGTTCTCGTTATCAGTAATAGTTAACTTTATCAGTGTCGTTACCGTCTCGGTATTTAAATGCTAATGACCGAATTAGTATTGCTGCCGCTTTTCTAATGAAGGATAATATTGAGAGGTTAGTGAGACAGAACAAAAAAGACTTGAGAGTATGTACTGAACCGCACTGCGCACGCATGTGTAATGTGTATGACAAGTGCCTACATGTGTACCAACCTAAGCGTTTTAAGTCTATGGTACCAACAATACAAAGATATTTTAGGGTGTTGATTAGGGATGTTACGGAGCTTCGACTCCGAATCCGATATGTCGGAACCTCCGATTAAAATGAAACCTCCGAATCCGGTTCCGGTTCCGATATATCAAAACGGAGGTATATATCGGAGTTACAAGTTATGACTTGCTATCGCTGCAGCGCTACCGAGCGCTTTCTACGTGACACTGACAACTAACTGAGTATATGTGTTCTGTGCAACTGATGAACGAAGAGTGAACGAGTTGCGACGAGTTTTATCTTTTTTATTTATTTACATTTTACATTCGTAGATTTGCTCCGACTCCGACTCCGATTCACCTCCGACTCCGCGAAGGTCACTACGAGAACCTCCGACTCCGATTCCGCCTCCGATAAATCCACCTCCGTAACATCCCTAGTGTTGATGATTATGCTTAGTTGTAGGCAGCGGCGTCCGCAGAGATTTTAGACAGGGTAGGCAGAAAATTTTAAAAGCTTACTTACCAGTAATTCCTACTTCATGTTGGTATTGGTTCGTTGTCTTGTCGATTAAATAATGATGTATGTGATTTGCCACCTCAAATATCTTATAATAAATATTTATCTGAGTTATGTAGATTAGGCAGTGTCTTTTTGTCTTTATGAATCGCACGGCACTGGTTGTAGGTTATAGCACTCTACGAGAACCAATTAATCGACGCGAGCAGAGTTTTTTTGGTAAAGCGACCTAAAGTTAGAGTATTCAAAAAATCTGATATTCATTTACTGCCTCATTTGTCTGGTGGTGGTGTGAGGTCCTGGGTTCGATTCCCGGGTCGGGCAAAGTGTAATTGAGATTTTCTGTATGGAAATTCTTTGTAGCAGCACGTAGTCTGGAACTGTGCCCGGTAGATGGCAATAGGCTCGCCCCCTATTACATGGGACTCAATAACAGCATCAGCGAAATGTGGGTGTACAATAGTACACCTCTCTAACCTAGGGAAATACATTTTTTTTTTACAAAATTCGGGCCAATTTTTTTTCGATGTAAATAGTCAAACCGTCAGATGTTAAAGTGCGGCTATTGAAAATACGAACTCAAATCAATTTCTATAAATGTTAAAATAGCTCAAACAATTCCAGCATGATTAAAAGGTAGAAACTAGCGCTTCGATTTCGTATGATTGCCGTGCGCTACGCGATCCATTTTATTTACACGTCCACCGACTAATTGAATTATCAAACATTTATTACTGTTAAAGGTTTTTTTGACTGCATTTGAGGTTTGAAATTCATTTTGATTATCTGTCTCGTATGGTTAGTTTCGCATTTTTCTTCGTTTTAATATTTTTCGGCGTATTGCCAATTTCTAACTCGAAAGGACTTATCGTGCTTTATGAATGGTCATAAGACAAACGCAACGTCTGCGGTGGTTGACCTTTGAAATTAGCTTGAAATCATCCACAGCTGAACTTAGGCTTCGTAACTTTTGGAGTGCAGAGAGTCTTTAAAATCATTTGTGATTGGTGACAAACCGACCGTTCAGAATTTAAAGAAAAAAGAGTATTTAAAAATGATCTATGCGTGTGAAATATTAAAAAAAAATGATTTTAATTAATAAAATCTCATGAAATTCCAAAAGTCTGCTACTTGATTAAGCTTTATAAGTATTCAGTCTGATATGTAAAGATAACCATAAGATCACTGAACTTAATAATAAAAAGAAAAAAATCGTATACCGCATTAACCTGTTCAGTCGTAATATAATTAAAAGCTAATTTTCCGATGTAATAAAATATAAGCACATACGCACTAGAGCTTTCAATAAAAATTAATTAGCCGTGTAAAATTGCGAGCGGATCTTGTTAAACTAACTTATCCTGAGCATGCCTTTTCAAGCTTAATTTTTATAAGACTCTTGCTTGCCCTGATCTGGGGTTGAAAAAGAAAATGTAGAGAAAAAGACTAGGTACTAGTGTAAATAATACTAGTTTGCATGCGTTGCAATCTGCATTACCATAGATAGTTGTTCGGACCAACTCCGTGAAAACGTAAAAAAAAAAACTGACAGTTGCTGTCGCTAATACATGCTATTACGTGTTCTCTTATGAAAAAATATATAACCGAGAAAGGGATGCATTATTTGTCGGTCATTGTCACATTTTTTTATTTAATTATGGCGCCTGACGTCTTTGGTTGGTGTCGAGCATAGATAATATTTGACAGATTATCAGTTACACAACTCCTTCAGTTTTAAACAGTTCTTTTCTCTGAATTTTAAATTCTGTCTATGGGAGTACAAAAAATAAGGGAGAAAAAGCTACTTTAACTATCTAGCTATCCACCAAACAGCTTACACCGGGTCCTAAATTGTCACCTACCAATGTTTTCCAAATAGCTAGTTTCATTCCAGGACCAAAGTTACCAAAATAACACGACTGCGGTATCTAAAATTAATTAGCAGATCCCGTCCGAGTGACAGACGAGACGTTATTGTCTACGTGACGAGAATGCCATCCTGTCTTGTTATGTTTGAACGTAGAATAGGGAATGTAGGATGTATGGCTGTATACGTGGTGTTTGGCAGAAGAATACGTGCAGGAGAATTGAATTTGGCGGGAAATAAGAAAAATGGCGGTGAAATTTTAGATAAAAAATATTCTTCTTGTACCTACTAACATAGAGCACCTAAGAGAAAGAAATAACTTAAAATTATTATATCAAAACTCATATTGATCATGGTATTTAACAGACTTTCAAAGTTACGTAGTTATTTGAAAACATTTTTACTACACGTTAATAATAATGAACCTATATTTATTTTACAGCAAAAGGTTTTAAAAATCCCCAAATACTATTTCCACATGGATAAATAAGCGGTGAATTTAAAAAATACTTCACGTGAACGTTAAACGGACTTTTCGTTAGGGTTTTGCTATTAAGTTTTTTTACGATTAAAAGTAATGAGTGTGACGTAGGGCTGTGCCAGTTTAGACGAAAGGCGCTAAATATCGGTTTATTAAAGCTCAAATTAATTAGTAAACACTGAAACTGGATTTAGCAGAGGCTTAGGCACAGTTCAGTGTATATTCACGCTTAGGTTTTTCAGCTCCCTTCTTCTTTGACTGATAACCTGATATGATTGATTTTTGTACAGGTAAAATAAGATTTTCATTGAGTTTTCGTCTTATTTCTTCTTTACCGTTATAGGGGATAAAACATTACTATATTTTTAAGAATAGCCATTCAAGACTGTAAGTTGTTATAAATATTATGATAAAATAAACTGATGAAATTGTGCAGAATCTCGATTTTCGGTGACAGTAAAGAAACGAAAAGGGTTATGCTCTTATCGGCGTTTATTTCTCTAAGGTTCTGCTTAGTAAATCAATATTTTAATACCCAAGACGTATGTGCACACTTAAGGTACACAATACAAACAAGAATATGTTTATCTTGCTGCTTAAGTAGACAAAGTTTGAGAGAAATCAGATATGAAGAACGTCGGGCTTATACGAAACCACATTTAGTAATATGACATTTAAAACCCGATACACGTTGATTTAATCAAAAACTTATAAATGCAAAATCGATTAGTTCTATGATAAACTGCAAATTAACCTTTAAGTGACAGGATCGTGCAGCTATTTCACAAAATACATATCGAATCTCAAGATTCATGAACTTGATGTCTACTGAAAATCGATATTCGATTATCCTCGATAAAATTTACGGTTTACGATTATCGATAAAGCGTTTCCCAACCCTACTGGGTCGACGTAAAATGTAGCGTACTGGGGGTCCAAAATCCATAAACTTGTGTTATTTTACGACTTCTAGGGGATGTTTATGGCAAAAGGGGGGTGGGGGTGACTTAAATTATTTAACAAAGTGCCACTGTCTAATTAAGTTGGTGCTATTTGAGTAAATGAAGTTTTTATTGTCGCTTTCTTGATGGAAATGGAACGCGACACTTACATTTGAAAAAAGAAACTAATGGGGTTGGCACCATTGACAAGAGTTGTTTAGGTACTGTTGCGTGGATAAAATGGCCAGTGTTAATTTTCGACGATAATAAAGAAATAACGACTTTCATGTGCTTCTTGTGTATAAATGACGCGATGGAAACGAAGCCCTATAAGATTAGTTAAATAAAAATTATAAAGTAATGAAGACTTTACTAACGCGTGGCAGTAATATTTTATGCCTGATCATTTTCGACGTAAATCGTCGAAAATGATCAATGAATTTCAATTTAGTTTGCAAAACTATGGTTGGGTTAAGTAATACTTGGTACCCACCAAAAATTAAAGCAGCAACTTCAAGAATAGCACATAAAGTGTTTTAGGATCTACACGTCTCTATTTATACAGAACTTCACACTTTTAATTCACGCTCCTCCTGTTTTTCTTACAATAGTATTTTCAAGTTTAAGACAAGCCTCACGCCATTGTTTGGTGTTCCATCTTGACCATTGTACCTAGAAAGTAACATCACTAAAGACCAAACGTTTTGCAGCAAAATCGTGCGTTTTCGCGGTCATTTCTTTTTGCTTTAAAAAGTTACGTGCTACCGATCATTTCAAAAGGTGGCTCGTGTGTTAGGGGTCTAACTTCGGTAGGTACCGTATTATGAACAAGGAATTAAAAAACAAAAACTCAATGAATTCGGACCACACCTCAGCCAATACAGAAGAATAGAGATCATTTAAACCGGTTTTAAATATTCGGTTAGTGCAGATCGCCATCTTTATCGCATTATTGCTTTAGATGGAAGCTGTGTTAAAGTTTTTTAGATCTTTGTAGAGAGACCGCTTGCCAATTTTTTTACACTGATAGTCTAAGGTTTTGACGAACTACTGATTAAAAAATCCATGCAAATTTGCCTAAATATGATATTCGGCAATATTCCCCTGTTATATGTGATTCTATAACGGCATCGGCGAAATGTGGTTACAATAGTACACTTCTGCCTCAAAAATTAAAATAGGATTTATGCAAGAAACTCAATTTTAGAACCACCTGTATAACCAGCTTCCTTTTACGCCATTCCTTGTTTTTCGCTTATCTTGTGTCATGTCATTCACCTTAGATCGTATCCGAAAAATTCAGACCTAATTGTTGTTTGACTTAGGTATAAATTTTCCAGACTTTTTGAAACGATACCGTGATTATATTCCCGCATATTGACGTAGATACTAGGAGTGGGCGATACAAATCGTATATAGATACAATATCTATGTATCGTCACAATATCCAATATCTATAATATCGGACGGCGTACAAACTATGTATTACAATATCGCTCGAGTGGCACTGCACAGAACTACACAATAATAATAACGTAAAATATCTATGATACTCTGAATACATAGATTCGACCGAATCGCTGCACCACTTACGTTCAGAATATCATAGATTCAACCAATACGCCAATACACCAGTAACATGTGGTACTACTTTATTTTCCGAGTACCATAGATTCCGACCAATATATAGATATTGAAATATATAGATTCGATATCTGATATTCAAAACCGATATATAGATACGATTCAATACAGCGTAAAGACGATATTACCCAAGTCTAGTAGATATCAACAAACGCCAGTCTTAATCGATTCGATTAACTTCCATACGAGTAACTCGAACGGTAAACCTTCTCGCAACCCCTAGTAGTTACGTAAAGTTGCGACGAAAAGGGTATTCGATACGACGGATCCACTTCTACAAAATCAAACACATCCCTCGGAGAAAAATCTCAAATAAAATCTAGGCAATAAACGCAACCACTAGGGACTGGGGAGTAAGTGCCTAGCACGTTCAAATGAAATGATCCCTAATCTAGGATGGCTTTCGCAAAGTAACCGTTTTGAAAGCGCGGGACGGCGGCGGGGGCGCGAGCAATAAAATTTTATGATCCGTCGCCATGGCAACGCCGCCATTATGCAGTTGCGCGGTGCCGTCGCGAGGGGCGCTGTGTTCGATTTTCTTTCGTTTTTCATTTTTGTTTCGCTGTGATTATCTGTGGATGGAAATTAAGGTACCCGTCTTGTAAGAATTGTTGTGGATCATCGATGTGAAAGATTCATTTGATAGGATCTCTTATAGCACAGGAGATAGCTCACAGATAGATTAAACAATTGCTGTAGCACTTCATCATCACATCTGCTGTGGGAGAGTCGCGGGAGTTTTGGTCACATTTTGTGGTGTCCAAGTCGCTTAATAATAAAAAATTTATTCATGTAGACCAGTTAAAGGCACTACTTATGAATAGTCAGACTCTAGTTGCCACGTTCCAAATTGCTTTCTTATAGAGAAGAAAGGGCAAGAAACTCTGTGGTCAGCATAATATTGTATATGTCCACCATATATACATAAGATGGTCCAGCTTGCTCAGCAAAGTAGTTTTGACTACAATACTTTTTTTTAATAGGCCGTATATTTAACTTAGGCTGCGTTCAGGGGCGGCTCTAGCCTACGTAACGCCCGGGTGCAAAAATACCCTGGCGCCCTCGAGAAGACGGTGTCAAAAAGATCAAAGTGTCATCAAAATTCTGGTGCAAATGGTGCAATTATAAATAACTAGCTTCACACACAGTTTATTTTCTGAATTAGAACAATGCGCTGTTTCTGTATCTAAGTCCCGCGAACGGCGCACGGCGAGACCCTGCGCCCGTGTGCACTGAACACCCTGCAACGTAGGTAAAGCACGGCAGTGACTGAGTTTACGAGTTTCTGCAGTGACTTGCTATTTTCGATTGTCATAGTTGACTGAAATTATCAAGTCCTGTAAATGTTCCGTTGTACCGCAACCATGCTGACTGGCTAACCTCTCCACCACGGCTGAGAGACATTCCAAAATGGGGAATAAGCATGTAACGATCCATATCAGTTTCCTCCATAAAGTACGGTCGGCATCATAAATAAATAGCCAAGCTAGAGGTAAAGCTCATTTGTCTATATTAGATAAAGTTTTACAGCTTATGTCCGTTTACTTAGGACAGGAGTAATCTTATCTTTACACTTGGTTTGAAGCATCGAACCACCTTCCAAAAAACCATCAAACCACCTTAAAAAAAATCGGAATGCGTATTAGTATATTCGGAGAAAATAGGTACACCTACATTTTCTTGTGCATCGGCAGTTTTCTTAGAGAAAAAATAATCAGAGACAATTTCATCATTTTTGTTTATTATTTCTCCAACTGCCCAAGAGCAGAAAACTGTTTTAATAAAAATATACCTCTGACTGCATTCACTTTTCGTTTAATGTTTAGTTCGCTTTTTGTGTAGTTTTGTCCTTTTTTTCTTTCAAATGTTATGATTTTCGTTTTTGTTTCCAAACTTACATTTATTTCGACGATTCAACATACATAGATTCTTATTTCAAAAGATTTTGATATTTCCGTATAAACGAATAAGAATTCGTTTTTATTCTTATTCGTTTTTAAGGAAATGTCAAAATCATTTAAAATTAGAATCATGTATTTTTAATCGTCGAAAACATGATTTCCTTGTATTACCTGAAACAAATAGATGTGATGTGCGCGTTTTAAAACTAAAAAAGCCACGTTCATATTCACTGTAACACACTTATAACCAGACACGTATAATTCTGAAACCTTTTACCCTAACAAAGGATAGTTAAGGCGCTAGGAACTGCGAAATAAAAACTAACGGCTCTCGTCCGCCATATTGAATTTACTAAATGTCTTCCAGTTATTAGGAACTGCACAGCGCTACTAAATTGTTTTTAACCCTTGACGTTACAGAGGGGTGCTATTTGACAGCTATTTTTCTTCGTTTCTGTGAATGGGATAAATATTTTTCGTCGAGTTCTGACGATATATTTTTAGAATCCGATTTTCATCGTTTGAGGTCTCACATGCAAATTAGACATGCGCAAAACATTACGTCAATGTGTAATGTAACATTACATCACAGTTCCTTCAAAGTAATATGACTCGGTAGTAGTAATATGAATCACCTGAAACATTACTCATACTCGTGGCTGCACAGTGTCATATCACTCATCTAAAAAAAGGTCATTCAGAAGAAACGTATCTAAAAAAAAGGTCATTAAAAAAAAAATAACATTACTATTACCTCGAGTTCAGAATTCAAGTCGTGGTTTTTCGCTGGTAAAGTGATTTATCGCCCAAATGTAGTTATCAGTTATAGTCATATTACTTGATTCGTATACATGTGCGTGATGTTGTAATGTCAGTTTTCCATGCGTAATGTGTGTTGTTGCATCACGTCACTTAGTAATATTACTTGAGTCATATTACTAGCATTACTTAGACATCTCTAATGCAAATTGCCGTGCGTAATGAAAGATTAAAAATGATCAAGCCAGCAATGCTGATAAACGACACTGCCTCAGGTGCGGGGTAAGTTCTTCAGTGTTAGGACCAGGACCAGGACCAGGCAAAGGGCCCATGAACAGCGTGTCTACCGCTTAACGCCGTCTTTCATATGTACATACGCGCCTTCCCATCCATAATACTCATCTTGTCTCAATAATATTAGAATTGATTTCCAGACCAACAAAATCCTACATTTATAGTAAAATTTTGCCATCATCCATAGTAATGCCACAGAATATATAATAGTACTGAAATGTTCGATTTTTCGGATGTTAAATTGCCTATGAGTGTAACAAGGCCTCTAGACATAAAATGCCAAAGTTTAGAGCAGTATCTCTAGCGACCCATCCAAAACTTAACATACGAAGAAACGCATGACCTCGAAGCCACTCGCCCTTCAACAAATAATCATTTATCATAACACTCAAACCCATTACTTCTAAAGTGCCTTCCGTATCCGGTGGCACTAAAAAGTACCATGCGGTAAATTAGTGTACTCATCGATTGAGGAATAATGGTTAAGTGATAACTGATTGGTTGAACCCGCGGTACTGGGTTCATTGCCGAGTGACGGGCAACAGTTGCTCCCGGCATTGTATATTTAGATTGAGTAAGGTGGATGTGAGTTTAACTTGCTTGAGGATAGTCCTGTTCGAGGGTTTGAATTACGATTTAGTGTTGTATTATTGAATCATTGTGAAATCATGTTAAGATATTTTTAAAGATGTCATTATCCTACTTAAAATTATAAATGTGAAAGTTTGTGAGGATGGATGGATGTTTGTTACTCTTTCACGCAGAAACTACTGAAAAGATCTGGATGAAATTTGGCACACAGATAGATTATAGTCTGGAATAGCACATAGATTACTATTTATTCCGGGAAATCGCGGGCGAAGCCGCGGGCAGAAGTTAGATATAATTTTACAACGTAAAGATGGAATGGGTAAAAGTTTTTATCAGCGAGAAGAATTTTATCGCTCGTTCTCGGCTTCTCCGCTTTTCTGTACGTAGCTTAATTTCTCCTGTAGCGCTGGAATGCTAGAATGCTATGTTTCTGTGATATAGAATTACTTTCGTTAATAGAAAGTCTCTGGCTAGCATCGTGAACACGTTTTTGTAATGTCCCAAACCAAGCACTACGAAATGGTCCCCCTACAAATGTAAAAGCGTATGCGCAGTGCGTTTGATGTGCCGCTGCGTTCGTTTGTTTACACGCCGACCAGTGTGAAACCGTTTGTTCTAACTATGAACCGCAATTGGAATCTGTCGGTTATTTAAAAACAAAAAAAATGGTGTGTTGAAAATGTGTGCTTCGCAGTTTCAGGGCTTAACTGGACAGTCATTAGCTTATTGATGGGGAGGTCATAACATAGCATCACGCCTGTTTTCCCCGAAGGGTTAGGCAGAGGCGTACTATTAACACACACATTTCGCCGATGCCGTTATTAAGTCTCATGTAATAGTGGGCGAACCTATTGCCATCTACCGGGCACAGTTCCAGACTCCGTGCTGCTACTGAGAATTTCCCTACAGAAAAACTCAATAACACTTTGTCCAACTCGGGAATCGAACCCAGGACCTCACGCTCAGCAGTCGCGCTTACGACCACTAGACCAATGAGGCAATGATAAAGATGGGGAGGTCCTTTTTATTTGGTCGATATCGATCAATGGTGTCGACTCTCCAATTAAAAGGTTCTCGACTTTTTAGAAGTGCCTGAAAAGGCCTTCTTGAAATAAAAATCATTGACTTTGATTTTGACTTTGGTTTTTTAGTGTGTACAATTTTTAATAAATGCCAAGAGAGTTGTCCAAAAATTCTTGGATATTTTTTTTTTCTATATTAGTATATAGTTATTATTTTTATTTTTTGAGTTTTGTTAGTATTTTTATTTTTTGAGTTTTGTTAGTATTTTTAATTTTGGGTTTTGTTTAATTTTATTCTTCAATAGTAACTAAAGCGTTTAACACTATTTTTTTTTTACTTATGTAGACGTTGTTTATTATAGGTAATTTTTTTTTTTCATAAATATATCTCGTTTGTTGTGATTGTGTGACGCCGCGCGGCGTGTTAACTCTCTGTTTATGTTTACAACACTGTGGCGTGAAAACGTTTGTTCTGTTCTAAGTATGGAACAAGCCGCAATTAAACACGACTTTGACTTTGCAGTGTTTGTGTTGCTAATAAAACATAATATTGCTCTTATGTTAAAATATATTTAAGACTAGTTGTTGCGTGCGACTTCTGTGTGTATTTTGAATTTATTCTTAATTAAATGTTTTGCTCCAATAGTAAAATAAGCCTGTATGCTTCTGCAGGAGCCAGGCTACTTTATTGTAAAATTTCATAACAATCGGTTCTGTGATTTAGTCGTAATGAGGTAACAAACAGACAGACAGAGTTACTTTCGCATTTATGTATGTGTATTATTATTAGATTCCGCCCGCGTGGTTTACGAACCCGTACACTTATATTTAGACGACTCCAATCAAATAGACCAGTTACAACCTGTATCAATAAAATACTTGATTCGTCTCGTTGTCATCTGCGCTCGTAGTTACAGAGCAACCGCGCAGGTCTGTCTATCTGCGAGGTGGAGTTCTGCTCCGTGATGTGTATTTTTTTAACGTTTCCATGCCTCACACTAGGATTTCTCCTGTGTCGTGGGTACAGTTTACAAACATACATGTCACATATACACACAACCAGACCCAAAACAACTATCTGTAGATCAAACAAATATTTGCTCCGTGCAGGGATCGAGCCCGCAACAGGCAGCGCAGAAAGCTAATCGCTTAGCTACTGCATCAACCGTGACCAATGACCGAGTTACTCAAATCTTTCTTTCTTTCCAGATGTGACTTTCCAGTCTGCGCACAAGATCCGATCCCACAAAAGCAGACGACATCGAGCTACCACTAATGGTAAACGTACTAAATTGTTTATATTATGATATAACGTATCTGTAAGTGTTATGAACACCTGCACGCCGATAACGGTATTGAGTATGACTCCTGTAGTATTACATAGTATGATGTTTCATTATTATAAGTAGCTCGATACATTCTACCATAGTTAACATTCAATTAAATTATTCAAATAAACAACAATACCCACTTATATAACAATCATAATAAAATTTTATTGCATATATACTCATGAAAACTTTAATATTCTATGTCAATGACATGCCCACCCTAACTCACTTACGTCACTTAGGTGAACATTGGAAATCAGCGTCGTGTTGTGGTCCACGCCATAGCACGGTATCATGTTGAGTGTTCACCTATTTGTCGGAGTTTGCCTATATTTTTTTCTTTTTATAATTTGTTACTTTGTGCATGTGTCTCTGTGACCAATAAATCATATTTCTTTCTAACTCTTTTATGTACAGTATTACATAACTGTGACACTTAAAAAATAATATTAAAATAAAAACTTTTTTGTGTCAAAGATAATATTATAATTAAATTAGTATGTATTCCCTTTAATTTGTAACAAATCTGTAAAACGTCAAGTAACTGTCCCTGATGAAGCTTTTCTGGCTTCTTGAGAAGAAAGTCCCGAAATAAACTCAGGGGTCAAATCTGTTTTGATTAAAAACTTTTTTGAAGTCAAAAGGGTACAACCTTTTGACTTCAAAAAAGTCTAGAACAATGAGTAATATTCAAACATTAAAAGGATTTATTACACTTCACTGGGATTCCCGGGAGGGGTCGCTCTACTTGAAGGACAAATACTTACTGACCTTGTTGATAATGTCCTTCTAAAAGGTCAATGCGTATTACCAACCAACGCGTCTATGAAACATATTTGATAAGACGCATGAAGAAAATTAAAATAAAAAGAAAATAAATTGGCAAAGTTATTGTAGGATTCTTCTATTCAGTCTATTTTTATATGAAGGGATAGTGAGTTTGTTGTATTTGAACTTATTTTCGACTATTTACCGCCACCTACTGTACAAATGATTGAACTAATAACTGTTCCATGTTCCGATAGATGGCGCTTTTACAATTATCTATTTTAGTTCCACTATTCACCGATAGATGATGTTATATGCAATTTCTTAAAACTAATTCATTCTTTCACCAACAGATGGCCAACTTCATTTTGAACCGGAGCCTTACAGCAAAAAGTTGGAATGGAAGAGTTCCGGAAAAATACACTGCAAGGTTGCTGGTGGTGTTTCACCCACTGTACAGTGGTTTTTGGTAAGTTTAAACATGACTGTTTTTTAAAGGAGTTTCAACTTTTCTTCCCTTGTAAGCTTTCGTTACCGTTAATTTAAGCACTCTACTAGGAAACCGATGTTTAGATCTGGTCGTAGTCTAGTTGTCAATGAAAAAGACTTATGAAAAACTGTTCCAGAACGAGGAGGATCCGCTACCAGATGGCGTTACTTCCTCCAACGGGACCCTGATGGTACCCGAGGCGGAGCGAAGGCATGCAGGACAGTACACCTGCAAGGCGGTGGATGGAGATCGCTCTATAACATCAAAGATCACTCTGGATGTTGTGGGTAAGTTGGAAAAACTTATATACGTTCTTTTATATAAAGAAGTAAATAAAATTCACACAAGATACCACTAATGCTGGGGCCACACTAACGTCTTATCTTAATCATCGCGTGCTTAACTATGGTGGGGCTCGTAGCTATCCGACTAATATTATAAATGTGAAAGTTTGTGAGGATGGATGGATGGATGGATATTTGTTAATCAATCACGCCAGAACGGCTGAACGGATCTGGATGAAATTTGGCACAGAGATAGATTATAGTTTGGAATAGCACATAGGCTTAGCACATAGGTTCGTATACAACGCGGGCAAAGCCGCGGGCGGAAGCTAGTTACTTTTAGTTTAGTTTAATTAAATGCAAGACCTAAAGATGATTTGAAAATCGAGGTTTAAATGCGTCTGTCAGTAGATATGTATATCATGGCGGATTTGTAATATAGCCTATATGTATGCATGTCAATTAAATTATATCTAACAATTAACGAAGATTTCCTCGCCCCTATTACACTCGAGAGTCTCAACTCGAGATGTGAGTGTACAGTTGTACACCTCTGCTTCACACCAAAGAGAATGCTGGCGTGAAGCTATTATATGGCGTTACCGAAATTTTTCTGTTCATTTTAGTTTTGATTATATTGAATTATTTTATATTTCCACAGTAACTCCCCGCGTCCTAGAGCCAGTGTCTGGGCAGCAAATGCACGTGACAGTCGGTCAGACAGCCGTGCTCAACTGCATCGCGACTGGCGACCCGCTGCCCACCACTCACTGGGATCGGAACCTCGCCATATTGGCCAAACAACGTTAGTATAACGATCATTATTATTTATCATTAGTAATTATAATAATGATAATTTTGCGTAGTAATATGTAAAGTGTGCAGTACCTACAACTATGTATACAATGATGCATGAAATTAGATGAAGTAAAAGGGTTATGTAAAGATCGTAGCATGTGGCATTCCATAGTTTCTGCCTACCCCCATGGGATAAAAGGCGTGACATTATGTACCTATGTAGTATTCATTACCTACGCAATATGATCTGGATTAGCAAGTCACTGTACCGGTTCGAGTCCCGCAAGGAACAAATATTTTTATGATCTACAGATAGTTGTTTCGGGTTTGGATGTGTGTGAATGTGACACGTATGTTTGTAAACATTACCCACTTATATCCAGGAAAACACTCAAAACTATCTTATTACAAAATAATTGTAGCAATTTGCGGAGGATAATATTTCATACACATTAAAATATTAATTTTATATTTTCAGAAGACGGAGTAGACGTAGAAGATGGCGTTAACGCAACAACAGCGAGGTACGAATAAGTAATATATAATAGAAAAAAAAAGTTCAAGAAAAAATTCAAAATCCCGCAATCATCTTTACTGTCTTTACTAATCTTATTGGAACTAGCTTCTGCCCGCATCTTCGCCCGCGTGGATTACGAACACGTGCATTTTTTTCACGGAACCCTAATTATTTTTCTAAAATAAAAGTAACCTAAGTTACTCATAACATCAGTTATCTACCAGTAAAAGTCCCATCAAAATCGGTCCAGCCGTTTCGGAGATTAGCCGGAACAAACAAGCAGACAGAAAGACAAAAATTTCAAAATTTCTTTTTTTATTGTTTTATGTACTGTATATACTTTCATATGCATTTTGTCACACGCTCTTATTTTGACATTACAAACAGACACTTGAATTTTATTTATTTGTATAGATTAGCCATTCTTTTATGATTTTCTCATCGTTATTGCTTCTTAAAATGATATTGAACCATTATCTGTGTAGAGTGGTCCTGATGAACAACGGCACGTTGGTGATCCGCCAGGTGTCGGCGAGCGACGCGGACCGGTACGGCTGCACGGCCGGCAGCGCCGCCGGGCTCGCGCGGAACGAGCTGCAGCTTGTGGTGCATCAAGGTAATAACACTAGCCTTACTGGAGTCTACGAGAAATCTCCAAAATATGGTATTGCCCGTAATCTGTGCAAGGGCGGATCCAGCTTTCAAGTCAGGGGGTGTCACATGTTTGAAGTCTAGTCGGGACAGGCTCCTATTCGATTACAATAATAAATACTGTACGATCAATGCGATTAGAAAAATTATCAGTGGAACTAGAACCAGCCCAGGGGGGGTCATGACCCCAATGACCTCCCCCCCCCCGGATCTGCTCTTGAGTTTGTGTGGCCTATGACCCTGCCCACTATGCGGCCAAAGGCTTGCTCCCTATTACATGGGTCTCAATTACTGCATCCACGTTAGGACACCTCTGTCTAACCCTTTGGGAAAGAAAGGCGTGGCTACCTCGTATCCAAAATGTTAGCATTTTGACACTCGTTGTACTAAACCATTTTATTTATTACAGAAGGAGAACTGCCTCCTCAAGAATCCAGCGGAGTGGCAGGCAAGGCAGTCGTGGTCTCTATATCAGTGGCTGGAGCGTACATGGTATTGGTACTAGCGCTGATGGTCTACTGCAGAAGACGGAGGCTAAGAAGACGACAGAGAGGTAAGAACAACAATATCATATCATTTACGGAGAATACACGTTTCTCTTTCCCAAATGCCAATTAAACTGAAGCGGCATAATTTAAAAATGAATAAAAGAAAATTCATTTATTTCAGGCCATTGTGATGCCCATATAAAACACAGAAACAGACATAAAATATTCATACAAAATAACCATTTAAGAAATAAATAAATAAAGTTTGAATTAACAACGATTTGTTTTACATCATGCTGTTTCCAATATGTGCTTGAAATCACTTGTTGTTGTGTCGATTTTCATCCCAAATTCAAATATTTTTCTACCAGGACTTATCCATATCAAAACAGGTCTTTAAAAGTGTAGATGTTGGTGCACAGCGGCATTGTTTGTAGTGTGCCACACTTACATAGTGTCTGGTTGGAATATACCCATTTGGCTAAATTGCTCAGCGGCTTATCCGGTTTCGGAGTCGGTTTAAAGATTTCTGAAAAAAGCTTTCACAGTTTTCTCCCAAATACTGTACAGTAATCATTTTTGTGATAAATAAAATATGCTTTAAAATTAGCCCGTGGATTTTTCTTTTTAGGAGAAAAGATGGAGTTAGAAATGACAGAAGGTCGCGAGAAGTTAGTAGAAGATGGAGAAGAAGATAAGCAGAAAGCCAACGGAGCAGCATTACAGAACGGCAGGCTGCTGGCACACGATAAAGATAGCGGTGAGTCTTCTTAAATGGTCCCCCAAAAGTTTGCGGCCCAAACTGATTTTATCGAGTATGTCCAGTACGTAAAATATAATATTCAACAAAATAACCTCATTGGTATACTGATTGGAAGAGCGAATGCTGAGCGTGAGTCACTGAGTATGATTCCTGGATCTGGCTCAGTTTTATTATGTTTTTATACACCAACCTTCTTTAGAACCGTGTACCTAGATTCATAACGTTTTTAAAGTGCCTGCATTTGAAATGCAAAGGCCCATTTGAAATAAAAAAAAAACTTTGATTTTGATGAAAAGTTTAGCATGATTTTAGAATTGTGCCCGGGGGATGACAATCGGGTCCCCCCTACTAAATAAGACTCGATACCAGCAAGCTAAATGTAGGCACCATCAAAAATAAATCGTTAAGAGTCAGGTATCAAAAATGATAAATAATAACACAAAAAATTATATAAGGTCGTTGTCAAACCAATATGTGCATTTTTTTTGGAGATTTCGACATTTTGACCATCATAAGTAGTTTAATAAACAAATTTTCGTATGAAAAGACTGCTATGTGACTCCAAGCATAATACGGTGAACTGTAGTTGGCGAAATTGTCAGAATATTGTCAAATAAAAAGTGCTATGTGACCAAATGTCGGAATCTCCGAATAGCTGTAATGATTTATCACTTATTAGCAAAAAAAGAGAAACATCCTATATATGGCTATAACCTTATAAAATGTCTCCAGGCGCTGATAACTCGGAGGTGTCCGGTATATCACGCGCATCCAAGAAGTCGGGGCAGTTTGAACACCTGTCTGTGCCGCGGACGCTGCTCATAGAACAGATAACGCTTGGTAAGATAATTAATATTAATATTTTGATAATTATATTTTGACTGCCTCCTTGGCGTCGTGGGTTTTTTTTTATATGCATCGATTGTACTCGTCATGAAGGAGGGGGCGGACCACGGTGGTCCGTCTCAACACCATATGGTAGCTTTCGCACTGAAGCCCACCACGGTGTCATGCCAGTCGGCACTTCCCGGAGGGGGTGACTGTAAAGAGGCCACCCCCTCGTGCACGTCCCGGGGGAGACTGTAAAGAGGTCCCCCCGTTACCCTCGCTGGTGCTGTGTGCACCGTCTTCTCGGGGGTCGCTAGGTGAGAGCGCGCAGAGTCCCCACTCTGTCTCCTAAGGCCCCCCGCCAAGGTGTGTTAGGGATATGAGCGACCCCTAACTTAACGTATCCTGTTATATCCCAGGTCGAGGTGAATTCGGTGAGGTGTTGCTAGCGAAGATCGACATGACGCAAGTCAACAAACTCCGTAATAAGGACGATGGCGACACCGAGCCGAAATTGAGACCCGTGCTTGTTAAAGCTCTCACTACTAAAGATGAGGTAAGCAGATGATGATGATGATGATGATGATGATGATGATGATGATTCTACAACAGGACTTTACTACTACTACTCATTGGTCTCGTATTTTTCTGTGTGTTACATATCATTCAATAATTAATATTTGATTAATATTTTTTCCATTATTTTTCTTTTGTAATGAATATTTTAGTACATACTTATAATATTGATATACTCATATTGATATTGATATTCACTATTTTTAGAAAAGATCAAAATATATAAATAAAAAAGAGGCGCCATTGTCCATACTCAATTTTGCCGATCATAAAGTCCCATTAAAATATATTTTTTGCGAACCAAATATCAACATTTTCGGTAGTTTTTCTAAGCAGAAAACATAATGTCGGCAGGTCCACCTAGCCGAGTTCCGTCGCCAACTGGACCTGTTCACGCGCGTGCGACACGACAACATCGTGCGACTAATCGGACTGTGCAACGAAGCTGACCCGCATTATATGTTACTGGAACATACTGACTGGGTAAATCAATGGTTCATTTATATGATTTTTGTGATATCAGTGTAAAGCGATTTCGGCTTTAAAATTAGTGATTTAAGGTTCACATTTAGATGTTTGTGCTGTTTTATCGAAAGTTTTGTTGATACTTTCGCTTATTTTCGTTTCAAACTAAAGTAACTTTTGTATTTGTAGCTGAGTGTGTTAATATTATGTACAATACAATACAATACTGTTTAATTATTTATTTACTAGCTTCCGCCCGCGGCTTCGCCCGCGTGGATTACGAATTCGTGCGTTTTTCCGGGATAAAAAGTATAAAACCATATGCTATTCCAGACTATAATCTACCTTTGTGCCAAATTTCATCCAGATCCGTTCAGCCGTTCTGGCGTGAAAGAGTAACAAAGATCCATCCATCCATCCATCCTCACAAACTTTCACATTTATAATATTAGTAGGAAATAGGATTAGTAGGATTTATTATTAACTAACTTACTTTAACAGATAATTCCACACATATAAGATATAGGTTACATACTATTTGACTAGCCATTTAATTACAGATTGTGCTAGGAACGGCAATAAATTCAAAGATTTTTTGCCCACCAGAAACAGAAAAACAGTACAAAAAATGGAAATCAAATAGACATGTACAAGAGATGGTATTTAGTACTTGTTATATTATACTAACTCCCCGTTAACTTAGGCCTAATTTCACCAACAATATAACAGTCAGTTAAGACACAAATCAGCCTTTATCGGGTTTACCCTCAAATATAAATAACCAGTTACCTAATATTGACGGCACGGTTGGCGCAGTCGATTGAGAGATCGACTGCTGCGCTACGTGCTTGGGTTCGATTCCCGCACGGAACAATTATTTGTATGGTCTACAGATAGTTGTTTCGGGTGGGTCTTTGTGTATGTGAATATATGTTTGTAAATGCACTCACGATACAGGAATTATCCTAGTGTGGAGCAAAGATATTAAAAAAAAAAGACTAATCATTACTTCTCTTATCAACTCCATCGTTCTCACTACAGGGTGAACTAAAAAAGTTCCTGATCGCGACCCGTTCCCCTGAAGAGAACGCGGAGTACATCGGTCGCGTGGGTGCTGCGCATGCGCAGCCGGCGGCCGGCAGGAGCGCGCCGGCGCTGGCGCCGCAGCACCGCGCGCTGCTGGCCGCGCACCTGGCCGCCGCTGCCGCCAAGTGTGCTGCGCTACGGTTTACGCACAGGTTACTTGACAGTTGTATCGAAAATCACGTTTGAATTTAATCAAGTGTATACATCTTTTTGATGCTGACTGTACGACACTAAAACATTTACATTCCTCGTTTTCGCACTACTATCTCATCACGTTCCTGTCTAAAAAATATTCTTTCTAAACCTCTGCAATCTAGTTTTCGGCCAGGCATGCATTCTCAACTCGGCAAAAATTATAATAAAAAAAAAAATCATAGATGGCAGCTCATGTAACAAAATCAATATCAATAAACTTAAATATTAAATTTCCACAGAGACATAGCGGCCCGTAACTGCGTGATCACTTCGAAACTACAGTTGAAGCTATCTTACCCGGCGCTCACCAGAGGGCCAGACTCACACGAATACTACAAACTGCATGAACAGGTACCTTAGTACAACTTTTACTCAACAGGGGGCATCACTCGTAGATTCCAGTTCAACGGTACGCGTAATTCAACAAAATGTTTGGAATAGCTGATGTTTCCGCGATTCAGTGTTTTTCCCATAATAAAAGATGCAATCAAAAACTAACATTGTGTACAAAAATTTCATTGATTAATTCGATTGACACGTGCTGAACATGATGCATGATAAATCACGAATTCGACCTGATCTCTATGCATACATGATTAAAGTTACTTTTTATTAACTGGGATAGACTATCTCTAAGAGACTTATGTCGAACGGCGCGACATTTATCCCTCAAATTCTAAACCAAACCTTCAGTAACTTTTATATTATATAAAATTCATATTAACGAATCAATGCTATGAAGATGTGGCCCTAATATCAGCATAATGAGTGTAACGTGATTACATTGCAGGTGATCCCCCTCCGCTGGCTGCCTCCTGAAGCCGTGTTGGAAGGAGACTACTCCACCAAATCAGATGTGTACATGTTCGCGGCCACTGTGTGGGAGGTGAGTTCGATACTATCGATAATTTACAGAACATATGAAAGACTAGCTACCGCCCGCGGCTTCGCCTACATGGTTAACGAACCCGTACATTCCTCTGGGATAAAAGTAGCCTATGTGCTATTCCAGATTCCAGTAGGATAAATATTTATTATGAAAGATGAATATTCAACGGCAGGATTAGCACAAACGCTTAGTGTCGCGGGTTCGATTCCCGCACGGAATAAATATTTGTATGTTCTACAGATATTTATTTTGGGTCTGGGTGTTTGTGTATGTGAATAAATATGTTTGTACTGCAACCACGATACAGGGATTATACCTAGAGAGGGACAAAGTTTCAAAGAAAAAACAACATGCCTTTATTGACACTCAAATTTTATTAAATATAGGTATTTTAATGACAAAATGGCCGTCAACGTTTAATGTTAGGTGTAAGCACAAGCACTAATACCTAACGTTGATGTTCAGTTCCAACCCACGAGTGCCATGCGCTCAAACAGGGATTAAAAAAAATGTATTCTTTTAATTTTTATATTCTGTGTGAAAAAGTGTTGAACACGTCAACACGACTGACTCAAAAATATATCATAACATCACGCCTGTATTCCCCGAAGGGTAAGACAGACATTTGTTGTTGACCCACATTTCGCCGAGCGAGCATATTGCCATCCACTGAACAAATCAAAACACCAGGCTAAAACTGAGAATTTTCTATCAGAAAAATCCAATTACACTTTGCCAAACTCGGGAATCAAACCTAGGATCTCTCACTCAACAGCTGCGCCTGCGACCACTAGACCAGGGATTTATAAGGCCGCTTATATAATGGTATGTGTTATATTATTTTGTATTATCATTTCAGATCTACACAAAAGCGGAGTTGCCTTTCGCGAAGTTGAACGATAATTCTGTGTTGGAGCGAGTGAAGACCGGCTCCCTCGAGTGGACGATCCCGGATACGATGCCCGAAGCGTTGGGCGCGCTACTCGTAAGTACCTCTTTTAGTTTTCCATAGCTAAAATGGCGTTTATACTTTATAATTTCCCATTTCTGAAAATTTGGAAAATATCTAGTATTTTGTGAAATTGTTTCGATATGCCAATTCATTTACAAAAGTATTGTAAAAGATAACGATAGATAATTTTAATACATGTATATTTTTTTAATTTAGTAAATTCTTTTTAACATCACTATATGAACTTGCTTTATGCTTGGTCTTATATGTACTTCCCAAATGTCTGGTTTTGCGATGATATTCACTGCCAAGGTTTACCTTTGCTCATCGCTTTATAATTCTCGATGTGGCCACCGAAAAAACACCCTATTATAGCTGGCAAGACTACAACATTTTCATACTCAATTTTCATCAGAAACGCTGCTGGAGCAAATCCCCAGCCGACCGGCCGCAGTTCACGGAGATCTACGACGAAATCACCACCATCCTCCAGGACATCACCTCGGAAACCACCTCCCAGAAGTCACAGGAGAAGACCGAAGAGTAAGGATTTAGAAACCGGTGAATATGTGGTGTATTTAGCAATGGCATTCAAATACTGTGAAAGAAAGAGAGAAATATTTGTTCAGCCCGGACGTAATGACAACACGAGAGAAACAGAGAAAGAGAAAAGACATTTATACTATTTTTCTTCTGTCAAGTCGGCACGATTGATATGGGCGAGCTAGCAATGGTGGTATCGAGGCTGACTGCCCAGCGTGCGCCAAACAAACTCAGGTTTCGTTACGTGGAAGGTCTTTGCTCGCACCTAGCGTTGCCAACATTTCTTCAGCAAAATATAGTATTTTTCAAACTAAGTTATAAAAAAATATAGTACACTTGAAAACATATAGTATTTTATGGCAAAGGCAAAAAATAGACAAAGATAATATTTCTTACTTATTTATTTTTATAAAAACAATATTTTTTTGCACTTCTTGCATTTTAAAATGAAGGATTTGTTTGTTAGATTTCGGTGTTGAAAATATAGTATTTTTGCGTACTATATATTTCTTCAACAGTATATAGTACGCAGACCCGAAATACAGTAAAATACTATATATTATAGTACGGTTGGCAACCCTACTCGCACCCCTCGTCGGTCAAACTCTAAATATCAAAATACATGCCACTGTCTCGGGACGGAATAAATACTTTTTCGTTCTTTCTTCTAAAATATATGCTCTCAAGTATGGTCATGCCAGACGGTAGGTAGCTCAGCCGTGGTGAAAATCTTAGCCAGGCAGCAAGTTCATGGTTACCCAGGGTGCGCTGGATGTACCTGGGTATCGGGCGGCTTATTCTGTTCTCCTCATAGACAGAAGAAAGGCAATGACACTATATGATAGCTAAGCGTTAAAAAGAGAGCAAAGATGACTCGGCTGCTTGTCTTGAGTGCTATTGCTAATTAATTTGTGTGAATTATGTAAAGGTTGAATAAGTATGTGGTTTTGTGTAAGATTGTGAAGTATCGTTTGAAGAATTTTGGGAATTTAAGCTACTCGGCAATTATAATGAGTCACTTCGCGTCTTTCCCGTTTACACTAGGTTCTCACACTCACATTGTTGCGGGCGCTTTCGCCGTGCGAGTAGACAAGTGACTCCACACAGTTGTCGAGTAGAGTAGTTGTGTAATTAGACGCAAGGCGGCGCCGAATGCGCATAATTGTTAGAATAATTACTGCGCAGGTTCAATGACAACTTGTAACAACCCTCACTTCCCCACACGCACGCGCCTGCGCAGTGTATATGACGTTATGTGTGTATGTGTGAGCGCATTATATCAATCCCCTGATATCGTAACAAAAGTCTGACTGGCTAACACTATAAACGTGCTATTCCGTATCCCTTTATAAAAAATATATAAGCGAGAAAGAGATGCAGTGTTTTTCGCTATGGCTTACGTAAACAAGACGCGGGCGTCAGAGGGGTGTATGAGGAAGTGAGAGGGGCGGGGTTTTATAACATCCTTGAATGGTAATTTGGGACATTGCAATGGAAACCAAGCGATTAATATAAGTTTTAGTTCTAAATATGACTATTAAATATATAGTGAACATATTATAGCCATTTCGATGCATTTACTATTTGATATAGGTTAGTTAGAGTTTAGTCTTAGGTTAAAATAGTTTTAATTATTAAGTGATTTTGGTGTGGAGACAGTGTGATTTATTTGATGAGACAACCACACGATCAGATTCGTGTTAAGGTTACTAAATCTAAGGCCTGATAAAGAGCAGTGGCGATTGCTCTACTCACACGAATAGAGCTCCCAAACTGAATAAGACCCTCTTTAGCGTGTCGTTGGCAAATTAAATTGGTTTGGCCCAAAATTCTGGCACACGGATTGCGCTTTCCGTAGCGGCCATTATCTGCTTCAGCGAGCAGGTAGTAGGACACGTGGAGCAGGATATAAGGTGGGCCATTGTCTGCGGGGACACGCCGCACTCGCACTGGAGGTCTGAGCCATCTGTGGACCTCCACTTGTGGAGGTTATTTTTGCATCGGACGACGTTTCGTAGTCTGTTAAAAGAAAATAAGACCCTTAAACTGTATCCTATTCATCAAATCACTTTGCGACAAGCAGTTCTCAAAGTTTTAGCCACTGTGCCAAATTTGCCACGTGCCCTGGATTATAAATAGGATACTTTTATCCATAAGTAATTTCTCTAAAATGTGAGCGACACTGGCGACATCTAGCTGTCTATATTTCACATTGTCTCCAACATCACCCCAGCCTTAAGCTGTACATTATAAGGAATATCGGAAGCTAAATGATACTGCCATTTGTATATAGAAACTAGTGTTTAAGACTGAAATATTAACGTATGTAGCCATTTGTAGTTGTAAGTAATATTTTAATCGTCCGAAATTGATATAATTCGTCCTGATTGAATCGAAATCTTAGGATTAAGTAATTAGTAATTGTAGGGTTAACTTAGGAACAAGTTTTGAGTTATAGTTTAGCGGTTAAACGATTGCCTTCTATGCAGGAGGGTCTAGCTTCGACTGTTCCGCAACTTTGACTTTTCGAATTCATGTGCGGAATTTGATTTTCACTTGCATTAAAGATACAGGAACTTCGTCACCTGAGAGGACTTCTCTCTTGCTAACCCGCTCTATTAAAAAAATAATATTATTAATATAAAATGCTAAAAAGCTACCAAATTGGAAAGGTGTAAGGCATATGCCTTTTGTTAGTAAAAATATAACAAAATCTAAATTTTAAGTAACATGAGATAGGAACATTATTTAAAAATAAGATTTCCGATCTCGGAATGTAGGGTCAAATACCCAATAATCATCTATATAAATTAATTATTTCTAATCGGCCAATCGGCTTCGCTTCGACTTTTAATCTAATTTTGTACATTTTTAAGCGAACAGTGACCAGATATTGCATTTATAGGATTAAGGTTATATTTAGATATAAGTATAATCTCAAATAACCGAAAATCTCAATTCAGTTTAGGTTTGTGAATAATAAGACTGTTTCTTTTTTAATTTAGGATACTCATATTGCAGTTTGCGATGCAAATTTTTTTTTTTGCTAGTAAGTATATAAAAAGCAGTTAATATTTATAAATAACTATTAGAAACTGCAAGAAATTGTCATATATTCTCATAGCAGTGAATTCTTCCATATACATTTAAAGCTTGCGTCCATTGGACGGCAGCGGACGCAACGCACGCACGACACGCAACGGATTTCGGGTTTTATCCAGACGCATTAGACGCACCGTCGGCATATGTACAACGCAAATAGTGATATCCGTTACGTATGATGCGTGCGCAGAGCGCAAGCTTTATAATAATACCATACCAATTTTTATTGACTGAAAATCTTGTTTATCTAAGGCATTTTTATTTATATCCGTTTTATATCTCATAGCTCTTAGAAAACTAATTTTAATAATTAAATTATGTTTAGAAATAATATGTGTAGCTTTTTATAACTTCATAGGAATAGTGCAGTTGAAAACTGAAGTAGATTTTGTAAGCCTAGTGCCAGATGTAGGTGTAAATGTGTATCTCTTAAGTATTAAGTATGTTTTTAGATCTCTTTCAACATGAATTTTTATTTTGTATCTTAGATGTAGAATTTGTATAATGACAACGTTTTGGAAATAGTAGGTAAGATTATTATTGAGCAATCGAAGTTAAACAATGTTAAAATGCAGTTTTTAAACGATTAAACTAAAAATATATAATAACAAAATTGTGTTAAATCTTTGTTATTTTTTTTAATAGATATGCCTATTGCAATGTTGTGAAATGTAAGGTTTAATTAACAAAAAAAAAAAACGATGAACTGACAATTTGTTCTTCCACCCTATAATATTGTACTTCCTTATAAAATATTCACTATTGATGTTGTGAATTCTAAAATTATTAAGAATGTATTGATAATGTCGATAAATCTCGTCGGTTTGGTGTTAGTGTGTCGATAGAGTCGTTTTAACTTTATAAATATGTCATTGCTTTAATTTATATGGCGTGAATATTGCTGGTGAATTTTTTGAAGGTGTGAGATTTTTGCTGATGTTTTATATCTAAAAGGTGTATTTTAAAATTGTTTGTAATTTGTCGCACAACATTACAATATGAACCTTATTTCAGTGCTGTAAAATTCAATACTGCTGATATCAGTAAATCAATATCATTTATTAAGCAAATTTGGTTGATGATAACTCTTATAAATGTCATCTGGTATTATCCTAGATGGCGCCAGCGTTTCCTAGCTAAATTGCCTCTTGAGAATAAACGCCTAAATGAATTCAGGGTCAACAGAAAACCTATAAAAAAGTCGTTCTGGCTCAAATCCTCGTGATTCTACTAGTAAAGGTTCCACTCCTGCGCAATTTTCTATAACTTTAGTATAATTATTGTGTTAGTTAAGTGTGCTAAAGTCATATTTATCCTCGATAGTTTACTTCTCATATACGTATGTGATATTGACTGACTTTTTATGTTTTTTTATACATAACTAGCTTTACTGTGTATTGTACTAAGTTATTATTTATAGGACTTGCGTATTTTTTTGTCGAATCGATGTGTAAAAGTTATATGTCGATAACGTATTTGTCGATATCGATAAAATATTTGTGTAATTTGTAAATGAAAGAAAATTTTGCATTTGCGATTTTTAATAAACGTAATTATAATTGATGTTGAGTGGTTTTTTTTTATCCCATCCCCGATTGCATCCTGTATGCTTTCGATATTATGCAGGCTTTATTTATTGTTACCAGGAGAACGACACGACATAATATGAGCACTTAACCCAGCATGTTTAGTTCTCATAAAATATGCTTTCAAAGTTAAAAAGAAAACATTTTAAATGATCTATGAATAATATTTTTTCTGAATGCACGTTGATTCACACTAACAAACAAGCTTTTACAGCATTTGCTGCCAATCATTGAATAAAGCATGCAACACTGTTTAAGTGTATACAACTCAAAGTGTAAACAATAGATGATCTTGATCACTCATGATTGAAAGTGTAAACATTGAAACTGTACGAATATGTACCAGGAAAACATAAGCGTGAAAGAGGCTAGAAGCTATTCTCCATTGTATATTTTATTGTTACACGTTACCCACCTGACAATAGCTATTTCGATCCGTTCACGCACTTCCTGCGTCGTCAATTCATCCCATTCTAAAACATTTTAGGAGGTATAGTATGAAAGTTAAGTTTTTATAGAATTATGTGGGTGATCAGATCGGAACCGGAAGTACTACTAATTAATTATATTTAATCAATTGAAACCGAGTTTTTTTTATAAGAATTTAACAAAATCCTAAAACTATTTTATTTAATATTATAATTTAATTTCTACTTTTTTCCATAGAATTTCCCCAAAAGATCTGCAGTATAACTAACTCCTTAAATCTTCAGGTCTCCTGGTACTTGTAAGCATGAATGACATCCAGCCATCCACATTATTAAATGCGGTAATTCTGTCTGGATCGTAATTAATTTTTACAATAGATAGTCTAGGTCCTGAAGATAAACTTATTTTGAATATTGCAGCAAAAATCTAATAAAATTAGATAATTTGACGAAGTCACGAGCTATATAAGCTGTAATGTATGTGATAGATGATGACGCATAAAAAAAACATCACAAGGGAGAAAAATCAGAGAAATATTAATTAACATTCTTGATTGAAACGTTGAAATTGTACGGATTTGTACCAGGAAGACATAAGCATGAAAGAGGTTTCGATTCTCCATTGATTATTACCTTCTCCCTTACTCTAACCTAAATGACGGTAGGTTATCTCGCTCACGCGTTGCCTGTCACATCACTTTCACTTACTCTTTCTCACATACTAAACTTCTATGGCTATCTCTCTCCCACTAACGTTTCATTCATTTAAAATGTCAAAACATTGAAGGATCAGACCGGAACTGGAAAAAACGTAGTTAATTTGCAGAAAAGTATTATTTATTTTTATAAAGTAAAGTACACCTTAAATATTCTTATTTTAATATTACAGTTTAATTTTCTATTAATAGTTCTTTATTTCTCTACAATAATAACGGTCTGCAGTATCCTAAACTTCTGGCCTCCTGGTACTTGTCAACACGATATGACGGACATGTCAAACGAAATCCCACATCTACCCTCACATTTATTGTTCAACTAAAAAAAAACTAAAGCCTATTTTTATATACATATGCTTTTTTCGGCGATTTATCTACGTGAACTTCATAATTAGACCCAGTTTATAAATCCTTAGACAACGTATATATTCATTTTTCATTCAGTAGCGCCATCTATTGATTAAATTCAGAATTAAAGTAGTTCTAACACGTGAAAAAAGGTTAGCCAACAGTACTACTGGGCTAAAAAGTATCCTGTGTTAATGCAGGTTAACATTCGAGACGGGAATATTCTTATCGTTAATTTTTCACCGAAATTAAGTATGTAACGTAATTTCGAATAAAACAAAAACAGATTCAGTTAAATTATAATTAATTACAAATCATACAATTTATTACATTTACATTCTCTTCTTGTCACACGGCATTGCCTGAATAATATTGCATACATATCTAGCGCTAATTCTGGTATTTAAAACGTTACAAAATAGTATTGATGCTGTCCAATAATCTCTTCGTAAACGTCAATCTCAAACACTTTACTGCCGTTACTATTTTCTAGCGATTGTATATTGCAATATTTCTAAGGAGACAGGTCTCTTTTCGTGTGCCTAGCCTTTTCCTAACTATATTGGTAGGTTACCAATCTAACCAGATGCGGCTGAATATCAGTATATTACAAAACGACTGCCATCTGACAACCACTCAAGTAATATGAGATACTAGTATTCTTTTCTTGTTACTTAACCTCCAGTGCCTTTAATCACAAACAACACGCTTTACTTCAATTAGCGCGAGACAACTCTATCTGTTTTACCATTTAATTTCAAAAAATATAAGAACTTTCTTAACACACTGACTGCAGTAACACTCGTTCGAACATTGTTTTTGGAAAGAACTTTGTCCAGCATCCAATTAACACTTATCCGATTTTCAATGCTCAAGCATAGGGCCAATTTGTCCGACACAAAATTTTGTTTCATTGAAAATCTTTAGGAAATTTATTTGTGTCATGTGCGCTTTCTTATATACAATCTCAAGAATTTCATTACTATTTTGTCTTTTCTTCAAACATATTTTTTTACCGGGTCACGTGTTCAACACATTTTCCTTATCTGTGCACATTATACAGTCAACGTGTTAATTTAATATAAAAACCATAAATACTCCAGTATATCTTTTTGTCTAACTAAGTTTTGATATTGCTTACAAAAATTCTGAACTAGCTAGATCTAACTTGTAGTACTGGCTAAATAAAAAACCTTTACAAACCTCCATTGATTAAAGACATGTTATTATACTCGTAAGTAGATAGTGAGAGCCTAAGATTTAATAATTAAATGCAATTTTGTTTGGCTCAAGCCACAGGAGCTTCGCTTCGTGCTACTTGGGAGCTTTTACGCTGCATGCTTACACATTTTAGAGAACCAAAGCTCTCGACGGGTTATAGAAGCAATAGTCACACTGCACGACTGTGCCTCACTGAATGGCAACACTGCATGAGTGAATGTTTCCAAAATGTATAAAATGCGCGCGCATTTACGAAAACTTGTATAGAAAATGCGGATACACATTTTTCATTTATTTTTTGATGCTACGAATAATGTATAGTTCTAATATTGTATGACGTATGACATAGGCTACCTTTCATCCAGAAAAAAGTACTATTCCCGAGGGAAAGAACAATAACTTTCGACGATCATAATTGCTTTAGGACGCTAGAAGGCGCTACGTGCGACTCGAAAAAATGCACGATTTCTTAATCAGTGCGGGCGAAGCCGCGGGCGGAAGCTAGTACTTCATAATTCATGTCGCCGAGTGAACGAACGCAGAGCTAACTAAATGTATGTAATATTTCGTCCAACATCCCCCACAGCTTGCGTCGACGCACGACAACCGATCGTGGCTCCATGCGAAGCTCCTGCAGCTCTGTAGGCTTGTGTATATTACGTCGTGACAGGCGCACTTGGCACATTTGTACTGACTTGATCAAACTTAGTATTACCCCCGAACATTTTTATTTAGTCTTTTTTTATTACTAATTTGAGTGCGTTTGGCAGCACTTCACCTGATGGTGAGTGACAATGCTGCCGAGGTTGGATCACGCAAGCTCAAATAATGACCATTCACTCTCGCCTTGGGGGAGTGAATGGACAGGGAAAGCGGCAGTTGTGCCGCCTTCTCAAATGGCTTCCCAAGGCAGCAAGCCGGAACACGCCCGAGCGCGCTTGGCGGCATGACTTTGCCTTGAGGGTGGTGACTAGCCACGGCCGAAGCCTACCAACAAAAAAAAAATTCATTCGGGAAACGCTCCGTTTACGAAAATTACCAAAATAAAACGGTCATTCGTGACTTGATTTAATACATCATATTTCGGTACCCTCATTCCGAATTTTCTTCGACCTCAAACATAGATATCGTCAAAACATAAATGTATGAACATAATGAACGCGGGTTTTCAAATGCGCGCGCACAATTTTTTCATACATTTCTGGCTTAACTAAAACCGAACTAGAGGAAAACTCGAAATACCTACGCACCGTTATAAATTCCAATATACCAACGATTACTATATAAAACCTAATATATAAAAGCGATCCGTACTATTTTTGTCCTCTTTGCCTGTCATGACCGATAAATACCCACATACCTTAAAATAATTATAATTTTCGCTATTATCCGCATTGTATAGTACATATTTTCCTGCTATTATTTAACGATATACACACATTATATAAACATAATAAAATCATTGATTCTATACAAGCTAAACTTAATTTCGAAGTAGAATAACGGAATACTTGA
The DNA here is from genome assembly GCA_947562105.1 of Shargacucullia verbasci. NCBI lineage: Eukaryota > Metazoa > Arthropoda > Insecta > Lepidoptera > Noctuidae > Shargacucullia > Shargacucullia verbasci. The sequence continues at coordinate 6,787,093 of OX387306.1, forward strand.
AATATCGACGGCAAGAGGGATGTAAGACATAAAATATTGTTTTTTCGTCTATTATCTCCAATTTCACCGTCTATATACATTAGTAGTAATTAAGTAAATGCTTCAGTCATTAACTGGCGCGGGGGCCCAGTTTCCTTAGGCAGGAGATACCCTGAAACAAAAAATTAATAAATTATGAATTTTGTCTATGACATGGTTGTTGTTTGATGACCTGAGTCTGGAGTCCTGAACAGAGTAGATGCTACCGTTTATAGATCGCTGGATGATGGAAAATCTCGAGCGTTGTGTTACAACTTGAGAGACTGAGACGAAGATTCTCTACAGATGGCTCGCATGAATTAGCCATAATTTATTATGATCGCAAATCTATACCATTAGTTCCCAAAGTGGTCCAGGTGGACCCCCAGGGGTCCACGGGAGACTCGACGGGCTACGTTGGCGTGACAAAAAAATAGGAGTTTACAATTCAATTTACAATATGGTGGAAATGTAGCTGCAGGGGTCCACCGGAACCAGCTAAATTTTGAAAGTGGTCTATGAGAAAAAAAGTCTGGGAACCTCTGATCTATACTAATATTATAAAGAGGTAAAATTTGTTTGTATGTATGGGTAATCTCCGCAACTAATGATCCGATTCTAAAAAATCTTTCACTGGTAGAAAACTACATTATTCCTGAGTGCTATAGGCTATAAATTATATATTGCACGTAGGTTACGCGGACGAAGTCGCGGGCAAAAGGTATTCATTAATATATTCGTGCCGTACCGTTACACGTGATCTTATATATTAGACTTGACTTGTTTAAACATAGCGCTACCTCCTGTTGTTTAACGCTCACGTGGACTTAAACCCAGATTTTGATTTATTTGTGGATGATTGATGATTGGACGTTGTAACTTTTTTTTTTCTAAAAACATTGCCCCACACTCGAATTTCTACTGTGATGTGGGTACAGTTCACAAACATATATGTCATATGCACACACAACCAGACCCGAAACAACTATCTGTAGATCACACAAATATTTGTTCCGTGCGGGAATAGAACCCGCGACACTTAGCGCAGAAAGCTAATCACTTAGCCACTGTTCCAGCCGCATTCTCATAATATTTGAAGTTTTGCGAGAAGAATGCGTGAAAGTATTGTGTTATTGTTTTATATTATATTTATTAATTAATTCTTATTATTTTATGTTGTGATTAAATAGTGTAATTGGCCCTGAAAGTTCTATTTAATGTAAATAATAAAAATAAAAGTGAAGGCCTCTTCACAGATGAGAAAGGTTACGCCTTAGTCCACCACGCTGGTTTAGTGCGGGTTGGCGGACTACACACACCATCGAGAACTTTATATGAATAAATAAATAATTTAGGACGACTCCGCTCTTAATGGATGATGATAGAACCAACCTGTTCCTGGTACTCATGCCGTGACAGCCAGAAGTTGTCTCTGTTCTTGCACACCTCGGCCAGCACGGCGCCGCCTATGAACACCATGTCCTTGCGGCGCGGAGGGTCTTCCACACGGATCTTGAATTTCTGAAAATCCGAGGAATTTTGTCAGTAATGTGTCATACAGGAATAAGATATACAACTATACTCGATTTGTTTAGGTACTTAAATAAAGGTAAACAATCTTGATGTGACTTTTTACACAAACACATATTAAACAAATAAACTACTGCTTAAACTAGTGGTTCAATTGATTTGGTAATCGTTATTGTTGTTTTACATTAGTTTTTAGTCGCTTTTCATTTTTAAACTGAGTTTTTAAACAAAAAATATTAAAAAGACACATCAAGATTGTTTACCTTTAAGTACCTAAACAAACCGAGTATAGAATATTTAGTTTTAATTCCGCCAAACTAGTTCAGGCTTGGATGCATGCAGCACCGCCCTACCGCCCGCAAATATATGCACATGCAGGTGTGATAGATATAATGTAACATGCAACCCAAACCGATCCTCGACACGTGTTTCGCCCCTCCACGGAGCATCCCCAGGAGATGTTGACGCGATCAACGAGTCAACATCATATATATCAATCACACCTTATACATGTGCTGTGGCTTACAAAATAAAACATTATTTTTAATATCATCATCATCATCAGCCAGAAGACGTCCACTGCTGAACGAAGGCCTGGTTTGCCATAATCCCCACGCTTGGCAGGCGGCTTGGGGATCGCAGTGGCTCACCGATTAGTGAGAGGACGCTGCTGCCCTCCGCAGGTGTCTGGCCGCAGTTTTAAGACGTACCCGGGTCGAAAATTTTTAATATAGGTATATTAAACCTAAAACTAGTTTGTTCAGAATCAGTAACAGAACAGATTGTAATAATTTTTATACCATGTTATATTTTGTCCAAATAATATTTAAAAATTCTTTTACTGGCTGTACTTTCATCCGCGCGTGCTATCGACGACATGGCCAAACACGTGACACAGCGGCATGCGCATGCGCACTCACCCCTCTACCCCACTCCCCTTAGTCACCCGGAAGCTAGGGATGATCATGTTTATAGGTACACAACGAGGCAACATAACAAGCTGGTAACATTTTTTTAAATTATTTGACAGGTGTTTCGGCTTTCGGATATACTAAAAATGTAGACAAAAACATACCGCAAGTTTATCACAGTCGTTCTTGAGCACCCTCTCGAGGTAGAGCTGCTTGATCTCCCGCTCGAGGCGCGAGGGCAGCCCGGGGTACATGGTGGAGCCGCCCGACAGCACGATGTGCTTGTACAGCTCGTTGCGCATGTCTATGTCGGCCGCCTAACGAACAAACAATTTTTTTGTAATTCCAATCATTTCTCTGCCTTATTAGTCTACTGGTCATAAGGCTAACGTCTGAGAGCCAAGTTTTGGGTTCGATCTCAGAGTCGGAATAATTATTACAAAGTTCTTTTTTGATTTCTTTAAAAAGCGATTTTATACGTCTCATGGATGTAGTTTACACTTTGAAAGCTAAATGAGTGTTAAAGCGGTTTATTTTAAGAAGCATCTATAATTCTTTTTTTATATTTAAAAAAACGTTGACTCGCACTAGGGTTTCTCCTGTATCGTAGGTAAAATTTACTTATTTATTCCGAACGGGAATCTAACCCGCGACAAATAGTACAGGAACCTAATCGCTTATTCATTACACCAATCGTGCTAACAAAGTATGCAGTACTGCATTTGAATTTAATCCCGATAGATAGCGGCAGAATCTCCCCTCATTACATAAGACTTATTAATCCTTCGAGAAAGCCGTAATGATGATGAAAAAAATTGAAACTCTTTCACCAATTATATTCTGATCACCTGTATGGTATTGAAGACCAGTTCAGCTATTCCTTGTCCCTCCACGTTGATGAGATGCGGCTGGAACAGCGCTTCGGGGGCTTCGAATCTTTCGCCACCCACCTTGATCACGCGACCATCTGGTAACTGGAGAACATAAATAAATAAATTAATCAAGTAAAAAATACTTGGTACCTGCAACTTCAATCAAATTGTAGTTTTGAGCAGAATAAAAGTTCAAATAAAGTTTTATTGAACCACTTTACCACACACTCACCCGTTAAGTAGCGTGATAGAAGCTTTAGCATGACTCTAGTATAAAGTTCAAACCAACAGACATCTCTAAAACAACAGTCTCAGAAAAACGCCGCAAACAGCATAGATTCATTGGATCGTAAATTCTTTATATATGATTCCCTAGTTGAATATCTCAGGTCTCCACTTATGAGTTGTATGTGATGACATAGGGCTCCATCCACCACAAAGAGCAGTTCTCACCATATGGAGCTCCACCCACCATATAGGGCTCCATCCACCACAAAGAGCTGCACTCACCACATAGGGGTCAACCTACCACAAAGAACTCTACTAACCGTAAACCCTCCACTCATCACATTGGCCGCCACTCACCACATAGGACTTCACTCATCACAAAGAGCTACAATCACCACATAGGGCTCCATCCACCACAAAGAGCTCTACCCACTACAAAGAGCTCCACTCACCACATATGGTTCCACGAGCACAGTAGTCTCCCACGCTAGCCGCTGTTCCTGCTCGATGTTGTATCCGATGTAGCAGAGTTTCTCTTTCATCATACGAACAGTCTCGAAGTCCGCGGAGTGGTTGAACGCGTACCCTCGCAGTAGCAATAACTGAAAACAATTTATAAAGACGTGTGGTATACAAAATATAATTAAGCAGAAGTACCGAGTTTGACTCCCATCATGACATCGTGAAGATCGCTGGCAAAAATGATGTATGAGCTTTGCTTCGTCTGTTATCACCAGGCCTTGCCAGGTGTCCTGCCTAAATCCACTTGAGTTCCATTACAATAATACATAATAAAGATAATTCTCATATATGACACGCTATAATTAAAAGTTATTAAAGTAATATTGCGATTGCGATTTTTAAGATGTAGAAAAGTTAAAAAATTTACGGGGCTCAAAGTGGGCGGCAGGCTAAATAATTTTGAGGACCTCTGTGCTAGAGCGTATCTGGATATCTTACCTTGATGAGATATCTGGTAATATCTCGTCCTGCGATATCCAGGCGTCGCGTCAGATGTGGGAGAGCGAACTCTTCGTACACGGGACATATGTGGGTTACTCCATCACCTGGGGCATTAATAGTAGTAGATAGATTCGATAGAGTAGTCGTTTTTTAACCAAGAGTTGAAAGTGAAAATATATTATTGAAAAAAGTTTTATGGGCACAATATACGCATTATTATGATTTTAAATGGACTGTACCTTAATATATGGTTTTCGAAAAAATACTTTATAAGTAAACGAGTTGAAATTTCAATACATCTTGCTAGTTCTTCTCCATAGAATGACTATTTGAACCAGCTAAACGATTTGTAAATGCTTTTTATGACCTACATGAATAAAAAAGTTTCGATTTTAATAAGATCTAAATTGACCCCTGAGTTTGTTTCGGCGTTTCTTCTCAGGGATAGTCATAGGAAATGCCGACGCCATCTAGTTTAAAAAAGACGCGTAAAAGTGATTGAAAAATCCTAATTGCAAAATAAATAATTTCATTTAATTTCATTTCACACAATATTCCTTTTAATGACAATTTATAACTAATAACAATTGTGTCGATATATTATAAAATAATTAAACTTTTTAACAAAAAATAAAAACCGACTCCAAAAAACTCAAAAACAAAACTAATAACTAAAAAGCAAAAAATAAATCTTTTATTAAACAATACAGTAGTTGAAGAATATTGAAATCGGTGCCAAGTAAAACATAAAAGTAATATACCTTGCTGCTATAATAGCGACATTGAAACAACGAGTTCACGAAAAAATTGTCGAGTGCGAGGCGAATTATGCGTCGGACACGACAAATGCACTTCGCCAATCATGTCGGTTTATCATTGCATGTTTTACTTGGCACCGACTTCAATATTCTTCAACTACTGTATTGTTTAATAAAAGATTTATTTTTTGCTTTTTAGTTATTAGTTTTGTTTTTGAGTTTTTTGGAGTCGGTTTTTATTTTTTGTTAAAAAGTTTAATTATTTTACAATTTTGAGTGATGGGTAGACCTAGTAAAGATGCTTCTCTTGAAAAACTTTACAAAGGTCAAATGTATGTTGCCCTAAGTCCAGTGAAAACCTCAGATGGTATTGCACTATGTGATTTTAAAATCAAATAAATTACTGAGCCGACCAAATGATGAAAACGCATTACGAGAAATGAAAAGATTAAGACGACTATTGTAACTAATACTGTGATAGTCTTGACTTTTAGAGGTTCAAAATGAGCCCAAACCTAAGGGGTTTACTAGTAGCTACTGAAGAGTTCCACCATCTATCTTCTGGCTCCATCATCAGACCCTCTATACCAAATGTCCCGTATATTTGGTATAGAGGGTCTGACTCATCAAAATATATTGAGTGATCCCAAACTCGGAAGTTATATTCCCTAACTCCTTACCGTTGAGGAGTACTATGACATCCATCATCAGCTCAGCATCATGAAATTATGATTTTCAGACGCCAACACTTGACTTATTAAGAAATAACGAGGTTAAGAAATCTTCCTTCTAATACTTGCACGTCGAAAACATCTCCATTTAGGATATCCTTAAACTGTTTTTTGTCTTCACTATCGAATCTGCAATATTACCCATCTCGGCTTAAAGTGCATATCAATACGAATAAAATAAGCCCAAATACTATGTAGCTGCTATCAACCATTAAGGAGTTCCCTAAACTGTACTGCACCTGCATCACGGACCTTGCAGTGGCAGTCATTACCCATCTCGGTGTAAATATCTTGTCAACACGAATAAAATAAGCCCAAACACTATGTAGCTGCTATCAACCATTAAGGAGTTCCCTAAACTGTACTGCACTTGCATCACGGACCTTGCAGTGGCAGTCATTACCCATCTCGGTGTAAAGATCTTGTCAACACGAATAAAATAAGCTCAAACACTATGTAGTTGCTATCAACCATTAAGGAGTTCCCTAAACTGTACTGCACTTGCATCACGGACCTTGCAGTGGCAGTCATTACCCATCTCGGTGTAAAGATCTTGTCAACACGAATAAAATAAGCCCAAACACGAGGTAGTTAAGATGTACCGTTGAGGAGTTCCCTCGATCCTCTGTCGTCTCCATCATCAGATCTGCCCTAAACCTCCATAGTATTGTAGTCTCATCAGATATACACATAAATATTAAGTTTTTACCCCATGCTCGCCTACAATTTTTCAAGAGATGCCCTCGATTTCTCAGGGTTTCCACCATCAGGTCCTGACCTGATGACAATGGGACCAAATGACAAGCAAACCCTTTCAAATAAAAAAAGAATTTTTGAAATCGGTCCAGGCGTCTTCGAGAAATCGAGTAACAAACATAAAAAAAAAAAAAAAAAAAAAAAAAAAAAAAAAAAAAATACAGCCGAATTGAGAACCTCCTCCTTTTTTTGAAGTCGGTTGAAAAGAGTATCCATGGCGTTTCTTGCCATTTCTTCTCTATAGGACCAAATTTATGGAAGCGTGTAACTAGAGTCCTATTTAATGTTTTCAAAGTGTCTCAGAAAGGTTTATTTGAAATAAAAAAAACACTTCTATTCTAATTTTATTATAGACAACAGCGCCCTCTAGTGTGCATCAATATATTATCCCAAATTAATTTAAAAAGTGGGATGATTGAATGAATATTATCTCATGACTGTTCATAAGCTCTATTGGCCGATGTTCAGCAGTGGAGATAGACCCTACCTGAGTCCACGACGACGCCGGAGATGAGCCCTTGGGCGTACAGTGTCAGCACCGCTTGAATGGCGATGTACGCGCTGTCAAACTCATACTTTTCGAACATTACCTGTATTTTGAATGATAATATTAATTATTTTGTGTATATAACATACATATCATCAACCTTGTAATCCCCGAAGAGTCAGGCAGTATTTATTTGTAAATGAACATTTCGCCAATGCCCATTAAGTCCCATGTAATAGGATACGAGCCTATTGCCATCTACCGTCTGGTATTATATACGATAATTCGAAATGTAAGACTATATTTCAGCTAAAAGTTTTCATACAAAATGCGTTAACGTTTTTACCCCACTAAACATGAGCTGATTTTGCTGATTTTTTATATGTTATAGACACAAGTAAAAACTAGGTCGTCACGTTGTTTTTTTATATTGTTTATAGATTGAGAAATTAATTATTTCTATACCCTCTCTATACCCTCAAAATGCGTTTTTCTTTAACTAAAAATCTTCCTTATACTTATCTCGTAATAATAATTAAATTAATCAAAATTTTGAAAAAACAAAACTCGTCTACCTAATTTATAATCTGACAAAACGCTAGAGACCAAAATCAAATTAATTCGTTAATATTTAGACGTAAGAAACATTAACATCCCACAAACAATAACATGTCAGAAGCCGGCAGCTAAACGATATTCTTAAGGCTGCTACTTAGAATTTTTTAACACAAAAACCCAATAACACTTTCCCCGATGCGGATATCGAACCGCGGACCTTATGCCGAGCAAGCAAAGTCAACTTGCTGACACTAGACCAATAAGACATTCAAATATATCTCCTTGAAAGCCTTTTTTTTTTTTTATACGGGTGGAAATCCTCATGGACTACCCTCGCCTGGGGAAAGGCGAGGGTAGTCCATGGGGGGTAGTGAGGTGTTCAACTACCCCGTGCATCGCCTCAGAGGCTCATAGGCCTTGAAAGCCTATATTAAGCAATGTGATTGGCTGTTATAAGGTGCCTTACCTCAATCATCTTCTCCCTATTCTTGGTGGGGTTCATCGGGGGCTCTGTGAGCAGGATCTTGGTCTCTTTGGGGTCGATGTTCATCTTGCTGGGGCCGAAGGTGTAATCCCACACGTGGCACATGTCCTCCCAGTTGCGTACAACCTGAAGATGGGAATTAAGATTTAATAAACGTAACATAACATCACGCCTATAATCCCCGAAGGCTTAGGCAGAGGTAAACTGTTGCAACTTACTCGTATATTTCTTAATCACATTTATTACATGGGACTCTGAAGGGGCGAGCCTATTACATTCTAAAAGGCACTGCCTGACTCGGGAATCGGTCCCAGGACGCGCAGCAGACGCGTTAGCAACCACTAGACAATGAGACATACATATAAGACTGTTGAAAAGTGTGAAATCAATATCCTACCTTTTAGCATCGCCGTAGTCGGGTAAAAATAATTCGGAAGACAATTACTAGCTGACTGTTATCTGATAGTTACCAATATTCATTTTACAACGATTTTAGGAAGTACGGCATTTGGGTAGTAGATATTTTTATCATCGTCAGTGTCCTGCCGAGGTTCACCAGTCTCGGTAAGCCTATACGTTACTCAGAGTCGATCGGAAACGGTCAGCCTAGTTTGGTCGGTTGGTCGGCAAGACGCAAGTGGCTCCAGCAACTTAATTGCCGGCACAAATCGGTTCTTTTAAAATGCAACTTTAAAAATCAGGCTGTGCAAAGAAATTTTAATGGTACTCATGTTAGGTTCTTTTGACTCATGAGTTTGCCGAACACGGGCCTGGTTAGACCACAGACCTTATACTTTATGACACAACTTTTGCAGCAAATAGGTGAACATTATAGAATAAAAAATTGGAGAGTATCAAAATTCATACTTACTCCATTCTCCATAGGATAGCTGACTTCAAGCATAGACCTGAGTTGTGAAGCCTCATCTCCTACCATTAAATCCTGAAAATATAACCTTATTCATAATCAAACTTCCACAAAAATATCATAACTGGTACAGTATTTTATTTAGAAGTTACATTAATATATTGGAATCGTTAAATTTTGCCCCAGTTTAAACAATTACCCCACAAATTATTGTTTGCACATTAGGACTCTACTCTATTTCCCCCAAAAGGCATCACGACTTTCCCGAAAGAGTTAGGCAGAGGTGCAAATATTGTACAACCACATATCGCAGATACTTTTATTAAGTTGCATGTAATAGGGGGCGCGCCTATTACAAATTATGGAAACCTGCTAAGAATTTTGTAACAGAAAACCCCGAAAACTCTTTGCCCGAACCGGGGATTGAGCCCAGGAACTCATGTTCATCAGTCGCACTTGTGAACACTAGACCAATGAGGCAATAGTGTATGTCCTTCCCATTGACGAAATTTGACGATTACGAAGATTTTCCATGTAAATTCTAAATGTGGTGACACTGACCAGCTGTAAGTGGTTATATAACACAGTTTTAGTATTCAAATAATCTGAAAAACGGCACTAAACTATACAAAAATAATGCTGAAAAGCCGGTTAGAATTTGCTCAACATAATTCTTGAAGGATTTGCATAAAAAATATAAATGCAACATAAATGTGTAAGAGATTTAACTACCAAAGTAATAGTTGATAGTTACCACTACTGGGCAATTTATACACTGGCCAATACTATGCAGCTTTATAAGTAATATTTTCCCTATCCCGAAGAGAGAAAGACATACATTAAACAAATTCTAGGAGAAATTTATTTGAGATAAAAGGCCTAATGGCCACAGGCAAAAAGGAGTTTTATTTTTGTTTTTAGACTAAATAACTTGTAAATTGGATTTGGATTGGATAATCTCCCTCACTAAATCATGAAAAGAATGTCGCAGCGAATCGCTGCTGCAAAGACCGTAAAGGTATTCTTATTTTTTTTAATTTCTTAGTTGAAGGATGAGGTTGGATTTGCCCAATAAATGATAGTTCCTCATTACATGAGATTTTATACCATCATTGCAAAACTGTGTGTACAACTAACAATACAAGAATGAGAAGCATGACTATAGTATATCAACGGTGAGGTGTCAATATATAATAACTATCATTTTGGTGATTTTCGTTTAATAACATTATTCTATATAAATAAAAATGAATCACCAAATGTGTTGTTAAGCATATAACTTCCGAATGGTTGCACTTATTTGGCTAATTCTTTTTTTGTTGTGTTTGTAATTGCCAGATTATTTTTATGTAAGACATTTTTTGAAACATCGGGAATTTGAATGGTATTTTTGTATGAAATTTTCGATTTTGTTCGTTAGTAAATTGCACCTGTGCGAAGCCGGAGCGGGTCGCTAGTTGTACATAAAAAATGATTATGCTACTATGTAACTGAATTAATAGGTATACATAATACGACTATCCCTACTACCCATTTTATAACATTCACATAATTAAACAATTACCCTGTTTTATGCTATAAAATGAAAATCGCCGAAATGTTACTTATTATATATTGACACTTCACCGCCGATATAGATAGATAGAAAAGTCTTTATTGTACATCAGTGATATATATGTATATATATATTTATTATGTTGCAAAGCTTTGCATAGTATGGCTCAAACATTGCTCGCTTAAACATACCATAATTTCCACCTCCTCGTGGTTGAATGCCTGGATTGCATGAAATTTTATTTATTTTTAACCTGTTTCTGGCTCTATAACAAGGTTAAATTCCTGACCTAATTAATAAGTTTGTGAACTCAAATATACATCTTTGCAATTTAAATTCAACACAAATATTGTTTTATTACTTGTAAATACAGTGAAAATTCTAAGCAAGGAAAACAATTTGTATGGACAGCAATTATGTCCTAAGACAGTGGCGTATTCTGGCTTGAAAGCCACTTGTTTTGGACTCTGCCATTAATCAACTAACAAATTGTTTACTTCATAAATCAATACAAATACCAGCATCAAAACACAATAGATTTTGTATTGTTATTTTGCATCATTTGATGGGTTAATAAAAACTTAAAATTTTAGTTGAAATAAACATCTACTATTGTTATTTAGCTCTTTTGACTCATGAGTTTTCTAACCATTGTCCTATGATATCCAAGAGAGTTTTTACACAGTTGTTTTCATCTTATTTATTTCAAACATAGATCCAATCACACAGCACACTCCATACATGCTAACACACATATTAGTTTCAGTGAGAATGTTATTTAGTAGCAAGTCAAATATCACAATGTCTAACTAAACATGTTACAGTTAAAACATTGTACACCAACATGTTTTAGTAACATGCTAAAACATTACTTTGACTTACTCCAATACAAATATCCTGTAACATTAAACATAGCTTCAACATATTATAAATAACAGAATATTAAACTAAAATAAATCAAATTAAATTACATGACACTCTTTCATTAATAATGATAATTAATAATGATAATGATTAATTAGGATAATTGGTGGCACTGAATGGAATTTCAATATTTACTTAACTTTTTTTATTCTATAAGATATTTTTTAGTAGAAATATTTTATTACTTGTTGAACAAACTAGTTTTAAACATGTCCCTTTTTCAATGAGGAGGCCGAGGTGCTACCAATATAAACAATAGCTGATTGATAATTATAGTGGGTTTTAAAAACTGCTGCATTGTAGTATGTACAGCAGAGACATATAAAACTTGATTGTTAATATAAAATGGTATCTTTTGCTTGGTATTAATAATGCTCAGTATTGCTTGGGATAACAGCAGAATGTTTATAAATTACTCATAGATCTTTTCTATTCAACATCTCATTGTAACATATTTGAATGATGAATGTTAACAAGCTATGGTTTAGTTACTATTGCATTTCAATACAGGATTTGTGACCTCAATTTTTTAATTTGCTAACATGAGGCTCCCGGGACAGACAACCAATAGTTTTATTATTGTATCTAACTTACGCTGCTTGAAGGGTAAATGACAATATTATCCTCTAATTTGACTAAACAATTTGTACTCTATACTTTTCATGGTCACACTTTCACTAAATTTTGTAAAACCAGAATATTTGAAAAGAACTTATGTTGTGTGATTAAGTAAATGCGATGGCCACATATCGCAAGATACATTTCAAAAGACAGGACACTACAAAGTTCCGCTGACACACCTGTAAAAGTATAGTTTTGAAACTCACCTTTACGTCGATATCTCCGATCTTATTCTCGGCCCTGATGATCGGCCGGCCGACCATCGATGGGAAGATGAAGGCTGGGAAATTGCTCCCGGCATATCCGCACTTCACGAACTAAAACCGACAGTACATCATGAGGAAAAAGATGATTCAAGCGCTTATCACAACCACCATTTTATATCAAGATTTTTATATAAACTTACGCCTGTGCCGTTGTCGCAAACGATAACTTTTCTTCCTTTCTCATCCATTTTTCTTAATTTATTCTAGTTTTACTTAAAATTAGATTTCTAATGAAATATTTCACGAAAATAACAGACTGAGTAGCCCCCCGCACTGCCCTGTAGCTATCAAAGTATTTTTTTTAATAAATGACAAATCCACCTTTTGTTCACAGTATAAAGTTAACTTTAATGCTTGCAAATATAGCACAAATTGCAATAGCAAAACTTATATCCTGTTTCTGACACGCCTATATAATTCTAGTTTAGATTCATGTCTTTTAGCTAAATTCACGTCGATAGTTTTCTATCACCGAAATTGACCGATGTATTATACTATTTAATTAAAAACTTTCAAAATAACGTTTAATTAAAATTCAGTTATTCTAGAGTTTTATTCCACGAATATAAAAGATAACCATATTGTATTGCGAGCAGTACTATATAGCAATACTACACTTCTCTAAATGTCAACTAACAGTCAATCTGTCATTTATTTGTCAAAGTAGCATGGCGAGTGTTCAGTTTTCACGTGTTTTTGTTATTTTAAATTAATTCAGATATAATTAATAAGTGAAAATGAAGCACAAAAGATTCGAGGAGAACATATTAGTTGACGAGGCGTACACAAATTACAGCCAACCGGATAAAAATGCCGATTCAAAGAAAGGCCAAGGCATTGCCAAGCATTTCGCTGAAACTTTAGAATATGAAGATAAAAAGAAGTGGTACCAGCAGGTAAAAGCACTAACCGTTTTATATTCATCACTGGGGACAAGAAAAGTAGATTATTTCAAGTATTTTACAATGTTAGTAAATTTTAAAGTGGTGTGTTATTTACATACATAACCACCAATTTGTGGCGTTGTATAGCGTAAAATATATTTTTTTGCTTAATAGCGTAAATATAATAGTTATACTATGCTTACTTAAGCAATTAGAAAAATATTCTATTTTCTCCACCCCTAACACAACCCTCTGACCATACCATCTATATACTTTTTGTTGTAGATGCCAGAAGAGCCTGCTACAATATCAAAGACATTGACTCAAGAACAGATAGAGGAAGTAAGGAAAGAAGCGAGCAGTGCATTACATGGAGACACTATGGCATATGAGACAAGTAAGGATATACAATTATGTTTTGTATTAATCAGTGACAGGCCTATTCGTGTGCGTTCGCGCAGCGGAATGTTGTTGAATTTAAAGATATTAATTATGCAGATATTTAGTGTATGACGTCGTATAATTGTGTATGGTAAAAAAAAATTGTGTACGCAGCCATTGTGGAGAAATTCACCAAAAACTGATTCCGCTGGGCGAACGTTGTCCTGGCGGAACTTATTTTAATCCATAGACTTTAGAAGAAAAGAGGTGTGTCCAAAAATTAGTGTGTATTTGTGTGTAATTGTGTATGTATGAATAAAATGAGTGCATGCATAAACTTCGGAGAAATTCAAGTTTCCGCTACGCGAACGTTTGGCCATTAGCTAGTTTTCATATAAAGCGCTTACATAGAGAGCTGTAGATTTTTACATACGTTGTTTTGAATTTGTTTATATTTGTTTAAAAAACAGATTTAGAAAAAATCGTAGGGCTTAAAAGATAAAAATATAAACGTAAAATACACTTAATAGGTCTTAGTTCTTAAAGTATGCACTTTGGGGTCTAGATTTTCACGTTTATACAAACCTTGTAAGTATCTGAAACATGTTGCCAAGTATCAATGATGTTCCGTTAGTAATTAAAGAGTTAAAGGACAATTTTACCATGAATAGATCACTGTTTACAAAACAGTCAAATATCACGACGTTCTAAAGGAATTGCATGGTAAAATGTATGCCAAAAATTAGTTTATTCATTCAACTATTCACATGCAAAATTTCATGTCATTAAATTTAGTAATTAAAGAAATCAATTAAAATACTGACGAAGCATCGAAAACCTACATAACCCGACCAAGTTCGGATAGCTACAAAAAAGCGTCCATGCAATATATTTAGGTAACATCCCAAAATTTACCGTATAATACCGGTATTGAATTGGTATAGGTGATAACACAATTGTTGTTTCGATATAATTTAAAGGTCATTTATTTTTGTACACCAAATTTTTGTTCAATTGTTCTGATTTTTCAGCTCCAGAATTGACTGGAATAATTCCGGAGTTCCGATAGGTATTCACATTTTTTAAAAGTTAATATTTTGATTTAATTATATTCTTGTGAACGCACGTAATTTAACGTCTGTGGAATATTCCACAAACTGCTAGTCGAACAGGACGCGTGCGGCTTCCCGCTTGAAACGGTACTTCCATCCTTGAAGAAAAATATTTTTAATTCAAGAAATGCAATTGTTTTATTTTTTCCTAACGCTTGTGTACGGAACTGTACCATATTAGTAAATACTATATTGGAAGGTTAAGAACGTCTCTTAGATATATGGCTGGGCCGCTTTTTTGTAGCTATCCGAACTTGGTCGGGTTATGTAGGTTTTCGATGCTTCGTCAGTATTTTAATTGATTTCTTTAATTACTAAATTTAATGACATGAAATTTTGCATGTGAATAGTTGAATGAATAAACTAATTTTTGGCATACATTTTACCATGCAATTCCTTTAGAACGTCGTGATATTTGACTGTTTTGTAAACAGTGATCTATTCATGGTAAAATTGTCCTTTAACTCTTTAATTACTAACGGAACATCATTGATACTTGGCAACATGTTTCAGATACTTACAAGGTTTGTATAAACGTGAAAATCTAGACCCCAAAGTGCATACTTTAAGAACTAAGACCTATTAAGTGTATTTTACGTTTATATTTTTATCTTTTAAGCCCTACGATTTTTTCTAAATCTGTTTTTTAAACAAATATAAACAAATTCAAAACAACGTATGTAAAAATCTACAGCTCTCTATGTAAGCGCTTTATATGAAAACTAGCTAATGGCCAAACGTTCGCGTAGCGGAAACTTGAATTTCTCCGAAGTTTATGCATGCACTCATTTTATTCATACATACACAATTACACACAAATACACACTAATTTTTGGACACACCTCTTTTCTTCTAAAGTCTATGGATTAAAATAAGTTCCGCCAGGACAACGTTCGCCCAGCGGAATCAGTTTTTGGTGAATTTCTCCACAATGGCTGCGTACACAATTTTTTTTTACCATACACAATTATACGACGTCATACACTAAATATCTGCATAATTAATATCTTTAAATTCAACAACATTCCGCTGCGCGAACGCACACGGCCTATTCTGTACTACTGGATATAGGCCTCTTATAACACTGGATTCTCTTCTGTGTACATTGTTTTCCTTCTAAGATTAGCATGATACAGCTCAATTAAAAATAAAGCAATATTGTGAAATAGATTTGATGTTGTATGTATTACTGCTTGCTATCCATGGCTTGGTCTTATTAAACTCAATGAAAAAAAGTCCTGATATTAACATACAATACAATATACTTTATAGTATACAATTATTAAATATAGATATTTTCACCAACATTACCTATTTTTAGTTGAAGATGTGGGCAAAAATTCACTCTGGGCAGTCAGCCCCATTACAGTTATAAATACTCCCACTGTTTTTATTTATATTCTTCTTTTTTTAAATATTTCCCCTCACTAGGAATTATTCTTGCATTGTGGGTGCATTTACAAACACATTTATTCACTGAACCCGCAACACGTAGCACAGAAAGCCAATCGCTTAACCACTGCACCAATTGTCTTGTTACTGTAACTGCATTTCTATTTACATATGTCTCATCTGTGCATCATGGGACAAGTGTTTTCCACATGAGACCTTAAGCCTATGTAATAGAACACAAATACATCATGTGCTCTTTATTTCAGAGTCAAATAGAAGTGGTTCATCAGACCACCAGTGGGCAAGAACACTGCTCAACAAAGGTGCTATAGGAGACAGAGTTGCAGCTGCCACTATACTTATACAGGTTAGTGTTTATCTCTATAGATCTTTGTTTTTTAGTTTCAGTACCATAACATCTGGGATTCTATAGTTTCTAGCTACCAATTAAAATAATGGTTGGATGTTATTTATAATCAGGCATAAATCTGTCAGACATCTGAATTGTCAGACTAAGACTAATTGTCAGACATTGAATCTTTGTTGAATTTTTGACATTGGATCTTAGTTGTTGTTATATGGTATAGATGTTAACAGGCTGAAATGAAATGAAATGAAATGAAATGAAATTATTTATTTTGCAATTAGGATTTTTCAATCACTTTTACACGTCTTTTTTAAACTAGATGGCGTCGGCATTTCCTATGACTATCCCTGAGAAGAAACGCCGAAACAAACTCAGGGGTCAAAGTCTATTTTAAAGTCCAGACAGATTGTATTGATGTAAAGGTTTATGTGAGACAAATATAGGGTGGAATAGCCTTTTGAAGAAAGTGCCATAACTATTTGAGCTAACCTGTCGCAACAGAGTGCAAGCATGCATCAGTTATCGTGAGAATTAATGAAATGAAGAGCGCTCAGCCTAGATCTCACTCACATTTACAATGTATAGCGGTTATATATAAGAAATAATTTCAATTTAAACGACATTACAATAACAAAATAATGAAGTAAATAATATAATAATTAATGGCAAAATTTGTATATAAAAAAAAAAAGGAAGGCTAAAGAGCGGCTCAATCCCAAGCGTTTTTGTCATCTAAATAGTCCGAAATTTTATAGTATCCTTTTTTACAAAGTTTAGATTTAATTACAATTTTGAACTTCTTTAATGTTAAATTACGTATATCATTGGGAAGCTTATTGTAAAAGCGTATACATTGTCCCATGAACGAGTTGCTTATTCTGTGGAGGCGCGTAGCATGTACAGCAAGGTTGTGTTTATTCCTAGTGTTCAAAGAATGAGTATCAGACAGTTTGACAAAGTTCGAAATATTTTTATAAACATATATTAAATTTTCAAAAATATATTGTGACGCTACAGTTAGAATATTAATTTCCTTAAATCTGTGTCTCAGCGACCCCGCTGATTTCCGCAAGTCAACATCAGAGCGCGATTTTTGTGTGGGGGCGGGAATAAATACTCGTTTATTCAATCCATCCCAGTTCCTCAAAAAATGCAAAACAGATGTCTGATGTGGCCCGCAATTACTACCTGTCAGTATGTGGGACAGTCATCAAACATTTTTTGAACAAACTTGACAATATTGTCATCATCGCAAGTTGAAACTGGTGTGGACATAGACACTGGCATAATCCAGTTAAAATGGATCATTTTGGTTTCTACCAAAATACTTTCTCCAGGGTGGCCTAAAAGAGATTCAATAAATATTCAGTAACCAAAATGATCAATTTTAACTGTAAGAAATCATAAACTCAATATTGTAAAAAATGTAGTTAGGCCACTCTAGGTTCTCATGGCCTCATTTCTCAATAAACTGTTTTTTTATTTCAGGATAACCCTATTTATAATTTAACAGCACTAAGGAATTTAATCAACAATGTGAAACCAGCTAAAAAGAAAGATGGCATTATTATTATTGGTAAGTTTGTAAGTCAAGTCAAACATTTTTATTTTAACTGGGCCTTTACAGGCTCTTTTACAATGTTATTATTATAGTTACATTAAACTTAAGATATATTATTAGAGTTATTTAGAAAAAAAACTATTACATATTTAGATAAAATAACATTAAGATATTATCCAATATTAATATTATAAAAAACATTTCCTAGAACTTGACTTAAATTAAAATAGATTGAATTTGTGACCAAAAACATTTTTATCTAAACTTCTGAAATAGGTAAACATCTAAAGATTACAAAAATAACCGCAATTGACAATAATACGTCCACAGATGCACTATCAGAACTCCTCATATCCGAGCTCCTGATCCCCGACGTAAAACTGCGCACATTCGACCAGCATCCCTTAGGACATATAGATGAGATGACCTCAGGCAACAAGCAGGCGCGCCGGAATATACTCAAGTTGTGGTTCTATGAGGATCAGCTGAAAGAACTGTATGGAAGTAAGTAATATCTTGTGTTAAGCTGAGTTTACAAAAACAAATGCAAAATAATACAGGGTGGTTTTAATTACCTGCACTATTTAAGTAAGTGAATCTGATCTTGATACTTTTCCAATACACTAGCAAGAATTTCTATATCGTGGATATGATTTACAAACACAAATATATTTTTGGATAAACACCCACACATTTGTTCAGCACAGCAGTCAATCGCTCAACCAATGCGCTAACTGTGCCATCATTCGTAAATATCAATCCCATAGTTGAAGCAAAAGGCAAAGTTGGATTCTGTGATGTCTGCCTATGTCCATAGACAAATACTCAAAAATTCAAGTTGCGTTCTTTGAAAGTTACGTTTCGTTATGTCACAATGCAAGATATTTTTTTATATTTTCTAGCATATGTGGAAGCACTAAACAAATTCGCCCATGATTCAGTGGAAGCTAACAAAGAGAAAGCAGTCAGTGCCATGTCATATTTACTGATGCACCATCCAGAGAGGGAAAAGGTTTGTTATTGTATATAGAGTATTATGTATAGTCACATCGGTTTAGTTGTAGGTAGTGAGCAGGGTAACGGTAACATCCCTACAGTCACCCCCCCGGTAAGTGCCACCGTGGTGGGCTTCGGTGCGGTCTTCTAAGAGTTCCCGAGGCCCACCATATGGTGTTGAGGCGGACCAACATAGCAATGCTTGCTACAGTCACTCCTCGATTGGCTGACTGTTCTTCACACATCGAGATCCTTCCATGCCTCGGAAAGCACGTTAAGCAGTTGGTCCCAGATGTTATACGAATATAGAACAGTTGTTACGGAAACAGCAGGTCAAAATATATCGTCTAATCTTCTAAAGAGTATCAGTGTCCCCCAGTAATTGGATGGCGGAGATCAGATGGCAGTTGCTCCGTATAATAATGATATGGAGCCGCATTTGTCTGGGAGCCGACCCCAACATAGAAAGAGGCAGATGAATCAATTATAATCCTTTCTTCCTCAGATGCTGCTAACAAATATAATAAACAAGCTTGGTGACCCATGCCAGGCTGTAGCGTCTAAGGTCATATACCATTTGTGTCAGCTGCTATACAACCATCCTAACATGAAAGCCGTGGTACTAGCTGATATTGAGAAAATGCTGTTCAGGTATTTATATTTTACTGGATCTGGTTAGATTGGGAAACGAAAATACTTGAAAAAATAACAGCTTATTTTTGACGCTTTTTCGTGTCGTGGGATCGAATCCCGCACGGAATGTATATTTGTATGATCTACACATAGCTGTTCCGGGTCTGGTTGTGATGTGATATGTAGACAGTATGATAGAAATACAATATGAGAAATTACTAAAAGATTTTTTTTTATACCACTTATGTGGCAAGCTAGAATACCCGCTTGATGGTAAGCGGATCATATAAATATTCGTTCCGTGCGGGAATTGAACCTGCAAAACGTCACGCAGAAAGCTAATCGCTTAGCCACTGTGTCAACGGTGCCATCCAGTCAAAGAGTTACTCACTCACTCTAGTTATAATTAAAAAGCTACTTATCATTCTAGGACTAACATATCTCCTCGGGCGCAATACTACGGCGTTTGCTTCCTGAACCAGTTCTACCTAGGTAAAGATGACTCCAAGATAGCTGAGAACCTCATCAGGATATACTTCTCGTTCTTCAAAGCTTCCATCAAAAAGGTATGAGTAGTATAAGCAATTATATTGAATAAATGACAACAGGAAATAGTGAAAATTCGGCCGGCAGCGGCATACAAAATATTACAAATCATTTTGAATCTTTATCTACGTGATTAAAAAGTTCATAGTTGTTTGAAGACAAAGGGCAGCGCGGCGCCGCGAAGCTGCACGAGCCTTCTAGCGCACTGAACTGCACTGCCCCTTGTGGCGCCGCGCTCTTACGGCCGCTGCACGCCGCTGCTCTTTCAGTGGGAATTGACCCTAAAGATTAAGACAGGAAAAGACGACGAAACAGTTGGCTTAATGGCTATTAGCGTTCTGTGCTACGTGTCGCGTGTTGGATTCTTGCACGGAACAAATATTTGTAGGACCTATAGTTGTTGTTTCGGGTCTGGGTGTGTGTGCGTGTGACATATATGTTTGCAAACTGTATCCACGATACAGGAGAAATACTAGTGTGGTAAAAAAAAAAAAAAAAACATTTCAGTATATTTCTAAATCCCTAGGGTGAGATCGACTCGCGCCTAATGTCAGCAATTCTAACTGGAGTGAAACGCGCGTATCCGTTCGCCAACAAGGAGCGGCTGTCGGAGAGCACGTCGCACGTGGACGCTATCCACCGGCTGGTGCACCTGGCGGGGATCAACATCGCCATACATGCGCTGGCGCTGCTCTTCCATATATCTGACGCCTCTAAGGGCACTGCTGATCGGTGAGTACATTGTTGTAACGATTAAATAGGTTAGCTGCACTACAACTTTACCGTAACGAGGCCCGGGGAAACAAAAATGTTTCAAATTCGAAACTTTATCATAACGACGGGTGGGATTACTAAACCTAGTTTTGGAAATTACCCTGGTTATATTTATAAATGTAATTAAATATTAATGTTCATTTTATTCACAGCTACTACACCGCCCTCTACCGTAAACTAACCAACGCAGAAATCTTCAACACGACCCACTCGGCTCTCCTCTTCTCGCTCATCTACAAGTCGTTGAAGCGAGACAGCAACACTCCTCGTGTCGCGTCGTTCGTCAAGCGTCTGCTGCAGCTGTGCTGCTACATGACGCCGGCGCAGGCGTGCGGGATGCTGTTCTTGATATCTCAGGTGCTAAAGGATGGAGAGAAGAAGGAGGCGGTCAGGTTGATTTGGACTAAGAAGGAGATTAAAGAGGTGAGAGGAAGATTATTTTTTATCAGCCTACAAGTCTATCTGTTAAATGTTATATTTATTTATGTATCTTGTACAGTGCCGGATTAAGCAAGCGCGGGGCCCGTAGCAAATTATATCGAGGGGCCCTTGATCTGCTATGGGCTCTTAAGTATAAAGTGACTTTTTGTAGAACTTGTGCGTTTACCGGATGAAATTCTGTGTTTTATTTTCGCCAAAACAATCGGTTACCGATTGTCTGACGTGGATTATCTTAGTCGGAAAACAGGAGTATGGTGTCACGTTTTGTACCATCAAGTAAATTCAATATACCACGTCTTAATAAGTTTCAATAAAAAAATAACGCTCAGGCGGAAGTAGGCGGGTTTGGACACGCGGGGCCCCCTTTTGCGCGGGGCCCGTAGTAATTGCTACTCTTGCTACATGTTTAATCCGGCACTGATCTTGTATATTCTTCATATAGTAATAACTCAACTTGAAATTGCTACGATTTTTTGCAGGAAGTAAAAGTTGAAAGCCCTGAAGATGTCGATCAAGAAGAGCATGATGAAGAAGCAACAGTGACAGAAGTAAATGATACTTTGAATGCGAGCACAGGAGAAGATGAAGAAGTTAAAGTGGAACAGAAGAAAGTTGATCTGCTACGAGGAGACAAAAAGGATTTGTTGATGGGTAAGAATTGGCTTTTATAACAGCACAGAATCTTGCTCTGTTCAATGTGAATCTCCAATATTTATCAGTTTTTAGGGCGTTGCGCACACAACTGCCACAATATGCTGCCCACTTGGAATAAAGATCCCCCTCTCCATTGACGGGTGCAATTAATCCCAAGTTTAGCATTTGACCATTACGGGGTAACGTAATGAACAAAGAAAATTCGATGTTGATTCTTTTAAAAGCTGTGTGTTGTCTTTTTTAAAAGTTTTTTATCTAACTCTCATTCTCATACAAATCTGCCCCAAATAATCGAATCGAGAATTGTTAGTTAATAAAATAAGTCATTGCATACTTATGAAACTATTACATCGTGGCTCAGCCATGAAAACCTTGTAAGTGTAAAACACAAAATTTTACAGCAGGAAAAAAATGGTCGGCCAAAAAAACCAATGAGAGCTTTTGATGTTTAGGATTTGGCGTCGATAAACTTTACCGAGTTTCTCAGACGACGATGGCTGAATGAATCTCTATACAAGGTTCTTATTATACCTACATCATAGGCGGCGCTAGGAGTGTCTGAATTAAAAGTTTTTTTGAACTAATACGTGCTTTACGATTTTATTAAACTAAAAAAAAAAACGTTTTTGCAAAAAATTGTATTTACGAGGTTTTCACTGCTTGGCGACGACATGCGGGTAGGACCTATCGACAAACAAATAAAGCATACTTGCACCCAGATTATATGATTCAAGATTTATATTCACGTACGGTTACCTGCAAAACGGCTTTTGTCCTTTACCAGAACTACATAAAATGCTCAATTTACAGATGACGACGAAGAAGAAACGTATGTAGATCTTAAAATCGATAACCAGGGCAATATCAAACCTAAGAAACGTAAGCGAGCTGTCGGCACGCCGGGCTGGTTCCACGCCAAAGTGAAGGCCGAGGCCTCTGTGGATGCCAAAGAGGAGGTGGACGAAAAGGAGGATAAGGATCTAGCAGCCAAGATACAGCTCAAGAAATCTGTTAATATGGACAAAGTAAGTTTATTTTAGCTGTTACCATAAAGGCTAAGTAGATATGGGAAAACAAGTAGTGTGTGGTCGAAGATCCATTGAGGAGTTGTTGGAGCTAGCTAGATCGCGTGGAAGACAAAAAAGGGCTGGCTGGACTGTCGTGAAATCAATGATCAATCAAACAAACTTCAATTCTTAGGCGTGGCATGATGTAATAGTTTTTTGTTACATTCTTAGTACCAGCCCGGAGTTAGGAATTGTGCCTGTTAGATAGCGGTAGGCTTCCTCACTATTTATTTATTTAGCCCACGTCCAGCAAAACCCCAGAACGGCGTTCGGACGATATCGTTGAAGATCACGGGGCGAGAGTGAACAAGTGCAGGTAGCACTTGTGAATTAATAACAAAATTACCGTAATATGTGATGCACTACAGTACTGCCCTGTCTAACCTTTTACAGAATATAAGCGTGATGCTATTTTATGATATTTTTCAGGAAATAACAGAGTACAACCCTCTGGCCCGCAACCCAACATTCGCAGGCGCACATTGTACTGCATACCTAGAGTTATTACCGCTAGCGACTCACTTTCATCCCACCGTCAAGTTGTTCGCTGAGAAACTCATCAATGGTTAGTACATCATATTCTTATATACAGTAACAATACCTAAGTTTAATTAATTACCCATATACATCTATAAATATAAATAAAATTGGAGTGTCTGTTTGTAATATTGAAATAACCGTTTTTTACTACATGCATATGAATATATATACGGTACATACACCAAAATAACATTTTTTACAATTTTTGTCTGTCTGTCTGTTTGTATAAGCTAATCTCTGAAATGGCTGGACCGATTTAGACGGGACTTTTATTGGTAGGTAGCTGATGTAATAAGGAGTAATTTAGGCTACTTTTATTTTAGAAAAAAATAGGGTTAAATGCATTTGGTCTTCTTAACTTCACGTAACTTTTATATATTTTTTTTAATGGCCTTTCGCACAAAAAAATACATTGTTAAGTTCCGACATCCACGCGAACGAAGTCGCGGGCACAGCTAGTATGTAATATACTAAGTACTAACCTTAGTTTGTAAGTGTAATGTGTGTTACTAACAAAGTATGAGTTTGTGTTACTTGAAATAAAAGTTAATAATAAGTACAATATCGCCACCAGAAATATGAATTACTATAAGGGACAAAATGTAAGTTTTGGGAAATAGCAAAAAACTAAAAAAAAAAAATGGATAAAACCTTGTATTTCTTTCAACTTTAATGGTATCATAATATACCATTATTCTTATATTTTTGCGCTCAATTTTTCCTATAAAACAGAATTTTGATAACTCTTTTAGTTTCAGAGATAGCCATTACTGTAAGGGAAAAATTATTTTCATCAATGTCCCTTAAGGTTTTTTTTTTTTCAGAAAAATCTTAAGTCATGTTTAAATTTAATGTAAAGGCTGTTAAGTTTTGTAATTATTTAGGGTATAATACCTTTGTATAACTATTTATTAATTCGGTTTGAGAGTTAAACTAAACATATGTAATATACAAATTTGATGCTTACTGTTTGGACTTAAGGTTAAATTTGTTGTATCTCTGCATCAGTATTTATTTTCATGCTATGCAATTGCTTTATTATTTATACATTTTTTAAAAGATATAAAAAAGTTTCATATACCAATCGATAGAACGGAATTTTCTTTGTAAAACTGTATATTTAACTCATTTTCGACAATTAATCCCTTACGTTAATTCATATTTCCGGTGACGATATGTTCGGCACACCAAGGGCCGTTCGGTGAATCTTTTCAATTTGACGGCAAGGTTGGCACAGTGGTTGAAAGATCGATTGCTGCGTTAAATGTCGTGGTGAAGAGAAAAAAGCACAAGTAATCATACAGGGCGGCAACGACAGTACGATATTAAATGGGATCACATATTTAGTTATGGCCATATATTTCTTCTACAGACCAAATAATCCAGTACAGCGGCGATCCGCTCAAAGACTTCGCGGGCATCCGTTTCCTCGACCGCTTCGTGTTCAAGAACCCTAAGAAGAGGGCCGATAACCAGCAGGACGATGGCGTGAAGAAGGTGAAGGGGTCGCACCCTAAGTTCGCTGTTCGGAAGAATTATACGGCTAAAGGTGTGTTTTTAATAGCTCTTGATATTTCGAAGTATGTGTATAGATTGCCATAGCATCATTTGCCTAGCCTTTTTCTAACTACATTGGAGACGGCGCCCAGTCTTGCCGGTTGCGGCTGAATATGAGTATTTTATACAGGGTGACTGCAATCTGACTTCCGCTACACAGTTAATGGGAGACATTAATATTGTAAGGTTAGATCGGTTATCAGACTTTTGGCTGCCGACTGCCGTAAGAGACTAATATAGGTATTTGTATGACAACCGGGACCAACTACTAAAGGTATGAAGGGGTCTAATATGACTATGGATGATGTAAAACACGGTCACCCATCCAAGGATTGACTGTAGCAAGCGCCGCTTAACCTCGCAGTTCCACTGATCTGCACGTTAGCTATGTAGCTACGAGCCAAGAGAATTAATCGAAACGATTCAATTTATCTACAGGTCTAAAGAGTATACCAGTGAATTCCGCATCTTATCTCAACGAAGACGCCAGCAAGGTGCCAGTCGACGAGAGGTTCCTATACGAGTGAGTAACATTTAGCTTGCGCACGCGACTTCGTCCGCGAACCTACGTGCAATATATAAATAATTTATAGCACTCAGGAATAATGTAGCTTTTTATCAGAGAAAGAATTTTTAGAATCAGACCATTAGTTCCGGAGATTACCCCCTACATACAACCTTACAAACAAATTTTACCTCTTTATAATATCAGTATAGATATCATGCGCTTACAGTTCCTCGGTTTCTTATAAAACACTTCTCGGGACTGCCGACTTGGTGTTACGAAAAGTTCCTAGCTTCTACCTGATGACACGTTTGCGCAGTGGCTGAGCGTTAGGTTTCTGCGTTACGTGTTGCGGTTTCGATTTCCTGATTCGATTCCGACAAATATTTGTAGTCGGGTCTGGTTGTGTTTGAATTTAAATTTGTAAACTATACCCACGGTACAGGGGAAATCCTAGAGAGATTTTGACTAAAAAAAAATATGAAAAAAATAATTTCACAATGCACCCATAATACGAACGTTCTTTATTCATTGCACAATATACACATAATTATGGACCCACAAAGACTACCTATTGGTATTTGACGAGACGGTTAGGCCCAGTGGTTAAGCAATCGACTGCTGTGCTACGTGTATCGGGATCGATTCCCGCAAGAAACAAATATTTGTGTATGTGAAAATTTGTGTTTGTAAACGCATCCACGATACAGGAATTATTCCATAAGTGGAGCAACGTTTTTTTTTTTTAAAAAAGAAGAAATAAAATGTCCTAACTTACAAAGATAGATGAAACAGCTAACATTTTATAATTTAACAGCTCCTACCGTGGGGTAAGGTTCAAAACTATAATCGTACCATGTGTTCCCCAGTTTCCTACAAAAGCGTCGCAACGCAGACGCTTCCGATGATGACGACAGCGACGCGGACTCTGTGAACAGTGAGGACTTCGAACAGTACCTCGACAGTGTCACCGGGGCCAAGGCGATGGGTAAACATACATATACATGCTTATAAACAAACTGATTGTGGGGAATACATTGAAAATTTATTTCACTTTTAATGACGAAACATCTGGGCGATCGAGCTCGAGACAGAATCTTTTATTTTTTTTTACTGGCCACGAATTTGGTCGCAAGCGCAACTGTTGAGTATGAGGTCCTGGGTTCGATTCCCGGGTCGGGCAAAGTGTTATTGGGTTTTTGGGCGTGACGTCATATTTTTTTCATTGCCGTTGACATACTTATAGTGTGATTTTAATAAATAAAAATTTGAAAACGCCAAAGATAAGCAAGAGATTAAGTTTTACTGAGTTTTTGGAAGGAAAACTATTTACCAAACAAGAGTTCAGAATTTATTTTTGATGCAGTCATCTAGCCTTTTATACCAATCATATAAACCATC
Source organism: Shargacucullia verbasci (assembly GCA_947562105.1). NCBI lineage: Eukaryota > Metazoa > Arthropoda > Insecta > Lepidoptera > Noctuidae > Shargacucullia > Shargacucullia verbasci. The sequence goes on from OX387306.1 coordinate 6,814,434, forward strand.
TTTATCTGTTACAGTTGAATCTGATGACGAGTTAGACTACCTAGCAGACATGGCCGCTACTAAACAGAAGCGAGGCACCAAGAAACAGGACGATGATGATGATCAACAGTTGGGCAGTGATGATGACGATGAAGACGGGGAAGATGATGTTGGAGGTGAAGATGGTGATGATGGAGGTATATAAGAGCTTTATGTTACAAGAAATTGGTTGTGAATGCGATTGCTATAAGATGTTTTTCTGTTGCAATGTTTTTCAGTTTTTCTGTACGGAAATACGGTAGTTGACTACTAGTCATCTGAGTTACTTTTTATGAAGTGTCAAAAACGACATTTTGTTCTAAAAATGTTTGGAATAGCAAGGCGTGACGTCACAGTTTTTCATTGCCATTGACATACTTATAGTGTGATTTTGACAAATAAAAAATTGAAAACGCCAAAAATAAGCAAGAGACTAAGTTTTACTGAGCTTTTAGAAAAGAAACTATTTACCAGACAGTTCCAAACTCCCTGGTGGTACTGAGAATAGGCTACTTGACTGCATCAAAAATAAATTCTGAAAAGATTTCAGAATTTGACTGCATCAAAAATAAATTCTGAAATCTTTTCAGAATTTATTTTTGATGCAGTCAAGTAGCCTATTCTCAGTACCACCAGGGAGTTTGGAACTGTGCCGGCTTTACCTATGGTGCAGGGTGTCAGGGGGCGCTGAGCGCCGGTCGCAACTTAGATACAAAAACAACGCATTGTTCTACTTTAGAAAATAAACTGTGTGAAGCTAGTAACTTTTAATTGCGCCATTTCGATGATGCGCTTACTCGAGAGCGCCAGGGTATTTTTGCACCCGGGCGCTAAGTGGGCTAGAGCCGCCCCTGATGCTCCCCCTATTACCTGACTATCGGCAAAATGTGGGTGTACAATTTAGTACACCTCTGCCTAATCCCTAGGGGAATGCAGGCGTGATCTATGTATCGTATGTATAAAATGATGCATGAACGTAGATAAAGCAAAAGGAGTATGTAAGAATCCTAATACGTGGCGTTCTATAATTCCTTCCTAAATTTTTTGTGACCCCGTATCGCCAAGTCTGGTGGATTATATGCAGAAGGTGGAGGACTGGTTGTCCAACTTAGAGGGCGCCTAAATCCAGCAGTGAACTGCTATAGATTAAGATAGATTTCTATTATTCAACATTCAATTATTTATGTTACAGATAGTGACGGAGAACTCAATATATCTGGCGATGATGACGAACCAGCGCTGTCCGGTGATGAAGAAGGTAAGATGTCAAACATAGCATCACGCCTGTATTCACCGAAGGGTAAGGCAGAGGTGTACACGTACAGAGAATACAGGTGTGATTTAATATATCGACTGTGAACTGGCAACATGTCCTATCTCAATTTTATGAGGATTTTACTTGGTTATATCATTCTAAATTATTTCATACTCGGCAGGGCTGCAAAAAAACATATTTTACTTCGATCAAAATTAGACGCCAATATATATTTTAAAAACTATAAGGTAATAGTTTGTTTTTAATCCTGTAATGTTGTCAAAAATGAGATAGTACCAGTTGACAGTTCACAGTCAATATTCAAAGTTATATTATTGTTAATTAATTATTTTCTTTTTTTTGTAATTACAGAGCTTCTGCTTGAAGATAGCGATGACGACGATGACACAATAGATGTTCCTGGTGATAAATCAAAGAATGGAAAGGGAAAACTTAAGTTGAAAGGTAACATAGATCCATCTTTATGTTAATACATATAAAATTTATTCAAGCTTTCTTGTGTATCTGATATTATAATAATCAGGGGTGCTACTTATCATCATAATTTTGAAATCATCCACGAATCTTTAAAATAACTGTCAATCTGATGATTGCTGAATAAAAACCTAACGCGAATTATAATAAGAGTCGTCAATTAAGTGGATATTTTGACATTTGTAATGTGAATCATACAGTAATTAATGTAAAACGGCATTTTAAGACCCCTTGTCGGCAACTACTAGAGTAGAGAGTGAGAGAGTAGCTCGAGAGAGTAGCTCTCGTAAAAAAGTCTTATCAATGTAGAAACATTGTTTCTTACAGACATTTCATTGAGACTCCACTAAGATCAAACGAACAACTAGCTAACCATTATTATTAATTTAACAGGTACAGATGATCTCGGCTCTCTATTCGCATCAGCAGAAGAATTCTCAACACTTCTAGAAGACACAGCTACCAACAAAAAGCAAGGGTCCAGTCAAGCAGTTGCCAACACGGATAACGCGAGCACCAAACAACTAGCTTGGGAAGAAAAGCGCGACAGATGGATCAAGGGATTCAACAAGAAAATACTCGGAAATAAAGGCAACAACAAAAAGTTCAAAAATAAAAAAAGCAACTTTAATTCCGACAAAAAAAGTTTTAAATCAGCTAAAGGAGGTTACAATAAGATGGCTGACAAAGGAGGAAAGCGGAAAGGCGGGAAAATGGACAGCACGGGTGGCAAAAAGAAGAAAACGAAGTGATTTACTTGTGTAAATAAAATGTTGTTGGTATTGGCTCTTTTATTGTACCTTATATTATTAAATATTATGAACGTCGTCACAGAGATCGCTAGAACAAAGTTGTGTAGGAACTATTAATATTGATTGTAATTAATGTATAGGACTACGACGCGGCGACGTGGTTAGGGCTTAACTGTAACTAGTAGTAACAACATCATTCTGATTTCCCTTATCATTAAAAAAAGCAAATCAGTGAATCCTCAGGTGTTGTACAAATGAGACGAATTTGGGCTACGAATTATCGCTTAAATAGAAGTCTAGCAATTAGTACTCGCTGCAGCTATATACTTAATCTCCATCAATCTAATAATAATTGATCTTTGACATAATTTTTTCTTCCTTTTCTAAAATCATTTTTTTTTATAAATCTCAAATAACCACTTTTTTAGTTCTTGAAATACCTTATAATGAATGCATTTTATGATTTACCTATATCAAATTATGAACGCATAACTGTATCGGTATCCCTCAAATGATGTCATTTACATAATAGTGATGTGACCGCATTTTTTTATAATCGATATCCCCATTTAAAATATTATTATGAAAGTCAATAATCACTGGTGAATATCATAAGAGAAATATTGCTATAATCACCGCACTTGGCAGGTGGACTGGTTATCAGAATATATTATGTTGATTTTTACAAACAGGCGGATGCTATATATATTTATGTAATTATATATAAAGACTGACTTTATTCAGTTTAAAACAATGCCGGTTGACAGCGATGCGGAGGAGTTTTTTGACGCGTAGGTAATATTTTTATATTTTTTACATCTTTAATCTGTTTAGTGTTTTAGTAGTTAGTAATAATAAGTACGTAATTCAATAGATATTTATTAAATGTAAATATTTTGAACGATTAGTGGTCGTCACATCAGGCATTAGGCAGAATATAAAGGGGTACCCTTAGGTAAATAATATAAAAATATTAAATCATTTGTACTCTATGTGTAAAATGTATTTTCGCTTTGTAGTTTTTCCTTTGGTGTATAATAAAGAATACTCTATCTTTATCTCTATCCTTGATAAATCAACAAGTCACGACATCATCAGCAATTCAGCGCGCAGGCTTTTTGATCTATGGACACGACCATAACGTAAACATATGGGTTTAAAATCTATGTTTAAAGTGTCATTTTTATTCAGTAGGTAATTTATTCCAAAGTTTACAAAAACACAAAAACCACTTGTTTCCCATTTTGACAGCTACAATGTTTACAATGCGCGCATTGGAATTCAACAGATAAAATAAATTGACATACTCTTAATTTCACACAGCTGTTTCTTTATCTAAATGTTAAACCCAATGACAAAAAATGGAAACACTTTATTAATTTACATCAATAACAAGTAATTTTATGAATAATGATACTTTTTCAAACAACTTATGCTAAAAATTCGTGTCCGCGCAATGTATAGAACAGCATGCAGTCGGAACTCTTGTTTGTTGACATTTCTACATTATGTAGTTGTGTTGTGGAACGCGCCATCGCGCCGTATCTTGCATTTATAACGCGAAGTAAACAAATACTTCTCCATATTAAATCAAGACATAACCTGTGAAATATATATTGTGCACTAATGGACATTCCTGGACATTATTTACGATCGTCGCTGTGATTGTAAAAGAGCAAAAAGGCGGGCAAAAATCAGTGCGAGTGGCGATTACCGATCTATTTATAGCCGGACCTATGGCGCGATAAATCTGTTTTACATGCTACACATGTGTATCAGTGTCAGATTATCATTCCAATAAGAGTTTACTTCCGAAAAATACGTTTTTCAATTCATAATAGACATTTTTCTTTGAGGCTATTGAGGAAAACGTAGCCGCGAAACTAGTTTGACAGCTCATGCGTGCACACAAACGAAAGGGAACGTAATGCGCATGTGTGCGTGTAAGTGATGAGAAATTCTTATGTATGCGCTTATCGATTGGCAAGATTATTTCAAGGACACCAGTCGAGACATACATACATCTAACGTATGATTTATTATTATAAGCTGACAGTGTCACAACGAAAGCTGGACTTTCTAAAACATTTTAAACATGGAATTGCCTATTATAGAGAGTAAGAATCCCGAGGTTTCATTAAACATGTCTACAAGTTCAAGTTCAAATCAATTTGTCACAGACAACTTCGAGCTTCCTGATGATACATTCCGTATGAGTTTAGATAACTTTCCTGTGATTGGAGAGAACGTAACTATAGGCAGAGAAGTATCTGTCGACAGCAGTAGCGTAGCTGGTAATGCTGAAACGCCTACGTTGGAATTACCTACACCAATACAAACACCTGATACACAGACGCCTGATATTCCTGAGGTTCAAACTCCACCACCGGAAACACAATCTTCTCCGCCGATAATAGAAACACCAAAACTAACTGACACCTATACCGAGATCCGGAAACCACAAACATTGCTGCAATTATCGCTCTCAAAGAAAAATGACAACGATGTGTTCGTAAAGCCGTCTCCAGTCACCGAGCTCATGTCACCGGCTAAAATGCTACAATTCGAAGTTGAAGCGACCAGTGCCACGCCAACTATGAAGCGAGCAGCCGTGGACTTCGATTTCTTCAATAAAAATAATTTTGAGGAGTATTTCGTTGACTCGGAGCCTAAAGATGATAATGAGTCGGTGGATCCGGGAGATGGCAGTACATACAAGGAAACACCGGTTATAGTGAAGGCCGACACTGTCCGGCACGAAATAGGCTACGGTAAGTATCATTGGTGAGCTATTGACTATTTTATAATATTATATTTTTCTTTATTTCAAGGTTTGAGACGCAGCTGTGGGTTCCGATGCCATTTAATGTAAGGTCTTCAGTATAATAATTGTGTTGGATGAGTTAAAATCATATTTTACGACATTAATGGATTTTTTTGCCGAAAATCATTTGAACACGGATTTGCTAATATTGACCGAAGGAAATAAATACCTAGCCTTTATTATCTTATACCCAGCTAAATTCCAAATGGAAAAGCTACATATGTAGACCTTCGTTAAGAATATGCCATACTAACTATTCCCATGGGCGCCTTACTAGGCGATTTGAAAAGCTATAGCTATATCACGTATATCAAGGACATAATGGTGCAAACCTCCTACCAAAGGTAAGCTGGTTACATTTAGATGCTAGTCGTATTACGGATGACCTTAAACTTGAAATAAACGATTGAAGGTAAATCGATTGTGAAAAGCGTACAATTGGCTTGTTTAAACAAATCAAAACGCTGGCAAAAAGAATAATTCTGGCTACAAACTCTACATGTAAGTAAATGGTAATTTCATCATTAATAAAAACACATTATTGGATATGGAAAAACATAACATTACAGTAAGTATATATATTTACCGATTTCTTCTAAGCATCAAGTTGCCTATATGTTGCTTCTAAGTAATTCGACAAAATATTGAGTTAATTAACTATCAAACATCGATTACATCTCGAATATCAACCCAAATGACGCAGCGCTCCAAAGTCCAATTCCAGCATTCGGGTCGTAGGATCGATGGCCGCATTGGGACAAAAATCTGAAGAGGCTACAGGTATTTTGTTGTTCGAGTTTGCGCATCGGATTCGTGTATAAAATACTGATGTAAACCGCATCTGGTTCAAGTGGAAACCGATCCGAACTTATAAACCGTTACGATGATTTTGGTAATGTGTTGTCGTAACAGGCAACGAGCAATCCTGCACGAATGTGAATCTACTAATTATTATTTATTATCTTGACCTTTAGTAGCTCAATGTATGGGGGTGCGATAACATAACTGACCTGTTTACACTAGTAATCAATCATTTATTTTGATTATAACCAACGCATGCAGATGCTGTTATCGACAAATTTTAAATTGATAAACTAAACAAAGTCATTAACGAGACTTTTCTTGTAACAGTATAATATACAAAACAGGTTTGATAAAGGCTGGTTATTCAACATGCCAGTTATTGGAGATGGACTAACAAGAAAAGTGTCATTAATGACTTAATTGCGTGTGATTTATTCACCTACTTGCTAGCAGATATTAAAAAAATCTTATTGCAATCTGGTATATTAATCATCTAATTTTAACTGCAGAAGAAAGAGATTTTGAACCCTTTAACACTTTACACCAATACAACCGAATTATTTTTTCCTTTATAAAACCATATTGCAGGTAATTCCGTAAAGTCAATCAAGGAAACAAGACTAAAAACACACACAAAAATATCTGTCTGTAGGTACTGTGTTGTTTAGCAATAAACTAGTTAAATAATACTTGATTTGCAGCTAAAATCTTCCTCTGTTTACGATAGGCAATTAATTCCCACATGCAGACTAACATAGGCTGTATCCAAGTAGGAAAGATACAGATAGTTTAAAGCCTTCTATCGAGCTACACGTGTCAACGCGTTGATTATAGAACACAGATAATTATTGTTATCTATAGGAAATGAGGATTTTTAAGATATTGAACTCAGATTAGTTTTTTGGTCAGGGTCAATTATAATCAATAAGGATGAAGGTCGCGTTTATTGAAAAGTTACTTTCCGATAAATAATTATTATCTCATTTCAATTGAAATGGAATGCTACAATAAAAAAGATTGAAGATCCAATATAGTACTTACCTGGAGAGTTTGACGGCAATGTTTCAACAGCAACAAGAACTTTCAACAGCATTTTCTAGCAATCTCGAGGTTTTAGGTTCTGATTCTGAACACACCATCACCAAAACCCTCGTAAGCCAAATATATACAATGACCTCCGATGTCTAACTGCCAGAAACAGAAACTGCACTTATGGTTTACTATGTGAAGAATATGGTAATGTTTGCTGCTGAGCATTCTTAAGCTCATGAATGCAAAAAAGGGTAGCAATGGATGTTGTGATAAAATTATATGGTTCATAGAAGTGATGATAGTTTGCGCATTGCGGTAAAAATCCCATAGTTCATGTTCAAATGTTCCGGAGCTCCCACATACATATGTTCATAAATAGAAGAAATATTGGCAGTTTAGTATTAGGACTATAATTTTTAAAGTTTTAGATGAATTAATCTTCTCAAAATGGAAGTTCTTAACGAAGTAAAAGTAAATAACTCGTATTTTGATGCATTATGATGTCAAGAACCCTAGATTTTATCTTTTTCATTCGATTAGCAGAGTAATTATATCTTAGTGTAGATAACGGTGCCTATCGCTAACGTGTTCACAGCAGACACGTTCATATATACGTGATTTCTGATGTTAAAACGAAGGTCGTGGCATTTCCGCATCTCGAAAGCCAACATCTTCCGTATTCATATGATTGATTTGTTAGTTCTCAAATTAATTGACAGCCGTAAAATTGTAAAATATGGCCTATCTCTAAAAAACGTATAGCCCGTCTTGGTTTGGTATCACGCGTCGTCACGTCATAGTTTACTTATTTTATAATTTGACAAACCTGATTTGTAACTGTAAACTAATAAAAAATGGCTCTATTCCTTGAACTTGCCTTAATACCAAGCTCAATGTGCAAATAGGGGGTTATCCCGATATTGAAAACAGGATGCTATAGACCATCTCGCTACACAAGTGAAAGATATTCAAAATCGGTGGACAACAAATTGGTTAACATAAAGACGGCAATCGAGAGAAAAGTGCAAAGAATAAATATAATAATAAAATTTAAACTTAAATTATGTAACAAAAAAAAAATACAATTTAACTTATATGCTTATTCATTATCTTTACCAAACCCGTATAACAATTCTGTAACATATTTTAAGGGATCTTTTGTAATAGCTGTCTAGAACTAGAATCGTAACGTTTTAAAAGTATCTGTAAAATCCGAGTCGAAATAAAAACATTTGACTTTGAATAATGCTGCGTTATCGTTAGTAACTCTGGTTTTTGAAAGTCCATTCAAATCTCTGGTCAGTAAATCTGATGTCAGCTGTTTTGATTGGTTGACGAAAATCAATTCAACCATCAATCACCTTTTACGGCCTACACGAATAAAGTTTGAGTTTGAATCACAGCAGTTGCCATAAAATTACTCAATTGATCACAGATTAGACGAGTTGGTCTTCTGTCTGTTATTAAAAATATTTACATTAATATACCACTGAAATAAAAGTAATGTCCTACATGTAAATCTTCAACTAGACCTTATGCCATACCGGAAATAGAAATCAAGGATTTTACCTCAAGTAAATTAAATCAAGAGCGATTACTGTATGGCAAATACATAAGTTCTCAACACTTTTACTTATAATTTATGAGTACGGCTGCTTACACTGTTTTACATTACCTTCACTGTAAGTTAAATGTTTAAGATTTGATGGATGAACAAGTGATACGGAGGGAGATATGAGAAAAATGTTAGATACAAGAATTTAAGTATGAATATTGATAAAGTTAACGCTAAGAAATTGTTATTTTGCAAAAGTATTAGGCCCATGTTCACAGACTATATTATAACACATGCTGAAGACAAAATCATCCATTTAACACGGACTTTTTGTATAGGTAAAAGGCCGTTTCCATTTAAAACATCTGATATGTTGTTGATGGACACGGCCCTTAGTGTAAGTATTGTCGATGTTGTTAATTTTGATTTAAAATGATAACAAACATCTCATTTTATTTTATCATAGTATTTAAACGGCCGACAACGTCACTTGTTTATTGAGTAAGATTACAAATTAAATAATTCGTAAGATTTCAGGAAAATGAGATCTTCAAGGGTATCATTATGAATACCTATGCTTCACTGCAATACCAATAGTTAGTAGGTACTTAGTACCTAGTCTTTGGCAAAACCGAGCGTCCTTTCGTAACAAGGTGTTAAGTTGATTTACAGGTTCTAGAGGTAGTTACCCAAGTTATTTGAAATTAATACATACCTAAATTTTGAAACAAATTGCATTTAATGTAATTAGAAAGAATTTCCTACTAATTAATAAAAAAGCATTAGCTACAGTAGGTAAAGTACCTTGAGTTGAAAGTAGTAAGTATTTGATATAATGTATGTGACGTGGATAGATAAAATTACCACGTTGGAAACAATTTCTGTGTTTGAAATGAACTTATTAAAAATATACATTACAATGTTAGTATAGTATATAGTAAGTTAGATTGCATGTTAAAACAAAAAACAATAACACTGCTTCAAGAAAGCAAAACGCACTGTTGGTCGCTTCATGGATATTGGATATTATGATGTGCTGATACGAGATCAAGTACATGATAGAAAATTCGTTTCAAGCATTGTTTGAAAAAAATAATTGCAGAAATTATAGTAACAGAAATAATTTCTCAATCCATTATGTTTCAATCCATGTTTAACTCGACTACTTCACGGCCACTCTGCAGCAAATCAAGAGAGAGACAACTATATTTTCCATCGCAGCATTATGTGTCATCTCGCTCTACTTAATAGATAAGCGATAACCATGTCTCTTTTTGTTTACGTCCATGAAACGTTGACTACAGTATACGCTTGATTTCAAGATTGAAGTCATCGTCGGTAATAAAAGCTAGTTTTACTAAATTACACAAATAATAATTTGATTTTAGCATGTAATTATACAATCATTCATTAATGCAACAATGACGTTGAATGTCATAGGGAAACGATTAAAAAATATCGACTAATCGATTTGTCTGCACGTTTTGCATGCACTATGTGGCCTCGTAAATCGTAAATGGTGGGGGGAGCGTACCGCACCGCTCGCACACCGTCGCACGGTTTCTATTTTGCGTTTCTCGAATTCAGTTACTTTAGCGCGCTGAGTGGGTTCGTATCTCATTCGCGCGTGCATTTTATAATTTATTTATATAGTGTACATAAAAGTTTTGTAAAGAGAGACGGTTTATACATAGTGATAGTGAAATAAAACAAATTATCGAACCGTTGAAGTGTGCAAATGAACTGTTCTGACAGTGTAGTGAAATTTTATACGAGTAAAAAGTACCTGGATTGTTTTGGATTTGAAAACCCATGCAACTGGACGACGAAGAGGCTGTGATTTTGATATAATGAGATAAAATAAATACAAAGGAAATACACAAAACTGAATTATTTGACGTTTCAGTACAGTGAAATTAGTCACAAGTGAAATTTCTATCGACCAATCACATTGACATATCGTAGTGCGGCGCAGGCATATTGTGGGGTGCTTTCGGATTCAGTCGGATTATAGCATATTGCAGCGCCATCTGCGGCTAGAACACCGCGTGAAGTTGTCGCGAGTTGCTGTAACTACTCGCGAAATGCTTTACGTGTCGTTTGTACTTTCGCTGAAAGTTGAAGAAATAGTTACAATATAATTTATTTTCGTTTCCATAACCTTTTGCCGTCAGGCAATACCTCAGCATTTGGTCGTGTGCGCGTCGCAACGCGTCGGTACGTGGGAAAAATTTATGAGGTTCTGAAGTGGTGGAGTCTACATGGTTTTGGTCAACGGCTGAGCCATGGCCACCGCCACCGCCGAGATGAACTTGCCTGACAAGAAGCCTGAGCACGAGTCGGGTTACTACGAGGGCAGCGACCAGGAGGGCAGTATGGAGTGCGGGTGCCCCTCGCCGGTCAGTTCGCGGAATTCTTCGCACTCTACCAAGCTGAAGCGTCGCCATAGCGCGCACAAACACAAGAAGGTCCCCACCAAGAAGGCGAGGACCGAGCCTCCTGTGAATGGTTGCAGTGTGACTAACAATGGACATTTGGACAAGAGTCTTGAAATAGTGGAGTGCTCAAGTAGTGTGTCGTCAGTGAAGGACTGTAAAAAGCTGGAGGAGGTCCCGCCGGTGCCTGGACCGAGTTCTAAGAGGAGCAGTTCTGTGGAGCTCATTGGTGGTACTGTACCCGCCCCTGCTCGGGACTCAGTTGACTGGAACCTGGTTGACGCTAGTAAAATTAGGAAAAGATGCAAAGGTATGTTCTCTTTTTAGTAAAAGTTCAATAAATAATGTATTGGATCTTGTTAATTAAATTAAAATATGGATTTTCATTATGCAAATTCTGTGTTAATCGATTTTTATCTTCTCTTGTAACTAACTTTAGGTAAATTTAAGTTACTGCATCAGCTGTTTTTATGATTATTATGAATTAAGAAAGCAAGAAGTGACACAGGATTATTGTGCCATCATGCTAATATGTGTCATCATACTTAGGGATACCCAAATATTTAAGTAAATTAATGAATTCATACTAAGGATATTATAAAATAATCTTAATAATATTTTGAAGCATTCATAATTATTGATTGTACCATGTCATGACAGACAGTGTTGTTGGGGGTTTGTTGGGCATTTTCTTCACCATAAGTAAAAACAGCAATTAAGAGTGGAGGAATTACCAAATCCATTTTGCATAGTATTAACTGAAATGGTAGTGGTTAAAAAATTAAAATAAATTTAACTCATTACTGTCTCACTGCTGGGCAAGGGCCTCTTCTGAGGATGTGGTTAAGGCCAAGGTCTTAGTATATCTATTAACTGCTGAGTATAAGCAACTTTTGTTTTTCCACATTATTTTTGCAGGTCCCAGACGGATCTCATCTCTGTGATCACCCCAATTGAACCATTGTGCCATATTCATATGTTAGGTGTCTTCCTAGGATAATTATAATAAACTGGTGAAAAAATTAAATGTAATACACACTTTAATTCATATGTCATTAAGTACAAAATCATAAAATCTTAATGTTTTTAACACTAATTAACTCTTCAAAAACATAGTCCGTTTCCTTCTTATTTAGTTGGTTGCAAAACATAGCAGTTATGTAATATTCATGAGGTATATATAAAGGTTGAAGGGAATGTAATTTATAGTATGTTTAGAACTGATTTCAATGTCATACTTATTATTTCTTAGTATAACATCAAAACAAGTTTTTGTTCTCCCATGGGCATAGTAGATAGAGCACAGTTAGATACAGCCCATTCCAAAAGGTCTGAGAATCAAAAGGGCTAGTCTGTTGTCCAACATGCTCTCTTGTAGGGGGTAGTTGGACTAAACACACACTTAAGAACTGAAACCGTTTCTGATGTGCAGATTACCTGACAATTTTTACCTGCATAGTACACTGTTATTGTAAGTGAAAAAACCATAAACATTTAAAAGTCACAGTTACATTCTGGGTTCAAACTTAAACCTTCCATTCTAGTAAATGTTTACTGTATATACTATAAATTATTTTGGTGAAGTATCCAGAGAGTGCTGTAATGGGCTGAGCAGTGTGATCTTATATTAGAAACTGGGAAAAACATGATATAATATAATAGGCAGTCTTCAGTAACTAGAGAAATAAAACACATAGGCAATTGCAGTAAAATGGTTCATTAATGTCAATTCAAATGTACTTTGTTTATGTAAGTAAATTATGGCTATAACTATGTAACATTGCTTCACTGTGCATATGAATTAGATTTTTATGCATCTTATGTAATTTTAGTCAGAGAACTGCCTTAGGAGGTAACTGACTAAAAATATTATGTGTTAGCCATTTTATTGGCTTTTTTTTTATGCAATGCACCTCTAAAAGTTATCTAGCTATTTGAAATTTGAACAGCTTTTGTATTGACTTGTCAGAAGAATAATCTTATCTGAGCTATTATTTTTACTATCATCTCATAAAAACCCTTAAAGCAAGAGAACCTCCATAATATTACTGTAACATGTAAGAATAGTATCTGGAATAGAAAGTGGAGAAATATCTATACTGAAAAAAAAGGTAAAAATATTAAGAGCAAACTACATTCATACAAAGTTACTACAAATTAAATTGACTGGTTTCTTAGTTATTTCTATTTGCAGTATTATAGTTAGAAGGCTCTGTTCTAAAATAAAAACGAAACTAGATTTGAATCTGGACTTCAAAGTGAAAGTTCCTTAAACTTAGTGAAAGTTGAACCAATTCTCTTGTTGAGATTGCTACCAAGAATTTTATTTTTAAATGATTTACTGTATAAAAAAGTTATTGAAGCTTTAAAAAAGGCAAATTATCAAGTATTTTAAGTTAGAAATAAAATTAGAAATTTTCATTTACAGGTTGTTGTACCCATTTTTTGTATAATTAATTACTATTAGGTCCCATGTAAGGAGGAAGATGTCTTGAGATTTCACTCAAAGTGAAGTATCATTAACTAGCTTTTGCCCGCGGCTTTCGCTGGCGTTAATGTAGAATTTGTCAATCAATTTGGGTTGTACACTGAAACACTGAAAAGCACGTGGCGCCCTGGAACAGTACTTTTTTCGAGATGAAACGTACCCTATGTCCGTTTCTGTACACCTGACAAATTATATGCAAAATTTCAGGATGATCGGTTCAGTGGTTTAGGCATGAAAAGGTAACAAACAAACTTACTTTCGCATTTATAATATTAGTCAGGATAGTTAGGATTTACTTTGGTAACTTTATTGATTGTAAAATATATACATTTTTCTCCATCTGTTTGCATATCGTCAATGCTCTTCAAATCTAGTATCCCTTCTTCTATGCTATCTAAGAAGGCAACACTGCATTCATCAAAGCCAAGCTTCATATTCTTGACACTATTGAATACTGAAAGATTATGACAGCCTTTTCTCCAAGTAGCTTGGAGTAGTGAAGTAGTCTATTATTTTGATGACAGTCCCCTAAAGGCTTAAGGTGTATCCACCTTTTCCCTTCTTTTTCTTGCTGTATGATAAATATCAGATATACTGATATCGGTATAAATACTGAAGGTAATTTCATAAAAATTCTAGTTCTGAAAGCTAGAAGAATAATCCTTAAAAAGAAAGTCTACAGAATTTTATTCTGAACAAGCAAGTTATTTTAGAATTTTAAGTTTTTTCACATAATCTATACTGTATGTTATGTTTCGTTTATTTCTCACGATGATATACAACTATGGGAATAGGTTGATGGGCTATTTATTATCAGTAGTCCTTGACGCCGACCGCGATAATAATAGTTTCTTATCACTAACTGGTGTCCCAAGTCCGATTCGGTATTTGTTTTAGTTTCTAAAAGTATTAGAATTCATAAAAATGATAAAAAAATTAAACCGTTAAAATGATCCCAAGGTTTATACTAGCAAAGGAATCTAAAACATAGAATGATTCTATTCGCAGGTTGAGTATTGGTATTGAGTTTTCTGTAAAGTAATACTCAGAGTTTGGAATTGTTTCTCATACTTAACAATAGCCCCCTATTACATGGGATTTAATAATATATCCTTGCAATATGTGGGTGTATAACAATACACATCTGTTTAATCCTTCTGGGAATACAGATCCAATATAATTCCATGATTCAGTGTTACTTTTAGACCTAAACCTTCAGGAATATTCTAAGTTGGTATAAAATGGTAGAAAATGTTGAGCATAAAATAACCTAATTAATTCAGTCGTTAAGTGGGTCAACTTATCTATTATGGGCTACATTATGTAACCCGAATTTTTTTTTAACTGTTGTAGTGATAACAAACTGTAATTCCCTTTATCTTTCAACCGACTTCAAAAAAGAGATTTCTCAGTACAAGTCAAATTTATTCATAGAACATGGCATTTAAACATATTTTTTCCTTCATGTTTAAAAATTTATATTTGCATCTTATAGCAGAATTATGTTGCATTGATTATTGAATATTTTTCTTCTATGTCCAATGTGGATATCTCCTATAAATTATTGCCAATTGATTCATTAGTAGTGTCATTATGTAAATATTAATAATTATCTTTATACTCTTCATGGTCACACACTAGGATTCCCTTGTTGTGGGTGTCATTGCATAAATATACAGCTCACATACACAAACATACTATGCATGTATTATGCAACAATTATAATATGTTAGAATAATAAAGACCATAGTATAGTCTGACACACATAGAAAAATTTAATCATTTATTATAGAAAAATATGTAATGGTATTCATATAAAAATGCCCATGTTTAAAATTGTCTCAAAAGATATCAATCATGGTTTTTAATTTAACTAAATGTTAAGTCTTTTCAGACTGAATGTACTATCAAACTCTTTGTCCAACAAAAATAATAATATACTCAACCAATACAATTTTTTGTAGTCTGAGAGATCTTGAGATCTGATTATAGCGTGCGAAAAACCCTTAGAACATTAAATGGTAATATTACTACAGTGGGGAATCACCCATTTAAAGTTATATAACTGCACAATATTTTCTTCGATTCGTTTTTATTGTTTCCTTAATGAGACTTTATTGGTCTAGTGATGACGTCGATTGCTGAGCGTGAAGTCCTAGATTCGATTACCGGGTCGGGCAGAGTTGCTGTTCTTGTTTTGTAGCACTAGCAGCTATTACATTGGACTCAATAATGGCAAAGGCGAAATTTGGGTGTACAATAGTACATCTCTGCCTGAACCTTCGAGGAATACAGCCGTGATGTCATGTGTTATGAATCTATTTTTTTTATTACATAAATATAAAACTTGATTATTTAAACATTCACAAATAACATACTACTACTAACTACCTTTTACATAAATATAGACCACAAATCGTACCTAGATAACAGGAAATTAAAAAACCACAGACAAAACCGCGGTACACGAATCGTTCGACTTTCAATCAACATTTTCGGGAACATTTTAAGCAAACAGAAAAGTATGTTGATTGACCAATTAAGGGTTTTCACATACTAAAGCACGGATCACCTTCAAACGCCAGTGAGAAATGCCAGCGGTTAGGTAACTTACGACCTTTGAGAAATATGAATTTAGTAAATATTAGGTCGACGCACCGTTGACTTTGTCGAACACAGTAATTTGTCTGGACGATGTTGATATAGCCGTGTGGTATATTATTATACTATCTAGTCACGAAACAGGTGGTATTCGCTTCATTTAAAAGTCAGTTTATCAATGTATTTTTTATTAATATTTTGTAAAATTCTCCTAACATTATATCTGATAAAAATTGAGGCTGATAAAATCACCTATTTGTCCTTCAATAAGTACAGTTGTATCAAAAATAAATTCATAATCAGGTGTAATGTATTTTATTAACCCCTATGGTTTATATACGATACAAAAATATATAAAGATTACCGTGATAAATGTCGATAAACCCGACAACGTTGCAAAAAATGAATGCATTAAAATTAAACTTGTCGCTCTTCAGTAATAGCACTATTTTGCACTACCAATGTCACAGATTAAATAATTACAGCTGGATGTCAATGAACCTTTGACTTTGTTGAGCGAAAACATTGTGTCTGTATAGTTTGTTTATCGCCAATTCTTATGTAAATCGTTATCATAATACACGTTAAACATACATATATGATAAGGGACGCTGTTATTTTTATAGGTTGTATTTTTTGTTCTATGAGAGGAATTTCCTCGTTAAAATTCTATTGAAACTGCATAATTTAGGCTGTGACACCTTTTTCCTCATTGTATTAATGTAAATTCCTATGAGTATTAAAAGAGGCGACCGAGAGATTATAAAGAAGGAAAGGCGTTCTCCCATAAACACATATATAATGCTAGATACATAATCGACTGTCAAAGCGTTTAGATAACCTCTATATAACGGTCTCCTCGAAAATCATGAAATTTTATTATTTTATTGTATTGATTTTCCTCAATTAAGAAAATATTTCAATATACACGTGTAAACGTTCTCTTCTAAATAGCTAGACAGCAATAGTAGTATCGAGGCTGATTGTCCAACTTATACAGAAGACAGTCGTGAGGGAATAAAAACTCATGGCTCATGAAGTTTCTCAAAGAAGTATGACCAAGTTTATAAAGTTTTCTAAACATAAACCTAAGTCGCCACTGGAACCCACAGAATGCTCTATTCCGCGAAGGGTACGATCCTCTAAAAGAATAAAGCAAGAATATTCTCGAACAAAAGTAGATCGTATTCGTAAGATATCCATGATGGATTCAAAGCAGATTCGAAGTAAAAGTGAAAAGGTTCACGCGTAGGCATGTCGCTTTAATGTACATAACGGAACACATTTCACTCGAAACAGTTAGTTCACTAGCGTTTAGTGAAGTTTTGTTTATTTTTATGTATTTTGTAAAGAGTTACTTGACGTTCGGATTGATTTAGGCTCGTATTTAATTCTCTACATGCGACTTTTAAGTAGCTTTCAAAATGGAAATGTCATATAATCTTCATACACTCGTAATACTAAATGTTTCATCAGCGTCTCAAGAGTTCTCTGCGGTAGATTTACGAATGAGAGTGACATAGTACAACGTAAAAAAAAACAATAGTAGATCATCATCAGCCTTGCCTTTTCCTAGCTATATTAGGGTCGGCATCCAGTTAAACTAGATGCTGTAAAAATCAGTAATTCCTACAGAACGACTGCCATATTCATAATAACTGAATGAAGATTCAAAATTAGAATAATTTTACAATTAGCACTATGACGTCATAAACTTTAAGTGTAGGAAGTGAGAATGTTTATTAATTGTTATGTTAATTTTGTTACAGTTAATCTCAACGGCGCCTCCAAAGTGGACATATCACATTTTGACTTGCTCAAAGTACTTGGCACTGGTGGTAAGTACCATAACATTAAGTTCTTAATTTGTACAAACTTGCCAAATTTACTCCAAGATTAATGTGATTAGATCTTGAGCCGAAAATCATTCTATTCAAAGAACGTCTCGTTGGTACAAACTGTAAAGGCTGGCCCACACCAGCTGTAGCGTGCGTGCGATGTAGCTTAATTTATAGACTGGATGACACACTGAATTTCAGTGCGTCAATAGGAGACTGCGCAGTGTCGTGTGCGCTTCAAACACGTAACGCGTTGCTGCACATGACAAAAACTGCAGTCGGTGTGGCCAAACTTTAACTTTAGCATTGGATGATAAATATACCAGTTGATCTTTATCATCCATTGCCAACTACCTACAGTTAAAGTTAAGGATTTTGGTTTAACACTTCAAAATCTAAAGAAATGAATATAGTCGTTCCTTGCTCTCCCAATCCATGGACTTCAAACTGTAAGAGTTAGAAACGGTGTACGAATGTCGTTAATAGTTCACATCCGTTTTCCATTCCTTACGAGATAATTTTCATGTTCCTTGCTATTCCTTATCATTAGTATCAATCTTCTCAATGTTAAGTCCATTCCGTGATAAAATGAGACGGAGAGATCTAACAAATTCTCAGCCCTTCTTATGCTTCTCCGTGCACCATGATTTCTGTGACTTTTATCGGTTGAGTAAACCCCTCTCTGCACCTCATTTTCACAATTAGAATTTCTCAACGAAAACATAACGGCCGGTATTATCAACAGCAGTCTCTACAATTCAAAGAAAATATACTCGTCTAGTATAAGAATTCAAGTATTTCCAACGGCACAATAGCAGATGCAATATTAAAACAATTAACCAATCATCACCCCGTGAATAACTGAGGTCGTTCACCCCACGTATGGTGCACTTATACTGTGATGTGTTACCAGGAGCTCAGGAATGTAGATGTAGCGGTAAACGGACGAATTTTACAAGATTTGCCGTAGTGAAAATAGTTTTAATTTATTGGCTGCTGTTCTTGTTTGAAAAAGAACTGGCTGGATTAGATTCTCTAGATAGATCTGTGGAAATAATTCATTGCATTTTTTTATGTCTAATGCTGTTTTGTAGTTTGATATTCAAGATACAGTAGAACCAGTAGCCAAAGGAATGGTCGTTAAAATATAGTTATCACGGCCCAATGTTAAAATTCAGCCTCCAAATTCATAGTTCAAACTCGTTTATTGAAATCTCTATAGCCAATAATCAATTTAACTTAATATTGTCTATCTTCAGGATATACAAACAGATCCTTGTCCTTTTCATTCGCAGTTCCGTATAAAACCAGTTTTTTCAGCGTTTCCTGTTTATATCAATTCGCTTTTTGAGTAGAAATGTAAAGAGCAATGACTTGGGGCGATGATAAGTGACATAAATGGGCCGGTGTTGCAATTACACAAAATATATCGAAGCCCTTTAGCGCCTTATTTGGTAATGGAACCGAAAATGTCAATACATGCGCGGTTTTCGGAAATCAACAAAGAGTTTATCATTGTCATATCAGGTATTGAACACTGCACAGCTATAATGTTTAATGTAGTTGTTCTCCTAATAATAACATGGAATGTCTTGTTAAACATTTACAATGTACTGTCATGATAGAATGCCCATAAGGTGATGTTCATTCTCGTCAGGAAGCTGACGGCTAGTGGTATACCACTAAACACTGCTCTGAACTAAGAGATGACAGCAGACGAGAAAAGAGTGAAATAAGTGCAGTAGACACTGTCTCTTTTTGATTCATTTAAACATAATCAGCATCTATATGAAGTCGAGTATGCACTACCAAACACAATCGTACAGGTATACAGGAAAATCATGCTCTGAACCAAAAGGTCATCAAAGCAATGAGTTTTATATTTATATTCAAATAGGTATTTTCCCGAGATATTTTATTGACATGGACTTTGCTACAAAAGCGCTTTAATTGTTATACAAAATTGTTTCGAGCAATTTTAAACCTAGTAACAGACGAATTAGAACACAAATCGATTTGCTTTTAAACTTCACCCCTCCTAATGTAAAGAGTTTAAAGAAACCTAACAAATACACCCTGTATCAGCGACATTTCCTAGTAAATTTAACGCGTTTATTAGAAGTAACCCAGTTTAATCGATACTTAAATTAAAACCTGATTAAATGATCGTCGAATAATATACATAAACAGCGCCCAGGCCCTATCCAGAACTTTGATTCTTGGTCAGTACATAGGTACTGTGAAAAAGAAAAAGGATTTTTGTTAACATTTAAGTAGTTAATTTGATGGATGCAGCTGTTCCTTGTATAAATGTTTCTTTTAGATACAAACTAGTGATATGAGTTTGTATCCTGCATTAGCACATTTCACACACGGTTTCATCGACAAAGATTTTTTCATAAATTTTATGCTAATAAATATGATTGGTTTTTGCCTTTTTGTCAAGCAATCACAGCACAAGATTTATAATAACCAGATACTTGACCAGCCTTTCAAAAGTTGAGGGACGCCCCAGAACACCGTATTGTAATAATGTAGATCTGGAAACGAAATTACGGACAAAAAACCTAATATTTTTGTAATATTACCCTAAGATGATAAGCAAGCTGCGTTGGTCCTTTTTTTTTTGTAAAAGGTAACGGGCCTTGGTTTGTTTAAAAAAAAAGCTTCTGTAACGTTTTCCGCGTGTATCGATGCGTTTCTCGTTCGCAACCGTTATATAACACAACACTTATGTATAAATGCGTACTTGGTTATTCCGTTTAACACTGGAATGGACACCCTAGGGTATTACGTTTCCTGTTGTGTTGGTATTCACATTTTTTTAAGAACTATTCTGCTTTCAAATCGTTTTATTTTCAATACTGCTAAGTTCGGATTATTTTCTATAGACATTTTTGCTTGGAAGTCTACTTGCAGAATTAAATATAGTGCAAAAGATCGTCCTATGTCCCAATATATTTTGTATTTATACATATTCTTACGGCCTTGTCGATGCTTCTTAATCATCATCATATCGTCCCAGACGGATTATAGCGGGTTCCTCGCGCAGGCCATCATACATAATTTTGCATGATTTGCATTGATGCCTTGTGAACCAGATGAAAGTATTCAAATAGTTTTCGAACTGCAATAATCCATATTCTTTCACTTAATTTGCCATAGTCCATCTTCCTTCAATGTTCTCCAAACATTCAAACAAAATAAACACTGAATTTGCGAAAGCACAAAAACAGCCACTCTTGCGCACCCTATTTCATTTATAAGGCAGACGTGACTTGGAACATGTTCTAGGCGCACGTGTATCACTTTCGACAATTTCAACTGTCGTATGTAAACCGTTGGATGCATTGATAATAATTGTTCTATGGAAGAAGTAGATATTGAGACCTAAAGGTTACCTAGAGAAGATGATAGATAGCTATTTATTAAAGCAGTAGGGCACAAACCAGTGGCAAACGTGACTTAGACCATGTCTCAAACGCTCGGGTACTTGACTGTACCGCTTTCGACACGTCCAACTATCGGATATCTTCACGCTCATCGTTGTACGGGTTCACCAGAGTAAGAAGCTTTACTTTCCGAGACTAAATCACTTTCTACTTAGAAAAGACAATGAAATGTATACGTATAATATGGCTACGACTATAAAGACTGAGAGGACTTACTCCTCAGAAGATGTACTAAACTCCATGTATCTGGTACCGTTTTCGATACGTTAAACTATCGTGTATAATATATAAGTTGGATGTCTTCATGCCTGTTGTTCCTTGGGGTAGGCAGGGTTATAAGTTTAAGGCTCAGCTATATAACATGGCTAATATTTCCGATGTCTGAATTTCTAGATATAAAAACTGTTCTAGTTTTAAATTAATATTTATTTTACTCAAAATATGTACTGTGTAGTATAGTTTTGTAGGTCATGTCTTGTTTATTATGGAGTGGACTCATGTTGGTCATGCTACGTGTCCCAATAACAAGTAAAGTCCATCACACACATCATAATATTGCCATCGATATCGTAAGATGGCAGCGGAACACTGACGATACAAATTGCATCATATTATACACTCCAAAACATGCATTGTACTCGTGCTTCTCTAAGTTCAATACACACTGTCATATATGTGTCAGTAGATTTCAAAAGAGACGGAACGTATTTAAAAAAAATATATATATAAAGGTAGGGCTTTATGTCTTAATTGGAAGGCTGGTGCGGGTTATATGACTACATAATTTTAAAAAGCCAAATAAGGACAACAGGCTAACTAGGTAGATAACTCCATAATAAACTGTTTCCTTGTTAATTCTTGGAATATTTTCATACAAGTCTGTTTACCGCATGCCCAAATATAAAAAAAAACTATTTACCAGGAATTCAAATGGCAACTAATAAAGTGTTTTTTTGTAAACGACTGATAAGATAATGACGTGTTTTCGTTATATGATGCCAAATCGATAAGTTATTTGAAAAAAGTGATGTTAATCACATCCCTAGGGGACGAGACATGCTTAGTAATTGGTTTGTGAATACCCAACACATTTGGATGTTTTTAAAACGATTGTGTGATTGTTATCTTTTTCAACAAAAATAAGGTTTGTTATTAGTTATTACAAAAATAATGTACAGATGTTGTGTTGTTATCGGTAAATCTATAAAGATAAAAATAAAGTAAACGATACACAAGTGGGGTTCAGATGGCTCTGTATTCAGCGACCGGAACATTACTATGTTATGTTGTGATCTGATATGATGTGTTGTGTTGACCAATCAAACGAATCCGTTTAGGAGGGCGTTATGGAACAACTAGTTTTGATTGGCTGACTATCAGAAAGCGTCACAACACTACGCAACACAATATGTAATATGAATCTGGCTTTTTTTCTCGTTTTAGTATGGTCCATACCGTAGTGGAAAGATTAGCTAGTCAGTAAGTTTAAAAAAGCCCAGGGCGCGAAGGACGTACTTAATTATCACCATGAGTGGAGTTTTACGGTGCTGTTGTTTTCTAAGGTACTGACGATATTTGGCGCGAAACAGACTCTTAGTTTTAATGACTATATGATGATAAAATGAGATTAAATGATTTTATTTTGCAATTAGGATTTTTCAATCCCTCACAAAGACACGCCATCGCAGTTTATATAATTAATAAGTTCCCAGGCAGAACTTATGATTTCTCCGTTGTCTTGATACTATTAACAAAGATACGGAATAACGCAAACACATGGAACCCGCGACTCGTACCGCAGAAAGTCAATAGCTTAGCAACTGCGCCAAACAAACTGTCAGATCATTTTATTGTATTTTTCTAACCGGTTGAGAATTTCCAAGAAAAGTCACGATGTTATTAATTCTGCATGTTTAAAGCCATTGGCGGGTCGCTATTTAAAAAAATAATAGCCATTTTTCATTGTTAATTTTACACTCATACTGTTGCTCAGTAGATAAGGAGCCTTACGTAACTTCTAGCAAGTACAAAAGTGTATAAATATTTACATGTTGTATACGGTTTTCTATGTTTTTAACACGCAAGTGGAATTATAAAAATTTAGTGGTAGTTATAAGATAGGTTTGTATAAAAACTGTTACTAGATTTGAAAATCGCACATATCTTCAGTGAATCACCGATTAGTCATTGAATTATGATCCATATCGTTAAAATAACTTCATCTATCTTTTGTCAATCCACTTGGGCTTCCGCTGTTGTGGATTAGTGAGGTGATTAGTGGTTATTGCAGTATCTATATAGAGCTGTTATATCCGGGAAAATTGCCGTAATCTGCAACCTCGTAGATGGCAGTTTTCATACGCCTTGTACGCCTCACATAAATTACCACATCAATCATCGAAGAATTATCATAATAAACCATCCTACATCTACAATTACATATATAGATACATAGAGCGCATATTGTTATTGAATTAAAATAGTACGTACTTTTGACACGTACGTGTGTCTTAGGTAATACTGGCTGTGTATCACGGTATCTTACAATCAGATAGATGGCAAATAACTCAGTTAACAGAACATTGCGCGCGTACGCAAGGTACAGCGTCATGTTTATGCATTTACCACGCTACCGGCCCGTTCTGTGACGTTGTTTGACTATTGTACATAATAGTGACAGATAATGACGTCAGTATTATATGATTAAACTCCGCAGAGCGTATCAACTTAAAGATAAACAAGTCGTTTATAGGAGAACTTGGTACAAAATAAAATTATTGACATTTTTACTTCGACACGGAAATACAGTAAATAATCGATCTACGCAAATCGTGGGAGCCTGAATGAAACTGGTTACTCTTGCTAGTAATTGATGACGTAGATTGTGCTTATTTGTATCGAGATCTTTTAGTGGACTTTGTCATTGATTGTACTTGCACGTGGCATAGTACAATTTCCAGCGGTACTTCCAAGTTCGATCGTGTCGACGAATGTCGGTGTAGTGTTGCCACTGGTCGCAGTCCGTTTCGGTGATGTAACGATCTACGCCGGCACTATCGGACATGTGTCGGTATAATGTCGGCATAGTTTCGAATTTGGAAATGTGATTAACACCAATAGGATCTTTACCGTAATATTTTTAATATACACCCTTATCATGTGTACAGTTATCGACACAATAAAAGGTTAAATGACAATAGACTCGACTGAGGTTCGTTCGAGAGTTTGAATCTCGATTCTACGATCTGTTATTGTTAACACATTCTTAATAAGCACATTCAGTTGGGCTGTCAATAGGAAAAATTGCGTCACTCATTGTTAGAAGAAAATATAACGTAGATAAGTTTTATAGGCAAAATATCGCAAATGACGAAAATGTAGCAATGATTTGGAACTAACCGTTATTTACTCGTATACTTTAGGAATACAATATATGTTTATCAAATACAAGATTGAGACGTGAATGACACGAATATTATTATTCATTCATATATTTTTAAAGCCACAACTCACTACAGGCGACGTTAATTAGTCCGCAGTAAACGTTTAGTTTTACATATTGTGAATATATATTCCATAAGCATGGTTGATGAAAGTGGAATTTCGACAACTGTTCTTGTGAAGGGACCATTACTACTGTTATCAGCGATTGGATATTCCCAGTGAGTCCATGTAGCGTTCTGAGCCATCCCATATTCAGAGCGGTACTGCCTATGATAGAAGATTTAAGATTCTCGGGTTGAACTAAATATAATTTAGAGGTTATTTTAGCACATCTCAGTTTATTTGTAATCTGTGTATAACCTTGGCCTGCGTGATACTTCTAGTCCTCATAAATGATGTCGGATTTGCCTGCTATAACTTTGGATCTAGCCCTCACACCAACATATCCAGTTTAGAAGACCTGTTCGACGCCACGGATAATACCGTTTCTGTCGTTCAACGTTCTGGTCAAAAATAATGAAAATCAACAACTGTGTACTTGCTGTAATTTCTGAAAATTCTATTAAATACTTGTTCATGCATTTCTTTTATACGCAGTTACGTTCTACGAATTTGGCGCAAGTTTTATTACGCGCAACTTACCTAGTCTAGACTAGACTGTATAGTTTTATTACCACGTTTTGCCCCGACTTCGCCTGCATTGTAACGGCATGCAGACGATTTGTTTTTACTTCTTAGGTCTTGGAATTAGATCGTGTATTAAAATCGCTCAATGCGCTCCTGGGGTAGCCGTAGACTTGGATTTGTTTGCTGTTGAAAGGAAGGTGATACTGTTAAAACGGTTGAAGTATTGTGAGAAGACAGAGTGAAAGAGTATATTGTTTAATTTTATAGTTAATGTAAGTGACTAAATATTGTAATAATTTTAATAATAATAAATAAATAAATTTATGGAAATATTTGGGGGTTTAAAATGCCTGAAATACTTTTTCAAAACCTTTAGTTTATTAACTTCTGGTTCAAGAAATTAAGAGCATTAGAGCCACCGCACATTGAAGGTTTATTATTCGCTGTAATACTTTAAGTTAGCTTGGGTGGTCTATTGATGTTAATTTATATACGGTTAATCTATTACGCAGATTTGCCGATAGCAAATTGCCTAAGAAAAGGTCACGATAAATCTATCGGCCGATAAAAAATCCACGAGGTGTGCTTCTAATCTGATATCAGGAAAATCTAGTATTACGCGATAAGTCAAAAATATAGATATCTAAACCCCAAGCAGTTTGGGAAAACCAAAACGTTACTGTTATTATCCTCCATGTATATTAATAAAGTCTGTGGATAACTCATAAATAAATATTTTTCGACACATCTTGGTATATGAATCCATCAAACCAATGCATTACTGTAATCTTTATGGTGGGTTTAACACGAAGCGAAACAAAATTGAGTGCTCTTCAAGACTAAAATGTGCTTATGTTAAGTTTGTAGGTATACGACCTTACCCTTGACAAAGGGAGACTTTTTTATAACCAGTGTGGGGTGAGGATTCCTAACTGTGAAACAGGGGCGTGGTAATGTCGCGGAATGTGTGTAGGTTGTAGAATGACGATAGTCGGAGATTGTGATGATTTTTATTTGAACTGATTGTACTATTAGGCGTTCATTCACCTAAATAGTATGAAAGTTTCTTGTTAACTGTGTGATGGAAGTATTCATGGTTGAGTGTACCTATACTTAAATTAATGCTTAAATGCTCATTTTTAAATCTAGTCATAATATTGATCAAAGTATTCTGTCTTCTGTCGAAATGGAACTGTGTGATGGAAGTATTCATGGTTGAGTGTACCTATTCTTTTGATTTAAATGCTCATTTTTAAATCTAGTCATAATATTGATCAAAGTCTGTCGAAATTATTTTCTCTCTGCCCACCTCTGTAGCGAAGATGCTCTAAATACATCTAATTAAATTCCAATTAAAGAATCTATGAGAATTCTTTCTACGAATAGGTACCAGGGCCCCATGTCGAGGTAGAGGCCATCCCAGGACGTTCGTCCGTCGCGGCAGGTCGACGACCCCCGAAACTGGCGCGTAGCGGTGCCCGGTCGTTACCCGCTCGGCGCCCGTCCTTACATAGTCCGCGACCTTATGTTCACCTGGTACTTCGAACGCTGTTTCTGCGTGTTTTCTATTAGATTATTTTTGTTTGGATATGGATTACTTTTTTAGGCATAACTACTTTAATGAGCCAGAATTTAAATCATTGAACAAATGTTATCACACTGTCAATAATTAATGTAAATTTTCCTCATATTTGGGCCATAAGTAATTGACCTTCATGGCAAATTCTGTCGTTATTCGCGACGATCTGAAATCGGTAGAATTGGCGGTTGTTAACCCCATTACCTATTTGAACAAACCATAAATCATACGAATTAATTAAATTAGTACGTCGTAAAAATCTACTTTTTGTGACCGAAGTTCTTCAAAAAGTCTATTTGTCACAACCAGTTAATAGGAATTTGAGAATACATTAATTTAATAGAGTCATTATTCGTGGGCCCATTATTTAATAATAATCATTATAATTATTAATGACTTGTTATTAAATAGTTACGTATTTTCGCTACTGATACAGGAAATTGAATATTCTTACTATTGTTATACTACAATACAAAGAAGCATTAATGGTATAATTATTTAAAAAACGGATACGTGTGTTGAGAAATCTTGTGTTAGTATAAAGGTCTTTCTTATTTGCACTTTGATATATGGTAGATCCCTGGGAAACGAAAAATAAAAATGAATGGGCCAGCTACATAAAACGGAATATATTTGCATGTCATCTATTCGCCATTTTGTTTTTAATTATGTCTAGATTTTATAGCTATTTTAGTGACTTCGCATATACAGAATGTCTACTCGAACTTCATTTGACCCTCCGATGACTTTTTAAGTTTATGAGATATTAAGATAATAGCCAAGAGTATATTGAAGAAAATCACCGATTTAATGATCTTTTTGATACAGTGTCGTATTATAATATAACTATATACAACCTTTTAGCGTTCTAACTGTATATAACAAAAACATCCTGCGATTGTTTACTAATCCATATATAAATGACTTAAGAGTTCTCGTAAAATATCCATATCGGGTCGGATCATTGACACCGGTGAGCATATGCGAGATAAGGTTACCCCAAGCGAAGTTTTGTCTTGCGCCCCCTTCAGTGACTCGTTATCTGCTTCATAAATATAAATAGATTATGCTTATGTACTTTGACAAGTTAGGTGAGCGGCTTTAGAACTTAGAATTAGGGTTAACAACATAAATCATTGTCGTGTCTATTAGCTCTCGAGTTACTAATGCCGTGGTTGAAATATTACCCAGTCAGCTAGGTCGGACGCTGACTGCCCAGGGTGCGCTGGACGTACTTACCCATTGTCATTTCGGAGGCCTCTTTCAATTAAGTATCACCTATAAACTAATAATAAACCCCTGAAGAGGGTTTCGTATCAAAAGAATAAAGCTCTGCGTGTCAGGAACGTATCGCATTTCCACTTATAAAGTGCTTAACGAAATTCGTCTGCTGGTCCTATTAGGTACCTTGGGGTATCGATAATCGCAAATATCCTAAGCATTTGTGAATTTAAATAAGCTGTAAGTCATCGAAAGCAGGTGAAATGGCAGGATGCACGCACGGAAATGATATCGGGAGGTCGAATTTGAATGTTTAATGTACACGTCTGATGCCGCCTCGGGTCAGAATTCCAAAACCGTGCTCATTTTACCATATTTATGGTTTGAGTTCGTAACCAAATGAAAGATTTTATGTGAACATCAATTTGTTTTCGGTAATCCTGTATGGTTCGATATTTAACCGGATGTGGTTTCAACTTCTACCCCTATAAGTAGGCAATTAGGTAGAGTACAACAAATACAGTTTGTCAATCAGGCGCAAAACTTTCTCATAGTTTTCTAGAGCTCAATTTTGAACTAGCGGTCGCTTTGTTATTTCTAGAAAGCTTAGTCTTGATTTATAGTATTAATACGAAAAAAATATTGAAAGCGGGCCATAAGGACGAATTTGATAAATGATTGAATAACTTTATAAAAGATTAATTCAAAAGTGTGACATTCTGGTGAAAGCCGGATTTTAAACGGACATTTATATAAAAAAATATAGTTTCCTACGCCTTATTTGCAAAGTTATTTTGCGACAGACCGCCCCACACAAATTCTCAATTAGATTCATGTAAATTAGAATTTATATACAATTAATCTTCTGCGACATCGTCCGGATCATATAATCTGCAAGCTGTATGCCATTCAAAACTTTAAAGCTTTTCATCCATCTAAACGTAAAGCGTTTTTCTATCCAAATTAGTATTCAATGACTTATTAAAGAGTTAGTCACTATTCCGTAATTTAAAACACCATATGTGTTCCGTGCAAAAATTGCTAATCGCGATCATATTCACACATCCGTTCGGTTGCGTGTCTCGGGTGGGAATGCACGCAACGGGGTGTGCCACCACCTGTGCGCTTGCGCCGCCATCGTATCTTGACCTACCGCACTGTTCCTCCATATTGTCACAGCAGATATTCTGAAAACGAAATAACGTTGATGCTAAACTGGGTTGATTGATTGATTTCTTATATTTTAATTTTTTGTTAAAATAAACTTTCTTAATATAAGATTGTTTTTTGATCCTTGATTGTTTTGTTTATCTAGGTTAAATTTTTATTTTAACGAATGTCACGTTTCTTGTTCGACAGTTAATTTGTAGTTTTTCATAAACACGCTTATTTTGAACGGAACGCTGGGTGTTAAATTAAATTGTGATCTAAATACATTTTATTCATAAGATGAATTGTTCGTTGAAATGTGACGACTAATTAATGGATATACGTGTATATTATTATATAATTACTATATCTTTATTTATGATAAGAAGAACATATAACGTAGAAATAGCCTCTCATAAATGAAGCCTTTGATGAATGTCAAAAGGCTCGTCCACAGAACAGAGTAATTTCAGAATCTACCTACTACATACCTAATCTATCTCATATTGTTCGAGTATGTATGTACACCCACTTATATATAATTGTTACTAATACGTACCTTTCAGAGATGAAATACAATTTTTATTACTTATTTTGATATAAACAGACTGCGTCCACTCCTCAGAAACATATTGCGCCGACTCCAAATAAAATGGGATAAGGGCAGTAGGTTGATGATTTTGTCTGTAACATCTAAAAATCTTGCCATTCAACGTGGCTATGCTGCCAGACTTCTGGGCACGCTGCCAGTTGACAGTGATGTGGAGGAGTACTTTGATGTATAAGTGATTGTTTTGTATAGTTTTATTTTAGTATATTTTTTGTCTATTCAAGCAGGTTAGTTTAGTTTAGTAGAATTGTAGAAATACAGGATTTAATTTCACGTATTACTAGGTATTGCCCGCCATTTCGTCAATGTGCATTCTGTATTGATTATCTACTTAATGTTTTGCTGCAATAATACAAATAAGCATATATTATGTCCTTGCAGGTTCTAGGTTAACTCTGTAAAATTTGATAATGATCGGTTCAGTAGTTTAGGCGTGATGAGGTAACAAACAGATATATTTTTGCATTTACAATAGTATGTAAAATAAACCCTTTCATAACAAAAATCTTCATTTAAAATTAATAAAGAATATTGGCGTAATACTAATTGAATAGTCTCGCTATGTCATTTTATTTGTTAACTTAAACCGCATGCTCTAAAGTAAAAATACCACGGTCATTTAAAATGCCTCAAAATCATAAGCACAGCGCGTCACACAGGTCGGTTTCCATTGGCCGAGCACCCGCTACCAGGTGCCATATTTTTTTTACCCCGCAAGGCAGATGTTCACCTCTTGGGGCCATTTACCCCACGTTCACTAGACTTCAGTCGTTTTAGACGAGTTTTAATTAAATATTTGAGTGTCTATGCTGAGAGGTTAGTCCTTTTGCTTAGGCCTAGGACATTCGTCTGGGAATTGTTATGAACTTTTGACAGTGTAGATACTTTTGAGGTTATTTATTGTGCGTCTGAAACGCTCACTTGTACTGAGAGTTCTAAATCGTCAAGATGAATGATAAAAACTAAAAAGGACTTATAAATGAATTATGTTACGTACTTTTAGCTATAGTTATATATTGATTTATTACTTTTAAAGTTATATATTTTTTTGTAGAAGAGGTTCTTCGTAACCTTTAATATAATAATAATTCGTTTAACATAGGTACATCCAAACGCCCAGGTTTGGTGTACCTTGGTGGTTGTCATTTTTAGAATCTACTTGTTTTAGTATGTCTCTATTTGTGTTAAAAAGGTACTAGTGAAACATCGAGCTATGGGGAATGAATACAGAATAATATGATTTATTTCTTCCACTCATATCTCGTTATCATCATTACACGTCACCATAATATGTCATTAATATTATATCGCTGTCTCCAAGTAGTTTTCATTTCATTGTTCTTTCTACGTCAGAGGTCGATAACCTTGCTAATATAAGTTAAATTTGCATTTTATCAGCGAGTGGCTGTATTGTTACAAAAGCTTTTAAATGTTTAGCAAATTGTTTTAAGATACTGTTGAATGTTTGATTACAAGCGGAAGGAATAATATTTAGATTTTCAAGTTTTGTTTTTAGTATATTTTGTGAAGTCAGGTCATCAAAAATAACACCTCTTACTTTTAATACTGACTGTTCCTAATTGACAGTACTAGTCGAATTAAGAAATTGCCAAACTATTCATTGAAGTTAAAGAGACAAATGATATAATAGTGTCGACATTAGATTCTTCATCATTTACCTGCTTTGTATAATTAATATAACTAAAATCAGACCTCTATGCCCGAATATTGTCCTATCTAATGGACGAACATGGCGATAAAGTACCATAGCATGCTCTGACATGGCCGTTATGCTGTGAAATAGGTAACAAATTTCATAATTAGCCGTTATTAATAGTCAGAGTTAATAAGAGCAGTGGTATACATCAAAAATATTTATTTTATAAAACTTTCTGGATCAAGGATAAGTTGGTGTCAATATTATTATTTTATACACAGTATTATGTGTATACTTATTTTCATTTGTAGAAACATTAACTTCTGGAATCGTAAATAATACGTTAAAATACCTCGCAAAATCATCAGTACTTGCCTTGAGTATCCAAAGCCATTAATTAATCAACATAAGTCATACTCACAGCTTTAAAATAAACCACTGTAGTTTCCAATTAATTATTAATGTGGTTAATTAGGCGCTTAATATATTTTATAAATATACAACTATATTTAGCAGTCTCAATAAAACTAGTTTGGTAGCGACAGGAGTTAGTGAACTGTGAGCAGCTGATAAAATGTATTACCGTAATTTGTATAACCATATAAAACCATATAAATAAATAGGTATTGAACAACTAGTCACGTAGCAACTCGTATAAAATGTTAGATTCTGCAACACTAGAGTCGACCAGGGCAACAAGCTGAAAGCATGCTAAAGAAAATCATACGACTGATACAAATATTCTTGATACTTTGTTGAGTTTCATGATAAGTATAACAGTTAGGGATGCCAAAGATCTTGAAGTTGAGAGGTAGTCGCAAAGTAAATTCTCGGAATGGACGGCGATAACGCTAAGAAAGACGCAGATACAGTAGGAGAGTCTTGATTAATCTTATAGAGTAGGATGAAACTAGTGTGTGTGTAATTAAGTCAAAGGATTCGAGGGGACAGCATTAAAAAAAAAAACGCTAGACAACTAAGCTACAGAAAGAGGGAAATATTCATATAACTGCCTGACGTAAGCGCTATCGCTAATTAATCTACTGGCACCAATTTTGATAAAGCCTCACTTTTGTTCTAACCCAGACCAGTTTAATAAAAAATGTCGGTCTGTTTAAAACTATTTGCACGTAAAACCGAATCAATGAACCGTTTTATTCGCTAAACGATTGACATGGGTCTCTGAACCCTGAATAGCGTTATGATCGGTAAGCTACATACTGTTTTAACCATTTTTTTTTATCTATTTGTATGTTTTTTGCTACGTACTTCAGTATTATTCTTATGTAATATTGGTGTTAGAGAAAAAAAGAGCCTTCTATAAGAATAATAGCTGTCTTAATACCTCGGTCAGTTGAAAACAACGATTTACGTCCATCGCACCAAATATTTTGTTTGACGATATCTTGTAGAAGGTTGGTTTGGTTTAGCTTAGTTTCTTTAATTCCATATGTTTACTAAGGAAAATGAGTTGTGTTGTTTATAAAGCGATGGTTTCAAAACCTAATAATATTCCTACTATTAAAAGTTTAACTACCGCACGTGCTTTTGTATTTGCTTTTCCTAGTCTGAAATGACGACCTAAAAATAAATTCATCAATATATTCGTTAGTGTAGAATTATATTGGCAAACGTTTTTCCTTTATAAATGGTAATTAAAACACCTTTGACGACTTTATTACTTAGTAAAGCTAGTTTCAGAGTTAAGTAGTTTAGATATAATATCAAAATCTCTTTAAAGTTCAACGAATTAAATAATATTGTTCAAAAAGTTCCATTATACGGATTTCTATCGCATCCGTCTTCACAAGATCATCTTCCTTTACAGTATTTTACGTTCGGGTCAGTAGACACCGTAATTGCTTCTTCTGCAACATTGTCGTTGTGACATTTCATCGTTTTCGTATTGGTTAAACGATTGTATCCTATATTGTTTTGTAATTTTCTGGGAATACTCTCTTACGTTGAATTAGCGCCACGATATTGGGTAGGCTCTAAATATAGAATTAGAATAACAAATGTACTCACATGCATAATTTTGTATAATATTATGTCTTCAGGGTCTTTTATTGGATTGGTTGCTGGGTGCTCGTATTTCATATTATATATGTATGTATATAAATAGAAAATATATATAGACCCGTTCTACGGCTTAATTTACACTTTATTTTAATAATTTTCACCATCCCTTTGTTCGTTGGCAAGTGAACTTGACCTGTAAATTTCGGGCTAACGTTAATAATAAACGTATTTTAAAAACAAATCAAATCGCAGAAGTTCGTAAGCATTGACACGCCTCGAGGTTTACAAGTTCAACGTACCAAAGGACGTCTGCGATTACATAGGCTTCGTACATTTTCTTAAACATTTCAAAGTTTCTATTTATAGAATCGGTATTGATTTTCGGAAAATTGTTGGCTTGAAATTAATTTTGGTGTATTTGCCAATTCCCAAAATAAATCTTGTGAGGTTACCCGGAAGCGACACACTTCGATACACAAATAATATGTATATCATATATCTACTGTCTAATTTCCCGAATTCTTCTTATTCATGCTGAATTTTGTACTGCAGTACCCTTGTACTGCTGAGAAGCAAATATTTTGTTGATACTTACTGATTACTGACACTATATCCATATTTTAAATTAGCATTAAGTCCACAATATTTACATTTGTGGTTACCAAGTATGTTACAATGTATTAAATATTTATTTATTACTTTCTCAAATTGACTCTGTGCTTCAGTGATTAATCTATGTAGATGTATAATATGAACCTTGGCTCTAAAATTAAATATAAGCATTCGAAGAAGCAGTTATTTGACAAACACTTTTTTTATTCAAAGAATGTTTATGAATGAATTATTTATTCTTTGTGTTGCTTCCATCTTGCTTCTACGTAAATTCTATTAATGTTTGCTTATTTTTACGGCTTCTTAACAACACAACACCCTGTCACTCATTACTCATTTGATTTGGTAATTCGACATTTTTCACTGTCTGAACCAAACTAGGCCGTCTCCGTTATTCAGTCATTTGTTTTGTTACTATTTACGGCTCCGCACGTTATAGGTGTAAAATCTCACAGATTAATACGAAGAATTCTAATATAATTTTTCTTCATAGAATATGTTCCCCGATCGACCTTTATAATTTTATGCGAAGAGGATTGACCGACATCAAAGCTCAAATCCTTCAACAACGTGTTGGCATTGCAATCAAAATGAAAGTTATACCATTTATGATTAATAACCTATTACTCATGAATAACAAAGAAGCAGAAGCTGCGAATACGAGAGTTATATTTTTGGAGTAACACTGTTATTTACTTTGACTGCTATCGGGATCGTTGACCGGCCTAGGTCGTTGGTGCATTCAGATCTGGAAAGTGCGAAATGCCTGTCAGGATGTTTATGACGCCACCTTGTCTTTTTCTGTTTCATAAATTAGTATAGCAAATTGTAGTATAGAATTAACCACACTATCTACTTCAATAGCCTCTTAACCGCTGAATAGGTTTTCTTGAGTATTTAATTTAATGTTATTGTTGAACCTTCCTCATATAATAAAGTCGTAAAAGTATATTATAAGCTTTTTGCTACAGTTCCGTATTTTTTACTATTTCGCTTTTGTGTTTTCTCGGTTTCTCTATTTCACTTAAGTTTTAGTTATCTTCAATAGTTATCGTGAAATTAGAATAATCGCGTCTTGTAATAAAAATAAAAAAACTCTATTATAAAACTTGTTAACGTGCAAATATCATTCTATCGTTGCTGAACGTTAGTGTAGAAACGAAACGAGAGTAGGACAGAGCGACTGGTTGACCAACAAACCTTTGAAATGAGACGACTAGACTGACTAGCTAGTGAGGATAAAAATAGTGGGCAGCAGATGACAACAAGATTGTACGAGCAAGTATTACAGGCGTGGCGCAACGTTGTATTGTCTAAGGTTAAAGTTGTGTGATAAAATCGACTGTTAAAATGCCATTTATTTAATCACAATATTGATAGGAATATAATGGCAAATTGGTATTAAAGCTCTGGTACAAAATCTAAATTGGTACAAATGTATCTATTTGATCTAACAAACAAATTATAATTAAGTTGTTTATAGTAGTGAACGTTAAAGACGATAACGAATTCTCGGATATTCACTTTGGTTGTAGTGATAAATTTGCCTTCTACATTATTGTATAGGTGACCCTTCAAGGTTGCGAAGATGCGTTCTAAGAATTACGAACAATTTAAAGAGATTCTTAAATTTTTTGACGTAGCGTGATTAATCCTTTTCATTGAGACCACTATTATTTTCTACCTTACTAAATTCTTTGTCGTAAATTACCGTCAAGTCCAAGTGCACACATGTGTAGTACGTACATTAGAAAATCATGAACCTAAACATACCAGCTGCGTGTAACAGAATACGTCCGGTGTGACGAGTGGGCTAGCTGAGTGCCTACCGCAAACAAAAGGTCCGAAGTACTCGTATAGTGAAGTAGGAAACACCTGATCGGTGCTCAGAGTGATGTGGGAAAATGAAGAATTTAAATATAGGCACGGAATAAATAAAAGTTTTATAGGAGCTAAATGATAGCCTGTGATATCCGAAGTCTAAGGCAAGAGCGTACCTATAGATCTATATTAGGTCCCGTTTATTGTTTGTTTGATCATTTCGCAAAACAAAAAGGTTAATGTTTGGTTGCACAATTTTGAGTAGTGTTAAATCAGAAAGTTTGTACAAGTTTGGCTAGATATTTTGTTTTGTTTAAACGTGGAAGTTCCAAATCTGGACTAGTTTTGACCTATTAATTATCTAAAACGGAAACTGCAACGCGAATGGATATTTTGATGTTATTTTTGACTGAGTTATTGTTTTCACATACAATAAACAGGAAAGGTATTGCGAACAAAACAGTATAATTGATAGAAACGATTCCTACAGATCTAGTTGGATTATTTCAGTAATTCATTTTCTGTTATTCATTATTTTATAGGATGTTACTTTTATATATTTCTCTATCAAAACATTAGTGAGTAATCATTGGAATTAAACCATAAAACTGGTTAAGACATTAGTGCGTTGGGTACATTATGTTGGCGCCACTGACTTTATGAATGCATTTGGCTTATTATAACAGGTTGGACAACATTCTAACGAAGCAAACGCGAGCTGAAAATTATATTTAACTAGAGAAATGTGGTTGACATAGTGCTGCCATTGAGAAGTTTAGTTTCTTTGTTCATAACAATCTGTTTATAACTTTACTGCCATGTGGATTTATATACTTCATAGATTCACCAAGGACACAGGAAAGTGGATCTGCTTTATCCTTGTTGATATTTCAAATACTTTCAAATGTCATTAACTGACAATATAATGGTCCTCGGCGATTTCAATCGAGCATTTCATACATTACTTGGCCATTTATTTGAATTTACAACTCATGAACGATTCATAGTATTCAGATGAGTTGTTGTTGTTTAATTAACTGTATTTTGCCATACCAGAACATGAAAATTACTTAATTCCTCCGCCTAATTTTTTTTTTGTTATGTATATATTCTAGGGTAGTATTTATCCGGTAATTTACAGTATTCTCTTCTGTCTAATATCATCCACTTCTATTTGGTTTTAACTTGATCCTTGCGTAATACAAATATATTGCGATTAGTGTAACTAGCTGTAATTAAGTGTAACGATCGCTGTGGTCATATCGAACCGGTTCGTGTTAATTAGTTTGCAAATTAGAGACAGCAAAATCGTGGAAAGCGACAGACATTTTGTACGTAGTAAAATTTTGTGTGAATTATAATATAAAACAAAACAATTGTGATATACTTTCTGGGAAACATTATAAACCCGTGAAGTGATGCGAAGTAGACACAATAGAAATTCTACTGTGTCTGAAGACCGTCAATCTGTGTACTCACAAATAGGAACTTACCCAACATGTTAGATAGAAATGATAGAATGTGATAATGATGAATTTGATGAAGTTTGATTAATGGATGTTTATAAAGAAGAACTAGATAAAATACGTAACTCAAAGAATCAGTACAATTCGAGAATATACTATCAATACTAGAATGACAATTTCAATGCTGCAAAGCCTGTTAATATTTCTCCCGGATATGGTACTTTTTCCGTTACTGCAGCCTTTAAACAGGAATAATTAGTTTGAGCTATCGGTGTTCATTAAAATATTTAGATAGGTACCATTAAAACAACAGCCATAAAATATCTAAATGTATGTGTTTCGATAATTTTAGAAACGATGTTTCCTGTATTTTCCAAATTATGTATTATTGTCGTTTTGTAATCGTGGAGAGCATTCTGTAGTTATTTTAAGTTGTTTTCCTGTACGCTCAATTTACCTTCAGATATCCTAAAAAATAAATGTAATAATTTTGTTTTTGTTCACGACTTTCCCCGTGCTGTGTAGGTCATTTAATTTAAACAATATTGGCTTGAGCTTAAACTTATTTTTTTTTCATTGTTTATCTTTGACTATAGATACCTGACATTCTCGTTATTTATGCGGATGTTCTGTATGTATCCATGTTCTGGAAATGACTTCTATGCTATTATGTTGGGTTCAAACATGCCAATGGGCTATTGTTTACAGGACACATGACCAATTCCCACAGTCCTAAATGTCGCTATCCAGTCCTTCCGTTCTCCATCTTTCATTTCTGCTCACCTATCTAATCATTGTTTTGCATTGCCGCCATTGTTATCCTTACCTGCGCACTTCCCATAACAACATTGTTAAAAAACGGAAAGGAAACTGCGTTGAAGTGTTTACGCATTTTTTTTTTCTACCAATAAGCTTTCGCACAATGCCAGTATGGTTCTTGGTAAATCGTAGAAACAAAGTGATCTGCTTCAGTGAAACGTCCGTCTGTTTATGTAAGCGTTTCTTGCCAAGGTTATGGCTGTATCTTTTTTTTTTTTTGTGTTTTAAGACATTTTTAACGGGGTCTTTACATAATATTGTACTTAGGAACCGATCCGTACATTGGTCGTAACTTTTTTATTGGTCTAAAGCATCCGAATAAAAGAAGCTTCAATCCTGAAGCTATATGATCTGGGTCACAATAGGCTCCTTATCAAAAGTAGTTCACAAATGTCTTTAACGTATCATTAGTCTTTCGAGACAAATATTCTTATTCAACAAAGTAAATCTTCTAATTTCTTTAGTATCTTATCACAATAAAATACAAACAAATACTTTGTCAAAAGTACCATTACTCATCAAATATAGCATACGTTAAATAGTCTAGTATAATCGCTCTTTTGTTCGTAAGCGACCCACTTGTAACATGAGAGTGACCCATAAAATGTTATTGTTCACAATTATAATAATAACCTTTTCACGTAACACTTAACGGGACCTTGTAGATGACGTGATTAGTGATTTTTAATATAAGCCTGGGAATAAAAGTAAAAGTATATTGTGTTCGATACATTTCATATGAATTGAAAGAGTATAAGGGAAATTTGGGGATACATGAGTCAACAACTAAAATAAATGTTCAACACTGGGTTATAAAGAGAAGACATTCATGAATAGCTATTAGTTATCAATCCGTCCGCGTCGCCATTGCAAGCCTATGTACAGTCAAAAATGTTAAAATGATTGTGTTATATGTAATGGCTTACCTATATGCAGTATAATAGGTATAATATAATACTAGTCTGCAGTTTAATACAAAACTTTATGTTGCAACTATACTCTGTTTGTGCTTTTTAATCTAACATTTATTCACTACTCCTGCCTTTGATGCTAACGCAATTAGGATATACAACTCCACATGGCTTTGAACGAAGCCAACGAAATTAATATTGCTTCACTTAAATGTGTAGATGCAACTGACAAGATTTGTGGAAGTAGTGAAAATAAAAAGGATCGTACTGTTGAACTTAAAATTATGAACATTAGAAAGGAAATATTGTTTTTTTAAACCGGTACATTAATTCAGGAAAATCCAGTGATATGAGTAATCATAACAGTCAAAGTTAAATCTAAAGCGGATGTACTGCAACTTTTGAATCAATGGTTAACAAATTAAAATACATTTTACATATTGTGTGAATAAACGAGCTTAACGGCTTTGATAGCACGTAATTCTAAATCGCAGACTTTATCAGGGATTGTTTTTTAAATTGTAAATTATACTTTACCTTCACATAATCTAAAACAGGATTCCATGTATTAGATTACTAATGTGTACTTTTCTTTGGTTTCAGCGTACGGCAAAGTGTTTCTAGTTAGGAAAAGATGTGGCATCGACGAAGGCAAGTTGTACGCCATGAAGGTGTTGAAAAAGGCATCGATAGTACAGAAATTGAAGACTGCTGAGCATACAAGGACTGAAAGACAGGTAAATATTTTGATAACTATTTATTATTTATAGATTCCCACTGTCAAGTATAAGGAAAACAAGTCATTATAATAACGGAGCTTTTTTTTTTATTTAACAGCTAATTTTAGCTAAGGAACTAACACTGCATGATTTAAGCGATAAAGTGAGCTTAAAAATAACTATATTATGACAGAAAAGGAATTCAGGCCATCATTCAATTCAATTTCTAATTACACAGCTGAATATTTTAAATAATAGATCTGAGAAAGAAGAGCCTTAATTACAGCTTGATTGGATTATCTAGAGCACGTAAACAAACGTAAAGTGAATATTCCATTCAAAAATATCAATTTTTAAACCGGTGTGCCTCAGGGATTTACTCTAGGTCCTTTATATTTGAATTCTATCAAATAGCGAATTGAAATGTCTGGCGTATCGTATGTAAAATTGAATGAATTCAACAGGTCCTGGAAGCTGTGAGGGCGTGCCCATTCCTGGTTACACTGCACTATGCTTTCCAGACCGACGCAAAATTACACCTTATACTTGGTGAGTAAAGTCCATTTTGGAATGTGTTTTTTATCAGTTATCTCCATCTGAAATAAGGATATAGATAAAGAAATACTTTCTTCGTTATATACTAAGTAGTCTTTTATATTGAATTGAACAATTTACTAGTAATCTAATGTGTAATTCATTGTGGCCGTTCTAGTTGAAGTAAAATATAAATAAATAAAATTAAAAATAATCATCAAAATATAAGTATCGCATTCATAGTTGAATATAGATATTTTTTTCATTTGATTAACATGATTGTCGTCATTAAATCTACACACGCAATCAACTGTCATTTTAAACAAATTGAATTCAGATTTTTCAGTCTAATAAACATGAATATATGTAGATCACTGAATTACTTAATTATAATAATAAATCATTCATCGTTTAATGATTTAACAACATTGATCAGTAATTTACTAGATAGCTATATTCAGTCTTGAGATCGATTACAGACTAATTGGATTAAAATGTCGCGATTTGCTGAGAAGTACTATTTGTATTGAGAACAAAATAATTATCCTCATCAATTCTCATTTTACTATGTGCTCTTAGCTTAATATTTTAGAGGCGCAAGGAAATTAGGTGACGTTTCATAATTTTGTCTTACTCAAATCTTGATGTCTTTATCATGAGTTGAGTAAATGACTCCTCTTCACATATCTAGCAGGTGGTTGGGTTTAATCATCACACTTTACGCTGGCACCCAGTGTAACTGGATGTGGCTGAATATCAGAATTTTACGATTGGTTTATGACACAAGTATTCATTAGCAATTTTAACGCGAGAGCTAGAGCCGTCAAGACGGACGAACTTGAGGAAAAGGTAGCATTGTTATTTAAGCGTTGAGCTAGCAACACATTAATTATAGTTTTGGTTGCTGCAATTATGCGTTATTTGACTGTTACTACTCCACGTGTATGTTAATTTAAAGGAACTGAACATCTTTAATGACTTCTAGTTATTCATTCAATGATCCTTAGTCACTATTACAATTGAAAATTACACGTTTAGATGTTATAGCGTTTGAGTCATGATGACTCTAAGTAAGGTGAATATCAAACGCAATGTTTACTGCTACAAAGGCTAAGAAGCCATAAATTGTAAATAATTGTGGCAATAGACTTAGCGAAAGGTCTTCCGCATGAGAATTCATTATAATTATTTATATTAACATTTGAATGTTTAATAATCCTGTATTTTATGACGACACGGTTGGCGCAGTGATTGAGAGATCGACTGCTGAGTTACGTGTCGCGGGTTCGATTCCCGCACGTAACAAATATTTGTATGATCTACAGATATTTGTTTCGGGTCTGGGTCTTCGTGTATGTGAATACACACCGTGCCTCGGAAAGCACGTAAAGCCGTTGGTCCTGCGCCTGATCTCTCTCCGGTCGTGTCGGATTGCCGTCCCATCGGACTATGAGAGTGAAGGAGCACCTGTGTTTGCGCACACACTTGTGCTCTATAATATCTCCTTCGTAGTTAGCTAATCTCCGGTGATATTGGCCGCCGTGACCGAAATCGGTCAGGAGGCCATTATTTTTTAATACGTTCTCTTTCAAATGGTTTGGTGGGTCCGATTCCTGCACACCACTTACACTCCTGATTCAAAGTTCTTCATCTGTTACTATTTTCTTCTAATAGCCTTCAGAAAATTTAAACACCACTAAAAATAGAAACTTATATATGGGAACAAACAAATGTACGTTTTTATTATCAAACTAATAACTGGGTCATTAGGTTAGTTTCATCTAAGTTTTTTCTGTCCGTAAGTTAGTAGTTTAAGTTTGACACTATTTTTGGTCCTTAGTGGCGCACGTTCATTCGCTTCTCATGACCGTCGACAAGTTTATACAAGTTTCAAATTATGACAAGTCTAATCTTGCCGCAAGGGGTTTTAGTTAGTATTCCGTACCTATTATAATTAATAAACCTCATGAAATCGATTGTAGATAGATTTCTACTGTTGAATGTGGAAAGTATTACACGTCACGTAACACAACTTAGACACAACACAATTCTCTCTCATTCAAGTCTTTTTATCTTAAACATTCACACGATCTTTTTGAAGGTCATCACCACGGCCAATTCTTCATGGCACTTTAAGTGAATCAGTTCAGCTACTCGGCACTAATATACAATTAATTTTGTACATGAGTTTTCTATTCCACAAGGCCATCCTATTATCGTAGTCTAGATTAAAAGCAAAAAAACGGTACAGTAGACATGTTCAGCCTAAATCGATACTCCAATGTGACCGGGCATGAAGTCCTTTTGCCCCCAGCCGTGTCGCGGACCTTAAGGTCTTTCAACCTGCTCCTGTTATATAATTCTAGGGTACGCATGAAAGTAAGGTCGATGGACTCTGTTGACATGCCAACCTCCTTAGGCGTTCGAAGGTTTTTAAGGGTCGTTGATTGCGCAATTTCAGGATATGATGTAATTGTTGTTATACAAGATTTATGTAAACTAAAGAGAATTTCATGGAGGAAATTAATTGAGTTATGATAAATGTTTTTTAATTCGAACAGAATGTATTGCGATGGTGGCGCAGTAGAATGTATAGTTTGAATAAATTGAATTTGGGATTCGTGGAAACGTCTTGCTTCATATATGAAACTCCCCACTATAGATGCTTATTATATCTATAATTGCAATGCTGACTCTGTTGTTATTGTGAGTATTGCGTTTGCGTTATTCGGTTTGAAGCAGCATTTAAGGAATAGTTTAAACGATGCATGCAATTTCACTATTAATCTATCAAAATAAAACCATTATCTTTTTAATAATAAATGAATAGTCACATTGAAGAAGAAGATGAACTAGAATAAGACCACAGCTCAACTTTCATAGACGAAAAAAAAAACGTAAATAGATCTTTGCTGTATCTGTATAGATGTAGCGTTTGGTGCAAGATGCAGCTCAACGCATGTATTTTTAATTGTAAATGGAACACCATGATTGTTGATGCTCGAATGCCGTTACATACAGACGTAGGATTTGAAATTCTATTTGATTGGATTAATTCATTCGGATACAACTGGTTTAGAGTTGCGTCTGCTTTGGAAAAAGTTTTCTTTGCGATAAGCCATCTTATTTTAGTTCAGGTGACTTCGTTCCCTTTTTATGTATTTTCTTTAACACAAATTCTTACGTTATTGCTTTGCTTACATAATATAAAGTTAGAAGAACTGAGTTACTGATTCTG
Organism: Shargacucullia verbasci; assembly: GCA_947562105.1. Classification (NCBI taxonomy): domain Eukaryota; kingdom Metazoa; phylum Arthropoda; class Insecta; order Lepidoptera; family Noctuidae; genus Shargacucullia; species Shargacucullia verbasci. Next base: position 6,858,412 of record OX387306.1, read on the forward strand.
ACATCATCATCTTTCTCTTGTTGATAACAATTTCTTTGGAGTCGATGCAATGTCTTTTCTCTTTTCGTCTTCAGAGTTTTCTTTTTGTCATTTTTAAACAAAATATTCTAATAAACCTTTGCCAAATCCACAGTGGTTGAACTGTCTTTTAATATTATAAAGTGCTGAAGACTGTTTCTTTGTCCTCTGTCACATTTGAACAGAATAAATCGAATGACAGTTGAACTTTGTGCTCAGAAAACTAACTTAGAGTGTAAGACATCTCAGTGAGAATACCAAATGGCATACATTTCAAAAGTTCTAAAGAGCAAACTGAAGTAGTCTTTCTGTATGCAAAGAAACCTTCTTGAATGATGTGAATTACTGAAGAATCATGCATATTGTATGGTTTATTGTTCTAGTATTCTGCTAAGTATGATGTCTTGCGTTCCATTACTAGATTACACAAAGTTTCATCATCATCATCATTTATAGCCCAACTTTACCCATAACTGGGCATAGGCTGATAAGCCTCTCTTTGAAATTGCCAGTTTCTATGCTCTTGCGCCAGTCACATCCATGTTCGACCCCCCGATGACAACAATATCGTCCGCTAATCTCGCCGCGGGACGACCGACATTCCTTCTCCCAGTCCTTGGCAGCCATTCTGTCACAGCGCTACTCCATCTGTCATCACCACGCCTTGCCAGGTGTCCTGGCCAACTTGAATTCCATTAGGAAATTCTCGGTTACAGTCATATACACATATTGCTTATAACAGCATGAACGTACTATAGTTTAACGTCGTTTACGCGAATACATTTCTACTTAACCCTTCAGAGTTTAGAGGCGTGATTGTCGTGTGAACGTTATAGTACTTTCTCTGCCTCGAAAGCGACCTTAATGAAGGATTTATTACCAAAGTATCATACATCAATACTATGACTAATTGCCTCCATTCTATGTACGAATCTAACTCGGACAGAAGCGTGTCAAGGGGATACTGGCGCTTACGCAATGAAATACACCTGTTTATTTTGAACCTTTTTGCAAAGAGAACTAAGTCTTTTATTCATTGAGCGAAATTTTGAACAGCGGCTCGCGAAATCGAGAGGTTATGTATCGATTTATTTGGTTATTAATCGAATGAAATTTTAGTGAGGTAAGATTGTGAGAGGACGTGTTGTGATGTGAAAAGTTATACAATATATTTAAATTTTATTATCAGTGGGTATGTTTTGGACAAACATTTAAGAGGAAAGTTTATTAATGACATTTTAAAACATACATAACGATTAACGATGGTGAATTTTACTGCTAATTTTAATATTTTCACGGCTCTATAAAATCAAACGGTTTCCGTGTAAAAGTCTCAAATGAACTTTGACCTTACTACTATTATCATATGATAAAAATAAATTATCATACTATGGTGAGCACCTGCTTCAAATACTTAAGCCAGCTATTCGCCCATAGTAACTCCCTAACGTAACGGTTGTCCGAAACTTCTCACTTACTTCGATTTCCAATGATACAGCAACTCTAATATACTGTAATTTTAAATACGTCCGGTGCAATTAACTAATAATAAATGCTATTACTACAAGTATCTGTCAAATATTTGCCAATTAAGGTATGTCATGTATTATAATCAGCGTTCGGAACCGTACGATAATTATCGTACATGTGCTTCACACATCTCGCATATTTTGTGTTCGAGTGTCGGCAGATATTGTCTGGAATCCTCATAGTCATTAGAATAGAATATAGAATAGAATATTTATTTCCATATAAAAAAGTACACTGTAGAACAAAACACTGCACTAATATCCATCATTATCCTGATGGATACGATAATTTTGATCCATATACGATAATTCTACGGCCCTGGTACGATAGCTGCCTTGCTTCAGGTTCTGAGCACTGATTATATCAATACCAATCTTAAACATACTTATATCTTTGGTACTGTTAAAATAGATGTTAAGTTAACAAATGAAAAGCAATTCTTCTACTTTTATTATTGGAGTCCTCAATGTCAAAGGCCATTGTCATTGTGTACACACTATCGATTATTGAAATAACTGTACAATACTTCAGGTATTGTTCGCATTGAGTTTGTTTTTATACATTCACTCAGAGGGTGCATAAAAAGAACCTCCAAAGGATACCATAGGAACCATCCAGAATGAAAAATAAAAACCATTTTACATGACCAATGAAAGTAAAGAGAATGAGAGCTATATTTATAAAATAGATGAAGATCATGGACTCAAAATACTTATGGATATATTACGTGTAAAATAATGATATTCAACCGCATCTGGGAAGACTGAGCCAACCCAAACATACTAACGTAAATAAATACGATGATGCGAACTTTCAATAGACAAATCTCCATTCTTAGAACTTGCTGAAAGGAAATTGTCAGAACTATCAGTGTATTTGAGATATAAACAAAGAAAACTGAATGAGCAGACACGCAAATAGTATGCCCTTGTAGTGTAAGACTTCTTAGAGGTCGATACTAGACTAGAATTGTAAACAGTTCCTTTGCGTCTTTGTTATTCTTAGCGAGTGCATCGTAATCTAGACAATTAAACGATACACTAGATACAGTAATCAAAGTACGGAAAAAATACGAGGAGTAATTTTTGGCATCGTTAAAGTACCAAAATTTGTGAAAGTAAAGGTCAAAATTTTGCATAGATGTTTTTTCCTGAAAACAAAATTCAAAATCCATGCAAAAGTTTCAAAAAGTAAAGTAAAGATATAATTAAAATGATGAGCTCTTGGTTGGCTACTTTCTCGTTAATAAATGAAGGTGCGGTTTATCTGTATCTTTTCGCTTGCCTAAAATATGTCTTTCATCAGTTTTTCTAAGTATATTCTATATGTTCGGGAAATTGAGAAAATTTTCTTGTTTTTCTTTACTTCTTATTTCCAACGAAATCTTAACTAGACCTTAAGTGTGACATTAATTGCAATATCATGGTCTTTTGGACACTTGTAATTTGATGAATGACAACCTTATGCGTATACGAATTAATCAACAAGAAGCTACTGCAATCTTTCAAAATGATAGACTGCAAGACAGACTAAAATAGCACGCGAAACAAAAATCTTGCAAAATTCTAAATTAAAATGCTAACAAAAGTATGTTAGCTATTATTTAACATTATATTTTAACCACGACCCTGACGAACGGTAATGTTCTTGCAAAATTTGTAGTGGCATCGTCAAGGTTAAAGAGCAGCGAAACATCTTATATCTAAGTTCGTTTCAACAGCTGAAACCAGTCAAAAAATTAAGAACGAAAATATTTACATAATTGAGCTGGAATATTTAACAGCGTTAATGCTTTTCATTGCCGCTCTCTCTTGTCAGAAATATTCTTAGGGTTTAGAAATATTCTTAGGGTAACACTAAGCCTTCCTTGGCCTACTTTAAAAGAGGTCGTGAGAGACAACCAAAGCCTATCGTAACAATAGGCAACATTTACCAGTACACTGATAACATCATACCTGATCTACCTAAGTAGGTCAAACAGTTGCTTCAGTAATTATCCCAGACACTCACCAATTATAGATCAGTAAACTTCTTACGGTTCGCTTTCGCCTAGGAAATTGCTAGATGGAAAAGAAGGCTGAAGTAATTTAAACTAGAACTTAGAATGAATGTTTCAAAGTCAGTAGTAACCCCACTCTGACCTTAGCCGTCAATAGCCGACCCTAAGTCAATGTATTCTCGAGAACATTATTGTTTGTTTGCCTTTGATATTGAAATTTTATGGTTATTTTCTGTTCACATTTTCAATAACGGCAAATAATGTAATTTATTCTTCCTATATTATCAATCTGCTTATTATTTCAATGCTAAAGGTTTTATGTATTGAACGAATAAAAGTGTCTAGTTAAAAAATTTCATCTAACGTCATTTTTAAGTCCTGTTCCTTTATTTTTGTATCCTTCAAAGGTCAGTCAAGTCCTAATGTATCGACGGCACTGTCAGCGTAATGCTTTTCTATTTTATGCTTTAACTTGAATAAATAAAATAATTTTTCATTTTCTACGTGGATCGGGACACAATAAAGTAATTTAGAGTGTATTCAATAAATAATGTAAATGGCCCCGAAACAGTAATTATTGTAATGGCTGAATTAGGAAATTTGGACACAAATAATTCGAAAGTTATAGAAATGTTAGTGTAATACAAAATAATGATTTTGTAAACCTCGCACAACTGAAAACGTACTTCAAACTGTCCAACAATGTATGTGTTGCTCAAAGTTCAATTCAACACGCAATAGAAAGCGAGTATGCCGTACATGTTTATATTTAAGATGCAAAGTTCAGAGTTGAGATTGCAAAATAGAAATGGCGACACGCAAACTGACACGTTCAAATCTGTTCTTACAGAGTCGTGTCAAAACTTCAATCACCGTGGACAATACTATAATTACGTTTACAGAATATTTCTGCACATTCAAAGTTAAAAAAGTACGGTATTTACCTGAGAATATGATTGCCACACAGCATAGAGACCTACTTTTGCAGCACCTTGACCCACTGCCCCTATAGAATCTAATAGCTCACGCCTGCTCAAACTTCAATATAATTAATGGTTTATCTTTTGAACTACATATAACAGTTTGTTCCAGTGATTGCATCTCTCACCTTGACAGATCAGTGTAAATCTTCATTGTTGTGTGACGTTTTATTGAATAACGATGTTTTCCTTTTTAATGGAAATGCTGAATAAAATTTAACTTGTTAACACGAGAATGTACATAAATATAGATGTTATGAAACGTTGTGATAGTTTATGTACATAATTCTCATTAAAAATGCTTACTTGTCTTCTGATCTTCATAGAAATGCTATAATGACTCACTGTGTATTGGAGCCATTACAATAATTGAGCCCTTCATAGAATTGCAAACTTCGCACGAGCTTCATCAAATCGTTTTATCGCTAGATCAATTAAGTTATCAATAACTTTTCCTTCACTACAAATTGCGCAATGGATCGCATCAGTATGTTTATTGTTTATTTCTTTATCATCGGCATCACTTTCGCTTGTAAAAAGGTCAGCTATATTAATTACTTTGTCGTTCAGTCTTAATTGATTTTTGGCAACTTTCCTGAATCAGATTGGAATGGCTGTTATCGTTAAAAGTGTAAAAAAATTTATATAAATTAATTCGTGTTTTTATTAACATGTTTTCTGAACTCAATCAAAGTTTCAAATTAAGGTAGATGTCGTTAATTGTTTGTCAAATGCTAAAATGGTTTGTTGATACAGGCGAAAGTTCAGGGTTGCAGTTATTGAAGATCAATTATGTGTTATTTCTTTGGTATACAGCGTTATTTTGGCGTTTGAAAAGAAAATAATTGCATCTGCTTTTAACTTGGGTTAGATTGATTGGATAGATAAGTAATTAAGTGTTTTACAATATTGCAATAGTTTTTGCCTTTTCATTAACATATTTAAATCTGTCAGAAAGTATTAGCACTTAACACACTTAAAATAGTATACATTATGCTACCTGAATTGCGGTGTCGATTTCAATATCAACAATTAAAATTTTAATCAAACCTATATCGCTAGACCAATAAAGATATTAAACTACAGTTTCATAACGAGCGTTTCTTGCCTTGACCCAACACCGACGGACGGCGCTTTTTCCCTTAGTTATGTTTGAAATCCATTGTTAGGCGTTGCACGTGCACTATGTACTGTATAATAGCGTTCTAATTCTATGGGGTTTGGTTGTAATGCGAATTTTACGCTTTGTGTATTGAGGATAGAGTAATTTACCTCTACGTTTTTATCATTATCCAGCGCTGTTGTGAATTATTATCGAGAAAAGTTGAGGCAAGTCTGGATAAAGCGCTACTTTAATATCTTGTGTTTTAAATTTTCACAATGCAAGTATACAATGTGTGTTAACTTCCTCGGGTATCTTGTTCTGCCTTTCATTAAATTAAAAACTAAAGCAGGTCTTCTAAATCTTATGTGATCATGTAATGCAAACCATTATTGTCCTTGCTTCAATGCTAATAACCCTCTATTTCCTTTAACTTGTACCATATCCCACGGCACCACAGATTGGGAAACGCTCGACATAATACACTATCGTAATGGCGATACTCGACACGGTCAGGTTGCCACGGAGATTGTTTGAGCTGTATTGATATGAGCTTTCTCAAGTATTGAGCGTTGTAATCATGCTATAATGTCTATGACATTATTGAAGTGTTATTCTGTACTTATATTGCTCTATGATGATGTCTTGAACTTGGCCTTTCTTACAAATCTGTCATCTTCATCGTTGTCATCATATAATTTCTCTAATTTGTAAATGTGGTTGTGGATTTTAACTGGTTTAACAGAGTTGAAAGTAGTGGTTTTAAAATTATATCTATTAAAAAAGTAGTAGAAATTCCTAACATCTAAAACACAGTTAGCTATGGGTCCCTACTGAAATTCGAAAACAGTTGAAAACAGTTCTCTTCTCTCAAAATAATAACCATAGCATAAATGGAAAGTCTGAAAAAAAAATTGTACTGTAAAAGCATCAGCTGTTTATCATCACACGCGTTGACCTAGAAATGAACATAATAAATACTACTTCAAAGGCATAAGGCCTACAACCCATCATTACATACTGCAATTTTAATGAACTCCGACCCTGCTTATTTTTGTTGTGTGTTTATAGTTAGAAAACAACCGGAAATACCGGAAGGGTACTAAAATAACATTCTAGGACTTATACTGACCTTATTGCCTTCCTTCAAAAAGGAGTTAAGTATACAGGGTCTTTCATAAAATTGTTATATAAGTATTGACACAAACATCTAATGTCAAAACTATTAGCCACAAAACTTTCGCAGAAATTTAACGTCACTAATGACGAAGCTGTGACGTCATCGCCGTATTGCGTCACAACTCTTATCGTAAAGGTTAGACATGGAAATAAAAAATTGCTCGAGTTTAAGTTAAAGGTCAATGTAAGAGTTCTTTAGACATAATGTTACGGGCGATATGACACTGGAAAAGTTTAAAACTTATTTATTAGGTAACTCGTAGGCCTGTTCACAAATTACTTTGATGTAAAATGTACTGATACAAATATTTATGAAGTTTAATTGGGTGTGATACATCTGTGTAGTTCCCATAAAATGCCAAATGACAAGAGAGGGTTAAAATAAAATCTATGATTACCAGTTGTTTGGCAAATCGTGGTAGTTATGGCAACATTTCTATAAGGCTGGAGGTCAAAAACGATGGAAAAGTATTGCACTCACTTTGCAGTTTGAACTGTTCAATAGAATAAATTATGAGTAAATAATTATTTATAAATATATTAAACTTTTTTATAAACATACCCGACAGACGCTGTCCAGCTCGAACGTAGCAAATAAATAAAAACTCGATCACAGCGTCACCTACTGGATCTAATTGTGAATCAAAACCATCCAACTCAATCACACACAAAAAAAAAATCATCAAAATCGGTCCTGCCATTTAAGAGAAGTTCAGTGACATACAAACGTACAAAAGAGTTATTTATATAAAGAATTGGATATTTATAAACCCTAATATAATAATGTTTATTTCATATTCTATTCCGACAACCGTATTGTACTTGAACTTGACGAGGACAATATAATTTATATATTCAGCGGTTTGTCATAATAGACCTCTGGTGGATCGCTGACCTACATGCCCGACTGTATTACTTCTATGAATTTATTATAGCACTATAGAAATACTCGCCTGGTTTATCAAGATGACTTTGTGTTCATCTCTACGAGTAGAATTGGTACACATAACCTTTTCTAAAGAATCTTTGTCGAATATGAATTACAGTCGGAGCATAGGTATTAATTATTTTAAGTTTCTTTTGTACCAAATTGTATAAATAGATTGAGGTTTAGAAATAATAGGTATATAGTTTGATACAATTACAAGAAAACACCTGTAATTAATGTGGGAAGTGCATTGCACAAGTAAGAATCGACTTTAGGATGACTAACAGTTTTTGAAGCCGTCCATAGATTCGAAAATGGAATGGCAAGCTGGATTATCAACATAGTCGTACATAAACATCACAGGCGTTTGTGTCTTTAGAAGAAAAACTCATGCGTTCAAAAGTGTCCGAGTGGTAGAAACGGTAAAATTACGTTTAACATAAATATAATGAATAAGCGATGCTATTGATGAAAATACACAAAACTTTCCAGGTGTTTTCAGACAGAAGCATTCTTTTATTTTCTCACGTAGTTCTTTCAGGCTGTCTGAAGAAAAAAAGAACTAGTCTTTTCTATAGCGGCACAGAATAGATAATAGTACTAAACGGTTACATGCAACTATCTTTAGCGAGAGATCTAAAAGTCAAGATCTTATGTGCAGATTTAGTAGACCTGTTCATCTAGGTCAGATCGTTCACAATAAAAAGCAGTTGAAAGAACATTAACCACACTTACTTACTTTCACTTCAAGTAATAAAACATTTAGAAACGTTACGCACATAATAATAGTCATGAGCCTTACACAGTTCAGCTTGGCAACATTTTGTTCCAAAAATTCTATTTGATAACGTGTTTAGAATATTTTGATGCGTTGAAACCGAGGCTAACATAGGTCTCTTCCAAGTTGGATGGGACTCGCAAAAGCCAGCCCTAGTCGAGAGTTCCAGAAAAATGTTTTAACACTACCGTAACCCCTAACCTAAGTGTGCCACGGAACATAGTGGTCTTTTCAAGCTTCTAAGTAGCACCAGAAGACTCGGTCCTTCGCTTTTCGCTTACAGTCAACTCAGCCACCAGTCCATTACCATGAAGTGCTATTTTTCATCCTACTTAGCCTTTTACCATGTAAAAGTCTGCTTTGAGTCCAACACATAATTTTACATGGAGCATTTGACATCTAAATCGCAACATTAGGAGATCTATTGATATCGTAAAGTTAGATAGGTTATGAGTTTTTACAAGCACAAGCAATTAATAGATAATAAGTAGTACTACCAAAAAGCATTTTTTTTTTTTTTGCAAGCCTTTTAATAAAAGTGAAAGAAAAACAATGCTATGTAATTTAAAAAAAGCGAATATTCATGTCGAGCAATTTTATTACCGTGGGCAGACGATGTAGGTCAAAGACTTGATGTTCGGCCTAGATAACCAGATCGTGTACCACGCCCCTTTGTTTTAAATCTGTTTCAAGTTCAAATATTACTCGATTTTGATTTTTATTGATGGTGCTTCTTCATCCTCACTTGTGAATTGAACATTGAAATCAGCCAGGTTAGCGGTTGGTTAATAATCTTTGAGAGGTTAGCATGAACTTTTCTTAACCTACTCGCATTATAGATACACTATATACCTACCTGAAAAAAACTTTAGTCTCTTACTACTGTTTATATCAGCAATGGATGTTTACTAACTGGAATGGTAGGTAATGGTGAACAACCATTTTTACTTAAAACATACCGCGATCACTGAACCGATCAAGACATGCGTGGTAAATCTTTATTTACCATGACAAGCAAAATTGTGGCAACCACTTTCAATCTTCAATCTTACTCAAACGCAGGATTTCATATCTGATTTATTTGCTATAACGATCGCCCATTGCATTTGCTATTAATCACGAATTTCGAGTAGTACCGATTATTTGCACGGTTGCAAATGAACTCCTACGCAAGGAAGAGTTATTGCTGACATACTTAGCTGTGAATACAGAGAAATTAATAATGTTTGGTGGCATGAATTACCTACTTATTCAACAATTATTCTCATGAAGTGAATTTGAATCATATTTCTAGCTTATTCAACAATATTTTTACGCCTTAAAAGATGCTATCAAGTTTGTTACTTACCGTCCTCCAGGTATACCTTGTCACGCTTTGAAATCATCTACAGAATGTTTACCAAAAATCGTATTCCCAAAATCAAAGCCAGCCCTTGAGTGTGATAACTCTTTCTCATTTATTGGTCCGGGAATCACATAGAGTTATTTTGTTCACGTCATATTAATATTTGACCCTTCTTTCGCAGACTACGTGGCCGGTGGCGAGCTGTTCACGCATCTCTACCAGAGGGAACACTTCAATGAGAACGAAGTCAGGATATACATAGCTGAAATTATACTGGCTCTCGAGCAATTGCATAAGGTGAGTTCTGATGATAAATGCACCTACAGATAAATGGTTTCTGATAAAATTGTACCCACGATACAGGAAAGATAGGCTGGGGCAAAGAAAAAAGTAGGATAAAACATAATCTGTACTGACCAGAAACATAGCGTAATATGCTGATTATAAGGGATTCAAAAATCATGATGCTCTAAATGCGGATGAATCTGTATCAAAACCTCCAAGACTATAAGATTAGACCCAAAATAATGATTGGGCTCAATACACCGTTTTAAATTATTATTGCTATCTTATAACTGGATTTAAGCACCGCTTTTTGTCATTTACTTTCGCAATTAAACAGAAGTGAGTGAACTCAACTTTTTTGTCATTGCAAATTAAAAATAATATATTTATACACGTCACATTAATCAAAGTGCAAGCGGCTTTTTTTGTTGACTTTACTGAGAAATGTGTACTGGAGACACCTGTATAAATGTCTTGATGGCAATATTCTAGACTGAATCATAACACTCAGGTTGGATAGGTCAAACGCGTTGTTTGACCATAATAACACTTAGTAGTCTATTTATAGAGTTTATTGGCTGTTGATATTAATTCAACAAAGCTGCTTTGTGAAATAATTACGCCTAGAACATAATTATGTCGGTATCAGATATAGATCGTTTATTTACGAGTGAGGAAATAATTCTGATACAATCAACTGGCCAAAGTGTATATTTATGTTAGAGAGAACTTTAAATCCCGACAGTGGGAACTTTAGTATGCTGATGAAGATGATTGGTAACATCATCTCAGTATCATCATCAGTCTGACCGACATCAGACAGACCACGCTTGGGGGTGTGCTGGACTCGTATCAGCTAAACTCTTCAGTCGTCCACTTCGGCACCTGATGACCAAATCAGGTCTAAAGTAACAAGATATTAACCCTTATCTGTAGCAGGCATAAAAGGTCGGCAACAAGTTATTCCTCTGGTCCTTACCATCAGCTGGCAACCTTTTTAGCTCTTCTACATTATAAAAAATGACTAACACTCGCTATTTGTCCACCAGCTCGGCATAATCTACCGTGACATCAAGCTCGAGAACATTCTCCTGGATGCGGAAGGTCACATCGTGTTGACAGACTTCGGACTATCCAAGGAGTTCTGTGGCGGAGAGAGCAGGGCATACTCCTTCTGTGGTACCATCGAGTACATGGCGCCTGAGGTCGTCAGGAGTGGCAGTCAGGGGCATGATATTGTAAGTACTGCATGACTTTTTAGAAAAGATCACCATCTTTATTTAACAACAAAATTGAATTAGTCAGGATCACCAGTTTTTGGCTCAAATACAATATTATTTTGTTCTGAATCATTTTAAGCTGAAAAGTTTAGGGGTTGCAGGTAATCTTAAAATAGTTACGTTTACGATCGGATTGTTTTAAGGACTGTGCAATGTGTATTTTGCTTCCTTTAACATACACGATACCTATTGACGACGTCGTATCAATGACGCTTTAATCACCAACGGATCCTTATTTTTACCTTAGCACCTATATTATCTGGGAGAATACACAAGTATACTCGTAAAATTAACCATCTAACCCAGTTGAATTATCGTAGCGAGACCACAAGCATAATTAGCTTAGTTGGAGGGGATAACTGGGACATCAGTTACGTAACTCTTCGCTAGTATTCTTTATATAAGTACTTATGTGTCACGTAGCCCTTGTTTTGAAAGGCTAATTGATTCGGATACTCGACAGATTTGTGCACATGCAAAACTTTATTCGATGAGCCTCCTCGGGTGAAGATATCCGCGGAAAAAGGGGCTCCCTGCGCAGTCGGTTTTGTTGCAAATATAGCTGACTGGCTTAGATTTCCACCAAAGTATGAGCAATTCCAACGTTTCAGCATGATCTGAGACGTGAGAAGAAATTATTCGGTGTTTATTTTGGAGGTTTAAAAATCTAATCACTCGCGTTTATACTAGTGCCCAAAGTCAGAAGTAAATAACTTCGTGGTTACCAAAATATAGGGCAGTGAAGCTTGATACTAACATTGCTGACTGGGTAATCTTTCCACTAATTTGCTTAGGCTTGAGCGATTCCCATAATAATGATTATGAAGCTAATTGACGACACGGTTGGCGCAGTGGCTAAGTTGTACGGTTCCCGCACGGAACAAATATTGTATTGATCTACAGATAGTTGTTTCGGGTCTGTTGTGACATATATGTTTGTATACTGTACCCACGACACAGGAGAAATCCTAGTGTAAAAACTTTGCCCGTTTTATATAAGAATAAGAATAATTGACTATAATTATTTCATGAAAAGAGTGTTCAAGATAATGTATCCGCTTAAAATTTTTTCTTTAGTCTGTCCCAATAACCCAGACGAAGTCTGACTGCTATTTCTATCCCTAAAGAACTATGCCTTTCATTTCGGAAATGTTCTATGTCCAACAGTGGACTTCAATAAACTCTTTGTGTGCCAATAAGGCATTGCACTAACAATATTGATCTTTACTCCACGACAAAGACAATCGCAACAATAAGGGCATAATATTGTGTAAGACTTTGCAACGTGTATTGAACGATACAGATACGGATTTTGTGACTCATCCGATTATCTGGTCCTGGTTTAACTGTACCGGTTTAGATTAGTGCATATTTCTAGCTCTGATTGTAGTATTGCTGCCCTGCAGTGGCGTGCGGTGCATAAAGACAAAAAGACACTGCCTACCCTATATAACTCAGATAAATATTTATTATAAGATATTCGAGGTGGCAAATCACATACATCATTATTTAATCGATAAGCCGACGAACCAATACCAACATGCAGTAGGTATTATTGGTAAGTAAGCATTTAAAATTTTCTGCCTACCCTGTCTAAAAACTCTGTGCACGCCGCTGCTGCCCTGATGTAATAACAAAAGTCGTAGTCATATAAATATGCTATTGCACAGTAAATTTTGATATTAATGAAATTGGTTGTGTGGATTGTGAGGCTGCCACATTGGTCTAGCTAGTGGTTGCAAGCGCGAATGCTGAGTGTGAGGTTTGGGTTCGATTTCCGGATCGGGCAAAGTGTTATTGGGTATCTCTGTACTGACATTCTCAGTAGCAGCACGGAGTCTGGAACTGTGCCCGGTAGAACGCAATAAGCTCGCCCCCTATTAGATGGGACATAAAAACAGCATCGGCGAAATGTACACGTACACCTCTGCCTAACCGTTCAGGTAATACAGGCGTGATGATGATGCTATGTTATGTTGTGTGCATTCTAACAAAGAATAGATTGCCCTGTTTCCGCTCTATGTTGTTTTAAAGACTACGGATTATGTCAAAAAGATGAGGATAGGCAGTAGTGTCCTAAAAATACCTATATTTTAATACTGCAACGCGTGTCGTAAATTCGCAGCACAATTAATGTTTTGCATCCAATGCAATATGAATTAGACTTAATTTGGTACTAATACGTCGCATTTTTACACGCGCGCTCACGATGTTTTGTTTTAGTGCAACACTCATACGCAGCAACAAGTTCACGCGCCTGAACGCCGTGTATTGATTTCTGTGATAACAAAATTGTGATCTGCAAGGGGAGAGCACATCTATGCTCACTTTTTTTCCGCAATTTCGGAGACTTTAGTATTCCTTGCAGAACCATTTAAAACACGGCTTTCATGAAACATTAATACATAAAGAACTTAAATTATTCGCTTGCTCTTCATTGTGAGTGCGATTTTCGCAGCCAATTACCCTCTATAGTCGACCATAAATTCAGTCAGCTGTTCTCAGTGAATGAAACCGAATAGACGGTAGAAAGTTAAAGCACATCACTGCCACATTCTTTGTATCACCTGTCTGCACCTCCCATGCTAGTATCGCCTTTATTGTGTAGGTGTTAAAGGTTGGTATTGTTGCTTTGATTCAAAGATTATCGCGCAGATGTGTACGTGTGAATTGGTTGATTGCCTACAATTATGCGCTTCTGTCATGGTTAGCAAGATATATTGTATACGTTTTGAACTGAAATAAGTATTGGTCAATAATATAAATTAATTGCAAAGATGTAGGCATTTCATTACTTCCTTATTTGTAAAACGATAGATCGCCTCTCAGACATCTATTAGATAAAATGTGTTTTGTGTACACGGGAGTGAAATGGTCGGTGAAATGTGGGTGTCTAATATAGTACACGTCTGCATGACCTTTCGAGAAATACAAGCGTGATGCTTTGAACTGAGTAGGTCTCTCTCAGGAACAGTATCAGGATAACTCAGTATTAAAGTTATAGAGCTATTGAGTTCATAGATGTCAACACTCCATAACTTGTAATGGGAGACTGAGAGTAGGGTTGCTTTAAGACTGATTTTGCTCCTCATTCTTTCTGAATTTAGGTCTATTTCTGATAAAGATATCATAAGCCATTATAGCTAAGTTTAACTAAACTATCCAGACCTTTTTTATGGGTATTTGAATTTGATATATGCTGTCCGTCCAGTCATTGCAATAAATATGACATCCATTTTGGAGTCTCTATCGGCCCAATTTGGCAGCTAAAAAAATACATTCGCAACAAATTGAGGACCTCCTCTCTAGAAGTCGTAGAAGAAGATTAAAGTCGGTTAAAAAAAGTCCACAATATCCTCCATCGGTAAACTTGTTCGATCGTGGTGAAATTTGAAACTTGGCAACCCTGCAAACGAGCCCTATCGTCTACAAACACTAGTAACCCACTTACAACTTGTCAGTATAATAATGTTGTAATACCTACATACCAGTTACATAGAGCCAAGTCGTCTAGCTTGCAATTGGAACTATAACCTCATTATATTGAAGATTTATTAAAAAGTAAACAGCCCTATGAAAATGTAATTCTTTTTGTAGAATCTGCAAGCTCTTCTTTCAAATTCCATTTACGCCCATCTATATCCAAAAATTACAATTAGCGTTTAGGTAGATAAACACATGAGACAATTAACTACAAATCAGCGTACATAAATGTTGATTAAAACAACGCAAAATAACGAATATAGACTCCTTTTCTTCGCAACTCCTTTAAAACTTAGACGTATGTATATTAAAACAGGTAATATACGCTTGATAGAAACCTGTACGAGTCGCTTCCTGTCCTTGTCTACCTTGGTGTTAATTCGTATACTTTGTCTCTTTTTCGCGCTAAGACCGTGACCTACATGGTCGTTGCGATGTTGCGCTAATTCGGGTACTATCACCGAGGTATATTAGTAATATACAGAGATATATTATGTGAGTGTGATCATATTGTGAAAGGGTTCTCTCTGTGTTGAAGGCAGATGCGATCATATCTTTCACTGCTTTTTAAGAGTAATGACTTGGTATTTGTGTTGTGTCATGCCTTTTATGGAATGTTTTCTATGGGTTATGTGTGCATCATAAACCTTAGTGTCGCGTAACTTCTATAAATATTTTATATATTTTAGATTTTCTATAGTTAACAACGTTTATCTTTCAGTGTCGATTGTTATGTCAATTAATGCTTTAATAGTAATGATTACTGTTTAATTTGTCAAGGACCCTAATATTATCCAGGGGTGCCAAATGCGATCTATACGAAGTGTTATATTTACTAAAGCTTAGAAATAGGTAACGATTATGTATTATACATAAACAGTATAAGACAATATAGGTATGGTATAATAGTAGGTGTATTTGTTCGGACGGCCTTTGCTCTTGTATTTATGAACAAAAAACATCGAAAAACAAATTATGCAATATGTTACGAGATCATTATATAAGCAAATATTTTGTTTACAGAGGAAAATAATTGGCACAGCCCAAAATATATTAAGTATGTATTATTTTAGTCATTTCATTATTTATTCATGGAAAGAATGTAGGAGGTGGTGGACCCAGTGTTGTCACGGAATTCGGGAAAGGCCTATGTCCAGTAGTAGGTTGATGCTCAATTTATACAGAATGTAACACAATGAAGGGACAATATTTGGAACTGTTTGATGAGTGGAGTCCATATTGCACATCATTAGAAAAAAAAAACAAGTAATCTGATAATAAATTCAATGTACAACGGGCAACCTTTGGATGGATAAGAAAGTAAGAGAGAATATGGGATAGGGAAACCTATGGCACACTTTTTGCCACTTTTCTTGGCCTTTGTGAGAAAGTCATTAAAGTCCAGATCCGTTATTCTCATTTATTCACGGATTTTGGCAATCAATAGAGAGAAAGGTCAAGATTTTTTTTATGACTGAGTACTTGGGTAATTATCGCTACTCGGTGAGGCTATTTACGTGCAAATATCTATCGTATCTTGCAAAAAACATTGTCAATAGTCAACAAATTCTATAATACAAAGCAAGGTAGCGGACGACAAAGTCTAAGGTTCAATTCACAGAGCTGAGCCAACGTGAAATTGGATTTCTGTTTTATATTTCCTTGTTCGGGTATCGGAACTGCGCCCGAGCTCTGCCTTATATCAAATTGAGACCTAATACCATGGGTGGATTGCAGTTGTACAGACGCAAACTCGAATCAATCCTGGTTTGAATAGAATATTCACAGTAACATTCGCACTGTTAACTTAGCTTCAGAACCAAGTTCACCAACGATATAACGGGCATTTCAGACGT
The DNA here is from genome assembly GCA_947562105.1 of Shargacucullia verbasci. Classification (NCBI taxonomy): domain Eukaryota; kingdom Metazoa; phylum Arthropoda; class Insecta; order Lepidoptera; family Noctuidae; genus Shargacucullia; species Shargacucullia verbasci. The sequence goes on from OX387306.1 coordinate 6,875,175, forward strand.
AATCACTCGTTTAACTTGAACTTTTGGGTAGGCTGTTTTTGTTATCAACATCTATCAGTTATCTTTTCTCATTTTACCACAGATTTCTGTATGTAGCTATCCTCTTACTCGTTACTTTGTAACCTGTCAATAGATTTTGATGCGGTTGTCGTGAGGTTTATTTTTTTCGAGGAAAGCTTTATGCTTCTTTACAAAACGCCTTACTGTTCTGAGATTAAGCAGTAAGCAGATTTAGTAAAATAGCTCAGTGTTATCTTATAACAGCATCATAAATGACATGAATGCACTAAGGTCAGGCCAGTTTTAGTGTAAAAACGCAATGAATTAATTGTAATGAGGAAGAGAGTAGTCGAGAAAATCCTATGTCCTCGACTCCAATGTCGTTTGCGCAGTGTAAACAAACTTATACTGCGTATATTGCGCATGCGCAGGAGGGGTGAATTTAATAGATTAATGTTGGTATAAATATTGTGGGCTTTAGTGGACGTATAGGAGATTGCGAGATTTCGCCGGAACACGTTTGTTTTTCAAACTAGTTAGTAACTAGTTTTATATAGTCTTCCGGGTACAAATTCTGCATAACGGTTCGGGGAATATATCAGTGATGTTATATTATGCAATTTTCTTTATAGCAACGAGTTGATTTTGTATTAACATCATAACATATTTTTCTAAGACAATAAGTTGCCATCGTAAAATACTAGGTTTCAAGCTTTAATAGACTGAAACTTCACTGCGAAACCTTGACCAACTATATCAGTGATGTTATATTATGCAATTTTCTTTATTGCAACGAGTAAATTTTGTATTAACATCATAACATATTTTTCTAAGACAATAAGTTGCCGTCGTAAAATACTAAGTTTCAAGCTTTAATAAACTGAAACTTCACTGCGAAACCTTGACCAACAGAGGAAAGGAAACTAGAAAATTCTACTGAGATTGCGACTCCACTTTATATATTAACTAGGAAATGAATTTTACAAGCGGACTGGAGTTCATTTTATACGTAGTAGACACTAAAACGAAACGTAAAATGAAAATAAAACTAAATGTAAGAAGTAATTGTATAAACTTTTTAGTATAAAGAGTATTTTATACTATGAGATCTCTTGACTTACCTTCCTTTAGCCTTTTCCCAAATCACTACTTACATATTTTCCAGTCTCTATATGATGCTATCATCACGCGTATATTTTCCGAAGGGTAAGGCAGAGATGTGCTATTGTACACCCACATTTCGCCGATGAGCTTATATTAAATCGAGTGAGTCTATTGCCATCCACCGGGCACAGTTTCAGACTCCGTGCTGCTACTGAGAGTTTCCACACAGAAATTATCCATTAACATTTTGACTGACTCGAGAATCTAACCTAGGACCTCACGTTCAGCAGTCGCGCTTTCAACCACTATATGAATGAGTTTTATATTTTTTTATAGTAAAGTATAATACCCTTTTCGTCGATACTTTCGTTACTGAAACTAAATTAGAATTGTAGTATGTAGCTTTCGAAGCGGTTAATTTAACCTATTTTAGAATATTTAACCTATTTAAATTAGAAATCTTAATTACAAAATTATCTTTTAGTGTTCCGTTATCGGGGTTATCAATATTTTATCTAAACCTATTCTGCTAATATTTGATTGAGTGACAAAAAATTGCGGTTTATAACTGACCTATATTATTATACTTAATGACCTATTAAGATATCGTTTGCTATGATAATTATATTTATCCCAGTGTATACCCAAATACATATGGTTACTAGTACCTATATGAATTTAAGATATAGTGCGGGTCTGACTGCCCCAGGGGACGGAGCCCAGTCGTGCAGTCGAAACGAAGAGGATTGGACAAGGAGAAGTTTTCAAAATAACTTATTATGGACTTTTTATAATACGGCTTTATATTAATACCATTCAACTACAGTATATTACTTTACTTCATCGACATCCTATCGTCACATGTGAAGGCTTTTCGTACAACATGTACAAAGTTATCAAACTCCAATAACAAAGCAATATATGAACTAATTACGATCGAATAAGTATATAGTTACACAATAACATTGTGAGTAAGTCACCAAGGCTGCGCTATGGGAAACTGTATGGAATTAATTATATATACATGTATTATTCTGTTATGGAACTAGTCTTAGCGGATTTGTACGCAATTTGCAACGTAAATCTTCTAAAACAAAGTTATTGACCTTACCATAATCTAGCTTAATCTTCTTCGTCTTTTTGTGGCACCGGTCTCCGTATATTGTTAGTCTAGGAAGTGGAGACTTCCATTGCGTTTTCAGTGGCGAGGTTGAGCTTCCATGGTCCAAATATGAGGGAACTTTGGGTATTGGAGTAGTGTGTCATACGCTGTTCAAGAAATCCACATTCACACAATTGTTAACCAATAAAACGGATATCAAAACTTACAGGATATACATTAATAGAACTATATTCGGCAAGCCACCAGGCCCACTCCATTTTTTACCGTCTTCTTCTTCTTAGCGAGTGACGGGAGGATAAGCCCAGCCCGCCGAACATACAGTGGGTCAGTGGCTACTTTGCTCGGGGACGCTCTTTTCATGCGCCATTTCTTATCGTAGTTTCTAGAGCATCACGTAAACATTACCGCCTTCTTTTGTCGTAAGAAAATTAGAAAAATAATCCGATCACCAAGGTTCGAAATGGAGCTGACTGCCCAAGTGTCGTAACTCGGTGAGGCTCATTGTGAAGGAGACAGACAGAAAACTATAATATTAAGCGATAAACAGCAAAATAGGCAAAATGTATCTATTACCGAAGAATTTAATTTCAATTATATCCAATATTGCATTCTCTATATTATGTGAAGGTTTTAAAAGGAAATGTAAAATATTAAAGCTCTGTCAGGGATTTCCGTTACCTTGGTATTTCTTAATCAAGGCTTACAAGAAAAAAATACCATGTACAACTATCTGTTGTGTATTTTCCTGGAGTATTTTATAAATAAAGATTGTTTTTGAATGCATGTTTACAAAATTATTTTTGTCAGCTTTAAAATTTGCTGCAAAAGATAAACAGATTATCTCTTTATCTTTAAAGAATCATGAGAGTGTGTACCAAAATGGTGAAGAACACTATTGTTAGTGTACAGGCTAAGTAGCATTTTTTCTATATCAGTTCTAAGAAAGCAGGTATGACAAATACAGAAGGCATGCGATTCAACTGTAAGGCGACGTCGTTGACCGATCCTATGGCATTAATGCTAAATAACTAGAAAAAGTACACCACACCCTTATGTTACAGTCAAAGAGTCCAAAATTGAACGATTCAAAGTTTTGGAAGGTACTAAAGATGAAGGAAAATGTCAGGTAACAATGCCGAAATATTAAGTCCAGATAAATTGGAACTTTACCTAGTTGTTTAAAAGTTCAAATTAGATTGGACAGTTGAAATTATAAAAATAGAATTATGAATACTAATGAGTTCTTTGTTTTTGTAATTATTGCGTTACACTAAATGCAATTTGGAATTAACTTGGACATTTATGCAATTAATTTTGATGCAGTTTGAATGCAACAAAACGGGTCCGAACAAAACCTTCATATATTTTTATTCTTAAAAGGTAAAAAGTAACTTGCAGGTAGAAATATGATATAGAAACGCACTTTAAAATTGCAAGCACGTTCTTTTAAGAGGGGAAAAGAAATCCATAGGGATTATGGAACCATCTATAGGTGAAAAGATGTGTTGAATTGTACATGAAAGAAAGCGTATCATATTATATGTAGAAGAAATGAATAAAAAATTTAAAATAAATAAATCACGTAGACTATCTAACAGTTTCTTATTGAGGAATTTTGCATAAAGCCACACCCAAAATTCGATTCGTGGTTAGTGGTTAGATAGCCAGCCAATACTTTAAGAAAGTTCGTCCAAAAATGGACATGGTCGTTTTTAAATTAACAGTTATCAACAGTAAAAAGTAATCGAATTGTAAAAAAAATGAGTGACACAATTCTTTCACATTATTGTGTCCAATATGATTGAAAATGTTGGGTAAACTAATAATGACATTGGTATATGGTTGTCCAAAATATGTATTTTAAGTGGAATAATATCTGTATCATCTGCTTTACAAGAAGATATACATCATGTTGAGAAAACTATCTTCACCTGATCTTCTTAAACATAGACGCTTGTTATATCACTTACAGTAATCGTATCAAACTCAAGAATGATTCCCTTCAAGTCCAACTCGCTGAGTGAAACATGATGATGTAGACTTGTAGACTAAAAGCTATTAAATTCACATCAATGAGACTCCGACAAGTACACCTTACGCGTACCCAAGTTTATTAATGTGTCACCTTCGGGACTCTTGCGCACGTTAAAATAGAGCGGGACGCTATTATTAGCGCATAACTGTGTGAAAGAGATAGATAGATGTATTATCGGTGTCTGCCGGAATGGCATGTAGCTGATTGTTTTCTATTTATCTTTGCTATTGATATGTCTGGTTGACTGTACTGGATTACGGCGGTCATAGAGTATAAATGTAAGAAGAACTTTTGCCATGTAAGGAGGTTTTGAATTAGTTCTTTGATATACATTTTCTAATTGAAATAGATTTACATATAATCTTATCTATATCTATAGTTTTTCTTATCTATATAAGAAAAACGGCTAACGTTCGGGTATCTCCGTTGATTCCGGAATTAGTCGAAGGCTTTCTCAAATCCGTTATGTAATTAAATTTACTCGGTGTAGTAGCTTCCTTACTGCAATTAATTGTTCTTCGTTCTACTTGTTTAAGTTATTTTCCACTCAAAGTCAAAACCATTTCATCAGTCACACCATTCAAAGTCAAAAGTCGGATGTTTTTATTTCAACTGGGCCTTTACGGGCGCTTTTAAAACGTTACGGTTATAGTTGCGCGGTTCCAAAAATGGGTTGGTCCTATGGATAAGAGACCGGCAAGAAACTCTATCCTTCATCCATCCATTTCCTCCATTGGTTTGGAAGTTAAGGCCCCTTGAATGTAGATCAAATTGAGGCTTTCAATTCGATCAGAGCTTTAAACAAGCTTAATGGCTGAAATACTAAAAGTAAGAAACGGCCAGTTCATAAGTAAGGATGGTTGCATAAGGTCTAAAGATCTTGCTTAATTCCAAAAAAATGTTCCTAACTTTAGCCTAACATTAATCTCATTCCATATTCCAGTCTTACTTCTTGGAAATAATCAAATATCAAAATAATCAGGAAAAAATTGGTCCACATTTCCCAAAGACCGTCTTAATATAGAAGGAGAAACGCGCGAGCTTTATAGCTTATCCAAATCAATCATAATATTCATGCGTCCTTGTTCGCCGTAAGGCTATTTTTACTCTGTATTTGCATACCTTATTACTTGGTCTAAATTCATATCTAGCTCGAAGTTATGTCCATACGACGATAAGACCTTGATTATAAGATAACGTTTGTAGTTCCCGTTAAGATAAAGAGTGTGTTATGGTGGCCCAAATATGCTAGAAATAATTCACTTGTGGATAGCAGAGAATGGCATAGTCTCATTTGGCAATGAAAGAATCAGAAGGGCTTCTTAGCTTGTAGCAAAATAGAAATAGGCAATAAGCAGAAATGTGGCATAGCTGAAGGAAACGAACTACTTGGCACGTGTAGAATTCTATCAATAAGAGTAAGCTATCCAGTAGTGATTTCTTTTCAAAACAAACATCAATTATTCATTGTTGTTGTTTATAGCAAGGTCTTCAAATTCTTCGTTATAGCATTACTATCTAAAACTTCTATTTATCTTTAAAAATCCTCATTACTAATATCTATTCCTAATTAGTCGTACAAATGGCACACCACCTCATTAGCAAAAACAATTCTATTGAAATCATAACGCACATTTGTTGCTTTGCGTTTGCACAACATTTCACTCATGCAGACATGATTCAGAATTTCCAATTAGCGTAATGATTAGTATCACGTAATTCGTGTAAACAGGACAAGACAATGGCAAAGTGTTGTTATAAGCTATATTTATTGCAGTTACAATAGATTTGATAGATATATCTTTACTGTAATAGGTTTTTACAGTTACGGTAAAATAGGTTTCATAAATGCTAGTTTTAGCCATACTAAAATCAATCAAGGGAACATAACTTATAAATAATATAAATGAAAAAGAAAGTGTGATAATGAGATTTGTTGATATTGATTAGATAGAAGAAATGACTACTAATAATAGGCTTACATCAATAATCAAGGCTAATTTTGAAAGATAACACCTTATATATTCGTCAGTAAGTAGTAGTAAGAAAGAGACTATGTGTATCAAATATTTGCATGTTGACGGTTTGTGGAACGCAACCCAAATATTTATTTGATTCAGGTCAAGCTATTAGTCATAACAAATTATAATATTTGTAATGGCACTAATGCTATAATTTGAGCTATCGCACCATGCGATCAAATGCTTATTTGTATTTGACCCAAATTCTAAATATAAAACGAATTTAAGACGATGGTAAGCTTAATTTACCTTAAGTACCCTCCAGGTCAAGATTCGTTAACCTGATCAAGTGATCATATATTAATATTACAGGCCACTGTAGCAGATTAACTTAACCTCACGTCGATTAAAGTAAATTCGAAAGAAATAATGAAACTCATTAAATAAACAACAAAAGAAAACACGACGCAGATAAGCCGGGTATCATGTGAAATGTGCCACCAAAACCGGCGCGAGCGCAATATTCAAAATGGCTGCCGCTGTATGTAGGTCACGGCAATCGGTGCCTCGGTAGCTGCTCTTACGAATTTTTTTAACCCGAAACCAATTCTAGTTAAGTTTGCAATGTTTTACTAAGTTTTGTGTAATCTCAAGCATTTTATTAATTTATATGATATTTATTTGATGTAGGTATTTGTGACGAAATGTCAAGTCAAATATAACGGTGTATTTAAATTTATTCTTATTTATTCACAAACAATCTGTAGCCTTCTGAGAAATATAACTAAGAAAAAAAAATGCTATAAAGTTAGACGGTCACCGTTTATCGTAATTATGGTTTCAATGTCATATCCTTGTATAAAAACACGGCCTTGACTTTAAGTTGTTTTAAGCTGTATAAAAACATAACGGAACATTTTGAAATCTAGGCAAAAGTAAACAAAAACGGTAGTCTTTTTTAAACAGGTCTTGACAATAGTAGGTAGTGAACAAATATTTTGATACCTTAGCCACGTGCATTAGCCAAGCAATTTGTACCGCCTATGATATCAGTCAGTTTTAAAAATGGTTTACAATTAGTGCCAAAATATTGCTAGGCATAAGCCGTTCCTAAGTTATTCCACTAACTTGAACCAAATAGATAAAATTGGTTGTAATAACCTACTGCCTCATTCGTGCTTCCTCTTTAAGTATTCAGATTAAACCTTTTATTCATATTACAAGAACCTGCTCTATTGGTGTTTGAGTCAATAGGCTCTGCCACCTTTGGATGTGAAGTATTAGTGTGAATATCAAGTGCCAAGAATACGCGAAACTAATATATGAGTGTGTTTACTACTCACTATTTAGTAGTGATCTGTCTAAAAATAGGTTGTATTTACATCTCTCCGCTTGTCTTAGGAGGCGACAAGGGTTATATCAACGAGTTAACCAGTAGCATTTACAATCACAAAATCAGTACAGCATACTCCTAAACTTGATTTGCCTAAAAGTTGAGGTGTGAGCAGGTGAGATGACAGTCACGTACAGTTAAAATCTTCATATATCACAAAAAAACGAAGTTATAAGATTTAAAGATTTTAGTCCCACCAAATCTTATATTTCTCATAGCAATTGATTTTGGCACTTATTAAAATAAATAAGAATATTTTAGCATGAAGTTCAATGTCATTTGAGGTAAAAGGTGCTTGGACTTTAGTCTTTCGCTATAATACTGTCGTTTGTCTTACAATAATTAGTCAGTATGACTCGCAGTTTTGAGAGCTTGTTTGCTCTTCGCTTTTTATTGTCTCCCGCAGTTATTTAATTATTATTAAACCATAGTTTATAATAAGCGTTTTAACAGCTTCCATGTATCCGAGAGCGAAAGTGCATGTATTTGTAAATCGCGCATCATTTCTGTTTACTGTGGCCCTACTTTATTCCATTCTGTGTTCAGTTTGTTCGAGAACTTCGCGATCATCGCATTTTTATTTTGGTATTATTATGATATATAATTTATAATGCGTTTGAGATAGCATACTATGAGTTTGTTGATGATTCGAGAACGCCATATTAGCCAGAATCAATCTCTTACAAATATCATTTGCAGTGATCTATTTACTTGAGAATCTTGGCGATTATCCTTATGACTCTTTGGTAGTCAGATATCAATGCGGGAGGTCCGTGTTCCGCAGACTCACAGTTAACGTCTTCATCTCATTACCTACTAATATAAAAAAGCTAAATTTTATTCTAATTGTATTTATTTTCATTGTTATGTAACAGCTTTCACAGAATATTCCATTACTTTAATGACTTGACGGAACTCTAATAGACTTTTTCAGTTCCGTAAGCCATGCATGCAAAATTGCAGGCAAAAATTCTGAATTCCATTTCCCCAGCACAATTCTCTTTAATAGGCATGTTCAACAGTGCTGTTTTATAGCCCACGTCTCATGTTTGTCAAACAATGAAAATCAGTCATTCACGAGGAATGTCCCAATTCGATTTTACCCAATACCTGCTCGTATTACGTATAAATAAAATAATTGCACGTAAACAAGTCATTTGGTACTTCAACTTACTATATTTATCACGTTATTATATTATTCAGTTGCTCAACTGACAAACCAGCTAATGATGTATATTTTATATACTTACTGTTACAAAACAAGTCTATTGGGTCTCAGCTCAGCTCACAACGGTTCGCGAATTCCTTTCCAAGAGAAGTGAAAGCCAACCAAATAACATATTTATCAGAGCGTAACGCTTTTCGGCAATGTACTTCATTGACAAAATGCCCAGCGGTTCCCTCTAAGATGCAATGAATGAATATTATTATTCCATAAATCTAATTTTAAATGATTTATTTTTGCACTACCACCCGGTCGACATCTCTCTCCCAAAGACGCGTGTGGAATGAGGTCGACGCGTTCCAATTTTAATTTTTTTATTGTCAGTTTTGGTACCTAGAACTTTCACTGTAATTTTTTGCTCTTTATCTCAGTGAGCCTTAGACCATTCATTGTACGGTCTAAAACTTCCGCTTGTAGTTCCGGTTAGGCTTTAATTGCGAATTCGTTGGGCCTCAAGCGGTTGTGCTACTATCGAAACGAGTTCTTTATATAGCCAAAGTACTCTTGTTTCGCTTATCTGTATATTGCAGTGCTAATCTCAATTTCATATTTAACGAGATTTGTTGCACAATAGTTGAGTTGGTCTAACTTCCTCTAAGGTACTGACGGCTTGATGGGTCGTTAAATGTTTTATCTTCAGTTATTCTTGGTCTATTAATATGAAGTTATTTGATGTATGGAATCAAGTGCACGTTATTACTATTTCGTTATTATGTATGGTGTATTTATGGGCTGTTATTGCTTTTTTATCTTATTCACCTGTTTCGTCTATGGTTGTCATTTCTCTCGTTTAAAAAGAACTTGCTTAACGCCCCGTAAGCGGTAACCCAAATGACACATTCGCGGTCCTGTTATTACTCCGGTATCGCATCGAACCAATTATAAATAGAGACTGATAAGTTCCGTTACTCGTGCCTCCGCTGTCCCTCTTACACTCCCACAAAACCCCCCATTCAAAGAATGAGACAGAAATACAAACGAACCTGTCTCGGTGGATTCGCGTGCCACGGCTCGGGTTTCCCCGTATCACGAGGCCACTTTCCTTCGGCGACATGCGAATTGATCATGTCTTTATATTGAATCATAATTCCTTGTCTTTAAAGTACATAATCTTTTGGTCGTTAGTTCAAAGGGTGTTTAAGAAGCCCTTGTTGTCTTGACATTGCCAATTTACCAGCCCTTTTTAGAAAGAGATTGTTGTCGTTTCAGTTCAGGGTATTTTTTTTTATGAAATTTGAAAATATATGTTGTAACTTTAGCTGATCATGATATGTTTAACCCTGGAATATTCGTCTGGTGATTATTTGCCAAAGACTTAAACTTCATGAAAGATAATTATGTTATAGATACTTCTAGCGATAATATGACAGAATTAGAGTCTAGAATATTCTTTGACCATAATTTTAATGAGATTTCGCCTAATATCTGTTTATGATATTTTTGCGATTTTATTTTCTTTAAAGATATTTAATCATCGTAGGATAAGAATTAAATAGTTGCCAATGACGTATTAACTCGGTCCATGATAAATGGATGCACATAATTTTAAGATATTTTAACAAAAATTACCTATATGTATTATTGTGTAAAAAAAAAGGTGAATTACAAACCTTTGTATAATAAGATTAGATTTTGTTTGTACTTTTTGATGTATTTGAATTTGATTAATGAAAATTAACTACATAAACTAAATATTTAATGCATATTAAGTCGTTCATAATTACCTTTTCGTTTTTGATATTTACAAATGATGTCACTTTTTTTGTTTTATTGCTAAAATGATTTTGCTTAGCGATAATTAATCGATCTAGTTTTAATATTAACTTGTGTGTTGACCTCTTTAAATACCGTCTTATTGTATATTTTTTAGCACAATCATTTTATTAACTACGCCATCTGGACATTACGACGTTCTTATTTCATTGCTAAATCGGTTAACTTTAATGTTTATATCTTCGTCTGTATAATTTCTAGATGAGATTTATGGGATATAACTGACATCGTATGATTCCACGTAAGTTAAAGTTTCTTGCAAAATCTTGCTTTTGTATAATAGCATAACCAACAATCGTGAAACCATCAAATTCTATCTAACGAGGTCAACCGGTAATCATTTATTAATCGATGATCACAGTTCCCGTTTACTTGATGCTAAAATTTGCCCATCCGTTTTATTACTTGGTAACAATCGCAGTACACTAAGGTCGAAACTATTCGTGTCAAACATCGCTATCGTTTCCGTCTCCTACTGATTTAAATTCAATGCGGTCTTCATTTGTTTATCGTTTCAATACAACATAATCTTGACCTGCGCCTTACGCATCTATTTCATAATCAGTTACACCTTGAAAAATCTGAAATATAAGTTATATAATTAATGTTTACCTGACCTATTTCTCTTTTGTTACCAACTTGTTTGGATAACCCGTCCGATTTAAGAGTAACGTGAATAAACGATGTTCTGGATACTCCGTCATCCGCACTCGAAGGCGTAACATAGCGGTCCACCAACGTAACAAAAGTTTCACCGCTCTGTAACGGATGACACAAGCGGTTACGGTACCCGAGCTCGCGCGGTGGGGCGCATTCGACTTTCAAACTCACGCGCACGAAAGCCATTGCTCCAGCGCTCGGCGCACGCTCGGCCCGTCTTCGGCTAACATCGGATCCCTACTCTTTATAGATACTTTAAAATTGATCTTTATTTTATATTTCCCACAACAGATTTTCCTTTGTCATCATATTTATAATCCGAAAAGTATTAAATGCGGAAATGATGACATTGAATACTGTGAGCGAATACGACGAGAGTAGAGTTGTTATTCGCTTGTAATTCAAGTGTGGTACGCTCATACCGTTAGCAGTGAAAGTGCTTGGGCAAAAGTGAAACGGATGGTTTAGAGTGGCGCAACTTGCTCGAGATTGGCATAAAAAATCGCGATCGAGGAAATGTGAGAGGTTACAGCCGGTTGAATATTCGAGAACTTCGTTGCGAATTTTTTTGGCCTCTCGATCTTTCTTTTTCTAGCTGTAGGTATGTCGTTTTTAAGACGATCATTTATCTAAGTAACTTCTTACTAATAAAAACTTTTTAGTATCGGTTCTTCTCTTTAGCATCATCCTCATCCACTGCCTCCGGTCTACTACTACTATGTGCCTCCCTGCTTGAGCAATTTGTCCTATCCGAAGATGATCTCGATTTCCGGGATCCGCATTTCCAACCAAATTGTTACATATTTTTTTTTACATTGTCAGCTACGACAACTTCCTTTTTAATGTGTGTCAATTGTAGTTTTGTTGCTTCTTCTTCAATTCGAGATAATTACAGGCTGTCAGCTCCTTCATTAATTAAGAACATTAAACTTAAAAGTAAATCAGTAATAATACGAGCATAACAGCAAGTGTAACGGCTAACCTAATTTCACTCATCGATTGTACTGCTAGTATGTGGGGCGGATGTATGCGTTTCTTTTTGAGTTGCCATTCAGTTGACTTTCCATGGTGAGGTTAGAAGAAAATTTGTACTTGTCAACACTTATAAATAATGAAGTTGCCTGGTTCTTATAATTTACAAGTAGTGGCAATCTGCCATCACAAAAACATGATGTAAAATTCATTAGGGGTAGATTATAGCTAACCTACCGATATATGGAGTTATGGTCCGATCTTAGTATTAAAACGTTGGTTTGGTAGGGAAGAAGAGTCAACTAAAATGAGAAATCAGGACACTTTATTTACCCTAAGGGTAATTTTCTTTAACTCGGCCAATGTTATTAACGTTATTGAAAGCCTTGGTAAATTATACCCCATTTTTTATTCATTTAATCCTTTTGGTATACAAACATTTTATGTTGTGAGGAATCTGGGTCTTTTATGAGTATACATAATTTATCGAGATTTACAGTTGGAATTATTGATGGTACCTACTAAATAAGAAGATGTGTGAACTCAGTTTGGTTTATATTTCGTAGCTCTATCTGGAAAAATATTATGATGAATATTTGTAATTATTATGAATATCTTTTGGTACTTTGAAAGGGTACACAAGAAAGTTTTTTTTAAAGATATAAAGCATTTACTGTAACATTTTGCCGTTACCTATAAATATTCAAAACTCAGTTAAGCTTCTTTAAATTAACTCGTCTGAAGTCAAGGTAAATCAGGAAAATAATTTAAATAGGCTCTCTGCTAATTAATTATAATTAAGTTATTAAATTTCAATCCGTACTAACGTTACTTTCATAATTAAGTACTCTCGATTTGTTTTTTTTTTTTTTGTACTTTTATTCCATTCATTAAATTAATCCCACAATGATTTTCATTGTTTATTTCAAAATGGCGTAATAGCGGAGCTTCTGCCTTATTGAAGCTCGGAATCTGGGAATATTTTATTTTTTAATTGAACCCTTCAACTGCGTGGTATTTCTTTTTAATTGTAATATTAAAGGATAAAACAATATGAATCATCTACAGGTCGAATGGGAGCACGGCGACAGTGAAGCACGCGTGCGTATCTAGGTTAGTTGGTCGCAACCTCGTAGCTGGGGCCTCAGCGTTGGGTTAGGTTAATCTTGATTGTTGCTCACGCTGACTGGTTAGAGTGGCCAGTCAGGTATCCTCAGGTTTGGGAAGAAACATAGTTTTATCTTAAAAATAATTTCAAACTTTGGAATTTCTTAAAAATACTAGAAGTCTGAGCTTAGGAACACAGTTTTACAATATCAGTCGTCTGTCTGTAACTGAAATTTGAAAAGTGGAAAACTGAAATGCCTTAGTAAAAAAAAAAGACAATAGCTAACTAAAGTCTTCTTGAACGTCAATTAATATAACAATTTTTTACCCCGAACTAACCCCGTAAATATCTGTTTACCAACCAAACCAATTAACTGTAATTACCATAACCGTTCAGGCGCATTTAGTTTCGTCCTTGGTCTTGTTTTTCTCCGTATTTTCAAGGAAATGCCGTTTGTTGGGGAAGGAATAGTCTTAAATATATTTCCTACTCCATTAAGTAGAAAGGGCAACAAGTGAATATTGCAACCCATTAATACTGCCTGGAGGTTTCTAGGTGGTTTCACTAATAAAGGTCAGACTTAACTTTACTGTGGACATAATAGTATCTTAAGTTGCATGATAGACATATTCGTCGTGTTTCCCAGAGTTTGATAGAGAAAACTTTGTTAAATCGAGTCAGGGAAAAGCTTTTTATTTCGCAAATAAACTTGTACGAGAAGGTTTTTTTTTGTTTTTACACCAAAATCTTGGAAGCAAGACTACTTTCGATTGTGTTAAAAGTAATAAAGTCAGTTATACAAAATAAGATTTTTTCACTATTAACATTTCTGAAACTCTCAATTTAAACTTCTTAACGGTTCCAAATGACGAACGTCATAACATTTCACAAACAATAAAAAATACAACATTTATTTTTTATGAAACAAAATTGTCTATAAATAAAATGGTAATTTTCAGTCTGTCCCAACCGCACAGTGGGCGTTGTCGTCGCTTAAAATACATTTATTTTTAGAATGCCGTGCTTGTGACAACCCTATGCCGATACATGAGTTGTTTGACGTCAGTAGGGTAGTTCGCATTTTGTACTACTAGACATGTTTGCATGCATTACTACACTAAATATATTTTAGTAGACAACCCTGCGAGCGCTATTCTCGGATGTAATGTGAATGTGATAGAAGGATTAAAAGTGTCATATAAATATGACAATCCAAGGTATGTCTCATATTTCAATTGAATTAATTGTTTTTATTGTGTACTAGCTAGCTTATGGAAACGCCTTGAATTTTAAAATACACATAATGACACGTGTACTTACTTCATTACAAATCAGTACACATTTATGACTGGTTTTACCTCAAAATAGTCGAGAAAGAAATTTATGCCAAAGAGTATTACAAAACAAGGAGCGTCTTATATAAAATGTATTGTATCCTTCCATTATCTCACTTTATTGCCAGAGTTGCCTTTATAATACCAAAATGTTAAGCCTCGACTTTCTGTAGAAAAATAAATAATTAACTTTGATTAAAATCAAGAACGCGACTAAAATGTAACATCGCAACATTATCCTCCTGTTGTGTTCAATGTAAATCGGACGTTAGGATATAAAAATAAAGTTGATAATTGAATGTTGTTTGGTAGCTGCTAAAATGTGCCCCCCGACGCCGAGGCCGCCCACATCCAGGTCAGTAGGCCACCGGTAAGTGTGCCTCGCGGATCCGACCGGTCGTCCAGCCCTGAACTTGGTCTGGGATTTGCTATGTTATGTCATATGTGTATGACATAATGTGCAATGGTCGATTCGTTTGATGCGGTAGCATTTAAGTGTTAAAAGTTTTTTTATTTTTTTATGATAATGCTGCTATTTTTTGTGAGTTGATTAACTATGTGTTATGTTCTTTTATTTGGGCATTGTTCCTCGGAAGCGTTTTGTTACAATATTTTAATTAATTATGCTTTGAAAAATCATTTTCAGGTTGTATTTCAGTACATCAAATAATTAAATTAATGGCGTGATTGATCAAAAACTGTGATTTTGTTCTTATTAATTACCACACTTTTCTAATTCTACTTATTTCATTTGCTCGTGAACAAAACTAATTAAATCAATCACTATCACGCGTTAACTAACTAGCAATCTTTTTTACCATTGCAAACGAAGACTGACACATAATTACATTTGTATCACTTCGGAACATGTTACAAAATGTTTAATAACTTTCACTATTGTCATGACATTGCTTGAATCGATTGCGAGTGGCAGTCGAGATTCTGTCGTAACTTATCGATTTATCGACTAAGTCAGCGGTACTCAAACTACAATTTGCATGACGTGAAAAGTGTTGTTCATTTCAGTGACAACCCTATGCCTACGTTGACTTCTAAAAGCTATTTGTATAGAGATGTTAGTTATTTTAACATCTGCTGAATAAACTGGGAGATTTAATATTGTTACAATGTCGTATGTATATTATTATTATGTCTTAGTACTAGTTTGTTGCCAACATTTTAAAACATTTAATATTTACTTCTTCTATATAAAAATCTGAAATCTTAATGATATGAAAGTCGAATTTCAAACCACAAATTCTCCAAACTTATACCTACTTAGCAATTTCAAATTACATGTAAAAGTTTCATGTGTAAGAATTGTCAACCACTCGATTCGCTAGTGTTATGCAGTATAAAAAAGGTTGAACATCCCTGTCCTAAGTAGTCCATCAGTACTAGTTTTGAGTGGAACTAGTCACGATCGGATGCAAGACGTCTATTATCTTTTATTGCCATCAATCAGTAAGAGGAACTCCCGATAGCAGATTGCATGTTTGTGAACTAAGATGAGACAGTCTAGTTTGACTATTGCGTTGTTGCAATAACTAGTTTAAAAACAAATGAGAAATTATTAGGTCGTAGTAGTTCAGTGTTTAAAGATTGATATTTGAAATAAACAGTTCTCAAATGCTCGAAGGAAAACATTTTATCTTGTTCCCTCGTGTTATCAAAGAGACGAGCTGATCGCCCATGTTAATAAATTTAATAATTATATTAAAATAATTTCTAAGAATGATTTGATCCACAGAAAAGCAACGAACAATGGCGAAATATCCGTTCGATTGTTGCTCCTAGTTTCCCATAAAGATCGACTTAGGAATCATTTCAAGTGGTTAGGCAGCATCCCTTGTATACCAAGATTACAATACTACGATCACCAATCAAACTATCAACCAAGGTGAATCTAGCCTAGTTTATGGGAAGGCCATGTCCAACATTGTACTTTACGGGTTTCTTTGGATTGGTTATGCGTTGGTCTGATTTTTGTAATATTCTGGCAGTTCTATACTCTAACCAAATATGGACTGATACTTTAAGATATATTATTACACAGGGGATCCAATCTCGGCGTTCCTAAGCCTAAATTGCGTGGGCTTCAGACTTTATACATACTTACACAACTAGATCTAAAAGGTAGCTAGACCTTGAGACAGGGTCCTTGAAATAAGTCTGGATCTAATGAATATTAAACAGCTCCCTAGATACAGATGTGAGCTCCAAGTTTAAGTTAAACTAATTTTATTGGACGTGAGTTTGAAATTGAAAGAAAAGCAGTCTGACATGTTCTATCGGTACAGTTTCATAGACCTATGTGCAATAAATACGTTCGACATGCATAGGTGATAGATACTGCACATATGAATAGAATTGTTTTTATTTCAAGTAAACCTATTACAGACACTTTAAAAAGGTTAATATAGGACTCTAGTTGCACGGTTCCAAAAATTCGTATTTAACGTTTCAATCAATGAATCAATCAACAAAGCCTTATACAACCCACTAGTGGGGGTGCATTGGAAGAGTGTCCACGACTGAAGATATATCAATTCGTCCGGAGCAACCTGGGCTGGTGAGCAATCAGCTCCGCTACCAACCTGCTAATCGGCTAATGTTTTTATATAGATAGAACACCGTCTGATATTGGCAGTAATTCACTGGGTCTTCCTCAAATTGCTCCAGCACGCACACTCCTCACCTTCGGTATCTACTATGTTTGAGATATAACAATTCAATTAATATAAATCAAATAATAAACACAAAGTAAAAAACAAATGGATATATTTTTATTTCTGTTTTTATTTAAAAGCATTGATAAGAGACACTTGCCCCGAACAAGGACACGACGTGATTATTTAGTGCTTTGTTTATATGTCACGTTCTTGTTTAAAGGTAAGCAGATAATATATGTAAATAAATGGACGCTTCTTATTGCCAAATTCCTAATAGAAAAGGTACAGAAAGCAAATCGTTAACAGTTGTGATTCCTTCACACGAAACTGAAATGTGAATCAGACGTTTGGTTGGAGCATACAATGGAACTTACGTTTTAATCAAAAGTACTAAGCATTAAAACCACCTTATCATTCATCTAACCAACTCTGTTACTATAAATTCGAATTGTAACCTTATTGATTGAAACAAATGCAGAATTTGAGACAAAAATTTGACTCTAAAGCAAGTATTACTTAAGCCATGAAAAACCACATAACTCACATGCCTACATATAACGACAAAAAAAAAACAAAACAATCATGTTCAAAGGCTCCCAAACAAACTCATTCACGATAGTCTTACTCTTTACACACACGGAGCGCTTGTGTGAGTGGCAACGTGCCGGTCTCACGTGGCCGCCGCTCGTCCGCACCAGTCACGTGAACCAGCTATGTCTGTAAACATTATAGATTGTACTGGAATTTGGTTAATGGTACTAGGCAACATTGCTGGTAAGGTCCCTAAAGCATACGCCGTGATTTTTGAAAGAGAAAGAGCTCTTTCCAGTAAAACAAAACGACACGAGTTGACGGATTGAATATTACTAGTAAACTATAGATAGCTAAATCAAGTTTGTTAGATAATCCGTTATTAAAAATTCCAGATTAGGAATACTTAAAGAGGTTACAGAGATTCAACTATTTCTTCAAGCATTTTGTCGTCCTTTAATTTTCTTAAGGTGTAAAAGGTTTACTCGTTACTTTTATTTAAATTTTATTTTTATTCGTAACTTTTATCTCTTGTCAAAGTTACACTTCCTACTGATTTTGCATTCATGTCCAAGCGTACATTATTGTTGTACGGGTTTCATGAATTTGCTTAACAACTTCACACTAGTACATAACTTAAAAATACACCGACGTACTTTAGATTTGCCTCAGTCCACTAAGAGTTTTGGTATAAGTAACCTAATTTCTAATTTTGAATTTTTACTGCCATCTAATACGAATGTTCTTCCGCATACGATAAAACTATTAATGTTTCATATCTCGACCTCGTCCCATTCTATTTTTATTTGTTTACAGCGCTTAATACCATAACAGATATCCATTTCAGCTTTAAATAGACGAACAACAACATTATTACGAAATAATGCTTCGATGAAAAAAATCAAAGAATAATTATCGAGCACGAGATTTCGTCCACGTGTAAACTTTTTTGTGATTTCTTTTTGGTTAAACAAAGAGTTTCTTTTTTTCGTGGCAGAAAGCGGCACGTGACCAAGAATGATTATAAAGCATTGTTTCAAATTAAGGAATTATTTAAAGAAAATTGACAAATCAGGATATTCATTTAGGTTTCTTGGGATTAAAATGGCTATGGATATCATTACACTATCACTGGAGCGGAAGAGATATTGAAATCCAGCGCAAAGGTGCAAAATCTCTCAATCTATAAACTAAAATTGTAGTGTTGCAATATTGAAGAGGATCTAATTTCTTCCTTTCGTTAGGAAGAAGTAAGCTTATTCAAATTCTTCTTGACCTTATTAAAGGATGATTTTTACAACAATAACCCGGAACAGACAATGCACCTCCAGTTATCCTACGACGTTTCAATCTAGTTCACATTGCTAGTACTAACACGGCCCACTTCCGATCCGATCTAAATTAAATTTTAATTATACGCCACTATGTAGGTTTGTGTGACTGCTCCAAATAGACGACCCGTTTGAACAAAGTGTTTGACAATGGATTTAGTACATAAGTACTTAATAGGAGACCTTTGGAAAATTTAAAAAAATATTGTTTTTCTTTTTTGTCTCGTAGTGGTTGGTTATCGTTATCATAATTTGACCTACAGAAGACAGCCGTGTTAAACTGAATGCGGAAGACACATAATAAGATGCATGCGTGTACTGCAAGGCCAAGTTTATTGGTGATATTTGATTGTATTGTTATTTGGAGATGATTGCACGAATTTATGAATAAGATTTTTAGGTTACATATTTCTTAGATGGTGTTTATGTATGTATGTTAACAGAACTGTAGGTCATTTCCATTTCTTATACACAAATTATTAGCAGATCAATGGTTAGTTCCTTACATGCTATAAGATAAAACATTTTGTTTTGTTTTCTGTTTAACCGTAATGATCAGTGTTTATACAAACTTAAGCTTCGATTGCTTTTGATCGTGCTATTCTACCTGTATATCTATGTCCTCCTTATTTAAAATCAAGCTAGAAAACAAACAAACAATAAACATCTTCGTTTATTATAACATCTTCAGAATCACGCGAGTCTACATCGTGTAGTAACGCTCGACCTTGTCTCGCGATAATTTAGTGAAACACGGCCGACTCAATGTCATGCAAATTGCTAGAGGCTCGCCCACTGCTTGGATAACGGAACGTACCGGAGATGTGCTCGTAGGAAGTTGACTTGATAAGATTTATGATTTTAGTTAAATACTTTTTTTTGTCTCTTTTTTTATGAAGTGCGAGTCTAAAATAACCACGCAGAAGCCCTGACAGCAATTGGCGAGGCGGCAGACTGCGGAGGATATAGAGGGTTGAACTTGATCATTAGCAAAAACTGGTCATCTTAGGTACTCAAAAGAACAACTCGGACATGGAAATACCTTTGTCCAGTAGTGGGATGTGACAGGCTAACAGTAACGTTTACGTTACAAGAGAGGCTCGGTGACCTCGATCGAAGTATGTCTATAGTTAGCAACTGCGGTAAAAAATAAATTAGGAGGATGTCCTTCGACGCTTTCTAGTGTAGCCTCGGAGTTATATATCAGGTTAAGGATTTAGACTTAGAAGAAGAGCAGTGGACTATGAAAGATTATGTTACACTTAATTATTCTTCTTTCTAGTTTACCATAGTGTAAATAAACTTGTGACGGTCCGGTCTTATTACAACGGTTTTTGAAATTAATTAATTCTTTCGTTTATCCTTGGTTCCATATTCCTTACTACAATTCTTGGTACACATGCTAAGATGACAGTCAAATTAGTAACGCACTTTGCTTTTTGTTTTCAAAGATTTATATTCAGATTGCGCACTTTGAATAGTAATGAATTCGTATTAAGCAATTATTTGTTAAATTGTTCAGTCCTCTAAAATTAACACAGTTTCTCAATCTTTTAACTTATCCTATTTATATTTAAATGCTGTCAATAAATTATTACATAGACTTGTACAAAGCGACTCCGCACGGTTATGCAATATCTGGCACACCAGCATTATATTGCGCAGCAGTGTGCGCGAATCTTTATAACAATCAAGTGTAAAGACTGATTCACACGGGCCTAAATTTTGAAGAAGTAAGAAAGAGTCTTAGTTTTCGAAATATTGTCACTCAAAACTATGTAATCTCAATCCTATGACCAATTAGTAGAGTCGTGGAGACGAAGTGCACTATACCGTTATTTCAATGACAATTTAATTACGAGTTTCAATCCTGGAAGACGGTGGCTGGGCCTAGTTTTTGCTACTCTGTTCAGTAGCTGTCACGTTATCAGTTATATGTTTTTTGTAGCTACAGAAGTTTACTGGTAATTCATAAACGTTCACAAAACGTACTTTCTCTGTTGAAACTGCATGAGCGATCACATGGGAATGATAGCTCTACCGCTGTGTAAAGATTAGCCAGTCAGCAATGGAGTTATAGACTGATTGCCTAGGATGCGCCTGACGATTTCATGTATGGACATTCACAGAGCTCTTTCCTCGAACACAAAAAATAACTAATTTGCTAAAATTAAAGATCGTACTCTGCTAAAGACTTGACGTGTAGAGGAGGCTTAAGACACTTAAGCTATCCTAACTTAATACTTTCATGTTCATATCGGGCTTGGCAGTGAGTCTAAGCGGACGTTGGCAAACACACATACAATACATTACTAGTCGTACTTAAATAGCGTGTTTGTCCTTTGATTTATTGTGGAGTTCACTTTATAAGACTTATTTGAAATATGAAATATGGAGAAAGAATGTTTCCTGAAAACAAGATAATTCATAAGATATACGGAATATAATAGTTTTGATTCATGAAAAGAACAAGAAGTTAGGTATTCTTATAGTTTTATGAACACGAGCCAAATAAATATTTGTTTTTGATATTGTTCTGTATTGGCATTTTTCATCGTATTTCTACTTAAATGACCTTCACGTATTACTCAGGCTAGAGGTACCTGTAGAATACCTATTGCCTCATATACTCCAGGGCACTCGCTAGATCCAGTAGTAAAAAAATGAAGGTGTAGTCATTATTGAGTCACAGTTAAAAAGCAATTTTTGGTCCTCATTTTTAATCATTTCTGTCTTATAAATGCTTACTGCCTATTCGATTTTTATTATTTATCAGTAAATCTGGTATCTTTTAGCGGTTGTGATTCCAACCAATCAAATAAATTTAACAACCAAAACTTTGAATAGGATTCTAGAAACTACCCCTAGTTATACAAGCGACAAAGTAACAGCAATCAAACATTCTAATAGTTTATACCAAGGAAGTTTAATTTAAAAGGCAAATACATACATATAGCCTGGTGAACATCAACTAGTACTACGTAATTATACATCTATGTATATGTATGTGTGTTCTGTGTTCGTTAACCCGGTTTTTATGAATAATTGCTGTATTTACTGTCGTCTGTAGGTACTATCATTATGTATGGAATTAAATAATTATAATTTATTAATCTTCGCGTAAGGTAAATATTATCTAGGATGTAGGATTGTCTTATTGGTCTAGACGCAAGCGCAACTGCTGAGCCTCAGGTCCTGGGTTCCATTCCCAAGACGGGCAAAGTTATTGGGCTTTACTGAAATTTGAAATTTTGTGCCGTCGTGATGTTTATGAACACGAACAATATGAAAATTTATATCCCATGTAAGCAAGCTACGATAACATTACGCAGGATTGAAATGTTCGTGCTAGAAGTAAACTCGCGTGTACGTGTGTGTCAACACCCGTTTCCTGCAATAGAGGTTGCATGGCAATATGCGCTATCGATAAACTCGTTATCTCTAACTTAATTATCCGTAATTGTCGATAAGGTCATGTTTGATTGACAGTGAAAGTTGTTGTGATAGTGCTCATTTTGTTTGAAGATAATGTAATCAATCTCACCTCAGTGTATATCTTCGCCGCAAACTTATTGAAGTTTAAACTAATTACTAGCAGACCCTATGTTTTTCATGAAAAGATAAAAAGAGATCGGATAATTAAAAAAAATGGATCTTGACAGGAATTTTATTTAAACATATTAATTATAAATAAAGATTATAATTTTTTAGTCAGCCCAAACTGTCCCACGTCTGGGCAAAGGTGTCCCTCAAAATCTTTCACACATGTGTCACCTGTAAAAACTGACAACAACCCCTCAGTCTATGCCAGACACAAAGTTAATTCTATTATGCCTATTAATACGACAACCGGTTAATTAGCCCCTCTAGGTCTGTTACAAGTCTAGGTCAACTCGCTGCCTCTTTCCACCCGGCGTCGTCCATCCTCAGGCACAAATATTAGTATGTAAGTAAGTAGATAGATAAAACCCGCAATATGGCAAAGGTCCGGCTAAAGTAAATTTTGTAGCAAGTCTTGTAAGGTAGGTGCAAATCACAAATCATGTTTGAAGGTAAGTGTAAGAGCCATGTGCACCAACACGATAAATAAAACGGCTGTCTGTTAAACGATGATTTTGTCTTAGACATCTATTATATTGTCGTGTGAATATGAGCCTAAGAACCGATAATATCACTTAGTGTAAAGTGTAGTTGAATCATTCATGCCCCTCAAAACATCTTTCGATAAGTATGATTAAGTTCCTGTATTCACCAAAGGGTTGGGCAGAGGTGTATTATGATATGCCTATTGCCATCTACCAAACCTAAAATTAAGCATACGTATGCATTCCACCTCCTTTTTTTATAAATCTTTTACAATTCAAGCAGCTCGCTTGTGGAATGCACTACCTAATAAAGTGAGAAGTGTATCTTTAAGAAAATGGTACCCGAGCATTACCTTTCACTGTAATTTTGCTCATCTCCTTTCCCAGTTATATATATATTTATTAGTTTATTATATATTATATTTTATTTTTATGTATTTGTATTATTATTTTTATGTATGTTGTTTTTGTACACTAGACAGCCCAATATCTGTCTCCCTTCTTTCAGTCCATCCAAAGGTTGTCTGGAAGAGATCGCCTTGTGCGATAAGACCGCCCATTGTACACAAATAATTGATATGTCTGTCCTATCTATTTTATGTGGTGTACAATAAAGTGTATAATAAATAATAAATAAATAAATCTACCGGCACAAATCTCAACTTCGGGCTACTTCCGAGGTTACC
The DNA here is from genome assembly GCA_947562105.1 of Shargacucullia verbasci. Classification (NCBI taxonomy): domain Eukaryota; kingdom Metazoa; phylum Arthropoda; class Insecta; order Lepidoptera; family Noctuidae; genus Shargacucullia; species Shargacucullia verbasci. The sequence goes on from OX387306.1 coordinate 6,899,168, forward strand.
ACAGCTCCAGACTACGTGCTGCTGCTGAGAATTTCCATATAGTAAAATCCAATACCCATTTTAACTCTACCCGGGACTCGAACCCAGGATCTCACGCTCAGCAGTCGCGCTTGCGACCACTAGACCGATGAGGCGTTCATTATAATACCTACCTACCTTCAATGCCATTCGGTTATAACTGTGGTCGTGTTTAAAATCTATATAACCTCTTTGATAGGTAAGCAGAAACGGTACCAAGCACGAATTGTTATATTTAAATCAAATATGACGAATTACTGCAGTTATGTAAATAGAAATAGAAAAACTTCTTCGTGAGCTATAGTTGTAAATAAATAAATTGGTTTCACTATGTCAACCATTTCTCCGTTGATACCTAAAGAGGTAGGCGCCACATTCGCAAACCCACGGTTTTATTTCGACGGAATTTAGATTTATTGGAAGGGAATTGGCTATAATCTGGCTTTTTTCTGTATCGTGGGTGCGTTTACAAACAGAAATATTTATATGGACATAACCCAAACCCAAAACAGTTATCTCTAGATCACAGAAATTCTTTAATTTTCTTTCTATTTACAAAAAACGTTGCCCCACACTAGGAATAATTCCTGTATCGTAGGTGCGTTTACAAACACATATATTCACATACACAAAGACCCAGACCCGAAATAACTATCTGTAGATTATACAAATATTTGTTCCGTGCGGGAATCGAACCCGCGACACCTAGCGCAACAGTCGATCTCTCAACCACTGCGTCAACCGTGCCGTCGAATCAAAAATGTAGACGTCGTAAATAGAAATGAACAAGTATAAAGTTAAAAATCAACCAGCCTCGCCCCTGCTGCCTCCATAACGTGAAACCGTATTGCCGTTTTATATTCTTCAGGACCTTGCCAAGCTGGAAATCCTAGGCAAACTATCTACACTGAACAATGTTTTTGGTTTCTTCATCTAGAGGAGTTGAATGAACCAGCTTCTAATGTAGCATTAACAATTCAAAGTTTTTTTCTTAAAATATATTTTGAGTACACTTAGGATGTGGGTGTATGATTACTATATTATACATCTCTATCTAACCCCTCGATAAAATGCCGTGACGATACGTAAAGTAGACACTAAAGAACAAGCAATATCTTAAATCAAACACACATTCTTTGTACCGTTGGTAAATTTACTCTGTTACCATACAACGATCTTGCCAAAAACTCTTCTACCAAACGACCTAGATAATACTTCAACACAATAAAATATTTCCAACCCTATTGTGCAAGAAATAAAGTACTAAATCTTATAAAGCAATATTTCGTCTCAATAAGTAAAGGAATGTCGACTTTATTACGTTTTCCTATAAAGTTTGTTTTGGAATAGTTGCTTTGTATCAATGTAACCTTCCGCAAGACCGCCGCTATGGCCTCGCTCCTTCCACGTTCAAGGTTTGATTCCTAGCCGTTGCATACAAACTGAAATCGACTCTATTAATACATAGATAAGGTTTAGTATGCTAGTTTATATTTGAATCTCGGTGAAAACTGTTGTGTTGCGCTGGTAACGGTTCGCAAATTTTGCCATCTGCCAAAAAAAGTAGTCGAGCAATTTTTAAATGGTTGTTACTGTACTCGGATTCAAAGAAATGGAACTATGACGTGTACAAGTAGTACCGTTATGCTACATTATTTTCGGTTAGCTCTTTTTATCGAGCAAAGAGTTAGTAAGATTTAAGATGGGGTGATGAGGCATAGGTTCCCAAAGTGGTCCAGGTGGACCCGCGGTCCACGGGAGACTCGACGGGGGTCTACGTTGGCGTGACAATAAAATGGGTGTTTACAATATGGTAGAAATGTATGTCTATGAGAAAAAAGTCTGGGAACCTCTGATCTAGAGGAAATATGAAATTACTTCATCGACTAAAAAAGAAAACAACACTGAGTTTCTGTTCTGTCTAAACTTTCAAATGGCGATTCATATTTTTATTGTAAAATACTTCAGTTTAACCTGACGAAACTGCATGCATGCTTGTTTAAAAGGACTTGAAATTCATGGATCTGTTATAATAAATTGCTACCTAGCCAGTTACCCAGTCAATTTCGGTAGGTCAAAGTTAATGTCACTTGCACTTGTTGCAAAATGTCAAATGATTTTGGCAATTGCAAACTGCAGGTTTAAATCATTATGGCGGCAGGTCTTCGTAATATAGTTACTTTTGTTTACAACATAAATGATTTGACTTTTGACGTAGTATCTACTAAGGCTAAAGATAGATACAAGACTACGAAAATATAAAACGTAAACAACATTTGACTACTCTACTACTTAAAAAGATTTCCAAAACATTAATTTCTAACAAAAACTGGGTTATATCAACATAACCTACATAAAACAGTTCTTTACCAAGTAATTTTCGAATTTTTCATTGCCTAGTTTCGTTTTTCACTACAAAAGGACATGGTAAGATAGATATATATATAGATACATTTTATACTTTCCTTCAGAACTTAATGGTTCCAGCCAAAAATCATATGTCTTACCGTCAAACTAATGAATTTATTCGTCTGACTCCTAAGTAAATTTATCCAGGAAGATGCTATCAAGGTTAAATTTCAGCTCTGTAATTAACAAGTTTAGCATTTTACAATGCTTAGCAATTGTATTCATGTTTCTGTAATAAGATTGTTTATCAAAATGATTGGTTGTTTCCGGAATAAAAACTGAATTGGTAAAATTATATCCTTAAAGGAAAAAGATATTGAAGGCTATCCTAATTCGCTACTAATCTCATATTGCCAATTGTTGGAGATAATAGACCTCGCAAAAGATAGTCAAAGACCATAGCCCTTAAGGCTGGTCAAGCAAGTTCGTTATTATAAAGCTGTTGTTGCAGTCCTCTAGTACTGTGATCCTGTTTCAATGATATTATTCTATAAACTTTTGCTGGGCAAGCGTGCACCCTGGTCCACCATCAGGCGAGGTGGCAATTGTATGTAAGCCTAGTAGGCATAAAAAAAGTCTGATACTGACAAATCAAAGATACATTAGATAATATGGACTAAGTTCAGGAAATAAGATCTTCATATAAGTATTTGATCACAATTCAATTAAACAACAGATCCACCAAAGTACGTTAAAGCAACCAGTTCCGACCACTGTGTACAAAATGATTTAGGCTAAAAACGTGACCAGAGTAAACATTCCGAAAATAAATATTTTATATATTCACACATCTAAATATAGATCCAATGTTATCTAAAGGTACATTATGAAGAGAGGTCGTTAAGATAATAAAAGGGGTGACATAAGGCTTCAATTTAGTGTTGTATGAACAGTAATTTTTATGAGGTCAGATGGCAGACGTGTCAAAACTGACATTCAGCCGCATCTGGTTAAACCGGAAACCAACAAAGTAATTGTTAGCTGTGACACAGCTAGGATGATACAATTATAATTTGAGTAACAATTCTTTTCTTGATAATTATGTACTTAAAAAATGTTTACAATATACCGTACGTTATGTGGCGACGTTAATATCGGTCGCCAAGGTTCCTCCGGAAACCGACTCGAGCGCACGAGCGTACATCGGCTAACATCGGAATCCCTCGGCAATGTTCGGTGGAACGTGGAAAACACATTTTGTATCGGGAAAATATTTTACTACACGATTTTTCATGCTGTTAGCTATTTTCAGACAAAGTTAAATGCAGACAGACATAATGATAAACATGAAATACATATTTATGAGAAATATATCTAATGGTTTAGGTAGACAATTTAAAAACGTGCAAGTATTTTTATTTTCTTCCCGCACGTGTTATTTCTATACCTATCTCTATATATTTAGGTTTCAAGCGGCACGTGAATACCAATGTCAAACAAATGCAATGTATAAACGATGAAAATACTGTACATAGTATCACGTTGATATGATTCTTGATAATTATAGAGAATAATCAATATTTTTGACATATATCATCAGTGTAAGCGTCCTTCGCTGAACATGTGGCATCCAATGACAGCTATAATAAAGGGACACGTAACCTATCGGTTACGAACGATTTGTATTATTTTCTTTGCTCACAAGAAACACCTACTGGTGAATAAAGTGTGGACAGGAGTTTAGGAGCTCAAAAAGTTGAGTGTTGATTGCATCAGGTGTTGCAAGCATAGGTTTATACGGTAACCGCTTACCACCAACCAGGCAGTACCTGTGCTAGTTTGCTACGTTGGCGGTATAAAAAAAAAGTGGGCCATAGTGGAAAAAGCAGTCGGCAAGGTTCGTTAAACCATAACTGATAGTATTAGTATCCCTACCTTCATAAATTCCACCATAATTTCAATCGAAACTCCTCAATATTGTTGCTAAGAACAATGAATTGTCACTTATCAGTTATACTTCCCGATTATCTCGAAGGAAATGGTGCGCGGTTCTCATTTGTGTTATCCAAGGTCGCCCTTCTTTATCGATCAAATTGTTTTATACAGCTCGGTAATGACCGCACGAGTTTCCTTATGGGAGGTATTTGAGTATTGGTATTTTAGATGACAAGAATGTAGACTATAAAACTGGGGTTTGATGATGAGTGGGCGACAAAATGCCCGTAAAAATTCGGCTGATTCAAAGAACTTACATAGTTTAGTATATTAAATGCTTGGTTGCTCATTTTGTGAGTTCCAGCCCATCTTTTGTCATGTTAACTGAATCTAAAACCAGATTTAGGTCAAAACAATAGCTGTTTGTTTCAATATACAGTCGTCATTATGCTAACATTTCGCCGTCTACGTTTGAGACTACATCCAGTTAAACTAAATTTCGATATATTACCGAGAATTATTGCTATTTCAGCGACTTCCACTGAAGGAAACTCTCAAATAAATAACCTGGTTCAAAATACACTCTAATCTGTTATATCAAAATACTAAAACTACCCTTTCTCTTGTCTCCAGGCGGTAGACTGGTGGTCAGTCGGCGTGTTGACCTACGAGCTTCTCACCGGAGCTTCCCCGTTCACGGTGGAAGGCGAGAAGAATACCCAGCAAGAGATCACCAAGCGCATAGTGAGGTGCAGCTACCCCGTCCCGCCGGATGTGAGCCCTGAAGTCCAGGACTTTATTAGGAAGTAAGTTGTAGATTGTTGGATTATATCCAGCTCGTGTTTGAGTAAAAATAGATACGCTACTACACGGTTAGATCCATGCTCTTATCTTCAAGAAGAACTGTCATCAAATGAATGTTTTGCAGTACGAAACACAACATTATATTTAAATTTAAATGTTGTCTTTCTAATGACTAACTTAACCAGCTTGACAATGTGTAAGTGCCTTTTATGGTATATGTGAATAAAAGAGGTTTAAGTTTGAGTCTGTAACAACTCTAATATCTTGTAGAAATCAATGAAAAATATAGAGGTGGAGGTCGAAAATACAAAAAAAAAACTATTAGCCACCAAAATTATCCCATTGGTGTCTTGGTTATTTCTTAGGCTCATATATAACGTTAAACAAACATGTTTTTTTTTATGTTGCTATCAATTCTTGCTCGGTAAATTTTCCTAAAACGTACATACAAAAGACCTAAAAACCTTACAATAAAGAAAGTATAATTTATGTCTTAATTTTAATCAAACCACATTTTTTTCTCAGATTACTTGTAAAAGACCCACGACGTCGGCTGGGCGGCGGCGACGGTGATGCAGAAGAACTAAAGAGGCACTCGTTTTTCCAGGTTAGATATACGTTCCGAGGTTAGTTCCTATTGAAACACGATTTTTGTTAACAAAAATCTTTAATAGTGACTCTAATATTTACATAGGTCATTTTTGACTTCTATCTGCTGCAACAATCGCAGAAACTACTGGACATAATCGTTTGGAAATGTCGCAGTATAATTTGAAACGCAATCATTCTGAAAATGGAAGAATGATTGCTAAATTCGTCGCTTTTTGCAATAATCCGTTTTTGCGATTATACTGTAACACATTCAGAATAACAGTAGCTACTGATGTTTGGTGGCAGCCTACTAGTATGTCAATCAAACCTGATTTCAGTCGAATATCCAGCTAGATTTCACGTTTGCCAGGCTTTATTGCCCCGTCTAAGCATGATCTAATCACATATTACTTCATAGTCTTCTCACTCGAAGTTTATAGGCTGGTGTTATTTCCCACACTGCCTTTCAAAGCTGGACTTTAACTCAGTTTTAAATGGACTGTGTCTCTCATTAAGATTTCTCCTGTATCATGGGTACAGTTAACAACACACGCACATCCATACACAATTATGTATAGATCATGCAAATTTTACCGTGGCGTCAAAGTCACACTATATTATTTGTATCTACTCCACTTAACCTTAATACTAACATAATCTTTACATTTTAGACGTTGGACTGGGAAGCGGTCGCCCGTCGCGAGGTGTCGGCCCCGTTCGTGCCGGTGCTGAACCACGCGGCCGACACGTGCAACTTCGCCGACGAGTTCACGCGCATGCCGCCCACTGACTCGCCCGCGCAGGCGCCCAAGCATCACGACAAACTGTTCCTTGGTGAGTATAGCTTCTCCATGACTTCCATTGCCGAAGGTATAATAGCTTTATACAACAGGGGCGTGGAAAAACGTGTGAGGAGGAGGATTCTGTTGCCTATCACCTCAAGATAGGTTGTCCGTCATTGCCAAAATAGCCCGAAGACTGTCATTCCTTAGTTGCCTGTTACGTTACCCGTGTTAAGGCTAGATTATACAGTGCGAGCTAGCGTACGAGTCGGCCGTTCGAGTTACTTCAGAGTTAGTACTTGCACCTTCTGACCGTATTATACGAGTAACCGTCAAGTGCGAGTCGGTCACTAGCCCGCATCCGAGTTATAATATCTGTGTATATATATACTCGATTTACCGAACCACAATGTAGAAACTGAGTTATCTACACTTTCTAAGGAACACTCGTTACAATATTCATATTTCTATCATCAGTGGTTTAGACTGTGCGTTGTCAGTCAGTCTGTTTTGTTACTGATAGTAACGTTTGTTTGCAGGCTATTCGTACGTGGCTCCGAGCATACTGTTCTCTGAGAACGTGATATCTGACCAGATATGGATGCAGGCGACAGGACAGAAGTATGATAAGCTCAAGGGATGGGTCGCTAAGGTAAGATAACTATTTACCCATTAAAGCTACGGCAGCATTAAGTAACCAGCATACAGGAATTATACTTAGATAGGACAACGATTTAAAAAACTTACAATTTTTGATCATAAATACCTCACATGCACTCACACATACACTCAGAACAGCTACCTCTATCCCTGGCACAGACATTCAATTCAATCCTGCATTACATTAAAATAGCGTGTTTGCTGTGTGTTTGTTTTGGGTTGAAATATTCATTTTCGAACACCAAATCCTATGTAAACACGCCAAGATAATACGCCATAGATTTTTTGCATTACGCACAGAAAACACTGTTCTAATTAATTTCCTCTTGTTCCAGGACTCGCCATTCTTCCAGAAGTACGCGGTGGAGCTGAGCACGCCTCTCCTCGGCGACGGCTCCTACTCAGTCTGCAGGAAGTGCATACACCGGCTGACGGGCAAAGAGTACGCGGTCAAAGTGAGTACGGTCGTACAAGTACATCTCTGCCTAACCCTTTAGGGAAATACAAGCGTTATGTAATGTTATGTTTTATATATTATTATTTTGTCCAACAGATAATATCTACCCAGAAGAAAGACATCAAACAAGAGATAGAACTCCTGAAGGCGTGTCAAGGATGCCCCTACATCATCACGCTGCATGAGGTGTTCCATGATTCTGTAAGTATCGTCACTTAAAACCCATTCCTGCATACCCACTGTTGGGATGAGAACTCATCTTTTAGAAAGAGACAACCGCACGTGTGTGCTATTGGTATGATCCTGGATACACGTGAGGAACCTCCACACCTGAGAGGTCACCATAAAGTTCTCGATAGTGTGTGTAGTTAGCTAACCTGCACCTTGCCTGCTTCCCAAATGGACTACGTGTTAATAAAAATAATCCTCTAATCAAAGGTGCCTAGATCTCAAAAATCAGCGACACTCACGAACTCTGTAAGATCTTGGACAATGACTGTTACCTCATTCCGAGAAGCGCCCCACCCACCAATGTAATAGTAAAAAATGATATTGCGGAATGAGGTAGGGTGTTCCTCTATTGAATAGGAAGGATCCGAGCTGGCGAAATGATATTACTTGAGAGTGGTTGGTGTTCGATATTCGTATGTGGTAAAATCGTTGCAAACTCAAAATGATATTTTTCCTTGAATTCGGTAGATGGCACTGGGTGTCCTGCAGTCGCTACCTATTATACAACATATCCTATATTGTTCCCAGGCCTTCACCTACATAGTAACAGAACTAGCGGCGGGTGGCGAGCTGGCTGCCCAGATCACTGGTGGAGTAGAAGAACGGATCGCAAGACGTCTACTAGCACAGCTAGCGTTGGCGTTACGGCATATGCATTCTAGACGCGTCGTGCACCGAGATCTCAAACCTGAGGTGAGTGACTTATATTTTTGCACTCTCCTCGATGTGTTGAGATCAAAAGTATCTTATTATTTGAACTGGATCCGAAACATAATTTCAGCAATAACTTCGTCAAAATCTGGCAAATATTTTGTGTCAAACAAATATTAATTTAAGAGGTGGATGTTCAGGAGTGACCAGATATTATCATAATTGGATACAGTTCTATAGATAGATAAAATATTTATTTATTAACATGATTCATGACTCTGTGCCAAATTCTTGTTCTCTTATATGGTATATTTTGGTAAATATTAGAATATCCAAGATGTTTAGTCTTTTGAACACAACAGTCGTGAATAGCCGACGTGTGTTAACTTTCCATCGTTGTGAAATAGACAAAAAATACTGCAGTTACAATTTTTTGGCGTGTACGGGTGCGCATGCGCATTCAATTCGAAGGATTCGGTTGAAAAGTCAACTTTCCGTCTGCTCTTGCCTGCCTCATCAGTATACACATCCTATAAACAAAATGTTTTATTGTTTACAGAATATTCTTCTATCAAGCTGTCGTCTAGGTGAAGCTAGAGTGAAAGTGGTGGACTTCGGCTTCGCTCGGCGGACGCCCGACTGCGCCGAGGACAGACCGCGCATGATGACGCCTTGCTTCAGGTTAGTTGGCTCCTACATCTCACTCCACACATATGTTATCAATAGGGAACGTGGGTTTAGGCATACTAAAGTATGTCTGTAAGGACAGGTCTGCTTAAATCTGTCATGGCACTGGCACTTTCTTCGAAAGGTCAGTCCAGATATTGACCTACATTGTTCTTACACATCTTCCATGTACTGTGTCACAAATGATATTTTAAAAGAGTAACCATGGAGTTTCTTGCTGGTTCTTCTCCATAGAATGACTATTTGAACGAGCTAAACGATTTGTAAGTGAGTATAAAAAAGTTTTGAGTTAAATAAATAATCAACGGTATAAAACAATAATAAATACATAAATGACGAAACGATGGCGGAGTGGCTAAGTGATTAGCTTTCAGCGTTAAGTGTCGTGGGTTCGATCCTCGCACGGAAAAAATATTTGTGTGATCTACAGATAGTTGTTTCGGGTCTGGTTGTATGTGCATGTGACATGTATGTCTGTTAACTGTGACCGTGATACAGAAGAAATCCGTAGAGCAATATGTTTAAAAAAAATCTGTTCCAATGTTGGACACGGGCTTCAGAATGCGAGGCCTTAGTCAACGCTGGTCAGGAGCGGGTTGAAAGGCTATACACACCTAACTGCCATTACATTAAGCTACACGATGCGCTCTGCGCTCTTTACATCGCTTGATGGGTTTTGAAAAGTTATAGGTGCCAGGTTTGAACCCGGATATAACAATATAATGACTGGTTGGTATATACCTGTATGACAATATATGTGTCCCGCAGCCTGCCGTACGCGGCTCCGGAGGTGGTGTCCCGCGCGCGCAGTGCGGCGGCCCCGGGCTACGGCCCGCAGTGCGATCTGTGGAGCCTCGGAGTTGTCTATGTGAGTACTGGATACTTATACTCATCATTCTATTATTCAACTCGACTATTCATTATTCAATTCACTATTTATCTTACCACGGAAATAAGCTTAAGTCCTTATCACACTAAAAAAAAAGCTCATTCAGAACGTGCGTGCATTTTTAGATTGAAAAATCTCTAATAATGTTGGCCTGTTATATCTTTTTATGTACTTTATTAGCCTTGAGTTTCCCATTGTTAGTCAAAGGCATCCCCCTGAGTCTTCCACTGATATTCTAAGCCACTTTTCGCCACTGTTTATTGAAACCTGGCCTGTTATTGAAGTATAATATCTATTTCCAGTATTACATGCTGTGCGGGAAGGCGCCGTTCCAGCCGATCTCCAAGAAGGAGCCCATCACTGCCTTCATGGACAGGATCCGCACCGGCAACTTTACCATGGACGGTCAGTATTACAGATTACTCCACTTATTTTACATAGGTCCAAATTCAGACTACATAATAGACTTTACGATTAAAACTCATATCCTCACAAAAATTGCAGCCGTTTTGGTGAAGGCCTGAGAGACTCAGCAGAGACCATTTATTGGTTGAAAATGATAAGAGACTATTATAAAATAATATTATGACTTAGATAGTGCAGACCTATAATTGTGTTATTTTAGACTGTGCACAATTTTGTTCGGGTCGATTCTTAGTGGTATCTGATGCAGCTGAGTATTTTCTCTTTCATCATCATCAGCCTATATCAATCTACTGGTCATAGGCCTCTCCATTCACAGGCCATGTAACTCGGCATCCAGCTTCTTCCAGGTACCCTGCGAAGAACGTCACTCCTTCCTAAAAGCATCCTACCCTCGAATGTCTTTAGTTAATATCAATGTATGTCGACAGGAGCGATCTGGGAGAACATATCAACAGAAAGCAAGCGCATAGTCCTGGGACTCCTCGCCGTGGATCCTCTGCGACGGTTCGGTACGGACGAGCTGCTGGCGGCGCTGGCGATTAGCATCCCAGAATCTAATAGTTTTAAACTAGCCGTGAGTATATTATTATCATTAAATTTCGCATTATGCTTTGTGCAAGAGCTCGCTCGTGCGGAGAAATCGAACTCCTTCCTCCTACTCTATTGTGAAGAATACCTAATCTATGGTGTTATTTCCACTTGCAATGCTGTTGAATGTAACACTAATATCAACGTTTTCATCCACAGGATATGACCAAAGCGGACCTTTACAAGCGTCGCTACAAGAACAAACACAGAGACTCGAGTACATCCGAGCCTGGAACCTCTCAGTCTGACACCAACGAGCCCGAAGAATCTAAGGAATCCTCCCTGCTGGAGACCATCAACAACCTCAAGAACAGAATGAACAAGAACTCCATAGAAAACGACGTCGAACTCATCAAAGCCAATACCATAGAAACACCCGTCACAGAGTCCTCAGAACCTACCTACACAGATATAGACGACGATATCGTCCCACCTGTCAAACCCGTAGAAAAAACATACGGAAAATCTAGATCTAAATTAGACGATTACATCTACATAGAAAGCAGTCAAGGCTTAGATGGCACAGAAGTCGCATTCCCAAAAACTAGTCGCGGTAAAAAATCTAAATCACCCGTCCCTAGGAAACGCAGAAAAATTGAGACTAGACAAGCCAAGAAGGAAGTGAATGGAGAAAGAGAACTGCGCAGTAAGGTGGAGAACGGTAAACGTGGAAGAAAGACAAAGGAGGTGGAAAAACGTGTGCTTAGAAGTAAGAGCGTCACAGAAAAAACTAGGGCTACTAAAGAATCTATAGAAAATGAGAAAACAGTAGTGACTAGACTCACTCGCAAACGGAGGTACGAGGAAGTAACCAAACCTGTTCTCAGAGAAAAGGGACAGAACGGACGCTCCTCGCGCAAGAGCAGCAGCGAACCTGTCGCCGAGGAACGGAAAGTAGTTCGGGCTAAAAAGACCAAAACTGCACCTCTGACGCTCGACGTACAGGACGCTCACAACGTGCGCATGACGCGCTCGCGACGGCGGCGGCTCGAGATCAGTCTGTCGCCCTCCGAAGTCAAGTCCGTTGTCCCCGCGTTCTCGTTCGAGTCCGACCGACGCGTCAACTCGATCGAAAGCAACCGGTCGGCGAAATCGAACGCGAATACCAAAGCTAAACGCAAAGACAACGCCAAAGCGAAAGCGAAGACTACGAAAGCCAGCAAAGCTAAAAAGACACCCGTGAGGGCCACGCGCGCACGCGCCAACCGGAGGTGAAAACACTCGTTCCTATCACTAACCGAGTCCCAAATACAATCAGCGCCATCTCTTTATCATATATAGACAATTATAGACTGTTGCGCCTCACGGCAACTATATTCTAGTTTTAAAATTCCCCAATATGGCGTCAGCTAACCTCAAATTCCAAATGAGACAAAATAGTGATGCAATAAAATTATGGACGCTTTGCTCACGCGTAGAAATAGACAACAGAGGAAAGAAATTATTTATTCAACGAGAAAAAAAGAGTAAGTTATATTTCTTTAAAAATGTAGTTAGCCTCTGATCTAGTTCGTGAAAACAATAACGTTACACCTGTTTTTATTTTTTAATCCTTTTATTTAATGTTACTATTAATTTTTAAGATACTTTTTTCCCCTATTATTACCATTAGAATTAATTCTTTGAAGTTGGTTATTATGTATTTTTTTGATTAGAATAATGAAAAAAATAATTAATTAAAAAAATAGGTAAATTGGTGTGATTGAGCACTTTTCGGTAGTTGAGAGTAAAATTATTTTGTGAATTATCATAATTTATTCTTTAGCGCTACAGTAAATTGCTTCTTTGTTTGGGATATGTTCAAATGGGCGGTTTGTATTGTAGATTACTATTGCATGAAAGGTTTGGTTGAATCCTCGATTGGGCCAAAAAGGTGTGCAAATCACGCTTAACTCAACCGCAGAATCAAGTCGCATATTTATTCAAATATCTATAGAGTAACCCAAAATTTCCTGTTGAACATCGTTTCAATTTGCGAAAATTTCAAAATCCGTAACAGATCTCTTTCCATATATATAAAATGAATTACATTGTTTGTGTGTGTATATTTGTTTGGATAGAATAATAGGTTAAATTTGTAAATGTTTCCTTCTATAATGTAATAGACGTTTGTATTACAATAATTCTTTCTTCCACTTTGCAAAAAAAATGTAAAAAAAAAAGAATATATATTTATTTATGGTGAAAGTGCCAAAGCAAGCTTGAAAATGTCCGCTTATATATAACTCGTTCAAAATTATTTGTAATTGTTTAAAAATCACAACTAAATACTTCCTCTTTTGTATATGGGTTGTTTAAATATTGATCAGTGAATTAGATCTGGATAAAAGTATAATAACTCACTTGACTGTTGTATTTATATATTTTCGTTTTATTTTTGTATATATTATTCATATGTATGCGTCCATTGGTCTTTTCAATACCAAGATGTTATATTGTCCAATTAAATAAGTCGTTTCTAACATCGAAAACCATTCTCCACCTTTCCTACATCCGTTTTGGGACTCGTATTTTATCACCAAAACAATCTATTGTAATCAATCTAACGGTTAAAGTCTAAAATCGAATGTTATAATCTTTACCATTAAACAACTCTTATACAAACAAATTCTTTTGTCGTTATAAGCGCTTTTACCAAATAAAAACTACCTATATTGTTTTCGGTTCACTTCCCTGTAAATATACTATGATAGCATTTAGTACAAATTCGGTGGAAGAGTTATAAAAAAATATTATTTATAATTAAATTGAAGAAAATAGTCTCAATTTGTCAAACTTACATGTTACTCTATTGAAATCGTGATACGAAAAGGCACTGATCAATGAAATATTATTATATTAGCTTAATGAAGCTTGACTGTGTTTTAACTATCAAAATTTTAGTTACAAATTAACTGTTGCATGCTGTTGATCTTAAATAATGTAAACTCGTTGTTAAAAGCAAATAATGTTTTCCGAGTTATAGTTAGTGACTGATTAAAAAACCATTATAATTAATATGATGTTATAGTATTTATTGCATTTCGGCTGTTCGTCTAAATTCTTTGTACATTAGCAAGGAAATGAGATCGAGCATACCGCTCTCTCTGTCACTCACGATAAACAACTTCGGTTATATTCGTGAGTGACGAGGATTCCCGAAGGATTAGCGAAAATTGCCGTTAAGTTTGAAATTATTTGCATGTAATATTGACGAAATATATAGCGAATAGAGTATCTATGTAGTTACAGTACCGCAGATTTTGTTATATATAGCTCAAATATATACTAAAACCCAATTAGAGTAGCTTATAATATATACAAACGTTTTTGAGTATAAAGTACTTTCACAGCTGACCAGTATATAGAATTATAGATTTTGCATGGATATTACTTGTTCAGGGGTTGACACATCAATATTAGTTCAATCCAGCGTTAAATAGTACTAGATCTAGAATATTTTGAGCCATGTTACAATAAAATGTGAAAGTACTTAAACTATAATTGGTCTATTATTGCAATTTGCAAGCAATTATAAGCAATCCGATGTAATTTATTATACACAGAATACAAGATTTATATTAGATAAATTGTATCAATTTTTTTAAACAAAGATCTTGATTTATACAGCCATTCAATAGACTAAACAATTTTTAAGCAACGGTATAACAGCGTAGTGCCAACGCGTATTACGATGATTTATGTTTCGGAAATTAAAAATTTCCCCGAATGCTTGACTCAAGTAGCCTTTACATCACGTAAGTGGTAAAGTTTGTAAAAGTGCACTTAAATGGATTGTACCAAAAGATTATATAATTTTATAATAAAGTGTTAGAAGTTATTATTGATGTCGGCGTGAAACAAATTTTGTAAGACGTTACATGAATGCCGGCTGGAGATATTGGATTGTAATAAATATACCATTTTAACATTATGTATTTGTTTTATTGATGATGATTGAAAACTGGACAGTTTATTATAGAAATGGTACCCAATGGTAGTGGTTGCTTTGCGATCCCGGAAAGAGGGTCTCTTTGTATTCATTTATATTACAGCTAGATTTGTATTAGAATTCGGTTAATGAATAACATGACATAAATTTTGTCGTAAGGCTCAATGGGCAAACTCGGTAGGGTAGGCTCTGATACTAGCTGTAGCATTATGACTTCAGGTGGATATTCTGATCACACCGCGCAGGTTACAGTTGTCTCTCTCTGTTGTGTCGGTAAAAGCTAGTACATTGGAATTGCTCATGCCGTAGTGGAAAGATTAGTCTGTATTGATGGTGTCGAGGCTGAACGCCTATGGTACGCCAGACGATCTGCGGCTTGTTATGATGTATTTATTTCGTTTGAAGTCGTGGTCAACTGTTATCGAAATTCAGCTAATAAACGATTTTTGGACGGTTTTCTAGTGTTAGAACTCGTTGGTCAGTTGCGTTTCGGTTGCAGACATAGACTTAGAATTTCGGTTGCAGATGACAGATTGGCCCCCCTGGGTTTGATTACCGGGTTCGGGTGGCATTATTGCCGATTTTAAGTATATTGAAATTCCCGTGGTAATTGTGCTCAGTAAATGGCTATAGGCTCATTATAGTAAACATAGAATTAAATAACTATATCGGCTAAATGTGTGACCGCAAAAGTTAGCTGGGGTAGAATGTATGGGGAGAGCGGGGAACCAACTGTTGTGGTGCAACATGGGAGAGAGCTTTGTCTAGGCCTGGCTGAGTGAATTCATTGATACAAAACACTTGATCTAGTCCGCCCCACCGAGTTTAAATCTACAAATCGCAATGGGTGATATTCCGACGTCAAGATGCACTAGCTATTAGTATAAATTATAAAACCACGCCTTATTAATAAAAATTGCTTTATTTCTGTGAAGCCTTTGCTATATTTTCCAAAAGTTAAATAGTCTATGCTAATCCATAAAGCTACGACTTAATGACAGTGAGATACAGTGTTGTCACAATAATAAAGCTAAATGTATTGGTAGATTCATTTGAAAACTATAATTCAATATGGGTTCATGTCTATCAATTTGTGGTGATAATATCATTAAGTAACAAAGAAAGCGGTAGATTATAGCTTTTGTAAGCTTCTTTTTTTAATTGCTCTAAAAGTATGATGCTATTTGACTCAATAACATTTTAGAATTTCTAGTATATAGTTTAATTATTTTGATCCAATCATTAATGACGTGATTGAATAATTTTATTAATGATTGAGGAAATATAAAACATCAGGATATTCAAATCACATGAATTTATTTTCAACTATTATTTAAGCCACTTATTTCTGTGATAAAATTGGATAAAATTCAAGAATCTACATGGCAACACCGTAAATGGCACTGTGGCAAACGTCAGACGATGTCGAGTGAAGTGATAGAAAAATAATTAATTTCACGACGTTTTGTGTTAATAATTATGTGAATGATGAGATGAAAGTGTAGATAAATGTTAGTATAGTGTTCAATAGTGATTATGGCGCATAGTGGTGGTGTTTTAAGTTCGGATATATCTCGGAGGAATCCACAAGATGAGTATGAACTCATTCAGAGAATCGGCTCGGGAACCTACGGTGATGTATACAAGGTAGGGGGCCTTTCTAAAATGCTTAATTCTCTGTTTTATTCCATACTTAGGACAATAACGGCGCGTATCTAAAACAATCACGGGCGTTTCCTTTGCAAAAAGAAAATATTAGAAATCTAGTTTGTCATACAAAATAATTTTCATGACGAAAAAAATGTTGATAATCGAAAGAATTTGTAACAAAAAAGCTATTTAGTATTGTCTATTGTATATGAAGCAGTGATTGTGATAAAAAAACACGTGTTACTAATGACCTTGAGTGCAGTACAAGCCTGGTTTACTAATTAGTTCTGAACACACCCAAAGGTGTTGTGGTATTCAAAACACATCACATCTCTTTGTTCGCTAACTGTTCTTCATTTTAAATACCTAAGAATATTGCAGGCAATTATCTCAGCTACAAATTATTAAAAAGTAATTAATTTTGATTGTAATTTATGCTTTCCTATTTATATTTTTCTCTTGGTAGTTTGTGACCTATTTGTATTAATCTTATACATAATATTATCAGTAATAAAATACATTTGCTACATATTATAGAAGCTAGCTTATTGCATAACAAAAAAAGTATTTAATACTCTTATTCTTTTTACTAGTCTTAAAAACTAAGTACCTATCCAAATTGCATACAGAACACCAATATCCAAAAGTTTTTAAAACTTGGTAAACAAATGACTAAGACACCAAAGATGCTAATAAACCAGTTAAAAATAAAATACATAAAAGTAATTCAACCTGTATTCTGTAGTGACTTTTCCAGTTTAAATCATAGATAGTACAGTTGTTTTTAAAGATTCAGTATACTGTCTCACATGGCTTTTCAATATACTTATACACACTTGACAGAGATGAGTATATAAATAACTAGCTTCCACTTGCAGCTTCGCCCGTGTGGTTTATGAACCTGTACATTTTCCTGAGATAATCTATCTCTGTGCCATATTTCATCCAGATCCGTTCAGCCATTTTGGCAACGTTGAGTAACAAATATCCATCCATCTATCCTCACAAATTTTCACATTTATAATATTATATAAAAAAAATATAATGCTTAATTTGTCAAATTCGGTTATCATGACCGATTCTCTTAATCGAAGTTAAATTGAAGGAGTACCCATCAAATTAAGAAATGTAGACATTAGTATTCATTTAGTCATACATTAGTGAGTAACATTTTATTTTTATTCATTTTACTTGGTTTATCAGTATACTGTTAAATTGAGGATATTTATTTGTAATACATTTATTAAGTAGTGAATAATAGGATTTGTATGTACCTCTTTTTGTGATTATCCATATTAACCTGAAGGTAAATAGAGAAGAATGCATATTTTGTGCATATGACCATACTACCATAAGTTGCATGTTGCACCACACACAAGTGTACATAAAAGTAAATAATAAATTGTTAGTCATGTAGGATGTAGAATAATTTAGGTTGTAATTGAATGCATTGAAAACCACTGAATTACAATCATTCACATCCCATAAACCACTGTAAGTGTGTAAGAATGATTATACTAATTATCTAATTTTCTTAAATAACACCAAATTGTGTTAACAAATTACAACATCATTAAACAGGGTCTTGTTTAAAAGCTTCCTTCATTTTGAAATTGGTTTGGCACTTATCTAGAGTAATGTTTTAAGTGTTAATGTATTTATTTACATTCATATTTGTTCTGATGAGGTCTTCTAAAGGTTACTTAGTTTTTGTCTTTAGTGTTCATATTTATCTGGCATATTGATCGTCTGTTCAGCTTGAAAATAGAACTGTGATTAAAATGGTTCTATAAAGACGCTAGGTGATTGTCTACATATGGGTGACATTTTTGGGCTATGTTTGAAAATAGAAGTCATGGATTTTCTGTTAAACCATTAACAATTATGACAGTGGCTCTATTCATAAAATTTTGATGGTGACATTCTACTAATCTTTTGTTTCAAAGTTCAACTTTGTGCATTTCTGAGCCATCAAATTATTATTATGTTATTTTTTTATGTATTTTATTACTACTTATCTCATATAGTCATCATGACTATGATAGTTTGTTTATTTAATCGCCTCATAACCTTTACATACCTACATACATTACGGATTTGTACGACTATAGAATTACACATATTATGAACCTAACACCCCTTTTGTTATCATTCATACATCTTTTGGAACATGTGACTGTTCCCTCCTGACCTATAATAAATAAAAACATTATTTTAAAAAGTTAGCTGTCAATGTTTCACCTAACAAGATTATTATACAGTTGCATGCAATTGATTGTGACAATCACAGGAAGTATCGCTTTGGAGAATGGTGTATGTTATTAAGATCTATAACTTTTGTTATTTTTATGAGGCCACATTCCTAAACAGAGGTTTCAGAGAGTTACAGAGGTTACTGGCGAGGTTAGTAACTGTATAGGAAATTCTCTCAGCAGTTTGGTGTTTGGTATTGTGCCTGGTGGTTGGCACTATGTTTGCACACTGTTATAATCAGTACAGTTTTATTGTAGGTGTATGTCCTTGTAGTATTTGAAATTCATACTAACTTAAGAGTACTCAAAATAACATATAACTTACTCATACTCAGATATTGTAATTTACTCATTATTTGAGTAATTTAGTGATGTCATTTGTGAAGGAATTTAAAGTAGTTTCAACAGATTCAATCCTACTTTAATATTATAAATGTGAAAGTTTGTGAGGATGGATGGATGGATCTTTGTTACTCTTTCACGCCAGAACGGCTGAACGGATCTGGATGAAATTTGGCACAAAGATAGATTATAGTCTGGAATAGCACATAGGCTACTTTTTATCCTGGGAAAATGCACGGATTCGTAATCCATGCGGGTGAAACCGCGGGTGGAAGCTAGTTTTTTTTATATAGGTGCAATGTGGGTGTACGACACCTCTGACTTCGACCAACTTTGACCTATGTTATGGTGTCTAGTTATCAAATTATTAGTATTAAGTTGTATTTGAATTAATCCTCATTTACTTTGACTAAGAATTTATATGTCGTAGGTCTTGGCTTTTGGCCAAGAATGAGGCACATAACTCATTGCTTAAGCTATGGTTAAAATTAGGGATGTTACGGAGCTTCGACTCCGAATCCGATATGTCGGAACCTCCGATTAAAATTACACCTCCGAATCCGGATCCGGTTCCGATATATCAAAACGGAGGTATATATCGGAGTTACAAGTTATGACTTGCTATCGCTGCAGCGCTACCGAGCGCTTTCTACGTGACACTGACAACTGACGGAGTATATGTGTTCTTTGCAACTGATGAACGAATAGTGAACGAGTTGCGACAAGTTTCTTCTTTTTTATTTATTTGTATTTTACATTCGTAGATTTGCTCCGACTCCGACTCCGATTCACCTCCGACTCCGCGGAGGTCACTACGAGAACCTCCGACTCCGATTCCGCCTCCGATAAATCCACCTCCGTAACATCCCTAGTTAAAATTGTTAACCACATCTTTACTGTATATCTGTATATAATGTAAACATAAAAATAACTTGAGTCAGAGATAAATGCTGCTATGCAACTTGAACCGTAATTCTTATCAAACCAGTCTAAAAATCAACCTTCATCTTACATGTAATATAACAATCACGCCTGTATCCCTCAACGGTTAGGCAGAGGTGTACTATTGTACACTCACATTTCACCATGTGGGCTTATGACCATTTTGCCTTCGTAATATGAGCCGAACCTTCAGATACCCAATAATACTTTGCCCTATCAGGGAATCGAGCCCAGCACCTCGCGCTCAGCGGTCACGCTTGCGACCACTAGACCGATGAGATAGTTTAACTTATAGGTACTAATAATAAAAACCATATTCCTATTCCATTATAATGTAATACATTTTGAAAGTAATTCTTGCTGCAAGGAGCAGTGGCCTAGTGTAGTTTTTCCAAATATAATCTGTTGGCACTCACTGATCAGAATTTATAGCATACAAATTGTGAAAGGCAAATTTGAAAAACATTACATAAAAAATATTGCAGTTTTTTAAGTCTTATCTTCAATTGCCAATATTAAAATACCTGTTGGTTCTTCCCTCGCTCTTTGCCTTTGTTTATTCCCAGACAGGCAAATAACAGAAGGTATAAAGACCGATGCAGATGGGCTTGTTGTACACTCTCTCAAATTTCGCCCGCATTTAATTTTACGTAAATGTCGACAAGTCTGTTGCTAGATATCGGGCCAAAATACCAAACCGAGGCTGTCACTAACATCGTCCAGTATAAAATTGAACCACCAAACACCAGGCCAGCGACAATTTTTTTTTTCACCTTCCACCTTTCTTCAGGTTTTAATGAACCAAGTGACACTAACTAGAGACAGTAGAAGATCTGTTGTTTTGGTTTGCCCGGTTGCGGACTGATGAATGTATTTTAAAAAGTGACTTGAATGATTGGGTACTCGTATCATAGCAATAAACCATCCAGGATATAGTAGTTTATAGTAGAACCTTTGAAGTAGTGTTGCCAGATGTCCCGCTTTTGGAGGGATGTCCCGCCAAGACACTGAGCGGGACGCCTAAAATCGCATATTTTCATAATTATCATATTTTCGTCTAAGTAGGTAACAAAATTTATCACGCAATTTAAAACTATCAGACAGCGAACGAGACTTTTCTACGTCCCGATTTGTTCTTCCCAGTCTCGCTTTTGTCCACTTACGTCTCGATATTTAGAAAAACGGATCTGACAACACTACTCTGAAGACAAAGAGATAGTCATATTTTTAATACCTCGATGTTCTCATTACATTGCGAAATAACTACAGTTCTAAACATGACACAATATGACTCAGTTACGTGAGTCACAGGTGTTTCGGTTCGATTCCCGCGTCGAAACCTCTCGTGTCAGGTGTTAGCGACCTTGTCAGTGATTTTGATATTTTATTGTTATTCTGATTACGTCGATTTCAGTTCAATGTCACATGGTTTTGTATTTTTATGTCAAAATCTGTGGCAATAAATATCTGACTTTAGGAACACTGTCTATGCCGTAATGGTGATATAGAGGCTGACTACCCACGGTTTCAGGGTTCGTAGTGGCTTTTTAAACCGCTAAGATGGCTGGTTGCTGCTATCGACTGTTGAGCGTGAGGTCCTGGGTTCGATTCCCGGGTCGGGCAAAGTGTTATTCGGTTTTTCTCTATGGACTTTCTCAGTAGCAGCACGGAGTCTAGAACTATGTCCGGTAGATAGCAATCGGCTCGCCCCCTATTACATGGGACTGAATAACAGCATCGACGAAATGAGGGTGTAAAATAGTACACCTCTGCCTTACCGTTTGGGGATTACAGGCGTGATGTTAAGGTAGCAAACAAGTATTCGGTCCGCCTGATCTCAAGCGGTTACATGCGGTTACAAGCGGTCCTATGCACCTTTCTCTGCACCGCATTTGGACAAGTTACTTGTTCAGCGGGCCGACTGTTGATGGACAGGTAGTCCACCTGTGTAATAAAAGATGATATCACTACATATTATAAAACAAAGTACCCCGCCGCGTCTGTCTGTCTGTTCGCGATAAACTCAAAAACTACTGAACGGATTTTCATGCAGTTTTCACCAATAGACAGTGATTCATGAGGAAGGTTTAGGTGTATAATTTGTTACGGTTTTGTGTAAATTGGCTGAAATATGACGATGATAGTTGAAGATGTCGGAAACAATCATGCCGACTGGGAGCTTTACTGGTGTGCGCCGAGTAAATGCTCGACGTAACAGGATGATACGACACTACGACAGAAAAAAACGAAAGCGTATATGCTCTGCTACCCGTGCGAAGCCGGGGCGGGTCGCTAGTTATAGATAAATATAAAATCATAATGGTATTTATTATTACAACAATCATAGAATGTGTAAGTTGTGTCGTTTGCGGAGCTATCCACAGATGGGTTACTCTGTCATTACAATAGAACAATCACATACCATAGAATACTATAAAATCAATCTTGATTTCTGGTGGTTAAGCAGAGTTAGAGATAGTGACAAAGCACTATTATACTAGGAATAGGTCAAGATGCTACCGACCGTAAATTGTATCTACTTTTTTAATTTTATTTTTTTATTTAAATATCCTGCTCAGCCCAGCCATCTGTTCTTCACATTTAGCTGTTATTTTCGTTGACAAAGTCAGGGAATGTCTTTAAGCTGAGAGGAGAATCCATTGATCTCACTCGGTATAGGTTGAGGATTTTGTATCTACTAAACAATTTTTTGTAGTGTGTTACTCATATTACTAGTAATTCTTATTTTTCTTCTTTAAAAAAAAAACCTTGCTCCACAATAGGATTTTCCCTGTGTCGTGGGTACAGTTTACAAATATACATGTCACATCCACACACAACCAGAACCGAAACTATCTGTAGATCATAAAAATATTTTTTCTGTGCGGGGATCCAACCCGCGACACGTAGATCAGAAAGCTAATCGCTTAGCCACTGCGCCAAACGTGTCGTCAAATGAAAAATTGATAAGTTATTCTACCAATTGGCACAGTGGCTCAACGGCTTGGTTTTTTTGGCGCGGGTCCCAGGCTTGTATCCTACATGAATACGATACAATATTTGGTTCAGCCTTATTTTTTTTTTTTGAAAATGTTTGGGAACATCCCAAATCTCAATTCTGCTTTTTAATGCCTGAATATTACGGGGTTTAAAAAGTGTTATTAAAGAATTTCCGTGTTACGGATTACGATAATCGTCGTTTGCATAACTGATAATATGATGTGTCATAATATGATTAGTAGTTTAGGTGAAAAATATTGACTGAAGATATATTTAAGTAAAACGTGTTTAGATGTAGAATTTTATTACTAGCCTCCCACTTATCAGCGAATATTTTGCAGAATAGTTAAAAAAAAGCCCGTCTCGAAGGACCAAAAGCTACGTAATGTCCTTGCTTAGACTGTCACTTTTTTCGTCCTATTTATCTTCAACATAACCCTTGCAAGACGCCACATATTGATCCATGATTGAATGATAAGCCTTTCCAAAATAAGGGAATTTGCTTGTACAGTTACCCCGAATGCAGGTACATAAAAAATAATGTATATCATACTATTATAGATTTTTTCTTCACAATCCTAGGCTATAACACAGTCTTTTTCTAGTAGAACCTTAATGACCCAATTGATGTGGGGATCGAAAAGGCTCCCATTTTTTTTTTTTGAGATTAGAATAGTAGCTAATCATTTTTCATCAAAAGCTCTTCAAATAAGAATCGAGCCGAAGTGACATACAGAACATTCCTCCTTGCCGTTATCAGTTAAAAAGTAGTTCTTGCTACGTTCATCCAACGGCAGAATATAAATTAGAGAGTTCGAAACGGTTCTGAAATGATAGCCATGTCATTTGTCTTAAATGCAAGGAAAGACCCTCTACCACCTGATCGTCTAGCTTATCCTAGACACGAGCATAGCTGACTAACTAGTTTTTTAACTACGACACGAGCAATTCTTTGAACTCGTGCCGACCTGCCAAAAGAAGTCTCAATACATACATACATACATACAGTCACGCCTTTTTCCCATGAAGGTAGGCAGAAACTACGGAACGCCACGTGCTACGATCCTAACATAACCCTTTTACTTCATCTACATTCATGCATCGTTTCATACATGAACGCCGGTTGTGGGTACTGCGCACCTGACCTTTTTGAAGGACATCACCAATAAGGTCCGTAAATGTCCTTCTAGGGCGTCTCCTCCTGGCGTTTCCAAGAAGTCTCAAATTGACGAAAAATCTATTCGAATGAACAAAAACCTATAAACTTAACATAAATAGATTTATCATGCGGCATTATATTTGATAAGAACTATAATACCTAATACTACAACTAATAAGCAATTCTCTCAAATATAAATTATAAGTGGTCAAAGCTTTTTTTTGTTTTTTTACGTGTGGAAATGCTCATGCATACCCGCCGCCCTGGGGATGGCGACGGGTGATGTCGGACTTTTACCGACTAAAACCACACGGTGTTCCTGCGGCATACCAGTAGCGCCGGAGATATGGGATTCGCTCGCGCATTCACCGCACCCCCGGCAGGTATCAGCCCGCCAGTGAATGACCTGGCAGGCTCCGTCCCATTGGCAGGCTCCATCCCATTAAGTGGTCAAAGCCTGACATAAATAAAATTTAATAACAGACTATAATCAGTCATGTGCTCGAAAATTTCCTTCCGTAATGATCGAGTCACTATTGTTTCATAATTATCAGTTCCGAAAGGACCCCATGACTGCTTTATCATGTTGTGACAGTCCAAATGTGTATTGACGCCTAATTGAATAATAAAATAGCTATTTCTAGTTTAACCATTCAACTGTATAGTAATGTCAGCTAAATTATTTGGTTGAAACCAGTTTTGACGACACAATTGGCCTCGCAATTGACTTTCGGCGTTACGTTTTGGGATTCGATCTCCTCACTGCACAAATATTTGTATGGCCTGCAGTCGTTCCGGGTCTGGGTGCATCGTGGCCAGAGTTTAAATACTTGTTCGGTGCGGGAATCGAACCTGCGACTCATGTCGTAAAAAAAAATTAAGTTTTAAATATTTTCACGATTTTTGTGGTTTTGACGGGTTGATGATTGACTTCTATTAGCAACAGACAGTCATAAGTGGAAAGAAGGGAGGGAGGCCCTACGATAAGACACCGAAGATTAACAAAAACAATTTTGTAATGTTGGATGGGGTCCTCTTACATTCTCTCCAGATTCAGCTAAATTATACTTTCGTCCTCCATTTGGTTTCACACAGGTACCCCTGCTGACCTCTGTAACCCTCAGGGAAAACTGCCCTGTGGATTCCAATCCACTTCACTTGAAACGGTTTTTACGACACCTTTCCAATACACTGAAATTGCGTTGAAAAATTCTCTTGAAGGCATGAAGCTCCTTTATTTTCTGTGTTATTCTATACGATTTAGCTTTTGCCCACGGCTTTCGTTCGCGTTCATTTAGAATTTGACAATAAATTCGCGCCATCTATTATCATACGAACGTTATTGTGGTTTTCCTCGAGAACAGTACTTTTTTCGGGATGAAAGGTACCCTATGTTCGTTTCTGTACACCTGACAACGTATATGCAAAATTTCAGGATGATCGCTTCAGTGGTTTAGGCGTGAAAAGGTAACAAACAAACAAACAAACTTACTTTCGCATTTAAAATATTAGTTAGGATAGTTATACATACTTCCTACTCTATGCCTTAGAAGGTTTAGTGTGGCAAAAATCAAATCATGATGAATGAACTTCGGATATCACATTAATTGATGAACTTGCAGTCGGATCACCTTCGCCCGCAATTTTTTACTTCTCTTTTTCCGATAATGGGCGTGTATCGTAATTAACCTGCGATCTATGTTTTGCTAATAACATGCAGGTTAGAACATAAAATGGTTCTCACTAACCCAAAACAATACTGGTACCAAACGATCGGTGATACTGATTAAACTATGCAACACAGTCCAAGGCCGCTGTGATTCAATAACTAATTGTTCTAATAGAAACTCACTCATGTAGCGCTTGGAAAATATTCCACGTCAAATATTGCACGTTGCCGCTGTGGATAAGAAAGGAAAAGTGTCCGGTAAATCATTCGTTCAATCACTAAAAGTATAACTCATTTACTCAATCACTGATTAATCTCGAAATTTCATGAACTATAAATTTAAAATTTGGTATGTAGGTAGCATAATATTGAGTAGGGATTGGATCCAAATTTGATCCGCGGCCAGACTCAGTAAGACTATATGTATAACTGGTAGAAGAGTTCCATGTTACGGACTCGACTACTGTCCTACTTAGTTCACAAGCCATACCAACGTTATGTGTAAGCGTAATAGTTCCCAGTGACGGGATGGAACAGACAGTGACATTACTACATATAAGATGTTTTAACTTCAGGCTTAGGTCCGCAAAGGAATGATTAGGTTTTTCAGCCATTGAATGTATAAGGACGATTTAAAGCTATAGTTGAAAATCTATCCGGGTCCTCTGTGCTATGGCAATCTTATTCAGACGCAACCATATCATATCATTTTTTTTCTTTCCCTTTCTCACATAAATATGCGAATTTCTTACAATAACATTGTGGTAATAAACAGCATTAAAGTAAATATTATTTGTAAATTTAAATTCTTGTTGGTCCTTCTCCATAAGACCTACTACTACTTCTTTGGACCCGTGCCCCAAGAGTCTCGACAATACATAAATGCCTGAATCTGGTTTGAATGAAACAAAAATCTATTATAAAAAGAAAATTAAGAAAACCTCTCATTGCAGTATAATGACCTCTTCATTTGACGACACGCCTACTGAACGTGCTTTTTTTTCATTATACGTTTAGTACTGTACACACGATATAAATAAAAAGTACTTCGCTCAATAATTTATGACCGACGTGTCGGAGTAGTGTAAAATAAAACGGTGCACGAATTGTATGTACTTGCAAAGTAAAATAAATATATCGTGTATAAAATTTGTGAAACAAAATTAATCATGTTCGTAGTGAAAAGCGATTTTCTGTTCGATTTAAATGTTTATTTTGACGATGGTAAAAATAACTGGAAATGTTATTATTGATTTTTAACCATTCAATCGCTTCGAATGTTCATTGTAGCGTAATTGCGTCAAGTAACGCAATTTGCGTTACTTGACGGGACAAACCAATTTTTTTTCGTGGGTTGTTGTAGTTGGGCGGGACGTCTGGCTAGACGTGGTGCGATTGGTGGCCAAGGTTGGGTCGAAGAAACCCGGTTCGCCCAAAAGCGGGTTCATGTATATTAAATATACATATGTCGATAGTGAAAGCCGCGGAAATCACTTGGAGGAGGGCTACACAAGATCAAAAAAGCAAGCAAAAACGGATCCGCAGTGGGTGATTGATGGCGATGATGTTGTATTTAATAGTACTTGAATGTCCATATTTTAGCTAATACAATATGGATGCGTGATAGTTCACATAAACCATGAACAATTTGCAACATTGCATGTCCGAAGAAACAGGCCATAAGTATAGTTTAACATTTTTGTGTATTGCGGCAGGCTTAAAACAGGTATAAGTATGGTATATGTGTATATATTAAACGTATGGTATATAGGTCGATATTATTACTAATTTCGTCTGATATTCTATTACTTGTAGAAGGATGTAACTGAACCTTCGGCTGTCAAGAGTGCTTTGAATTCGCCATGAAAGTTAAATCTACCTAATGCAATCCGAAAGACTCGTTTATTACAAAAAAAAAAACAGATTCGTTTGTTTCTACTTTGCGTCAGTCGACGGGTTAAAGAGCAAACAAAGTATTATCTCTAGGTCAAAACTCTAGAGAGCAGAATTCTCTATCATAATGTTTCGACCGTAACGTTTGACTCTATAGTTGAGCTATCGACTGTTGACCTGTCTCTCGGGTTGAATTCCCGCACGTGTTTGGCCTTTGTGTTTTTAAACGTACCCATGATAAGGAAAACATCAAAGAGACAGACAAAGTTAAAAAAATGCTCCAATTAATTTTAATCATTAGTTATAATGGTTGGCCATCATCATCATTCTCCTGCCCTTATCCCATATTATTTGGGGTCGGCGCAATATGTATTTTTCTTCCATTCATCTCTATCAGACGTCATCTCAGAGTTCTCTTTCTTGTACACCATGTCACTTTTCACACAATCCATCCATCTTTTCTTGGGTCTACCTCTTCCCTTGTATCCAAATTCATACTGATAACCCTTCTAGTGACATGTTTCTCATCCCTCCTCATCACGTGTTCATACCACGACAAATGATTACTTTTTACCATTACGGTTGGCCATGAAGATGCTTAAGTTCGGCATTGGGTTCCACAGGCTACTGTGTACTTGTGTACCATTAACGGTAGCATGTTTTCGTCCCATCAACTCCAAAAAAATCGTAGAACAAGTCGTGTTAACTAATCATTTTAAACTATGTATGGTGTAGCATAATAACAACGCTTTTAAAAAGCTTTGCAATCAAAGCTCGCCCTACTTAACACAATAGAAGTTTAACTAACTTTTACTTGTGGATTCACTTGCATAGTTAGTGAAGAATTTATATTCATAGCGGAGCTAATTGTTTCATTGTTCGCTTTGTAGATACAGGGTGATAATAAAATTTGTACATTTTTCTCAATAGTGTCAGAGTAAAAGTTTAACATTTGTTTTATTAACAGGCGGTTTCTCAAACCTAACTAGCTGTCAAATCTTGTGTTAACTGAGATGATTGATTGTGGGCCAACCAATCACAACAGTTAACATTAGAAGTTCTACCTGCCGAGCAAGTTTTTTAGGTAGATTGATTGACACAAATATTTAGGGTTGGCAGAGGTGTGCCTGTTGTATATCCTCATATCGTCACTATGATGCTGTTATTAAGGCCCAGGTAATTGGAAGCGAGCCTATTGACATTTATCGGACATCATTTCAAAATCTGGGCTGCTACCGAGAATGTCCATGTAGAAAAACCCAATAATACTTTACCCAAAAATCACTCAGGACTTCATCATACTCAGGACTTCATCATACTCAGGACTTCATCATACTCAGGACTTCATCATACTCAGGACTTCACGATCAGCAGTCACGCTTGCGACCACTAGACTAATGAGGAAGTTATAGTGTACAAATGTACATAATACATTATTATCTGTGTCACGCGACTCACTATGATCTAAAGTAGCGAAGATCGTGTTATGATGAGTCAAGAGGGCAGATCCGTTTGAATATCTGAATCATGGAGCTAACACTACCGATGACTTATTCATACGCTGAATCCTATTAATCCTACTATCCTACTTAATATTATAAATGTGAAAGTTTGTGAGGATGGATGGATGGATATTTGTTACTCAATTACGCCAGAACGGCTGAACGGATCTGGATGAAATTTGGCACAGACATAGATTATAGTCTGGAATAGCACATAGGCTACTTTTTATCCCGAAAAATGTACGGGTTCGTAAACCACGCGGGCGAAGCCGTGGGCGGAAGCTAGACACACTATTATTTATCCTGTATCGTGGGTACAGTTTACAAACATACATGTCATGCACACAGACACGAAACAACTATCTGTAGATCATACAAATATTTGTTCAGTGCGAGGATCGAACCCGCGTAATGAAGCGCAGTGGTGAAGCTAATCGCTTCACCACTGCGCCAATCGTGGGAGTTAATTGTGGCAATACACATTAATAGAGTGGGCGATTTCTTAGTACTAAACAGTTTATCTAATAAATAAATAGAGGTCAATGTGCAAAGGTTCGTAACAAGCTTAGGGTTAGGGGGACTTAGGGTTCTATACGTCTGGCGCAACCTGGGCGACTGCCCACCCTCGTACTCTGGCCTATTGTAGAGGCGACAACACTTCGCGTGCCGTTTGATAAGTTAATAGCTCTACAATAAATATGTACTTAGGTCGTTGCACTGTACTTGTGGCTAAAAGGTTGATGGTGTGAATAGTTTCATTGAACTTGGATGAATCATTTTAGATCTACCACGCATACAACTGCCCACTTTTTCCAGTGTGGCTGACTATTTTACCAACCACAATGTGGCTGACAATTTTTTTTTAGGACCGGCCGTCTTGCAGACATGCTCGTTTATGTAAATAGCGACTTAAGGCTGTTGTGTTGTGCACCTTAAATTTTTACTTGACCACATTATTAAATGAAAAAATTGTTTCGTCGAAAGTAGATTATTTCTTTATTATTTCCATTTTTAAAAACGTTGCCCCACACTAGGATTTTCTCCTGTATCGTGGATACAGTTTACAAACATACATATCACATGCACGCACAACCAGACCCGAAGCAACTATCTTACATGGAACTCAATAACGGTATCGAAGAAATGTGGGTGTAGATTAGGATACCTCTGGCTATGCTTTCGGAGAATACAGGCGTGACACGTGTTATGTATGTGTTCGGTGCGCACTCCCGGCCTCGTCAGATGACATCTAGAAACAACTTTTTGTTCAAAAATGAATAAATCGTAGTATTTACTAGCTACTTACATATTATCGGAACTATCACAATATCAACATCATTTCTGTTGCTTTTACTGTCAGTCCATATCATCCCACTGCTGGTCAAAGGCCTTCATGAC
Organism: Shargacucullia verbasci; assembly: GCA_947562105.1. NCBI lineage: Eukaryota > Metazoa > Arthropoda > Insecta > Lepidoptera > Noctuidae > Shargacucullia > Shargacucullia verbasci. The sequence continues at coordinate 6,929,974 of OX387306.1, forward strand.
TAACAGGTCTTTCTATCCAGAGCCGGTGTGGACCGTTCGCTATTACACAAATACCCAGACCCGGAACAACTATCTGTAGGTCCTACAAATATTTCTTTCGTGCGGGGATATAACCCACGATACGTAGCGCTGCATTCTATCGCCCAACCACTGCGCCAACTGTGCCATCAATCACTATTGGTTTTATCTAGCTAGACGGCGGCGTCACGGCAGACTTACACATAATGTTCATTCTCACTTCTAGAATTTTTATAATTAAATACGACACACCTTATTTTAATGGACGCGGAGAAAGTTCTCGATACCAGTTATTAATTTAACGATTGAATGAACAAATAATTGTATTCGGTGAGCGGTTGCCGTTGTAATTATGATGTCCAAATAAATATTTGGAGTTTGATTATCAGCGTGTGGTTTAATTATATTTAACTAGTAGCCTATTAGGGGCTTTTGATTCAAACAAATGCTACCCAAGTTTTGTTGACGGCATGGATCAGCGAATTGAATGATCGACTGCTGCACTACGTGTCACAGGTTCGAGTCCCGCACGAAACAAATATTCGTATGACCTACAGATAGTTAAGTTTCAGTGCATTAGTTTTCCCATGCCATTGGGAATCGTAGGATATCATGTGTATTATATAAGCGGTTAATCTCGGGTGCATTGTGCATTGTGCCGGAGTATTTGATTAATGTTGCTCTGAACACTGCTACGCTGTGCCCTGCCCACTAATATGGGAACCGTTTTTTTAGACAGACTAGCTTTCCGAGCCTCACTCATATCTCTTGAGACCACGTTTTGTTTTTTTTATACAGCAGAAGATACTAAGCAGCCATCCATAAATTACGTCACACGAATTTCATGATTTTTGGAGCCTCCCTTTGTCCTAGTCATAGGTGGTCACATTTGTGTGACTCCCAGGGTGACGTCAGATATTTTAAATTTAGACATATTTTATAGATTTTTCTTGAGTCACTCGTCCTCGCTCTTATCAGACGATGACACACTTTGTTGACCCCCTCCCTCCCCCTTAACGTGTGACGTAATTTCTAGATGATCTCTGGTAGTACCGGACTCATACCGAGTAAAATCTTAAACTGTAAAATCTTAAACTCCTGCATGGCGCTGTTCCCTTGACAAGATTACTTAGAGACAGCGTTTTCTTGTTATGTGCCGATGCGCATGAGTTCTTCAGATGAGTTACGGGATTTAACGCGAATTCCTAGATCCGTATGGAAATTCGATTACTAAGTAATAAAATGAAAACTGCGAATAGTTTCAATGTAAACATTGTGTGCTGGATTTAGGAATACGATTTAATATTATATTTGTTTTAGTTCTGCAGCTGTTACAATATTATACTGAACTATATTGATAATAGTGACGTTGTTTCATTGAAATAACAGGACATGGACTCTACTGTGTTTTAATAATGTTACTTGTAAGCCATTTGAGAGTGAGTGAGAAAACCTTCAGAAGATTTTCGACCCCTGAAATCATCTTTTTTATCTCATCTTATCTTTGTCTTGTTCCAAAAACGCTCATGTCATAGTGGAAAGATAGTCCAGGCATCAAATATCGCACGAGGGGGCGGCCTCTTTACAGTCACCCCCTCCGGGAAGTGCCGTTTGGCGTGACACCGTGGTGGGCTTCGGTGCGGTCTTCTAAGAGTTCCCGAAGCCCACCATATGTTGTCGGGGCGGACCACCGTGGTGAGTTTAGCCGGTAGAAGTCCGGCACACCCCTCCGACCAGGCGGAGGATAAAAAAAAATGAAAAGGCCTCAAATATCGGACCAAGGTCTGATTGCCCAGGGTGCGCCGGATTTATTGTGTTTTACATATAAATGAAATATACCTCGTTTAAAATGTATATACCAAAGCCGTGTTGGTAGGGATTAAAGGTTTTTTACCGGATTTCCTGTTCGTCAAGCTGTAAAAATCAATTATGTAATACCGGTGGCGTGTGGATACTATGTTTCATATGACAAATTGTTGCGCAAGACCGTCGCATTACAGTATATTGTTCAGTCTGGTGATCATCCTCTTAATTTGATGTCTTTGTCGTGTTTCACGACGCCCTCGTGAAGAAAGAGTGAGACCGATTCTATCCGCCAATGACAGATTTATCTAAAATGTAAAAAAAATATAATTCATTTTGTACAAGACAGCTTATGATGTCTCGATTTGTTAACTTGTCCAGTCTATATTACGACTACCCATCAATCTTATTTACATTTCCAGTAGGCTGATCTCCAAAAATTCGGAGATAAGGCGATAGCCCACTTTTTAGAACCGGTTCTCGGTTGATGTCATTCAATAAAAAGTTGAAATGCTTTGAATTTCTTTAAAAGGCAATGTTGTTTTCCAGTTCTAAGAATTCTGGACTTGAATTTGCTTATTATGTTGACTAAACACGCGTAGAGGCGCACCCTAGGCCTCCATAACACTATTGCTGACTGGCTAATCTTTCCACTACGGCGTGAGCGACCTCAATATGGATAGCTCGGGCCGACTCGATAATAGATAAGGAACCCATCTGAAATATTGCAAATTTCTAAGCTAGTTAGTTCATATATTTGCATTTCATTTGCAAACGAGTCCCTAAGTATGAGCTAAGCGGTTTCCAGTATGCTATAAAGGTCCATTTAGCTTAAAGGGGTTGATTGTGCGTTGAATACCAAATACGACACGGAAAATTCCCAGTTTTACGCCATGCTGTTGACTGAATTTCTAAGAATCTTTATAGAAAATGTTATCAGATGATTGCTGAAAATGAACCGTATGCGAATCGTAATAAGAATCGTTAAGTATCGTATTGTATTGGGGTTATAATTAAAATATTTTTATTAAATAAGTCGATCGCAATTGTCATCTGACATGACTGTCTTTGTTTTCATAATTACCTAACCTAAATGCGTGCTACATCTTCGACCACATCATTTCTTATTATCAGGTGAGATAGTGGTCAAAAAAAAAAAACATTTATTTGTAAAAATATGAGTGTACAGTACATATCATAGTTTGGCGTTAATGAGAAAAATGATGTCCATGTGTTGCCATTAATGGCGTACAAAATTATAATAGACAGTTAACTTATTAAAAGAAACAGAACGAAAACAAAAATCAAAAACCCGTATTATTTCAGTAACTAAAAATAACTATACATTAACACATATTTTTCTTTGTATAATTTGCATGCCAGTTTCGTTATGGTAAATATGTTGATCTTTGCGGAAAACCTGATTTATGTACCATATATAGCAAAGCAAGATATTATTAGGTAAAGGTTATAACGGTAATTGTAATGTGAATTATGTTATTCATTGAAAGTTATAAGTAAAGAAATAAAATTTTTAGTACAATTCAATTCTGCTCAAAAACTTGTTGATCTAGGCATGCCTTCTACTATCGAAGTCATCATCCACAGCTTCTGTTAACCCATCCAGGCCATAAGCGCCCTCCCTTTTAAGGTACGGTAGCCACTGGCCTCCACAAGAGTGACGAAAAATAAGATTCTCTGGCTCACCCTAGGCACCCAGCCAGTCAATGTTACATCAGTAAATAGCACGGTGCATCACGTGCAGTGAGGTTGACTTGGGGTGGACAGATTTAATGGATGCCCCCTTGCACAGCCTCCCTTATTCCGCTCCTCCTCTTTACTCCTCTACTTTGCTATTATTGTCTCACTTAACATCAAGAATTGAGAGCATATGCCATATACCCCTTGAATTTATAAAAATCGTAAAGATAATAATTACAAATGAAATATAACTTTAAAATTATCAGAGGGATACACTACATTGTCTGCCTTCTCCGTCTCATAATTATCAGGATCCCAAAATAGATGGTAACATACACATAACACAAATGTTGGAATAACAATAATTTTAATAACAATGTGCGGGGCACATGTTATACACTTTTGTTTGTACCACGTCATGAGTACTGTTTGTACTGTGATCTTTTTGCTTAATTGAAATCATGCTCATGGTTGGCTGATTATTTATTAGACTGAAAACGATTTAGTTGGAGTTTTTCTTTAATATAATTAAGGGTAGGCGTAGGGTAGGGTAGCTGGGAATAAGTCTTTGGGATAGGGATGTGTTGATTAAATATCCCGAATCCCGAAATTGCTTAATGGGCAAGTGGCTACGAAATTACATATTTACGTCAAAAAATATATCCCAAAAGGTGATAGGATTATGAGGGAACGAGCTTTGGTGTTCCTGCATTACAGTAGCCACTACAAAATAATGAAAATCAAATAGTTATCTAACTGCAGTACCCGCGTGTGCGCATATAAGGCCAAGATCTCTTCTCACATAATATATGATAATCATAAGTCATAACATACTGCTTCCAGCTTAAGGTTAGTCTGATCAAGTGGCACTGTCAATGGCACCGGTTCGATGCCCAGGCAAGGTCGTATGACAAAATAAGTGAAAGTATACACTGCATGTCTGAGTCGACACGCTTCGTGTGGTGCTGCGGTAATGTGCGATACGACAGCTGTGGTATCAGGGTGGGCAGATGATATACTTAGTGGGATCGTTTTAACGATGCACACTTGCATTACTCTTGTATCGTGGGAACACTTTACATGACACACACACAGAAGACAGTCTGTGCTCCATACATGCAAAAATCAAGGCAAGAATCTGGGATATAGTTTTAAACTTAAACTTACCTTTTACATTCTAAAGATAGGTGAAGTCAGATAAAAAAAAATGGGCATCTGGAAAAACTATTGGTTGAAAAAACAGGAGTGAACTAGGATGAATGAAAATTGGTATTGTATAATGTGCACCCACAGAAATCTTAATAATATAAGTCAATAGAAGTAGTAAGAGGTAAAGACATGACCTTCTCGCCACATATGAATAAATTATTAGTATTGTAGGACAACAAAACAACGAGGGCGGACGTATAAAAATTAGACGTATTTGCACAGAATTTATCCAAGATGGTGGTTATGAAAATTGACAAATTATTCGTTACGGATATCATTTCCATGGTTTTCGGAGATGCTGGTGCAGAAAATAAGGTCGAATCTCATGTCTAATATGGCGTTCATGAAGATTGACGAGTTATTCGTAAGTTTAATTAATATTGATAAAAGGTATTATTTCTATGTATAGATGCACTATTTACATTTCTGTGCGTAATCCAAACTCTTCTCTGGCTAGGTGACTTGTTTTGTCTGGTTTTTTCTGAAACCACCCACAGTGTTTTGCCAATTCTTTTCAACCTAAATAATTACAAGTGAAAGTTTTCGCTGTATAGTATAATGCAAAAAATCCATTGCACACTGTCTTATCATGGAATATTATCATTATCAGTAATCTTCGTTGTTCGACTTTGCATATATTATATCGATAATGTTGTGTTGCGATATCTGTAAAGCATTGTGGGTCGCGTGACTCTAATATAATAGACTTTATTTGCAACATACTACGTGTCATCATCTGACTCTTTTACCAACTAGGGTAGACTTCCAGTTTTACTTGAAGGAATAGCATAAAATTTTTCGACCTTTCTCACTCACATAAATCACATATTTTCACAAAATTCTATGAAAATATTATTTAATTCAGAACTGACAAATTGAGTGGGACGAAGTTTGATAATCATGCAACGTGTGTTTCTCAAAATAAATACCAAAATTTGTCTTTTTTGACCATTAATGGGATTTGGAAAGTTCATGTCACATATTCAGGGCTCATATTGGTTCCACGTGAAAAATAAACACGCATTGTATACGTAGTTTTATCATCCCGACCTCGTTACTTGCGAGATATTTTTTATATGACATAGTGAATAATAGCCTTTATCAAGGAGCGACTACCTCAAGACAGCCTGGACGACAACTTAATGAATAGAAATATACTGACGCCCTGAAAATGCCGCTGGTGTATACTGGATGTAGTGCCGGTTTAACCACGTAGCAAGAGTAGAAATAGCTACGGGCCCCGCGCAAAATGGGGCCCCGCGTATCCAAACCCGACTGTCTCCGCCTCAGCGTAATTTTTCAGCGAAAATATAGCACAGAATTTCATACGGTAAACGCACAAGTTCTACAAAATGTCACTTTATACTTAAGAGGCCATAGCAGATCAAGGGCCCCCGATAGAATTTGCTACGAGCCCCGCGCTTGCTTAATCCGGCACTGACTGGATATGGTAAATGAAAGACCGGAGTTTGTGGCGCAATTGGAGAGAGGCGTAAATCCAGCAGTGGCTCATAAAAAAAATCTCTTGGATATTGTATTATAATTTACGCTGAAAACCTTCGTTGAATGGACACGAGTTGCGTGCGCAAGGATTTTTATTAAATCTATCAAGTCTAGCAATTTATCTAGAGATCGTGTACACTCACGCGCACTCGTTTTCTAAAGAATGCGTCTTTGTTATGTAAGTATGAAGAATTGGAAATTACGTGTGCATGTTACGGTCTTCAAAATAAATGGCTGAAGTAGAAATATTTTAAAAGTAAAAGTTAATAAATCTCAAGATTTTTTTCACTTTCCTGAATTCTTCTTGTATCGTGTTAATGTTTAGCCATTCAATTATTTTTTTTTAAATAAATGGTCCCCCGGGTTTCGTTTCTGAATAAGTTCTGGAAAATGGTCCAGTGGTGGCCCAGTGTTTGTGACTATTACTCACGAGAATTATCGAGTAGGTTAATGTATCACGAGGTCTTGGTTTCAAATCCAGGCAGCGTATTAATGAATCAGATAAATTCATAACTTTACAGGTATTATTTTTACTACTTCTCTAACGGTGAAGGAACATTAATATGCCCTAGAAACACAATTTTGAAGACGTGTAGCAAAATACAAGAACCAGTCTGCACTGGGCCCGGTTTTGAGCATAAGACTAGATTCTGGGCATAATTATTTTCAGTACCGTAAAATGGGGCTATTTGGGAAGCGCGGGGCTAATTGAGATTTAGTAAAGGAATCATTATGTGTGCTTCTCATGGAGTAGTAACTGCTTTTAAACAGCGGTAGTGTAGTATGCTTTCAATGACGAACGAACTTTTGATTTAGTTTAGAAAATATGACAAAATTTCTAAAAAGTAGTAGTTCCAAATTGCCCCGTGTTTCCCAAATAGCCCCATTTTACGGTACCTAATTAGAGACATGGAGGAGTCTTTCTAAAGTGGTTCTTTCCTCTAGTTCTGTAACTACACTAAATACATTTAGAATTGAATGCTTTCCAGTTCACATTGTTTGAGTTGGATGTTCCAAAAATACTCTTATAACATAATATTAAATCATATCAAGGAAGTCTTGCTTGCATATATATATTCGGCCACGTTTTGCTATTTTTGGACACTCAAACTATAAAATTCTATGTTGAAATTGGTAGTTAGGTTAAGACCGGTTTTGAGGTCTACTAACATCATAATTATAATAAATATAGACTAATCTTAATTTAATCTAGAATTTTTCATATTTTTGGAGATAAATTGCAAACCTAATAGCTTCTTGAACTTCGAACAATTAAGCGCCAATTGGGTTTTAGAGGTCAGATGGCAGTAGCTCCGTGTAAAATACTGATATTCAGTTGCATCTGGTTAGACAGGGATTCGATCCCAACATATATTATGTAGTTGGGAAAAGGCTAGGCAGATGATAAGTTGAATTGAATTGAGAGCCTCTGCTTACCTGTCTAAATATCACAAATGTTCGTCTATCATAAAGTTCTCGATGGTGTGTGTAATCCACTAACCCGCACCAGACCAGCGTGGTGGACTGAGGCCTAACCTTTCTCTTCTGAAAAGAGGCCCTTTCCCCGCATTGGGGCATAGGCTGGCAGGAATAGGCTGTTTCACCGTGTCGCTTTAAGGAATGATTTTAAGAGCTTGTCTTCTTGGTCTCCATATTTTTTTTTATTCCAGCCAACCTGGAAGTCTGTCTACCAAAGGCCTACAATAATATTTCCGACGCATTACACAGTTATGTGCCCAAACATAGCGATATTAGGCCATCAGTCTAATTAGTAAAACTTGCAGCAGCGGTCACTGACCTTCCGACAAGATTGGTCAACGCAGGCGCCTAGTACAAAAGCGATTATGTATCGCGATGCGTGAAATGAATTATAAATATTTGGTTTTTGATATTAGCAATTATTTATGATGGATATTATTTTTGGTGTAAAGCAGTGAGCCTAGCGGTTGATCTCTTGCCTTCCTTCTAGAGGGTCGCGTTTGAAGTCTGTTGACTTGAGAGGCTTGAGAGGATTTTTTATACCACTAATATGGTAAACAAGGTTACGGACCGTCTGATGATAAGCTAAGGACGTTAACATTATTTGCGGACCCGAAAATCTGAGGTTTCTGAAATCCTTCAATTACAGAAGAGGATTTGATGTCACCACCGACCTATTACGCTCTGGCAGTTCGGATGTATACAACTCAACTGAACCGTTTAAATCAATACAAATAAATCAATAAATTTCTAAATCAATACAATGATCCTCATAAATCGACGCCTACGTTAACTAGTATTATACCTTAGTACCTAAACAATTAACAGAGCGTTAGAACAATAGCAGTCACTTGACTCGGACAAAACCATAATATGATTGACTTGACAGGGTTGGCGAACATATGGCATGTAATACACAATGTGTCAGTTGAGCCCTTGTATTATAATAATCGGTTTGACCTTGTTACTTCACAGGATAATGACAATCGACAAGATAGTAGGAGACACGGCGTTATTTTTAAAAAGAATCGTTACGCCAGGACTACCCAATATCTAATTACGCTATCACGTATAGCTTTATGCTTAATTATAATAGTAATAAAGTACCATTCTATATTATACTCATATATCTTTTATTCGAGATCAATGTATTAATTAAATATTGTATGTAATTTTCTGAGTTAAAAAGAGTAACCATGGAGTTTCTTGCTCTTTCTTCTCTTGGAAATCGACACTTTAGAACGTGACAACTACAGTCTGACTATTCATAAGTGCCTGGAAATGGTTTACATGAATAAAAATATATTTGATTGATTGATTGATAAAAGGGGCTTTGGACATTTGAATATGGACCCTGGTTAACTTACTAGTCCATTTTTACCGCCGAAATGCGACACTTTACAAAGTTTTGCCAAAGAATATTCCTTTTTTCTATTGATATCGGATTTGGATTGCGATAATATTTGGAACCCTTAATGAAAATAAATTGCAAATCGTTTGCCATCCCTGCCTGAGCAAGTTGCTGCTTCCGTCTGTCTGCTCGCTCCGTCTACCATTTAAATCAATGAAACGTTGAACTTTTATTATTATGTGGAAAGGGGAGGAGTCGACATGTGAATGTGTACGAATGATACGACAGTATAATGGGGAAATAAGAGGCGGGCCGTTAAAATGTCGTCTGTAATATTTTCTCTGTTTGATTCGTAGACCGTTGACATTTTGTGAGAGGCGCCTTTGAATCTCTTAGTGTCTAGCGGGTTAGACCCCACGTCTTAGCACTTCGTTTACCTTTTAACTATCGATAATTAGGTGACGAAAACGATTGAGCCGCTTTATAGCCTTTCCTTCTTTTTATATACCATTTTGCCATTAATTATTATATTACTTACTTCATTATTTTGATATTGTAATGTCGTTTAAATTTGAATGATTATATATAACCGCTATGCATTGTAAATGTGAGTGTGAACTAGGCTGAACGCTCTTAATTTCATTAATTCTCACGATGATTGATCCATGCTTGCCCTCTGTTGCGACAAGTCAGCTCAAATAGCTATGGCACTTTCTTCAAAAGACCACTCCATCCTATAGTGTCTCACATAAATCCTTACTATAATCTGTCTGGACTTTAAAATAGGCCTTGATCCCTGAATTTGTTTCGGCGTTTCTTCTCAGAAATAGTCATAGGATATGCCGACGCCAGTCGGTTTAAAAAGCTATATAATTCACAAATCATAATTGCAAAAATAAATAATTTCATTTCTTTTAGCATTTAGACTTACAATGGCATCTATACACGACCAAGACCTCACGCTTAGCACGTAGGACCAATAGACAAAAGAATTGTTAAAAAAATCTACTACATAGTTACTTATGTACATCACTTTCTATCTTTCCAGGCGAAAAGGCTTAACAGCAATAGCGAACTTGCTGCCATCAAGGTGATAAAGCTGGAACCTGGCGATGACTTCGCGATCATCCAGCAAGAGATCCTGATGATGAAGGACTGCCGGCATCCGAACATCGTCGCGTACTATGGCTCCTACCTCAGACGGGATAAGCTTTGGATCTCCATGGAGTACTGTGGCGGTGGAAGCTTGCAGGTAATTCTTGATGTAGAGGAATTAGGTGTGATGTTCTATCTCACCAAAGGTGGGTTGTCGTGTTTCAAATTAGTCTATGTCCTTGTCATTTGTGGAAGAATAGAAAATATTTTAAACCATTTTTTAGACGTTACATAGGTCACGCGATGGCTTTTAAAATACCTTTGATAAGAAGTGGACTTATTTGATGGGAGTAAATATCATCCATCCGTTTCTCATGTTTAGTCAGAAAGAGACACAAGGGTACTAAATTAGTTCAGTTTTTAAACAACAGATTTAGCACCACCTTTAATTCTTTTTTTCATTGCCAAATGTTTCTTTCGCACGATATATCTTTGCTATCCTATCCTTAGCAACTGCTGTCCTATCTTTTGATGTTGTAATATACTTGTTTGAACATGATGTTCTTTGCATTCCAGGATATCTATCACGTAACGGGTCCGCTAACCGAGCTGCAGATCGCCTTCATGTGCCGGGAGACGCTGACAGGCTTGTCATATCTGCACAGCATGGGGAAGATGCATCGGTGAGTTGCATTACATATTCTGGTATAGAAGTACTGGATTTATTCGTTGTCGTATTAGTTGTGTATACAAGAACGCCGTCATTCGAGGCTTTGGCACTATCACTTTATACTCGCCATACTACTGCAATAGCAGCAGACTCTGCCAGGTGTAAAAACAAAAAGTATTTTAGGATTACTAGATCATTAAGAGTAAGCTGAGAGCTCACCCACATGCTGTTAGAGATATTCTCGTGGATGTAAATTTAAGTAGTTCAGAGGGCCTAGTGTAAGTTTCATTCGACAAATTCGATTTATTACATCGAACGCGTTCGGCGCTCCGATTGGTCCGTTTCGTGCTCTCCACCAATCAGAGCGCCGAACGCGTTCGATGTATTAAATCGAATTTGTCGGAACAAACTTACACTAGGGCCTCTGTTCTTCCAAAGACGAAGGAAACCTCAAGAACTGTCTTAAGAAATTCCTATTAAAAATAGACATGGTATATAGCGAAACATGTGTTAGCAATTAATTTCTTGCTTAAGGTTGAAGCTACTCTTGCTTCGGTCTAAGATCTTTTGAAACCTACCTAATAACCCATATAAATTGACCCAACGATTACATACAGGCAAGGATGCTATTTCAGTCCCGAGTTACCAAATGACAACTCGGGATGAGACAATGACCCCAGCTGTGTGGAGTAAACCTGCTTATACCTTCCTTAAATATTCCAGTGACATCAAAGGCGCGAACATCTTACTGACCGAGTGCGGTGACGTCAAGCTAGCGGACTTCGGGGTGTCGGCACAAATCACAGCCACTATCAACAAGCGCAAAAGTTTCATTGGCACGCCTTATTGGATGGCGCCCGAGGTAATATCTATATACACACTCAAATATTTCGACACATAGCATCACGCCTGTATTCCCCGAAGGGATCGTAATGATTGTACATCAACATTTCGCCGATGCCGTTATTAAGTCCCATGTAATAGGGGGCGAGCCTATTGCCATTTACCGGGCATAGTTCCAGACTCTGTGCTGCTACCGAGAATTTCCATGCAGAAAAACCCAATAACACTTTGCCCGACCTGGGAATCGAACCCAAGACCTCACGCTCAGTAGTCGCGCTTGCGACCACTAGACCAATGAGGGGATTTCAAATCCATCACCATTCCTCTGAAAACCGATGGTGAATAGGTAAATGATGATGATGACTTCTCTCGGATCGTCACAAGTTATCACATGGAAATCGCTCATGCTTTAGTGGAAAGATTAGCCAGTCAACAGCGGCATCGAGTGATATTGAGGCTGATTGTTCAGGGTGCGCCAGACAATCTCATGTTTCACTTTTGGAGGCTCTCAATCAAATATATTTTTATTCATTTTATGGAATTTCTCCCGGTCTCTTCTCCATAGGACCAACCCACTTTTGGAACCGCGCAACTTGAATCATAACGTTTTAAAAACGCCCGTAAAGGCCCAGTTGAAATAACTTGACTTTGACTTTTACTTCATGTTAATCGTTATCAGGCACTTAGAAATAATCTGACTCTAGTTGTGACCTTACAACGTTGATTTCCTATGGAGAAGAACGGGCAAGAAACTCCATAGTTACTCTTTTTACACGACTGCCCAAAAAAGGAGTGTAATGTTTTTAGGGTTCACAAAAACTTGTCACTAAAATGTATAAAATAAATAATTAAAAAAATTAAAAAACACGACTGCCTTTCCAAAAAACGAACTAAAAAGTAAAAAACAAGTTGCATTAGATAAATAAATTTGTCATTGCAGTCGGGGGACCGTTCTCTGGAACAATTTTTGATATAAGAAGTCCCCCAACTGCAATGACAAATTTATTTACCTAATATAACTTGTTTTTTACTTTTTAGTTCGTTTTTTGGAAGGGCAGTAGAGGTTTTTTTTTTTTATTATTTATTACCTCGGAATTTTACATGAAATATTAATTTATACATTGATCCCGAACACAAGTTATGTGAGTACAATGTGGTACAAAGTCTTAACTTAAGTAAATCAGAAATTCAAACCTGATAATTATGAAGAATATATAAGTTTTGATATAATTGCCATGTCAGCTATGAGCTGACCAATCCCAAGACAACTCTTGCCATCCACTCTATAATAATGACTTGACTTATTTTACTTTATAGGTGGCGGCAGTGGAGCGAAAGGGTGGTTACAATCAGCTGTGTGATATATGGGCGTGTGGTATTACTGCTATAGGTGAGTTACACCAACATTGACGGACCTTGAAGATATCATCATCGGTAGATTTTGCGGGCGTTCCTATTGTCTGGTAGGTGAAGGCCTATTCCAAAGACAGCCAGTCCTCTCTAGATTGGGCTACTTGACTTTTCTCCATAAATGAAGTCTTTGAGTCATGGCTGATGATGATGATGTATAAACTCTTGAACTTTATGGAAAAGGAAAAAATCCTATGAAATAATTACCGTGTCTTACTTATTGTTTCAGAGCTAGCGGAACTACAACCGCCGATGTTCGAGCTCCACCCCATGAGGGTTCTGTTCCTCATGTCGAAGTCAGGGTTCAAGCCACCTTCCCTGAAGGAGAGAGAGCGCTGGTCTGCCGTGTTCCATGCCTTCCTGAAGCTGGCACTTACCAAGAACCCGAAGAAGAGGCCCACGGCTGACAAGTTACTACAGGTGAGCTTCTGGGAAGTTCTAGAACATGATTCTTGAAGACTCCAGCGCATTAGACGGTTATGGTAGAGCTTCAGGCTTCTAAAGTGGGTTTCTATATTGTATTTTGGGATTTTTGGGGTTCCTATGTAGAATGCAGGATGTGTGAGTCCGGATTTAAGGTCCTTAAGATTTATTTTTTCAATAAAACCTTAGATCATTTACATTAATTGCCACTTACTCAACTATCTACTTTAGTGTTATGTAGTTTAAGTTGATTTTTGAGTGACCTATTGAGTAATAAAATGGTCCTAATTTTTTTTTGGTTGCAATGGAATTTGAACTTTGTTAACTATGACATTGTGTTTGTGTTTCTAATATCCGATAATAATCTAATTTTCTGAATTAAAGTTTAGGTTTAAAAATCAAATAATCTAAATTTTATAAGATGTTCTGTATTTTATAAGAGACTGCCTCATTGGTCTAGTGGTCGTAAGCGCGACTGCTGAACGTGAGGTCCTGGGTTCGATTCCCGGGTCGGGCAAAGTGTTATTGGGTTTTTCTGTATTGAAATTCTCAGTAGCAGCACGGAGTCTGGAACTGTGCCCGGTAGATGGCAATAGGCTCGCCCCCTATTACATGGGATTCAATAACAGCATCGGCGAAATGTGGGTGTACAATAGTACACTTCTGCCTAACCCTTCGAGGAATACAGGCGTGATGCTATATTATGTTATAAGATGTAAAGTATAAAAATTCGTATTGGTTTAAATACACTCCATCTTCAATATGAAAATGAATATAATCTATACATCTATACATATAAATAAAATTGGAGTGTCTGTTTGTAATATTGAAACAACCGTTTTTACTACATGCATATGAATATATATACGGTACATACACCAAAATAACATTTTTTACAATTTTTGTCTGTCTGTCTGTCTGTTTGTATAGGCTAATCTCTGAAATGGCTGGACCGATTTTGACGGGACTTTTATTGGCAGGTAGCTGATGTAATAAGGAGTAACTTAGGCTACTTTTATTTTAGAAAAAATCTTTTATTTTAGTAAAAAATAGGGTTAAGTGCATTTGGTCTCACTAAAAAATACAATGTTAAGTTCCGACATCCACGCGAACGAAGTCGCGGGCACAGCTAGTTAATAATACAATTTTTAACGATCATATTTTTGTTTCCAGCACGCGTTCTTCCAACAAGACATGAGCAAGCGTCTCGCCATAGAACTCCTACACAAGTACTCCAACCCACCCAGCCACTGCAACAATGAACCAGACGAGGATACCGTAAGTAAACTTTTGCATCCTATTGCAGGACACATAAGCCTCTCATAAAAGGAAGGTCTCGCTGACAGTCACGATGGCTAAGGTGGATGGAAGCCCATGGATAAAAAAAAGCGTCAATTTTTTTTTTCTCTCGCTTTTCCGAAGTTTTTCTTTAAAAATATCTATGTCTGATGACTATGTATACTTATCTCAGTTGGACTGTACCTAACAATGGGATGAAGAAAGCTCCGTTTAGTGGGGTCACATTATATTAAGTTGGGACATACGTTTTTTGAATTTATATCAAATGGAAGAAGGTTTATTTTACCGTAACACTTTGCCTGTTTTTCTGTATCTTACACAAACACTAATTGTATATATCACCAATATAATCCATTATCTTAATTCACAGGCACTATCAAACGTACCACAACGCATAGCATCAAAACACACAGGCAGAGGCGGTCGCCGAGTCTTAGCAGAACAAGCAGCTAACTCCCGACACTCCAACAACCACGTGCGCCCGCGCAGCTTACTGACCGACCACGTTGTACCGACCAACCCGCGACCGACATCCCTATTGGACGAAGATGTCATCACGACAGCCAATCGCGTCAGGCTAATGACAGGGGAGGGGCGGGATCCAGCCAATAGGAGGTCGGGAGTGTACGATGACTCGCCGATAGTGGATTTGGACGCTGATGATGATTTGAGCGTGCGATCGATGCCGAAGGTGATCAATTTCAGCGCGGAAGTCAATAGGAGTTGTGATGGGGATACTGTTAAGAGAAATGGTGAGTTCTTAATCCCATTCATAAATGGTTTATGACACATGATCTTCTTAATATGTTATTTAAGGCAATAAAGATATTATTATTAAGTTACCCCTCAAATGGGGTTAGACGGATGACGTGGGCCATTGACGGTGAAGAAAAATCTCGTAAAGAAATCCTGAGAGAGCTCCAAATGTTCTCAATGGTGAATATAGTCCACTAACCCGCACCTGGCCTGCGTGGTGGACTAAGGCCTAACCCTTTCCATTTATAGAAGAGGCCCATACCGTTACACAGTAATAGGCTGGATTTATTTATATTTATTTATTAGCGACCCGCCCGCATCTTTTTCTGTCGTAGTGTCGTATCAGCCCGTTACGTCGAGCATTTACTCGGCGCACGCCAGTAAAGCTCCCAGGTGGCATGATTTTTTCCGACATCTTCAACAATCATAGTTATATTTCAGCTAAATTACACAAAACCTTCACGAATTATACACCTAAAGCTTCCTCATGAATAATATCTATTAGTGAAAACCGCATGAAAATCCGTTTAATTGTTTTTGAGTTTATCGCGAACAGACAGACGCGGGGGACTTTTTTTTTTTTTTTTTTTATTCTAGCTTTATTTAAAGGGACTTTTACGCATAACGTATGTCAGTCCCATCGTACCCTTAACCAATTTCATTAACACTATGCGGGGGACTTTGTTTTATATATAATATGTAGTGATAGCGGCCTTTTTATTAGACATCCTTCACCAAATCACTAATAAATTGTCTATTCCTTATTTCAGTTTACCACAGACAATCTAGTGAAGACTGGAGCGTAGCTTCACTAATGAGTTGTCCGAAACACAATCCGCTAACACAAGACCTTTCAACAGACACCATGCCTTCCAGCGAAAAGTAAGTACAACGACAATTTTTACTAATTTTTTTAGTTTTTTTTTTTTCCTTTTTTTTTCTCGCTTATTTTTGTTATATTATACGTTTATATATTATGTTATAGCAAGTGGTGTCGGGTGATCACGGGTGATGATATATTGAGAATGAGTTTAAGGTACTTTTTTGGCAAAAAATATTTTCGCAAAAGTTTAAAAACAGAAAAAAATATTTTTTTTCTATTTTTTTTGTTCTAACAGTTAGGGTTTTCAGTGTGCTAATTAATTTTGGTGAAGGATTACTTTTTTTTATTTCTTTTTTTATATTTATTTTGAAGCGTTATGTATATTTTAAGTGAATTTCTTTGAGTGTCGTGTGGATGCACAAAATGATAGAATAGTTACACTTTTGATTATGTGCATGATTTTGAGCCATGGTTTTTCTGTTTGGCTTATGGTTTTCTATGGGATGGGCTATTGTTTGTCTTTGATTATGAAGAGGTAAGGCGTTTTAAGTCGCTGTCTATGGCGCTCTGTTGTTGCCTTCAGTGTGGTTTTAAAAATATATTTTTAGGTCTAAGGTTTCTATAACAAAATTAGATTTTTTAAATCAAAGGAACCTATTGTTATATTTAAATTAATAATTATTGTTTGTCGACATTTTGTTATTGCAACTTTGGACCTTATTGCCAATAAATCAAAGTTGATGAAGCCAACAGTGAATGATCGCAATTCTGGGAGAAAAAAAAAATATATAAAAAAAAATTTTCCCAACATCAAGTTATCCAATGGAAAAAAAAACGACGTGAATACACGACACTGGTCGAAAAATCCATCGTTAACATCCGTCATTATAAAATTAAGTTACCAGAATCACACATCCCCGTTTTTATTTTCATATTTTGAAGTCGACGTGTATAACCGTCATGACGTGATAACACGTCTACAAGTAAGTATTATCCCGGCTCTATCTGTAAGTTGTCTCTCTTGTTTTAGGAGCCTCTTGCAATATATCGATGAAGAGTTAATGCTCAGGTAATCGGAGAGGTTTTAAGTTTGCATGTAAACATTACGACATGTAATCTGTGTGTATTTGTGTCATTAGAGCTTTAACCGCTGTTCGGAATAAAAAAGAAAAAACTACGTGTAATGACGTAATAAAAAAATTCAAATTCCGAATTGGTTATTAATTTTTTTTTAAACTTCTGCATGAATTATTTAGTAGTAATTATTTGCTTTTAAAATTCAAATGGTTTTCAGAAAAAATAAATATGAAAATATTCCGATCAGCCTGTATTTAGTTAAGCTTAGTTTGGAATAATGTATAAATAGTTTGATTATTTTAATACACCAAAATCTAAGGCGTGGTTTACAGACTTTTTATGGTAATCCATAAAACATCATGTGTAACGGGCCTTAATAGGAAATACTTGGCAACTCTTTGTATTGTACATATTACTTTAAAATTGAGAGGATTGTAGTTACATGGCTACCGCACGGAACGACCATTTTTATTCCAATAAAAACCCTACATCACATGCACTCCCATCCAGATCCGGCCCCCCATCTGTTTGTGTATGGCCTACCAAAATTCGTCCCGTGTGGGTATCCAGACTGCGACACAAAATGCTTAGCCACTACGCCAATCTGTGGTTGCTAGGGAAGTCCTTGAACAGCACATGACTGAGAAAAAATTCAAGCGTCATTTTAATGAAAATAGTGATTGAAATCTTGACCAATTTTACACATAGTATCTGCGGATACGTAAAAATGATCTCCTGACTGAATTTCGGTCACGGGGCCAATCTCACCGGAGATTAGCCAACTACGCAGGAGATATTAGAGCATAAGTGGGTGCCCAAACACAGATGCACTATCTATTCCTTCACTCTCATAGTTTCATGGGACGGCAATCTGACACGACCGGAGAGAAATCAGGCGCAGGACCAACAGCTTTACGAGCTTTCCTAGGCACGGACACATACACAAAAATCCAGATCCGAAACAACTATCTGTAGATCATACAAAATATTTGTTCCGTGCGGGAATCGAACCCGCGACACGTAGCGCAGCAGTCGATCTCTCAACCACTGCACCAACCGTGCCGTCACATAAAAATACATAGTCATTTAAATTTTATGATTTGAACCAATAGTTTTTCAAGAATAAACGTTTAAATTTCGCTATGTGTGTACATATTTTTGATGCTGACTGTACACCCGGGAATTTTAAACATATGGCAATATATGGATTTAGCGCCACCGAGACGTTTACAAAGATAGTTACTTACCGTGGTGCTTTACGTGGAAGATTCTAACATTTGAACTATAATTAATAATACAGTCGTTACGGATGTCAGCAGCCCAAAAAGTCAGACAACCAGTCTACCTTAGAGTATCAGTATCTCCCAGTAATTGGGTGGCGGAGGTCTGATGGCAGTCGCTCCTTGTAAAATACTGGTAGTCAGCCGCAACCGGTTAGATTGGAAGCCGACCCAAATGTAATTGGGAAAAGGCTAGGAAGATGATGAGCGGAACCTTTGCGGCTTGAGAAAGGAATGTTGTAAGTTCAAGTTTCGTTCGCTCCTCAAGACGTGCATGGGAATACTTATATGTATGTGGCTACAAAATTGTGTTGCCCAATGTACCATCTAACGCCCAACGCCCGCATGTTGGCCTTGGCATAACGAAGGACGCATAATATAGTCACTGTAAACGGCGCATGTTAAATATGGTGACAAAGAAATATGCCTTAATGATGTTAGTGGGCTTATAGTGGTATAAATTAGAGCAATATACAAGATTTGGTAAAGGAACTCATTGTATTTACAACATATGGATTGGAAAATATTGCTTTTATATCTAAATTGAGGTAGATGGAATGAAAAATAAATAGCCTTTACTATCTATTTAGAGGTCATCAGGGTAAAAGAGATAAGGGCTCTGATTCTATTGTACAATCAGCCTCAAAAAAATGTATACACGTAGTGAAATTCAGAACTGAATTATAAAAAACTAGTTCGTGAAATCATTAGAAATGTTTACACCGGATAGCTGCGGATATAATGTTTTTAGCAATGATTGGCTAATTTTTTTTATTTAAATCGCAACTTTTGTTAAATCCGCTTTTGAATTTCTCTTGTTGTACTTATACATCTTTTTGAGGCTGTCTGTACAACGCACTAAACTAATTTCGACAACTCTTTCTCTTTATCAAAACAATCTTTGAAAAGAGACAGAACTTCAAGAACTGTCAATATACCGATGGCGACTTAAATTACGTTGATTGCAGGCAAAAAGACTAATTTGAAAGGATCTTCCATCCTTTTCATATGTTTTTGTTTTAGAAAGAGACAGTGATAGTAAATTAGTTAAGGTTTTTTAATAACAGAATCAGTGTCAATGCCTATCGTGAAATAATGGAATGACTGGTTAGCTGGTTACATAAAAAGTCTGTAACGATAAATACCAAATATAATGTAAAAAAAAAAATTCGCCTAGGCATAGCATTTGGCGAAAATTAAGCGCGTAGTCATAGCATGGCGCATGTTTTAAATACAAAAATAAAGCTTTGCAGCTTCATTATATATGTGTATATAAAATAAAATCAAAAGTAAAATTAAAAAATAAACCCTTAAAAATGTTTTCCGATTCTCACAATATTCTTATAAACGGTTATTATCCCACCAGCACCACTTGTTATTTTAACACAAATAAATAAAGCTTGTCAAATTGACACTAAACATAATCCCTTCCACATTTGTGTCTAACCGCACTCGATAGCTTCAAAAAACCTTAACAGCACTGCGAAATCCCAAGAGAAACCTACTAAAAACTCCCAAAATCAAAATACAAATTTGGTAATTCTACCATTTTTCCGCAGGGCAACACTACCGTTAACAGCGGAAACCGCAAACATGGCGCAAGGTGGCAACACTGCGTTATCAATGCACGACCAACATCTATCGCAATGTATACAACTAAAACAGAACTTTTTAAACAATTCTACCGCGAATATCTACCAAAATCTGGCTTCGAGCTTCCAAAGTCCCATCGGTGCTTCTAGAGTGTCCATAGACGATCCTCTGTGCAGGAAAATAGGTGAAGATATAATGTATGTAGACCAACAAGAAAACGACCATATAGATACTCCACTGAGAAACGCGAATTGCGAATGTGGACTATGTCCAAAACCCGAGCCACGAGATAACAATACATTAAGCGATCTACAAAGATCCGTCGCCAAATGTTCGTGTGACGTGTGCAATTCTAACGGCGACATCCTAAGCTATTACCGCAACTGTTCGAACCAAAACACCGATTCCGGAATCGTATACTGTGATAACTGTAAAAAGCAGAAAATTTCCGTTTCAAACTTCAGAGCACTACAAATAGCAAATAGGCTTAGAATTTCAGAGGACGACAAACTACAAAATGGCGTCACTGACGAGGATCTATGTAGGAAAATCGATATGAGTATGAAAATGGAAGACAAAGTATTTGAACATAGAAAAAAACATAATAGACATAACTCAGATTCGGTCACCGCCGGAATAGATTTAAACCAATTTTGTCAGTGCGAACTGGAGGTGAAGAGGAAAACGTCGTCTGTCGATGAGATTTTCAAGATGGTGGATGAAAATGGGCGGGATGTGAAGGCGGAGGCGGTCGATGAAGAGAATAAGACCACGCAGAGACAAAGGAGTTTGTCCGATAGTCAGAGAGATAAAGCCAAAGTTGATAACAAAGGTAAGTCTGTTTATAGTTTGATTTTATCTAGAGGAGTCTTGAATGATGCTCCAATTCTAGGAATGTACGGTCGAGCATAAAAACGGTCACATCAGGTAATTCATCTATGAATATCGATACTAATTGGCACAAATGCTTGTCAAATATGAACCTTACGTTAAACATATTCACAGTCGTCAGTTAAATGGATATTTGAGATTTTGAGAATCATATTATGATTTATATACAGTGGCCTTTTTAGCTCATGTTTTTACTAAATAATGATGTCTATTTATTTATTCCATTGCAACACGCAAAACAAAAGATTTGTGAAGCAAATAAATACTTTATTTCGATATTAGATTTATTCAAATACATTTTTTGGTCTTGATCTTGTATGTAAACTACCATGGAAATTCTACAGTAGAGTGTAGGTTAGGTTATTATACTTATAGATGCTTTTACCTTTGGATTTTGATTATAAACTGGAAACTGGCAGCACTAAAATTATAATATTGTATAGATATTCTATTTCGCGAAGTCTATTTGGCTGTGGTTGCAGTAGTAGCATGTACCGATAAGTACGTTTGTGTGTGTAAATGTGGGGAGCGTTAGCAAAGAAATCTGATACACATTATATTATATTATTAAGTTTCAATATGAAAAATTTAATTCCGGTTAAAAAACTTTAAAGCTATTAATGTTGCAATGAATAGAAACAAAACAAATAGATGTAGGTAATTAAGTATTTATATTTAGGTACTAAAAGGTCGAAACAAAACAAACAGGATACAATTCAGCATTATTAATCACTATCAGATAAATATTCAAATTCGGATTCCGATTCGCTATCATCGGAATCATCTTCTCTCATCATCAACCCTTCCCTTCAACGTTTAGTTGCCATGCTGACGTTACTCCGTGACACAATTTGGCGCGGTACCAAAACACTAGTGACCCGGACCGCGTCGTTATCGTGACTGACTGCTTCCGATGTTACGCACACTAAAACAATGTGCATGTGCACGCCTAACAACATTCATAGCCAAACGGACTTCGTGAAATAGAATATCTATACCTACCATTTGGGTAGCATTTTTATCACTTGGCCACACCAGTAAGTGGCTTAACCCTACCGGAACCGAGCATTGGCGAGAAGAGACGAACTGTTAACGCCTATGTCATCGGGGTACCATACCGCGCGGCTCAGTCGCGTGGTCGGCTCCTTTCGTTACAGGCGTTCCGTGCGTTAAAAAAATTAAAATAATACGTGGGTGAAACCGCTGGGCACAGCTAGTGTTGTAAAAAAGGCAGGCAGTTAAGTTCGCTGTATTGTGTTCCGTATAGCGGTGTGCGAGGGCGGCACTCCGCCGGTGCCGCCGCGCCGCGCCCGCTCGCGTCGTGCGCACACGCCGCCCCGCGCCGCACCCAACGGTCTGCCGCCTACGCCCAAGGTGCACATGGGCGCCTGCTTCTCTAAGGTAAATTCTCTCATATATACATATATGTTTCATGAATCCTATCCTACTATCCTATCCTATTTCCTATTTAATATTGTAAATGTGAAAGTTTGTGAGGATGGATGGATGTTACTCTTTCACGCCCAAACGGCTGAATGGATCTGGATGAAATTTGGCACAGAGATAGATTATTGTCTGGAATAACACATAGACTACTTTTTATCCCGGAAAAATGTACGGGTTCGTAAACCACGCGGGCGAAGCCGCGGGCGGAAGCTCAAGAAAAGTTAATGCTACCCTGATACATCATTAACTGTCTCGATCAACTGATACAGCTATTCATATCGATAGGTGTTCAATGGATGTCCTCTGAGAATCAACTGTACAGCCTCATGGATACATCCGGACACGAGGGACCAACATATACTTATTGGTGAGTACAAATGTATTAAGAGTAATCTACATTTCATATTTAAACTATGCTTAGTCCTGTGAACCATAAACAGCTTTCTAGTTTCTTCAGTTTTGATTTTGAATGACAGTACTGTACGGCCATTGTCAGTTTTTTATCGAAGCTTTGTAGTTGTCCGACAGAAATGACTTCATTCTGTTTTTGTCCTCAAAAAACGTTGCTTCACTCTAATAATAATTCCACTATCGTGGATGTGTTTACATACTCAAAAATTCACATGCACACAACTACTGTATATATATGAATAAAACCTGCGACACGTAGCGCAGAAATCCACGAATTAACGTATGTGAAGCGAACTCTAAGGCCTATATCTCACTAGGACACCATGGGGGTGCCACCGGTCGCAAATTAGCTAATTGGTTGCGCAACTGAGCACCAGGTGAGGTACCCTCCATAGAGCCGTATACATTTTGTTGATGGCGCAACTGGTTATGCCGCCGCTGGTGTCCTAGTAAGATATAGGCATCTTCTTTCCACAATGTGTAAGTTTACTACTGACTTGATAATCCAGGTGCGGAGGAAGGCATCTACACGTTAAACCTGAACGAGCTGCACGAGACGGCGATGGATCAGCTCTGTCCTCGCAGAACTATATGGATGCATGTCATCAAAGACGTACTCATGTCCCTATCTGGTAAGTAACACTCACACATAACTTTAACCTATATTTAACCTATTTAACCTATATATATATATATAGGGGTATTGGGACCAATAGGACGAATGAGGAAGTTTAAAATTTCTTGATAGTGACAATCACTCCCGAACGATTAAACCAGGAAAAAATGAACACGGCATTAGTTAAATTTATGTTTACCATAGTACTCCACTATCTAACCTTTATGGTCCTAATATAGGCGTGAAGCTATGTTGTCATGAACTATTGTTTCCAGGCAAAACTCCGTCGCTTTACCGTCATGAGCTACTAGCGCTGATCGGCAGCGCACGCGGCGGTCGCTCGCTAAGAGTGTTACCGCCTCGACTGCTGCCCAGGAGGTTCGCCCTCACCACACGAGTACCTGATACTAGAGGTATACTAATATTGTGCAAATTATATAAATACAATATGTAAGAGGAATAACGCACACACACACATAAATTCGTATATTTCATTCTTTTTTTTTTTTAAACTTTGCCCCACACTAGGATTTCTCCTGTATCGTGGGTACAGTTTACAAACATACATGTCACATGCACAAACAACCAGACTCGAAACAACTATCTGTAGATCATACAAATATTTGTTCCGTGCGGGGATCGAACCCGCGACACGTAGCGCAGAAAGCTAATCGCTTAGCCACTGCGCCAACCGTGTCGTCAAATATTCAGTTATAACCATAAACATTTATGTGCTTAAATATTGTTTATTTATTAAATTACTTTCACACGTGTGAAAATGTGAAAATCCTAACTAATATTATAAATTCTAAATTAATTTTGTTTGTTTGTACCTTTTCAAGCCTAAACCACTCAACCTCACGGGCTGAGGTATAATGCCACTAAAAGCGAGGTGATGGTATTTAAAGCGCACAACAAGAGACCCGCGAATATTCCACCGTTATTGTTAAGAGGCACACCGCTCCAAGTCGTCTCGCGTTTTAAGTACCTCGGGCACGTGATCACGGATTGTCTCGCAGACGACCAAGATATTGACAGGGAGCGCAGGGCGTTGGCTGCCCGAGGCAATATGCTTGCTCGTAGGTTTGCACGATGTACTACAGAAGTCAAGCTGACTCTGTTCAGGGCATATTGCCAGTCATTTTACTCGTGCAGCCTGTGGGTCAAGTATACACAGAAGGCTTACAACGCTCTGCGCATTCAGTACAATAATGTGTTGAGAATGCTGTTGGGGTTGCCCAGGTTTTGCAGCGCATCAGGCATGTTTGCTGAAGCGCGGCTGGATGACTTTTATGCTATCATGCGTAAGCGATGTGCCTCGGCGCTGCAGCGACTTAGAGTCAGCACCAACAGTATTCTCGCCACGTTGGCTGATAAAATTGATGGTCCATTTCTCAGGCACTGGGTAGGTGTACATGTGCGAGAAGGTGTGCATGTACCAAATTAGCGTTTTGTGATTTCATATATTTCTACTAACATTATTTTTTAAGTTTGTACCTACTAACATATTATATGGATCTATGATCTGAAATAAAAACTTATTATTATTATTATATTATTATGAAATTTTGCACATACATTGTCAGGGGTACAGAAAAGGAGGAGTCCTTTCATCCAGAAAAAAAGACTGTTCCCAAGGGAAAACAACTTTCAACTGTCACAATTGCTTTAGGACGCTAGATGGCGTTACGTGTGATCCGAAAAAATGCACGGGTTCGTAATCAATGCGGGCGAAGCCGCGGGCGGAAGCTAGCTAAAATAAATAGAAAACTTTTAAGTACTCTACATTACTATTAACTGGCAGCGTGCATTGGCATATGGTAGAGTGGCTAAGCGATTAGCTTTCTTTTTTTTATGGCATAGGCGGCATACGAACAGACGGATCGCCTGATGGAGAGAGATAGAGAAACGCACAGTTGTGGACTGCCAACCATCTAAATGATGGTGATTGAACTGCTGTCGCGTAGGTCCGATTCCCGCATGGAACAAATATTTAGATGATCTACAGATAGTTGTTTCGACTGTGTGTGGATGTGACATGTATTTTTAAACTGTACAATGTGTGTGGGACAATGTTTTTTTTTTTGTAATATGTCTTTCTATATTTTCTATATATATCATAATATATGACAATGTGTTGCGCAGGCTGCGTGCGCTGCGCGGTGGGCCGCAACCCGTACAACGGCTACAAGTACCTGTGCGGGGCCACGCCCGCGGGGCTGTTCCTCATGCAGTGGTACGACCCGCTCCGGAAGTTCATGCTCTTGAAGGTATATATAACGTTCGAGACTTATGTACTATTTTTTTCAACTGCGCAAGCGCAGCTACGAAGCGTGAGGTCCTGGGCTGAACTCTGCTACTGAGAATTTTATAACATTTTGCCCGGCCCGAGGATCGAATCAAGGACCTCACACTCAGCAGTCGCGGTTCCGAGCACTTGCTTGTTTAATGTCTGTAAACAAGTATACAATCAACAATCGTTAAAGACTTGAAATGCTAGCAAAATGCACTGAAGAGCAAACTCACGTTTTTTGACATAAATCTCTATTAGAGATAGACATTCTATATCCAATACGGTAGATGACTACTAGTCACCTGAGCTACTTTTTATGAACTGTCAAAAACGACATTTTGCTCTAAAAATGTTTGGAATAATAAGGCGTGACGTGATAATTTCTCATTGCCATTGACGTACTTACTGTGTGATTTTGATAAATTACAAATTGAAAACATCATATATATAAGAGAAACGCCATATATAGATAAGCAAGAGATTAAGTTTTGCTGAGTTTTTAGAAGGAAAACTATTTACCAAACAAGATTTCAGCATTTAGTTTTGATGCAGTCAACTAGTCTATTATAAGATCGGTTGAACCGTTCACAAGTAATGCTACGTCATAAATGTGGCAATTGATTTTTATTTATATACATGTGACATTACATGAATAAAGCTAGACGGGCAATATTCACTATATTTATTTTTTAATTTTTCTCCCTTTCGACCTGATCCCCAATGGCTCGAGAATTGCTCTCTTGAATTGACATAAGCTGTCGAATAATCACGTGATTTATAAATGTCAATCCCATACTTTTTTTCAGTTGTCTCTCGCAGTTAACTCAGGGAGCTTTTACTGCTTAACCGGGCAAATGGCGAGACCAGAAGGGCCTCCAGCCGAGCAAATTAAATAATACTAAGCAACACTGCTAAGGGTGTCCCATAGTGGGACTCGAACCTCGGCTTAGGGCGTTGCTGGGGGGCAGACAAGAGAGGACTTGCTGGATCTGGTTGTGATTATTTGGGGACATTTGATTTATTACTACTGGCTCAGCGCGGGCTGGTTCGGGCTGGTTCGGGCAAGGGTTGGGGTGGATCTCATACGTTTTATTGGCGTTTTTATTTTATAGTGATTGTGGTTTGAAACTTGTCTACACTGATATTCTTACTTAATTGGTGCATCTATCCTTATTTACAGAATATAGAATGCGTGCTGCCATCACCGTTATTAGTGTTTGAGCTGATCATCACTCCGGAGTTAGAGTACCCGCTGTTATGCGTAGGCGCAACTAGGAAACCTATGAGGCTCAACCTGCTCAATATTAACTCTGGTGAGTGATTGTTAAAACGTCTTGTATAATGTGCCTGCTTATTTTTGATATCTATTTTTGAATCCAATAGATAATTTATTTAAGTTCGCAGAATGTCGGGAGTTCTATTCCCGCACGACTAAAATATTTGTATGACCTGCAGTTGTCGCCATTGTTTGTGCATGTGAATATTTTTGTTAGTAAACGCACCCACGATACAGGGTAAACACATAGCGTGGAGGAAAGTTTAAAAAAATCAGCTGCTGACACCCGTAACGACTTTCATAGGCCTTCTTATGAGACAACGTAGGGGTCTCGACGTGTGACAAATGGTCACCCATCCAATGACTGACCGCAACAAGCACCGCTTAATCTTGCAGATCGACCGATCTACGCAGTAGCTACGAGCCTCTCAAGGATGTTACGTTATATAACTAAAATAATGTCTAATATCTCCAGGTGCAACGTGGTTCCACTCAGACGAGCTAGAAGCTTGCGTGGGAGGGTCCAACACTGTGATACCGAGGCCAGAAAGGCTGCACACGTTGAGGGCAGTACACCAGCTTAACAAGGACTCGGTACGTACCTAGATCTATATCATTATTTCCCAAAGTGGTCCAGGTGGACCCCCAGGGGTCCACGTAAGACACGACGGGGGTCTACGTTGGCGTGACAAAAAAATGGGGGTTTACAATTCAATTTACGATATGGTAGAAATGTAGCTGCAGGGGGTCCACCGGAACCAGCTAAATTTTGAAAGTGGTCTATGAGAAAAAAAGTCTGGTAACCTCTGATCTATATAATCAGCGGGTCCAATCGTTACCCTGATTAAAGGCTCTCAGTCTTACGGTTGCGGTTGAATAGCAGTATTTTACACGGAGCGACCGCCATCTGACCACCTAATTACTGGAAAACACTGATACTTTGAGGCTAGACTGGTTGTCTGATTTCGGGCTGCTGACATCAGTAACGACTGTCATAGACCTTCATATGACACCCGGGACCAACTGCTTAACGTGCTTTCCGATGCACGGATCGATGTGTGAAGAATAGTCGCCAATCCAAAGAGCGACCACCGCAAGCGCAGCTGAACCTTGCAGATCAATTGATGTAGATGTAATTTACTTAGTTTATAAATTAAATGTTTTTGTCCAGGTGTTGGTATGTCACGAGAATGTAGTGGATATAATCCCTGTCCTACCTCCGACGATCGACGCGACGCGATGGCGACACGACGACGACAAGAGAAGACATAAGCTGCTCTCCAGGATACAATTTGATTTCAATATTGATAGCATATGTGAGTTTCAAGCTATTTTTAGTGACCTGTATAAAATAAAACATTTTCTTTTCATTTAGAAATGTTATTAACTTGTTTGTCGGTCTAGAGGTCACAAGCGTGAGTGGAGCTAAAAGTCCTGGGTTCAATTCTCGGGTCGGTTAAGTGTTATTTGGTTTTCTTCAGTAGGAGCTTAGAATGGTGCCCGATAAATTGCGATAGGCTTGTCTCCCTTATATGAGATTTAATAATAACGAAATTAGCAAAATGTGGGTGTACAATACACCTCTGCCTGACCCTTAGAATACAAGCTTAATGCTATGTTGTTGTTTTACATCGCCGACATGGTAGGAGCCTTCGATTCCCGTGTGGAACAAAATAATTGTATGACGTACAGATAGTTTTTCCGGGGTTGAGTATTTATGCATGTGAACATTTGTGTTTGTAACCGCACTCACGATACATAATACATAAAGAAAAGAAATAAATAAAGACTTGTGTCTGTCGTGCGTGTGCGCAGTGTGCCTGGCGGACTCGGTGCTGGCGTTCCACCGTCACGGCGTGCAGGGCCGCTCGCTGCGCAACGCTGACGTCACGCAGGAGATCACTGACGCCTCGCGCGCCTACCGCCTGCTGCCGCACGACAAGTGAGTACATGCTACTAGTCGGCACTACATCATACACAGGTGGTACTTTCATCACCACCACAGGTACTTCAGTGTATGGGGGAACGATGTATGGTGTTCCTCCATTGAAAAGGGAAGATCCTCCGACCAGGCAAGGTGGTTAGCCTGGCGGGCCGAAGCCCGTTAGAATCATTAACAACCTAAAACACGTAAGTGTAACGGACAGCCAATTAAAGTCCTCCCTTCCAAAAAATAGTGTAGCAGGTGTTTTTGGGTTTTTCTGTATGGAAATTCTCAGTAGCAGCACGGAGTCTGGAACTGTACCCGGTACATTGCAATAGGCTCGCCTCCTATTACATGGGACTGAATAACGGCATCGGCGAAATGTTGATGTACAATAATACACCTCTACCTAACCCTTCGGTCAATACAGGCGTGATGTTATGTTATGTTATATGAATATCAAATTACTTTTTTCAGGGTCGTAGTATTAGAATCGCATGTCCTCCAAAACAACACGTTGTCCGGCGAAGACGGCAACGACCTCTACATCCTGGCTGGCCACGAAGCTTCCTACTGAGGTACCAACTTACCACTTTGTGTTACAAGCCGGTACCAAAAGTACCATGAGAGAATATAGCGTCAGTATGACACTACATGGAATGGATTCAGTTTTCTAGGCGGGTTTTCGTTGTGGAGAGGATTGGACTTTGAAAATTTTGCTGTTATAAAAGACACGGAAAGTATGTTTATTTTTTAAACAAAAATAATCTGGATTTATGTCTGAAACTTGAATGATCAGTTTCGAATGTAGGAGATAATTTTTGTACCTATAAGAAGAACAAGGACATGGTAAAATCTGTTTTGCGGTTGATTCGTTGTGTTTTCATTTATTTGAAGAACGATTAAAAATATAATTGAGATTTTAATACGCTTAGAAAGCCAGTTATAATATTCGTTATCTCCTGTGAGGTGTGCATGAATATTCAATTATATACAAACTAATATATCGTTATCAAACACCCCTTATAATCAACCCCTTAAAACAGAAAATAATAATTAAAATAAATTATTATCCAACGCGGATAGTGCGAATTAATCCATTATTTTATAATGTAACACTAGCCGATGAAGCAATATAGCGACGTACCCAATATTCTAAAGTCCAATATTCTGGATGAATCAACGATTTTACTGTTTTATATTTATTGTGTAAAATGTCGATAGAGTCCCCTTCATCACTGCCATTTTATGGCTTCTACATAATGGCCCATGTATGGTGTATTGTTTTCACAATTTAACAACTTAACTTAAAAACCTATTTTATAATATTATTATCGCACAGTAGATTATTGAATTCGGCTGCGTCCATTCTCAAACTTTCAAAGGCATCTATTAACACTATGGTAATATTATGTTTAAATAGCGACCCGCCCCGGCTTCACACGGTTGCAATTTAATAATGAAGAAAATCAGAAGTGCGCTCAGCAAATAAATATTAAGTATGGAGATTTTCATATAAAAATCTATCAATTCTTTCATGTAAACCTTGTGCTAATTAATACGAAAATAAACAAAAAAACAAAACGGCCATATCGGTCGAGCCGTTCTCAAGTGATGCTCCGTCATACATGTGGCATTTGATTTTTATTTATATAGATAATTGAATGATTTTGAATATGACAGAAATACTAAAAACCTATCTTTTATCTATCTTATAATAGTTATATAATTTTTCCAAGTCTTCCTTTCGGAAACGATGCCTTCGAATGCAATGAAAAAGTCAGCCAACTATTGTTTACTCGTAATCGTGAGCTTATCAAAACCAAACGAGGTTTGAAGGATTATTATGGAGCTTGACCCCTCTCCGAGGCGCCATGTTTAATTTTGAATTTCAAAACGACGCGTGTTGCCTAAATCTTCGAAATATAATAATTTGATAAAGAGGCTTTGATAAAGAACATTTATTGTTTTTACAGTTATCAATTTTTATAGGAAATAGATTATTATTTATAAAACATCCTTTAAATCTCTCCTTCTTCTTAGCGAGTTGATTGCAATTTAGTAAAATATTCCCAGCCCAGAAGTACTATATTTTGTAGAAAACTTTGACCATAGATGTTAACATACAATTATACATGGGCCATTTATTTGAAGCCATTAGATTATCATTCCTGAAACAAAAGCAATAAGTTTGATTAGCAAACGAATATAATTATAAAGTCTGTATACCCGGTCGAAGTAGAAACATGTGTGTATTTTCGTCGTCGATGATATTATAGTTACAATTCACTCGCTTGTGGAGACGGCCCCTTGTTTCGAGTGTGACAAAAGACTTCCATGTAACAAATGATGTATGCAGCAAAAAGATTGAGTATCCCTGAATATATGAGGTATACTTTTGAAATAAATACATGCTATTTTTCGCTAGCCTTTAGACAATCAAAAATATCCTAAATATCTTATTCAAATCTGTATGAAAGGTTCCAACCAAACTCGCTACGTAATCTTATTCCAAGTTACTTTGTTTAAAATATACTGCAATACATAACATAAATATAAAGGAATATATGAAATAACATTTATTTCTAATATCTAACAGTAAGTTACTGTGATCACATTATTAATGTATTTTAACTAAACAAATAAAATGTTAAAGTGGAGTTTTTGGTGTATTAATTAAGGTTTTGAGTGAACCTATTGAAAAAAATTCGACTAATACACAAATTATGACTTAGTTTTTTGAAGTTAAGTCAAAATAAAAAACAAAAATACTGTCAAAATACAAGTTGACAGAATTACTATTATAATGATCCGTGTCGTTACTTTCGACTGTCACACAAAACCTTATTTAGTACATCTTTATTTTAATTATTATTTTTTAATCTTGTGATGATAAGGGCATCTCTAGCCCATAGAAAAATATAACTAAAATGAAATATTAACAGATCTTTACTCAACTTATTTTAAATATAAATAGTAACTTTATTTATTCATTGTTTAATATTAATTTTATCACAACATGTGATTGTACGTGTAACGAAAATTTATATAAAAGACAATTTTCATTAATAAAAATTTCGTGAAAGTTCGCGCTTCTGTAATTTTGTTTCTTTTTTTTTTGTAAATATTATAATTATTCCAGTTAGCTTTAGTGAAACTGTATAATATCGTTAGTCATAGTTATTGTAATTAAATTTATTTTTTTTGTAATGGCGATTTTGACTGTTAAAGACTGGTCCCACTGGAAGCTAAGAAAATCGAAAAATATTTAATTGCGCTATAATCTAGATGTTTTCGAGTGGGATTGTTGGCTTATGGTGGGATTAGGATTCCGCTAGTTTTTACGACCATGACATAAGATTGTTACGACCAGAAAAAATCCATCATTTTGTCATCGCGTCCAAGGCACATTTTCAGAGATTTTGGTCGTTTCAACCAAACCGTAACCGCGAGATCCCTATCATAGGTTACAGCTTTGAAATGCTTTATTTATTTTCTCTATCAGTGGACTAAAAGACTTACGCAACATTTTTTAAAGTCCACCCGTTAAAATACTGTCTTGTTTTATATTCCTACTAAAATCTTGTTTGTCCCGAGTTTAATTGTTTTTTTGTGAATAATTTAATATCCAGTGCTCATGTGACAGTGATTTGTGAGATTAATGTAATATTGACAGTTGTTGACGGTACTGAGACAATTTTACGTGTGTTTATAATTTCAATGAAATATATTTCTGTGTTTAAATTAAGTCAGAATTTTTTCGTATGGTTGTGCTATAATTTTTACAAATCACATAATTTTATCTACAGTTATATGTTTGAATGTTTTTTTTAAGGCTGGTCTCGATGAGAGATTACACGAAATATAGGTTAAAATACTTCTGTCGTGAAACTTGAACGTAACTAAGTTGTTTTTTCTGACTGTAAATAGGTTAAAATCATAAAATACGACCAGCTTTGCCATTCACGTTTTTATTATAACACTATGGAATTTATAGTCACACAAAGTAATGTTTTGTTTACAATTGTTATATAACATGTATTATCCGTTTTAAAGTATTATTTTATTATCTAGCACATTCAATATTATAATTCAAACTGTTTTTACAACCTCTGATTTATTATCAATGAAATAGCAAATATAAATAGGATTTTTAAGTGCTACATTGATGTTTACATGTTTTTTTTTATCTCTCGCTGTCCGTGTAGGGAACGAAATGCAGTATGTCTCGCTTTTTAAATAATCCTTTTTATTTATATACCTTCCAATAAATATTATTTCGTACAATTTTGGTTTTTTTTTTGTTTGTTTCCCATTGTATCTTTATTTAACCTTATTTTTTTAAGTTTAGAAATATGTTTTTTTTTTATCAATAACGAGGTTTCTTAATGCTTTTACATTACAAATCTGACTACGGATTTACATGGTTTATATGCATACATTTGATTTGAACCATAAATAATAGCGAGGGGTTGATGCAATAGCTTTAGAATATGTGTTTTATGAAGTACTGAATTGTTAGTGAAAATAAAATTATTGCTAAAATGCCCCATTTGACGTTTTATGAATATAGCTAGCCAGGGTAAGACAAAATATGAACACCAATTTTAAAATCATTAATACACTGGTTTTGGTTACGCATATAAAACGTAAAATTTAAACAGGTTTACATATAGTGAAACTACTGAATATTTGTAACGTAATTCTTCGAATACAACTTATATTTCACATTGGCATCCGAAGTATCCAATGATATATGTAAAGTATCTAAATTACATTGTTTCGACTATATCTGTCATTCTATTCTCGTAAACGCAATCATATTAACTTGTTTATTACCTGGAGATATTTGCAGTCAACATACATCGTTTCTGATGGTACCGATTTTATTACTAACAAATAGATTAGTTGATATTTCGCTTCAAAAATATTCTTTTAGATAGGGTATATAATATAATATGATAGTGCGTATCTACCAAAGCGATACCAGCTCTGACTAAGTTATACCAGTCTATCTCTAATAATATACAAGTTAATATGATTGTCTTAATATGAAGAATGCCAAACATTTGGCAGTTGGACTGAGAATGGCTGTAATATGAAAATGGATAGCATATAAATATCGGTCATATTTTATAGTCCCGTTTAGTATTTAGATGTATTCGTAGGTATATTTCGGAATAATAGATTTAATGAAACACTAGAACACCAGTACTGAAGTTAATATGCATTTGGTTTGTTAGTTACATGTTAGCTAATACTTTTTTCTTGTGTAATATCGGTAGTTTGTAGCGATGGAATATATATTGTTTCTTAACTGTTTTATAAAACTTCTGCTTGTTTGTTATGCAAATATATATGTCTGCAAATTTTGCAGACGCATTTTTCGCCTGCTTTTTCACACGATCTGTTTTTCAACTTAGGTTAGACATGTAACCAACAAGTCAAATTAAATTATATTGATGATAATAATTACCTGCTCTTTAGAATTTAAAAAATAAATATATTAAACAAAGTCTGGCATTAAAAGTCTATTAAAACAATAATTATAAATTTTAGACGTTTAAATTAGCATAAAATGCTGTTTAATGTTTCATTGTTTGTTTTTCTGCTCGTAGACAGATTCGAGCTGCAGGACATTTTTTAAATTAATTATTATTTTGCGAAAATGTAGAGCTATGAATAGTATTGTTTGTGTATACCATGTACAGTTATTTTGTGATCTTAATGCAGGCCATGCAGCTGTATTTAAAGGATAATATATTCTTTAGTTCGTTACTCGTCAATGAGTTTATAATTACTTATTTATTTAAAGTGAACTCATTGACGAGTATGTCATAATTTATTTCTGAAATTAGCATGTCTTTAATATCTTTCACCAAGTCTTTTAATTTTTCCCAAAATGGTCAATATAAAGTAAAAAAATAATTTTTAGCCTGCAATAGGATCACCCCTTAAAAATTCTATCTGTCAAAATCTGCTTTGGTCATTCGCGATTTTGACAGGTGGTTGTTGCGTCATGTAATACCATTTTAAAATTTCAGAATATTTGGTAAAATCAGATTTTTAGCTTTGCTTCTCGTAGTTTCTATGACTAGCTCGTACAAAAATAATGACAATTTATTTTAGAATAAGGTCTTTCCATTTTTCTCTAATAAAATTCATAGTATTAACGGTAAACTTTAAAAAAAGAATTATAACCAGAGAAAATTATAAATTAGATTATAATAGCATTCGAAATGATGAATTAGATATATGGATATTTATTTTCGTTATATCAGAGGGTAGTTAGGACGAGCGATGGTCGAAGATTGTAAATAAGAAGCTGTAGGTAGAGGTAGTGTATCCTGGGGTAATATGTCGGTTCTATGTTATTTCGAGATTGTTTCTGAACAGATTTTATTCCTGAATAAAGTGACAATCAAAATATTATGGTTTTTTCATTTCAAAATTATTTTCTTACCTCTACCCCCTAACTGTTAAATTGGAATAGCATAATCAAGCAAAGACATCAAAAAGTGTATGTATCTTTATACCGCATTTATTAGTGAGGAGGACAGTATTAAGAGCTCTAAACAGACACACTTTTTCTAGTAAATTGAGTTGAGACTAATGTTTGTACTACCAATAAAAACCTATTTAAGTGGATATTGATTGACAACTCCAAATTGATGTGTAAATGTAGTGCAGTGCCACAAACAATGATGCACCTAACAGCGAACCTTGTACACTGGAATTCTTGATAGGTAAAATTACTGCAGACATAATGTACATACATCTCCATCAAATATAAGAAGATAATGGACAGGCAACTGGGATCAATATGGTAAGTCTACAAAAAGGATAAATTATTTCTTGATTTACTTTTCTAGTAACAGGATAATGATATTAAATTTACTCTGATCTGTGTCTAGGTGTCGCGAGGGTCTCCTCAAGTGATGTTTAATTATTGTGCCAGTATTTACCGATTGCAGATACTACATTTCTACAAAATGTAAGTACATAATAAAAATATTATATTATGTAAGTACAAGTAATATTTAAAGGAGTGAACTTTAATCACAATAATAATCGGCAAGTGAATGAAGGGGAGGCCTGTTATTGTATACCATAGATTATTAACAGACAGTAACACTTAGCCCAATGAAATGACACTAAAGATTTTAGCCAACTTTATATACCATTTGAATTTAGAATTGGAAAAAGAGTGGTCTTAATCTACTATTGTATTAGATTAGACTGACCCAGTCTGTTATAACAGAATAAATAAGCTGACCAACTTATGTGTCAAATAATACATTAAAATATCTAATCACAATTGAGAAAACCAGAAATGTATGTTTAGTAGACTACTTTGAGGTTATGGAAACACAAGAATAAATTTAAAACGATTTATTAACAAATACTTAAATATGCTTAACACTATTAAGTCAAAATATCACATCAGTCGTCTTCGATCATTTCTACCTCTTCTCCTTCGTCTTTTTTCTTGCCAGCACCTGATTTTCTAGCAGATACCATTTGTTTGTATTGTTCTAAAGACTCACCAAGAGGCTCGACAAATCTATCGAATTCTATATCCTTCATCGCGTCTAACACATCCTGGCCAGTTAAAGCCTTCCTTTTCTTGTTTTTCACAATGTTTGTAGCTGCAGAAGTAACATACAAAACAAAAACCGAAGCGGCTTTCGCAAGACCGGTTCTCGCTTCTTTTGATATAGAAACTCCTTCTGGTAACGCTTCTTTCACTATCCTCGTGACTACAGTCATCGGGAGATTCAAGTCCTCGAGTTTTTCAGCCATTATTTATTTAGTTTTATTGTTTATTTGTACGGAACATGAACGGCAATAACCACCCGCCAAAAGACTTGACAGTTTTTTGCTTTTTAGTTTTGACACTTAAATATCGATCGTTTTGACAGTGACAGCTTACTTTCGTGATGTTACTATATTTAATATTTTCTACCAATTGCTTTTAATGCATTTTACGTAGATTATACACATAAATTTATATTCTAACTAGACTTTAATTAAATGAAGCAAAATATTTAATTTATTCTAACCTGTCAGTATGAAAGTAAGTAAAATAAATTATTAAGAGTAATAATTTATTTCCGCCAATCATTGCTTTTATTATTTCGAAGGCGCTTTGTTAATTCCTTTTCGTTTGTTATTCTGGTTATTCTAACGGGAAACTTGTACGTTTTGTCTGTTTGAGATAAGATAATTCTTTAATTTAAAACATTATTAAAAACAAACAAACTTACATTATAATAACCAAAAGTAATATACACAACAGTCGACAGTCATGCACTATGCAGATATTTTGCTCGTGAGACACTAGGGTTCCCAACTTTTTGTACGAGAAATAAAGTATATTAAGGTCGGAGAACTAAAACGAACAGTATTTTAGAAACGTAAACAGTATTTTATTATTTTGACGTTTTAAAAACATATTTTTTGGAGCTTCGTGCAGGTTTTAACAATTTATTATCATTTTAAAAATATTTTTTTTTTAAGTTTTATAGCTCCGAATACCAGCGGTCATAAAAACAGTATTTTGTATACTTTTTTATACAACAGGTTAAAGTATTAACGATTGAAAAAACTATAATACTGGTTTTAACAGTATGGTTGGGAACCCTTGAAGGACAAGTAGCTTCTGACCTTATTGAAAATGTCCTTCAGAAAGGCTATGCGTAATATCCCCAACAAAAGAATGAATGTGAAATAATAAAAGGGGCTACAACATTGTAAAGATTAGGTACATACACGTTCCGTAGTTTCTGCCTACCCTAATAGTCGTAGGTATCAATGTATTTCAGTTTAATAATAAATCTACCCACATTAATTTCCAATGAACTTGTTTCGTTGTGTTTCAGCGTTAGCAATCTTATAACAATATAAAGTAATTTGTTTTTCATGAAACTCGTTTTCATTGTTTAAATTAATTAACGATCGATTATATATTATTATTATTTTCCTAATACCTGTTCCCAGTACCTACTTCTAGCAGTGGGACAGTAATGGGCTGTATTATAATGAAATTCTCTAATAATAAGAAATTATCGCACCATAACAATTTTATTGATAGGTCGACGACCTAAAATACCGCAAGTCGCAACACAACAATGACAAAATGTAAATATTGATTTTCAACGCACCCCTCTGAGCATTTACGTGATTAATTATCTATTAGTAGCCATTAGACGACCGAAGAAGTCTTAGTTAATAAGATTAAGGGATATTTTAATTGGATTTTGATGTTAAAGTTACGCAGTACTATGTGGAAGCAAACATACATTGCGCAAACTCGAATAAAGCACGCCATTTTGTAACTTGACTAGTATGTTAGTCTGTCAGTGCGGCACCGGCATCGCTCGGACGGGGACGTTAACGCCTTTTCTTATCGATTTTCTCGCATGTGTATGACACAGTGTTATTTTGATGTTTTTGACCGAAAACGTGACAAATAATACGATGTCCCATCACTAGACTGTGCACAGTTCTCGTGTTAACGTGGTTTCATATATGTATATATTTTTTAATTTTTAATATTAATTTTGTGCTTCACTGAAAACACTTCTGTTATGTGCGATGATAATGGAATTATGGTTTTTGGAATTAAAATGAGGTGAGATTTATGTATTATTCATTAATATTCATTGCGTGTAATTCATGTGTCTCTTTCTTTATCTTAAATCGATAACTTTAGCGTTTAGGATCCCCCATCCCTATTATTTACTGAGTTCCATATTCAAAAATTTTGAATTTAATAAATCAGTTTTAAAATAATTATCAGGAGCTATTTTCTTATTTTTGTATACATATTATGAACTAGCTGTGCCCGCGACTTCGTTCGCGTGGATGTCGGAACTTAACAATGTAACCAAATGCACTTAACCCTATGTTTTCTAAAATAAAAGATTTTTTCTAAAATAAAAGTAGCCTAAGTTACTCCTTACTATATCAGCTACCTGCCAATAAAAGTCCCGTCAAAATCGGTCCAGCCATTTCAGAGATTAGCCTATACAAACAGACAGACAGACAGACAGACAGACAGACAAAAATTGTAAAAAATGTTATTTTGGTGTATGTACCGTATATATATTCATATGCATGTAGTAAAAAACGGTTATTTCAATATTACAAACAGACACTCCAATTTTATTTATATGTATAGATTAATAAAACTAATCACTGTCTCCAAATTAAGTATCTACTTAGAAATATATTATGTATGACGATTCAATATTATTTTGAACCACTGAAATACCTAGTTGTAGATAATTTGTTTTAAATTCTATGTGATCAATAAGTACATAAAAATATGTTTACAATAAACACGTAACTGGTATTCTTAATTATCGATGTTAACATGTGAACATGTGAAGATCTTATTTTGTGAATAGAAAATTTAAATTTTGCTCGCGCGATATCGAACCTACAAACGTTACACAAAAATCCCGCATAGCCACGGCGCCATAGTTTCCTATATCTGCAAAAGCATATTAATTTATGCAAATGCGCAAAAAAGCCAACACGTAATAGCTTTTAACTTCTTTCTTTATTTATATCTCAAACACTAAAAAAAAACCGGTGTTCCAAGATATCAAACATTATTTCTGATACTTAGATATTACATTGTAAAAATGATTAGGACCGGTATCCACCAAAGCGACAGACACGCGGAGCGAAGAAGAAAAAAAATAGATAGATACTATTTAATTATTATACTTTTTAAATCAACGCTTAGTAATACTTTTTTTTTTGTATCCATTCCAATCTCAACATTTCGTCCAGTATCTTTAAATTGTCGTATTCGGTGTTGATTGTTACTTACATAAGTAAGAACTAGAACTAATAGAATATCCTAATATTTGCGTGAATATTGATGTCAGAGTCCTGCAGTAAGAACTAGAACTACTTGAATTTCCTAATATTTGCGTGAATATTGATGACTATTAGTTTATGAGTCCTGCACATTGACTAGATCGTTACATTTCATGTGTTCTCCTTCACATTAATACAAAAACAAATTATGGTAAATAAAAAAAAATCTTGGCTGTCTTCGTTTAATGCTAGGTACTTACAAGTAACGTCTTTACGCCATAATTCAAATTTTCGGAAAACACGTCGCCTTTTTTATATGTATAATAAGAACCTTGTATAGAGATTCATTCAGCCATTGTCGTCCGAGAAGCTCGGTAAAGAATTTTTTTGCTTTTTTTGCCTGA
Organism: Shargacucullia verbasci; assembly: GCA_947562105.1. NCBI lineage: Eukaryota > Metazoa > Arthropoda > Insecta > Lepidoptera > Noctuidae > Shargacucullia > Shargacucullia verbasci. Next base: position 6,970,401 of record OX387306.1, read on the forward strand.
CCATTTTTCCTTCCTCCTGTAAAATTTTATGTTCTTACAAGGTTTTCATAGCTGAGCGACGATATCAACAAAAATATAGAATACGTATTATAAGGCATTAGACTGTAAGTGACATGATCAGTGTAGTCTGGCCTTTATAATACCACAGAATAAAAATAATAGATACCTATATACTTTACCTCTATTGATTCCTGGCGACAGCAAGCAGAACGCTTCCTTGCAAAATTAAAAAAAGAACGCTTCAATTCAACATTTAAGAATTGAGATCTCATTCAGCCTCCATCTTAAAACACTCAGTGATGACTTATTCAATGCGTGTTTAATTTTATCTCAGACTGTTGATAAACGAGCGGCCTTCGATTGAATCTGATAGCGAAACATTTTGCAACTGAGTCTGAGGCTACATTTTAAATCGCGTCAAAAATTATCATTTGCGAAAAAAGAAAAGATTACAGACTGCGTATATGCCTTGCTCACGAGATAATTTCAGATTATTAGTACTGGGTAAAGGTCTTTTCTCAAAATTTAATGGTTTTGCCTTAGTCCACCATCGCTTAGAGTGTATTGGCGGACTACACACACCATCTAGAACTTTATGGAATCCTGTCAGATGTGCAGGTTTCTTCGTTATATTTTTCTTCTCAAAACAAGTGATGATCACACTTGATCCAATTTCTACAGCATGGAAGGCAAATTAAGCAAGCGTTCAACCATAAAGCTATCACTGTATTGGAGAAATAAGAATGGAACATGGATTTAAAAAAAAACAAAAGACTGTCTCTTCTTGAAGACTTAGGAATCATGACGACTAGATAACTATTCCACCATTACAGGACCAATTTCTGTGTGAGCGAGTCCTACTGATCGTCAAGCTCGCTTAGTTCATCGTATAAGTAGGACTTAGTTCATCGTACTTTATCGAACTAGCGACCCGCCCGAGCTTCGCACGGGTAGCAGAGCATATACGCCTTCATTTTTTTTTCTGTCTTTAGTGTCGTATCAGCCAGTTACGTCGAACATTTACTCGGCGCACGCCAGTAAAGCTCCCAGCCGGCATGATTTTTTCCGACATCTTCAACTATCATCGTCATATTTCAGCCACAAACACACACAAGGTGTGTGTGTGTGTTAAGGTTTTACACAAAACCTTAAGGAATTTTACACCTAGACTTTCCTCATGAATCACTCTGTCTATTGGTGAAAACCGCATGAAAATCCGTTCAGTAGTTTATGAGTTTATCGCGAACGAACAGACAGACGCGGCGGGGGACTTTGTTTTATAATTTGTAGTGATGAGATTTGAACTTGCCACGTTTTGATTCCCATTTATTTAATCCATTGGACTATTATACACTGGCTTTAGGCACGTACAATAATGATTTCAACAAAAAAATACCAATTATTTAGTTTATAAAATCACTATAATACATGTGCTATAGCGTGGTGTATTATCACGAATCAAATAGGTATGGAACTAACATACCTACTTATTTATCATAAAAAAATGTTTAAATTACACGAATAACATGATGATATAATGATTTTGCGAGTTAAATAGCTAATAACTACATAAATACTTACTTATATCTGTAATTATTAGGTAAATCCTGACTTGTTGTTAACGATTTTAAATATCCGCGTTACGTGCTAAAGGGGGGATAGGATAATTATGACCATTTGAAAAAAGGGTTGTATTTTAAGGTAAGTATCATTATTAATCGATTTTCGGAAAAAATAATATTCCATTATTAAAAAAAGAAATGTTATTATGTTCTTCTATATGGAAATTCTCAGTAGCAGCACGGAGTTTGGAACCGCACCCGGTAGATGGCGATAGACTCACCCCCTATTACATGGGATTCAATAACGGCATCGGCGAAATGTGGGTTTACAATAGTAGATCCCTGCCTAACCCTTTTGGGAATACAGGCGAGATGCTATTTTAAGTTACAACGATGCTATCTCTGCTTAATTAAAATTAAAATTCTGCTATTATGAGCTTCCAAAAACAGCAAAAACCTAATATACTTTTTGGTATTCCTTTGGCATTGAACAATAAAAAAAAAGTAAGTTGTAGGTATGCCATAGTGAAAAAACATTCCAGTATTACCATAGATTAAAATATTTACGACAGTTTTTATCAACAACGCAATGTGTTGTTAGAAACAGGTTTTCTAGCCTTGAAATATCACAGCTATTATTATGAGAATTATTTAATTTCTCTCTTACATACAATATTTCAACTCGTTAAATCTATTATATATAATAGTTAATTACTTGTCTTTTTAATGAGCACTCATATTGCATGACATTCTTATATACTCGATTGTTTCCCGCGCAAAATTTTGTGTGTGAAATGATCATAGACATAGAGTTTCGCTTACGCTAATTCTAAATCTATGGAAATGATGACTGGTAAGATTGAAGATGGCGGCGCATTGTTTTTTTTTTAATATTATTTAAATTAAATATGGTTAACAGTATTTAATTGTTTGGACATTTCATGACATTCACTTCTTTCAGCTCGTTATAACCTCATGGTGAGACTGAGACCTTCCTTACACCATGATTTCCGAGCCTCATAATCCAGGCTGCCTAATTGGTCTAGTGTTCGCAAGTGCGACCGCTGAACGTGAGGTCCAAGGATCAGGGAAAGTGTTATTTAGTTTCTCTGTATGGAAATTCTCAGTTGCAGCACGAAGTTTAGAACGGTGCCGAGTTGATGGCAATAGGTGGCAACCTATTACATAACGGCATCGGCGAAATGTGGACGGAAAATAGTACCTACACCTCTGCCTGACCCATCGGGGAATAAAGGCGTGATGCTATGTTATGTTAGTATCCAGATTCCGTTAAAGATTTTGTTATATGTAACAGCCAATCAGTTCAAACTAAAAAAACTGTCTGTGCCCGTAATCTTGATTTAATCCAATTTGGTTCTTAACTCGTTCTAAATGATAGTAAAAAAAAATGATATTCGCTGTGTGAAATGCACGTGTAAAATATCGACTGTGAAATGTACCTCTATTATGAGTTTTTTTACTATTTACTTTCTTGTAAATGTAAATTTTCATGCAAGCGGTTTTAGTTCTTAACTTGGTTACATTAGGGATTAGAGTTACTAATATAACATCTCTATAATATAGTAAATAGTAAATCAAATCTTTACTATGACTAGATGTCACATAAGCGACTCGAATCCCTAATGTAACCAAGTTAAGAACTAAAATCGCTATCATGAAAATTTACTTTACTATGATAGTAAATAGTAAGAAAACTCGTAATAGCGGTAGGTACTGGCAACTGGTACTATCTCATTTTTAACAACATTACAGGATTAAGAAGAAACTTTCGACCGCGTTGTGCATACAACACGGTCGATTTTAGTACAAATTGTATTAATTCGATTTTGGCGTCTAATTTTGATTGAAGTAAAATATGCTTTTTGTAGCGCTACCGGGTATGAAATAGTCGAATGCTATAACCAAGTAAAATCTTCATAAAATCGAGATAGGACATGTTGCCAGTTCACAGTCGATATACCTACGACGCACGTGCAAAAAGACATCGATAGCAAAAGAAGAGTTTATCTATAGGAAAATCAAGTCTTATTGTACCAATTCTTAACATTTCATATTCATTTCAGCATAGAACAGTACATTTTCAATACTTCTTAACATAAAACCAAATAATTAACATTCGTAATCCGTGTAACATTATAATTTTAACGAATTGTTTAAATGTGTAAATGACCTCATCACGACCTTGGTCCAAAAACGGAGGTTACGTGGATAAGAACGAAAGGTTAACAGCCAGAAATACAAGTTTTTTTTTATTGACCCCGCGGTTTTCGTATGCACTAGCATGTTGTATGCATTAACTTTATGGTACGAATTTATTCTTTTTTTGAAAACTTGATGTTCTTTTTTTGAATTCTCTTCTCTGTTTAACGCATGGAAATTTTTGTATTAGAAATACTCGACATGTGTAAATCGTCCTTCCACTTTGCAATTTTTGATACCGACTGGCTGTATGTGATTAAATCCACATTTGAAAAACTAAACAATTCTCTGATTCAACATTCAATCGGCGGTAAAATTGAAATCTTATGTTAAGGGATTTTATTTAATAGTTAGGTTACTGAATTGATTGAAGACTTTTGTTAAGCGTTTTTACTAAACAAGGTTTGTTTAGAGTAATCAAACTGCAAAACTCCTGGCTAGAATCCTTGGCCCAACTTTAACTGGGTGTGACATAGACTTAGAATTTCGCTTACGCTAAGGGTGTGATTAATCGATAAAAAACCCATTCACTGGTTCCCAAGACCGTGCTAATTGGCCATCAACATAAACGCCCTACATTTTGGTTATTCTCCCAAAATGTAATATCACTAACGTCCTTAATGGCTTCATGTATCTATATAGTATTCATAATTCCCACGGTACTATGGCAGCGACCCTCATCATAAGGACAGGTTGTGTTTTCAAGTGAATGTGTGCCACTTTCGCGTTGATATTTTCAAAATATTAATTTTTTTATCAACAGTTGTCAAGAATATCATAATCAAAACTTTTTTTTTTATAATTACCTTGTTCGTTTGTTTTTTTTTTCTTTATAATTCAAAAGAAGAAACTGTCACACTGACGTTTATCAAATTAGAGGCCGAACTTGATATCTTGCACAGAGGTCGGTCAAATAAGGTCGGTAAATAAGTTTTGAAAATTTAACCCTTTTGGTTGAAAAGGGTTGTCAAAGATAATATGAAAATTCATATGGACGGTGTTGGGTTCAAAAACGAGTACCTTACTTATATTACATTACATATATATATTCACATATTATCAACATTATCCGCTCAAACAAAACAGGGGAAATATATTCAACCAAGATAATTTGTGTACTTTGTTTCAAGGTTAAAATAATACAAATAAATGGAATAATTATGTTACACTATGTATTTACTTGTTTGGGTCACGGCTATTTAACAAATCAACGACATATTATTAAATCTGTTTTACTTCCTTCTATAGTCGGACAGGAAAACATATTGTGATATAAACGTCTAGTGTTGCGCATGCGCATAAGACTTGTGCTGACACCACGTTTCGCAAACGGATTGGTAACAGCATGATCTCTTACATAACAAAGGTTTTAGGTCAAGTTCGTCGGTAAAATTATATAATTTCTTTAAAATGTCGACTGTCGCTTAAAGTCTGAATATTTCTTAAGTGATATTGTAAGAATTCGATTTTTATTTTAAGAACATTGCATTATATTAGGATTTTCCCTGGGTCGTGTGTGCAGTTTACAAACATAGGTACAATGTCACATGCACACACAACCAGACCCGGAACAACTATCTGTAGATCATACATATATTTGATCCGTGCGGGGACCGAACCCGCGACTCTCAGCGCGGAAAGCCACAACGCCAACCGTCAATTGTCCCTTGTCTAAACCCACAGTCGCAAACAATCGGAAACCTTTATATTTTACTAGCTTCCGCCCGCGGTTTCGCCCGTATTGATTACGAACCCGTGCATTTTTTCGGCGCACACGGTAACACGTAGCGCCATCTAGCTTCCTAAAGCAATAGTGACGTCGAAAGTTATTGGTTTTTTCCTCGGGAACAGAGCTTTTTTCTGGATGAAAGGTACCCTATGTCCTTTTCTATACCCCTAACATCGTATGTGTACAATTTCATGATGATCAGTACAGTGGTTTAGGCGTGAAAAGATAACAAACAAACTAACTTTCGCCTTTCTAATATTAAGTTAGGATGACTATGACTTGTGTAAGTGAGTGGTATTGTATACAGGGTAAACTTTTCAAATTTGTCGTATGCCATTACTTCCCAGAATTTGATCCTTATTGTCGACACTATCGGATGGTGTAACAATACAGAGTGGATTTTTTTTTTCAAAATTACCTTTTTCGATTCCTGACTACGAATATTGTTTTTTCATCAAAATCGAGCTCGAGACTCCTTTAGAGACTCGAGACTCCCGAGAATATTTTTCGCTGTTCCTTACTTTCGGATTTCGCCATCCACGTCCACTTGAAAAACTCACTAAATACACAGTATATAAGTATTATAATATAGGTATCTACACAAGTAAATTGTTTGTGTTCCGGTTACTAAGAAGGGTCGCGGTTACCAGGAGGGGAATGGGGTTTCACCACGAATTTTATGTTGTTCGATAATATACGTTTTGTGCCTATGTGTAAACAAAGTGTTAAAAACCGCTGATCAATGAACAAAGTGTAAAGACTTGTTAACATAACATAATATAGCATCACGCCTGTATTCCCCGAAGGGTTAGGCAGAGGTGTACTATTTTACACCTACATTTCGCCGATGTCGTTATTGAGTCCCATGTAATAGGTGGTGAGCCTATTGATATCTATCAGGCACAGTTCCAGACTCCGTGTTCCAGACTACTGAAATTTCCATACAGAAAAACCCAATAACATTAGCCCGACTCGGGAATTGACCAATGAGGCAGTCACTTGTTAACTTACTTTTTTGTAATTAAGTAAAAGAGGGTAGGTAACTTTTTTTTTTTTTTTTAAAAAACGTTGCCCCACACTAGGAATAATTCCTGTATCGTGGGTGCGTTTACAAACACATATATTCACATACACAAACGCCCAGACCCGAAACAATTATCTGTAGATCATACAAATATTTGTTCCGTGCGGGGATCGAACCCGCGACACTTAGCGCAGAAAGCTAATCCCTTAGCCACTACGCCAACGTGTCGTCCGTTTATAGACTAATGTATCTGTTAGTTAAGAACAACTTATCATCTGGTCTGACTTGACTGCAACATTGGTCTCGTGGTGGCAAGTGCGACTGCTGAGCGTGAGGTCTTAGGGTCGATTTGGTCGGGCAAAGTGTTATTGGGATTTTCTGAATGGAAACTCTCAGTAGCATCACGAAGTCTGAAACTATGCCCGGACTATACATGGTACTCAATAAGAGCATCGGCGAAATGTGGGTGTTACGTCTAATCTATACATCTATATATATATAAATAAAATTGGAGTGTCTGTTTGTAATATTGAAATAACCGTTTTTTACTACATGCATATGAATATATATACGGTACAGACACCAAAATAACATTTTTTACAATTTTTGTCTGTCTGTCTGTTTGTATAGGCTAATCTCTGAAATGGCTGGACCGATTTTGACGGGACTTTTATTGGCAGGTAGCTGATGTAATAAGGAGTAACTTAGGCTACTTTTATTTCAGAAAAAATCTTTTATTTTAGAAAAAAATAGGGTGTATTTACAATGTATTTTTTAGTGAGACCAAATGCACTTAGCATTTGTTCTCACTAAAAAATACATTGTTAAGTTCCGACATCCACGCGAACGAAGTCGCGGGCATAGCTAGTATTATATATAATTGGACGGCACGGTTGGCAGTGGTTGAGCGATCGACTGCTGCGCTACGTGTCGCGAGTTCGAGTCCCGCACGGAACAAATATTTGTTTGACCTACAGATAGTTGTTTCGGGCCTGAGTATTTGTGCATGTGAATATTTATGTTTGTAAACTCACCCACGATAGAGGAATAATTTATAGTGAGGGGGCAACGTTTAAAAAAACTACAGCTTACGCCAATTAAGTACATTTGGTGGGCATTTCTATTCTTTGGTGGGTGTAGATTTTGTCTACAGACACAGTTTCCCCTGATATTGACAATCGCATCTCTGCCGCTAAATTTTCATTGTCTCCCCCTAAATTCCTTTCGTAGAGGACACTCGAGTTTGAAAAGGGTCTGCCACTTGCAAGATCTTAAGCTTCTATTGTCTTTGCCTGCTCCTTTTACGTTTTATATCCACGTTAATATTCCCCACTTATCTTTCCTGCGTTCGCACTGCCAATATTAATGAATAAATCAACTTTTTGCGTTACATTTTATAAGTTCAGCCAGTATTTCTTGTAATAATAGCATCAATGTTAATAAAAAAAAACGAAGTTCATTTTGAACGAGAACCCTCACTCACGTATTTAAGGGGTTGTTACACGGCACGATTCATTGACACCCAATAATAACTATAACAATTGCCGTCGCTAATTAACACGTTATTCCGTATCCCCTTGTAAAATATAAGTGGAAAAGAATGCTAGTTGGTGGTTGTCGCTGTCATACTTTCCATAAGCTGACATCAATCGCATAGTGTAATAACCTCTTATGTAAGTCTGCCTCTTGCAATCTTTTGTCTTTGCCCTGCTTATAATATTTTTTATAGCTCTACCTATCTTTAGCAGTTTATTGGTTAGCCACAACGTTGCTATGTGTAAAAACAGAATATAATTACAGTCTCACTTTTTGTGTCATTTTTTTATTTAGACAGATCATGCACGTAAAATCACGCTTGACTGGTTTGATAGTACATAATACGTGCCACGCTGCTTGGTACTACGATTTAACGGTTAATAGATTGAAGTAGCAAAGAACTAATTATTTTACAATTTTAATATATCTTTTATAGTTATTTTATTTCGCTGTCAGTTCGCCAAGATGACGTCACGACAGCCAACTTGGATAACTGAACGTTCTTTACTCGTCGTAGAAATGACAAAATATCACCCGATTGGTCTCCACCTGGATTACCATGATTAAAAAAAACTGTACGTCAGTAACGTTTCATTCGTTTGAAGTCTACAACAATACCTATTACTCAAAGTTGTACCATAAACTATAAAAAATAATTTATTTTTGCCCACTGCATAGCGATATGAAAAATTGGTACTACATAAGTTCATTCGTTGCAGGAGAAGAATAGGTACAAGACATTTGCCGGTAACGACGGCCAATATGGAGCACAAGACCAAATATAATATTCAACGCCTCACCGCCTGTCTGTCATTATATTTAATTAATTTGAAAGGCAGACATTGTCCTACATGTACATTGTACAAGGTTGACAGGTCACAAGGGTGTCATATACAGTATTGGGCTGGGCCTCGTGGCCCGTTTATTATTATGACAAACATGAACTATGTCTAGCTGAGGTTTGTTCGTGTAGAGAGTAAAAAGTTTGACTTCGACTTTTAGCTTATTAAATGTCTGGCCCTCCTTCTGTCATTGTTTTTACTTTATTTCGCACTATATGAAAGAAAATTATTATGCCGGCTTCGCATGGGCAGCACTAATTATCTATGGTCAGATAATTTGTAGGAAACATATGATATAAGATATACAACTAGAATATTTAGTTTTAATTCCGCTAAACTACTGCAAGTTTGGGTGCATGCACAGCACCGCCCTCCCGCCCGCAAATATATGCACATGCAGAAGGTGTGATAGAAATAATGTAACATGCAACCAAACCGATCCTCGACACGTGTTTCGCCCCTCCACGGAGCATCCTCAGGAGATGTTGACTCGTCGACCGCTTGGACGCGAATGAGGGGAAACATATGACACAGAATTGATAAAAAGCCAAAATAAAAAAAGATTTTTGATCCGGTCTCACCACCAAACTTGACAGGATCACCCGCTGGGCTAATCCGAAGATTACAAGAGTGTCAATAAAATCGCTCCAGCCGTTTTGGAGTCCATAGGCATACATACACACATTTATTTTTATATAGGTATACTATATAGATTCTATTATGTAAATTATTAACCTCATTGGATTTGAATTAAGTTTAATTTATATTTCATTGGATGCTAAATACATAATTATGTATTCTGCGAACGATACACGCGTATCGGTAGTAATGTAGTAGATGGCATTATTGACTTTAGATTTGTGTTGTATCGTCGAGGATCAAAGAGTCTTCATATGTTGAGTCTTACGAAAAAAACTGGTGTATTTTTGGCCAAAAACCAGTTTTTTTGTCAAACGGATAAAGAGAAAGTTGTATAACTAATTAAGAGTTTTTTTTTTTACTTTTAGTTTAGATATATTTATTAAGCAATGAGTTTAAAACTCAACGTATTTTATTCGCGTGAAGCCATAAAATGCATTTAAAAATTGACGAGCTGGTTGTCTCTTCATATTAATTCCAGTGAGAAGCGCCAGGAAGCAAATCTATAATTATTTCTTCATGTTACATAGTCATGGGAAAAGCGGATCAACAATGTAGGACAACGTCTGGACTGGACTTTGGAGGAGAGTACCATGTCAGGTTTTAGTTGAATTCTCCTGGCGCCCCATCCGGGCGCGTAATTATGTCGCATTTATTTCGTAATGGAATGTACCAATACAATTCATTCATAAAATTCACAGGTAACTATTATTTTGTAGTTGTAAGTTTATTAATACTCAAGAAAAAGTGGTGTAACTTTCGAATTAAATATTTATAAAAAGAAAAACCAATTTAATTCTATTGTCTCTGGGTTATCAACCTTATTGTGACGTCAGCGTCCGCCATGATGTCATTATTACGTAACCTTTGGAATCGTAGCGCGCGCTTTTTATTTCTTTTTTTTTTTTGCGTGTGTCATAATGTATCAAGCCTATGGCCATGAAAAGGTTTTATAACTTTTTGTTCGTATTAAGTTGTATTTTGTATGTAGCCTCGGTTAAACTAATTATATGTTTACGAGGCTAATAAGAAAAAAAAAAAGTACGCTATACGGAAATGTATGTTGTTGTTATTAAAGAAATATGATTACTACCCGCATTTAAAGATTTATGAATACCTATTTACAAGATATTTGTTTCTAGATTTTAATATGCTGATCTAGTCGACACGTAGCGTACAGGTTCCGTGATAAAAAACGGTACAAAATATTTAAAACTTACTCTTTAGATGCTAAAGACTTGCTTATGTAAATTCACATGCCATTTGCATAGAATTTAGTAAGGTCGCTTCCTGATAAGTTGGAGTGGTATCGTTCAGTGCGGACAATATTCTCGCGTAATTCGATATACTCTTAAGCCTATTTTAGAAATCGTATTTTCCTCTATAGACATTTTTTACGAAAATCTCGTCTCCTACCAACCATTGTCGCATTTCGATCATGTTTTTCTATTGTTGTTATTTTTTATTTAGTTTTTGTAATGTCTTTGTTTGTTATTTTTACGTTACATGTTTAATTGATAATTTGTCCTTGTAAACTGTTGTGAGCGTTGTTATGAAATGTCGTTTGTGTCGTCCAATAAATATTTTTTCTTTCTTTCTTTCTTTTCTTTCTTTCTTTTTCGGATTAATATCTAGATTTCGGGACAATTTTCACGACACGATTGGCGCAATGGTAGAGCGACCGATTGCTGCGCTACGAGTCGCAGGTTCTATTCCTTTACGAAACAAATCGTCGCTGAAGTTCTAACACCACGTAAGTTATTTTTGGCGGTTCTGACATTTTGATACCATTCGCCAGAGGATCGGAAAACAAGTCGTTGCAGCCAATCAGAAATTAATGGTTCTATATTTGATAGATCTAATTTAAAGTGTACACAATGTAAAAAATGGTATTGTAATGGTATCTATGTAAAAATTTAAAAATTATCAAATTATGGAGTTTTTTCACTCTCCTGTAAACTTGCTATTTTTGAATTACGCGGTGTTAGAAATAAAGCTACGAAATATTTGTATTCTCTAGAGATAGTAGAGGGTATAGAGGATATAGAGGTTTGTAGACATTTACGATACCGGAATAATTCTTTGTGTTGCAACGTTAAAAAAATCATCTTGGCGTCGTCCACTGCATGTTAAGTCTAATTAACTAACTTTAGCTTAGCATACTTATCAAAATTCTTTTATTAATCTTTTTTATTGTTTAGCACAGCTAAAAGCTGGAAATTTTAATTTATTGAGTAAATAGTCAAAGTCAAAATCAAATGTTTTTATTACAACTGGGTGATTACGGACGTTTTTAAAACGTTATGATACTAGTTGCGCATTAATAAGTTTACAAGTTGCGCTGCTGGCCAAGCCACGAAAAGATCTAACCTTTTCTAACTTGGCTAGCACGGCACTTAGTTCTTCATTTGGTTCAGAACCTAACACGAGTATCTATCTACGAAAAATACGCTATAATGAAGTTTGGCTGGACTCAAATGGACGCGCTTAGCGTACAGCATAATTTTTCTGACTTCCCAACACAAAAGGAACAGTGATAACCTAAAACCAACTGTGCCATATCCAGATTATTTCCATTTATCATGTTAACGTTTCGGCGCATTGCCAAAACGAGGTTTCTGCTAAGTATTTTCAAGTTAGCGCCATTTTGTGTTGTTGACAGTTTTCTGGCAGTGTTGCGAGCTAATAATATAACTGATTTGTTATATTTTTATTTAATTATGACACAAGTAATTGGCTTAGTCACTTCAGTTTTAGAATGATGTCATGTTTTACGGCTAATGTACGATTGTTAATGAAAAGGAATTACGTATAATTATCTACTACTTGTGCTGCAACTTTGACAGCATGTAAAGACATTTTATACAAATTTGAACTCTCATTTCACCATTTAAGGGTTGAATTTTGGAAAAGGGTGTAGCGATTATCGTCGCAATATAGCAAAAAGTAAAGCGCCATCTATCGGAGTGAAGCGACAACAGAATATCCTGAATCGCACTACGAGAGTTTACATCAATTATTACACATATGTATACGAATGTCCGATATCAATCGTCGGGCTTCGGCCCACAAGGCTAACCACCTTACCTGGTCGGCGAATCCACCCTTTTAAACGGAGCAACCCTATACCTCGTTCCTCCACAAGGGGTTGGATTTTCTAAAAACCTTATACGATCTTATAAGGTTTTTAGAGAGAGAAAATTCCTGTGTTCCTCCGTTGAAAAGGCAGGATCACCGGCCAGGCAAGGAACCGACCGAACCGAAAGACCGATAACGAACATATTTATAAATAATTAGTCATATCGGTCCAGTCGTTCTCAAATGCTGCGCTTACCAGCGAACACCATTTAATTCATATTTATATACGTATATTGAATTTGGCAAACCTATCTACCACTGAAATACCTACCAAATTTTACAAAAAAACATACAGCGTAACCTGTATAACAACAAAAAAAAAACAATTGTACAATAAATATGGTATTATCACAACAATAATTATAAAAATACGAAGAAATATCAAAACATTAAAACCGTGTTAAAGGCGCCCATTCATTTATGTATTACAAGGGCACAGAAATTAGCGGCAGTGTTATGATTCTGCTTAATTAGCCGCGTTGTGAATGGGATGATGCATTGATTGCAGGAATCATTTTGTATGTATGATATCATGCTTACGATCTGTATGTGTTAAAGAGAAGCAATTAGTGCTGAAGTACTACCAGAAAACATTATTTCAATGAAAAAAATCCTCAAAATCAAGCCGTGTAGAAAGAGAATAATACACACCGGTTTTTTTTATATATAAGCTATATCAAACATTGACATTCCTTCAAATACTTTTTCTTTATACAACCTGCCAGTCTTTATCCTTAAGACTGTTTACATAAAACCTCTACAGTACTATAATGAAGTATTTTACTATTGAGTGCCAGTGACAATAGGATTTATGACTGACTTTTGTTAACAAAAGTTTTGAGGTCACCATGTTTTACGTCAAATATAATTCAATGGGTGAACCATACATTGTGTGGTAGACAAGGACGAGTCTATTTTATATACAAGAGGCTTCAGTAATATATTTACAGCGAGAATACTTTTCAAGTGTTTCAGTGATGTACGATCGAACAAAAATACACGGTTGCGATATTAGGAAAATGATATTTTTAAATAAGTGATGATGGAATTAAAAAATCAGGCTGCAAAACAAATATATATTATTTTATTTAATATTATAATATACTAGAAGAAAATTCATACAAAAATACCATGCAAATTTCCAACAATTTACATGGATTTTCAAAAAAAATTAACTCATAGGTACAAACCTTGTCCTAAAAAATAGGCACATAACACAACAAAACAAAGCCTTTCTCAAGTGATGTTCCGTCATACATGTGGCAATTGATTTTTATTTATATAGACTCCCCGATGCTGTTATAGAGTCACATGTAATAGGGGGCGAGCCTATTGCCATCTACCGGGCACAGTTCCAGACTCTGTGCTGCTACTCAGAATTTCTATACAGAAAAATCAAATAACCTATTGTCCGATGCGGAAATTGACCTCAGGACCTCACCTTCAGCAGTCGCAGTAGACTAATGAGACAGTATGGTGCAATAAGGTACCTATCTATCTTTATCCGACTCTAGAATGCATTATATCTTTTTAAAGATACCGGTTATGTCTGTTTGTTTATCCTAATCTTAGAAATGACGGCATTGATGTTTTTTTTTATGGCATTGGCGGCAAACCAACAGACTGATCGCCTGATGGTAAGCGATTAACGTCGCCCATGGACACCCGCAACACCGGAGGAGTCACAAGTGCGTTGCCGGCCTTTTAAAAAGGAGTACGCTCTTTTCTTGAAGGTTGATAAATGTATTAATTTGAAGTTCGTTTTTAGCAGGAGTTGTTTTAAATATCGATGCGTGCTCTAATTAAACTATGTTATTTTAAAAAAAAGTAACATTCTGTCCCACTGCTGTGCAAGGGTTTCGTTTCAGAATGAGACGGGTTAGGTCTTAGTCTACCACGCTGGTGCGAGTTGACAGATCACACATGCCATCGAGAACTTTATGGAGCCCTCTCAGGTGTGCAGGTTTCCTCACGATGTTTTCCTTCACCTTTAACGCAAGTGATAAATCAAATTACTGATAATTTAAAATAATTTCGGGATATTAGTCGTTGAACAAACTCTTTTACGATTATTTATCTGAAATCGTTTATCAACTGTGGTTTCACGCAAAGAAACTACACGCTATAATATCCATGAACATTATTTTTATTGTATTCTACATGTACAGTCACCATCAATAAGCTGTATACGCTTAATGAAATTCAAAGACGATTTTAGAGGAAATAGTAATTGAAGTCTTGACTGATTTTACACATAGTATCTATGGATACATAAAAATACATAGTTATTTAAATTTTATGATCTGAATTTTATGAATTCTAAACAATAATAATGTCCTCCTGTCATATTTCGGTCACGGCAGCCAATCTAAAAGCCAAAGCAAAGCCAAAGCCAAAACCAAGGCGCAGGACCAACGGCTTTACGTGCTTTCCGAGGCACGGTGTGTATTCACATACACAAAGACCCAGACTCGAAACAACTATCTGTAGATCATACAAATATTTGTTCCGTGCGGGAATCGAACCCGCGACACGTAACTCAGTAGTCAATCTCTCAACCCCTGCGCCAACCGTGCCGCACCAATAGTTATCCAAGAATAAGAGTTTGAATTTCGCTACGTGTATCCATAGTTTTGATGCTGACTGTACATACATATAATAATACCTACCATTGATTTATAGAACGTACATTGAGCTATCTATATATATATATATATATATATATATATATATCTTTCATTGATTAAGATGTGTTTACGCTACTTTAGTTGGTACATGAGCTACTGAAATTCAGGCAGATATTGTTCATGAAAGCGAATCAACAATACAACTGACTCAATTTATACCCCAGTACACATTGATTGTACTGTGTGGCGTACATTTCACACGCCGTTTTCATCTTTATTTAGTAAGTAATAATGGTTAAAATAGCGTGAAAAATTTAAGTAAAACCGTGGGAACTAAGGTGTCTTCAGATTTTCACGGCAACACAACGCGTATGATTCCATGAAGCATTTTTGTTGAGAAAACAAATGCATATTTTCAACCAATACTTGTCATACAGGAGGAATTTAAAATAATGAGATTTTTTTTTAAAGCAATGGCCCTAGTATTCTTTTGGCAAAATTAAAAAAGAAAACGGGACGAAAATGTAGAAAAAATAAAATAGAAAAAATTCGAAATTAAAAATGTAGAATAGCGGTATGATACTTATCTAATACATTATAGGATACACGTTTTGAAAATGGAATATATAACAAGACGCGTTTTGGAGTCTTCTGTCGTGTTAGTGTATACTCTCACATGCAAATTGGTCACCTGTACTTCTATTATGGGTTTTTTTTACTATTTACTCTCATAGTAAATGTAAATTTTTATGCACGCGATTTTAGTTCTTAACTTGGTTACATTAGGGATTAGAGTCGCTTATGTGACATAGTAAAGTTTTGATTTACTATTTACTATAGTATAGAGATGTCATTGTTAGCGACTCTAATCCATAATGTAACCACGTTAAGAAAGATGACAATTTACTTTACTATGATAGTAAATAGTAAAAAAACTCGTGATAGCGGTACTGTACATGAAAGATCAGTCAGATGCTATCGATGCTGCGTCGGTATCGTCGGAGGGGAGTTTAATGTTTTTCGCTTGAGTAAATAAGTCGTCCAAAACACCAAGTCTGATGCCGCTCTAAATTCAAAAGTAAGGTTAGGTAAGTTGTTAAAAGTTGTTATTGTGAGTCAGTCTCGCAGTGCAAGTCAGCGCGAACGGTCATGTTGTGTGTGTGTGTGTAATCTGTGTTTGTTTACAAATTACTATACCTGTCGATGACTGGATACATTAGGTGAGCGCGATATTCAGTTTTATTCGAGTTGCGAACGGTAGCCGGAGCAGGCGCCTGCAATATTCATTCGATTGTATGAATACTTGGTGTCGCTTGACAGGTTTACGATTTTGGATATTTTAGCGGTTTTTTATTGTTTATCGATATTGAAGAATGCTTATCTTTTTCAATATGGCTAAGCAATAAAAGAAGATTGGCGAAAAATTTTAGAAATACCGGTAGTATTTGTATGTGGAGGTATTTGTATTTGGTGCAGTAACTAAGCGATTAACTTTCTGCGCTCGTGTCGCGGGTTCGATTCCCGCACGGAACACACATTTCTAGGTATGATCTATAGATACCTAGTTGTTTCGGGTCTGATTGTGTTTGCATGAGACATATTTGATGAATATTTATGATTATAATAAACGGCACGGTTGGCGCATTGGTTGAGAGGTCGACTGCTGCACTATGTGTCGCGGGTTCGATTCCCGCACGGAACAAATATTTGTATGATCTACAGATAGTTGTTTCGGGTCTGGGTATTTGTGTATGTGAATATATGTGTTTGTAAACGCACCCACGATACAGGAATTATTCCTAGTGTGGGGAAACGTTTAAAAAAAAGAAAATAATAAGAAAAATAGGAAACAGCATAATGATCTTATCATACTAGAAAAAATAACTTTAAGTCTAGGGGCAAATTGGCCTATGCTCATTTGGGTATAAGCACTTAATTAAACAACTAATTATAAGTTTCGATTTTACTTATGCCCGGTAGATGGCAATAGTCTCGTCCCCTATTATATGAGACTTAATAACGGCATCGGCGAAATATGGGTGAACAATAGTACACCTCTGCCTTACCCTTTGGGGAATACAGGCGTGATGCTATGTTATGTTATTTCTTATCCGATCGTTAAAGTAACAAAAGCCAAAGATTAAGATTACGTACAGACAGTGGCGTGCGGTGCATAAAGACAAAAAGACACTGCCTACCCTACATAACTCAGATAAATATTTATTATATTTGGGGTGGCAAATCATATACATCATTATTTAATCGACAAGACGACGAACCAAAACCAACATGCATTAGGTATTTTTGGTAAGTAAGCTTTTAAATTTTTCCGCCTACTCTGTCTACGCCGCTGCGTACACAGTACAGTCAACATCATAAAGATGTTTGTACGTAGCGATTTCAAAAGCTTATTCTTGGAAAGGACCATGTATTTTTATGTATCTGCAGATATTATGAACGAAATTGGTCAACATTTTAATGACTATTTCCTCTAAAAATCTCATTTGAATTTCGCTACGTGTATACATCTTATTGATGCTGACTGTACACATATCAGCTGTTATCGGTTCGTGCACCTTATGTCAACAGATATTTAATGGTCGTAATGTGTTCGTAAGTGCAACGATAACAAGCTATCATTACTCATTGTTAGACTCGAGATCACCTGCGCGGCGCACCCTTTTTTTAACTTGTGGATATGTTCATGCAGTGGTGGTCCGAGGGGGGGGGGGGTGTCGTGGGGGTCAAGACCCCCAAAATCGTACAAGCTCAACTATAATATTACATCCCCACCTCCCAAATCACTTTACTGTTAATATGACCCCAGTCTTTGGCTTCGACCGCAGCTGTGTTCATGCTTAACTGCCGCTTTGGGGAAGGCGACGGGTGATGTCGGACTTTTACAGACTAAAACCTCACAGCTCGCGCATGCGCCATACCCTCGCAGGTATCGCCTGCCAGTGGATGACCTGGAGCTCCCTGGGCAACCCCGTACCAGAGCTAGGTTAAAAAATAAAGTTGCCCCGAATTTATCAATCCGCGGAACCGAGGTATTTTTTCGAAACGAAAGTGCATTCCATAATTGCCAACACCTCAATTTTGGGTAAATATGCATCCGATTATCCGATCTCTAATTATGGCGCGTTAACGCACGAGAGAAGGTGGTCGCATATTCGATTCCTGTTTACGGTCGAATTGGTTTTTCCACAAAAATATATTTTTATATTATTTTCAATTTGACGGCACCATTGGCGCAGTAGCTAAGCAGGCTTCCGCCATTACGGGTCTTGAGTTCGACTCCACGGTACAAATATTTGTATGGCCAACAGGCAATGTTTCTAAATTGTAGACAAGAAAAAATCATGCAGTTTTTTTTTTAAATAAAGCCCCACACTAGGATTACTCCAGTATCGTGGGTACAGTTTACAAACATACATGTCACATGCACACACAACCAGACCCGAAACAACTATCTGTAGACCATACAAATATTTGTTCCGTGCGAGGATCGAAACCGCGACACGTAGCGTAGAAAGCTAATCGCTTAGCCACTGCGCCAACATTCTTTCCCTCTGACATTCGTTTTCTTTCTTTCTTTCCCATAACATTGACATTACACACAGTCCCTACGTAGTTACGTACAAAGTTAACAAACCATAGAGCACGCGTTATCAGCCTATTATTTCTTATCACAAATCGTTCGTTCGGATTACTTTTATGTTTTTACGGCGATTTAACTTTCCGTATTAACATGAAATGCCAAAGGTAGGTAAAGTAGGTACCTAAGTATTACATAACTTTTAAAATACCCGACACTAGGATTTCTCCTGTATAGTGGGTCAGGTGCGGTCGCAGCCAAGGACTTGGGGGGGGGGGGGTGAGGTTTAATATTATAGTTGAGCTTGTACGATTTTATGGGGTCATGACCCCCGTGGGTACAGTTTAACAAACATACACACAAACAGACCCGAAACAGGCATTTGTAGGCTAGTACGGTAATCCCGGAACTATAGTACTTAAATAGTATTTCCATATAAAATAGCATGATACCTGTATTCCTTGAAGGTTTAGGCAGAGATGTACTACTGGAAACATTTTGCCGATACTGATATTGAGTCCTTTAGGGGGCGAGTCGGTAGTTGCAAAATTCGTGTTGCGACTTGAGAATTTATTTAAAGAATAACACACTTTTCTAAACCCGAGAGTCGAACCCAGGACCAATAAGAAAGTCAATACCATTTGACTGCGTCGTTGGTCTAATCCTGGGTTCGATTTCCGGGTCGGGCAAAGTGTTATTGGGTTTAAATTCTCAATAGCAGCACGGAGTCTGGAACTGTGTCCGTTAGATGGCAATATGCTCGCCCCCTATTACATGGGACTCAATAACAGCATCGGCGAAATGTGGTTGTAAGTACACCTCTGCCTAACCCTCCGGGGAATACAGGCGTGATGCTATGTTATGTTATACTGTTTCTATTGGCTATTATTTGGTTTACAAATGACTCATAAAGTCATAATAATTATTAACAACCTACAAGGTCGGAGACTCCTAATTATCACTGATTTTCACATTAATTAACATTTGAAACCAGAATCTTTAATTTTTTTATTCCTTCTCAAACCTTTAGCATGCTAATTAAACTATCCTAACTAGATATAAATTAGTGCTAATTAACATACAACCTATTTATAGTATAACCTTCATGTTTAAGATGACGTCAGGTTGTTTTGCAACCAAATAAGATAATGATTTGCTCATAGCCCACAATAGGAGTTCTTGTGGGTGCGATTGTGCATAACATTCTATGCACAAACAATTTTATCTGTCATCATTTTTAAATTAATATTCAATAATAGTTTCAGTCCGTCGTTTCGGCCGCGTGGATTACGAACCTGTGAATTTGCGCGGAACCCTAATTGTTTTTCTAAAATAAAAGTAGCCTAAGTTACTCCTTATAACTTCAGCTATCTGCCAGTGAAAGTCCCGTTAAAATCGGTTCAGCCGTTTCGGAGATTAGCCGAAACAAATAGACAGACAACAATTTTAAAAGTTGATTTTTTTTATATGTACCGTATATAATTTTATATGCATTAAATAAAAAGCTGTTATTTTGATATTACAAACAGACACTTCAATTTAATTTATTTGTATAGATATATAGGTTCATATATCGACCGGTCAGACGGACAGGTCCCGAGTTGGATGCCTGGTTTCGGCAAAATTTTATAGGGATTTCCTGCTAGAAAAATTCTCAGTACTTAAATCCGAAGATGGGAATTGTACTCGATAGCAGGCAATCCACTCGCCCCCTGTACCTCTATCACGAGTTTTCTAACTATTTAGTATCATAGTAAAGTAAATTTTCATGATAGCGATTTTAGTTCTTAACTTGGTTACATTAGGGATTAGAGTCGCTTATGTGACATATGTGTCATAGTTAAGTTTTGATTTACCATTTACGATATTATAGAGATGTCATGTTAGCGACTCTAATCCCTAATGTGACCAAGTTAAGAACTAAAATCGCTTGCATAAAAATTTACATTTACTATGAAAGTAAATAGTGAAAAACTCATAATAGAGGTACTGTTACACTAGCCAAATGTAAATATTAAGTACTTAGTTAAGTAGGTACGCCTGTAATCTTTTGAAGAATATAAGCATTCTCTTTATTTTTAATGTCATAAATCGATAATCTCTACTTATATATAGCGACTTTCATAAACGTAACATAAGTAGAATTAAAAAACATTCGGAGTCCGAAAATTAATTTCAAATGAAGAACACCAAAATGCCATAGACGAAACAATAATTAAAATTCAGTGAGCATAGATTAAATTAAAAATTCAGCTGTTTATCGTTGACCTCGCGATGATGTCATACAAGGTCGGGTCGACCGATACTCTGGTGTTTATTACGTGTAATAGCAAGCGGTGATCGGAGGAATTGCTATTGGATTTAAAATTCCTTCATGCAGATGTAATGTAGGCTAAAAAAATATTTGTTTTTTGTTGAAATTAAGTAATTAAATCAAACAAAACGCAAACACACAAACAGCAATGGTTACTTTTTTTATTACTTTTTATTCATATTCTTGTTTTTTGTATTTCTTACAAACTGCTTACTCATTATTTAAATAAAAGGCAACTAATAATATTAAAATAAGCTTAGTAATTAATGGTAGAGTTAATGGTTGGTCTACCATTAATGGTTTAGGCCAAGACCTATGAAAAAGAAACTCAAAACGTTAGTTTCCGTTTCTAAAGATATAACTATCATCATCCATTAAAATAGCTTTAGTAGTCATATTACACTGTATTACGCTTCTAAAATACTCGTATGTTGGTTCTATTTTGTTTTTCCTTTGTATTTCTTTATCTTTAACATACAATTCTTTTCATCTAAAGGTTGTTTGTTAGAGATCGCTTACAGCGATAGCAACTTCCTTCTAAATTGTATTCCTTTGTATAAAACTTACTTTATGAAATGATGAATCTATGTAAACGTATATACTACGTATTTTTCCATGTAAAACACTAGCAATAATTACTTTAATGGTGTTTAATTAGTGTCAATTCAATGGCAATGAAAACTCTTTTACCTGCGATACTTAATAAGCACTTGTGTGACAAGAACGTGTATTGAATATGGCGTGTGACTTTGTGACTGACTCACAGAGTGACATAAAATATGGCACACTTTGCAGACTTATGATTATGACCTAATAGTTTCAAAACTTATCAATGCTTATATAAAAACTTTTTGGACAAGTACAATAGTAAGGTAAACAGATTATGACAGACAGGGTTCTTGGGAACAGGGAGAGAATAAAAAAAAATTAGAACTCGTTCATGGGCGTTTAGGTTAATACTGTTTTACCTAAAGGGTTGGAGAGAGTGTACTATTGTTTTGTATGTTAGTTCCAAGATAAAGACTCATTAAGTCAAGCGAACAATACTTATCTTCTTCAACATAGCATCACGCCTGTATTCTCGAAAAGGTTTGGTAGAAGTAACTATTGTACACCCTCATTTCGCCGATGCGGTTATTGAGTCCCATGTAATAGGGGGCGAGCCTATTGCCACCTACCGGCCACAGTTCCAGCCTTCGTGCTGCTACTCAGAATTACTATACAGAAAAACCTAATAACACTTTGCTCGACCGAACTCAGGACGTCACGCTCAGCAGTCGCACTTGCAACCACTAAACCAATGAGGCAATGAACGTTTACGGGTTAAAAATAATGAAATCATTGCATTCCATGCGTTGACCGTCAAAACAACAATCAGTTGAGTCATAACGCCTGTTACAGTCATCCATTGACTCATAGACTAGACCTTTTTAGACTCGAGTCCCTGACTGACACATTCATGTCAGACAAGATGACCTAATTGTCGCTATCGCTTCACAACATTTGACCCCGAAATTGGTGGAAACCAATTAAAAGAAACGATTCTGGTTGTTTCGTTTTAAATTTGATTATAGTCGGTATCTCTGGTTTCCATAATAAATATCAATAAAGTCTGTTTACACGAGGTAGGTAGGTAATTTTTATCTACTATGTTCCATGTACAGTCGGCCTCAAAAAGATGTAGGTATACACGTAGTATCAAACGCTTATTTTTGAAAAAGTATTAATTAAAATCGTAAACTTTAATAAACGATGTATTTTTATATATCCGCAAATAGTATTTGTAAAATTGGTTAAGGATTTAATCACTATTTCTTCTACGCGCTTTTGAATTTCGCTGAGTGTTTACTGATATTTTATTTTACTTTATAATATCTAATATGGTACGGTACTTCTTACCAGGCTTTGAAAAAATGCAAGCGAGCGAAATCTGCTATATTTTCTGACACATCTTGATTTAGACATTAACACGTCGACATCTGATAAGTGTGGATTTATATATATGCTGTGGATAACGGTGTGAGTTTCACATTTATATAATATATTTAGTTATATTATTTAAGTAGATATAATGTGTAACTGTTTGTTTGTCCCAAATAAATAAATTTATAGAAAATTAGTAGATTAGTGGTTAATTACAGTACTACAAAGTTTATTTAAAACCGTTTTATTGTGAAATATTTTATGAATTAAAGGCACTTGTGAATAGTCAGACTCTAATTGCCACGCTCCAAAGTCCTGTTTTCTTATGGAGGAGAACGGGCAAGAAACGAATACGTCATTTTATTCAAAAGACGAAGACTTTTGATTACTTAAATGACGTTTTTGTTAAAATTCACCACCAACTTTTCTTACCATCTGCCGTGTGAAAAGGCTCTAAAGTTACGCAGTTATTAGATAACACACATGAAGCCACGCTACGCGTGTTTATTGGGCATTTAGCAATATTGTGCTACACGCTCAGAAATAGAGCTATAATATGTTCGGGTGTTACCAGCGATGTTACCAGTGTGTATAGAGTGTGTTGTTGTTGCTGGTAGTGCTACTGGGCTTAAGCAACTGTCGTTGATGGGTAAAAACGACTCGGTGGGTTGAGCATCAATCGTTGCTCTACTTTACGTGTCTCGGATTCGATGCCTGCACGGTAAAAATATTTTTATGGCATACACATAGTTGTTTCGGGTCTGAGTGTGTGTGCATGTGAATATTCGTGTTTATGTATGTGAATATTTGCATTTGTAAACGCACCGGAATTATTCTTTGTTTGGGGCAACTTTTAGAAACAAATAAGGTGTATAAATAATTGCTTGACGAAAAATGGTACACAAATCGAAAAGATAGAATAATATTCTTTATTGTAAACCAAAGGAAATAATACAAAATGAAATTGTAGAATATAAAAGTAAACGAACTGTCACAATCAATTTGACGTTTATTTTGCATAGTGTTGCCAACTAACAATTTATTTCCCCCCTTCAGATTCCCCGATCTCCCCTTTCCCGGCTTTAGATTCTATAAAGTGGCTCTCCAACCGCAACGAATGACGCGCGACGGATGAAATCTCCGCGATAACATCAAAAGAACCGCGCGAGACAAGGACATTGAGTGGGAGTGAGATGATATCGGTTTTAGAAAATGTAGTGTTCATCCCCTTAATAGGATCTTTAGTTAGTTCTTGACAACCTCGTGAGGAGATAGAGCTGATTTATTATTGTTATAATACAGCTTGCTCAGACGAAATACAATCCTAACTACAGAATGTATGGGGCGACGTAAAGTCGTTTGTGGTGTTCGAGTTATCGGATAAGCTTGTGGAAAGACAAAGAACCCATGGTACTACGTTGCAGATGGGTGATTTTTAGTTATGTTACATATAACATAACATGACGCCTGTGTTCCCCGAAGGGTTACCCGAAGTGTCTTTAGTCTAGTCGTTTAAACTGCAACTGCTGAGCTTGACTGAGTTCGATTCCCAGGTCAGGTAAAGTGGTATTGGGTTTTTCTGTATATAAATTTTCAGTAGCAGCACGGAGTCTGGAACTGTGCCTTGTACCCTATAACAAGAGATTCATTAGCGAAATGTGAGTGTACAAACATACTCCTGTAGAGACTACTACTCGCAACATGGCAAAAAGTGTCTGACATCAACTGTTGGGCTTCGGCCCGCCAGGCTAACCGCCTTGTTTGGTCGCAGAATCCTCCTTTAAAAGGCCGGCAACGCATTTGTGACTCCTCCGGTGTTGCAGGTGTCCATAGGCGACGTTAATCGCTTACCATCAGGCGATCCGTCTGTTCGTTTGCCGCCTATGCCACAAAAAAAATCCTCCCTTTTCAATGGAGGAACACAACTTTGTTCCTCCACACTTCTCTGTCCAACCCTTCAGGTTATACAGGCGTGACGCTATTTTATATTACGAATACAAAACAGTACCTTTTTTCAAACTTTGTCCCTCGATATGATTTCTCTTGTATTGCGGATACAGTTAATAAATACGAATATATCTAACATCCCAACAATCTGTAGGCTGTACAAATATATGATCCGATCCGAACCCGCGACTCGTACTGCTGAAAGCCAACTAATTAGGATAGTTATATATATTAGCGGTATATCACAAGGTCCACAATGATGAATCGTCGGTAGTCTGTTTGTTTCTTCTGCTAATCTGAGTTTAATTAAACCAATTAACCAATCTGTGTTATTAGAACGAAACAAGGTCGAAATGATTCGGCGCGTCGCTGTTTCTTGGCGCAATCTTGTCTGTGGGTCTAGTATGAGATTACCCGGACCTCGAACCAGGCGCAGCCGCAGATAAAGACTTTCGGGGGGTCATATTAACAGTAAAGTGACTTTGGGAGGGTCATATTAAAGTTGAACAAATTAAAATTTATTTCAGTAAAAAAATAAATATAATATTATAAATGAAAAAAACAACTATCAATTTTTGATTTAATTGTTTAGACGTTTTGATCAGGAACTTAACGAGTTTATTTAATAATTTTCGTGAATTGTCCGTTTTTAGGAGGTTCGTCAATTTGAATTGTACGGTTTTGGGGGGGGTCATGACCCCTGCGGGATTATACGGATCTTCACGAGAGGCGAAAACGATGGACGACATTGTCTTGGTGCTGCCCTTTGTTTATCACCCCTTTATCACTTATTCACGTATTTTTTAAACTAGATGGCACCGGCATTTCTATGTCTATCCCCGAAAAGAAACACCGAAACAAACTCAGGGGTCAAGATCTATTTTGAAGTCCAGATAGATCCTTTATGGCATTCGAGCCGGAGAACGGCAAAGAAAAAGCTATCTACTTGAGTAACAGACACTTTACGACTACATAAGTAATTACATCATCATGGTGTCACGGTTGGCCGATGATAGCAATGTATTTAGTTTAACTATGTACCTATTTGTTAGACAATAGCCCATTGCCTATTGTTAGGAGATGCATAGACTTTGTATGTGTGCGAAGGTTTTGTATGCAATGTAAAATTCTTATTAGTTTGTAAAGATATTCACGGTGTTTACGCGGAAAAAATATGGTAGGTACACATAGGGTTGCCAATCGTATTCTAAAATAGAGTATCGTACTCTTTTTCTTGTAGGTGTACTTTATAATCTATAACACTAATAGAGTACGCTAAAATACTCTTTTTACATAAACTGACTTTTTAGGCATAATGTTCATTGATGCCCACAAAAAGAACTTTCTGTTTACTGAACTGTTGGAGTCTTACAATTTTATTAAAAGCAATAATAAATTGTTATGTACCGCAAAAAGTACTAAAAAAATACATTTTAATAAATTGAATAAATGTACTCTTTTTTTAATAATCTGTACTCTTTATTTACCCTCTCTGAAATCAGATACTATATAATATACTATATAGATCAGTACCTCTATTATGAGTTTTTTACTATTTACTTTCATAGTAAATGTAAATTTTCATGCAAGCGATTTTAGTTCTTAACTTGGTTACATTAGGGATTAGAGTCGCTAACATGACATCTCTATAATATAGTAAAAAGTAAATCAAAACTTTACTATGACTAGATGTCACATAAGCGACTCTAATCCCTAATGTAACCAAGTTAAGAACTAAAATCGCTATCATGAAAATTTACTTTACTATGGTAGTAAATAGTAAGAAAACTCGTGATAGCGGTACAGATCTACTTTTTCTAGAAAAATTTGGCAACCCTAGGTACGCATGGTGTTAAACCATGCATAACCGTCTCTGTAATCCTGCGTTTACACCAACGTATATTTAACATGTATTCTACATATTGTTTCCATCGTTTTCCGTTATTGTTTACAACTAAAACAAGTTGTGAGAATATGTACAAAAGTTATGGAATACTTGTCAGATATTTAATTTTACTCGTGTACCTATTTTATTTTAATAACTTTTATTTTAATATTATTTACATTTTATTAACTACCGTGGTAATGCTGCCACCATTACCAGTTTGAAATGTATACGTACTGTATACATACATAATTTATTGACGGCACGGTTGGCGCAGTGGCTAAGCGGTTAGCTTTCTGTGCTATGTGTCGCAGGTTCGATCCCCGCACGGTACAATTATTTGTATGTCCCACAGATAGTTTCTTCGGGTCTGGTTGTGTGTGCATGTGACATGTATGTTTGTAAACTGTACCCACGATACAGGAGAAATACTAGCTTGGGGCAAAGTTTTTTTCAAATAAAAACCCTATCAGGTACAATTCCAAATAGCCAGCTTCCTAGAATTTACTAACTGAAAAACCTAGACCCAGACCACACAATCAGCAGCCGCACTTGGGACCTCCAGACCAATCGATTGGTGATTGGTGGTCAAGAAGTGGCACATGCCTGATGATAATGAAAGAGAAAGACACAGATATTTTAAATTTACTTTTCAATGTTTATTTCGGCATCATATTACGTATGGAAAAAAAAAGGTTCTGATTACTAAATATGTTTTTCTTATTGTTTCAGAGTCTCGAAAACATGCTGATAGACTATCACGGGAGACATTGAAACCACGAAAAACACGAACGAACGAAAAATAATGTGTTCACACTAAAATTAACCAAAACTGAACGCATCCAAAATAGAAAGAGACAGACATAGCGAGACAGAGCTGCGTCCCAAAATAGTGCGTTCGAAAATAGAAAAAAAATGTCTAGCTCGCAATCAGTATCCGAGAAAGACGCGGCGGGGGCGGACGCCGCGCATTGGTGGAGAACACCATGGAAAGCTATGGCCGACCTTGCCGAAGCAGTTGACGACCTCATATGCAGCTTCGATTATATGGACACAGCCATGGACAACCTAGTCATGTTAATTTTCATATGGATCCTCTTCTCCATCGTCCTCCTCGGCATCGCGAAATGGGCGTACGCTCGTTTCGCAAATAAAGTGGTCGAGGTCGACACTAAACAAAAACCTACGACTGATGACACGAAAAAAACAACGAACGAAATTATAACTAGTGCGGACAGTGTGTTAGCTACCAGTGCTAAAGTAAAGAGTGCGTCATTCAAGCCAGCGAAGCCTTCCGGCTTTGTTCCGGCAACTCCTCCGAACAAGAGGAGGCTAGGTCGCATGTCGCCGGGGCCGGAACAGCTGACTTTAAAAAAGCATCAAAGCGTATTAATACCTACATGTACGGGCCCCGATCCGCCGAGTGTGCAATGGGTTAATGACTTACTGACGTGGTTATATAATGATCTAGTTATTGTGAATGAGCTTGTGCAGCAATGGATTGTGTCTATGAACGAGTTCTCCAAGAAGTCCGTCGAAGAGGTAAGTTTATAATACTTCTTTATGCTTCGTTGGAGGCCTGAATCATCGGTAATATCATCAATTTTCGGAGCATCTTTGTCGCTCAACTCTGGATTAGTAACCAAAATAATATCTCCTGGTCCTTAGTTTATAAACAGTAGATCTATTCCTGAATTATTTCAGCTACGGTTTCTGTTCTAATATAATTCGGTTGAACCTGTATGAAGCACCAAATGTTGTTCCAGTACCAGTAATACTTTAATGTTCATTCCTAACCAATTTGTACGGTCTTATTCAAACGAATTGATGAGCGTTTGAAGTGTGGCCAACCCAGATATTTGTGTACATAAATACTAGTTTTCTGTTACGTCTTGTTGCCCGGCTAACAAGCTGAATTTAGCATAGTACATTAATGAAAAACAATTGACATATCGCAAAAACAAAACTGACACAAAAGAAAATTATCGAAACTTGATTTCGAGAATTAACCGTTTCGAAAACCATTTTTTTTTTTTTCTTAAGTTACATTCGGTTTTTGGATTCTGCATTCGAAATTAAATGTAATTCATAAACGTTATGAATATTCGAACACGACGCTCCACCGTCAACCGACCCACTAGGGAAATTCCAGAGAAAGGAAAGGACATGGAAAAATCATAGACAAAACCGTGTTATTCTTAATACGCTTCGGCGGTACCACGGTTACATGTACTCATGGTTACGTATATAAATAAACAATAATAAACTCATGATAGTTGGGCCTTGGAGTGAGGCCATGTGACGTACGCCTGATGAAACATACATACTATAGGCCTGGATTTAGATTGGCTTTATATTAATCAAAAACATAAAATTCTCTCTGTCGTATTTTTAAAGACTGTTAACGGTTGTCGGCTTACTTAGCAAAATTCTGATGATGCTTCTATAAAAATAACAGGGCGTCTAAAAAAGCCGCTTGAGATGCATGTGATTCACACTGCAAATGTCTAAAGATGCACTTACGATTGTTTTTCTTATCATGATTGTCGTAAGGTTCACTTTCAATAATTATCCGTTTGACGGTTGCTATGGAGATACGTTGATGAATTTCTCAATGTGGCTGTTTTAGACACGCTTTGTTTCTTTTTTTTTTAATAAACACCAACAATAATTCTTGTTTTGTGGGTGTATTTACAAAAACAATACATATTCACATGCACAAATAGCCTGAAATAACTATATATCATACAAATATTTGTTTCGTGCGGGACTCAAACTCGCGACACGTAGCGCAGCACACGATCGCTCAACCACTGCGCCCACCGTGCCGTCAAACCCGTAGTACTCTCTCTTATGCGTCCACGCATGAAGCGTTATAATGTCGACCACTGTAAGTGGACACTGAAATGAATCAGTATGAATAAAAAAAAATATTTGCCGTCAATGTAGGTACAAGACAGTGGCGGTCCGGGGGGGGGGTCGTAGGTGTCATGACTCCCCCACCCCAAAATCGTACACTTTAAATTGACAGACCTCCTAAAAATAGACAATTTACTAAAATTAATATAAATTATTAAGTTCCTGCTTAAAACGCCTGCCTCAACTTCAATATGACCCCCGGCCCCCCAAAGTCACTTTACTGTTAATATGACCAGCCAGGTCACTTTACTGCACTACATAAATTGATAAGTTCTGCTACATTCTACCTTACGGCACGAAAATTGTTACAATAATTTACACTTGTTAAATATTAGTTTAAATATTTAAACACAAAACATGTCAACTAAAGCAAATATTAGTATTAAAAAATTAATTAAAGTCAGTTTGCGATTAGCATATATTATGTTATGTAGCAATCGAATATAAATATTGAAAATTCGCTATTATTTGTAATCATTATAAATTCTTATCTTTCAGGAAGTATATTGAATAACAAGATATTTCAGAGAGAAATTTAGTTTAGTTTTAAATATTTAATATTGAATGGGCTTTGAAATTGTGGGTTTTTTTTTTTCTAATTTTATTTAACATGATAGGTAGCACTATCATTATATTTTTTCTTAGTAATGCCGTATTTTAATTGCCTGTATGTAAGAATTCTTTAACCAATAAGTACTTGGTTTGGTCACATTAAAATTACACGTTCGGAAACCAATGTGATTATTTTTGGCATTATAAGGGATCATGGGACATTTACGAGCGGTCGTCACTTTCACCTGTCTGATACGCAATGTAGATTACTGAAATCGACTGCTGAGCGTGAGGTCCTGGGTTCGATTCCCGGGTCGGGCAAAGTGTTAACAAAATGTAAAGAATTGTAAATGTGATCTTCGTTTGTTGTTTCTCTCGACTCGACCACTTTATTACAATGCTCTAGGTTGTGAAAAATAATAAATAGGGGGCCTCTAGCATTCTACACAGCCCCCTGTTCCTTGGCGACACCCATAATGTTAATTCCGGTGAAGGAAAACATCGTGGGGAAACCTGCACACCTGAGAGGGCTCCATCAAGTTTCCGATGGTGTGTGTAGTCAGTCTACCCACACCAGGCTAGTGTGGTGGACTAAGGCTTAACCCTTCTTATTCTGACAAGAGATCAGTATTTATGTAACTGCTAAAATAGTGTGGCATCGTCATCAAATTCATCTTTATTGTCAAAATTTTCCACACTGAATTTATTCACAAATAGACCAGTCGAATTCTAACCTTGGTAATGATTTATGATCTATAAAGGAAACGATTGTTGAATTCTCAATATTTCATAAGGAGGAAGTAGAAATATTTATATTTTGATTTTTTATCTTAATTAATGCGCGTAGATGTTGACAGAAAAACAGAAGATCGCAAAGATCATCATAAAAACAACATATAACATTACGACTGAATTCCCCGAAGCTGATACCCAGAGGTGTACTCTCAACTGTTAAGTCTCATGTAATAGGGGGCCTATTGCAATCTATCGGGCACAATTTTTTCAATTCAATTTTCTAGCCCAAAAACCCAATAACACTGTCTGATCCAGGGATCGTCCTCACGACCTCACGGTCAGTGCCTGGCGGTTTGAATACTCCACGCCTACTTTTTAAGGTCCGGCTGAATGCACCAGTGTGTCGGGTCGTTGAGCTGACTAAGATTATGTTAAGAATGCTTGTCATCTGTCAGAAGAAGTCAGTTCAAACAGCTATACCTATATTAATCTCACATAATACCTTGAATTGAGTTTGTTTTGACGTTTCTTCTCAGATGTAGTCTTGGTAATCCTCAACGCCATCTAGAAAATAAAAACCGGCCAAGTGCGAGTCGGATTCGCACACGAAGGGTTCCGTACCATTGACTAGGTAAACAACAGTAGGTATTTATTATTAAAGTAATAATACAACTGAGTATTTTGTGAATATTTCAAGTGTCTACCTGTTGCCATTATTGATATCGAGCAAAAAAGGGTAAAAAAATTGCGTTTGTTGTATGGGAGCCCCCCTTAAATATTTATTTTATTTTGTTTTTAGTATTTATTGTTATAGCGGCAACAGAAATACATAATATGTGAAAATTTCAACTGTCTAGCTATCGTGGTTCTTGAGATACAGCCTGGTGATAGACAGACGGACGGACCGACAGCGAAGTCTTAGTAATAGGGTCCCGTTTTTACCCTTTGGGTACGGAACCCTAAAAAGGAACTGTAAAACCGAATAAATCATTCTATTTAATTCCATAATCACATATT
Source organism: Shargacucullia verbasci (assembly GCA_947562105.1). Taxonomy (NCBI): domain Eukaryota; kingdom Metazoa; phylum Arthropoda; class Insecta; order Lepidoptera; family Noctuidae; genus Shargacucullia; species Shargacucullia verbasci. The sequence continues at coordinate 7,002,608 of OX387306.1, forward strand.
TTATCATAGATCATAATATCAACCAAAAAGTACTGCAATACTATTTGTTGATTCATTTTTAGCTTTTAGTTTCAAACGCCGTTGAATCACATCCTGCGACAAAAATACATTTGCTATTCTGAAAATAAATTCAGCACCAAAATAGACTTTGCTGAAACGGAATAAGGTTGTTTGGAATCTATTTCTAAGTTTCGCAAGAACAGAATGAAGTTGTTGATTATTAGGTCAAAGTTGGGAATGGACGCGATTTATGTCGATAAAATGTATGTGGGACGTAGAGGAGAATTTATCATTGTATTCATGTGTTGCAATGTTTTCGAGGCCATGTGTTTGATTGTCTATGGATAATTTTTGGTATGCACGTGATTGGATTTGCAGAAGAGCTTGTAGAATCGGCGAAATTCATATCAAATATATTTTTATTCATGTAAACCATTTTCAGGCACTTATGAATAATCAGACTCTAGTTGCCACGTTCCAAAGTGATGATTTCCAATGGAGAAGAACTTTTTAACCCAGAATGTTACATACAATATTAATTAATATTTAGATCTCGAACAACAGTTTAAAAGAGTCCAAACTAAGTCTGAAACTCAAACTTGATAATTTATTTTTATTTTTAAATAACGTTGCCCATTCTAGGAATTATTCCTGTATCGTGGGTGCGTTTACAAACACATATACATATTCACATGGACATACACCCAGACCCGGAACAACTATCTGTAGATCATACAAATATTTGATCCGTGCGGGAATCGAACCCGCGACACGTAGCGCAGCAGTCGATCGCTCAACCAGTGCGCCAACCGTGTCATCAATTATAAATAATATGACTTTGGATAGAATTGCCATGGCAGCTATGAGCTGACCAGTCCCAATAGACGGCACCCGTTCACGAGTATAACGCGTGCATCAGCGTCGCTTTGCTCAACCTATTCAAAGTCTATAGTCATGTCCAATATCCTCTCAACCTATAACTGATACCGATAACAATGACCTTCTCTAACTGCACCTTCTGTTTATTATATTTGCTGCAATCAGTCCTTGAATGGACCGTTTTTCACATATCGAGACCCCTCCGTGCTTCAGAAAGCAAGATAAGCAAATTCCCGGTTGTCATACGAATACTAATGACAGTCTTTGGAACGTGGCAACTAGAGCCTGACTATTCATAAGTGCCTGTAAATGGTTTACATGAATAAAAATATATTTGAATTTGAATTTGAAAAAAGTCGTTACGGGTGTTAACAGTCCAAAGAGTCTGACAAGCAATCTAACCTTAGAGAATCACTGTGTTGCTACACGTAAAATACTTTTATTTAGCCACAACCTGTTAGACTGGTAGCCGACACTTAAGTAGTAGAGAAAAAGCTTAGTCGATAGGGATGTGCTTACATTTATAACTTTATTTGCTCGGTAAGAGTCTCGAAATGTTTTCCGAAATGAGTCTACTCAAGCTGGATGTTATAATGATGATGACGACAATGAAATTAAAAGTTTCACACAATACATAAGACATTTCTTGACGATGTATTATAACCAGTGATCGGAGTAGGTAGAGCTATTTTGGTTCAATAACCGTAAATGTTGATGTTAATATGGACATTCCCGGGGATTCTAGCTGAAACTCCGGGATTCGAAAAAATAAAATTATTATTTATTAACCAGGATAAAAGAAAGCTTGTTTTATGTATTGGCAGTGAGCGCACAACGTTGTCAACTAACATCAGGGACGCGTTGCTAATTTCCAATGCGCACTGGGCGATTTTACCGGTCAGGTGTAACGCCCGTCGAGGTAGAGGGATATGAGTTCGTTCATAATTCCTTAAGAGCGTTCACGCCGCGCGGTGGCGAGCGAAATTAGGTATTTACAGCGCTCGACCGCTCATCCGCTTGTGTGTGTGCGTGCGGACTGTGAGCAGGCAATGCTTAGAGCGCGCGCTGGCGATGTTGATCCTTTTTGCCTTTTTGGTATTTTTTAGTTTATTATAATTTATTTTGTATTGTAGTTTATAGTATTTGTTTATTCAGATGAGCTAATAATTATTAGTACCTAGATATTACGATATATTTTCATAATACGATAATATCGTCACCGAAAATATGAATTAATGTAAGGGACAAATTGTCAAAAATTTGTTAAATATACAGTTTTACTCAGAAAAATCTGCTCTATCGATTGGTATATTAATTTTTAATTTTTGAGATCTTTAAAAAAAATATAAATAATAAATCAGTTGCATGGCATGATTATAAATACTCATGCAGAGATACAACAAAGTCACCCTTAAGTCCAAACAGCAAGCATCAAATTTGTATATTACATACGTTTAGCGTAACTCTAAAACCGAAATAAAATAGTTATACCCTAAATACAAAACTTAATAGCCTTTATTTACATTTTTAAACATGATTTAAAGATTTTTCTGATAATAAATTGGCTTAATCACTGATGAAAATAATTTTTCCCTTACAGTAATGGCTATATCTGAAACTAAAAGACTTATTGAAATCCTGTTTTATGGGAAAAATAGAGCGCAAAAATATAAGAATAATGGTATATTTACTATTATGATACCATTAAAGTTGAAAGAAATAATTTTTTTAAGTTTTTTTGCGATTTCCTAAAACTTGCATTTTGTCCCTTACAGTAATTCATATTTCCGGTGGCGAATTATTATATCAATAATCAAGATACATATTGTGTACATTACTTATTATTTTATTTATTTTCCCGAATAAAAAAAAAAGCTCTTTGTTTCCCAGACCTGATGAAATTAATACAAATTCCTAAACTCAAACACGGTGGATATAGTTTCTAAGAGCACCTCACAACCTCATCATCAGGTTATCGGCACTATACTAAATCAAACAAACCTAAAAACCGTAGTTCTACTGTAAACAATAACCGAGATCCTGTAATCACCTCCCATCATCATCAGGTCATCAGCATTAGTTAGGATAAAAGGACCTATCGAGACAAATGAAATAAGTCTAAACACGGTGGTTCTACTATAAACAGTAACCGAGTTCCTGTAATCACTTCTCATCATCATCAGCATCATCAGGGCATCAGCACTAGTTAGGATAAAAGTACCGATCGAGACAAATAAAACAAGCCTAAACACGGTGGTTCTACTATAAACAGTTACCGAGTTCCTGTAACCTTCAGGATCCATCATCAGGTCTTCGATGCCATCGGCTCCACCACCATGGCTCACCTCACCAAGAAGTATAAGAGGACTATGAACAATTATTGTACAAATTTTCATAAAAAGTCGTCAAAAATAATTCAACTGTTTACTTCTACCCAAAGTATCAATATGTTTTGGACTAGATTTATTCCAATTTATTGATTCAGAATCGTAATATTTTCTTCGAAAAACGGAGCGCAGAGCGACACGTCCCTACCCTAGAAAGCCTCGGCGGGCACTGATCTCGCGCCGAGTTGCGGGTCAGTTTATATGGTACTTTTAAAAAATCTTTTAAAAATAGTTTATTACATTTTTGAATAATTTTTTTTTGCCTTATTGTTAAGGACATATTCTAGTAATGTAAAAAAAATATAATATGTAATTTAGCCATCATTAAGTTTGTCAAAATTGGCTTTGAAAATGCCTAAAAATATATAATTTACGCTATGTTGTTTCGTAATTTACTTTAGAATAATAATAATTATTTAAAATTTTGTCTACTAGATTTGGACAAGAGTATATATGTATTCTAAAAACCTTTATTTTATGCTTTTATTTCATATACTTTGCCAGGTATCGAAGGATGAAGTAGTCACGTTTCGTAAATTTTACGAAACATGGTGTCAAATAATAGCCCTAGTATACATAATTACTAAAAAAATTAAAAATGTTTTGTATTAGATTTGTTCTTTACAAAATTTCCTATTAAATGGACAGCAATTTTGATATATGATCTATACAATTTAACGAAGTCATTTCAGGATGAAAAATGCCAATAACGGACCGTACGGCGTAAAGGCTCTTAAGACGTGAATAGCTTTTTACAAAGTAATTTCTAACGTATTTAATAATATATATTTCAAAACCCGGGATTCCGGGTCCGGTGTCCATGTAGCCAACGTATCTCACGTACAAAAAATAGCTCTACCTACTCCGATCACTGATTATAACTGATAAGATTATCCGAACGATAAGAATGTGTATAGCTCAACTTTTTGCTTATTAACATCAAAAAACTGTAAAATAAAATAATTTAAATAGTAAATGCTTTTATTATGTAAACATATTGATAGGCCAGTTATACATGCTGATTTCATATCTTTGTACCATATTTGGTCATCACATACACAGCAAAGACTTAATAACAGCATTGACGAAATGTGGGTGTACAATTATAGTACTCCTCTGCCTACCCTTTCGGGGAATATAGGCGTGATGCTGTCTCATGATATTAAGTCATAAAATATTTATATCTAGGTATTGTTCATTGCAGTCATAACGTCTTCATTTTGATAATATTCATGATTCATGCAAATAATATTAAGTATGTTACCGATCATTGTTATATTATAAATAATGACCAATCGATTCTGTTTGAACTACGTATTACTACTGTTAATATTCCACATTTATAATAATAATATTATTTATAATATTGCTAGTTTTCTGGTGCCATAATATATCTTTGACAGCTCCGTTTAAATGTTTCGTTCGAACACTCCTAAGTATGTACAGGATATCTTTTTTATTTATGTACTGTTTATACTGTTTAATAAAAAATATTAAAATTAAGAAAACTATCTATTTTTATGGTAATAAAGCCGATTTTAAGGTAAGAAAAAAAATACACACTGGTTTCTTTTTTTGTATAATATTCATGTACGTTTCTACATTGAAAGAATTTTGAATTTCGAATATTTCAACGCATCGAAGGTTTGCTAGCGTTGCACAGCGGTATGTGCTGTCAAAATTCAATGTCAAACGTTCTTAAATTTTGTTCCTTTCCCGGGTTATGGAACGTAGTAATTTTGTGAAGGATCGTCGAGCGTGGGGTCCTAGGTTCAATTTCCTGCTCGGCCAAAAGTATCACTGGGTTTATCTGAGTGGAAATTCTCAGTAACAACCCGGAGTCTGGTATAGTGTCCGTGAGGCACGCTCCCTATTCCATGGGATTAATACCGTCACAAATTTAACCTTTCTGGTAAACAGCCGTGATGCTATGTTTTCCTACAGATTTTATCCTCGTCTTTATTTGACCGTTCTATTTTGAACTCAAACATAAAACGTGACTCTATTGTCAAAGATTGTAAAGACGTCTCATTTCAAAAGAACGTCGTGGAATTGTCCCCACTCACCTAGCAAAGAACAATACCTACTGGTATATATCTACTTATTTCGTTATATCTTCGCGCTCTGATATTCTTGATCTTTGACCCCCACCATTGCCACACGTGGTTTGAATCGTGTCAACTAACTTAGGACCCATTCACACGACACCGATATCGTTACCATAGACAAGTTTTTTTTAACATCCAATTTACCTAAAGATTGTTTGTCTTTGCTTCGATATATTTGTAAATCGAATTGATGGCGTTTTATTTTTCGATTTTGTTTTTAATTTTTTTAATCGTTTTCTTGGTTTTCACCGATACTGATACGATAGATAATTATATCGGTGGATGTACCCAGAATATATTTTTTAAATTCAGAAGGCATTAGTTCATAAATAGAAGTTGCAATAGCTAATTGCCCTGTATTCACGACACATTTAACATAGCTATTAAGTAGGTATAGGCCATGAGTTGTTCTGCTCACCCGTGTAGAATATACAGCGTAATTATACAAGATGTAAACAAATCAGTTACCCCCGTGTAGAATATACAGCGTCATTATACAAGATGTAAACAAATCAGTTAAGTGGTCTTCACCTCTCAATGTTTCAACATGTCTGTCTATCTGTTTGTATACTTACTTAGTATTATTTGCACGAACACACTCTGAGTTGAATATGTTATTAAGTGACGTAGTGTCCAAGACCGTATGACGGCTAAGTACAGTCAGTGACATAATTAGATTAAATTTTCGTATTTTTTATAGATTAACTATCGAACCCGACAGACGTTGTCATGCCCGAACCTGTTTTAGAACTCGATCGCAGCGCCACCTACCGGGTCCAATTGTATTTTCAAACCATCCAGGAAGTAATTGAAATATACACACAAAATTTCATCCAAATCGGTCCAGCCGTTTAGGAAGAATTAAGTGACAAACACACGTACAGAAGAATTATATACAGGTATATTAAGAATTATCAAAGAAAAAAATCCTTGTTATTAACGAACCATTACTATAAACTATTATTCTATAATAATAATATGTTACATATTCTATTATTAAAACAAGAAATAAAAGTTTTTATTAGTAAAAATGGTCTTCAGACTTTTTACACGATTGGCCAAAAAGGAGGGCCATTCCATGGAACACTTTTCAATCTAAGAGGTCGACTGCAATGATAATTTTATTTATCTGTTTAGCCAGCGAGTAAATGAGTAACTTTTCACTTTGTATGTACAGATACAACTTGTTTTTTTTTTTTACTTTTCAGGGCATTCGTGTATTTTAATTTATTATATTATTTACATATTTCTGTTTGGGCTGCTGACATCCGTAACGACTGTCATAGATATTCGTATGACAGCAAATGCTTATCGTGATTTCCGAGGCACGGACAGAGCTCCGTCTCGATGTGTGAAAAACGGTCACCCATCCAAGGACTGACCGCAGCAAGCTTTGCTTAACTTCACAGATAGACTGATATGTGCGTTTGTTGTATCTATGAGCCCCTCATCAATAATAAACAACGACATAATAAAGATTATCCCACTGAAGCCTAGTAACACAGTATATTAGTTTTGGCACTAGGGCTGTTTACGTAATAATCTAGACGACGCTCAGGGCTGTCACTCGTTCTGTTGACATTAATTAATTAATTTAAATGCACGTCTCTTTTTTAGAGACCTTGCTAAACGCTTGGTCGACAGTACACGTGACCAGAGGGCTGGCCTATACTTTGGTCAAAGAATAAGCATTGCCATTCAACGTGGTAATGCTGCCAGTCTTCTGGGCACGTTACCATTCGACAGCGATGTGGAGGAGTACTATGACGCCCAAGTATTCGTTTAGGATAGGTTTTTCATTTTCATTTTATTTTTTTATTGATTCATTAGTATAATAGTTAGTTCTAAAACTAGATATAAGTTTAAGTTGTTTAAAATTAAATTATTATAGACATTTAACTTATAGTTTGTAATTACAGTTCGTTACATTCATTCATATAGTCAGTGTTATTTATATATATTACTATTAAATGGCATGTATTGACAGCCTCATTGGTGTAATGCTCGCAATCACTACTGTTGAGTGTGAAGTCCTGAGTTCGATTCCCGGTTCGAGGTCTTATTGGGATTTCTGTATGGAAATTCACAGTAGCAGCACGGAATCTGGTACTGTGCCCGGTAGATGGCAATAGCCTCGCCTACTATTCTATGGGACTTAATAACATTTCTGGGTACTCCTCTAGCCCAGATACTCGAAGTGAATCTTGACCTCTGAAACGAGAATTCTCCATTTCACCGATCTCGCACAGTTTCACCTAGTTTGAAGGGTCTATTAGAATTCGATTTAGATATTTTTTTCCTTAGTAAATGTACCAACCCTATTGACAGTTAATTTATATCTGCTGGCATGTTCAACACGGAACAGCCCGGCCGTGACTGACTCTCATACTGGCTTCATATATACAGGGGGTATTTTTAAACAAGATTGGACAAACTGATTGTACCGCAAGCTATTAGTTTAGTACGAGTCGTAGATACAGCCTTGTCACACAAGTGTCACCTGCAATCATATGGTCTGTTAAGATCTTGTCTTATGAGTTCAATCTGGGGTGCCTCTACCAGTTGCAAAATTTAAGAAGGTCTAGCGAACGTTGCTCTGTCAATTTCGATAACACAATTTCTGACAGGCTTAGTGATTCCCAAGTGATAGTGTAATATCTGCCGCCACCTGCCAAAATTATTAAGCTGGATACTGTTGGAACTAACGCCATCTATTGATAAATATTATAAACTACAAGCCTTAAATGTTCGATTTATTTACTTTACTCTTATGAATAATAACTATTTGTATATTTATGTAAATTCGAGTGAAGTACGTAGAATAATCTGGTATGGATAACATAATAATTGTGTTTCTACAATACGGTAGATGACTACTACTCATCCGAGTTACTTTTTATGAACTGTCAAAAACGATATTTTGTTCTAAAAATGTTTGGAATAGCAAGGCGTGACGTCATAGTTTTTTTATTGCCATTGACATACTTACTGTGTGATTATGATAAATTGAAAATTGGAAACGCCAAATTAAAGCAAGAGATTAAGTTTTTCTGAGTTTTTAGAAGGAAAACTAAACAAGATTTCAGAATTAATTTTTAATGCAGTCATCTAGCCTATTATGTAATAAGATTGTCTACTAAATAATTTGTAAACGTCACTTGGAACGTTTATTGTTCTCGCAAATTTTGCTGTTAAAGATTGTACTATAACACTATTTTTTTTTTAAAGAACACCCTTCTTGCCTGTCTCTTCTCCGTAGGACCTACCTTCATTTTGGAATCGTGCACCTAGAATCACGAAGTTTTCATAGAGCGTTCAAAGGCATAGTTGAAATAAAAATAACTTTATTCATTTGTTTTGTTATTTATTTAATACAATTTAATATACCCGAAAAATAAGTCAAGCTTGTACTTCATTAAAATGTATGGTTACGATTACTCGAGATTCGTGACTTAAGTAATACAGCGTTTTTTATTAGTATGGGGATTTTTTTTCCAATGCATGGGTTCCGTACTTATAAAATAAAAGTGTTCAATACTACACAGATGAAAAAAAAAAACACCCTCTAAGTGTACATTTTTATCTCAAGTTTTACGGGTTATGTACTACGTCAAGTACCTTTGTGTGATGTTCCTAAAACACACAGGTAAATGGCAATTAAACTGTGTTCATTCGTGTCATCTACATAGTAGAACTGCGCCTACGCATTATTCGCTCGCGTGATATTTAGAATATTAGTGACAGCCCTAACTACCCCTTTTTTTCGTAGTTAGAATTACAAAGACTTCTCTCCTATGAGGTGCACCGAAAGGTGAGGTTGACGTCACATGGGAATCGGTCATGCGTTGTGTAAAGATCCAGCCATGACCAATACTGGTATCGAGACCATGGAATAGGAGTAGGTCCTATAATGAAGACACCAGCAGGAAACTCGATAGGTACTCTTTGAAACTAATAGTTTTATACTACAATCTTTAGCAGCAGACACTGCAGCGAGAACATGCAAACCAGTGTGTGAAGCAAATTCACACAAGAGCAATATTAATATAATTTTGATGAGAGATTCAAGGAGAATAGACATTATAAAATATTATTACAGACTAGCGACCCGCCCCGGCTTCGCACGGGTAGCACGCAAAATGAAGAAAAAGGCAAAAAAAAAATTGTTGATCCGATCGCTACCAAATTTCACAGGATCACCCGCTGGCTAATCTGAAGATTACCTAAAAATTTCATTAAAATCGCTCCATCTGTTTTGGAGTCCATATATACACACATTTATTTTTATTTAAATAGATATTGAAGATTCTTCTTCTGTCAAATTGGCACTAGCTGTCACTTGGGTATGGCTTAGCCTGTCAACAATGGTGGTATTGAGGGGGAGTGTCCGATGCGTTTGCAATTTTCTTACTAAAGTTATTCAATTGACGCTATCTTTACATATAAATAAAATTGGAGTGTCTGTTTGTAATATTGAAATAACCGTTTTTTACTACATGCATATGAATATATATACGGTACATACACCAAAATAACATTTTTTACAATTTTTGTCCGTCTGTCTGTCTGTTTGTATAGGCTAATCTCTGAAATGACTAGACCGATTTTGACGGGACTTTTATTGGCAGGTAGCTGATGTAATAAGGAGTAACTTAGGCTACATTTATTTTAGAAAAAATCTTTTATTTTAGAAAAAAATAGGGTTAAGTGCATTTGATCTCACTAAAAAATACATTGTTAAGTTCCGACATCCACGCGAACGAAGTCGCGGGCACAGCTAGTAGCGAATATAGATTTGTAAACTCACTACGGGTAGAGGTCGTTTGCCTACCTCTAGCATACTATTCATAAAAACTTTTTAACAATACCTGCAGAGCCACTGCACTGGAGCATTAATATCGCCCTAATTTCTTTATGGAAGTTCAACAGTCTACCGCGTTTCGTATTTATGGCTGCTATTCGTGTTATTACCTGAATAAGTTCCTAGAACTCGCTTCTGGTCTAGATTTTTAGATTTATGACTATTTGTAGGTGATTTTAGGTTAGAATCAATGTTTTTTATTATTATTTTGACCTACTTTTGTGACAGCTTCAATGGTATACTCCCGCTGCTGCGCGTGTGGTTTTGGGTTTGATATCCGGGCCTGGCAAAGTTTTGTTAGATAATATCTCAGCTGCGGCCTGGAGTATGGAATTGTCTTGTTGCCTACTTGAGCACAGATTCAAATATCCAAGCTAAGCTAAGCTAAGCTAAGCAGTGATCAGGGCTGAGCCTCAGTCTAAAATACATGCCTATATTTAAGACCAACAAGTCCTCTTTTATCATAAAACCGCCCGAGGATTTCAAGCCCGTATAATGAATACAATAAAAAGTAAAGACCCGCCAGTTATCGGGTTCCTGCTGGCACGGCTGACACGTCTGACACGCCCGATGACATAACGCGTCTATTATGCCGTGACCGCTTCAAGGCACCGCCAAATACTTCAGGGAATAATGACGAAATAGCTAAGGTAATAGGATCGCAGATTTAAAAAAAAGCAGTGCAGAAATTGACGCGAATTCACTCGCGTGTCGCCCGCATGTGTGATTGTTTCTAGGTATAGATAATGGCTGTTATATGTCTAAACAAGTAACTGTCGTCCGCGACTTTGTCTGCGTGTATTTTGAATTTATTATTCAAATAGTGTTTTGCTTTAGTTTATTAAAAATAAACCTATGTCCTTCCCCAGGTTCCAGGCCACTGCTTTGTACCTATCCGGCTAAGTATCAGTAAATATACAGGGTGAATTTTTCAAGTGGGCGTGGATGGCCAAATCCGAAACTATAAGGAATAGCGAAAAATACTCAAAGGAGTCTCGAATACTAAAACTGTATCATTGGATTTTTGAAAAAACAATATCCCAACGCAGGAATTGAAGACGTTGATTTTGGAAAAAAACACACGCTGTATAATGTCTTATACACTTAACGAGGTTAATCGCTTTCATACTGTCTTATCTGGCACTGATTTTTTATTTCTTTGTGATACTGCCGCCGACATCGTAATGCGTAGGTCAGACAGACCTGTCATTGGTATTAATGGCACGCCTATACCACTCTGCCACCTCCGCGTTTCATTACATGTCTATCTGCCATTCCATTTAAATGCGTTTGCCATCGACAAGATATAAAAAGACGACTACGCAACACTGTCTGTGACGTAATGATGATGACCTATATGACGTCACGAGTACTGAATGTTTTCAAAGTAGCAGATGTGGAAGAAATTTAATAAATAAGTAGAGGTCCTCCCTTTATTATAAAAATAGAGAATAAAACAAAGCACGAATAAGGTCTCTTTTGAACTTTTTTTAAGTTGAATTTTCAGCTCATCTTGATTGGCCGTTAAGGTATTTTTTTTTTTATTAAATAACGTTGCACCACACTTGGATTTGTCCTGTATCGTGAGCACAGTTTACAAACATACATGACACATGCACACACGGGCAGACCCGAATCAACTATCTGTAGATCATACAAATATTTGTTCCGTGCGGGGATCGATCCCGCGACACGTAGCGCAGAAAGCTAATCTCGCGCCACTGCGCCAACCGTGTCGTCACATTCAATCATTATACTGTGATGAAAACTCAGAAGCAAACACCTTGTTTATTACTATTCATACATTTCATAGCTAAAATGGACCATATTCGTCTATTTTTCTATTAAATAGTGTGTAATAGAAATAACGATACATTTCGTTTTACATAAGCCTATTAAAATGTTGTATGGAGTTGAAAAAAGTTGTAATATCAAGTTTATAACAAAAAATAAAAATTTAAACTCATCTTCAAGTCTATGATACATCCTACTTTCTTTTATCTAATCTCTTGCTCATAACATTGTAAGATTATCTATATGTAATCTCTTTGCATTCTTAACTATGGTAGATGGTACAGTTGTTTTACCTTCGTATTTTTTTTATCATTGATGATATTGATTTTATTTTTATTGATCAAATATTTGTTTAGCCTACAGATAGTTTTTACGGTTATTAGTGTGTGTGTGAGGTACACGTAAGGTGTATGTTTGTAAACTGTACCTAAGTTACAAGAGAAATTTGAATCTGGGATGACGCTCAGAAAAAAAAAACAATTGCCTAAATATAAATAGATTTTGCTAATTTTCCATATTCACTCCAAATAAAATATCTAAAGTGGTAACGACATTGCGACAATAATTTAAACCATATTCAGAAAATCGCGTTAGTGGTTCGTAGGTCAAAAATTATCAAATTATATTCAAGCGTAAAGTTTTTATTTTCTACTTAAAAAAAAATACGATTTCTCTAAGCAAGTTCAGTAAGTTATTCACCTAGAATAATCTAGATGGATCGAAACACTTTAGATTTACCTACGTGCGTAAAATACAACTAAATAAAATATGCGGTTTAGAAGTAAGACAATATTGATGATAGCAATTCCGATTTCTCCTATTGACTTAATAATTTTTTAGTATTTTTATTGACTAGCGATCGTGTTTGAATGTATTGTCGTTATGTCGTCACCACCCTGTATAAATATGTATTATTTTTTTAAAGGCAGTTAACATCTTTTCTAAAGGGATAAACATATTTTGATTCCCATGCTGCGGCCTCGAATTATCAAATGCCTAGAGCGACCAAGTTCCTCAGACATATTCATTTAGCAATACATGGTAATTTATCAATCGATTTTTCGTGAAGGCCATACGATGTACAGCTTTCGTGTCAACATAAATATGTCGCAACCGAATAAATTATTAATAATATTCTTCAGATAGCAGTGAGTATTCATATAAATAATAACTAACAGAAGTTAAGTTGTCTTTTTTTGTTCATTTTTTATGGTTAAAGAATTTATTTCTCAAAAAGATATTACAAAAATTTCACTTACATGAGAACAGTTTTAACACATTAAACATATATAGCAGCACTTTGACATAAGACTAAGATTAACATTTAATTTTAGATCATAATTACAGTTTATTGTATTTCGTACGCTAGTTAAAATGCAAAAATAAGACAACGCAAATCCACTCTCAAGATAAAAATTAATTAGCAGTTTTTTAAAAACTTTGCCCTGCACTAGGAATAATTCCTGTATCGTGGATGCGTTTACAAACACATATATTCACATACACAAACACCCAGACCCGAAACAACTATATGTAGGTCATATAAATACTTGTTCCATGCGGGAATCCAATCCACGACACGGAGCAACAATCAATCTCTCAACCACTGCGCCAACCGTTCCGTCTGTGATATTCATATTTTGTCCCCACATGATTTTGAACAGTCGTACGTGCGGGCCGTATGCGTAGGACCGCTGGAACTGTTTATTACGTTTAAATAATTTAGGGTAAGAGATTTTACCCTAAATTATGAGAGAGAGAGAGAGAAAAGAGAAGAGATATTATGAGATGTGAGACATGGAAGCGGAGTGAAAAAAAGGCTTAGTATATATATCATCACTATTCATTATACGAAAACTTATTTATATTTATTACTAGCTGTGCCCGCGATTTCGTTCGCGTGGACGTCGGAACTTAACAATGTATTTTTTAGTGAGACCAAATGCATTTAACCCTATTTTTTTCTAAAATAAAATAATTTTTCTAAAATAAAAGTAGCCTAAGTTACTCCTTATTACATCAGCTACCTACCAATAAAAGTCCCGTCAAAATCGGTCCAGCCATTTCAGAGATTAGCCTATACAAACATACAGACAGAAAGACAGACAAAAATTGTAAAAAATGTTATTTTGGTGTATATACCGTATATATATTCATATGCATGTAGTAAAAAACGGTTATTTCAATATTACAAACAGACACTCCAATTTTATTTATATGTATAGATGTATAGATTTGCAAAATGTTACTGCAATGTGCACCAGTTGCGTTGTAATGTAAGCTTATAACTCATTACTCGTGAACAGGAAACGGGTGAAATGTATGGACTTTTCTTCCGCGTTTGCATATCTTCGCGATGAGTTTTAATGGGCTGAGCAGTAGAGCAAGTTATTGTTATTTATACAGGCATACATCTTGTGTATCAGGCATATATATTTTACAAAGAGGTAGCCCAAGTCCTGGGGGAGGACATCTTGTTTTTACTATTACAACAAAACAAATAAATAAAATTGAAGTGTCTGTTTGTAATGTCAAAATAAGAGCTTTTTACTAAATGCATGTCAAAGTATATACGGTACATATAACAAAAAAAAATGTCAATTAAAAAAAAATGTCTTTCTGTCTGTTTGCTCCGGCTAATCTCCGAAACAGCTAGACCGATTTTGACGAGACATTCACTGGCGGATAGAATTAGGGTTCCACGCAAAAAAGTTAAAACCCATGAAATTGTGAAAAAAAATCCGATTCAAACAGAGAAGTATTATGTATAGGTTGTAGGCTGATTTTTGAACCGAAAAAATGCACGGATTCGTAATCCACGCGGGCGAAGCCGCGGGCGGAACCTAGTATTACATAAAATAGTTCTTGATCTTAACGCTTGGCTGTTATAAATAAATCGATGTCTGTGCCCAGATTTTATTGTTTATGTACAAGTGCCTATTGGTGGCGAGCGTTTGCTGAGCGTGAGATTCTGGGTTCGATTCCCCAGTCGGCCAAAGTGTTATTGTGTTTTTGATGTCTAATACCGTGGCAACACGGAGCTTGGAATTGGGCCTGGTAGACGGCAATAGGGTCAAAATATTATATGTGACTCAATAACAGCATTGACTAGATGTGTTTACTGTGCTGTGGAGCCATCACCATTATCGGGACTAATTACAAACCAGGCACGGAACCCGCGACCCGAAACACTTGCGACCACTAAACCAAAATACAAGTGAGCCAATCATAGTTTCAATATAGTAGGTATCATCATCAGCCATAAGACGTCCACTGCTGAACGAAGGCCTCCCTCAAGGGGGGGGTTTGCCATAATCCCCACGCTTGGCAGGCGGCTTGGGGATCGCAGTGGCTCACCGATTAGTGAGAGGACGCTGCTACCCGTCCTCCGCTGTCTGGCCGTAGTTTTGAGACGTACCCGGGTCAATAGTATATACATTATGTATCTATACTATATATACTATGTGTGTGCGTATGGCCATAATATACCTTTTCTTTTTTTTGATTAGCGTGGTGAGAACCCATCATGGGCTATCCTCCGCCTGGGGGGGGGCGGAGGGGTGTGCCGGACTCCTACCGGCTAAACTCATCACGGTGATCCGCCTCGACACCATATGGTGGGCCTCGGGAACTCTTAGAAGACCGCACCGAAGCCCACCACGGTGTCCTGCCGAACGGCACTTCCCGGAGGGGGTGACTGTAAAGAGGCCACCCCCTCGGGCCATAATATACCTACTGTATATTATGGCCAAAACGTTCCGTACATACGCAGAAGATTCGCGTGTATCATAAATATCTAACAACGTAACGAGGAGATAGCTCGCATTATATCCATTTACGTGAATTCACATAATACATACAATCTATCACATTTCACATTGGACGCACTCACGCGCAGCATTCCTAGAATATGAGCGATCGATAAATATGTGAGATGATATCGATCATCAGTCATTGCTGATGTATTAGCTCTCGGCATAATTTAATATTTTACATCACTCATGCTCAAAGTGTGTCATTGTTGACAAATAAACTTGACGAAAGTGTCTCATTGCAAGCTAGATTATGCATTTTGAAAATCGATCAAAAATTTTAAAATTCGTACTTTGTGTAATACTTCTTTTTTAAATCTTTTTTTTTTATATTACTGAATACAAAAGTATTATTACTGTGAAATTCTACTATTCCTACTAATTCCTATTAATCCTACTTAATATTATAAATGTGAAAGTTTGTGAGGACGGTTGGATGGATGGATCTTTGTTACTCTTTCACGCTAGAACGACTGAACGGATCTGGATGAAATTTGGCACAGAGATAATAATAATAATAATAATAATGGGAACGACTTGGGAACGACCTGAGCAATGTGTGTCGGACGGGCGCCGACCGGATGATGATAACACAAGTACGTTTTGGCGCAGCATCTGGTCAACGCCCGTCTACCACGAAGAAAGTGACTGGATACGTGATGTTGAACGGGAGTGTGAACAAATACCAGAAATGGAGGAGGTCAACATCACCTCCTCCGATGTAGCCAGTGCAGTCCGTCCAATGTCGAATTGGAAATCACCAGGGCCGGACGGACTGCACAATTTTTGGTTAAAATGGCTGCAGAGTTCACATACCCGTTTAGCATCGCAGTTCCAGGCAGCTTTAGAAGCTGGGTCGCTTCCACAGTTTCTAACAACAGGAGTTACCCACCTGCTCCATAAATCGGGTAGTACCACGGAACCCAAAAATTATAGACCGATCACATGTTTACCGACGGTCTATAAACTTCTTACATCTATTTTGAGAGCTAAAATTAATTCACATATTGAAAATAATTCGATTATGTCTGCCTCTCAAAACGGATGTAAGAATGGGTCCCGAGGTACTAAGGAGCTGCTCCTCATCGACATGGTTATTAGCCAACAGGTTCGAAGATCTCGAAAGAATCTGTCGACATGTTGGATAGATTACAAGAAGGCCTACGACTCGGTCCCTCATACATGGCTCATGAGGGTGCTGGAGTTGTATAAAATAAATACAACTCTACGCACCTTTCTTGCGTCATGTATGGGGCAATGGAGAACTGTTCTTCGCTATCCAGGGTGTCGACAGATTGAAGGGAACGACGAGCCCATTAAAATCGAGCGGGGAATATTTCAGGGTGACAGTTTGAGTCCACTCTGGTTTTGTTTGGCCTTGAACCCTTTGAGCACACTGCTGGTGGGTTCGAGGCTGGGCTATCCTTTGCGGAGAGGAGGTCAGGTGGTATCGCACTTGCTTTATATGGATGATTTAAAACTGTTTGCCCCTACTAAATTGCAACTGATGAAGCTACTGAAGGTAACTGAAACTTTCAGTAACTCCATCAGGATGGAATTCGGTGTGGACAAATGTGCAGTCATGCATGTAAAGCGAGGTGGGATAGTGGAATCCGAGGGACTACAACTCTCGGATTCTATAAGCCTGAAATCACTCTCCGCAAGCGATACATACAAATACCTGGGTATGTCGGAGGGGTTAGGCATCAATGTGGCTGACATGAAGCAATCGTTACAGGAGCGTTTCTTTGGCCGCTTGAATAAGGTTCTTAAAAGTTCCTTATCAGGTGGCAATAAGGTTCGCGCCTTTAATGGTTGGGTCATGCCAGTCCTGATGTATTCCTTTGGCATACTCAAGTGGACTCAAACTGAACTAGACGCCCTGGATAGGAGAGTCCGGACACTGCTGACCGCAGATCGAATGCATCACCCACGATCGTCGGTGATGAGATTGTACATCCCACGGAAATGTGGAGGGCGAGGCTTTTTAAATGCTAAGACGCTCCACAACCGTGAGGTGTGCAATCTCAGGGAATATTTCCATAAAAGCGACGTGTGTATGCATCGAGATGTGGTCGCAGTGGACAAAGGACTCACCCCGCTGTCGATGGCTAACGAGAACTGGCGCAAACCTGTGGTACTAACTACCAATGATCGCAAGGAGGTATGGCAAGGCAAGGAGCTACACGGACGCTTTTTCCGGGCTCTTCATGGGCCCGATGTAGACTTCATAGCGTCCGTATCTTGGCTACGCTTCGGTGATCTCTTTGGGGAAACCGAAGGGTTTGTCTGTGCAATTATGGACGAAGTTATCTTGACGAATAACTACCGGAGATATATCATGAAAGACGGGACGGTTGACATATGTCGGGCATGTCACCATCCAGGTGAGTCTATCAGACATATCATATCTGGCTGTTCTCGTTTGGCTAACGGCGAGTACTTACACAGACATAACCAAGTGGCCAAGATCATCCACCAGCAACTTGCTCTGCAGTACAAACTTGTGGATCCTGAGGTACCGTACTACAAGTACGTGCCCGACTCAGTTCTCGAAAATGACCATGTCACGTTGTACTGGGATCGGTCTATCATCACTGACAGGACTATTGTAGCCAATAAGCCTGATATAGTGGTGATAGATCGATTAGCGCGCCGCACGATGATAATCGATATCGCCATTCCGCATGACGAGAATCTCGTGAAAGCTGAGAAAGAGAAACAAATGAAGTATCTCGACTTGGCGCACGAGGTTGTCGACATGTGGAATGTCGATTCGGCTATCGTCGTGCCGATTGTTGTGACGGCCAATGGCCTGATGGCCAAGAGCCTCGACCAACATCTCAAGAGGCTCTCGTTGGGCGGCTGGGTCAAGGGACTGATTCAGAAAGCGATACTCCTTGATACGGCACGTATTGTGAGGAGGTTTCTGTCTCTGGAGCCCTAACCACCGGTAGCTTGGACCCTATTCCCGATACCGGTTGGTCCCTATTTTTTATATTTATAAATGTATTTTTTTATTATATATATTTATAAATTTAAAAAGATATGTTATTAAGTAAATAAAGGAAATAATAATAATATGTTATTAAATAAATAAAGGAGATAATAATAATAATAATCTTTATTGTCATAAAAAGTACATCAACATTTATGAAGTCTGACACCCGTGCTAGGTACGTAACCTGTGTTACGGGAGTCAGCGCCCTCTTCCATTTTTAAGGAGCTTACGTTTTATGAACAATGGAAACTTAACTATCTAATACAAGGAAAAAAAATAAAAAAAAATGTATGGTAAAAAAATAACAAAAAACAAGCAATCGGAACTGAACAACTCATTTCACATGTAGGTAAGAGTAAGGGTGGGTGAGTGTTGATTTGTGTGTGAGTGTCTGAGAGAGAGTGTGTGAAACAGGTGAGGGTGGGTGAGTGTGAGAGAGAGTATGAGTATGTGTGTTGAAGGTGTATGTGTGAATGTGGAATGTATGTTATGTGTTTGAAGAAGGTCGGGAACGTAAGATTTTATTATGCTTGAAGAGTTAAGTGCGTTTTTTTAACTTGAGTTAGGAAATTCTTGTTAATATATTTTCAGTTTCGTCATATGTAAGGGTTTGTAGCCATTGCTTCAGACTTAGCTTAACCTTTTTAAGTGTAAGGTTGTGGATTGAAAGTTTCCTATTTATTTTGTTGTATAAATATAAACTTTGTGCAAAAAAGTGTCTTTGTGCTAGCGCAGAGCGACATCTAATAGGTCTGTAGATAGAAAAACCAGTGCGCCGATTTGAGGATGTAGAAGTAACGTCAGAGGGTATCGTGGAGTGTCGACGTAAGACAGTGCGGAGGATATAAAGTTGCCTTACTGTAAGAACTAGAGTGTCCGAGTACAGCTGGACAGTGGGATAGTCTCTTTTTCGGAAGCTCATTACTTTAAGGACGGCTCGCTGTGCTCGTTCCACTTGTAACATAGCAGTTTTAAAGGTCCCTCCCCACACTGGTATACAATAAGTTATTATTGACTCACCCAGAGAACAATAGACCATGGATGCTGTTTTCAGGTCCGCAGAGTACCTCAGTTCTCTAAATAAATAGACCAGTTTTCGGAGCCTGCCACATACAGCCTCCGTGTGCACACGCCAATCTAGTTTCTCATCGATATTAACACCTAAATATTTTATAGAACTGACCGTTTCCAGTTCTCTGCAGTTGCATCTACGAGCACTTTGACATGTGTGAGCAATTAAGTTATTTGGAACCGATGAAGATTTGGATGTTTTTGGTGGTAGGAATTGAATTACTTTGGTCTTGGTAACATTTAGCGTTAAAAGGTTGAGTGTAAGCCATTTCATTACGCGTTCCAAGTAAGTCTCGGCACTCTTCTTAGCAGTGGTCCAGTCTTTATCGTATATTAAAAGAGCTGTGTCATCGGCATAACAGAATATGTCACAGTTATCGAGAGATAATTGGCATAGGTCGTTAATATAAATTTGGAACAATGAAGGCCCTAATATGCTACCCTGTGGTATGCC
The DNA here is from genome assembly GCA_947562105.1 of Shargacucullia verbasci. Taxonomy (NCBI): domain Eukaryota; kingdom Metazoa; phylum Arthropoda; class Insecta; order Lepidoptera; family Noctuidae; genus Shargacucullia; species Shargacucullia verbasci. The sequence goes on from OX387306.1 coordinate 7,022,975, forward strand.
GTAACAAGTAAATTGCTCACTGCTGGTAATGGAATTAATTTTTACACATTGGCTACGTTCACTTAGGTAATCTTTAAAAATATTGAGGATTACCCCACGGATTCCCATGTGCTCCATCTTAGACACTAGTTTGGGGATAGAGACGGTGTCAAAAGCCTTGGTCAAATCTAGAAAGACGCCGTAGCATTTTAAGCGATTGTCTATTTTATTGACCAAGGTATTGACGAAATCGATGACAGCATCCTCAGTGGAGACACATGAGCGAAAGCCGTATTGATTTTTTGCAATTAACTTATTTTTTGACATAAAATTAGTAAGATTCGTGTTTAGAATTCTCTCGAAGATCTTGGATAATGAGCTAAGTACTGAAATGGGGCGGTAATTAGACACATCATCTTTAGCCCCTGATTTATAAATAGGATGAACAATTGCACGTTTGAAAGCCATAGGAAAGATTCCAGAGTTAATGGCACAGTTAAAAATATGAGCTATGACCGGCGACAGGGTGTCACAAGAAAGTTTTAATACTTTATCTGATATATTGTCCCATCCAATTGCGCAGTCATTTCGTAAATTTAAAATTAAACTTTTCACTTGCGTTTCGTCAACTGGTGGAATTACGAGAGAATTAACCGGGGATGGAGAGAGATTTTGGTACGGGTCGATGGAGACAGGCTGACTGTGAGGAATTTTTGAGGCTAGATTTCTACCTACGTTGATGAAAAAGTCATTAACATTATTAACAGATGTGGTAGGATTCTCGGATGATTTTAACAAAGCGTTAGGAGAATGTCGTTGTTGGTGGCTGTGTGTAATGTTCTTTATTACTTTCCATGTAGCCTTTGGATTGTTTTTAGCTTTAATAAACTCTGCTTTTTCATAGGCCCTTTTTAGTTTTTTTATAAGCGAATTATAAAAGTTACGATATCGAGAATATGTTATTTTCAATGTTAAATTATCTGGGTTTTTTTTAGCTTTGCGATGCATTTTATCACGATTGCGTAAGCAACGGAGTAAACCTGCTGTAATCCAAGGCTTAATGATAGTTTTTCGATTAGGAATAATAATAGTCTTAGAAAATTTATTTAAAACCGAATGTATGTCCGAGATAAAAGTGTCCGTAGCTAGATTAGGGTCTAAAATACTGAATATGTGATTGAAATCAAAATTATCTAGCGCTTTTTTAATAGCGTCATAATCGTAACGTAATGATTTTCTTGTCGTTGGAGATGCAGCAGTTTTACGTAAGCTCAAGAGTAGTACAACTGGTAAATGGTCCGTAACATGAGTGTCTATAACAATAACTGTGGCAGAAGTCTTGGTCCGTAACATGACATGATCAAGGCAGTTACATATTCTAGTAGGGATTGTATGAGCAGGAAGCAGACCAAGGCTAGAGGTCAGATTTAGGTAATCCTGTGCCAGGCGATCAGAGTATAGATTATAGTCTGGAATAGCACATAGGCTGCTTTTTATCCCGGGGAAAATGTACGGGTTCGTAAACCACGTGGGCGAAGCCGCGAGCGGAAGCTAGTTTGAAATAAAAACAATTAGGTTTATTTATCTATCTATCCATGTGCTTATTTGAAAGAAATTTGGTATTATAGTACGAAATTGTTATTTTTATTTGAAATGAAATTTAGAACGAGACAGAAATGTTCTTTCAAGGAGGTTGGTATCATTAGAATGATGAATTTTCTTCTGTTCTTTTTGTCAGGAAATCCAAATGCATCACTCACTCCAACCTTCAAAGTTTAACAGGAAACGGATTGTTAATAAAACTCGACTGTTTATTGGATATCTTTGATCTTAAAGCAATGGTAATAACAATTTCAACGCTGCATAATATGAGAACATCCTGTATTTGTATTCAATGTACACAGATACAGGATGTCTCATCTGTTGTAGCTATAAGTATAGGTTATTGGTGATCAGTTCGGAAGCTTCTGTAATCCCCGAAGGATTAGGCAGAGGTGTACTAATTGTACACCCACATTTCGCCGATGCTGTTATTAAGTCCCAGGCAAAGCTGTAACCATCGACCGGGCTCCGTGCTGTTACTAAGAATTTCTTTATAGAAAAACTCAATAACACTTTGCCCGGCCCGGGAATCGAACCCAGGACCTCAGTAGTCGCGCTTGCAACCATTAGATTAAGAGGCAGTCCAATAAAGATATTTTCTAATCTATTATTTTGTGTATTTTGTACACATTGTGTATTGAGTACAGTTTCGTGATAAACTCTGGCAATATTCTGTCTCTACCAAAAAGGTTACATAGCTTAGAAGTTTTTATCAAAAGACTGCAATTCACACTTCATAGGAAACTGGTTGCAACTTATTTAGCAGTAGAATCCTACTAATGGATGGATGGATAGATAGATATTTGTTACTCAATCACGCCAGAACGGCTGAAAGGATCTGGATGATATTTGGTACAGAGATAGATTTTAGTCTGGAATAGCATACAGGCTACTTTTTATCCAGGAAAAAAATTACGAGTTCGTTTACCACCCGGGCCAAGCCGCGGGCGGAAGCTAGTATTATAAATGTGAAAGTTTGTGAGGATGGATGGATATTTGTTACTCAATCAAACCAGAACGGCTGAACGGATCTGGATGAAATTTGGCATAGAGATGCGGGCGAAGCCGTGGACGGAAGCTAGTACATAATATAGAGCCATCTCTACATTATCATAAAATGCAACGACTGTCCGTTTATGTTAATTACAGTTAAACGGTTTTTAATGGCGACTGCAATGGCGGGTAGTATGGACATATAATGCGGCAAGACCTCTTTTATACAAGTACGATGAACTGGCTACTGGCTATACTATATCACGCCTGCATTCCCCGAAGGGTTAGCCAGAGGTTTATTATTAGGCAACTCATTTCGCATAAGTATATCTTTTTATGCTATGTACCGGGACTCAATTCAAAACTCTGTGACTCTGAAACCTGGTAATCGAACACAATCCTCACGCTCAGCAATCGTGCTTACGACCACTGGACCATTAAGGCAGTCTTATAATAAACACAACAGATAAATTTCTAAGAGGACTAAAGTGTTTGCATAAAAGCTCTCGCTCATACGAAACAGAAGGCCGTAAAGTAAACACTTGAAATACTCCAGTAAATGTCTCAAATTATTATCATAAGCGTACGTAATATTACTACGTTATATAGCTTGACTGCTTTGACAGTTTTGACAGCTGTCAAAGTAACATGCTGGGCTGCGACGATATTGAAATCTATTATTGTTGCTATTACCATTGATATTTGTACAGGTAATTTGAAATTAAATTCCTATTGTAAAGTCTGGTATAGAACTTTAGCAAATTTATGTTCGGGTTCATAACTATTTTAGGGCAAAAATAAGGTGTAGGAATAATAAACACTTTTAATGTACTCACTTGTATTTCTCAAACACCAAATAAAACAGTCCTGAACACTTTTATTATTACGTATCACTGTGCTTATAATAACCTTAATATAACTTATCCTCAATACAATTTTCCACAACTTAACAACTCGACTTCTGGATCACGACTGCGTTCGGAGGGCTGACACGACAATGAAGTAACATATTTCCCGCCATTTTAACTATATTTTTAAAAGATGATCTGATTGGTTAGTCGTGCCATCGCCGAACGCGGTCGTTACCCGAATAGTCAAAACAATACTTTTAATATTAAAATCAATAGCATCGTTGAACAAATTACCTAGTTTATTAATAACAACTAGTTTATTATTTAACAATTGATAACAGTCGGCCATCCAATATGTATTGCATGTCCTCGTGCAACATAATAGACGAAAGGGAAAAAAATGATTCATTGGAATAAGAGCTGAAATTATATCAAATCGTAACAAATAATCACACAATGTCGGAAAAGACAAGTAGACAATTTAGGTATATTCGAAAAAGAAGTAAAAATCACATTTTAGGCGTTATTTCATGGCCCTTGACAATGAGCATTATTTCATGGCTCATGGGTGATATTTCATGACCCATATAGAAGAAGGATCAGGCAATATTTCATGGCCTGAGTTGACCTTAGTAGACAATTTTATGGTCTGGAGGAATTAACAGTAACAGGCAATATTTCATGGCCCGAATACTGAATAGGTAAACTGCTGAAATTAATAATAATTAGTTAGAAATAAATATTAGTATTTAGACATTAGCTGTGCCCGCGACTTCGTTCGCGTGGATGTCGGAACTTCTAAAATAAAAGCCTAAGTTAGTAGCCTAAGTTACTCCTTATTACATCAGCTATCTGCCAATAAAAGTCCCGTCAAAATCGGTCAAGCCATTTCAGAGATTAGCCTATATAAACAGACAGACAGACAGACAAAAATTGTAAAAAAAATGTTATTTTGGTGTATGTACCTGTATATTCATATGCATGTAGTAAAAAAAAAACGGTTATTTCAATATTACAAACAGACACTCCAAAAGAAGACCTGAATTTTATTATTCACTTTCATTGCCGGAAGACTCGACATGCGGTCTATTAAAATTTAACCAAGCCTTAATTTTGTCGCTTGCAACGACTGTCGAGTAAGGCCGATTCGATTTCCGTGTGAGAGGAGTATCCTCAATTTGATACCTATCAAAATCATATATTTTTGTTATTCTATATGGTCCCTGAAACTTAGGAACTAGTTTTTTACTATTTCCTGTGGCTGGGACTTGGCGTTCGACTCTAACAAGGTCACCTACCTTATATTTTGGGGTTTGGCAGTGCTTTGCGTCATAAGCTTTCTTTTGAGACTCTTGATAAGAACTAACATGAGAACTAATTTCTTCCCTGATTTGCGACAGGTCGTGAATGTTAGGAGAATCAGATAAATCATCTGACAACTCTGATATGATCTTACAGTCACTTAAGCCCGATGGCCTAATACCGAATAGAGCTTCTGACGGTGTTCGATTAATACCTTTATTGAACGTGTTGTTCATGCCCCACTGTACTTCGGGCAGGTGCTCATCCCATTTGTTCTCAGGAGAGCCAACACACTTAGCAGTCAAAGATTCAACAAGAGTTCTGTTATAGCGCTCTACCTGTCCATTAGCTCTTGGGGTAGAAACAGCATTTAACACGTGTTTAATATTTTTTTCACCCATAAATTTCCTAAAGCACTCACTAGTAAAAGAGGTTCCTCGATCCGTAATGATCCTTCTTGGAACACCAAATAAGCCGAAATACTCACGAAAGACTTTAACTGAGGTAGAAGATTTTGTATTTTTCACGGGTTTTAAATAAATATACCTAGTAAACGCGTCAATCAAAGCTAGAATGTACATGTTACCTTTCGCACTGCGTACAAAGGGGCCAACATGATCTGCGTGGATGGTGTCAAAGGGGATATCAGCCTTTGGTATAGGGTGTAATGTACCAGGTTTCTTTCCTCCGGAAGACTTTGAATAAGCGCACTCTAAGCAAGAACTAATATATTTTTTTACGAAATGACGCATCTTTGCAAACCAATATGTCGCTTTGATTCGTTCTAAAGTCTTATCAAGTGCAAAGTGACCTATGTCGTCGTGGTTTTGTTTTACGATCTGCCATCTCACACCCTTCGGCACGACCCACCTATCACCATCACTTGTTACCCTATAGAGCCTATCGTTCTTCAACTTATAATTAGCCTTAATGTCAACAACATCATCAAACTGAGGATCCTTCAAGATACCTACTATCCTTTGAATTTCACTGTCCGAGCCTTGAACTGTAGCTAACCAATCGGAATCAATAATAACCATAACACGAGCTTCCTGCATAGGGTTCCGGCTGAGTGCATCAACATGAGCCATGCGACATCCTGCCCTATACTCGATGGAAAAATTAAATTCTTGCATCTGCTCCCACCACCTAGCGACTCGTGGGATCATATCCCTTTTTTGGAAAGTAGCACGTAGCGAGTTGCAATCCGTAATTATTTTAAAAGGGATACCTATCAAATAGACGCGGAACTTTTGTAAGGAAGATACTACGGCAAGCGTCTCCAAGTCATATGACGAGTAATTTTGTTCTTCAGGCGTAGTCTGCCTACTAAAGTAAGCGATCGGCCTAAGAACATCATCTTTGTCTATCTGTAACAAGATACCTGCCACTCCAATCTTACAAGCGTCTGTATGCAGCTGAGTGTCTGCATTCGGATTATATAAGGCTAATGTGGGACGTTGCACAAGTTCCTTTTGTAGACTACGGAATGCAGTTTCCTGGTCTCTACCCCATGACCATTTAGCATCCTTCTTCAAGAGCTGCGTGAGAGGTTTTGCGACAACCGAGAAATTTGGGACAAATCTACGGAAGAAGCTAGACAACCCAAGAAACTGACGTACATTATGTTGACTCCGAGGAGTTGGAAATAGTTTCACAGCCTCAACCTTCTTCTCGCCAGGGCGGATGCCATTGGCCGAGATTTCAAAACCCAAATATTCCACAGAAGTACAGAAAAAGAAGCATTTAGGAAGTTTCAACGTGAGACCAGCATTGGTGAACAAGCGCAACACTGATTCTAACCTCGACATCCCTTCATTTATATCCTTCGAGGGTATGATCACATCATCTAAGTAAGCCAGAGCTTCCTTGTGCCGCAAGGATCCAAGAACTTGGTTCATGATACGTTGGAACGTAGCCGGTGCGTTCGCAAGACCGAATGGCATTCGATTGAATTCATAATGACCATCCGGTGTCACGAACCCAGTTTTATATCGGTCTATTTCTCGGATTGGTATCTGATAATACCCTGATGCAAGATCTAGAGTTGTGTAGTATAGATTACCAGAGAGGATATCGAGCTGATCATCGATCAGTGGCATGGGGTAGTTTTCCCGGACAGTTTTCTTATTAAGAGCACGGTAATCGATACATAGACGAAGTTCACCAGACTTCTTTCTAACCACTACGATAGGACTCGCATAAGGTGACGTTGATGGTCTTATGATGTCATTCTCCAATAATTCGGAAACGATATCCCTAACCTTCTCCTTTTCACTAATCGACAAACGATAGGGCCTATAAACAACCGGTTCACTATCCTGAAGGGCTATAGCCATATCTCCAATAGTAGTCTTTCCTAATTCCGTTAGGTTAAAGGCAAAACAAGATCGATATCTATTCAGTAGATTGAGAAGCTGAGTTTTGTGCTCTGATGACAGATCAGCTTCGAGATTTAGATCAACCTCAGTAATGGACTTCAGGGTATTACTGGGTGCCGAAGAAATATTTAGCACTCTCATACTAGACTCTTCCTGAGCAACACGACCACGAGCTATTAACAAATCTTTTGGTAGCACTAAAGTCGACGAGGAGGTATTATTGATAACGATCTGTCCTATTCCACTTTCTCCTATCAGAAACAATCCAGCAGCTATCGAATACCAAACACCCTTCTGAAGACGAATGCTCTCATCGACAAAAATATCTCCCCTATACGGCGAATCTGTATAAACATCCACGATAGCATGGCCCACAACATCAACGGAATCTTTGCAAAACAAATTTATTTTATTGTTAGAAACAAAACCTTGGTGCTCAAGCTCCGAAATTTCCAATGTATCACTAGTTTTTCGTATGACTATGTGTGGCTGCTCCGTGAACGTTTGTCCTATTAGGAGAGGCACATGCATGGTATCATCCGAGACTATTAGCAATTCTAGAACAGCTTCGACTGTGTCTATCACAATATGGGCTTGTTGTTTACCAATGCACGTCACGACAGAATTGCCAAAACCTCTTAGGACTGGAAGATTATCGACACTAAACCCTGAACCTATATTTCGAAATGCTGACTGCCTAATCATTGAACATTCACTGCCAAAATCTATAAACGCGGTGATGGAAAAACCGTTGACGGTAGCAGTTTTGAAATATTTCTTATTTGATTCGGACACTATAGTGGTTATTTTAGAAGAATCGACCACGCCTACTTCATCCCTATTCTCTACTCGCATTACATTTTTCTCCTCAGTTGATGGCAGTTTGGCGTAACACTGCTCAGTTTCATGACCTATCCTGTTGCACCGACCACACTTTTTGATGGGTTGAGTGCACTGCGATGTAACATGTCCGTCCTTTTTGCAATTAGAACAACGAGTAGGCCTAGAGTTGTAATGTTGGTTTTTCTGGGGCTGACCTTTGATTATTTTGCGCTCGTTGATCAATTTTGTATTTCGAGCATTTCGTAAATATGAAAGGAGTTTGTTAGGGTCATCAAACTGAGCTGCTTCAGCACCTAATCTAACCGACCGGTCATCTATGCCATGTAGAATGCATTCGACCGCACGTTTTCCTATAATACCACATCTATTTATTAGCGACAGTTTATCATAGTAATACTCTTCAAGAGAGTCCGTAAACCTAGCTCGTTTGGCCAACATATCGCTCAACATTTGGCCGTAATTCTCTTCCGACGGGAAAGTGGCTAATAGTTTGTCTTGCCATTCAGCCCAAGTAAACAGGACAGACGGAAGACCTTCGTACCACCTTTGGGCTATTCCCTTTAGTTTCGGTAATGCAAAATGGATTATCTGTTTTTCTGACCACCCATAAATGGTTGCGCATTCGTTAACTTTATGGAGCATTGTCATTGTCTGCTCCCGTTTGCTTGGGTCGAACTCGGGAATGGTGTTATTAAGGGAACCTAGTTTTTCTAGACTATTGTTAGACATAGATTTCAAGACAGTGACAAGATCAGCAAGAGTTGATGTTTCTAATTTAGAAGTCGACTCACCAGGGGTCTCTTCGCAGGCAGCAACGATGCTGGAATGTCGAGAAGTAGGTTGCACGGCGCTCGTTGCTCGGTTCGGTGATTGACAGCGTGCATGGCTCGGTGATCGACTGCGCAGGCGTCGACTCGGGCGGCTGGGCGAGCGGCGGTCCATACACCTATGCGAATGGCGACTCGCACCACGGCAACGCCTGCGCGAACGGTGACTACCATGGTCGCTTTGCTGGCAGGCCTCCGGGCTATGCGGTCGCCGACTCACCCGGCTGCGAGAACGGCAATCACCCCGTCTTCCAAGTTTCACCGGTTGGTCAGGAGAACAGCGGCTTAAGCGGCCTCTTGATCGGCGGCTTAAACGGCTGCGTGGACGGCTTGCGTCCCGACTGCAAGTTCGACGCCTCGCAATGCTCCGTGATCGTCGATTAGCGGCCGGTGAACCCGTGGGCTCTGTTGGGGTGTAGACAACACGCTCTCGTTTGTCCTCTTCCATGGGGCACGTCTGAAATGTTAATTATATCCCACAGAAATCACTCCTTAAAATAGGCAATATATTAACAATAGCACTGTATCCAAGAGTCATATAGAACAGAAAAGTGTATAAATTTATTTTGAGGACTGTATTGGATCATGATATTATACTAAAGCAATTTTCAGCCAGATAAGCAGTGTAATGATAAATTCGTAAACAAATGTATGTACTATAAAAGAATGTAGGTATATAAATAAATAAACAGTGATGCATGTTTGAAAGAAATGGACGAAGATAAAAATCAGGCGTTCCATAGTGGTATTTTATAATTGTAATTTACCTCAGCGTAGGTAGGCGGCATTTAATAACAATTAACACAATGACTTACGTAGCGAGAACTACATAACGTTGTGGGATGTGGAACCCTATTAACATGCTTATAGATGCAAGTTGTCCTTCAGTAGCCAAGAACCCAGGTACAGTCTGACAATATTATTAGAGTTATGTAAGGAAAAAAAAAGAGAAGAAAAAAAAATGTCAGCCAAGCGTTTACGTGACTAATTTTGTCAAGTGCTATAAAGTTTAGAAAGCGGTCAATTCAGAAATCCTTTATCCCACTTCTGAGATGTAAAGTCTGGTATAGAACTTTAGCAAATTTATGTTCGGGTTCATAACTATTTTAGGGCAAAAATAAGGTGTAGGAATAATAAACACTTTTAATGTACACACTTGTATTTCTCAAACACCAAATAAAACAGTCCTGAACACTTTTATTATTACGTATCACTGTGATTATAATAACCTTAATATAACTTATCCTCAATACAATTTTCCACAACTTAACAACTCGACTTCTGGATCACGACTGCGTTCGGAGGGCTGACACGACAATGAAGTAACATATTTCCCGCCATTTTAACTATATTTTTAAAAGATGATCTGATTGGTTAGTCGTGCCATCGCCGAACGCGGTCGTTACCCGAATAGTCAAAACAATACTTTTAATATTAAAATCAATAGCATCGTTGAACAAATTACCTAGTTTATTAATAAGAACTAGTTTATTATTTAACAATTGATAACACTATATTATAATTAAATAAAACAAGAGGTATTCCTATCGTTATTAGCTAGTTTGTTTTTTTTATGGACAGCCTTTTTTTATCCTAACTATGTTGGTGAGCTTCAGACAAGTCGCAATGTATACAAAGAACAGAAAAGCCGCCAAAATTGACATTTACGAATTATGTCACTATTTGACAGCTAAATGTCAATTCAGTTCATCTTGTTGGCGTTACTATTCTTTAGCGATTTATATTGTAGACTTGTCTAAAGGTACTAAATATGCAGCTGATATTCAGAACGTACCCATTTTACTCGTACCGGCTGGTACCGATATCCTAACATAGCATCACGCCTGTATTCCCCAAAGGGTTAGGCAGAGGTGTAGGTATTTAACACCCACATCTCGCCGATGCCGTTATTGAGTCCCCTGTAAAATAGGGGGCGAGCCTATTACTATCTTCCTGCACAGTTCCAGACTCCGTGCTGCTACTGAGAATTTCTGTATAGAAATACCCAATAACACTTTGCCCGAACCGGGAATCATACCCAGGGCTGCATGGTCAGAAGTCGCGCTTGCAATTACTAGACCAACGAAGCAGTCGATATGGATATTTTCAGTCTTTGACATCTGGCATCATAGATATACATGTAATGTAATAACCTGTAAAAAGTTAGTACGCAGCTGACTAAATATTAACATACGTAAAATGTAATAATGTATATGATCCTCAACGAAAGTAAATACGCTTTTTATTACTAAATGTTGGTTTACATTGACATTATTTGTTTACTTACATAATATCTCGAAAAGCTGTAAACGCCTGTTTATAAAATAAATGGCGGCGGCCCACGCATTTTGGTGCATCTAAACATTGCTTGGAAATTCGAGTGCGTTCGATTTTCGAAAAACGAAACTGAACGATATATTTCTACTCAACTGTCAAAGATTTCCAGTACCAAAATTACGGTAACATTTAATATATTCGTTTCGTTTCAAATCTTACAAAAAATAAATCGTATTTCGATATAGGAATTGCAAACCTTCAGTCATAGGTATTTATAATCTATGACACGGTTTAAAGTTAGCGTAAGCGAAATTCTAAGTCTATGGTTTAAAGTCATCCGATTTTTATAACCATAGATATAGGATATAGTTCTTCATTGTTCTTTTATAAACTACAATCGTGTAAAAGGGTTCCACAAAAATAGATTAAAATACGAGATGTGATGCGGAATGCGAATTACTAGTTAATTAAGTTTCTCATTGTTGAGGTACCATTTTTTATACACAATTTTTCTACGTTTGAGATAGGTATTATATTATTAAATTGCGGAATTGCTGTCCCCGGATTTTGTCAGAAATAGAGATCCAAAATTTAGGTTTATCTAGCACTAAAATTTTACGTCTTTTATGATTTTATTTTTATTTTCAATTTTTCAATCAACATAGGATTTATACCACATTTCCTGAGTTCGTTGCACTCATAAAAATCTGTCAAAACGCCTGTCCCTCGGGAAACTATGCGAATGTAGGTCGATTGGCGCGAGAAATTAAAATTAGAACGCGGATCTCCGGCCAACGTGATCCGTTCTCGATTACTTTCACTCGATTTAAATATAGAATTTCAATCACAAAGTTTGTTTCAATGCATTATTTGAATTAAAAGATGTATTACAATTTACTTGAATTGCTTTCCGTATACTTAAGGAAATTAAATTAATTCTTTATTATAAATACTATGATATCTGGATAGCCAAAATAGCCAAAATAGCCAAAATAGATTGCTTGAGCTGTCTTTTGTTTAACTAACTATGATGCGGTTGGCTTCTAGTATAAACAGATGCATTTGAACATCTTTACGGAACGACTGATATCTGACCTACACGATGAAAGGTCTAATGCATTCGATTGACTCAGAATTTAGCGGTGATTCTCAGATTAGTTAGACGTATTGTCAGAATATACGGACTGCTGACTGCCCGTAGTAACTGTTATTGCCGTATGAAAACAATATACGGTATACAGAGTGATTTTTTCAAGTGGGCGTGGACGGCCAAATCCGAAACTATAAGGAATAGCGAATAATACTCAAAAGAGTCTCGAGCCCGATTTTAATAAAAACTAAAACTGCATCGTTTGATTTTTGGAAAATCGATATTCCCAGCCAGGAATCGAACCCGTTGATTTTGGAAAACAACACACTGTATCGCTAATAAGGATCGATAGAGTCGCTAATACGGATCAAATACAGAGAAGTTTCAACACAATCCCTTCAACTTTGTCGGTTTCACAATGTTCATTGCGTCGTTCTAATTGTAGACCGGAGTGAATTTTAAAGCATACTGCGCAATGTATATGGTTGAAGTGTCAACATTGAATTGATTCGATAACGATGCGTGTATTGTAATAAACAAATATTATATTTGTATGATCTACACATAGTAGTTCCGGGTCTGGATGTTTGTGTACTTATATGAATATTTGTGTTTGTAAACGCATCCACAATACAGGATCATTAAACTAGAGAGGGAAAAACTAAAAAAAAATAAAACAACCCTGCCTGACCTAGTGATAGCGCGAAGGAATTTCAATAACTAAATAACGCTCACACATCGAAGAACTTAACCGCAGAAACTGTGGCTTGACTTCGCAGACGAATCATCATCATCAGCCAGAAGACGTCCACTGCTGAACGAAGGCCTCCCTCAAAGGGGGGTTTGCCATAATCCCCACGCTTGGCAGGCGGCTTGGGGATCGCAGTGGCTCACCGATTAGCAACAGGACGCTGCTGCCCGTCCTCCGGTGTCTGGTCGCGATTTTAAGACGTACCGGGTCAGACGAATACATCACGGAAACCATTTAGCTACGAATTCGACATATAAAATCAAGTCATAGAAACGATCTCATTAACCGAATTCGTAGAGAAACACGATAATATACATCTAGCGACAACAATAGGAGCTTGGCAGAACGCCAGCATATAATATAGCTTGCCAAACGACAGAGGTTACTGGCAGCGGCGACAAATTTTGAATGCACATAAAAAAACGTGTCTACCCTATGTACTCAATCAATGTCATTTATTTTCAAGTACATAGCTAGATCTGTTGCTAAAAATAATATCAGATAACTTGTCAATGTTGCCAGTATTGACAGTCCACGAGTCTTCGTGACGGAAGATTCCCATTTGGCGTTTTCTTAAAGAGAACGTTCTAAGAATAACGTAATATAGCATCACGCCTATATTCAAAGAAAGGTTAGGCAGAGGTGTACTGCTGTGTTCCCACATTTCGACGATGCCAGGCACAATTTCAACGACTGTTACTGAGAAGATTAGAAAAATCGGTAAAGTTATGACCGATCGTGAATCGAACACAAGCTGCAAGCTTTTCCAAACAAAAAATGTCAATTTCACTCCACAAAATGTATGAAGTAGCTGATGTATGCGAAATGAGTCTGTCTGTTTGGTAACTCATCACGACTAAACCACTGGTCCGATTGTAACGAAATTTTACAAAGAGGTAGCCTGGGTCTAGGAGAGATCATAAGTTTATTTTTCCTATTGCAGGAAAACATTAATTCGACAAGATATACAAAATACATGCAGACGAAGTCGCTGGCATCAGCTAGTATAAAAAAGTACTCATTTATGCGTCTAAATCAAATGATTGTTTACAAGATAATTTACCATAAACAACCATAGACAACCGTAGATAATGGCTGTGTAACCTGTCATTATATTATTGCTTGTATTGCGAGGTTTTACCTTAAATACTACCTATGTTATAGCATGACAACGTTATAATACAGCCTGTCATTATCTTATATGACCCTCGTTTTGCTGTAAAATCCTAACTAATATTATAAATGCGAAAGTAAGTTTGTTTGTTTATTTTTTATCATAAAATTTTGCATATACATTGTCAGAGGTACAGAAAAGGACATAGGGTACCTTTCATCCAGAAAAAAGAGAACGATTACTTTCGACGTTCAGGATTGCTTTAGGACGCTAGATGGCGCTACGTGTGACCCGAAAAAATGTGCGGGTTCATAATCAATGTGGGCGAAGCCGTGGGCGGAAGCCAGTAGAATATATTCATGCAAACCAGATTCAGACACTTATGAAAGAAACTTTGAGACACGCACGGTTTCAAATAGTAGGTCTTATGCAGAAGAACCAGCAGAAAAATCTATCCGCAGATGAACCGTGTTCCAGGATACATGGATTTTCATCTTCTGGCCTTTTGTCCCATCGTATAATAGTTAGGTTATCTTATAAAGAAGCAGTGATAGCCAAGCGCTTGAACGCTTGGCTTCCAGGACGGTCTGAGTTCAAACAAAGTTCCGGCTCCCACCTCTGAATTTTTTCTCGGAGTCATTCGACTGACTTCGCAGATTAGAATTTGATTGTCACTTGCTTTATCGGTGAAGAAAAAATATCGTGAGTCAATTTGCACACCTGAGAGACTCCATAAAGTTCTCGATAGTGTTTGTAGTCCGTCAACCCACACCAAGCCAGCGTGAGGCCTAACCCTTCTCATCCTGAGAAGAGGCCCTTGCCCTGCAGTGGGACAGTAATGGACGGAATTTATCTTATAAAAAAAAATGAAAAGCAATGATAGTCTAGCGGTTGAACTTTTGGCTTCCATGGATTTAAGTTCGAAACTGGTCTGAAACTCGGAATTTTCAAAATCATGCGCGGATCCGAATTTCATTCTATGATTATTATACTATATATATATAACTATACTATATAAATATACTATCGACATCAGTTCACGGTTAAGGAAACAATCGTAACTTGCACACCTGAGAGGGTTCCAATGTTCTGTTGCGAGACCAGATCAACGGACCTTAACGTCCTGCCTTTTCTCATTTTGAGAAAAGGCAGGACATATATGTGGTGTATGATAATAAAGATTTTTATATAGAATTTATTAAAATATGTTGACAATGTATTTCTTTATTCAATGCTCTCAAGCGGCGAAAATATAATAACCTGTTCAGTGGATATGTTTTCGAGCCGTTTGGGGCCGAAACACTTGGGCTATGGGGTCCGAGGGCTTGCCTCTTGTTTAAAGAGATCGTAAAGCGATTAGTCGACTCTACGCGTGACCAGAAGGCTGGCTTATTCTTTGGTCAAAGAATCAGCATTGTCATACAGTGTGGTAATGCTGCCAGTCTTCTGGGCACAATGCCGGTTGACAGCGATGCGAAGGAATATTATGACGCCTAACTAATGTATTTCTTTAAATTCTCAGACGATCAAATAATTAATTAGAAAGAAAATGTGTCCATATTCACTCTGAATTGTTTGAATATTTATTATAACTCGTTATTGCATTCAGTTTAATGCGCGTTTTATTGAAGTCTGGCAGCCTGCGTTAGTCGTACTAACAATTTTAATGGAACATAATATGACGTAGCATCACGCCTGTATTCCCCCTAGTGCTAGACAGAGGTGTACTATGGTACGCCCACTTAGGGCAAGCCTATTGCCATCAACCGGACACAACTCCAAACTTCGAGCGGCCATTGACAACTTCCACAGACCAAATAACATTTTATACCCTAACCTGGGGTTGGAACCAAAGACTTCACGCTCACCAGCCGCGTTCGCAACCACTAGAATAATCAGCCAATATATATACATATAGATACTTCGATTTTTCAATATCAAAGCATGAAGAAGTCAATAAGACACTGTCCTTGTCCTCTACCTTGGGAATGTCGCGACAATCGATTGTCTGTTGCGGTATTTATGTAACATGTGTTTAAAATGAGAAGACATGCGTGGGAGTGGGAGCGGTGTCGTATGGACAATAATTAGCAGCTTGGGTGTCTCCACTACAATCCGACAACGATAATTATCGGTCCGATATAACATAGCATCACGCCTGTACTGCCTGAAGGGTTAGACAGAGGTGAACACATTTCACGGATATCGTTAAGTTCTATGTTATAGGGGGCGCGCTTATTGCCATCTGTCGGGCACAATTCAAAGCTTCGGGCTGCTGCTGAGAGTTTTGCAAAACATTGCCCGACTCGGTATCGAATAAACGTCCTCACGTTCAGTAACCACACTTGCCTACATTCGACTAAGAGTGAGGTCAAAACTAATTTATTGTAACTGAATCAATCTTTTAATTTATTCACAATTTTCAACATAAAAAAAAATCCTTTCATTCTTTCTAGCATAACATAGCACCACGCCTGTATTCCTCGAAGGGTTAGGCAGAGGTGTACTATTGTACACTCACATTTCGCCGATGACGTAATTGAGACCCACGTAATAGGTGACGAGCCTATTGACGCCTGTTTCTACCAATTAACGCTATATATGCTATAGTTAAGCTTTTGCCCGCGACTTCGTGCGCGTGAAATTTAGAATCAAATATTTTCCTGCAGTAAAATGGAGCCTATATTTTAAGTTAGACCTCTAGCAATACATCGGTGAAAACTGCATTCAATTCCATGCAGTAGTTTTTGCGTCATGCGTGTACAAACATACAGACAGACAGCCAAAAATTCTATAAACTATTATTTTGGCTTCTGTTGCTCTAATAAAGACGTTTTTCTGTTATAATTTTATTATATGTATAGATTTCAGAATTAGTCACATTCTAAAAGTTGTTCATATTGTTCCGTAGTTTCTGCCTATCGCCATGGGAAAAAGACGTGACATTATGTACATTTATGGTAATAAGCTTGTCCCCTATTACAAGTCTCAATATCAGTATTGGCGAAATGAGAGTGTAGAATAGTACACCTCTGCCTATCTCCTTATACATATATTCGGTTGTAACAGGAGCGTAGCTACCGCCGTATCAGCCGTATCAAAGATACGGGGCGCCCCAGCTACAGGGGTCCCAAAACCGTGTAGTTAGGTAGCCAATTATGTAAAAAAAATTGGGTGTTGTAATGTTTAAATGAAAATAAATGAAGTAATCTCTAATAATGTGTGCTCCACTATAAATACAGGTAATTATAATTTAATTTGGGCACCAGGAGCTAACAAAAACATATATCCGGAAGCTTACCGAGTAAAGTTGAATCTTTAATATTCAGGCGGGAGGAATAAATAGAAGCAGCAGTTAGGTAGAAAGCCCATCCAACAAATTTTGATACGCGGCCCATCTAGGGCAAGGTACGCCACTGGGTTGTAGGCTACAGACTAACTGTCTGTGACGGGTTGATCGTAGCCAAGGACCACTAGACCACACGCCATGGTGTTTATATGGTGTGAAACGCCTCGTTTCCTCATTCAAACGCGTGTTGATAGCCCATAGACATGCGGGTCGTTCCGTCATGGTAATGAGTTGTGCAATTCGACGGACCATTAGGCCGACTGAGTGGGTACTAATGGTACCAGTATTGACGTGGCGTACCAGGGGGCAGTGGCCAAGAAATGTAATAAAGTAGACAAGAACTTTATGGAGCCCTCTCAGGTGTGCAGGTTTCCTCACGATGTTATCCTTCATCGTTACACTCGTCACGCAAATGATAATCAAATTATGATCCGCACGTGATTCCGAAAAGTCAGCAGTGCGGGCTAGGTTTGAACTCGGACCACTAGGCTATCACTGCTTTGCCTAACAAAGAAATCTAAAATAGATTATTTATATTATTATTTTTAATTTTTTGATGAAAATTATTTCTAATTTACTCAACTTTAATATGACCCCCCTCTCCCCAAAGTCACTTTACTGTTAATATGACCCCCCTAAAGTCTGTGGCTGCGACCGCGCCTGCCAGGGGGTTAGCCACCCGTGAGCAAATTCTGCCACATAACTACAAATAACAGGTTAAATAATCACTCTCAAAGTTCCTGATTTCTAAAATAAACAATAATTAGATAATAAATGCAAGATACACAGACGAAGTCGCGAGCAACATCTAGTTCATTATACAATCAAGTAATTAATTTCTAAAATCGATAAAACTCGCTTCAACGATTAGAGAGATCAGATAAATTCACTATTAGTTAAACTCATTATTCTCACTTTACAGAAATCGGTAGCCCCAATTGTACTGACCAACATTTTATTTGTGTTAATTGTTTTATTATAGAATTGCGTCTGTTTAATCTTATGATTTAATTGGATTTTAATGTTTATCCGGGTAAACTGTTCCGGTTCAAAATTATTGATGTTAATTGCCACTCTTCATCGACAATTACGTACAGATAATAATAAAGATATATTTATTTTTTAAATTTTATTTTGTTGTATTCTTAGCTATATATTTTGACATTTGTAACTTACAAATGTTTGACTCGACACATTATAAGTCGCATGAGTTAAACTCATTTTTTATACGTATAATGTGTTAAGTTTGGATGGATGAATTAATATTATAAGATTTATGTGAGTTAGACTCATTTTTTTATACGTATAATGTGTTAAGGTTGGATTGAAAAATATGAAGTTAAATTGTAAGGTTTACTGAGGGCAATAATGACATAACTTTATTGAATAAGTTATAAAGATACGCAATAGTTTAGGGTAAAGTATTTTACTCAACATTATTATGAATTTAAAAAAAAATCTTGTAAATACTTAATTTCCATTCATATTATACTTAACTAATATTATTCAAAAGCAGTTAATTTATATGAAAAATACACATAATTATTAATTAACTAAACCCCAATTAAACCCGCAGTTTCTACTCTTTTTTACTTTATTCATATTTTTTGCCAGATTGTATACTTTGATTTTTTCAAGCGAATATATAATTATTTATCCTAAATCTTCTCAAAGATTACAGTCACTGCAGACATTGCTCACCTCACTACTAATGATGTGCCAAACTGATCTGTTTGTCTGTCTGTTCCAGCAAGGTATTGGCGTGGAGCTGGTGCGTGCCCTGGACAGCCACCCGCCCAGCATATCCAACGTGTTCTGCGAATGTGACTCCAAGGATGATGTCGTGAGTACCACATTTAATTGTTTACATAACATAGCTTCACGCCTGTATTACGAGCAGGGCTGGGCAAAATACATGCTTTGCTTTAATTAAAATACAAATTACAAAATACTATCTCACATGTATTTAAAATACGAAATACAAAATACTTTTAAGTCGTGTATTTGAAATATAAAATACAAAATACAGTATTTTAACTATTTGTATTTAAAATACAAAATACAAATTACAAAATACAGTTATATGTTAGGGTTATGTAAATAGAATAGAACTAATCCAGCCCAGCCTGAAATAAAAATGTAAATTGACCAGTGTTGCCGCTGCCTAGATTTCGGGATGCCGTAAACCAGGTAAAAATTGCAATATTCTAAAAAAATTGCCGTACATTTCCAAAAATAATGATATAAAATTACGTGTACTGACTTATACTCTCGTGTACTGAGTAGAGTAGCTTTTAGCTCTTCTTGTTCCATTAAATGTGAAAGAACAAAAAGTACAGAGTTGAGGCAGTCTGACTGCCTCATTAGTTTAGTGGTCACCAGCGCACTTGTTGAGTATGAGGGGTTCGATTCCTGGGTCGGGCAAAGTGTTATTGGGTTTTTCCGTATGGAAATTCTCAGTAGCATCACGGAGTCTGGAACTGTGCACGGTAGACAGCAATAAGTTCGCCCCATATTTCATGGGACTCAATAACGGCAGTGGCGAAATGTGGGTGTGCAATAATACACCTGCACCTAATCCTTCGGGGAATACAGGCGTGATGCTATGTTATCTAGTTGAAAGACAAAAAGTAAAAATATGATACTACGGGCAAAGTTTCATTTCACAAGAAAAAAAAAAAACAAACTAAACGTTTCATCTCTTGATTTTTTCGGCTTAAAAAGTTTTATATTGAATTTCCGTATTTTATAGCACGGTAATGAGCACCCTGCCGTATGCCGTACATCGTATGTTTTGGAGGCTTCATTGCCGTATGAAACGGCAATTGCTGTACTTTCGGCAAGACTGCAATAGACAAGATACTTGACAATTTGACGCACAGTAAAGGTGCAGTTTTGCCAACTTAAAAAATGGGATTGACATATTTAGCGGTGACCATTTTGCTTACGAAAGCTATCGAGAGCTATTTTCTGCAGAACGCACTAATTAATAAGATCGCTAAATGTATTTATGTTCTAAAGTATTTTGAAGCCATAAGTATTTAAAATACTAACTACAAAACACCTCAGCGTCAGGTATTTGAAATACCAATTACAAATTACATTTTTAAGAAGTAATTAAATTACAAATACAAAATACGTATTTGTATTTCAATTACGTATTTTAATTACAAGTAATTCAAATACTGCCCAACCCTGATTACGAGGAACTTAAAATTTCGCTGATACCGGTATTAAGAGCCATACGTGGCGAACCTATTGCCATCTACCGGGCAAATTTCCAAACTCCGGGCTGCTACTGAGAATTTCAGTAAACCCCAATAACACTGCCCGATCTGGGAATCGAATCCAAGAATTCAGACTCAGCAGTTGCGCATGCGATCACTAGACCTATGAAGTAGTTTATTCATAGTTTTATTTATATAATAAGTATGTGCAAATGTCGCCTTTAGATTTAAAAAACAAAACAATGAAAAGCGCATTTAATCAAAAGCCCAGGGGCCGTTAAATATTTCATTAAATATATACATATTTTTGAAGCTGATTCTGCCTATATACTTTACACCCATTAAGTCATAAACTGAACTACTATTTTTCTTAAAAAAAAGAAAGTACCTATTTATTTTCAAAGAAATTTATCATGTATCGTGGATGTATTTACAAACTCAAATGTTCACATAAATAAGCACACAGACTCGGAAGAATTATGTATAGGTCATACAAATATTTGCTCCGTGCGAGATTCGAACCCGTAACATGTAGCGCAACAGATCGCTGAACCACTCAACCATACCGTTAAATGTAGTTATCTATACATATAAATAAAATTGGAGTGTCTGTTTGTAATATTGAAATAACCGTTTTTTACTACATGCATATGAATATATATACGGTACATACACCAAAATAACATTTTTTACCATTTTTGTCTGTCTGTCTGTCTGTCTGTTTGTATAGGCTAATCTCTGAAATGGCTGGACCGATTTTGACGGGACTTTTACTGGCAGGTAGCTGATGTAATAAGGAGTAACTTAGGCTACTGTTATTTTAGAAAAAATATTTTATTTTAGAAAAAAAAGGGTTAAGTGCATTTGGTCTTCTTAACTTCACGTAACTTTTATATTTTTTTTTTTAAATGGCGTTTCGCACTAAAAAATACATTGTTAAGTTCCGACATCCACGCGAACGAAGTCGCGGGCACAGCTAGTGTATTATAAGTCTATTACAAATAACCATCTATAAAATGTCATAACCTTTTTTAATATTTGCCATACAAATCAGAATTTTATGGCTCCGTCATAAAACTTAATGTTGCTTGATACGTGTATAATATCATATGATTTTAATAAAAATACCAATTTAAATATTACTAGTATTCAATGTAACAATTGTTAAACGGCCATATAAAGAATAGTGAGTATTAAAAAAATAATAACAAAGTGTTATGCTGTAATTTCTTGGTATAGTCAGCGACATAAGTAGATCCACTTTATGAAGGTAAGTTTTTTTTGTGAACTGTAAATGAATATTTATTTTTGAACATTTACATTTTAATAACTGTTTATTAAATCACATACTATATTTACACACTAAATAAATTTAAAATGTAAAAATTATAAAAAAAACATTACGCACATACTACATTTATTTCGTCGCGCGAAATTATATAATTTATAATTATATTGTATAATGATATCGTATTACGATGAAATGTTACGAGGAGGTAGCCTGAGTTCTTTGGGATGATATGGTCTTGTTTTTACTATTACAGCAAAACAAATAAAATTGAAGTGTCTGTTTGTAATGTCAAAATTAGAAACAGCATTTTACTAAATGCATATGATAGTGTATAAGGGCAAAAAAAACTGTCTGTCTCTCTGTTCCGGCTGAACAGCTGATCCGATTTTGACGGGACTTTCACTGGCAGATAGCTGATGTTATAAGGAGTAACTTAGGCTATTTTATATCAGAAAAAGAATTAAAGGCCGCGCAAAAAAATTAAAACCCATGAAATTGTGAATAAAATCCAGTTTCAATAGGGAACTATTATATATAGGTTCTATAGGCTGCTTTTTGACGCGAAAACATCCACGGGGTCGTAATTCGTACGGGCGAAGCTGGGGGCGAAAGCTAGTTATATAATAAATAAAAAATACATGCAGACAAAGTCGCGGGCAATACCTAGTTTGGTATAACACCTTAAAAAAATCTGGTTTGATTTAGTTTTGTATACTGAAAAGTTTATGCATTTCTTATAGTTATTATTTTCACAGTACACTGACCCCCTAACAACATTTCGTTTCACGCGCGGAACAATTCAATTTAGCCTAAGTGATTGACGGATGCTATCACTGCGTTAAACGGATTGCACCCAGTCTTATTACAGTTTATGATTTGGTATACGAATACAAACATACATCATTGTTCTTATTGTATTTGCGTTATTCCGTGGGAAGAATAGGCTATTTGAGTGCCGTAATAGGCGACTAAACAGCGTCTGCCTAGCTTTTTCTTAACCAATGACGGTCAGAGGGGTCATGACCCCCCCAAAATCGTACGCGTGACCCCCCCAAAATTAACGAAAATTATTAAGTTCCTGCTTAAAACGTGTAAACAATGAAATGAAAAATAGGTAGGTTTTTTTGGAATAAATTCTTATTTGCCCAACTTTAATATGACCCCCCAAGTTATTTTACCGTTAATATGACCCCCCCCCCAAAGTCTGCTGCGACCGCGATTGTTCTCAACAATGTTGGGACGGCTCCCAGTGTAACAAAATGCGTCTGAATACCAGTATTTTACATGCAGCGACTGCCATCTGACCGCCACCAAATTACTGAGGGACACTGATATCATAAGGCTACACCGATTTTCGGACTTTTTGGTCTGTTGACTCCCGTAACGATAATAGACACCAGGAACCAACTGCTTACCCTACTTTCCGAGTCCGGTCCCCCATCCAAAGACTGACCGTGGCAAGCGCTGCTTAACCTCGCAGAATGACTGTCGCGGTAGCTCTGTAGCTACGAGCCTCTCTCCATTGATGGATACTAGAATATGATTTCCAGGACCAAAACACAGTTTCAATGACCATGTTATGTTTGGCAAGAATCAATTTGCAGGTGTATTATATAGGGTTGATTGTCCAATAGCGTGGGCTATTGCAGAACGTCTGTCTGTCTAGACTATCCCATTTAAGATACGGTTTTTGTAAATAGTTTTTAAACTATTGTTAACTGTCTTTACTATCAACATATATAACATAAATAAGTAGGTACAGAACAAGCCTATCCATTACATAATACTTTTCATTTACTTTCTGCAAGTAAAACTCCGAATAAACCCCGAAGAGAAGTTAAAATCAAAATTTCGTCTTTCGTAGCGTTCTCGTAGCACTTTCGTAGCAACTTCAAACTCCTAAAAACATCGTGATATATTTCCAAATTCAAAATTTCATTTAAATACAAAAAGAAAGTGTTAGGGGACACCCGGATTTGAACCGGGGACCTATCGATCTGCAGTCGATTGCTCTGCCACTGAGCTATATCCCCGATGATAAATACCTCCAAATAGGGGTACATATTACAATAGCTACACGGCGTAGGCGGTAGATATGACATGTCCAATATAGCTAGACCCATCCGTTTGTTTCGAATGAACTATCAATGTTTAACGAGAAAGGTCTACATACAGAAGTTATTATATCAGTTCTTTAAGTTCAATGAACTTGTTTATCTTGCAAATTCTCGTGAGCATTGTCGTTGTTTTCTTCGAGAAAATCGTAATGTTTTGTGGGATTATCATAAATTAGGAGGTTATTTTCTTTTGCTGATTTTATGAATATACGAAAAATATTTGATTAGTTTTGCTGCGTCATTGGATATTGGTTGATTTCTTGGAGTTAAGGGTATATTTCCTTGTGATTAAAGTTTTCTGTTATTATCTGATCTTAATTAGGAAATGGTGGTGCTTTTTTAAATTTACGTTTCATGGTTATAATGTGTGCTCTTTTTTACGTTGATACTAAAGCAAAATACATTCTTATAGCTACATAGCTACCGCACAGATCGGTCGATCTGCGAGGTTAAGCAGCGCTTGACGCGGTCAGTCCTTGGATGGGTGACCATTTTTTACATATCGAGACCCCTCCGTGCCTCGATAAGCACGTTAAGCAGCTGGTCCCGGGTGTCATACGAAGACCTATGACAGTCGTTACGGGTGTTAGTAGCCCAAAAAGTCTGACAACCAGTCTAACCTTAGAGTAGGTATCAGGGTCTCCCAGTTACGGCGCGGCGGAGGTCAGATGGCAGTCGCTTCGTGTAAAATACTGATATTCAGCCGCAACCGGTTAGATTGGAAGCCGACCCCAGTGTAGTTGGGAAAAGGCAGGCAGATGATGAATTAGAAAATAAATAAACTAATCTAAAAAAATACTTTTTTAACATAATACCTACTTAACGCAATACATTATGTGTGTTATCGCTTGAAGGATTAGGTACAGGTGTACTATTGTACACCTACATTTCGTCAATGTCCCATGTAATATGCAGGCGTGATGCTATACTATATAATGACCGGCCACTGCGTCGTTGTATCTAATTATGATTTTTTGACCCGGGTATGTCTTAAAACTGCGGCCAGACACCGGAGGACGGGCAGCAGCGTCCTCTCACTAATCAGTGAGCCACTGCGATCCCCAAGCCGCCTGCCAAGCGTGGGGATTATGGCAAACCCCCCCTTGAGGGAGGGAGACCTTTGTTGAGCAGTGGACGTCTTCTGGCTGATGATGATGATGATGATGATCTAATTATGGCTAAGTAAAGCAATAAAAAATGTTACGTAATCTCGTTCTCTCATTGCAGACAATCACATGTGACTGTGAAGCCACCCCCGCCTTCCAGCTGAAGGCGTTCAGCCAGCGAGGAGAGAAGGTGGAGGTCTCGCATTATAGAGTCAACGTCAACAGGTAAGTTTCAAGCCCCTAATACAAGCCCCTAATGGGGGTTCAATATTTCTACTAAAAGGAAAAGGACAGGAATGGGGTTCCTGCATTAAAAAGGGATTTTCCGACCAGGCAAGGTGGTTAGCCTGGCGGGCCGAAACCCAACAGGTGATCCCGGACATTCGTATATGTGTTAGAATCGTTGTAAACTCTCATAGTGCGATTCAGGACTTTCTGTTGTCACTTCACTCCGATAGATGGCGCTTAACTTTTTGCCATGTTGTGAGTAGTAGTCGCTAAAAGTTCATTATCTGGGTACAGACCTTCGTCAAAGACATCTCATTATTTAAAAGCGTTTGACATCTGTCATTCTGTATTTGACTGTCAAAGTTCAACGAACCTGCAAATATTGTTCGAGCATAATTATCGATATTTTACGCGTCATATCCTGTATTCCAGATTCCGCGCCCGTTTAAACGTGGTGTGCGTGACAGACAAACTAACTGGCGAGCTCAAGTGCGACGGCTGGCCTGAGGTGAAGGTAGCCCTAGCGCCTGTAGGTGCCCTGCGACCTAATGCCACCGAGAGCAACCTGCAGCAACTCATCAGGTACGAACATGCCATTCATCATCTGCCCAGCCTTTTCCCAACTACATTGAGGGTCGGAGTCCATTCTAACCGGTTGCTACTGAATATCAGTATTTTACATGGAGCGACTGCCATTTGACCTCCGTTACCTAATTACTGGGAGACACTGATACTCTAAGGTTAGGCTGGTTGTCAGACTTTTTAGGCTGCTGATGCACATGCTGATGATCCGCGACACGAAGAGGTCTCGTGGTGTGGAAATGGTTACCCATCCAAGGAATGATCGCGGTAAGAGCTGGTTAATCTCGCAGGTCAACCGATCTGCCGAGGCACGAAGGTGCCATTCTAGAATAGAATATATTTATTTAGTTATAGTGTTATTGGGTTTTTCTGTATAGAAATTCTCAGTAGCAGCACGGAGTTTGGAGCTGTGCCCGGTAGATGGCGATAGGCTCGCCTCCCTATTACATAAGACTTAATAACACAAAGATTATTTAACTACACCTTCTCTTCTCAATTCCAGTGATATAGTTGTAAACGCGCTACGCAGCACAAACCTCCAGTTCAACTTGTCCGCGTACCCGACGTGTCCGCGCCTGCGCAGATACGTCGAGAGCCCCGGGCCCAGGCTGCCGCTACACTATGACGCTATGGTAAGGGACCTCATCATCTTAATGTGGCTACAGCTGGAACTTAGGCCTCCTTTCTTGGAAGGAATGGGTCACAGTCAACCTCGCGGGTTTAATGCAGTGAGAAAATCGAAATATCAGCCGTAAGATTTTGTACACAAATAAGTCTTGAATAAATCTCATCTCATAATGCGGACCTGCTTGGATTCGAAGCTCACAGGCTTCGACCATGTAGGCCACCACTGTAGTGTCCAGATTATGAACTCATTTTCCAAAAGAAGACTTATTACGCCGATTGACGACTCAAAATAAAACGAGATGACGATGACGGCAGGAGAATTATAATGATGGTAGTATTTTAGAAAGACTTATACGGACTTCGTTGGTGATGTTCTTCAAAAAGGCCTATCACGTATCAAACGATGAATGTAGATGAAGCAAAAGGGTTATACAGGACCGTAGCACGTGGCGTTTTAGCCTTTGCGTACCCCTAAATACGCAACTTTACATATGTCTGTATATTTCGTTGCAAGTCAACCAAATTCATGAAATTAAATAAATAATAATAATAAATTCGGCCCATTACTGTCCCACTGCTGGGCAAGGGCCTCTAGAATGAGAAGGAAATAGAATAGAATGAGGAGCTTTAGTCCATCACGCGGGCACAGTGCGGGTTGGTGGACTACACACACCATCGAGAACTTTATATGAAATTATTTCACCCATATATCCTTTAGTTACAGCAAGACCGCCAGCTGTACACCTCCACACCGAACTCCACGGCGGGCAGCGTGACTCTCCTCGGAGACAAGAGGCTGCTCGTCAAACTGGTCAGCGCTAAGGACCTCGGAGGTAAGCGAAATTAATCTATCGCGGTCGACTGGACACAGCTTTATAAGCCTCTGCCAAAATAGTATGAGAAATTCCGTCTTCTGTCGTGTCGGCATGAGCTATCTAGCTATACATGGGAATCGCAAATGTGGCATCGAGACAAACTAACCAGGGTGGGACATCGGAGCGGAGGCTCTTTTCTTGCAACCCAAAATGCCTGAACATGGCGATTTCATAATAACCTGTCGAGATAATAGCCATATTATTAAGTAGGTGTTTTAGTAGCTTAATAGCTAAAATGCATGTTTTGTAAAAGTCTACTTGCGTGGGAAAAACTGGGACGCTAAATGTTGTACCTATGAAGATTATGAAAATTGGCCGTTTTCTGAACCCTCATAACCATGACTGGGTCTCCGACAGAACGGTTTGGTCAAATCAAAGACATCAGGAATTGAGCTGGTGTCGTGTAAGCATACTCGTATACATTCTAAAGTTTTTCATTGTAAAGTGTTGTGCCGGTAAACAGAGTGTTGGCCGTCTCGTCTGTAGGATCCAAAAGACGGGAATTTGACTTCCAACGAACGTGACGATGTTTCGCCCTGTTACTGACTTGTTTACTTTAATGTTGCAGGTAAAACAGGTTGCATAGCGCCGTACTGCGTGGTGGAGATGGATGAGCCTCCGCAGAAGAACCAGACGGCCTTCAAGAAGGATACCAACAACCCGCAGTGGGAGGAACACTTCCTATTGTGAGTAATATTCAGTTGATCAAGAAAACAATAGGGCTTGAATGTGAATATTTTGTATCTCCATATATGATAAACAATATAACAGAAATTTAATGAGGTTTAAATACTTCTAATAGATATTCTTCAAATCTTTCATGTTTTACATTTAACAATCGAACAAGTAAAATCTGGCTGATAAATCTACGACTCATTAACATATTATTTGGTAGCTGTAATTTTTTATCTAAATTATATTTTATCTACAAAATATACAATTTAAATATTCAGTGTTAATTCTGTAAATTGGTGGAAATATTCTATTTGCTATATTGTAATGCCATTAGTTATATTTTATCTGTTTGATTACTACCTATTAGTAGTAATTTTATCAGAAAGTGGCAACACCTTAATTTTGTAACCCTTTGTGGTCTTTTCTTCTTCGTGGTCGCCATGTAAATCATTACACTGGCGACCATCAAGAAGCCCACGGGACAGTATACATATGTAACTCGTGTGTGTGTTCCGCAGTGACCTGTCTCCGCAGACGGCGGAGCTGCTGTTTGAGGTGTACGACCGCACCGCGCCCCCCTCCCCCGGCGGCGCCGCGCAGCACAGGTGGGACACTAGCTTTATACTAACTTATTAAGATTGGTTTAGGCCGGAGGCACTGAACCGATGTCTGTCAGGCCTCACAATTATTGACGTGAAGCCCTATCCAGCTTAGCTTGATTGGAGACTTTGATGTGTTAGTAATCTTTTGAAAAATACGTATTTGGAAGGTTACTTTCTAACGCAGCCATACTCAAAGTGTGATCCGCGGAGCTCTAGGGCTCTGCAAAGTCTCACTGGGCTCTCAATAAGATTTTAGGGCTCCGTCAAATTATTTCGTTTTCCAACAGGGTTCCGTCCCCAAAAAAGTTTGAGAACCGCTGTTCTAGTGCAACCAAATCTAGCTAGAATTCCACTTGTATTCTCTGTTAAAAATGACTGTAATTCCCCAGGTTCCTCGGTCTAGGTCTTGTGGGCATAGACGAGCTGCTGGCGGCCCCCTCGCAGCGACAACAGATCGCGTTACAGACCAGACCGATGGAGGAACATGACGTCAGCGGCACGCTCACTGTCGAGGTAAATAGTCATCTTCACATCATCGTAACAGTAACGGCACTACTGACCCAGTGGTTGAGCGATCGACTGCTGCGCTCCGTGTCGCGGGTTCGATTCCCGCACGAAGAAAATATTTGTATGATCTACAGATAGTTGTTTCGGGTCTGGTTGTGTGTGTAGGTGACATGTAAGTTTGTAAACTGTACCCACGATACAGGAGAAATCCTAGTGTGGCAACATTTTTTTAAAGGAAAATACTTTTCTAATCATACCTTCTCGGCTTACTGTCCGTTTAGCAACCAAATGTGACACTGGTAAATGGAATCGAGCATGGGTGCACTATCTAATCATAATACAAATATAGATATGTGTATTTTAGTAACATAAAACATAATCCTGTTTATTCAATGCATCCATGGCATCGAGTTCATTTTGACAGTTGAACATAGAACACTTTGAATTTGACAGTTCATTAAGAATGTACTGTCAAATTGAAATTAATTTCGAATTCATTTGCGCCATGCCATGGATTCATGAGATTTTGTCTTCTATGAGATCTAACATGATAATTGCAAGATGCCGCAGTTAGCTAGTTTAGTATCGGGCTGACTGGCCAGATGTTGCCAGACATACGTGCGTATTGTAGGTATTTGTCAAATTACTTATATTAATCAATATAATTAATTTTCCTTCAACAAAGTCATTATAATATGGAAGAACAAGGTATGGAGTTCCTCCATTGAAAAGGGAGGATCCTCCGACCAGGTAAGGGGCCATCCATAAATTACATCACACGTTAAGAGGCCCCCCTCTTCGGGTCGACGAAGTGTGACATTGTGTGACAAGGGGTGGGAGGGGTCCTAAGTTAAGTGACATCACATTTCAAAATCTAACATATCTAAGTATTAAAACGTGAAATTTGAACTATTAACGAAAAACTTAAAAATATTTCCGACTCTATCTGTGTGAATATAAGATTTAAATTGTTATGTTGGCGAGTTCCTCGAGAGCCTCGCCGTGATTTCAAATAAATGGAAATATTAATAATTTTTGGATATAAAATTGCAAAATATGTGACGTCACACTAGGGAGGGGGGAGTCTCACAAATGTGACCAGCTGTGACAAGGACGGGGGAGGGGTCAAAAAAGCATAAAATTCGTGTGACGTAATTTATGGATGGCACCTAAGGTGGTTAGCCTGGCGGGCCGAAGCCCGACGATTGATATCGGACATTCGTATATATGTTAGAATCGATGTTAACTCTCATAGTGCGATTCAGAATATTCTGTTGTCACTTCACTCCGATAGATGGCACTTTACTTTTTGTCACGTTTCGATTTGTAGTTGCTACGATCAGCTTTATAAATAAATAAACACGCATCCATTTTCACAGTTCCTTTTCATCGAGGGTGCTGACATCCCAGACCTGGGCTCCCGTCCAGTGAAGATCAAGGAGAGTCTGCGCACTCTGTCACCACATGGACACCTCACTACTACTACCAAGACTATTTTCAAACAAAACGGTAGGGATTTCACTATATCAAGTAGCTTTATAGGCACAGTGTTGAAAAATTGTCATGCAAACTTTGAAGACTGCCTCATTGGTCTAGTGGACGCAGGCGCGACTGCTGAGCGTGAGATCCTGGGTTGAACCTACCCACCATAAAGTGTGTAAATAGGCCTTAAACTTCCTGGGATTTCACGCTTAGTCTGTTCATTGACGCGGAGCGAGGGAGTAATGCGGTGCAGAGTTGCGGACTGTGTCTGTCCACTGAAGCGGAGCGGAGATTATATGCAATTCCATTGGTTAATATTAGCACAGCTCCGCTCCTCTCCTCTCCGCTCCAGTTGACAGTCAGCCTTAATCTTGTAAAGGCATATGTTCGGGAATAGGCTAGATGTAGATGACTGCATCAAAAATAAATTCTGAAATCTTGTTTGGTAAATAGTTTTCCTTCTAAAAACTCAGTAAAACTTAATCTCTTGCTTACCTTTGGCGTTTTCAATTTTTAATTTATCAAAATCACATAATAAGTATTTCAATGGCAATGAAAAACTATGACGTCACGCTTTTGTAATCCAAACAATTTTAGAACAAAATGTCGTTTCTGACAGTTCATAAAATGTAACTATTATAATATAAGAAGCCATTCGTTGCACCTTCCAGGTCACGACAACTCCCAGCTAACAGAGTCGGCGCTCCGTGAGCTGGAGCTCAGTCCCACCAACGCGGCCAACAAGTCCACGCTCATCATACACTCTGTGCAGAGGGTAAGCAGGCGAACACCACATTTTGTAAACACCTCACATTACCCGAACATCAAGCATTATTTTGCTTTAGGTTGGCAACACATCAGTAAAAAAGGTTGCGGATGTAAAAAAAATAAAAAAATCTGTTTGGCGATGACATTTTTGACAGCCACTCGTTTGCTCTCTTTTTACCGCTTAGTATTCATATAGCGCTATCTCTCTCTACCATCGAAAAAGTGTCATGACTGAATGACTTTGGTTTTTGAAAGCTTTCTGTCAACTGTTCAGTTGATTGTTGATTATAATCAACCATTTACTGACTTGGAATAAAAAGTAATAATGTGATATTACTTTTACCGCATGTTGTTTAGAGAAACTACTGTTTAAT
Source organism: Shargacucullia verbasci (assembly GCA_947562105.1). Lineage (NCBI taxonomy): Eukaryota > Metazoa > Arthropoda > Insecta > Lepidoptera > Noctuidae > Shargacucullia > Shargacucullia verbasci. The sequence goes on from OX387306.1 coordinate 7,054,795, forward strand.
AAAGGTACAGTCGCCAGCTTCAAAAAAAATATTAACACTTAACGAAATTCAAAAGCGAATTTTTGAGGAAATAGTGATTGAAATCTTGACTAATTTTACACATAGTATCTGCGAATACGTAAAAATACATGTTTATGAATTTTGTTGGCCTTTTTGAAGACGACTGTACCTAGCTACCTACATACTGAGTATATGTACATAAGACGTTAGGACCCCTTCTCCTGATCCCTAAACACTGTATGTAAATAGAGTGGCCCCATGAACTTAATATTAACAAGTTTTTGGTTTTCTTTCCAATGCGTGCGTGTGCTGTGATAACATGACAGGAACCGAAGAAATCTATTATGGTGAGTGTTCAATAATACATTAATTGTTTATTGTCTTTGGTACAAATGGTACAAATAGATAGCTAGCTAGCTTCCGTCCGCGGCTTCGCCCGCGTGGTTTACGAACCCGTATATTTTTTCGGGATAAAAAGTACCCTATGTGCTATTAGAGACTTATAATCTATCTCTGTGCCAAATTTCATCAAGATCCTTTCAGTAGTTTTTGCGTGAAAGAGTAACAAAGAGAGTAGGATAGTAGGATTGTGTTTAGTCACATCGCTATATTATACACGCCGATATTCCGCTAGCGCGAAAGAGTCAGTACAGAAAAATGTCTTTCTAACAACTCAAAATAAACCATAAGGAATGGAATTAGAACTTAAATCTGCGAGATACCGTTACGGCATTATTAATTCTCGATTCTACAATATGTGAAACAGAAAATGAGTTGATTTTTTTAAATATTGTTTAGAAAGCATATGCAATATTCTTTAGGAATAAGAAATAGCTGATAAATTGCCTTCTTTTTTGGTAATCTTGTGTGTCGATCAAAAAAATATTATACCAAGTATCAAAACTATTTGTAGAAAGCGTAATTGTTAGTTTTATTTATATACATATATAACAGATGTTGTCTGCTGCTATGAGTCGCAAGCCCTATGTTAGATATTAACGCTAGTTGCTTTTAAGCATTACAATTATAGGTTAATAATAATTATGATTTTGTACATAAGTGTGAATCCAACGCATGATTATTTTGGGAGTTATTTCGTGACAAAATATTAAAACTTTATAAGTAGAAAACCAAGCCAAAGTCACCTTAATTTTGCAATTTGAAAGTCTACAGTAGTAAGAAATACGTAATTTAAAATACTTAATTGAATGTATATAAGTATTATGAAATACATCCCAGTCTCAATATATATTTAAATACTGTCACAAAATAACTCCCAAACACCGTGTGCTGTGTTGCCATACTAACCCCGCAAAAATCTACCAAAAAAGGTTGAACTAACCGACTCGGGGAAATTCATCGAAGTGGAGAGAGCGGAAGTGGAAACCGAAGTACCTCAAGAGAGTGGTAAAATTGATGAGAGTGAGAGTGAGAAAGAAAAATCGGTGACGGTCAGTCCCAACGCGTCACCTGGCAAAACTGTACGGATCAAGGAGAATGGTGCTAAAGCAAACGGAGATACAGAGGTAATGTCTTGTTTGTGGTTTTCTTTTTTCTAACTAAAATATTAACTTTCCTTTGTTTTTTTGCACATTTTAGATTAGTTTTATAATAGGTATATATTTATATTTATTTTGATATAGGCCACACGTTCTTACATAGATATTTCAGATGTATATATTATCATTATTAAAAAAAAAAACAAGCACAACTTATTGGATACTCAACTTCTAATTTATTTTATATTTATCATAATATTTTTTATTTAAACATTTTAGTGACAAGTGAAATTTCATACTTTACTATTAAAATAATATATTTAAGTTTTTTGAATTCAATTTTTTTTACCAGTCGAATAAAAATTATTACAATAAATTATAGTTTTAATTAATGAAGTATTAAATCTGTATTTTATCCCTTTCAGCAGGGTGACTACGTGCACCAACAAAATGAGAACGTCCCGCCTGAACCTGCGCCTCGCAAGAGGAGGAGGGACTTCTTCGGAACTATTAAGAGAAGGTATTCGTCATATTATTCTCTACTGCCTAGCACGGTGTCGTGTTGATTTCGAGCAAATCGGATCTTTAAATGGATTTTTATATACCTAGTAAGAGATGATATAAAATTGTATTTAATTCATAATCAACACATAGAAAATCTATTGTGGTTACTCTGCGTCAGTTTCCGGGTTAAGGCAATAATCGGTAGCCAACTTTGCATTCACTCACCTATTTTTAAAAGTTGGGTAACAGGAACAATACAGAAATAATCGTTTGGATTTGGATTCTCGAAGACTGATTTTGACATAATCCTGACGTGAGTTATAAAAAGCTTCGATTACAAAATAACTAACTAACTCTTATGAAACTCTTTCACATTCGGGTGCTATAGCCCGTATTTATATATGTAAAACCTACGTAAAATACTATAACCTTCGATTTTGTTACACAGACTAGGCCGGTCCCGCACTCGCGGTGCGTCTCTGGATCTCACCGACTCGGAGCTCGAGAACCAGAGCCGCATACGCAGCATCAGCGCAGAAAGAAACGCACATGGTAAGTGTTTTTGTGTTTTTTTTTTATGATTATACAGCTCAATAATTTGTCCTGTCTTTCGTTTTCTTTAATAGTAACCTATGGTGGTAGTAACAGGTGGTGAAGAAAACCCTTTTCTCTTTTTATTTGATTATATCAAGAAGTAACTTACGTAAACTTTGACAGTAAAAGGCAAGATAAAGATCTACCTATGTGTTTACTGACCACGATTTCTATGCTTTAGCTAGGTAAACATTGACATGGTTAGCACAGTAGGATAAATCGATGCACAAGTACGCTCAGCAATATAAACTTTTCTGTCCGGCTAATTCTTCCAATAAGACATGAACAATTTCAACGTGAGAATTCATGTTACACTTCAGAAGACAAGTTTTAACCTATCAATATGTTACTCCCAACAGAAAAAGCGTTATCCGTCCCCAACAGAAACGTATACTCAGCAGGCGCATCACCTGCGCAGTCTGGCGATGAATCCCGGACATCTAGGAGGTATGGTCATCATTTCATTTCATCTTTAGTTCATTAGATAACTAAGGTACTTGGATAGTACGGAGCGGACTTGCTAGAATTAATATTTTGGGTAATTGCGATATATCTAATGATTCTTTATAAAAAAAAATGGGCCTGTAAAATGACATCCAGACATTGTCATTTAAAATAAATAAATCCAGGCTATTGCCGTCCGTCTATTGGACAAGGGCCTCTTATCAGAATGAGAAGGGTTAGGCCTTATTTCACTCAGCTAACCTGGTGCAGGTGGACTAAGGAAGTTTAAGTTCAAAATATTATATTACTTAACTTTTTGCTTAAGCCAAGTTTAAACAAGAGTTTAAGATAGATCCGAATGTATTATACTAGTTAATCATTTTACCTATATATATAAAGTTTAACATCATATATATTCTGGTGATTGGGCACATATAGAGATATTTGTAGGGACTTGGAACTGGGAGATGCTGAAAAAATTAATAGGTTTAATCATTTTCATTGTTCATCCATTTCTTTTTCTTCGAATAATATTTAAAAATAAGAAATATGTTAAAGTAAAACTATAGATTATTATAATACAATATTTTCCTTCATCGAGAAACAAATAGAAAAAACTAGGAATAAAATAAAGCTAAAATAAAAATAGTTTTCGTGACTTCTTTTGTTGCTGAAGTAACTACGTAGGCTTAACAATAACCAGTTGGCAAAGCCCGAGCTCGTAAATATTAAAAACTTATTTGCTTGGGCAATACCTAATTCAATAAGTAGACGCTTGGCAAGACTACATTATTCTTAATTATAACAACATATTTTTGAAATTTATATAATTTTAGATACTACTAACTTCACCGCTTAACTAAAATAATGCTGTCTTGCCATAGAACAATACTTTTTAAACAACTAGAGTCTGGCAACATTGACACTAATAAAAGATTTTTCTCTTTTTTCCATCTGTCAACACTCACATGCGCTGGGGGTAATGGCACTCTGCAATCTGGTAACACCGGTTTTTCATACTAAACTATTTATACATTACATTATAACATCGTATGCGCGAATGAAAATGCTTGATTTTATTGAAATTACGTTAATCCATGCTTTTGCACCATTTTTGAATACTTTATTTTTCTTGTTTTGTTTTTTACTTTGAAATTTGAATGTTTTATTTGTTCTAATTCCCTGAATTTCCAACTAAATTTTGTCTTTCCTGGAACTCCACCTAAAAATATTACAATCAATCTATTTTTCTATATCTGGACCCTTTATTCCTAAACATTTCAATAATCCTTGTCTATTTGTCTGCATGGCATTGCACCCCTTCCTTTTTATCCTACTCTACTCCTCCCAACACATCTTCGAACAAAAATATTAAACCCAAAAGGTCATCTCTCAGCGAAGTGTCCGGATTCAGTACCGCATCAGCCAGGACCTTCATCCACGAGGCTTCGACCCTGGTGCTGGAGACCATAGAGGCTGGTATCAAGAAGCACTACCTGGTGCCTCTCACTATCGCCCAGCGGTCCAGATGGCGGCGGAAGGGCGTCAAGCTTCATATTTATAATGAGCATACATTTATTGCTAAACATCTTAGTGGGTGAGTTCGAATTGTAATTCTTTACATCCTCACCTATTTTCTTAGATAAGACGGTCAGCGTATCATGGTGACCAGATGGATGAACAATGCTACCTTTCTTGAGAGAGGGAACTGCCTAAACTATGGACTTAACGAGTAAAGTAGGAGTTTTCTATATGAATTTCATAATATAGTTTCTAAGAAATAGTTGCAACCTAGCTAGTGAGTTATGAAACCAGAAGTAGTTCAAAAAGCGACTGTTATCTGATCTTTGCAATTCTTGGTTAAACTAGTTATCGGCGGAATGATAACTTGTTGCTATTTTGCCATAAACCTGAGGATGGTCACAAGGATGTTCAAACGAGAGAATAAAATACATATAAAGAATATACTAAACCTTAAAGCAACCCAAAGTGGACACAATAGAAAATCTATTAATTGCGATTATTTAGAGCATAATACTTCATTTAATAAATAGATATGTTAAAAGCTTCATTCATAAACTCCACAGCGGCACCGTATGTGAAGTGTGCACAAAGACGATAGCGCGGCGGCTCGGCAAGCAGGGCTACGAGTGCCGCGACTGTCTGCTCAAGTGCCACAAGCACTGCCACGTCAAGGTGCCAGCCACCTGCCCCAGGTCCACCGTGCACAATATGGAGCTGTAAGTTGACACTCAAAGTACCAGTAGTACATCGTATCATAGAAGAAACGAATGCATTAGTATTTCATCCATAAAGACTATGAAGCTGTTAGTATACCATACAAGGAAACCGGCAACAAGGTCTCAGATCTTTGGACTCGCCTTCAGAACTCTCCATCTACCACATAATATGAAGATCCACATGTAATAAAATGGGCTTCATAAAAATTACCACTTCATCCTCATCCAATAAATAATATACTATTTTAGAAGAAATATATAAACAGGCAACACTAACACAAAAATTGACGCCAAAGCGATTCATTAATTTAAATATTTTTCAACTGTATGGTAAGTAGAAAAATAAAATTGGTCTCATTTGTTTAAATTACTTAATAAGTAGGTTCCAAATACTATTGTAGGTAGTACATTTTTTACACAAAAACGGCTATTCATTAAAAATAATTGGTGAAGACATTTTGAAATCTCGATATCAATCATTTTGTAGTACAGTGCGCCAAATTTGTTGGTCATCAGTACAGTCAACCTTGGTAACTTGGCATTGAAGAAATATTGAGATGTTTTCAAGAAAACAGTTTGATGACCTCTATCAATAATAAAAACTCAGTATAAAAGAGCCTGAAGTACTATGTCAAGAACGCCAATATGAGCAATCAAAGATAACGCAGGATTGTGTATTTTACTGTATTTCTTATCACGTTAAACGCCATGTAGGTCACCGGTGATCTCACCTGCCCTTTATCTAGGAGCTGCGTTGGTAACCAGTGACCTCATGAAGTTCTCAGAATATCTCCGAAAATATGCCTCAGATCGAAGCCTAAGACAACAGCAAGAATCTGGAAAAGCAAAATGGTCGCGCAACAAAAAAAAGATCCCGTTTCTTCTAATGGCGTTTAACGTGTTAAAGTTAAAATACAGTTAAACAGCATTAAAAATCAACTTTTCTGTTTGAATAAAAGTACGGAAGTTAGCTAGATTGATATTTTCTCCATATATAAAAAAAAATTGATGTTTTCACTATATTTTTATATTATTAAATACACTTTGATGTTTTATAGTCCTCCTATATTGTTCGAGGACCAGTAAAGTTTCAAGGTGTGTAAATAAGGACTTGTTTTAATCTGCTTGTTTTTTTATAAAAATAAAAAACACTGCAGTTATTTTCTTGATTTCATTGCATTGCTTGAATAGCAAACTAGATATTACTATAATTTTTCGACGATCGTACAAGTCCTTAACCACATTCACTATACACAATACTTTATTATCTTTTATGAAATCAGTAGTTATTGTAATTATATTAATCAGATCATATTTGATTCGAAACAAGCAGCTAAGGCTTCATATTTTCATTATTTTGATTAGAAAAAAATTGAAGCTTATGACATTCGAAACTTTTATGTTTTTTTTTTTTACTTTTATCGGAAATATAAATTCTAATAAATATTTCAAGAAAAAAATGCAACCGACTGAAAGAAATATTACTTCTGATGAAAGTAAAAATGCATTTTATTACATACGTAACACGCAATTACCTCCTATCTAATAAAATACATTAAATCCGACCAAAAATTTAATAAAAAAAAGACTTGTCAACTAGAACAGTAAAACACAGTTCACATCACTGATTTAAAAAGTAATATTACAAGTCTATGGTTTATATTATTTTTCCATCTGTCGATCGTTATGTAGTATATCGTCTTTATTAATATGAGGGTAGTTACAGTGGGCTCCGAAGAATGTTATCGAATAATATTTGACAATTTCTTGAACATGACATTTAAATCAATTTGACACAAGACTAGCTTTTAACACACTTTCTAAAGCCCAATGTACACGATTCACATTACGAGAAATCTTTTGGTCGGATCATAAACTTAATTCATCTATGCTGTATTGCTTATATGTATTTTTATTTTCAACGCTGCCAAGGTCCCATTCCCATAGCTATGGAAATGGAAGGTACTCGTTTAGTTCTTATAATTTTTAATAATGTTTCTATAGCTGTCACTTGCTCACGCGTTCGGGTCTTTGATCAGGATAAAAAAAAAACGATTTGGTATAAAATAGTCAATATCACTTTGTTTTGCTTGTTCATTATTCATAAGTAGTATTAATCGATTTTGAATCCGGAATGTCAAGAATCCGTTGGACAAAACATAAATTCGTTGAAGTAGGTTTTCTTTTCATCTAAATTTTCAACTGTATGGAAAAAACATATATTTAAGAAAGCTGTTCAAAGGCCCGAATTATTATTTTGTTATTTTGAGGCTGGCATTTCCGCGTGCCTTATATTTCAAGACGTATTTATATTTTCATGAAATTCATAAAATCTTTCATCACTTTACTATATTAAATTTTGCACCTACTTTTTTTTATAAAACATAGGTTTTGTCACTGAAAATTGGCTAGAGAGTTAATTAGTTACTTATGAGAACAGAAAATTAATAAAAAAATTAAATCGTTGTTTTTTTCACATATTCATTTATCATTATAGTTCGCTCGCTTTGCTTATACAATGTATATTTATATAAACACTATCATCAATATAAAATAATCATGATAGTTTTAATTTATCATAAAAACAAATATATAGGATTGTTAGATTTTCTTTTTTTGAATGTTTAAATGTATTGTATCATGTATGTGAAAGTGTTAATAGTTTATTTTTGATCTGCACTTATTAAAAAATAACAAATGGCGAAAAATTCCATATTTAAAAAATCTTAAAAGAAACATTGCAGACCACAAGTAAACATTCAAATGATTTCCGAACCATTTTAATATTTATTAATACGAAAATACTATTTTTCTAGATCCATGCTCCCTGTGTTAAGTGAATAGTCAAGCTAAGCGAGAAGACTGCAAGAAAAAATATAAAAAAATACAAAAAAATGATAACAAGCAATTTTCACTCAGGTTCTTTAAAAATATTGAAGTTTGTAGTCGTCAATTTAATTATTTTAATTTTAAGAGTGATTTGCATGTTTTTTTTCTTTTGTTGCATTAGAAGTACTTATTAGTTTTTTTTTATTAAAAATCGTGTACGTATTTTTGTTTTTGCCGTTTTTTTCTAACTTGGTAGAGCTATGCATGGATTTTTTAAATAATAATTATTCATGTTTTAATAATACACGTGGTAGCAATATTTGAGAAATGCAATAATATAATTTACGCTGAAGGAAAATGTTGCGTATTAGATAGATGTTGCTTGAAAATATTTTTTTTCTGTTCGTAAAATAATAAAAACTGCAATTCTTTAATGTTTTGTATATATAAAAGTAATGTACGTGATGTTATTTGCATGTCATATACAGGGTGGCCCAGTAGTAGTTAAACATATTTCATTATCATTGTTATAATTGATACATACCTTAGGCAAAACAGTACATCTGCCGTTGGATCACCCTGTACACGTAGATATATTTCAATGTAGCTGATAGATTCTAGCCAAACCTGTATATTCTTTTACAGAAGGGGTGTTACTTTGGCTGAAGTTCGCAGGAATTTATAAATATGGAAAAAATATTTATAGTAGGTATATCTAGTTGATTTATTATATAATTCTTTCGGACTTTTTACTGCAAATCTTCGGCTAATTTAGCACCTCAAAAAAAAAATTCCTTGTCTAATTTTGAATTTTTTTTTACGCTTTTATTTCTCTTTTCCAGGACTTACATCGCATCTCCGTACACAGACAAAAACATAAGGATGTTGTGATTTATTCATAAAAAAAGCTTGCGAAATGCACAAAGCAGCATCGTTTTCAAAAATCTACTTAAATTATTAAAAACTTTAAGTACAACACTTATGTACCCTGCTGACATATTATAGAATATATAGGCTTTTTTACATATATTTATATGAAAAAATGAAGTTAAAAATTAGTGTATAAGTAAATCGTAGGATTTCTAAGCGTCGCTGACTATTCAAATCTTGAAAAATGTTACCCGCTTTTTGTCATCGTTGGAAAATGTTTTATTCAGATGAAATGAGTCAAATTATTAGACGAAATAACAGCATTATAACAGCAATATTATGACAAATGAAAGTTGTCCAATAGTTGCCCATCTTTGTCTGAGTAAACCAATGTTCCCTTGGCGTTAAAATGTTAGAATTAGTTTAGGTATCGCTAGAGCCCACCATCAAAGCCAATTTAAAGCAAAAATATTAGATTTCATTACCACATAAAATCGTGAACGTCAGCCAAAAGTAAGAGAATTTCACACAAAATTTTCTACCTCATTTCTTCAAAGTTACGACAATATTTAATGAATTATAGTTACCATTATTTCTTTTTGTTTTTGTTGTTGAATACACTAAATGTTTTATTAAAAATAAAATTGTATAACTCGATTATATTTATTTTTTAGTTGTAATAAATAAATGTGCTTTTTCGCACAAAATTGTGATCTGTAATCGTCGAATGTGCAATAAGTCTAATATTTAATAATATACACGCGCTTTGAGCTTTCAAATTTATACCTACTATCTTAGAAATTAATATTTGGCCATAATTTGACAGTGACCACCTAGTTGTTTCAAAACTATCACTGGAGATCGAGATTTAAAACAACAATGTTATAATTAAATTAAGGCCACGGTCGAATAATGTCGACTATATTATTTTAAAATTTCAGAATCGACTAAACTGACTATTATCACTATAATTTGATAGAATATAAAAATTTACGATTACAGAGTATATTAACACTGCCTTTGATGATGAGTTGATGACACTGCCTAAGCGACTGTTGACTCTTGTGGACCATAATCATGAACGACTCGATCTCCAGTAATAGTTAATAATTTTCTCGTATGTAAGAACGCGTATTGTTGATTTTTGTTTAGAGTGACTGACATTGTAATGTAATTGCTACAAATATTTTGTGCCTTAATTCCCTCCTGGCCAGTATAGGCATAAATTAAGAATAGGCCTAGGATCGGAGATATGGTACTAATACAGACTGGAATATTTTGAATGTGCTAGAGATTTTAGTCGATTTTATTGCCAGATTGTGCCTAAATAACCACTGTTATTTTAATCGACTACATTTTTATTGTAAATTTACAAGTCAAGGTTCTAATAACGGATACACGTGTTAGTTTAATTTATTATATATTATCACAATCCTAGTCGATTTTTTATAGTGTTGTTCTCCGGATCCCCAGTACATAATATTTGTAGCACAAAAGGTTTTTTATGTTTAAAAGGAGATGGTTCATAATAAATAATACATGACAAACCGTATATGTGTATCTTTATATACTAAGATTGTTAACGCATAAAGTTTTATGTGGATCCGTATAAACAATATACTATTATTATTTATAAATGTTACGCTATGTGTTCTATGTAATTTTATTTTCCTCTTTTTTAATAAAATGCCTTTTTTTCATGTGATGGTTTTATTTCTCACTATACATAGGTACTCATTTTTTTTATCCAGACCAGGGGAACCAACTGGCCAGGGAAATTTAAAAAAGAAACAATAGTAGAAAATTATATACCATTTCTATTGTTATTGTCGCTTACGAGATAACTCCCGTCATTTATTATTGAGTTTAGATCCCGATATTTCGCCTCTTAAGTGACAAAGTTCGAGTATATATCTATATAAGACACGTATGCGATACATCCTGTATGAACAACAGTGCCAGGATTAGAGAAATATATATGTGTACGTAAGATCAATTACCAGTCGGGGATACATTAATTGCCCAACACCGTGCGTTAATCTCGCAAAAACTCGATAATGACTCGACCAATGATTTTTTTTGTTTTGTTCGCCTCAATAATCCTAATAAAACCTAAAGGAACAGCCGAAAAATCGCAAAAAGTAATTTTGTATGGGAATTACCACTTCGGATTACTTTCAATTGATGAAGGTTGATTTGAATTAATAATCGCTTATAAAGAGTTATCATCAAACCAATTTTTGGTGGTACGTCTAGTCTACCATTAAAAGTGTAAAGTATCTTCGCGAAATAATGTGAGCCGATAGTGATCTCGAGATAGCATTTCTACCAGGGAAGCAGAAGTTTGTAGTAGTATCTTCGTAGTATGAATGGAACGATAGTGTGAGAGAGATAGGCGTAGAAACGTAGAGTATGTGTGAGAGAAAGTAAGCGCGTGAATGTAATAACGATAGTAGTTAGTGTACGTTATTACAGAGTAAAGATTTTAATACACTGCATACCAGTTTTGATTATTATTTGTTACACGTCTAAAATACAACCGATACTGATGTCGAGATTGTTTTTTTACCAGGATTCCAGAACTTTGTAGGATATCTGTTTTCAAACTCATATCTGTTTTAAAATTACTGTCAATGTGACGTTTGTGACGTGTTTTTTTTTTATTATGCGACTCTTAACCTTAGAGTAATTAGAAATTCTAATTACTCTAAGACTCTTACTCTACTCTTAGATCGTGTTTTATTTGACAATGATAATAAATTTATTTGATTAATTAATTCTGAACAGGGATGCCGAAGAGTGCTTTGACGAGTTTAGTATAGTTTTTTTTTATAAGTAATTGTATTTTTTTACTACCTAAGGATAGAATAGTATACCTATTAAAATATTTATTTAATTTTGGATGTAAACTATGCATAGTAATAAAATTTCTGACCTACTCTAAACAAAATGCAATGGCTACTTCAAAAAGGTGAAGTAAGTAGTTAGTAGATTGTCTTTTTCCTTGCATTTATTCTTTGACTTAGAAAAATAAAGCCGCAATAGTGATGTGTTAACTTATTTGTACCAGGATAGCAGAACTTAGTTGTAGTAGCTTCGTAACATGTTTGTAATGAATGGAACGATAGTGTGAAAGAGATAGAGATAGAAAGTAGTAGCGTAGTAGTATGTGAGTAAGAGATACTGTTAGGTGACAGAATGAGCGTGAGCGAGAAAGTTATTGTGGTGTAGGTAAGAGTAAAGGAGAAAGAAATAAATTCTGCAGCTTGCCTATTGACATTTCATGTGACAATACCGATTCATTCAACAGAGAAACCCATGATAAACCTTTTAAATTATTTTCAATGAAAATAATAGAAAATAGTGACAGACAGATGAAATGTCAAGTCAAAAACGCAATTTGACAGATGCCACATGAGAGGGTAGAGAGGTAAACCCGGTTATTATTCTGAGGGTAAACCTTGGCTAAACGTTTGACGTCCTGACGTTCCTTTTCAAACAATATTGACTTTGAGTCTTCCCTTCCCTTAAAATCCCAACGATTTTATGCAAAGATAAGTCAAAATTCAGAGTAACGTTAATAAAGAATAATAAAACAAAATAATTGGTTTATCCATTTATTGACGCCAGCGTTTATTTACATATACAACAAGCTATCCGTTGCGATCCAATGCGCCTTCGTACCTCTTATAATACTTATTATAGTACCTTTTATATGCCACAGTTGAAACAATCGACGATTAGGAGGTACTTACGAATATTTATTAAGTTACTGTTAGAAAAAACAAGAAGTGGTATCAAAAAATACAAAACGAATCGCTAATACGAAGCTTTTGCGTAAAAGAAGTATAAAAGTGTTGGTATTGTGTAATTTATCAGTAAAATTAGTAATATGTGCTTAATATGGAGCGTTAAAATCTTTTTTTTTATCAAGTGGCAGTGTAGGAGATAAAAATTAACGCATTTAGATTGATTGATTGAAACATAGATCTACTATTTTTTTAACACAGCACCGTATGATGAGCTTGTGCCTTTAAAAAATACTTAAAAATACCATCAGGCCTATTATACTCCCATTATAATATATCGATTATTATTACTCGACTAAATACGAAAAAAAAAGGTTGAAAATAAAAAGAAAAAATACGATCACAAAAAAATATAATTCGTTACCAAAAAAAAAATCTATTTACACGATGTGACTTGAAAATAATACACATTGATACAAAGTACAGTACAACACTTTATGGTAAACTACCCTAGCGACAATATATACGTTATATGAGAGAATTTGTCTCACAATAAATTACAGAAAACTTCCTTTCAATATACAGTGTGAAGTGTGAAAAATAATATAGAGAATGTCAACGCATTGTTTTATCAATCTACAGTGCTTTCTTAGGCTACTTTTTATCTAATCATGTCTTATCTTCTCTTTCGCATAACTTAGTGCATAATAATTCATGATTTATCGACTAAACGCCTAATTGGAATTAGTTTTTCTTTAGTACATACAAGTGGAATGCAAAAATCATAGATAAAAGGTAAAGAAAGATCCCGGTACACGAGACAAGCCCGAAATTACCATGTTTTTTAGTATGGCAATAATTTCTCTTACAAATTATAATAATAATCATTCGCTGATACGTTTTATTCTCTTATATATTTTTCACACCTTACAATTAATTGTCTTACATAATTAATGCACCACAAAAAAAAAATACTAAAAAAAATATGAATTTAAGTCGTTATTATAAAGAAAAATACTGGAATATTCTCAAATTAGTCGATTTTCTATCGCATATTTAACAATATTATTGATCTATATGTCGTTTAAGTTTGCGCTCAAGTAATTTATAGCTTAGTACAATATTTTCATTTAACTATTCCTTAAAAGCTCGCAATTTCATACAAATTTTATCGCATTAGAATAAACGATTATTTATTTAAACCGTTCAAACAATTCTAAGCTAAAAGTTACTTTAAGCTTGTTTCATGCGTGTATTAGAAAATCGACTAGAACATCGGCAAAGTTCTCAAAGAACTATTACAAAATTCAATAACCACATCACTCCAAAATAATATCAACTAAAATTATATGGAGTCAATGCGTTATTTAAACACTTCAGAATCCTTCGCTAAATGGCATACATTCTTTTCTATCTTTGACATAACTGAGACCAATAATATAATAAAATTAGTAACCCAACTAAAATTTGGTTAGTTTTTTTAAACATTTTAATACTTAGCGTTACTTACACATTAATATATCACTACTAATTTTTTAATGTACGATTTTCGGTTATCATTATATATTCGGGAAAAATAACTAAATAAAAATATTTTTCTATCGTAAATGCGTAGTCAGTCGAAAACTAAAAAATCGAATAAATACATGATTTTGAGCACCAGTTGTTTTAACTCAAATTCAATGTATGATAGACACGTTACACTTTTGCGAGTGTGAAAAAAATCTTTTTACATACCTAATGTATTAAACAGAATAGTATTTTTTTTTACATAAAGGTGATTTATACATTTTTTCTCAGGTTCCAGTGTAGGCGACTGCTGTAAGCAAAAGCGAACTGTCCTAATGATAACAAATCCCAAAAGAGGATTTTAAATCTACATAAAATATTCAAAAACTGTGTGTCAGTATCATACAAGTCTATGTAGAGTAGTAAAGAGATTAGTTTTATACAATAGGCCGATTGCATTCGGTCTTGAGTGTGAAATTGGTGAAGTAAAAAAACTGTCCCAAATTTTGATCGTCTTGTATTTCATCAATGGCGCAAGTGAGTTTGAGGTTCTTGTCACTTTTATAATGTAGATATCTACGATCAATGACCAGCCTACTTAATGTAGAATTTTTAATTTGAAATCTCAACCACAATTGTCAATCGACAAAGGACCCAAACATTTAATTCGAATAACTTTGTCAGCTGTCAAAAAATAACAATTTCAAATTTTATTTTTTGCACACAAAACAAAGTCATCAAATCAAATGTAGGAGAAGATAGAAAGTTTACTTTAAATAATGGAATTCATTGGGGCGGATGGAGGTTGGCAACATTTTTACCATTTCATAAACTTATATTTTACTAAGCGCCATTTTGAAAACTTGAGATATACTGCCATTTGTGACAGTATTTGTCTATCAAAATTCCACTTTATTATTGCTAAGATAATTCCACAAAGATTATGTATTAATTCGACTCGATTAGATCAGGCATTGTCATGTAACATTTCTCTCCGGGTATTAATCAATGATAGACAAATGCTGTCGCAAACTGAATATAGCTAATGAGTAAGACTAATCGCACACGGGCGGTTTCAAATATCTGGCTAAATTTCTGCCTATCCGCACATTACTATACTATGGATTTCAAATAGAAAAACAGAACGGGCGCCATCTTCCACTGATGTTTTAAAATGGCGCCTGTCAACTTGTTATCATAATTTAAAATGCCTAGCATAAGAATGCGCGTACAGGTGGGTATTTAACCGCGCAAAGCCACCCGTGTGCGTTTATTGTAATTCAAATGGTTCTTAACAAAATATTTAAATTCGCGAAACGGCATGTGGCAGTGCCGTTCACACAGTGGACCAACGAGTCTGCAAACGTCACGACAGCACTGAATATCATAAGAATCGAAATTCTTATGCGATTAAGTACATCGGATATTGACCTTGATTCTGTTGCATAACCTAAACTAATTCTAAACACACTATACCTCTTTACAAACGTCATTGAAAAAGAACAGAAAATATTTAGAACTGTCAAATTAGTCAATGCTCTTGTCATTTGCGGGAAAATAGACGCAACCGCAACCAATATCGATGGCGACAAAATTCACGTTGATAACAAGTACATATTAGACAGGACAAAATATCTCCCATCCTTATCCTATCACTTTTGTTAGAAACATACATAGTGGGACTAAATTAGTTTATTTTTTAAACAACACAACCATTGTTTGTAGAATTAAGTCTCCTTGGTATATTGTTCTAACTTGCACTGTGGCCATTCGATTGCCGATACACTAGGTGTTATTAAAACACTGCGAGATTCGCAATCGCATCGCAGTGACGTAATATCGATAATCGAGACAATGTTGCCAACACTATTAAAAGGAGCACATACAGTAAATAAAGCTTAACTGAGTCGCGTTAGGCTTGGCTACGTCGTGGTCTTCTGGCAAGTGCTTTGAAATCCCTCTAAAGCACATTATCTAATTTGGCAAATCATAGGAGGACACTCTCTCTCCTAAACTAAAGTGACAGCGTTGAAATGATACCAGTTTTACGTTTTATATTTAGAATTAAACAGTTTACATTTTCTGATCACTTAGGTTTCACCCTATCACGACAGCCGACGTCACCGCCTTCCTGTCGTGATAGAGGTTTTAGCCACGCAAAAAACAGGAAGAAATTATCGCAAAATTATTAATTTGCTACAATCCCATCCTATTAATCGCTACAGCTAAAACTAGAACCCAAACCAGAAATTGTAAAAAGTAAAATAGCACTATAAACCGTAAAACTGCTTTCATAAGAAAATGGGTGTTCAAGCTAACTTAAATCTTTACGAACCAATCTAAATCAATATAAATAGAGTCGTTTTTGAAACTGAAAATATTTTTAAATTTTATGATAGTGTAAATTCCAAATTGAGTGAAAAGAAAATCAAATCCAGCATAAATTGTACTGCAGAGACACGGCAAGGTCTTTTTTCGAGCTGAATCTGTTCCGAACTCCCAATTACATGTCTCAGCCCTCACAATTTTGGTAACCGTGACATGATTTGAGATGTAACTAGAAATTTAACAGATCACCATACGACACAAGTCCCACTACGACTGGGAGTCTAAATGTAAAGACGACACTGTCTAGAAAAGTGGAAACTTGGCACCGTCGCCTTTGACACGTCTAATGGTTTATATACATAGGACTATGTACATTAAAGAGCCTCTAGTTGGCACAACTCCGTTTTCCAGAGGGCCGGTTTATAATCAGCTCTCTGAAAAACAGTCGGTCTGTATTATAGACATGGTGACTGTTTAAAGGACGGATATTCGAGGACACGATAGATGTTCACATGTAATTAATTAAGACCTATGATGTTATTAGTTTAATAGGTGTAATGTTAATGACCTATTTACAATTTCCATCGTTTAACATGTCACCTTGAATATTAAAACAGTCCAAAATTGATACAAAAGGAGTCTCCTAAATGATGTCGTTTCCTACCTATTATATACAGATGTCGCGACGCTAGATGGAGGCGTCTTACAAGAGTATTTACAGATGAGATGATGCTTATAGCTAATGGAGCAAAAGTAAACAGTATCCCTTGTCTCCCTGGGCCCGTGCTGGGTTGAGTGTCAAGTCACCCCACCGCCGCAATGGCGGGGCTCAAGGAGACTGCACGGGCTAACCGGCTTGTCTCAGCGACACCCATTCCGACTCCCTATGAACGTGATAATGGTCCAACGCCCCATAAAGATAGCTGATTTTTGGTAGGGCACCAATGATGCCAAATTTTGACTTTGAATTCAAAATCCATTCAGAACCGAATTGATTTTGAATCTAAAGTCTGATCTCATCAAGTTGTTCTGCTCCTGCACCATCACCATTTCTGTTTGGGAATCGGAATGATAGTTGGTGACAACGAGCCGGGAGCCAGCCAGGATAGGCGGCCCAAATGGGGGTAGCGCAAACTGAAAGAGAAAGAAGTCTTTCAGTTCCCCACCTTAAATGAATGACACACATATCTACTACAACACCAAAGAGGTGTACCCCGAGTCGGGTCTTCGGCTAAAAAACTAGTGGTACCGATCATTGTGAACGATTCCCGCTGTCTCTTAGACAACTGAACGGAATTACCGATGTGAATCGGGCATAGACTTGACGGTAAGAGAGATTGAATGCTAAATTGCAACAAAATTCAATCGAAACAAGCCTACCCTACATAAAGATGGCTGTACAAAATGATTCTGGCAACAGCCACATTCCTGACCCATATACGTGGAAACTGCAGTCAAGAGATTTTGTTCTAAAACATTGAATATTTATCGGATTCAATATTTTGGAACATAACATAAAAACTGATAACTTTCCACGTACACGCATTCTAGGCAGTCTGTTCTCTTGCATTCAGGGAACCAGGTTCCTCAGACTTCAGCAAGAGGGTGGTACCGATCCAGACGGGGCTTTACCTCAGTCCTTTAGACAAAGGAGTTAGGTAAAACCCCTCCCACCTCGGCCGGGTTCGTCGCCTCTTACGACTCGCTGACCCGGTGGCGGAGGGGAGATAGTATTCTGTTCCGTCCCCCCACGGAAGGGTGGGGTGACACTATTTGAAATGGCGCTTGAAATCTTCAGCTAATTGGCACGAAGCACAAAATAGACTGACCATTTGATGAAAGTCTTTGATGATCGAATAGAGAAGCTTAATTTTGAAAGCCCACTAACTTCATTTTTTTACCATCGAGCACCAATGTACGCGCATGCGCGTCACAAGTTGGTTAACTACAACAACATCTACGCAAGTCGCTAATACGTTGATAACGTTTTGTGACTTAGTGTGGGATCCTGAGCCAGTTGCAGTAAAGACCGGCCCCATTACACAAGATAACACTACCCTACAACCAATGAATATTTTAATTAAATGTATAGAAATGGTTTTTGCTTCACGTGAGCGTTTCTAATGTCAAACCAATAAATAGTACTGGGAACCGCCACACATGTATGAAAAGAAGCAAAAATTGTTCTATAGTAACTGTCTACCCCCACGGAAAAAAAACGTGATGTTTGTGTATGTATGTATAGAGGAATGATTACAAAAGAAGCGGAATGACTACAAAAGACAAACTACTGAAACAACGATAAATTCTGAGTGTAGAATCTGCGATTACAAATGGCGAACCAATTTCTAGTAATATCTACCTTATTTATAAGAGCTAATGAGATAAATTCGAATGCATCGACATGTGTATTTATGTACATTTTGACTATCATATTTAGATACAATTTTATAAATATTCTATTCTGGTACTTTAGTTGGTTAGTTACCAATAAAATACTAGAATTTGTACTGGATCTAACTCTACGTTATTTGAAACTATTGGACGCAGAAAAAACAGAGAATGAAAAGCTTGTCATACAAAATATATTTAATACAAAGTATTTTTAAGTAACGTTAAATCATACACATTTTACCAGTGCCGGATTAAACACGTAGCAAGAGTAGCAATTGCTACGGGCCCCGCGCAAAAGGGCGTATCCAAACCCAAAATGAAACTTATTACGACGTGGCATATTGAATTTACTTGATGTCACATAAATGTGAAACGTTACACCTGTTTTCCGATTAAAACAATCCACGTCTAACAATTGGTAACCGATTATTTAGTTGGCGAAAATAAAACGCAGAATTTCATACGGTAAACGCACAAGTTCTACAAAAAGTCACTTTATACTTAAGAGCCCATAGCAGATCGAGAGCCTGCTTAATCCGGCCCTGCATTTAACCGGTTGAACGCCGCAGTTCTACACGCAATAGAATTCCGATTGTGTCTCCCATGGATCAACGTTCCGGCAGCCGAGAGGTTAAGTCGCTCATAATGCATCATTTTGTTGTTTATAAGGCAAACGAGCTTGGGAGTTACCTAATTGTACGCAATCACCGTTTCGAAGCGATAATCTAGATCTAGATTACAGATGTTTGCTGATTTATACGAATACCTTGTGTTATTTTGCCCTGGGCGGCCTACTCTTCACCCAGAATACAGACTACTTATAATTGTTATGGCGGGTGAAGGAATTGTGCCGCTCCAAGTGACCTGGTAACATTTAACCTCTAAACGTAACCACCTGTACATTGTCGGGGTCTCACAAATATCTGGATTTGATTTTCTTTCGTATTATAATTTAGAATTAAGGTAATTTAAATTGGAGAAACGTGCTGTCTTTTGAGAACGGAATGAAAAAAGTTCAGTCGAAGCTTAAATATAATGAGGCATTTGAAGCATGGTTATTAAATAATGACGATTATTTAACGATATTGTCACAAGGAATGTTTAAATGACAGTTGGAATAGTATTTATCATATTTAAAAATGGAAGCGTTTCAGTTTAGTCGATGGATGGCGAAGTGGAAGCGAGTGTTGCCACTGCAAAAATATGAATACAAGGGATTTAAAACTTATGTTGTATGGAAGACCTTCTAATGGGAAGTTGTAAAGGGTGTCCTGTTATCGCTATTTATATTATATTATATTCACCCGGAGATTAAAATTGTTTAGGTAATGAACAGTTATTAAATTATTTTAGGTAAATTATGTCATTGTCTTTAAAACTAACTGGAATTGTCGATGCTCGTATCTTTTATATCCTGAAGCCACAAAAAATTGTTTTTATGATGGCAAAACTCAAAAACTCCTTCCAATAATAGTTAGATACAATTTTAAGTTAAATAAAGTTTACATTATATAGTAATATATCGTAAAAATTATAAATATATATAAAAAAATCCTCGATTTTTTAAATTACTCTAGTGATGTACTTATCGATAAAAATAAATTAGTCGATTATATGTAAACGATTATTAGTCGATTTTATCTTTACTGCTCATTACCTAACTCGGTTGTAGTTACATACATTTATTATATAGTTTACCCATAGCATATAATGTATAATCCTAAACTAATGTGGCGTAGTCATACGCTAATAAGTCAATAAATATAGAATAATACTAATATAACTTGACGCTAATTGGATATTACAATTATATATTTTTTTTATTTTATTTAAAAACCGCATGTTTTGAATTTTACTATTTTGTGTTTTAAAATGACTTAAAATGTTAATAAAATGTAACGTGTCCGTGTTAGTAACAAAATTGACAAACTTCTGTACTTTCACTGACTTTTTCAATTGTACAATTATAATGTCTTGATTAGTATTTTTTTTGACTTTTTTTTCACAAATAGTAAAATTCAAGACAGTTACTGCAATACATCCGATACCTTATCACTACGTACATGTAATACGTATCCGAATAAATATTTTATTTAAGTATAAAATTAAAAAACACAACTGCTTTTATGCTTTCGATATTCGTGCGATAGTCTATTTCTTTTACGAATCGATTCCAACTCGATTGATTTTTACAACATTTTAAATCGAAACAATTGTTTCGATTAGTGACGTTATAGACCGATTTTTAACTGGCAACATTGAATACAATAGTGTTGCCATGTTGATCGTTGTTTTTTAACATGTCCACACTGACCCTTGGCGGGCCACCCTAAATTACGTAATACGTCATTTTGATCACAAAAACCGCGCCTATATTTATGAACATATATTTTATTTACAAAATATTCCCCATAAACTGATGTCTTAACTTAACCCAGAAGAAAATCTTGTATGAACTTTAAATGTAATATCAAATATTTACTTATAATTATCACAAAAGCATGATTGTAAATAAAATGTCAAAAAATTCAGGCCTTTTGCAAACATAATACAATTCCTAAAATTAATTGAAGGCAAAAAATATTATATAATAGAGCTATCTTCAGCGCGTTTCATATAAATGTCAATACAAAACTGTTTCAACACAAATAATTTAATTAATTATCATTTGCAGTGCCAGTCAGTTACGATTTTCGGCGCTTACGCACGCGCCACCTGTACTTCTCGATAACTATAACGTGTCACTCGGCCCTCTACTCCCCCACCCGCTCGAATAAGACAGGAGAGTTTGGGACGCTCTGTGCCTATTTCAATTTAGGGGACAATGTTTGTAAACATATGACACAAAGTTGGTGACATCTTCTTTAGCAGTTCAATATAATTTTATATTTATTGTTATTATTGTTAGATTTTATAAAATCGAAACGCGTTATTTATCATTGTATTAGAGATCTCAAACTTTTAGTGATGTTTGTATGTGTAAGCTAACGGAGACGCGAAGTGACTCGTTATAATTTTCGACAAGTGTAAATCTTACATGTTTTAAGTTTAAAAAAAAATCAGTTTCACTATCTGCAATTGCCCAGCGTTAATTTATTCTGCAGAAGGCAATAGGCCGGATAAAATAAATGTAAGAAAATGTTGATAACCGCTTGCCCAGCAGTGGGCGGTGCTAGGCCAGGTACACAGAATATTATAATAAAATATGTGTTCATTCGGCGTCGGGGACTAGCTTCACTCGGCGCGCCACGCGGCCTTACCTGCGCGCGAACTCTGCCTTCATTGCTGGAATATTCAAAAATATATGTTAAGTCAAAAACATTACAGCCTAGCGTCTGAAGACCTGCCTTCCAAGGTATGTTTGGTTTCGGCCCAGAGTCAAATTCAATTCTCACATACGTTAACGGTGAAGGAAAACATCGTGAGGAAACGTGGAAGGATCCATGGTGTTCCTTGCCGCTTTTGGAACTAGAGTCTCGACTTTTTAAAAGTGCCTGCAAAGGCCCAGTTGAAATAAACCGCCTACTTGCATCAGGCCAGCGTGGTAGAGTAAAGCAATATGCCTTTTTATTTTAAGAAGAGATTTGTCCTCAGCAGTGAGACAGTAATAGGATGAATTATAATAATTAGAAAAGAGAATGGATTAAATTGTAGACCAGATCAGATGGAGTCTACAACTGAGTGAAACAAAAAATAAACCTACCGTCTAGTATCTCTTTTTTTATTTGGTTGAGTTGCTGCCTCATCTCGCGCATCATCTCTTGTTTGAAGGCGTCCCATTCCGCGGCGGTCACGCAGCCACCGTCATTTCCACCATTCACTTGCTGCGAACGAAATAATACTATGTTATGTGAACGTCACGTAGAGCAGTGATTGCCTAGCGATTGAACGCTTGCCTTCCATGCAGGGTCTGAGACTTTTCGGAGTCATGTGCGGATCAGAATTTGATTATCACTTGCGTTTACGGTGAAGGAAAACATCGTGAGGAAACCTGCACACCTGAGAGGGCATCATAAAGTAAGATACTGCCATTTGCGTACATCATTAAATATAGCCCACCAATGGACTTGCGCAGTTGACACAAATTAAATACGGGGAGTTGGTCAACCAATCAGAAAGCACCAAAAATCAATCTATTTTGTCACCTTATGTGCATTGCATAAGGTTGTTGGTAAATTAATTAAATTGTTTGTAAGTTCTCTAAGTTCCTCTTACCTTAAGTATTGTTTCTTCGCTCGCTGAGCCAAATCTCTTGCGAACGGATCGAGGTGATTGCGGTTGCTGTTGCGTTGCCGATTCGGAGTTGGCTGCAATGGATTTTGTTATTTATGATTACGAGAATAAAGTCTAATTTTGTTGTTGTTTTTGCGATAGCTGTCAGCTTCAAAGGAACTTGCTAAAACTGCTATGAAATTAAGTTTGATAAGCATAATTTTATATATCGGTAAAGGTAAAGGTGGCGGCTACATAATTGAATAATTTTAAAAGAAAAACATATGTTGCCATAGTAAAAACAAACTAGAACGAGAGTGCAAAAAAGTACTGGCCAATTTTATATCGATTTCAGTAAGTTGTATTACCGACAAGTTAGATTCCGAAATCTAATCGTAACAAAAAAAAACATTGAAAATTAACGACTCGAGCTGAGTTTAAATGGGGAGATGTTTTTTTTTTTATTAAAACTTATTGTATTATATTTGGCAAATCCAGTTAAACATCGGTTTACACAGCAAAAACAAAACACAAATAAACACTAGAGCAACACAAAAAGCTGAGCGACTCACAAGCGTTGCCATTACATGCGGCGGGCAGTCGGTGCGGCAACGTCGCGGATCGCTCCCACGTCTTCATCGGTGTCGAGTTCACAGAGTTATCCGTTGAAGACTCCTGGATGGAGAAGGAAAAGAAAACAATAGCTATTAAGAAGGGTGGTAAACTCGAACAAATGAATAGGTATGCATGCCATGATGAAGAATTTTTTTTTAAATAGGACTATACCCTGCTTGCAGTTCGTGTTACCAGTCAGTCACTGAATACCTAAGTACGTTCAAGAACCCTGGAAAGCATTTTACGTTCACATGAGAATTTCCAAAGCCCTAGTGGAAAAATGATCTAGTTGGTTCGGGTCGTAGTGGGACTGGTTGCCGAGAGTGCGTGACCAAGAGTTGATGCTTGTGGACGCTGGAATGTTTGTTTAATATTGTAGTTTCACTCACCAGACTCACCTCAGCTCTATCCAGGTGTGCCCTGCGCCTGGCCAGGGTCCGCGCCATCTCGTTCATCATGCAGGACAGCGTCCCTCTCTGCGCGCCAGAACCCCCAGACGATGATGATGACCCCGAGTGTTCTGCGCCTCCGGGGGGTGATGCCGCTTCCGCGCTGGTTTGCCCACTGGCTTGTCCGCTCGCTTGTCCGTTTGCTTGCTAAGAGGAAAATATGAAGAATGTTTAAGGAATGTACTTTCAGAAAAGCTGCTTTCTACGACTTAGACACTCACTTTGGCTTGTCTCTTGAGCCTGGCCTGCTGCAGCTGTGCGGCCAGCCCCGTCGCGTCCGGGGGCGGCGCGGGCGCGGGCGGCGGGGGCGGCGGCGGCGGTGACGTCACGGGCGCCGAGGCCGCCGGCAGCACGGCGGCAGGCGGCCCCGCGGGCGCGGTCGGGCCGGAGCCGAAGCCCGCGGGGACGGCCGGAGCGCTGCCAAAGCCGGGCGGCGCGGCCGGCGCGGCGCCGAAGCCGGCCGGAGCGGGCGGGCCGCCGCCGAAGCCGGGCGGCGCCGCCGGGGCGCCGGAGGGCGGCGGCGGAGGCGGAGGGGGGCCCGACGACACTTGTGCCACCACCGCTTGTTGCTGCTAAGGTTTTTTATTTCCGTTCAGTCGCTTAGTCAAACTAAGCGACTGAACGGAAAATATATACGTACTACATACTTTATTTCCAATCATACACAGGATAGCACACAAATCAATATACTTAATAATAACATCATTCATACAAATAAATGTAATCAAGATACCCAAAATGTATTTACAATAATATAAATCAATGTAATCAAATAGAATACCCATGCAAAATGTATTTACAATACATAATCAAACGCACAAACCAATCTAATGAAAGCGAATCCCCTACCAAAATGTATTTACAATATATAATATCAATTAAGCTACTCAATGTACCTACTCATAACGAATCTCCATCCAAGATGTATTTATAATACATAATCATTCACACAAATCAATGTAAAGCACAAGTAACGCCCACTCAAAATGTATTTACAATACAGATAATATAATCATCCACACAAATCAATAAACAAAACTATTTACGATCCAAAATGTTACAATTATAAAAAAAAACTGTCATCCAAATACTGGGTGGCAATTTCAACACTTGCAATATTAAGGATGGAATTGTATTGTATTTAAAAACAAATTATTAAGATGATAACTTCCAATTTTTTATAAAACGTTAATGTTTATCCCAAACATAAACGGACGAGGGTGCACCAGTGCGAGCCGGATGCACGTCTCGTATATTGTGCGCATTAGGATTTAGTTATATCTGCGTTCCGAATATTGTGAATGTTTTGCTGAAAATACGAAAGTACTATCTTTTTATTGATTTGAGACTAATAACACTGACACATTCACTTCCTAAAATATTGCCGGTGTTTACATCGCCACCCTGTATAGGTACGTTAAATAAATTTCTATAAAATTAATGTAATTAATCGACCAAGTCAATAAGGAAACCGAAACCGGCGAGCAAAATATTTTTGATTTCACAAATGTTCTAAAACAAGTGGCTATCCAAAGGCATTCGTCACTCAAATATAACCTACACAGGAATTTGCTAAAAACCACAGGCAGCATCTTAAAATTAATAAAGCTCTTAATAACTCAAATAACTTCATATTTTCTCCAGAACATGGTGTCGCGTTGCCTTCATGTTGAACGTCTGAACACGGCACCTTGGCCTCTGCCAACAATCTTGAAAGGACTCCGAAGAGAATCTCTAGTATCGTCGTGACTTTCAAAAACAGAGGCGCAGCTTACCCTCCTTCGCGAAGATCTGGACGCGTAAAGGCCGCTTCTGCTGCCTCAGCAGAATACTAAAGTGTCATGTTCTCTGTCAGTTGTTATCAGTTTCAGTGTGCGCCCGAGAGTATCATCGTTCGGGGTAAGTGCGGGAGGTTGGTTAGAGGCGACACCACAGTTTGACTACGAGCCTAGCTCTTGCAAACCACGTCGCCTTCCTTAGTCGGGCTTTTGACGTCAACTGTGGTTCCTGGCTCATCCAGGCCAGCTCTAAGGGTTCCCTAGAACACGGCAGCGTAAAGGTGTCGCGTTGGTTCCGCGAAATCTCTTCACGTACGGATGTTCCTCTTTCCCTTTCATACGTTCGGTCAGCTCGGTGACGGAACAGCGTCTACGCCGATGTTTTACTAAGACCCTGAACCTCTCCATGTTTGGACATCGCCTGCTTTGCAGGAACACCGAAAGCTTTGAGTTTCCGGTTAGAAGTCATTTAAAACAATCACTCGTACCCAAAAATAATTTTGTTGCAATTTCACAAAATTAAGTTGAAAACTTACTAACCAAAATACTAGGCCAAATACAATAATAATATATAAATATGGATATAATAATAAATATTTAAATAAGTTAAAAAAAACTTCTAGGCCACATACAAAAATAATAATTATATAAATATATTTATATAATGATAAATATATTAATAAATACAATAATATATTACACATACATTATAAATTAAGTAAATTTACTAACCAAAATAGGCCAAATACAATACACCTTGATTAAATAATTTCTAAATCAATTAAGACCCGACTACGAAAATCATGAATTAGAAGGCGCGTAATTAATATTACTTTAATCTATATATATATCAAAAGCTGTGGAAACATACACTCATATATATATACAGTCTTCTCCCTTCTACCCTCCCCCTGGCTATGCCAAGGTCCATCAGTTAACCAGAACGTTCAATAATAAAAGGGTTAATTCGTAGTCGAGTGAAACAAAAAACTAACCATTGGTGGAGGCTGCGGCGCGGCTGGCGGCGTCGGCGGCGCCAGAGGACCCTGCACAATACAAAAAAGAAAACACTAATTAAAAACAAACAACAATAATCAATTAACATTGATCTAAAATTCTAAAAATCAATATGCATATTGAACCTAACAACAATAAAATCCATGTTTAATATACTCACGTTGGCGGGTGGCGGCAGGTTCTGATGCGGCGGCACGGGAGGAGGCGCGGGCGCACCCGTCGCGGCCGACAGGGACATGTTGGGAGGCATCGGCGCGCTGTACAACACATGTTAAGTTCAGACTAGTAAATCTTGTTAGAGGACTCTGAAACAGTCATGTCCTCGAGTGAAGACCAGATTTCAGCAAAAGTAGTGCTGGTATTTGCCGAGCATAACTAAAACTTAATAGTCTCAAGAGCACCAATAAACACTTCCGAGAGTATTCTTCAAATTTTTCGTATGATGGAAGATCGAATATCGAATCTCTCGCAACCCAACCTTAATGAGGCCGACGGAAGGCTGTCGCTCTGTTTAAAAAAGTGATATTTAGCAGCACCTACTTAATTCGGGAAAGGCTAAAGTTGATGATTAAAAAAAGTAATTCATATCTCGAACATCCTTACCTATTCGTGCGATGATGTCCAGGAGTGGGTTGGCTGGGCTGGTGAGGCAGCGTATGATGAACGCCATGGGGCGGCGGCGCTGGAGGAGTAGGCTGCTGTGGCTGCTGTAATATTAATAGATTTGTAGATTTTGTCTTTCCTCTTTGCTCCTTTCTTGTAACGGCTGCCGTGAAAGAACGGGATGAAAAGGAAGAAGAGTTGAAAGCAACAACAAGTTAATTCCGAAGCAGACAGGTGGAACAAATAAAAAAAAAGCTAGAAGTGTAAAATGTAAAGATGCCAAAGGATGAGGACAAGTCTCTCGGTGGAAGTGTACCAATACAAGTAGAATAGAATGTCCAGGTAGAAATTCACAGATACAAGTGAAAGGTTAAAAAGTGAACATGTAAAAAAGTGAACTGTCGGAATTGAAAGACTAAGCTGAAGTAGAACAAGCTTGCAAATGAACTACGGAAATAGATGAATGGGATATGGCAGAACAGGACAAATGATTAGGAAAGGAACCTAAAGGAAGTCAAGTAATGTGAAACACAGAAATCAAAAGCCACTTATTTGCACTTGACTCATGTTTACCTGATGGTGGTGATGTGGCGCGTGGTATTGACTCGGTTGAGCGTGGTACTGTGGGTGCTGCTGGTTGTGGGGGGCGTGGTACTGTGGCTGTTGGAATATCGCCGCGTCCTCGCGTGTCATTGTTCTGTTTTAAAAGGGCATTCACGTCATCACATGCTTTTACCTCGACGTTGAGGATAGTGCAAAAGTTCACTATGCTTATAACCCTCGTTTACACCATGCAAAATGAAGGAAAAAATATCAATTGCCCAGTTGTGAGCTGTCGGGTGACCAGTTGATATGGGTTTGTTCACATTTAATAGATTCGTTGATAAAATACGTTGTAAATCTGACGAGATTTTAGAAATTATATTTAAAGTGCCTAGGCGTTCAAGTGTTGATGAAAATTTAACTAGTAAAACTGACATTGAGTGTAACACCGACCGGTACACCTAAAAAAAAGATGATTCACCTGTAGCCCATGTCCTCGTCGTAAGTGTGTGCGTTATTGTGCCCATTGTACGGCACAGGAGGGTTCGGAGGCTGCGGAGGAGGTGGCGCGGAGTTACCGGCAGGCTTGTTCGCAAGAATCTAGAAATAAAGATGTTTCTGAGTCTGTACTCCTAGATGATCGAGGAGACAGATAAAACGAGAAGAATTTGAGACCGAAGCGTCCGTAGATTACGGTGACCACTTACCATCAGGCGGGCCGTAAACTTATTGGTATAAAAAAAATCATTGGCCACCTTTATGCTATAAAAAAATAACGAAACACACGATCATCATGGGTCCACAAGCCTTCATCATGGATTCATCTAGCACTGGCCAAAGGAGGACCTCAAAAAAAGAAGCAAATTCTTTTTTAAAGAATACGTTGAGCCCATTCACATTCAGAGATGGCCTTGTGATCATGACTTTTCCACAAGTGTTTGTTAATGTCGCACCGTCCTAAACGATCAAATGTTCTTAAACACTTACCTCTAACGTGTGCATCATTGCCCTTGCGAAACTGTCGGCATCTTCTCTGCAGGAGAAGTTGAGGCCGTACACGTGACGAGCATCTCGCCATTGATGAAAGGTTGCGGTAGCCTGGTTGTACTTCAGGCCGCGGACAATGCCACAATTTATAACCACCTGAGGAAGAGGTATCTGTTTTAGAATTTATTTTTATAGCAGTCCCTAGCTGTCCCTTATTTTTCTATTACATGCGCATGTCGTTTTCGGTAAGGTCTAAAGCTGGAGATCAAAGGCATCCTGCGTTTTACGACGATAGATAGATGGTCTTTCAGTCTAAGAAGCGTCGAAACTGAGCAGAACCTCCTAATCAACATATTTATATTCCAAGTACTCAGTTCTCCTCTCCGTGAGAGGGACTGAGACGAAAACTAACACGGGGGCCCAATAAATTCTCTTCGTGTCAAACCACTAAACACTTATATCTTCCTGGTGCGGGTGATCGTGCACAACGGGCAAGACAGTAGGTGCGACATGACAGTAGAAACGACATCATAGGGATACAACAAGTCCTCGAATATTTATGTAGAAAACCCGAACAAAAATATATCATACACAAACCTCATGGTCGTTCAGTTTCCTTCCGACGACTCTGAAGGTGTTGTGCTGTGTGTGATGGTAGATGTGGACTTTGGACAGTCCAGAGCTGGAGCCGGAAGGCACCCAGCGCTTCAGCCCGTCGTCGTACACCATCACGGATGCACGGGCGCTGCTTATCGACTGTTCGCTGTGGAAGAAAGAAAACCGTTAACGAATTACATTCGAGGATTTGGAAATAAATTAAACAGGCCTACTGCTGTTAAATCATGCTGGCTTACGTGGCACATCTGTTCAATCAAACGTTGAAAAGTCATGGTTGACGCACTGGAATACACAAGGCAGGACGCACCGTGGGAGTAAGATATTAAAATTATCTTGCTAACAAAAATATTTGTCTTTGTTTTCGAGTCTCAATAGGACCAATTCACAAAAAAATATAGAAACACTGAAAACAAAAATTATGCAAACTGTTATTTTTTTTTAATATTTTGAGATATTGTACCCTCTTCTTATACAAAGTGGCAACAGTAGGTCCAAACCATATTCGTAGGTAGACATTGCAATCTGTCATGATTTCATGAACATTACGTAAAAGTTTGGTGTTACGTAAAGATCCCTGCGACCTACGTACTGCCTACGCGTTTTTACACGCCTACACAAAGGGCAAGAGTGGGTCATACATACTATTTATTTCTTTGATTATCTGTCAGAATGTAGAAGGTAAATGGTTATAGTTACGGCGTTATAAAGTCTTAAATTCACATATAAGTAATAGATGACCCATGTTGACTCTTTCTTTTAAGAGTGATACCTTAATACAAGAAGATATACGATAACCGACTCAATAAAAGTTGAGAATTCAGTAATCTGTGGTTGCACACACTACCAATCTTATTAATGAAAAAATTTTAAAGTGTTTGTACGGTAGCTGTATCCTTTTCGTTCTCAAACACATGAGAGTGACAGAGGAGTGACATCTAGGATCACATCGTCCATCTTGGGATGATCTTGTTGATCAAAAAGGCCACTATTACAACAATAACAATACTATTTACAACTTAATATATTCTTTCTCTATAAACGACCGCATTAAAATCCGTTCGTCTAATTGAAGCCATAACAAACCTTAGAACGGTTCGCGGTATTTTACAACAAAAAATAAAAATTCGTCATCACGTCCGAAGATAGCTAGCACTTGTATATCGGAGACAAGACTGTGGAAACACATCATTCACTAAGCTCTCAGTTGTAATGAAGTAATGCAGTACACATCATATACAGTCAGTTTAGAAGTCTAAACTGACTACTGAGATTTATACATGATCTCTAATGGCATTTCGTAGTCCAAAACGTTTCAGAAGCCAGCGTCCCACCAGTGGGAGACATTAATGCTAGAGATGTTGTATGTATCCAACGAAACTGTCTACCGAAAAAGAACTGCAATGTATGCACAGAATCCAAACTAATATTATAAATGCGAAAGTAACTCTGTCTGTTACGTTTTCATGCCTAAATCGCTGAACCAATTATGATGAATTTTGGTATAGATATAGATGGGACCTTGGGGAAGGACATGGCTACTTTTTGTCACGAAAATGAAACTTGAAGGGAGTGAAATAGGGGATGAAAGTTTGTATGGGGAACCGATCATTTCTCAACTTAGGGATATAAAAAAAATATTATTTCTATATTTTTGTTATGAAATAAAGAAAGTTTTTGCGTTTTTGACCAATCAAAGTAAAATAGGAGGTGCAGGCTGCTTTTAATCTTGAAAAAATGCACGGATTCGTTGCGCGGGCGCAGCCGCGAGCGTTGGCTAGTAATTAATAAAATAGAGGCGTTAAGTTAGCGTTTCAAGGCCTATAGGCGATACGTGATAACACGCATACAACCATGCTTAATATAAGGTTACATTTGCACTACTGACGAGGTAGCCACGTACTGATTACCAATGTTAAACCACAGGATAGTAACAAATTATCCTTGTGTATCACGTAAATAAACCGCACAAGCTATCAGTTGGGGATAATTATGGAGGGATTAACATAAAGCATGCGGTAATGTTTAATTGGGGATTTTAATTAGTATCGCAAGTAATTACAAACAGGATGAATATGAAAAAATGAATAATTTTCGAAAAAAAAAAATATACACCTTAAATCATTTCTCCAACCTAAGCGTGACACACCAGTGTGCTGCAGCAGGAGACTCCACTGTAAACAGGAGTCTGCACAACAAGCAGGACTACTGCTTGTAGTGCAAATCTCATGTAGGGTCACGTAAAATACTGTATACAGCCTTAATCTATACTGAATTATTGTATTCTATATTTAAAAAAGAACTGAATATGAGCACAACTCAGTTACGTAACAAATTTAGCCGAGAGCGGACGTGGGCCGGTCCTCGATTACCACAGAAGGTCACATCGGTAAGACGAGTCTTTTGATACATGACCGGGTTTAAGCTAAGTAGGTAGTACTTAACCAGAATAGTACAAATTAAATTTGTCTTGGCAAGCTTATATACATGTATAGTGGGTTTATGTAATAGGTAAGGGTAAAGGCCCACGTGTGAAAGGACTAATGATGGCACTAGATTTTACCCATGGACTGTTTATGTCTTCCTCGGAAATCAAACTCTCTAAACGAACAATGAAGTTGAATAGAAAGTTATTTTATAAATTGAATATGCAGGACCTTTCTTTAAATGCAAAAAGGTTGGCGACATCACCAAAAAAATATCAGTTTAACAAAAAACCGACCCAAACATTAAAACATCCGATCCGATACCTAATTAATTGCGCAGACTGTTAAGGCACCCTCGTATCCCCGTAACAGGGGTGGATTTAATCACTGTGATATCGATACAATGTTTGAATAGACAGTGAACAGTCTATCCTATTTAGGTTGTTAATCACTAATGGAAGCGTCTGGCTTACACGATCTGAATAATTAGGGGTTAGCGACATAGGCATGCTTTAAGTCTACGCCTTAAAGTTGCAACTATGTATCATTTAACACTTATTTTTACAATACCAATAAAAATCTGACACATAATTCCGATAAACACATAATGACTGCATATTTGGCGTAGTAATTGATTGATTGACTACCATACTACGTCTCGCGGTTGCGATTCCCGTGCGGCACAAATATTTGTATGCTCCACAGACAGTTGTTTCGGGTCTGTGTGTCTGTATCTGAAATTATTTCAGATTGTACACGGACTCAGGTTGCAGAAATTGTTTCTGTATTGCCACACTTCCTTTTTAAATTTTTGTGTATGTAACGCCATCGAAATGGTTCCAAAAAGCTTCAAAATCCCGAATAAGGTCGCTAGTTACCAGTTAAAGTAAAAAACATATAAGGTATAACTATGTTTGCAATACTTTCGGTTTGGTTTCCCAATAAGCCGATAATACCAGTTACAGTAGCCGATTCCAATCTTATATTACGAAACCAACTGGCTTAAATATACTGCGAAGGAGATGCTTGAAATTATGCATCAATTCACATTACATAGAGGACACCATTTTCGCACTGATGACTTGGAATTTTCGCAAAAATCTAAACGTAAAATCAAATTTTCGCATTCAACGTGGATGTAAGGAAGGTTCAAGGTGATCTTAGGTTTATAGAGGAGTTGGGAGTAGCTAATTGGAGTGTACTGAAAAAGATAAGATAAGTAAGAAAAAGTAAAACCAGACCGTTAAAAAATTGTTATTTATTAGGATAAAAAATCTTACTTTAAAGATGTTTTTTTTTAATGTCATAGGCGGCAAACGAACAGACGGATCGCCTGATGGTAAGCGATTAACGTCGCCCATGGACACCCGCAACACCGGAGGAGTCACAAGTGCGTTGCCGGCCTTTTAAAAAGGAGTACGCTCTTTTCTTGAAGGTTTGAAGGTCGTACTGGTCCGGAAATACCGCAGGCGATCGTTTATTGAGTTTGGGAAATGTGCAACTGAAAATGCTGTCATTTCAATTGTATTGTAGTGCTTATGGCATAATATTATGGTCTGTTAGTTCATGGCATGCATTACTAAGAAACTGTTAAAGTAAGAATTTTTTGGAATCTTTTGGAATGTCTACCAATTGTAGGTGACCCAAGATAGGGAAAGGAATTATGTAGAATAATTAAAAGAAAATCAAGTAGGTTTTGTTCGACCATTGTAAAGGTACACTGTGTATGGTAAAAGTATTTCTGTGTCTTTCAGAAGATGAGGGAACATTCATCTACTGTACCCGTATATGCAGACTATTGAGGATTTAATATTTTGAAGTTAATTTATCAGGAAAACAATTGTTGTTTATAATAATGTTAATTGTGTTTAACTGATTATACAATCTATTTTGTATATTAAAAATTTACTAGTGCGCAGGCGCGATACGTCGGCCATTTTGTGATCGGTCTCCATCTTAGGACCCAGGATTGCCGCTTGGAAGTGGCCTTAAGTGGCTGGAACTAAAATGTTCAAGCCAATGAGAATGAAATATATTATTTCACATTTTTAACAGGCTCGATTTCTTATAATTATTAAGCTTTTTTTTAATTATCATCATCTCAGTGTATGAACATTCTTGAACGCCCATGCCCAATGCGCGCGCATGTCAAGTTAGGATCCGCCATCTTAGAACCCGATAATAGGCACCATATTTCATGGAAATGAGCGAGGCAACCCGAACCAATTATTTCTTAAACTATTACTGTGATCTTAAAAGCGACCATGCACTTCCACGCACTAAACTGGGATACCTAAACCGTGA
Source organism: Shargacucullia verbasci (assembly GCA_947562105.1). Taxonomy (NCBI): domain Eukaryota; kingdom Metazoa; phylum Arthropoda; class Insecta; order Lepidoptera; family Noctuidae; genus Shargacucullia; species Shargacucullia verbasci. Next base: position 7,089,304 of record OX387306.1, read on the forward strand.
ACAAAGACGACCCATACATTTCCTTGCGGATTTGGAATTTTGAAGCGATGTCTAGTCACCATTTCGATACACTCATAAACGAAGACTTCCTCTATTCAGATGTGCACGCGTGTAAAACTTCAGGAAATGTCCGCAATTTTGAACCTCTCTCATGAACAAACACGCCTACTATTCAGATGCGCACGCATGTAACACGTTAACAAATGTCCGCCATTTTGAACCTGAATGCTGTGTCGTATCGGCGTTTAAGACTAAATCTATAGAGGCCATTTTTAATCACTTGTGAATAAAATTATTTATTTGGAAGCGCGCGCAAGTCGATTCTGGATGAAGATGCTCCTATTCGAGTTCGTGGAAACGAATCATCAGTACCGATATGGACGTAACTACAATTAAATTTCTACTCTACTTATAATGGCTCTTAATATTGATAGTTCTTTAATATTATAAATCACATCTATGTAACAAGATCACGATTGCATTACTAATTACTTTTTTTTTTTTTCAGAAAACCGAAGAACAAAGACGAGCTCTAAAATGCGCGCGCATATCAAGTTTGGATCCGCCATCTTAAAATCGCGTAGTTGACATTCGTCGTTTGAAATCATAACACAGACACTATTTATTAATTCCATGGAATCGGAATCGAAATCTCGGTACCGAGCCAGCCCGATAGTAAACGTCTTTAGTAATATTTTTATTTTATATTTTTAGTTTATATTTTTGTTTTTGTGATCGTAAGCGACCATCCAGTTCCACGGTTTCCACTGGTATACTCAACCAGTAAATTCAAGTGAAAGCCCCTTATGAACAAAACTCCTTTGGGTGCGCGCGCAATTCGCATTTCCCTGGCTTTTATTTAGAAACAGTGCGAATTTACTTTTATTTTAATCACTCATGAACAAATAATTTCGAAGAAGAAGAAAAGACGAGTCACAGTCTCCATTTTGAAACAACCTATTCGATATTTAGATGCACGGGCTTGTAATACCTGAGCAAAGATCCGCCATTTTGAAACCCGCTGCTGACGTCAACTACTAAAAAGTGGCACAGTCGCCATTTTGAAACACTCATGAACAAAGACAATCCATATTTGGATGCGCGCGCATCTTATTCTCCAGCAAAAGATCCGCCATTTTGAAACCCGCTGCTGGCGTTAGCCATTTTAAAAGCTGTGAAGAAGTTTACGAAAAATATACCAAATACTGTTTTTGACGCAGCTCGTATACTGAATTATTATCTATCAAATCAAGAAGTCACATAGAGAAAGATTTGCTTCTATTTGAAAACCGTTGCCCATTTCCATAGACATAGAAAACCTCCATTTTGGATTCCGTGCATACCGTTTATTTAAATGGATTATCTTCTGTAATTATTTCGATATATTTATATTATATTTGGCAACAGGTACGTTACGTACCTGTTGCCAAAATATATACCAATAAATTCACGCACTGTCTAAACTTAACTGATCATAGTACATATTTTTAATACGCAGATTTTATAAACCCTAATTATTATTTGAACACAAACTTCAACCCCATGATTTTTTTGCAGAAAAGTTAAGGATCTCTTTTCGCCTATCATTGTCTCTAAATAATTTTAGCACTATTTTTCTTCTTTCAATTTCAAAATGCATACGATTATAAACCAACTCATATGTCCAATACATAAGAACAAAGACGACGTCAACTAAGATGCGCACGAAAGTCAAGCAAGGATCCGCCATCTTTAAACCAGTAGATAGTGTCCGCTATTTTAAAGCACTACAATTGAGCGAAAAAAAATTGAGATATGATTCCCGTCACAAAAAAGCCCGATATCATTTAGCTATTTACTTTGTAATCGTGATTTCAAGCGACCATGCACCTCGACCGACTACACTGGAGTACCTGACCAGTGAACAATTACGACCCATTCTTATAGGGGTGCGCGCGCACGTCGCTCATTTCTGGCTTTCGAATTTGAGAAGAAGTGGGCATCGCCATTTTGAATCACTGATTGACCCTATTTATTTATTTTCTAGGTTGCGCGCGCAACGGTCCGACATTTTGAACACCACTACTGGTTTCATCGATTCTGACGAAGTGCACGGTCGCCATTTTGAATCACGCATGAACATACCACTTATGAGTGGGCACGCATATCACCTCGCAAGGATCCGCCATTTTGAACCCCACGGCTATCATACCGATCCAGACGAAGTCCACAGTTGCCATTTTTAATCAATTGTGAACAAAGAAGTCCGCCATTTGCATGCGCGCGCATGTAACGTCCTAGCAAAGATCCGCCATTTTGAACACAGTTGGCATCAGCGAATAACAAGAATAATGAAGAAAAAATGTAACAATCACGAACAACAAGAAAATAAGATAGTGTGGAAGAAGTAAACTATCGAGGAAAGAAACTATATAGAAATGGAAAATATACGTTTTATACTAACCTGTAACACCTCCAAGTCTGAAGGAAAGGGTCAGGTCGTTCCATAAACTAAAGCAGGATTCCATATCGTATTCACATATAATGTTTTTCTTTCTTTTTATAAGTACACATATAAAAAACACAGAAAGTACCACATTGTTTTTCGATTATAATGTTTTAATATCCAGAGTTTTACACTTCACTATTACACTTTAGAGTCTCTTATTTGAAACGATACTTGAGAATTAGAGATTTATAATGAATAATCCTGGATTTTTCATTCTTATACGACATTGATAACTTCCCAACGCCGGCTACGCCTACCCCATCTAACGTCGGCAATTTTAATTTGCCTCGCATGCGTTGCGACCATCTTGAATCTCCTCGCATTTGACTCCGTACTTGAATTAGTTGTATGGCATCGTACCGCACTAGCAGCATTTATTGTTGGATGACCAGCACATTCGACTAGCATTTTAAAACGATTCCCATTTGTATCTGCCATTTTGAATCGCCGAACTTTCGCACTAGCACGACTCCCAGAATCTATTTTTAGCTCCCGTAAACGTTTGACAATTGTTTTAAGTCGCTGAGCATGCGCATAACTTGCGTTTATTTTTAGTTCCGATGTGCCTGTGTCAGCGATTTTGAATCGCATCGATTTCGCACTTACAATATTTGATCGCCTCGCATTTGCACAGACTGTATTTAATCGTATTTTATGCGCAGGAGATTTATTGAGATGTCGCATATTTATAACGGACGTTTGTACTTTACTCGTAGCCATTTTCAATAGGTTCGATTCAGGCCGATACTATAAATCAATAATTAGCAGTATTTTTAGCATGCATATGTTACCCTTCTTTAATTTCCCACGAAGTCGGGTTTTATACTGTAAATCTCAACTCATTTCCGTCTCGAGCAATCGAATCTCCCTCAATATCTGATTAGCCCGAGGCCAGGTTGATGTCGAACATGCGCAATACGTGGACACGCCTGTTTTAAATTTAGTAGGTCAATCCGCCATTTTGAATTTTACTCCCCCCCCCCCCCGTGGGCCATCTCCCATCCCAATACACTTATCGATTTTCAGTACTGTTTAACTGGAAGAAAATACATATTTGTCCAAAAATGATCATCATTGTTAAACAATCGAGGGTCTTGGATATCGAGGAGAAGCGACAGGCTACGGCAACAGTGATTTGTCACTCACTAATCACTACAATAGACTTCATATGTGTCATTCACTTGTGTCTCAGTTTCATTACTTTTACATGTACACATTACTTCATAAAACCGTATCATCATGTACATATCTATTAAAAAATAAATAATCATCCACCGGATATACGGCGGCATTGTATATCACTGTCACAAATGCGCACTATTGAGAAATCTAATTAGTTATACTGGAGCAGAGTATATCTTAAGAATCAGCCGCACTATTCTGAGAGGCGTCCAATCAACTCCATGGACCACACGGGACTGTCCTATAGGCTCTGACGATCGATCCCAGGTATTATATTATTGCACATGCGCAAACCTGACATCAAGATGACCGCCATTTTGGATTTAGCTGGTGCCGTCGGCCATTTTGGAACGCCCTCTCTTCGGTTCTCGGAATCTGAATCCACCACGTAATTTTAACAAATAACAAATATCAAACTATCGTCCTTCACAAACACTGGATAAAATACATGAACATACCATGTATCTGAACATCATTATTATAACAAATAACCATTGATTCCAAATCCACACACTGTAACCACAAATACATCTCAAATAATACAAATCACTAACTTCTGACAACTCCAATCTATCGCGCTTTAATAACTATTCCGAAATCAAATAAAACAATAGCAACGAAAAATAAACACTATCACTGTCGTACACACGCACAACCGATTCATGCACTGCTAAACTATGTTTGAACCATATTTTCAAATTTAAAACCTAGAGAATATTTCTATTAAATTGTTACTAAGACAATCTGATCATTATTACCTATTCAATCAAAATATAGTTTAAACCAGTAAAATTACTTATGAATTTCAAGAAGTTACAAGGTTAGTTACATTAAAAAACGTACCTACAGAAGCACTAACCACCATTTTGTACTATTTCCGTTTACCTACGTACCGGAAAATAAAAAAAAAACCATTTTCAATCATGCCCACTTCATATCCGCCATTTTGAATTGGGTTTACTTCGCATTCGCCATTTTGAAATCAACCACTGCAAACCACGCCCCCTACGTTGTTACATCCGCCATTTTGAATTAAATTCAGAAGCAATAATTCCGCTGTAAAATGCCCGACATTTCAATTCTTCTTGAAACATCTGCCTATTTTCTATGAGCTAACTGTATTATCGCAACACAAAATTCGAACAAAGATTACCGTAGCGTAGTCGATAATATGTTATTTTCGCCGTCTTAAACTTAAAACATGGCGCCAACTCCCAATGTTTTGTTTGTCAAGTTTATAATGCGAGCCGGCGACGCCGACGCTGCCTAGAGCAACAGGTTTGCGAAATAAGCGCACTAGTGAAAGATGCTAGCCATGTGTGGGCCCGGCAAACATAAACAATGGAGATAGGGCAAAAAAAGTAAAAAAAAAAAGAATTTAGAAATGGGACAACATCGGATTCTTCATCTTTCTTTGAAAATGTTAGACCCAATGTTTAAGATTTAATAAATATTCTTGTATCTTTTTTTCTAAAATAAAAACAATCCCGTAATTGATTAGAAATCGCCTCCATATCCTACTAAACCTGATTAGCAAACTTCAGAAGTATTTAGTAAATTAATAGAACAGATGAAAGTAGGAAATTGTCTAAAAATTAATCTCGAAATTGAAGGTCCATCCTGTGCAACTAGATTGCTAATTAACGTTTCAGAAACGGCTCTAATAGGTTTATTTGTAATCAAAAACTATTTAAAAAATAAAACCCGCCCCAATCGAAAATTCAATCAAACAAACCGCGACGAAATGTTTGAAAAAATATTATGAAATCACTCACAACTTGTAGATAGGGCCGAATAATTGTACCGAATGACCGAAATATTTGTATATCAATAATGCACGACTATTGACACGGATGCCGGACGCGGGACTACTTGATAACGAGGTAGTCCATCCCGCCGAAGTTTCGACTAAGCTAGACGCACCGCGCATGCATCGTACGATTGATTTAAGTGCAACAGGGTCCCAGGTATTGCGTTTTGATTTATTTATAGCATCAAGCCACCCTCCGAGCCCGAATGCCCGGGCCGACATGCGTACTAAAGGGCTAGTTTCAGGTCTAGAATTTCCGGAGCTGCAGCCGGGGCGTACAATTAATATACAAGGTAAAATCAATACTACCTCGGCGTCTGTTTATTATAAAGATGGATGTGATTTGTAACGCAATTTTTTATTTTGGTACTTTTACTGTGGAATCCTTGATTTTAATGTATTTTTGGGATGAATTCTCCAAGTTTAAGATAATAATTTTTGATAAAGAATGATTTCTAATTGGGATGAAAAGAACAAAGAGCTTTTCTTTATAATCTTCATGGTAACAAAACTTAAGAAATCAGCTGTTGTCAAGTCATAGGCGTTAAGACGGTATGGATCGCGTCCTTAGCTTAACGCTTGCACCGCTCCAAGACATGTTTCTTCGTTTTTGCTTTTATGGTTTGAGAAATTTAGACGATCCAACAAAGGAGTCGCCAGAGGTTCTGAAGATATTCTGAAAGATCTCTAAAACTATCCGGCACCGGATTGATTGACATGAAATGAAATGAAATTATTTATTTTGCAATTAGGATTTTTCAATCACTTTTACACGTCTTTTTTAAACTAGATGGCGTCGGCATTTCCTATGACTATCCCTGAGAAGAAACGCCGAAAGATAACATTTTAGTCTCCATAATATCGCATCACGCCTGTATTCTCCGAAGGTTTCGGCAGAGGTGTACTATTGCCGTCTACCAGGCACAGTTCCAGACTCCGTGCTGCTACTGAGAATTTCCATACAGAAAAACCCAATAACACTTTTCCCGACCCGGGAATCGAACCCAGGACCACACGCTCAGCAGTTTAACCTAAGATAAAAACCAGTCCATTTTTGAACTGTTCCCCATGAACTAAGAACTCCACTAATGCCCAGTGCACTAGAGTCCCCAAGCACGTGCTTGTGTTTACCTGCGAATGCCTCGGAATCATAAATTATTCATGCACCGCTTCTGAATCGCTACCCGTCCATAATGTGCGAACTAGCCTTAATATGATAATAGGAGATTTGATTAATAACAAGTATATATTGAATTATACGCGTTTTCGTTACAATAATTGAGAAGACAAATAGTTTGTAAATAATCGCGACACATTATAATATGCAGGACGGTGCAAATTTGAGGCAACAAGGTTACTTTCTTCAATTTCTTCTATCGTGTAAATCGGTTAAACATTATTGTTTATTATTCATTTATAGTTGCTTAACTCTGCAATGTTATTTTACGAGAAGATCATTTTTATAGTTTCAATTGATGAAGACACGGTTAACGCAGTGGCTAAGCGATTAGCTTGCTGCGCTTCATGTTGCATGTTTGATTCCCGCACAGAACCAATATTTGTATGATCTACAGATTTATTTCTGGTCTGGTCGTGTGTACATGAGACTTGTATGTTTGTAAACTCTACCACAATACAGGTGAAATCCTAGTATCGGGAAATGTTTCAAAAATGAATGTGGTAAAAGAATAAATATTTGAATATACGTCAATGTGTGACAGAATTGAGTGATGAACCTTGTATTTCATCCCTTAGCCAGGCAGTGATCACATATTGACGACATTGGATTTTATTTTTTTGTCATCGTCGTCGAGGTTAAAGTTCCGATACACGCACTTTTTTTCGTTCAGAAATCGATTGTTTCATAGACAATATAATAATAACTTTTCGTGGTCTCTATATGAAATCGGGTCGTCACAAAATAAAATCCAATGTGGTCGCTATGTGATAATCACTGCCTGGTTAAGGGTTAATTAATTTGTATTTGGGAGCTCGTTGCGATCAATATTGAGTTTAAGATTTTAAATGCAGTTTCATTCCTGGCACACAGCACAACTGACACATTGTAGCATTGAAAACAGTGCCACCATCATTTTTAGCAGGGTACTACAGAGCGGGGCGGGGTAGAGAATACATCCTGAAATTGGCACTCATGCAAGCTTTACCTGTCTGTAGATCGTAAATCAAACTACAGGTGGCGCTGTTGTCATACTCTGCCCCCTTCAGGTACATTTTCATAAGCAAAACGCACTCAATGACGAAATATTTTTTTATGAACTATTTGCAGTAGATTCCGTTGTGATTTTGGGTTGTTTCGTAAGAATTTTGTTGCGAAATATGAACTATATAAGTTTTTATGAAAAGCGACGGTAACGCCCTCAATTTATATGAAATTACAACTCTTTACAAGTATGTAACGTAGGGATGGATTCCCCTAGCAACAAGGTGCCGATATATTATTTTTATTTTGCAGTTATTACGACATCAATAAATATTACATAACACGACATAGCATCACCCCTTTATTCCCCGAAGGGTTAGGCTGAGGTGTACTATTGTAAATCCACATTGCGACGATGCCGTTGTTAAGTCCCATTTAATAAGGACGCGAGCCTATTGCCATACTACCGGGCACAATTCCAGACTCCAAGCTGCTACTGAGAATTTTCATATAGAAAAATCCAATAAGACTTTGCCCGACCCGGGTATCGAACCCAGGGCCTCACCCTCAGCAGTCGCGCTTGCGACCACTAGACCAATGAAGCAATTAAAATATGGAACTCGTCATTTATTTCAAAATTGGACCGTCATACTTTCGAAGATAATCAATAAGGGTTAAGCGATTAGCTTTCTGGGCTACGGGTCGCGGTTTCGATCCGCGCACGGAACAAATATTTGTATGATCTACAGATAATTGTTTCGGGTCTGGTTGTGTGTGCATGTGACATGTATGTTTGTAAACTGTACTCACGATACAGGAGAAATCTTAGAGAGGTGCAAAGCAAAAAAAATACTAGATACTACAGCAATAGTGCGGCGCTAAGCATAACATTTAACAACAAAACAACACAACTTGTTAGCTGTCACAAATCATCATATAGTCCCGTTATTATAGGTACTAGCTATTCTATGTCTACCTTCGTGCATACCTTCGCGTTTTGTGAGTGCATTTTTTCATTATTTCCTCCTAAGATCCTCGCTTGGTACGTGTTTTAAACGAGCATTTCCTTCTTCGTAAGGATCTTGCATAACATTGATGGACGCCCGCGTTTTCTAAATACATGAACAGAATAAATTGAAAACTATACTTGCAACAATATTTAGAATTACATCACACTTTTATTTGATAATAGAAAAGATTATTTCTATCACCATCTTCACTATAGCCGAGGAAGAAATATCCAATTGACAGTCAATCAAATATTTTTATTTCTAGTAGGCCTTTACAGGCCCTTTCAAAACGTTGTGATTCTAGGTGCACGGTTCCAAAGTGGGGGCAGGTCCTATGGAGAAGAAACCGGCAAGAAACTCTACGGATATTCTTTTAAAATAATAGTTTACGGGTACGTCTTAAAACTGCGGCCAGACACCGTAGGACGGGCAGCAGCGTCCTCTCACTAATCGGTGAGCCTTTGCGAAATACGGTAGATGACTACTACTCATTTGAGTTACTTTTTATGAACTGTCAAAAACGACATTTTGATCAAAATAAATTTGGAATACTACGGCGTGACGTCATAGTTTTCATTGCCATTGACGTACTTATTGTGTGATTTTGATGAATTAAAAATTGAATACGTCAAAGATAAGCAATAGATTAAGTTTTACTGAGTTCTTAGAAGGAAAACTATTTATTAAACAATATTTCAGAATTTATTTTTGATGCAGTCATCTAGCCTATTGATTTTAATAAACAAATCGAGCTATTTGTAATACAGCTAGCGAGTACAAAAGCATCAGTTATTGTGGACAGATGACACAGCCCTTTGCGAATTGTGAACACGTTTTGCATTCGCACGTGTCTACGACAATGACCTAACTGGCACACCTGCCTCCCTTCCCACGGAAGTTGAAGGTCAGATGAGGGAAGCGTCAAGCGAGATGGGGGAAATACCGATGCAATATGTCATTGGTAACATAAGTTACTACATTACTGCATCAATGTCTCAATTGATATAAATAGCACTAAAAGTAAAGATTCTTTTTAGGACGAGAATGGGCAAAAAGTAAGAAGAAAGAAAGAAAAAGCACATGGCATAACATGATATTACAGACAGTATACCCCATGTCTCTCCAACGTAAATTAAAAGTCATTGAAAGAAAGATAATGATGAAATTGCCAATTAGTCAAATCCATGAAATACCACGCATACGAATTGACCCGGGTACGTCTTAAAACTGCGGCCAGACATCGGAGGACGGGCAGCAGCGTCCTCTCACTAATCGGCGAGCCACTGCGATCCCCAAGCCGCCTGCCAAGCGTGGGGATTATGGCAAACCCCCCTTGAGGGAGGCCTTCGTTCAGCAGTGGATGTCTTCTGGCTGATGATGATGATGATGATGATGATGATGAAATACCACACGCCTACAAAATAGATAGATGTAAAGTGAATCTGAAAAAACTCCACATCATACTAAACATGAAACCACTAAAGAACAAGACAAGAAATCATATTCCTTAACCTAATACAGCCGTCAACACCTGCCTCTGATATTATGGAGCACGGAAATTGAAGGGCATGAAGGAAACTAGATAAGCAAGAAAATTAAGAGTCCAATCGTCACTCATACAGACTTGATAATTACTACGCCGACTAAACTGATAAGAAGTTGTGTTAAGTGAATCCATAAAAACATAATTTAACGAAAAAACAAAAAGCTAAACCATGTGTATAACAATGAACTTAAAGACACTCGTTTTTTCTCCGCAAGGAATTAGAAAAGCAATAATGGTGAATATAAATTTAATTCGCCATTTAAACACGGATTAGTTTAATACACCACATGGTAAAAGTGAAAAAACAAATTAACTTACGTATGGTACAAGAGAAAGGGGAAAGACTTAACGGAATTTGAAGGTGAAACGAAGGAAGCAAGATTTGCGAGAATTTACTGAGTCAAGTTGTCATGTAAAGGGTATGATGAGGGTATGATAATACCAAATGTCAGCGAAATACGTTGGAAATAAATGTACAGTGAATCATCACAGTATCATTCGGGGAGCTCGTTAATATTAATATCAATTTTCACGTTAATTTATGTGATTCACAAACAAGGTTTAATTATGATAATACATTGGAGCAAATTAACTTACTTACTGTTCCACTCTTACGGATATATTAAAACATTAATTATATTTATTATATAGTTAATTCTAACACTAACAAACTATATAACACAACAATAGGTCAATAAATACTGTTCAGTATTTTATTATAATAATTACTCTTAAAAAGAACTATAAAAACTCAAGCAAAGACAAAGCTGTAAACAACTAACGAAAAGATCATTCCCCTAACGAAACAAAAACAGTTTAGTTGCAAGAACAAAACCTTTTTTCTAATCCCCGTGAAAAATTACCACGTGCAAGACAAAAAAGAACAATTAAAAAACAATGGCAGCTTACCCGTACCCTTCATTGTAAAACAAGGATCAGGAAAGACCGTAAATCCTAATTGTTATTTAGAATGGTGTTTGTGTATAGAAATCGGCGGTATTCGTTGAATACTAAACAAAAAGTGAAAGTATAATTACTGTAAATGCACATTAAAGCCTGTAAAATATAGGTCAGAACAACTATAATAATGGCCGCGAGTAGATTATGAATGTTACGATTCTAAGCGCTGTAATGGAGGCATTTGAACACGGAATCACAAATATACAGGCTATAATTTGAACGTAGATTAGAAGATGGGGTTATATTACGGTTACTAATAGAGAAATGCATTCGTTCGTAATAATAGCTTAGAATAAAAGACGACCAGTCGGGCTACAGGATGACAGGTGGGAGATGATTGAAAATTGCCGAGGACCGAGGTGAGTAGCGTAAAAATTGTATAGATAGATTTATATTTCGATATTCGTTTATTAGAACCTCTCTTTTGGTTACAGTAAATAATATAAAATGCGATTTCATGTATGTCATCTCAACACAGTCTGCGAGTTATTATCTTATAAGAGATAGTACCTCATCAATCTAAATCAGGTTATCAATGGCAAAGTCGGATGATATTACGTTTCAATGATCATGCAGACAGAAAGACTAGTGTTTTCTTAAATCAATGTCTCAATTTGTTGAGCCAAACGACATTACTCTATTTAAACCCTCCACTTAACTGATTTAAAACATATATTCATGTATAATACTTAACAATTCACGTTTCTTGAAAACGTGTCATCATTTACAACTTTATTTAAAATAACTAAAATTATAAACGGGAAAGTAAGTATATTTGTTCCGCTTTCATAGCTCGAATTTAGCATACATAACAACAAAGCGCTTAATATGGTGACGACCATATTATATCTGTCACGCAGACTTACGCAAAAAAAGATAAACCATTCTCACCAAAAACGGTTCTATTTTTAGAAGAAAATACTTATCTAAATCCATGGAGAAACACGCGGCGCGTGGCAAGACAACAGATTTACTACTGTGTTTCATTTGCATTACTTGACGGGTCAAAAGAAAAATAGGTAATAGAAAAATACTCACTGCGACCAATATTCCTCCCAGTTTTTCTCCTTTGTAGATCCGTAGCCTCTAGGCAACGTAGCAGTCTTGGATCTACCGTTCAGAGACGCGTACGAGCCCCTCTTGTCCTGCAAGCTCAGCAGCGAATGCCTCGAGATAGGCTCCGAGCGAAAGGACTGGAACGAACCCTGCGATCCTTCGTCAGACTTCAAACTGGTCTGAGAACCTTTGAACCTGCCATTCGTTTCTGGTTGGGAGTACTGCTCTTCATTTCTATATTCGTCGTTCCCGTTTCGATATTCTCCGTAGTTACTATTTAGGGAGTGACTGCCGGAATCCGTTCTGGACGGAGGAGGTCTTGGGGCGGTTCTTCGGTAGTCGAAACTTTCAGTCCGACTGAAAGACGAGGTTCTTTTCGCCATTTTCGGGGATTCTTGGATGTTGACCAACGAAGGCATTTTGGTCTCCTTTTCCAGGTCTATTTCATGTTCCAATTGGGTCTGGACGTGAGCTAGCATCTCCTCTAGATCCCCGAGATCAGGGTCGATGTTCATTTTCATTCGCCGCATTTTGGAATGATTTTTTTTTTTTCGATATCACAGACGAAACACAGTCACTGTCACAATTGAGAAATGTTTTTTTACTGATGGGTTCCTTATTTTTCACTATTATTTACGTGCTGTAAAGCTCAGTTTTCAACCGTCACATGATTTTTAAATACTCGTTAAATCTATAAATAATTAACCATGGCTAACTTAATTACATATCACGAGGTTATCTAATTTTAAACTACTTGACAACAATAAAGTAATCGAATTTCGAAATAAACAACTGGAATTTCGACAGACGTGCGCTCGCGTCGGCTCGCAGCGCGCGAATGACACAGTTATCGAACTGACTGACTCGCACGGTGAACCTCATCCGTTATCTTCAACTTGACATACGATAGTGAGCAGATAAGTAAACAGATAATTACTTTATTTAAAACCTTATTGCTTACACAATAAGGGTTGTTAAAATCATAGTAATCAATCTAAGGGACATTGATCGATCAAATTCTTTACTGCAGCGGTAGTTACAATCCGTATAGATTCTATTTCTGTGATACAGAGTTGAAAATGAAGTGACAAAGCGACGAGATGTTTTTGTTTAGTTAGTGGGTTATTGTAAAACTGGTGCAGTATAACAGGGTGGGAAACTAGTAATATTATACGTTTATGTCTGTTTCAATGAAGATCCCATACAACATATACTGGGAAAAATATTTGGATCGCAGTATCTTAAAACTTACTTGATAATTTTCAACCACTGGGATAAATTTTTATAGTCGAGTAATTTTATAATTTAGCTATATTTTGGCAAATACTTGATGTATTATTTTTATAACATTTAAGTATGCAATCGCTTGTGGCCCACTAGTTTAAAAACAATAATTTACTGATTTTGTGTACAGCCAGGAACATGAGTAGCTGAAGATTCTTAATGTTTAAAAAATACAAATATTTTTAATTTCTCGTTCGATAAAATAAAATAAAATCCGTTAAGTATTACTGTTATAAAAAAGTAGATCTACTTATGTTGCTAACTGTACTCGCCCTCATCCATTGGCGTATGACTCCACTAGCCAGTTGCACTGTGTGCCTTGCAGCGGGGAATTAAAAATAATATGGGTTCGCCAGCCATTCGCGCTCGTCATTAAAACTGACAAGGTTCGCCAACCGAAAACATCATCATCATCACTCTACTAAATATATAGTATTACATATATGTATATGTATCTAGTCGAACCGGCAATTCATAACTTTTTTTAACTTCACAACACCAGAAATAATTCCTGTATCGTGGGTACGTTTACAAACACAAATATTCACATACACATACACCCAAACCCGGAACTATTTGTAGATCATTCAAATATTTGTTCCGTGCGGGAATCAACCCGCGACCCGTAGCGCAGCAGTCGATCTCTCAACCACTGCGCCAACCGTGCCGTCGAATCCTACATTTATACTATCCCAATGTACTGCCTCATTGGTAGAGGTCGGGCAAATTGTTACTGGGTTCTTCTGAAGAAATTCAATAGCAGCACGGAGGACAACAGCAGGCTCGACCCTTATCACATGGGTTTTGATAACAGCATTGGCAAAATGTGGGTGCACAATAGAACGCCTCTGCCTAGCCCTTCGGGGATACAGACGTGATGCTATGTTAGGTTAATCCGCAAGACAGATTGACCTCCTCAGCTGATATGCCACACGTTAGGTTTCCACGTTATTACAAACATTAAACCTAATCTTTATCAACACGATACACTATCCGACTTCCAAATACCTATTGTGTGAGATGTTTCTCCGTAATCAAACATCTAACCACATAATATAGGTAACAGAACAATGGATGCGTATACGCACATATTTTGGTGACATCATTCGACTGAAGTAAGAGACGGCGCATAATATGCGGGTGAACAGTGAACCAGATGTCACGATTATAAGTAAATATCAAAAATGGATTTCCAAAATGTCTTTATTCAACAGTGGACAGTGGACTGTGGTATTTATTATCAGTGTGTTCTGTACTGCTGGGACTGGCTCCTCTAGAGAGACCGGCCCGTAATTCACGCATACTTCGATATAATTCTATTTTAAAGATGGTTTCTTTCAGTCAGTCAACTAGTCGTCGCAAGCGCAGTTGTTGCGTGCGATCGGGCAAAATGTCATTGGGTTGTGATGTCAAAAAATTCTGAGCAGCAATCCGGAGTTTGTAATTGTCCCCTGTAAATTGCAATAGGCTCGCCAAATGACGGCATCAGCGAAATGTGGGTGTACAGATAATACCCTCCACTAGGGATGTTACGGAGGTGGATTTATCGGAGGCGGAATCGGAGTCGGAGGTTCTCGTAGTGACCTCCGCGGAGTCGGAGGTGAATCGGAGTCGGAGTCGGAGCAAATCTACGAACGTAAAATGTAAATAAATAAAAAAGATAAAACTCGTCGCAACTCGTTCACTCTTCGTTCATCAGTTGCACAGAACACATATACTCAGACAGTTGTCAGTGTCACGTAGAAAGCGCTTGGTAGCGCTGCAGCGATAGCAAGTCATAACTTGTAACTCCGATATATACCTCCGTTTTGATATATCGGAACCGGAGCCGGATTCGGAGGTGTCATTTTAATCGGAGGTTCCGACATATCGGATTCGGAGTCGAAGCTCCGTAACATCCCTACCCTCCACGAAGACGCGCCCCACTCTTCTTCCTAATCGCATACAGTATAAGTGTGCAACCTTCCGCCAGAGTTTTAGTTCTGTCGATACACACTAATTACCTATGAGTTCACACGCACACTACGATGAATTGACTTATCACGAGAGAGCGTTACGGTCAGCTGGAAAGCTTCGGCCAAAAAATAGTGGGGCGCGTCTTCGTGGATGGCACTATCTATACAATAATAATCACGAGAATCGTCTCCATGAGTCTTGTATAGGATAGTATGTTAACTTTGAAGTATCGTTGGCAATAAAAGTTAATTTTAGCTTTCTCTATGCAAAGTTCACAAACATTCATCATATGATCGTAACCTGTGTGAGTCATACACTTCCCTTTCACTTTTATGCCTAGCATTAGTTAGGGTGTTATTATTAATAATTATTAACAAGTTATCCTCCGATCACTTTCCGCCGTTTACTTTCATCCACTATCTAACTCAGTTATGGTGATTCGACCAAAGGCAATACTCAGCTTTTCAATAATAGCTGATGATTACACAAAGAATGATTCAGTTTTTTATTAATGAAAAATTGCAAATTACACTGTTATGAATTATTAAAGATCTTTGACAAACTAATTTCAAAATTACGAAAAGCAAATCTAAGAATTCTTGTCAGTCTTTCTGTCTGTATGTCTGTATGTTTGTACTTGTAATTGAATGCAGTTTTCACCGATGTCTTGCTAGAGGTGTAACTTAAAATATAGGCTCCATTTTACCACAGGAAAATATCAGATTCTAAATTTCACGCGTACGAAGCCGCATTATACAGCCGAAGTTCTGTTTTAAATTCCTGATCCCCTTGTTGGTATTCTTCCTAGGAGTAACGTAGATTTGACGGCACGGTTTGCGCAGTGGTAGAAAGATCGACTGCTGAGCTACGTGTAGCGGGTTCGATTCCCGCACGGAACAAATATTTGTATGATCTACAGGTAGTTGTTTCGGGTCTGGGTCTTTGTTTATGTGAAAACAAACCGTGCCTCGGAAAGCACGTAAAGCCGTTGGTCCTGCGCCTGATCTCTCTCCGGTCGTGTCGGATTGCCGTCCCATCGGACTATGAGAGTGAAGGAATAGAGAGAGCACCTGTGTTTGCGCACACACTTGTGCTCTACAATATCTCCTGCGTAGTTGGCTAATCTCCGGTGAGATTGACCGCCGTGACCGAAATCGTTCAGGAGGACATTAACGTATATTGAATAACTGAACTAAACGTAATAATTGTATATGTCTGTCATATATATGTTATGTGGTGTACAATAAAGTGTATAATAAATAAATAAATAAAAATACCTACTATAATCGTTACCAGTCGTACAATGTGCGCCATTTCTAACGCTAGCAACCTCTTGATCAAATTGTATCGTGCTCCTAATTGGCAAAGATTTGTTGCGCACTCAATCTCTAAGTTAATTGTTCTTTATTGAGACGTTACAATTACAAGCTGTGACGAAAGACTGACATTTATATTAATTAAAGATATTGTGTCTTATCATGTTTCTGCGCTTAAGGCTTTAATTGGAGCGAGATGTTAGAACCGTGTTAGGATTTAGTTCATACTTTAAATCAGATTCTCAACTTCGCTGATCCTGTTATCATCTACTCGGCACAGTTCCAGACTCCGTGCTGAGACTGAGCATTTCTATACATAAAAACCCAATAACACTTTCCCTGACCCGGGAATCGAACCCTCGACCTCACGCTCAGGAGTAATAAACCAATGAGGCCGCTGTTGATAAATAATAGATTTTCTATTTTGCCTGATGGGTTATCTTTTGGGAAAAACATGAGTTATAGGCAATTATAGATATTGGGGAAATCCTAGGCCAGACATACACGAGCCACGTGCCAATCAAGGCCAAGCACAAGTTGTACCTTCAAATTCTATGAAAAATGGAAGTCGCAGCCTTAGGCTGCCGAATAAGTGAGCCCGTGTACGATGAGCATTATATAATAATAAAATGCAAGAACTTGGATAAAAGCAAAGTAAAAGACACGACAATTTAGAATCAAATAGAAAAAGAACGGAAAAAACGATTGGACATTGAATAAGACATGGTAAATTTATAACAAACATAATATAAGGACAATTGGACGCAAAACCTAAAAAGAGTCTAGAATGAAGTATATAGAACAACTTAAGGAGAAAGCAGATCCAGTGTATAGAAATGAAGGAGCTAGCTTTGGACAGAACAAAATCTTAAATAATTATCTTACTTCAAATTTTGCATGCCAACTAGGCGAAATGTTGTGCTTTTAATGTTATTAACACCTGTATGTAACTCATTTCATGCAAATAAACGTTTTCTTTCTCTCTTTCTTTCTTCCTAAAATAGAAAATTCTAATAGACAAGTGCCTAGCACTTAAATTGAAGAGAGAAAGAGAGAGTGTGTTATTGTATCAATCAATATCAATCAAAATAGGAAATGATTCAGAGAGATTTAAATTTATAAAGCAAATTTGAAATATGAACACGTCACTAAGAGATATTTGTATTAATATCCATTTTACTTTTTAAGGAAAAGGTGAGTTATTTTTCCTAGAACATGACATATTTCTAGATGTTTGTACTGTTGACGTATCAGGTAACTTAAAAGGTAATATTATTTACCTTGTTATTTTATTTTCCTTTATATGTTTATGTTAGTGAATAAACAAAGGCCATTACTATGGGCATAATTTAATAACTTGAATCAGACCACAGGTAGGGCGATGTAAATGCAGCCTGTGCATGTGAGGTTTAGACGAGTAGTCCACTGTGAAAGACCGTTCGCACCCATTACTTACAACTAAAACTCGTAAAACTTCTGGGCCACTAATGACTGAAATATCACTCACTGACTAATTAAGAAATCTCAGAAACTAAAGCATAATATAACATGACACGCTTCTTGTCTAATCAGTTGCGGATGAATATCAGTATTTGACACGAAGCGCCTGCTATCTGACCTCCGCCACCTAATTACTGGGAGATACTGATACTCTAAGGTTAGACTGGCTGTCAGACTTTTGGGCTACTGACACCCATAACGACTGTCATAGGTCTCATACAACTGAATACCCAGAACCAACTGTTTAACTTGTTTTCCGAGACACAGAGGGGTCTCGATGTGTGAAAAATGATCACCCATCCAAGGACTGACCGCGGCAAGCGCTGCTTAACCTCGAAGATCGACCGATCAGCGCGGCAGCTATGTAGCTACGAGCATATAGGAAACAGATACTTAATTATAATAACCAAACCAAAAACTACTGACGTCAAGTAGGTCTTGGCGTTTGTGGATTTTGGCCAGTGGAGACCAGTCCAATTACTTCTCCATATTTTCTTCATACTTCCAAATATTATCCTTCAACAGGGTCAATACTCTCGTTATCATACTGACATGGTAGAGGACCATTCTGATAACGAAACCAAGCAAACCAAGTAGCCAAGTAATTAGTGTTTAAACAAATATGTAAGATAAACTAACTAATTATATGTTTACTCATGATAAGGGAACTAGGGCGACGTTTACCCTATCAGGTGCTATTTACTTAGTACATAACTACCACGCTGGTATTCTGAAAAGGGTACATAGAATAATGAAACATAACACATTTGTTTGTGCATGATTGAAAGGTGTTATTGTCAGAATGTTTGAAGTTGTGCGAGACGATTGAGTATTATTTTATATTGTACTAGCTTCCGCTCGCGGCTTCGCGCGCATGAAAATCCGTTCAGTAGTTTTTGAGTTTATCGCGAACAGACATACAGACAGACGCGGCGGAGGACTTTGTTTTATAATATGTAGTATATACATAGATAGATAGATTTCGACATGATCCTTAATCGCTCAAGAATTGACCCCTGAGTCTATTAAGCATTTGAGGATTTGCTTCTAATCTAACCAGATGCGCTTGGCTATCAGTGTTATATACAGAACAACAGCTCTTATATTATATTGTACATAAACTGTAATATATAATAATATTGTAAGCAAACGCCATATTGTTATCAGAACAGGGACGTTCGAAGCATCGATGACGGAAGTCGGTGTGGCAACACGACGATAAGCGGGAGAGACGCAAAACTGGCAGATTACAATGTTGTGCGATGTTTTTTTATTTTTTATTTATAACATATGGTTAAGGACAGAGGAGCAAGGAGAACGGTCAACGGTCAATTTTTTTGGTAAGATCGGCTTATATTTTAATGAAGTAAAAAGATTATACACTCATAGAAACTCTTTTAAAAAGGTTCAGTAACTTATATTCTAGTTCAAGAGTTCCGAATCTTTAACTATCCCACTGCAGAGCCTCTTTTTAGAATAACAAGGGTTAAGTCTTATAGACTGCCTCATTGGTGATCGTAGCGAAGCGCGACTGCTGAGCGTGCGGTCCTAGGCTCGATTCCCGGGTCGGGCAAAGCGTTATTGGGTTTTTCTGTATGGAAATTCTCAGTACTAGCACGGAGTCTGGAACTGTGCCCGGTAGATGGCAATAGGCTCGCCCCATATTACATGGGACTCAATAACGGCATCGGCGAGACGCGTATGTACAATAGTACATCTCTGCCTAACCCTTGGGGAATACAGGCGTGATGCTATGCTAGGTCTGATAGTCCATTACGCTGATATGGTGTGGGTTGGTGGGCTACGCACACTATGCAGAAGGTTATATGTTTCCTCACAATATTTGGATTCACCGTTATCGCAAATTATAATCAAATTTTGATTTACACATGAATTAGAGAAGATAGATTTTGTTATGTTAAGCGGCATTATGGCGTAGCCTCCCATAAATAACTGGATTACAGTGATAACGAAGGATGGATCCCTCTATTGACACGAGAGGTTTAATATACATGATAGTATTGGGTCAGGGTAGATTCCCCTTATTGTGTGACAGACCGATATTCCGTTTTACAATATTATGAAGCTCTTACTGACCAGATAATGCTCTTTGTAAACTCCATTCTGTTGCCCGACAAAGAATTTTAAAGAACATAATCTGTCTTGAGTAACTCAGTAACGAGTAAGGAAGAAATCAAATCACAAAGAACTGCAACAGAATGAAAAATTCAACCACGGAATTAGGTCTATCTGATAATCAGGCGAACTTGCCAAACAGATCATGCAGTACAAGCAAAAGAAAACGCTAGAATCAAGAATATATTTAAGGTGACTGACAAATACATCAACTACCAAACTTCTACATTCCTAAATCTCTCTGTTCCACGAACTTACACCACCTACTCAAGAATCTAACTTTGTCTCCAATGGACGTCGACAGATTCCAATTCCAGAAACGGCGACTGACGTCAGAGGGGGCGAATCCGACGGCACTATTGTTTGAGTTGTAAACTACTGAAGGCACATTCAATTGTCATCCGTTATAGGTGTAGGCACGCCAAATGGGTTAGAAAATGTGGTAGATGACCTCCATTGATAGAGCGAACTAATTAATTTCGAGGGAATCAAATGACTGGATTTGATTGCGACAACGCTACGTTTATTGGGCTGAACTTATACAGTTGTACACCCACTGCTTTCCAAAAACAGCTTTGGATCTCGTTTGGTAGGTGACAATCAATAAACAGATCACATGAATACAAATTAAGATTTTGTTTTTTATTTCATACACGAAATCAAGAGTTTAACAATTTCTTTAGCTGAAAAACAAAGTTAATCTAATGCTCTGATAGCGTAACGTCACGCCTATTTTCTCCGAAGGGTTAACAAGGGGTGTATAGTACACCCACATTTTGCCGATGCCGTTATTAAGAGATCCTTTGTTTCAACTGGAATTAACAGCAATCAATTTACTTTTTTGTTTTATAATTTTGTGCTGTCGCGACTATCTCGTACGAAATAAATGCTTTTCTTTCTTTCTTCAAACTCCACTTATCAAGCCATAGAACATTCGGGCACACTTGAAACAAAAACGACGTTAATATGGGGACAATCCACAACTGACAGCTCAAAGACACCATTACATAAGACAAAGAACTGATTAAACTTCATCTTCACCTTAGTTCCTCAACAGTTTGAGTCCATTAGTGCACATCCTCGAGCAACGTTTCTTGAACTCTGAGCTCATTACCCACACGTCAACGCTCGCTAATTGCCGGTCAATGGGAGCACGGCAGATTGTCAGCTTCCTGCCAACAAGTCTTACACCAACGCTCGTCTATCAGAGACTGTTGTGAGATGGATCATTTTAACAGTAGGTACTCTTATCTTGACTGGAGCAGTTAATCTAAATTATTGTAAGCATGATTCTTAGTAACAAGAAAATTATAAAACAGAGATATCATGAGTATCAGGTTCAATTATCGATAAGGTCGCGAGGAGCTACATGGGCAATGCTGGAGGATTTCTTGTATATGACTTTCAAAGTTTTTGTAAACCAAACTACATCCACAGAAGACTTCTTAGGTCCTATCTTGCTTGCAAAGAAGGGTACTTTAAAACTTGCATGACGAAATGCATTGATTGGAATTGATCAACCCGATGTCTGGAATAATAGGCTTGAAACGTTCGTGCCATTGGCATTGTCACAAATCAGTTAGTCGATCGCCGCCGGCCGTTAATGTCACCATGTCACTGCACTGCTAATTGTCATCCAATGGGGGCGAGCAGCGAGATTGCCGCCTTCCTGCCTGTACGCACATCCGGCGTATAATTGTGACGTTATTAGACCCACATCGGGGTATGATGGCGAGATAAAAAACGGATCTGCTTCCTGCAGACTAAAACTTGCGATGTTTTTTGCGAGATCAAGTCTCATATAAAGCTAGTATTATAAACAGGAAGCTTATGTTTATTTGAAGAGGATATGGTCAAGGTTTCATCTAGTTAGGTACTCTTTGCTTCGAATATGGCGTTGCTACGATCACTTCTTGTTCAGTTTATGAAAAACTCCACGAAGACATTAATTACCCAATTCTCACCCGGCAATAAGCATTCGCATGTTTTGAGAGCCAATGAGAGGAGGACTTCTGACTACAGAATGGGAAACGACTTTCGAAAATGAAAACAAGAATAAACAATACAATTAATTTTGCTACACCTGATATTTGATGCCCCGAATTACCATAAAAAGAAAAAAAAAAAGAGCAGAACAAAAAACGCTTGTCATTAAACTGGCAGTCATAAACTGATTAAATCATAACCACTAATTAATCAACGTAGTTAAATAGAGCACCGCGTAAGAAAGTAGGGTTAATGAGCCGAAACGACTTTCGATTATGAGATATACATGAATTATTGTCCGTGCAGATCGATGTGTGGATAAGCGACTCACTAGAGCAAAGCAGCTTAAGATGATTAGTTGAATCGTAAATTGAAGAATATAACTCAGTCCATTAGAATGGTAAAGCAATTGAGCTAGGAAACACTGGTCAGAAAACATTTTGACGTAACCGGCATGTCATATAAACCTGTGTCTCTCTCTTCAATTTAAGTGCTAGGTACTTGTCATATCGTTCTATGTTATTCTCAATGCTATCACTAGACTTCACAAAATCCGCATTGAGCTCGCGTGATTGCGGGCCAATCGATGTATCAGCGAGACCCAGCAGTGTTAAAACAACAGCTAATGATGAAGAAAACGATTAGTTAAAAAGGTTATCTACGTGCTGTGGGTGAAACTCTCAATCGTCACTAATTAATTCTAAAGATGTTCAAATGATTGGCCCGGTGTGAAGATATTAATCGTTAGTCAGAATATTGGTGACTACGAGGAGTGACACATCAATTCCACCAAATTGGCTTTTTTGAAATGTCGACCATCCGAATTTTTGACGATGACGCACAATATCACCGATATAGGTCTCTGATCATAAATCACAACGTTTAAGGATGCTCAAATTAAAACCGTGATTAAAAATACTACTATTTTACCATCTTAAGGGTTTTAAGTGCTTATAAAAAAAGTTCTGAAATAGAAAAGTTGACATTAGGTTGACACATTCCACAAATACCATTTTGAAAACATAATGATCTTCAACGCCAAAATATTTAAGATTGGGCGTTATTTGGTCTCATGAAAGCGCCTTCATCTCTTCTCTACAACTAACGTCAAAACATAAACATTACACTTCATATCTTTTCGTAACCGATCCTTCGATCCGGAAAGAAGGTTCAATAGCAGTAGCGAGCGTTTTTCGTTCAACTTAATCGTACCAAACAAAAGTTTCCCAGTACTGGAAACTAATTCACAAAGGAGTTCGGAAAACCACCTTCCTGGATTAACAATGGATGAAAACTGCAAACTTATACCTCGAGAATAGTTGAACAAGTATAGGTCTTGTTGCTGTAGTGCTAAGGTAGGAGCTGTGAGCAAATTGTGTGGTTATTTCTATGACATCGACAATCTTGTACCTAGTAGATGCGTCGTTGAATATAGGCCTTATTTCTGTGTGCTAAGGGTGAAGCTGCGAGTAAAGTGGTTGGTTGTTTCTTGCGACATCTGTAGCGTAACCGAAGTGTGTTCTATCTGGTGCATTGGAGCGGAACTTGTTTGGTGCAAGTTTTAAAATGTTGACTTTGGAAGTTTTCAGGGAGAAAGAAGTTTGTGGGAAATTGGCACGCAAGCTGGTAATATTTTATGCAGTTTGTATGTTTATGGGTTTTAGTAACGTAACGTGGCAGTAATATATACTTCAACTGCTTTTTCTAAGGACGTGCATTAGATAAACGAGTGTAGGAAATTTTTTACTTTATTTATTTAAGAACAGTGTATAAAACTGGCAGTTTACTTGATGGCTGGCCTTGAGCGATCCATCGCGTGAAAAGTAGAAACACTTGGGACATCAATCAGAACGATGGAGATAACATAAAGGAAAGGTTAATGCGGATAAGTAGAGGGCCGGAGAAAGAGGTATCCGTAAAGAGAGGTCGATAGTTTTAAATTCAGTTAAGGCTAAAGCAGTAGTGTAATAACCTGATTACTAATACAAGGAAGACTTGGATCACGACCACGATCGATAATAATGAAAGCAAGTAAGTTTTATGTGGAAGACATTAAAACAGGAGCAAGAAAAGTAACAAGCTAAAAACCCCATAGCCCAGTAGCTACCAATACTACTTACAACTTTAGAAGTATAATATAAGCTGATTACACAAAAAGGAAGACATGGCCAACTGCCAATCGTATTGCAGACAGTAAAATTGATTGTATTCAAATAGACACAGCATAAAACCAGTATAACGTATCCATAATGAATATGTCCTATAACAAACTAATAATGAAAGACTATATGACATTGACTGACATAAACGAATCAATCAGAATAAACGAGTAATTTGTAACAAGTGGATCAATAATGAGTGACCTTGAAACAATGTTATTTTTACGGTTATTTAGGAATGAAATAAATATGTGGACGGTGTGAAAACATATGTTCATCGTTCTTTTATAAAAACACACATTATCTTTGAGAAAAGAATCAGCAACCGATCGCATCTCCAAAAAATAGCGATTATTGCGAATCTGAAGTGAACATTCACACTACTACACTATATTGCATATGCAAAGAAACAAATTAGATCGTCTGGCGCATCCTGGGCCTGGCATGACAGCCATGATACCACATTACCACCGTTGCTGACTGGCTAATCTTTCTACTAGTAATGTGATAACTTATGTCGCCTCGATTAAAAAACGAACAATTGTAAGGTGTTTAATACAGTAGCCAGTTTTATTGAAGAAATCTCGCGTTTTTGCGTTCATTTTACAATTGTTCAAATTAGAATACTGGCAACGAACGCCAAGTATCAACACTAAGCTTGCGTTGAAGCATCGAAACCTTAACCTAAGTATGTCCGACGCATTTTTCATTAGCCGATTACCTTTATTATGAGGGATCATGAAACACGACAGAAGCATACCTTTTGTCGCTGTTTCGTGGATGAGAAATATATTATCATCCAACGATCAGCCTATGATTTGCGCCACATAAATCACGTTTTTTCTCACCCCGGCATGGCGTCCCGGTCACGGTGTGTTCCCAATAAGACACGCGTGCTATCACGTAGATATTACAAGGACAGTTGTCGAACGATCAAATTCTTCAATAGTTCTTATAAAAGTAATTTCGATGTTTTTTTTTACTTGGTGAAAAAAGTTAGTATGATTGGCGTAGGAGGTAATATAAGTACTAAAAATTTAGATAAAAAATTACGAAAATTAAGCATTCCTTGTAGAGTGGGCCTATATAGGGCTACTTAGTGAGTCCGCGACCCTCTAGTATTCTGAACTGTTTAACATTGGACTGCTGACGATCGATCTAATAAATGATGAAATAAAATATCTTATCTGCTTACCACAACGTTTTCGTCAGTGTGATGGTGGACTAAGCCACTGGAATTCGCTATACAAATAAATATTCTAGGCTCTATCATAAAGTTGACGAAATAAAACGGTGAATGAACAGATAACAAAAGAAACTAACGAAACATAACCAAAACTGTCGAAATAATAACAAGCTCCATTTACGAAGATCCACTCAATAAAAGGCTATTAAAATTATTATCTTCATCCATAAATATATTCCACTCGCAACCATATAAAGACGTCTGGGTGCGTTAAACGCCAACGCATGACTGACCTAATCTAACTTTCTCAGTTTAAAACCCGCGTTCGAAATTCAAACTACCCACATAAAACAAATAAAATGACGCGTGGGTGAAGTTTAGCGCCAGACATATCCGTTTTCGATATTCGAATGTTCTGCTTTGTTATTGACATTTTGAAGATCTATTAACATACAGATGCTACATTTACTTTTAAAGCTAAGTCTTCTAAAAGCTTAACAAGTCCTTTTTAAGGGCAATAACCAGTTTATGTAGAGATAGTGACGAGTAACCGCGTGCTGCCATTTAATTATAGACGATAAAGTATTTCCACCTGCTTAGCTAATGGATTCCATTTGTCCTTTAGAGTACACACTACACAACTATATGTAAATTCTCCAGGAAAAAATGTACTCATCTCTACTAACGGTATGTCAGTTTTAGACTTGGTGTTTTATACTGGCTGTTTCATCATACGATCGTTTTATCAGTAAGGATCTCATTTCCATAAATAGCATCACGGCTGTGTTCTCCGAAGTGTTAAGCTGAGATGTAGTTGTACACCCACCTTTCGTCGACACCATCAAATAGAAGGGGCAAGCTCATTGACACCTAAAGGTCTAACCAATTCATTGGCTGCTAAACAATTTAATTAGGACTTAGTATGATTTAGGAAAAAGCGATTGATCTATGGTATAATAATGATTATTAACTATTCCCGGTTACGATATCGCAGCTACATAGCTACCGCGCAGATCGATCTGCGAGGTTAAGCTGCGCTTGACGCGGTCAGTCCTTGGATGGGTGACCATTTTTCACATATCGGGACCCCTCCGTGCCTCGGAAAGCACGTTAAACAATTGATCCCGGGTGTCATACGAAGACCTATGACGGTCGTTACGGGTGTCAGTAGCCCAAAAAGTTTGACAACCAATCTAAACTTAGAGTATGAGTGTCTCCCAGTAAGTGGCGGAGGTCAGAAGGCTGTCGCTCCGTGTGAAATACTGATATTCAGCCGCAACCAGTTACATTGGAAGCCGACCCTAATGTAGTTGGGAAGAGGCTAGGCAGATGATCAACTATTTACCTTTTGATGAAGGTTTGACGATGGAAGATTTTGGTGAACCGAAAACCCATTTTCGTCACAACGCAGAAAAAGTTTATAGAGCAAACATTAGCTTCTGAACTTCCCCATTTGAAGTTAAAAATAGCCGAGAAGTTGCGTCTTAGTTCAAATTAATTCCTTCAGGTCAAGCGAAGTTATAAGATAATCCCTGAAGAGAACATCAATACTTCAAGGCGCCCGCGTAACTTATATTTAAGCTTATTAACTTAACTCCCCAACTCTCTAAGTGGGTCTATTTACTAACATAACACATAGCATAGCATCACGCCTGTATTCGCCGAAGGGTTAGGCAGAGGTGTACACCTAATAATACTATTTTATACACCCACATTTCGTCGATGCAGTTATTGTGTCCCATGTTATAGAAGGTGAGCATATTGCCATCTACCAGGCACAGTTCCAGACTCCGTGATGCTATTGAGAATTTTCGTACAGTAAAACCTAATAACAGTTTCCCGACCCTGGAATCGAACCTAAGACCTCATGCTCAGCAGTCGCGTTTATGACTACTAGGCAAATGAGGCAGTCTAGATCACCAAATGTAATTATCATCAAAGTCAAGCAGACACAAACAGAAACTGTTCATTTATTTAAAACACAGCAAAGCGAAATGGAGATACCTATGAGATCGTAGTCGCACCCCAAGGGAACCTTTTGGAACGGAACCCTAATAAGTCGTTACAGACATTTCTACCTTGTTAATCCCTGCAGAGGTCAATTTAAAGATACAGCTTTCAAAGACATGAGCGAGGATTCTATGAAAATTCCTTCAAGCTTTTCCCAACTACGTTGTGGTCAGCTTCCAGTCTAACCAGATGCGGCTGAATACCAGTATTTTACACGGAGTGTGACCGCCATTTGACCTCCGCCTTCCAATTACTTTAGGTTAGAACCTTAAAGTATCAGTATCCTCAGAGTTTTGCATCGCTGACTCCCGTAACCAATCGAAAACGTGCTATCCGAGGCAGAGGGGTCTCGATGTGTAAATAACACTGACCCATCCAAGGACTGACCGCAACGGCTTAAGCTCACAGATCGAGTGACCTGCGCAGTAGCTATGTTGGTACGAGCCCCTCATATTTAATATCTTAGACTATATCTATAAGCGAAGACTTGTAATTGGCTTCTAGACGAATAAGCTTGTGCTATATTTAAGTTTATCTAGCTGTAAGTCTTCCATGTACTCGTTCTAAATAGCAAGTGGTTTAGTTTAGTAGTAAACTAATACGTACTACTACAAAGTGTTATTGGGTTTTTCTGTATGGAAATTTTCAGTAGCAGCACGGAGTCTGGAACTGTGCCCGGTAGATGGCAATAGGCTCGCCCCCTATTACATGGGACTTAATAACGGCATCGGCGAAATGTGGGTGTACAATAGTACACCTCTGCCTAACCCTTCGGGGAATACAGGCGTGATGCTATGTGTAATACGTACTATCAGATTTAGTATTGCGAAGATATTATCATCGTGATCCTATCACTCGTGGAGATGGTCAAGGAGTTAACCCGTCTAACTAACATCAATACCAACTTCTCAAGGTACATTATCTAGGTCTCTATCAAAGTCAAACACAACAGATCGGTTTCGAGGTTCACTTGACCGCAAATCCGGACACTGGCCGCAAAATTAAGGCCAGCATTGTTTCTGTTGATGTTTGTGATTGTTCTAGTTTGTTTGTTAAGTTTACACTAAATAATAAATTCGAGACTGTTACAGAAATAGTGAAATCCTGACTCCAAAGCTAGGTGATACCGGTGTTGACCCGGGTATGTCTTAAAACTGCGGCCAGACACAGGAGGACGGGCAGCAGCGTCCTCTCACTAATCGGTGAGCCACTGCGATCCCCAAGCCACCTGCCAAGCGTGGGGATTATGGCAAACCCCCCCTTGAGGGAGGCCTTCGTTCAGCAGTGGACGTCTTCTGGCTGATGATGATGATGACCGGTGTTACAGAAGACAGTGACATTCTCTAGTGAGATTTCCAACTATGCAAGTTTTATGCAACAAAATTAAGTTAATTTACTGAACTATAATAATCTATATAAATAAAAATAAAATGCTGTGTGTTGGTAAGCGCATTACTTGAGAACGGCTAGACCGATTTAGACTAATTTTTATTTGTAAATGTTCTTAATAGTCCGAATAAGCTATTTAGGGAAAGAAAAACTGGAAAAATTGGCCGGAACATAGAAAATCCGGGAAATACTGAAAGTTTTTTTTATGAGATATTTGTATGAACTCAAGACCAGGAACACAGGAATTGTCCTGTGTTCCTGGTCTTGAGTCTATCGGATCAACTAGTGTAGTATTAAAAAAACAAACAAATAATTAATGACATGATTATACAGTGTGATTGATAAATATTAAATTTTCAACTGTAAAATAAAATCCTATTCATCCTTGCCCCCTCTTGTTGTTGATTTATTTTTATTGCAAACGTCTCACCATAAAATACTGAGCAATTAAACTTATAATATCAGATACATAAAACCTCAAAAACCAATCTCTAGACAAACGAACTGCCACCAAACTAAAGCGTAATTAGTGTAGCCAAGACAAGATTGAAGAATGAAGAGCCGTGGGAACGTTTAATTGTGGCTGTACCGTTGTTCCACATTGTTCTGCCGGTACCCACGAAGTCACGACGGCGTTAAGATACCGATACGTCCGGTTGGTTTTGTTGTTTATTAGTTTGTGATTGAAAAACAAAAGGTAGCAACGAAATTGTAGTTCAATGAACTTGGAAGGTAGATTACGAAAAATCAAAATTACATAATGATTTGAAAAATCATGTGTAATAGCTTTGGTAATAAGTTTTCTTATTGTGTGTTTATGAGGTGTGGAATGAGAAGAGAGACCTTAGCAGTTGGATGCTGAGTTTCACACAGGATTCTGAGTGGTAAACCCAGTGTACATCTCTGACTCACATGCGTATCAGAATTTGATTTTCACGTGAAACCGGCACACCTGAGAGGGCTCCATAAAGTTTTCGATGGTGTGTGTTGTTAGACATTACTATTACAAATTATCGTGATGGACGTCCCATTTGAAGAGGCCCAGCAGTGGGACAATAATGAGCTGAATTATAATGTGCGAATGATAATCCACAACTACTGCACTTCACTAAGCGAGTAAAAAGCATTCTGTGTTGAATCCAGACGTTTCCAAACAAACCACATGCTTCAGAAAAATAACATGAGTCGACCAACAATCGAGTTGTATAATCGAGACGGGTCCAATTTCAGTGTTTCGATTGTTTCTTTTCAGCCCAAAACAACTGACTGTTGACGAAGATTATGAACACTGAACTTGATAATAAATAAATAATCTTTATTCATTAAGTTGCGAAAGGTTTCCGGGCGCCAGCAAATAATAAAGTCGATAAGGAGATACACCGAATCACCAGAAAAAATTTAGTTTTTAAATTTTCTAGGGTAATTAAAGGGTAATGCAAATAAGACGCAATAGAAAATCTACTGTCACGTTGCCGGGCATCCTCCTGTGTCTTAATTTATGAATTAAATTATATCTCATTCGAATGCATTTATAATATTGTGAGAAAAATTCATCTAAATCTGGTGACCATAAACTTATGTCTAAGTTATTCGACTGTACTTCTAGAATACAAATCAAGACAAAATCAAAATAACGTATGTACTAAACCAGATGTTTCAGTCGCCTAGTCGGTCCCATCAAGGAAACGAAGCTAGTCAATTTGCGAATTGATTGTACGCTGCGATACTAAAGACAATTGACACAAATTGTTCAAAATGGACATGTCCATGACGCATCTTGATGGATGGTCAATGTATGAGCATTAGTTATAGATGGGAAATCGGGAATAATTAACTAATTAAATTAATATAATGATAGCAACACTCAATTGCATATTCTTCGACTTCAAAAACGAATGCTTCAAAATAATCCATTTTAAATTGCATAGAATATAAATCTTTTAAAAGCTAGCAGTACTATTCTTTAATCTGTGGCCATAAATGGATCACCGCTTAACAGTAGGCTCTGAAGGTTTTTGGTCAAACTTAAATCTAAGCAACTCAAAACTTAAAATGGAACTTGTACCAACTTAAACGGTTTAAACATTCTGAAGACATTAATTAAAGCAATTCGTTTTAATAGATCGTAGGGTCTGTCTTAACCACTCCAAATGTATGTACCCGATGTCGTAAGGAAGAATTAGTGCCGGCAGTGTATATATGCAATTCTATCCGCCATTTGAAAAAAACTTATTTTAATTTAAATAATAAAAATGTGTTACAATCTTGCTGAGTACATTATGTGGGAAAAGTATGAGAATAAATTATTTATGTAATGCTTTCACTTTGGAAAAACTTTAATGATCGATATATGTTACTATAATTATATATAACATCGTAGTTCATAATGAGCCAATTGCCAATACAAATCAATTTTCACTACACGTTTATCTAAAACTCAATTAATTTCATATTTACGATACAAACAATAAAGTTCATCACAATCGTAACTAATGTACCGTAAAGTCACAACACACATAGGTTGAGAAGCTCCATTGCATTTAGTCACAAATCGGTACATAAAAGTGATCTCAGACGTCATGAAACTAGTACAGTCCTGCGACCCTAGTCTCTAGAAACATCGCACGTAGTCGCTGTACAAAGCGCAAATAATATCATTTTGATGTCTGGCGACAGATTTTGAAGTCTGGTGACATTCCACAGCGCGAGACTTTGACTGAGACTGCGAGACACGTCTCATAGGTCATTTGTCCTCTAGTGCGTGTATTCACTAGGAGCCAAAGCTTATACTGTCCCCACGCAGGCAAAGCAGGAAACACAATTCTGTACAACCGTGTCATCATACCGTTGTACTTCATGATTTCTACATACATATATACCTTAGCGATGTGTATTTAGTTCTCTGCCTCGTGTAGTACATTATCATTATGTGAACCTTCTGCACTTTTTTATTCTGTGGCATTATATCGCGTGACTTCATACTATTTATCAGTATTATGCTAACATGTTACGATTGATGAGTAATTTAATTTATTTACACTGAATATACCTCAACATGCAAGCTACAGCCCATGAAGAGTAAGCAGAAAATATCGATGAAGTTTTAAAAGTGAATTGGAATAGAACAAACAAAAATCCGATTTCACACTGTCTGTGTGGTAGGATAAGACCCATTCTCTAGCCGAGTCCTTGAAGTGGGAACATGATGGTAACACAATGATTTGTGGGGATGAATACTAGCTATTGCCAAAGAAACTAAATTTATTATGATACCCTAGGTACTGTAGAGGTTTTATGCAGAAGCCATAGGCTCATCTGCATTAAGACTGGCTGGTTTAAAAGGAACAAATATTCAAATAAGTGACTTAGAGATGAGTGTGACGTGTAGTGGAAAACTGTTTAGAATTATTATTGGGATTTATAATTTAACGCTGAACTTGGACGGCCACGGTGCCGAATACATCAATATTACAGATTGCCTTGCCTTTAATTTATTGATCCCGTTATATTTTGGTGGAGGCGCCGGGTAAGGCATAAAAATTCAGCGCTATACAAAGAAAATCTGTTTCAGTTATACGAAGTCACAAAGAATATTAGTGAAGCGACATTAGCTGGAGGCTGCCGCATTTACGCAGACTTCGCCGGCGACAACGAGACCGACGTGAGGGTCGATAAGCCACCGGGCGAGGACCAAGAGGGAACAAAGAGGACCCTTCGTAAAAAAAAAAACAAAAGCTAAGTTGTCAATTTTTTTTATTTTGGTGAATCAACCATGTCGCAAATCTACTTATTTTCGGGTGTTGATGGGACCCCGTTCGAAGAATTTCAGCTTCAATTTCGTCTGGTTGCGGCGATTAACAAATGGCCGGAAGGTCGAATTGGTGAATTTACCTATTCAACCGCCTAGAGGGATTTTAACGAAGGTGCGGTTTGAGCATCCATTGGTGACAACGGGATCGAGATCACCGAGCCCAGCCAGAGCCGGACCGTCGCATGACACACCTATGCAACGACCACGAGAAGCTGAAGAGTTTCACACTCCGCGTTATAACTTACGACCGCAACGTACTAGATTTACCTATGCAAATAATAATATAATTAATCGTTCTAGCACAAGGAGCCCAAGACCCATACAGCACCCAAACGCGCAGGGACGCCACCAGTAAAGGAGGTGCAGGGAGTGTCGGTCGCGTCCCAAGCAGAGCAGAAACTCCCAGATACAAATTCAAAAGCGGGTCAGTTCTGTCCTTTTATTAATATTGTTGTAGCTCAACAGACCTGCTTTGCACTACTAGATAGCGGAGCTTCAATTTCGTGCATGTCGGAACAGCAAGCAGTGAAATTAAAGCTAACGTATGTGAATGATGATACAACGAAAAAGCGTTTCGTGAAATCCATCGCCGGGTCGTATCTTAACGTTGTGGGGAGTGTAACAGTTAATTTCCTAATAAACTCGTGTGTGTTTAATAATACGTTCATAATTATAAAAGACATCAATCAACATGTGGTGCTTGGTCAAGATTTCTTTTATAATAATCGTGCAGTTATTGACTTTAATAATAATCATATTGTGTTAAATGGGCGAATTCGTGTTGATTTTTTAAATAAGGATTTTTTGCAAAATAATTTTTCGTTGACACATTCAATGACATATGATCGTGACAATAAAATAAATGACAATGTCACACAAGATTATGTCTCTATGGAAGAAAAAAGTTTGAATACGATTTCTAAATCTGATTATTTATATTTTTTGAATTTTTCTGAAATGAATGAAGATAAGTTGTATATTTCGATGGTTTCAAAGGAGATTGATAATTTTCAGAAGATTGACATAAATCCAGATTTGCGCGAGGGTGACAAAGCGTCACTGATTGAACTCTTTTCTTCCTATAGGAAATGCTTTGCGTTTACGGCCAGTGAGTTAGGTAATTGTAATATAGAAGTAATAGATATTAAGACCACGGATGAAATACCTGTTCATCGTCCGCCTTATAGGGTGTCTCCGAAACAGTTAGACATAATTAATTCGCAAGTAAAGGATATGTTGGCTGCAGGAGTTATTCGGGAGTCTAGGAGTGCTTATGCGTCACCTGTAGTGCTAGTGCAGAAACCTGATCACTCATGGAGGTTCTGTATTGACTATAGGAAATTAAATAAAAAGGTTATCACTGATAGTTATCCTTTACCTATTATTGAGGACATTATGACTTATCTTGCTGGGGCCCATTATTTCGCGGATCTTGATTTAAATTCAGGTTACTGGCAACTGAATATTTTAGAAGCTGATAAACACAAGACGGCGTTTGTTACACCATCAGGACTTTATGAATTTAATGTCTTACCATTTGGTTTAAAGACTAGTCAGGCTGTGTTTCAGAGGACAATGGATAAAGTATTGGCCGGTATTAAGTATAAAAACGCTATATGTTATGTTGATAATATCCTATTGTACAGCTCCACGTTTGTAGAGTTTAAAGAGGTGTTAAAACAGGTATTAGAGCGTCTTAGGGAGGCAAACTTAACTTTGAATCCAAAAAAATGTAGTTTTGCGTATAATAAAGTTAGTGTGTTAGGGCATAAGATCTCAGGAAATGGCGTTAAACCTGATAATAAGAAATTACAGTCATTAAAATCATTAAAAATACCGACAAATACAAAACAGGTTAAGTCCCTGTTAGGTTTGTTCTCTTACTATCGCAAATTCATTGATAATTTTGCTGTGATCGTACTTCCATTAACAAAACTACTTAAAAAAGGAGCCGAATTTCGTTGGTCCGAGAAACAGCAGAAAGCTTTTGATACAATAATAGAATATATGTCTAACCCTCCAATATTGAGTTTTTATTCTAATGATATAAATGTGTTAACCCGGCTTTATGTAGATGCGAGTGGTGAAGCGTTAGGGTGTTGTTTAATGCAGGGTAGAGATGTCATGCATCCAGTGTCCTATGCATCAAGAAAGCTAAGTGACAGTGAGAAGAAATATTCAACAACAGAGAAGGAGTGCCTAGGTGTGGTCTGGGCATTGAATTATTTTAAACATTTTCTATGGGGTTTGAAGTTCCAGGTGGTGACTGATCACAAGGCGTTGTGTTGGTTAAGAGATAGGAAAGATATGAATGGTAGGTTGGCAAGGTGGTCTCTAAGCATTCAGGCCTATGATTTTGATATAGTTCATTGTTCAGGAAAAGAAAATGTGATTGCAGATTTTCTAAGTAGGAATCCGTTGTGTCAGGACATTGTAGAAGAAGAGATACCAAGTCAAGAGGATAGTTTGGAAGTGTACGCGATACAAGTGGTCGACATGAAAGTTAAGCAGTCCGAGGATGAGTTCTGTAGTCGATGGTCTACTTTAGTTGCTAGGAGTGGTGTAGGTGTCTATAAAGGCTATGTGTTGCGTCAAGGGATTTTGTGCAAGAGGGTGAAGAAGTTAAATGACGTGCGAGATTTAGTGGTAGTGCCGAAAAGTTTATTCAAGTCAATTTTACAAGAATTACATGATGATCCATGGTCCGGGGGACATTTAGGTTTGACGAAAACGTTGGCTAAGTTTAGAGAGAAATATTTTATTATAGGAGCGGAGAAAGAGATCGAGAAATATGTGAAGAGTTGTATTTCATGCCAGGAACGCAAAAAGGTTCACCAAATAGGACAGTTACAACCTATTCAGGTGAATAGTTTAATGGAAAAGATTGGTATAGATATATTAGGTCCTTTTAGAAAGTCTTTGAACGGCAATAAATACATTATTGTGTGTTTAGAATACGTGTCGAAATATGCGATTTGTAGGGCGGTGCCTAGGGTCACAGCGCAGAGGATAAGCCAATTTCTGATAGAAGATGTATTTTGTCGATTTGGAGGAGTGAAAGAGGTCATTTCTGATAGAGGTTCAGTTTTTACGTCGCATATGGTAAAAGATACAGTTAGTTATTTTGGAGCTAAATCACGCTTCACCACGGCATTTCATCCAGCAACTAATGGTTTAGTAGAAAGGTTCAACAGAACATTGACACAAATGTTGTCCATGTATGTTTCTGATGACCATCGAAATTGGTGTAGTTATGTGCCCTTAGTTTGCTATGCGTATAATTCGAGTAAACAATCAAGTACCAAAATTTCACCTCATATGATGATTTATGCTAGAGAACCCTTATTCCAAACTGATATGGTTGTTAATCATATTAGACAGAGTCAGATGATTGACTATGTAGGAAGACATGATTTTCATAATGTCTTGTCGCGTAAGGCCTTGCATAACATAAGGAAAGCGCAAGTGAAACAAAAGGCGCTTTATGATAAGAAAAGTAAAGTAAGGAATTTCTTACCTGATCAGTTAGTAATGATTTATACTCCTAGACGTGTGAGTAATAAGTGTATGAAATTGTGTAGATTGTATAAAGGACCTTATCGGATTGTGAGAAGGATCTCTAATGTAAATTACGTGGTAAATAAATTAAATAATAGGCGATTTAGGGATATTGTTCATGTAAATAGATTAAAACCGTTCCATATTAGAATATAGTTGTTCATGTTAGAATAAAATAATTCATTATTTTATGTTATAGAAAATATAGATGATTAATCACTTTATTTATTTTTCATGTTGGGACAATGCGGTGGCTACAACGTTGAGCGCACGGAAGAAAGGTCACCAATAATGTGTTTTATAAATGTCTTAAATTGATGATGGAAACACTCCGAAAAGAAGTTGAGTTGAGTTTGATTATAGTTCCATCTAAGGAGGGGGAGGAAACCCGCTTGACAACGAGACTAACTTTGCACACGGGGCATAGTCCTCGCAAAGTGTGTCTGGGTAGGACACAATCGGTCTCAATGTTTAACGGACTCTTCCACCTGACTGCGATGAAACAATAATCCTTTGAATTAATTGTTATTAACTTGTACAATTTTTTAGTAGTCATTGCTATTAATGATATGTTTCGGAGTGAGTTCGTGATGCGAATGATACTACAACGTGACCTTTTACTTCCCATGTCTCAACAGTAGTCATGAGAGTTTAAGTTTATGGTGTTATGTCTATTCATAGTTGATTTAATTTAAGTATTTCTCCCTTCAGGAATAGTTGCTGAAACTTGATGTTTATTTGTATTAATTGGTAGAAGTATCATTTTATAGGAGGTCGCTACGCGTTTTTTTCAGGCGTTTTGGCGCGTTGAAGTTTATGGTTTAACGTGTGCAATTTGTCTGTGATGTGATAACTTACTCATATTAATGTTTAATAATTTTATTTCAAAGTTTTATTCTAGCATGCGTTATACGGTAAACTATCTCTTAGTAAGAGACGTACCTCACAAGAAATTGTTAACTTTCTTTCCGCCTGTTAGGTAGATTCAGGATAGGAATAGGTAGGGTTTTTGTTTGAATATTTGTATTGCATGGCCAACTGTCCAAGGTTCGTCTGAGTTGCCCATGTGGGTGGGCGTAGCTGTACTCACAAAAAGAGCTGCGCCTATTAAGTGAGCTATTAGGTATCTTTTATTACATGACGCTTGCCTTCCATGCAAGAGTGTCTGATTTCAAAGCCGGCCCGCACCTCTGACTTTTCGGAATCATGTGCAGATCAGAATTTGATTATCTCTTGCGTTTACGGTGAAGGATAACATCGTGAGGAAACCTGCACACCTGAGAGGGCTCCATAAAGTTCTTAACGGTGTGTGTAGTCCAACCCGCACTGGGCCAGCGTGGTGGACTAAGGCCTAACCCTTCTCATTCTGAGAAGAGACCCTTGCCAGCAGTGGGACGGTAATGGGTTGAATTATTATTAGATGACCACTGAGATGAAATCTCTGGAAGAAAAGACACGTTGCAAGAAGTTGATGAAGTAGAAAACAAAACGTAAGAACGCTTTGCAATCGACTTGAAGTACCCATTTCATATATAAAATTCAAATCAAAAGGCATTCAATTCACTACGTTAACGAGCGAAACTGTAAATTTTTAAAACACGAACTAATTAGTTCTGCGAGTGAGACAGTTTCTGAAACTAGGCCAGAGCACTCTTCGCGTTTTTACTCCTTTAAAAGCTCCATGAAATGCTCTATGAAACTGCAGTGGAGTCCTTTGACGAATTTTGGCAAACTAAAAGGCGTTTTTACCACAATTTCATACACGCCAATGAAAACTACTTGAATCTTGTATTCTTATAGATTTATCCGAAATGCTTATAATGACAATGATAAAGAATAAAATAGACAAAAGTAACCGACCAAGGCACATTTGTATATCTTTTGAACCATTTCTTCAAGTAGAGCCTATCTTGACTCTTGACTGCTAAAAACAATATATTGTGGTAAATCTCTGCTGGCAACAAACACTGTTTTAATTGAGCTGTTGTTATAATAAATGCAGTATAGATGTCAACACAAAACTCAAAATCGTCCAACCAAAATAACAGCTACATTTTACTCAGAAAAAATACGAGTATCTCCCGCTCTCTCTCTGTGTAAAAAGGAGCTAATTAGCGTTCGCGACAGTCTCCATAACTCAAGCATTTGCAGGCTTTTGCTCCTTTTGCTCCTTTTGCTTTTCACTGGCTGAGAGCTATCTGAGTTTTCAATATGAAACCGTGTGCTGTAATTGGGCCTTTTGAAGACTTTTTATGAATGGGAGATTGGCTTTTTTGGGCGGTTCATATTTTGTACGCAAAGGGAATGTGCGTGCAGTTATGTTTATTAGGAAGTTCGTGATTTAGACAATAACTAATAAAAAAATACAAAACTATAAAAATAGCTTTTGACCGTAAGTAATTACTGAACTAGATTTGAGACAAAAATATAGTATGGATTTTTAAACACATGATCAAATTAATCAAAGTTGGATACAGGCAGAGGCTGTTAATCCATCCTTTAAAAAAACCGGCCCTTTTTTATTACAATAATGTGGCTAATTAAAACATGCCATGACATTATTTTCCCTACCATTACATAACCAGAACTCTTAAAAAGGCTCTATAATAATATCACGTCAATTTCAACCACAATGTATACTGATATACTACACACCAATTTATGTAGCATAAATATTTCAAGATACAGTTTAAATGTTCCGCAAAAAGCAGTTTTATCGAAATGCAGCAAGAGTTTTATTACCACGAAATTATACATTAAAATTGAGAGAACGGTCAGAGTAACAGAACATTGTGGTATTGTGGAATTATTGTTTTAAGTGATATTACTTGTATGAACATTTATGTAGCGGGACTGCGGGATGCAGCTTGAAAGTTATTAAAGAACAAGATAAATTAATCTGATACTGGAAAGTACATTAGGTATGTACAGGTGGAGTGAAGGCTAGGAGGAAAGCTGAAAGCTGGACATTATTTTGAACTAGCTTCCACCCGCAGCTTCGCCCGCGTGGTTAATGAACCCGTACATTTTTCCGGCATAAAAAGTAGCCTATGTGCAATTCCGGACTATCTATCTCTGTGCCAAATTTCATCCAGATCCGTTAAGCCGTTCTGGCGGGAAAGAGTAACACAGATCCATCCATCCACCCATCCATCCATCCATCCATCTTAACAAACTTTCACATTTATAATTTTAGTAGGATAGGACTAGTTGAATGTCGGTTGCAAGGAAAGAACCACCACGAGTGGAGAAACATGAGATCGTCTGGCGCACCCTGGGCGGTCAGCCTGGATTCCTCGATAGCACCATTGCGGACTGGCTGATCTTTCCACTACGCATGGACTGATCTCACGTGATAACCCGTACCGACATCACAGAAGAAAAAGTTAAGTATAAATGGAGTATATGTTACGATACTTTAAAATTACTGTTTGGGCCCATATTTTCTGCATCATGTTGCTGATCAATACGTTACACGATGACGTGTTAAAAATACAGGCGGATATTTGGTAGACACAAGTCTTGATGCAAACATACTTAGTACGTAAATTTGTTTTTTAAAATTCTGGTAACATCATCAGTTTCCAAGGAAGTTGGAGCCGGCTCCTTGCTAGCCAGATGCTCCTAAATATCAGCATTTCCTATTAGTTTTACTAGTAACAATGCATTATACCTATTATCTTCTTTGTAATTCTACTCGGGTCACATCTTAGACTGACTGATTTCATAATAACTGAGATTACTAATTAGCTGAGTTCTAAACAGCTATTATCTCACTAACAATAGCTTGTTTGGTTATAATAACAGGTGTCTAAGCAACCATAATACGTATTGTAGGTATGTTGGACAGGTATAGAATGTCATCTAAGTCATCATCTGCCTAGCCTTTTCCCAACTACATTGGAGTCAGCTTCCAATCTAACCGGTTGCAGGTGAATATCAGTATATTACACGGAGCGACAGCTGTCAGATTCTGGGCTACTGACACCCGGGACCAACTGATAAACGTGCTTTCCGAGACACGGCGGGGTCTCAATATGTGAAAAATGGTCACCCATTCAAGGACTGACCGTGTCAAGCGCTGCTTAACCTCGCAGATCGACCGATTGCGCGGTAACTATGTAGCTACGAACCCCTCTAAGTATGGTGAAAAAAACTCTGGTACCACCCTGGTATTGAATTCATTATTAATTTTAACCATACGACAATTGCGATGATAAAACGCTAGTTATATTTTAATGGGCAGTATAATGTTTGTAAACTGTATCCACGACACATGCGAAATCGAAGTGTGGGGAATGTTCTTTTAAACAAAATATATATTATATATATGTATAATACATATATATCACAATATTCCAAAATCAACTAAATAAGATAGAAGCTTATTGGTAAAAAAAGATCTGCAGGAACACTGAACGCTTAAAACCTAGGAAGATCTAAATAGGTGCAATTATTAAATCGTGCTCCCTTCTGAGCTGATGACTACTTCCTAAAAAGCAAAACAGAAACCAATCAGACACGTCATAATAAAAGCCATTATAATAATAAATCATAAAGAAAAAAAAAGACATTACACTGTCGCCGGCCAGTGACCACAAGACGTTAGTATGACACCATTAACATTCTACACATACTTGCTGCAAGGCCCAAGGAATGCCATTACGTCTATCTGGGGGGATCTGCTGTCCTCTAGACGTAATAATGGCGTGATTATTACACTTTCAAAAGGTACGGTGAAGGGGAAAGACATGTCATAGTTAAAGGTTTTTTCAATTCAATTTTTGCGTCGTCGAGCTGTACAACACGCGTCATAAGTAGCCCCGATATTCTGTTAACACCTGAATTCTGAATCCACGATATCGCACTTTACATAAACATAACATAGCATCACCCCTGCATTTCCCGAAGGGTTAGGCACGATTACTATTCTATATCCATATTTCACCGATGCCGCTGTCGAGCCTCATGTAAAAGGAGGTGAGTGTATTCCGTGCTGCTACTGAGAATTTTCATACAGTAAAACCTAATAACACTGCCCGATTCGGGAATCGAATCCAGACCCACTAGACAAATGAGGCAGTCAATAGCCGAGTCACGTTAAATGTCAATACATTTGACACACACTGACGACAGAACAGAAAAAGAGCTATTCTTTAAGCATTTAGCTTTTTATTCAGAACGACAAATCAGTTCACCTAAGACCACACGCGATATGTTCATTATAATCAACAGCCAAACAATGAAGCCCTTTGTTATCATAATATGGGCAAGCACTTTAAAATTGTATAATCGTTCATATCTCCGAAACAATTGACCAATATCAATAATCCTTTCACCTTTGAACAAAAGAAGGTCGTGGTATCACGGTGAAAGTAAAGTAATTTTAGTAATTGGGGAAAGAACACGAACATGGCGATAGGAACAGCCAATAATATCCAGCTATCTTCATATATATGTATATATAATTTTTCTGTAGGTATGTATGTCACTGAACTACTCCTAAACGGCTGAACCGATTTTGATGAAATTTTTTGTATGTGTTTGATTCCCTGGATGGTTTAGATTCACAACTGGACCCGGTAGGTGGCGCTGCGATCGAGTTCTAGGAAACTATATTATTTTATTTGCAACGTTCGGACAGGACAATGTCCTCTAGTATATACATATATAGAGTATATATATACTTGCAGGTGGCAAATTATGCAATAAAAGTCTACGTAGTCAAAAAGGCGATCTATCAAATCAAATAAGCTTATATCGCTGTCCAATGCAGCACAAGTATCCCTCAGTTCTCCGTCTTCCGAACTCTGTTCGTCCCAGATTCATTCCTTAAGGTCGTTGGTTCGACAATGAATACCTATGTTGATTATAAAAAAAAACTGCCTCATTAGTCTAAGTTAGTTTTTGAAAAGAGTATCCATGGAGTTTCTTGCCGGTCTCTTCTCCATAGGACCTACCCCCTTTGGAACCGTGCGCCTAGAGTCTCGACTTTTTAAAAGTGCCTGAAAAGGCCTACTTGAAATAAAAAACTTTGACTTTGACTTTAAATTCTCAGTAACAACACGGAGCTTGGAACTGTGCCCGGTCTATGGCAATAGGTTCGCACCCTATTACATGGTACTCAATAAACAGCATCGGCG
Organism: Shargacucullia verbasci; assembly: GCA_947562105.1. Taxonomy (NCBI): domain Eukaryota; kingdom Metazoa; phylum Arthropoda; class Insecta; order Lepidoptera; family Noctuidae; genus Shargacucullia; species Shargacucullia verbasci. The sequence continues at coordinate 7,131,951 of OX387306.1, forward strand.
AAATTTGGATGCACAACAGTACTTCTCTGCCTAAGCCTTCAAGGATAGACGCATGTTTGCTATGTTATGTTAATATAATTTTTGTTTCCATAGGCATTGGAAAAATATGACTTTTGCAAAATTTTATCACGTTTTGTTTTACTTTTTCACTTATCGTAGGATTTGAAGCACGTTTGTGCAATTTCAAATGAGTCATAGCAAGACTGAATTACAAAAACACCTATGTGATTTGAAAAGCCATTTTATATTATTCGGATTCTCTTCTATATCCGAGATCGGACCCTTAACACAATCGGCTAATAATAAGTCTGAAGGTTATATCATTACCAATAACCGACTAGCATAGCATTTATAGTTTCATTGACTTCATATCAAAACGGCCAATCATTAAGGTTTTCCAAATCACGAAAATAGAAGTGTCACTTATTTGAAACCAGTGCGACGACATTTCTGCCTATAGACAACAATCAAAAGCAAGTACCTACAGGAAACAAATACGAGCATGTGTATGTTAATAACGGATAACATTGTGGCTCGGTTATCGTTTCTAACCGCAAATTGTAATAAATATTATTTGCGCAAACGTCTATAGAGTTGAAAACCTAGTATTTATATTAATTAGTACAATTTATTGCGTTGTAATTAAATCATCCTAAACAGTTTATTTGTAGGTATTTAAATTTATTTTAGCTAGATGAATTCTGGCTTTGCGGTGGGCAAAACCGGTAAAACCGACCAAATTGAACATAGTCTATAAACTATAACTAGTCACAGGTGGAAATATTTTGTCATGTCATGAATGATGCTGTTAAAATTAAGCCCGTTATTGTCCCACTGATGGGGCTTTCGGTGAAATGGCCGGGATCTCCGATTAACGGTTGAAATTTTTCAGTGCCTTGGTGCGATTTGGTGGACAATTCACACCATAAAAAACGTTATGTAGCCTCTAAGGTGTACAGATTCCGCGATGTTTTACTTCAGCTCTGATAACAAATCAGACCATAAAGATCAAGATTATTTACATTAGCTCTCACGGACTATCTTGGTTTTTAAACCGATGGAAGATAATATTTGTTTAAATATAAATTATACGATCTATGGAAACGTTAGCGAAAATTGTATGCAAATATTAATTTAGCCAAATATAATAATCCTAAAGCTGAAAGGAAATCAAACACAAAATCCTGATTCGTGAAATGTTACTAATACGTTTACATTATAGGGAAAACTAAACCGATTAAATATTATAAATAACTATTAGTGGAGCGTCAAAGTTATTTAATTTAAACAGTAATATCAATTTGTTTGAATAGATCTTGATTGTTCACATGAAACTCAATGTCGTTGGTAAATAAAAGATAATAAAGCTATCGTTAATTATAGACGAAGAATGTAATCAAGCAAGAAACACAAGAAACTTAATAGGGTATTGTAACACTGTTATAGGACTGGGAGGGAATGTATTCTATCATAACATTAACTTTAGTTCAACCCTACAGTGTTCTCAGACAGAAACGGGATTCATTCAGGTGTCTTAAAAAGTAAAAAAGGCTGTATATCAAGATGAAAAGTAGAGTGTTGACGAAGAACTTACTGAGATTAACAATTAAATGGTCAAGCGTACTGATGTCTATGAGAATCTTCCGACATCTACGTGCAATAAATAGAATAAAAAATAAATATTCTACACCATTAGAAATAGGTACATACAAGATCTGGAGCATGAAAATTAATGGTGATTAAAATACGTCATGAAAACTAAATGCAACTTGCGTTTAGATTCGGAGTACGGAGTAGCTTTTGAGATAAACTTAAACTTATAGACAGACATACGTCTCTAACTTTGAGTATTAAACCGCCTCCAACAACGACACAATCTTCTTTGTTTTCTTTTATACAGATAAATTACTACTTATTAGCTAGAGTTTGCTGAAACTTTCGGTAAATCGAAGTTAAAGAAAGATTTTGAAAATAAAAATTCCAACCCGATGTGTAACGAAATACGGAAAATTAACGAAAGAACCGACAAATTGTGTTACTAAGTGGTTGTTAAAAAGTCTTATTTAATTATTTCATGTTTAATGATATTATAACAATATAATTTGCGTAAAAAATATAACGAAGAAAATTTTGGGATTAACACCTCTTTGAAAACTGAGCTTCGATATTTTTTTTCTAACTGTATAAAATAAAAACTGCTGTAAATAAATTTTGTTACCAATAATTCAAACACAATAGTCACCTCTCAATCACTTGTCAAGGAACCCATCAATAAAAAACTAATTAAAATACATCACACTATGGAATGCATTCTTCCGTTGCAATCACAATAGGTCTTTGTATCACACTCTATTATATCACACACACACACAGTATACTCTCGAGCAAGTCACAATATGATCTAAGAACAGATCAATACGCGTACATGCGCGCGCGTCTACCGCGCAACTGGAGTAGCGAGCAGGAAAATTGTAAACATCGTGGTTGACAGAGACGCAGATATGGCGTAGGAAAGGGATAGGCGGTGATTTGTTTATACCTCGTCGGAGTAATGTTTGTAATTGTCAGTGTAGATTATGATGTTAAGAGAGTGGCAAGATAGTGAATAGATGAATGGAGACATAGATATTGCATCTGTGAGGAAATCATCAAGATTTAGTTACAATAAATATATGAGTAAAACTTGAACACGAAATAATTCGTTAGTTTATTAATGTTCAGAATTAGGGGATACATGCTAAAAAAAATTTTAGAATACGGTGCTTGACATAAATACGGTATGGAACTTCGTTCCGTTTTGTATTTCGCAGAAACAAAACCGAAACCGTAAATATTTCCTCAAAAAACCCTGCTATAGTTAAATTAGCCTCAAAAACACCCATTGTGAGAGTCAACACAAATAATTCTTACCAACCAATAAAAGTACAACTGCACAGACGAATTATTCCATAAAAATTGTTCCAGCAAAAGCATCTGCAAACTCAAGCGGACAGGCGACGTTAAAACAACGGAAAATATTCAAGTTGCAAGTGTGAACCTTTTAAAACTGTTGACACGTGGTTTACCGCATTCGCCCGTAGGATTACCGTCGAATTCCGAAATGAATCGTTGGGAAAAAGTTTTCGAGACCGTACGAAATCAGTTTGCGCATCCCAGAGGTAGTTTAATGCAGTTTCGGATCCAATTTGCGTGTTGGCTCGGGAATGGAAAACGGTAAATGAGCTTGCAATAAAGATGCAATGAAGGTTAATGGTAATTTCGAAACGATTGCTGAAATAAAAAAGAGCTGTTCGTACACTTCAATAAGTTAAGCATTATTTTATACAATTATACAAATATATTATAGGTATGCATCTGTCAAACCAAGTTCCTTCTTCTCCTGTCACCCCTTGCACTCCTTTTCATAACAGTGGTACATTTTTTCATCCGCGAACAGAACAAAACATAGTAGGCACATAACGCTTGATTGACTCATCTGGTGATCTATCCAAACTTAATCTATGGTACGTATGTTTACATCGAGCGACATGTCGTTGTATATTGAGATGAATCTGTGACGGATGTTACTGACAAGGGAATTTATATAGTAATACTGCACGATGCCTGTTTAACGTTTAATTTATGTGTTATATCCTATAACTTCCTGGTATTCATCATGGTGATACATTCCGGCACCGAAGGCTGTCATCGTAGCTGTCAACGTACTGCCTAACATTTTGGGGATATTAGGCGTGATGGCTTAGATCAAATGTCCATCATTACAGCGGATCTTTTGCTTCCTCTGCACATCAATCAACAATGAAATGGTCAAGCCTTTGCAAGGAGCAAACTCTTAGATCGATCTTCAACACTCGACCTCAATTGCTATTAGATTATCCAATTTTTTGGTGTGATTATACACATTTCAATCAAAAAGGTTAATAAAATACCTTAATAATTCAAATCATGCAACATTACGTTACCACGTCAATTATTGTCGTTGGTGCCGATTGGTACTCCTGCATTGTATTGTATTTGTGCTGCGAGTACGCTAAATTACGTCAACCGATTAACGTAACACCACCATACCACTGATAGCACCATGCTTGGTGCATACGATTAGTCATCATAGTATGAGAACATGTTACTAAAAGAAAGAAAACGAGTTTAATGGCGCAATAAGGAAAATTAGACCATTGTGCCAATAGAGCTGTATGTCAGCATAATGTTAGGAGGCAGTAATACTAGCCATCTCTACAAATCGTGGTTACCAGGTGTTAAGATTTCTTTTGAGAGCGTATCACAAAACTTCATAGAAGATACGGGGTAAAAACATCACGTTCCATCCAACGAAACACGCGTAGATCTTGCACACATTTAAGATTAAATAAATCAAGTGCTCACGCGATGTATCTGCTAATCTGTTCAGGTGTTCGCATTCCCGCTTAGATTCGGACTAGATTATAAGGCAGAAAACTCATTACGCAGCTGTGACTGTTGTGAGCCAGGTGGCAGCCAATCTGAAGTACCGTAAACTCAGCAGTGTGTCTGTGGAGTTAGGTTCCCATTTTATAATAAAATCAATAAAGAAAAATAATCAGATCTAAAATTAATATTAAAATTACGTACAATGGATGACATTTAGATCTAGGCTTTATTCTAAACTGAAATTAATATTCAAATGGACTCGGTATTCTCAAGTTTACGCCCAGTGCCGCTAGATGGCGCTAGTAGTAACATGTAAAGTGAAGAATCACACATTAAGTTTTTTAGTATAAAAACAAGGAATTCGCAAGGGATGGCAGTTGGTTAATTGGTAACAGATGGCCATACTCATTGAAATGAATTAAAAAAGAAGCCACTTAAGATTATAATGGATGCCAAAGACAGATGGGCCGACGACATGAAGGAGGCAGCTGATGCAGACTGGATGCGGAATAATTGAACCAGGTGTTAGGGACCAATTTGGGAGATCTACGTCCACTATGTCCAGCATTGAGCGATAGACTGAAGCGATAAGACTAAAAATGTTAAGCCCACAAATTGCAGTACTCTCATCTACGCTTCCATTCGTAGATTGATCATTACAAAGAATGTTCAGTGTGCACCTGCTTTTAATAACTAAATTTAATCACTCGCACTAATCAATTTAAATGGGCCTTTTTTATTTTTTATTTAACCAGGTGAAATAGAAACATCTTCTCACTATCTTTAAGCAATTAAAACATTATTAAACTATCCCGCGTGAACAGTGGCTCAGTAATTAAGTTTAATTACTGACATTCCTAATCACGCTTATTACGTAGTTTTTAAGGTTGATAATGCGGTGATTTAGAGAGAACTCTAACAATATCAGACCTTTTCGCTGCATTTCGTTAGCCCTTATTGCTATAGTGATGAGGTAGATAATAACAGATATTTTGTTATGGTTGAAGACCAGGTATTTAGGTCAACGACTTGATAATGTCGGGACGCGGTATGTGCATAAACTATTACACTATTACATCATAATTCATCAAAAATTGGGTATAAGACATATTCCAAATTATTACGTAAATGCATTAACCAATCGATAAAAAATTATAATCAGAAATTACTTACAAATTCTAAAAGTGTCTGTAAAACATCCTGGCAGCTGATAAAAAATGAGTCACAATCAAATAAACAAGTAGACATCATTGACAAGATAAAAAAAGGAGATGTATTGTTAAATGACCCAGTCAGCATAGCTCAAACATTTAACGAAAACTTTATCAATCTACCTTGCACTAGTAATTCTCTATACAACACATGTAAAACCAACTTAAATAGTAGCATTTTTCTACATCCGTGTACTTTAGAAGAAATCTATAATATTATTATGTCTTTAAATAACACAAATGCCGAAGGTTATGACGGACTGGCAACAAAAATCATTAAAGCATGTGCCAGAGAAATTACTTCAATCTTAACACACCTCATTAATTTGTCATTTTTAGATGGTTGTTTCCCAAGTTCACTAAAATTAACCTGTGTTAAACCGATACATAAAAAGGGGGATAAGATGAACCTGAATAATTATAGACCTATAGCGTTAGTACCTATACTCTCTAAAATATTTGAAACAGCCATGCATAGACGGCTAACGAGCTTTATTCTTAAACATAATATCCTATGTCCTACTCAATACGGATTCCAAAAGGGTAAATCAACGACTTTAGCGTGTTTCGATCTTATGAATAAAGTATTAGAAAACATGAATTCGGGCAAAATAGTTACAGTTATATTTTTCGACATGACCAAGGCCTTTGATTTTGTGTCTCATAAATTACTAATAGAAAAGCTTGATAAATGTGGCATACGGGGACCTGCACTAGATTGGCTAAAGACCTACCTTACAAATAGACGACAAATTGTTGAAATTGCAAATATCGATGAACGTAAAGAACTTAAAACCTATTCATCTGCATCTATGGAGAATAAACATGGCGTCCCACAAGGCAGCGTCCTTGGGCCTTTATTGTTCTTGTTGTATATAAATGACCTCCCTGCTATAACTACTAATTCTTGTATCTTGTTTGCTGACGATATATCTCTAATTATGAAATGTGATAAAAATTCCGATATCAATGATTATATAACTAACATTAATAACACTATAGAATTAATAATCAAATGGCTTAATAATAATAATTTACAGGTTAATTTATCAAAAACAAATTTCATCCAATTTAGTACATATGGAGGTCCTCATAAAGAATTAAAAATTAAATATAGAGATCAACAGCTGTTGGAAGTAAATGAAACGACTTTTTTGGGTATAACGCTTGATAAACACCTCAATTGGAAATCACATATTGGCAAAGTGTGTGACAAAATTAATAGATATGTGTATGTACTCCACAAACTTCGTAAAACATCAACGGCTAACACCTTACTAGCAGCATACCATGGATATGTCTCCTCTGTCTTAAGTTATGGTCTCATATTGTGGGGTAACTCGACCGATGTACAAAAAGCGTTTCTAGCACAAAAAAAATGTGTCAGGGCAATTGCAGGAATTCCACCATGGGAATCCTGTAAACCACTCTTTAAAAGATATAAAATTCTTACATTATCTTGTTTGTACATCCTGGAAGCAACAATGTTTGTAAAGTTAAACCCAAATCTATTTAAAACAGCCAGAGACCGTTTCCCCAGGAATACCAGGAATCCAACCAGAATTGTGGTCAAAAGTATACCTAAGTCGACAATGTATGCAAAGAATTGCTATGTAATGTGTGGGCGTATATTTAATGCTATTCCGAATAATATTAGAGAATTGCCAACAAAAAGATTTAAAAGAAAACTAAAATTATGGCTTATGGACAAATGTTTTTATTCTATATCTGAATTGTTAGTAAAGTGAGTGTATTTTGTATTGTAATTGTAATGTATCTTGTATGTAATTTTATTTTGTATTATTAATGTATTTTGTAATAATTTAATGTATTTTGTATCGTAATTATAAATTCTGTGTATAGGTACCTACTTGAATATTTGCATGTCGTAGACCGACAAAGTGTATCCGGTACTGTTTAATTTCTACTGTCCATCACTATGTTACCTACATTTTACGCAAATAAATCTATTCTATTCTATTCTATTCTAATTGTAAGCTGAATTTGTGGGCATGTGCGTGAAGATTATGGCCGCATTAAATAAGTTTTTTTAACATAATAGTTTTTTTTTTGGAAGTACGGAAATTTAATATTTTATCAGGCCATATCAGGCCTTAGACATCTCTCTGAAGAATTACTTTTTCTTATATGTTTTCTTGAAAGAAAATTGTCTCAATTAAACTTTGCAAATTGGAAGTCACTAGGTTGTAAATAAAGTCAGACCACACGATCTAAGCTAACCGACCTCACGAAGTCTCGGCGTGTTTTCTATACCAAATGCTGTTACTTCTGTAATTTTTGGTGTGGACAGAAGTATGAAAAAAACACCTAAGTGAGTGATCTATGTTATATTGATTCTTTAACGTAATCCTGTGAAGCGATTTCTGAAGTTGTAAATTGTGGAAAGAAAAATACGACCGCAAACAGGGATCAATTCTGCGACCTACTGGTTTAGTAGTACATCAGCTACTTTAGCCTCTGAGCTAAGTTAGTGTAGCTTACGGTATCCAAGACCAAGCTACTAACGCCTAGAGACCCCTAGAGACTACACAACAAACAATTGAGCATCTAATGGTCTCTAGAGACCCTAGAGACCAGAGAGGCTAGAGCCTTTATTGTTTGCGAAAATCCTAAACAATTGATTAAAATCTTAAACCTGTGCGTCCTGCTCGTCATGAAATACAGTGCCAATCTGCTAATACGTGGACAAAAATTCTACTCACGAACACGATGTCTTAATTAGATGATCAACAACATTTACCTGAAACAGAAAAAAATTATGTCAATAATAATATCAATATTGTATTGTAACTTACATTCATTGAATATTTTAAAAATTCTGGGCACATACATTGCCTCATTGGTTTAGTTGTCGCAAGCGCAATTCCTGAGCGTGAGTTCCTTGATTAAATTCCCGGGTCGTCCAGTGTTCTTCTATATAGAAATTCTCAGTAGCAGCACGGAGTCTGTAACTGTGCCCGGTAGATGAAAATAGGCTCGCCCCTATTACATGGGACTCAGTGACGGCATCGGCAAAATATGCCTAACCCTTCGGGGAATATGGGCGTGGTGCTATGATGATGACATATACCGACAAAAATTCATACAAGTCTCATAGAAGCGGAGTCTAACCGCGGTATTTGAAACCGCTGTTTGCTGCTGGTCTAAGAAGCCTCTGATGCAACAAGGCCAAGGTATCCAATAGTATCCATTACTCGCCAATGGATCTGATCGGGTTTATCTCGCGTACTACTTTTTATTGCGGTTTACATAACCTAGAACTTGGTTCTTATTAGCAGAGTAAGACTTCGTGATGATGACAGCGATACGAAGCTTCTAGTTATATTTAAAAGAACAACAATATCTTTGTTATCGCTGGAATAGAACCTTATCATAATCTGCCTAGCCTTTTTCCCAACTACATTGGGCTCGGCTCCCAGTCTAACCGGTTGCGGCTGAATATCAGTATTTTACACGGAACGACTGCCATCTGACCTCTGCCACTTAATTACTGGAAGACACTGATACTCTAAGGTGACTCTGGTTGTCAGATGTTTTGGGCTGCTGACACCCGTAACAACGGTTATAGGCATATGACACCCGGGACCAACTGCTTAACGTGCTATCCGAGTCAGAGAGGTCGATGTGTGAAATTTGTTCCCATCCAAGGACTAACCGCAGCAAGACCTGTTTAAAGTCACAGACCGATCAGCTTTTTAAGCCCTCATAGAACCTTCTATAATGCCAATTTATATCGCTTTATAAAAGTTATGGGCAACTGAATTTAGGTTGATGAACTGAATGAAATCTTCATACCACTTATCATCATAATCGTGGACCTTAAATTCGATTATAGACGTTCTAAGTAGAAGAACACCTCTTCTCATGACTGTACAGTCTAACAATAGAGTGGCACAATACTTGAAATCTCTCGTAAAATGAAACATCCCTAATTCGCCACACTATCTTCCGAAACGCCACTTATTTGGAGCATTTTGAAACCGAGCCAGAACGTTTAGCCGTCCATTCAGTTTGGAGTCTGTCGCGCAACAATACGTTGCGCTTATAAAGAATTCACTAACCCCCGGGCAACGTTCCCAATTACCGGCTGGAGTGACTGGAGTCTCTAAGAACATGCTGGGTTGGAGGCTTTCCAGCTAGAACACGTTTCTAGCCTTGACTATCAGGAAGAATTTTGTTAAAATGTATCAAAATCCTAAGAAATATTTTGAAAATCGAAGGCCACATAATACGAATGAGAAATATATGATATTTTGTTGGCAGTGTGAGAATATCCTAACCTCATACAAAGCGTATACAAAGGATTCAGTATGATTAAAATATTACGGTAAGTAGCCGCATAAGACGTGGAAATCATCTTCATGAAAGTTCCTAGCCCCCTGGGGGCCTAGACAAGTGGCAATCGTTCCGTATCGATTCCATTTCGAAAATCGATATCGCTTAAGCGATGTCGATCGCCAAGTGGTAGACAAAGTAACATCAGCAAACCGAACGATAAGGCGAAGCGTTCTTTCGATAAAAATCAGCTTTTTGGCTATGGTTTTGTAATGAAACGTCAAATTCAAGACGTCAATTCTGTCAACCGGGCCGCGCCAAATATAAACAAACTACATTTGGTTTGTTATTAAAATAAAGTTTGTTCGGTGAAAGTGTAATTGACGAACAATATTGTGATAACATTAACTAATTAACTAAAATATTCATAGGTAAGTTCCTTAACTTCGTTAAATAATGTTAAGTTCTAAAATTACACAAATTTTATGATACTATATACAAGCGGGAACTGATTGTTTCTTTTTTCATTTTTAAGGATAATAACAATGGAAACAACAGTGCGAGCCAGTAGTGAACAGTTTTCGACCCTTTTGGAATTCATAGAAAGGTAAGGAAGTATTCCCGGAGACCATGAACTTGATTAAATTCATATCACTTGAGAATGCTTAATGTAAACAATGACGTGATCCTAATGATTCTAACAATACATTGCTTATTGCCCTATTCTTTCTTCATTTACAGTCACGGCGATCTTTCGAAACCCCGAGGTGGACCTTAAGGACGACTGAAATCTGAGCGTCTGTGGTGCCAGTTGGCGACAATGTTAATTTCTATTGGTGGTGGAGGAAATAAATCGACGTTTACATTGTGGATGGTACGAATATGCTTATACCTACCTATTTTATTGTTTTGTAAAGTAAGGCCTGTGTTGTCTGAACCTCCTGTTGTTACCTTGCTTGTTAAACTTTGAAAGCCCTATTAGAAAATAGTATGACAGGACCTGTATAACATGAGTAGTAATGATAATGTTATGAGCAATATTACAACGCATGGGGTTTTTAAAATGATATGCTTAGTTAAGTAAATGATTTATTTAATTATATCTAGGTATTACTTAACATAAACATTTAAAACGAAACTTTTTTCAGGGTTCATCACAATTCATCTCATCCCCAACACCGGCCGTTACTCCACCACCTGCCATGCGCCAATAAAACACGATTGACTTTGAATATGATTAGTTTGACCACTACCACAGTAAGGACAACACAAAGCGCATAGATAATATTTAAAATTATATTGAAAATATTTTATTTTCAGCTATTTACAGATTTTTAGGAATTTTAAATGTAGATAATTTGTTATATTTGTTATGTTTATAGTACTAATATTTTGTTTAAGTCTTTTTTAAGTATTGAAAGTTATAATTATATTAAGTTCTGTTTTAATTACATAATGAGTAAGTAGTTTATTTTTAAGTGTATCTGCCTAAATATTTTTAATTTATTTATTAAAGTAGGAAATTAGATTAATAATATAAGAGAGCTAATTAAATAAGAAAATTATAAGCTTTATGTTTGACTTTGACTATTTTTATTTTAATAACACACCCAGAATGGACGGAGTTTGTGAAATATGATAATTATGAAAAAAATAATGTGAATACAGAGATGACGGCTGAAAGAGTATGAAAGGAAAGTGCAGCATACTCCACCGACCTCTAATAAGTAGTGATAAGGGCAGTAGAATCATGACACCCAATAAAAAATTGTTAAACATGCTACAATTATGTAGAGAATGAGTCATTTATTATTAATAGTCAATTAGACAAACAGAAATATTGATATATTAATGAAATTTAATATAACACCAACAGCTGACTAACAATCAGCCATATTGTTTTGCTTTTCTACAGGGTCCAAGCGTTCGCTAAGATGTCGATCGAACGATTCGATATCTCAGCGATGTCGATTGTCAAGAACGCCACTTGTCTACGCATTTGTATGAGAATAGCGATCGAGTCATTCGATTTCGTCATCGTTTCGTTACGCGATTTGACATTGTCTACCAATTAGCGATCGAAAACGATTAGTCACGTGACATTTCGAAAGCTTATGTCAATTCCATACATTTCAGATTTATCGAACTTCGCTATCGTTAACGAAAATGACACTTTGTCTAGGCCCCCAGATTATGTAACAACAACCAATACATCCCATTTTTGATTATATATTCTTTCTTTAGAGCATACTTATTAGCGACAGCACCTTTCAAATGTTTCATGCGTAATGAGGAGGGCGGGTGGATTATTCCATGAATCACGGTTGGCGCAGTGGTTGAGAGATGGACTATTACGCGGGTACGATTCGCGCACGGAACAAATATTTGTATGACCTGCAGAAAGTTGTTCCGGGTTTGGGTGTATGTCCGTGTGAATATGTGTTTGTAAACACACCCACGATACAGGAATTATAAAGAGTGTGGGGAAAAGTTAAAAAAAAATGAAATTCATCATTCTACCTTAGCAAAATGATTGGTAATCGTAAGTGATGATGCTGGATGGATGCTGCTTTTTATCTACCTACTACATATCTCTGTTATCTGTTGCAGCATGAGAACAAAACTTAAGCTATCTATCGCCGTTCATGGCTCCTATAGTGAAACAATAGATGTCGCTATAAAGAATTCACTAGCACCCCGGGCAACGTTCCCAATTACTGCTGGAGAACGCTTTGTGGAATCTTAAGAGGGCCTCTGTAGTGTTCACGTAAATTCTGGATTAAAGTTTAAAATATAGGGTTACTATGTTGAGAATAGGGCTTTCAATACCGGTATTCCGGGATCCCGTAATACCGTAATCACGGATATAGATTGGTCTTTTTTAAATCACGGTATTGACGAGCCAATACCGTGATTACGGTATCACAAACATTAATATTATTGCGGTTCGTTGTAATAGTCTCAAAACTCCGATTTCTCATTAGACGAATTTGATTTGATAACTCTAAAAAATATTTACAACAGTCTTTCTGTGGTTAAAGAAACAGTACTGGAACTATGCAAACGTGATGCAAACTTATTGAAAGCTGATGTTGCGTTAAAATTTATGTTAAAAAAATTAGATGGTCAGGCTAATGATTTAAGCAAAAATCTAGCAAAATCACTTCGAAGACGCATAAAGGAGCGACGAATTTTAATATCTGGAGTGTTACAGTATTTGCACGACCCTAAAACTTTCTTCAGTAATGATGACGATGATGACACCTTCAGAAAACCTACAACTGATGAAATAATAGATATTATAGTCAATCTACTTACACGTTTAAAATATAATAATAATGACACACGAAACTCTCAAAGAGACAGCGAGAATATGACTGATATGCAGATAGAAGAACCTTCTACTTCACTATCATCATTGAATACAAGCTGTGAAAATGAAGACACGACCATACAAAAACAATTAGAAAGGGAGATATCTAAATTGCCTAAAAGTAAGAGTGGTAGATTTTATGATTGTTTTTTTCTTATCTTTTATTATAAGAATGTGAGTAAAATGAACACCAAATGATTGCTTGATTACATTTCTAGAAATAATACCTATGTTGATTTTAGTATGATGACATTTAGGTAATATTAAGTGTAGATCTCTTTAACATTGTACTTTGCAAAGTCTGTGTGAAATGCCTACGTGCAAAATGACTAGATTTAATAGTCAATCAATACCAAATTATTACTAATTATAGTTTTGTATTATTATTTCGAGGAAGTAACCATAATAAAGACTGATTCGAAAATAAAAACACGTATTTTAATAGTTTTATTAATGTCCTAATTGAACTTGGGTTCAATACCGTGATCACGTGATCACGGTATTGATCACACTTATACCGGTATTGATACCGGTATTGAAAAAATCCGGTATTTGAAAGCCCTAGTTGAGAACATAGTTCAATAAGTTATGTTATCTGGAGAAAACAGTGTCTCTACAAAACGGACTGGTAAACTCAGCGTCTTAGTCACATTTTTGAATTATCTTCAAGTTATAACAGACATTTGGTGATGCCATCATCTACCAAAGTGCACACCAACATCGTTATTATTAAGGTTATCATCATTCTGCTAAAACTACTGCTTGTTTACCATATAGGAAGACAGTCCACAAATCCACAATTAATTTGAAGCTCACCGTATCATAGGTAAGTTAACTGCTGCACCGACCATCCAAAACAAAACAATAACATCATAAACTTTAATATCTTAACTCCAATACGAACTAAACGTTGCATTATACATTATACTCGTACATCCAACGCACCGGGCGGAAATTAAACGCTGCATCGGTGCAGAATTGGAGCACTGCGGACGATGCCCCAGATACGTCGCGCCCTTAGGAGGCTTGCACATTGGCACAGAAGCACCGAGAAATTCGCTGGAAACTATTATGTGAGACATCAAAGACTTTGGGGTCTAGTTTACAAGTTTTTTTCGATTACAATCGTAGATAACGTAAGCGTTATCCATTTTTGACTTAACGGTAACTATATATCGTCGCCCAGCAGTGAAAACCTCGTATATCCATTTATTTTTAAAGATTTTTTTATTCTTTAGATTGATAAAAATCGTAAAGCACGTATTAGTTTAAAAATCTTTTTAATTCAAATACTCCTAGCGCCGCCTATGATGTATAATAAGAACCTTGTATAGAGATTCTTTCAGCCATTGTCTTCTGAGAAACTCGGTAAAGTTTATCGTCGCTTAATTATAAAAATCAAAAGCTTTCATAGTTTTTTTTTTTTGGCCGACTCATTTTCTTATCTCCTGTAAAATTCTGTGTTTTACACTTACAATGTTTTCATTGCTGAGCGACGATATACGGTAATAAACTTGAATCTATCCATATACCCATACCTACTATAATTGGGTATGACATCATTTTTCTACTTCATCATCATCATCATCATCATCAGCCAGAAGACGTCCACTGCTGAACGAAGGCCTCCCTCAAAGGGGGTTTGCCATAATCCCCACGCTTGGCAGGCGGCTTGGGGATCGCAGTGACTCACCGATTAGTGAGAGGACGCTGCTGCCCGTCCTCCGGTGTCTGGCCGCAGTTTTAAGACGTACCCGGGTCATAGACGTACCCGGGTCATTTTTCTACTTACACAAAAGAAATACAAAAACAAAAGCATTTTTATTTTATTTAGCTTCATTGCAGCACAACAAAGCCAAGTCGACAATTTATTCCTCTAGACCCCACTTCATGTCGAAACGAAGGAAAACACGATACTTTTGTTCTAACAACTTCCCAAGTCATTATACAAAGAAAACTTCAAAATCCGTCTTTTTAGCGAGTCGCGAAAAGCCTCAATGTATACAAGTCTTTATTTGAGACGCTTGGCATTTAAAGAATTTTATTTTATGAGATTGCATTTTGTTGCTACCGAGACACTGAATTGGAGAACGTCGGGACCTCAATTACTTTCCACAAAATACAAAATAAAAGAAGTAGATAAGATGGTGGTACTGTTGCAAAAATATAGTTCAAGATGACGAATTTTAAAGCGGTGTTTTTTATTTTTATTGATCTAACATAGATTCAAAAACTTTTGCCCACTTTTCTGAATGGAATCGTAGACCGTTATTTTTTTATGACACTCAGCTACCTTCTCTTCTTGAGTAGCAATTGAATGGCTTAGTTAATTTTTTATTTTTATTTTGTACCTGCTTCCGCTCGCGGTTCGCCCGCGTGGTTTATAAACCCTTACATTTTCCCGGGATAAAAAGTAGCCTATGTGCTATTCCAGACTATAATCTATCTCTGTGCCAAATTTCATCCAGATCCATTCAGCCTTTCTGAAAGAGTAACAAAGATCCATCCATCCATCCATCCATCCTCACAAACTTTCACATTTATAATATTAGTAAGACTTATAATGTAAGAAGTGTTTTGCTACAATAGTAAAAATGATCCTATGTCCTACTCCAAGAGCCAGGCTACCTCTATAAAACTTCATAACAATAAGTTCAGTGGTTTAGTCTTGATAAGGTAACAAACAGACAGAGTTACTTTCGCATTTATAATAGTATGGATGATGTAAGGTTGACTTTATTATATTTATATTCTAAAAACAGTAGCTATCGATATAACCTAAAATGCCTAAAATTGACACAGTAAACAATGATATTGCTACTTCAACAAACTATTGAGGAAATATTAATACAAAAAATCCTGTTACCATAAACATTTAATTAAGTAAATTATTATGACGTCACCCGTCAAAACGAATTCCACGAACACAGGAACCCATACAATGTCCTTGAGTCGTGGAAATAAGCCATTCAGCCAATTCAGGCGAAATGTTTCCAAGGTGGAGTTATATTTAGAACACTCATTGATAAGCTTTCTTAGAACTTAGCCATGAATGGTATGGGGAATTACTAGCGGTTCTTATCGATACGGTGAAGTCAACGGTCCCGGTAATATAAACACCTGCCCTTCTATGTATTTTTAGATGTTCGAGTGACCTCAATGTAGATATCTCCTGATAGTTTGATCGCTTCTAGAAGAGCTTCGTGTGATATTTGACTTAAGAACACTAACATAGTTAAAAGGCTAAAATGCATGGTAAATCAAGACTTAGCCCACGTGCAATAGGTAATTCCTGTCCAATAATTCGTTACTTACACAACAAACTAATAATCGTTGTTGGTATGATGGTCAAGCCAAATCTTGACCTTAAATTCAAAGCACGAGAACTTCCTTTTACCCCTCGACTAAAGCATTTAGTTAATTCATAATGTTTAATCTAAAATATGACTTGTTGATGTTATTGGTAAACAACCGACGTTTACCGGTCCGGAACTATTACAAAAATAATGACAGAAATAATTTACAACTTCCGCACTGATCACGAAGTAAGGAAAAATTGTATCAGTTCACAGCTGGATGCATCCCTGACAAACGTAAACATCGACTGTAGACAAGAGTAATGAATGTTGAAGAGGAATGAGAATAGACGGAGAGGGAAAGGTAGAAGGTGAAGCAAAAAAGTTAGGTTTTCTTTGTTGATACAAAAATGGTATGAAAATAAACCATTAATAAGACAGTTTTTGAGCTTTTTCGTCACTATAGGTAAGTGTTGTCATGTTATGTCTAGTCATCGTTGGCCAAGTGGAGACATATTTGCCAAATGCGAGGTTAAGTAGTTCGCTCACTTACCGTTCGGATATAGACATGATTGTTAGTTATATTTCTGTATTACCTGACAATTTAAATCTGACATAGTTCATAGCAATGTAGACGTAAATAGCAGATTATAAACAATAAATTGAAGAAAATCTGGCTGGTTGGAAGTCTTTTATTATTTTTTTGTCTTTGAATACAGATTATACCTTCAAAGTGTAAAAGATCACGCCTGTTTTCTTGAAGGATTAGGTACAGGTGCACTATTGTACATACACATTTCACGAATGCTGTTATTAAGTAAAACCCTGTCATTTTTTTTCTTTCTTTTTTAAAAAAACGTTGGCCCACATTATGAATAATTCATGTATCGTGGGTGCGTTTACAAACGCATATATTCAAATACACACAAACACCCAGACCCGAAACAATTATCTGTAGATCGTACAAATATCTGTTCCGTGCGGGGATCGAACTCGCTACACTTAGCGCAGAAAGCTAATCGCTTAGCCACTACGCCAACCCTGTCGTCGAACATTAGCCGTCATTTCAAACTCCGGGCTGCTATTGAGAATGTTCTACCGGAAAAATTCTATAACACTTTGCGACCTCACGCTCAGGAACCGTGAGGCAGTTAACACTGTAACATCGCAGTATAATATTAAAAACTGAACAGTCTGGTGAACAAAAAGTTTTGCACCATGTTATTGGCGGTGCACCTGACAGGCTTCACTCTTACGCACCATTTCACTTCACATGGCGTCGTATTGGGTTCCAGAAACAGGTGTTGATGTGAATAAACGGTGTCATTTAATTTATAGCAGACTTGAAATATTAATTGCCTTTTTATCGAGAACTGTGTAGTCAGTAACTTAGAATCACCACCGGTCTATGATTCATAGTCTTCCCAGAATTGTAAATGGGGAGTCGCTTTACCCATTCAATGAACATTTTTGGATAAATGCGCAAAAGCGTGAGCAAGCAATTCGTGACTGTTACAATAAGATTCTTTCATTCAACAGTAACCTAAAAAAGCATTCAAAGAATAAACGATTTCCTCAAACAATGCCAAAACAATTTTTTTAACAAAACAAATTAGAATACCTGGGTTATCGCGGTACTAGTTATATAAATATTATTATAAAACAGGCAACTTTTTTCAGTTAATTTATGTGAACTTGTCCTCATGGCAATCAATCACTAATAATTACCATTGCGGTTTACTGCGTGTCCATAGACCTCTCAATATCGTTAAGCAAAAAAATCTTCGGTGACACGCCAGCTCATTCCATAAAGTTAACTTCGTTATCCGTTAGCTAGCTGAGATATTTAGTGCCTGCATCACCACTTGCTGATTGCCTATCAACAATATCTTGTTGATTACTATCGAACGCTTTATCAGCAAGTTGTTAAACAGGTTTTATACAACTTAGCGAAGTTGTATAGTAAACAAAGACCTGTCAATGCAAATGCGCTTAAGATTTGGAGAACCTGATAGTTGAGCTCATCCATTACTCCCTATTTTTAATGTAACTCTTACCCTGTACTTCAATCGTGATCACATTAACATAAACTCACATCTTCATTAATCGTCTAATCCAATTTAAAACCCATTTCATTAACATAAAACACAATAGCTCATTACATCGAGTGAATGTTAACCCGGCTAGTTTGAAAATCTCTCAATTGCTTGAAGCGTGCGTGGGAGCATCGTATACTGAACACGGTTGGATAACACCGGCGAATTGTGGCACAACAACGTCCGGACGGATGAGTCTATTAAATCATACGTGGTCAGGGCCCCTAACTGTAAATGTGTGGTGTAAATGGATGAGCAGAAGCGATTTGTAAATTTAAGATTTTGATTGGATTTTTAAATATTGGTATGTGGAATTATTCTTTCTTTTCTCGAAAACATGATATGCAATAACGTAGCCTGGACCCTTTACTTTAAAGAATTCAAAGCGTAAGAAGAAAGTACCAATGCTATTTTGGAAATATAAAGCTCCAAGCCAAGCTCCTAGAACAGGCTAGACATGTTTCTCACCACGTTATGGAAATCATATTTTCTTTCTAATAACCCGATCGGTAAATGTACATACATATTGAATGAAATATTTTGAACAAGTACGTATACAATTTCATTCAGAGCAATTGAACGACAAAGAATTCACTTTTAACTTGAACATTCGCAGATCTCCCCGCTCATTAAACCTTAACCCACATTACTCCGCTACTGCTTATTACAAGCCCCACACTTAATTGCCACTCCTCGAGCATTGAACGGTGGCAGCTAAAAAATTGGCCAACCGTGATGTTAGCACGACGTGCTACGCTATTAGCTTAGTAATTATTTTGTGTGTCTTCCGAATCAATTCTCTTAATCCAACGTAGTTTGTTGTTTAAGTAGTGGTTGGCATTCCGTTGATACTTAACAGAAATGATTCGGGCGAGCAGATAACAAAGAAGGAAGTCTTTCATAGTCCTAGGTACTGGATTCGAGAACCTAGGCAATTTCGGTTCTTCCTATGTAATAGGTAATAGGTACTTAATGGGCAAATTATAAATATATACCACATAACTACTAAGGAATAGGGAATGATTTTTAAAATAATTCTTGGACATTTTCCATGTCCAATTCACTTTGAGCCAGGTGATGATCAAACCCCCGATATTAATACTCGGACAACTGCGCTTGCGAAAAAAGGTTATATGATTTAACAATTATGTTTCTGTGTCAATGATCTTATGTTTTTCTTACCGAAAAGTAGCCACATCATCTGTTTTCTCGATTTCACTCGGCACTCAGAAACCAGGCATTTAAAGTCGATTAGTTTAACAGTGAAAGTTTTCCCATTAAGCGGTACAAAACCATCAAAAAGCCATACAATACACGAACTTTACATGCCCAAAACCCATTTACATGGTCATGTTCAAACTAAAGAATACCAGAACACCGTGGCCAATGGTTTATGATGTATGACCGATGGTTAATATTACCGCAGCGTTCCCACTCAATCTTGGGAGGAATTTCTTAACGTTTTGTTCAGGAAGTACGTTTACAGTTTTAATGGAATATATTGTATGAGTATGGGGAATTCTTGATGCAAATAATAAATAATTTTGTACGGACAAATTGATGAGGACAGGATTTTATAAGACCACTGTAATAAAAATTCAAATGCATCTGGGGTTCGGATTGTGAATCACCGAAGGCGCCAAGAAGCTTACTCATGTGACGATACCTCAGTTTGTCTGGCGCATCCTGGATTGATGGGCAATCGTAATACAAAACTTACTGACTAATCTTCTTTCTATCAAGTTTGAGCAATTACCGTGTTAGATACGTTCGAGATTTAATAAACAAGTGCTACAAAAGAGGACTCGTGTGAGTGTTTTTTTCGAGTTTGTGTTCGGCATAACCGCGAAAAAAGCTTGTAAAATGAAACAGTGCCTAATGAAATAAGCTTTTCTTGTAAATAATAAACATCTTAAAAACATAAGAATTGAGTTCTAACGTACTTAGACAAATTTCGGAGGAAATTCCAAATTTCAGGGTTTCCTTTGAAGCAAGCGCCGCCGCCGGATATCCTGTCCTATTTACATCGCATTTTCGTCAATTTTGCTTTAGGCACAAAAAGGCCTGAAGGTAATATTTTTCTACCCATCCAAGACAACGCTAACTTAATTTACGGCCTTCTGTGAAGTAATGAGAACGTACTAATGTCTTAGGTAGTACAAAGACTTTTCCTATCTCCACCCGACGAAGAAAAAGTATTTTTTCAGCACGAAACAAAGCAAGGATGAAACCAAACTTAACTAAATTGAATAAGAATTCCTGATTTATGAAGAATAGGCTTTTTTTTTTTTTCAAGTGATCGAATTGAGAATTCCATCAATACTCTTAAACGCAGTTCGAGGCAGCTCTGCAGTTAAGTTTTAAATTGGGTTACCACTTAAAGAGCAAATAAATCGCATCGAATGAAACTGCTGCTTAAATTCATTTGATCATTAATAAGACATGTTTTGACTAGTGTACAATTTTAATTTCCTGCTTCATTTTGAGCCTGTCATTTAGATAAAAAGACGGCAACGGTATTATTCTAGTTAGCAAAAAACTTCTTTGGCAAGCCAAAGTATCAGATTAGGTAACTTTAGTCAGGTTTCTGTCTTCACCTCGAATCATTTTTTATTCAACTGTATCTAAAAATACCTTTCTACCAGACGGTCATTATTCATTTCAACACAATATCTTGATGACGGCCACTGCTCCACTGAAGAAAGAGGGTACCTAATGTTTTTTTTACTTATTTGTATACTGACCCTTATGTCAAAGCTTTCTTTCATGTCTAACAAAATGGCGAGAACTCTTTTGTTGGAGTGATTTATGTTAACGTGGTTTCTCGTTGTTTGTGTTGGTAAAGGTTAGCGTGAATCAATTCTTAAGTTAGGTCTTAAGAGTTCAGTCATCAGTGTCTGTTGAATGTATGATGGTTGCTCTGCCTTTAAGAGCTTGCTTGCGTGGGATTACAAGCAACCGATAATTCATGGTATGGAGCATTCATCTGATCTCATTGCAATGCAATTTAATTATTCCATTACTGAAGGAACCACCACCACCAAAGCTAGAACTAACCTAGGACTACCTATAAGCATTGTCAGTATTTCCTAGCAACGATTGGTACCACTAGGGACATTCCTGGATTTCAAGACTTGATTGCTGACATTGGGATGCAAGAATGTTCCTCGAGTGCCGATTTCTGAGTACATCTGATGTACCCTGCGTAGCTAGCCCTATTTCGCTGATTTACTAACATATCCACTTATAAGAACCCCACGATGGATCAGTCAGACTAACTAACTAGCTTTAGTCACGAACTCCTCAATGATATCTAAACATGATACCTTATAACTTAGCTTATAGTACCCACATCAAACTTCGTTCTAACGCATCAATTCAATTCCCGAAGCTGATGCCTAATTTGGTCGCAACAATCGGTTCTACACTACGCATAGCTGCAGCGTTTCCTGTCGTATTGTCGTATTTATATGCGGATGACAAGCCGCCATTGTTATTCGTTATTATAGTTTCAAATAAGCGGCCTGGGCCAAAAATAAAATGATTACTATTGTCATTAGAATACGGTAGTCAAATTATTTGTTGTGTTTATTTTTTCATTATAGATTGAAAGATATTATTGGCTTGTTTGTTGTATTACTGAGTTTATCAATTTTAAGAGTGGATTTAGCACAAACATTGGAACTCTACAAGCAATATGACATAGCTTAATAACTTATTGAATGCAAGTTATGAAAGGAAAAAAAAATTATAGTAACATTACCAATCACTTTGACTACCTCATCTATTTAGTGGTAGCAAACGCAGCTACTGATCGTTAGATCCTAGGTTAAATTCCCAGGATGGACAAGATGCTAATGTTATTTCATGTTAAAAAAATCTCAGTAGCAGCCCGGTAGTCGCCAATATGCTCGCCACCTTTTATAAGCAACTTGTTAACGGCATGGGTGAAATGTAGGCGTACAACACTACACCTCGTTTGTTATAAGTTGTCTTCTATCTATCAGTTAGGCGGTTCATGATAAAAGGGAAGAATCAAGTTGCTTGTACAGATTTAATCACTTAGCTTGCACATGCCGCAGGAATGCAAAATAATGACTATCCTCAGCACTCTGACGCATCAATGTTATAAAACGGACAAAAACGCAATCGAAAGCTGCGACTCGACGGCGCGACGGAAATAGCTGACGGTGCGATCAATCGTAATAATTCTTCGGCGTATAAATGTTGTTCCAGGACTTTTTAAGGGCATCAGTTAAATGGCTTGAAGGAATTTCATTTTGAAGATTTTAATTGGAGATTATTACGGTACTTTATAAGGAAGTTTGGGCACTTAAAAGTTATCGCAGGACGAGTTCGCGAAACAGCTATATCGAAAAACGATACCTACTACGCTTAATGCCATATTATCATCCGATATTTTCATAGTCTATTGGTCCTTCGAGCCGTCTCTATCAGGATCACAGTTTACAGGTATAAATTTCCTAAGGGCATAGAAGATTTGTACAAAATAAAAAAGCTCTATATCCCATATGTTCTGCTTAATATTCATTTTGCCTGGTATTTAAACCTGTGACTCGTACTATAGAAAATGAAGCGCTATACACTGAGCCACTCGAACCTGTGTCTTTGTCTTCAACATACATTTCATTTAACATCATACCCAATGTATTAAAACTATCGCAATATAGTTCTGTCTCTATCGCACCTGTATACACGATCTTCACTTAAAGTATAACTGTGCAGTAAGCTGGGAAAACTTAGGAAGCAGATTAAACTATGATGAACCGGGAAAGGATTGAAGTTACTTTGAAGTAAAAGCGTATCCGGCAAGCTTGTGTTCTTAAAAGGCTGAAAATTACTCATTGACGCAAAGGCAAGGCAAGAATGCAAGAGCTCCGCGATATAGTTCCGCATACTACGTTCTTTGTAAAGTAGACAATTACATGGAACAATGCGCTCATCTAACGATCTGGCCACAACGAGCAATGATGAAAGCGAGTCAAACAATCGGGACGTATCCCAGTCTACAGCTGTATATGAGGCCAGTCCCAAATAACACTAAGGTCTCTGTCACTTTTAAATTTAGGGCTTGCAAATGACACTTTTGTCTTGTCTGTTATTATAACTATCTATTTATTCTACTTTTGGACTGTTTGTGGATGATTTAGCCATTGAAGAATCAGGGTCGTTCTTCAGTGTCCAAAGGTCCAAAAATTAGTCTAACCTGAATATAGTCAAATATTTAGCGACATTGATGTCTCCGAAGAATTCGGACACTGAAGCTTAAGCATAAAATACCCTTCAAGCGAAGTACAGTAACACAGTTTCCTTTACAAGTTCTTTCAATTAAGTAACAAAAGCCGACTCGGTATGGTTACATAACGTACACGGTCGTGCACCGAGGTACTGCTACCTACATAACTACTACATAATGTATTAAACTAGGCTAGATCTGGTGCGGACTGGCGGACGAGACTGCGTTCAGTTTGAATACGTTTCTGTTGAAACGGTTGAAAATGTTATTTGTGGAGAAATAAAATGAATATATAGTTGAATGGGGGACTTGTCAACGCAGTGTTCTGATAACAATAAGCCAGCCCCAATTCTTCAATGGGTGTCCTGAGAAGCGAGTAACTGCTGAGAATGGCAGCCCGAAGCTTTTGCTGCATGGCGGTGTGATCATAAATAAGTACTATGTTTAATGGGTACATCACACAAAAACTACACGACGGAAATTATTGAACTTTTACTAGGATGGTTTAAAGAGCCTCCTCGAGTAATGAAACGTAAGGTCACGTCATCCATGCTATCATTTCTGACTGGTTAGATTCCCGATGCGATGAGCGATGGCTCGAGACGACAGAAGACTGGTATATTGATTACGCTCAAGTTTGAACTATATCATGTGAGCGAAACAGCAGACAGAAGCTTTTAAACAAAATAAAAAACTTGTGTAGGCACAATATTTTCTACGCGCCTGTACACCGCACAATGTACGAACGAACTATTCAACAACACACGGATGCTCTAGTTAATACCTCGCGAATAATCAGGCGCATTCCTGCTCGTAATAGTGCAAAGGGCAACGAGCTAATCGACAGACACCGAAGTCTGAATAGATGGGTGGCTGATAATCCTGTAGTGTTGATAGTATGTTATGTTTCAATCAACTCGGCCCATCGAATAGGGTACACGGAATTGTTTCTCTCTCATATAAAATTGAGCTGTCACATGGAAAAATGCCGTGATGGAAATGTTCACTGGTCAGTAAGATTCGCAACGGACCTGACAACCAATAATGCCATGAGTATTGGAAACTTGGGTTCTCATTACTCCACAAGGCCGCGAGCAGCCGCTGAACAGCCATTTAGCCTTTTCGGAGAACGCCTACATGTCGATCAGTAAACTATGTTAGTAGTTAAGGCACGACACGGTTGGCGCAGTGACTAAGTGATTAGCTTTCTGCGCTACGCGTCGCGGGTTCGATCCCCGCACGGAATAAATATTTGTATGATCTACAGATACTCGTTTCGGGTTGGTTTTCTGTGCATGTGCATTTGGTTGTCTGTGCATGTGACATGTATGTTAGTAAACTGTAACCACGATACAGGAGAAATCCTAGTGCGAGGCAAAGTTAAAAAAAAGGCTTTTCCCGGCTGCAAAGTACAATACGATAATCAACAGCTGCCCACGATAATCACCAAGGCCAGTCAATGGATGGGGCTGTAATAAACATGTTGTTGTATGATTTCGCGATAGAATCAGACCGGAGTACAAATTAATAACATCAATGTTATTTATAATACCTTTATCTCCTGCAGGGAGAACGTATTTTATATCCTCCTTTCCTTATTGCCTCTGGCACAGAATAAATACTACTCTGTCGACGTCAGAGTATTGCTACAGACTAGGAGTACTTAATTGGTTAAGTTGGACTGCAAGAGAGGTAGCATTTAGGTAGCAAGGCCAGATTTTATTGAAGAATTCCTTGGAATAAACTACTTTTTCGTGTTAATCTAGAGTCAATACAAGTGTATTACTTGCCATTTTAATGTATTACCTCGGTAAAATAAAATCAGTGGTTGTAAGACCTGGAATTAAATCAGTTTTTCAATACAGCGGAACATTTCGACGTCGACGAACGTTTTGAGGACACGGTTGTCGCAGTGGCTAAGTGTCGCGGGTCCGATCCCCGCACGGAACAAATATTTGTATGATCTACAGATAGTTGTTTCGGGTCTGGTCGTGTGTGCATGTGACATGTATGTTTGCAAAAATGTACCCACGAAACAGGAGAAATCCTAGTGTGGGGCAACGTTTATTTTAAGAAACAACGAAACAACAACGAGTTTCGGACGGCACGGTTGGTGCAGTAGTTGAGCGATTTACTGCTGCGCTACGTGTTGACTGTTGGGGGTTCGTTACCCGCACAATACAAATATTTGTATGATCTACAGATAGTGGCTCCAGATCTTGGTATTTGCACATGTGAATATTTGTGTTTGTAAACGCACCCACGATACAGCAATTATTCCTAGTGTGGACCCCCACACTAAAAAAAAACAATATTTCCACAGCTCATAAAATATTGTCATCTGTGCTCACTTTGGGGACGAATTCCCAGCAAAGCACCCACGCGATGACCTTTCCCCCACAATGGCAAAAATAACTGACGTCATCACCAGCCATTTTAGCTTCCAGTCTAACCAGTTGCGGCTGATTCAGTACTGACACCGATGCCAAACCTGCAACCGTATGCAAATTAACAATAATGGCCGCCATACACCCGAGTAAAAGTGATTAGTTGCATCATTAAGAACAATCGAATGTACTTATGGCATTATGTAAGTAACTGGTTAGCAATATTCTGAGAAACCTTTCGCTGTGCATTGCGTATTATGTAGAGTAATGGTTTGTGTTGCAAGATAATTGGTTTGGGAAGACGGCGATGGATTGCGAAACTGAAAGTGTTATCGGTGTTATGTTTTAAGAGGGCTTCTACTCTTAGTCCCTCATTGGTCTAGTGGTATCAAGCGCGATTGCTGAGCGTGAGGTGCTGTATTTCAATTCCCGGGTCGGGCAGTTTTATTGGGTTTTTATGAATATAAATTCTCAGTAGCCGTACGGAGTTTGGAACTGAGCCCGGTAGATTGCAAAAGGCTCGCCTATTACATAGGACTTTATAACAGCATCAGAAATGTGGGTGCACAAAAGTACACCTCTGCCTAACCCTTCGGGGATACCGGCATGACGCTATGTTCTCTTTATGTATTTGTCTAATCTTATTGTATACGTATAATGAAGTGGATTAAAATTTAATATTGTGTAGCGACAGACCTCATGCCCATGCGGTGGTTAAGAAATAAGGTCATGAAATGAACAGCGGTCCTTCTAAGATAACTTTGTGGTGAACGTACAACCTAGTGTCCTGGTTTCCTCAAAGTAGACGTCAAGCTAGAGAATGCACAGTCAGCGTAAAAATATAACTGTGACAGCTAAAGGCTTAATGTTACTGCAAAGAAGCCTCAAAGGCTGATTCAGACAGCCTCATTCCCCTTATCACCCATTAAATCCTAAAGTAAAGTTTCTCAGCTGTTTTTCAGAGAACATTTACTGAATAAGTCAAATTGAAGGTTTTATTTGAGAACAAAGTTTGTTTGTTAAGTATTTCCTATGATTAAGTATGTGTTCGTGAATAAGAGTACCAGAGACTAAAGTAGAACGGTACGATGAAGATAACGCAATGATGAATAAAACTGCTTTCATATTACCAATAACGACATACAAAACCTTCTATAGCTTATAATAAATCAATAACAAGATGTGGTTGTAACATTTAAAAAGTAACACAAAAGATACAAAACAGAAGTGGAAGTAATCATAATCATTCTATAGTGTTTTCATTTACCCATTTCTGCTCAGGCCTCTCTGAGAAGGAAATGTATTGAAGCGCAAGTCATACTGACCCAAATTTAGTTGGAAATTAATCGTGAAGTGTCAACTAAGTTTCAAAACGTTAACTTTTTCTGGCTCTTGTTTGTGATGCAGTGTAGTAAGTTTTTTTCTATTTAATTATTACTCTGCTACTTTTGAGAAGCTTTTACGAAGGATGCTTTTAAATACAAGGCTGTCGAAGGATACTATGTCTTATAATAATTTTATTTTTTTACATTTCTGGCCATATAATATAATGACTTTGTAGAAATACTATAAAAGAACATATCTTTGGAACCACATACAATTAAAATTCATTATTTCATTGCTATCCTTCAAACTTAGGGCTTCGATTGAGAAAATCAGCAAATCATAAATCAGCAATTCATAAATTAAAATCCGTAAATAAAAATTCTTGTTGTACTTCTGCACAAATATTGTTTAGTGGTCAGCTGACGTTATGAAATAAAGTTCTTTAGAAAACGATTGTGGATCTCACCTTGGCATATTCAACTGGAGGTAAATTCGGCCCTTTAGTATAATTATATTACTATTATTGAACTAATAGTAATAATACTTTAGCAATGATACCATAGCAAATAAACGATTCCTTTCCATACAGACTGATCCGAGTTCGTGTGTACCTGTGATTTTTCGAATTCATATGCAGAATTTGATTATCAAGTACGTTAACCGTGAAAGAAATACATTATGAAGAAACCTGCACACCTGAAAAGTCTCCACAAAGTTCACAATGGTGTGTGTAGTCCGCCAAACTGCACTAGGCTAGCGTGGTGGAATAAGGCGAAACTCTTGTCTTGTAGACGAGACGCTCCTACCCAGCAATGGCACAATAGCCTAGATTTATTAATATTGGAATGTTCTATGATCTCCAGAATCTTCATCAAAGAAGTCGACGTCGACAATGTATTGTAATAGGTAGGTAGCGTTTGATCATTCATAATTCGCACTACATATTTAACGCGTTATCGATATTCTAAATTCTTTCTCAGTACTTGGATAGAAAGTAGATGAAGGTCACACATTTATTTACATTTTTTAAATGTGTCAGCCGTAATGTATGTAAAACAACATTAATTGCCACTAATTGTGACGTCCGTTTGGAAGCTAGTGTCATTGGTGGTATTTCGGGATGTTGGCCATGATATAATGCTTTAGATTCAAGTGATAACATTGTATCAACATAGTAATTTTGTAATTTCATAATCATCGGTGGCCCAGTGGTTACGAAACGTCGGTCGATGATTCGAATTTTGAATTTGAGAGCACAGAATAAATAATAATACGTTACGATTTCGAGTATTATATGCACTGCATTATTTTATATGTATGAAAGGAGATGGTTTCCTAAGATTTTGTGATGAACAGTACCTCTCTCGGCAAGTAGGCTTGCGTCTCAGTAGGCTGATGATGAAGTCCCGCATAGGTATCGAGTAAATCAACACTACAGAGGAGCGAGGTGTGGTGTTCCTCGAAAAACCAGGATTCTCCGAACTCGCGGTCATTGCAAACTTGTAGTTACGTTACGTTAGGGCCGAGACTCCAACGAGATCCAAACAGCCAGTTTGGATGAGACTTGCTTGATACTGCTCAAATGGTTGCATGTGAAGTAAGTCTATGATGACATGATCTAGGATTGCAGTTATCACATGACTCCATGATAGATGGCGCTGAAATACGTTACCATGTAGCCAAAGTCGCTACACAACTGTCCTATACAGGAGCGATCTATTACAGGCTTTATTCATATTACATAATTTATTTGTCGTAATTCTCAAGACAGATTGACACGACCATGCGTATGATCATGTCTATTTCTATACAGGTATCTTAAGTATCTAGTATATTATCATAACACTAAAGAAAACGGAAGCTGACTCAGTGAGCTAAAGAACCTTGACTTGAAACTTAAATGACACAATACTAATGTGTTTAGTTTATTCATGTTCCCTGTACTGGGCTAGTATGGGTATTGGGCAGTCAGAACCCCAAAAGTCGATCTTTGGATATTAAATAGTAAAAAGTAAATGTTTTATAAACAGGACTGCAGAGTCCCGGACGTTTGGAAGGCGTGCGTGGCCGAAGCCCACACGTAGAGGCCTTTTAAGACAGCTTTAAATATACAGCTGAATATACAGCTGCTGATGATTAGAAAGATCATAGATAAGAATTTAAATAAAAGAGATACTGTTTTTTTATTTTTATTAATCAAATGATATGTAGCCTACCCTTAACTCTCACGGTGCTATAATGATTAAAAAATACTGACACCTGTCTAGCCCTACCCACCTTAAACCTAATGCACTACATGTTTAATTTGTTAATTAAACTAAAAATAATATCATGAATTCATAATATTCATGCTATGGTAACATTTTATTCAAATTAAAAAATAACAGAGTTAAAGAAAAGGTTTTAATTACTTATTTTTGAGTCATACACAGCTCACTCAGGTTTAAAAACTAATTTGTCTGGTAATATGGTGGGCATCTTCTGTTAAGCAATCACATATATTGGTCATGTTGTAGGTAGTGGAAAGATTGGCCAGTCAGCAATAGTTATATCGAGGCTGACTACCCAGGGTGCACCAGAGATTATCAGATCATCATCAGTCATGAAGGCTTTATCCTTGCTTCCTATGGTGGCAATACAATATAATTACTTTTTTTACACAAGAAATCTATATGACATATCGACGGTGAAGTGTCAATATATAATATCTAATATATTGGTGATTTTCGTTTTATTTATTTATTTTAGGAAAGTTTACAGCTTAATTACAATTGTGGAGAATAAATTAATGTAAATATTTTGCTAACTACAAGCTTTCACAAAGAGTTTTTCACAGCACTTTGTAAATAGCACATATATGTTTGTTTTTTTTTTAAATAGAACAATGTATGTTATTTAAAATAGAGAGTGAGGGCAACAAATAATAACCAAGGATAATATATTTTTAGTATTATAGTACATAAAAAATGGTAATTGCTCTAATTATTTATACTATACTATTAATTGAATTACATAGTAGGATAATCCTTTTTTTTGTACGATAATAATGCTATAAAATTAAAATAGCTAAATTCTTAATTAATATGACACTTCACCTTCGATATATCATTATAAAAATAATAATATTAGTATTGACAAAAAATAGTCTAAAATATAATATAAAACTGATAAAGTCAGGCTATGAACACCATCATAAAATTTTATTCATGAATATTTCAACAGTGAACTGCCTTGACTAAACCTATTCATAAATGAAGGATGGAACAATGACAGACATTGGAGCGACCGAATGATGAACTATATTACAATCATTTAAAAAATATATTTCTGCAGGCTGAATTGACAATTTTCTTTTGTTTATTAGCATCACAATAAAAAAAAATGAAGAATTTTATGTATAAAATGTTTTTAGAATTAGTTGGAACTGCAATAAGAGCCAAAATGTACTTGAAACTGAATCCTACTAATATTATAAACGTGAAAGTTTGTGAGGATGGATGGATCTTTGTTACTCTTTTACGCCAGAACGGCTGAACGGATCTGGATGAAATTTGGCACAGAGATAGATTACAGTTTGGAGTAGCATAGCTTTTTATCCCGGGAAGACGTACGGGTTCGTAAACCACGCGGGCGAAGCCGCGGGCGGAAGCCAGTATGAGATGAATATAGTTAGATATTTAAATCACAATTATAATTATTGTATTAACATCTATGTCTAATAGAACAGTAATGTTTTGAATAGCAAGTATTTCAAACATATGTAATTACATCATAATTATAACAACTTCATGCCTTCACAAAGGACTGGGCACAAGCAGGAAAAGGAAACACAAAGAGTAGGCTTCTCTATTTGTTGAAATTTTCATTACATTGTAATTCACACATGCATGCACACACACACACACTACCTACTTTATGGATTTTACTTTTTATAGAACTACAATAGATAATTAGATATTTTACTGTTTGTTTGTTGCAAGTGTTGGACCACAGCTTCATGAATTTAAGTATATTTTGAGGGGTCCAGAAAATGCAACATAAACAGATGTAACAGTTGTATTAGTATTTAAATAAATAAGACATCATTAATAAAATTAGATCTAACATAGCTCATTCAAAAAGGAAGGAAAATAATTACATACAATGCAATTCCAAATACTAAAACTAAATTAGAACTTCTAAAAACCTAATGACTAATAACTTAATAGTTAGTAATTCTCAGTATTTTCTGTGACTCAATCATAAAAATTGCTTGGAATATTCCAGTTTTCAGCTTTCCATTTATTTATTAATTAATAAAAATAATGTCAAGGCTGAATTGAGTTGGTTGTGTGTTATGAAATGACTTGAAAGAGGTTTTATACAATAATGGCCACATACAATCCAGCAAGTGTTGTGAAAAAGTAATCCAAGTAAAAAGGTTTTATTAGTTCGTACCCAATATTTTTGTTCTTTTTTTATAATTGAATTTATGGCTCCTGGTCATATAACAAATAGGTATATGGGGAAACTTAGGAGACACTAATAGCCATTTTTGGGACATTGGTTCTTATAAAATTATAATTCTAGGCTGTTACAAATTCCACCACACTGTCTTATGTTTAAAAGGAATAACAGAATGTAATGTACAGTCAAACAAAGAGACAGGATACAGGGTCACATATCAATCAAGTTTTCTAAGGTTAATTATAGATTAAACAATGTTTAAGGTAGGGGAAGACCTAGACAAAGCTTTGTACAACAAGTGAAAGAGAAAGTAGGGGTAGTCATTTCAAGAGGTCAAAACAAAGGCAAAGAGTAGAACAGTGGCGATTGCGCTACCAAAAAGAGTGAAACTCTTAAATTAAAGAAGAAAAAACAATATTTATGTATAGCCCAGTACAAAAAAGTCAACACCTCTTTATAAAAGTTCATCTGTATGCATAACTCCTTGTTTGACTAAGTTTTAGCTAATCAAAGAAATTCAAATATATGTATGTATGCACATTACACCCTTTGCTTATTTACATTAATATTACAATAACATTCATAAAATACCCTGAACTATTAATTGAGTTAAACTTCTGAACTTCTCCTAGAACATCACTTAGATTTTAGAGTTCTGTGACTTTAAAAGTAAATATGACATTGATTTACAGCATTTTGAAAATAGAATTCTAAGTTACTTATATGAATCAGATTTCAACCCTTGGGTAATTTTGTTGGTAGCCTTATATGTCCTATTATAAACATTTCCATATAGAAAGAAATGGAGAGCCTCTGCCCAGGAGTGGGACAATATAAGCTGAAAATAATATGGAACAAACTGTTCCAGGAACATTTTGTTAAGGTGGATATTGTAAATAAATTGGGTTGGTACCTTATTCCTAAATAGATACCTATATGAACTTGTTTACTTTCTGATGTCACAATATCAATGACAAAATATTCCATGAATGAAATCATATTTAAAACTACTATCTCTATAGTTTATGACTCAATAATACCTACAATATTATCACAGTTTCATTTACTTGGCTTATCTAACAAAAAATAATTATTACACTATCTAGCAGATAAAAATAACTGATAAATCACAATTTCAAGTATTGGTTTGCAATACAATAACATGCAAAGAATTTATTTTTACACATCTGTAAGGGTGGAGTTTATTATTAGTCATATGCAGTCGTTTTAACGAAACACCCTTACTGGGGGTCCAGTACACCCCATTTCAGCGAAACATTACGCATATGGTGCTATGGGACATCCCCAATCGGCAGACCGTGCCCCAATTTAACAAATTACCTCTGAAGCAAGGTCACTGCTAAACCAATATAACAATACTTTCAAAGAAAATAACACAAAAATTCATCGCGTGGGGCAACGCAATGCAATGAAAAATCGATATGAATTCGAAACGAGTCTATCTTTTACAAATGCATCCAAGAATGATCAAGGCACACTTTTTTTTACAGCCTCTAATTACGATGTCATTCATAAATGTATTTAATTACGATCGTAATCAACTAATCGATGAACTGTAACGACCGCACGCCCGTGCTATGTTTACGTTGTAATATCTGTGAAAAAAACTGTCTGCCAACGAAAAGTAAGACCGGCGATGCAGTAAATATTATATGGACGTAAATAGATTGACGCGTGCATGATCATCGTTGTAATTATTTATTTGTTTTGCTAACGAAAGCTCCGAAGAGCGATGAACTCGTTATATCGTACATACCTCATTTTGACGCTCTTATCCTTTGTCGTGACAAATCCGTATGCACTACTGCACAGCACAAAACAATTGTTCACTCATAAACTGCATATTTCCACAAACACAAACGGACATTTCCTTATTATCGACTAGCGTACACGTCTGGGACACTTTTGGTAGCCATTTTTGTCAAAAAACACTTTTTACGTCCCGATTCCCGATTTCGAAAAGCTAAGAGCGAGATGACGCTAGCGCCGCGCCGAGACAACGAATGAAAATAAATGGAACATTGAACCGGGCCGTCGCAAATCCTGATATAATGCTGTCCGTTTCACACTACGATATCCAACTTAGCTTCCGCCAAAAGCTTCCACGTCGGACGTTATGCTTATATTCACCGCTAGACAAAGTGGCAGCTTTGGAGTTCAGTGCGCGAATCGGAACGCGAATTTAAATTTCTCGTCCTTATTCGGTATTTCTACCATACTTGGGCGGTTAATATCTTATTCCTTTGCACCACCAATCACCGTTCAGAATAATATTCTAAAACGATACCTGTCCCACCATCTTCTGGTGAACTTTAGAACTATTACGACATTGACTTCAATGAGTTAAATTTAGTGTTTATGGCAACATTATTGACATGAAGAAAGTACTAATGAAAGGAAAGCATTCACTGGGTAAGAAGTACAGACCAATACATCTTTTTCCTTCTAGAGAATAAAAAAGAACTGAATATTTTTTATTTCGGGTAGCATAACAATTTTCTGTCAAACAAAGAAATTTCAATTCTGGTATTGGTTACAGGCAACATACTTTACAACAACAAACTTTTTAGTGATGTCAAGTAATGTATATACTAAGTTTATGTAGTAAAATCTACTCAAACTATAATATTATATATAAGAAAAGATGCTAATCTAGAGTTTTAGGCTCCATGACTATATAATTTATATATACAAATAATAATTAATTATGATCTGGTTCAAACACCATGCTATCTACAGGGAAACATTATATAAAAATATGTTATATATATATATTAATTACATAAGTTTATTCTGCGCCTTTTGTCTGGAGACTATGAACACTACACATACTAGACGCAATTGTGGCACCGAGCGTCTGGCTCCCTGCCCACCTGCGACATAGGTGATATGAGGTTCTATATCTGCCGCAATACTTTATGTTGGATGCTCAATTATTTCTTCTTATTTGTCAATGTCAACAGCTTTCCAATCATTCTATGTGTCTCGCCTATGTATAATTCTTTTAGTTAATTAAAACCAAGATTCGAGTTGGTTTATCGTTTATTATGTATCAATTTAATTAACTAAAAAAAAAAACATGTCTAAGCCTGATTCGATAACAAAGTATCTAAGACCTGAAAAATTTGACGTGGAACCAAATGTCCCAGGTGCGGATTTGAAATGGATCCATTGGCGATATACGTTTAATAATTTCTTGTCTGAAGAATTGACTGACAGCACTGCCGATGCTGCGAAGCTCAAATTAGTAATAAATCATATCTCTGCGTCAATATTTCCGTACGTGCGTGATTGCAAGACTTATGATGAAGCCATGAAAATACTTGATAGAACATATATCAAGCCAAGAAATGAGATTTTGGCACGTCACGTGTTATCAACGCGAAAACAAAAGCCCGACGAAACTATATCCGACTATGGGAGAGAATTGAGGCTGTTAGCACGCGACTGTAATTTTCAAGCAGTTACTGCTAAATTACACGAAGAGCAGGCATTGAGAGGTGCCTTCATAGCTGGAATCCGCTCTACGAAAATAAGAGAACGTCTTCTAGAAAATATGACTTTGACTCTTGATGAGACGCTTAATCAAGCTTTAGCCCTTGAAACCGCTGAAAAAGATTCCCTGGTGATCGGTAACAATGACACACACATTGGATATTCTCAACTAAATACATTAGTGGAACCTGAATGGTCAAAACTGAACGGCCCTAATCACACTCCGGCACATGTACCTACTTCACCAAATACAAACCTTGACCAACTTGCTGCTTCGACGTCACGACATACTCCACCAAGGTCACGCCCAGCTAAAAGGTGCTTTTTTTGCGGAGGTACCATACACCAGCGAATAAAATGCCCGGCTTTTAGAGCTCAGTGTCAATTATGTTCTAAACAAGGACATTTTGCAAGTGTCTGCCGTTCTAGTAACGCTACCAGTAACGCCGCCATGTCTGTTAATCAACCCGCTGATAGTGTGCATCATAGCGAAATGGCTACGACAACTTTTTCTGCCGCCTCTCCTTCAGGTTTATGTAAAGCTACGATACCCATCACAATAAATGATATAAGAGCAGATGCACTTATCGATACTGGGAGCTCAGTGAGCTTCATTGATAGAAATATTGCAAGCCTTATGAAGTTAAAGTGGAAGCCACATCGACAGACTATCACGTTAGCTTCTCTGAATCACGTATCTTTTGTTGAGGGTATTTGTTTCGCCACTATCAAGATGAACGAACATGTGTACCAACAACGACCCTTACTCGTTGTGAAGAGTCTCTGCGCTGACGTCATCGTAGGGCATGACCTACTTAAAGATCATTCAACCCTGAAGTTCAAATTTGGGGGACCAAGGAAACCTTTAGAAATATGCAGCGTGATCCAAGCATCATTACCTCCTGCTTCCATTTTCACGAATCTCTCCCCAAACATTAGACCAATTGCAATAAAATCAAGACATTACAGCAAAGAGGACAATGACTTCATCAGTGAAGAGATCTCCAAACTTCTGAAAGATGGTGTTATCGAACCGAGTGTATCACCTTGGCGAGCACAGGTCCTCATTGCAGGAGGCGATTCTCACCGCAAACGTCTAGTGATTGACTATTCTCAGACCATCAACAAATTTACATATCTAGATGCATATCCCTTACCTCACATTCAAACAATCATAGACAATGTATCAAAGTATAAAGTTTTTAGTCAAATTGATTTGAAAAGTGCCTACCACCAGGTACCAATACTCACCAAAGAGAAAATATATACTGCCTTCGAAGCCGACGGGAAATTATACCAATTTACTAGAATACCCTTCGGAGTAACTAATGGCGTAGCGGCATTTCAAAGAGCTCTTGAATTTTTCATAGACAAAGAGCAGTTACATGGTACTTTCTCATATTTGGATGACGTGACCGTCTGTGGGAAAGATCAGAACGAGCACGACAAGAACCTCGCTAAGTTCATGTCAGCTGCGAATAAATATAATTTAACTTTAAACAAAGAGAAAAGTGTTTTCTCCAAAATTTCGATCAATCTCCTTGGCTATACTATCAAAGATAATACAATCACTCCAGACAACGAAAGGCTCAAGCCATTAATTGAATTACCAGCTCCAACTAACTCGGGTGAACTTAAACGAGTCCTAGGACTGTTCGCCCACTACGCGAAATGGGTCGACAAATTTTCGGAAAAGATCAGACCCCTCGTCAATGTAGATGGTTTTCCATTGGGGGAAGAAGCGATGAAGTGCTTTGCACAATTAAAAAGTGACATCAAGAAGGCAGCCCTGGTGGCTATTGACGATAAAGAGATATTTACCGTAGAGACGGACGCCTCAGAACATGCCATAGCAGCTACATTATCACAAAATGGACGTCCAGTAGCATTCTTTTCTAGGACTTTATCAAACTCCGAAAGCAATCACCCTTCTATAGAAAAGGAAGCGTGTGCTATAGTCGAGAGTTTGAAAAAATGGAGACATTATCTCATCGGCAAACACTTCCTCCTTATTACTGATCAACAATCTGTCTCCTTTATGTTTAACCAAGAACATAGCAGCAAAATTAAAAACGAGAAGATCCAACGTTGGAGATTGGAATTATCATGCTTTAAGTATGACATTTTATATCGTCCCGGCTCACAAAATGTGGCGGCCGACGCGCTATCCAGAGTCTGCGCTTTCATGAATATCAACAAATTGAAGGAATTCCATGAAGCACTCTGTCACCCTGGCGTTACCAGAATGTACCATTGGGTACGCATGAAGAACTTACCTTTTTCCGCATCGGATGTCAAAGAAATGACAGCAAAATGCCCAGTTTGCGCTGAGATAAAACCACGCTTTTTAAAGATTAGAGGTCAGCTTATCAAGGCCACGGCACCTTTCGAAAGATTAAATATCGACTTTAAAGGACCCTTGCCCTCAAATACACAGAACAAATATATGCTGACAATAATCGACGAATATAGTCGCTTTCCGTTTGCCTACGCATGCAAGAATATGACAAGTGCTACGGTGATTGAATGTCTTAAAGACCTATTCTTTACATTCGGGCAACCCCTCTATATTCATAGCGACAGAGGACCATCATTTATGTCAGAAGAGCTAAAATCATTTCTAAGAACCAATATGATTGCCTCCTCTCGCACGACTCCATACAATCCTCAGGGCAATGGCCAAGTAGAACGCTTAAACGGTACTCTATGGCGGGCTATTCAACTAAACCTCCGTTCTAAACATCTTAGCATCGAAAACTGGGAACGAGCAATGAAAATTGCCCTGCACTCTATACGCTCACTGATATGTACGTCTACAAACTGCACTCCACATGAACGGCTGTTCAGTTATCCTCGAAGATCACCAAATGGAGAAACCTTACCAACTTGGATGGTGCCAGGACCGGTACTTTTAAAAAGAAACGTTCGTCATTCAAAAACAGACCCACTCGTCGAAGAAGTGGAGCTACTCGAAAGTAACCCTTATTACTCACATGTTAACCGTAACGGAGAGACGGTAACCGTTTCAAATAGACAACTAGCGCCGTTCCCAACTAACGACGAAATCGCCGAGCCGGAACAGTTTGAATCCATACCTCTAGATCAATCACAACAGAATCGAGAACTGTCAGATCAACATCCAGGTGATTCAGAGAGTGTTGATCAAGTTATAGAAGACCCGCCACCACTTAGAAGATCCACTAGAGAAAGACGACCTCCAGCTTACTTGAGGGACTATGTTCTTAATAGTGAAGATGATTAAAAGGAGGGGTGAATGATATGAGGTTCTATATCTGCCGCAATACTTTATGTTGGATGCTCAATTATTTCTTCTTATTTGTCAATGTCAACAGCTTTCCAATCATTCTATGTGTCTCGCCTATGTATAATTCTTTTAGTTAATTAAAACCAAGATTCGAGTTGGTTTATCGTTTATTATGTATCAATAGGTACTTTCCGAAGCACTTTGATTGACATGTACTTTTTTTATTCCGAATAACATTCTAAATTATTTACTATTTGATTTAGACTTATAATTATTTATTGATTAAATTAAATACTGTCTCATCTTTCATATTAAACTTATGCAGTTTTAACGTTTTGTGTAAGATATTTTAGTCGACATTTCTTTAGTGAACTAATTATTAAACAAAATCGACTAAGTGTACTATCACAGTTTACAACCACAGGAAATGTCTACTTCGTAGTTTGACAACTTAAAATAAGACTTGACTTAAAGGTCTTAGTTACCAG
The DNA here is from genome assembly GCA_947562105.1 of Shargacucullia verbasci. Lineage (NCBI taxonomy): Eukaryota > Metazoa > Arthropoda > Insecta > Lepidoptera > Noctuidae > Shargacucullia > Shargacucullia verbasci. The sequence goes on from OX387306.1 coordinate 7,171,315, forward strand.
GTCATAAAATTCCAAAAAAAAAAAAAAAAAAAAGTTTGACAACTGACAAACGCGAGTGACAACAGTTTTCGAGGAAAAAAGTCAGCCTGTTTTTCTTTTAATAAACAGTTCCTTTTTCGAAAACACAAAAATAATGGTGGGCGCAATGCCTGTTAACTTAATACCAAAATTTTGCAACGGTACCATGGACAGCCACAATGGTACCGAGGACAACGAAATTCAAGTGCATATCGGTAGTCGCGTAAAGAGTAACGATGATTTTGGTACGGTGAAATATATCGGTGAAGTGCAGGGGTATAAAGGTATTTGGTACGGGGTGGAATGGGATGACCCTGCGAGAGGGAAACATGATGGTTCTGTGGATGACGTACAGTATTTCAAGACGTCGAAACCAGGGGCAGGTTCTTTCATACGTCCTAACAAAATTTCTCCATTCAAGACTTGTGCTGAAGCTATCAGAAAATACTACGGAGATCGTGAAGTGAGTCAAAGATTATTTTTGAAATTATTTTTTAAGTCTAGAAGTTATAAGGCATATTAGGTCATTCCACCTACATACAGTCTTGGCTGAATAAATGTGTGGGTGGTATGATTGTTTTGAATCTGTTACTGCATGTCAAGGCTGTTTTTTTGTTAAGATTACTTGTTTATCTAGTTAGAATGGCTTTATAAGATGCCTGTTGACAAAGCTTCACACAACTTAGTTTTATTGCAAGTAGTTTTTTTTTCTCTTTGAGAATATAGTCACACTTCCTTATTGAGCTTTAACTAAATAAAGTTTGCTTACTGTTTAGTTGTCATATCTTAGTACAATCTTTAGTTTCCAAATAATTAAACTGCTTTTTAAAATAATGTAACATAACTTTTGTGGTTTCCTGTAATTTGAGTAGCTCACCTCTTATATAGCTGTGTTTTCTTACATGCTATGTAGTATGTATGTCAGATGTACCATCTTTAGCATAACTGTATGGCACCTTTTCGGTATCTTTTTAAGCCCCCTTTATTCTAAACAGTTTAGAAATATCAAGATGTATTTAGTAAATAATCATGTTTCTAGTATAACTCAATAAAAAGATACTGATAAGTATTCTTTGCTGAGTAAGGCCTAATAAACTCTGAAGAGAAGTGTGGAAAAATATAAGTAGACCTTTGCTTATTTAAATAAACTTTATTACAGATTTTTTGTAATAAATTGCAAAGTATTTTCTAATAAACAATAATTTTCATAGTATATTAAAATGAAATCAAGTTGCTTGTACAAAATAAAATATAACTTCAATATTGCATACTTTTCAATAAAACCCATTTATTATGTATTAGGTAATGGCCTAAAGATGCCTAATTGACCAATCCTTCTACAAATAACACCCTAACAACTGTTAAACATATGATTGCTAAATATGAATCGTACATGAAATTAAGCAAATTAAAAACATTTAGGAAATATTAGAAAACTTTTTAATTTTAATTTTTTTCTTCTGGTACATTTCTAACAGGTTCATCAACCACTGATTAGTGATTTCTGAACTGCAAACCAAAATTATCCTGACCAGATCTCATATTTTCATTGCACTTATGAGTGTCTAGAAATGATATTGTTCACAGTTTTCAATGCCTTGCAAAGTCAGGAATACTATTCTTTACCTAAAGCAAATTTGATAACATCTTCTACTTGTGCTGGTGTAAATTGGTTGGTATATACTCTGTCCTCAAGCATATCCCAATTAGAAGTACGTAAATGCTCTGTGCATAAGCGAGCAAAAGGCATAACATAAAAACTATGCTCCCGTAGTAGTCTTCGTTTTAAAATCATAGGTAACCGATGTCTTGTATTGTTCTTACAACCATCTATGAAGCAACTCCTTGATGAATTTGAAGATCGTCTAAAACTGGGTAAAGTAATATTTTGTTTTAAAATATTTTGAGTTTGATTTGTAAAAACATTTTGGCGAGCTGCTATCCAGCATTTAAAGCACACTTTACTGGTTGATTGAATCTGTAAGTAAGCATTAAGTATAATTAATTTGCATTCATTCTACCCATATGAAAGAAAAAAAGAAAATAGGTCCCAGTTGTGAAAAAATATTGTATTTACCGTTCTAGGTGCTATGCAGGCTGCAATTTCATCTCTCTCTAAACCTGGTGGTAATGAGCGTGTTTGACAACCAACAGTAGGAGTTTGACACCATATACATACTTTAGTTTGTGGCAAAAGAGGGACTTTCTCTGGTCTTATAGACCTTTCCACAGCTTTGGTGGCAGCTAACCAACATTTATCACATACTTTGTCTCCATATATCTAAAAATAATTTACTTTTAGCTACATTTGAAGCAACAATGTACATAATTTCATCTTCTGTGTTGGAATGAGGTTTTTATATTAGAATTGCTCATGTTTTAACCGATCTGTTAGGTTCATAAGATTGTCCAGGGTATGTCAGTTGTACTTATTTACATAAAGGAAAAAACTAATGAAAAAAGTATCCCTTCTACTAAGAGTATCAAGTATGAACTTCTACTGTGAACACTAATCCATTTGGCAATCATGGTTTACAACCATTCTTCGTAGCCATTGATGAAGGCATTCAGTTTAAGAAGATATAGGCTTTAAATAAAATATTAATGAACACTTACTAATCTTGGTGAAATATGAGCAGCTATGACATCTTTCTCTGGGCCATTGTTTAAAGAATGTATGTGCTTTCCCTCAAGTGATACTCCGCACCATACACAGACACTTTTATTATGATGGTTTAATTTTTCAGCTAGTTTTGAAGCATTGGCCAAGCACATTGCACATACCAATCCATCATCTGAAATCTAAAATGGAAATATTTAATAAATGTAGGTATATTGCTTTGTAGATTGTACCTACTTTTTATCAGCTTTCATTCCCTGCAGTATGGCCAAATCGTTTTTTTTTTTTTTAGATTTTTGGAATAAACCTTAGATTATAAATTCTTAACAAATATGGGTCTAAATGCTGCTTTAATTAATTTACTACTTTTAATATAATGACAAAACTGTTTTGTCATTTTGGTGTGATTTAATTATTATAATTTACTTATCTATAGAAAGTGCTGCATTTTGATATTGGAATATCATTGGATAATAATGAAAACAAAAGAGTACCTCTCTTGGTGCTATGTAAGATATAATTGCATTTCTCTCTGGACCTTCTGGCAATGTGTGTAATAGACCATCTGTTGAAGTTTGACAGCACATACATACACTAGCTTGCAACATAAGTGTATGTTCACCCTGTTGCTTAGGCATTATAGATTCAGTTGGTTCTTGAGTAAGTATTGTGGCATTAGTTGGTTCTTGTGTATTTATTATGGCCTCAGTTGGTTCTTGTTTAGGTATTATGGCCTCATTTGGTTCTTGTTTAGGTATTATGGCCTCAGTTAGTTCTTGTTTAAGTATTATACTGTCTTGTGTAGGCATTATATCATCAGTTTCTTCTTGTGTAGGCAATATAGCCTCAGTGTGTTCTTGTTTAAGAATTATAACCTCATTTAGAGTAGTTGCCTGTTCATCAGGTGTCGGAGCAGCTATCCAACAAGTGTAACATAGTTTGTTATCAATATGCTAAAAAAAAGATTTTACAACCTATAGATAGTTAGTATAATTTTGTTTGTAAATTTATAGATTTACTGGCATTTAAAACTGTCTATGACTGTGATTTGTCTAGTAAATTTTTTTTACTAATTATTCTGAAATCTATAGAAAAATAAATACATGACTTCTTTTTTTTTTAGAAAAGTAAGTTTGTTATTAAATTAGGGAAAACTTACTTTTCTTTGTAAACTGTGAGCAGCTACACCATCTCTCTCTGTGTCATTCGATAAATATTTTTTGTTATTTCCAACAAGTGATTTTTCACACCATCCACAAACATTTGTTAAAGTTTTATCTAACTCTTGTGAACCTGTGTTGAAACAGGTTTCACATATAAATCCATCATTGGTTATCTAAAAATTAATCAAATCTGTATGTGCATAAATATATTAATTTTATTAGGTACAAATATTGTACAATATGAGCAAGACAGGCAACTCTTTTTTGAAAAATATAAATGAAATACCATTGAAATTGTGTGAACTTTGAAATTATTACTTTTCTCAAAATCATTTTTATGTGCATAGAAGACTGTAAACCACTTCCAAATTTAAATAAACAAGTTGTATATTAAATTATAGTTAAAAATATATATTTAAATTACAATATTATATAAAAGGATATACAGGAATAATTATCCTAGTCCTTGTGTATTCACAATTATAATAAGAATAAAAATACAATTATTAAAAAATAGTCACAATATACCCTATCAAAAAGTCAAAATATAATGTAATACATAGGTACCTCAACATTTAATGTTTTTGCTATTTTGTTAATTAATTCCCAACCAATATCATCAACACTGTAGTACTGAATCTCCTTATTATCCTCTATTTGAAGATCACAAGTTAAACACCTCATGATGGCACTACAACAAACAAACTAGAATTTCAATAACTTAGCATGGCTAATTCCTCAACATAAAGTTTGAAATGAAAAGTGGATGTGAAGTATTCTATGCCAGTCTATAGGTAAGGTACAGCATAGGGATTGGCTGCTGAGAGTAATTCTGGGTTTAATTTTTAAAGGGATATTAAATATTTCTAAAAGGAAATGTCAGTACCAGTTTGGGGTTTGGACTTGTGCCAGTGCCACATAAATGAATAGATTGCACCTAATTACATGGGACTTTTAAAAGATTTTAATTTAGCAAACTCATGATGATCTGCTGTGACTACAGTTTTCATTCTGTACTATTGTTACATTTAAAATACCTACTTTATTAAGCTACAAAGTCGAACAACGGCACACAGATATTGATACTGTTCTGCGTGCAGGAGGTCCATTGCCGTTTAATGAATGAAAAGAACAAATAATGCATCGAAAATTCATTACATAGTGAGGTAGGGTCCTATTTTCAACACTCAAACACGCAAAACAATTAAATATCCGGAATACAAAGGCACTAAGTATATTTATAAATAAAAAACATAATCCCAAGTCTGCAAAAATGTCTACGAAGGACAGGTCGCTAGTCGAAGTGTAACCTTTGTTGGGTAAATAAATCTCTAAAGATGACTCCTGAAACGAAAAATATAAGAAATATCCATTCCACAGAAACAACAAGATTATTCCGCGCTGTCATTGTCAGCTATCTCTTCTTTAGTGTCAAATGTGATACTGTCATTTTTTTTAAGAACACGTTCCGTATCACGCTTAACAATCGAAAAAAAAAACAACCATTGAAAAATTAAAAAGTTTTATCTTTTTTATAAGAACTTTATGTCTGATGTAAATTAGAGATGCAGCTTTGATTCAATGAGTGTTGAAAAAGCACCTTTACCTGTTAATTAAGTTATTTGAATAATAATAATACAATGAACGGTCGTTCTTGTTGCGTGGCTACATAAAAACATGAAAACAAAATAGTTTTCGCATTACATTGTAATTAACGTAAAGGGAGGGAGACAAGTGACGACCAAATAATTCCCCTCTAGCCCCATTTTGAACCTTGCTGACTGGGAATATTAAGTTGCCCGCTACACGGTGTAACCGCTGACTGTTACTGTTAGCCTGTCATGCCACATCCCATGGCTGGGCAAAGGCCTCCCTCCGGCTGCTTCAATCTTCAATTTTGTCTCTATCAACTGAGCTATCGTTGTTACTTTAACTGTTTGGCGCCATAGGTTACCAGTGTCACACAAGCTTAAATGCCATACTCTAATTAAAAAAAGACTACATTTGATCGCGGCCCCTGGACTAAAAAATCAGTACGCCAGTCTGAGCTGACGCTAAGTCTCTTTGCAGTACTTACAAGACGAGGAAGCAAGACGGACCGGTAACAGTAACGAATCGTTTCCGTAAGTTCTTTATTTATTATCCTTAACGATTTCTCTATTTCAGGATGAGACGGTGGCTGCCCACCGCAGGACGGTCATCAATGAATGGAAGAGGGAGATGGGGGCTCCATTCATTGAGATGGTCGGCTTCGAGAAAATTCATCAGAAACAGTGAGTATTTTTCATATGAACCAAATTTTTTACTTTAATCAAATTTCTATAAGCTGCCCTGCTAAGCAAGATTTTGGGCTGACAACTCAGAAACTCCAAGAATATTTTACCTTTTTTTGGGTCTCTATAAATCTAGACCAGATATTTTGTTTAGAATGGCAATGATGGCTCCAGAAAACGGCCGACGGATCACACACACGGCGGCATTTGACTACACGGTTGGCGCAGTGGTTGAGAGATCGATTGCTGCGCTGCATGTCGCAGGTTCGATTCCCGCAAGGAGCAAATATTTGTATGGTCTACAGATAGTTGTTTCGGGTCTGGGTATTTGTGTATGTGAATATTGTATGTGTTTTTAAACGCACCCACGATACAGGAATTATTTCAAATACAGGGCAATGTGTCTTTAAATAAAATGACATAAAAAACAGCCAGTTTACCCGTTTTGAAATACTTTGGAATTCAATCAGAAACGATTGCGAGACTCCGACAAAATGATTGTACCGATCGCGTAAACTCCACGCTATTTTTCGTGGCACTTGATGAATACCAGAGGCCGCGTTTGGCGCTCCGATTGGTCCGTTTTGTGCTCTCCACCAATTGGAGCGCCGAACGCGTTCTATGCGTTAAATAAAGTTTGTCGAAAGAAACTTACACTAGGGCCTCAGACTGATATTTACCTAACTGATGTTTTCGATCGGTAGACGACTATGGTTACTTAGTATTACGTTATCTCAGTGCCTTACCTATTCTCTTACAGGAGATATTTATATGTACCTTCTTTCTAGAAAATTCGACCGCCTCCTCGAAGTATGCGTCCACGACCAGAACATCGCCAAGCCGGGTGACGTAGCATCCTTGTGCCCCAACGTGCGCAGTCTGGACGTGTCCCGGAATCTGTTCTGCAACTGGCGCGAGGTGATCCAGCTGTCGGCGCAACTGCCTGACCTAAGGGAGCTGGACGTCAGGTATGATGCCTGTAGAATGTTCAACCCGCATATGAGACTAGCATGAGAATGTTGAGTATGTTATTTTTCTTCAACTATCGATTTTCCGGAGAAAGATCGTTCATCATTTTTGAACTAAAGAAAAGTGTGCGCTGAATTTAAGTCTATTCTGGGTGGACCTAAAGAGCTCCTATTGTTAAGTGATTGAATAGGGCCATTCATCAAATATTTCAAGCAATCGATAATGCATATATTTAGTTAGACGACGAGCTTAGACATTTGTATAGTACAGTATGTAAGCTTGATTTATAAATTTATACCTTACTTTAATCCTATTTATACTGTTTCACAGCAAAAACCGCATGGCGATTGATATGCCAGAAGAAACCTTATCCCAACTATCGATCAATTTCGCCAACCTTGAGAAACTTAACATTTCCGTCTGCGACTACGAATGGGCGGACATTCTCGCTCTGTCCCACCTATGGCCCAAACTGAACGAAATGATTGCTGCTTACAACCGAATTAAAAAGATAATACCACCTTCTGTAACTCTAAGGACCCTGACGATATTAAGACTCGATGGCAATCCCCTAGAGTCCTGGTATGAGATTATGAATCTGGGCATGTTGAAGAATCTCAAGGTTCTAAGTCTGAATGACTGTCAGATTATAGAAATCAGGTTTAATGACAATCCTGACGATAAGGTCGACGTGTTTGAGAATTTGGAAGTTTTGTTTTTGAATAGGAACAGTATTAACGATGTGAGTATAGCAACATTTTTGGATTTTCTAGTATTACTAGTTGAAAAAATTAAGTTTCATTTTTAAACGTTGCCCGATACAAGTATTTCTCCTGTGTGCTGGGTACAGTTTAAAAGCATACATGTCACATGCACCCACACCAAGACCCGAAGCAACTATCTGTAGATCATACAAATATTTGTTTCGGATGGAAATCGCACCCGCGACACGTAGCGCTGATGTAGCCCTGATATTATAATGAAACTTGTTGCAGTCATCAATCGGCATACAAAATAGTACGTTCATTACTATTTTTATGAATCATAGCACCAAATTTAAATTCGAAATATTTATTTGCTTCAATATGGTTACAATTCGTTCTCATTCTTCTCTCCTCTTCATTTTTCACGCCTGTATTCCCCGAAGGGTTGGGCAGAGATACATAATTGTCATGTATCCGACACCCTTCGACTGTTTCATATTCTAATATTATTCTTCCAGTGGCGATCACTGAGTGAGCTGAACAAATTGAACCGTCTAAAAAAGCTGTATTTCTTGAAGAATCCCATACAAAGCACCGAGGACTACGACACTGGATCACAACTGATTACCGCAAAGATTGATACACTCATGGTAAGTCTGTAGTATTACGCCTGTATTCAATGAAGGGTTAGGCAGAGGTGTATTGTTGTACCTATAAGAGTTGGCCTCAAAAAGATGTATAAACTCAGCTAAATTCAAACATACTAATAGTAGTATTTGAATGGTCATATATTTTTATACATCTGTACATACTATGTGTACTTAAAATCACCTTTGAATTTTACTAAGTGTTTAATATTTTTAAGGCTAACTGTACACCTATATAATTATTATCTTATTCATCGAGTGGTAGCAAAGACGGCCGATATCAAGTGTGATGTAGCTCCCACAAACATTCCTTCCCATCTTCTTTAAGAGCTCAACGCTTGTCGGTGGAGCAATCGCTGTTCTCTATCACCTGCTTTCGTTTTCACCTTGATACTCTACCCCTACTTTCTCCTTCACTTGTTGTGCAAAGCTGCCCATCTCAATTTAATAATTTTTCTCTCAATCTCCAGGAACTGAATGGCTCAACAATAACCCGGGAACTCCGTCGCGGCGCTGAGTATGACTACTTGAAACGTTACGGAGCGGAGTGGAAGCTAGCACAGGCGGACCCGGCTGCACAGCTAGCCTTCAGGCTTGAACATTGCCGGTTCACCGAGCTCATTAATAGTTAGTAACTTTATTACTAGCTTTTGCCCGCGGCATCCCTTGGGAATGTAATTGAGTAACAAAGATCAAAATTAACAAAATCGTGGTTCAATATGTGTTTGTAAACGCACCTACGATACAGGAATAATTCGTAGATAGGGGAGAATGGTTAAAACAATAAAATAAAACTTTTCTTTAAATAGAGTCCCAACTCCTCTTGTTCGACGAAACAAACACATGTATTATTTCTTATTCTTTTTACATTTCCAGACCAAGCCTCTTGCACCCCATTTATTATAACAAAGGTGTTATAATAAAAAGAAGTGTAAAAGGCTTCGCAAAAAAAAGTATAGAGGCGCCACTGTCGCTACACATAAAAAAAGACCTCTTTCCTTGAATATCTCCTTTAAACTGTTGAAATTATATATTATGAGATGACTATAATCGACAAATATAACACGATACTTCGCACTCCATTTGCTATCTTGCACATGGGAGCGTGTGCATAAAAGCACATTATATCAATGAAACCGGTCTCTATGTTAAAAACGATTTACGATAAAACAATCACCCATACAATACATGCTACAATGTAACGTAAATTATTGGTCATGATGTGATAAATATTTAACGTTGTATTTTTTGTTACAGAATATGGCATCCCCGACGACAGCTTACTGGAAAAACAAATCAAAAACACAACACTCACATCCCAACTCCTAGAAATAATACTGCGAGATGAAAACGGCAAATCATTTAAAAAGAAGTTCCCATCTTCCATGTTTGTGCAAAAGCTGGTAACACTCGCACAAAGACTGTTCCCCAAGGCTGTTCACACTGGACCACCAACTTTATATTTACTTGACGATCAAATGAACGGCGCCGAAATATGTCTTGATAACGTCATGAAAGATCTCGCTTACTTTTCAGTAAAAAACGGGGACACAATTGTCGTGAAATTCAGGTAATTTTTATTTTCTCGACTTGCAACACTAATCAAGAGTGTCGTTGGTTTTAATTGGCGCGCATTTTAATGTATTTATTTATAAATTGTATTGAGCTTTGTAAATAATGTTATGTCGAAATTGTACCTGTATTTATGGTGAATATTATTTTTTTTCAAAATAAATGTTCAATTATGTATTTTTAACTGAATGTTTTATTTATCTTTACCACCTTTCGGTTCTAATTAAGCTATAAGCATGCAAAGTGTAGTTGGGTTTTCTGTTTGAAAACTATCAAGCCTATTTATAGTTGAGACCATACAAGTATTTGTTAGTTCGGGAATCGAACCTGCAACCCTTCGCATGAAAGCCCGACGCTTAGTTTTTAAATAAATAATAAAATGTAAGTAAATAGCACGTCACCGTAGTAATTTCATAAAATTAATAAGATGATGAATGAGCAATAAGGCAATGACACACCACGGACTGCCTACCTTTAAGAAAAACATACAAACAAAGGACTTCGCAATTATTACAAAACAGCTGTGACCTTTCATTTAGAATAGAATCGTTATCATGTAGATTTGTTTAATACACCAGCTGTCGCCTTGGAGAAGATAAACAAGCTGATACATTTATAATTTATTTATTTACATCGGAATCGGACGTCGCCGTAGTGAAACTAGTCTTATTTCGTGTACATTATTGGTGATGGTCATAAAATAGTGAATAGCAAAGTAATCCAGAAATTTTATGAAAATTGCAAAAAATCAATCATAAGAACGAATCTATTATTATTATTTTTTTGCTTTGAAATAATCTGTTTTTGTTAATTTATAACCAAATCAATAAACATACTTTATTGAATTTTATATGGGCAAAGAGAACAGACCAATACATAATACTGGCCACATCGAACTCGATCGCTATTGGTAACCGTTGTGTCAACAAAACTTTTTTGTTTACAAATGGCCACGGGTGACAAATTCAAATTTGAAACACGTATTTGTGATATGAATAGTGATTTTAACCGATAATCTAGTTGTATGTGTCGTGTTTATTATGGGTAATTGTCTGGGAAGTATTTTTCGGCGTCGAAACGTTCGTCGCCACATTGTATTGATACTGATAGGACTGGATAACGCGGGAAAAACAAAAACTGTGAATAATTTGGCCGGCGAAAATGATGATAAGGTTTTGCCGACTGTGGGTTTTAAAGCTGTGAATTTAGTGCATAAAGATACACCTGTGACGATATATGATCTAGGCGGCGGGCCACACTTTCGTCAAATATGGCCTCAGTATTACAGCGAAGTACATGGAGTAATATTTGTCATCGACTCGAGTGATTTTTCACGGTTGGACGAATGCAGAGCCGTGCTCGAAGAGGTTTTATCGCACGACAAAATATCAGGTATGGTTTTTATTAATATTTTACAACTATCGCCATGGTAACTAGTGAGCTGATTCATAAAATGGTATTATACTTACATTTTTATAAATATTGGGAATAACAAAACTTTTTTTTAAATCCATTTGTAATTTCGAATTTTGATAACATCAAAATATTAGTCAGTTAATTCTATAGCGGATAACATAAAATAATATTCCAGTGAGGGAAACTGGATTCAAAATTAGCTTATCGATGACCCGCTGGTTTTGTGGCTTTGGTTTGATTACCGCATCGATCAGATACCTACATCACAAATCTTTAGTGTATAACTGTACCCACGATATAGGAAAAATAGGTATAGGTACCAGTGGCGGATATACCAGCACCTGAGTAGACTGAAGCCTGGGGCGGCAAATTTGGGGCCAAAATTTTCTTATATGGTTTACATAAATTAAAAGTACAGATATTTATATACCTAAATGTTATTAGGTCCACACGAACGTTCGGTTGTAAAAATAATCTAAGACCAACACATCGATCCTCTAGTTCACATTCCTACTAATTACGGAAAAAGGTGGTGTAATTAGGCCGATAGTGCACATATCACAAAGTTACAATTTTCGTTTCGTCGACTTCGTGCGTGCGAGTAAGACCATTTTTATTGTAAGAAACGGACGCGGTGGTTGGTGGAAACGCCAGGAGGGGACGCCCTAGAAGGACATATACGGACCTTATTGGTGATGTCCTTCGAAAAGGTCAGGTGCGCGGTACCCACAACCGGCGTTCATGTATGAAACGATGCATGTATGTAGATGAAGCAAAAGGGTTATGTGAGGATCGTAGCACGTGGCGTTCCGTAGTTTTTGCCTACCCCCATGGGAAAAAGCCGTGACTTTATGTACCTATGTATGAAACGGACGAATTCCTCGTGCCTGTAAGGACCAAGGTTTCAAAGTTCCAATGTAGTTTTATGGACTCAATACTACATGCATTGGTCCTATTGGCCTTCTGCTATAATATGGACATCTTCAGGAACCATCTGCAGGAACACGTCATCCGCAAGATTTCTAATTAACTCGAGTTCAAATTAATTCTGTCCATCTCTCGCAGTACACAGGTTCTCCAAGTTGCCACACACCGGCTTACGAATGCCATTTCAGTATTCAAAGAACTCCATTTGTACAGTTGTTCCCGCTAATCTGAAATAGCTATAAACATGTAGGTATCGGATTACTCACGCAAGTCTACTTCGAGGTCAAGAAAGCTCCGGTCATAGTGTAGTAACCCCTGTGGCCTTACATTACATATAACTATGTACTAAGCTATATAAGTAACCGATTGTCACATTTTCATAGAATAATATAGCATAACCTACGCCTGTATTCCTCGGGGTGTTAGAAACGGGTGTACTTTTGTACACCCACATCTCACCGACATTAGGAGCGAAACTGTTGTCATCTATCAGGGACAATTCCGAGCTCCTGGCTGATACTGATATTCAGAAAATCCGAATAGCGCTTTTTCCGAGGAATCGAACCTAGGATCTCGTGCTCAGCAGCCGCGAATGCGTAATCTTTCGTGGAATCCTTAGGATTTCAGAAAATCTCTGGTTTCCTCAATTCCCGGTCACATTCAAATTAGTAGAGCGGCTATGTTGGATGGGCATCGCCGTTTGTCGGCCGCCGGAGCTGTTGTCGTCAGCGCCTCCACGGCGCACCTAAATAAACAGCATGTAATTGTGTGCTCATTTTCCACGTTAATTATACCTACTAATTAAGTAGAGATTGTTACGTTGTGTTCTATGTACTTTTAAATTTTAATGGTCGCAGTAGGCATGACCGCAAGAGCAGATGTTACTTAATATCAGCATTTTATACGGAGCGAGTGTGAGAAAAACGATCACGCATCCAAGAACTGACCGCAGCCAGTACTACTTAACCTCATTGCTATGTAGCTACGAACCCCTCCTCCCTCTCGGCATGACTACATATTCAATGAAATGCTGGCTTGAGCCTGATGCATGATAAGCGTAATACGTGAAAATACCAGAATAATAACGAATGTAACACTAAGAACTGATAACACTACTCTGCAATTTTAATCAAAATGCTTATCAGCGCTGTTGACGACAAATGAGAATGGTGGCTATGGCTCTAGTAATTATTTATCGAGACACTGTACCGTGTCGATTACCATACTGCTTATATACTTAATGTACATAAGTACCTATATACGGTTCTTGTTGATTACATGTTTGAAGGTATTTATATCTGGGTACCCAGCTAATCCGAATAGCGGGTAATATTTTTAATAAAACATTACTTTTTACCCGCCATTTTTGTTAAGACCACAGACGCTATTTTTGTATAACTAATAAACAAATAGTAATAAAATATAACTATAAACTCATAAACAAATTATTCTCTTAGCGTGTCGATGGAAAAAATAAATTAGTTTGACCCAAAATTCTGCCACACAGACTGTTATTTCCGTAGCGGCCATTAAATCCTCCCGCGAACAGGTAGTAGGACACGCAGAGCAGGATAGAAGGTGGGCCATTGTCTGCGGGGAGACGCCGCACTCGCACTGGAGATCTGAGTCGTCTATGAACCCCCACTTGTGGAGGTTATTTTTGCATCGGCCGACTTGGGTTCGTAGTCTGTTAAGGGATTTCCAAGTCGGCTCGGTAGTTCAGGTCCAGGTGAGATTTCTGATGGCGGGACAAAGTACGAAGGAAGATTAAATATTTCTCGCCAGAGATTGCACCTCGCTTTAGACACATCGGTATCAACCGCATCAACGCACTTTAAGAAGTTTTTGCGACTTCGTAGCCTTTGGGGCACTGTAGTACATATATAAACAAATTAATATACAAAAAACAAATAGTCGGATAAATAATGTTGTTCCGTCAATAAAAGTCGGTTAGAAAAGAAATAAATTGCAAGCGTTTTCGGAGAACACGATGCTTAAGTGCAAATAGCATAGCGTGTCCATGTTATAGCACCGTACAGTAAACTATGCCACTGTCATGGGTTACGGCCAAGAACACGGCTGCTGACCTCATTTTCATAGCTGCGCTAACAAGGGCTTCAGGATTACAACTACTCCTACAATAAATAAAGCCGTAATTTCACAATTGAATGATTGGATTTTCTATTAGATGTGTTCTGTGATGCTTTCCACTAAAATATCAAAATGTTATTTTTAGCGAAGTATGTATACTATACCTAGTCGATTTAATAGACAAAAATGGCAAACTAAGGCATGAATATTTTTGCACCTTGAAGTCCAGTTTTAGCTCATCCTGATTGACTGATTTCCTTGCTAATATTGGCTTTATTTGTACATTATACAGTTGAGGAAGATTAAGAAGGTAGAAGAGTTGAAATCATCCCCGAAAAGTTGTTACTTGTATCAGTATCAGCCTATAGATCGAATTAGTAATCACTTCAGGTTAAAAACAGTGACGTCATGCTTAACACGTCAGCTGACTACCGTGTTTCACCCCTATGGTGCAATCATAACTTTGTTCGTAATGACATGACTCATTTTATAGTCAATAAAGCTGGTTAACTGGCAGTCGGATTTTAATTTCTAACGCCAATCGAAATGTCGGATATCGCTAAGTATATTATTGTATGTTAAATTACGAGTTAAAAAAGTAACCATGGAGTTTCTTGTCCGTTCTTCTCCATTGGAAATCAACACTGGAAGGTGGCAAATAGAGTCTAACTATTCATAAGTGCTCGAAAATGGTTTACATGAATAAAAATATATTTGATTTGATATAGATATGAGTTGTAGACTTGTGATCTCAGGCCTTAGTGTAAGTATCTTGATTTTACGCATCGAAGGATCGATGCGTAAAATTGAAATTGTTGGCGATTGATGGCAGTCACATGTTTATAACGCGATTGCCTCACGACAGCGGCGTTTGGATATACATGCACTTATACCCGGACCTAGAATAACTATGATTAGACTATCCTACTAATATTATAAATGTGAAAGTTTGTGAGGATGGATGGATGGATGGATGGATCTTTGTTACTCTTTCACGCCAGAACGGCTGAACGGATCTGGATAAAAATTGGCACAGAGATAGATTATCGTCTGGAATAGCACATAGGCCACTTTTATCCCGGGAAAATGTACGGGTTCGTAAACCACGCGGGCGAAGCCGCGCGCGGAATCTAGTATTAATATATTTTGTTTTAAGAATCCGCAAAACGTAGCCAATCCAACTTACAGATATAACTTCTAGCACAGTTCTGTAGAACTGTATAATTGTGACTACTGTATAATTATTGTAACAAATTACTTGTTTTATGCGGTCCTTGGCCTTCTCTTTATCGTGGCAAGTGCCGGTAATGCGTCATTCGCTTACGAGAAATGAATTATTTTACTTTTTGTGAACACGACGTACCTATGTAAGAAAGTGGTAGGGTTGTTATCAATTCTCATATATCCATGTATTTTTGCTTCTACATCCGAAATGGAAGATAAAGTTTAAATAATACCACTTCTAGGAGGTTCTTAGAATGCCGCGTGGTATGATTCTTAATACCTTTGCAATTGTCGGTAGGAAAGAAAAAGGCTAACTTAAATCCGCGTATGGTGACTATGTTCTTGTAGTTTCACGAAAACACGTGAATACTTGTTATAGCTCGGATTATTGGATCCTACTGCGTTGTTGGTTGCGGTTTAGACATTTCGCGAAACTACGCACTGTGTTTGGCGTTTTGGGCTTTTGCGCCATAATCCGAGTTTTCGCGAAATACATATAACTATACCGATATTAATGTCATGAAAAAGGAAACATCGTTGTTATTTCAAGAATTAACATATCCTAGGCACTGTAGGAGATCCGTGGGATTGTGGGTTCAGTTATTTCCTTGTAAATCTCATATGCATATAAAATCATAGACTATCTGTGATATTATAGGTAATCTCCATCAAATCCGCGACTGTAACAAAGAAAGTGTACATTTGTAGTAATTTGTAGTTTTTATTTTATTTTTTATTCATTCTAATGTACACTCTGTCCTTCAATAACAAATCTCTCTATCGCTCTAAGGTTTGCTGTAAGAGAACTCATGTCTGAGTTAAGCTCGCCTTTGTGCATAAACTTTCCATCTAAAAATGTATGTATATATATTTCTTGTGTACAATAAAGAATAATAATAATAATAAAGAAAGATTCCTAGTGTTTCCCTGTGTTTTCCTTTCCTTATTCATTACTCGAAATTTATCTCCATCCATGTAACTATTCCTAAACCAAATAGGTCTTCCATCATCAGGTAAACCTGTGCTGGTGCTAGCGAATAAACAGGACAAGTCCGGAGCCCTTGATGATATAGATGTGGTCGACAAGCTGAATATAGAGCCCTTGGTTAATAAGTGAGTATACCTCATTATAAGACATACACACTAGTTTTTCCATTAACAGACTTGGTGCTCAGACTCTCCAGCAACGATCTGTGCCGACTGGTAGAAAATGAAGATTAGGTATTTGTGTATAAAGTTTAATATTCTACTTTAGTAAGCAGTGATAGCCAAGGTGTATGCCTTCCGTACAGGAGGGTCAGAGTTCATTCACGGCCTGCACCTCTGCCTTTTCGAATTCATGTGCGGGTCGGAATTTGATGACGAGTATCACTTGCGTTAACGGTTAAGGATAACTTGTTGAGGAAACCTGCACACTTGAAAGGGGTTCATGAAATTCACTAAGCCACCGTGGTCGACGAAGAACTAGCACTGATAGGTTCAATTATTATTATTATTCTATTTTCAGATACCGATGTCCAACTTTAGTCGAATCCTACAGCGCTTACTCCGAACACCCAAAAACCAAAAAGCCGAAAATCGACCCCGGCCTCCGTAAAGGTTACCACTGGTTACTGAACTACATCGTCCGGCGTTATGGAGACATAAATTTACGCGTCCAAACAGACATACACGCAGACTTGGAGAGACGCAAACGAATGCTAAACAAAGCGTCAAATACCAATTCACAGACGTTCACAGCAGTTAGCGATGATATAGCAACACAAACAGGCTTCGAAAACCCTAATTATGATCTAGAAAAATCGACTAAACTGGATAACCAGGGACTGATTGTCGTGAAACCGATAACGCACAACCCTAATAGCATCGATTCCACTATAACTATCGAGAGCGTTGAAGAATCGGATGTGACTAGTGTTGCGAAGCCGAAATTGTCCCCCTTATTCGGTAGGGCCAGTAACTCCACAGTAGAAACTGTTAGGATAGAGTTGGAGCCTCGCAGTGAGTTTAGGAAATTGTCGCCTATAGTGAGGAATAAAAGCGCTGCGAATCAGCACATTGATTTTAAGAATAGACCGCAATCGAGCCCTACTTTCAAGAGGCATATTAAGGTAAGTTAAAAAGTCCATTAGAGAAAAATATTTTCAAAGTCTCTTTTGTTACGTATCGACTGCGTTTGGCGCTCGGATTGGTTGAAGAGTTCGGAGCGGACCAATTGGCACGCAGGACGCGGTGATGCGTAAAATCGAGATTCTTAAAACAAACTTATCAAGGACCTCAGTGACCGGAGTAGTTTCAACCCAATTTTTACTTTACAAGGGCTGTAATATATTAAGAATTTCAAATTACCAGTCCAATAGGCTTAATCCTCAATAATTTCAATATAGGTACTTCAAGCCCTATCCAATGTCTTTTAGTTCATTCAATATCCGCGGAGCTAGTGAAGGAGCTTCACAATAACGATCAACCGGCATCATTTTCATGGCCTTAGGCTTAATTTCAGCATCTCACCCTTCCATCTCTTCAGTTGGAACCGCCAAGCAAGAACACGTCACTTCAAGACGAAGATCTCAAGCCGGACGGTGACATTACAATGTACATCGGCGACCGGGACCGAACTTGGGACGGTTCGGAGAAGAAGCACAGAGTGTTTGTCAATGATGCTGAGCTGTCGCAGATGAATCGGGAGATCGTATTGACAGAGAGAGGTGAGTATCAGCATATCAAAATTCCCACGGCTTGGCTTTTTAAATCCAGGAAATTTTCAAGGCATCCTTTTCTTGTGTATATTTTTGGGCGACAATAGCTTTTAGTTCAGACGTTAAACTGCCGAAGAAGTTGTCCATTCGATCTCTTACCTACTGCACCCACTATTAATGTGAACCCACTACTAGTGAGTTATGAATTCCGTAAATATTGACAGCTAAATGTCAGGGAACAAATGCCAAACTTCATCGTTGTTGGTATCGCAATGGTGAGGCGCTAAATATAGTGTGTAGCTCAATATAATTTTTAACAACAGAACCACATAACTCGTAAGTTGCCACAAGACATCATACAATGTCGCTACCTCTATAATAGTGTAGGAGTGTGATATTCTACTCAATCCTGTGACAGGCTGTTGTGTCTGGTGGGCTAAGGTCCGTCGGTTGATGTCTGGTTTCTGACATATAACCATACTTTTTTCTCCTGAACATTTCAGTCCGCGTTTACCGATTCAGGCTTCCCATTCTGACTGGTTCATTCATAATTATTGTCTCGACGAATGTTGTTAATATTAGATACAACAGTAGAAATGTGAAGATTTTGAATTATTGCAGATTACACCAGCAAGACAGCGTATTCAGAAGTGACTCTCCAACCAGCCACTCTCCCGCTGAGTCCTCGGCCGGCGTCAGCATCACAACTGGTGCGGAGACAGTTGGAGCTGTGCGGACATCACAAACGACGCCTGAGTCTTAGATGTAAGTACCATAAGAAAGTAAAGTACGACGTATTTCGAACCCCCGTCACTGCATAGGTCACGTTCCTCGTCTTCAGTAAAGCTAAAATCGAGCCCCTTGTGGTAACTGAACGCATAGATCGCGCTCCCCACCACCTAAGTACCGGCCAGGTCGCGCCTCCATCAGTTTTACGCTGGAACCAAATTTTTATTCGGAGGATTGGCTACAGAAATGTGTCATTACCATATCAGGTGGAAGGAGATGGAACCGCCAAAAGATAGATTATTGAAACCGGCAGTTATCCCCCACTTGTTCCAGACATGCAGCGCAATAAGACGAGTCCGGAACGCGTGTCCATGCTGATCTACGAGCCCTCGAAGACGCCGCAACGACGTCTTGACAAGGGAGACTTTGAACACTCAGCTACTATCAACTGATTGGGGTAAATATTAACATTTTACTTACACTACTGTCGGGTCCACTACACACTAGTGGACCCGACAGACGTTGTCCTGACCGAATCTGTCTTAGAACTCAATGGTAGCGCCACCTACCGGGTCCAATTGTGAGTCTAAATCATCCAGGGATCCACTCAAACACACATAAAAAAATCATCAAAATCGGTTCAGCCGTTTAGGAGGAGTTCAGGGACATACACACGTACAGAAGAACTATGTATATAAAGATATAATAGTAGTGGGCAAATGGCCGTGGCGTTCGGAAACCAGCCACTTATTGGTCAAGTTTATTCGAGATTAGGGATGCCCGGAAAGAGCCTCTAAGAGTGACGAATTTTTTAATTCGTCTTCAATTGTCGCTGATTTTACGGATTAGTTCGTCAAGACACTGTTTCCGTGTGACTGCTGCTTCTGGGATAAACCCTGAAGAGGCTCACTTTCCATCTAATCCTAATTCCGGCTAATTTTTCCATTACGGCATGGTTGTCCACCAAATATTTCTTACTTAATAAAAGCCGGTTGCCTTTACCTACGAACGCTTGCCTTTCCGTGTCATATAACAACAATATTATTTCTTTTCCAGGTATATAGAACTGAGGGATGTTCACGGTACTTACATACAGTGCCGGATTAACCACTAGCAAGAGTAGCAATTGCTACGGGCCCCGCGCAAAATGGGGCCCCGCGTATCCAAACCCGCGCACCTCCGCCTCAGCGTAATTTTTTGGGTGAAACTAATTAAGAAAATATAATACAGAATTTCATACGGTAAACGCGCAAGTTCTACAAAAAGTCACTTTATACTTAAGAGCCCATAGCAGATCAAGGGCCCCTCGATAGAATTTACTACGGGCCCCGCGCTTGCTTAATCCGGCACTGGTTATATGATGTATCTGTATTTGTAGTACTAATTGTTTTATAGTAAGCAAATAATATATTGTTGACACAGGGTATAGATATAACAGCAAGGTGCTCCTATTTGAGATACTTTACTGAGCGAAACACCCCATTAGTTAACCCTTCATATGTCTTATGTCCATAAAATTGTATATTTTTACGTAATTATATGATTGTATATCTATTATCTGCACAAGAAGGTACCTTAACCTCGTTTTTGATGATTGGAAGTTATTTAACTGTACTCTAATATTTCTTAACGGAAAACCTCATATGTTACCTACTTGTCTGACCTGGGAATTGTAGCCAGAATTCAGTGTCAATATTAGTAAGAAATGATTAATGATTGCCATATTTTAATAATTAATAGTCAATTTACGAAAATTTAAAATCATTAAATTCCCTGTCTAAACAATGAAATCATTCATCATATTTAATTTTTTTGTGAAATAAATTCTCATTTGCTCAACTTCAACAACCCCAAGTCATTTTACTGTTAATATGACAAATCCACCATAACAGTCGGATATTTGGGTGGTAATTTTATATGAAAATCTCATTAATTTGACTTTCAGTTTGACAGCACTTTCAGTTTCAGTTTGTTCTGCACCCGTGCGAAGCCGGGGCGGGTCGCTAGTATTGAATAATTCCTAAGACAGTGATTTTCTTTATACACGAATCTTAAATTATCTATATAAGAAATTTTGATTCTATTTCACTGAGGGCCACTGCAGGCGTGTTACTTCTTCTTCGTGTTGATCACAAATTCAAATGATTTTTGACCCAGTACTTCAGCTACGTTAACGGCCTTATTCGTTGCGTAGGTGGAACGTGGCCTATGGTCTTATGCCACAGTAACGTAGTGTCTAGTCGGAATATCCTTATTTGGCTAAATTGCTTCTGCAGCGGCTGGCTTCGGAGTGTTACTAAAAATACTGATGTCAAAAACGTTTTATTGAAATCATTCAGTATAATTGATATGATAATTTTAACCACAACTTATGAAACCCACGGAGAAAGAGGGATCTGTGAGATTTATAACAATTCTACACGATATCGAAATATTGTAAAACGTAAAAAATTGTTTATGATTATAGGAAATGACGTTTATATAGGTACGACATGGACATTTGAAGGGTAATGGCTTGTTTATACACTTATATAATGTATAGATAAGCCCCATAGTATATAATATATATATTTAGAAATAAATAATAGAGTATATCGAATAGTATAATTTAGTTTTGTACTTTGTGTACTGCAAGATAATATTCCTAATAAAAGTTATGTTATGTATGTGCGTTTTATTTTACTTTTGTATTATTGTAAAATAATATGTAATACTCTTATCAGCTAGGTTTGCCAATTCAGTTTGGTTATTGCGTGAATATCGTAACTTCGTGATGACGCGAATTGATTTTAACTAATGGCTATAAACTTTAAGTAAGTACATCTATTATGAACTCGATTATACTACTAAATACTACATCTTCATCTCAATATTTTCCATAGCATCACGCCTGTCATCGCCATCCCGAAGAATTAGGCAGAGGTGTAGATTAATTCTACACCTACATTGCGTCTGATGCTGTTTCTAAGTTGTAATTCTACATTCAAAAATTCGCACGGTGTAATCTGGGTTCTAAACTTGTTCGATATTTGAACGCGCCAAAAAATGTTAGTCTATGTTATGTTATGTCTCGCTCAAACCTTCGAAATTCGCATTTCTCGCTCGCAAGATGGCGAACTTTTTCCGCGAACGAAAATCTTTGAAATGACAAACTAAAATTGTAACCCCGATAGCCAATTATTATTTTCGTTGAACTTAAAACTAGTGTATTAAATGTGAACCTACCTGTGATGACAGCAAATACAAGAGTATTTTGGCGGCAACAAAGAAAGGACAAAGGTTAGTCAAAAATGCATTTTATATTTATGTTTTCACATAGATAACAGTTTGTAATAGTCAAAATAATATCGAGGGAAAGAAAAGTTGGAAAAGTTACCCGGAAAATATTAAGGTAAGAATATAGGTAACCCACAATTCGAACGATGGTTATGCTCAGTTAGGCTTGATTCTTTTTAGCTCGTTATTGTCAAAATTTGAAATTTTGACAGGACAAAATACATGTCGTCTGGTCAGCTCATCGAAATAGTATGTCGTGGGGACTGGACATATTATTTCGATGGGTCAGCTAGTAAATAAAAATGCAACCAAAGTGTACAATTGTTTATTTTCATAATAATGTTTATAATCATTATTTGTAATAAATATTTAGATGTTATGGCAGTGTGTTGTGGTAACATTTTTTAGTTCTTATACATTAAACTTACAGTATTAGCTACGTACAAGTCAACCCGCGACTTCGCTATTTTGTTACGAACATTGCACGAAAAGGAAGACAAAATATCTAAAAGAAGACATAATACATGTAAAAAATGTACTTCGTTTTTGTATATTGTAAAATAAATAAACTAATATTTACACACACCGATTTAATTATATACATTTACATTAATTTATATGTTTCTATTTTTTTATGCGTCGACAACACAATTTAATTTCACAACGAAACTTTTAAATATTACTTACCATACACAAAAATCTTACTATATTATAGGTAATCACCAAGGAATAATGCCTTATAAATACATTTAAAAAATAATACACTACAAAATTGTATAATTGCCTAAGGAACTAAAGAAAATTATAATGGTCTGGATTATTACAACATAATAATTAAAAATAGTATAAGACAATGGAGTTTTTTAAATGACCTCTGCGTACAAGTTGTTTTTAGGATACTTGATAGACAGACATATCTATAATTATTATTGTACCTAATAATAGAGATAATAGAGCTGCGGATCAATGTTTTGCGATACACGCAAGGTGGTGGCAATATATACAATATGACAATAATTTAAACCATATTCTGAGAATCATATAAGTATAGTTCATCCACCAAAAAATAATTATTATTAATTATTAGGCTGAAACAATTGGATTTTCATAAGAGACTAGACATTATTCACATCGAGAAGTAAACATAAAATGTGTTGTAATATTACAATATTCACTAAAGCTAAGGTTTTGCAGACTTACAAATAAAATTGTCTAAACATAGAAATAAAAATTGTACTTAAAAAATAAAATTAAGAATGAATACTTATGTTCGACAATTAATGTCGTATATGACAGACATTGTCGTACACATGCAACAACCATTGTCGTACAAATACGATAAGCTCAATAAAAACACTATAAGCGGTCTGCGGGCCGTCTTATTTTACATAATAATGATTCTATATTGAGATCACTAAAAAATCTATGTACTTATTATACTAATAAATGCTATGTATGTATGTACAGATTTACAAAAAGAGAGCCTCCTCAAGAGTTACGATTTTTTTTAATAAATAGTTTAAAAAAATGAATTAATGTCAAGCTTCATAACTTTGCTTGTATGACCAACTTTGCCTAGTATTATATCTAAATATCTGTACCCGTTTTATTAATAAAAAAGTGTTTTATCGTTCAAGCAAAAGACTGAAAAGTTAGATGGCCCAAAATTAATAACACCGCCAATTTGTACATATTCGTCTTCAATTTTTATTTGTCAGTTTTCTGATGCGCAACACAGTGCAATATCTTGTATTGTATCATTCTTGCATGGTTTATTAATAAGACCGTGTATGTTTACTAACGATAATAGGACCACATTGACTGTAATAGATAATGTTGTTTTTTTTTTTTTTTCATTACTACACTTGTTACAATATATTTGGACATCTTAGCTGTTCCAGTGAATCTGACATTGACTGTACAATTATGTGGAACTAAGTGTTGCCAGCGACTTCATCTGCGTGTATTTTGTATTTATTATCTAATTAGTATTATGCTGCAATAGTAAAAATAAGTCTATATCTTTCCCCAGAGCCCGAGCTATCTCACTGTAAAATTTAATAACGATCGAACAGACAGACAGAGTTACTTTCACATATGTAGCAATATGAACTAATTAATTGAAGCTTTATTGGCAAGTCTGTGTATTTGGCAAAGTTTGTAGTACAGGCAAAGTAACACTTGACGGTATATGAGCATAAAGTGAAAAATGACTATAAAATCATCTAAATAACATACGATAAGTCAGACTCATTGAGTAAGACGTGATTTTATAAATTACATCGATTAAGAAACAGTCTTGCTTTTATACAATAAAAGATACACATATAACGCAATAATTCGTTCGAATTATTTCAACACTAATATGAGCCCACCTTTAAGTCGCTATCTCACTTGTTGATGTGTATTTGTGTGATTTATATTGCATGAGGTATTGGGTTCGTTCCTCTGGTTGGGGAGTGTTAAGTATTGAGTTTTTCGGTACGGAAATTCTCATTAGCAGCACGGAGTTTAGAGTTAAGGCTTTATTTAGTTTTTATGTGAGGAAATTCTCAGTATATGAAGTGTGGATGTACTGCCTATCCCTTTGCAGATTACGTTTGTGGTGTAGAACTTCTGTAAGTTTTTAAATGAGAAAGCGGCCATAAATCTCCAAAAATGTTCAAATATACATAATATAAAATTTCGTTTTACATACTAAATAATTTCGTTCGTAATCGTTTGTGACATTACAATTTCTTCGTCTTGCATCGAAACAAGAATATTAGGAAGACAAGAAAAGTCGATTTACATAGTTTCAAGTATTTTCATCTTTAAAAATTTATTTTTACTTTTCTAACAAAACGTCATATCTTCAATATCAACCACAACTTTAAAATTTTCAATAAAATACATCAGAAAAGTATTAAAATTTCCACAATTACTTAATTCAAAGTTCAACCTACCCACATATTCATAAAAAATATTAAAATGACCAATAGCAAAGCGTATTTTGTCTTATTCTCGCTGATTCAATATCTCACATGCAAAAACAAGAGAAAACACAGCTTTGTGCTTAAAACGTTAATTTTATGTTACAAAAACCTTTTATTTTCCATTAAGTATTTAGTTTCTGCGGATAATATTATTAATTTCGTCAGTCTTAACTCTGGCATTCTATCAAGATTAGTAGTAGATTAGAAAGGAATGTTGGTAAAATGAAATGCAAAGTGAACTAATAATATCGCCTTATTTAACATATAACATCATAGGGCGTGCAGTGAGGGTACCAGGTAACACATTATACAGGGTGTTCCACGGCTATAGGACACGCAGGGAAAGTACTTTAAATATTATAGATAGAATATTTAGCTGCATTCTGTGTCTCTAGGCGTTGGACGCTCTGTATAACCATTCAGAATTATGAGTCTCAAGTTCGGGCTACCGTGTAAAATGTTTCCTGATCATAATGATACACGAACGACAAGAACAGAAAAATATTACAGGCTAGCTCAAACATAAGGCTCTTGATTTTGTTTTTAAATTCATTGTCAGAATTGTTATCGATTATTGTGCCGGGACGTTACCCGGTTGATTCGCTGGGGCATAAACAACTAATAGCTTTATTGGAAGAAACTGCAATATTTTTTATGACATAAATAAAAGGATCATACAGAGTGATCGATACAACGGCTGACGTAATTTTTTTGATAATTGAGCAGATTTTTAACCTATATTAATTTATAAAATTATGGAAGAACCTGGGCAGGGTTGGCCCAGCAGTGGGACAGATCGAGCAATTAAAAAAAATACATTATTGACATATTTTTTTTTAAGTAATTTAAATAGCAACAGCATTCTTTCCGTCATAAGTTATTTTACCACTGACCCCGTGTTTGTATCTCTCTATAATCATAGTAGTTTCGAGCACAATATAAATAGTATAAGATTTTTAAGACATTTTCAGATAATAAGCAGCTAATTTGAGCTATACACTTAAGTTCTAAATCATATTGAAATAGCACAAAATATGACTAAAACAGTTAAATGGCATCAAGTACTAGTGGGAAGAATAAATAATGGCAATCTAGGACAAATGCTATTATGATATTATTTTACATTACGTTAAAATTAATTATAAAATTATGGTCTACTATTTTAGGCTCAATTTTACTCTATGGTATCACTATCCGGTATCGATAAATTGTCACCATAAAATATTTTCAAAGGAGAAATCGTTATACAATATCGACATACATATTTTCGCAGATAATTCAAATTTGAAACGGTTTCTAAATAATAATAATTGGTTTTGCCTAGACACTGCTACGTTGACGTGACGTAAAATGAAAGTTTAGTAATTAAACAATTAATAATTGCGTTGAGTATAAAATAGTAGACCAAACTATCCTAAACCACGATATTTTACCTAGAACTTTGTCTAATAGAGTCATCATCAGCAAAACTAGCTCGATTCCTCCTCTCACACCGTTTCTGATGCTGCCTTATAAACGCGCTCAGCCTATTCAGAAGAAATTGTTTATCATGCCCTTCCAACACCAACTGATTCTTTAAAACCGTTACCATATGCCTATTAGCTGCTGCAACCGCCCAATAGTAATACAAAAAGAATAATAACACCGCAAAGGCAGGCACAGCGAATGTTGAAGTACCCATTCTGAAGATAAATTCGCGAATAAAGTACGGAAATCGGTCGAAAGTTTGCACGACGAATTCCCACACGTTGTTGTAGCCTCTGTATGGCCCACAGTTTATTGAAGGGAACACTTCGGCCACAGAATACGCGACCGGACCGATCGATACTATGAAGCCTAATAACAAAACTGACATGAACAGGGATTTGGACTTCGAAGCTTTGTACACGATTGGCGAAGGAGTACAATTAGTTAGACATGTGAATTTTTTGATGTAAAAAATTAAGAAGTAGAATATTGTGCCGATGATTGGTAGAAAGGGGCAGAAGAAAGATCCCATCCATATTATTGTTTGTGTGTAAACTATGTCTAAAACATGTTTTGGGAGATAAAAGTCTTGTTCCCCGATCATTTTGAAACAGCGGCTCGATGTGTGTCTCGCTAAAAACGCTCGAGGCAAATTAATCAAGAACGTAGTCACAAATTGTACAGCGAAATCCGTCAAAATCAACTTATAAAGTTGTTGTCCGACATATGTCTCCCAGCACTCAAGTTTTGATGGATCTTCATTGTTGAACGAACACACAAATCCGTTCGCCCTAACGTATATGTATATTTGGCTCAACAGTACCGCTAGAGACGACAATCTCAGCAGTACAGTCCGAAGTAGAGTAATGATCAACACATGCGCCGGAGTGTAGCTTTCGCATTGTATTAAATAACTAAATATCTCTGGCACTATTAAGTTTAATACTACTATGCATATGAAAGGTAGGAATTCTAGAAGCGTGTTTTCTAGCTGACTGAAAGACATGCCTCCTTTGTATAAACCTACCGTCAATCTCGCCGGTTGAGTGCTATTGATGTTTTCAATACTATCGATTAATTCGTAATCGGAAACATCCTCGTTTAATCTGTCTGTTGAATAGTTAAACGTGAAATATATAAGAACGCCGGACGCGATTAAAATTATGAAAACAATCAAATTGATTAGTAAGCGTTTGAAGTAAAGCAATAATTGTGACTCTCTTGTTCTTAATAACTTTTCTTCTATGTATTTCTCTTCTTCTAAATACCCTTTAATCTCGTTATAAATACCTTTATGCTTAATTTTAGCTGATTTGTCGTTCTGTATACAAAAATCCCACCCTCCAAAGACTAAATTGCAATATTTATAGAATTGTCCTTCGTTTTCAACTAATCTTTCTTTGAAGCCTTTAGCTGCTGTTTTCACTATTGCAATCAAAGACAAAAGTACCCACGATATAGCCACAAGAATATAAGCCATAGGCATGTTGTAATACAGTTCATTTTCCAGTAAATTGTTGACGTAGTACGAATAGATTTGGTCAGTGTATACACCGTAAAACAAAATAGTTCGTTCCATCACTCCGGTGCCTTGAATAATATCAAGAAATATGTTGGAATCTGACAAATTTTTGGATAAATAATAGTTTGAACAACAGACTGTTGAATTTTGGTCTAATTCATCGCATTCGTATTCCGTCGCTGTCAGTAAAGTCTTCGGGAGGATCATGAAGAGGATGATGAGGACCGATATGGCGATGTTGAGGAACAGCAGCCACCTTAAGAAAAGGAAGTATGATACCACGCCAGTGCCGAACTTGCCTTCGATCTCTCGCATGGGAGACTGCCAGAGCTCCAGCTTGCCCATTATTTCGGAGAACCGTATTCGAAACCGATGCCAGACCTTCCGCTGACGCCATTGCAGCTGCTCGAAGCCTTGGAGACGTAGTTTGGTGGCGTTCTGTGGAAATAACGACAACAACATATATTTAAACTTCCTCACATTCGTCTTGGGTTTGACTCCCAAGTTGGGAGATTTATTTGGTTTTTCTGATAGAATATTCTCATTAACCACCGGAGTTTGAATAAAGTTGTTCGAAAAAGTAAAGTCTAAAGATGACGAAAGGAAGAAATCTCTATTATAACCACAGTGTAGCAATTGCTATATGACAACTAGTGCCATCTATCGGAGCCGAGTGACAACTGCAATCCTACATCGCACTATGAAAGTTTGCAACGATTGTAACAGATTAAACATCTGGTCCGGGGATGTCACCTTCTTTTGTGGAATACTATATCTCGTTCCTTCACGCATAAAGTAATTAAGACAAAGTAACAGAGAGTATAAATGATTTGAACGGTCATATACCTGCAGCCGTGCCTTCAGTTCTCGCTTCTGGTTCATGGGGACGGGCATCGCTTTGATCTGCATGATCTCCTCCCACGTACGCTCCTCGTTTGATAGGTTCTCTGAAAATATATGCTTTGGATCAATATTAATGTATGTGACCCAATATAATATATGATTTATTACCACTATTGTTAGTGTGTGCGTGTGGGCTTTTTTTTTTGTTAATAATCTTTGCCTCACTGTAAAAATAGTTCCTGTGTCGTGGGTGCGTTTACAAACACATATATTCACATACACAAAGATCCAGACCCGAAACAACTATCTGTAGGTCATACAAATATTTGAACGTGCGGGAATCGAACCCGCGACACCTAGCGCAGTCGTGTGTGTTCGTTGTCGTCAAATATAATCATTACGCTCTCCTGACTCCTCCTTTAGAATATTTATTTATTTCAGTGATTACTTAAGTACGTGATTAGCCATCACTATACAGGGTGGAAGGGACATCGACGCGCAAACGTCGAGGACAGGTCACACATGATGCCATAATTCAAATTATTAAAGTCATTAATCTCGCTTATGATCGGTTACAGAAATTGTTATTTTTGAGCGCGCAATGTATTGCAAACAACGCGATCACATCGCTCCGCAGTGAATGTTGGCGCGCGCGGCCGCGCGCACTGTACATACCTAACTAACTAAGTACCACTCACACGTAAGTCTGCCGCGGCCGCGGGCGTTCGAGAACGTACGCCTAACGACGACATTAATACCACATAAAATCAAGTTTGATTAGTGTTGATAACCGATGATAGATACTTATTAAGTAACAAAGATAAGGAAAAAAAAAAACAATTAATAAGCTTATTCCCATAAAATAGCGATTCCGATGAGGATTTAAAATAAAAAGGTTGCTTGCAAGTACATAGCGATCCAATAATGTAGGCATTAAAAAATGAACTTACAGCTCCGGGATATATCTCCACTTAAATACGAAGTGCCTGACGCGCGTCCCCACGTACTACACCATTGCACATGAGCATATTCCCGTAGTCACGGGCACTAAAGTATTGTTCACCAAAGCATTTTAAAAGTCTGATTGACTTTGTGACTCAAACAAATAAAACACAAACACAGAAAATTACTTTTAAACACGAATTCACGACAAACAGCACACCCGTTTGCGCTCAACGAAAACTAGGAACTGGCAAAAATTTGATAAAGTCGGCGACATTCAAAAGAAATTTATTTTACCGACGTTTCTTTGAATTAAACCGAAATTTCTTTAAATTTGCCGCAACGGTGCCTACTATGCCTAGACCAACCACAGATCAATAAAATGATAGACTTTACAATCACATTAAGTTGTACGTACTCACAAAATAAGTACGATAATAGATCTATTTTTTTATGAAACAATAAATTAGATTGTTGAATTGCATTTAAAACTAAGGTTAATGTTGATGCCAAAAATTGATTGAAAAATACAATAAACTTATTTAATCTTTCTTTAAATCTCCTTTACTTTAGGTTTAGGAAAATAATGATCCCTCATAATGAGTTTAAATAAAAGTTGTAAATAGGACTTTAATAGAGATTATTACAGCATGAGGTACTGTGTGACGCGTCTATTAGATTCATCGGGACTGTCGAAATAGCTTTTTGCGAGACCGCTTATCGCCGCGGCCCTTTGTCGGCGCCTTTGAAGGGAATAAATGCGCGCGCGCCGCCCGGCGTGTGTAGGTACTAGGCCGGTGTTGACCTCGCAAGTGAACTTTTCGAAACAGCTGATCAGGTAGCTCCTTCGAGTTTTATTTGCATTGCTGTTTTTGTGAAAATAGTGAATTTATTATTTTTTAATTAAAAATCTCAATGGGTTAGATGGAAATAATGATTTTATACAGGTTGAAGTAAAAAAAACTGCAGAAAAAGACGTAAAAATTAAGGAAAAGCCGACGAAAAATTTCAACGCTGAGGGGTCCAGAATCATGTACTGAATGCATGGTAAACGTTTGTGCGTCGATGTCCCTTCCACCCTGTATATTAAAAAACAAAGTCCCCCGCCGCGTCTGTTTGTCTGTTCGCGATAAACTCAAAAACTACTGAACGGATTTTCATGCCGTTTTCACCGATAGACAGAGTGATTCATGTGGAAGGTTTAGGTGAATAATTCGTTAAGGTTCTGTGTAAATTGGCTGAAATATGACGATGATAATTGAAGATGTCGGAAAAAATCATGGCGACTGGGAACTTTACTGGCGTGCGCCGAGTAAATGCTCGACGTAACAGGCTGATACGACACTACGACAGAAAAAAATGAATATGCCTTCATTTTTTTCTGTCGTAGTGTCGCTGTACGCTCTGCTACCCGTGCGAAACCGGGGCGGGTCGCTAGTCAACACTAAATTAAGTTAAACCTATCACTCTGTTTACTCATAGAGCGGCAAACATTCTAACATTATCATCTTCCTTTGAACGTGTCATTAATACCATAATTCGTGAACTCCACGAGACAAGTGTGGAGTTCTCAGGACAGAAATTTCCTTTCTTTTATACAAGGTGTTGACGAAATAACGACATAATTGAAACCATATTCTCAGTATCGCGTTAGTAGATGGTACACAAAAAATATATCAAATTATATTCAAGGCTAATTATCAAGTTATATTACAACGGAAATTATTTTTTACTTTAACAATTTGTACGAGTTTACTAGGTAACAATTTAAAACCTAAATGAGTAAAATACAACCAAATAAAATATGCGGCTCAGAAACAAACGAGATATAACCAATTTAAACGAATATTGCTGTCTTTTTCGCAAAAACGCTGTTTTCTATGGCAGTTATATGAGCATGATGTTATTTGACGTCAGATAACACGTCAGACCTCTCTTTCTAATTCGTAACTTCAATGCTTTATAACTTTATCGCTGATGAAGATATTTTTAAATTCTTTCACCATTATTTACTAGAGATTATAAATATTTTATTGAGCAAATAAAAAAAAATACATGCATATTCCCTATTGTGTTTTAATTTATTTACCCTTTGTATTTACTCCGTGGTCACCACTCTATATAATAATACAACATTCTATTTATTTATAATGTATAGTTTTAAGGAAATGTTATAACATTGTACCTTATCTTTTGGCAATAAATTATTATTAATATTGGACAATGGGCCCGAGCTAGGCGTTCGCCGATCTTGGGAGCCAGAGAAAAACAATTACAAATCATTCACTACCAACTTGTACCCAGTATCACTCCAGAATCAAAAGCTATATATATAACTCGTGCATTCAAGCCAACACGAATCATGATATCCTGTTTATAAAACGCAACACAAGTTTAACACAACCACGCTTTACGAGAGAGTGGAAATGCTACTGATAGTGATAATGGTACAAAAACCCTGACACGTACAATTGCGAGCCGCTAATTATAATTGGAGCCACTACACTTTGTTCCCATGAGTTGAGTAACCGACATATTTGTACACTTTTTAAGGTTTCTGCGAACCGTATCACGCTATGATCTTAATAGGAGCGTATCAAGCAAACTAATATTCTTTGTATGGGGCAACGCCCATTAGACATTTTTACAATCTAGTCTAATTTCCGTTGTGCAGGAGCTGATTAGAGCGTAATCGTATTTTTTTGCCTAATAAGTTCATGTTACAACCGAGGTATGGTAGTCCTATCGTCTATAATCCTCCTCCTCACCGTGTCCGGTGACAGCGACCCAGATTAGTTCTGATTTCTATCGTGAGCTCTTTGATGACTAACAGGCCTTTGGTTTTGAAAACCCGGTCACACTGTGGGCGGGAGAGCTGACCAGTGTCGTTATATGTATAAGTGTAAGAGGGTTTTGGGCGAAATTTGTGAAAGCAACGCAACGTAAACATCTTTATACAACTCACTAAAATTAAGGGGGTAAAGTAAAGTTTTGGTGGGGGGAATAAGTAATTTATAGCAGTACTTGACATAATTAACCAGCGAAATGTAAGGTAGGTAGGAAGGATTGCGGAGTGACAGGGCAGGTCCGAGAGGAGGGGGGGAGCTACCCTTTGGATGCCCTTACTGATCCTTTGGATGTAAGATCACTGAGATTCCAGGGGCGGCCAATTTATTGCCGGTACCCATAAGGTCGAAAATAGTTGCAATGCTTATACATTGAGTGTGTAGCAGAGACCGCTGATGACAATGACCTGAACGAAGTACTTGGAATGGTGAAAAAGAAAGAATATGAAAATAAACATTTTCACTGTGTAGTTATTAAATTAAAAAAATTCATTAAATAAAAATATTTTCTCCAGCGATCATTTTTCCAGCAAGACGGCAGTTGTGGCCAATGCCAGAGATATCAGTATATCTGGTCTCTCAGTGATCTAGTGGAAAAGAGAAGCCAATATAGTACCTATTTACCTGACAAATCTGGCAGCATGGACAGATGAATGTCGCGACTCTGTGTGGTGCGCGCGTACGTTGACTGTCGACGCTCATTCTGGGACCGGGCACGTTTCACTGTTGTTGCTGTGGACAAATAATGTTATTTTTATTGCACGTACGCATGGTCAAACCTATGACTTACAATTCGTAAGTCGCGGTTACGAGAACTGTTTGTTAGTTGCGGAATAATTAGATTATATAATAATTTAGCCCATAACTCTTTCTCTAGTCCCACTGCAGAGCAAAGGCCTTTTCTTGAGACATCTCATTTCCGCACAAGACCTGTGTAGTGTCCAAGTTTAAGTCCATCATGCTGGCCTGGAGTTTGTTCGCGGACCACACACACAATCGAGAAGTTTCTGGAATGTGTGCAGTTTTCCTCATGATGTTTTCCTTCACTGTTAAACCAAGTGATAATCAAATTATGATCCGTACTTTCTTCCCGATCTCGATCCTTATGTAGAGAATTGAAAGATCTTAAATAAATATTTATTTTTATCGGATGAGTTGCAGTCGTTACCTAAGAGGACGGGCCCCTTAAACAGGCCAATTACCGGCTGGGGCGTTCTGCGTACGGCATCGTAAACGGAAACACCGTAGTCTCGATGACTCGAAGCTATTTTCTTACAGGTTATTGTACTATATTATCATATCATTATATTGATAGGTATGAATGTGGATGGATATCAGGGAAGAGGTAGACCCAAGAAAAGATGGATGGATTGTGTGAAAAGTAACATGGTGTACAAGAAAGTGAACTCCGAGATGACGTCTGATAGAGAGTAATGGAAGAAAACGACATATTGCACCGACCCCAAATAATATGGGATAAGGGCAGGAGAATGATATGATTGACAGGTATAAACCCTGTCTTTGCTGTCGCGCAGATGGGTAAAAAGAGATCAGATGTGTCTTGGAAAGATTTTTCATACAACTATACCTACTGATTTTTCATTATACTTATAGGTACCTTTTTTCGATTTGATATGTCTGTACAGATTATAATATTATCAAGCAATCAACTGATAGGCGGCGAATACTTAGAAAAATACTGTTTACACTGGTGTTATCACAATATTACGATTATAAAAGTTTAATATCGGACTATTTTAGGTTATTACGGGAAATGCCCAATGGTCATTGACATTGATCCTTTGTATGCCACGATATTGAGATATGGAGGTACCCAGATCTCGAGTTAGGGGAATATTAGGAGTTTGCAACTGCTAAATATATGGGATACAGGAATGGCTTAGGGGCGGTGCGGGGTCCAGGGGGGAGCAGCTGTACTTTTAAAACATCAGGCCGCCTCTCAGAAGATAAATGGTAGCCAGAAATTAAACTTTTCGTACTTTATAGGTAATTAAATAAATTTAAACATCCGTTTAAACAGGAAAATTATTAGAATAAGCGAATAATATGTCAGAGTCTATTTATTCAATAATTTTTATACTGGAATTATTACAGGAAAAAATCATGTTAATTAGTTGAAATTAATCTGTCAAGCTACCTTCATAGAAAGATTACGCAATAGTATTGGTTTTATTTGACTGTTTATATTGTATAACGGAAGGCCAAGTGACCAGGCAATTTGAACCATATTCCGCTAACTTTATGGAAATTGTATATGGAAAATTATTCCTTGAATCAACTGAGATCGTCCGTCTCAAGTGTTTATGATGTTCTGGAGTTCACAGAGAAAGCTTCGTGTGATGATACCTAACTACAGTCAAACAAAGGAATAAATGTAAACACCAGCTATGAATGAAGTTGTATTGATTGATATAACACAGTAACGTTTGCGAAGCGAATTCTTTATTAAAAGTCAGCATTCTAAAGTTTAACTATAACTAGTCCACATAGATGTCACTACCGTCACCATAAGACGGTTAAATAAATGTGGAAGAGGGATTCGACATAGCGAGCAGAGAGCGCGGTAGCTCAGACAATAAAACGGCTGGTGTACAGAAGGTTGCATGTTCGATTTCTGTTCGCGTATTTTTCTTTCTACAATTTACAACTCTAAGGTTTATAGCCTGTTCTAATTTCAAACCAATATGTCAAGAAATTTTTGATGACATTTTTCTCTTGTAGTTATGGATGCCTTCAGGCTTTAGGTGTCTTTGTAAACGCACCTACGATACAAGACTTAGTCTTTAAGGGACAGAAAAAAAAAATGTTTTAGCTTTGCGTTGCGTTAGTAATTCGGCAATCACTCCACAAAGTTCATCATATGACTAATTTAAATAATCCTTTATCTTTAATCACCATTACTTGTTTTTGCGATAGTGAACCGCTAACACAATCGATTAGTTATGGCTTCTTAACTCGATATCAGATTAACGATTAAATGCGTAAACAACTAAAAGTGATTTTTTGATAAATACAATTTGCCTTTCTTTGTTTTGTCGTGACTTGGATGGATTCTTCTACTTATTGTGTCGTGTGCTAGCTTTCAGACAGAAATCTGTTACCCATAAAAGTATTTGATTCGTGCGGGAATCGACCCGCGACACGTAGCGCAGCAGTCAATCGTTCAACCAACTGTTCTGTAAAATTGCTCATGACCAAAAAGTAACTCACTATTCCTCGCCTGCTTGGAAGGCAGTAGCGTCGCCAGTTTAGCAGCATCAGCTCGCTGCAGGTTGTCGAACAACTCCTGCTCCCCTCCAGGGTACAACTCTTGGTAGAACTCGCCACCAGCCTCCTCCCATCCTTCCTGCTTTTTGGAGCGAGCCTTGTTTTTAGAGTTACCGCCTGACATTTTTTCAGAGCATCTGTGGATAGGATAAGAATTGATATATTGTTAATATTTGTATACAACTTATTACAACTATTATTTTATTTAAAAATTCATCATATAAGGAATTGGGGAACTCTTTGCCCTTTTTTTTAATGACATTAAAGTGATATTTTTTGTCATTTTCAACCTCTAATTGGCCCCTACTAAGTAGACCACCCTTAATAATATTTGTTGACATCACCTGTCATCTGTCACCACACAGCACATGAATCATATCCAAACAAGCTATGATAGCCAAAATGATTTTGGATTTTCCAGAAATAGAACTAAAAGCAATTGTTGATCTTAATCTACAGATTAACAACTTAATTGGCTGTTTAAAATCACAATTAAGATTAAATAAAAACAAATGAACATTCATGAATTTTGATTTCACTTTTGTGTCTCCATTTTTATTTTGTGCCAGTATTATTTATATAGATAAATAAGTCAGAAATATTTCATGCATGATGATTTTAACACTGACAATAGATGTGATTTCTCACAAATAATTTGCTATATAGAATCTACGAAATAAATTAACACATCAAGTTGCAAAGCAGAAACAATAGAAGAACCAAAGGTTCATTTGTCCAGATTTCAGAATGCTTATGGACCACATCTGGGCTGTGTGGGCTGTTTTTTTTTTTTTACCTGGAATGAACATGATTTGTACCAAAAATAAGAAACTTCAGATAAATCACTAATCATTCAAAAAAATAATAATTCCTGGTTTAGACTCTAAAAACTAAATGAAGTGTTTTTATAAAAAAAAATTATAATGGTTCTACTGCTGGATTTAATGGTCACAGTCGGCTGCTGAGTATGAGAATGTCAAGATACTAAAGCTAGGTAAAATTTTGTTTTTCTTAGGACATTCAAATTAGTACTCCAGTTTGTAAATGTGTTTGATCAATGAGAACTTAGCTTCCTATTACATCGGACTTGTTATGGCAAAATTAGTTTATTGTATAACCCCTCTGCCTAACTCTGAAATAGATGTAATGGAGTTTTTTGCCAGTCTCTTCTACATAAGACCAACCCACTTTGGAACCGTGCACCATACAAGTGCCTGCAAAGGCCCATTTGAAATAAAAAAACATTTGATTTTGATTTCATTGACATTGTTGTATAAATTGTAGATTTACACATGGCATAAACAGCTTTGAAGAATTTATAATAACATAGAGAAGTTTCAAGGAGTCTTATATGAAAAAGGTAGGTATGTTTTTATGTCCACTCTGTTTTAAATGCAATGTCATGCGTATATATAAAAACTCATAATCACTATTTCTGGTTAGGAATGAGTAAGGTAAGTTAATATTAAGTCTAAAACTGGGAGGCATATTCTAATAATATACATTTGGAGCAGGAAAAAAATATTGAATTCTAATTTTTGATAATAAATTCCCTGAAACAAGTAGATATAAAGATTTCAACTTGAACTGTACTCATGTATGTCAATCTATTCCAATACAATTACAGTCAGGGTGAATTGTTGTTGAAAACAATTATGTGATTCATGTTGAAATGGTATTCCCAAATCCCAATCATCAAAAGGTAATTGAATAACAATATGTCTTTGGTTTCATTAAAAGATAAAATTAAATTGTATTTCAAAATCAGAACACAAAGCATCGATAACCTATCCTACTTTTTTCAAAATAAGGGCAAAGGTACTGTTAGGGCACTCACCGTTTAACATAAACAATAGATTTTTATTCCACTATCACAACAGATCCGTCACTTTACGCGTACCAGACATTGTTAGATGTTAGCCACGCACAAACTCTGTAAGTTAAATAGAATAGCGTTAATTATGTTATAAAAAATGTAGGTATACGAGACCAAAATAATCTACAGTCACAACGCAAGGAGTGGTACGTACTGCACTCTCTGACTGTCTGCTGCGTTCGTCCGTTCGGAAACCGATATAATATTTCTTACCTGTCAAACTATTTATAGAATAAAGTAGATATAATGGTGATGTATAGCTAAAGCTTATATTTTAATGTGTAAACTGTAAACCCTTGCATAAATTATTTGTTTAATCACAACCTAACTTGGAATTTGGAAGAATAATTTATTAATGTAGAAGAGTCTGTTGTCACAAGCTTCGGAATGTACATTTTAATTGCGGTGATCTGTCATTCACTTCACACTCACTGTATTACTTCAAACTGTTCATTAGTGTTTAGGATAACATTACAATAATTTATTAATTCACTCACGTTTTAATAATGATTATGTTAAATCAGAAGACACTGTGAGCTAATCACAGAAACATATTTTTTAATTTAACAATAAACAATAGGACTCCTTATCGATCACTTTATATAAATGGAACAAGTCCGTCGTATTTGTATCCAAATGAGATTTCAATCAATCCCTCCGCACAGATCGTAACGACGTTTTTCTAGGGAAACGAACAGTCATGGAACCGATAAAAACACTAAATTGATATCCGCAGTCGGCAAAAACCCGACGGCCACCCGCCGTTCGCGTAAACAAATTTCTGAGGAAATTTTCTTCATGCAATATCCGGTTCGGCTCCCTATTGGCATATTTTCGCGGCTTTTCCACCATCAACCAATCACGGTGGGCCACCTGTAGGCACGGCCAATAGGAGGGATGTTACGTGAGCAATGATCCTAATTGAGCCAATACAATATCCGGTGTGCGATGCGACTACATCCTGCGCGAAAAGCCCGGGAACGGTCCGGGCGGGACTACACCTGCGCAGCATCCCTACAGACGCCGTTCCAAGATCACATCTCGCGAAAAGTAATGATTATTTCTGTCCGCGGGCGTTTAGTTCCGCATACTCCCGCGGTGGCGCTGTGTACGGGAGTTCCACAGCGAATACGTACATCGTTATATGGATTTTAAAACGTATTAACAGTATTGTAAATTGATAAATTACGTGTTATAATATATTGAAGTGAAATATTAATAAACGGTGTTGCGTGTTTGTGTATAAAACATATATTTGTTAGTGTAACAGGGCGTATTACGGTGCTAGTTTGTACGAACTGTGTCGTCCATTAGAAACGATTTTCCAGGGGCAGTGGAGGGTGTGCGAAATAAAACGGAAAATTCCCCCGTGCGATAGATTATGTGTGCAGTCTTGATGTAGTAGAACAAATGAGTGTTATTGCAACATGTATTCATTCGGGAGTGTATCGACCGAGCCGAAACCTCGGCTGGCTGTTATCCAAGCTCGCGTTGTGCGCGCTCGCCCGAACATACACGCTTAACGAGATAATCGCGGACGATTTCGCACTGAACTCTGGTTTAAACTATTGTTATGAGTGTAACCACGCATAATGCACGCTCTACCGACCGCTCTCTGCGGCCATATAATCTAAAAACAAAATTAGAACACTAAATGGCGTTGGGGAAGCTTTTCACTGTTCTGATCGTGGTAGCCATAGTTCTTGGCGACCATGAGGTCCAAAAAGAGGATCCAACGAAGAAAACCGTGGCGTCGGAGAAAGAACAAAAATATAGGAGTGCTAATCCGGGGAAGGAGCGAGGGTCATTTCATAAATTGACGACATTGATGAACCGGACCGACGACCGACGCCAGAATCGAAGACGAGATGGTGACAAGAAGTTTTCTGTGGACAAAGTGTTACAGCTGAACAAAAAATACAACGATATGATGAATGACAATGAGGGAGCGATCGCTACCAACCAGAAAATCAACCCAGACAATGAAACAGTCTCATTGACGGACAAAATGAAGATTCTTCGACCAAACGGTCCAATGTATGAAGCTGTGAACAAGAATCTTTACACATCTCAAGCTACTGGTGTGTATTGTAATTTTGAGAGCAACGGGACGGACAATCCCTCGAACATGTGTATGTGGCAGTGGAATACGACGGTCTCCAGTCACGGGCTGGGGTTCCGGGTGGTGACTGCTGCGGATGTGGTGGCCATGAACCAGACTACACGAGGCATGAAGTTCTCTGGACCTTCGATGGACGCTGACGGGAATGTTGGAGGTGAGATCTAGAGCTACGGAATTTTGTGTATATGTGTGTGTTTTAAGGGAGATGAAAAATTGTTTATTGGAGTTGGATGTATAGCGTATCAAAAATTCGGCTTTATTGAGTTCTAATCTGGAAAGTAAATAGTTTATTTCTCAATCAACTATAATATACA
Source organism: Shargacucullia verbasci (assembly GCA_947562105.1). NCBI lineage: Eukaryota > Metazoa > Arthropoda > Insecta > Lepidoptera > Noctuidae > Shargacucullia > Shargacucullia verbasci. The sequence continues at coordinate 7,211,838 of OX387306.1, forward strand.
CTATCTGCCTAGCCTTTTCCCAACTAGGTTGGGGTCGCCTCCCAGGGCCAGTTGTAGCTGAATCAGTAATCAGTATTTTACAAGGAGCACCAGCTGCCATCTGGTTTCCGCCACCCAATTACTAGGAGACATTGATACTTGAGGGTTAGAATGTAAATACTCTCCTATGACAGTCGGTACGATATGATGTCCTATGCTAGTCCCGGATGTTATACGAATACATAGGTATTCGTATAACACCACATAACTGTTTAGGGGTCTCAAAGTGTGAAAAACGGTCACCCATCTAAAGACTGGTCGGAGAAATCGCTGCTTAACCTTGCAGTTCGACTGATTTGCGCGGTAGCTACGAGCTCCACTATCATATACACTAACTAACAATAATATCTACTTACTTACTTTGTTTGAAGAGATTGTCGAGTAACGATAACACCGCTAATTTATACATTTCCTTAATTAACTTGTATTTTAATTTGTATTCTGATGTCCAAAGAAGTAGATTTGTATTGTATTATACGTTTTATTAATGTACTGCTATTAACTAAATAACATGAACTTAGCTAAGTAAGTATGCACACATTATACACTACCAAATTAGCTGAATAAGCTTTTTAAATTACAATTTATAATATTGAGGGGCCGGTTGGCATCCATTTTGCTAATAAATAAAAAAAAATAGCGGTGAAATGGCGTTAACATAATGCTGGAAGAAAGAAAATAAATTTATTGGATGCTAAAAGCAAAATAATGAGTACCTCTCGGCATAGACGTCATATTATAAGCTAATTGGTTTCTTCCGGAAGAGTTCAAAAGCCAAGTCTGGTAAGGTCCGTATTACAGAACGACTGTTAGCTGTGATCTTTATTTAAGCAGTGTTCGAGCGACTTATTTGTATGAAATGAAGATAAAGCACGAAAGGTCGGTAATGTATCAGCTAACAAAAACCGAATGTTTCTTTTAAGAAAATCGTGTCTATATAATAGAAAGAGCTTGTATGATGCCTCTTTAGTATACTTGCCGGTTGTTTACCGGTGTCTTCTCCATATACCTAATCAACCCATTATGGAACCGTACAATTAGAATCATAATGTTTTAAAAGCGCCTGTTAAGGTCCAGTTGAAATAGAAATCTTTGACTGACTATTTATTATGAATGGATGTCTTTCGAACACTAAATGACTGTGTCAGACAGTCAGAAGCCTGGAAAGTCTGACACCTTACGTCTGTTTAAACATAAAACTTGTATTTATTTATTAATCTTCCTTAACAGCTACCTTTACAGGTCTTAAACCTAATACGATAGTGAGGCTATCGACTTACATTTATAAAAAAAAAAAATTACGATAAACATACACATTTGCACAGTGTTAGTCAAACAACATATAGGTACCCAGTTCATCATCCCAACTCGTTTTGACAACACCCACGGCAAGAGAGGGGGTGGTTGTCTGACACAGCAGATCGTGTTTATTTATGACTCGGATTAATGGCCTAAGGTGTTGACTAGCAAAGGTCATAGGTTCGAGTCTACAATCTGTTGAACTATTGTTACTCCTACGCATATTTAGCTTGGGGGAGTAAACGGGCATAATTTATCGGTTCAATTTGAGTTTTGTTCTCGTATCGTGTATAAAATATTCCCTTTTGAAAGCGGGACATTGAACAATGAAGAATATTTTCATAGTCAATGATGTGTAATTATTGTCAAAATCGATGATTTCTTTTTTAATTGAGACATACTAGAGATTCTATTGTTTCTCGTTGCCGGGCGCCTCGTGTATGAATGAGTTAAGTATACGGTTTTCGTTTTTGGATTGCACCCAAAATCCAGGCCCAACCTAGTTTTAACTAACGTTATGTCTTGTTAAGACTGTTGAACGCTTGCTTTCCATGCAGTCTCAGTTCGAACCTCGCCCTGGACCTCTGACCTTTCGAATTCGTGTGCGGATAAAGATTTGGCTATCACATTAATGTTTAAGGAAAACATTGTGAGGAAATCTACACACCTACGAGAACTCCATAATGTACTCAACACTATCTGTAGCCCGCTAACCCGCACCAGGCCATCGTGGACTAAGGCCTAACCCTTCTCATTCAAGGCCCGTGCCCAGCAGTGAGACAGTAATGGGTTGATTTATAAATTACTAGTTTCCGCCCGCGGCTTCGCCCGCGTGGTTTACTAACCCGTATATTTTTTCGGGATAAAAACTATGTGCTATTTCAGACTATAATCTATCTCTGTACCAAATTTCATCAAGATCCTTTCGGTAGTTTTTGCGTGAAAGAGTGACAAACATCCATCCATCCTCACAAACTTTCACATTTGTAATATTAGTAGGAAGTAGGATTTTGATTGCATCAGTGTAGATCCCTAAGGGTTGATTGACTGCGAATTCCTACACAAGATATGCAATCAGAAATTTTTGTTATACTCACGCCAAATTAGTGAGTAGGCTGCGTGTTACACTATATTAATCGTACCTTCTGCATGTGCATATACCTATTTGTGGGCGGGAGGGTGTTGCATATTGCACCCAAGTTTGAGCTAGTATAACGGAATTAAAACAAAAAATTCTAATTGCATATCTTGTATATCATGGATTTCCGGTTATTTATTTATGGGGTCTTCACAGAGGTGGCAAAGTTAGGTGTCAACGGGTAGGCAGTACAGGTTGAATAAAACGAAAACTAATATGGTTACCTTACCATTATTTCATGTCTTTGTTTTGTACGTAATGAATAAACGCGAGGCAATATTTTCATTTCGCAGCTTTCTCGTGGGTAGCAATAGGTTTGCCCCCTATTATATGGGGCTTATGTGGGTGTATAGTATTGCACCTCTACCCACACTTTAGTGAATACAGCGTGTTTTAAAATCATAACAGTTTTTTTCCGAGAATAAAATCTCGATCATCGTTAGATGTTTAGCCTTTTTTCATTCATTTTGGGGTCGGCTCTCAGTCTAAACAAATGCGGAGCTGACCTCTCGACACCTAATTACTGGGAGACGCTGATACTCTAAGGTTAGACCGGTTGTCACAATCTGAGCTGTTGATTGTATTACTCTGACACCGGGGACCGAGACAAAAATGGTCTCGATGTGTAAAGATTGGCCACCCATCCAAAGACTGACCGCAGCATGCGATGTTTGACTTCGGCTCTATATTAAATTAATTTCAAATTAAGTAATGTTCTTTTGCTAATGTCGCTAACTCTTCGAAACCTAGTAGAAGATCAGACATAGAATCTAGACCTCAAGTCTATGATCCAGTTGGGTCACCGTGGTAGGCAAACAGCTGTGAATGCCAACATACCTTCATATTACGGTAACTATGGTAACAAACGCGCGTCGCTTATGCAACTCACCTGTGACCTTTTGAAAACGGTCACAACTCTGGTAAGTAACACAGCATCAATCTTGTATGCCCCAAACGGTTAAGCAGAAATGTGCATCAATATTTCAGTAATTTTATTATAAAGGTTCTATTCCCGGATCGGGCAAAGTGGTATTGGGATTTTCTGTCAGAAAAATTCTCAGCAGCAGCCCGTATTTTAAAATTGTGCCAGGTAGTCGGCAATAGGCTCTATCCTTATTACATAGGACTTTATAACAAAGCATTGTCGAAAACTGTAATGTACAGAATAGTACATATATGCCTATGTTAAATTGTCTTGAATTTCACGTAAAAACATAGAATTAGTTACGAAAGTCGTAAAGGGCAAGGGTTACTGTTAGTCGATAGCCGACTAGCAACCTGTTACTTCATAGTACAAATTGATACAATTTTATAAACTGAATAGGTACCAAAAAGTGTGTATAGTGATACTTTAGTACATAACATAAACATAACATAGCGTCACGCCTGTATCCCCGAATGGTTAGCCAGAGGTGTACTATTGTGCACCCACATAGTATATTTTTGTTTATTTTTGTTCCGTATTTGCTTTTTTCTTGTTTCTGGTGTAATTACAATACAGTGACCCAAGCTTAGTTTTTCTTCGTAGCTAGTATAGCATACCAATTCCAATTTGATTTGAATGGCTCCATTGTGGTACCTGTGACGATTATTGTGCCAATGTCAACGTTGAGTAAAACAAGAAAATATTGAGATTGGACAAGGGAAATTCTAAGTCTATGGTATGGATGGATAGACACATTTTTGTTTTGACTGTATAAAAAAAATGTGTCAAAACAGTGTGCGCGCGTTTTCAATACAATCAACAATGCGCGCGCACGTTCTTTCACATTTTTTTGGCTCAACGGCTAACTTCGGTAGACGTTCAAGAAAACTTGGACATGAAGTACTGCATGTACGAGTAGCAACTAAAGGATAAAACGATCAAGAGAAGAAGACTATGAATGCAAGTTTTGCCTATAATTTGCAATTTTAAGATAAACAAACACAGATATGGAAAATATAAACAAAACCTTCTGCAGTAACCTTCCATATTTCAATGAACTAAGGTTATCATGGGGGCATTGTGATTGCTCGTCTATACTCTATAGCTGCTCTAATCCTTGGTAGTGAACGCGACAATATGACAGCAATGCATATATCTTAAGGGCCGTCCATTAATCACGTGAGGCACGAAAGGGGGGAGGGTTTGGCTAAAATCACGAAATATCACAGGGGGGCGGGGTATAGTAATAGGGGGTATAGTAAGATATCACGTGTATTTATTTTTCACGTGCTAATAGACATGGGCTAAGTCGTTACTTGGGATTTACAGTGATTCGTCAAATTTTGAGAACGTTGAACTTTGCAAAATAAGCATTTAAAAAGGTCTAAAAAAGGTCATCCTATAATTACTCGGCTGTACGGTAACAAGCCTTAAGACAAGACAAATAGGTACTTAAAAAAATACACGTGATTTTCGGTGGGAGGGGGTTAGTTTCAAACCTCACCACGTATCTCCAAGGGGGAGGGAGGGGTTAAAAATGCTAAAAAAACATCACGTGATTTATGGACGGCTCCTTATGATATTGTATTGTACGATACTGATTATATTGCAACAGCTGCCAGACTGCAACATCTAGCTCGTGTGGTAGGTTATAAATATATGCGTGTATCGTACATAATTTCTTAGGCGACCCACCGCTTATTTGGGACAAATTCTATTTTCACCGTTTATGAATTTTCCTGAGACCTAAATAGATCGATTTTTCGCAACCCGAAGCCTATATTGTGAATTTCATCGAAATCGTTAAAGCCATTTTCGAGAACGCGATTTGATTTCTCATTTAATAGAATATAACTTGTTGGCGATGGAATCGCCTGCAATATTGAAAGAGTGATCAGCAATGATGATAGACCATCAAAATCAATAAAAAAAAAACCTGGATTTTTCATCCAAACATTGATTTTATTGCATCAATGCGGGGTTTTTGTAAGTAATAAGTTTTAAAATAATTTATAAGTTTACTTTTTAAGAAGTCGATTCTCCATCCCATTGCCACATCAAATATATTCTTCGTCGTAAGTGTGCCTCATTTTTTTAAAATTTTATTGGTTCCCAGTTACTAATGCTATAATTAAGTCTACGAATAACTCTGTCCTCCGACTTTCTTAGCATTAACAGTGGCAACAGAATTCCAACAAATAATTTCTTTTGAACATACTAAATGTTCGTTAACCTAAAATATTTTCACTAACGCTACTTTTATAACTTGAATTTATACACAGTTTTTGCTGACAACGCGGGCTGCCCACCTCGTTAACACAAAGTGCAACTAAATAGGCTGCTAAACTGCGTTTGCCTGTAAACTCAAGATATTTTTAGCGTCCCTTTGTTGTATGTGCATTTAATTATACTGGCAGGGACGGGCTTGGTTTACTTTTTTATAAAATGTCTTGACGTGACGCGAATAGAAAGCTTTTACAGTGTTTCTAATTTTAAAACTCCAAAAGAAAAAACAAAATTGATGATGAAAACATAATTTTTATTTCGGGCAATTAAATCCATAGTGTTTACAAATCAAATTGTTTACATTACATACAAACTTAAACGTTATTGTAGTGGTGATTAAAGGATCATTTAGAGTGACTAACTTCTGTTCTCATCTTTGATATAACATGGCAACACGCCTATATTTCCCAAAGGGTTAGACAAAGATGTAGTTTACACTCATATTTCACTGATGGCGTTTCGGGGGCGATCCCTAGTACTATTTACGTGGCACCGGTCCAAACTCCGGGAATCTCAGAAAATCCCAATAACACTTTGCCCCACTTGTGAATCGAATCCAGAGGCTCATACCAGCCACTAGCAACTATTGCCTCATTGGTCTAATGAGGCAATTCTCTCCTCGTCTCCAAGGGGATCATAAAACAAACATCAAAATATCTGCGAATATTTTAAACCTACTGTCTGGGTCGTTATTTACACAACGAAATCGGTCTGACTGGCGCTGCAATTAGCAATACTAACAAACAAATTATTTTCAGAATATTGAGAGTATTTTTATCTGTTTCCATAATTTTATTTACAGCATCATGTGTGACGAAACGTCTGCCTTTAATTATAGAACTGTTATTTTACTAATTTCTTATATATCGATGTTGGAAGATGAAAGCAAAAGTTAAAAATATTTTAACTTCCGAACTAATATCAGAATAAAAACAGCATGGAATGTTGATTGTTTTGACATTTAAACAAATTGGTTCTGGTCCTGAAATAAACGAATGGAAATCTTCGCTTTATAAAGCAGAGATAATCTAGCGGTTGAACGCTTGTTTTCATGCAGAGTTTGAGTTCGAACACTTTCGAATAAACGACATGAATTGGGAATCATTTTCACTATCTTACTTGCGTTAACGGTGAAGGTAAACGTCTTGAGAGTGCTCCATAAATTTCTAAATGATGAGTGTAATCCTCTAACCCGTACCAGACCAATTTGGTGGACTCAGGCCTAACCCTTCTGATTCTGAAAAGAGACTTGTGGCCCGCAGCGGGCCAGTACTATTTTTTTTTGTATTAGTCACATTACAACTCATATTCTCCATCAAGTCTCCCGTCCCACTTGGACGGGAGACATCGAATATGGCTGAAATTCATGGTGTTGAGTCAATGTTCGTAACGGGCAATGGGGCTCACTGCCCCAGGGCACGAATTAAAGTAGGCTTAATCCGGGAATGCAGTCTTAGAATAAGAATTTATTTATTTGCAAGAATACAGTGCAATATAACTTAATATACGTATAATTCCGTTATACTCTACAAAATAACTGGTGTGATAATATTATTAGTAGGTACTTATGCGGGTAGTGCTCAAAGAGGCTCCATTAAGAAGAAGATCACTGCAATATAGATAATGTTTATAATTATTCATTAACTTAAGGCTGATGTGTGCACACCAGGGTTTTTTGCGTCTTAATTTACGTTGCATTCGGTTTCAACATATTATTGCGGTTTGGGCAACACGACGATACAAAATGCGTGCGCAATAATGTGAAAAATGAAATTTGCAACACAATAATCGAGATTCACCAAATTGCGCTTTTCTGTTCTCAGCGAGCAATAAATAAATTGGTACTCCGCTCTTTTGCAAGATTATACTAAAAACCTAAATATTGAGTATATCATAAACGAATCTGCTTCATCGGTCAAGTGGTCGCAAGCGCCACTGTTGCGCGTGAGGTCCTGGTTGCGATTCCCAGGTCTTCCAAAGTGTAATTGGGTTTTTCTGCATAAAAATTCTCAGTGCCAGCACGGAATTTCTATCTGTACCCAGATAATGGCAATAGGGTCTCTCCCTCCCTGGGCATGGGCAAAATCTGGGTGCACAATTAGGAACGTACACCTCTGCCTAACCCTTCGGAGATGCAGGCGTGTTGTTATGTTATGTTATTTTATTATATAAACATAAAAGCAATGAAAGCGATGTGTTATAACATTGATACATATACATAGTGTGTGTCGTCTGGACTATTTTAAAAGGATGTGACCTATAAAGCTATTTTGGACTGACCATAATGTTCGTCCGTATAGACAATGTGGCTCCATCTATGGGACAGAGCTAGAAGTTTCAAGTTTTAGTCAAGAGTAGAGTACATAGAGTCCTATTTCAACCGTCATAACAAAAATGTGTAAACGCAGTGTGGAAGGGCATCACAGGCAGCATAGGCGGCAGCGATCACTGACCGACTAGCTAGCTCATTTGTCTCATAAAGAAGTCCTTAGCTTCCTATGCTGTGGTTCAAATCACAGAACAAATATTTGTATGGCCCAAAGATACCCAGTTGCTGTTGTTCCACTATTACTGATTTCTTTGGGAAATGGCGAAGGGCGTTTTTAACCGACTTCATTGAAAATGTTTCTGAAGGAGTTTGGAGCTGTCCCCATAAGTCGAGAGACATTGTAGGTAAATTAAATAAAGGAACGGACTAGGCGATATAACTGTACATAGCATCACGCCTGCATTCCCCGAAGCAGTCAGATGTGTACTAATTGTGGACACACATTTCACCAACACCATATACAACGCAATATTTTAGAAATAGTATCTAATTAAATAGCACAGAGTTCCTCCCTGTATGACGTCACGTATTCCGCCATTTTCTAAGCAATTATTTTGGATGCAACGCGACGAGACGGTCTAATAATAGTTTTAAACTTCTGCCACTTCAATAAGACGTATTTTATTATACTTAGTCGAGAGTGGGCGGTAAGTGCGACTTGAAGAAAGAATCTGCACTTACTTATCTATTTGTTAAAAATAAAGCTGCTGGTGAGGTCGTTGACCGTTGGCTGCTAGAATCAATAAACTTTCTCTGCTTGTGGTGACAATTTAAGATGTCTCAGGTCACCCACCGACTGCAGGTAATAGTGAAGGTGTACATAACTTATAAAGTGTGCAGTAGGTATCTTTACAATCCTTTTTTTTTTTCGTTTTTGGTTACACAGTGATTCTCTGGGCGAATCAGTATCTTGGGAACCTTTAAGAAACGTCAAAATCACTCAATATGTTGACGTTTACACAAAATGTATCATAGTAAATTCTAAAATAGATTTTTTTCTTGCCTCAGTCATTTTGCCTATATCGTGGGTACAGTTTTGAGAGCATAAATTGGTTGTCTGTACTTGCAGGCTATATTCCTTCCGAGTGGGGATCGAAGAGGTGACATGTAGCCCAAAAAGCCAATCGCTTAGATACTACGCCAATGACAGTCAAAACTAGTGTGATAATACTCTGAAAATACTCTCCATGTCTGGATCGCTGTACACGGTAATATAGCATTGTTCATATTGCCGGACTGTTGCATGTTTAAACCTAACAATTTTACTTTTCTACCAACTTCACCCCTTCCCCTGTTCAACACGATCATGTTTCAATTAGTCCAAATTCACCCACTTTATGTTTTATTATCTAAATTGATCGCATGCCCGCCCACCGGGCAGATGTCCCTAAACCACTGTGCAGGGATTTCACAGTAGTCCAACTAAGAAGGGATACGATATACGATACGATAAGGGATAGTATGTGGTGAAATAAATATTTTATGTTAAAAATCTCTTCAATATTCAGTAATTTTTTACTCTTAAAAAGTTATATACCAAACCTTAAGACAAGCGTTCTAGCTTAAATAAACGCTTGACTGTTTTAAACTAGAAGATCTTGATCGAAGTGAAATGTGTATTTGTCATAGTTCCGAATAAATTTTAATACTATCTGTAAACCTACAAAAAATGTATTATCATGTATGTCATAAATCTACTAGCAGTTTTTTTATATATCTGATTTCGTTTGACAGCACCTCATCTGATGGTAAGTGACGATGCCGTCGAGGTTGGATCACGCAAGCTCAATTATATTATTATTTATTCACTCTCGACGTGAAGATTTCTAAATTGTACGAATCGGGGAACACAGAACAGAAGAGAATTCCACTTCCTGGCCGTTCGGATGAGAAACGAAGAAATAAAACGCTTCGCAGATAATTGAATTTGGTTTTTCCACATTGAAACTGTTAAAGTCTGGTGTCTGCGTCGCTTCCGTTCCTCTGCGTAATCATTTCAATTATTGTTCAAAGTGATGTTTACTATTCTCTTCCCTAGATGGTGTTGTACCGTCTAGTATTTCATCCTGAATCGCAAATTCGCGATGATTCTCCGCGATTTTTACTTATCCTTTAATAGATTAATATATTTTGTACTCACTGGGAACGCTTGTTTTATTTCATTGCGTTTCCTTGGAGACGATCTTCGGGACCCTAACAATCATCAACCCACGGCACTCGTAAGTTAATTGAATGTTTCCATACATTTTAACATACAAATATCTACAACACTGGACGATATTGGGTGTAAAAGAAATAAATTAACGTTTTGAACTTTTATATAGGATTTAATTAAAATACTACATTTCCCTTAATTGGGAAAACTCATACTAAAGTGGTCATAGAGAGTGCAAACAATGACGCTTCACGTGCGCTCTCTTGTTAGCCTCGAAACCACCATTGCTGACTGGCTAATCTTTCTATTACGGCTTGAGTGGTTCCGATGTGATAGCTCATACCGAGTTGATAGAAAAAGAAGAAGAATAGAGGGCTTCTCACAGAATTAATGACTTTGTCGTTTCTTTTTTTTTCAACAGTTTTACTAGTTATAAATTTGTACGACCAGTATATAGAACAAGAGTACTAAGTACCGAGTTGAACACTCCAGGTGACTCCTTACACTCACAAAACAACAGTTTATATTTAAATTACTGTACATTTAGCAATTATGAGTACCCAATACAAGTCCTAATACCACATCGAAGGATTGTGCCATCTTTACCTTTTGCATCTAATACTTATATGGTGTCAGTCCTCGTGCGTAGTACCATTCAACCCTTCGGCTGCCCACGTGCAGAAATCCTTAATGGTCTGGGTTTAGACGAACATAAAATCTTTCCCCATAGACTGGTATACGGTAGCTGTAAAACTACTATGGTAGATATGTCAGAGGACGATGTTGCGTGGCAAGTTGGGACTCTTGGGAGAGGCCTCTATGTAATTTATGACCTTTATATGACATAGCATCATGCATATATTCCACCCTATGAGTTAAGCAGTGATGTATGTACTAGGTGTACTGCAAGACTTTGTCAATGCCTTTATTAAGACGCACGGTGAGCCTATTGCTATCAATCAGGCATATTTCCAAACTCCAAGCTGCTATAGAGATTTTTTTTAAAAGATAAACCCATTTGCACTTTGTCTGACCTGAGTACCCAGGACCTCATACACAAAAGCCGCGCTTGCAACCACTAGACCAAAGGTGCAGTCCTTTTTGTTTAACTTGTAAAGGGCAATGTGTCTCGTTTGCAAAGACACTTAGCCACTGGTCTATTGCTGCTCACAATTATAATTATCTAATGAATTAAAAGACGAACAGATTAAATATAGATTGTAAAAATTGCACAGAATGTCATGATATAGCACAACGTTAAGTTAAACGTAATTTTAAGTGTACTTACAGATTTACACTTCGCCATAATACTGCGTGAGCCGGTAATCGAAGTCATAACCTCCCGCTCAGCAGTGCGCTTGCGACAACTACACTATTGAAGCAGTTTCACAGACAAAACTAGCCAAGAAGAACATTAAAAACACAGACTAACTACACGTCAGTAAACTCTGTAAAATCTGCAGTTCGTGATGGAACTTCTGCGTTTTATTCTGCACTGTGGCTCTCCCTACGCGGGACGCATTACCGCCCACGTGACAAACGTTTATGTTCAATTGAAACACAGATATAACATAAAATCGAGCTAATTAAATTGTTCAAATGACTACGTACTTAATTTAAATTAAGATGCTGCTTATTATGTTTTAAATTATGACCGGTACATAGTAGTTTTTTGGCGTGAAATACATCTGTTATTGATTGAAATGATTTCAAGGAGTGAAATTAATTGATTTTAATTCATTATCCTATACTTTACTAAACAGTCATTTTGATAACATAATATAGCATTACGCCTGTATTCCCCGAAGTGTAAGGCAGAGGTGTAGGTAATATTATAAACCCACATTTCGCCGATGTCGTAACTGAGACCCATGTAGTAGGGGGCGATCCTATCGCCATCCAGCAGGCACAGTTCCAGACTTCGTGCCGCTACTGATAATTTCCATACGGAAAACCCCAATAACAGTTTGCCCAACCCAGGAATCGAACCCAGGATCTCACGCTCAGCAGTCGCTTGCGACTGCGGTCCAGTATTTGGGTGGTGGCGGTCAGATGGCAGTCACTCCATGTAAAATACTGATATTCAACCGCAACCGGCTAGATTGGAAGCTGACCTCAATGTGGTTGGGAAAAGGCTGGCAGATGATGGTGAGGCATTCTATGACTAAAATTTGTTTCTTGTTTCAGGTCATTTCCTTTACCTACCAGTGGACCCCACTATGGAGAATATGGTGATAAAATCACCACCATTCAGGGGACTCTGGGAATTTTGTAAGGTAAGGATTTCGTTCTTTTTCAGTGCAATTTTTTTTACATAATATATTGAGGTTATTTTTGTTTAAATAGGTTTGAATTAAGGCAGGTGTGCATCTGAGAATCTTGCTTTTGGCCTATTTGCGCATTTATTGATCATCACTGCTCCAATTAACATCGTGACACGTTTGGAGCAGTGGCTAAACGATTGGCTTGTGGCGCTATTGGTCGCGAGTCCGATTCCCGCAGGAGACAAACATTTGTATAACCCTCGATAGTTGTTCCGGATCTGGCTGTAACTGCTGTGAGGTTTATGTCTGCAAACACACCCTCGATACAACAAAAGAATATCGTTTTATTATAAAAAAATATCATTGAACCAAAATCCAAAGTCCTATCTCCACCACTGCATCAGCATCCTGCGTGGTGGTTTTGTCAAGTCAGGTTCTCAGAGAAGTAGTTCTTCTTCTATCTTGTTCAAACTTAAATAATTTTCTTCTCTCTTTACAGTTCGAAGCCAAGTTACACCAGTCTAAAATGCAGAACGCCAGCATAAAGTTGGTCTCCGAGTCCACTTCGTCCGAGGTGCAGTGGATACTACAGGAGGTTGCCGGCAATAACTTTGAGATGTAAGTGTTCTTTCGTTCTGCAATACTCTGCATGGAAAGAAAGATGTTTCATACAAACTTTGAAACATACCCCGATTTATTTCTTCAGGGGTTGTTTGAATTTAGAAAAACACTTTTCAAATTAGTTTTAAAATTAAAACGATGTCCTTATTCTAAATTCTTAAAATACAGTTAGTTTAGGCTAAAAGAAATAAAAAAAAGAACAAAAATGTTTATTGAAATAAATTTATGGAAAATGATAAGCCTCGAACTTCAAAATGCCCCCTGGAGTTGTCATCACAAGTCTTTTTTCTCTGTCAGCATAAATGTTAACATGAAAATGTCATTATTCCAGGAGACAATCGTTTTCTGGACATTGTCAATATTCTTAGGCTCAGTTTCATCGAAGATATAAAAGACGGTTAACTCACAAATCAGCCGTTTGACATAGAGTTTCGTATGGCTAAACGGCCGTTTTTTTGTCGGTCAACATTGCCCTTATTAAGGACCGATTATTTTATCGTCAAATAATTTGCGTCTGGAGAATAAATATAGCGGTTCGACATATTTTCCATACAACAGCTGCTTTGTCAAATCGCAAACTTAAACCCTCAGATAAAAGTTATCTGACGTTTGAAAGAAAAAGCAAAAATCTGTCCTCAGTATTCTTAACAAGTCTGTAGCCCAATTGGACACGAAAAAATAACGTAGTGACTACTTTTTACATAAATAACCTGTCGTTATATCTATATTTTTTAGCAAACAATACCTCATTAAGTGTAGGTAATAAGTGATTTATTCTCTTCCAGCTGGCATCCAATGCGCCTCATGATCGGCAAGATGCAGCAAGAAGTCCGGATCATCATAGAGATCACACGCCCTAATTACGTCAGTCTATCACAGAGCCTGCCTCATATCGCCATAGACAATATACGCATGATAGAGTGCGTGCCAGAGCCGCCCGTGTTTAATGGCCAGTGTGTTCCCGGACAGCTCAAATGCGAGATTATGCATGTAAGTAAATTTTTAGTAAATCAGTATGTAACATGGGGTAGGCAGAGGTGTACTATTGAACATCCAAATTTCGCCTATAGTGTTATTGAGTTCCATGTAATAGCGAGCTTATTATCATTTACTGGGCGCAGTTCCAGACTCCGTGCTGTTACTGAGAATATGAATACACAAAAAATCGAATAACACTATGCCCGATCTGGGAATTGAACACTGAACATCTCAGCAGTCGCGTTTGCGATCATTGAGACGGTATACAATATTTGTATTTCAGCAAATAAGTCGTTACAAGCTAAACATTACAGTACCTCTATCATGAGTTTTTTTACTATTTACTTTCATGGTAAATGTAAATTTTCATGCAAGCGATTTTAGTTCTTAACTTGGTTACATTAGAGATTAGAGTCGCTAACATGACATCTCTATAATATAGTAAATAGTAAATCAAAATTTTACTATAACTACATGTCACATTAGCGACTCTAATCCCTAATGTAACCAAGTTAAGAACTAAAATCGCTATCATGAAAATTTATTTTACTATGATAGTAAATAGTAAGAAAACTCGTGATAGCGGTACAGTTTTTTTTTACAAAATTGATTACTCCTCTACTTAACCCTTCGGCGTACACAGGCGTTGTTAGCGACGCGAAACACCACGATCACAGATGGGTGCCACGCTACATACCTATATTGTCATAAACTATCTAGAAAATAAGCTGATTGAATAAAATGGTCATTTCACTCAGGTGCGTGTCCGAGTGATCCGAGCGAAAGAGACGGATAACTGAAGAGCGGGACGCGCGGTATCAATGCTCCCGCGCGGCGCGCCGCCGCGCCACGTGATTCGTTCGCGAGCGAGCAACGCGGCGGTTCACCTCGGACATGTACTTAGTGTTTGACACAAAAACGTAACGAAATCTTTCATTTTCTCCTGCCTATCGTCTACATACGCTGGTCCTTCGAACCGGATTTATTGAATCTACTAGCAGATATCGACAACACCGGAATGTTCACCACTCCGCCGCCACACAAAATGGTACAAACACGTGGCGCAAAGAAAAAGGAGAAGTCATTGCAAGAACAATCCGACAAGGCAGGACCCTATGGTCAGAATGATATAAGATCTGAAGGTGGCAGTCGCAAAATGGAAGCCAGTTGCCACAAATCCGTCCATTCATCAAAAAAAGCGTCCGTAGTTTCAAGCAAGTCACTCGAAGCTCGCAAGAAACAACTACAGTTGGAAGCAGCGGAAGCTGTTGCGAAGATTCAACAGGATATTATTGAAAAAAAACTTGCGGCAGACATCGCCGCGCTTGAGGAAAAGTGTTCGCAAAAATCAAGTGACACAAGTGGTGAATCGTCGGTAAATGTGTCACAAAAAGTAGAACGGTGGCTTAATCACAGTCAGCAGGAGGTTAATGAGAATTGTGCCGAGGCATCCTTACCGCGCCAGTACTACACAGAGGAAAACCATAACGCCATCGCCGTAGTTCAACCCTCAACCATGCCCGGTGCGACACCTTCGGATTTTCAACAGTTGGCACAGGCAATTAAGGATATCGCCGTAGCAGCATCCTCGAATGCTCCAAACGCCCAGATGCTCAGTCGATTGTGCACACCAAGGGATCTACCTACTTTCTCTGGGGAACCCATGGAGTGGCTGAACTTTAAACATGCGTACGAGGAATCCACAGAGGTTTGTCATTTCACTCCCAAAGAAAACATGTGGAGGTTGAGGAAATGTCTGAGAGGATCAGCCCGAGATTCTGTCACAGCTCTTTTAGTAAGCTCCGCCACCCCCGAAGATGTTATGTCTACCTTGGAATTACAGTTCGGTCAACCAGACGTCATTCTACCTAAAATTATACATGAGATCAAGAAGCTGCACCCCGTGAACCCCGAATACCACCGAGATATTCTGCCGTTTTCAGTAAAAATCAAGAATTATGTAGCTGCTGTGTTGGCCTTGGGACAAGAAGAATACCTACGCGGGATGAGTATCACGTCGGTTGTGTTATCGAAGTTACCGCCGGTGCTAATATCCAAGTGGACTGATTACGGGTTTCCGCGAATCGAACGAGGTACTAAGTCACGCCTTGAAATATTATCTGACTTTCTAAGTGAAGAAGCTATAAAAGTAACAAAAACATCTGTGACATTAAGTGCGGTTCGTAGTGACTATAAGCGTAAACATAGTGATAGTTATCAATCCGTATTAGTGCAGGATAACAATATTGATGACGCAACAAAGTGTAGATTTTGTCGGGTAAGTAAACATGTCTTAACTGAATGTAAAAAGTTTAAAAAAGCCTTACGGAAAGATCGTTGGAATTATGTTAAACGCTGTGGCTTATGTTATAAATGTCTATTGTCGCGTCATAACAAAGAAACTTGTCCGGCACCCACCTGTGACGTTGACAATTGCGGTCAGTTGCATCACAAGTTATTACATTATAATAATAACGCCAATAAGTCTTCGCAAAATAGTGTAAAAATTACGCCGCTATCAGAGCCTAATGTCGAAAGTGTCACGAATGTCAATAATTGTATGGCAAAAGTTTTGTTAAAAGTAGTTCCAATAAATATTCATAGCCCTAAAGGCGTACTTCAAGTTATTGCTTTGTTAGACGACGGATCTAGTGTTTCTTTGATAAGCGCCGAACTGTCGGAACTATTGGGGATTCGCGGAAATAAGGAAACAATGCGTGTGTGTGGCGCGTGGAATAATACGGAGCTAGTGTGCGATACTGAGGTATTAAGTATGTGTGTGTCCAGCGTGGAAGGGGTTAGATTTCAGTTTGCGGCGCGAAGTGTTAAAGAATTAAATTTACCGGCACAATACATCTCATCCATAGATTTGGGAAAATATAAACACTTAGTTGAGGTTAAAAATAATTTTATTAGCGGTCATTGTAAACCCGACATTTTAATAGGGCAGGACAATTATCATTTATTATTGCCGTTACAAATAATTAAGGGGAAACCGAATGAGCCTTACGCTACACTTACGCCGTTAGGGTGGTGTATTCATGGTTGTATGTCGAACTTACATCATAATAACTCGTCCTACTCTTCACTGCTTGTCTACGGAGAACCGGGTGCTGCCTCGGAGAAAGTACGTATTTTACGTGACTTGCAGGAAGAAGTGCGTCGTTCGTTCACTTTAGAGTCAATGGGGGTCTCGTCCAAACCTCGAGAGAACATCGAAGACGTTCGAGCTGTTGCACATCTCGAGCGGACGTCCGCATTAGTAGAAGGAAGGTGGTACGTTGGACTCCCGTGGAAAAATGAAAATAGCAAAATGCCAGATTCATTGCCCAATGCTACGAAGCGTCTACATAACGTGGAAAAAAAGATGAAATCCAGCGAAGAATTTGCTGCCAGATATGCTGAAAGGGTTCGTCACTTACTAAATAACGACTTCGCCCATGAATTAATCGCGCCAGGAACTTCCCCACGGACATGGTATCTACCCCATTTCGGAGTTGATAATCCAAATAAAAAGAAATTGCGCCTTGTGTTCGACGCCGCTGCCAGGAGCCATGGTGTTTGTCTAAACGATTACCTGTTGAAGGGGCCCGACTTATTGATGTCACTGTACGGAATAATGCTACGTTTCAGGGAAAATAAGGTTGCCATATCCGCAGATATTAAAGATCATTTCCTAAGAATAAAGATTATTCCTGAAGATCAAGATGCACTCAGATTCATATGGCGAGAGAATCCAGGCGATCCTATAAAAACGTTCGTGATGACGTCACTTATTTTTGGCGCTAACTGTTCCCCTTTTATCGCACAATTCATCAAAAATAAAAACTCACTTAGGTTTCAAACGACAAAGCCGGCCGCAGTACACGCAATATGTAAACAACATTACGCCGACGATTATATAGACAGCATAGAAGACGAAATCACCGCTATTCAACTTGTGAAGGATATTGTTTACATTCATAGTCAAGGTGGGTTCGAAATAAGAAACTGGACAAGCAATAGCACAGCTGTTTTAGATTGTTTACCGAAAGAATCACTTGGTACGTCGGCTGTAAAGTTCAAAATGGATCAACAAGATGAGGGCGAACGCACTCTCGGCCTTATTTGGTTTCCAAAGGAAGACTGTTTAGGTTTCGATGTTTCATTTAAGCGTATTCCTGAAAACATTGTGAATGGATCTACCAGGCCCACAAAAAGGATAATGCTACGGGTTATTATGTCAATATTTGATGTATATGGTTTTCTTTCACCATTTACTATTAAGGGAAAAATAATGCTTCAGGACACCTGGCGAAGTAATGTACAGTGGGATGACGTCATACCAGATAATGTTTATGACAAATGGATCGAATGGTTACAGATATTAAAGGACATTGCATCATTACGTCTGCCACGTTATTATCAGAATTCGATGCGAAGAAACGAAACGAGATGTGCACCGAATGCACTTAATAGTGAGTCCGTACTGACGAGCGGGCCGCTATTTGCGCCACTGCCCCCCCCGCCCTTGGTACCTACCGATCGTGAGTCGTACTCGCCCGACTCGCCGTCGCACAGTGAAGTCGCTACGCGCAATATTATGACCAATGGATACACAAACCTACAGTTGCATATATTTTGTGACGCTTCAACTCAAGCTATGTGTGCCGTAGCTTATTGGCGCTGGGAAAATAATGGTATACGTACGGCATTTATATCAAGTAAGTGCAGAGTCGCTCCTTTGAAGCACATGTCAGTACCGCGACTGGAATTACAAGCCGCAGTTCTCGCTGCTCGGCTCGCTGACACAATTCGAAAGGAACATAAAATGAAACCTGAAAAAAGGTATTTTTGGTGCGATTCTAGTACTGTGTTGCACTGGATAAGGAACGATGCGCGCAACTACAAATCGTTTGTTGCTCACCGATTAGGAGAAATCGATGAACTTACAACAATAAGTGAATGGCGATACGTACCGACCAAGATAAATGTTGCTGACGTTGCAACAAGGGAGGTTTGTGATTTCTCCGTCTTTGAAAATGAATGGTTTCATGGGCCAGCGTACTTACTCTGTGATGAAACATTGTGGCCGAAGAACTTTCAAGTACCTAAAGTAAACAAATCTGATTTAGAATGTACTCTGATACTTCAAACAACCGAAGTAAAAACACCTGTTATACCTGATCCACTGAAGTTCTCGTCGTGGCTACGTCTAGTTAAATCAACATGCATCATGTTATCATTTATTGATAAAAAAATTAGGAAATTTACTGGAATTATTAACGGCAACATGATGTCGAGAGCTGAAAGATTGCTAATCAAATACGCACAGGCGCAGAGCTTTTCCAGTGACATAAGGAACCTGAAAAATAAAGATAAATTAGAAAAGAAAAGTAAGTTACTTACCTTGTCTCCAGTTATTGATGAGCACGGACTCCTGCGTGTTGGTGGACGTATCGACGCTGCTCGCGAAGTTCCCGTGGACACGAAGCATCCCGTTATCCTTGATGGTCGTCATCACATCGCCCGCTTGATAGTTTTACATTTTCATATTCGAGCTGCCCATGGTAATCATGAAACGGTCGTCAATGATTTAAAACAAAGGTATTGGATTTTGCATATTCGACCAACTGTGAAACGAATCGCTAGGGATTGCATGTACTGCAGGATAAGGAAAGCTCAACCTAGACCACCCAGAATGGGAGACCTGCCAGAAGCAAGGTTGGCTCATCATCAGCGTGTATTTACGTATTGTGGCCTTGACCTCTTTGGTCCTATGGAAATCACTAGTGGAAGAAGGAAGGAGAAGAGATATGCAGTTCTCTTCACATGTCTGACAGTAAGAGCCATACATATTGAGCTCGTTGCTAGCCTTAGCTCAGATTCACTGATCATGGCTCTTCGGAGGATGGCTGCAAGACGCGGTTGGCCCCTACACTTGTACTCAGACAACGGGACGAATTTACGAGGTGCCGACAGTGAAATTAGAAAATCAGTCGAAGGATTAAATCACAATGTTTTGAAATCTGAAGCCATTAACTACGGAACAACCTGGACTTTCATTCCACCGTGCAGTCCACACTGGGGTGGGGCGTGGGAGCGCCTCATACGAACTGTCAAAACTTCACTTAAGGTCGTGCTGAAAGAGCGCGCTCCCCGCGAAGAAGTACTTCTTACACTGATAGCGGAGGTTGAACAGATTGTGAACGGCCGTCCATTGACTCATGTAAGTGTGGAACCGGGTACTGATGAGGCTCTCACGCCAAATCACTTCCTTCTAGGGTCTTCGTCTAATCTGCCGGTATTAGGAGAATTCAATGACTCTGATTGTTTTTTGCGAAAGCAATGGCGGATTGCACAACGTCTCGCAGATATGTACTGGTCTCGATGGGTAAAGGAAATGTTACCAGAGTTAATCCCTAGAAGAAAGTGGACAGAGGAAGAAAGACCCTTGCAAGTAGGAGATCTTGTTGTAGTCGTAGATCCAAATGCTCCGAGGAACATGTGGATGCGGGGCAGGATCGAGGCAGTTCTTCCGGGGAAAGACAAGCGTGTGAGAGTGGTCGATATTCGCACCCGAGCGGGTATGATGAGACGTCCCGCGACCCGCGTCGCACGAATTCCTATAGGTTAGGAGTGCTCTTCAGCACTAGGGTGGGGAATGTTAGCGACGCGAAACACCACGATCACAGATGGGTGCCACGCTACATACCTATATTGTCATAAACTATCTAGAAAATAAGCTGATTGAATAAAATGGTCATTTCACTCAGGTGCGTGTCCGAGTGATCCGAGCGAAAGAGACGGATAACTGAAGAGCGGGACGCGCGGTATCAATGCTCCCGCGCGGCGCGCCGCCGCGCCACGTGATTCGTTCGCGAGCGAGCAACGCGGCGGTTCACCTCGGACATGTACTTAGTGTTTGACACAAAAACGTAACGAAATCTTTCATTTTCTCCTGCCTATCGTCTACAGGCGTAATAATATAGTACTATTTTGTTATGAACATTTAAAATCACATCGGTTTGCAATGACAACACATATAAGATCGCAATTTTGAATGCGCGACGGACGCAACATCGCCATTTGATTGGCCAATTTGATGTTTGAAAATAGCCGTTAAAATGTTCGACGAATGCATTTATATTTTATAACATGTTCTTCCATACATTTATGGATTTTAAAATGAACTCGTGACATACATAGTTTCACATCTGTATCTCCTATAGGTAAGGCAGCGGTGTACAGTCAGCATCAAAAGTGTGTATGATGTGTGAGAAATTCAAACGCTTATTTTTGGAAAACTATTGCTAAACTGTG
The DNA here is from genome assembly GCA_947562105.1 of Shargacucullia verbasci. NCBI lineage: Eukaryota > Metazoa > Arthropoda > Insecta > Lepidoptera > Noctuidae > Shargacucullia > Shargacucullia verbasci. Next base: position 7,233,174 of record OX387306.1, read on the forward strand.
AAATTCAAAATGACTATGTATTTTTATGTATCCGAAGATACTATGTGTAAAATTGGTCAAGATTTCAATTTATAATATTACCTCTAAAAATCGCTTTTGAATTTAATTAAGTGTATATATTTTTTTGATGCTGACTGTACACATTTTACTGATGCCATGTATTGAGTCATGTATCTGATAGGTTATGGAAGGTGAGATGAGCCTATTGTCACTTACCGGGAACAGGTCCAAACTCCGTGCTTCAGCGAATTTCCATACAAAAAATCCAATAAAACTTTCCCCGACCCGAGAATCGGACGAAATCAGGACCTAGACTAAAATAAGCCTATGTCTTTTTCCAGGCTCCAGGTTACTTCTTTATAATTTCATAACGATCGGTTCATTGGTTTAGTCGTGATGAGACAACAAACAGACAGAGTTACTTTTGCATTTATAATAGTGTAGATTTGATGTAATGAAATTATTTATTTTGCAATTAGGAATTTTCAATCACTTTTACACGTCTTTAAACAAGATGGCGTCGGCATTTACTATGACTATCCCTGAGAAGAAACGCCTAAACAAACTCAGGGGTCACGGTCTATTTTATTTTTATTTTTTATTTTATGTATCAATTTCTTTTTACAGAATTATTTGTGCATCAAGCTGCAGCAGGTGTGTGATCTTGTCAGAGATTGTGATGATGGCAGTGACGAGGCTCACAACTGTGGTGAGTGATTTCACAGTATAGCAAATATTAATACATCCGTATTTTTCTAATAAGACACCCACGATATAGAGTGATCCAGTGTGGATGCCACTGATAAACTATTGTCACTATGATCAGCAGTACAGAGTAGTTCTTCCCTCAGAACTCGAAAGATAGAAACAAAGAAATATATATCGACGGTGGAAAGGAAACATTCATCAAGCGACAATCTGGTGGATATTGATCTATATATCATTAGAATCAGAGCGTTTTCTGATTCTAATGCTATACATATTAAACTCAATATCGACCAAATTGTCGCTTGGTATTTTTTTTCCTTTCCACCGTCGATTTTTATTCCTTACCAGATAGTCACGACCGCACAAAATTATGACAAAAAAAATACCTACACATTTAAAGAAATAAAATGTGTTGTCGGGCAGACATCTCGATTTTATGAGGATTTTACTTGGTTATACCATTCTAAACTATTTCATACCCGGCAGCGCTGCAACAAGCATATTTTACTTCAATCAAAATTAGACGCCAAAATCGAATTCATTCAATTTGTACTAACATTGACCGTGTTGTATGCACAACGCGGTCGCAGATTCGCAGATTTTCATTTGTCTTGTTGGCACCCCTGCCTGTGACACACGGACGTAACTTAAACACTAATAATGTTTATCTATCTATGTTCATATTCGTTGAGTACTAAACATTTTGGGAAATATAAAATAACTAGCTTCCGCCCGCGGCTTCGCCCGCGTGGATTAAAACCGTGCATTTTCCCGGGATAAAAAGTAGCCTATGTGCTATTCCAGACTATAATCTATCTTTGTGCCAGATTTCATCCACATCCGTTCAGTCGTTCTGGCGTGAAAGAGTAACAAAGATCCAACCATCCATCTATCCTCACAAACTTTCACATTTATAATATTAGTAGGATTACATTACCATTTCTATAACTAAGAGAATGGTGTCTTCAGTAGAAAAATCCTGTCACTATCCTATTGCAAAAATAGCGGCAGTTGGTCACAAAAAAGTAGTTGAATTTTTTGAAATGTGTCGTCTTGCTAATCTCTCATAAGATTGCCAGAACTAGTTGTCATCAGAATGATAGAAGTAAGGGTGTCTTGCCTTTTGAGTTGTTTTAGGTAAAATTGTACTAACAAAATGTCTTCGTTGCAGACAAAATGCCGTACGGCTCGTACTGTAACTTTGAAGTGGACTCGTGCGGCTTCGAAAATGTTCCTCAGTAAGTACAAGAGCTTTTGAATGGACTAGAACTATTCAATGACAAAAAAGTTGGCTAAAATGTCAACTTTTTTGGCAAGATTTTAGTCATAATGTATGAGACATCAAATTGATTTGAATTTTTATTTTATAATTATTTATGTACACACTCGAGAATTGTAATTAATAATTAGTAATAAGTGCATAATCATAACGTAAATGTACACGGTTAGCGCAGTGGCTAAGTGATTAGCTTCCTGCTCTAGGTGTCGCGGGTTCGATTCCAGCACCGAAAAAATATTTGTATGATCTACAGATAGTTGTTTCAGGTCTGGTTGTGTGTGCATGAGACATGTATGTTTGTAAACTGTACCCTCGATACAGGAGAAAATACTAGAGAGGGGCAACGTTTAAAAAAAACAAAATTCACCTCAAGTCATTGAAAAAATATACAATTAATAAACGCATAAAATCTATTGTTCAAATTTAACCTTTCTCTGCAGGCCCATCCTCAAATGGTCTCGTCACAACGGGCCGACACCGACCGACAAAACTGGTCCTAACTACGACCACACTTGTGGTCCAACCATCCCTCACCCGACCGTGGTGGTCCCACCTCTGGTCCCGGCCCACCTGAACTACACCATCGCCCAGTGCGTGGGCTACTACTTCTTCGTGAACATGAACGCCACCGGGCCTAATAAGGAGAAGGCGGATTTCGCGTCGACAGCTGTGATGAGGACCGTGATCTTCAATCCTCCACCGAAGGTCCATGGGAATATTACGTCGCGATATTATAATTGTTGTATGGTGAGTTTTATTGACACTTTGTATGAAGACTGGAATACATAGGTTTTTCATTAGATTGTCGGGATCAACATCGCCCTAAGAATAGCCCTTCAGGCAACTCCCACATTTAGCCGTTGGTAACCAGCTCAGCGATTACCATTAAAAATAATTAATAATGGTATTCCCTTTCTGTGTATATTCTACCAAAAATTTGCCAAAATAATCTCTGACAAATTAATAATTTATCCACACAAAAACATTTTCAATATCAAACGTACTTATACAACGACCACTTTCCACAGATACGATTTTATTACCAACAAAACGGCCGTAACTATGGCTCGCTCAGCGTGAACGTGGTAGAACTGACCAACAGAGGCAACATCACCACATCCGTCTGGTTCTCCACCAAAGACAAGGGGCAGAAGTGGTACAGGGCCTCCATCTTCCTGCCTAATGTTACTAGAAGGTGAGTTATAGTTCTACCGACGTTAACCAACCTTTATGGTCTAATTCTCTTTATAAAACTTTTATTTTCGCGATGGCCAGCATTTTGGTGTTTTGTTCTTTTGGTGAACCTACGGCTTACGGGTAGTATGAAAACAGCTTCTCTCTCCATAGGATCGCCTCTCATAGGACCATTCAGTAAATTAGCTGGTGAGCAGGTTACATGCATTTCTATCTTTAACATATTAGTTGACTCCGAATAGTCTGAACTCATCTTTTACCCCAAATGACTAGGCTGACAATTATAGATAGATAGAGTATTCTTATTGTACATCATTAGTTCCTAAAGTGGTCCAGGTGGACCCCCAGGGGTCCAAGGGAGATTCGACGGGGGTCTACGTTGACGTGACAAAAAAATGGGGGTTTACAATTCAATTTACAATATGGTAGAAATGTAGCTGCAGGGGGTCCACGGAACCAGCAAAATTTTGAAAGTGGTCTATGAGGAAAAAAGTCTGGGAACCTCTGTTGTACACCAAAGGCAATAGTACAAAGTGAAAATACATTTTACACATAAAGGTACAAATGACGGTCTTATCGCTTAAACCTAATTCTTCCAGACAACCAGTGCAAGGACCATTATAAATAATAGTAAACTTTTTATATTTATTCCAGATACTTCCTGGAGTTCAAAACTCGTATGGGCATGCGCATATACTCCGACTCAGCGATCGACGACTTCTCGATGGCTCCCGAGTGTTTTGGGCTCAACATGGATCCCGCCGAGCTTGGGGACTATAACTATTACGATCCAGTGTTCGAGGAAAAGACTACTCCGCATCCTGCGTTCGTGGATAAACCTTGTGAGTTTATTAATTAGGCGGAGGCGTACTATTGTACTTAGATTTCGCCGAGGCCGTTATTGAGTCTCATGTAATAGGGGGCAAGCCTATTGCCATCTGCCGGGTACAGTTCGAGACTCCGTGATACTGCTGAGAATTTCCATATAGAAAAAACCTAGTAACGCTTTGCCTGGTCCGGGAATTGCTGGATTCAATTCCCTCACGGTCTGCAATCGAGGGACAACTAGACCAACGAGGTAGTCACACAGAGTAAACCCTTCCTGAAATAATAATTTTATTAACAACTGCTGCAGCTGTTGCCCGCGATTTCGTCTATGTGTATTTTATATTTATTATCTAATTTTCACACATCCGTTATATTGTTGGTGAAATTCTAAGGTCCCTTGGAATTTCAAGAGACGTCAATGTTAACCCTCCATTTCCCCCAGACTATCGCTTCACGACGTGCGGGGCGACCGGTCGCTTCGGCCCCAACCAGACGATGTGTGATGCTGCGTATAACAACACGCCAGTGTCCGTCAGCGTCATACAAAGCCCGCCTTATCAAGGAATCCAGCTGTGGGAGGTGCCGGCAGAAGGACTCTATATGTAAGTAAAACTACCCTCTTTGATGGATTTAGAGAAGCAAAAGTGCTATTATTCAGGGTCAGTTCATAACTCTTAAATTTTTGTATATTTTATTAACTCGATGTAGGTTTTCCTTTGTATATTAACTTAATTGGATATTTTTGATGTCAGCAGTAAAATACATATTCATTTTGAAGTAGAGTAGAAAAAATATACATATTAAAAAAAACATCGGGACCAACCGTCAATCGGGGTAATTAGAGTTTGCTTGAGTTGGGTATATATAATTGGTTTTTAGAATTTGAACATATTTTGTAAAGTAAATTGAACATACAGTTGGCACTGAAATTATGCCATACTCCGGTGATATAAGTAAAACTGAAAAAATGCTAAAAAGCACACTTAATTTTTCATTTACTAAATTCCCAAATTGCCCCGTTTGACCTACGAACCTCTATCATCATCGATCACCATCTATCCACAAAGTTATTAGTACATTTTACAAAATGCCAGTCAATGTCAATTTAGGGGTAAATTGACAAAAAGCAGAACTGCTCCACATATTTGACGGTGTCCTCTCGTTGGCAGGTTGATAGCGACGGGTGCGAGCGGCGGTCTGGGCTCGGCGTGGGCGGGCGTGTCGCACGCGGCCGCGGTGCGCGCGCTCGTCGAGCTGCACAAGAGCGAGCGCGTCTACATCCTGGTGGGCCAGCAGGGGCTCAGCGCTTGTAAGAAGGTACGAGCTTTCATACAGGCACGGTTGGCACGGTTGGCGCAGTGGCTAAGCGATCAGCTTTCTGCGCTACATGTTGCGGTGTTCGATCCCCGCACGGAACAAATATTTGTATGACCTACAGATAGTTATTTCGGGTCTGGGTCTTTGTGTATGTGAATATTTGTGTTTGTAAACGCACCCACGATACAGGAATTATTCCTAGTGTGGGAGAAAATTAAAAAAAAAGCAACGTAACAGATTGTTAAAAGCATCGATGTTTATAAATATTAAACATACATAGGGAAGCTAATAAAGTTGGATTTTTTGAAGTCGTTTCGAATTTCAAATTCCAAATTATTCGTCTTCGTTTAAAGTTGACATGGCCGAAAATATTTTCAACGAAATTATGGTACAATGTTATTACTTATGATAAAATTAAAAATGTTTTCCTACGAAATTATGACTGTACGCAGCCAAAGTTAGTTTAACAGTTGACTGACGCGTAACTAAGACAATTTTCAGAAATTCTGTTACTTGACGCACTACGCTTTTTGAGTGCACAGAGCGTTCTATAGACGATGTTTTAAAGTGATCAATTTCACACGAGATATTTTCAAATATATATAATACATTGCCATCGAATACGAGTAGGTATTCAGAAAAATCATTCTTTAATATTCAGTAAACAATTGAATATTAACTTAGTTTGAATTTCAAGTAAAAATCTTCCGAAAACCCCACTGCATTTGAAAATAATGACATACTTGATAATTAAGTATTGACATTGAACAACCGTCGAAGAGTCTGTCTCAGAAAAGAAGTAAAATACAAATCGGTATATTTTAAAAAATAATAATCGTATTTCCGAACTTTCTCTGTTCTTTTTTTTACTCTACCTTCACCTTTTTGTACTGTAAATCAGTATCTTCTATCCATAGACGCTCTCGGCTCAAGAGGGTCAGAACGAATGCTCCCGTCGTCCGGCAAACGATACAGGACAAGTATTCACCAGCAAGACACAAGAAGTGAGGAACACCCAAGTGTCGGACGGAGGGGGAGGCGGTGGTGGGGCTACCTACGTGTTCTTGGTAAGTGGAAGAAGCACGAGACTTTATTCGGTGAAAGGGTCCAATATAAGGTGAACCAGACATGATCTGCCTGGCCTTTTCCCAACAACAGTCTAACCAGATGCAGCTGAATATTACATAGGTAGTTATTATTACTTCAAAGTCAAAGTTTTTTATTTCAAATGGGCCTTTGCAGGCACTTTTAAAACGTTATGAATCTAGGCGCACGGTTCCAAATTGGGTTGGTCCTATGGAGAAGAGACTTGAACCTAATTCCTGCTAAGCAAACACCAACCACCAAACCAAACTTCCGTGGGGTGGGGACCTGGTGATTTGTAATACAGGCATTCTATGCCTAACTCAGACACCAGCTCCTCACATTGCTAATTAGATAAAAATATATTATTATGTAAAACCTGGAAGAAGCTTGTATTGTGAAGAGAAATAAAGATTATATTTTTATATTATTATTATTATTCGTGTATGTGTTAGCACGTGTGTTAGAATCGAGGTAAACTCTCAAAGTGCGATTCAGGATATTCTGTTGTCGCTTCACTCCGATAGATAGCGGTTTAATTTTTGCAATGTTGCGAGTACCAGTCGCTACAATACTATGAATTGTACGCACCTAATCATGAGTTCTTATGAAAAATATTTGGTTTAATTTTGCAAGTCTCGTCGGGTTTAAAGTCTTCCTTCGATCCTCGTTTTCAAAGTCGTGTTTCTTCATCATAGCTGGACAAAGACGGTCAAGCATTCCCGCTGCTAGTAGCGGGGGGTGGGGGCGGTATTTCCGTCGGCAGTTTCCGAGATGATGGGTCACAGCACGCGAGGCCACTGACCAACGCGACTCCCGAGTCGGGCTACATGTATGGACAGCCGGGGAAGACCTCCGGTAAGTTAACCATTTCAGTCAATTACAATAAAGATGAAGAGGCATTTCAACTGTTCGGTCTTCGGGACGGGACCTATAATTCAGGAATCACAGATTTACTATGTTTAAACGGACGCAGGTGCTGGGGGTGGTTGGTTGAGTCGAGCGGGTCCGTCCACGCCGGGCTTCGAGCTGGTGCGCGGCGCGGCGCTGCACGCGGGCGGCGCGGGCGGCAGCGCATGCGCAGGGCGCGCGCACGGCGGCTTCGGAGGCGGCGGCGGCGGCTGTCTGCGTGGCGGTGGTGGCGGCGGCTGGCTCGGTCAGTGCTTGAACACACTTATAACAAAGGGTGCGGCGTTGTACACAGGCGGCAGATCCACGTCATGTAACGTTGAGGACATTCCAGCGCCGTTATTCATACATCATGGCAACATTTTCACACATGTAACCCGCTCACTATGAACTAACTATAGTATAAAAAACATGCAGTTATCGCGTTTCTTGCTTAAGATATTGCCTCTTCTTACCTCCAAGGCTATCCGTCAAGTTTAACGGCACTTTTTAAACGTATTTCTTAATCCCTACATGAAAGTAACCCTCGGTTGGTCCAGGTGGTAACACGAACGAAGGTGGAGGCGCGCACGGCGGCGGCGGCTGGTCGTACATCGCGCCCAGTCGGGCTATCAGGGACTACAGTGACGCCTCCGTAGCACCCAGAACCGGCCCAGGAGAACTGCTCATATTCCCTGCTATACATGTAAGTATTGAAGATAAACATGGCCTTCTGAGGACCTCGAAGGAGATCCCTTGTCATATTATACACCTGAGCAATTGATGATATGTAGATTGCTAATTGAAAACTGCCCGAAAGTGATCAGTTTCATACGGGATATTTTGTTGCTCGAGTGCAGCGAGATCGCCTGTAGGTCAAGTGTGAAATTGATAGTTTTGCCCGAGATTAATACTCTTGAGTGCGGTACAAATATAAACTGGAACTTAAGATCGAATTTCAAATTGCATAAACTAGTCTGCAATGTTAGTTCGATATACGTCGTTTTTATTAATCATAATATTAATTTAGAATATAGTCAAAAAGGTTTTAAATGCAAATCTTTTGGAGTTAAGAGATGTTTGGATGTTATATTTTAAAAATGCACCATCAGTTTGACCCTACCTAACTGTCGATTACTTAATGAAAAAATCAATGATCAACGTCTCCATTGCAAAATTAATTTCGACAGTTTGTGGATTTTATTTGAGGTTCTCCAACGATTTAGATGAAACCTGCCTACCAAATTGCAGCTTTAAAACCTTACCCTTGATAACAACGTCGAATGTTCAGGATTGCGGTTGCGATTACCGCTGCGTGTCCCTCAACGAGTACCGGAGTGAAGTCAAATGCTACTGCCCCTCCACCTGGTTGACAGATGCGCACGACCCTACCAAGTGCATACGTAAGTCTACACCTTATTAAAACGATTAAGATACTCCACGAGCGCAACCTACGCCAGCCTGGACATCATACACCATCGCTGACTCGCTAATCTTTCCACTACGGCATCGGCGATTCTCACGTGATGGCACGTGCTGACACGACAGAAGAATTATTGAAATGCTTCTGCTTCTCGCTAGTTCTCGAAAAGTACTTGTCCATACCTCCATACTTCTGGGCATACGTCAAAAGAAGTGTTCTTAATAGCGGTGGGCTGTAGTGGCTTTCTTGGATAACGAAACGGAACTATCTACCGAATGTCAGTAGCGGTTGTTAATACGTGCTATTTTAGTAGCGACCAATAGCGGGATTTACGGCATTCATCTACAGATCGCGCGATCCCGATAGTGTTTAGCGATGTAGTTGTAAGGACGTTGTGTGTGTTGTGTTCGAGGGCAATGCGATCGCTTTAGATGTTAGCAGGTTATTTCAGACCGATGAAACGAGCTATCCGCTATTGTGACGTTATCTAGTTTGAATAACCTTTACGTCACGCAAAGATCTCCGCTAGTTCTTAGAATATCCTCAAAAATATTGATTAGAGCTCTTTTCACATATCTTGGTGAGGCTTTCTTCAAGTATCTAGATTCTATAGAAAATTTATCGATTTATAAACGTGTTTTTTCCAGTGGAAGAGAAATGGCCTCGATCGTCATGGCTTATGATAATGGTGCTCGGCGCCACGGCGATTGTCTGTTCACTTGCCGTCATCTGCGTCTGTCTGTATCTATGTAAGTACTCACATTTCCTTTTTCTTCCAACCTAACCTAACCATATACATTATCACCATATGGCCATCATCAACATAGACCTTGTTCCCTTCAAATATCGCAACTAGATGGGTGAAATAAAACCCACAGACAGAAACGGTTTTTACAAGCTTTAATTTAACTTGCAATTTTTTGTCGGGTCAAATCTTGCGACTGTATTTTGAAGCTTTTATCCTCAACCGATTGAGCTGAAATTTAGCATACACGTTTAGTTTGGAAAAAATATTTGTATGATCTAAAAAGTTGTTTTGGGTCTGGGTCTTTGTGTACGTGAATATATGTGTTTGTAAACGCACCCACGACACAGGAATTATTCCTAGTGTGGGGCAAAGTTTTATATAAAATAAATATACAAGAAAGGGTCTTGGAGTTTAATATTTTTTTCCTTTACTCCAGACAACACTTACCAACGCAGAAAAGAAGCAGAACAGCAACAAAAGCGTCTTCTAGAACAAGATGTCCAGCTACAACGGCTGCGAAGCGCTCCGGGCGGGGACAGCATAAATATGGCATTCAACCCTCATTACGGCAGCGAGAGCATACTGCCGCAAGGCATCGACGTGAGGGGGCTGCCGCAAGTGTCCAGGGAGAGCTTGAAGCTGGTCAAGTAAGTATATCACGTGATAATAGCTTTCAGTTAGATTGCTCAATCACCTTTAGTGACATCCACCAGTTGGGGTTGGGCTACCTTTGCCAAAAACTGTCGAACGACGGCACTCTTGCCCCTATTACATGGGTTTTAATAATCGCACATTACCTCATTGGTCTAGTGGCCGTAAGCGCGACTGCAGGTTCTCAGGTCGGGCAATGTTATTGGGATTTTCTGTATTGTAGCAGCAAAGTCTGGAAATGTGCCCGGTTGATGGGAATAGGCTCGCCCCCTATTACATGGGACTTAATGACGGCATGGGCGAAATGTTGGTGTACACTACGTACATCTCTGCCTAATCCTTCGAGGAATGTTATGTTACGTTAATAATCGCATCGGCTAAATGTGGCTGCAAAGTGTTGTAACTTCCGTGTGGTCCCCCAGAGCGCTGGGCCAGGGTGCGTTCGGCGAGGTGTACCAGGGCCTGTACCGGCACCGCTCGGGCGACACGGTGGAGATGCCGGTGGCCGTCAAGACTCTGCCGGAGCTGTCCACGGGCCAGGCCGAGTCCGACTTCCTCATGGAAGCCGCCATCATGGCCAAGTTTAGCCACCCGAACATCGTGCATCTGATAGGAGTGTGCTTTGATAGACATCCCAGGTTAGTTAATATTTCTATTCGTTCTTGACAGTGATGAGTTTATAATTGTAACAAAAATATGTTTTTTTAGTACCGCCGTCCCCACTTGTGCATACGTTACGGTAACCGCCTTAGAGCTTGTACAAAAAATCTTATATTTATTTTCCTTTCTTCGAGAATTCGTTTTTGAAATATCCACGAGATGTCAATATATTTATTTGTTGGCTGATGAATCGCAGAACATTACAGCCATTAAGTCATGTAAGAATCGTTTTATACGTGATAGTACTTCATATTAAAAGAAAAAAAAATCAACTAGGCCTTTGCAAGCGCTTTTAAAAAGTCGAGACTCTAGGTGCACGGTTCCGAAAGGTCCTATGCAGAAGAAACTTCAGGGATAATAATATCTTAAATTTAACATGTGTTATTTATATAAAGAAAAGACAAACTTATAAAAACGTTACATTGCATAACGTTGTAATACATAGGTATTGACACACACACAAATGAAAATGCTCAAGTACAATCATATAAAATCATTGTCCCATTTTTCTCAATCTCGTATCTCTTAAAGAATTATGATAATTTACAATCCCAATCTCTTACTATCCTTTACTATCATCAGGTTCATAGTCCTGGAGCTGCTAGCCGGTGGTGACCTGAAAAACTTCCTCCGCGAGAGCAGACCGAAGCCCGAGCGAGCCAGCGCGCTCACCATGAAGGACCTCCTCCTGTCCTCCATCGATGTGTGCAAAGGCTGCCGGTACCTCGAGAGCAAGAGGTTTATACACAGGTGAGTTCATCAGAAATTATGACAGCTCGCGGTGACAGGTGACAGATGACTAAAGAGTAAGACAACTTTCAGAAATTGAGATGGAGACTATGCTTTAGAGTCCATAGAGCGTATCTATAGACATTGATGTTTTCCAAATACATGACAATGATTATGGCGACAAAATTCTTGAGATTTTGGTAGGTAATTTCCGAAATATGTACCTACAATGTTATTAATATTGCCTCCAAGATGTAGTAACGCTCGCCCGAATTAAGTTACCTTTCGGTGACAAACACACAGTTCGAAAATAGCTATACAATATGGTCCTACCTTCCCTGAATGCAGTGAAACTTGGACTAGCTGGAGAGGTTCATGATAAGCGTCCGACAACATCCGTATTCTAGACAGGGTTGAACAATAAGGCTATGACGACATAAAAATGGAAGCCAAGCAGCCTGAATGTTGTCGTGCGATAGCGCATGCGTCAAGTTGAAACTGAATGTCAGCGATATTTGCAAGTTCCTCTCTCCGTTCTTCATCTCTCAATCATCTTTCTTCATCCTCCAGAGACATAGCAGCCCGCAACTGTCTGCTCACCTCCCGGGGTCCCGGCCGCGTCGTGAAGATCGCGGACTTCGGCATGGCGCGGGACATCTACCGCGCTGACTACTACAAGAAGGGCGGGAAGGCGATGCTGCCCATCAAGTGGATGCCGCCTGAGGCGTACATTGATGGCGTGTTTACCATCAAAACTGATGTCTGGTGAGAATGAGAATGATTTCGATGATGGGACAATGGGTCTACGGTCATCTTATATTGATATTATAATTGGGTGTTTGAGGGTGTGGTCTTTACTGTCCAAGGGCGGATCCAAGGGGGAGGGATAATTGGGGTCATGACCCCCCCAGGCTGGGTCCAGATCGACCACTGATAATTTTTCTAATCGCATTGATAAATTTAATAAAATAAATACTTTGTATGAAAAATAATATTTCATTTTAATTAGATTTATTATTGTAATCGAATGTCTGTCCTGACTAGACTTCAACTATGTGACCCTCCCTGACTTGAAAGCTGGATCCGTCCTTGTTACTGTCACATGTATAGATTCAACAAACACATAATCTAAAACTGTTATCACAGCGTGCAAGACTTGCGCAAATCCAGTATACGAGACTACCACATGCGACGTCTTAAAATTTACATCTTCATACAAGTGCCTTGTCGTGATCTAGGACATTAAATAACTTTTGACTTGTCGGCGACTACAATGTGAGGTTATTCGCTTGTAGGTCATTCGGCGTGCTGTTGTGGGAGGTGTTCTCTCTGGGCGTGATGCCTTACACCGGTTGCGCTAACAGGGAGGTCATGGAAATGGTCTCTGGAGGAGGGAGGCTGGAGAAACCTTATGGTGAGTTATGAAGCATGGAGAATAAGGATAATAGGCCTTACTTCTGGAAAATTCTGAATTTTAGTGATATTAAGTTGATGAAGACTCCGTTGGCACATTGGCTTGGAGATTGCTTTTCTTCGGTACATATGACGGGTTCTATTTCTGCACTATCTTTTTTGTTCTATTTCTGTCAATAATTTTATGCGTTATATTTTGGCGTGAATAAAAGATTTTCTTTTTTTCTTAAGTAACAAATATTTGTACGGATAATTGATTCGCGGATGGGTGTCTGAATATATATTTGTTTGTAAGTTTCTACGTCACATTTGTGGACAGGTTACTTAAACGAAAGTTTCGAAAGGCAACTTTCATGTCGCCGACGCGAAAGACCAAATATGTTGTGAACTTATTGCTATGGGGAAAATTATGCCCAACAGTGGAGATTTCCAACTGTTATGGTGATGAACCAACAACCTCTGTATCTGAGTTCCGAATTATTCGATTTGAAGATTTTGAGTGTTAAAATGGAAACATTAATACCTAAGTACCTACTTAAATATGTTCTGATGAGCAATAAAGCGGATTTATATTTTTTATTTAAATAGCTTTCCACTAGAAATAATTCCTGTATCGTAGCGTTTATAAACACAAGTATTCCAAAGATATAATTTATGAAATAATCCGGTAGTTGACTACTAGTCATTTGAGTTACTTTTTATGAACTGTCAAAAACGACATTTTGTTCTTAAAATGTTTGGAATAGCAAGGCGTGACGTCATAGTTTTTCATTGCCGTTGACATACTTACTGTGTGATATTGATAAATTAAAAATTGAAATCACCAAAGATAAGCAAGAGATTAAGTTTTACTGAGTTTTTAGAAGGAAAACTATTTACCAAACAAGATTTCAGAATTTATTTTTGATGCAGTCATGACGCAGCGACACGTAGCGTTGCAGTCAATTAGCCAACCATTGTACCAACTGTGGCGTCCTTGAGTAATTAAAGGCATTTTGTGTTTCACAGGATGTCCGCAAGAGATATACAGACTGATGTGCGAGTGTTGGAACCCAACGCCAACCGACCGGCCGTCGTTTGCGCACATGTATGAACGGATGCAGCGGTTCGTGCAGGTATGTTTCATCCACGATTACGAATGTGAAAATAACTCTGTCAGTATGTTTGTTACCTCATCACGACTAAACCACTGAACCGATCGTTATGAAATTTTACAAAGAGGTAGCCTGGGTACTGGAAAAGGATATAAGCTTATTTTTACTATTGCAGCAAAACACTAATTTTATAATAAATGCAAACAACAAGCAGAAGAAATCGCGGGTAACAGCTCAAACTCAAACTTTTTTATTCGTGTAGGCCGTAAAAGGCACTTACAAATCGTTTAGCTGGTTCAAATTGTCATTCCATGGAGAAGAACCAGTAAGAAACTCCATGGTTACTCTTTTAAAATATGGTTTATGACATAGTTCATGGAAGACGTGTGAGAACAATGTAGGTTAATGTCTGGACTGGCCTTTGGAAGAAAGTACCAGTGCCATGACAGATTTGAGCGGACCTGTCCCTACAGACGGGACGCATGCATCAGTAGCTAGTTGTCTATGTCCAGTCCGTTATAACTGCCTCATTGGTGTTGTGGTCGCAAGCGCGGTTGCTGAGTGTCAGGTCCTGGGTTCGATTCCCGAGCAGTGTTATTGGGTTTCTTCTGCATGGAACTGTGCCCGGTTGCACACATGATGCTATGTTATGTTCTGCGGTCCATTTTATAATCAGTCAGTATTATGAACGAGGCGATTGTAGTGATTATTCCAGTGAAAACGGTCACCTATCCGAGGAAAGACCTTAGCTAGTGTTGCTTAACCTCGCAAAGTCAAAGTCAAAATCAAATATTTTTATCTTGAGTAGGTCTCTACAGACTATTTCAAAACGTTGTGATTCTAGGTGCACTGTTCCAAAGTGGGGGTAGGTCCTATGGAGAAGAGACCGGCAAGAAACTCCATGGATACTCTTTTTAAAATAATAGTTTTATACTGGTTACAATCTTTAACTTTAGCAGATCCACTGATACAATTTTGTGGGATGTCTTATTGTACCTCCATGTCCCCCAGGACCCAGCGATAGTGAGCGCCCCGCTGCCCATAGTGCGGTCACTGTTACCGCCTCACACTGATTTTCACACTAGTGCCAACGGGCCGCAGGTGAGTCGATTTGGTACTATTATAATGATTGACGGAGGCGTTGTTCTGAATACAATAGTTATTGCACATTTTTGGGGACAATCTGTAATAAAATTGGGGAAGGTTGTTAATTAATTTAAAAAAGAATAAAAATTTTGGGGTACGTAATTAAATTATGGATAACGGTAAAAGAAAAGGGGGACAATAGTTAAAAAAAATGGGGAAAGTAGTAAAAAAGATTGTAAAACGGGGAAATTAGTAAAAATAAACAGGGCAGTGGTCTAAGAATTGTAGAAACAGTAGTAAAATAAATGGGGATGTCATAAACCTACATCAATATTTTTAGCAATAGGACTTTTTTTTGTAAAATCTTTTTTTTTTTTGAGTATATAAAAGCTGTAAAGTTATAACGATTTTATAGATAATAATTCTATTAAATGTTAGCCGTGACGTGGAGACGATTATATAATTATAACAATTTATTTCATAATTATAATTACAGTAAAACAATGATTAATTCATGTTATTAGTATACCTTGGACACCTATTCACTTTTGTAGACCCCCCGTATTGTCTTAATTTAGTGCCAATATTATTCTAGTGCTAAAATTGTACCATAGAATTATTATTTTAGAATTATTGTTTAATAAAGTAGACCACATATTTTTTTTGTAATATTTAAATAATGGAACAACGCCTCTAATAAAAAAAATAAAAATATTAAAAAAATATTTAAAAAATCACATTTGAGTGTATAGCCCACCTAATATAATAAAACAAAAGAATAACAAAAATACTAATGTGTAACAAAATTTTCTCTTTTTTTCCAAATGTTTTCGCTCTGGCTACTAGAAGCAAGTAAATGGATATTTTTTTATTAAACATACATAATTAATAATTATTATTTATTTTAATGATTCGGTGTTAGCGATCCTTATCAGAGCCCGTGCTTACGAGTTCGCATGAATACCTCCATTTTTAATTTATTTTCTAATACTACCTGCCCTCTCCTTGAATGAAATTCGCGTAGTACCTAAACTAGATTCCCAGTAGTTAGTCAGAGATTCATTGGAATGTGAAAAGTCATCAAAAATCGCATGTTTTTCCATAAAATGGTCAAATCCATCGTTTAATTTTACTCCGTCATCATTGCTTACATTTCAAAGAATCTCTAAGATCGGTTATTTCAGAGACTTGGGTGTTTACTTGCCTAGTAGCTATAGCGGAAATCTACTACCTATATATCTATTTTCTTTATTACCTTTGTCCCTGCCTCTGGGTTTTGTAAAATCAAAGTTAATAATCGAGTTCAATATAACATATATTATTAAATATATTTACAAAACCTAGTGGTATGCACGCGTAGAATAAAAAGTGAGACACAGGGAGATTATACAAACGAAATAAATATAAAAAAAAAACTTTTCCGCGATCTTTATGGTTAAGAGATCAAGTTTTTTTTTTAAATCAAAATACTTGGCTGTTTTGAAGTCACAGATAAACAAATAAATATGATTACTGAAATTTCTTGTTGCAAAATTGATAAATTAAAGAACTCAACATTTTATATAGAATAAGAAACGAAAGTTTAATATTATCTTCTTGATAGAAATTATACACTTGTCTGTCGAGTATATCTAGTCAGTTGATGATAGAAAATTTCAAGCCAAAGCTATTATCATCTGATAGAAAAGACCTAAAGGTCCCGGAACTGAGCTGTTTGTTACCTTAATTATACCAATCTCCCTGTGTGGTCGTGTGCGTGTACTGAGCGTGGCATGTTGGCAGCGAGCGCCGGCGTGCGACTACCTCGTGCCGATGTCGCCGCAGGACAACCCGCCGGCGAACAATAGGTAACGCCTTTTTATATCTGAGGACGCTGGCAGCATGAAAACAGCCCGGAACTTTTTACTTTAAAAAGGTTTTAGGACGCGTGTCAGTTTTTGAAAATAGAAAAAATATTAGAACGTCTTCTACATATCTACACTATTTTTACAAATTGTCATGAAGATCGTTATCATCAAGATCAGCGCAAATATGACTATTTAGTGAATTGCTACGAAATATAAGGGTAGTGAAAAAAAAACTAGATTCATTGCGACATGTTAATAAGTCAAAGTTGAATCAAAGATGATGATGATTTTTTCATAGTTTTGACCTTATCCATAAAAGCTAACTAAAATTGTTAGATTAACTGACTGCCAGTATCCTCAAGTACTAATTACTCAGCTACTTCTAAAATTTAACTTATATGTGGCACCTCCTTTCACAGTTCGATGTCGTATAGTAAAAGAAATACTTTAAAACTGTCAAAATTCTTTTGAATGTCTAAGTTTTCTCAAACATTATTGATTTTATTTAATAATTTTGTTTAAATCGCACTAATATCTAATTATATATTCCTATTTTTACGTCATTGAGAGGCTTAAGCCTAGAATGTCAAAAACAAAAATAATTTCAGGTATAAACAACGCGTGGTTTTTTTTTCAATTGGATCTCTTTAAACCAAGGACTTCTTTGAGAAAACTCAGATATAATAGCGCGCAGTAACAAAGTATCGAACTGCTTTAGAAAGACAGAGCAGTGGCATGCGCTAGATGCTGATTTATCCTTACCAGAAAATATTTTCCGATCATAAAAGCGATTCTTTTAAAACAATCAAATAATATGCTACATTTAAATTTATTACAAACAGAATTTTTGTTTCGAACGATTTTATTATGTCGTGTCAGTTGCTTTGATGGCGAAATTAGGAAAATCATTAAAATCAAATTCTTAAATTACGGTTTTGTCATTTCTATTTTGATAATTATTAATCAATATATAAGTAATGTACTTTGATTTTGCTTCGTTTATGTAAATGTTTTCACAATTATTATTATTTTCACAAAAACAATATTTTTTACGAAATTCTATATTTATCGCTGTGCCTAGCAGTTGAGTGAGTCTGAGTGTGAAACCGACCCACACATTTCACTTTGAGATCTGGAATTGAGTATGTATTCATTAACCTTAACGGTGAAGGAAACAACACGGGAAAAGCTGCACACCTGAAAAAACATTATAAATTTCTCAATGGCGTGTGTAATAGCACCTACGAGTGGCCTAGAGAGCAGTGCCGACTGCACGTGCACACGGGCGCAGGGTGCCGAGCGCCGCTTGCGGGACTTACAATTAGATACAAAAACAGCGTATTGTTCTAATTTAGAAAATAAACTATGTGGGTTCGTAATCCACGCGGGTGAAGTCGCGGGCGGAAGCTAGTCATTTACACTTGCACCATTTGCACCCGAATTTTGATGACATTCTGATCGCGCGCCTTCTAAGGTGCCAGGGTAATTTTTGCACCGGGGCGCTATGTGGGCTAAAGCCGCCCCTGCTAGAGAGCCTAACTTTTCTCATTCTGAGACGAGGCCCGTGTGCAATTGGCTGAATGATTATTATTATTATTTCAAATCAAAGCAACATGACAATAAATCACAATTTTATTAAGCTTCTCAATAATTTTGCACATTGAATGTTCGCTGTAAGCCCAGGTATAATCTATATCAATGCGAGAACATTGTTGTAGCCCAACGGAACCGCTGGTCCCTCATAGCAAATCGCAAACGGTGGTGCAGGATCAACCGGAAACGGAGGATTCACAATATCCACCTCTTCAGAAAGGTATTTTAATTTTAGCATTTTTTTTAATTTGAAGATATGCCAAAATCTGTTCTAAAGAAGTCTTGTCTCGACTCTTTTGAAGTCATTTTAGAATGGTGGGTTTAAACGGTGGTAAAAATTGTATGCAAATTGTATGGATTTTAATTGGTGGTGTTTCAGGGCTTGCGGTCGAGGTAAATATTTTATTTTTAAGTTCTGAACCAAATGTTTGACTCCACTGACCTTGCTCATGACCACTGACCCGATTGTTGCATTTAGAATTATTGGAATGTAAACCAAAATTACACTGAAACTGCATCGTGTAGTACTGAATTTTATTCTCACTTTTACCCTTGAGACATTTTACCTATGTATGTGTTCGTCGATATATTGTAATATCTTGACAAACTGAAGTGATCCTATGATTAGGTAAATGTTATGTTACTGACTAAATCAGACAGAACAGCCATCTTGATTATTCATAAACAATATGACGGCACGGTTAGCGCAGTGGGTAAATGATTAGCTTTCTGTGCTAAGTATCGCGGGTTCGATTCCCGCACGGGAACAAATATTTGTATGATCTACAGATAATTGTTTCGGGTTTGGGTGTATGTCCATGTGAATATTTGTGTTTGTAAACGCACCCACGATACAGGAATTATTCCTAGTGTGGAGCAAAGATTAAAAGAAAAAAAAAACAAAACAAAAATGATCAGTATAAACTCGATGTATAACTAATGATGATTAAGTAAAAGCTGGAATAAAACTAACGAATGAAACGCGCTTGTCTATAGCATCACAAGAATATGGCAACATAGTGGGGTCCCGGAGCGGCGGAAGCGCAGCAAGACGCGATGTCTGCGCTACCTCCGCCGCCGAGACAAGGACCAGCACAAAGTTTCTGCCGTCTAATTCTACAGATAGGTGAGACTCGATAGTACTTATTAAGAGATAGGTTCTAATATATAATACTCATAAAAATACGTGTATATTTTAGCTTTATCAGCGAATTATTTCATAGATTTACTAAAGTTTACGCAAATAAATGGTTTATTATTTCCTTTATTTATACATTGACATATTTCTTTAAATTTATAAATATAATTAATAATAATAAAAAATACATTTATAAATATAAAATAATAAGGACCAACCGGTATCGGGAATAGGGTCCAAGGGTCCAAGCTACCGGTGGTTAGGGCTCCAGAGAGAGGAACCTCTTCATAATGCGAGCCGTATCGAGGAGTACCGCCTTCTGTATCAAGCCCTTGATTATTATTATTACTAAAGACTAATTTCGCTTTCTATTTTTATTATTTTTGTTTCTTTGTAATTGGAAGCAAACATAAGAATGATAATGTTAAATTCGGATTATTATTTCATTACTTTTGGTAATGAAAAATACTCCACTATGGTGGAACGAGGCATGGTGTTCGTCCATTGAAAAGGGAGGATCCTCCGACCAGGTAAGATGGTCAGCCTGGCGGGTCGAAGCCCGACGGTTGATGTTGGACATTCGTATATGTGTAAGAATTGTTGTAAACTCTCATAGTACGATTCAGGATTTTCGGTTGTCGCTTTACTTTTTGCAACATGTTCGGAAGATCAACAGTCACAAAAACAGAACTCCACACTATTCTAACTGCTTGTTCTCTCATCCATGTAGGTTGTTAAGTTCAGTGGAGGGTCCGTCACTGGACGATGAGATAGCTTCGGAGATAGACGGGAAGCCGGTCATATGGGAGACATCGTTCACAGAGACACCGCACACCATCACGCCGCGACAGAGCATCGACAATGGACCAGCTGTGAGTTTGATAATTATTTTTACCAATGTTGACAAAATGTGTCTGTACTTTGTGCCCGGTAGATGGCAATAATTAACAGCGTCGACGAAACGAGGTACAGTGGAATACCTTTGCCTATCTCTTCGGGGAATACTGGCGTGATATTTATGTATATTGGATGTGAGATGTATGTTAATACCTGTCGACTTGTATTTTTTTCTTAGGTCCATAATTTTATTCAGGTCTTTTCAAATGTATTTGAAGCTATCTTACAATCTTATTTTAATGAAATCTTTCTTACAGGTCGAGAAACTAATAAGCATAACCCCGACTTCACCCAAACCGCCTGAAAACGCTCTATCCAAAGCTATAGAATCAAATGTGATAGACAAAACTAATCATAAGAACGCACTAGTGCCAGAACGCAAAGCAGCCCCCATAGCTTCCCCAGATCCTCCCCGAATCAACGCATGGGCTAACGAATCGGCAAAATACAACCTCAAACCAAAACCTCTATGCTTAGATGCCGCAAAACTGGAGGAGAATCTAAACGCGTTAAAAAAAAATAGCGGATCTGTCAACTTGACAACCATGAACATTTTACCGCCATATATAAACGTCGTTACTCCAAACAAGTTATCAGAATCGAAAACGATTCAAATAGACCCTAAAAAGGCGGTCATAGATGATTTGCCGAAAGAAGCCGAGCCGCGTGAAGAAAAGGGTAAGTTAAAACAGTCCAACTCAGCGGCGAGTTTGCTCAATGGACCGATGACTGATGTGCCGTATGCAGATAGTGATAACGCGTCTTCGAGTTCAAGTAGTAATCAGATGAGCAAGAAATTCGATGATAGGAATATAGTTATCAAACAGGGTAGCAACGGCGAATTCGTTGGGGACTCCGAAATTAGCTGTTAAATCGTTCCAGTGACACATTGGTTGTGTAGGCTGTACCGCCGTGACACTAAGTGAAATGTTGCATATTATTAGATGTAAATATTAACAAAAATAGACTTTGAAATGATATTAACTAATAAAATGTTTATTTGGAAATTTGTATTTTATCGATACGTGTACAAAATGTTTTTTGTTTTTGTTGTCGGATAGTAGTTTGACAAAATGGCTTCCTGATTGCTTATAGTCATAGTTTATTGTTGCTCAATTAGCTCAATGTTTTGCAAACAAATATTAAACCTAGATGGAATATAACATCAGTTAGTTTTTCTACTTACATATTTTATCGAAGAATCAGTTGTGTAATTAAAATTAATGTAAATAAAATGCTTTGTAGCAAATTTTTTATACATTTTAGTATAATAATTTCCACAAACTTTGTAATTAACATCAGATGACATTTGATCTCAAAGATTTGACCAAATGTTTGTGAATTAGACCGAATTTTATACAGAATTTTAAACAAATTTACATTAATACATTTGTTAAAAATTTGAGAGAAAATGAGATCTGAAAATATATTGAAAAACATATTTTGGAAAACAAACGCACAGGCATAAAATATTGCTTGAGGATATATACCAACAATTTAAATTAAGGCTATGAATACGAATTATACGTGTCTGTCTTTTCCGTTCAAATTTCAGGACCTTTCGTAGATTTTTAGAATGGTAAGATAAAATAAAAAAATACAATGTGAAACACATTGTAACGTTTATTATTGAGATAATTATTTTAATTTTTACTTATATACAAGAAAAGTCACGGAAGGCCCTTTTCTCATTCCTAGAACTAGATTACCGTAGAATCGCTTAAAATGTTTGTAAATAATATAAAAAAAATAGAAATTTGTGTACATCCGCCCTTATAATATAAAAATATATTAATACGTTTCATGTAGATTTAAAATGAATGGAATCAGTATTTCGTTTGTATAAAGTTTATGTGATGTTATTGTAAGGTTCGGGAGATTTTCATTTAGTTTTAAAGCATTGTTAGATATATTGCCATAATATATAAACATACACTTAGAGGATATTAAGATAATTTTATTATCTATATATATATATTAAATTAAAATGTGGAAAATCACATAAATGCTTTAATTACTGTAAGATAGTGTAAGATATAAGATGTTTGTTTATTTCACTCGTAGTAGTGCCATTTACTTACCTTCTTGTGTTACTGCCTACTTGGTGTGCATTTAGTTTCGTTTTAGGCATGAAATTACAGGGTATCATGGTTTTTCCTTTCTTTTCCCGAAATACATGAAAAATTTCTTCCGATTTCTGAAAAATAAAAAGTTTTCTATGCCAAATTTTCTTGACATCTTAATTTGAAAGGAAATAAATGTTGGTTTTGTGCAGAACGCAAGAGTTTTATGGCTTAGTTTTTCTCTTGTAGTAGTTTAGAAACACTTTATCATGGCAGCCAACTTCTAAATACTTCATCATGCGGAACATCTACAATCCAAGCCCAGATTGATCACTGCAGAAGCAATTTAGCAAAATGGAGTGGTATTGACTCGTTGCAAATACACTGTGAGTGCGGACTTCGTAAAATGTATTTTTTTAAACACAAAAATTTTTAAATTTTCGTAAGTACACAGTCATTTTTATATTAAGATAATAGGTACGATTCTGAAAAAAAAAAACATTGAGGTTTTTGATCTCCGTGTCATGCAACTTTCTTGATATGTAAAGTTTCTCCTATCGTCTTAGAAATTTATTTTGTTGTTAATTTATTTCACGTCTTACAACTAATTAAAAGAACATCAAGACTAAAGCTAAGCTATAAATTATTCATTTATCGTAACTAGTTTTCATTTCATCAGGAAAAAAATTGGCAGATCTTTACTCAAAATTTTAATCTTAACCACTCTATTAAATGTACTATCCCATACTTTAAATAGTTATAAATATAAATATATTGTAAAAAAAGATGTACAGTTACAGAAATATTTATTTAAATTGTATTTTTTGTGCCGTTTTACATAGTAACACCAAAGGGTTTTTACGCAAAATGCTCAATGTTTTGAGTTATGCCATATTTTAGCAACGTTATGTTATCAATTTTCTATATTTCGATTTGGCATTAGTATAATTATTAAGCCCTGTTATATTTTTATCGATTAAATTCCAGTATTATTACAAAAAAGGTCAGTGGCAGTCGTAAAAATGCGACTTTAAAATTAAAAACAAAAATATTTTTGACGAATAACGTTTGATTGTCACTTCTAACTTTGCTCAATTTAGAAATTACTTTTGAACTAGAAATGAATCTTTTTAAACCTTTTTTTAATAAAAAAAAAATGTGTAATGTGGTTGTGAAGTAAGTATAGTTACGGATGAACAAGAGAAAGAGACGTCAAGAGTTCCTTTTTATTAAAAAAAAAATCGAGTGACTTTGAAATGTTATTCTTCATATTTTTAAGTTTGTAAATTAAGTGTTGTGTACTGGTTTAGAACAACGAAAATGAATTTTTTGACATAAAACAAGACGTTTTTTTTACTTTACAAGGAACAGTTTTTACGTTGTCGTATTCCTCTTGTATTAAGTAATGTAATGCTAAAATAATTAGTTATAGTACGATTATATATTACCTACATTATATATAAAATATGAATCAAATTGTAAAGTTTATAAAATAACAATAAAACAAAAAAGTGTAATTGATATGGAACGATAAAGTCATTATTAATAAATGTATATGTTGTTTTATTTTTTCTCAATTTTCGTATACAGATTTGTTGAAAACATCAAAACATTGAATAATTTAATGCTTATATGATTTTTTCCGAGTAAACACCATAAAATATAAGTTTGTACATTTCAAATGTATGAAAATATAATTGTTTTCCTCATAACGGGTTTTTCGGTCTTGCATTGCAAAGCTGAAACTTTTAGCTATTGTTACAGAGTCTTTAACAAAGCCGTATACGGCTTGAAAATTTGAGAAATTTGGTGGTTTTCTCATTAAGGAGAAGATTATTAACATTGAACCAATGAACTACATTAGAGACTGCAACGTTAACTTCGCGAAAATCTAGTAATTGTCGTCGAATTTTAAAAATTAGAGCATGGCAATTCATTAATATAAACAAGAAACAAAAATGGGCCTAGAACTGAACCCTGCGGGACCTCAGATCCCAGAGATCTCTTACCATTAATATTAATATATAATAAGCCTTTTATACTTGTCGATGCAAATCAGGATATGTATGAACTCGACTTTAATACATTGATAGGTCCATAGACTTAGAATTTCGCTTTAATAGACCACTGTCTTTTTTATGGGATAGGCGGCAAACGAGCAGTCCGGTCGCCTGATGGTAAGAGATTACCGTTGCCCATGGACACCCGCACCAGAAGAGTCACAAGTGCATTGCCGACCTTTTAAAAAGGAATACGACGCTCTTTTCTTGAAGGTTTGAAGGTCGTATTGGTCCGGAAATACCGCAGGCGACAGTTCATTCCACAGTTTTGTTGAGCGAGTCAGAAAGTTTCTAGAGAAACGCACAGTCTTCTTTAAACCCAAAAATAGCACTGATAAACGTTAAAGTCAAGGTTTATTAATCATCTAGCTCGCTTCCCCGCTATACATTTTATTACAGTAAAATATACTAGTATTTACTAGGACCGCAGAAGATACAAGGAGTTCTGAGAAATTGGTTCTACGCACACTACACCACAGAACAGTGTAAAGATAGAGTTTTACGTAATAGGTCCGATGTGTGCAAACCCGCGTCTACGCACACTACACCACAAAGACACACAGAGAGTAAAGGAGAGGAATTCTACGAAATAAGACCGGCGTGTGCACCCCTGCGTCTACGCACACTACATCACTGTTCTCACTATATATATACACTATGAAGTGAGAGTGTAGGTATGCATACGGTGCAATCTACACAGAAACCTATTGCCGTCACTCTGCACTCGAACAAATTCTAGTAAGCTAAAAAGAGACAACATTCCATTTCTTTCATTGCGTTAGTACAGGTCAAGTAAAAGCGGACGACTATACTAAAAACCACGATATGTACCAAAACCGCTGACCCCTCGCGTGATTATGCATAAACCTCTTTCCAATTTCGTTTGCCCTGGTACTTCTGCCTCAGTGATGAATAGCTGATCAGCCCAACTCACGCCAGGACGAAAAATTCATATTGAGTTTACCTGAAATAATATAGTCAAACGCAACTGCATATTTTATTGTAGAATAATTATAAAATTATTTGCATTATTTAATTAGAGAATTGGATTAAAATAAAATGTATAGACATTAGACGGCCGATGAAAGCATCCACGTTAATGAAAAATACTAGCGATGAATGCGACTTTTTAAATATTAACGCTTTAAACGTACATATTCTGAAATCAAACGCACAACAACAAGACATGTGGGACCTTTGTAGCACTTGTTACAATTATTGGTTGAAAAGCTTGATGACAAACGACTGTTCAGTCAATCCAGTAGATTTTGGAACACCATTGTGTTTTTCAGGAAATAGTTATTAAAAATCTTTATAATTTCACTTACTAAATCATCATCATCATCATTTGCCAGAAGAAGTCCACTGATAAACGAAGGCCTCCCTCCTCCTTAGACCACCACATCGATGGACATTCCGCCACTTGCATCCATCGGTTGCCAGTGATGAGATATGGCACTAAGACGTGGTCGTTAACTGTTGGCCTCTTAGAGAGGCTTAGTCACACAGCGGACAATGGAGAGAACTATGC
Source organism: Shargacucullia verbasci (assembly GCA_947562105.1). Taxonomy (NCBI): domain Eukaryota; kingdom Metazoa; phylum Arthropoda; class Insecta; order Lepidoptera; family Noctuidae; genus Shargacucullia; species Shargacucullia verbasci. The sequence continues at coordinate 7,259,404 of OX387306.1, forward strand.
TCGGCGGATCTTTGCGCGATAAAATCCAGAACGAGGATATTCGCCAAAGAACCAAGGTCACCGACATAGCTCTCAGGATTTGCAAGCTAAAGTGGCAATGGGCAGGCCACATCGCTCGAAGAATGGACAACCGATGGGGAAGAAAGGTTCTCGAGTGGCGACCAGGAACCGGAACGACATTGTGAAAGTCGCTTACTAAATACAACCAAAATATATAATATATTTATAATATAAAATACATCATTTATTATACATATTTAATATAAAATATATATTATATAACATCGAAATATAAAATTAAATTGCGTAGGAGCGATAACCGCCTTCCTAACATTTTGTCCTATCTCGTGCCTTAGAAGATGAGTTTTATGATTAAAAGTACCAGGAGGACAGAACTTTATAGGAGGTTAATACTGCAGACAGTAGACCGGAAGTTTAAAATAACTTTTTAAAGTACCACAAGTGCAGAAATTTTAATAATGAAAAAACTATTGTGCATTTAATTTCAAACCTCACGTTAAATTTTTCTGTAAAACTGGAAATAATATATTAACAAGATATATTTTATTCTGCGCTATTGATTCTATAAAGTTTATGTGGGTTGTCATATGAAAAAACAAAGAACGATTTTACCAATCAGAAATTATCTTTGTGAATCAGAAATTATTTTTGATATCCTGAAGCTTTTGGTTTTTTTTTATTATATCTACTTGCGAATCGTTCAAGCTACCAAGAAAATCGAGAAACTGAAAAATAATTACCCAATATTGATCAACGTAGGTTTTTTTTTGGCTTTCTGTCATCTGTCAGATCTACGTCAATGATCAATGTAACGTTCCAAATTGTAAGTAGATCTATTACTATTTTCAGCTTTAACAATATATTATCCATAGGATATTTTGGACAATGTTGAATGATTTATTTGGCGAAAACGTTCCACAGTAGCGCTAGCATTAAATCAATTTCCAGTTCTAAAATAGGATGAATAAGAAAACTGAAATCATATTAATGAATAGTCTCTATGGCGTCTGGAAATGGGATTATAAATTAAAAAAAAAACACAATACAAGTAATTTTAAATGTTCGTTTTATTTGTTTCCTATTTAAATAATATTTTTACAAAACTCTAAACATCAATTATGTTTTACAAATCCTAACGCTTCTAGCGTTTATGGTACAATTATCGCGTTCATTTAAATAAAGCCAGGCTTACTACTATTTATAGTTAATCACTACTCAAAATTGAGATAACGAGCTCACAATTTTAACACAAAAGTTGCCATCTTGAATTTAATCAGCAATTTTGAAAAAATCTCCGATGTGTTTTTTGTGTGCTAATATTGTAAGTGTATAGGTACTTAGAATTACATTTATAAACATTTCAGCAGACTTATTTGAGTTAGAATTTAGATTTGTAATCTCTTTAATTAAAAATATGAAAAGAAACCCGAAAAAAAAATAAGTAACTTATTACAGAAGTCTTTACAAACAACGTTATTGTACTCGAGCGAATTAATTTGTTAACAGAAAATATTCTTAGCAATATTTTTAAGTAAAGAGATATTTCATTTAGCAATAAAGATACGCATAAAGCTTCAAGGGCAGAGATTGTGTGTAGCCTGGCAAAACTTAACAAGGTTAGATTATTTATTTCATATTTTTTCACAGCATCTACTTATTAAAATTCACAAAAAATACTGTGCTCGCCTAATCACGCGCTGTGAAAAAAATAATAAACACGCAAAAATATTTGTTTTATTTATCAAAATTGAGTATTATAGCAAACGCATTTAATACTCAAAAAAATATAAAAAATATCAGTAAACTAATACATTTTTTGTTCATATTTAAGCTGTAGCTAATAAAATGTGATGTGGTATAAGTGGTATTGCACTATAGAAAAACAACTATAACTAAAAGAGGGTTAAATATTTCTAAAATACATCGATGTATGAATGATATGAGCAATATAAAGATTTAGTATAATATGATAAACTTTAACGAAGATTTTTTCTACATTTTATAATTTATCTAAATCGGACATCATGACATCATAGAAAAAAAAGCTAATCTCATACACTTTTAGTGGTAAATAATAATAGCCAATCCTAAAGATATTGTAGGCATTATCAATTAAATCACATTTAATAATTATTTTATATGTTATTCTAATTAAATCTTAATTTTACGAGAAAATAATATTTTACAAAGATTGATACCAAACAGTTACTTCAGTATAAAAAATAATACTTACTCAATAAAAAAAGAACTGATGTTTTTATATAACATCATAAAAGAATTTCGATTTGTGCGGAATAACAGAAAAATAGTAAAAAAAAATTGCATCGCTCCCAATCTATGAACATTTTCATTGAAATCGTCAAGTAATTAAAAATCATGACTTAATTTGATCATTCGCACACGCAGAGAAAAAGTTTGCAATTCTGTATTTGGCGGCGAAATTCTGTATTGCCGTATATTATTTGAGTATTTTATTGTAAATAATTTCACTCTAAATTATTTATCAATTATATTTAAAGTTAAGCTAAAGTTTATAATTTAACACATTTTTGTAGCTCTCCATGAACCTTCTAAAATAGTTGTGTGAAATTATTGTACTTTTTATATTTCGTTTTGAGGTTTAAAATCAAGAAAAGATATTTTTAAAGAATACACAAATTTCTGAATTTGAAAGGATTATTTCATCGGAATAAGTGGACTAGAATCATTTTAGATTTACGAATTGTCTTTTAAATTCATCATCAATATTTTGTTATTTCATTACTTTTTTTGTTAATCAAACATAATTCTACTTTTTTGTTTATTTTATTATTTTATTTAGGATAACCTTTTTTCACAATAACTTATAATCACCAAATACAGAACACGCCTTTATCGTGTTACAATACCGTCAAGTAACCAATTAAAAGTGAAATTATTCATAAAAAATGTACTTGTTTTTATCGTTGTTGGAATACTTATACAACTGGAAGAAATTGTAGATTATTTTGTTCTTTCATTCAATTACAATTATTATTGATTTGTAATTGCTAACTTTACGATATCGTAACATTATAATTATTTCACAACAAATAAATAGTGACTTGTTCGTAATTACTTTACCGCGCAATCCAACACTCTGGACTATGAACAACAATTAGGATTATTTGCAATATTATGCATCACATTGCACATCGCCATCTTTCAGTACTTACTGATCTAATCTTCAGTTTGTATCAATACAAAAGCGATACAAATGTAATTTTATATCAAACTCAAATGTAACGCTATCAAGTATGAACACACTGACCTGTATTTTCAATTTTGTATCAACACAAAATCCGTTAACCATCGAAAAAACGAGAGATCACTTTACAATATTAATGTTAAATTATTTGACGGTTTAATTCGAAAAATTAACGAGTTTTGTATCGATACAAACGCTACAAAGACTAGTCTACCTCAAATACAAACGCGGTTATCACAAGTCGAAGTCGACAGTGTCGTTAGAAGTCGTTGTCGCTAGAAGCGTCATACGTCTCACAGATCTGGTCCGGTGGCGTGGGGCGAAGCCCTGGGTACGCCAATACGGGACCATGGAACGATTGAGAGCGGAGCACGCTACTGTGGAGAATAGTTTAGGTTAAAACATTGAAGAACAGTTTATGGTGCCAGTTAAGTGGTTTTTATTAGTGTTTTGTTTTAATTGGGTTAGTGCTAAAGCTGGCTCAGGATACAAGAGTGTTTTTTTGAAGTATTTTCATATTATATTGTGGTATTATTTGATCCAGTCCTGTGGTTTTTGTATTTAAAGTGACTAATATTTGGCTATTGCACACGTGAGTAGTGTAAAAAAATATTTAGCAGTATCACTATTGGACTAAAGAATAAAATCTAGCAGCAACTTCTATTACACTGATATTTAAATGGATAAAAAAGTAGTTAGCTTAAGTTCATTATTGAGATTAATTGTGTCAAACACACAATAAATTCAAATTTTGGATTCATTTGATCTCTGATTGCCTCTCCAGTTGCCAGTTTAAAGATGTATTTTATTTTAATGGCAAATTGCCGCTGGCATTTGGCTGACATGGCAACTTATCAATGTTAAGCTGTACTGCGGTACTGCACGATGCTCTATTTAGCTCCTCATAGTTTATAATGAGGAAACACAACGGAAACACAACATGTACTGTATATAATATACTAGCAGTTACCGTGATTTCGTCTGCGTGTCTTTGTTCGTATTATAATTATCTAATTTGTGTTTTCCTGCAATAGCAAAACTATATAGCCTATATCCTTCTCCAGTACTCAAGCTACCTCTTTGTAAAATTTCATAACGGTCGATTCAGTGGTTTTTCGTGATGAGGTAACAAACAGATAGACTGAGTTACTATCGCAGTTATAATAGGGTGGACGAGGTACGAATTAGCTAAATAGAGCACCGAAATAGGAATCTGTTCACCATTAAAGTTAGAAACATTAACGAAAAAATTTAAAATATGGAAAAGAGTAGGTTTATAGACCTATAACCACACTTAATAAGCGTTAGTATAGAAAATAGCCAATAAATAAATGTGCTATATTTACACATTTGCGCTACAGATTCTAAAGAAAGATCTTATGCCAACCAACCAATAGATTTTCATATCATTTCAGAGTGAACCAAGCAACACAGAAGCGGTTATTCTTGATTTTTCATACAAAATACATAGATAAAGAAAAATATAAAAATCTTAAATAAAAGAAACTGTTGAAAAACAATAAAATATAGAACAAATGAAATATCAAGACTTAAAGCCAGCATATCGTGTAAAGCCATTGAAGCAAATTCAACAAAATACACCAAGAATAGGTGCTAACGAAATTTGACAGCTGTCAATTTGAAAATCCGCGGTCGCCACAGCTGTCAGTTTGACATTTGACTAACCTTACACGTCAAGATGGCGGCCCGCATGTCACTTACACGGAATTGCATGCATTTTGAGATTTGTCACGCTCTAAAATTTACAACAAATTATGTTTTAATCTTAGTATACATAAGCTTATATTTTATCTTAGTGTACTTAAGCTTACATTAAAGTTAACTGAAAAGGAATGTTAAAAAAGAATATTTACAAATAAAGGATATATAATTTAAAAAAAAAAACAAAATGTTAATTGTATATAGGCCAAAAAAAATGTATAATCTAATTAAATATAGGCCCTAATGCTAAAATATTTCTGACGTATCCCATTATTTATGGTTACAAAACATAGACTCCTAACCATTTCCCGAATATGTTAGGTTCAGGTAACATTAGTATATTCTATTATCCAATTTATATTAGTTTATATTACTCCTATTAGTTAGTTCGATCTAACATTCAAAAATTTATGATTATTCAATCTCGGCAAAGGTATGGTCGCCGAACAGCCTCCATAGAGGACAAACTTTTTAACTGACACTACATTAATTTCCGCAAAGGTATTATTCATACTGCCTACCATAGACTACTTACTTTTTAAGCAAAAATAACTCACCTAGCGGTCTTTGACGGCGTTTTGGTCGACTTTCCGAGAGCAGCCGCCTTCCTCGGGTCGTACGAAGCCCTTCGTTTCCACTTCTCTAACTCTTGTTTCTTTTGTTCTGAGAAATATAAAGTTTTCAAGTTATTCCAAGTATATCACACCCACATTTCGCCGACCCCACTATAAGCCCCATATAATAGGAGGCGAGTCTTTTACCATCTACCGGGCACAATTCCAAAGTCCGGATTGCTACTAAGAATGTATTAACATAAAAACTTAATAACTGTCTTAACCCGAAGACCGAATACAGCATTTCACGCCCAGTTGGCGACTTTGCCACCATTATATCAATTAATCTAAATATATCCTACTAATATCCTACTTCCTACTTTAATATTTTAATATTATAAATGTGAAAGTTTGTGAGGATGGATGGATCTTTGTTACTCTTTCACGCCAGAACGGCTGAACGGATCTGGATGAAATTTGGCACAAAGATAGATTATAGTCTGGGATAGCATATACTTTTTATCCCGGGAAAATGTACGGATTCGTAACAAAGATCCATTTCATCCATCCTCACAAACTTTCACATTTATAATATTAATAGGATAAAAGAAAAATATAACTCACTAACTAACTAATAACGAAATAACAGAACTTTCCAAAATTCAACCCCTAAGAGGTCGAAATAGTGAAGTTCATAGTTTATATGAAAAACATTTATGTAGATAATATTCTCACCCATTTCATAATGCTGGGCGCTCCCCTTGCTGACAGGCTTGTCGGTGTTCAGTACCCCCACGTAAGTCTTGCTAGGATCCCTCCTCAGGAAGTTCTTAGGCGACTGTTCGTTCTTATACTTGGAGATGTCCAGGTACCGGGGCTGCACTGTCGGCTTGCGCTGGCTGATCGAGGTGGTCGACGATGACATAGAATAATCACCGCTGTACCTGAGGGTATAGCGGAAATTAAAAAAAAAGTACAAGACCCGACCAAAGATCCTTATCTATACATATAATAAAATTATAAAAGAACAATGTCTGTACATTATAGATATTGGATAAAAACTAATATGGGGGTCGTTATTAGAGCAACAGAAGTGAAAATAACAGTTTTTAGAAATTTTGTCTGACTGTCTATCTGTATGTTTGAACACGCATTACGCAAAAACTACTGCATGGAATTGAATGCAGTTTTCACCGATGTATTGCTAGAGGTGTAACTTAAAATATAGACTCCATTTTAGCGCGGGAAAATATCAGGTTCTAAATTCCACGTGTACGAAGACGCGGGCAAAAGCTAGTTAGAAAATAAATACAAACAAAATAAATGCAGACGAAATCGGGGGACTTGTCAATAATAAACTTACCTCTGTTTAGCCTGCACCGGCGCGCTCCTCTTCCCTCCCTGATGCCTCATCACGACCGGAGCGCTCTCTGTTCCACTCTCTCCCTCCGTATCACTAGTCCCCGTAGTCAAAGAATTCTTCTCATGACTAAATATAGACGAATTCCTTGGACTGCTCCCATTTGTTGTTGAGTTGGTATCACTGTCGAGGATAAAAGTTTTTCGCTTGTCTATAGCCGAGTCCTCTCTTGTTTTTGTTAGGAAATCTATGTTCTCTTTGGTTGGGGTGATGTCGTCTATGATAAAGGTTTTTCGCTTGTCCGCTTCGCGAGCGTCGCGGCGTTTCTTGTCCTGTGATTGGTTTACCTGTAATTGATAATTTAAAATCATGAAAGCCGTTACCATGGTTTGTAGTATCTTCAATTGTTAAGGTACCTCGGCGATTCAGCTGGTTCAGGCCCAGTGAATGTAGGTATACACTTTAGTTTGCCTTTTGCCCGCATTGGGCAAATAATTCGGTGCCCAAAAACCTTGGAATACCAGTGGAAAAAATAGTCTATAGCTTTTTTTCAGACACCGGAGACCGACAAACAAAAGATTTTCTATTGTTTCTAAATTGCGTCACTTGGCGAGTTAAAGGAACGGTAAGAAGTACCTACTTCTCTTAAACACACGCACCTAAACACGGAACAACTATCCGGGAATCAAAAACGCGAGACACAACGGAAAAAGCCAAATGTCTAGTCACTGCGATCACGTGTCATGATGATGTAGTTCCTCACCTGGAAATTGGTGACGTAATCCCTGGACAATACCACATCGTTAGTCATGGCTTGTCTCCTCAGGTTGAAGTCTTTGGGCCTCAGATCCAGGATATCTGAATGGGTGGACGTGATCATGGGGTCTACCGGCAGTGTGACCAACAGCTGGTCGTCCTCTGTCTCCTCGGAGGAGTAGTCCAAGGTCTCCAGATCTGCTATATTGGTGGTATGGAACGATTGGGAGCGGTGGACGGGTGATGAGTGACTGGAATTGAGAAAAAAATCAGTTAGCCTTCGCATACAAGGTTGCTTGTTGCTGTTATTGAGTCCCATGTAATAGGGGGCGAGTCTTTTGCCATCTACTGGGCACAATTCCAGACTCCGTGCTGTTACCGAGAACTTGAATACAGAAAAGCACAATAACACTGCCCGACCCGGGAATCAAACCCAGGACTTCACGCTCAGCAGTTGCGCTTGCGAACACTAGACCAATGAAGCAGTCAGTTTCTTTTCGCATCAAAATTAGAGAAAATATAGTTCTAAATAAGTACCGTAAAACGGGGTGAATAGGGTCCAGGGGCGAATAGAGATAAAACTTTATAATCATTTCAGCCTTTGAATAACTCAGTTCGATGCCAACAAGCACTTCAAGATTAACGTACTATAATTAAATTAAAATAATGAAGTCCTTGTAGATAAAAATCTGTGTTAATTCAACGTTGAAATTCTTTCAAAGTTTTGTTTCTATTCACCCTTGGATCCCTACTTACCCCGTTTTACGGTACTGGCCTACTAGACAGAACAATGCGAAGTACACCTACTGTCAAGAGCCAAGGAAGCTCGTTTGCTGTTAATCCTACTAATATTATAAATAAGTTTGTGAGGATGGGTGGATGGATGGATCTTTGTTGCTCTTTCATGCCAGAACGGCTGAACGGATCTGGATGAAATTTGGCACAAAGATAGAATATAGTCTGGAATAGCACAGGCTACTTTTTATCCCGGGAAAATGCACCTATTCGTAAACAACACGGGTGAAGCCGCAGGCGGAAGCTAGTCATAAAATAACGTAAGAACGCGTGTTCACCTGGGCGAGCTGAGATCATCCTTGTTGGAATCTGGTCTCTTGGCCATCTGCTGTCGTCGCTTGCCCTCCTGCGCCGCCTTCATGGGATCGTACGACGCTCGCTTCTTCCAGTTGGAGAACTCCACCTCCTTGGTGGCTAGTGCTGATGATGAGCGATGTTGGCTTGGCTTCTTTGGTCCTGGGGAAGTATGTGATGCTTTTCATTTGAATATAATGGAGTCTTTTACTGTCCCTGTTGTGAATATGGGCTTTTTAGTATGAGAAGGATTAGGTCTTAGTTCATCACGCTGGCCTGTTGCGGATTAGCGGACTACACACACCAATTAGAACCATATGGAGCCCTCTCTGGTGCGCATATTTCTTCACGATTTTTTTCTCCATCAAATTCAGTTCAATCGGACCAATAAAATTTGGGTAATTAAGCCGTACACTGCTGCCTTACCCTTCAAAAAGTTTAGGCGTGATGTTATAGAACTTATTGAATCAACGACTTGTTTACTGTTTCATTCGAGTGTTATGGAGTTCAGAATCGATAATGAAATGGTGTAATCTCTCTCGGAATCGATTACATCATGCATTCGTTCCGGTTATCAGTAATGGCATTGGTCCATGTTACGCCTATGGCTATATGGTCTTCAATGTTACTATGACTTATTAGTTGTAGGTATCAGAAATATTGAAATTCGATTTTAAAGATTCTTTTTTTTGGTTTTCATTCTACCAAGTTTCATTTAATCGTATCGTAATAATTATACCTAAATTGAAAAAGGAAGAAGACAATATTTATACATTGTCTAAAGCTTACGCTTTCGAAAAAATACTATAATGGTAAATTCAAAACCTTGGGAAAAATAAAAAATATTTATTAAAATAGTATATTTCCTATTTCGGAAACATAAATATTTACGACATTTAGAAATAATAGTAAATCTGTTCATTTAGGCGACAAAATAAGTTTTAATCATACTAATGATAGCTCCTAGCCTAACCACAAAATAATCTGTCAAAATCAAAACGTAATTTGGCGCCAAATTGCATTCCAATTCACGATGGCCGCCGCTGTTGCAACCATGACGAATCAGTAACTAGTACTGCCTAATAGACTCAATTCAAGGATAACACGATTCTCTATTAGCAACGGTGTGTGTTAAATAGAAATTAAGCATTGTATTCTCATTTGTGAAAATATTTTGAAAGAAGGTTCTGCAACCTCTTTTGAGTTTGCTTCCTTTATTTTTTTAAGCTACTGGGTTGTCATAAGGAGCCGTTTGGATGTTTTGGTTGAATACTCAAAGTATTGAGATGTGTAAAGGTCAAACGGTTACGAATGACCTATTTCCTGTAGTTTACATTATAATGCCACACAGAAATGTTATTAATTCTTCCCGCTTAGACATTTTTTATAAAAGACGCAATTTTTTTTATGTCTGCCTTTCTTGCCTGGCCCGGAAATCGAACCCAGAAACCTCACGCTCAGTAGCTGAGATTGCTACCACTAGATCAATGAGCCAAGGCTTTAAAAACATGATTTATTTGTAGAACGGGACTTTAATGACTACAAACAAAATCAGATTAACAATCACTATAAATTACGCACAAAAACTAAAGGCAAAGGTGCCTTTCACTGGAGTGTTTAAATAGATTATATATTGGTTTAATCAGTAAAACTAAAAGTTCAGAGCTAGATCAACTGTTTCAAGTGCTATTTATATTATTTGAAAGCCAAGGTCACATCAGAAAGTCTATTACCAACATTCAACTCCAAAAAGCGAAAATATAGCTAAATGGTGTGTAATTTTTCGGTTGCGGTTTAGTTTTGTCCGAATATCATTTTTTTATACGTTGCCCCACTCTAGGATTTCTCCTGTGTCGTGGGTACAGTTTTACATACATACATGTCACATACACACACAACCAGACCCGAAACAACATCATACAAATATTTGTTCCGTGCGGAAATTGAACCCGCGACACGTAGCGCAGAAAGCTAATCACTTAGCCACTGCGCCAACCGTGTCGTCAAATCTATGACCAACAGATGTAAAGAATAGTCAGTGAGGAAAGTTAAGAACGGAGCCTGCCCAGGATCCGATAGACATAATGCGGTATCCTCACTCGGGAGGCTATTTAGATGAACCCCAAATAGCATTGCTGAGAATGAGTCATTTTTCATTATATTGCTTATCGATCATTGTCATAGACAATCATAACCTACAAGCAACAGAATTTTATTACTAACCTTTGTCTAGATTCTTAGGCTGGACTTCCCGCGTCGAGGACCTAGACTTAGTCAGCCTATTCAACGTCGTCTGCCGTGGCTCCGCCGACCTCCTACTCTGATGATTGGCTGGTTTAACTCTCTGCTCTCTCACGATTGGCTGCTCAGACACCCTTGGACTCATCAAACGCTCCTTATTGGTCACTCTCACAGAATTCCTGACCAATCCCGGCCCGAATTTCCTATGCAATTCGGGAGTATTCGGACACCGTCGCGGCGAATTGGCCGGCGCTATCGATTTTAAGTCAGGTGAATCGATTCTGCCTCTGTTTATTATCTGTCTCTTGTATCTACAGTCTTGAGACTTATCGTAGCCGTTGTCGGAATCGTCTGAATAGTCTTTGTACTCTTCCGAATGGCCGCTCGATCTCCTAGACGTAATTCTCGGGTCGATATAGTTATTGTTCTTATTGACAGTGTTGAAGGAGCTCGATCTTCTTATCGATGATCCGAAACCGATGTTATTCGATTTATACTTGAGGCCGTCGCTTAATACTCTCTGGTGGCTTTTCTTGTCTCCTTGGCAACGCGTTTGTTCGATTCTCGGGTATTTTGACTCCAAGGCGTTGTTTTTCAGTACAGTCTTGAGGCACACCGCCGGGTTGGCGTTGCTACAGTCATTCATTTCTATATTCCTGCCTTCTAACGTTCGGTTTCGCGAGTGTGACTTTCTGTGAGGAGATAGAATTGCTTCTACATCATAAGGTGGTCTATTAGACAACGTTTTGTCATCAGAACTGTTGCTTAATAACCCTCTATCTGACGATGGACTATTCATGTTTAAGTCATGTCGCCTATCAGTGTCTAAGGACCTTGAAGCAGCATTGAGAAGTATTTTTGTGCTTTCCGGGACCTTCGTGGACCCAGTGATGACGTAATGTCCGGGACTTCTTAGTGGACTGCTGTCATTAGAGTGGTCTTTTCTTCGAAGGCGATAGTTGAGTGAGTTGGAACGGCTGAGCTGTGAGATCGGGAGGCGAGAGATCGCGGTCTTCTCGCTGATGAGACTAGAGGTGAGTTGGGAAGGAATGCTGCTGAAATTATTCGTCTTAGAAGACTGGAGCTTCGCTTGTAGGTTCGTGATAGCGTTTTGCGTCTTCAGTAGGTAGGATTCTGTGTCTTGAGCGGGGATGAGGTCCTGTAACAAGAAAATCAAACATTAAAACATGTTAAAAAATTTCATGAATCATAACGTTATATCTACAAACACCTTTCCTTTAATTGTGTCATAAATGCGTGAGTTCATTTGTTTTACTTAATCAGGACACGACATTTCCAATTGGTCACATTATTTTTTATTCATTTTTAAATTATTTTCAAACTTACAACAATTTTTATCATAATGCTATTCCATAAATATATCAACTGATATTTCTAGGTGCCATTCAATAGTGAAATCACAAATAAAGCAATGTATATAAGAATATATTCCTGCTTGAGTTGACGTACATAGGTTGATAGAACTGCTTTCTCAGGGTAGAAACCATGCTACCTACCTCTCGCTTCGAAAGCTCATTTGTTTAATTAATTAATATGTATTCGGCCTTAAGGAAACCTACGCCAAAAATACCAAACGCATGCAACATCAGGTTTCACCATCCTTCATTACTGGGACCCAGTGGCGTGCGGTTCATAAAGACAAAAAGACACTGCCTACCCTACATAACTCAGATAAATATTTATTATGAGATATTTGAGGTGGTAAATCACATACATCATTATTTAATCGACAAGACGACGAACCAAAACCAACATGGAGTAGGTACTGGTAAGTAAGCTTTTAAAATTTTACCACCACCCACTAAGTCATAAGCGATATGATACCGTACAAAAATGTAATTATAAATACATTTGAATTTAAGTCCGCACATTATTATGATACAAGTTCGCTAAAATATACAAATTAATAATTCAAGGTTTTAATCGACATCTTTATGCGGAAACATTAAAAAATATCTACAATTATGAAGGCTAGAATAAACTAAAAATAAACAGAATATAGGATTTCTATTTACAATCGCTTTTTCCCGCGACTTCGTTCGTGTTAATTTTCATAATAACTTTGAAATCCCTTTTCAAACACTCGGTAGTCGAAATATCTTAAAATATCTTTTATGTGCTTTGCTTAAATTATATATGGAACCTCTACGCTTAATTTCAAGTATTTAGAACCAGCGGCTTGAACTGTGCCTATGCTAAATGACAGTCTGTTCGTTTCTTTTTTTATATAAGTTCTAAAGACGTGTATAAGTCAAACTTATTCAAACAAAAGAAAAATTAACACAATACAAACAAAGCGAAATTTTTCCGCGTGTTTTACTTAGAAGTCCTTGTCAAGATGTTATAATAACAATCAAGTTAAACCGTAGTAAGATATGACCAGTAAAACAATAGCCACGTTTGACATATTATCGTTTTAAATACCTATTGTTTGAGTGCAAAGCAACATCGTAGATATCTCTGACAAAGAATTGGAAAATATTGCAGATGGGACAATGTCTACATACGTGTAGGTATAATAGGTAATTTTTGTAATTATTCATGCTTTAAAGAGTAATTAAGCCAAGGTTAAGCTGGCGGTTAACTTCGATGAGACGTTCCACACGTATCAGATATTTGTATGACCTACAGGCAAGTGTACCAGGTCTGTGTGCCAGTACATGTAAAGATTTATTTATTGTAAACTGTGATGTGAAGTTTGTAAATGCACACCCCAGCTGAGGTCATGTTAAAAAAAAACGACCCTATGCCGTTATTATCACGCGAATGTGTCGCATGAAGTCATGACATTACAGCCTGATAGTTGCTTTTTTATATATGTATGTATATTATATGGCCACCGTATATTATTCTGAAATTCAGCCGCTACTGATTAGACAATCCGAAGAAAACTCTAAAAGGTAAAACCGCTTTGATAATGATACAATAAGAAATTGGCAGGTGTGCGCAGGAATGTATGATTTTATAGTGCAGTTTTGATAAATTTTCTTTTGCACAACATATTTCTGACCAAATCGTGCGATAAGATAATATAATATAATTCAAGAAAAGATTTAACGTTTAAAACGGGGAGTGTTTTGTTTTGACTACAATACAAATTAAATAGGTCAATGTTTTTTTATTTATCTGTATAACAAACAGGTTAAATCGTGATTAGATTGTAAAAAATCGGGTCACAGCTATGAAGAAATTTTTACTTAAGAGTTCTTATCTAAACCGAAATATGCGTAAGGCATGTGCATACACACAAAATACATTTCCTTTTCATAGGATCAACAATTCATCGTACACACAAAAGTTGAAAATAATGACACGGTTGGTGCAATTTATTAGCGATTGCATTTATGTCTGTAATTGACACCCTATAGGAGAAGTTAGAGCAACTATATAAAAAACCTTTTGCAAAGGGTAGTTACAAACCGAACCGAACCGCTACAAACCGAATCAAAAAAGTGATGATCCCATAAAAAAACGTCGCACAAGCATCGCGTCCAAATAGCTCGTCCATTAAAAATAATTTAATCCGAAATATTCAACAAAATAACGACTATGCTATGGAATCAGCAATTCTCTTTATACAGTACAAGAATACCCCAATCACTTGCAAGGGTTACAGTGCAATCTGCATTGCGATTCTTACGTCACACAGTGGCAAATAAAAGAAGATCTGGCGCGAATCAAGCGACCTACTTATTAATGTTATTTTCGTGAGGTAGGTCAATGTGTGACAAAATTTCGGAACGGCTCGAGTTACGCTATCATCATGTTGGAGGGAAATTAAATAAAATGGTGGTTATTTTTTTAATGATTGTGTGTTGTCTTTCAGATAATTTAGCATATTATTTTGGTAAGCTAATTGGGTGATGGTAACCGTAAATTTGTGTTGTGTATTAACAAAATAAACGATTAATGTATATTATAAGCTCTTATTTTATTATTAAATTAAATCTTCTACATACGTTTATCTTCTGCGTACTTTAGAATTGTGATTACTTCTTTTTTTATATTCCAACGGAGATGTTCTAAGTTTAAATTGTATAGGTATCGAAATAAAAATTATTAAAAATAAAACATCGGAATTTCACTTCTGCAAACAGCCTAATCTATGCATCACTTATGTGGAAAGCGTGTTCAGAAAATATTTACTTTACGTGAGTTATGGAACACTTCACATAATGTAGATATGTATATATCTACGTCATAATATGTAATCTTTTCATCACGAATAGCTCTCGGTGACAATAAAGAGGAGAAAGGAGGAACGGGAGTCTCAATATCGACCGTTCTGAGTTGTCTTTCCTTGTTCGTCCAATAGATAAAGCGATTGGTTTTTTGAACAACGGGACGCGGGTATGATTCCTGCACGGAAAAAATATTTGTATGACCAACAGATATTTGCTCTAAGTCTAGGTGTAAATGAATACAACAAAAATATGAAACGATACGGGAAATCTTAGTAAGAAACGTCAACGCTTTTTAAAAAGTAATATATAATATTATTATATATTTATATATAATTATATATTTAACAAGGCAGCTTTTTGTATTTAAATCGCGACTAATGATATATAATTTTAAATATTAGACAAGAAACAATTTTTTTATTTGTCCTGGCAAACTCCAAAATATTTTACAAAACCAGTCGTTTTTTAGTTGCAGTCTAGTCTGTGTATTACTTTGTCTAAACTGTTTACAAAATAATATTCTTTCACCATACATTTTGTTTCTTGCAACGAAATGAAGAAATATGTTGTTTTTAATTTTACCTGGTATTTTTATACGATTTTTGCAACTGACATTCATTCTTACACAAACTATTTTACTTTAAACACGGAATAAAACCTGCATTAAAATATTGCAAGAGTAATTGATTGGCAACATATTATTACATCTACAGACAAATGACCTAATATCTTATTTACTTCTTACTTGTTCCATTACCTTAATTTGAGTTGGCAACACTGTTTTAAAAACTGACTACCAGCTGATAAAGTGACAACTATAGAAATATAGTAGTCGAGAGCATAATCCTGTTCAATTTCATCATCTTTGCGATCTTTAACTATATTTTAAATTTACAAGTCTATATAATACTCTCTAACGCGACGGAATAATATTAGTCTGAAAATTTAGTTCAGTATATTAGCCGCTAGAGGTGCCACACTTGCTTTCATACTAATTTTATTGGATAGTCGCTAGCTAGTGGTCACTTGTAAATTTATAAAACTGATATTAGATTGTCTGGAGGCAGTTGAATGAATAACTGAATCAAATAAATTCTTAACAAAGTCTATTAAATAGTCATAAATAGGCGGAGTTTATTGCTTACAAACGGTTAGTTAAAAAATGCATAGCGCCGTAATCTCGAAGTAAAAGACATTGCAAACGAATCGTGTCATGCCGAGATGTGACATAAGAACTGCAATAACTAGAATCAATGAACTGGCAACCTGCAATTACTGCATCAAAATGACAATTATTGACAGTAAAGAAAGGTGTAAGGATTTCAAATCTCAATGTTGTAAAGGCTATGGAATCGTTGTTTCATTCCAGGACACTTCTTTCATAGGATACGAGGCTATAGCTTAAAATTACCCCCCATTTAATTTGTCTAAATAAGAGAAAAACTAAATCTTCACGCAAGTACGCATAGCAATTCAATTTAAAAAAAAATGTCCCATTCTCGGAATAATTCCTGTATCGTGGGTGCATTTACAAAGACAAATATTCACCACATGCACAAACACCCAGACCCGGAACAACTATCTGTAGATCAAATATTTGTTCCGTGCGATAATCGAACTCGCGACACATAGCGCAGTAATTGTTCGCTCAACCACTACTCCAGCCGCGTTGAATCATCAATAATTTATAATTTACACGGTGTTCTTTTTTCAATCAGATCTATTCAACGAGCATCGATGTCAAACAAAGATATTACTTTAATCCGCCATGCGAGGCTGAATAAAATGAAAACATATTTTAAAAAGTGAAAGTCCGTTACGTGTTGGAATGCAACGGACCTCATTCGTTCGAATCTATGAAGTGTTGTGAAATTTTATAACAATATTATCATAGACAATCGATACGAGATAAGGAAGAAGCTGGTAAAAAATTAGGCCTATCTATGGGTATTAGTATTTATAGAAATTATGTATGTGTATGTATTAACATAAAGAATTATTTTCACTATTCACATTTTGGGGAGTATGTTTAATTTGTCCTTAGGCATAAAACTGATTTTTCTATTAAAATTAGTTAGATTTTTTATTTTTATAATAAGATAAATATTCTAAAAGATAGGATACGATGTTTAAAGCGAAATTAGACGGAATCGAATGTAGTTTAGTCAATCTGTGGAGTCGGGTTAAAAAAAGTTTAACTTACCATTTTATTTCGGCAATCGGCAATTTTTGCTAGAACACAAACGTCGCTGTTTGAAATTTCGTTGTTTGTTGGATTCCGTTTTATTTCTAGACGCCTCCGTTATCTGTTATTCTAGTCTAGAAATAGTGCGTCTAAAGTGACCGAGTCCGAGGCGAGTAAGTAGAATATTATATACGTACTTTATTAGTGATATTTTCGATTACCATTAACATAGGTTTTACTATGAATCTGACCTAAACAATGACAATAAAGGTAGAATAAATTCCTTTGCCTATCATAGACACTACGGTCTATCATTCATTCCTGCTGCTAACAAGTGCAATAGCAGTTCTTTGAAGTAAACAGCCAGATGCCAATCGCAAGCTATCATTTCGTATAAACAGCCAGCTTATGACCGGAAAATGGTAGGCAATACGAGTTGGTATTGACACCCCAAGTTTCGAAGATTATCACAATACAATTAAACTAATGAAAACGTCAGATTCTTGGTTACCAAGTATCGTGGTCCTAATCTCTTGTTGACATTTATTTTAACAGATAAAAACCTAAAGGTAAAAGGATTGTTTAAAAACATACAAACGTGAAAAACAGTGATAAAAAATCGACTAACAGTACACTTCTAAAGACTAAAGCACGTACAACACGATAACGGTCATTCACCACAAAGTGATTAATTGTACAATTAAATATAGACGTGTTTAATTCTCTTAGTATAATTATTTTGTGTTTACTTCTTGTTTCAATATGGAAGTTATTATTGTCAATGATGAATCACAACACTATTATTATCATGAAATAACTTTAATCTTTAGTTTATTTCTTACCGGGAAGTAAAAAAATCACGGAGGATCATTAAAGAGTTGTTAACACCTGCTAATTAGCCCGTGAAACAAAAACAGACAAAAATTAATCTATCTCTAACCGCGAAGTAACAAAAAATTAGCTAAGTGCGCGATTAGTGCGAAACCAGAAAAAAGAAAAAAAAATGAATAGGTACAAACATCGGGTTGATATATAATGTCAATCGGTCACGTGTGCAAAGTATAGATACCATCGGGTCAGTTGACAAAAAGTATAGAGATGTATAAATAGGGTATTATAGTCTGTTTATTGACTGATCTGATGGGTACGGGCCTCTTCTCGGATAGAAGGAACATCTTAAACTCGTAGTTTTGACCTATTTAATATTCTGTCCGAAAACGAGTAAAATCGTGATTATAAATTCTAATTAATTTAAACTGTTTCTGCTCCGTTTTGTTTATGGCGATCTGGTTTTGTTTCTGTTCAAGAATGCCTGTCTGTCTGTTTTGTGTAAAGTCGATTGAGTCATACTTTGAGTTCATGTTATAGAATAAATAAACCTTGGAGTATGTAGACTGTGAAGCAGTAAACTTTGTGAGAATAGCTGTAGTTTCTGTAGTAAATAAATGTAATAAGGAATTTGGGAAATATTGCATTCTGAGGCCCTAGTGTAAGTTTCTTTCGACAAATTCGATTCACTACATCGAACGCGTTCGGCGCTCCGATTTGTCCCTTTCATGCTCTCCACCAATCGGAGTGCCGAACGCGTTGGATGTAGTAAATCGAATTTGTCAAAAGAATCTTACACTAGGGGTACTGGGTCTTGTTAGACTGTAAGCCCTTCCGCATCTGGAAAGTTTGTGATGATGATGTGACCTTTAACATAACAAATACATACGCCTATATACCCTGAAAGGTTAGGCAGAGGTGTACTATTCTGCAGCCATTATAGCACGGGCCTCTTCTTTGAATACAGCCAACAGGGGCCATTCAATCTTTAGCTTGTATCATTACTAGAACTACTAAGTACAAACAATTTTTGTAATATTAAAAAACAGACGCGAATTACTGTGAATTTTGCCTATATTTACTAAGAAAAGCTAAAAACCGATTAGCAAAATGAAAAGTTAATGATTTATTAGACTTTACGTAGTCTGAGTTGAAAGAACAATCAACTACTTATTCAACAACCTGTGACATATGGCAACATGTCATTATTTTTGTGTTGCTATGACACAAAACGTTTAGGCGTCAGATTTGGACACGGTCGCCAAGGTTAAGTGAAAGTTAGGCCAAGCGGTCATTGTCTCACTAAACTAGTTGCGACTGAAATTCTAGACACAAACGGCTGAAATTATAGTTTGTTCTGAAATCAATTTGTGGTTAATGGGACTGGGTTAATAGAAATTATCTTTGTCAGTAGCCAAAGTTAGAAGTTTGTTGAATAAGGGCAGATTGTGAAGTTGTTTTTGATAAGTTTGAACTACAGTCGGAGAGAGAGTTGAAAACTATTTTCGGCGCGTTTTTAGTTAGCCCAAATTGTCCTTCTGAAAGGCAAAGTTCTTCCATACGTCTCTTTAATGCACTACCTCAGATCAGGCCATCATGCTCATCTTGACAACCCTCTAAATCATGTTTAATATATAAGTAATATTGGCGAACTTCGTTTTATCATTGCACAAGAGTAAAATTAAGGGGTTATTACACTATACGATAAATTGGTCTCGTTCGATCGGGGCAGGGGTAGCTCCTATGTACACGTAATATTAAATCGGCCTTAATCACCCTGTTATCACACTACAAAAATTAATCAATCGCGTAGTGTAAAACAGCGGGCGAAGCCTCTCAAACTGACATCTATACTTTTTTTAAGAGTGCAAATGAACTTTAATTATTTCTTCTATTTTGTGATATACTGTACTTTATATATTAGTTCGTTTAATGTCCCATCGTCGTAGCGAAATCCCGGCTTGGTGTTATTAAGGTCAGGTTTCCAATTAAGTCTTCTCCACTTAACTCAGTCCTGCCACTCCTCGAGGAAAAGTTTTTAATCAGTATAGTTGTGATAAAAACAACAAGAAAATAAGCCAGCAAAATTAAGCATTTGTGACGTACTTTTGACAATTTAATGAGATCGTAAAATAAACGCTTGGATAATTACTGCAAAAAAAAACATTGTATGAATTCTTTTACATTGCAATAAAGTTTTGTTTACTCTTCAATGTCAGATTATCTATGAATATTATACTGGTCTCATTCGCATTTACCATTTCCCACCAAGTTATACAAATAGTCGATTTACTGTCAAATAATCACATCACTACCATATATTGAAATATATATTAGGTACTATATCACGAGTGTTTATTAAAAACCCGTTGTTTATTCAAAAACTGTAATAAAGACATTCATAGCCTATAAATTATATAATTTTATGTACGATTAACCGATTTTGATTGATTAACCAATCGATTTATCTAGAAAATTACAATAACCAGTAATTCACAGTTTACAAATAAAGCAATGACCACAATATGATGTCATTTCACACATCAATGTGACTCAGCACCTGAGTCACATCTCTTGACCAAAAATGGCGAGTCAGTCAAGATTCATACAAGATTCTTTTGTGCTTATTTGAACTTGGCCTTCGGCGTTATGTCATCTGTTGTTGAGACTTTAATTTAAATAATGATACCTCTATGGATATTTAAGTTTCAGAAACCCCATAAAGAAGATAGAAAACGAATCTGATTTAAAATGGTAGCAAATTAATTTGACATTTAAATACGCGGGAAAATTAACAATCTGAAGATAGGCGTAATAATGTTTAAAAATCAATCTCTGTAATGACAAAAATGGAAATCTTTTTTAAAAATAAATAAATTTAACATAAAATGGCCATTATAGTTACAACAAAAAATGAAAAACATTGTTTTTATAGGGACAAAGGGCCGGTAGTGACAATGAACGGATATGACGTCAGCAGCAGGTGCAGGTAACATTAGATCGCCCCTACACCGCTAAATGGCCTAAGTAATAGAGGAGGGCGATTTATCTAAGATTAAAGCTAAATAGGAATCTAATAGGTAACCATTTTAGTCCCTTTTTACACATCGATGATCTTTATCACATCAAGTCATTGTGATTAGCAAACGTTAGCCGTACATTTTATATAGAGAAATTCAATAACGCTTCGGTAAATCTTACTCCAAAAAATCCTACTTACACAAAACTGCAATGTTCGCAAAAATACTAAAATTCTGATACTCAGCCCCATCTGGTTAGACTATAAGCTGAAATTTGACCTTTCGCGCGCCCGCGCCCGTCCTGGGAAAAGCGCTTTTAGATGATGGATAAATAAACAACAACAAAATCACGAAACCAGGACAATGGGATACAAATCCCCGGTTTCTGGAATTCCGGATGATACCTTTCAAACTAGGAACAAATCGGAGTAATCCAGACGTATAGAGATCCCACTAAACATGGAAAGAAAAAATGCTTAAAACGCAAGACAAGACATACAATTTATTTTCATTCTATTAGTAACTCTACGTCATTTATACATATAATAAAATTATAACAGGCCGATGTATGTACATTATAGATATTAGAGAAAAAACTAATATGGGGTCTTTATTAGAGCAACAGAAGCCAAAACAACAGTTTTTAGAATTTTGTCTATCTGTCTGTATGTTTATACAGGTACACACATCCCGCAAAAACTACTGCATGGAACTGAATGCAGTTTTCACCGATGTATTGCTAGAGGTCTCACTTCAAATATAGGCTCCAATCTACCATATCTCAGATTCAATAATATCAGATTCTAAATACCAAGCATACGAAGTCGCCGGCAAAAGCTATTAAATAAAAAAGCTAGTAAATTAATAAATACCCTTTTAACACTCCTAAACATAAACACTATTATTATAATAAAACAAAAACAAAGCTTTTGTTTAATTTTAGGCAGACATCTATTTTAATAACAATGCGTGACCGTCTGGCCTAATTTTTTTAATAAAACAATATGCTCGCCACATTTTGTCCAGTAATTACTAGAGTGAACCAAAAACAGAAAAAGTTTATGGGTTAAACATGACACGTTATTCGACTAGTAGGCTAATGTAATAATTTAGTCGATTCCATATTTGAATTTTATATTTACTTGTGAATGAGAAGTGTATCAATTTACTCCCACGCAAGAAAAATATATAATGGTTTTTTATGGGAATATTGCGTTAACTTTTTTCGCAGCTGTAACCACGACACAGGAGAAATTCTAGTGTGGGGTAATAAAAAAAAAACTGTTAAGCGGTAATTGCCTCGTTGGTGTAGTTACAAGCGCGACTGCTGAGCGTGAGGTCCTGGGTTCGATTCCCCGGGTGGAGGAAAGTGTTATTGGGTTTTTCTGTATGGAAATTCTCAGTAGCAACACGGAGTTTGGAATATGGCAATATTACATAGGACTCAATAACGGCATCGTTGAAATGTGGATGTACAATAGTACACCTCTGCCTAACCCTTCGGGGAATACAGGCGTGATGCGATGTTATGTTATTAAGCGGCTTATAAACCGTATCACCAGCTCGTAGCTTGCACCACAACGCCACACTTGCAGCGTGATCGCTTGAGCGTGATACCTCAATCATTATTGTTATTGTCAATTCGTGTCAAGTTACTTTTGTTTAACCAAGATATAACTTCCGTCACAAATTCAGTCTGACATTGACTACTGATTCATAGCTTGCCTAATGTTTGGGGTCCCGGCTTTGATATCCTAATTAAGAATTAGGTTTGAATCAAATTTGATGAATCGAAAGTTATGATTACGCTGCAAGATTCCACGGTTGGCGCAGTGATTGAGAGATCGACTGTGCTTCGTGTCACGGGTTCGATTCCTGCACGGAACAAATATTTGTATGATCCACATATAGTTATTTCGGCTCTGGGTTTTTGTGTATGTGAACCAGTGGCGTGCGGTTCATAAAGACAAAGACACTGCCTACCCTATATAAATCAGATAAATATTTATTGTAAGATATTTGAGGTGAAAAATCACATACATCATTATTTAATCGACAAGAGGTCGAACCAATACCAACATGCAGTAGGTATTTTTAGTAAGCTTTTAAATTTTTTTGCCTACCCTGTCTAAAAACTGTGCACGCCGCTGATGTGAATTGTAATATATGTGTTTATAAACGCACCCACAATACAGAAATTATTACTAGAGTGAGGCAACGATTAAAAAAAAAAAAAGATTCTCTCTGGCTTATTACAAGAGGTGTTTCACAGTAATTAGTAATTACTAAAACACCAGAATCCCTAACTTGGCGATATCCGAATCTAATGCATCATGTTTATGAGTCCGCAAAATGCACAAAAAGGAACAGTTCCATAAAATATTACGAACAAAGGTTAAATATCGTACTTCCTAAAAATGAAGTTTCTAAGTTTAATTTAATCTTTATTTTAGCAACGACTTTCAGTTTCAACTGACCAGAATACGAACAGCCTTGAGCAAGTCATTAGCCAAAAATTAAATTAGCTTAATATTACCCATCCCACCCGCGAGGTCGTGTAGCCCTGCCCTAATGTTGCATGTAAATGGCAACATATGTTTCATATTGGCTTTTGTAATGTTCGTGAGCGTTCGGATATTCTAGATTCAAAATAAAGAATTACAAGTCTGGCCAAGAAGTCCGTAGAGGAATTATGGCAGCACCGCACAAACTTATAATGAAAATATTTGCTATATTTTCATTAACTACCTAGAGTTACCTTTATTAGATCTCGGATAGTTAAGTATATACAATTAAATATTCTGGCAAAGCAAATTTTGCGTTGAATTTCAAAGTTGTTCTTTTGGTGTTGCCATTATAATTCTAATGCAGATTTAACTTAGACTCTATCAAGTTTTTATTGTATTCCAGAACGATATATGTATAAGTCGCCAACGAATTTTATAATATATTATTTTTACAAGCTTTTATTTAACTTGCAATGTTTGTATGCATGTATGTTCGGCTCAAATCTTGCAACTGAATTTGAAAGCAGTTATCCTCAACCGATTGAGATGAAATTTTGCATACACGTTTAGTTTGGAAGACAATGCATGGTTAGCTAAGTGACGTCATTCTAAATCCAATATGGTGGACGGTCCAAGATGGCGGACAAGTTATTTTTTGTGCATTGTGCAATTGTATTATTGTTTATCTACTCAAGTAAATCTTACGACAAGCTTTTATAAATTGTGTAATGTAATAAATGGGTTTTATTCAATTCAAAGTTTATTTTCTTCTTTTAATAAAATGCAAGTAAATAAAAGCTTGTTTATTAAAAATGTTTTTTAATATTAATTTATTTGTCCTACAAAATTCACAAGAAATTTGGTGTGACCAGCAAACTCATGAAACACTTGTTGAAAGCAATGCTTTTCGTAAATAACCAAAAAGTTAAGCCAACAGTTGTAGGTCGAGCCGATTGCGTGATAATAGTTACATAATTTGAATATTAAATATAAGTACAAGGTGCCTGAAAAAACTGCATTAATTAATTTCGTTCATATAGGTACTTTAGTTAAAATAATATAATGAATATATCGTTTTTCTTGCGTTTGAAATTGACAAGAGATGTTCATACATACTTCAAAAACGAAATTGTCTACTCATAATCTTCATTGCATAACATAGCATCACGCCTGTATCTCCGAAGGGTTAGGTAGAGTGAACTATTGTGCACCCACATTTCAGCGATTCTTTTATTAAGTCCCATAATAGGGGGCCAGCCTATTCCATCAGGCATAGTTCCAAACTCCGTGCTGCTATTGAGAATTTCAATAACACTGCCCGACCCGGGAATCAAACCCAGGACCTCACGCTCAGCAGTCGCACTAGCGACCAATTTACTTATTTCAAGACATTGACAAGGCTAAATGATTCCTGCTGTCAAATATTTCGTCTTTTAAATTCATAGAGAGATTTTTTATTTTTTTACTTAAACTTAGAACGTTAAAGATTTACTGCATTGAATAATTCTATGCATTTATGTACCTATCTTTAAAATTCTTCTTCATTCAATCGCAAGGAACGCGAAAACATTTTTTTATTTTTCAATTTTCGAACTGATTTCGTCTCTTTCGCACGGTAACGCACAGTCAGTAAAAAAAGAATAAAAAAAAAGAAACCGTACATAAAATTGACTGAACATTTTTTGTCTAATTATTCCATGTTTGAGCAAGATTTGGCAAGAACACGGTAATAGAGTTTTTACTTTATTTGTATTTTAGAATGTAATTGTTAATGAGCGGTTACGGTTCGAACCCGGCCTCTAGCGGGACCGATGCGATGACTCAAACGAGTACTAGTGGTGTCAAAAGTTTTTTTACGGTTTTTTGCAAAAGAGGTCAATATTTGTTTAATCGCATTTATGAATTGTAAAATGTGTGTTAATATTATTTTGCATTAACACACTATTGTAATTTATTTTTGAATAGTAAACTTAATTTATTTAATTTTTTCATGGTCAAGCTATCGATTTTTATATTATTTAAAGTTAATGATATGTGTGGACGATACAACCTCTCTCCAGTGCCTTGAACTTTCCGATGAATAACGCTACTTCCGCAGATTGTTACATTTTATCACATCAATATTAATACTAAAAACTATCTGAATACAAGGCTTAAGTAAAGAATCAACTAATTAACTAACCTAACTAACTAAAAACTTAAATTCTGGTCGCGTTCCCAGTTGACAGTGATATGGAGGAGAACTTTGAGTGATTGTTCAGTATCGTTTTTAACTGTATTATTTTATTTAAGACATTTAATAATATATACCTACATGATGCAATTTATGTTATAAATGATAATTTACAAACAAAGATATGAGCTAGGTAGGTACCACAATTCAGAAACAAAGTACAGCGACATTATTTCGCAAGTAATTAAATACAGTATTTTGGTTAAATATTTAGGGATTAACGTCAAATAAAAAGTCGGAAACCACGTGAAAGCTTAAAAATACAGAAACATAATTTACGGCTTTTTTTTTTCACTTTCAATGTTCAAGCTTTAATTGGCCAAAACCAACGACTAAATGTCTGCTAGTCATTTCAGTCTTATACGCGGAGAAATTGTGTTATTACATTTACGACGACGACTGTACATTAAAAGATGATTATTTAGATAAAGCAATACAGAAATTGCGGAAGTGTAAAGCCGGGCGTGACGGCTGAAGATTTATACCACTTTCCTTTGCTCTTTTACACGCGTGTCATGTGCAGTTTCCTTGTCTAAGGTGATGTTTATACTCTGTGGATTTGACACTTGTCATTTTAAACGATTTATACCAAAATATAGTTGGTAAATGTCGGTTTAACTTTAAATTACGAAATGTCTACTGTTTTATCTGAGGTTAACGTTGGCCACTATTGAACAATTTGGGGAAATTTATGATAATGCTCGCCTATTTATATTAGTAGTGCTAGCATTGGTCTTTTATCGTCTCGACTTGTTTACGTTTTAATTAGATTGGCCTAATTTTGGCACATTGCGAATAATATGCGACGGTTGTGGGCGGAAAACCGTTAAGTCGATAAAATCTTGCCCACATGAGCAATAGAATCCATACATATTAATCTCATAACCCCCTTTAAAAACCGTTTTAGGAGCTTCATGATATATGTATTTCCTAGTTAACAGTAAAACTACTTGATAAATTTTATATCGACGAACAAATCGGTTAGTATGTAAATAGAGATTGAAATCATATAACTGTATCTAAACGGAACAAAAAATTACTCCCACGTCCCTGATTTATGCTAAATAACAGAACAATGATAAAATATAAACTTCTTGATTTTGCAATTTAAACTTAGTTTAAACTTTATTTAGCAATAAAGATAAGATTCAAATCTGATCCCAAATTGTCAAAGATCGCTTTGAGAAAAAAAAAATCCATTTTTCTTGTAGACTTTGTTAAACAAAATGACGAGTTAACATTTTCGAAATAGTAGTCAAGTTCAAGTGACATTCGGGTCACTGTTGTTTCCTAATATTTAAATTATTTAATTTTGAATTGAATAGTAAAACAAGTTTAAAATTACAAAGGAAATTTGTGTGTTTAATGTACAAAAAAACAGTACGCATGACGCATTAATCTTTTTAAAGTCGTTTTTTGTAACTTTACAAAATTGACGTTAACAAAAGAAACGTAAAACGAATAAAAACCGCATTTTAACGATGACACCCAAACAATAAAATGCGAAATGTCAAATGTTAAATTCCATTTTCAAGTTGTAAACATTGAGAGACCGCACCTAGTCTATTAACATGCTTGTCCTAAATCAACCTTGTCATATTAAAGATAAAGTTCATTTTGAATTCGTAAATAATGAATATGACATCAAACTTCAAGCAAGCCACTCCTTTGAGATTTGGAGCTTTCAAGTTGGCAATTATTTGAATTTTATTATCATTTATGAATATTATTTCTGTATTCTCAACTCATTTTTATGAATAACTATGAGAGAACCCAGCACTAAAGAATTTCTTAAAGAAGGGCGGGTATGTTAAAACCATAGACTTAGAATTCCGCTAAGTTAAAACTGTCGGTTATCTTTACAATAAAAACTACAACATCCTAATAATGACCATAGACAATATCGACGCATTAATATTTTTAAATGATCGTAGAGAATTACTTTTTTTCTTCTTCTACTTACCGTGTAATCTTCCTATGATCGCTACGACTAGTAGAGTATACTGAGTCATTTCCGGTAGTTTAATCTTACAACTTACTACGAGTTAATGATCTTGGTTCTTAGATTTTTAAATGACTTACTTTACCCAACGCCACTTGATAATCTTCTATAACTAAGGCATAAATCCTCCAACAAGTTATTTGAAATTTCGTTTGAAATAAAAGTACATTATAAGGACATTATGTTTCCCTTCTAAAATGGACATTGGAAATGCAAGTGCCAGAAGTATTCCGAATTTAACCTTATTTTAGAATCCTCTAAACGGGTGTCGTAAAATTCGACTACGAAAGGAGTTGAAAATAGTTAGAAGCGACGTTATCTCTTGTACTTGTTAAAAATTAGTAATCGCATTTTGTCAGCATCACGGCGATTAATTACCTATGAAGGTCAATGAGAACGCTTAACCATATTCAGCAGTAAAAGAATACGGGCTCAATAAAAATAAAAAAAACAAAGATAGTTCGAACTGTCATCAGTGGTCCGTGTCTATGGTATCTTATTTTAGAAAAACTCCAAGGTATAGGTGAAATATTTTCCCAACCGGTTCGCAATGCCGCACCTGCGCTACCATATCTTCGCACACAATTTGTAAGGAATGCAACTAAATACATATTTCACCAAAATGACAACCAGTTATGTTTTTAATAAACATAATATGTGCCATAGATAACGAGGTTACTTGGTCAATGGTAGAAAACAAGACGTCAAGCATCTATTCGTCTGGAATCTTAAAAGTGACTAATGTTATAATTCAGAATATAATACGAGTGTACGAATAATAAAGCATTTTGAATGAGTAGGTACATAATAAAAAATTACACTAGCAAAATATATTTTTTTATTCATGAATTTGCTTCGGGCTCCATCTTCCGACAAACAATGGATTTTTTATTGCGTATAATGTGTCACTTGACGGGTTACTTATGTATGTTTGCAGAAAAAGATTCCCTTGTCAATTTCTTGCTTCTTACTGCAGATAAATTAGAAGATGAAGATGTCTGTAGCTCCTTTAACTCTTGCAAACCATTATCGTCTGTTATTACATTTCACGATTCGTCATTATATTCAGAAAGATATTAGACTTAAGTAATAAGTCATCAACGTAGCCAAATTCTACCATTATTAAACGGAGCAATTACCTTAACAGGAAATTAAGACTTTCGCATGTGTACAGAGAACTGTCAAATAGGTAGAATGAATCTATGACACATAATTATGGGTTCAATAACTCAATCAAAATAAGTTTATTTGAGATGCGCAAATAAAAAAGTACATTAAACTTGAGTGAGTAACCATAGAGCAAAATTAAAGGTTCGATTGTAACTGGCACAATGAATCAACTTAACAATACGTTTATTAAAGTAACACAAAAAAAAGTATGACTCAGAATCAGAGACCAGAAACAGTACATTTCTAATAGTTTTTTTGCAATATAATGTATGTTTCTAATCTCAATTCTAATATCAATATTTTAATTTATAATCCCCAAAATTCATTTCGTAACGTTCCTAAATTGATAATTTAGAAATTAATAACACGGTACATTTAAAAGACTATCTTTATTTCTCAGTACTATGTAATCGTAAAATAAATATTTTGAAGAATACTTTTTGCACACTTTCCAACAGGAAAATAGTTTTTTAGATCTTATAATTTAGTTTAGGTTTATTTCGGACTCTTTCTTATTATTATTTTTCATGACAGTGCAATACTTCACATTTGCCGTAGATTGCTGAAAACAACGATACTGGAAATTTTCCCACGGTCATGAACAAATGCCAAGAAAACAAATACATATGTAGTATTTAACATAGTGTATGCATACAGTATCATTAAATACTCTTTTTGACATCTACTAAAACCGTATATATACAGAACAGACTAGCGATTACGCACAAAGACTGGAAAACTATATGTTCCTACACGTTTGCACGTCCAATCGTTCGGACCCATCAGCAAACTGCATTAAGTATTTTCGAAGTCCGTAGAACGTTCGGTAACCAATGCCGAATTTCGTTGAATGGCCTTCGTTTCGTTGGTGCAGTCTTTACTCAGTAGGAGTGGGCGATACAAATCGTATAAAGATACAATATCTAGGTATATATCGGCACAATATCCAATATCTATATATCGGACGGCGAACAAACTATGTATTACAATATCGCTCGAGTGGCACTGCACAAAACCACAAAATAATAATAACGTAAAATATCTATGATACTCTGAATACATAGATTCGACCGAACCGCTGCACCACTTACGTTTCAGAATATCATAGATTCAACCAATACGCCAATACGTCAGTAACATGTGGTACTACTTTAATTTCCGAGTACCATAGATTCCGACCAATATATAGATATTGAAATAGATAGATTCGATATCTGATATTCAAAACCGATATATAGATACGATTCAATACAGCGTAAAGACGATATTACCCAAGTCTATTACTCAGTATATGTTGATGCCCACATGAGGTTTAACCCGTGCTTTATCGCGTTTCTTATGAAATCTCATGGTATTTGGCATGGTTAGCTATAGTAATGTGTCGGTTGCCAAAAAATAACATCAATACAACACAAGTACATATTGGACATAATCCAAGCCTATTTACATATTGCAATAGTAATAAAACTTATTGAAAACTACTTCAAAGCTAACGGTATGAACCATTTTAGAATCATATTTGTACCTACAATAAAATTGTCTTCAGTAAATATATATACAAGCGAAAGCAGGACCGTTAAATTGACATCATCGTATTTGTAGTACTAACTATAAACTAGAGATGACCATTTCCGATCGCCTAGGTGAACGAACGTAATGAAATGACATAAGCTGTCAGACGTCAATGTCATCTGTAAATTATATATACCAGATTTTTCATGCCGTTTAAGAGAAGCTCTTGTTTGCACGATGTGTAGTCATAAATCTATAACGAGAGTTTAAGAATAAAAAATGACTAACAATGTATATAATCCCCAATGGTTTATTCAACTATAAATAACAATAGTTAACGTGAACATAAACAACTATAACTTATAACCACAGGTCCATAAATCTAGAGTAATTTTCCAGCTCACATATCCAAATGAATATAATAGTAAATTTAATTAAGAAAACCAGACCATTTTCAAAGTGTCAGCAATTCTCAGTGTTGCCAACAGCTTAAATATTTATCCCTTGTTCCCAGTACCCTCGTTTCTTCCTGAATATACATACGGCCTATTCCATCTAAACAAAGGAAACCCAACTCTACTGTCTGTGAAATAGAGTTGTAAATGGGATAATGTTAGTGCGAATACGATTGTTAATTCAGTTGTAGTCCAGTTAAGCCGCGTCTACATTTTTGTTTGCTTAAATAGGACTTAACAATGGTATGTTAAAAGTTTAAATTGAACGAGAGTGTAGAATACACTCTGTTTTGAATAGGAAATGGACATTAGTACTGTGTGAGTACCCCAAGTGCGAGGTTTTCCTCCACCTCGACCGTAGGTTGATTTAAATTAACCCGAAAATGTATGGAAACTGCGCGCGCGTTTATTGAAGTTAATTTAATGCGCACGCACGCTTCAAACATTTTTGATACATGATAGAGATAACAATAGCCCAAGTTAGGGTATTGAGCTAGAGTGAACTGCAACAGATAAAACATCTATTAAGGAAAATATTTTTTCAATGCCTTCAACGAGTTTCCATGTTGCTTCAACGAAGTTTATTTTATTGGCCGAAGAAAGGAATAAATGTATTAACACAATGGAGTAATGTTATTGGTTCTATGAATCATAGATTTACCGTGCGACCACGGCAATAACACATTTAACACCTAATATTTTCCTTATAACTTTTAATTACAAATTATCACACTAAGTCAATGGTTGATTACAAACATAAAGAGTAAAGAAACATTAACAGCAAAGATAAGTAAAGTTAACTATTTAAGTACAAATGATACAGCTTACGGACCCGGGTACGTCCTAAAACTGCGGCCAGACACCGGAGGATGGGCAGCAGCGTCCTCTCACTAATCGGTAAGCCACTGCGATCCCCAATCCGCCTGCCAAGCGTGGGGATTATGGCAAACCCCTCCCTTGGAGGAGGCCTTCGTTCAGCAGTGGACGTCTTCTGGCTGATGATGATGATGATGATGATGATACAGCTTTGTTTTTTGACGAAACTTAAGTCACAATTTGGATTCCTTAATGCTATAAGATAGGAATGTTTCGAAAAATAAGCGCCACAGAATAAAATCTCCAATTACTTTTCCATATTTGAAAAAGAACAAACTAAAAAGCTAAACGTGCTTCAAGAAAAATAAAATGGCAAAGGAAATCTTTGCAATCTGAGAAAGACAGCCACTTAAATAGAAAGTAGTTAATAAATTGTATTCCACATGATTCTGTGATATTCTGAAACGTGGCTGTCTGAAATAAAACATTTGCCTGCAAATGGATTTTAATATTTGAAGATTTACGCCCAAACGTTGCTTGTAATTTTAAATTGAAGTCGAAAATGGACCGTAAAAGCGCCTACATTGTGTTTCTAAATTAAAACTATGCTAAAAATGAAGGGATTTATGTTGTAGGTACGCAACTTTCATGTTACCTTTCATCATAAAGTTACCTAGGCTAATTTTCATAATACCTTTTTTTTTTGTACATACTACATACCTAGCATTATTTATTCTGCACTGTGCCAAAATGTAAAATTGTCTTCCAAGCCTGTATCTGGCCTGTTGTTACATCCGATATTATTTTGATAGCTTATTTAAGAAAGCCCGAAAGACGGCTTGGTCGCCCAATCACACACATCTTGTTTTTACGGTACAATATTGGCCCGATTAGAATTGATTCAAGAAGCAGAGTGCTGCTGTGAGCACGGACTGTTAGTTAAATTTCCATCATATAGCACATTGTTACTATTTGCATTACCCCACTGCCTCCATGATTTTTAGACCTTTTTGATCCAGATCGAGTGTGGTCCATCATTTATCAAGCTCGTGCCATCCCTTTTATGGTCTGCCGCGACTCCACTTGGTAACCTTAACCCACACCTCATCAGGCTCAAATACCTCAATGGTTTTCTTTGCATTTATTATAGTCAGTTCCCATACCACAAAAGGAATATCTTGATAATTCTTAGTATTTCTAAGCGCAAGCCATGTTAAATGCAAGAAGGTTAAGTGATTAAGTCTTGTCATGAATTCGTGTCCGCCTCACATTCCGCACCGTGGAACAGGGCAATAATGGCGTCCGTAAAATCGTGCTGTTGCAATTCAAATGTTTTGTATGCCATCCATTGATTAATTGTTACGAAATAGCTATAATATTTTGTATTGCGCAATGTATCTCAAAAGGAATGATATTTTCTGACTGGCTTTATCAATTCTGCCTACCTGGCTGTCTGAAATTATTCATTGTTATACCAGGACTTGAATGTAATTTGAGCATTTTTTTTCCTTCCCTAAGATCCTTAATTTAATTAGTCCTTGGAAATCAATTCATAAAAAGAAACCCTAGAGAAATGAGATGGAACAATGTTTTTGTGATCAGCAATCACAAAAATTTCAAACTTAGAATGTAAATTCAAATGTTACCAACATACACTCAAGACACCTCTGACGTCATGTCATCATATGTTATGCTGCTCGAAAGGCCTCGTGGCCTTGTTGCTTTCAAAAGAAAACGCAAGTGAACGCATTATAATACGTCACAGTCTTATATGGGTATCAAAATATTTCTCGATTGAACAATTATAGCATATTATTGTTTTAGGAGACATAAAACAGACGAAAATAGTTTCAACCTTGGAATACAGGTTCTCCACAAAAGGAATCTTGAAGGTCAGATTATATCGGATAGCCGGCATGTCGTAAACAACATTGATATTCAGCTCTCCAGCCCCATCAAAGAAGATTAACCCCTCACTGACAACTAGAAACTTTAGCAAAATGTAAGATTGACATTTGACATTTACGGATCACACGACCATTTGACAACTTACGTCAATCCAGTACGTTTGAGTGACGTTTCTATTCTTTGGCGATCAGATTGTCATCTTGTCAAAGCAAGGGTTAGATAGAACCGACAAAACAGCTTGAAACTCGCTTGAAACAAAGCTAGACTTATGATGATCAATCAAGTGCACTTCGCATCTCAAAGGAAGAAGATTGTATAGATAAGTCAGTATATTTTTCGCATGAACTCGTTAACCTAGTTGTTTTATAATATTATTGTCTAAAACTATTACGATTAAAATCTGTATATTATAATAAGATAGCACATCTTCTCAGGCGAGTTAAGGAGAACAATTTATTATGACATAATGCCTGACATCAACTTGTTATGGTAATATCTTTTTATAGTCATGCATCATAGTAATATATTTTTTACATCATTTTTTCTTGTTTAATATAATCTGGCAGAAGCTGTCATATTCGAATTGCTCATGTAGAGGATTAGTCAGTCAGGAAGGTTCGTAATGAGGCGCAAGGTCGCCTCTGCAGGTGACGATGCCTGCGATTGTCTGGCGTACCCTGGGCAGTCAGCCATGATGCCACCATTGCTGACTGACTAATCTGTCCACTAGGGCATGGGCGATTCCAATGTTCGTCGTGTCGACACGAAAGAAGAAGATTGGCGGCTGACTGCCCATTGTATACGATTCGAGTCAACATATTCAACTGTTCTAACTATAAAGTGATCAAGTACAACTACTACACAAATAACACAAAACAGTGTTTTTTTTTTTAATTCTAATCTTTATTTTACGTAAGTATCAGATGACATTGAACATCTTTTTTATGATCATTCTTTTCTTGTCCAGTAGATCATACACAGAAACCCTTGAAATGTTAAATGAATAATGATTTTAGTTTTGGACGTTTTAAACGTAATATTGATGAACAAACTAAATTCTTCTTTAAATAACTGGCCAGAGAAGCCCATACACCCGCAAACCAAAAATAACGCCTCAATTTTTTTAACCTTGCACTTCACTGTCAACTTAACTTTTTAATTTTTATTTAACTTGCTCAAGACAATGCACCGCTTGAGTCACAGGCGAGATCGTTGCCCCCGACTCCCGCGCAGGCAACATGGCGAGGGATAACTTCCGGCAATTTTTACACTGTTTATTTATTTAACTATATTATGATTTATGAGTTATGTCACGTCGTTAACTTTTACAAGTTAATTTTATATGATTTTTACAGGGTTATAAATATTTATGAAGTTTGTAATTTTAAACTAAGTTTTTATAAGTTGGGTGGTCGGTATGTATCTGACAGTAAATTAAATAATATTTAAGTATAACAAAATTGTAAACCGTGTAAAATAATGTTTGTCAGTCGTGAAATAAATACAGATAAAAAATTACTGAACCAAAACTAATACATTGTTCGTGAATAAATCTTCAATCGACCTATTGGCGTACATTTCAAGAAGGTGCTAAACAGTGCAGTTATGTCTAAACGTGTTATCTCACCATCTGAGGACAATGTACTCTCTACATATATTTACACTATGATTAGTACACACGAGAGGAACCAGAGACTTACAATCTCGCTTACGAGGAACAGAATTAAAAAGCTTCATGTAAAATGGGACCAAAGAGGTCTTCAAACTCGGGCTGGGCTGCTACTGAGAATTTCACTTTGCCCGACTCGCCCATCAAACTCAGAACGAACTCACGCTGATCAGTGTATTGCGGCCTCTACGCCTATTTGTGCAGATAGTTACATAACAAAGGGTTAGACAGAGGTGTACTAATGTACATTCACTTTTCGCCGATGCTGTTATTGAGTCCCATGTTATAAGAAGCGAGTCTATTGCCATCTACCGGACACAGTTCCAGACTCCGTATTGCCACTGAGAATTTCCATACAGAAAAACCCAATAACACTTTGCCTGACCCGGGAATGGACCTCACGCTCAGCAGTCGCGCTCGAAACCACTAGACCAATGAAGCAGTCTATATGGATGGTTACAACAAATGAATAAAACTATATTTGATCAAAAACTCTGTAAAAGTAACAGTTGGTTTCGAAACGATCTAAAATGTAACATTTTTATGTCATCACCCGAAACTCGTAACTTTTATATTGCTATAAACCGCAAATAAAGTTTGGCAAGGTGAAAGTCTCATCAAAATCGGTTCAGTGATTCTTGAGCCTGCAATTTACTTGCAAAAATATTCGTACCAGTAATAAAACATTTTCACCTTATAATAAATTGTAGCAGCGTGTCTGGCTGCTTACTTCTTTGATCAAGAACGTTTGTTTAACTGAAATTTTATTCAGGAATTAATTTTTATCCTGGCAGAGCCTTGTCATTCGAGAAAGATTATAAAATCTAAGCATCTCCTAAGACCGAAGCGTTCCTCGTATAATACCTTAATAAACGGAATAAGATGTCACGGAATAAGATGTCACAAGCGCTGTATTCACCGAAGGATGAGGCAGAGAAATACTAATTACGTATAGGTATATACCCACAATGCAATGATAGCCTAGCGGTTGAACGCTTGCCTTCCATGCAGGAGGGTCTGAGTTCAAACCCGGCCTGCACCTCTGACTTTTAGGAATCATGTGCGGATCAGAATTTGATTATCACTTGCGTTTACGGTGAAGGAAAACATCGTGAGGAAACCTGCACACCTGAGAGGGCTCCATAAAGTTCTTGACGGTGTGTGTAGTCCGCCAACCCGCACCGGGCCAGCGTGGCGGACTAAAGGCCTAACCCTTCTCGTTCTGAGAAGAGACCCTTGCCCAGCAGTGGGACAGTAATGGGTTGAATTTTATATACCCACAATTATCCGATGCTAAATGAAGTCCCATGTAATAAGGTAATAAGGGGCGAGCCTCAATTCCAATCTGAGAATCTTCTCACAATAAAGCCCAATAACACTATGCCCAACCTGAGGATTGAACTGTATACCTCATGCTTAGAAGCTGCGCTTGCGACTTCTACATCGAGAAGGTAGGCCTTTAGAGGATTGAATCTTATAACTTGTATGTTTTCATTTATAATATAGATGTATTTATAATAGTTTTACAGACCATAAAATATATATTGTATCGGAATGTTAAACTCAAGATAATCGTTGTGTTAGTCACAAACATAGCTCAATCTTCGACAATAATCCTGCCACCTTCCAAATGCCAAAACTTGGAATTTATGTTACCTATTCACATTTCAATGCGTTTTGAAATGCCATTGTGATAAACCTTATAATTTAATAGACTATAGATTGATAACATATTGTTTTTTTTTTAAGTTTTCGTAGGACTCAAATTTCTCATGGCGCCAAGTTTTATCGCAGCGCCAAATTTTTACAATTTTTGAAAATATCATACCATTGATAACCGGTGCAGTTAAAATTATATACTGATGCGCAACAAATGGTCTCGTTTTTTGTCCACATTAGCATTCCATTTAATTGCTACTCTATTTTTCAAATTATTTGTCATTGGCCGTATAGCAATATATAATGATCATATTTAGATAAGGTATTTGCAGAAATCCATGTTAATGTTTACCGGAACCATTAGAATGCAAGAACACGCGGCATTGGATCCCCGGCATGCATCATGCATGCAGTTTACGAATTTCTGCTAAGTGAATGGGAACAAGTGTCGATTTACCTCGAGAATATGGCATTTGTTTTTTTTTATATATAGCCACTTGCCAGGCGTAACTAACTGCCAGGGTCCACTGAGAAAATTTAACGACACTAGCTTCCACAATGAATCTCTCATGGTAAAAATATTTTGAATTAAAAATTCTTCGATCGTAAAAGAAACTAACCATTAGTAAGCGTATGACGAATTCTTATGGTAAAATGCAGGACAGCGCTGCATTAGTCTATGGGACGTGCCCGCGATACATCGCAGTACTCCGAATTGAGTGTCGAAACCTGACTGCCTGTCGCTCTATAGAATATTTTTCGGAGTTGATTTATTCGGAAGATTATATTTATAGTTTAGTTACAACAGTAAGCTCCTAGATAAATGAAGGACAGTATTAGGGAATTTCATTATGTTTTTGTACAAAGTAATCGTTAAAATTGCTATATGTCTAATATCGGCCAATATTGCTATATCATATCATATCAGTAAATATTGCTATATGTATAATAAAATGTAGAGCTTAGCCCCAACACTTTTCTTTTAAGACTAAAGAAGCTACCCAACTAACACCAAATGATACTTACCAAAAATAACTTTAATAAGAATATTAATAACTTTCTCCCAAAAACACAATACGATTAGATACAGACACAGCAAATGACGATTAATCTTTCATTTTCACGAAACAAGAAAAAATACACATCAA
This sequence comes from Shargacucullia verbasci, assembly GCA_947562105.1. Classification (NCBI taxonomy): domain Eukaryota; kingdom Metazoa; phylum Arthropoda; class Insecta; order Lepidoptera; family Noctuidae; genus Shargacucullia; species Shargacucullia verbasci. Next base: position 7,297,690 of record OX387306.1, read on the forward strand.
AAGTATCCCGGAATGTCGAAATAAAATAAAAAAATCTAACCTAACCGCAATTCTCGTGATTCACCACCGTAACGCTGCCATTTTTGATTTTGATGCGCGCGCCTTTTTTCCGCGCGAAAGTTTGACAGGTGAGTCACGTTTGACATTTGTGAGGGCTACCACAAATTAAACTTATTACCAAAGTCTTAGACTGCCCGTTGCCGTATGCCAACAATGATTATAATAATTAAATATTATGATACTGTTTGGGTGTGAGGATAGTTCCATTTTTATAAAGTAACCATGGTTTATCAGGTTCATTAGATATTTATTGTTAGTGATCTCAAGGAATTATGGACTCCACGTTCAGGAAGTTCGGAGATAAGATAGCTGAAATATTTCTTGTAGTCTATCTTTGAATGACAGATAAAAAACGTTACAAATATCGGCTGCTATCAGCGGTACCTGTCTCATTTAAATGAAGTGAGTAGGTAAAAGAAACAGTATTATGTGAAAAAAATAGTATTAGCCTAAATATTATCTTTGAACACGACGTTGTTATACTCTACGTAACTCGAAACAATGCCATCACGCGTAGTTTAGACAGACGCAAAGAAATAGATTAATTTGTTAAATAATTTCGAAGCATACAAGTGTCGCCTCGGTGCGCATGTATTTCGATGTTATGAATTACTATAATTATGACGTAACCCAAGATTTGCAGACGATTAGCAAGTGACACAATGTCCTACACGTGAGCAAACCTTAATATCGTTTGCGGCACTTTTGAGTGACATTTTGATAAGATTAAAGTGCACAATTCGTTGCTCAACGCAAGCCTATGTATAATAAAGAAAAACATACCGGTGAATTATCTACGCTTTCTTAACGTTTTAATAATAAAGTGCTTGCCTATAATAAAACCACAAGAATGTCGTAAATTTGCCTTATCATTTGCGAACATCGCAAATATTTATTCATTCATATTCATTATATTAATTTCATAAATAATTAGGAAATTCCGATAAAAGGAAAGTAAATTTTACAAAGCGAGTATTGACTTTGTGCCAAAAAGATTTTAGGCACTAAAGTGTCAATTGCCTTAGTTTTAACACGTCAATTGAGGCAAAAGTGAAAAAAAATCTGTTGTTTCCTCGCTGGGTACCGCGTGTCTTTATGAATTATTTCAACACAATATTAGTACATTGGCAACCCTGATTCTAACTTGAACTTTTTTGCGAGGTGAAGATGAACGGTACGTACTATACAGCCACTCCATTGTTTCCATCAATCCTAACACTTGATTTCCATAGCCGTAATTACGTTACTTACTATGAGACTAATTTCGAGTAAACTTGATAATGTAGCATGTAATTACAATCTTAATTATTTTTATTATGAAATTTACATTTTTGTTATGGTTTAAATTAATTATTATAGTTGATGTCGTCATTTGAATGGTTGAGATTTATAATTATCGACGGTGAAACCGTAACTCAAATAATTAAATCTAAATCAATATCTAGATATCTTTTATCAATCTCAGTTGTAACTTTCTGAAAACTGGCAAGTATAACAAAAATTTTGGTTGCTTTTTACTGTCTCTTTGAAAGCGTTCAGAAGGAAAGCGAGTTACAACACTAATTTAAAATAAGTGGTTCGTTTCACTGTTTCAAAATGTAATTTAAAAGCTCTAGTGTCAGTATTGGCTGCACTGTGAAACCCATTTAGAAAACGTTCATAAAAGAACGCAGATAATACTCAATGATATGTCTGCTTATATTTAACCTGTAGCTGAATACTTCTGGACATTAAGCTCCACCGAACAAAGATATATTCAATTTGCCCATTTTTTGAGAGCTGAGACAAAATTGCTAATGCGTATAATACTGCAGCCTGATAACAATTGGATTTTTCGATCTAGAAAGTTCTATGTTTCCTTACAAATAGTAAGCCAAACCGCACTAGCTATCGTTGTCTTAAAAGGCGGCAAAGGGATTATATCAGGAAATGTGATACAGTAGCGTCCTTTTGTGCTGATGATAACATTCTGTGATAAAGGAGAACGACTGACTACCGCTTAAACTACTGCAATAATTATGGCAATATCTTTGCGGACTCCATACTTAACTACTTGTTGTGTGTACTCCATACTTAAATGTTACTAAATAATTTTAGTAACATTTACATCACTAGTCGCGAAACTCGCCTAACGACAGCTGGAACTCGACTATTTATATCGAACGACACACAAATACAAAGCTTCCTTGTTTAGTCACGATTTAAAACAAAATGTCTAAGAACCCCAACGGTTGTTACTAAATTTAACTGTAATCGGGTTGAGAAATAATTACGTTCCATCGTTGTACTCTACTCAAATCTTATTTCTATTGTTAGTGCATAAAAAGATAGTGCTTTTCAAGGGAAATGTGATGAATCAAATAGTTACAATGATCTATGGCGGGATTTATGTTTGCTATTTATTAAACTCTCCTTTTAGCTTTGGCCATTTGTGCAGGCGATTGATTAAAGGGTTAATCTAATCCAACGAGCTTTCTTTAGAAAATAATATTTTCTAATTAGTCATCTTTGAGCTAATCGCTAACCTGGATATCATAAAACTTCTGTGCCTCAAAACTTGTAAAATGTAGTTACAAAAACATTTTAAATTTAATCTAATAACAAGAACCTCACTTTCCGTGATTATACTGACGCATTTACTTAATCTCAATCTCCATTTTATTGCCAATATGTGGTGTATATAGATCTTAAATATCCCCGTACCCTGTCAGGGCACTGCAATACAGCATGAGCATTGAATTTAATATTATATTCTATATATATGTACCCACTTAAACTACGTAATTTGTACTATTGAGGCAGTTAATTAACAGCTTGATAATAAGATTAAGGCATAGCCACGAAAGCCTCTTCAAAGTAATAATCAACTAGTATTTGTTTTGTAGCAATTCGCTAATTATTTTCAACCTACATTTTTGGTCCTTTGAGCCGCATAATCAAGATACACGGCGCGTCATACAGTTAAAAATCAGCATTGTCATATACTGAAGCATATTCAAAGATTCATCAAGAACCAACCTGCAGGCGTCAACACCAAGGAATGTGTTTGCTGCGAAAATTATACCTTTAATTATTGTGATACATACATATTTTGTAAATTTCAAGAATTACTATGCATGGAATATGACAGGCGGTTAGAATAATATTTATGTTTTCTAATCATAACAGCGTAACTACAACCGTAAAGTAAATGCGGAAACTTTGCTGGAAATCACGTACGTTTACGGATTTCTAAGTCCCGGGCTAATCAGATACGCCTGTCAGTATTTAAGGAACAGCTTTTTTGTAGTTTATCTTAGTGTATACTGTAGCACTGCTGGGTCCACACTTACTTTTATTCACGTCTTTCCTGCGCCACCTTGAACCAACCCTTTTTGTACGCTACTAGGTCATCTAGACACCTCTTTCTGAGTCAATAAGTGCATGGATGAATAAAAAGTTAGATGTTTCCGAAAAAGCCAGAGGATAGCAGCTCGAATGACCACTTATTTGGGCTGCAGAAATAATAAATGATGCAGAAGTACCAATGGTTAAAAGCTGAAGTTGTAAATGAGGCCTTACGAATAAAATTGCAGGCTTTGACCGCTCTTTAGCCCATCATAGTCATAAATATTAGCATCACAACCTGTTTTTTTTTTTTGCAATCATAATACGCAGTTGTAAAAAAGATAATCTTATTTAATTATGCAAGCAAGCAAAACATTTAGACTGGAACAAAGTGGAAAGCACATGATTTCACTTAAGTCTATACTATAATTATGTTGAATCAGTACTTAGTAAGCGAAACGTATGTTTTTAACTAGTTTATTCCATCTACTGGACAAATTTTGGCGCAATTTCAACTGGGCCTTTGAGTTAAAGTAAAAAAAAACACGTAGACGTACAAAAAAAAATTGCTAGCGAGTTACTTGTATTATATTTTTTAAGAAAATATAGCAAGTTATAGTTCTCGACAAGGATTTACTTCCTGCATTCCCTTCTCTATAGTCATAAATTTCAGAAATACACCATGAACTTTTGATCCTTTTCATCCTACAGTATACTTACTCTATTTTAGTACTGTATACACTGATATGGAGTCGCTAGCCTACACGGCAATATGAAAAATATTAAGAATTATCGAGACACCTTGGAACTACCTTATTTTTATATTGTGATCATTAGCAGCTTGGTATATGGCCAGGGTAATATAGGGCCTCCTAAATCTTTAATCAAGGTGTTTCGTATAATAAACTTTTTTCAACTCAAAACTTCGGTTTCAATGATACAAAACTTTTTAAATCATCGTAAATACAATTTCAGAGGAAATGTTGCCCTCAATAAACACTGTTGTGGTAGTGATAACTAATGAACTTTGAAACAAAACATTTATATTTATTCGAGTACAACAGCTGGCGTTTATAGTCAATTATTTTGTCTATAAATGTGTAGTGATAAATGAAATTGATAAATAAACAAAGTTAAATTGTAACTTAAACTATTGATCGTTGATGCATTTCTAAATGTCCTTTTTGCTGACACTACAGTATTTCAAGGATTCATTATTTTCACGTTTTAAATCAAGAATGCATGCAATCATGAAGGCAACATTATCATTTACACATAAAATAACTTCATCTGTTTGCAATAAAAACTTAATCGGTTGTAATCTGTAAAAATGTATGGTCATCTGCTGTGGATATTTTATTAGTTGTTCGAATATCACACCTTCTCGATAACTCTATTTGTATTTTAATGTTCCCCGTATTCAATAACCCATAAAAGAGTATTGATGAACAGCAATAATTTTGACATACCTCTACAAATGGACGCGAAAATGGCGCGAAGTTAGGTTTTATTGTCTTTCTATAAACAGAAGCGATTGACTTCAAAACACATTCAAACTTTTATAGAACGAATTTATATATTTTTTACGGTCTTTACGGATTTTATTTTTGGAGAATGTATTACATTTATGACATCCAAATTTGATACTTTTACTATATTCTCTCAATACATTTGGTAATACACTAATTATTTTGTGTTCCATTGTGTATTATTAGCACAAATATAAATAATGGTAATTTAGGCAATAGTCTAATAAAAAAATACTGGTTTCATCTTCAACAAATAACTATATAAAGATATATGTAGATGTTACAGTAAAAAAAACAGTTAGGTGAAACCCAAGCAGAACAAGCCACAAAATTATTTAGCCTACACATTTGACCTAAATATCAGCTGGATATATCGGAGCCAAGGCCAGAAGTTGAAGATGCAAGTGTCATATAACAATCATTTACACTAACTAAAGGATGTTATCTCCTGGGACTACATCTGTGCATCACGCCTGTATTCCCTAAAGGTTTAAGCAGAGCACTCTTGTACACTCATATATTTCCTATAGCGTTATTGAGTCCTATGTAATAGGGAGGCGACCCTTTTGCCGTGTACAGGGCACAATTCCAAACTCCTAATAGCTACTGAGAATTCATTTTAAGGAAAACCCAATAATCAAGACGGGGGCAGGATATTGGACCCAATACCCCACTCTAGCAATCGTGCTTGCGACTACTAAACCAAATCTTGCCATTACGACGAGCAATCCGGTACATGTAAAGATTTTTTTTTAATATTTTCATTTCATAGACTATTACTATTTAAAGCAACTAATTTCAACAGTATTGTATTCCAAGCAGTATTTCCTAATAAAAATTCAAACTCGCTGCAAATGACGTCATTAAGTAGTACGAAATATGATATAGATACGGAGAAAAAAAATTGCTATTTATAAAGCAATGCATATACACGACCGATGCACGCGTCCCGTCTGTAAGGACAGGTCAGGCTCAAATCTGTCATGGCACTAGTACTTTCCTCTAAAGGCCAGTCTAGACCTTGACCTACATTGTTCTTAAACATCTTCCATAAATTGTACCACGACCGATAGTTTAAAAGGCTAACCATGGAGTCTCTTGCTGGTTCTTCTGCATGGAACATGGACATGGACTAGTGCTTTATTATGACCTATACCATTAGAAAAGACAGACATATTATCCACGTGAGTACAAAAACAGCACGTAATCCAAACATAAACCGAATTCTATTACAAATGCTAGCGCGACCTTCATTACGTGTATAAATAGACGAAACTGCGTTGAAATCGAACAATCTTTATTAACAAACAGTACATTGATAGATATTGAACTTGAGTGTTTCAATCTTGACCATTTAATGGGACGAACATAGCTAATGTCACGTCTTTAGGGGTAGGCACCTAGAATAAAATTGTATGTTAGTAATCGAAAACTAAGAAAGATCTAGCTACTATTTTCGTGTTGGTGTGTGTGTTTAGACAGGACAGTGATAGCCAAGTGGTTAAATGTTTGCTTTCCATGGTCTGAGTTAGCACTCGGTCTTCATCTCTGACTTCTCGAATTCATGTGCGGGTAAGAATTTGATTATCACTTGCGTTAACGGTGAAGAAAAACATGGTGAGGAAACCTACACACCTGAGAGGGCTACATAAAGTCCTTGATGGCGTGTATTATCCGCCAACGCACAGTAGGTCGGCGTGGTGGACTAGGACCTCACCCTTCTCATTCTGAGAAGTCTGTGCCTTAGCAGTGGAGCAGGACCTACTGTTTTCTATTTACCCCAAGTAACTCATTCTGACCTGATTGAATAACCTACATTGATATTCGTTGACCTGTTTTATTCAAGGTGCATTAAACCCGACGACCATAGAGCAAGGATATAGAATTGTTGCTTCACACTGCACAGTTCAGTTCTGCCGTCGAATTTCGTCATCTACCTGGCAACGCAACCAAGAATTGGTGATCCCCACGTGAGCCACCAACCATCACCTTCATCCGTAACGTGGAGAGGTTTTGGTGGGTGAGCGACTGATTTATATTGGTTGATTGATGTGTGATCTCAAATAAATATTTTTAGTGCAATGTTTTAGTTGACAGTAGATGGTGACTAACTAGGGATATATTGGAAGGTTTAGCCGCAGAATACTTTTAACCAAGACCAAAAAACACGGTAACTGTATTGTATAAAACGGGGAACCCGACACTTGGAAACAGCAAGGCAGAAACAGGTACAGTCAGCATCAAAAATATGTACACACCTAATGAAATTCAAAAGAGATTTTTAGAGGAAATAGTGATTGAAATCTTGACCAATTTTACACATAGTATCGTAGTTGAAACATAAAAAAACATAGTCATTTACATTTTATGATCTTAACCAATTGTTATCAAAAAATAAGCGTTTGAATTTCGCTACGTGTATACATATTTTTGATGCTGACTGTACTCTGTAACCGGTGTCAAATTAATAACAGAAGTTGCAAAGATTCCTTGGATTCCCGGAATACTGTGTACTATCAAGTTGCATGTTATTGCAAATAATTGGATACGAGCGTATTTATTATATATAGGTCAGCACTTTATTTGGACACCTCAGGTGTGGCGGTGTATCTGACGGTGTACAGAAATTGATATTGCAGCGTTATTATTCGGTCATATTTCCGCAGAAATATTTCAATATTGAAAAGTTACATAAAAATTGTGTTGTCATATCAACACAATTGTACAGACAGAAAATTATATTTTTTATAGGGCGCAGTCTTAAATGACTTACATAAAAACACGTTATTACAGAAAGATTACAGATCCCAATTTCAGTATTCTGTCCAGATTCACATACGCAAAGGTTCACGAACCAATTATTTAACCAATGTGTGGCCGTGTCCATATTTCACTGAGCGACAGATGGCCCAGCCAAATGGCGTTAAATCAGGGACCATTCAGAATTAGAGACTATCGAGCATCAGACGAGTTCTATATGGTTGTAGAATAAAAACACTTTGCACTTCTCCGTGTTCCTTGCTGCTCACTGCAGTGCCCTAATTCCGCAGTACTATTTTCATACAATATGTACTAAAATACAATAAAAACTGAAACTCACCGGCGTCCTCCTAGATAGCAGCGTGCCAACGGGGCTCGGTATCTTTGTGGGCGTCGCTGCATGCGGGCTGCGAGCTGTGGACAAATAAATAACTGTTATACCGATAATGTCGAATGTTTTACACTCGTTTTATTAGATAGGTTAGATTTTTAACAAAACTTGATAAAAAAAGGACGGTATGCTTTGTGACGTAACTGATCCCCCAGTTACGTCACAAAGCATACCGTCCTTTTTGCCAATGAGAAATGAGAAATGGACCTAAACAAATCCACAGTGAAGGCATAAGTACGTTACGAATCCCTTCAAATAATCTTTCTCTAAAAAAAACAAAAGAGTATCAGTTTACGGACTTGAAGTTGAAGCAAGAAAAGAAGAGGAGGCTTTTATGTACTAAAATCTTAGTTAACCTCCAAATACGTATTTTTTTTAATTTTAACCCTATCTTAAGACTCCATAGATCTAAATGCGAATGAAAACCAATATCAACAAGAAAATATATATTCAGGTTTTTAATACGACTTCCAAAAAGTAGTGTAAAGATTTTTTTGAAGAAGCTTTCACCTCGTCTCTCCTGCCAGTTCTTACGGCACAAAGATCTTAGTATCTTCCTATAAAACTTAACTTTATCTTTTTAAACTATAATGCTTGTTGTCAGATGCTTGACAATCTAATAAAGCGTTGCATAGGGTTCAAGTTTGATTTTTGAAGTTGAAAATGCTGAACAGGTCTAGCTGTTAATTAACATCCTTTGGACTCGTAAAACACCTTGACGGGCATAGTTTTATTGAGTTTTTCTTTTAGAAAATTCTCAGTAGCAGACCGCGGTTTCGGAATTAAGACCTGTAAATGACAAAAGGTTTCCCCTAGTCCATAGGGCATAACGGCATTGACTAAATATTGGTGCAACTCTGCCTGACCCGTCGAGGAAAGGCGTGTTACTATGTTATTGAATCCTAGAACACTCAACGTGACTTCGAACACTCTCCGAGGACAGGCGTGTGGCCATGTTATTGACTCCTAGAACGCTCAACGTGGCTTCAATGGTAGTTATTTGTTTGTCTATGAGTCCTAGTTTGGCCTAGCAACAATATCCATTGCATCATCAGTCACAAGTCGTACTTAGTGACCGCAGTAATATTACCATAATGGCCATGAAGTTGGCTCAAGCGGTGGGCCGTGGACTATTATGCAAACTATTTGTTTGTATCCAATATTTTTCGTTTTAGACGTCCTTTTGCTTGGCTAATCAATTCAACCCACGTTCTTGACTTGTTTTTTGCTTGTTATTCATACGACTTTTTGCATACGGAGGTTGCAAAAATACATCAAAACTGAGTATAACATTAATTTAAGTAAGATAATGTCGCGCAAGAAGACTCTACGAGTGACGAAACTTAAGATCGTCTAGCGCACCGAGGCAATCACCGAGGCAATCAGCCTCGATAGCACTATTGATGACTGGCTAATCTTTCCATTACGGCATTAACCATTCTTACGTAATAACCCAAGCGGACACGATAGAAGAACTCCTTCTAATATTCTTGCACATTGCTCTTCTATATGCTTCAAAGATTGAAACAAGGCCTTTTTTGTCTTGCTTTGGGACAAATATGTCGGGCATATTCGTCACTTACAAAAATAAAACATTAATATAAAACCATGAACCTTAGAACCCCGACCTTACGTATAGCAGTCGCGTTTGCGCCTACTAGACAAGGCAGTATAATACGGATTACTGGTAAAGCTAATGATAAAAGACATCGCCATTAGCCAGATGAACCAAACAACCTGAAGAATTGAAGAATGCATCTAGGCATTAACACAAACTAAACGGTAGCAGGGCACTTGGTGCGAAATATATGCACGAATTCACTTCTGGGAAAGGCTACATGCGCAGAAGGCCAAATGGGCGAAACGACACTTGTGACAAATGAAAATCCAGACTTGAACTGAGGTTTTTATATCCAGGTGAGACCAACATAATGTTAATACAGCGGTATTAAAATTAAGTGTGCAAATTCTTAGTCAATGAACTAACGATTTCATTTGAAATGATGTCATATACGATGATTGATTTAATGATAGCAACTCAGAGTAACTAAGGTTAGTTAGCCGTTAGGCCATTAGGTACTACTCTAACGGGACTTGAAGGCATTTTAATAGGGCATTTCCTTGAGTGACGAGTTCTCTGGAACAGTTTAAGTGTTAAGATTATCACTATATTTCTTTAGAAATGAAGATTCCTCTGAGTAACAACGTTATAAAATGTCCAAGGCATGTAACTACTACTATTTTTGTTTTTTAGTTTTTCTGTTAGAAAAATTCTTAGTAATAGTTCAAAGATTTGAATTGTGATCAGAAAATGGCCGTAGAAATGGTGGGTGAAATACGGGTGTGTATCAGAACACCTTTAAAGTCTGGCACCGCTTAAGTCTGACTCTATACTCTTATTAAAAAAATTCTAATCTGTGCGGGGATCGAAATTAGGACTTATAACAGACATTTCACTGCCTATAACTCACGTTGAAAAGACATTCGACCTCTCCTATCATTAAAAAAAAACATAACAAACCCATCTGTCTACCAGATTATACTAGAAAAACAGACTGGTCGTCAATAATATTAAACACGTGCTTATCATAAATAAAGCATATTCTTTGAAGTCTATATTTATTTTACTAGTTGAATACACAATTAGATTAAAAGAAGATTTTACTGTTTACATTTTCTTTCGCGAATCAACGTGAAGAATATTTTTAATTTGGCACTTTTTCATTGTACGCGATATCCGCTATGTTTTTTTTGAAGACTTTTGGCCAGCAGTGACAATATAAGTTAAGAGAAAAAAAAAAGAAGAAAACGTTCTATAAATGGCTAGTACTTCATTGAAGAAAGCGATAATTTTCAAAGTACACTTTATCCAAAACATAACAACAACAAATTATTTGAGACCAAATACAAAAAAAGAACATAAACTTGCCCTAACCATAAAGCATATTAAAAAGGTCAATGGAACTAAATTGTGACACAAATGGTCATTGATTAGTTCACGCCCTTAAAGCTTACGCCCTAGGTTCAATGGTCGCAGAAATTTATTTTTAAGTGGACTGTATACCATTTTTATCTTCTCTTTCAACCTAGTTGTACAATTTATCGATACCTCAAGATATACATTCTATCTGGGAGTTTCTGGTTTCACACGGAGCGATTGTGTTTGTTCTTTGTATGAGTTCCCTCTACCTGCATCTTATTATGACAGTTATTTCCTAAAGTCAGGTACTTCAGCGATTTACAATTTGAAATCAGTTACATGGACGTTTTCTTCTGATTTTACCCGTCATCAGTTTTTTCAAGTTGTCTACCGTTCTCTTGGAGATTAGCCGAGTGCAGATTCTGAGATACGCAAGAAATAGTCACTTTGGAGAACGTTTGTTTTAATTCTTTGTAGATTGTCTCCTTAATTACTGTATTCTATTCTGGGACATTAGTCCAGAAAGCTATCTAAGATATTCTCAGGAAAAACTTTAAGTAGTTCGACATTTAATTCTTTAGTATCTATCATCAGAAAATTAAATGACATTTAATAGGGTAAGAGGATGTCCAGTAGTGGACTGGAGACGATGGAGATTTGAGTATTTGAAAGTCACAACCCTGTCATATAGCGCTATTAAATTTCTTTGCAAAACGTACGACCCGACATACGCGGGAAAATAAACATCTGTTTCATTGGATTGCTATTTCCGGATCCAGTGCAACCCTTTGTTTTATAAATAGACAATGGAATCAATACAGCCGTTCTTATAATAGATTTTAAGCTGTTAAATTGCCTTGTTCATCACAATAAATTGAGGAAGCGGTTAATATCCTCCCAAAAAAGACACTAGAACGCGTTTTGCTTTAATTAAAGAAAAGCGATGGAGACGTTTCAAAAATTATAATAACCAGTTCAAAATTCACAATCCTGAAATTCTATCTAAATGTCCGGGCTATATCTAATGCCCGAAATCCCTCACGCAAAGCTGATACGGTTGCTCCATACAAAGAAGCCTTCATTTTAAATGCTGAGCCCCACTTCGAGTCAGCTCGAATATTCTGGGTTAATGCAGAAAATTTGAGCTGTGTGTTGTTTTTGACCAATATCATCAAGATTAGTCAGACCAGGAGACTGACGAGATGAGGGGTGCTCGCTCAGGTCAGTCTTTAGATGAGTGACAGGTTTTCAAACATTAAGACCTCTACGTGCTTCAGATAGCACGTTAACCAGTCGGTCCCGGGTGTCATACAAATACCGATGATGTGGGTCTAGCAGCCTAAAAAGTCTGACAACCAGTCTAGCCTCAAAAGTAACAGTGTCTCCCAGAAATTGGGTGGCGGAATTCAAATGGCAGTGGCTCCGTGTAAAGTACTGATATTCAGCCGCAACCTGTTAGACTGGAAGCAGAATCCAATGTAGTTGGGAAAAGGCTAATGCAGATCAGTGATGATGTAGTAGCGAAGATTCAACAATAAGAAAGGCTGCAAGTCTCTCTTTTGTTCTCCAGGTCAGTGTACGCTCGTAAAGCAAGTTTACTCATAAATATTTCAAGTGGTCGTTCCAAACTAAAGGGAAACGAACTGAAAGGTATGTGTTAGTGATTGTTGATGACAAAACCACTGTTATGTGTTCAACATTTTAAGTGTTTTAATGTTTTAGAAATGTTATTTGTATTAAAGGAATTTTTGGTGACATACTTCTAGTCTTTTATCGACATGCGTCAGAATTTCTGGTGAATGTGGATTTTCTATTTTTGGATAAAAATGCAGTTTTGCAATTTTTGTGTAAAGAAAAAATCGACCTCGACCAGGTTTCGAACCTGCTGGTTCAGTACACCACTCTTTCAAGTTTCTGAGCTACCAAGATGTTTCTTGGTCTAATTAAAACTTAACTGCCATCAAATCTCATGTCATCTGACCATTATGATTGCTGGTTGATGTTGGTCAAATAGCCATAACAGCTAACAAAGATTTGAAATGATCAAAGATATGCCAGATCAGCCTTTCACTTGTGAAAGAATATAGAATTCAGCAGAAATATACCTTTGTGGTTGTGCGCATCCTAATCTAGTATGATAGATACTAGTGTACGCACATATCTCATCAGTGAATCAATCTATATGCTGCTCTGTGTGTTTTAATTATAGATCTACATAAAACCTACTTTGTGCTTTCTACGTGCTTCCTTTTTCTCTTAACTTGTTCTCAAGTATATGTGGTTGGGCGCCAGTCTAACAAGATGCGTGTAAACATCAATATTTTACACAGAACGATTGCAATTTGACCTAGGCTGGCTTTTGTCAAGTTTTCAAGCGTGACTGTTGCGCGTGAGGTTCTGGTTTCGATTTCCAGGTCGGGTAAATTGGGTTCCTATTGTCCCTATTACTTGGGAGTTCGGGATGAATGTACAATAGTAGTATATTACGGAACATGACAGATGTGGCCCACTTTCGTCTAAGACTAAGTCATACAGAATCTAGTACCAAATGTTTACAAACAGTAGTCATTACAACTTCGCAAGCCGTGTCGCTTATCTCGCTCCAGTTATCTTGAATGGGGAAATTGTTACATATGACATACAAGTGCCTCAATTTAGTGATTTAGTGAAAACTCTGAATAACACAGTCTTTGAGGAAAACCTCATTTTACAAATTATAATTTATTCGACGTGCGGTTAATATCATTACTCATTATGGAATTTCATAGATTCACAGAAATTAAAATTCCAGTATTCATATTCTGTTAGGAATTCGAGGTCATATTTATATTTTTATTAATTTGAGGTTATATTTAGAACGAAAAATGATTACGGGCGAACCCCACGAGTTTTTCACTTGGTAAGGGAGCCTCTCATAGTTCGTTATGAAATTATTTCCTTAGTGACAACCATTTACTGCTGGATCGTGTTGTCTGTTAAATTTACTTAATATGTTTTAATATAACAAAATAAATCGAATATATAAAAATCAATGTTTGTTTGTTTGTTTGTTCGTATTTTATGCGCTGCCATGCCGTGCATCTGATTGCGATAAAACTTTATCAACTTATCGCTTGCACTTGCGCGAAGGTTACAGGCATAGTACAATTAACTTACAGAAGGTGGCGCGCATGTCGTACCAACAAATGTATTTGAAAGAGCATTTCTGCAATGTAAAATTATTTCTTCTGCGGCAGCAAAGCGCCGGTTACCAGCTAGTATTGTATAAAACAATACTACACGTAATCATAGGCACAGCTAGTTTTATATTTACAATACATAGAGAAGATTTATGATTGGCAATCGTCCTTGCTAATTATATTTGAAGTTTGAAGCGCATATCAACATAACCTTATCTATGGCAACAACTTCAGATGCTATCAGCACATTAAGATAGTGTTTGCAAAAGATCGATCTATCTATATATATACATATATGTATCTAAATATCAATATTATTAGAATATACTACTGTCCTGAAGGGCGAGGGGCTCGTCGCTACAGTTTATACTGTTCGATATGCGAGGATAAGCAGAGCTTGCCGCGGTCAGTCCTTAGATGGATGACCATTTTTCACATATCGGGACCCCTCTGTGCCTTGGAAAGCACGTTAAGCAGGTGGTCTGGGGTGTCATATTATAAAAACCTATGACAATCGTTACGGATGTCAGCAGCCCAAAAAAGTCTGACAACCAGATTAACCGTGGAGTATCAGTGTCTCCCAGTGATTGTGTGTTGAAGGTCAGATGGTAGCCGCTCCGTGTAAAATATTGATATTCAACGCAACCGGTTAGACTGGAAGCCGACCCCAATGTAGTAGGGAAAAAGCTAGGCAGATGATGATACTGTCCTGCTGGACGAGTCTCTTCTCAAAATCAGATGGGTTTAGGCCACAACGCTGGCCTGCGGGTCGATCCCGTAATCGTTAGCCAATGGTAATCACTCCGATGCGGTGGTAATGACGATCACTCCCAAACAACAAGATCAGATTGACGGCACGGTTGGCGCTGTGATTGAGCGGTCGACTGCTGCGCTACGTGTCGCAGATTCGATTCCAGCACAGAACAGATATTTGTATGATCTACAGATAGTTGTTTTGGGTCTTGGTGTATGTCCATGTTAATATTTGTGTTTGTAAATGCACCCACGATACAAGAATTATTTCTAGAGTAGAAAAAGGTTTTTTTTTTAAAAAAAGTTTCTTTACACTGTAGTTCTAACTTAAGCCTCTTAATTTCACCTTTCATTTAATTGCCTGGATAGATATTTATACAACATCGAGAACTTATGGAGCCCGAGCCTGAGGTATACAGGATTTCTCGCGACATTTTTTTTCACCGTTTACGCAAGTGATAAATCAGAGGCCCTAGTGTAAGTTTCTTTTGACAAACTCGATTTAACGCATCGAACGCGTTCGGAGCTCCGATTGGTCCGTTTCGTGCTCTCCACCAATTGGAGCGCCGAACGCGTTCGATGCGTTAAATCGAGTTTGTCAAAAGAAACTTACACTAAGGCCTCAGATTCTGACCCGTACATGGATTCAAAATGTCAGAATTGCGTACCGCAGTAATCTACAGTTAATTAACAGTCAATAATTTATGAATAAACAAGAAACCCCAGAGTAATGAGGATGATTTAATGAATGAGCATCATTAGTAATTATATGCAAAAACATCTTAAATAGAGACGAGAGTCGTCACCTTTTTCCTGGTCCGTAAACAAACGAGATAAGAGGACACATTCCGCTATTTACTCGTCTGGGGTATTTGTAATTATATTAACTTTTAATTATATGGATTAGTATAACATAGCATCACGCCTGAAATCCCCGAAGGGTTAAACAGAAGTGTAGCATTGTACACCCACATTTCGCCGTTATTGAGTCTCATGTAATAGAGGTCAAACCTATTGCCTTCTACCGGGCACAGTTCCAGGCCCCATGCTGCTACTAAAACCCAATAACACTTTGCCAGTCTCGGGAATCGAACCCAGGACCTCACGCTCAGCAGTTGCGCTTGCGACCACCAGACCAGAGCCAGTCAACTCAGTTCACAGACCTCACAATGTACTTATATATACGTTATGTAGGTACTGGTATTGTATGCAATCTTGATTGATTACGAGGAAGCCGGGTTTGGTAAAGTTAATAGCACACTCTAGGTATTGCAGTTGAGTGATTGATGCTCGTCGCTGTGTGTGACATGATGCAAGCTTTATTGATTGGGTAAACACTGGACGATTAGATTGATGGCTGTACACAGTGGGCCATGATGGGACACAATTGAATTAATCACTTGATTTGAAAAATCTATGTATTTGGATTACCTATTATTAGATACTGTACATAGGATCACGCCTGTATCCCCAAAGGCTTAGGCAGAGATGTACAAATATGCACCCACATTTCACCAATACTGTTATTAAGTCCCATGTAGGAGGCGAGCCTATTGCCATCAACCGACCAATAGACAAATGAGGCAATTAATATATCATTAGATATTAAAGTATAGCCGTGTTTGTTAAAGAGTAGATAGAGAGGTATATTATCTCTAAGTATTAAAACCTTATTAAAACATATAAAGGTCCTTGAAGCCTGTGCTTGGGCCAAATTATCTTCATTGAATGGGCATTTTTGTTATCGTATCTAACATAACTTGTTTTGAGAATACATAAATAGATAACGTCACGAGTTTTTCCCATGGAAAAAGCCAGAAACTACGGAACACCACGAGCTATGCTCCGTACATACATTTTTTGCAAAATCTCCATTAATGCATCTTTCTAAAAATTGAAAACTTGAAGGTCTCCAACGCGGTTCCCGATAACTTACGAGGAGCTATCGAATTTTCAGACATTCTCAACACATAAACTTGTATTTTTTTGTGGCTAATTGATTATTACCCCCAGTACCTATAAAAGCGATTAAATAGACGCTCATTAATCACAAAATCTCAAGAAATATAAAACCTAGAAACTTGATATTTGACAAACAGATAGATTCTTTATAAGAAAGGATTTTACTATCCTCAATCCGTAAAGGGGTGAAATAGAGGTTTAAAATTTGTTTGAGAAAATCCTGCGCATGCGCAGTCGTGGCATCAACTATAAACAATAACAATTAAATAGTAATGATAAAATTACTTACGTTTTACAGGTCTTGGACTCAACGGCGGCCTATCGTCCAGCACAACAACCTCCTTAGTCAAACTATTGTTATTATATTTCTTAACACTCTCTGCCCAGTCCCGAATCCAGGTCTTATCCCCCTTGCACCTATTCAGGCTCAAATACGACAGTTTCCCCACCACTTGCTCCGGAGTCATGTCCGATGACACCCCACTGTCCTCACGTAAAGCCTTCTGAGCATTTTTCAATGCAGTACTCTCGAATTTGGTTTCTTCAATACCCAGTTTGCTGCTTGGTAATGATACTGGTACGGAGGATTCTCTTGACAATCTATGGATGTAGTCAGTCTGGTCTATCTCAGATTTTGTCAAACTACATCTACGTATTACTGGTTCTAATTTAGGAATCATTCTTGAGCTTAGAACACCTGATGTTGTGACTGACGTGAAGCTACCAACGTCTACATCATCTTCATGTTTTGGAGGAGACTTTGCAAACGTTTTTTCTGTAATAGTTCTTACTCTATTCTTAATTTTTTCTAGGTAGCTCCGTGTAGATTTGATTTGCTTTGACGTTTGGGCTGCCAAATCATTTTCAGTAGGTGATTCGTAGCAGCAAGAGATTTCTAATACATTTTTGTCTTTAGAAACTTTTGGTATATCGAAGGCCTGATTTGCCAATGGACTACGGAGGCCTATATCTCTTCTAGGTTCTTTTGTTATAACTCTTTGAGGGTTAGGAAAGTCGAACACTAGCTCAGGATCTCTTTCGTTACCTCTTTTCTTCAATGTATCTTCAATCACATTAGTTAATAAGTCTGTACCGAAATTCCTATCTATACTCATCCTAGCCTTTTGCTCTTCTGTATAATTATCACCTTCTATAGTGTACGTACCAGTAGAAGAGTTATTTGATTCTCTATCAACTTCATCATCAATATACAGCGGTTCTTTAGTAATGCATTTCTTAAACAAATCAGGGGTTTCAGAAGATGCTCTACTTTTGCGTATTAATGGGCTTTTAGAATGTTCTGGAGTGGATAAACCATTATCTGGTGTTAGAATATCTAATTCAGGACTTGATATGTCTGTTAACATGACTCCTTCAGGACTCTGATCAATAATATCAGCCATAGCATGCCTATTAATGTTACCGTAACTTGGCGTTCTGTGAACTTCTCTCATATAGGTATTATTTTTTAAAGGGAGGTTTAATCCCTGACGGTTTGTGTAATTATCACTCCTAGACATTATACTATCAACTATAGGACTTTTGGACGTGCGTTTTGGCAGGACAGTGTCAGTTACAGGGGATTTTATATGTCTATTTGTAATAGGACTGGTTATGTGCGTAGCATTTTGTGCTAATGGACTGTTCCGTAGTTTTACAGAACCAGATAGGCCGCTGTCTTCCTGGTCTGAGGAGAAGTAGCCTTCAGAGTTGTATCCTTGTGCTTTGCGGGGGAGTTTTGCGCTCATCGGCGGCCTCTGCAGCGTTGGACTCGGCCTGGTTAGACTTGCAGACATAGACTGAACTCTTTGGTGTCGAGCCTGCGATTTCTTCGCTAGCTCCTCCAGTTTGCGAGTATCAACAGGCTTCGTCGCTCCAAAATCGATGGTAAAAGCCATAGGATGGGGTTTCGGAGTACTAGGCTCGGATTTTTCATCTTGACAAGCCTCTGACTCGTCAATTTTCAAACTGTGGCTATCCGACGATGATTTCGATATTGTTCTATCCAGCGTCGCGTCCTGCCCGTCAGACAGAGGGCTGGACACGTCCCCCTCAACACTAACACTCATGTTTTCAAGGTATCACGTAGAATAAAAGTGACATCATATTCACAATCCAACTCAAAAACAGTCTTCACGCATCACTTTAGAAACGATAAATCAAGGTAATCACATCACAAAGCATTGAATTTTGAAATGATAAAAGATTACTTTCGAAAAGTGGAACGAGAGCACAAAACTAAAAAAATTGAGAGCTCCACCTACAACATTCGCGAACGCACACGAACTATAACGCGAAAGGAAACGAAATTCTCAATAATAATGTCAGACGTGACAGGTGTTAGTGACGTCCAACACGAAACTGGCAATGGAAATTGATTGTTTTATTGATTTGGCAACACAATGCGGTTGTGCAAGGATGCAATGTAAGATCGGTGACCTTATGTCGTCAAAAAATGTGTTTCATAACGTGAAATAAAATGGATGTTTTAAAGTAGTGTTCAATTCGTTCTATGATTGTACTCAATTTGTACTCAATTGTACTCAATACGTTGTTTTTTTTTTTTTTTTCAATTTTTCATATAAGATTTAATAGAATTATAATTATAACAAATGGTCTGTCTAAAGGAACGCAATTTCGTATTTTTTATAATGTTAACATTATAGAATAAATGTCAAATTCTTGGAACATACGTTATGTTTTACGCTATGTATATGTAGTATTATTATTTCTTCTATCCTCAAAACATTTCGATTTTATTATTTAATTTCGATGGCAAAACAAACAATCCCTACAGATAAATATCGTGAAAGATTATTAGAGCCGGGCTGCAATTTTCTATCCAGTAAAATACTGTGAGTGCTTATTTGTTCAACAGTTTTTCAAACGATTTTTGATAACATCACGTGTTGATGGTTTCAAAAGCCAACGGAACGGAACGTGAGCTGTCAGTGCGGAATGAACCATGGCAGAGGCGGCGTTTTCCGGAGATGGAAAATATTATTCTGCCATCACCCAGGATGGTAGATTGAGAATATGGGATACAGAAACGAATGTACTCAAACAGGAGTATACGCCAGATTTACATTTGACCTCACCGCCTTCATGTTTGCTATGGATTTCAGCCACACAGTCAGTGGTACGTACAACACGTGGTTTTTTCATAATTTATTACATACTCGGTTTGCCCGCGACTTTGGCTGTACATATAACCTATGATTTCCGCCCCGCTCGCTGATTTTACAGATAAAACCAATTCTAAGTGTGTCTATATCAGTAGAGTTCTAAAAAGGATTTGTTTGGACTTACACCTCTGTTATTCTAACCCTCGTGTTTATTTATGGAGTCCTGGTACTTTGTTTACTAACCTGTAGCGGTGGTCGTTGCGCAACTTAAACGTTATTGAAACGAGCTATCGTCATAATAACGGTTAGCAGGTTATTTGAAAAACCTGCTAACATGCTAACGCTAAAGTAGCTAATAGCGGTGGTCGTTGCGCAACTTAAACACGTTATTGAAACGAGCTATCGTCATAATAACGGTTAGCAGGTAAAAACGTGCTAACCTGCTAACGTGCTAACATGCTAACGTTAAAATCCGATAGACAGTTGCGTTTCGTTATCCAATGAAATGGAAGTGCATCAATGAAGCTAAAAAAAAAAAAAGCTCATCAAAACTTCACGGAGTCGTTAATGAATCCTAACGAACAACAATTTTGGGTAAATAGGGAAGCTAAAAAAAAAAAAGCTCATCAAAATCTTACGGGGCCACCAAAATCCATTAATTCTTGCTTATGTTGGAACAACCGACAATTCCCGAAATTTGAGCATTTTCAGCATCAGTGAAAGCTAAAAAAAAAAAAAAAAGCTCATCAAAACCTCACTATCATATTACGTGTTGCTCATGATAGCGACCAATAGCAGGATAGCGCGTTTTAATAACCGCTATTGATATCCGATAGACAGTTGCGTTTCGTTATCCAAAAAAGATGCTACTGCCCACCGCTACTAACCTGCACCTGTTTTACGTATCGTAAATTAGTTCTATGAACCTAAACAGTCCAATAAGTTTAGTACTCTAGAGCTTGACCTCACTATGAAATATTTTTATATATGTAAATATAACCTCAATACATAATTTACCACATTTATTTTTTTGTTAATTTGATACATTTTGAACATTTTCATCAAGGCCGCCCATTCATTCTTTTCATTATAAAGTTTTGAACAGTACTTCTAGATATGAATTATATAGAAGAGTTAATATGGGATTCATCAACCCAAAATGTTTGATAACTGGTCTAACCTTAAGCTATCAGTGTCCCCCAGTAATTGGCTGGAGAAAGCCAGATGGCAGTTACTCTGTGTAAAAGTATTTTCATATATTGTTGTTGAATTTCGAATACCACATACATATGTCAAAAATCAACTTTTTAGGAGAATGATAAAACTGCATAATTTTACATAGACACCAGTACAATACCATTTTATATTAATTTATTTTTACGAGTTTCTTTTCGGTGATGCTTGTTTCTGATTGGCTGAAACAATGCATCTTCAGATTCTCTAGCAAATGGCATCAGGATGTCAAAACTGCCATAAAATGACTTATGTGGTGTTAAAACTATAACAACAATATGTTTTGGGATTCCACAAACCATAATAGATTTTCTTGAGTTTGACTATTCCTAAGTTCCAGTAATCCGTTTTATATGATTATTGGTGTTAAATTAAACTTAACTAACCTGTCTTCAAATTTCGATTTTTACAGGGATCCCCACAAAAAGGAGGAAAACGGAAAAGCCTATCCGAAGAAACACATTGCATAGCCCTTGGCACAACCAGTGGAAAGATTCTAATATACTCGGTAGCACAAGCAAAAGTGGAAACGGTACTCACAAATGAAAATACCAGTAGTGGTATAAGTACATTAGATTGGCACCGAAAATATGGCCTGTACAGTTGCAATAAGGAGAATAATGTTAACGAGTGGGACTTACGCAGTTCGTCAATTAGATATAAGTATAATTTTAACATCGATAGTAAGAATAAACATGGAAATAGCATCAGTGCCATCAAGATTGTACCGCACAAACAGGTGAGTTGAGTTTATCTTATCAAATTTACGCATAAATAAAAATCTTGCAGTAAACAGTATCAATAGACAACATATATCATTATTAACCCTTATTAATCGCGTGGGGTCCTCTTGGACCCTAATGCGAATTTAAACATTTTCTATTTCTCGGGATTTGAAGGTATGCTGAAAATGCACAGAGTAGCTTTCTAAAACATTAGCCGCGTCGTAAAACAGTTGCGGGCATGTGTTTGTGTCTGTATAGTGCGTTAGGGGTCTATATGAATCCCACGCATTTTTTGCGTAAGCATTTGAGCGAGAGTAATTTAGGGTTAAGGCATTTCATATCCTCACAGAATCCCAAACATTCACGCAACATCTGTTTATATCAAATTTATATTACAACTCTATATTATCATGGATACTCGGCCCCAGTTTTTGAGGCTTATTCAAATATCTCATTTTTTTAAATTGCATATTCGCGGTTTTCATTGGTGGAGTTAAATAATAATAATAATTAT
This sequence comes from Shargacucullia verbasci, assembly GCA_947562105.1. NCBI lineage: Eukaryota > Metazoa > Arthropoda > Insecta > Lepidoptera > Noctuidae > Shargacucullia > Shargacucullia verbasci. The sequence continues at coordinate 7,320,168 of OX387306.1, forward strand.
AAATAAACTGTTAAACAACCAATCATCAGTTGACATCAGTAGATGCAAATCCCGTCTTTTGGGCATTGTTACATGACTATGTGATTTTTCGACGCTAGTTCTATTTCCTATTTCCTTCAAAGAACTGCCGATAAGCCTTTCTTTCTGGTACTTTGTTTAAATGCTAGCTGCCCCATTTTTTAATCATAACATACCATCACCCCTTATTGAGTCCCATGTAATGGGGCAAGCCTGTTGCCATCTACCGGGCACAGTTCCAATCAAATAAAAAGCAATCGAACCCAGGACCTCACGCTCAGCAGTTGCGCTTGCGACTATTAGACCAACGAGGCAGTCAAAGTCGAGGTTGTTTGATCATGAGTTCCAAATTTGTATAATACTGATTTTTTCATTATTTCCCTATGTAAAAAACAGGCTGTTTTCCTAAGGCTATGGATTTCACCTGTTGCACTGTTATGTTTACAAAACTTAGATACATTATTATTCCATAGAGCACAACAGCGCGTTTCCTGGTGGCAGCCTCATACCAGGTCAGGGTGTGGCGTCTGCATGATGGAGATGCTACTGTGGTCAAGAACTTAGGACACAATGCAGCACCCACTGCGTTGTTGACGATAGCCATGCTGAATGATGTCTGCTGGCTTATTGAGGGATCACAGTGAGTATACAATATTTAAAGTTGGTCTTCACAAAACTACGAAGAACCAACTATGACGGCACGGTTGGCGCAGTGGTTGAGAGACTGCTGCACTAGGTATCGCGGGTTCGATTCCCTCACGAAACAAATATTTGTATTATCTACAGATAGTTCAGTTCGATAGTTGCTTCCGGTCTGGGTGTTTGTGTATTTGAATATATGTTTGTAAACGCACCCAAGATACAGGAATTATACCTAGAGTTTACAATGAAAAAGAAATTGTACCATCCTTATCTAAGTCAGTATGCCAGTCTGGCATCAAATATTTAGTTATTCAGCATCCTGATTAAGTTAATAATTTATTTTACATATACATATATGTCATGCTAGTTTTTTTTAGAAGTAGGAATCGCAGAGATTAATAAAATCAGAAGGGACTAAAAAAAGTTTTGTTTATTTTATTAAATTACTAATAGATCTCTTAATGACATATTTTTTTAATTTACTATAATTAAAATGAAAATAACATTTCATTGTTGCCTTTTTTCATTCAACTATCTCAAGTTAATTTTAGAATCAAATGTCAAGTTGGAGTAGTACATAAGTGCTTCCTGTGCAGTAGTTTATAAGTTTTATGTAATATGTATTAGTTTATTTATAGTCATTGTTTTTATATTTGTGTATTTTTTGTATGGGTCAAGTTGCCTGAAATAAAGGAAATAATAATAAAAATATTATATATATTATGTATATTTAAAGGAATAAAGAAGATAATAATTAAAAAATCCTCCACAGAAACGAGCGTCTCCTCTCATTTTGGGATGTTACCATAACAGAAGACCATGTACCCCAAATAAACGGTGACGAGACACCACACAAGAAGCAGCGGAGGAAATCGATCAGCAAACCTGTGACTACCTCCACACCAACCTATAACTTTGTGCTGGAGGACGCTCCCAGGATTGTGGATGTGGAGTTGAAGGAGGAAGAGGGGGCTACGAGGCTGAGTCTAGCAGCTACCACCAGGAGTGGAGTTGTGCATTATTATGGACACATGTTGAATGGGTGAGTGTGTCTTTGTTCATAAATTTTGGTTGTAATGAGGAGTTGGAATCATGGGACTCGCATGTAAAGTTTAGTTTTTTAAATCGTGTCGAAATATACATGGCAAATATCGCCCGCATAGCCTTTCCGAATTCTTGTTTACACTAGATATATCTTTACATTAAACAAGAGGCAAAATCGAGGATGTTTTAGTGGAAAAAAAAAAAAAAACAGAGAAAAAGAGACTATCTCTAAAATAGACTTATGCTGATTCCTAGGCTCGATTTCCGGGTTGAGCTTTTTTCTGTATGAAAGTTCTGAGTAACAGCCCAGAATTATGTAAACCAACAAGACGGACGAATCCTCTTTTGAATTCAAATACAACTTTAGTGTAAAGATATATTTATAATTATAATCGCATTTCGTTCGGCAAAATTCAATCATCATCTGACAGAGGGAGACTTTTTGTCCCCTTCAAAGGGGACAAACCGGATCTTTTTGAATACACACTACAACCTTCAAAATTTCTTCCAGCTCATCAACAAAGCCGATCAAGCCATCAGTAACAATACAAGTATCTAGTGGGGAGGCTAGACCGTTGCCCCTCCAGTGCTGCAGGCTCCCACCCACTGGGGACCTGCTGCTGGGCTACTGGAATGGACCCGTCATGATGTTTGAGAGAGTGGTATGTATTAATATCAGTAATTGTTTTTGAATTTAAATTTCCAGTGAAATTTTCTTTGTACTATATGGCGTATGGCATACGCTCTTAAAACCTAGTAAATCTCTTAAAAACAAGGTAACTTACTGGCAACAGATTAAGGCTATGTTTAATTACGTGAAAGTATCTTTATGTAAAGCAACAAATGTTAATTTTAAAGTATAATATATTAAATATTAATATTAACATTCATAGAGAACTATTTATCACTATATAACATGACGTAGTACAGTTATTGTACACCCACATTTTGTGTATGGCGAAATTAAGTCCTGCGTATGTTAAGGTTTTATAGTGGTGTATTTTATATACGAAAGTTGTATATCTGCCTCCCTAGATGGCGTTTCGTTACCGACGCTATCATAAGGGAGGCCGATGAAGTTTATCATTTGGATTTGCTTGGAATTATTGTGATTTATTTGAGATACATATATACGGTTTACTACAAGAAAATCTAGTATCATTTCCGGCCCCGCAGACCCTCGGGAATCATGTAGGACTTAATTTCGGCATACACAAAATGTGAGTGTACAATAACTGTACTATGTTATAGGAGCGAGCCTATTACCATCTACCAGACAGTTTCAAATTCCGGGCTGCAACGTTTTTTTTTGTCTAACAGTACAGTTAAATAACTCTTTAGCTAACTCTATCTAAGGATCGAACTCAGGGACCTCACACTCAGCAGCCTTATGTATAAATAATATAAAATTTTTTTACAGGCGCCCGACCTAAAATCCAAAACCCAAATCCTAATCCGTGGCGACAGTAAGGAATCAAAAAAGAAGTCAAAACAAAACAACGAGGTGAACAAAGTGCGGACAGAACACGACACGTCACAAGTAACGTACGTGGAGCCTATGGGGGGCGTCGCGAGGAAGAGGGCCACGCCTGGGGATAAGGTTAGTTCAAATTTCATTAATCACCACTCAGGGCAAGTGTGTTTTTGACCAGAAAACAAGTTTTCTAGCAATTATTTTCATGTACTGCGTCTATTGCGGCACGGTTGGTGCAGTGGTTGAGAGATCGACTGCTGCCCTACGTGTCGCATGTTCGATTCCCGCACGGAACAAATATTTGTATGATCTACAGATAGTTGTTTCGGGTCTGGGTCTTTGTGTATGTGAATATATGTATTTGTAAACGCACCCACGATACAGGAATTATTCCTATTGGGGGGCAAAGATTATAAAAAAAAAAAACTTGCAATATGGAGGTGAATTTTAGTAATCACCATGTTGGGCAATGGGACTGGTGATAGCTGAACAAGTCCACTAACAACGCCAGTTTACTGCCGGTACTAAATTTCTTCCAAAAATGTGAAACTATCAATAATCACCACAGTGGGCATTTGATGAGCATTGAAGCTACTACTATATAACAAAAAGTCTTCTGGTGTTACCTCCTTTTTTACGGGAGGTGGGGCAAACGCTGACACATTAAGATTTTCATCCATATTTTGTCGCCAGGTGGAAGTTCCAATGGAGGCTCGGCTAGCCAACCTGGCGTTAGACGTGAAGGGTCGCGGGAAGTCAGCCGTCAGTCAGAACCTCACCAAGCTGCTGATGCAGGGACTACACTCCAAGGATAAGGGGTGAGGAATTTAATTCAAATTCTAATAGTAGACTAAACAAATAAATTTCTCATGGAGATTTCGTTAGTCTTCGTGGGGAATCCTCGAGCCATAGATCGAGTCGAAATCGAGATATATCGAAAAGTAATCGCGTAATTCTTGTAATATCACAAGATATACTCATATCCTTATAATACTGGATATGTGATATATGACTTTTCTGTACAAAGAGGACTATCTCTAATAGAGATTTATGATGAAGCGAATTGTCCCCATGTCCACTGGCAGCATTTCTCTTTCATGTCATGTTTTTCGATATATCTGGATTTCGAAATTATCTTGGCAGAACATTTTAAAAGGTTACTTACCAAAAATACCTTCTGCATGAAGGTATTGGTTCGTCGTCTTATCGATTAAATAATGATGTATATGATTTGCCACCTCAAATATCTTATAATAAATATTTATCTGAGTTATGTAGGGTACGCAGTGTCTTTTTGTCTTTATGAACCGCACGCCACTTCTTGTAACATATGACGCAAGATTTTTATCTACTGAAATGAAATGAAATTATTTATTTTGCAATTAGCATTTTTCAATCACTTTTACACGTCTTTTTTAAACTAGATGGCGTCGGCATTTCCTATGACTATCCCTGAGAAGAAACGCCGAAGCAAACTCAGGGGTCAAAGTCTATTTTATTATAATAAGTTTATTTTACTAATGTTATATCAATTTTCTTTCCAGTATAATTCTAACAGTACTCCAGAAAGATGATCCTCTCGTGGCCTTACGTACAGTGAGCAACTTGCCCGCAGACTACGTGCCGCAGTTGTTGGAAAAGCTCGCGGACATGGCCACCAGGAAGACCAGCCAGTGAGTGTACACATATTTATACTCTTTAAACTTTTTTCGTCTTAATACTTAATATATTTATTGCATTCCACAATGTAGACTTTTTTTTTATAAAAACATTGCCCCACACTAGGAATAATTCCTACGTCGTATCGGGGGTGCGTTTACAAACACACATATTCACATACACAAACACCCAGACCCGAAACAATTATCTGTAGATCATACAAATATTTGTTCCGTGCAGGGATCGAACCCGCGACACGTAGTGCAGAAAGCTAATCGCTTAGCCACTGCGCCAACCGTGTCGTCTAAACTTAGGACTAAAGACTTAGGTGGTCAACTTATATTATGAGATCATTATGGACCCTGTCGGGCACAGCAAAATAAGAATAATAAAAAGGAAAGAGAAAGCTTTGTCTTAATCTAATAATTTGTTACTACATCTAAGAAAATATTATTTAATTATCACTACATATTATAAAACAAAGTACCCCGCCGCGTCTGTCTGTCTGTTCGCGATAAACTCAAAAACTACTGAACGGATTTTCATGCGGTTTTCATCAATAGACAGAGTGATTCATTAGGAAAGTTAACGTGTATAATTCGTTAAGTTTTTGTATAAATTGGCTGAAATATGACGATGATAGTTGAAGCTGTCGGAAAATATCATACTGACTGGGAGCTATACTGGCGTGCGCCGAGTAAATGCTCTACGTAACAGGCTGATATGAGGCTAAACCTTCAGTGAATTGAAGTGTGATATTATATGAATATGATTATTTACAGATGTGCATCAGTGTGTACATGGCTGTCAGCGGTGGTGCGGTGTCACTCGGCGCTGCTCCTCGCCACCATGGGCTCCCGCTCGTCCGACCATCTCACGCAGCTGCTAGCTATATTTACACACAGGTTGGTACCAAACTTATAAACTGCGTTCCTCATGTATAGAAAAAATATTTTATTTCTCTCGACTTTTTAATCCATTAAAAGATTGACTTTAAAAAATGATGAAGTTATCTTGTAATAAAAATATTTAGACGCATCTGATATCCTGAATGTAATTATTTTGCGTTTTTAAAAAGAATGTGATCAAGCAGAATTATACAAAAAAAAAATATATATATAATATTATTTTGTCTCTGACAGTGTAATTTTTTCCATAAAAGCTTACTCATTCAAAAACAAAGAGCAATATTTTATGCCCTTTGTTTTTATGTGGACTAAAATTTTCAAATATTCGTACCAATAGTTGATTTTTTTAAACTCAAGCATTAATTCTATGGCAATGACTAAATGATGACTTTTCTTTCAGACGGTCCCACCTATGTCAGCTCCTCAACCTCAAGGGTCGCCTGGACCTGACGATATCGCAGCGAAGTGCCGCCGACATCGCGACAGATGAACAGGAACCAGTCCTCAATTATAATGGTTAGTACAAGCAGTATCATATAAACTAGTACACCTGAGGTGTCACACTAGGACAAAATATCTTGGTAATCGTTATCTTCGGCACAGCAAAAGTATTCAAATATAGTGGAAATTTGTTGCAATCATATTTTTTAACTTGAAGGCATGGAACATGAGATAATCGTGAGGCATTTTAGTTTGTGAATGCCATATTAAGAAGAGTAAGTTGCGGAGTAGACTTTGGTGGTACATGGCAATTGGTTCGGCCCCTGTTATACACAGGCGCAGCCAAACACTGGGGGGCCTTCCCCCCGTCATACTACTGTTAATATCACCTATATTAACAGTAGGATGACGGGGGGAAGGCAGTTGTTGTTGTATTAAAAAAATAAATATATATTACCTATTTTTGATTTCATTGTTTGGATGAGGTTTGTCAATTTGCCGTGTATGATTTTGGGGAGGGGGGGGGGGTCAAGACCATCACGATGATTTCATAGGGCTATAGTAATTGCATCAGCGAAATGTGGGTGTAACGGTACACCTCTGCCGAACCCTTCGGGGATACAAGCGTGATGCTATGTCATGCTATATACCAGAGATCCACAAGCTTGTTTGCTATATCATAAAAATCAAAGCTTAACTTTCCAAATAATTCCAGACACTTCATCTGATGAGGAGATGGAGGCTGAGCCGTACCAGTCGGACAGCGACGCGTCGTGGGGCGACGACAAGTTTGAGAGCGACGCGACGGCGCCAGACGACGCAGACTCCGACGGAGATTGACGTTATATAATAAATAGATCGTTTTCATATAACTGAGTCTTATTTTTATTATAACTCGTGTTCTAAAAATTCTTCGGGATAAGCCTTCATCATGACAGAAGTTTTAATTTTATAAATAACATCTCATCCTATTTAAATATTAAAATATGCAACCTACGAGCACCATAACCGATCGCGACGTAGTTGTATATACGGCGACAGTTTATACAATAATACGGTAATCGTAAAGTTTAAACACCGAATTAGTTAGCCTTCAATTATATTTATTACTAATTTTCTACGTATTGTTATTCTACCTACTCTTTATTCTATTTGTCTGTTTGCGGTAGGTGGATTTATATGAGAGGATTTTTTGTTTTCTTGAAAAACTTCCAGCCCTTGGTATATTTCCTGCATCGTAGGAGCGTGTACCAGTAAATATATTTACATGCACGAATACCCAGACCCGGAACGACTATCTGTAGGTTATACAAATATTTATTTCGTGAGGCAATCGAACACGTCACGTAGTGCATTCTATTGATCAATCACTGCGCCAACCCTGCCGTTTTTCGTATTTTATGATTGACACACAAAAAATCCTCATCATAGTCATCACTTTTTTAAACGTCATCACGCTTTATTAAACGTCAAAATCTACCTACTCATGGAGAAGTTTTTCGAGTTTTGAATAGAATTTTTTAAGTCGGGTAGGTAAACAAAGTTCAATGTAATGTCAGTATGAATGATAATTTTTTCTCCCTTACTGTCACCTACTCCACAATAGCTATCTCGCTCACGCACGTCATATCACTTTTGCTTACTTTTTCTCACCTGTTACACTTATATAGCTATCTCTCTCACACTAAGGTTCCATTATTTACACTACCATCATGTTATGAGTTCCTAGTACATTTCATGGCTCTGAGCCGCTTTAGAGCGCTTATTGTTAGAAAAATTTCACTGATTTGAAATTAATATTTTATTAAAAACTAGGCCGCGACTACGTACGCGTGGAATTTACAATCTGATATTTTCATGCGATAAAATGTAGCCTTTGTTTTAAGTTACATCTCTAGCAATATATCAGTGAAAAATGCATTCAATTCCATGCAGTAGTTTTTGCGTGATGCGTGTACAAACAAAACTGTTGTTTTGACTTCTATTGCTCTAATAAAGACCCCCCATATTAGTTTTTCACCAATATCTATAATGTACAGACATCGGCCTGTTATAATTTTATTATGTGTATACTTAGATGACTGACAATTTGATATCATAAGCCTAGGCTAGGAGACCTAAGTATATGCTTCTAGACTTTACGTTTTAATTAGGTGGAAGCGCTAACTTAGCCCGCCAAATTCGAGCAGGCTATCGCCAAATTCAAATTTTATTTGGTTTTTCGCAAATGTAAATCAATATTGTAGGTTTATAGCAACAAAACACCACAATAACTACTTTTAAGTTATTTATTAGTTACTAACATATCACTAACTACTGTATATACCGATCGTCTATTTATACATCGGTTTACCCACCTATATGAGGGCGCACCCATCAGACTTTTTTAACACATTCACGGCACCCGGCAATAAATAGGGGCAGTGAACGTGTTAACTTACCTACCCTGCATTTTCCTGAGGCCCTAGTGTAGGTTTCTTTCGGCAAATTCGATTTACTACATCGAACGCGTTCGGCGTTCCGATTGGTGGAGAGCACGAAACGGACCAATCGGAGCGCCGCCGAACGCGTTCGATGCGTTAAATCGAGTTTGTCGAAAGAAACTTACACTAAGGCCTCTGGTTAATTATGTGATGTTTACCATTTTTCGTAATATCGCATAGATAGTAGATATTATTCAACATTTAACTAATGGTTGGATACAATTGATATTTTAGTGTTTCTATATACTCGTCGATATAAAGCTATTGCTTTATAACTTTTTCGATTAAGACCTGGGGCCCACTGGCCTCTGGCTGAGGATATTTTTAGATGACGAATAATAATATGCCTTATTTTATGATTTTATATTTGAAATTAGCGGTGGTCATTGCGCGACGTAAAGGTTGTTGAAACTAGCTAACGTCACAATAGCGGATAGCTCGTTTTATCCATAGTTTTATCATTCGGAAATAACCTGCTAACATCTAACGCGATCGCGTTGCACTCGAACACAACACACACAACGTATCATTACACCTACATCGCTAAATACTATCGGGCTCGCGCGATCCGTAGTTGAGTGCCGTAAATCCCGCTATTGATCGCTACTAAAATAGCGCGTTTTAACAACCGCTGTTGATATTCGGTAGACAGTTCCGTTTCGTTATCCAAGAAAGCTGCTACAGCCCACCGCTAGTTGAAATTTAAATGATAATAGTAAATCAAGGTAAAATATAACTAAAGTTGCCACGTTCTCCAATGGGAGCTTGATGGGATTAGTTATAGTCATTCTTGCTTTATAGATGTGTGATATGTAAGTGTAAATAGCCTTAGGAGCTTGACAACTATTTATAGTCACAAAATAAAACAACGCAATTAGTCATTCGCACCATCATATATTTCATTCAACACTTATCTAGTAACATACAGTTATCGTATGTATAAACTTACAAACTAATACTTTGATATAATCAGAACTTATACAAAATAAATCTTTAAAATTGTTTAGATCGGGAATGAGGTCCGAACGGGTTTCTCGCAGCTTACTTAACAAAATTGAGGTGAAATTGGCAATTCAAAATGTTTGTAAGTTTCAGAAAGACTTAACTCAGTGCTGCCATCTATTGAGAAACCCTATACAAAGTAACGGCACAAACTTGTGTCAACTTAATATTATTATTAAAGTGATTATTCCTATGCTTTTTTCGAAGGTGGCCTGAAGATACCTACAACAACCGCGTGGTCTCTTTCGTAGGGCTCCAAAGTCAACTGTTCTTGTGGTTTCAGTTTGTCGGCTTGTAATTTCTTCACTTCTGCTGCGAAAACGGCTTCGGGCTGCGCTGTTGAGTCTATGCAGGAGGCCTAAAAGTGAAAGAAATATGGTTTAACATGGGCACGATTCTTGGGAATATATTGCTGATCATATTCGTTTCTCAGTGAGAGAGTTCAATTTTCAACATGAAAAATTTAGCTTGTTTTTGTCATCATAGTAAACAAAATTTCCGTTTAAACTGTTAATTCTTCTTTTATCATGTCAATGGTTAAACACTATATTGTTTTGGAAAGGTTTGTGGCCAGCTGAATTGTGTTAGGTGTGGCCACATTCAGATCGTTTTTCTCGTGCAGGTCTTCAGGCACAAGGGTCACCGGCACCGGCAAGTATGATATACACGAACCGTTAATAAATTTCAGATATAATCAAGAACTCACCTTAATAGAAATAACAAAGTGCCCGCCATTTTTCAAGAAGTGTTGTGCGTTCAAACTGACTATCCTAGCCTGGTCAGGTTGCGCTACATCAGCGAATATGGCGTCGACCATGCCGACCAGCATTCTGTAAGAGAAGAGAGAGTAGAGATGGCTGTTTGATGCGAGAAGGAGATAGTAATAGTTGTAAAAGGTATCAGAGAGAGAGTTCAAATATATCAACATGAAAGATTTAGTTTGTAGAAATCATCATATAGAATCTGTATTGAGGAAATTTTGTTTTGTTTGCTATGGCTTCAAAGCGTTCTTGTTTTGGGATTTAGTAAAGGGAAAAATAGTTAAAAGGTACTATTTATTATAAATATTACATAAGTCTGAATTACATTCTAGTGTCTCAGCTAAGGAACCAGAATCTGAATGAATTAGTATAAAATGTATGTTCTCCTAACTTCTAATCTTATTGTCTTACACTTAAGAATTATAACTAAACAAGTGTTTACCTGTATTTAAGTGGATGTCTAGCATCTTCAATAATAGGTATAATATTGGTCCTCTTCTTGGCAACGTTGATCAGATCCCTGCCTGATCTATGTGAGAACTCCACAGCGTACACAAGACCTTCCTGTTAGATGAAAATAAAACAAATTATTGTTTATGTAAGTAATAAAGGGATTTATCTTTGTGTATATTGGCATCAGAAGTGGGTATGTGGACATAGTCTTCATGAATAGGTCTAGATTAGAGGGACCACAATCATCACGTTAAATTCTTTGTATAGAGAAGAAATTATACAATTTGACAATTTCAAACTGCCTTAAATTACCTTAAAATAATGCTTCAAATGTTTTGGAGAAGGCTTCTGTATACACTCTTAGAATATTTATGATGCTTTAAAAATTACATCAAATTACTTTGGAAACAAGGTGTTTGGCAAAACGCAAAACTTAGCAGCTTTACTTTGTGATGTAAGATTGTCAAATCTAACGAGTCAAAAACTTACCGGTCCAACAATATCTGAAACATGGCTGACAGTGGTACCGCTAGCAGCACCGAGGTACAGAACCCTTGATCCTGGAGGCATGTGGATGGCGTCCACTCCTCCCATGATCGCAGCTGCTAACTTTGATCTGAAGGGGTTCCATACTCTGTATTCTACCTTCTCTCCATCAGTCTGTGAAAGGGTAATGACAATCAGTAAGGGTAAAAGTGGGAAGAGAGAAGTTAGGGTAAGAATGTGTGTAAATCAGAAGTGGGTATGTGGACATAGTCTTCATGAATAGGTCTAGATTAGAGGGACCACAATCATCATGTTAAATCTGACTTCTATTCTAATATTTAGTAATTTTTCATCTGTCCAAAGGTTAATTAAACCTTCTCAGATCGCAGTAAAAATAAATTTATTTTTGTACAAATCAATTTAAAATCTAATAAACACCAATTTACTATAACATCTCCATGACATATATTTTTTAACGTCTTACAACCTATGTGTCTCCTACATAACCATCTTTGAACAAAATATAAAATATTCATACAAACCTCAACAGATATTCTCTTTTCTCCATAAACTTCTGATCCGGGCACCAAATTCTTTGTCACCAAAGCGTCTTCCTTTCCTCTCGCGATAAATACTCCAGGGTGCCTAAGAGAAGAGATGAAGTGGTTAGAAAGGGTAAAATGTGGTGTATTTGAGAGGGTAAATAGGGGAAGATCAGTGAAATATCATGTCTTCAAGCGTTCGCTTTCAGAAGAACGAAAGTTATTTGTAATAACATCATTTCAAAGAGAAATTATAAATAGTTTAGCATCACACCAAGATAAGCCAGGGGTGGAAGTAAAGTGATTTCAAGTCACATGTTATAGGACTTTAAAGCTAATGCTATCTTCCATGCACAATTCAATGGCCAGGATATTTTAATTATTGAGATAACCATTTTATGTCATTGTTTAATTAAAATTCAATACATTTTTAATTAAAATTTACTTGACCCTATTTTATTTCAATAGAGACTGATAAACTCTTATCAGTAAGCAAGTTAAACTGGAAATATCGAGCATTTGTTTGTGACATACGAAGTTGCCTTAATCCATATGGACATGCGGTGCCCAGCTATGAGACACAGTAGATTTAATATTGTCTCATTTGCATCACATGACAGGTTAAGAGTCAGCCTGGATTAAAACAATATTGTCAGACTGCCTAATTGGTCTTGTGTTCGCAAGTGTAACTGCAGAATGAAGCGAGAGTTATCAAGTTTTTCTTTATTGAGATTCCTAATAACAGCACAGAGTTTGGAACAGTAGGCACTTGATGACAATATCAATTAATACTTGGAAGTCAATGGGTCAAAGAAACTTATGTATATTATCTTATATAACTTATGTAGGTTACCTGCCTAAACCTTGGAAAACGCAGTTAACTGAATTTCAGTCTTTTTGACCTAGCAAGCTCAGTTGCCAAACAAATGCCTCAACAAGGGGGATTTATTTCAATAATTCAAAAAAAAAAGTAACATACCTGTGTGGTTCAATAATAACTTGCTTGCCCCCCTTGAAACCACCGCCCGCACCTCCTCTACCGCGACCTCCACCCCCGCGACCGCGGCCTAGGATAATAAAGAATTATCTTAAGTACAAAATAATACAAGATATTTTGTTGGTGTGTGTATATTGGCATCAGAAGTGGGTATGTGGACATAGTCTTCATGAATAGGTCTAGATTAGAGGGACCACAATCATCATTTGAAGCTTAACTTTGAGATTTAAGAGTAAAATAAAACAGATTATTTTTATAGTCAGCTCTGAGGGATATATTCCCTTTTCAGTCTGATTTTTACTGTAGTTCAAACTTTATTATTAGAAAAATAATCACCATAATTTAAGAATTTAAATTGAAATGATATGAGCTGCCAGAGTTAATATTATTTTCAATTTTATTCTTCTATTTGTATATGTACATTTCAAGTTAATATTTTAGATATTCTTACCTCCTCCACGTCCACCGCCGAAACCCCTTCCTCCTCCGCCTCCTCCCCTCTTCTCAAACTTCCCTCCTCCGCCGAACCCCCCGCGACCTCCCCCTCCCCCGCGGCCTCCTCCGAAGCCCCCCCGGCCTCCACCGCGACCTCCACCACGTCCGCCTCCGCCGCCACGACCGCCATTAAATTCTGTAGATAAAAAAAACATGTGCTCAAAATCTTGCTCAACATTAAAGTTTTCAAATGGGTCTTTCAACTTTTAAAATGTTAAGAATCTAGGTGCACAATTCCAAAATGGGTTGGAGACTCAGCAGGTACAATACATACAGAGTGAATAGTAATTCAACCTATTTTTTGGAGTTGACGAGAATGAGAAGGGTTGGACTTTAGTTAAATACACTGGCCTGGTGTAGGGTTCCTTGCACACAAACAAGAACTTTATCAAACCTTGTTATGATGTTTTCCTTCAACATTAACACAAGGTAATAAAAATCTGATTCACATGTGACAAGCCCGAGTTTGAACTCGGACCATCCTGCATGGAAGGCAAATGTTCAACAGCTCAATGCTTTATGCCTATGGCAGTATGTTATCCATAACTTTGTAAATAACAATATAAATTATTTATTATTCTTATAGTACTATTACCATGGGGTTGAAACCCTAAATAAATACTCCTTTTACACCTTTGTGTTATGAATAAGGAATATTGATCACTGTATATATATTTATTATAGACAGGCTCATAGCCTCTTTGTCTATAGACAACAACTTTGCATGCTTTTTATGTGTACATTATATAACAAATGACCACATGGCTCAATGCATAGTAACAGAATAACATGTAGGCAGAGATAAAATCGAATATAAAGACATGAGTCAATAGTTTTAACTTTTAGTCAACAAAAACTGATGCTAATCATGGAAAGAACCAATACACCTGGATTTCGGTCAGTGTTATCTTAGGGACCAAGATTGTAGCCTAACAATGTTCTTACTATTCGTTTTCGGCTTGTTTGGTAACACCACGTGGTGACAATTAAATGTTTATTCATTGGTCCTCAACAGGTGAGAATGTCTTCAGATACCACGTTGATGAATAATGCATGGTATCTGCTAAACTGAGAGATAGGGTATGACAATATATTGAAGTATTCTTCGTACACTGTTAGCGAGATATTACTAATGATAGAATGATTTATGATCGAACACGGGGAGGTTACAAAGAACGCGTGGTTGCGGCGTGGTGAAAACATAAGGTGACAATTTCATTGATTTAGATTAATTATATAACTACAGTTATTTACGGTTAACGGCTCGAAGTGGTTAGAAAGGCCTTAGTTTGCGTAAATACTGGAAATAATTCATATCACAGATGTGGTGTAAAAACTAACCTAAAAATAAACATGTGAAAATGTAGTGGTTATTTAGATAAATCTTGATAATTTAATCAAGAATATCTTTTAGGTATATGTTTTGTTTCTATAAACTATGGTGACTACAGTATTTTCTCAAAAAAGTTAGTCAAATACCACACGCCGCAACCACGCATGTGCCAAAAACTAGATGCATCGATTATGTAAAGAAAAATCTTACCTGGCTTTCCCATTTTGATATCACTAGATTATTGAACAATATTCTACAATTTAAACAAGTAACTTTTGCTATCTAAACACAAAAACAAACAGTAATTTCTTCATAAACCGCGCGGAGCCATCACGCCGCGCAGCCGTCCCCGGAAATGACGCCATCATAAATGAACAATGTTGCTGTTCTCTTGAAAAATTATAAAAAATATCCTTAGAGTTGCTGCTACTAAAAATATTTTACCGAAAAAGGTTACTAGATTATTTGAGTATTTTTTACATTTGAATATATGTTTAAATTTTTGTTTCGCACGATAGAAATCAATGAAAAAAAAAAATATGAAAGATTAAACTAGAATACATTATATAATTAGTAACCTATGCGATGGATGACATACTGCGAAGCACTTAAAATTGGAAGATAAGATAATGAATAATTACTTAAAAGTGAAGAGTACCTATAATACTTGTTGTACAACAACAATAAGGTAGTTAGGTAGTTCAACTTCAGATTGTGTATGTAAGTTAAAAATATAATCACTAGAATGGAATCTAGTAATTTTAATAAAATTGCTCTCACTGATTTCAAATGGATAAATAAGCCAAAAACATGGCATATAAGTGGCAATGATCTTGAAGTAACCACGGATGAGAAGACAGATTACTGGCAAGGCACTTGGTATAATTTCCATCATAATTCAGGCCATGTTTACGCAATAGAAATCAAAGATGATTTTACCTTTGCAGTAAGATTTTTTATTTATTTCATTAATCCGTTTGGTATACTCACATGAAACGTATCTTCGATACAAGACGTCATCAATGGCATGCGGTTATTCCCGTGGGTCCCTAGTTGCCAGCGCGGGTCACCGTGAAAAAAGTTAAATATATCATATATATTTAACTTTTTTATTACATTATTATATTTATATTATATTTTTTATTACATAAACACGTGCAAAATTATTTTCCAATTATTACGATTAGCGTAGCTTTCATTGATATCCCAAGAGTATTTGTAAACTCACCTTGTTTATGTAGTTTTCAAACTTGGTACGACAATATGAATGACAATCTTTTGTTTCGAAATTTTGTCCGTAAAGCTTCTGGGAGTTAAATATCAACTTGCATTGTTTGCAAGGTGACTTAGTAGTGGGGGGCAGAGACATTCTTAGAAACGGTTTTTTAATTTCAGGTCTGTGTTGAAGCGGACTTCACGTCGTTATACGATCAAGCAGGACTCATGATTTATTTGGACGAGAAGCATTGGTTGAAAGCAGGCATTGAGTACAATGACGGGCAGCCCATGATCGCCACTGTACTCACAAACGAAGTCTCCGATTGGGCCACAGGTATTTCTTTCTTAGTATGACATAATGAGACTGAAACAGGACATATCTGATACATAATAAACGATAAACCAACTCGAATCTTGGTTTTAATTAACTAAAAGAATTATACATAGGCGAGACACATAGAATGATTGGAAAGCTGTTGACATTGACAAATAAGAAGAAATAATTGAGCATCCAACATAAAGTATTGCGGCAGATATAGAACCTCATATCATTCACCCCTCCTTTTAATCATCTTCACTATTAAGAACATAGTCCCTCAAGTAAGCTGGAGGTCGTCTTTCTCTAGTGGATCTTCTAAGTGGTGGCGGGTCTTCTATAACTTGATCAACACTCTCTGAATCACCTGGATGTTGATCTGACAGTTCTCGATTCTGTTGTGATTGATCTAGAGGTATGGATTCAAACTGTTCCGGCTCGGCGATTTCGTCGTTAGTTGGGAACGGCGCTAGTTGTCTATTTGACACGGTTACCGTCTCTCCGTTACGGTTAACATGTGAGTAATAAGGGTTACTTTCGAGTAGCTCCACTTCTTCGACGAGTGGGTCTGTTTTTGAATGACGAACGTTTCTTTTTAAAAGTACCGGTCCTGGCACCATCCAAGTTGGTAAGGTTTCTCCATTTGGTGATCTTCGAGGATAACTGAACAGCCGTTCATGTGGAGTGCAGTTTGTAGACGTACATATCAGTGAGCGTATAGAGTGCAGGGCAATTTTCATTGCTCGTTCCCAGTTTTCGATGCTAAGATGTTTAGAACGGAGGTTTAGTTGAATAGCCCGCCATAGAGTACCGTTTAAGCGTTCTACTTGGCCATTGCCCTGAGGATTGTATGGAGTCGTGCGAGAGGAGGCAATCATATTGGTTCTTAGAAATGATTTTAGCTCTTCTGACATAAATGATGGTCCTCTGTCGCTATGAATATAGAGGGGTTGCCCGAATGTAAAGAATAGGTCTTTAAGACATTCAATCACCGTAGCACTTGTCATATTCTTGCATGCGTAGGCAAACGGAAAGCGACTATATTCGTCGATTATTGTGAGCATATATTTGTTCTGTGTATTTGAGGGCAAGGGTCCTTTAAAGTCGATATTTAATCTTTCGAAAGGTGCCGTGGCCTTGATAAGCTGACCTCTAATCTTTAAAAAGCGTGGTTTTATCTCAGCGCAAACTGGGCATTTTGCTGTCATTTCTTTGACATCCGATGCGGAAAAAGGTAAGTTCTTCATGCGTACCCAATGGTACATTCTGGTAACGCCAGGGTGACAGAGTGCTTCATGGAATTCCTTCAATTTGTTGATATTCATGAAAGCGCAGACTCTGGATAGCGCGTCGGCCGCCACATTTTGTGAGCCGGGACGATATAAAATGTCATACTTAAAGCATGATAATTCCAATCTCCAACGTTGGATCTTCTCGTTTTTAATTTTGCTGCTATGTTCTTGGTTAAACATAAAGGAAACAGATTGTTGATCAGTAATAAGGAGGAAGTGTTTGCCGATGAGATAATGTCTCCATTTTTTCAAACTCTCGACTATAGCACACGCTTCCTTTTCTATAGAAGGGTGATTGCTTTCGGAGTTTGATAAAGTCCTAGAAAAGAATGCTACTGGACGTCCATTTTGTGATAATGTAGCTGCTATGGCATGTTCTGAGGCGTCCGTCTCTACGGTAAATATCTCTTTATCGTCAATAGCCACCAGGGCTGCCTTCTTGATGTCACTTTTTAATTGTGCAAAGCACTTCATCGCTTCTTCCCCCAATGGAAAACCATCTACATTGACGAGGGGTCTGATCTTTTCCGAAAATTTGTCGACCCATTTCGCGTAGTGGGCGAACAGTCCTAGGACTCGTTTAAGTTCACCCGAGTTAGTTGGAGCTGGTAATTCAATTAATGGCTTGAGCCTTTCGTTGTCTGGAGTGATTGTATTATCTTTGATAGTATAGCCAAGGAGATTGATCGAAATTTTGGAGAAAACACTTTTCTCTTTGTTTAAAGTTAAATTATATTTATTCGCAGCTGACATGAACTTAGCGAGGTTCTTGTCGTGCTCGTTCTGATCTTTCCCACAGACGGTCACGTCATCCAAATATGAGAAAGTACCATGTAACTGCTCTTTGTCTATGAAAAATTCAAGAGCTCTTTGAAATGCCGCTACGCCATTAGTTACTCCGAAGGGTATTCTAGTAAATTGGTATAATTTCCCGTCGGCTTCGAAGGCAGTATATATTTTCTCTTTGGTGAGTATTGGTACCTGGTGGTAGGCACTTTTTAAATCAATTTGACTAAAAACTTTATACTTTGATACATTGTCTATGATTGTTTGAATGTGAGGTAAGGGATATGCATCTAGATATGTAAATTTGTTGATGGTCTGAGAATAGTCAATCACTAGACGTTTGCGGTGAGAATCGCCTCCTGCAATGAGGACCTGTGCTCGCCAAGGTGATACACTCGGTTCGATAACACCATCTTTCAGAAGTTTGGAGATCTCTTCACTGATGAAGTCATTGTCCTCTTTGCTGTAATGTCTTGATTTTATTGCAATTGGTCTAATGTTTGGGGAGAGATTCGTGAAAATGGAAGCAGGAGGTAATGATGCTTGGATCACGCTGCATATTTCTAAAGGTTTCCTTGGTCCCCCAAATTTGAACTTCAGGGTTGAATGATCTTTAAGTAGGTCATGCCCTACGATGACGTCAGCGCAGAGACTCTTCACAACGAGTAAGGGTCGTTGTTGGTACACATGTTCGTTCATCTTGATAGTGGCGAAACAAATACCCTCAACAAAAGATACGTGATTCAGAGAAGCTAACGTGATAGTCTGTCGATGTGGCTTCCACTTTAACTTCATAAGGCTTGCAATATTTCTATCAATGAAGCTCACTGAGCTCCCAGTATCGATAAGTGCATCTGCTCTTATATCATTTATTGTGATGGGTATCGTAACTAATAGTTTACTAGCTACTTACTACTACTAGCTATGTACTTACCCAAGTAGTAAACAATACAAAGTCAAAGTTTTTTATTTCAACCACGGAGTAAATACAAAGAGGAGACGGCCTAAGCAACTGTGCACTGTGACTCCAACTAGGCCCTGACGTCATCACGTAGGCGTGGCCTTAGTCAGTCTATTGTTGGCGTTCGTCCTGTGCACAACTTTGTAAACTTTCCCATTTTACGGTATATTCGCGCTAGAAGAAATAATAGAATGAAGTGTTGTGTTTTATCTTGTAAAAACTACTCGGATAGACGTTCTGATGCTATGGATGGCATCACATTTAATTTGTAAGTAATTTTATGCGTAATTTATTAAAATAGTTCTAGAAAAATCTCTTAGAGAGGGCGTTTCCAAATATAATCCGCTACCCGACATTAGATGGCGACACTTTGTGTCATGGAAACTAAAAATATTTATGTACATAGAGCTCAGAATAATATATTTTAATAATCATATGTACTGAAATTTGTTCAACATTCATTCCTAAAGACTCTTTAATAGCTTAAATATTATTTTTGTAGATTTTATATCATATTTTAAACAGGCCGCCATCTATCGTCAACTATGAACAACAAACATAAAGATAACAAAAACACAGGGCCGTAATTAGAATACAATTATTTTAACGAATGTCCTGCGGCTGTCTCATAGATGGAAAGTACTTAAAACATTAAATACGCTGGACATAAAAATATAAATTAAATATTCTATCTACAATAATTTATTTAAAGTACTTTCCCTCCGTAAGACAACTAGTATGGTGTTGTTGTTTACTTAATTTAAAGTACTTAAAGCCCACCTAGTTTATTAATTTTTTTCGTTATAATTTGTCTATTATTTATTCTGCCTCTGAAATTAGTTTTACCTACTTGACCATATCAAAAAAATCATGTTAAGTATGAAGCTTCTTTCGCGTCATGCGGCTTTTGATTTAGTCTGGTATTACTTATTTATTTGACATTAATGGTTAAGAAGGATTGTCACGTAAACGGGAACAGTTTTTTTTTTTTTCTAAAAGTACTAGCTTTGTAAACAATCTTGATAAGTCTTTTTAACATAATAAGTCATTTAAAAATAAGAGAAAAACTAATAATCTTCATTCGTCATTCATCAAAAACCTTTATATTCTAAAAAAAATTTTCATAGTATTTCTATTTCAATACAAAAAAATATGTATCAAGATGGTCCGCAAAATTAATAATAAAAAAAAAACAATTTACTCCTTGGTACGAAAATTCTGAGTACGACCCCGTTGCATTTTGCACTTAGTGACATCTAGCGTCAGATAGTTATATAACTACAAAGTAAAATCGACAGAACGAGCGAGTAGTTTAGCTATAGACCGGCAGATGGAAAATAAAGAAGTGGGCGGGATTTAACACCCCCTCACCCCGCAAAATGTCACGCAATGTTTCATAGGGAAATCGAATTACAACATCTCCTCTTTGTATTTACTCCGTGATTTCAACTAGCCCTATTTAGTCGCTTTTAAAAAGTCAAGACTCTATACGCTCAGGCGTTAACCAAGGCAGTTTGAAAAAGAGGTTAAAGAAAATAAAACGTCTACTTTGTATGTTTACGAAATAATAAAAAAAAAACCGGAAGACAGGATCCATTTTTTTAATTAATTCACCTGTCAGTTTCTTCAAACTCATTTTTCAATCTTCATTTGATTGAATGATTTCGCGTGAAGTCATTCGCTTATACGAAGTGGGCATGGGTCCCAATGTACCATATTTTTTTTATTATTTGAAACTCGTATTATTTCAGGCATCTTCGCCGGAAACCCTCGGAAGTTTTACCTCCGTATGACCAGAAAAGGCGACGTCGTGTGCGTGAAATACTCCACAGATAATAAATTGTGGACTTTACTGCGGCTGTGTTCTATGCCTTTTTCTAACAACTCTAATCCGTGTCTCATTGGTCCAATGTGCTGCACTCCGTTACGGAAGGGCCTAAAGGTCAAGTTTAGTGGCATTTCTGTTACTGTGCCGGAACAAGACATATTGCATTCAAATTAAGTATGTAAATTGTGTATATTTTTGTGTGCCTTAAAATAAAATAAATACTTACACTTTTCGAATTGTTTAATTTTATAGACGTAAATTCTATTCACTGAACGTTTATAACTCTTGGCTCTTCCAAGTATAATAAAGCTGTGTATCTTAAAACCTAATTTACCCTTGTAAAAGTTCAGTACCTAAAACTTCGCATTCTGTGTTACGTCTGATACCAGTCAAGTTAGATGTACCAAAGATGGATTAGATTCAATTAAAAAAGGTTCAGGACACATGCACAAATAAAACAATATTCTAAAAAATTATTTATATTTATTTCAGCGGTATACATTCCGCGATAATTTTTCTTAAACCTATAAAATTCCTAACTAAAGGAATGTACAGACATAACACTACACATTTATAATAACATTGTATTTGTGTTCGACTCATAAAATCATTATGGACTTTACACAATGGGCCATAGAAGCCACACTCCACGTTTATCATAGAACTAATCACACTTTTCCGAAATTTAACACAGAAAACTGTCATTATGTATAAAGATGCGGAAAGGTGATATGTGTGATTAGGTCCTTAAACATGTCTTACAATATAACACTTATTACAACATAATCATTGTATCTTGATATTGGGATTCTATTAACCCCGCTATATTTATGTAAATACGAGATACTTCAACATATTATCTTAATTTAAATTAATAACTAGAAAATGCTCTTCGATTAAACTAAAATATATATTTCTTTAAAACATACAAATTCTAATACAATTATTATTGTATCGTAGTTTTAAAACGAGGGCAATTTTTGAAAAAAGAAATTCCCGCTCAAAACGCTGGGTTCAAAACAAAATGGCTTCTTCGCTCATATATTACGGTTAACTAATAAAAAGTCCCCTTTTTAAAACCACGTTTTAATCGATAATTTCGCGTATTCTGAGATCGGAAAATTTGATCGAATGCTTTACACTGTGTTAATGTGCGTAGAAATAATATAATAATTCTCGTGTTTCATTGTGAAGAAAGCGGAAATTTCAGTCAGTCACCATAGTAAAAATAATTGTTAGGTTTCATCAACCCAAATGTAACATTAACCCGCTTAGTAAAAGATTTTGTTATAGCTTTATTTTTATTATTTTGTGCATAGATCTAGGAATCCGGGGTAAAACCTGTAATATGAAGCACGACACAAAAAGCTCTGTAGATCTCACAAAATCAAACCCAATTTTATTAAACACTAACTTATAGATAACTACATGGCGAAACTAAAACTATATCACATTTCATACACGCTCACCGCACAAAATACAGGTGTTGATTTAATTTAAATGATTATATTTTTTATCTATATTTAATTTTAAAACGTACCATTATGACAAGTGGACGGGGGCCATTTTGTAAACACCTGATGTTTTCAAAATGGCCGCCGTCTCGCAGTCATTTCACTTCGTTGAAATATCATAAGTTATTCACTGAAGTGAACTGAGGGGATGTTCACAATATGCCACCAGTCTTTCTATTTTGTTGTTTTAAAAGCCGAGAGAGGTACGTAGATAAATTGCATAGTCTGGCCTTTATACCTCTCTTTGCTGTGTTATTGAAAATGTATAGTGTTTGAATAGACTTGGTGTTTGGTACATGTTTAATTAAAAAAAAAAACATAGTTGAATGAACAATTAAAAATAAACCAACACCTGCATTTCTTTTTAAATTATCTAATGCGACGGATGCTCAACATACTCAATAAGCGAAAATGTTACAATTGTAGAAGTAACATAACATATCATCACGCTTGTGTTCCCCGCGGGGTTAGACAGAAGTGAACTGATATAAACACATTTCACTGACGATTTTATCTAGTCCTACGTAATGGGAGGCGAGCCTTGCCGGGCACAATTTCAAACTGCAGGCTGCTGCTAAGATTTTTTATAACAGAAAAACCTAATAATAATTTGCTCAGCCCGGGAATCCAACCCAAGACCTCGCGCTCAGCAGCTGCACTCGATCACAAGACCAATGAAGCAGTTATGTAAAAGTAAATATATAAATAAACCAAAAAAATGGTTTATGAACTACATGTCGCTGTTTGTAGAAAGAGCCTGCTTGAGCGAGGGCGATAAGAAGAGATCCTCCCCAAGTGACAATATCTAACTACACCCGGCAACCTAGATATGAAGCTCGACCACACGACCAATTCAGATTTGAAAACCCATGCCAACTCTACAAAAGACGGTACCGTTGGCGCACTGGCTAAGAGACTGACTAGTGATACGGGTTGTGGGCTCGATTCCCGCACGCAACAGATATGTTTAACCTTCAGATAGTTTGTGAGATTTGTGTCTGTTAACGTACCCACAATACAGGAGAAATATTAGTGGTGGACAAAGATAATAATATAAGTTTTGATATTTGTATCAAGTTCATCCACGTCGTATTTTTGTATAAATTAGCCTACCTAGATAATACATTACAATTTTTCAGATATCGCGACATATCTCAAGAACCCATTTATCAACTACAGTATACCAATTCAACAGTCACATAATATACTAACTACAGTCAACATACAAATATTTATATTTTCAACAACATTTATATAAAAAGCTCGCAATCTACTTGATTTTATATTTAAATATATATAAGACTGACTAAATTGAAAGGACTGATATTTTTTAAACTCGCCTTCGAATTTAAATTGTGGTTTTTTTAATGTCTTGTTGTAATTTATACAATAAAACAAACAAAAGTTATTAATGAGGCTATCAAATAATTTCGATGTAAGTCTGTTATTTTTCGCTTTTATAAAATATTGTTTACAGACAGTTAAGAAAAAAACTGACATCAAGTAAAAATACCACAGAGCAGTAAAAAATGGACTGAATACGGACATTTCTCCCTAAAATTAAACGCCACCTTAGAGACGGCAAAAAATTATCTGCCATTATCGTTTTATACTTGTAGCTCTGGCACATCCTGGACAGTAACTCTCGTTACGAACGTTGGCGTCTGGCTAATCTTTCCACTAGGGCACGACCCAAGACCTCACGCCTCTTCTTCTGCCGCCACGACAGTAGACGCTAGGCGATAATGCCAAGAATGTTATATTATTTATCATATTACTTCTACAATGCGTCATAGGTACAGTGGTAGCTTAACTCGACTCTGGCTCCGGGTCCACCGGTTCGGTCTTGATGGACACCTGCATGCCTTGAGGTGTTGATGGCAGAGCTGGGGCGATTTTGGACCTCTCCAAATTGTATATCTGGAAGGACAGAAATTATATTTATTTAAATTACAAAAAATAAAAAAGCTTAAGTTGCAGTATTTTTGGACAAACTCATTCAGTAATCATCAATCTAAAAACCGGGTTATTAAGTGATACCATAGGTAGCAGGTACATACTTTAGCAGATTTTTGGTTAACTGGAAGCCGACCTGAATACTATAATCGCTCCAGACCATATTCAGACCTTAACGTGTAATTTTTTCCGGATAATAACAATAACTACCGAACAAAATGATCAGGAAAAAATACATGGTAGCTCAACCAAGACTCTTAATTTTGTCTTTCAATTCATTGCCAAAATGTATATCCATTAACACTGACGGCGTTACGCGGTAGACGTACTGAGGCTCAGATTGACCTGCATATTACCACTCCATTCATTCACTACTCACTAATCCAGCCATAGATTATCAAACAATGTTTTAAAAGACCTTCAATTTAAGTTCCTACCTTCATAAAAAGCGGTGTGGAGAGCTGAGCGACGCTGGTAGCATGGCTATATGAGTCTTCGTCGCACGTGGCGTCAATGACTTTGAGCTTGGGCAACCGCTTCTTGGAGATGTGGTCGTCGTCCGAGTCTGAGGGGGGAGGGCGCACCTGCAGGCAAGTTGGTACAGTGATTAGTAAGTGAGTAGTAAGACTTATTGGTTACCGTGGTAACATGGATTAACTAGATCATTTTGTTGTCAACCTTAATATATTACTATTTTTCAAAACGAATAATTTATGTGTTACTGGTTTTTCTGTAAGGAAATTCTCAGTAACAGCTCGGAGTTCACTAAATGGGGCTAAATAACGGCATCGACGAAATATGGATGTACACCTTTGCGTAACCCTTCGGGGAATACAGGCGTGATGATGTTATGTAAAATTGGAATAATGTAAAAATTACGCGGTTGCCGCTTCTGACGGTACCTCTTTTAGGTTTTGCGTTTATTCTGTTATTCGTTTTACAACAAGATAACATATTGTTATACCTTTCTGGGGCGACCTGGACCCCTCTTCTTTGTTGGCACTGGAAGTGGAGATGGTGATCGGGCCTAGAAAATAAATAAACACTGTGTAAGAATATTATTAAAAAAATCAAAACTATAGCGCTAAAAATATTAGTCTAGAGGTAGCAAACGTGTCGCAACCGTGATGTCTGCAGTTCAAATCCCAGGTGGGAAAGCTTTACGGTAATTCGGTTAAGAAAGTTTCAGTACCAACTCGAAGTTTGGAATTGTTACGGATTTAACAATAGCATTCGTATATTAATAGCAAATATTGCCTGATAGTTTTAAGAAATTTTGATTACTTACTCTCCGTTTCCTGACGGGTCTACTTCCATCAGCAGACCTAGTAGTCATAGACAACTTCGACTCCTGATTCTTCTGTGAGCTGGTCGACACGTCCGTCTCCTCCTTAGCAAGAAGCCCAGTCATCCTGTCTTTAAAACACGAGTCTTCCGCCACTTTTAGGGCTTCAAAACACTTATGGCCTTGAAGAGCGTATCTGATGATCTTCAGAACTTCAATGCGGCACAGCAATCGAGTATCATCATTCATTTTCTTGAACAACGGTATCAGAGAATTCATGAACAATTTGTCATCATCAAAATGGTCTTCTGGTAAAATTGAGTTCGCATCGATTTTGATTTCTAAAGAATTCGGTGTGTCAATACAAGTGGCTTGGTTGCATTTGTCTTGAGTTTCTGGTTTTTCCTCGTGTTTCGTCTTCAGGTCTAAAGGTTTGTCCATCGTTTCGTTCTTTATTTTTGGTATGATGTCCTCAGGTGGCGGATGCTGTGGTGAATTTGAGATCTCTGAGAACGACTCGTATTTGTCTTGGGAGTATCTGGGTTTCCTGTAACAGCAAAGATAAAGAGTTCAAAGTAACTAAATCAAAGGAAAATTTATTTAATTTAGGAATTTGTCTTTGGTTGACAGACCATAATCATCAAATTAGCAGTTCAATCTAATTGGAACCTGATAGACATGAGCTTCCTTCAAAAGCTTAGGTCAAAAGCACAGTTGATGTGCTGGCGGTTTTCAATGTTTCGTGTTGTGGCTTCCTACGATACAGGAGAAATCCTGGTGTTACATTGCCCATGATTAAATAAAGGTGGGTTTTATGCAGTCACGCTAAGAGTGCAGTCAGCATTTAATGTAACCAAAAAAAAGGGTGTTGCTGTTGTTGTGGTCACAAGTTGAATGCAAATCTCCACCATCCGAGGTATTAAAGCTTCGTTAAACATCTGTCAATGACATCAGTCGTACAGCCTTTTCATCCGCATGGAATTTGTCAGGTATCGGTTAACTTCCGAAATTTTCCGAATATTTGTAGGCTCGATTCACCTTTATTCTTACTAATCAAGGTCACTTACTTGTTCTGCAACGCCTTCAGCAAGAAGGACATCTGCTGATGATACTGATAACGCCTGCTGCCAGGGGGACACTGTTCTGGGAGCACGCACTTCCCCTGCCTGTAGGTTTTCGTGTAGGAGTCGCGGATGGAGCGCCATCGCTTCTGAACTTCTTTACCTGGTGACAAGAAGAAAGGAGGTTGTAGTTTTGATACTGTTGATGGAAAATCTTAAAATATATCTGCTACCATTGTATCACGCATCATCACATGAATTCACCGAAGAGTTAGGCAGAGGTATACTATTAATTGTAATGGATGTACATCCACGTAATAAGAGGCGAGCCTATTGCCTTCTATCGTGCACAATATCAAATTCCTAGCTACTACTGAGACATTTTGAAATCTAATAACATTTTGCTTCAGGGGTTGATTCCAGGACCACACACTCCTGCAGTTGCACACATGATGCAGTTCATATGTTTGTTATTTTTGTTCTAATAGAATACTTGCTAGTGTTGACTGCTTCATTGGGCGCAAACGCAGCTGCCGAATTTCTGGTCCTAGTCTCAGAGTTTAATGAAGTGTTATAGGGTTTCTCTGCTGGGAATTTCTTAGTAGCAGTAATGTGCTCACCCCTATCACTTAAGACTCGAACATCGGATGCAACAGTACCTACACTTCAACCTAGCCTTTTGGGGAAAACGGTCGTAGATAAGAACAATATTTTCAAATTTGGCATTGAAATTATAAATTGTCAGCTAAATACAATACATCAACTGCTTATTGTAATGAAATCTATTCAAAAATCTTTAGATGCCAAATGACTTTGAATATTTATTAATGATGTCCTATCCTATAGCACTCGTGACTCGTGCTTGATTTAAGGTTCTTTTCAAGTAGAAAATTATCTCCAGTTTTTTTTTAATATATATAATATTGTACTGGGTTTTTTAATATAACGCAGTACCTTGTTAGTATAAAATACGGAAAAAATCTCGCCACACATGTAACTAATACCTATACAGCTTAAGAGACCTCAACTTTAATCTTCGACAGACATAAATACTGTAAAATATTGCCAAAGATTACACAACTGCCAAATTCCTCTTCAAAAAACCAAAAGCAGTGTGTAGATAACCAAACACCAATGATAATTCGATAAGGCAAAACATTAACAGTCAGAAAGTAAGCGAGGTCGCTCGCACGCCCGGACGAGTCAAGTTGAAGGCCGTAGATAAACATATTATTGTACGTGGCGATGATATTGTTCAGTATTGCCGATCAGCTTGTTCTTGTTTTCTTAGTAGATGAAAACCTTAAGGCGTTCCTCGGGGAACTGTGTTGGGTCCCGTTTCACGTAAAAATAATCACATGGTAATTACGGATGCTTCAATGATATAGGACTAATGGTTGTTCAAATTTCAGGGATCAGGGTAAAAAAATACTTAAATACACGGTAACGGGAAAAAATGACAAATCATGGATTTGTTAAAGGCTATCGATATTGTCAAGTTATTGCAGAGTACGATAAACATAATATTATTATGTACGTGCGACCATTTTGTTTTGTATGTTGCCAATGTAATTTGTAAAGTAGTTATTTAGTTACAAGTTTGAGCGATACTCTTATATCGTAAAGGGCATGATGACTTAAGAATAGGCGTACCCAGGGGAACTATAATAAGCCTCATGCAAAAAAAAAAGAAGCACCTAGTAAAGCAAACTTCAAAGTAGATAAAACAAATGCAATACATTTGTGTAATAACAATGTTAACCTGAAGTTTTTTTTTTTAACTTGCAAATTATTTAACTTTGAATATATTGCTAATAGAGGGCGTTATTTCTATTTCCTCTTCAGACATCAATTTGTTTAACGAAGATTGCTGCTTCATAACGAACAATTTCCGTCCTATCTATAGGCATTTTAGATTATTTATGTACTGTTTCGAAATAAAAGTTTATCATTTGCCTTTGTAAGTGACTTTTTCTAAGGTTAAGCATTTAAAAACAGCGGACAGGTACACAGGCAAATGTTATAAGTGTACTGTCAAAACTAGTTTTACGGAGTTACGGATGATTTGGCATATTATAGGATTTAATGGCATTTACTCATAATCAAGGGGCCGAATTTATTTTCATCCAGGGTGTCGAATTTTATGTTTTACGCGAGTAAAAAAACTGAAAACTTTAGCAAAACAGGTAATGAAGAACTGTAAATTTAAATAAATGTATATTTTTAATTAATTAACAACGACCTTTGTGAGTTCGAGACTTTTCGCTTCAAACAGCCAGTTTTGAAGGACTTTTGCTGTCAAATGCAATAAGTGTGAAGAATGTAATAACTTTATTCAATTTCTTTTATGTACGTTATTTTAAGTCATTTATGAATATTGTTTCTTTAGCAAACCGCTTCCTTTTCTTTAATGTAATATTGTTTAATATAGATTACAAAACATTCAAAGTGTGTAGTCGATCCCTTTTCTTTACATTTCATTAACATAATTTCTGTAAGTACCTAATAATGCATGAAGAATTTTTCAAACGATATAGCTATTATAACTAGCGCCCGTCAATAGCGACCTACTTCTTAAGTTCACATTGATAAAGCCAGACGCCATTTCTATGAACTCCAAATTCAAATATAAACATGATTTGGTTGCCAGCATTGCGCCCAGTAGGTGCAACTTTACAAAGCAAGCAGGTGCGTTGTGATGGCACTGCTATCGGTTACTATCGCCGATTGATATTCTACTTATCTATGAGCGAAGTATTGTGATAAATAAAATCGTTTTTTTTTGTAACGAGATTTTTTTTATAGTATGACTGTATATGAATATAGTTTGTCGGATAAACGTGTTTTAATTAGTATGTTGCATAAATCATTAAAATTGTTCGTGATAAATTAATTTATAGGTTATATCTCAATCGTTGTTAATTTCAAAATCTTAGATGGCGGACACGTAAACACATTTAATTGACAGAGTTTAAACAAATGTCCTTGTGGGATCATTGTCGTGGATTTCACATCTTACTATTCACCACAGTACCTTGGTTTTCCTACAAATTAGGCCACCATTTGTTTCGTCAGAAAATACGTACTAAGCGGTATTAAAAATTAAAGTGGAACTGATATGCAAACAATTGACATTGTATCGCATTTTTCCCGGTATATTTTCTCTTGCTCATTTACATTAGTTGCGAAAAACTTTGATGGAAATTCAATTGTTTTTCTTTATCATTGCAAAATAAATTTGTCAAGTGGTATTTTACAAAAAAAAAAAAAAAAAAAAAACTGAATATAATCCTAACTTTCAGCCAGGCTGTTTTTGTATTTTTCAGTAAATATTGTGCAGTGTTCTTCAAAAATGAAATACATAACTGAATGACTCTCACTGGATATATACTCACACGGATATTTCCGTGGATCTGAATAATTCGGCTCGCAAAATCGCGACCGCCTTTTGAGACTAGCTCAAATAAGAACTTCTATCAGTGCGCAACGACAATGACAAAACGACGTTCATACTTCGTACTGCGTTAAAAATAAATAATTTATTAAAAAAATTATTATAGGTACAGTCAGCGTCAAATAGTTAGTGACACTCAGGGTATTCAAATAAATAGCCGCAACCAAAACGTCAATAATATCGGTACAAACAAAGTTTCCTTATTTTTGTCAACAATATAGGCGCTCAAAAAGTCGAGACGTTTAAAATGTCACATAGATAGGTTCAGTCAAACCGCCATAAATATGGTTACAGTCATCCCGCCAATGGTATCCAAGCATTGTAAGTGTTCAAAAATGTGGAACACATTAGAAAAATAAACTAGCATGTTACAGAAATAAACGGTTTCCCAAAGATGAAAACCTCTTTAGACAATCAAGTATTGTTTGCATGTCATTATTTTATCTATCATTGCATAATTATCATTCTATTATCTATCAGTCATATCAATGTCAAGTGCAATATAACATCTATTGAAGAAATAATATTGTTTCATGCTTAAATATGGCGACATATCGCATAAGCGACACCTCAAAACATCATTTTGGGGATGGATGACCCAAAGCGCACCAGGAGAGCTAGTCGAGGTGGGAGGAAGAATGAATGGCCTCCGATACAAGGACATCCTCGAAGACGTTTTGTTTCCAACAGCCAGGATTTTTTTCCGCCATGAAAGGATTAGGTTTGTCCAAGATAACAGTTCGGTGCACAACTCCAGAGTTGTTCAAAATTACTTGGAAGGTAACAGGGACCTGGAGTTAATTTCCATGCCACCTCACAGTCCCGACCTAAACCCGATCGATAATTTGTGGGGCAAAATGGTTCAAGTATGGGACAGTACTCGAGCACGAACCACCGCAAATTTAAGGACTCACGTCGAAGAAGTTTGGGAGACCATGAGAGGAGACAATTTTTGCTACAATGCGGTACAATCCATGCGAAGACGTCTTTCTGATGTAATTCTAGCAGACGGTGGCTATACACGATTTTAGTTAAAAAAATAAAGATAAATTAGAGCTAAAAATAAATTGTTTATTTTTATACCGGGCTCAGTGGCGCTTACTAGGAGAGGCCTATGTCCAGCAGTGGACGAATATGGGCTGATGATGATGATGATACAAAAACAATGGAAAACTATCCAGCAATTAAAAACCGGACAAGTGCTAGTCTGACCCGCCCACCGAGGGTTTCGAACCATCATCATCCTCCTGCCCTTATCCCATATTATTTGGGGTCGGCGCAATATGTCTTCTTCTTCCATTCATCTCTATAAGACGTCATATCGGAGTTCACTTTCCTCTCAGTCATATCACACTTCAATCCTTACAATATAAGTATCGTAAATGGCTATGCACGAAATTCTTTACAAAACAAAAGACATGTCTATGACGTCATGCTTAAAATGAAAAGGACAGCATAGTTTCTATCCCTTTCATTTAGTGCATTAATATTAATTGATGTGAGAAATAATATTTAAAATATATAGCAATAAAGTTTATTTTTCTAATGTGTTCCATATTTTTGAACACTTAGAATGCTTGGATACCATTGGCGGGATGACTTTAACCATATTTATGGCGGTTTGACTGAACCTATCTATGTGACATTTTAAACGTCTCGACCTTTTGAGCGCCTATATTGTTGACAAAAATAAGGAAACTTTGTTTGTACCGATATTATTGACGTTTTGGTTGCGGCTATTTATTTGAATACCCTGAGTGTCACTAACTATTTGACGCTGACTGTACTTATATTCATAATATGGAATACATATAATAATAATACAGTCCGATACTCTCCCACTGCCTCTTCGCAGAATGATATGAGTAAGGCTTTAGTTTTAAAAATAAAATAGTATAGCATCACGCCTGTATTCGCCGAAGGATCAGGCAGAGGTGTACTATTCTACACCCACATTTCGCCGATGACGTTATTGAGTCTCATGTAAAAGGGGGCGAGCTAATTGCCATCTACCGGGCACAGTTCACAGGGAATTTCCATGCAGAAAAACCCAATAACACTTTGCCCGACTCGGGAAAAGTGCTTTGCTCGTGCTCAGGAGCCGCGCTTGCGACCATTAAACCAATGAGGTAGTAAAAATAAATCTTAGGAAAATATATAGATGGTATCCCTGAGCCACCCTGTATATTATATATTACTTGTATGATTTTTTTTACCGTAACGATTAGTTTTTCAATATTTATTTAAAGAATAGCGTATCCAGTCATCAACAAAACCGGTCTTTTGATTCAATTTTCAATTTTTGTTCGTAACTCGTATATCTCTAACTTGTTAAAGTTCTGCGTCCCCCTTAACTGAAAGGCGTGGCCATAGAAACCGTTTCTCAGTATTAAAAGGGCTCTCGCGAACTTGTTAAGTTGTTACGTATGCGATTTCGCGAAGGTTCAATGTGGGCGTCTTGTGAAACAGCTTGTAATTAGTTTGAGTTGGTTAATAGTTGCTAAGCTATTTTGTTTCTGAAGTACAATAGAACAAATTCATCGGTCGAAGGTGAAATTATTAATAATAATATGAATATGTAATATTGATATATATATATATATTGATATGGCACGTATTGTGAGGAGGTTCCTCTCTCTAGAGCCCTAAACACCGCTAGCTTGGACCCTATTCCCGATACCGGTTGGTCACTATTTTTTTATATTTATAAATGTATTTTTTATATTACTAATTATATTCAATAATTAAAAAAAAAGTAATTAAAAAATATATTATATATAAAAGTAGAAAGATTTTTTTTTTCAAGCTTTTTTTATGCAGCGGCTGCCTTATATATGTATAAATATGCCTCTCTATTTTAAACAATTTCATGCCATGTCTGCGCCATACACATCCTGGGCGTTACAAAAAGAATATAATTCTTAGAAATTGTTAATTTAGCACAGCTGTCTTTTGCAAGTGATAACCAAATACTTTATATTAAAATAACAAGAACATCGCGCGATAACTAAAATAGGCGTGTCAGTGACATTCACAACTATGACTCAGATGACTCGAAACGCTTTTATTTTACCTTCAAAACTTATCTGACACAGCCTATGAATCATTAAAATAGGAAAAACAGTAATTCGGCAAAAAAAAAAAACAAAAAAAAAGTTAAAAATTATAAAAAAATAAAAATATATAAAAAACCCAAAAACAGGAAAAAATCTAAAATCTTTTTTTTTATGTATACTGGTTTCTCCTAATACAATTCTGCTACTTGATATTGAATCCACAAATGAACCAATTCCGTTTATATGTATGAACGTCCGTGACCTGTCGAACGACACTCGGTGAATCACCAGCGTATTCACGATTTAGCGTTCAAATCAATATCTTGTTCCAGTTATCTTTATATTTAGAAATAATCTACTGCTCTTTCATGAAATAAATTGTATAACAAAATATTTTTTTCAAAAACATTTATTTTTTCTACAAATACAAATAATTGAAATTCATTTTTTTCAAAAATATTTATTTTTTCTACAAATACAAATAATTGAAATTCAAATTCTGCTTGATAACTTTTACTTGGGCATTAAAAAATCGAGTCAAAATATCGCAAATTTAAATACAGAATGCCTAATAAAATAAAGATACGAAAATAAATCTATATAATGTCCTTTTCACTCATATCTAAAATGCATGTCTTCTCTCTCTCTTTCTTCCGACAGAACAAAGCAGTGCCATTGTATATTATATTTATTTTGTATGTCCATGAGAATATTTGTGTTTCTAACCGCAGCCACGATACAGGAATTATTACTATTGTGGGGGCAACGTTATTTTTTTTATAAATTAGCATATAAAATCCTAAAATATAGGTATCCACTTACATAAGAACTTCTGCAGTAAATTCGTAAAATAATTATGTAAGCAAAACAAACTTCGTTTCGTTGTTGTCTCGCGGCACACACTATTCGCCTATATATATATATATATATATATATATATATATATAATTATATTCTCTATTTTATATACCCAGAATAATGTTTCTAAGAAAGGCCTGCAACTATGATTTAATTAATAGAAGATTTTAGCAGTTTTCGATGCAGAAGGGAAAATGTATTTGGATACTTAGATATACAGGATTTTGATCGCCCATGTTTTTACATAATAATTATACGGTTGTAATAATGGTACGAGATTGTCACGGTCATCGGTAAAATGGCTCAAAATAAATCACCATCATCTGCCTAGCCTTTTCCCAACTACATTGGGGTCGGCTTCCAATCTAACCGGTTGCGGCTGACTATCAATATTTTACACGGAGCAACTGCATTCTGTCCTCCGCCACCCCATTACTGAGAGATACTGATACTCTAAGGTAAGACTGTTGTCAGATTTTTTGGGCTACTGACACCCGTAACGACTGTCATAGGTCTTCATATGACACCCGGGACCAACTGCTTAACGTGCTTTCCGAGGCACGGAGGGGTATCGATGTGTAAAATATGGCCAACCATCCAAGGACTGACCGCGGCAGGCGCTGCTTAACCTTACAGGTCGACCAATATGCGCAGTAGCTATGTAGCTACGAGCTCCTCGCTCAAAATAAATCACCATTTACGGTTAAAATGTCTTAGAAGGCAGTAAGGTAATCTATCAGTACCTACTATGCATAATTGCGACATTTAATCTCACACGGGTTCATTTTATGCGGGTCGCTAACTAGCAGTTCAAACTAGCTAGGGCTTTTATATCGATGCGATACATTTAGATAAGTTATAACACGTTGAAAGTGAAAAATAAATACAAAAAAAAAACTATAATGTCTATTATATTATATTCAGTACATTCTTTACAATTTGAAATGTACATTTTATTTCCATTCAAAGTAGAATTAATATTTTTGTGTAGATGCGATAACGCGCGTAGGCGCTCAGCTACGAGCGTAGCAACGCAATACCGTACAGCTGCCTACGTGCCTAGTAGGACGTACCCGCACGGTACCGTGCGATGCCGCACCTCACGCGTCGAAACAACGCTTCAATAAGTAACTGGTAACGGGCAAGGAAGCTTGATACCGGCTTTTGTTTGTTTAACCATATTAGTTAGGTATTTTTGTTCTGGTGAAATAGTCTAATTGATTTAGGGTAAAATACGGAAATTTGCTTTCACGGCACAAATTAGTAAATAAGTCGAGAGAAATGTTATATATTATATTTAACCACCGGGATTCGTGACAATGGTTCACAGTTAACATCTTCGAATCCAATATAATATAAATTAAAATTAATTCTGTCCAAATACGTCAAAATTTTACACGCACACGAAGATTTGTTGTGGTGCACTACTCATTATTTGGTCATACGCGGAGACAAGGTTCACGCGTCATTTCCACTGCCCAGTTGTCCAGTGCGGTAACCATCAGCATTAGGTACGTTAAATTATGGAAGAAGTCAAAGTAAAGTAAAGCAATAGATTCGTTCAAAATCGTTGGTTTTATCAAATAATTTAATGATATGTTCACTCCATAAAGGAAAAACTGTGACGATGTGTACATAAAAAACAGAGTGATAAGCTTGTAATAGTTTTTATTACTAAGATAAGTAAATACTTGACTTATCTGAATTCTTAAATATTCATTTTTCCTGATCTAGTATTTGTAGTTAATAGCCGATATGGAAGAATAATTAATAAGATAGCATTACGTTCGTATTTCTCTAATGGTTAGGCAGAGATGTACTATTTGCACACTCACACCGATACCGATAATAGGGGTGAGCTTATTCCCAAATACTGGGCAAACTCAGGGCTGTTAATGGGAATTTCCTACCAGAAAAACCCAATGAACATTTGATACCACAAAACCAATGAGGCAATATGTATGTCAAGAAAATAAATAAAGGTAAAAAATATACCTTTATATGACTATGATGTTTTCATTGAGGTGCACGGAAAAAGCCTGCCTGAGCGACGATCCTAAGTATATTCTGGGCAGCCCCAATACGAACCTTGCTGACTGGTAGAATTACTCCTAATATGAGCACAGATTAGCTAATACAATAGGAGGAAATGGTACCAATGTAGGTCGTTTTTTTTTTGGAGGGGAAAATCATGTTTCTTTGTACAATTTAAAAAAAAAAACAAATAACCACAAAGTTACTCCAATACGCAATCATACATACATATATCTACTAATCGTGGCGTAATCAACCGTCAAATAAAAAAACAGAAAAGCGTGCCAAAAGAGTTACTAAAGGAAGCCATAGAGAATCAAAACCTCCGTAGAGGATATTTATCGAACTAATGTTAGGAAATGTTTACTTTTTTATTGATTTATTTCGTGGCTTCGAGTCGAGACATGGCGATTACGAAAGGCAATTACGAATTAGTAATTATGTTTTTGATAACAAATTGTTGTAAAGAGTCACAAATACAGATTACAGAAACAGAAAATAGATTTATGTAACATTGAAAGATGGCGTTGACAGTGATGTAAAATATATTATTTTTAGTATCGTCTATTAAAATCGTATGATAGCCATAATTACCTAGCAGTATATATGGTATAATATTAACCTTACGTTATTACAAAATTCTAAATATCTTTACAATTTAAAGAGGTTTCATTAGGAATATAAAAAAAGCCTGTTGGCTCTAAGTCTAGATATTATTTGATATAAAATATATATGGTAATAATTAGCGCTATTAAAGTTGTAATACAACATGATAACAACTGAAAACTATCAAATATTCTAAGATCTCTCGGAACTAATATTCGCCATGACCTACAGATAGTTTTTGCGAGGTGTATTTGTGCATGTGAATATTTTTATTTGTAAACGAACCCACGGTATCGGAATCATGTCTAGTATTGCTCCACACACACACGCTTAAAAAAAGAAAAAAAAAATAGAGAGAAGATTAGATATTGACAGAGTCCTCAGTTTGAATGGAGCTAAATTCAGTTGTTCTGTATTTGCAAATCTATATAAGGCCGGGAAGATTCCAATAATATCCAGATTGTTATTCCGAAGCATTTAGTCTGTAACTAGGTAAATAGGGAATAAGGGCCGGCACAGACCATAGTCAAGCAGGCGATAATGAGCCAAAATTGTCTTATATCTGCGAAATTTGTTCAAGTGTACGGCATTTATGGTAAGTGAGACGTCAAATAGACTCGGTTTTGTAAGACTAGTCGGACAATATGGTCTAATATATTAGTAGAGACAAGTTCCTACAATCTTGGCCCTTATAAGTCCTACAGCATTGATGTGATCAATTTAGCTCAGCCAACTTATATTTCCAATATACTAGGAATTAATTTCAATTCCTGGTACGGATAATGTTTACACCAGAAAATTTATTTTAAGTGACAGAAAGCTGCAATATGTCTGTCTCAGTAATAGTTGCGAATGCAGCTTTGCGTGAGGTTTCAGTTCTATCCTGTATAGTGCAGTGTTATTGCTGTTTCTAGGAAATTCAATTGCCGGGAGCTAGAAACTATAGGTACATTGTACTTAATAATGTCATCAGTATAAGCATCTGCCTAACCCCTCGGGGAATAGGGGTGTGATGCTATTTTATATTAATAATTTCACGGCCTGAGCGATAGTAGGTTACTCTGAAGGAATCGTTTTTCTACGAACAGACTTAGAACGGAACAAGTTTTTCACGTTATTCATCTAAAGGAATAATTTTCTACAAACAGTTCCAACGCAAGAAGCACTCCACGTGAAGTGGTATTACGTCTGCGAAACTTTACCTGTTTTTATTATAAAAAAAAAATATTCTTTAAACGTTTTAATTTAAAAAGTTCTTGGTAGTAGTTCAATTAATTCTTCGAAATGAAACCTGTTTTAATTAATTACCTACATAAAATCTATTTTTTAACATGTCGACTCACGATTTCACGAATCATGAGTTTGAAGTTATTATAAAAAAATCACAAAATGGCGGACTGTGTGAGCTT
Organism: Shargacucullia verbasci; assembly: GCA_947562105.1. NCBI lineage: Eukaryota > Metazoa > Arthropoda > Insecta > Lepidoptera > Noctuidae > Shargacucullia > Shargacucullia verbasci. The sequence continues at coordinate 7,358,541 of OX387306.1, forward strand.
GGGGAAGCCTAATTGGCCGATTCATTCATACTTGTATGAATGTATGATATAAATAAAATAAAAATATTTATTATTTTAAATGCTATTCTGAAATAGAGACATTTATAAACGCACGAATTAATTGTATATTTAAATTAATTATGATATAAAATTCTTCGTGAAGTGGGTCTACGAAAAACGACAAAATGGCGGCCACGTTATGCCGAGGCGTTACGCTACCAACGTAACCAACTAAGACAAACTCTAAGACTTGGTCAATATAAATATTTTGCTATCATTTAATACTGTATAATAATAGTTTACTGTACCTACATTATATGTATTTATTGTATCATCCACACAAAAGATAACAATATGTATTTTTACTAAAATAAAGATTGACTATGGTAATGGCTCGGCAAGTATAAACAGCTGTGAAAGCAACAGACACAGCCCACAAAGAAATAAGGAATATTTTTTATTGTATGTTATTCTTCCATTTTTGATGAATGAAATTCAAGAAAGATTTGAATTGTATACAAATTTTTACGGCATTTGAGGAGAAAAAGTAACAAATAAGTACCTGTCTACTACGCGAAGTTCTAATCAATGAATGGGCATTAATGTATTTAATATTATACAGTATATAATTATAAGATAATATTATACATACATTTATGTAGTTTTATACATATAATAATTATGGAGGTCGTTCTTCGAGCAGGATTCTTTGTGTCATATTAGTGACAATTTTTTTCACTAATATGACATAAAGAATAATTTGAAGTTAGTTTCATAAAAATAAAAATCCTGACGACGCAAATAACTACTACACTAACAACTAACCTAACCTACCCGAAGAACAACTCATAGACACAGTGCTTCCTCCCTGCATTGATGTGCCGAACGGGCCCACAATTACCAAATTATTTGATTTAAACCTTGATTAAGTATTGAGTACAATTACGATGTAATAGCTACTGCACATTATAACGTCGTAGTTAAAACATAATACAACTTTCGATATAACAATGTAAAACTATTAATTCTAGACTCTATCTGCAGGTTCAATAAAAACAGAAAAAACACTGATTGAATTTTTTAACGATTCTACACTAGAAATAAACCAAGTCATCAAATATATTCAGATGGCTATTGAAACAAACCTTTATCGTTTAAATCTACCGGGTAAGTAGGAGTGTGTTTGCGGAGTTAGTGAGTGAACTTGTTGTAGTGAATGAACTGAATGTGGAGGATATTAATAAGGCCAATCAGAGAGCCGTCGAGTTGTCTGGCAAGATGTTACTATTTTTCAGATTCAGTTTTTTTTTTTTTTTGTAAGTCGTAAATTTTTTCTTACTACAAGAAAAACGATAGTTTAGAAGAAAAAAATGATTTTAACTTATGCCCTTAGACTCTGTGCCGCAATGCACATGAAGTGCACAGTCGTGAGTGCTGTCACTGTACATTTTTAGTAGCACACATAAGACGCTAGTGCCTTTTTCCATAATCGGACACCGGCGTCCGACAAATTGTCTGCTTTAATTGACTAGTTAATCATACCAAACCTCAAAAACGACAGTTCAATTATTTACCGGTAACAGCAGTAGAACAAATCCCTTTGATATTTATCGTACTATAATATTGTAAATGTGAAAGTTTGTGAAGATGTTTGTTACTTAATCACGTGTAAACCGTTAAACGGATTTGGATGAAACTTGGCACACAGATAGATCATATCGTGGATTAACACATAGGACATTATTTTATTTGAAATTATGTTGATTTCCGACATCCAGGCAGACGAAGCCGCGGGCAAAAGCTAGTCGTTTGAACAATTACGAGTAATAGGGAAGCCTGTGGACTGATACAACAGAGAACGGTCTAAATGCATCAGCGGTTATTAAAAATCAATAATAGCAACTGGTTGCTAATGGTAAGCCTTCGAACAATAATCTGATTTCCTTTGGTCCCAGGTGGAAACTATAGGTAAAATTGGTAATCAGTTTCTGATAGATGATTTTAATCAGAGTTTTTAAATCACATTAGCCGGTTCTTTTAAAAAAGCTTATAATAGTGAAACTTTCAATAGGAATTTTAATATTGTTTTCTGGTCTACTAAGAAAATAATATTATGTGGATCACTTCTAAGGAAGCCATTTTTAATATGCGAGTATATTTTATAAAAATTCAATATTTTATGGAAATTTTGTTGTCAATATATTTTTATCAACAACTACTAGTAGCCTTTTCTACTCGATTTTATAACACGCTATAGGCTCTTAAGCATCTAATACACAATTTTTTTATTTCCTAAATCAGTGTCTGAAAAAATATAATATAATATAATACATTTTAGAAATAAATAAATTATCACTTCATTCAAACTTAATGTTGTAATCAGCTTTTTTTTAAATGTACATTTATGTACAGTAACTGTTTTCAGATCTGCAGTCACGATTTCCATTTAACGGTCACTAGTCAGTAGTCACTAACTCACTCGCAGTAATGTTCACTGACTTATATTGCAGTCTACTATCTTCATGATCTGTGTTTAATTGGATTTGAATTTGTTTTTTAATCATTATGGTATTTGCCCATTACACCGTACTATGAACGTAACAGCAGGGTATCAGGTAAAAAAAAATCACGCGTTGACCAGCTCCTGCACAACGGATATTGTACTTGGAAATCATCCGCATAAAGTTGGTTTTTGAAGCGACCCGGCCCCATCATAGTACGGCTGGTGCCGGCACGGTCTAGTGGGCGTTGGTCCATACAAATCTATACGAAGACTGTTTGTCTGATACGCTTCTATTACGGCACTATTGAAGTTTATATCATCTATTGGTTCTACGGCGTCTCTTACGAAGAAGCGCAAAAACGGTACGTTTTTAGAAATGTAAGAAAGCGTAATAGTACTCCAACCCTGTGACGAACTTCAGCTTTCCAATCGACTCGAGTGGGAATCTCTCATTCCGTAGTGGAAAAATTTGCCAGTCTGCAATGGTGGTATCGAAGCCGATTGCCCTGGGAGCGCCAGACGATGATAGGCTTTGTCATTCATGGAGGCTCTTTTCGAGCTGGAGGCACATTATCTGCGTGAAATCTGGCTCTACTGTATGGCGACAAAAAAAAATCAATTTCTTCTAAAATAATCCACGTTACAACGCAATGAAATGAAATAAAATTATTTATTTTGCAATTAGGATTTTTCAATCACATTTACACTTTTTTCTTTTTTAAACTAGATGGCGCATAAACTTATAACTGGAAAATAAAAAATACACATTAACAAGTAGTTATTCAATATATTGCCCTGTTTGTTGTCGATAAATAATGTAGGTAGGTACTAATGAACAAACAACACACACATTACGGGGGAAATTACAGACTTATTTAAAGGGTTTTCCGTGGGGTAAGGCAGTCTGTCAGATATTCCGTACATCGTATTCACTAATAACAGTGTTTATTACACTTTAGTGACAAAGACAGCTCGCCATTATGGCGGGGACATTTTCTAGTTGCTAAGCAAATATTAAAAGGTAATTAACTATAATTTCTCGATGCTCAAAACGTTTTGTGAATGGAATATTGTTATAAGCATCACGCTTGGAAATTGAAATGTTGTTCAGGGCCGGTTTAAATCATGTAGATCTCTAGCCCAAGTAGGTACTATCAATGATGGTTGATGAATGCATTACTTAAAAGATTTTCGTTAGTAAATTCAACACGTCTTCAAGGCATCCGAAATCCCTGGAGTTTGTGCAATCAATAATAAATCATAGAACATATGTATATACATACATAGATATATACTCATTTACCTAACTAACCTTTAGCTTCAAATTAATTATAATTGGCACAAAATATAAAAAAAACGTTGGACACTCGTGTCAAAATTGGAAGAAAAAAAAAAAAAACAAGAAAATAATACTGCTGTGTGTACGGCGCACTGGAAATTATTTTGTATTTTCAGCAAAAAAAGTCTGACGTTTATTAAAGTCAAACGTTTAGTGCCCTACGTTAGTTTTTAGCTTGTTCTTTATTGTAATTTAAATCGGATATGGACATAAAGAGAAGGCTTGAGTCCTAGGCTAAGATTAAGGCTTAAAGTAAGAAAAATTAAATAAAAAAAATGATCTTTATCGTTTTAGACTTCTGACTCACGTCATGACGTAGATATAAAATTATGATAACAAAATACTGAGACTTTTTCAAATCTGACAGATAATTTTTCATAATACAAAATTACCGTTGACATTTTATTTTTAATCTATTAGTACACTGCTTTTTATTTTTTATTCGTTATTAAATTGTTATAATAGCGCCTGTACACTAGCGTACCTACGTGATTAATTTTCTTAATTGTAGAATCTACAATGACTGTCTCATTGGTTTAATGATTGGTGTGACTGCTGCGCGTGAGGTCTCAGGTTTGATTCCCGGGTCGATCGGTGTTTTTGGGTTTTTCTGTACGAAATTCTTAGTACCAGCACGGAGTCTGCAACTCACCGAATATTATATGGGACTCAATAACGGCATCGGTGAAATGTGGATGTACAATAGTACACCTCTGCCTAACCCTTTGGGGGATGCAAGGGTGATGCTAAGTTATGTTCTACAATATAAGAAAAATCTACTTGAATCTCTGGAATGTACAATTTAACAATACATAGTTACAATGAATATACTAGATATTGTTATTCTGTATACATAAAATAATATAATACTTTATTACTGCTAATTTTGAGCATTATTTTTCTTTTTAAATATGGCAACATTATCAGTATTTTTTATAAGCTCTTACCATTTGGCTGAAGACAATTTATAAACATACTTTTAAGTTATGATACATTGACAATACAAAACTGTTTTAATTTACATTTTGTTTACAATATGTCGAGTGTGGCCGCCATTTGGCGTAAGTGCAGCAAGAACCCAGTTATACAATTTAAAAATATAAATAGCTCTTTTGATATGCCAGTAACATAATAAACAACTTCACTTATTGACTTTTATAATAAGCGTTAATTATAACCTTCTTATTGTATTTTTTTAATATTTTATTTCAAACCTTATTAATATTGGAAGGTCATCTCAAGAACCATTTAAATATATAAATTATATATATATATATATATATATATATATTAACTGCGATAAAATAACGTGAATTGGCAAATAAAATAGAGATTTGAATTTTCAGTATTTCATGCAAGAGAATGTCTGAAATTAGCACCGATTGCCCTTTTGTGGGCGTAAGAGGGACGCGGGAGGGCGGGAGGGACGGCCCACAGATCGCGTTATCAAATGCATTGGACGATACCTACCTAAATATAAATACACTTCATTAATTCAGCTGACACCAATATTGTTTGTATAATCTAGTCCAATCCAAACATTGATGTCAGATAGTAACTATTTAATAAATATATTTAGAGTTTTCTAGATTGACGCTGAAGAAAAATATACTTTGTTAATTTGAGTGTTTTTTTTTTCTTTATTTATTACTATAGTCGTGTAAAAAAGACACAATTACAGTTCCCACAATTATATTAAAGAATTAATAAAAATAAACTTACTCATTTTCTTTTTCATCGCACGAAACACAATTAGTCAATAAATTATTATAAAAAAACAAAGTCTTCATTTGCCACACAGTTCGCTGCAATACGACTTTATGAAACCGTCACTAAAGGCAAAAAGGAAAGGAAACTCGCAATCGAATGTCTACGATCAAAACAGGTACATTAAAAATTTCTTGAATTACATCGCCTTATTTTTTCTCTGCATTATTTTTATTGTAACTGGCAAGCAAGAATTTCACTCAGTAAAAATTAAGATTATAACATTAAATATCACACTGGCACAATCCACATCGCGGTAGCATAAAAAAAAAAACAAAATTGACAGCACCAACAAATCGCGGGAATCAAAATCAAATATGGCGTAATTATTTTATTTTTTAAATTCACGCTAGAGCGTTTCAATGGAACGTTATTACGGGCGTTCGATAAAGAATCTTACATTCAAATAATAAGCGCGTCGCGAGACTGCCGCAGAACTAGTCTGCCGCTAATATGAGGCTTCGGGGCTTCGCTGTTCGAAACGCTCGCTCATACAACCATTTCAAAGTATATAAATAACCTCACTCCACTCTCCGTGCCGAGCGCATTTAAAGTAAATTAAATTGAAATATTTTCTGTATAGCTTTATTTGCAAGTGAATAAGTAGATAGGTAGCATTATTATTGTAATAATAGATTTAATGAATCATTTTATGTTTGAGGAAGGTTCATAACAATATTTAAATGAAAACGAGTGGTAAGTACATGCGTCATATTAAATCTTCATTACAAACCTTATGAATTAAATGATCTCTAAAATAAAAACCTATTTATAATACGCCACGGCTTTCCTGGAACGATGCAATTTTACACGTATACGTCCGAAATATCAGCCCAGTTGAATATTGATTGAATTACGTTGCGAACGGACGAACAAAAGAGGTACTCTAACCACGTTTCTGCTTTCATGGTAGCATACCTACTAAACGATTGCCTGACATAGTCTAAAAATATACTCTACCTGTCAAATCATTTAGAATAATTATTAATTTATCTATTTGTCGTGAATAGAGTGTTCTACAAGGTTTTACGTGAAAATAATGATAAAGAATATTTCTATTTTTATATTTTTTAACGTATAATGATAATTTCTAAACTAACTACAGCTAAATTCTCGTAGTGTAACATAATGGACGGAGAGAATCGACGCCATTTTATCGTATACCTGTTTTGCTTTACATTCATTAAATGTGCTTGGTTATTGCAGTAAACACAAATGGTTGGCTGTTTCATATATTATTTTGTATTCGTCTTTATTTTTCGAAGTTCGAAGGTTAAGACATTAAGACGGTAATACATTGTGAATTAGGAGCAATGTTTTTATCGCGATCAGTAGGAACTAATCATTATAGAGAAGTTTTATTTTTTCAAGGTTCAAAACGAATTCAAGTTTACAGGGTCAAATTAAATAATAAAAAGTATTTGAAAGAGAAAATATTAAAATAATTAGTGAACTGGTGTTAAACGATATAATTTATAATGTAATGTAATGTGTCTACTATTTCTGTCGGTTTATATTTTTTCTGTAAAATTAATTATCTGTGCCGATCTTTCTGTCAGAAAATAATATCTGCATCCTTAAGCAAGTACTTATATTATATTTTCGCAATCTGTTTTGTTATATAATATGTAACTGCAAAACGTAATCTATTACTTATTGTAATTGTCCCTAAAATATTCATTCGATTTGTAAATGAGTTCTTGTGTTAAAATTACATTCGATAGATGACAGTAGAGAAAAATAAGTAAATATATCTTCCGTGTTATTGTATCAAGGAATCTAATACCAACAACAAAGGACATATTGTGTACAACAAAGTATAGTGGCGGTGGATATTTTAAATTACCTACAAATGATGACATTTTATTAAACAATACAGTATGTTTATTTGTTAGGATTATGATAATTTAATAGGTCTTATAATTTAAAATATAGTCACGTCATATTCGACAGCTTATGACGTGCAATGGTATTAAACTAAACTTAAAATAAAATGCATCTTAATAAAATTGTTATTAAATAATCCGGAATTTCAGAAAAAAATATTATCGTGTCATCTAAAAGTAATTACAAAATATTTTTTCTAAATAAAGTAAAAGTTATTTTAATTGCTTATGCATTTAAGGCTAAGCAGAATACAGATTTTTATAAACCTTTATAAGGAAAAGCAACAAAATATTGCATATTAAGTTAACTTTTAGTGGCTTTTGCAACACTGGTTTTATGTCACCCCAATTTATACATTAAACGTGCTGTAAAAAGCACTTAGCTGCATGTACTACACAGCACATAAAAAAATTAAACTTAAAAATTGTTCGTATAAATATGTATCGTCAGCGGCGTGCACAGTTTTTAGACAGGATAGGCAGAAAATTTTAAAATCTTACTTTGAAGTAATAACTACTGCATGATGGTTTTGGTTCGTCATCTTGTCGATTAAATAATGATGTATGTGATTTGCCACCTCAAATATCTTATAATAAATATTTATCTGAGTTATGTAGGGTAGGCAGTCTTTTTGTCCTTATGAACCGCACGCCACTACAAATCGTATGTATATCATTATATATCATTCGTACGTAGATTTTACATAATAACACGTAACAAAGTATCACACCTGAATTCACTGAAGGGTGAGCAGAGGTGAACTGTAAGTTTTGCCGATGCCTATATTGAGTCGAATGGAATATGTGGCAAGAAAGGTGCCATCTATCGGGCACAATATGAAAGTCCAGACTGCTAATGAGAATTTGTGAAAATCCGAACCTCAGTACCTCATGCAACAGCTGAAAATGCAACCAGAGAGAAAATGTCAATAAAAGCTAAAACACATTTTTTGTTCAATATCAACGCCAAAGGTACAATTTTTAATTTTAAACGCACACAGTTTTCATAGTAGTTTGAGTTTAATTTTAATTATAAATTTTATAATTGCTTTTTTTATTTAATTCTTTTTCACAGTTCTAATGTTAATATAGTAACCGGTTTTAGCATAACAGCTTCTATCATTATTAACTATGAAGTCTAAACATAGCTTACGTTACTACACGGTTGACGCACAGTACCCCTAGTGTAAGTTTCTTTTGACAAATTCGATTGGTGGAGAGCACGAAACGGACCAATCGGAGCGCCGAACGCGTTCGATGTATTAAAAAGAAATTGTCAAAAGAAACTTACACTAGGGATACTGATTAGGCGATTGACTTTCTGTGCTACGGCTCCCCAGTTTCGACACCCGAACAGAACAAATATTTGTATACGCATAATTACATAATAAATTGACAGATGCTATCGCTAGTAAATATGCTGTTTTGTTTTCTCAGTTCTTTGCAATGATGACCCAGTAGATCGCAGATAGTTTATCATTAAACAAGGACTGATATTTTATTTATTGCTTAGCCTTTGTAAGTAGCAACTATTAACCAGATTGACCTTTTCAGCAGTTCAGCTTCAGATACGACGTGTTCTGCTAAGTTTTAATGTAATTTTATGATAATTCCTCACTTTTAAGTCTTTCGCCGAATACTAAAACGTAATTTAATTTCTAAGAGCTGTTAAGTATGCTGTCTTTGTCGCTTTAACGTAGAGAGTAGCGACAGAATTATTGTTAAGAGTGTCTTTAACTAAAACTGCGTTTAAATATTCCACCTTATTTTTCAACAAAAGTTTTGTGTAACGTCATTTCCGTGTCATGGCGTAACACCAATATAAACTTACTTTACGTGGACGTTTTAGTGATTGAAATAACAAAGGCGTATTTCAATCTCAGATATAATAATAATTGAATGATTGATTTACACTGAAGCGTTTAACATCTATCCTACTAATATTATAAATGTGAAAATTTGTGAGGATGAATGGATGGATATTTTTTACTCAGTCACGACAGAATGGTTGAAATTTGCTGATGAAATTTGGCACAGGGATAGATTATAGTCTGGAATAACGCATACTTTTTATCCCGGAAAAATGTATGGCCGCGGGCGGAAGCTAGTCTTCTATATACATATAGTATATGTATATATAAAAATCAATCAACTGGTTTATTCAAAACCCAAAGGGACAGCCGAAAACTAGAAAAAATCGAAATTGGTAATTTTGTATGGGAATTGCCACTTCGGATTACTTTCAATAGATGGCGGTTGATTAGGATTGATAATCGCTTTACAATCAAATCAATTTTAGTTCACCGGATAATTTAGATTTAAATTAAACACATACACGTAACATCACCCCTTTTCCTAATGGGAGATGGTAGAAACTACAGAACAGCACATGTTACAAATCTTACGTAACTCATTTGCCTGGCCACGTGTGTTTGTAAACGTGTAGAAATATATGTAGAAACACAAATAAAAAGGAAAATAGATAACATACAAACAAGGAATTACTATCACAGTATTTCAGATAATTCGGAGCACAGTTTTTAGACAGGGCTAGGCATAAAATTATAAAAGCTTATTTACCAATAATACCTACTGCATGTTGGTATTGGTTAGTCTTCATGTCGATTAAATAATGATGTATGTGATTTGCCACTTCAAATATTTTACAATAAATATTTACCCGAGTTATGTAGGGTAGGCAGTGTCTTTTTGTCATTATGCACCGCACGCCACTGCTTAGTACTATGTAAATAGAGTACATTAAATGAATTTTATTGTACTATCTGTAAATGCCACCCGTACATTGTAACAGATGTTATGTTCTTAAAATATCGAGCCATTCCCGCCGACTTATCGTAAGCGCCGATTTATCGAAATTTAGATTTTTTTCATAAGTAACATTTTAAACTGTACCCCTAGTGTAAGTTTCTTTGTCTAATTCGATTTACTATATCGAACTCGTTCGGCGCTCCGATTGGTCCGTTTCGTGCTCTCCACCAATCGAACGCGTTCGATGTAGTAAATCGAATTTGTCGAGAGAAAATTCTTTGTTAATTTTCAATTTAATTGCACATTTATGTACCTATATTTAAAAAATATATACATATATATAACAATAAAATATTTACAAACAACCTTTTTCTGTAAAATTAAATTTTTGTCGGTTACACTAAAACGGAGGTAATGGCTCGATATTATGTAGATACTTTTTAAGGAATCTTGTTTCTTGAGATATAAACTCTTTAGGTATTTTATAATATTGTTTTTTAATGGAATGTAAGCATTTAATGTTTTTACTGTCTCTACATAAACAGCCTTCTAACTTTCATAATGAACATAACATCACGCCTGTATTCCCCGAAGGGTTAGGCACCGGTGGTGCTGTAAACACACATTTCGCCGATGCCGTTATTGAGTCCCATGTAATAGGAAGCGAGAGAGGTTATATTTATTGGTTCTCTGCTTGCAAAAGACACGTGGTGCCATCTATTATCATAAGAACGTTATTATTGTTTTCCTCGGGAACAGTACATTTTTCGGGATGAAAGGTACCCTATGTCCATTCCTGTACACCTGACAACGTATGTATATGCAAAATTTCAGGATGATCGGTTCAATGGTTTAGGCGTGAAAAGGTAACAAACAAACAAACTTATTTTCGCATTTATAATATTAGTTAGGATATCATTGGAGCATCGTCAATGCTCATGTTCACAGTGGCCCACGTTGGCCACACTGCAATACCAATTGACTCATTACTATGCACCTATTTTAATGGACGATTGGACCCCTGGTCTATAATATGAAGAGTGATGGGCCACGGTCATAGCAGACCTATTGTTGTAAACTGTGGATGACAAGAACTGTCTACAATTTTAGTACAAATGTCTACATTTCATCACTTGACGAGTTTAGGGTTATATTCACCGATAACATAACGGATGTTTAAAATGAAATCGGTCGTTTATCCATATAAAAATTCAGGCCAAACGGCTGTTCTGTGTCCTAAGCCGTCTGTTATGCTGATGGTGAATTTGGACCTAAATCAGATGAAATATCCGCTGAATACTTTAACGTATTATAATTTGAAGACGCTTTTCAGTGATATTCTATCATTACTGGACTGGATCTACACCAACATGTCGCCGTTAGTGAGTCCAATGTAAGAGGGAGGCGAGACTATTGCCATCTACCGGACACAGTACCAGACTCCGTGCTGCTACTGAGAACTTCCATGCAGAAAAATCCAATAACAATTTGCCCGACCCGTGAACACCCAGGTCTTCGTGTTCAGTAGCCGCGCTTGTGATCACTAACCAATGAGGCAATTAAAAAAATATCTCAGTTAAACTTATAATCATTCTATTGCATAAAAAAAATACAGTCGAATTGAGAACCTCCTCTTTTTTGAAGTCGGTTAAAAAAGTACGGGTATCGATCGAAATGGTTGGCGCTGTGGTTAAGCGATTAGCTTTCTGCGCTATGTGTCGCGGGTTCGATCCCCGCACGGAACAAATATTTGTATGATCTACAGATAGTTGTTTCGGGTCTGGTTGTGTGTGCATGTGACATGTATGTTTGTAAACTGTACCCACAATACAGGAGAAATCCTAGTGTGGGGCAAGGTATTTAAAAAAAAAAAGATATAGAACCAAAAAAAAAAACGAGTCTGAGTATTACACAATTTAATATATTGACTCATTGCTGACTGGCCGGATGGATATAAGCTCGTTCGGCGACCCTGGACACTCAACACCCAGGCTAAGGGTGGTTCCCTTACAGACTGACTAATCTTTCGACAACGCTTAAAAAAATGAATTTATGGATTTCAAAATTAACGAATCTTGACGAAAAATGTGTAAATGTTAGATATCGATCTTAGCCTTGACCGTGGCCACGTTGCGGATCCACCTTGTGGATCAATCGAATTGAGCGATAGCAATATGCGTATCGAAATTTCAAAGATGCAACATAGCTTCACGCCTGTATTCCCTGAAGGGTTCGGCAGAGGTGTACTGTTTTATACACACATTTTGCCGTTATTAAGTCCCATAGTAATAAGTGATAAGTCTATTGCCATCTGGCACAATATCAAACTACGGGTTACTGAGAGATTTTGAAACAGAAAACCTAATAACACCTCCAGGACCTCACGTTCGGGAGCCACGCTTGTAATTAGTGAACCGAAGAAGCAATCACATTATTGTATATCCCAAGTTTTAGAATAAGGTGCCTGTCAAACATCATAGTGACGTTATAAAAAAAAAAACACACGTCATATAAACAAAAACATATTTTTTTTAAGGATACGATGGACTTCGTGGATGGATTTACTGGAATTATTTTATTGATTGTATAATAACCCTCTAAATATTTAAACTTCAATAAATATTAAAGAAAAACTTTTTAAATGCACAATCTAAAATAAAACAAAAAATTAGAACATTGAAACATTTCGATTAACAAAATATGTTTGAACAAGCGCTTAATACCTGTTTAACAGAATATTTCCTCACATACCAACACTGACGCATCATTAAAGTATGTGTTCTTATGGATTATCCAAAACTTAAGTTAATTTAAAATGTCCTAATATTTCACAACTTATCGTCATGCCTCACGTAAAAAGAAATTAAAATATTATATATCGACTGTGAACTGGCAACTGGTACTATCTCATTTTTGACAACATTACAGGATTAAGAAGAAACTACCGACCACGTTGTGCATATATAAATTGAATGAATTTGATTTTGGCGTCTAATTTTGATTGAAGTAAAATATGCTTGTTGCAGCGCTGCCGGGTATGAAATAGTTTAGAAAGGTATAACCAAGTAAAATCCTCATAAAATCGAGATAGGACATGTTGCCAGTTCACAGTCGATATATCGTTTTTTTTTTACAATTATAGTCTAATAGAATATTTGAATTTGGAGTTTTGAATACTTGTTGCTGGCAGTAATAAGTTAAAGCCAATGTTGCCATATAAAAAAATGAATACGTAGTAAAAATATAAATATACAAAATAAAATAATAAATAAAATAAATAAATATACTTAGTAAATTATAAATGGGCTCTCTGCCAATTAAATAGAACATTTACGCTGTAAAACAGCACTTATATCTACTGCCATATCTGAAGTAAATCATCAAAATTGTTTACAAAAAATGACTACCCCATTTATTTAATGGTCCTAAGCTGTGCGTGAGGTCCTGGGCTTGAGTCTTGGGTCGGGTAGTGTTACTAGATTTTTTTAGTATAGGAATTCCTAATAGCACCACTGAGTTGAGAACTCGCCTCCTACATAGGCCTCAATAACGGCATTGGCGAAATATAGGTGTGCAAATAAAGCAGATTTGTCACAACCATTTTATGAAATTAGTGTATTAGGAACATCATTAAATTTTACTTTATATTTCACACAAAAATCGAGACTATTAACGGTGTACCATCTCAAATTCTCATATATTACTATTTTAAGAAACTGGTTATAGAGTTTACGCCAACATTCTGCCCACACTGACAATCCGCTGATACAAGATATAAAAAAATATATAATAATTCTTGATAATTTTGTTACATTTCCAATAGCTAATTGAGAGGTGGGTGGTGACGGATCAAAGCCCTACATTGCTCTGAAACATCATAAGCAGTACAGTCACCGACAAAAGTAGCCGAACATTGCAAAAATCACAACCTTTTGTAATGAACGAATAATTATAGTATAACTTCGCTTTTGGAAGTGTAATGGTTAGTGTACAGTCAGCATCAATAAGATTTATACACTTAATGAAATTCAAAAACGATTTTCACAGGAAATAGTGATTGAAATCTTGACTATTTCTACACATAGCATCTGCGGATACATAAAAATACATATTCATTCAAATTTTACGATTTTAACCAATAGTTTTCCAAGAATAAGCGTTTGAATTTCGCTACGTGTATACATATTTTTGATGCTGACTGTACACCCACATTTCACCGATGGCGTTTTTGAGTCCCATGTAATAGGGGGCGAGCCTATTGCTATCTACCGAGCACAGTTCCAGGCTCCGTGCTGCTACCAAAACCCAATGATGATGTCTTATTTTTTCATAGTCTACCACGATGAAAAAATAAGACGAATTATCATTTTCGGTAGATGAATTGACGGCACGCTTGGCGCAGTGGCTAAGTGATTAGCTGGCTGCACTTAATGTCTCGGGTTCGATTCCTGCACAGAACAAATATTTGCATGATCTACAGATAGTTGTTTCGGGTCTGGTTGTGTGTGCATGTGACATGTATGTTTGTAAAACTGTACCCACGACAGGAGAAATCCTAGTGTGGGGCAAAATATATTTTTTTATAAAAAATAAATTATGAATTGATCGAAGTATCATTGATTGTACGTGAAGCAGTACCTTGTACACCTATCTCTTTGTTTGAAGTGAACACAAATTCTTTTTATACCACTAAACATGCGCTTGACCTTACCGCACAAAGTAAAAGAATATATTATTAATAAGTACGTATGTCCGGTTTATAGTACCACCTACGCTGAACACCATTATAGGAAACAAGTATAGGTACTATAAGGTACACTGACGATACAGTTGGCGCAGTGGCTAAGCGATTAGCTTTCTGCGCTACGTGTCGCGGGGTACATTCCCGCACGGAACAAATTTTTAAATAGTTGTTGGTTTTTCTATAAATAGTTATTGCTTCTGGTTGATGTGCATAAGCGTATATCTTATGTAAAACTGTACCCACGATACCAGAGAAATCCGATAGAGAAGCAGAGCATTATTAAAAAAAATATCTAAAGGTTCTCTTAAGCGTTATATCGTTTCACCAAAGGTACTTGTGAAGGTAGGTGGTATAGCATATGCTGTGGCATATTGTGCTTAACAAATTTTACACTGTATCTCTTTCTTACAAACATAATTAAATAAAGGACGGAAGATATTTAAAGATGTCAAAACATATATAATTTTACATGTCTAAATTAAGATATCAACACAAAAAAATAATATTTTTGCACGACTTTTTAATGGTAGGATATGTAGAACTTTATTAAAATAACAGTTATGTACTACCCATATTTGTTTAGTTATTAATCAACATACGGCACGGTTGGCGTAGTGGTTGAGAGATCGACTGCTGCGCTACGTGTCGCGGGTTCGATTCCCGCACGGAACAAATATATTTAATGATCTACAAATAGTTGTTTCGGGTCTGGGTGTATGTGAATACACACCGTGCCTCGGAAAGCACGTAAAGCCGTTGGTCCTGCACCTGATCTCTCTCCGGTCGTGTCGGATTGCCGTCCCATCGGACTATGAGAGTGAAGGAATAGAGAGATCACCTGTGTTTGCGCACACACTTGTGCTCTATAATATCTCCTGCGTAGTTGGCTAATCTCCGGTGAGATTGGCCGCCGTGACCGAAATCGGTCAGGAGGACATTATTAATCAACATAATTAAATTGCTTTTAGATCAATAAAATTAGTTAAAAAAAAGTATCTAAAGAAAATAATAAATAAGATACTACTTTATATAAAAAAAATCGTTCCAGTCTCCGATTCCGATCGTACCTACACTTACACAAGCTTTTTGCAGTGAAAACTCTGATATTGCCGCAAATATAATGAATAATGTATATCAATGGAATCTACTCAACTTAAGGCCATATTCACCGACACTATAACGGATGATTAAACTTAAATCGGCCGGTTACCAACACAGAATCCCTCAAACGGCTTGTACCTCAACGGTATGTTATATCGTCGGTGAAATCGGGCCTTATAAACGGACCGTCAAAACATTGCTTTTTTTACTGCGCTGGCAGGACCCAATATGCTGCTACGACCAGCAGTACCGACAGCGCTGCTCTACGTGTCCAGATTGCACACCACTCTACGAAGGTTGAGGAGATCGTGGAGTACGTGCGCGTCAAGACCAACTGGACCTTGAGGGTCGAGAGGTTGGAGCCGCGTCACAACACGAACTTCAAGTCGTTCGTTGTGCGAGTTCCGACACACCATCTCGAGAAGTTCCTCAAGGAAGAGTTCTGGCCAAAAGGTGTTGTGTATCGTCGGTTACGTGGCCGCTTACATGACATCAGTCAGCGGAACACGACGCCGACACTTCGTGTGCACTAGTTTTAGTTATTATGTAATATATATTTATAGTATTTTTAAGTTTTATATTTTCTATGATATTGTATATGTTTATATGGGCCTTGATGCCTGAAATAAATGGATAAATAAAATAAAAAATAAAATCAGTACATTAGTAATTGTAATGACTGTATTACACGAAGGGTTATGCAGAAGTGTACACCCACAGTTCGCCGATGCCATTATTGAGTCCCATGTAATGGGGAGCGAGCCTATTGCCATCTACCGGGCAGCTGAGTCTCGTAGAAAATTGGTTATAAGTAAAAAAAAAAAAAAAGATTTAGTCCCAAGCTTAGTCGCTCCGATACTGTGTATAAAAAAGGTAAAAAGGCCGTATGCCAATTAACATACTCAACGGCGTCACACGATGCGCATACGCGTCCACTCGCACGTCGCTGTCGCTACGAACGATTCTACGTAGCCAATGAGTCACGGAATCAGACATTGTTAGATTAGAAACATCTATACACTTGTCTTGTCACATATAAGTTTGACTACTGTCATTACTAAAAAATAGAGAGTAGAGTAGGCCTTCAAGTCTTCAGGTGGTAGCCACTAGCCAGTCATAGTTTCGATACCTAAGTCCAAGGGCGAATCCAGCATCAAGTCACATGTTTGTCACATGTTTGAAGTCTAGTCGGGACAGGCTCCTATTCGATTACAATAATAAATACTGTACGATCAATGTGATTAGAAAAATTATCAGTGGTCGACCTAGAACCAGCCCAGGGGGGGGGGGGGGTCATGACCCCAATGACCCCCCCCCCCCTGGATCCGCCCTAGCTTAAGTCAATCAAATTTGACGGCTTTTCAGTCATTTCCGTCTGTATGTCAAGCTGTTGATGAACCCAGTTATTTTATCTCTGATAGATACTTATCAGGCACTTGTAAACCAGAAACTGAAATGTACTTCCACGTATTGATGGTAGCCATTCGGTCAGTTCATCAGAAAATGGTGAAAGAGGCCTTTACGATCCCAATGGCACATGTTCTTGAAAGAAAAGGGCACACACTCTAACCGTGGGTGATATAAAAGGCGATCATGTCAAGAGGCCCATCCTCTATAGGCATCCTGTTTACCACAAGATAACCTTTCTTCCTAAATTCAATTAGCTTACCCTGAGATAGAACTGCAAATGGAGATAAATTCTGCTAAGTATGCTTACCTGAAACAAAAAAAAAAGACATCATTAATTATTGCCTCTTCAACTGCCTCATACTGGTCCAGCCGCCTTAATCTCACTCTCACTACTGCACGTCAGGAAGTGGAAAATTCTTATACAAAAGAATCCAAAAACATTTTGCCAGACCCGCAGCCTAATTACCGATGTAGCGACAGGCGTAGATCGCGTGATAACTTCTGTCAAACGTCATTTTTGTGACATATAATGTATTGGATGACAGTGAGATTGCTGTCGCGTGGCTGTCGCATTGCTGTCGCTTTTTTACGTAATTAGGCTGCCGGAGATCGTACCCAGGACGCCAAGCAGCTGCGCTTGCGACTACTAGACCAATGAGATAGTCAATTCCATTTACTAAAATGTTTAATGCAACTGTTTGATATCTACATAAAAATATACTTTCTGGAAAATCCACATTATTATAAATGCAAAAATGACTCCGTCTGTTTGTTATGAAATATGGTTATGTAATTTTACAAAGAGTTAGCCCGGGTCCTGGTGAAGGACATAGCCTTATTTATTACTGCTGCAAATCACTAATCTTACTACTATTATAAATGCGAATGTTTGTTACTCAATCACGCTAGAACAGCTGAACGGATCTGGATGAAATTTGGCACATAGATAGACTCTGAACTTTTAATCCGGAAAAATGTACGGGTCCGTAAACCACGCGAAAGGCGGAAGCTAGTTAGATAATAAATACAAAATATACGCAGGCGAAGTCGCGGGCAACAGCTAGTGATGAATAAAATAATATATTTTCCTTAATAAATATACATATTTGGCTATTTTGCTTAGGCTATTACGAGGCGTATCAGTCTTCTAATTACTAATGTATTTTTACCATAGTTCAAAATTTGTGCTCCGATCGTCGTTTAGGTATATTTTGATATGGTCACGGTATGCAGTGGATTTCAACTTGTTTAGTATACGTTCACATAATACTGCGTCCACTTTTCGTAGGTACGCGGCGGGCCGTCGGATAAAGCAAATCGAAATATCCGTTGCGTGCGGTGCGATAGCCACGACGACGCATGCGTCAATCACTCATGTATAAGGTTATAAATCTATGTCTAAACTAATATTATAAAAAGGTAGAATTTGTTTGTATGTCGGTGGTAATCTCCGGAACTAACGATCCGATTCTGAAAATTCTTTCACCGATTGATAGCTATATTATCACCGAGTGCCATAGGCTATGAATTATACATATATATAGATCACGTGGACGAAGTCGCGGGCTGAAGCTAATATAACAATACATCTATGAAAATATCACCAGCAATGAGCAAAGCTAGCAATATCGGCGACTAGAATAAATAAAATAGAAGTGTAGACCATATTTTTTTTAAAGATACAACAATCATAGATTTTCTATTATTTGACAGAATAAGTCTATAAAATTAACAAGTTTTCTATGAGACACCACATGGGAATCGCTCATGCCGCAGTGAAAGATTAATAATAATGTACTCCTGACCGAATTTCGGTCTCGGCGGCCAATCTCACCGGAGATTAGCCAACTACGTAGGAGATATTATAGAGCACAAGTGTGTACGCAAACACAGGTGCTCTCTCTATTCCTTCACTCTCATAGTCCGATGGAACGGCAATCCGACACGATCGGAGATAGATCAGGCGCAGGACCAACGCTTTACGTGCTTTCTGAGGCACGGTGTGTATTCACATACACATAGACAACCCGAAACAACTTTCTGTAGATCATACAAAATATTTGTTTCGTGTGGGAATTGGAATTTGCGACACGTAGCGCAGCAGTCGACCTCTCAACCACTGCACCAACCGTGCCGTCAAGATGAAGTGAAAGATTAGCCAGTCTGCAAGGGTGATACAGAGGCTGGCTCCCCAGTGTGCGCCAGATGATCTCATGTTTCCTCACTCGTGGAAGCTCTTTCCTTCCGTATGTTACACTATAACAGGATGCCCATGTTCTGTTATGGACAATGGACGTTCACAGGTTGATAAAAATAAATATGAAAAATATTTTTTTTATATTCATTTGCATATATCAAATTATTCAAGCCCTTCACGTACGTTTACACCGTGAAGTGACGAAATGACAGATACTAGTATTGTTATCGTCAACAGGTGTCCACTAATTACCTAATAAGAATGACTCATGTATGTATAAATAAAAATTAAATGCTGTTCGTTGGTAAGAGCATCATGTGAGAAAAGGTGGACCAACTTGGCTACTTTAAAATAAATGCAAAAGTTGCCCGAAACATTGAAAAATTCGGGCAAAACTGACCATTTTTTTAAGGGACAAACAAAATTGAAACTTGCTTTTTTCCTAGCGACTTGAAACTGCCAATGATCAAACTGAGTGATGTGTAGTCGTGAAGACGAACACACATTTTGAATCGCTAAGCCAGCGGTTCTCAAACATTTTTGGTGACGGAACCCTTATGGAAAACCAAATATTTGTTGTATGTATTCTTTATTAATAATCATATTACTTGACATTACCAGTTGCATCTAATGGGATGTATGAAATTGTTTTTTTACTTTTCATCAATTGTTGATTGACCAGCTGACGAGTTTTTCGCGGAGACACGAGACTGTGGACCCCTAGGGCTCCGCGGACCACACTTTGAGTACGGTTACACTAAACTACGGAGATTTTTTTATGATATCATCTCGTATATTCTTCAACTAAGAATCTGATATTATTAGTTACATTTACTAGCCCATCGCTCGCAGGCAACGAAGGTATATAGTAGTGAGTGCTGACCCGTTTCTATCACTTCAAATAAACAGTTCATATTGCTTTCAATTGACCCATGAGAAAAGTATCAAATCCAGTCGATGCGCGATATCGGGTACTATAGTCATCACGCTGAGCAAGCGAGTAGTGTAAGCAGTGATAGGATATCGAAGCTGTCAACGCAGCACGTAATAGTAAGTACATAATAAGTTCAAGCGTGCTCACACGCTGCGATTTCCGTATACGCGCGGTTCGTGTCCGCAAGTAGTCTGCGTTTACTTTTCGTATATTGTGTAGACGCATGATATTCAAAACTTGTCTTGTATAGGTTTTATTTAATAAATGAAACGAAAACTGTTTATCGTCGCGTTTACCGAACTCTGTTTACGGATTTGCCGTGTCTATTTCGAGCCCTTCAGAGCGACCGCAGTAAATGAAACGTAAGTTGCAGGCTTCTTGCCAAGCTACAAAAATAAGGAATGAAAAGTATGTTCTTTATTTTCTATATAAACATACAGTATTATGAAAACACGTGTTTTCTGTTCATCGGTATGTTATTTTGTAGGTGCACTTGGACTTTAATGTCGTAGGCACTGCTACGCAAGAAGCCGCACGGCTACGGACGTAGCCACGCTGCTACGCGCGTTGCTTGTCTTTTGAATTTGCGTATAGTGAAGTGCGTATTGCGTGAAATTGCGATCTACGAGCGTAGACGCAAAATTATTCGCTACGCTTGATTAAAAGCAAGCCAGCGCGGCGCGGCAATTTGAACCACGCGATATGGTACGCCGCGTATGTACCGGTTACGTAGTATGAAAATACGTATTCGCCGTTTATGCGACTAACGATTTGCATAGGTTTATAGGGCTACAGAGTACAGTTCAATTATTTAGCGATGACACTCCGAGCGAAATGAGAGTGAGATGGCGCTATATGAAAGTTACGCGCTGGAAGAACAGACGTCACACGACCTCTTCATATCGCTAAACAGGTGATATCCACATTATTGCCGTATATATTTTTCCATGAAATTGTATATTAAATTCTATTTTTATATACAATACTATGAAATTGGGTCTAAATATAGATAAAATACTATCTGACCCATTTCTTGTTGACTTAGAACTTGTAGATAGATAACGACACAGCACGCTATGTAACAAATTCCCATGTTATTTACCGTACGATATAACGTTTCATCACGGGTATGATTTCTGAAGAGATAAGCAGATTTATAAGTGTCGAAGCGACCCATTGTGTAACCCTGACAACCGCCTTAATTCATACAGTACAACATTCATCGCTGCGTATGTTTTGAAAATTTCTCCTCGTCAGCTAAGGGAGTGTAACAAATGTAACAATGTTCATTGTGTTGAGTCACTGAGTTCCCGCAGTATTTGACGGAGATATGCCATTTGTAGGAAATCTGCAAAACTGCCATATGACACGTCATCACAGGCGTCATAATTATCACCTTTATGACGCTATTACTTTGACCTCTGGTTTTCTTAAAAGCGGATTAATATGATTTAGACCCGAGGTGCGGCTACTCCTCGATTTGTAAAAATTAAAGCGACGAGTGTTTCGCAATTTGATTTCAGATAATGTTACAAATAAACAAAAGTATATCGATCAAAAGGTTGGACAATCGGGCCAGAAACGTCTAGTAAATCTATTCCTAAAATTCCAGATAGCCTTTTGTACTGATGCACATTGCTATTGTCTTTTACGAAATAAAAATATCATAAAATTCGTCTGTTTCTAGCTTCGAGAACAATCTTGCCGGTTTAAAAATTAATTTCACACACAAACTTTTTTACGAATATTGAACGCCACTCGGTTTGCGTGCAAATACCACTTGGAACCAGTTTCAAAATAAAATGAAATCAATAAACTCATTAAAACAGATTTTTATTAACAATTCAAGTGACATTCTGAGGTTACAAAAGTTAACCTGTCATATTGTAGGGTTGTTAAGGTTATGTAGGGTTACATAGAGTTTTTTTTTCACTATATAGGTGAATCTATGTTATTCTTTCTTCGAGAAAATATTTTTATTAAGGTTAACTTTATTTTTTACCAGTTTTTATATTTATACAAAAATGTCAACTTTTATAAGTAGATTCAGAATGCGGTTTTTAATTATGGAGAAAAAAAAACATTGACTTATTTACGCGACTAAAACTCCTGTTTTTAGAGTCCAGCACTCGCTCGATTTAAATAAACAAAATGACTGTTTAAAAATTATATTTATTAAAAATAAAGCTTTTTTAATTAATGAATTACTACTTTATAAATCAAGGTCACGCACACAGATACTTATTGATGTTGAAATATTTTTGACAAGTACATTAAAAAAATATTTGAGTGTCCTTGAATACGAATTAAACGTTAATTCTAAAATCGACTAAATCGATGACAGTACTGGCATAATAATAAAAAAAAGAATATATAGACAGTTTGAAAATGGAATCCGCTCGCATTATCCGTGACGTGAGTCATTTGCAACGCTTGCGAGAATCGACGCCATTACGGATAGCTAATAACAGGATTTTATTGTATCAAGTGTTTGTTTTTATAGTAAAATAATAACATATTGGTTTCTGTTCTATTCAGTGCGCGATTTAGAAACTAAATAGGAAATGATTACCAATATGTTACTAGGAAGTGTAATTATTTAAGGAAACAACATAATGTTCATTGAAAAACTACACTGCGATTTTAATGTTAATTCCTAAACTTGTAATATATATTTTTTTTAATTTCATTAACATAACATAACGCAACAGTAGATGATCCAATTTTTACAACAAAAAACTTCCAGTCATATGTCGAGATTGGGCCTTATTACCAGATTTTCTCATCCTGTCATGATTTTTTCTGTTTCAAATACTCTAATCATTGAAACCAGCCTACATTACATATAATATATGGAAGTCCTTGCTACAAAAACTTCGAAACGCTTTGCCAGCTCGCTAAGCCCATTGCCAGATAAGTTATGATACGCCGAAAACTGCAGCGTGTACGGATTTTAATACGATGCGCTACGCTGACCGGCCTCGCTGTCTACCTAACTGCCTACTCGTTATAACCGTCCATTAAGGTAATTTAAACGAAAAATAATGCTACTAAAACTAAATCAAATTAAGAATATTCGCGTCTTTTTATTTGACATGCTTATTTATAGTTTATAAATGTTGAAGTTTTGTCTAAGTTTAACAGGAATTGCTCCGTCTCATTCAATTGTTTATTTTTATAAGCATATCTTGGTCCAACTGGCCTCGAAAACTGCCAACATACATACTACGTTCACATCACGTCAAGTTCCAAGCTGACCTCATAGATGGCGTTACCTATTGGTTCAGTTTCAGGCTTGCATTACGTGGCACCAAGTAACACGTTCACTATCATCAACTTAGGGAGGGTGTGCTCAGTCAAAATTACATATCGTCACACATAAAGCGCCATCTATATGGCCAGTTAAAGAGACGGTAAACGTGTCCTTTATGTTTTTTATAGATTGCGTTTCCACTGTCAGTGACATAGCGTTATTTGACAGATAAGCGTGAGAAAGAGAACATACGCTACGCGGTCACCAGTTGTTCTTTAAAACATAACATAGCATCACGCTTTATTCCCCGAATGGTTAAGCAGAGTTGTACTATTGTACACCTAAATTTCGCCAATCCATTATAGAATTAAATATAATAGGGGTGAGCCTATTGCCAGCTACTGAGCACAATTTCAAACTCCGGGCTGCTACAGAGAATTTTCTAATAAAATAACATAATATAAATCCAATACATACTTTGCACGACCCTAAGAACTAACCTAAGACTTCACGACTACTAGGCAAATGAGGCAGTTCTTGAGTTGAGAGAAACTAAAGTTTTATTCGATTATTCTAGGCTTGCGGGTAATTTGGGCCAGAAAGCCTGGTATAATATCCAGTAAAACAAAAATATGGCCTATTGTATTTTTGAAACATAACAACTAGTTTCGCCTTGTTATCTACTACAAGATAACGATTCCATATTTAAACTCACACCAGGAAATTCCAATTTTGAATCGCTAAACATTTAAAACTCTCGAGGTTACTTGATATTGGATTTAATTTCGGTTTAACAAAACCAGAAGTTAATCTAGTATTTTATCTCCTGTTAAATTTACCATATGACTTTTAAGAGTATAAAATCGAGGTAAACTAGTTCAAATATGTATTTTTATTTTTTGTTTTTTATTGTTACGCGTGCCTGCAATAAATACTTTTTCTTCCTTTCTTTTTTCTTTCAAATATCGACTAAAATACAAATATGAATGTCTCGTCCTATTTTTCTGTGAATGTAACAAAATTATTCTCTGAAGGGTTGGGCAGAGGTGTATTGTACAATAATTGTACAATATTGAGTTCCACGGAACAGGGGGCGAGCCTGTGGCACTACCAACAACAATTCCAAATTATGTGACAGAATTTCGAAACAAAAACCCCAATAAGTGTACCAGTAACTACAAAAGTAACCAAACAACCAAAACCTTACTCTCAACAGTCGCACAGTCAACTGCTAGACCAATGAGACAGACAAACGAGGCAAATTAGATAAACGGATCAATTCCATCTTCCTTACCATAAGTTGTACGAGTTTAAGAAGGAAAATGCATTTAAATTGCGATTAATTCTTAGTCTTTATAAAATACACAGACATACTTATATAATGTTTCTTGATATCTGTTTCCGAGACAAAATTAGAATTACGAAATTAATTCTCTCATGTCTTTTTTTTTCAATAACTTGTTTAAGAGTAAAACGCATTCATACTGCGCGTCATAATCGACACGTGACGTAAAACGATATGCACTTGGACCATTAAAATCGACTAAAAACACTTATCATAGTGTCTCGCTCTTTTTTTATGAATTGACAGGTTCTGAAAAACCAGAGACACTTACCATCCTTCATTACTATTTCTTCTTCATAAAATGTAAAAGGAAAACGCATTCAAATTGCGAATCTCAGTTATGACGTCATCATGCCACGCTCTCAGATGTACGCATGTATGTTCTGCCGTGATCTTGAACTTAGAGCTAGCCATGTTGCCGTTATTTTGAGTCATTGCGGAATTCTGATTCGGACGTGGAGGAAATTGGCTTTGATTATAACATAGCATCATGCCTGTTATGCAGGGGTGTATTGTGCACCCACATTTCGATGCTGTTATTAAGTCGGATGTAATGGAGGCCATCCGCCGGGCACAGTTCCAAACTCCGTGCTGCTACTGAGAATATTACAAAAAAAGCCCAATACCTAACACTGCCCGATCCGGGAACTAAACTCAGGACCTAACGCTCAACAGACAAGTTGCTATTTGTCTATGATTATAAATTCTCATACAATATTTCGTTCTCTAACTAACATACCAAAAGCGGATCCGTTTTTTTTACCATGCAACGTTTACCAAGTTTTCTGCACGTGTAAAAAAGATTTATTTGTAAGTACGTGGCCTTTAGGCTTGCCGGTTTTGCCGATCTCCATGAGAAAAAGTTTATGCTAACTTTCACGACGCTTATGAAGCAGAGACTAGTTTTCAACAAGACTAGTATTAAGTTAATTAAATTAATTACTGTCTTTAATTAATTAAAAATAACATTTTCAACAGTTTTTGTGAACTTCAGAGGAAAAAATTATCTGAGGTTTGTTATTTTATTATTCTTTAATACGATGCTTCGTCATAAGTTTGTCCAGCTATCGAAAAAATCAATACTAATAGGTATTATAAAGAGGTAAAATTTGTTTGTTTTTATGTAGGGGATAATCTCCGGAACTAATGATCCGAATCTGAAAATTCTTTCACCGATAGATAGCTATATTATCTCCGAGTGTTATAGGCTAAATTATATATGTAAATCACATGTACGAAGTCGCGGTCTGAAGCTAGTGTTTCATAAACATAAAGTAAATAGAATCAGAAACACGCCCCGTGGGTGCCAGCGAAATATTTGTTAAAAATATATGTTATACTAGCTTCCGCCCGCGTGGTTTACGAACCCGTACATTTTCCCGGGATAAAAAGTAGCCTATGTGCTATTCCAGACTATAATCTCTCTCTGTGCCAAATTTCATCCAGATCCGTTCAGTAGTTTGAAAGAATGAAAGAGTAACAAAGATCCATCCTCATAAACTTTCACATTTATAATATTAGTAGGATAGGATTATAAATAAATAAAATATAGTAGGATACTATTTAGATTAAAATTTATTTACAGAATAATTTTTGCTTATTTTTTGTGTTTCTTTGCAAAGAACGTAAATGTATTAAATGAATCGGTTTCGAGGTCGGCAAATATTAAAGTAAAAAAAAAAAAACGAAGAACACGTTTTATCAGTTTAAGTAGGTGTAAAGTATCAGAGGGGCTCGTAGATAAATATCCACCGCGCAAATTCGACGGATTTGCAAGATGAGGTCAGTCTTTGGATGGGTGATCATTCTTCAAGCAGCGTTTGCTGCGGTCAGCCCTTGGATTTGACATCCAGACCCTCTGAGCCTCGGAAAGCACGTTAAGCAGTTGGTCCCGGGTCATACGAATATTTTATGTCAGTCGTTACGGGGGCAGCTTAGAAATATCAGTATTTTATGTTGAAATATGTCCAACTAAACAATGTATTATTTAAAAACTTTATGTACCATATTTCAAACCAATAAAAATATCTTAACTATCACGAATTTTGTTCCGTGCGGGCATGGAACTCGCGACACGCAGCGTAGAAACCCAATCGCTTATCCTCTGTGCTTACCATGCTACGAGATCTATGAGAGGCAGATGTTCAAGATTGGACGTCACTCTTCAGAATTCAAAGTCACATTAATTAACCTTATATGATGTACTTTAAACAGCTGCAAATTTACTAATGAACCTTCTATTGAATTTGTAAAATAACACAGCATCACGCCTGAATACCCTGAAGGGATAAGCAGAGATGTACTGTACACCCATATTTCACCGATACCATTAAATCCCATGGAATACAGAACAAACTTATTACCATACCACACAGGCTAGATGACTGCATCAAAAATAAATTCTGAAATCTTGTTTGGTAAATAGTCTTCCTTCTAAAAACTCAGTGAAACTTAATCTCTAAATCTGGTGTTTTCAATTTTAAATTTATCAAAATCACACAATAAGTATGTCAATGGCAATGAAAAACTATGACGTCACATCTTTGTATTCCTAATATTTTTAAAACAAAATGACGTTTGACAGTTCATAAAAGTAACTCAGATGACTAGTAGTCATCTACCATATTACTGAGAATTTCCGAAAATCCCAATAACACTGCCTGACCAGGATATCGAACTCAGAACCTCACGTTCATCAGTCACGCTTGCAATCACAAGACCAATTTGGCAGTCAAGTGCTCATCTGCTTAACCGGTAAACATGACGAGGCGAAAAATGCCTCCAGCCTAGTAATTGAAAACTATAAACGAAGCAACACCAGTTGCGGCGCCCCTGGTACTCGAACCACGGCTTAGGACGTTACTGGGGGAACAGCCACCGAGCTGAATCTGGTTTGGAATATTTAGGGATGTTTAATAGCTCGTCGCAACTATAAATAAGGGTTGTAATATTAAAATATATGAACCAACAAGAGTAAATGGTGTTTTAAGTCTAAACTTGCATTGCGTACAATATTTTCAAGAATCAAAATCATTTTTTCGTAAAAAACATAGGTAAATATGGTCTTGGTTTTAATTTTAAATAGAGTATCACTATGGGGCTTTTGTTGGCTATGGGGGAACGAGGTATGGTGTTCCGCCACTGAAAAGGGAGGATCCTCCTACCAGGTAAGGTGGTTAGCCTGGCGGGCCGAACCCCGACGGTTGAATTCGGACATTCGTATATGTGTTAGAATCGTTGTAAACTCTCATAGTGCAATTCAGTGTTTGTTGTTGTAGCTCCGATAGATGGCGATTTACTTTTTGCTATGTTGCGAGTAGTAGTCGCTACAATAGGCATACAAATTAAGATAATTGCGAATAGTAAAATACACCTATATCACTACATATTATAAAACAAAGTCCCCCGCCTCGTCTGTCCGTCTGTTCGCGATAAACTCAAAAACTACTGAACAGATGTTCATATGGTTTTCACCAATAGTCAAAGTGATTCATGAGGAAGGTTTAGGTGTATAATTCGTTAAGGTTTTGTATAAATTTGCTGAAATGACGACGATAGATGTCAGAAAAAATCATGTCGACTGGGAGCTTACTAGCGTGCGCCGAGTAAATGCTCGACGTAACAAGATGATACGACACTACGACAGAAAAAAAATGAAGGCGTATATGCTCTGCTACCCGTGCGAAGCCGGGGCGGGTCGCTAGTATAATGTGCAATAATAATACATTAAACGTTAATAAGGTCAATAGAATTGTAATCTCTTTTAGCGCCCTTTGTTCTGGGCCCGTGTTGTGGTAACAAATTTTCAACACTGCGGAATAAAGTGTTTTATAAGTTTTCTATATTTATTCGAGTTTTTATTCAGCAACGTAAAGTAGACAGTATTTGTCACTCACATCACACAGTGACAAACGTGGGTGTAGATCAGTACACCTCAGATTAAAATTTCAGGAAATATAGGCGTGGTGTTAATTATAAGAGAGTATACGACAAGGTTGGCGCAGTGGTTGAGAGATCGACTGCTGAGCTACGTGTCGCGGGTTCGATTCCCGCACGGAACAAATATTTGTATGATCTATAGATATTTGTTTCGGGTCTGGGTCTTCGTGTATGTGAATACACACCGTGCCTCGGAAAGCACGTAAAGCCGTTGGTCCTGCGCCTGATCTCTCTCCGGTCGTGTCGGATTGCCGTCCCATCGGACTATGAGTGTGAAGGAATAGAGAGATCACCTGTGTTTGCGCACACACTTGTGCTCTATAATAATATCTCCTGCGTAGTTGGCTAATCTTCGGTGAGATTGGTCGCCATGACCGAAATCGGTTAGGAGGACATTAACAGAGTATTATCAGAGGATTTTCTTTAATGAATTCTGACAATTACCTTTTTTTTTTAGACCACGTGACCAAACATTTGGATGCATACTGCATCGTGGGTACAGTTTACAGACATCATTCTCACTGACACGCACACTAAAACCCGGAACAATAATCTGTAGATCATATAAATATTTGTTGTGTGAGAATCG
Source organism: Shargacucullia verbasci (assembly GCA_947562105.1). NCBI lineage: Eukaryota > Metazoa > Arthropoda > Insecta > Lepidoptera > Noctuidae > Shargacucullia > Shargacucullia verbasci. The sequence continues at coordinate 7,388,317 of OX387306.1, forward strand.
AATCCACGACTCGTTGTACAGGAAGCTAATCGCTTAGCCATTGCACCAACTGTGCCGTCACATTACCTGAATAAACCTTACTCCTAGAGAAAGTCTTTGTAAAAGTATTTTAAAAGAATGTTTGTCAATCAAAATTGGTATATCAGAAACAGCATGCTTTCTTTTGATATGCAAGAAAAATAACAGTGTGATGTCAACGTTATACAGTGGGATATTTTTTTGGAATTTTCGTTTTTTTAATTTTTCATTTCACAGTAACGTATTTTTACATTTTAGTTTTCTTGGTACTAAGCTTCTAAATTTAGAAACTTAATTCCAACTTTATTAGCGCATTCTAAGCTATAAAATGAAAGATCACTAGCACACGACAAACAAACGTTAATACCGATAGGTGGACTAGCCGACAGGCGAGATTACAATGTATTAGGCCATACGAATCGAAGGATTGCGACCACAAAGAGTCAAGATGACGATGCGGTGACGTGGAAAGAGATTCGTTTTTTTTTAAATTAAAGTATCTTAGCCCTCTTAATTTTCTTGTTTATTGTTTTTAAAGCAGTTTATACGCACTATTATAAGCATCAAAGTAACTCTCTGAATGTTTGTTACCTCATAACGACTAAACTACTGAACTGATCGTTATTAAATTTTATAAAGAGGTAGCCTGGGACGTGAAGCTTATTTTTACATTTTATTTATTTTTATTTTTATATGCGATGTCTCGGGCAACAGCTAATGTCAGTTGAAGATAATATAACAGCGACAAAATATAATAAATTTTCACATTATCCAAATTAAAAATGTACATAGCTGGAAATTAAAAAATAACAACCCAATCACTTAATTTTTAAAATTAAGTTATTGTTTTGTACATCTTCAAAATTAATAAAATCTTTTCACTTTTCATAGGAATATGTTGACTGTGCTAATTTAAATTTAAATTTTAACTTTTACACTAATTTTTATTGTTAGTTCCCCATTCTTTAACGAAAAAATAACAGTTAAAATTCACTATCACACTGATGGACATGCTGCGCGCCGCAACCGTGCCGGCAGTCAGTTACAACGGCTATAGGTACTCGACACTCGTATCAATCGAAGGTTATTTCAATGCGACTGCAACCACTAATTGGGACGCAAGCAACAATGTTTCATTCCACATAAAAAAATGCCTAGTTCTCAAAAATACTTTAGAATTTATTTTTTAAATAAATAATAGTTACAAAATAATTATATTTTCCAGACCCGAAATTACTATTTGTAGATCATACAAGTATTTCTATCGTGCGATCATAGAAACCCCGACATGTAGCTTAAAAAAATCGACACGTAGCTTGGAAAAATAATGGCTTAACCCAACGGACCAAAGTTATCGACTAAAAGTAAAAAAAAAAAAAAAATGTGTATTCTGTAATTTTTATCGTATATTTATTTTATCTCAATAATGTTACATATTTGAATATATGCAATTATTAAGATAGTCATTTATAAATTATGAGTTTAATTTAAGGATTAAAGATTTTAAAATTATTAGAAAAGAAAAACTACATTTTATTTTCGGATAATATAGCATCGTGCTATGACAAAACAGAGTGCAATCAGTTTAAACATAAGTATAAATCTAAGTTTGTAGATACCCCACAAATTGGGTCGCAATGATTCGCTTTATAGTTAGTGTAAAATGTAGCGCCGATGTTGTCACACCGAAATTGTACGTTTAGCAGATTGTATCATTCATTCGTGTTCCTATTAATTATAAAACTCTACTTCCACTGAGAAGCTAAGGAGTACAGTAATTAGAAATTTAAGATGCTTTATATTTAGTAAGAAATGGAACAAAGTTTATTAATATGTATATAATTTAACTAACTACTTATGCTAATGTATTAATAAAAAACAAAAAACAAAACTTTACCTTATAAAAAACAAAAATCTATCTTAAACGAATACTTAAGATATACATAATTTAATTTAATATGTTAAATCACACGACCGACAGGTAGCCGAGTTAACTATCAAGCTTGCCGTATGCAATATGCACTATTGTATCACTTTACCATTTTTCCGACATAAAAAAGTGATAAAAAATAAAACGGAACTCGAATACTAAATTAAAAACAAGTTAAAATAAATGAAGAATACGCTAATTAATCAAATCATTTAGAAAAATTAGGAGCCTTTTATTTTGGATTAAAAAAATTACGCACTGCTATATGCAAATACTTGCCAATCATAATTAGTCATAACTTAATTGGAGTATTTCAATCAAATAAAATATTAATGAATAACAAAAAGAAAACATCAGAATTCCCAGTTTTGTAATACACAAGACAATAACAATTTTAAGATCAATTACAATTCATAAATGCCGTCAATCAAGTTCAATATAACGCACAGACTTAGTAGTCAAAAGTTGATAAAATAACGCGCTACCAACGCGCAATGCGATTACGTCACTCGGCACGGTCGCCACACTCGCCACCTGCTTCCAGCTACTAATCATGCACACTCACTTTTCTTTACAACACGTATTTAAATAGGGAATTGGTATGACGAATCTAAGTTTAAAATATAGTATAGCTATAACGAAAAAAAAAAAAACTTTATAAGTAAAAAAAATCTATTTTTATTTTTTTATATAAAAAAGCAATGACCCTTTGGCCTCGATCCGTAAACATTAAATTCAAAACGACAGTTAAAAAACAAGAATAAATATGACAAAAGCCAGTACAAAATAAACTGAAGTTTATATAATTATATTTAACACTTCGTTTAATTGTGCCTTGTTTCACGTTACTTCACTTTCTTTGGTGACATTTACATGCATTTTCCTGTTCAGAATTTCTTCCAAAAGGGATTTTCCGGATTTGTCATCCTTAATTTCATAAAATAACATGACTAGATAAACAATTTACAAGCAGATTCTTTTCCCCGCTTAAGTGCAAGAAAAAAAGACCTTGATAACGGCTCGCTTATGTAACAAGAAATTCCTAATTGAAGGTTATTAAATACTGTTGACTTGACAGTTAATCGAAATAAAAACAATGGACCGGTTCGAAATTATTAAAATAAAGTGTTTACACGTCTATTACACCGCCATCTTGTATTAATGTCGTACGTAATTTTGTTATGCTATTCAGTATTTCGATGATAAAAATTGAAAAACAGCTGAAGAAAATTAGAATTTGTATATGGCGTAGGGTAAAATTAGATGATTTAAAAGACAGTTTGTAGAGAATAGAAACATATAGTAGGCAATATCATATAGGCAATATCATTTCATAATTATTTGAACTCCTTTAAAAACAAGACGAGACGGCTGAGAGTTAGCGTCGATAAGCGACGCTGTTCCCATACAACGATCATGCACAATATTTCCATATGTTCACGTTACATCGACGGCTTGCCGTACTTCGTGTCTTAGGACCGTCTTGTTTGCACGGCAATGGACTTTATCAGCGCTAGTCCGCAATTGTTGAGTGTGTTACTGGCTGGTTATGAATAAACGGGTGCGGGCCGGCCCCTTGCGTCGATTGAGTCACGAACGCCGCACTGTTTCCTACCACTGCATTATTTTACGATAATTCCGTCCGTGCCATGTTCATTGTTAACGATATACATTGCTTTGTCGTTACAGGTTTTTGTTTTGCCACCTGTTCTCAAGAGGTAATGTACTGTGAATTTAATAGCACCTTCGTTTAAATAAACGTGGATTGATATCAGTGCTGCGGGTCTGGTTGACACGTCTTCGTGGACTCGAGTGTCGAGATATATTTCTTTTGTAACTCAAAAGAGACATTTGGAATATATATTTTATTATGACGAAATAGATGAATTTCCGTTGACAGGTGGGGAGTTTTAAGAATCAAATGCGGAGTTGACAATGGAAATTATAATTTTAGAACAGTAAATGCGTAAATGTATGGCACAAACAAAGATTTAAATCTTGTTAGTCCATAAACATGTTATTTATCTGCAACTCTGTTGGTTAGTTTTAATAAATTAATTGCGGATGGTTGCTATTGAAACGTAGTATCAGCAATTGATACGGACACTCGTAACATCGCTATAATAATGTGAATTTGCAAATTGTGTAACTGCGGACCGTTTTATTACTTATTGAGGTTATGAACGAATTGTAATACAAAGAATAAGAGCAGTAACTCTGAAGCAATGACTGCACAAAACATTTTTAGAGATTCGTACTTGCTTTTTAGAAAATGGCGGATACTAGAATGATATCTTTGAGTTTTGTGAGATTTTACGCTGATGCGTAGGTATTACAGCTTTCTAGTAATGTGATTTTAATGTAGTGTAATAATCTTCGCAAAATATTGTATCCACTCATTTTTTTTTGTATTCTATTTTTTACAACGCGATACAATTATACCGAGATCCGGTATAAAGTCAACAGTACGATTTAAAAGGAAAATATAAGACAAAAATTATAATTGCTCCAAAGAAATCAATTACGGAAAGTTAAGGATTGCACAATAAATAATTCACGTTGCATTTATCTGCAGACTTCCTTTCTATGGCATCTATAATATATTTTTCATCATAATAAAAGGACGCAGACAGAAATAATTTTGACGCAGTTTTTTTTTTTTTAGGAAAACATAATAAATAATAATTATTACAACGTAAAATGGACTTGGGAGTTTTCCATATAGGAACAAGACAATGATAACAAACCCTACTAGGATTTTTCTAAATCATAAGAAAAATTGGAGAAGGATGTTTTTTTTAATAAATACCACATTTTTTATGAACGTCACATTTAATCGCACGTGTCGAGCCTAGTATGAATAAATTACGATGAGTTATTTTATTATTTATAAAAAAAAAGTTCGTGTCATAATATTTTTTCTAAAAACAGCATAAAAAAGAATATCAAAGGGATTGCGAATAGAATAACAAACACGTGACATAAGTGCTCGGTAATGGTAAGATGATGACCGACTCACGCAACACAAGACTGCGTGAAGCAAAATGTGTGCAATGTTATACAATTTTTTTGCCCGATAAAAATATATAACGCTGTAATTTAAATGTAGATTAAAGCAAAAAACATTAAAAGTATTTTTTTTTTCTGGACGACATTTTATATTATTTTATTACAAAAATACTTTTTTCCCGCAAACTTTTTGCACTTATCAAGTTATCACTTTCTGTATTTTTTACTATTTTTCTGTAATTTTATGACGTGGAATGTAGTCATTGATCGACTTGTTATCGGAAAAAGAATCGATTGACTTCAAAACGTAGTAGGATTAGAAATAATTAGAATTAAAAAAATAAAAAGAATGCTTATTTCTTTTATCAAATTTATAAACAAGTTCAAAAAATGAGGGAAAATAATGATTTTAATTGAGCTTGCATACAAGATAGTCAGCAATTTGTACTGAAGGATTTTTACTCAGTTCGGTAATTTCTTATTTATACGTACATATCGGTACCAACTACCAACGCAGCGTTGGTGCATTGCGTTTGCTAAATATTTTACAATGGGGTTCGTTTAGAATGAATAATTAAGCATCGTATATATTGCAACAAGTCACTCAATTGCAGTTATATTACTATATAATATTAGTTATAACACGGTACATAAAAAAATAATTATATATATATTTTCACTAACAAAATAAACGATTCTTATTTTTGAAATAAATATAAGTATTTGACGTTATATTTGTCGAGACAAGGGATGATTTTTTTAATACACTCTATTTATTTTTTATGGTTTTATAAATATTACTTAATTTTTACTACGCATAATTCATATTTATGAAATGGTAGTAGTTTGCGTATAGCTAACTAAATATCTAGGCCATAAAGCAAAATATTTTTTTTGTTTTCAATCTCCCATGAGCGTAGCATAATTATTTAATAAACAATTGATAGAATCGTGACATCCAAACGTAGCACAGCTAGTAGCGATGGCCGAATAAAAATAGATGATTTTTTTTTCTAACTCTCGACCTTGAATGTGGATGAATCTAAATTTTAAATGGTTTTCGCTAATTACAAGTATACGTAACGCTCTAAATTCATTCAATACTTGGAACGTAAAGCGTTGGATTCACTGTTCAGATTTTTAAACAAAACAATTTGTTTCATCACGTTATTCTTATTTTAATTTTATTTTTGTCGCGTTTTATAGAGCAATAACTTTGCACACTGAAAATTAATTATTTTTACGATATTAAATAATGATATATAAATATTTATCAAAATACAGACAGTTAAATTAATGTTGATGAAAAAAAAAATGCGTTGTTGCAAAATTCGAGATTTCCCCATTTCGTTTAAGTGTCAGAAGTATCATCGCATTCGCGTGATTAATACTAGGTACTCGCTTATATTGATGACGCAATTTTACTAAAATATTTTGATCGACTATGCATGGAACTATGGACTTTGATTCTCCTTAGACGCGTCAAAATTATTTTAAAGCATTTTTTCTTAGTTAAAGAGAAAAATAAAAAATATGGTTTCTGGTTAAGGGAGGTGTAGGTACTATAATGTTTCACCCTTTCGACTTACTGCCCTTCCAAGAAATAGTACTTTAAAATTAATGTTTTTGTAATACCTAAGTGAACTTCCACTTCGTTACATGTTGTGTAGGTAAGAATGTCAGTGTGAATTGGTTATTCCAATAAGGTATTTTTAATGAGTTTGTAAAAATGTATCTATAAGTAAACAGAAATAGTTCGAAACAAGATAAAATTCTGTAAAATAATTTTATCGTCGTATATGTTGAGGCATTATCTAAATGACGCATTAAATGTCCTAACCACATAGGTATTTTTGTAACTGAGCACATCATTGAACATTTTCATACAGGAAAATATATATATGCTGATGCATTTTTATTCCGCAAAATCTGGCTAAATAAATCTGAAAAAAAAAAAGTTTACAAAAAAAGAACCGCAACAAAATAGCGTTCGAAAAATGAAATAATAATTTAAATGTCAAATATAATACCACGTGCCATATAAATTGGAACGTTATTTCGAACTAGGTACATTTCGAAAGCATCCAAACGTTCGAACAAAGAGCACGCAACTTGAACGCGACAATTACAACCCGACCGGTTTCCGTGAACGTGAGTGCGGCTCGCGCGCCATCCGCGCGCCCACATCCGCAAATCGGACGGCTTATAAAAACGTCACTCAACATACCGGCCGCAAACTTCTCCGGCGGCCCGAGCGCAGCCCAGGCGGGCACGACACAGTCGCAAACTTCCTCCCAGCATCGCGCCTTCTCCGCTCTGTCTCCATAGTTAGGATCATTGGTGTCGAACAAACAAGGCCTCTTCTTGACCTCAGATATGATCAAACTACTCTTGATCCCGTCCCCGTCTTTCGTCCTGACCATGTCTAAAACTAATGAAAATTTTGGTGCGCGTCGCGACGTGATGTTAGTTTGTATCGCGTGCGGATCTTGTGTGCGGGCGCTAAGTATACGTGAGCGGTATGCGCCTCTCAATGCCCGCGTGAAACTGGCGGGTTCGTGCGGACGGCAGCGCGGCGCATCGGCCAACATGGCGGCCAGACGGCGGGGAAACAAAATAGGTGTGAGCGGAGCGCTATGAGGCCGTTTGCGATATCGCCTTCCTCGCGCTAATAAATAAATAAGATGCATGCAACGTATCCTTACCGTATTATATACGTACACGTACTAGGTGTTCAGCGAAAACATGGAGTTTATGCGTAGTTTATTCATTGAATTTTTGGTGCTCCTGCACCAAAAATATAGCGCAATAAATTAAATAACATAGTATCTAGACATATAAGTACATAGGTATGTAGATATGATACAAAATGTCGGTTGAACAATTGAGTTACAAGTCAGTTTGGTTTGTTACGTAACTTTAGCCGCGGCCGCGGTGCGTATCTTTAGTAGGTGGGTATCGCGGGTTCATTTTTTTATTATCTTTATTATTCATGCGAGGTATTTTGGCGTGAGCAAAAATTTTTTGTATTAAATATTTTATTATACATGATTCGAATTTTCCATTCTTATTGGTCAAATTCTAAAATATTGAGAAATATAAAAAAATGTACACAAATTTTTATATTGCAACAGAATTCACAAAAGGATGTGGATAAAATATGATTTTAAGTAATTGCGCTAAATGCTAATGCTAATAAATATTGTTGCAAAAAGTAAAACAACGATTCTACTGACGTGGTAATGCGTCACAAACAAGTGATCATAATCCTTCGTTTATTCCAATACTGAGGCCAATATAAGCACTAAACCTGTAAACATTATTATTAAAAAAGAAACAAGTATTTAGCTCATTAGCAAGTACGTAAGTAATTAAACTAATGATGCTATAAACATGATTACCTAAAATAAGTCCAATTTTGAGACAACAACATGAGGTGTGTTACCGCGTCATTTTATTTTATAATTTGTAAAATTAATTCCTTTTTTTAACGTTTTCAAGCACACTAATATTTCTCCTATATCGTGAAATATACACACGTGGACACGAAGCAACTATTTGTAGGGCACAGAAATATTTGATTTCATACGGGAGTCGAACCCGCGATGTGCTGCTTAGGAAGCCAAGTTCTAAGTTTACATTTATAATAATATATTTTTTGCATTGTTTGTATGTTATTTATTTATCTGCATACAGAAACTAGGGGTCTAAGAACTCTTAAAAATAGAAAAAGTTTTTTTTTTTTTTTAGAAACGTTGCCCCTCACTAGGATTTTCTCCTGTACCGAGGGTACAGTCCGTCCAGACCCGAAACAACTATCTGTAGATCATACAAATATTTGTTCCGTGCGGGGATCGTACCCGCGACACGTAACGCAGAAAGCTAATCGCTTAGCCACTGCGCCAACCGTGCCGTTGTCGGTGTATAAACACATTTATTAAAAATTTATATTATATTGGACTCTTGTTTATGACTCTCAATTTTTATACATACGTACACGCACTTAATTTTGCAATAGTCTATTGTTGTGGTGTTTACTATATAATTGGCTATGCATTTACTTGTCAGTTGTGCCATGTAAACTAAATGATCAGAAACGATGTACAGCTGTTGACAATAAATAAATAAAAAAGAAAACCAATTTAAGAAAAAATTTTTTGGGTGTCGTTATAATTATTATTTATTTCATCTATACATATAAATAAAATTGGAGTGTCTGTTTGTAATATTGAAATAACCGTTTTTTACTACATGCATATGAATATATATACGGTACATACACCAAAATAACATTTTTTTCAATTTTTGTCTGTCTGTCTGTTTGTATAGGCTCATCTCTGAAATGGCTGGACCGATTTTGACGGGACTTTTATTGGCAGGTAGCTGATGTAATAAGGAGTAACTTAGGCTACTTTTATTTTAGAAAAAAATCTTTTATTTTAGAAAAATATAGGGTTAAGTGCATTTGGTCTTCTTAACTTCACGTAACTTTTATAATATTTTTATTTAAATGGCGTTTCGCACTAGAAAATACTTTGTTAAGTGCCGACATCCACGCGAACGAAGTCGCGGGCACAGCTAGTAAAAAATAATAAGATAAGATATTTTTTTACCGAATACTGATCGTACCTCAGGAGTATAGTTCGTTTCAATTGAATTGGTGGACATCCTACACACACGCACGAAAAGTTTTGGGAACACATTCATTGTGCGTACAGCTAAGGAGTGGAATTCCCTGCCAGAGTCTGTGTTTCCTGATAGCTACAGCCTGGGAGTCTTTAAGTCAAGAGTGAATACGTTACTTCTAGGCAAGCGTGCTACATCTTCGACCACATCATCGCTTACCATCAGGTGAGATAGTGGTCAAACGCGTGCTTATCAAGAATAGAATTTTTTTTAACAACGATTACAAATTCTTTGGCACTTCAACAACACATTGTACCTACATTACGAACGTAGCGTGGAAGCAAAAACAACTTTGTATTACCAAGCTGTTTCTGCTGTCGTGTTGTTATAGCAATATATGGATAACCTGTTTTTGGACCGCAAATAAGGTTGGTAACCGTTATTAAATTTAATTGATACAAACTTTACGGACTAATATAACTAGCCAAACTGAGATAGCAAAGATAGAAGATGAGCTACAACATCCAAAAAACAACCACCACAATTCTAACCAAACGCTACGAAGTCACAAAAACGTCTTAAAGTGCGTGGATCCAGCTGATACCTTTGAAGCTAGGTGTAATCTCTGGCAAGAATTATATGATCCTCCTGCACTCTTTGTCCCGCCATCGGAAAAAAAATCACCGGGACTTAAACTACCATGGTCGACTTAAAAATCTCTTAACAGACTACGAACCCAAGTGGGGGTTGACAGACGGCTCAGACATCTAGTACAAGTGCGGCGTCTAACCGCAGACAATGGCCCATCTTGTTCAGCATGTCCTACCTGCTTGCGGGACGAAATAACGGCCGCTACGGAAAGTGCAGTCAATATGGCGGAATACTGGGCCAAATATATTTCTTTTGCCATCGACCCGCTAAGAAGATTGAATACAAACAAAATGGACGTAATACCTACATAAAGCATCAATCATATGAAGTATTAAATAGAACGTGGCAACGTTGCCAGTCTTCTGGGCACACTGCCGGTTGACAGCGATGCGGAGGAATATTTTGATGCGTAATGTTTTTTTATATTTTTTACTTTTCTAATCTGATTAGTGTGTAAATATAGTTTAACATATTTATTTAATAGATAGTTAGTAATAGTAATATATTTTTGTAAATTGTAAATAGGTATTTATTGTCCGACAGTTATGACAGGAAAGACGTGATTTGAATTACAGATATTTACCCTCTCGTTTATTCCTTATATACAATGATTAAAAAAATCCAGTGATTATATCTATTTCAATCAACCAAACCTATAAACAAACCTTTTTTAAGATTAAAATACTTTTGATTTACAACACTCTATATATTGTCAGTTAAAGAGAAAGCGAGGATTTAGTCGAAAAGAAAAATAAGGCAGGGGGCGTAAGAGCTGATGTGCTTGCTCTACTGAGAGGAGTTAAGCTAGCCATCACCAACCGAGTTTTCAGCCGCACGTCCAAAAATGTGAAAGTAACTTTGTCTGTCTTTTTGTTACCTTAACACGAATAAACTACTGAACTGATTGTAATGTAATAATTTTTTCCATAAAGTTGCTGTGAGACATAATTAGCCACAGATGAAAGGTGGGTTGATATTTACGGGGAATGACAAGTGCAAAATCATTTATTAATAATAATTATTCGATTACTATAGAGAAAGGAAAGGACTTAGTCCACCACGCTGGCTTCATTTGGGTTGACGGACTACACACACCGTCGAAAACTTTATGAAGCCCTCTTAGGTGTGCATGTTTCTTCACAATGTTTTCATTCACCGTTAATGCAACTACGGTGTGCCGCAAGGAAGCGTACTCGGCCCATTACTATTTCTAGTTTACATCAATGATATGCCTCAAGTTACTCAACACCCTATGATCTTGTTTGCTGTTGACAGCACAGTTTTATTCACAGGACAAAACAATGTTTCATATTAAAAGGACATTACTCAAAACTTATGCAATATAATGAGCTAGCTTAGTGATAAAAATCTAAAAAAATAATAATATAGAAAAACCTCATATTATGTCATTCAAACAAAGGATATAACAACAAAATCTGAATATTCATTATAATACTAACAAAATAGACGAAAAAGAACACACAACATTTCTGAGACTTTGGCTAGACGAAAAAATGACAAACATATTGAACACACAATTAAAAAGATAAATCAATACCATTATGCACTTCACAATCTTAACAAAATTGCAAATCGTGAAATAGTTATACCGCCTACCATGCATAGATCTCTTCAACATTACGTTATGGGATAGTGTTTTGGGGAATCTCCCCAGATCGAGAGATAGTCTTTAAATTGCAAAAGAAATGTCTATGAACAGTATGCAAGCTACAGGTTACCGATTGTTACAGACCGTATTTTAAGCTTAGCATATTGACCCCCCCATCTTTATATATATTTGAAGTAGCTATGTTTGTGAGGAAACATTTTAACATATTCGAAACCATCACGAATAAACGTTATAGGAACATACTTCGTATTATCCTACTAATATTATCCTACTATAATATTATAATACTACCTACCTACTATAATTATAAATGTAAATGTTTGTGAGGATGGATGTATGGACGGACGGATATTTGTTACTCAATCCCGCCAGAACGGCTGAACGGATCTGGATAAAATTTGGCACAGAGATAGACTATAGCCTGGACTAGCACATAGGCTACTTTTTATCCCGGAAAAATGTACGGGTTCGTAAACAACGCGGGCGAAACCGCGGGCGGAAGCTAGTACCTCATAAAACAGCGCTATATTCAAAAAGTTTCCTGGGTATAGCTCCAAAACTGTTTAATAAGCTACCCAAAATCATCAAAGAGAGATAATTTGGACAAATTTAAGAAACAGCTATATTGTTTTTTACTTAAAAAAAAAAAAACTTATTACTCAGTTAAGGAATATTTAGATCTAAAATAAATCATTTTTAATGTTTTAATCTTACAATGTCTGATTTATTTATTACTAGCTGTGCTCGCGACTTCGTTCGCGTGGATGTCGGAATTTAACAATGTATTTTTTTGTGAGACCAAATGCACCTAACCCTATTTTTTTTCCTAAAATAAAAGATTTTTTCTAAAGTAAAAAGTAGCCTAAGTTACTCCTTATTACATCAGCTACCTGCCAATAAAAGTCCCGTCAAAATCGGTCCAGCCATTTCAGAGATTAGCCTATACAAACAGACAGACAGACAGACAAAAATTGTAAAAAATGTTATTTTGGTGTATGTACCGTATATATATTCATATGCATGTAGTAAAAAACGGTTATTTCAATATTACAAACAGACACTCCAATTTTATTTATATGTATAGATATTTTTATTTGTAAGATATTAAGTAATAAATAAAAGGTTTTGGAAACAATAAGTATGTTAATTAGGTATCCTAAGAATATAAGTACTTGTTTAATATTATTAATAAAAAAAATAACCTAAAGATTTGTATACCTTTCACGGTAAAACATAGAGCAATGTAAACATTTTTAATATTCCACCAAGTCTGTAACTTTCTACCAATGTTTTACAAATAAATTATAGTATTTTTATTTTGGATATTTTTTTTTATATTCTGACCCGCACATAATATCGAACAGGTGCGAGCCGGATTCGATCTTAGACCCATCCTGCAAGGAAAGCAAACCTTCAAACTACGCGAGACAAAATGTATATGATGATATAATAATAATGGATTATAGATTGATTGCATTTTGTATAGTATTTTTATCTCATGAAGGCGTGTCATATGAATTTTAAATCTATGATCATAAAGGTTCATCATCATCATCATCAGCCAGAAGACATCCACTGCTGAACGAAGGCCTCCCCCTTAGACCACCACATCGAACGACATTCCGCCACTTGCATCCATCGGTTGCCCGCGACTTTCACAATGTCGTCGGTTAGGGCAAAGGTTAAAATGGAATAATTCACCCGCCTTCGTGAGATAAAATCACTTTACCAATTAACAAAAAACGTAAAAAAAACTTGTACCGTCAAAATCCCCGCGGAAAACCCGCTGCTTTCTTGGGTTTCAACGAATCCGGGAAATTCAGAACCGATAGTCACACCCGGATTCACAAATATAACCAGCTGTTAATCTATATATATAAAAATTTAATGCTGTTCGTTCGTAAGCGAATCACTTGGGAACGGCTGGACCGATTTGGTTAATTTTATTTAAACTAGCTTTTGCCCGCGAGTGCGTACGCGTGGAATTTAGGATCTGATATTTTCCTGCGGTAAAATAGAGCCTATATTTTAAGTAAGGCAATAAATCGGTAAAAACTGCATTCAATTCCATGCAGTAGTTTTTGCTTCTGCCATATTAGTTTTTCTCAAATATATATAATGTACAGACATGTTATAATTTTACTATATGTATAGATTTTCGTAATAGTGCGAATAAGTATATGGATTCGTCAAAACCTTTTGTTTCAAAAGTCTGAAGGCCTTCGAGTTACAACCACAATGACGGCATGATTCGCACAGTGGTTGAGAGATCGACTGCTGCGGTACGAGTCGAGGGTTCGATTATGTTTCATTCGGGAACATACGTTGCAGGCGGGACATATGTTAGTAGGTATGACCTACAGATAGTTGTTTCAGGTCTGGATGTTTGTGTATGTGAATATATGTGTTTGTTCACACGTTTCAAAACCTCAGGTTACTCAGGTAACCTGAGGTTTTGAGTCGTGTGTGTTCTTTATTGAGGCTTTAAATGCGTAAAAGCCGTAAATGCGCTAAAGTCTCTAACGCCTCTCTCTAACCCCTTGGAGAAATGCAGGCGTTAATACCAGTTTCAGTTTTCACATCTACCGATTTCTGTCCGTCGTGCGTCTACGCACCTATATTTGCAGTCCCGTGCGAGACCGTAGAGCATGCAGATAACGTAGTATGTGTAGTATACATAGGGGATATGACGCCTACGCGCGTAGACGCGCGGCTACGTACGCACGTAGCAGATGTAGCAGTAAGTTGCGTCAAAGCTGTACCGTAACGGTGACGTACGTAATCGCACCGACTGCTTGCGGACACGGTATTTCTTGCGCATGCCGTGATGTATGCTATGGGATTAGCAATCAATAATCACTATATCATAGTATTCACACTCCATTGAAGTTTTCAGAATAAGTCGATATTTTTTATTTTTTGTTGAATTTAAATCCTCTGTGACTCACCGTTACATAAAAATTTCATTATTCAGTCAATATCACTTTATATTTTCACTACACTACACTACACTTCGCCCGCGTGGTTTACGAACCCGTACATTTTTCCGGGTTAAAAAGTGCTATTCCAGATTATAATCTATGTCTGTGCCAAATTCGCCGATGCTGTTGTTAAGTCCCATATAATAGGGGCGAGCCTATTGCCATCTACCGGACACAGTCCCAAACTCTGTGCTACTACTGAGAATTTCATCTTACTACTATTATAAATGCGAAAGTTTGGATGTATAGATATTTGTTACTCAATCACGCCAGAACGGCTGAACGGATGTGAATGAAATTTGGCACAGAGATAGATTATAGTCTGGAATAGCATATAGGCTACTTTTTATTCCAGAAAAATGTAGGGGTTCGTGAACCAGGCGGTCGAAGCCGCGGGCGGACGCTAGTATATAATTATATATTTGTTATTATCGACGTGCTGAGAGAGATAAAAGATAATGATTTGGACCATTACGTAATTCTGATTTCTTTTTTATCATCATTATTGTAATCCAAATCCCTGATGGACTTCTTTCTTTATTCTTTAATAAAACGTTGCCCCACATTAGGATTTCTCCTGTGTCGTGGGTACAGTATACAAACATACATGTCACATGCATACACAACCAGACCCGAAACAACTATCTGTAGATAATACAAATATTTGTTCCGTGCGGGAATCGAACCCACGATAGATATTTTTTTCCGTGTTGTTATGCTCATGCATACCCACCGCCCTGCGGAAGGCGAGGGGTGATGTCGGATTTTTACCGACTAGAACTAGAGGTGTCACTAATATAATCATAATAGTTGCTGGTAACATAATATAAAGTATTAATATGATAATTATTCAAATCTGCAGTAATAGTGTTACTCGGTAATAGCCAAATAACTATTCTAGTCCTAAGCCTGTAAAAGTATGAAGGAAATTTTAATGACCGTTTCGAGTGATATGTTAATCGGTAACGATAATAGTGTAAATGAATAATATATATTATTGGGTAACGAATACTGAATCCGTAAACTATTATTTGACTATTACCGAGTAATAGTCCGAATAATATAATATCAGTAAAGCGTTATATTTAATAATAGTATTACCAAAAAATGACCCTATTACCCCATTTCTAACTAGAACCACACGGTGTTCCTGCGGCATACCTGTAGCGCCGGAGATACGGGATTCGTTCGCGCATTCACCGCACCCCCGGCAGGTATCGGCCCGCCAGTGGATGACCTGGCAGGCTCCGTCCCAGCGTCCCGTCGCTCTAGGAAGATGTGCAGCTAAACTAAAGCTGCACATCTTCCTAGAGAGGCGCGTGTGCAACACACTCGCGCCGCCGTCTCAGGCCTGCTGCTGCTCGAGTGACGGACAGCCCCAAATCCGCTACCCGCAGGCCGGCAACTCATGGGGGCCGGAGGTCATTTAACCTACGATACCTAACGCAGAAACCTAATCACTTTGTCATTGCGCGAACCGTGTCGCCAAATTTGAATTTGGATTTGACAACCTCAAAAAGTCGGTGGTGCGGGCCGGGTTCGAACTCAGACCATCCTGCATAGAAGGCAAGCCTTTAACCACAAGTCAATCACTCTCAAATCATCGGAAAATATTCTAATTCAGTCTGTCGCAATCAAAAGCTACGAAATCGCGCTTTGAAACCCGTCTTGCCTTACATAATGCGGCAGAACGTTTCTCACGTGGGCTGTTACCATGGCAACGGTCCTACCCTCACCCTTCTACTAAAAATAGATACAATCCATTTCAAAATATTGAAGCTCTGAAAACGTGTCCTATTGAAATTTTCTTACAGGAATGATTTCGAGCAAATATTGTATAATTTTTTCCGTGAAAATAGCTTGTTTGTGGTGCTGACCGTACTTTGTGGCTTGTACTAGAAGCTCAATAGAATACAATCACCATCCTGCTTGAATTTTTACTCTTTAGGACAACGTAGGACATCGTACAGTGTTCAAAAATCCTTTGTGACCGGACATTTGAGTGAAGCTAGGCAATTAATGCGTCATAATATTCTAGACACCGGAGTAGAACTCCCGAATGACAATCCTACTAATATTATAAATGTTAAAAGTTTGTGAGGATGGATGGATGGATGGATCTTTGTTACTCTTTCACGCCAGAACGGCTGAATGGATCTGGATGAAATTTGGCACAGAGATAGATTATAGTCTGGCATACTTTTTATCCCGGGAAAATATTCGGGTTCGTACACAATGCGGGCGAAGCTGCGAGCGGAAGCTAGTTCTGTATAGTTGTTGAGAAAAATAACTTGAAAGTTTGTCAACTTTAGATATTTAGAAAGTCCAAATCCTATTTATTTTTTCAAAAATTAAAATAATTTCTGTTTATTTCAAAGCATCATGTTATGAAACCTGTAAAACAGTATTTATTAAACTTTACCGCATTGCTGAAACACGGACCTAACATGAGTAAATATAACATTTAATTGTTTGTTTTTTTTTCTCGCCTATGGCGTATTTGTAGCACCCAGAAATAGTTTGATAATATAATGTAATATATATTTTATTAGTAAAAAAAAAACAGCTTCTAATTCCGTGGAGTATCTAAGATAATCGTTTCTAAAGTTTTAAAATTAAAAACGCCTGTGATTTTGTTGAAGGCAACCAATACTAAAGACATCACCACAGCGTTCAACTATGAGTTGTCAGTTATGTTTTTGTTTTATGACTTACCTTTTACGTTTCTCAGAAAATATCAGCGTCAAGCGTTTTCTTTTTTCTATGATTTTTCATATGCTGATTCCATTGTTTTCGGGATGAGAAACTACGACAAAACAAATCATATTTAAAAATTATACCTATCTACGAAACTTTTGGACTCGATAAGTCTTGAATTTTACTCGAGTAAAGGGCTTTTATGTTTGGAAATTCTCAGTACAAGTCCAGAGTTTGAAAAGTGCCTTGCCTTCTTTTACTTTATGCAAGGACACACCAGTGGCGGTATGAAGGCAGGGGTCGTAGGGGTTATGACCCCCCCAAATCGTACACGTTAAATTGACACACTTCATATAAATAGACACGTAACGAAGATTTTTTTTAGTCTCAACTATTAAATCAAAAATAGGTAGGTTTTTTTTATTTATAGCTAGCGACCCGCCCCGGCTTCGCACGGGTGCAATATACTAATTAAGAAATTGAGTTTTCCAGGGGATTTTCAACAAAAAAAATCTTTCATACAAACCATGTCCTAACCATTACAAACACATACATTTCTGGCAATTGATTTTTATTTATATATAGAATTATAGAAGATATAATAAGTATTTTTTTTTGCCATAAATTCTAATTTGCTCTACTTATTTTACTGTTAATATGACCCCCCCAAAATCTTTGGCTGCGACCGCGCCTGTGGCACACATTAAATGAGATAATTAATTAAAAACAATTCACTCACCTAAAATTGCAAAAATGCGTACAAAAGCTAAACTTAAAATACCAGTAAATATACGTACATGAAGTCACGCCTTTTTCCCATGGGGGTAGGCAGAAACTACGGATCGCTACGTGCTACGATCCTTATATAACCCTTTTGCTTCATCAACATTCATGCATCGTTTCATACATGAACGCCGGTTGTGGGTACTGCGCGCCTGACCTTTTTGAAGGACATCACCAATAAGTTCCGTATATGTCCTTCTAGGGCGTCCCCTCCTTGCGTTTCCACTAACAACCGCGTTATAAATAACCTTCGTTAATCGCCTTTCATCCATCATCTCTAGTAAACAGTAAACACGAAAACAATAAAGCTTTGTCGGACTCTGGACGCAGGTTGTGCTAATAAAGTACATTGTAAGCATACATCCTATGTGAGCATTAAGCAGCAATGCGAATTTTGCAAGAATGCATCTCTCAGAGAGGACAAGAGATACAAAAAATCAAACAAAACATGTGAAGAGAGAAATCCTAGTTTGGCATTGTTTTGTTATTTAAATTTATTACCTTGCTTCGCAGTGGTCACATGTCAGCGTTGCACTGTGCACAAACTTGACGTGGGTAGCCAGGGTGGAGGATCTGGTGAAGCTCTTGTTGCAGACAGCACAAGAGTGTGGTCGGAGGCCGGAATGAGTGCGTAAGTGCGTGCTTCAACTGGGGACAAGGGGTATATGATATAGTTTACTTGTTTGACATCAGCGCCTTGATTACGTAAGAAAAATATGACAATCATAGCAACCAACAAACACTGCACTTCTTTTTCGCTTACAATTTTTTTTTATGCTTCATCTGTCTTGTGTTCGCAAGCGCGACTGCTGAGTGTGAGGTTCTGGGTAAATTCCCGGGTCGGGCAAAGTGTTATTGCATTTTTTCTGTATGGAAATGTTCAGTAGAAGATGACATTAGAGTCGGTAGGTGAATGGAGTTTATTTTAACTCCACGCTGAAGTGAGACATGCAAAATTATTGTGAATATATGTTATATTAGTTTACAAACCTAGTTGTTCCACTCAACATCCTATTACAGACAGGACATTCCACTTTCTCTCCACTATGTACCGCAGTGTGCCGCACTAACAGATACTGAGCAGGGAATCCAGCACCGCATTGTTCACACATGTACTTGCTACGGTCTGCACAGTGCACTTTACGTATGTGGGCTTTGAGGAGTTTTACTGATGAGTATGTTCGGATGCAGTTAGGCTGAAACAAAATATTTACAAGAATATAGTAACATTACATGTAAGTTTGATATGTAAATTCGCAATATGTATGTAATATCTCCTCCACATGTGAACTCTTGATAATTATACTGTGGGAGAATGAGGTATGGTGTTCATCCATTGAAAAGGGAGGATCCTCCAACCAGGCAAGGTGGTTAACCTGGTGGGCCGAAGAACGGTTACATTACCTGTGGACATTTTAGGTTTGTCTTTTCAATGTTGATATGATATTTCTTATATTTCCAGCCAGTCTTCTTCTGTACTATCACATTGTCTATGGAAGTTAATTCTTCTTCAGATTTATCTAGAATAAAGAATAAATTAAAATTAATTATATAATAATTAACAGGCGATTACTCGTTTATTAATATTTTTTGTATAGAGTATGTTTTATTGCAATATATAATTATAGTTGAAACTAAGTTACTTTTAACAAGTAATCTAAAAATTATACCTTCAATAAAGTTTCCTTGATATGAAATGTTCTTCAAAGGTTCAGCGAACACAACACTGGCTGCTTTGTAGCATTTGGGCTCGGCAGCTTCAGGGCAATCATTTCGCAACGGCTGGAAAAAATGGTACGAGTTCAAGACCAATATAATACATTTCAATTTTTTTACTTTGTTCTGAAACTTTACTGTATACAAACAAAGTAACAGTACGAGAGATTTCATGTAAAAAATCAAGTACTTTAGTACAAAAATGTATATGAAATAGAAAAACTAAAATTGAACTTACATCGATAGTTTCAGAACTGAAATTTTCTCTGTAGCTCAACTAATCACAGTCATCACGGAATGTATTTACAAAATCATCACCGAAACTGTTCATATTTAGTGTAAGGTCGATAGGTTTTATTGATACTATTCTGGAAATAGACTAAAATAAATTCCATTGATCGCTCGCCATTAAAATTATTGACATGGTAGAATTTTGACAAACCGTTTCGGTGTTATCATATCAATATTTTATTTTTAAGAATATTTATAATAATGTATAAAATCATTTCATGCTAGAATTTAAAAGTAATGTAATGTAGGATTTTTTAGAAAGGTAAAGAGATAAGAAAAACCTTTGATCTCTAGTCTTCTAATTCCAATTTGATTAACCGGTAATCAATTTTATTCCATACACTACCATTTAATCATGGTAATTTTTCTGCAAGCTACATTTGTTTTCTTCTTCCAGATACGTACGTTTAGTTCTTATTTATTTTATTCCATTAATTGGCTTAATGGTTACATTTATTTATATACTAAAGCATATCTTAGGTTATTATTTAGTAAATTGTATATCTCTCAAGTAAATAATAAATAAACTTATTCTAGAATCGTTTGCATCAATTATTGGTCTTACTTCTAAATTGAATAGTATTCAAATTCTTTTAAAGCAATAACAAAACGTATATATTCTTTGGCGAAGCGTGTTTCACGTGAATTTATTTTGTTATTAGATTTTTGCCGCAGCTCATGTGCTAAAACAGTTTTGAAACACGGTAAAGTTTCCTCATAGCGCTGTTATTGTGTAATTTTAGTGTTTTGTTTTGTTCAAACTGACAAAATGGTGGTTGTATCACCAACATTTTCCGTGCCGGCCGAAGGAATTCTAATGCAGTTGCCTTCGGTAAAGTTATTAGTTAACAACGACGTGGACTTGGGTACAGCTACTTTGTATATCACTGAGCAGTAAGTAGAAAATATATGTTTCCCCACATGTGACCAAAAAATTGTGTTTTTGTTTTGCTATTGATTCGCAAACACGCACGTTTTTTTAAAAGGAAACGTTCAATTTTCCTTTCACAATAACAAAGGAACAATGGAAAAGTTCAATGATTCTAACTGCAACATTACAGTCTATCCTGCGACTAGTATTTATTTTACGTAATGTCTCAAATGATGGTTGCAAATATTTGCCAATCTTAGACATTAGTAGGTATTGATAAAACAACTACCTCCAAACGACTATTTTTGGACTATCAGCCTAATGCTTTAAACATTAATCCTAAGATGCATAACAGGGTTAACTCCTGGTTGCAGAAAGATAAATCTCTGATTGTCTATGTTGGTCAAAAAATCTCAAGAGATAACATGAAATGAAATTTGAAATTATCAACAGTTTGACCAGCCTTTAGAAAGCGAAAAAAGGGTGTGGTAATGTCTCTTGATAATTGAAAATATACTTTCTTTTTGGTATTCAAGTATAAGGGTCAATAAAATTGAACCTGAACAATAGAAATATTCCTAGAAAAGAAAAGTCACAAAAAGTGAACACCGAAACTCAGTTTTGTTTTTTCCATAATTCAGAAATATCCATACAATATTTGTCGACTTGATTTCTGCTTCATGATTTCATGAGGCATCTGACAAACAGACTATCATGTCTACTATGAATTAACTTAAAATTTATTCAAATAAAAATCTAATATATTGAGCTGTAATTTTTTTCTGTTTCAGTAATGTGGTGTGGGGTGGAGGTGTGGGCAAACAAGGAGGCCCATCACCAACAGTCACTTTGTTATACCCAAACATCTCCCTACATGCTATCCAGCGAGACCCTGGCCCTGGACTGATTCTTGTCATCAATCATGAGCTTGGGTAATTATATAAAATTATTTAAATAAAATATTGATTATTCTGTATTGATCTTAATTAACAACATCATAGATGTGCCCAGCCTTCTAATTCTGTTTAATTTTTTTTTTTTTTATTATTTTGCTACTAGGAATCATTCCTATATCACGGGTGCGTTTACAAACACATATATTCACATACACACAAACACCCAGACCTGAAACAATTATCTGTAGATCATATAAATATTTGTTCCGTGCGGGGATCGAACCCGCGACACTTAGCACAAAAAGCTAATCGCTTAGCCACTGCCAACCGTGTCGTCAATTAAGTGCTAGCCACTTGTTAGTGTAGCATTTTCCATTTTGTTCTGTCCAAAGCTAACTCCTTCATTTCTTTATATGTCACTGTATCTGCCTTCTCCTTAAGTTGGTCTGTATACTTCATTCTTTGCCATCCTCTTTCGTTTTGCCTTCAGTTGTTCTTCTATTATGTTTAATACTCAGCTATATTAATCTTTTACTTAGGAGTATATGTATGATTAAGAGGTAAATAAATTAATTGGTTTATATTTTAAACTCTCAGTTTACCAGAGCTGACACAGCAAGGAGGTGGTGATGCGATAGCGGATGATGATGATGACGAGTATGATGCTGATGAAGAGCCCATGACTAAACTGCGGTAAGATAATATTATACCTTTTTAGATAGGACACTACATACTGTAATCCTTACATACCGTTTTTTTAATCTCGTTTTTAGAGTCTTCAGTACTCTCGGAGTGACCAGCCTCATGGGTTCTTTCATATCTTTGACACACACACACATACCCATTACATCCACAAAGTTACATGGATCTCACAAGACCCTTATGCTTCATTTACATCAGTGGTGTGCACAGTTTTTAGACAGGGTAGGCAGAAAATTTTAAAAGCTTACTCACCAAAAATTCCTACTGCATGTTGGTATTGGTTCATCGTCTTGTCGAATACATTATGATGTTCAAATATCTTATAATAAATATTTATCTGAGTTATGTAAGTGTGTCTTTTTGTCTTTATGAACCGCACGACACTGATTTACATTCATTCATACATACATGCCGGTTATGCTTCGGGAAATTGCCGGCAACATCAAGAACCTGCTGGCTTTTCT
Organism: Shargacucullia verbasci; assembly: GCA_947562105.1. Classification (NCBI taxonomy): domain Eukaryota; kingdom Metazoa; phylum Arthropoda; class Insecta; order Lepidoptera; family Noctuidae; genus Shargacucullia; species Shargacucullia verbasci. The sequence goes on from OX387306.1 coordinate 7,411,582, forward strand.
CGAAGAACTGGGGTGGATCGAATAAACTAACATTATTCCCACCCACGCAAAACATGCGCTTTAGCGTGGATTTGTGGATATCACCCTGTTATATCTATACTTACACCCTATGTTGGTAACGAGTACTGCACTCTTGACCTTTTTGAAAGACATCACAAGTGAGGTCTGTATAAATATGGTCCTTCTAGGGTGTCTCCTTCTGGCATTTTCTCTGTTTACCCCTTTTAATAATCAATGCTCATACATCCTCTCCACATGACCAACATATTGAAAGCTCTAGGTAGTGGCGGTCCGAGGTGGGTCGTTGGGGTCATGGCCCGCCCCAAATCGTACACGTCAAATTGACAAAACACCTAAAATAGACACATTACGAAAATTTATTTAAAACGTGTCTAAACAATGAAATCAAAAATAGGGAGGTTTTTATTTATTTATAATATTATTTCGACCACATCATCGCTTACCATCAGGTGAGATAGTGGTCAAACGCGTGCACACAAACAGTAAAAAAAAATATATATATGACCCCCCCCAAAGTTTAGCTGCGACCGCGCTGGCTACAGGATATACATGTGTTATGTTATGATCACCATCACTTCCTTCTCAATACAGATTTGTGCCACCAAATGAGAATGAGCTGGAAGCAATGTTTATGGCCATGAATCAGGGACAGTCCCTACACCCAGACCCTGCTGATGAGATTGATGATGATGAGCATTACATGGACGGCGAGGAGTTTGATGAAGGTCAGTATTTAAATTATATATATCTATATTCTACACTAGCTTTTGCCCGCGACTTAGTACGCGTGGAATTTAGAATCTGATATTTTCCTGTGGTAAAATGGAGCCTATATTTTAAGTTAGACTTCTAGCAATACATCACTGAAATGCATTCAATTCCATGCAGTAGTTTTTGCGTGATGCGTGTACAAACTTACAGACAGAGAGACAAAAATTCTAAAAACTGTTGTTTTTGCTTCTGTTGCTCTAATAAAGACCACCCTCCCTATTAGTTTTTCTCCAATATCTTATATTTATAGATATGTGTGGTAGAAGTGAACTGAAATATCCTAAGTAGCTTGATTGCACGTTTTAAGACAAGATCTTTGAACAAATATTAAAAAGAAACTTTCATAACATACTGTTAGAAATTTTGAATTTAAAAGAGTAACCAATGTATTTCTCTTCTGTTCTTCACCATATGGATGTCTATACAGAGTCTAACATTTTGAAGTATTTAAGAATATAAATACAATTTATGTTGCATTACTTAAAGATTCATAAAAAGAGCCAGAAAATTATAAATATTTTTTTGTGGGTCAGACTGAAAATATTGTCAATTGACGACACGGTTGACGCAGTGGCTGAGCGATTAGTTTTCTGCACTAGGTGTCGCGGGTTCGATTCTCGTACGGAACAAATATTTATATGATGACAAATAGTTGTTTCGGGTCTGGTTGTGTGTGCATGTGACATTTATTTTTGTAAACTGTACCCTCGATACAGGAGAAATCCTAGGGAGCGGTAACGTACTTTTTTAACACTTTTTTTTTTTACCAAATCTTCCTGTTATCATTACTCCGTGTCTCTACGAGATCTATCTGTATTTCATCAGGTGAGGACGAATTCGAAGATGCTGAAGAAAGCAACATGTCTCCCGAAGACGCGGCCGCGCGACTCCGACAGATGCGACTCGAGAACCACAATGGAGCGCACGAGCGCTTAAACGGTCAGTCCTTATGTCCTGTGAGCTCTCATATGGAAATAACATAGCATCACGCCTGATACCCCTAAGGGTTAGGCAGAGGCGTATTTTTTAAACACCCACATTTCGCCAAAGCCGTTGAGTCCTACGTAATAGGCAAGCCTTTTGCTATACAACCACTAGACCAATGACGCAGTTCTGGCGATAATATAAACCTGAAAACACATGCCAAAGGCGGTCGCGGGTTCGATTCTTGCTCGGAACAAATATTTGTATAGCCTAGTGGTATCGGGGCTGGAGTGTGTATGTAAGATTTATTACTGTTGCCTGTACTACAAGTGACGCGACTTTTTAAAAAAGCCTGTATACTCACTGTTGGAATCAAAACCTCATTACAGATAGTGCCATCCACGAAGACGCGCCCGACTCTTCTTCCTAATTACTTACAGTACAAGTGTGCAACCATCCGCCAGTGTTTTAGTTCTGTCGATACACACTAATCACCTATGAGTGCACACGCACACTACGAAATATTAATTGATCACGAAAGAGCGTTACGGTCAGCTGGAAAGCCTCGACCAAAAATAGTGGGGCGCGTCTTCGTAGATGGCACTATTTATACATAGGGTTTAAAAATAAACAACATGAAATATTAGCCAAAGGTGTGATACGGTGCAGTCACATTTAGCTGGTGTAGTCATTGAGTTCTATGTTATGGGAGCAACTGAGATCTCAATAACGCTGACCTACACATGAATCGAACCCAGGACCCAAAGAACAGTCGTACTTGCAAAAAAAGACAGATATTTGTTATTGATTTATTGGACGGTTATTGATTTATTATGAAGTGTAAAAATCTTTCAGATGAAGGTGAAGATGCCGAGATTGAGTGAAGACCAGTATAGAATTATTACCCTACGTTAATTTAATATTATTGCTTCAATGTGTACACTTATGTGCGGACGGCAATGGATAAGTATGCAGGCCAATTGATGCCGATTGGTCTTTTGAAACGAGTCGATGAATTTGTTGTAGTCAATTTGTCAGGAACCGTTTATATTTTACCAAAACACGTCTCGAAAGTCTCATTTAAGTGTCAATATGTAGTACAATCACGCATAATGTATTGGAAACTTTCACGCAGCTTTGTATTTTTTCTTAAATTGAGATTTCGAGACGAATTGGTAGTGACAATCATAATAAAATGTTTTTGAAATAATCACTGTGCTTTTGTAAAATAAGTTGTTTGAGACGAATTGACTACTATAAAAATATGATTTAAAATTTCATCAATTGGTCCTGAGAATAATTTCACGTGAGACGTATCGACTGCAAAGAATGAGTTAAAGGCTGGTTCACACGACGCCTATTAGATTTTAAAGCTACAGAAACCATCACAAAATTATTGCATTATTATAGCAATTTGCTTGCGTAATGATATCTATCATTACGCAAGCAGTGGAGACATTACAGTGGACGAAATTTTTCATGTTTAATTGTGGTATAAAAATTACTTGCAAAATGCAGTCATTCTTAGAATTCATAAGATATTTTGCCTAAGCTTGTCGTATCAGCTTATGTCATGTGTCAAGATCCGTTAGAACCGAACATTCGTCACTTGCGATAGAAAATATTTCCTCGCGTTGTGCGCATGCGTGGAGATTTGACTGAAGTTTCGCTATGAGGCCCAATGTACAGAGGTGACAGAATTTCGTCCACTGTGCGTTCTCATAGTATTTTACTCGAATACGTGTGTACCGTGTATCACAGTTCTAGTCTGCATACTTACCCCTATTGCTGCTACGACATATAATAAAACACTCAATTTTAGACATACATCTTTGGTTTGTTAACGATTTTTGAACGAACTGTCAGTGTTATGTACCACTTGTTGCAATACTGGGCCATTATCAGTGGCGTGCGGTTCATAAAGACAAACAGACACTGCCTACCCTACATAGCTCAGATAAATATTTGTTCTCTTGTTTTATTTTATTCTGATATCTAATATTTTATCTACGAGTAATTAGCGATGGTATTATGAAGTATAATCGATACATACCTGCTTGTTCGTATATTTCGACGCAAGATCGCTTTGCGCTAAACTAGTGCCGCTAACAAAATATTCGTGTCTTAATGTATATATGTGTGCCTCGTGACAGACTCGTAGTTCTGCAAATACAATGGAGTGTGCGTTCCTATAAATACTTGGCACACAATGTCACAAATTACGCACACAAACGCCAAAGTAGACATTGTCTTTTTTACATTTACACAACGAATTACGATAATTGCCGAAGTCTTCCGAACCGAAGTTGGCTATGTAAATATTTTAAAAAGTAGCATCTTGTTAATTCGCGCTAATTAAAGCACCATTACTTTTTTGTCGTATTATTATACTGACGCGAGTTCTTAGTCGCCATTGTTATTGATTGTCTGATTCGATTTGTGATAGCAGGTATTTAAGATCTTAACTTTGGTAATTGTGAAAAATTTATGAAAAAATATTTTTTTCTGCCTACACTGTCTAAAAACTGCACGCCGCTGTCCATTATTCACATAATTGTCATGGTCGCGCAAGTAACGTGACAACTTTAGTTCGTTTCAATTGAATTTAATATCGACTAAGTACAAATTCGTTTGCACTTCAATAACACATCGTACCTACATTGCGAACGTGGCGCGGAAGCAAAAACAACTTTGTATTACCAAGCCGTTTCTGCTGTCGCGTTGTTATCGCAATCTATAGATAACCTGTTTTTGGACCGCAAATAAGTTTGGTACTCGTTACTAAATTTTATAGAAACGAACTTTGGCGTGTTACTTGAGTGTTTTTTTTTATTTTATGTAATCATGCATATGGGACCCGATGTCAAAACAGACAACGAACGGGTTAGCAATAGTTGAGCGATCGAGTTCTGCGTTACGTGTCGCGGATTCGACTCCCACACGAAACAAATATTTATATATTTGTATGACCAGGTAGTTGTTCCGGATCTGAGCGATTGTGCATGTGAATATTTGTGTTTGTGAACGCACCCACAATACAGAAGATAATCCTATTGTTGGGAAACGTTTAAAAATAAATATGTCGTTGAATTTCGAGTGTTTTATTTCATATGTATTATATATACATACTTAATTTTAACACTGTATAGCTGTTTTTAATGTTAACAGTGTCTCATCTACGAATACGCCTCTTAAACGGATAAAATAAAATAATTTGTCGCGTATACAATAGTCAATTAAATATTTGCTTTTTATAAGTACGTGATATCCTGTAGTTACTGCCTATACCAATATGAAAAGGGCGTGATGTTGTGTGAACATTTTATTTCATTAAATCGGTTTTGAGGCTTAACTATATAGTTGGTTATTCTTAAACAGCTCCTACACTCGAAGCGATATTGAGTAACACATTTTCAATTAATATCTCAATTATGAGTTAGTTACTGAAAACGTATTTGATGTCAAAATATGTTTGATTTTCAAGACTTGCAAAAATATATTATGTAAAATTCAGATTACAAGTGCATTTTTGAGCATTATGATTAGTAAGAAAATTCTTGAAAATTCTATCCGAAATTCTTCCAAACCTATTAACCCGCCAAGTGACGAAATATAGACATATTGGCCGCACCCTTAGTTTTCCATTTGAAACGAAGGAGCCACGTTTTAAAATTGTCGTTGGTCTGTTGGTTGTTGTAACTTTAATCTGCAATATGTGAGTGTGCAAAAATTTAATTTCTATATAACAATTTTGTAGTTTTGATCTGAATTTTGCAAATATAAATTTATGTGATATTTTTGTATCAAGTGGCTTATGCACCTAGCCGCTTAAATCTAGACACCTAAGCCTGTCTTTTTACCGTCAAATTGAACTAATTATTATTAAAATATACATTTTCTTCGATTCGATGGAATAGTTCCTATTTTATTGTTGGGTCTGACGGTTCAATAGTCAACTAGCAACCGTTAACGTTGATTTCAGGCGTCATCACGGCCACACGGAAGAAGTAGATGTAAAAATATAGATTTAGTTTTTTGTATGTAACATTCTAAATGTGTATTCGTGTATAAATCCGCTGAAAATCTCATCTCGTGTTTGTGCGTACTGCGATTGATTTGCAAGACGACGGAGACAACGACAAGTGAAATTAAGTAGACACAATAGAAAAAAATTACATTGTCTTTATCAACTTTGAAGTTGGCAAAATCATCGAGTATCGATGGAGCCATAAATAAAAATTGGAATTGGATATTGCTATCGTTGGTGTCTCATCACATTCATTTATTAGACTATATTTTTTCAGTACATTTTAGCAAACTACCTATATGCACAGGTTTTATAAAGATTATTTTTCTGCAATCAATCGTTGTACGCATTGTTATAGTGTGTAACATCTGTGAAGTCAGTTAGGCAGTAAACACATCGGTGCGGTGCGGCACCACTCAATCTGCGTATATTTGTGGGGCCGCACCGCTGTGTTTCCGTCTTTTCGAATATGGTAAGACTAAAGAACGCTCAAATGCATGTAGCATAGTATTTGTATTCCAAATGTGTAGTTACTGCAACTTGAATAATAAACCATATCCAAAAATAATGTTTGTTTTATTATGCTTTTGGGGCCGTTCAAGTATTACGTAAGCACTATAGGGGGGCGGGGGGTTTCTATCTTCGGGTCGCATGATGGACGGCGAACGAATGTTTTATGTACATAGCAAAACCTCGAAAAACGCTGGTTCGTTATGTAATAAATAAGTACGTTATATAAATATTCACACCTGTTATATTAGGGATACTGATGATTTAAAACTAATATTTCTAGACAATTTGGTGACGCAATCATTAAATTGTGCAAATCATTTTGTAACAAAATAAAAAATTGATTACTTACGTTATCTAACGGAGATACATATTTAAAATAATAAAAAAACAATTTTGCACTAATCTACTTACATGTATTATATAGATTCACTCACTCGATATTACTAAAGAAAATTTAACACTTTCTTGCGATACGAAGACACATTTTAAATCGACTTAACAATACTTTGGAATAAAAAATAGAACGCATCTCACCAGAGGCACAGTAAAGTAAAAGACAGAATTGTTATTTGAGGGTAATCTCGAAAAATCAAACGGCAACGTCAAAAAAAAATGTTCGGATACATAAAACAAATGCAACTTTTCGCTAACACGTTTCATTTTACATAGATGTTTATTTTATACACTTGTGAAGAACACGATATGAAATAAAATAAAACTCAAATATTACACTACTATTTTATTAGGAAAACACAATACATTATAGTTCATCTTTATTTTAACAATTAAGAAATATAGCGTCGTGTGAAAGAACTAGTACAATTTGTACTTTTAGAATCATGCACGAAAAACGTTACCATAAAATAATAAAAAAAAAACTTTTTCAACATAACGTTTACTTAATGATTTCAATGTTTTACTACAATACTTATCTATTCCCGAAATATTGTTATTTTTGTACCAGTCTAAGGACACGAATACAACAATCGACAATTCGCTTATAATTATTTATTTATATCAATATTTTCTTTATTATCTAGCAACCTCAACACTATTATAAGGCGACCTGAATCGCAAAAAGATACTATTTTACATTGTCGTGGTCGAGAGTGAACACGTTTACTGACAATAATACCGCGTTTTGTTCGTATCCAAGATTTTTACTGACATCGCCTCGTTTTTTATAGCATTTGTCTAACTGGTAGACTACTAAACATTTTATATGTATAACTTTCCATTTTTAAGTCATAAGCGAATAATTATAATTTATAACTAAAAACTTAAATTAAGGCAAAATTTAAACTTCATATAGCAATTTGATTGTGATAAATAAATTATCCATTTAAATTGTTTGCACAATTTTGAACGTCGCTACATAAATTTGGGTGTCAAACACTGAAAACTCAATAGCGACTATCCCACAACATAATAAACTTAACTCTCAAAGACCTCGACCTTTTAGTAACATAACAATTTTATTAATTTGTGCAAAGATTTTATCAATCACATGAGACATTTTTGTATAAGTCTCAAAACAAAACGATTCTCTTCAGAATATCATACATTTATAGTATAAAAATACTCTATACGATCAAAGCGCTAGCATATGAAAAACGCATAACAAAATATCTACGCGTATCACTCTCGAAACAGCGACCGTTGTCATATTCGAAGTTGAAAACTACTTATTCTATGTGGGTCTTGGAACGATTCGAAACGTTACGATAAAAATGTGTAAATAGCCCGAAACCACAGATTATAACACAATGGAGTGGTAACACGAAACGTTTCCCCAAAGTTGATTTGGTAGAGGTCGTGCGCATCCATTTGTATCCTAATCTGTGGCGCAAACCATAATGCTATTGCTACAAGTTTTAATATATTAATTATTTCTTTCTAAGTGAACATTGACAATAACTGTAGTCTTAACTATTATGAAATGCGGTGTTCTACTAAATTCTATAATTCGGTATACCGCGGTCGTTTCAAATCGCACTTATTTTAATTGTACAACAAACTTGGAATTGGATATACTAACACATTGCTAACTATTGAAATGTGAAAATGTTGCCAATGTAATATTTGTAACGATAAAGTTTTGAAGATACAAAATAAATATTAAAAACAACCTGTATTTCTGCACAAACTCGCAAGTTACGTTAAAATTGTAATATTTTACCATCATATGGAATTTTGAACCTTTAGAAAGCAGAAAAAAAGGTTAGAAATATTTCAAAAAAATTAACAGAGTACTTTTTGCTCTACCAGGAAAAGGTGACGAAGAAATGAAATATTACTTTGTATTTTTAGCTTTATTAAAGAGTTCAAACGTAATATTAAATTATTAATAACACAACCATCACGTTTAATCCCCAAAGATATAGGCAGAGGCATACTTACGTACACTTTTAGCCAAAGGCAGAGTAGGCTTTACCGTTAAAAAAATTACACGTAGCTCAGACTAATCTAACATCAACTTCGAATATACTTTCATATCATTGTAAAAATACACCGTATTGTACAACAATACAAATACTCAGTACATAAGACTCGATTCGGTACTCCGATACTAAGTGTCAAAAAGTACCACATTGGTACTTCAGTCAATTTATACGTCAGGGTTTAGTGACAGACGAAGGCGAATATTGATGAAATTTTTGGTGTTGTTTTTTTTGTTGAACAGTTATTTGAACAAAAAGACTGCAGCTAAAATGATACATAGTTTTAGAACTGTTACCGATCTATAGCCCAATGACTTCTATATAGAAAAACGGTTTTGAGCGCACAAAAAGAGTGCCCTAGCGTGTGATACTTATATTATGCTGTATCCTGGACAGTCGGTACCATTACGACACTTTCCAACAGACTTACTAAAGGAACTACAGACTGTAACAGTCACCAAACTTCTAAGCGTCATTTCGCCAGTCTCTAACACGAGTTTAGTTACCATAAATGACGGCAAAAAAGCTAAAAACATAGCCTTTCCGTGATGATTTCCTCAATAGAGGAGAAGGCACCAACAATATTTTGATGAAGGCGCTATTCAAATACAACTTTTAGCTAAATAAAATGCGACAGAGGCGGCTCCTTTAGAATTAATTTCTACTCTAAAATGTTACATAAATATTGCATTAAATTAAATTTTATGCTAAGTGATGTTTTAAAAACTATGGGTGCTGTTATTCAAAGAATTGCTTGAATTTAGGTCTTTGCCAACTACTGCGGGTTTCTTTAAATATAGTCAAATCCTCATATCTACTGATAATATTCTCAAAATGAGATGTTATTGACAAAACGTTTTAAGAAATCTAGACCTAATTTTGGCATATATTGTTACTACACCCATATAAAGGCCCAAGCGTACAAAACCTTATACACAAAGATATGTAGAAACGCCTGCCAAGGAACCCCGTACGTCTAAACCAACTATGTACTGTCCAACGGTCACACACACATTTACCATCACGCTGTAGTTGTTAACGGGTTGGCTGTCTGTATAACATCTACAGATTTGGTTTCCACAACAGCTGTCTCAGGCGTTCCGTTGACTTCCGTTCTCTCATCGTTCATCTCTACATCATTTTTGTCTGGGTTCGTGTCCGGGAGGTCCTGGGACTTGGTCTCGCTGTCTGTGGTCTCCTGGCTGGACGTGTCTGTGGTTTCTGGTTTGGAGCTCTCTGTCTGGGTGTTTTCTGGCTCGGTCTGCTCCGTGTCTGTTGTTTGTTCGTCTGCTGATTTTGTTTCTGTTTCGTCTTTCTGTTCTTGTGGATTGTCTGTGGAGGGGAATGTTAGTTCAATCAATCAAATAAATGTGCTGAATGTTGGGGGTCTAAAAAAGGTGCTTTAGTAGAATTAAAAATCACAAAATATCCACTTAATTAACAACTATTAAATCATTCGCATTAGGTTTGTATTCATCAGAATTGCACAATGTGGCCAATTTTAGGCCCGCTGGAAAATAGTAGGTTTTGTTGTTCTTGGTAGTATTTGTTTTTGTAGCCATTAATGACTGAAACGCGTGTCTACATTTTTAATTATGGTGGAGTGGTTGGTGGCTTAATATTTACTAATAATTACTAAAATGAGGTTTTATGATTAGAAATAATATAAAAGAGGATATAAACAAAAAATAAAAAAGCAAAATAAATGTTACGGTAAAGTTCAGTCAGCCCCAGTATCTATTATATAACTCACCAGTTTCATCAACTTCCATAGGAGTCTCTTTCTTTTCATCACCATTCACCTTCTGAAAGTTAAATGTAATCTTTAAAATAAATATTCTTTTAGACCTTTTTTAAATCTTTTCTCTCCCAAATTAATCCTTGCCTTTCATTCAAAATGGTTACAATTTATGGTGATGTAATCATGTTCACATTTCGTCTTTGACTGATTTGTTTTTTTTTTTTCCATGGTCTTCTCATTAAAAAGTAGAATTGTAACCATTAAATTTTTTCATTATATTATAAGCGCTGATTAATCACATCATGAGCAACAATGATTGATTAATCAACAATTATAATAATTATCAATCATTTATATTCAATTAACTAAATTCTACAAATAATAGTTTTATACATAACTACACAGACTCTATAAAAAATAACTAAAGATAATAATACGTAACTAAAAATAATAAACAAAAATGGGACAACACAAAGGACAAAACAAACTAAAAATACATGAAAAACAAAACAAATGTAAGTATATTTAGCCATCACCTCTATTTCCACAATCGTGCCCTCACCTCTATATTACTTTACTATATGTATTTATTGTCTATGTATTGCACTTGCAAAAATAAATTGATATGTTGATCTCCAGTATAAGAACATATTTTGTATAATACTTAAGAAAGAGCCTTTGGTCCAAATCCTAATACAGCTTTTACCATTCTCGGGTGGCGAGCCCGAAATGACGAAATATTTCTCTAAATAAAGAAGTAGAAGGAACTTCTTGAAATTTGTCGGAGAGATTATAAATTTTCCAAAATTTTACATTTCCATGGTGAAATAGTGTTTTTAAAGTATAATTATAATATAAAAAATATTTTTGCCCGGATAGATTTGCGGGCGCAACTAGTATCATGATAGTTAAATTCAAACATTTATAGAGAATCATGTTTATAATATAGCGACATTTTTGCCATTAGGGGGTCGACACTAAATGAGACTGGCGCAGGAGCGCAGAATCTGGCATTTCCAGAGACTTATGCCTAGCTGTGGGCAAAACCGGGCTATTGACGATGATGATGATGATGTTGAATGCTTATATATGCATGAACAAAAACCATCAACTAAATACGAATATATAAGCAATTATATATCGCGAATATATAACTACCTATGTATTCGTACAGTTTATATAGAGTATTTTGGCAAGTGCAACACATGAACATACAATACATATCATACAATGTATCAACTATCAAGAACCTAATTCCGTCGTGCCTTTTTCCTGGAATTCTTGGCGACGCTTGTAGACGATACTGGGACCGGCGCACGCTTTTTCTTTTTACCCTAGTGTAAATGGACGACGTATTTTGGATTACTTAATGAATTTTGTTATGAAAAAAGGCATAAATGTAACATAGAAAGCTTTTGTTTGTATCAGTTACAGTACAATATAAATACGCGACCGAAACCCAAAGCATCATAATAAAAAAACAGATTTTTGAGCATGATAAAGCCTCTTTTGTTACAAAATTGCCAAAATAAATGTTGAATCAAGTTATGTCAATTTCCGGAATTATTATTTTCGATCCGAAAGCTCGACTTCGAGCTTTAACTGTACGGCCGAAAACCTGGGACCATGTGTATGGAGGAGTCGAAATGCAAAAATATGGTCAATCCTAGAAACGCATTTATGATGTCATTATTTGAATCTGTACCTGTGGTTTCGCGTCATCGCCCACATCGCTGGGCTGTGCGCTCGACGTTGACGATATCTCGCCTTCCTGCTCACTCTTCTGTCGCTTGGTCGGTCTGGCTTCCTCTTCTTCTGAGTCATTTGACTGTGAATCGCCTTTCTGTTCTGACGTTTCACTTTCAGGGGGCGGCGATGCCTCTTTTTTGGATAATGGGTCCTCCTGTGAGAGAAAATTGAGATCTGAGTGCTTATTTTTCTGATTACAATATCGAATACGTTTATTTTGGTGACTGAGCGAAGATTTGTTATATAATATTTATTATTATTTATATTCTAAAATAATAAAAATATATACAGGAGGTCATTAATCAATACTTGTGTTGTGATTTGTTTGAGTTGAATATTGGGCTCGTTTATTTTGTGTTCTGGCAATGGATAAGAATATAATACGAATATTTGATGTTATGTACAAATGTAGATTTTGTCTTCGTATCTGGGGGCACTACCGTGCCCCCACCAAGACCGTAAGATGGGCGTAAGGTGAAAAATTTATTCACTGTTCATTACTTTTCTGTTGTACAATCGTTCTTGTAGTAACGAAACGGTCAAGCCAAATATTTTGACTAAGGTAGGGCCTTGTAGAGTTAGGCTACTTACGCACTATGCGGTTAGCCGCAATGCGGCCAGCCGTCCGGTGGACCGCAGGATGCGGTTAGCCGCCAGCCGGCTAACCGCAACCGCTACCGGAACGTGCGGTTAAGAAACCGTCGTGGTTTGCTCACTTCCAAGATGGATGTCGATGAAGTCGCAGCTATTTACTACATTTACTCGCGTTATATAAAGAAAAAGAAAAATTATAAACTTTTTTGCATCGAAATCCATAGTTAAATATCGATAAAATGCGCGAGCGTCGGTGAACACGTAAACCGTCATTGGCGGGGAACCGCAAACTAGCACCATCCGCGTAGTGTGTATAGCAACCGTGTGGTTGGCCGTCAGTCGGGCCGCGCGCTCAGACGGCAGCCTAATGACGTAAAAAAGCGACAGTAACGCGATAGCCACACGACAGCAATCTCACTGTCAGCCAATACATTATATGTCACAAAAATGACGTTTGACAGAAGTTATCGCGCGATCTACGCCTGTCGCTACATCGGTAATAAGGCTGCCGAGCGATCGGCCGGCAGCAGCATCGCAGTGCGTATAAAAACTACTTTCTCGTACAAATTTTTGATTCCGGTCGGCAGCCGGACGGCTGACCGCATTGCGGCTAACTGCATAGTGCGTATGTAGCCTTAGAAGCTTGGCTTGTGCGTGTGGGTTATGTGCGTGTGAGCGCGCGCGCGCGCGCGTGTGTGTGTGTGTGCACGCGCGCGCGCGTGTGTGTGCGTTAAGTGCGTGCGTGTGTGTGGGATGTGCGTGTGTGGGTTATGTGCGTGTGTATGTGTGGGTTATGTGCGTGTGTATGTGTGGGTTATGTGCGTGTGCGTGTGTATGTCTGAGTTATGTGCGTGTGTATGTGTGGGTTATGTGCGTGTGTGTATGTGTGGGTTATGTGCGTGTGCGTGTGTATGTGTGAGTTATGTGCGTGTGTATGTGTGGGTTATGTGCGTGTGTATGTGTGGGTTATGTGCGTGTGTATGTGTGGGTTATATGCGTGTGTATGTGTGAGTTATGTGCATGTGTATATGCCCGCGTCCGCACTGCCGGCCGTGCCCAGCTGTATTATATTATTAGTTTATTAGAGCGTTAGTTAGATGTACGCAGTAAGTAAGTGTAGTGAGTACGTACGAGCAGCAGCACGGTGTGCTGTCCGCCGGCGGACACGTGCGCGGGCGTGCGGCTGCAGAGCGGCGGCGTCACGTTAGTTAGATGTACGCAGTAAGTAAGTGTAGTGAGTACGTACGAGCAGCAGCACGGTGTGCTGTCCGCCGGCGGACACGTGCGCGGGCGTGCGGCTGCAGAGCGGCGGCGTCACGTTAGTTAGATGTACGCAGTAAGTAAGTGTAGTGAGTACGTACGAGCAGCAGCACGGTGTGCTGTCCGCCGGCGGACACGTGCGCGGGCGTGCGGCTGCAGAGCGGCGGCGTCACGTTAGTTAGATGTACGCAGTAAGTAAGTGTAGTGAGTACGTACGAGCAGCAGCACGGTGTGCTGTCCGCCGGCGGACACGTGCGCGGGCGTGCGGCTGCAGAGCGGCGGCGTCACGTTAGTTAGATGTACGCAGTAAGTAAGTGTAGTGAGTACGTACGAGCAGCAGCACGGTGTGCTGTCCGCCGGCGGACACGTGCGCGGGCGTGCGGCTGCAGAGCGGCGGCGTCACGTTAGTTAGATGTACGCAGTAAGTAAGTGTAGTGAGTACGTACGAGCAGCAGCACGGTGTGCTGTCCGCCGGCGGACACGTGCGCGGGCGTGCGGCTGCAGAGCGGCGGCGTCACGTTAGTTAGATGTACGCAGTAAGTAAGTGTAGTGAGTACGTACGAGCAGCAGCACGGTGTGCTGTCCGCCGGCGGACACGTGCGCGGGCGTGCGGCTGCAGAGCGGCGGCGTCACGTTAGTTAGATGTACGCAGTAAGTAAGTGTAGTGAGTACGTACGAGCAGCAGCACGGTGTGCTGTCCGCCGGCGGACACGTGCGCGGGCGTGCGGCTGCAGAGCGGCGGCGTCACGTTAGTTAGATGTACGCAGTAAGTAAGTGTAGTGAGTACGTACGAGCAGCAGCACGGTGTGCTGTCCGCCGGCGGACACGTGCGCGGGCGTGCGGCTGCAGAGCGGCGGCGTCACGTTAGTTAGATGTACGCAGTAAGTAAGTGTAGTGAGTACGTACGAGCAGCAGCACGGTGTGCTGTCCGCCGGCGGACACGTGCGCGGGCGTGCGGCTGCAGAGCGGCGGCGTCACGTTAGTTAGATGTACGCAGTAAGTAAGTGTAGTGAGTACGTACGAGCAGCAGCACGGTGTGCTGTCCGCCGGCGGACACGTGCGCGGGCGTGCGGCTGCAGAGCGGCGGCGTCACGTTAGTTAGATGTACGCAGTAAGTAAGTGTAGTGAGTACGTACGAGCAGCAGCACGGTGTGCTGTCCGCCGGCGGACACGTGCGCGGGCGTGCGGCTGCAGAGCGGCGGCGTCACGTTAGTTAGATGTACGCAGTAAGTAAGTGTAGTGAGTACGTACGAGCAGCAGCACGGTGTGCTGTCCGCCGGCGGACACGTGCGCGGGCGTGCGGCTGCAGAGCGGCGGCGTCACGTTAGTTAGATGTACGCAGTAAGTAAGTGTAGTGAGTACGTACGAGCAGCAGCACGGTGTGCTGTCCGCCGGCGGACACGTGCGCGGGCGTGCGGCTGCAGAGCGGCGGCGTCACGTTAGTTAGATGTACGCAGTAAGTAAGTGTAGTGAGTACGTACGAGCAGCAGCACGGTGTGCTGTCCGCCGGCGGACACGTGCGCGGGCGTGCGGCTGCAGAGCGGCGGCGTCACGTTAGTTAGATGTACGCAGTAAGTAAGTGTAGTGAGTACGTACGAGCAGCAGCACGGTGTGCTGTCCGCCGGCGGACACGTGCGCGGGCGTGCGGCTGCAGAGCGGCGGCGTCACGTTAGTTAGATGTACGCAGTAAGTAAGTGTAGTGAGTACGTACGAGCAGCAGCACGGTGTGCTGTCCGCCGGCGGACACGTGCGCGGGCGTGCGGCTGCAGAGCGGCGGCGTCACGTTAGTTAGATGTACGCAGTAAGTAAGTGTAGTGAGTACGTACGAGCAGCAGCACGGTGTGCTGTCCGCCGGCGGACACGTGCGCGGGCGTGCGGCTGCAGAGCGGCGGCGTCACGTTAGTTAGATGTACGCAGTAAGTAAGTGTAGTGAGTACGTACGAGCAGCAGCACGGTGTGCTGTCCGCCGGCGGACACGTGCGCGGGCGTGCGGCTGCAGAGCGGCGGCGTCACGTTAGTTAGATGTACGCAGTAAGTAAGTGTAGTGAGTACGTACGAGCAGCAGCACGGTGTGCTGTCCGCCGGCGGACACGTGCGCGGGCGTGCGGCTGCAGAGCGGCGGCGTCACGTTAGTTAGATGTACGCAGTAAGTAAGTGTAGTGAGTACGTACGAGCAGCAGCACGGTGTGCTGTCCGCCGGCGGACACGTGCGCGGGCGTGCGGCTGCAGAGCGGCGGCGTCACGTTAGTTAGATGTACGCAGTAAGTAAGTGTAGTGAGTACGTACGAGCAGCAGCACGGTGTGCTGTCCGCCGGCGGACACGTGCGCGGGCGTGCGGCTGCAGAGCGGCGGTGTGACGGCGGCGGTGGGCTCGTCGGCGTCGGCGCTGCCGCCGGTTCCCAGCTGACCTTCTGACCCCATGCCCCATGAGAACACCTCGCCTGTGACAAGGAGATACCATTAAGTCTTTTGACCTGAAAACTCATTTATACCACAGGAAAAAGAACTACCACTTTAGCGATAGATGCCAGAAAAGTTTAAATATAATAATATACTGCAAACCATAAACTTAATACAATAACGTAATACACAGTGTGCAAGTGAGAAAATGTCTACATATATTTACGAGAAAAGTTAATGGCGAGAAAGACAATAAAATGGCCGTAAATCAGTTTCAAACGATTTAGTCCCCCATCAAGATAAGGCCTCGATATATATCATGATTTTTTCTACAATCCTACCGTGTTTCGTCGGCGTGATTGATTATAAATATCTATATAAATAAATATCAATTGCCAAAAATGTATGTAAGCGCATAACTTCAGAACGGCTGCACCTATTTGGCTCATTCTTGTAGGAAAGAAAAATTTTGAAAAATCTACCGGAAATGTCGGAAATTTGGATGGTATTTTTGTATGAAGTACATTTTCTTCATTAGTAAATTAACACCCGCGCGAAGCCGGGGCGGGTCGCTTGTAATATTTATAAAGAGGTAAAATTTATTTGTATGTAGGGGGTAATCTCCGGAACTAATGATCCGAATCTGAAAATTCTTTCACCGATAGATAGCTACATTATCTCCGAGTTCTATGGGCTATGTTAAGGGGGTTTTTTGGTAGATACAATTAAACGGCAAATTTTACGCAATTCAGTCTTGTAATAAAGTGTGCCACAGATAAAAGTAAAAATGCAGTTTTTTAAAAAGAAAAATGAGTCATCGCTGATTGCCATGTCACAAACGGCAGGCGCTGCCGAAACAGGCTATAAATTATATATGTAGATCACACAGACGAAGTCGCGGGCTGAAGCTAGTTTATAATAATTTCATCGCCGTTTTATGCCTTAAGGTTCATCCTCACCGCAGTTAACTTTTGTAGAGCAACACTGTGCAACACGGTAACATTAGGTAACTATCTGTAACTTTTGTGGCTACTTGTTACTATTTGTTGAATGTTACTCATCGCGTCCATGCCTCCAATAACATAAACTAACAAAATATAACAAAAAGTAACTTTCAGCAACAAGCAAGTTGCACGGCATATGTTCTCAAACTTCTGCAGGCAAAGGACGTGTCTCATTTGTGTCGGCATGGAAAATGAAGAACTGATTATAGCGACAGCATGTTTTATCATTTTAAATAAGAAGAAAAAGAAAACACGACGCTCGATTTGCCGTGTTGAGGTAACATTCTCTAACAATGTGATCAATTGTTACTACATGTTGACTGTTTTCAAAAGTTAGGCATCATTACTTAACATATACTAACACGGCAACATATCCGAACAATAAATAACTTTTTGCTATCTAATGTTTCTCAGTAACACTGGGAAACATTGTTCTACAAATATTAAATGCGGTGTGGATGCACCTTTAGACTGTGGTGTAACTTAGAACAATAACCCAAATAAATGACATTCGACAGATGAATGAAAAAATAAAAATACAATACTACTTTGTATTTTCATAATACTTAAAATTATTTAGTGATACATTTTATTAATAATGTGTAATGAATTACCTATTTTATAAATAATAATTCTTTTAAATAATTTTGTGTAAGATGAGAAAACTATTGTGTACGAGAAAATGAAAACGTTTAGCATAGGGATTGCACATAATCTATCGATATGTCGGTATTTTCAAGATTAACACATTCGCCTCCACAATTTTCATATGGCTCAAACGCTATACCGCCATACATTTTACTAGTGGGCCCGCTAGTGGGGTCCTCGGCATTATTATATGCACCAGAGTGAATCCACGTTTATGGGCCCCTGGCACAGAATGTGTTAATATATTTTATAACTGTCTCATTTGTCTAGTGATCGCAAGCGCGACTTGTGAGCGTGAGGTCTTGTGTTCGATTCGCGGGATGAGCAGTGTTATTGGGTTTTTCTGTATGGAATTTTTCAATAGCAGCACGGTGTGGGTGTACAATAGTATATCTGTATTCTCCGATGCAGAGGCCCAAGCGTGGAGCGCTTTTTGGTTATGTGTACTTTTAATCAATTTAGACAAAGCGCTCCACGCTTTTTGAATTAGTCATTGGATAATATATATTAATTTAATTTAATTATTATTTAATTTTTGTGGGTGATAAAAGCGTGTTTTTTAGTTTTTTTTTACTATGATATTTTATTTTATACTTTATAGTCCACAGCATTAAATGAAATTTAGCACTTTCTGCTTCTTGGCTCCATCATCAGACTACTTTTTATTTTTAATCATTTCCCGTTTAAATTTATTAAATTTTTAATTTTATTTCAGTTTATGTCACATCGTTGGTAACTTTATTCTAGTCAATGAAATAATTTCCCATTGAAACAACTTAAATTCATAATATAGATTCCGTTTTCAATTGTTTATAACAAATTTAATCATTATAAACAAATGGATTTCGTTTAAGTGCATGTGACATCGTAGGTAACCTTATTTCAGTTGAAGAAACAATTATTATTACCGTTGAAAAAACTAGAATTCATTGCATAGATTCTTTTTTCAATTGTTTATAACAAAGTCAATTGTTATAATCACTTAACTTGGCTAACTATGCATTGTCATCCAAATTAAACGTGTATGCAAGTTAGTCAAATTTAACTTCCAAATTTTTTACAGTTTGTTACAGGTGAAGCTAATAAAAGCGTGTTAAAAAAGTAACTTCAAGTATATTATGGCACTTGACAGGTGTCAAAAATATTTTACATCTATTTAGTAGCGGCGGGCCGTAGCGGCTTTTTTGGAAAACGAAACGGAACTATCTATCGGATATCAGTAGCGGTTGTTAAAACGCGCTATTTTAGCAGCGACCAATAGTGGGATTTATGGCACTCAACTACGGGTGTAACGAATTTTCGAACGTTGATTGCGTTGAGAGGTTAGCGTGTGTTCTGTGGATAGATGTTAGCAGGTTATTTCAGAACGGTGAAACGAGCTGTGACGTAGCTAGTTTCAATAACCTTTATGTCGCGCAACGACCACCGCTACTATTTCGTTCATGTCGATGAATTCTCGGTTTATTTTTTATGTTTAGCAGTTTGGCTCAAAATAAATACCTTGAGTTGAAAAAATATCATCTAATGAAACTATGTAACCAATTTAACCGTCTATACCTCAAACCTACGTTTCGTGCTGTTGGTCATCACTTGGGTTTTTAATCTATTGATAGAAGAATATGCTGTGCTCAGGTCATGCGGCATTTCTTAAAGTTCTGAAGCGGATGAGGGAATAATATTGACAAAAAAAAATCATATGCAAATCGGAGGTTTGCCGGCTTCTTGTCGCTAACATCAATGCTTCGTTATCTCTACGAGTTCGTCAACTTATTAAATACCTACCTGCAACTTAGATGAAATTTGGCACAGAGATAGATTATAGTCCGGAATAAAACATAGGCTACTTTTTATCCCGGGAAAATGTACGGATTCGTAAACCACGAGGCCAAGCCGCGGGCGGAAGCTAGTATTATAAATGTGAAAGTTTGTGAGGATGGATGGATGGATGTTACTCTTTCACGCAAAAATTACCGAACCGATTTGGTCGAAATTTGGAATGGAGATAGCATATACCGTGGATTAACACACATACTACATTTTATCCCGAAAAAAAAATGCAAGGGGTTCGTAATCCACGCGGGCGATGCCGCGTGCCGAAGCTAGTATTAGTATAGATTTATGTGCTATGTTGTCGATGGCCTTCGCGTATTCACCAAACGCCAAATATATTGGATTGTTAAATTCACTGTATTTTTCTCTCATTTGGTTCATGGCGTGGTATGTCGTGGAAAATGGGGTCGAAAGCCAACTTGTTCAGGAGGTTGGTGTAAGTCAAGTGTCAAAGCGATGCGATTTTTTATGATTTTTATGAATAACTTATACATATAGATGGGATATTAGGATAATGGGTCGGTAGTGAGCTATGTCGGATCTAATGCCTTTTTTAAGAAATAATATTATGTTGGAGTGGCACATATTAGGGGGAATTAAACCTGTGTATGGTGATTTGATCTGTGTACGGTATATGGTGTTAAATATGATGTAAGACAATAAAACATTCTTCTCTAATTCCAGTATTTCTGTTATACTATCTTTTCCAGGGCTAGTAGTCAAAATGGTTTGTAGATATCTAAGGTTATAAAAAAAAAGCTAATTCAAATAATTCTACCTGGTGTCCCGACTCTGTTCCAGCCGGGACATCAAGATGCAAAATTATGGTTTTATTAAAAAAAAAAATTTTTTTTAGATAATTCGGTAATTTTACTAGCACTGAAATATTGCATTTTAACCCATTCAGTGCCACCCTAGAAAGAATTATTTGAATTAGCTTTTTTTTATAACCTTATATATACAAATTGTTTTAGCTACGAATAATTTATAATAAAATGATTCATTTAAAACAGATCACAAAAGTTTTGTTTGTATTTGGCTGAGATAATTAAGTTTGAAATCAAGTCGCCGATGTGAATAAAAATATTTTGGACGCCGATGGGCAGCCCAATCGGCGAATGATTACAAGTTACGTAATACGAGTAGCCTAGCATAGCCTAGATTCAAAATATTGCCCCTTCATAATAGTTCTGCTAATTTTGATATCGATAATGCGGAAAAGTCAAAGTCACATCACTAAAACTTACTCGAACACGTGTAAATTTCGCATAAATACTCATTGCTATTTTAGAGACGGGATTCTAAGGAGACTGTCTATAACACTAGTATATTAAGTTTATGCAGCAAACACCTATCACCTAGTAACCAACAATCTTTCACACAACTAGTAGATGTTAATAACACAAGAAACAAACCAGACTGTTTCCACTATATGCAAATGAATGAAATATACAAGTTGTTTTTTAATAAGAATTTGGACTAATAGTTTTTAATGAAAAGAAGAAACATTTATTTACTAATGTCGAGCTTATTAACAAAATATGTGCAACATACCAGAGTCGGTGACTGCAAAAGAGTTGCTGGTACCAGCTGCTATGCTGATAACCTTCTTGTTCTGCAGCTTAGGTATGGGTTCCAAAGTCTCGGCGTCACCCACGCGGTCACCCAGACCCAACCTGTTGACAAAGCATTATCATGAATATATTTTATTTAATGCAAATAAATGTAAAGATTCTTTGGACTAACTCGACGTTAGGGGCAACTGTGTTGTGTGAGGTTTTGGGGTCAATTCCAGGGTCGAGCAGTGTTATAAAATTTCAGTAACGGCTGCTGAACAGTGCCTGATAGATGGCATGTGAGTGTACAAGAGTCCTTTACGAAATCTTTTGGGTAAGACTGTTAATCTTTACATTATTTCTCTCATACCTTACATTCTATATTGAAAACACACCAGAGGCCTTAGTGTAAGTTTGTTTCGACAAATTCGATTTAACGCATTGAACGCGTTCGGCGCTCCAATTGGTGGAGAGCACAAAACGGACCAATCGGAGCGCAGAACGCATTCGATACGTTAAATCGAATTTGTCGAAAGAAACTTACACTAGGTCTTCAGAACGGATATATTAGTAACGATACGAAATATCTTTTTTCAATAGAAAAATGCAAATCGTTTCTAACAGATGTGATTTAACCTTCAAACTATAAAGCCACTGTTATCCTTACCGTCCGTACTCGCAGCGTCCGATGGCGTACACTTGTCCGTTGGTGTCGAGCGCCAGTGAGTGATGTTGTCCGCACGCCACACTCTTCCACGTTGTGTTTTGACTGGTGAACGCGTCACATTCCGTTGGCGAGAACAGAGCTGTTTTACGTTTTTCACCTGTTATACCTGTGAAAGAAAAAGTTTCAATAAGTATGTTTTGTGTAAGAAATTCATTCTCTGTCTGCATTCTATAAGTTTGGAGTTGGAGTCTCCTTTTCAAAAATCGATTAATTTCTCCAATCCGTTACTTAAGAAAAAACCTTCTGTCGTTTCGGTATGAGCTTGTAGCGACTATCCTCGCAACATAGCAAAAAGTAAAGCGCCATCTATCGGAGTGAAGCGACAACAGAATACCCTGAATCGCACTATAAGAGTTTACAACGATTCTAACACGTATACGAATGTCCGACATCAACCGTTGGGCTTCGGCTAACCACCTTGCCTGGTCGGAGGATCCTCCCTTTTCAATGGAGGAATACCACCATACCTCATTCCTCCACAAGCTATACTGGAATCGCTCATGCCGTAGTGAAAAGATTAGCCAATCAGCAATGGTATCGAGGATGCTCTTTCCTTGAACTCCCAAAAAGCCCGTATATACACGGCAAGTTCATTATCCAACTGGGTAGCCATATCACCTAGTCTCAAAGGCTCCTTTAGACATAATCATAATATGATCCACATTACAAATCGCATCCTTAGAATGAAAGTGATCTTACTCAAAATTCATGGACAATCAAAACTCACCTTAAAAGGCATACTTTTTTGAAGACTTTTTTGCTCATTTCCCTCGAATTACATTTTTGAATAAGATCACTTTCGATCTCAGGGTGCGAAATGATAAAAAAATATTTACTTTGTTGATGAGTCTTACTATAATCCGGAATATCCCGTTTTAAGTTTTAAAAATTATACGGTCAGTGACCATAATAGTTTAAAATCTTATATTACTGATGACTTACCCAGCTGTCCATAGTTGTTGAGTCCCCAAGCGAACATCTTGTCGTTGTTGTCTAGTATGAAGGTGGCGTGGTAGCCCGCCCAGATGCGGGACGCGCCCGCTTTTAGTGTTACCTTTGATGGTACTAGCAGAGCACCTGGGTAACAGAAAGATACATTATTAAGCGAATTTTCATACTATTAACCATTTAAACCATTTATTTAGCCACACAATATAGGATACATTAAACAAAGAAACATAACAAATGGGTTCTGTATGTGCGGCAAGGAATCCAGCTCAGTATTTTCTGTGCGTATAGGCACAGCACTGATTTTCAGCTGGTCCCCGCTTTTTGTACAATCGAATAATACAATAGGTGCGCGCACGCAACGGAACAAAACATTAAATTTAAAAATTGGTAACATAGCAAAAATAAAAAACAATATTAAAATTGGAGACAAACAAAAGTTCAACGGCCCCAATACTCTCTAAAACCAAACATAACATTCATCAAAGTAAATAAACAAAATTGCACATAAAAGCATTAAATATAATCGAGTTTGAAAAAGTATGAAACAAGGAAAATCATCGGTATTTTGTAGGATTATGTCATTAGGTGATGACGTAATTCTATATACCTGTGGATGAAAACATTAATATACATTTCATGATTTGTGAATTTACTACAAGTACTAGCTCAACCCGCGTCTTCATCCACATATAGAGACATTTCATATAAACTTGAACCCCCTCTTAGGAGTTGATTTTAGTAAGATTGATTTGACATTGTGTAAGACCTAGCTGTCAAATTTTTATTTTCCCACTAACTTAATAGTCCTCGTGATTTTCTGATTAGTCTATAACTGAGCGAGTGGTATTTCGCTTTTATATACGTAAATATTCCCAATCAAACATTTTGGTAGCGAACTTAATTTTATTTTATTAGTATAGTTCTTATAAATTGTTGAGCAAACTTACTGAATCCCTGTCTGGCGTCCCTCGAAGCTGATCGCTGCGACAATCTGCCGAGCTGGCCTTGTTCGCCGCAACCCATTGTGAACACAGCTCCTGATGTCTGCAATACAATCAGGTATATAAGTATAGTGGAATAAAAAAGTTATATCCTAGCAATTACATGCTTGCTTTCCAAATGGAAGGCAAGCATGAGGGATGGGATGGTCTGAGTTTGATAACTGGCCCTAAGACCTAATTTTTCGTATTAATTTATGGCTCAGAATTTGATTATCACTTGGGTTAACACTTAGTGAAGATAAAATATTGTAAAGAAACTTGACGTTAACATGTTTTCCATGTGTGTTTAGTCCATCAACCTGTACTAACTTGGTGGACTAAACCTGAGGAGAGATCCGCGTTCAGTAATGGGTAGATTTGTTATAGTATTACTTGTATTCCTCAAAGGGTTAGGCAGATGTGTCCTAAAGTAGACCCACATTTTATCACAAATGTCCTATGTATTTATTTTGACATTTACCAGGCTAAGCTCCGAGCTACGTGCTTCTGCTGAGATTTTCCATACGGAAACACCCAATAACACCGTCTTTCACGAGGAACACAGTAGTCCCGTTGGTGACCACTAGGCCAATAAAGTCGTCTCTTTGTGGTGTCGTCTCAATATTTAGGTAGAGATACCCACCGACAGTATAACGAGATGGTCGCCGCCCGAGGCCACAGCGACGGCGGTCTCGCCGAGCTCCAGCTTGACAGGCTCGCGGCACGACTTGCCCTCGCGACCGCGGACCACCAGCCCCATGCTGCCGTGAGAATCCTGGGGGACACGGACATACTTTAAAAACAGTACAGACAAAGACAATGCTTAGATGTATTTGGTATATTTTTTAAATTATATCAAATAATCTTCTTCTCTGCTTGTCACAGAGGTAGTTTGTCTTATAAAAAACGTTACAATAAATACTGTACTAATAATAATAGTGCTGATTTTGTTGCAAATCATACTAAATTAAATTAAATTTTAAAGGATAATAGTGTAATCTTCTCTCATGATCATCATTGAAAAAGGAAAGAAAACATATTGAAATACGATTGCAACTAAAAATTTACGTTAACAAGTTCACTTTGACAAGACAGGACAATTTGACAGGACTAAAATATTTTCCGTCCTTTTTGTTACAAAAGAGATATAAAGTAGTGAGACTAAATTAGTTTATGAACAGAATCAGTAACAATGTTGATAGACATATATGGGATGTTGAGAATCCTATGGGCCATTATCCAATTTCAAAGTGGGCTAAGATTTGAACTTTCAATACCTAAAACTGTTCCAATTGCTGCTGGATAAATTTTATCTGGGCATTAAAATTTCAGGTATTAATACAAAGTATATTGTGTACTTACTCTGAAGGCTCCCCAAGCATAAACATCTCCGTTATCTAGCAGCGCGGCTGAGTGGGAGTCTCCAGCTGCTATAGCGACTGCAGGGGACGGCAGGGCTACTGCACGAGGAGTTCCTTCTTCACTGTCACCTGTCGTGGTGCGCCCTAGGGCTCCCTCGTCGTTGCATCCAAATGTCCATACCTAAAACATAACAACTTTTTAGGGTACTTGTAGAAATCATTTGTTTTAAGATGTAAGTTACCTTACCACAATTAGGAGGCAAGATAGGTGGAGCAATAGAGAGATGTATGCACTGGTCAAAGAGGAAAATGGACAAGTGAAATGATAAAATGCTCGCCTAGAAATGATAAGAGAAAGAGAGGGCAACTACTCAAATGATGGGAAGATGGGTTTTCATCCCAGTGGGGAAGAGATACCACTAACGGGATGAGCTAAGAGTCACTAGAGGGCTTTTGAATTAGAACAATATAACGTATATTTAAAATTATATTTTGCGACTCCGATAATAAAGGTTACTTTAATTAATATGTGTTACCTTGCCGCTGCTGTCCAGAGCTATTGTGTGCATGCCTCCTGCATACACATCCACGATTTTGTCTCCCAATGCTGTCACGTACTTGAATCTGTAACAAACAAATATATATTTATATAAACACTAGCTTCCGCTTCCGTTTACGAACCCACGCATTTTTCCGGGATAAGAAGTAGCCTATATGCTATTCCAGACTATGATCTATCTCTGTGCCAAATTTCATCCAGATCCGTTCAGCCGTTTGGGCGTGAAAGAGAAACAAAGATCCATCCATCCATCCTCACAAACTTTCGCATTTATAATATTAATAGGATTATAATATCAGTGTTCCTACAGTATACAGCAAAACATTGTTCGGAATAACAGAGTGAAAAGACATTATATGTCATCTGAAAAGCTCACTGAGCCTCCTGTCATGAGTGCTACTGAAGAACTCCATAAACTTAACACTCACTTTCCACCATGTAGATACAACAATTCAATGGTTCCCATATACTATATGTGCGTCACAATGTGGGCCTTTCCCAGTGCAGTGACCCACATATACATGGTTGACGCCTGACGGTAATTGTTTGTGGCTTAAAGTTTTACTTCATAGAAATAGAGGACACTCACTTTGTGGTCTCCACGACATCCTCGCCGAGTCCCAACTGGCCGACATCTCCCTGTCCACATGCTAGCACACGCCCCCTCTTCTTTGGCGCAGTCGGGATCTCCAACTGGATCGCTACACAAATAAAACATACATTTATGTATATAGCTTATGCTCTCATGTCTTAAAAATAATCATTTAGCCCACAAATGGGTATGTGTCTCTTTTCAAAATGAGAAACGCTAGCCATAGTCTACCACGCTGGCGAACTATACACCATCAAGAACTTTTTATTAAAAGATTTCACGAATGTTCTCAATTTATCTCATCAAACTCAAAATCGTGTTAAACTTATAATAACTTTAATCGCTTTAAAATCTGTTGTCACCTCTCTTTTTCTCATTATTGTGAAAGTAATAGCAACAGATATAGTTCTATACACAAAATGTTTATGTGCGTTAGTTTTTATGAATAAGGGAAAAAGATCCCACATTGATCTCATTTCATTTATAACTAGCTGTGCCCGCAACTTCGTTCGCGTGGATGTCGGAACTTAACAATGTATTTTTCAATTCGAAACGCCATTTAAAAAAATAATATTATAAAAGTTACGTGAAGTTAAGAAGACCAAATGCACTTAACCCTATTTTTTTCTAAAATAAAAAGTAGCCTCAGTTACTCCTTATTACATCAGCTACCTGCCAATAAAAGTCTCGTCAAAATCGGTCCAGCCATTTCAGAGATTAGCCTATACACACAGGCAGACAGACAGACAGACAAAAATTGTAAAAAATGTTATTTTGGTGTATGTACCATATATATATATATTCATATGCATGTAGTAAAAAACGATTATTTCAATATTACAAACAGACACTCCAATTTTATTTATATGTATAGATTTTGCAGATGAAGTATGACTAACATTATAACTTGGTATATCACACTTTAATTTGCACAATATTTTGTAATGTAAGTAGGTGGCAGACATTTTTAGGAGCCATTTTTGGGTAGTCTGGCTGGGCTGACATCAGTATAGACTGTTTTGAATAATATAAATTATAAAAGATGTGTCTACATAGGTGCATAATTTAAAAATAGTTTTTGTATTAATCTAAATTCATCAGGTACAGGTTGAAATGTATTCATTGTGTACCTAATAGTTTATTGAACAATAATAAACTTGTTATTATAATTATCGTTTACCTCATAATATGCTTAAATAGGTTTAAAATTCTATTTCTCAATACCTCAAACACTAATATCTTGTATTTCAATTCAATAAATAAAGTTATTGAAAAATATATGTGCGCTTATGTATTTGGTAACACATTTCTGAAATATGGATACAAAATATTAAAGTCAAATACACACAAATTATTACAATAATGCGTTGCCTTGGCCAAGCCTATAGGAAATGTGTGCAAAATCTTGTGCAAATTGATTCCAATCTGTAAGTCTAGGCAATCTCACAATTTGAGGTCATTGTTATCAAATATGATGACATAAATAATATAAAAAGATGCATGACATAATTCATTGGCAAACTTTAGTCATATTTTATTGGTCTCTATGTTAAAAGTGTTTACATACTGCAAATTGGGAGTTATTGATGATATTAACTTATTTCTGTTAATATTTTTTTTTTAGAACTCGCCTTCATGATTTCAAGGAGTTTTGTTGACTGAAACAAGTAGTGTATATACCCTGGCTAATTATTGGTTGGTTATAAGCTATATAGCACATATTAATCATAAGATTATCTTTTATACTTTTAATAATATCTCCAAATAGTAATCTTGACCATTATCTTAATAAAAATCACTGACACAAAATATATTAGGAAAACAGAGGCCCACACATATCTGAATTTTACCATTATACAATTTATACTTGAAATTCATCAACACACAATTTCTTTAAATCTTTGGTCTGGGAGTATTATAGCAAACTTCTAGCACCACTAGAGTGTAAATGATCCAACTTTTTAAGTGTTACACATACATATTAAAACATATTTATTTAGTAAATGTAAACAGACTCAAGTTCTATTACAGAAAATTCAAACTACTTTTTGACTCTCATACTTGTTAGTTAATGGCTAAGCTAAGTAAGCCTATGTACAGAAGGATCTGAGACCAAACTTCATCATAACTCATCTCAATTTATGTATGGACCAGCATTTGCAAATCATTTGTGTTCATGATAAGGAAACCCGAGTTGGTCCCATAAGGCTCTTTATTGTGGTCTGTCAAACTGAACCAGGCCAGCCTGGTGGACTATAGTCCATCTCACCCTTCTTATGCTGAGAAAAGGCCCATGTCCAGCATTGGTTCAGTAATCAACTGAATTATTATTATACTACATAGCCTGACATGAGGAACAAGTATTATTGATTAAATGTGGAAATGTGACTTTTTATATATGTAATTGTACATAAACCATACCAAATAGATTATATCATACAAATAAAAGTGTTACATATAAAATGTAATACTTTTCAAGATAATGTCACTACATAGTAATCTCACAACTGTGTTTCAATAAATGAAGGGGTCAAGGTCATAACTGTGTTGCCAGAGTAATTACTTAACATTACCCAAATTAAAGAAAAAGATTGGAATAAAAAATAATCGAAAATGTTGTAGCATATATTGTTAAAAAGATTGAAATATCCTATTCTACTCCAATATGCATCTTGCATAAATACTTTTTAAAAGTGGTGGGAATTAATATACAGGATGGTTAAAGTGGAATGAAATTTAATTTAACCTCCATAATAACATGATCTGTGATAATACATAAAAAATCTAATCAGTAATTTAGCCACAGAAAGATTAAATTTATCTTAATTTTTGAAATTGATCTCTTACTTTTATCAAAATGATCATCGTCAATGACATAAGATGTTTTTAGTTTAATAAATATCAGTGTATTTTTGACGATTGAGCTATAAACATAAATTTGAAGTTTTTAGTTAGTTGTTTTACCTAGACAAATGAAATCAATGTGATTTAACATGTTAAAAAAAAATATGCATGAAAATATTTGAGTTTTGGTTCCATTGAATGTCACAATGTCACCGCCACCCTATATATGTGTGTCATTGATTATTATCTTATCACCCGTAAAGTGCTAGGACAGCTCTCAGAAAATGGAGATATTGCTTTAATATGGCATTATATTACAAAACAATTACAATCAACAGCATTGACTTGTGTCATTAAGTAAAGCCATTTTCAAGGTGAAGATTTTCTTTGATTAACAAATAATATGCAAAATTTCTTTTGTTCAATCTACCTGTCATCTATCAGTCTTGACATAATTTTTTTTTTATTATCTTCTTGTCTTGTTTTAGTACTTCCTCTAGTGACAACTTCTCTTCATCAAAAATAACCCTACTTTCCTGTAATCTGTCCATCTTTAATGGTTAAATGCTATATTTCAATCTTTCCTCATCTGGTCCATGACTTATTTGCTGTAAAATGTTGATATAAAAGTAACAATACTTATTTTGCAGTGCTTTACATTCTAATACTGACCAAATATCAAGCAGAGTATAAATCTCTAGAACCATGGCGTTTTATGTGCTTATCTTTATGCAACCTAAAACCTATGGCTAATGACACAATAAAGACCGTTTCTATCCTCATTAGCGAATATAATAAGACTACATTGATAAATACATTCTTATACACGTTTGTCATCATAATTTAAACATAAATTAGTCACACGTATTTACGGAATACACTAATTTATGTGAAAAATACATTTGTAAATACGATGAAGCGTCGTTCGAACCGACTAACCTCAAAAAATTCCACTCGTACGTGACGCTTACATAACCAACGCGATATTTACGCATAAAACATGTTCCCAAATAGCTAAACATAGCAACCGAAATCTTATTTCGAGTACAGTTACGTTGTAAACACAAAAAAAGAACTTATAAGGCGAGAGTTCGCGCCTTTCGTTTCCCGCCATCGCGTTTGACAGGTCATTGACATAGGCAAAAATGTAAAGAAAACAATTGCAAAATGCCTTTAGAAGAACTCACCTCCACGTTTTTTCTTGTTTTTAGGCCCCGTTGACGCCGTAGCGGCGGACGATTTAGACGCTGCACGTTTAACGCCCCGCGCCGCCGGCATTATGCCTGCAATATTGCAACCAACGCGTCAATAAACACGGCACACAGCGCGGCAAAACACCCCGACTTGATGGCTTCGTACCGATGACGTTTTAACTACTTTTGTAATCGCATTAACGCCTTATTTCCACATCGGCTGCATCTGCATCAATTACAAGGCTGCGGCCTCATAGATTTATGCAAAGCGCAGATAGGTTATATTATGCATTTGTATAGGCACTGCACAGGGAACCAAACAACGCGTCCGAACCATACGGCGACGCGTGGGATGTCGCCACAATTATTTACTTACTGTTTTATTATCAATTTCTAAGCGACACCACGAATGAATTTACAGATATCACTTTAGAATATGAGATGACGTATTAATTTTAACACAGTACGAATCTCGTACATCTCCCTCCGCTCGCTTCGCTTGGCCCGAGTGACGTAATCACGTGAATCGGATTCAGTCACACAATCGGAATGCGATATTTCGAATACTGAAATACCGTTAACTAGGAATGTTAAAGTCTTTTAATTTGATGAATAAACTAGAAACAATTATGATAATTAATTAGGCTATAAATTTACGCTATTATAATATTACTGAATGGGTTTTAATCATATACAAAACTATAAAATACTTTTTTTAATATAATCGAGAAACGTCAATTATAATCAATTTGGTTTTGTATTCGTCGTCTCCTTACTATTTGCCATAGACAAACGTCTAGAACGTTTTTTTAGAAATAATGTTGCTAGATATAATATAATGTTTACCCGTATTTTGATTGATTTTTCTAGCAAATTAGACTTTTTAACAATAAATTTTAAGTTATCATATTACAAGATTATATTATTTGAGTGCCAGTTTTTTTTGCGATTAGAGAAAGAAAACCCAATGCACATTTTGTTATTTTTTCAATGAAATAATGTATTGATCTTTTCGGTTTTTATGTTTTGATGGTCTGTGAAAATTCAACATTACAATTTGTATGTTGATTACATTTATAATTTTGATTGTAAGTAATATACATAGTGAACTGGATGAAGGCCGTTATGGCCTTCTCATTCTGAGAAAAAGATTAAACCTAATGTCGTTCTTATGTTATGTCCAGCAGTAAATACACAACGTGGGTATATAATGCAGTACAAATAATACCTTACATTCTGTCTTACTCGTTGTGCACCAACACCTGCATTTTTTAAGCCAAGGATAATTCTATTGATGTGGCCAAGTGCTGGTTAAAAAGTATATGAATTTGCGTCCAGAGTCGATACGACAAAACGTAAATATTTATCCAAATTTCATCACATATGGTAACAATTGGGTTGCCAACCGTCCTGTTTTCCTAGGACATGTCCTGCTTATTGTATTACATAATTTATATTTATTTCTTATAATATTACATAATTTAATTGAAGATAATTTTATAAAACATTGTAATTGCTATTCATCGAGTTTCATTGACTCTGTTTTCTTATACTGCGTTCAGTTTTTTAACTGATGTCCTGGCATTTCTAATACTACTTTCTTTCAAATCCTAGTTTTCAGAATTTGCGGATGGCAACCCTAGGTAACAAGAACTTGCAAATGGTTGGTAGTCTTATTAATGTTATCTCTAACGACTTCTCAATATTAGTCTTATTATTATTCTTTATTGATATACTAGGGCGGCATGAAATTTACCCGGTAAGTGGAGAAAAGACTGGCGCACCGGCAATATTTGAGCGTAAAATAGTAGCTAATCCTATAATAATTTAACGCTTTGCCGCCTTGGGAAATTAAGCTTAACGCTTAGCCTAACGTTGGTATTTCAATCCTTATGTTTGGCTTACCATAACAGCATTAAAATAACATTTATACTAGCTAAACATTGGACCAGTTCTTATTATTAGTAAATACTTAGTTTTCCTAATTATTGAAAAAATTAGGTATTCATTTTCCATTATTTGCACGAGGAGCAAAAGTTATGGCAATGTTTGAAAAATTGCAATCAACTTCTACATTGGCTATGATACGTATGAATGGCGCGCCGGGGCTCGGGCGTCTACCCCATAGCCAGCTCTCATACCCCATTCCACCTACACCTACCCCACTTTATGAACAGAGAACTTACATTATTTGTATGTTAAAGCTAACTGATAAAAGAAAACGTAGATGCTTTCGATGTTTTTAATATAAAAATCGAAGTTGCTTAGCAATGAAAGGTACATTCACATGAACAAGAAAGTTTAAAAAGTTTATCATTGATATTCTATAGATAGAGCACAAACTTCAGGGGGGTAATAAAGATGCGGATTGGAGCGTATATTTACGTGACGCAAGTCTCCCACAGTGCTCTTTGTTTCCCTGTTCGTCCCAAATATTAGTACGAAGGTATTTTCAATTATTTTTGTCTTGACGTCAAATTCTACGTCATACACGAGATAGTATTTTTTTACGTTCATGCGCAACAGATGGCGCCGTAGTCGCAAAAATTCAACGTCGAACTGTGACCATAGACTTCGCTAAGATATGATTCGTAGCATTTTTACTACATCATGTGGTTTGACGGCACGGTTGGCGCAGTGGTTGAGAGATCGACTGCTGCATTTCGTGTCGCTGGTTTCATGCCCGCACGGAACAAAGATTTTTATGATCTACACATAGTTGTTTCGGGTTTGGGTCTCTATGTATGTGAATAAACATCGTGCCTCGGAAAGCACGTAAAGCCGTCGGTCCTGCGCCTGATGTCTCTCCGGTCGTGTCGGATTGCCGTCCCAACGGGCTATGAGAGTGAAGGAATAGAGAGAGAACATGTGTTTGCGCACACACTTGTGCTCTACATATAATATCCCCTGTATAGTTGGCTAATCGGCGAGATTGGCCGCTGTGATGGAATTTCGGTCAGGAGGATATTATAGTTAATTATTTATAGTTCTAATCCCAATCATAATCATCACCTGCCTAGCTGTTTTTCCAACGGCATTGAAGTCGGCTCGCTGTCTAACAGGTTGCGGCTGAATATCAGTAATTTACACGGAGCTGCCATCTGACCTCCGCCACCCAATTACTGGGAGACACTAATACTCTAAGGTTAGACTGGTTGTTAGAATTTCTGGGCTACTGACACCCGTAACGACTGTCAAAGCTAGTATGACACCCGGGACCAACTGCTTAACGTGCTTGCCGAGGCACGAAATGCCAATCATCTTGACGACACGGTTGGCGCAGTGGCTAAGTGATTAGCTTTCTGCGCTACGTGTCGCGGGTTCGATTCCCATACGGAAAAAATATTTGTATGATCTACAGATAATTGTTACAGGTTTGGTTGTGTGTGTATGTAAACTGTACCCACGATACAGGAGATATAGAAGTGTGGGGCGAAGTTTAAAAAAAAAAAAAAAAAAAACTGTACATACAATAAAATTATAACAGGCCGATGTCTGTACATTATAGATATTGCAGAAAAACTAATATTACTTTATTAGAGCAACAGAAGCCAAAACAATAGTTTTTAGAATTTTTGTTTGTCTGTCTGTATGTTTGTACACGCATCACGCAAAAACTACTAAATGGAATTGAATGCAGTTTTCACTGATATATTGCTAGAGGTCTAACTTAAAATATAGGCTCCATTTTACCGCAGGAAAATATCAGATTCTAAATTCCACGCGTACGAGGTCGCGGTCAAAAGCTAGTAATGAATAAAGGAATTAATAGGTTCATTTGGTTAAACAAATATAATAAAACATCATTATTCGTCTGATTGCCGCAGAAATTGCTTTTATAAAATCTATCTAAATGCAAATTGATCGAAATGTTTTGGTTTACATAATTGGAGTGCAATTTGTGTACCATGTCGTGTCAGGACTGATGTTTGATTCATACGATATGGATTCAGAAAGACCAAAGAGAAGAAGGACCAAACAGTTTGGTATGGCTATATAATCTTAAACTAATAAACGAGCATTATTTTTATAAAGATGTGTAGGTACACATAACGAATTCTAATGCTTATTCTTGTAAAAGTATTGATTGAAATCATAAAATTAAAATGATCATTGTTTTTTTTATGGATTCGAAGATTCGCAAAATTAGTCGCTTTTGTATTTTGTTAAGTCACATCTTTTTGAGGCTGACTGTATATCATTACTCACTTTATTCCCATTAACTTTTGTTTGTTTGTAATCGTATTCTCGAAAACGGTTCTAACGATTTCGATGAAATTTATAACATAGGAGTTTTTGGGCGCGTAAAAGCGACCTAGCTAGTTTTTATCTATGGAAAAAGATGTTATTTTGAGCTGAGCGGGCGCTCGGTCACGTTTTTCTGTATGAAAGTTCTTAGAAGCAGCACGGAGTCTGGAACTGTGCCGGTAGATGGCAAGAAGCTCGCTCCTTATTGCATGGGACTCAATAACCGCATCAGCGAAATGCAGGTGTACAATAGTACACCTCAACGTGTCTATGTTATGTTATCTAATAATCATCACCTTGAATAAATATTATACTTAGTTATCTATCTGAATCCGCAGTCGGACACCGGCGACCGAGAATCAATAAATTTTCTATTGTGTCCACTTTGCTTCACTTGACGGGAAAAAAAAAACTTTCTTCTCATATATTTTAGGAGCACACATGGTGACCAGTACTGCTGACTCCATAAAGGTGTGACGTATGTAAGTATCGTGTTACTCCGCAGAGGCCCCGTCAGTATGAGCTGAAATATAACTTGGACAACAGAGAATTTATACCAGTTCATATTGAGTGTTTATTCATCATCATAATTTATCGTCAACCCGTAAACAGAAAATGTTCACAGCTGAAAATAGGTCTCATAAAAGGATGCTGCATTGTTGTGAATATATATATTATGATACATTAAGTCGTTGAAGTTCTAACACCACGCAAGTAATTTTTTGGCGGTTTAGACATTTTAATGCCATTTGCTAGAGAATCGGAAGACGCGTTGTTTCAGCCAATCAGAAACGAGCATCGTCCAATAGAAACTCGTAAAATGAAATGAATATAAAATGGTATTGTAACGGTGTCTATGTAAAATTATACAGTTTTTCACTGTCCTAAAATGTTACTGTTTTTGACATACGTGGTGTTAGAGCTTCAACGACGATAATATTATATATTTCGACATGGAATATTTTCTTGGAACGCCTTCTCAACCTTCCACGATAGCTCATCATCCTACTATCCTACAAATATTATAAAAGTGAAAGTTTTTGAGGATGGATGGATGGATGGATCCTTGTTACTTTTTCACTGAATGGATCTGGATGAAATTTGGCACAGAGATAAATTATAGTCTGGAATAGCACATAGGCTACTCTTTATCCCGGAAAAATGTACGGGTTCGTAAACCACGCGGGCGAAGCCGCGGGCGGAAGCTAGTATTTCATAATACAAAGGTAGTCGAAATATAATTATTTTATTTCTGTTACTAGGATTTCTCCTACATTGCAATACCGTCTACAAACATTCATGTCACATGCACACACAACCAGACCCGAAACAACTATCTGTAGATCATACAAATATTCGTTCCGTACGGGAAACGAACTCGCAACACTACTTACTCTTCTCGAAGTTGAATAAAACTTCCGCCGACCTCAGCAAAGTTCTCCCTCAGTGACAATTACATACAGCTGAAATATAGTTTTATTTGCATCCTTTCTTTTCTTTCTTACACTTCTCGAGGGTTACTTAGCCTTCTGCCGACCCCACCGCAGTGTTTACTAGCGTTATGAGCCCCGCTCGGTGACGTACGCCGGTGTCGCGTTTCAGCGCGGTGGGCCAGTCCGTCCAACTTGCGCCATTGCACCCAAGTAAGTACTTTTGTACAAAAAAATTATATATTCACATAGTAGAACATCACGCTTGTGTTTCCCGAGGGGTAGGCAGAGGTGTGCTGTTGTACACTTAAATTTCAATACTGTTATTAAGTCCCATGTGATAGGGGCGAGCCTATGGCTATGTACCGGGTACAATACCAGGCTCTAGGTATTGAGATTTACCAACAGAAAAATCAAATGGTACTTTGTCCGACTCGGGGATCGAACCCAACACCCAACGCTCAGCAGCCGCACATGTGGCCACTAACCCAATGAGGCAATTTGTTTTGAGATGTGTATGTATTGTTTCTGATCAGCCAGAAGACGTCCACTGCTGAACGAAGGCCTCCCTCAAAAGGGGCTTGCCATAATCCTCACGCTTGGCAGGCGGCTTGGGGATCGCAGTGGCTCACCGATTAGTGAGAGGACGCTGCTGCCCGTCCTCCGGTGTCTGGCCGCAGTTTTAAGACGTACCCGGGTCAAGACTTGATATACCCGGGTTTCTGATATATCAAGTGAATAAACTAGAACAAGTCATATTTGACATAGAACCAAAACAGCTGGTTCCTCTTGACCAAACAAGAAAGCTCTGAAGGTCATTTAGAAGAATTCAAATTCAAAATTCATTCATTCAAATTTGATTATACTACTAACTAGTGCTTTTTAAACGTCAAACATAATATTATGGACAGAACTAATTCGCTCGCCCTTGGCCGCTCCCTATGTGTTTTAGCTTGGGTTGAAGAAACAGCCCAACAAACTCCCCAGCAACACTCCAATGTCTATGATCCTAACTAATATTATAAATGCGAAAGTAAGTATGTTTATTTGTTTGTTGCCTTTTTACGCCTAAACCACTGAACCGATCATCTTGAAATTTTGCATATACGTTGTCAGGTGTACAGAAACGGACATAGGGTACTTTCATCCCGAAAAAAGTACTGTTCCCGAGGAAAACAATAAAAACGTTCTTATGATGATAATAGATGGCGCCACGTGTCTTTCGCGAGCAGAGTACAACCCGAATTGATTGTCAAATTCTAAATTAACGCGAGCGAAAGCCGCGGGCAAAAGCTAGTTATACAATAAAAGAAAAAAATATATTAAGAGAATGCTATTACAATAATTAAAGCTTGGCAGAAACGTTGCTATATGCGAGCTAGTACACACCATTTGACCAAAAGGGAAAAAAACAATACGAAAGCCTTCGTTTTAATATTTACATTTTGCTATTAAATTATCATTAAACCCTGCTGATTATACATATTATTTTGTTATGTGTGATTAAAACAAACAAAAAATTATATAATTTAATTTCAAATCCACCTATCCGAAACTTTCCGCCATCCGTACCCATCCCGGGACGTTTCATAGCAATAAATAAGACAAGACGGCATAACGCCACACCGTGTGAGAATCCCGGGAATTCGGCCCGCGGGACGGGACAATCAAATTATGTGTTTTATTGACAACATTATCATTTTTTTGTGTTTACACTTTATTTTTAAGATGTTTTATTCTTGTAGGATGGACAGAAATGCTTGTAGGGTGATTTATTAAATAACTTAACATAGCATCACGCCTGTATTCCTCGAAGGGTGAGGCAGAGAGGTAATTATTGTACAGTACATTTCACCGATTCTGCTATCAAACCCCATAGTGATAGGAGGCAAGCCTATTGCCATCTACCGGGCATAGTTGCAAGCTCCGTGCAGCTACTGAGAATTTGCACCCAGAAATACTAACTCTTCTTTCGCCCCAGGAATAAACCAATGGCGCAGGCAATGAGAAGTAAAATTAAAGTTTGATTATCACTTTCGTAACCGTAAAGGAAAACAGTGAGGATACCTGAACACCTGAGAGGGTACCAAAATATTCTCGTTGGTGTGTAGTCCACCAACCCCAGGCCAGCGGTGGACTAAGGCCCAAACCCTTCTCGTTCCGACAGGAACCCATACACTAAGAGTAATTCCTGTGTCGTGGGTGCGTTTACAAACACATATATTCACATACACAAACACCCAGACCCGAAACAACTATCTGTAGATCATACAAATACTTATTCCGTGCGGGAATCGAACCCGCGACACGTAGCGCAGCAGTCGATCTCTCAAGCACTGCGCCAACCGTGCCGTCTCTTTATTGGAATATTTGAAGGCAGAGACGGCTGTATCATAATCATCAGCTTCGAAATATTCCCATCCATTAGCACGGACTTCTTCAGGTCTAGTCTCTCAGGGGGTCTCAGCCGTATTTAACCACAATCTGTAGAAGCCCAAATCTGGACAGGATATATGTACCAGTTTACTGGCGTTTCAGTGAATGCGTGACTGAATCGTTCTTCAGGGCCCAAGGTAACTTTTTGGTGGGTTGGTTTCCTCACGTTTTATTTTCGAAAATAGAGTAAGAGCAATTACTGCCAAAAAAAGTAAAATTAAAGTGTTTTATTGACAAAATTTTGATGTTTTATAAAATCCTTGAATGTTGTTTTTTTTACGAATAAATTACTATAATTTTATTATAGTTACATATATTATTTGTTCTCATCTTTCCATGAATTATCTTGATAACAAACAAGCCTCTCTTGAAAAATGTCATTATTTCTTTTACATCAAGATTTAACATTAAAACCGCCTTTTTTGTAAAATATGTAAAAAGAAAGATGAAAAAATATAAATAAAATAATTCGAGAGAAGTTATAAAGATGTATGTATGATTTAACCTCAGATTTAACAGTGTCAGAGTGAGATAGTGAGTGCGACAGAGACGGACAACCGAAGGCTTCAAAGGTGGGCGTGGTTAAAATTGAAACATGCCCATCGTGCTATTGTTTAAAATCTTCGTTTGTGGAAATTATTGGAAATGTTTTTTAATTGTAATTATAGGGAATTTGATTTTTTTTTTATAGTAAGACCCAGAGATGCAAGTTCATTTTATAGTATTGATTGAAAAACAGTTTCCAGACGACAAGATAACGCTGCGTAAAGTTTTTACAGATATTTTTTATTATTAATGTCTAATTTTGTCTTACTATTAGGCACATGTCTCTCTAATATTTTTACCCACCTCAAGGTCTAAATTTATATCATAATGTGATTCCTTCAGTAGCTAGTTTAGAGTAGACAAATCAAGTAGCTCTAGTTTTAGTGTGATTAGTTTGCTATGATTGAAAGAAAAATAAATATTCGCTTCAAAAATACCTAAATTTACTTTACATGTGGTTTATGTTCGTTAAGGAATCATCTTTTTGACAGTTAAGTAGATGAATTGTTCAATGTGGCCTTTTTAGGGACGCTAATTGCTTTTTTCACACTGTTGGTAAATAACAATAGTGTTATTGACCATCATGTATAGATATTTATTGTAGGGTTGCCATCCCCACATTCTGAAAACCAGGATTTGAAAGTGGAAATGCCAGGACTTTTCGGTTTAAAAATAGGAGGCAGTATAAAAAAACAGTGTCAATGAAACTCCATGAATAGTTATTACAATGTTTTATGAAATTATCTTCTATTAAATTATATTATATTATAAGAAATTAAATGAAGGAGTAAATTATAAAATAACGCCCATGTTTAACGTAAGGTTCGAGGCAGTAGTGATGCGCGAATAGTAAAACACAGGACCTTACGAGGACTCTTTAAAAAACCCAGGACGCTACTTAATAACTATCCAGGACAACCCAGGACACTACAAAAAGCAGGACATGTCCTGGGAAAATAGGACGGTTGGCATCCCTAATTTATTGCGACCATTAATCGGCATACAGGCAATAAAAGTAGTAACTACAGACAATACAGTTAATAGCATCACGCCTTATTCAGCGAAGGGTTAGGCAGAGGTGTACTAGATGCTGTTATTAAGTTCCATGTCATTACGACGAACATTGTCACCCACAAAACCAAACTCCGCGTACTGATATAATTTTCAACCCAATAAAACTTAGCACCCAAGAATTGAATCGAGAAATCATCGATATAAATAAAAAAGATAGTAAATCTATTTCTCACGTACCCACCTTGTTTCCCATAGCTACCTTTTGTTATAATAATGTTATAATAAAGTGCACTATGAGAGCACAATACCACAATTACTGCAGCACATTTTAAGTACACCCTTGTGGAGTCAATAGGGTCGCAATCTTGGTACGAATTGGGTTCTGTACAGAGGAATGAAATGGTTTTTTATTTGTAAAAAAAATATTGCCCCACACTAAGAATAATTCCTGTATCGTAGGTTATAAACACAAATATTCACATGGACATACACCTAGACCCGAAATAAATATCTATAGATCATACAAGCATTTGTTCCGTGCGGGAATCGAGCCCGCGACACGTAGCGCAGCAGTCGATCGCTTAACCATTGCGCCAACAGTCTCTACTAATGGGATCTCTTTACTGTAAAGCTTTTGCGCTATCGACTGTTTTCTGGGACTTCTTGTGAAGCATTACTTGCCTACCTTCCGTTCAATCATAGTTGCATGCTACATGAGGTAAAATTGCCTTACAAAAGTACCTTTTTTGCGTGAATAGTTCTTCTATCGAGTGGGCACGAGAACATAGAGGTCGCTCACGTCGTATTGGAAAGATTAGCCAGTCAGCAATGGCGGTATCGAAGCTGAGTGCCCAGGGTGCGCCAGAAGATCTCATGATTCGTCACTTGTAGAGGGTTCTTTCCTTCCACTGTTAACAGTTACCTAATTACTTGGTTGAGCATTCGTTATCTTTAAACATCAGGAACATTTAGGGCCCACGTTGACTTTTTCTAATGACCATAGTAAAAGCCCAAGGGCAGCGGCGTGCACAGAGTTTTAAGACAGGGTAGGCAGAAAATTTTAAAAGCTTACTTACCAAAAATACCTACTGCATGTTGGTATTGGTTCGTCGTCTTGTCGATTAAATAATTATGTATTTGATTTGCCACCTCATATATCATATAATAAATATTTATCTGAGTTATGTAGGGTAGGCAGTGTCTTTTTTGTGTTTATGCACCGCACGATACTGCCCATGGGACAATTCTCATGATATTAGAAGTCATGATAAAATCGAGATATATCGTAGAAATATAGCTAACTTCACTTTTTCGAATTTTCGATATATAACTTTATTACTTTATATTTTGTAAGATTAAACTGATCCCTAGTTGGACACAGTCGAGAGTTTAGTTATATAACTATAGAAGATATTATCTTTAGACTAAAGTTATTGAATTCCAAGTAATAAGCGCGAGCCTACTGCCATCTACTAGCCACAGTTCCAGACTCCGTGTTACTACTGAGAAATTCCATACAGAAACACCAAATAACATTTTGCCCGACCGGGGAATCGAACCCAAGACCGCACGTTCAGCAGTCGCGCTTACGACCACTAGACCAATAAGTTTAGCTTAATATAACTCTATAATTGATCTCTTCGCAGTTCACGCTACATTAGCTATGGTTTTGTGCATTCGCCACGGGACCCTAACGCGTACCAAACATTATGGGCCTTTATGTCGTTACTAAGCATATTGTTAGCACCCCATCGACGTAATGGGGTG
The DNA here is from genome assembly GCA_947562105.1 of Shargacucullia verbasci. Taxonomy (NCBI): domain Eukaryota; kingdom Metazoa; phylum Arthropoda; class Insecta; order Lepidoptera; family Noctuidae; genus Shargacucullia; species Shargacucullia verbasci. The sequence continues at coordinate 7,453,709 of OX387306.1, forward strand.
ATGCCAAACCCCATGAGCCCCTATTTGTTATACTTTTAATAAGGGCTTGAGTTTTCGACCGACTTTTTTTTAGGGGATAATTTTTTGGAGTTTGCGGTGATAAGAATATTCTCTTTTTCTTAGATCTTGGTGGATATTTAATTAGTCTCGGTGGACATCAGTGAACAAAGCCAACATCTGAAAAAGATGAGCATGAGCCTTTTAAAATTGATTACGTGCTCATCTTCAATTTGATGGCACAGTTGGCGCAGTGGCTGAGTGATTAGCTTTCTGCGCTAGGTGTCGCGGGTTCGATTCCCGCACGGAACAAATATTTGTGTGATCTACAGATAGTTGCTTCGGGCCTGGTTGTGTGTGCATGTGGCGGTTCAAAGTATTTTTATTTCAACTAGGCCTTTACAGGTACATTTAAAAAGTCGAGATTCGAGGCGGTAGGTTTCTGAAAACTGCTTTACACAAAGTTCTAGAGACGATTTTCTCGTCTAAAGTTCTCGTTTAACTTCAAATAAATGGTTGTAGAAAACACGACATAAAAATTATACGTAGAACAATTACATTTTCATTAGCCGTTCAATAAAGGTAACTACTGGTCCCAGTTGTTTAAACACTGCAGTCCACAAACTTGATGCCGTAGCGCCATTTCGTTCATACAGTTCCCTTTTTTTTCACAATCTCAGCGGCTCAAGCACATTTAGACAAGGGTAGCGGGGTAGCGTTATCTTTGTAATCTTAAACTATTCATGTCTGTATTGGTCTATCATAATCTGTCTATGGTCTGCTGAATAATTGACTACTGAAGAAAGACTTGAAAAGGTGCTAGCGACTGGGTACAAGAAAAAATTGTAGGTCGGAAAATCATTAGATTGGTTTCAGATATTGAATGGAATGTGAGGTGTTTTATAAAAATTGCCATCAGCGCCTAATATTACTATAGACCGTTACGTATTTCTATTAAATAAATTCTCAGTGGCTGAACGGTAATTTTGAGGACTTAATAACGACTGACTTACTGGTCTCATCGTCGCAATCGCGACTGCTAGGCGCGAGATCCTTCGATTGCTGGGTCGGTCTCAGTGGTATAGCACGAAGTTTCGAATTGTGCTGGCAATAGGCTCGCCTCCTAATCAATATCAGAATCTGCGAAATGTTGGTGTACAATAGTACACCCTTGCCTAACCTTTCGGGGAACACGTGTGATGGTATGCTATATGTAGTGTATCCCAGAATATGTCACTTTTCCCTATGATAGTGCATGATATACTATAGAAATATAGTTGAATCTAAACGTGCCAAAGCCCTTCATTATCTAAATCATCATCCTGTTTATTTGTAAGTACCATCTGATCTTCCTCTTATGACTAATATCAAGTACGTTCAACAAAGGTTTAATGTTATCTTAAAATCTCAAGCTATTGTAGTTTGTATTGCTCTGTATTTGACTGTTGAAGGGTGGCGTCTAAAGGTGCTTTGAGTAATGGTGACGGGTTCCGGAGAGGTAACATGTTTGTAAAGCATGATATGCGTTAGAACACAGTATAATGGTTATAGAGTTTATCAAGAACAAGATCGATCCAAGCCACTAAAAGATCCACAAACTGAATCAGTAAATTACGAATATGCATAAAGTTTGCAACAACTTTGAAGGGTTACGAAAAGCCTTATTTTTTTTTAAAAATAAACATACTCAAACGCAGCGAAAATCTATGATAAAGGCACATAATAGCCATAAAGAATTACAAAAATAATCTGGGACCCTTAAAACGTCATCCGCTTCCCGCCAAAAAAAGATGGCTACCGCTAAACGTCAAACTACAATGGCGGGCCGAACACAAAAGGCAACAAAAGAACAAACAAGCGTATAATGATCGCATTCATTGCATTGTACAAATAACAAACGTTATAATAGTTTTTGTCAACTTTATGGCGGGACAATAAAGTCGATTTTAGGTTAGAATTTTTAATGCAGTTTGATTTATGGAGATCAGTGTGTTGAGGTTTTAATTTTATGGGTTGTCTATGGTCTATTAATATGTTATTATGCAAACGTGAGATGAATACTAATCCTATTTTTGTGCCTGGTATCATACATGGTGGAGTTGTATCTTCGTAGGTTTATACCAAGGATCATATTAGGACCAAGACCTACTCTATTCTGAAAACTATAAGACACTGGTAATTAATCTTAAGCCCATACTGTCATAAGTCGACCTATGACCCATACTAGACTACTATATTTCTATTATATAGCTAGAATAAATTGCCAAATCTAAAATGTCGTCAATTTCGTCAACATTTTAATAACGCCCTTGGAAATCATTCTTACAAATAGAGTAATGGATGGAAATACCTTAAACAAAAAACTAAATTAAGGATACGGAACCATAATCAACAACAAAAAGCTCAACAGACTTTTTAAAAGGTGCTTTTTATGAAAGAATAGAAGCAAAATGAGCAAACGAGCGCCTTCTTTGATATTTCAAGTAAAACTTTTTGTATGCTGAAAAGCTTTTTAAAACTCACGTGACGCGATGTGATTAAAAACAGTAAAACTATTCAAGTTTTTTTTTTTACTTATTTTCGTTTTAGGAAATGGTTGTGTACCTACTATTACAAATATTTATCGTACCCATTTGATTACCCACTACTATCGTTATTGATCTTATTTTTATCTAAATAGTCGAAGAATTTAATATATTATATCTAAATAAATTGAGATAGTTTAATATAATAACAAAACATAGATAGTAAATGGAAAATCCAAAACCTATTGTTTAAAGAATAACAAGTGTTTCCACAGGGAGCTATAATGTGGCCTTTATTCGTAGTCATGTGGCATGACGTCATAGAACATGACCACATTCATACAGACATTAAGCATTCTATAGCAATAGTAATAATTACTAATTGAACTATCATTTTCACATGTGCCGGATGTCCTAATTAAGAAATTGGTAATAATAATGCTAGTAGTAGTAGCCAAGTTAAAACGGTATAGTTGATTAACTTGATTAATTCATCTCTAATGGACCATCTGGATACGTCAAACGTAAATCTCTTTCCAAAGGCGAGAAAATCAAATAACAATCGTGACGTCCCCGTCACGTCACCGTCGCGTTGTATGTGAATCATAAGTTTAAAATTTCTTTTCAAACAGCTCAGTGTTAATATTTGTTCATATGGTCATTGGTTGTGTTTCATGATTTTATACGTCTTAATCAAGTGCAATTGACTTAACGTAGGATGACTATGCGTTATGGTGCGAGTGCGCAGGGAATTCGTTTATTTGGATGACATAAATATTTGTATTTGCTGGATGATAATCATTTTATTATAATTTTTTGGTGCCAATATTTTATATTTTTTTGGGGCATTTTTTGTATAACAAACAGATTACTAAACATATATAGTGTTAATTATAAAAATTGTAGACTAATCTAAGCAGATTTTTTAGTGAAACTAAATTACACAGACACAGAAAAAATGCGAAAAAGTATAGTTTCGTTTTTAATTTTCTATCTCTATATCTAGTTTTAACATAAATATTTTCTCTTATTGTATAAAACATCGTAAAGTGATGCCCTGAAACACAGGTCTGAATAAACATAGATCAGGCATCGCTACATTTAATTCCTATCCACCGTTAACATTTATTGCACTTTTTTATTAATATATTTTAGTAATAAACTAGTTTTATTTAGCTACTAATTTAACTATTAAAGGTTTTCCTATTAATACCATTGTGACTAGTTGTACTCCTTTTGCAAAAGTTTTTTTAAATAAATTTTATTATTATTTTTTTATTTTATAGCACGTAATTTTACCTTTTCTTTGCTAACGAGAATTCAGAAGAATGAGAAAACTGTGTTGTTACTTTAAATTTTTTAAGAAAGGTTTTTAAAGGTAATTATTAATTTTAATCTTCCAGATTTTGCACGTTGGACGAGACAAATCGAAGGAAGAAGTAAAACAGCAGACATTTACTTAAAATACTCAATTAACCAAAATACCAAAAATTGTTGTGCTTGTGGAATTCCATTTAAACCTTCTCCACCCTCCTTAGTTACATACAAAAGTTTACATGATTATTAATTATAAATCAATAGAAACCATGTTCCCACACAATTTTTAAAGCAGCAATTCTTCAGATTTTGTTTTCGTAATTTGGAACTAACTGATTGGAATTTAAGTTCTATTTATAATAACGTCATTATTTTATATAGATAGAGATTATTTTGAAGAGGTTTTTAAGATATCATTATTAAGATGCTTAAGGTATTATTCATTAAGAATGTTCCAATGATTTTATCTATAAGGCTGATAATATTAATTGAATCCATTGGCCGTAAAAATATTATTGGCCCGCTCTATGCTTATAAAAAAAGTCTCATAATTTCAGGTGAGAAAGAGGTCAAACGGAGTACCTATCATAAAAAAAAATGCCAAAGAAGCAGAGAGCATTTAAAAGTAAAGTGTTCTAAATATGAAAAAGTATTTTGAAAAGAATTAGAAAGGAAACATTTAAAAAAGTCCATCGACTCCGTGTCCCGTATTGCCCACTCCTGGTCTGTTCAATTCAAATTTAGCAACCATACTACTAATTGACCGAGAAAGTCCTACTTTCTTCACACCCGTTACATCATTACACACCGGATGATTTAATATTGTCAGCTGGCATACGTCTGAGCCTATTCGCATTGTGGGACGCAACGAAAATATCCGCAGTATTCCACACAAATTGCTAACCGGTCATAGTCAAGAATCCGCCTACATAACAAACCCAATTGTTTCACAAAACTGAAAAATGGCGAACCTACACACCGACCAATAGGAGGCGTTACCCTTCAACGGCTTAAAACAATCCGATTGGACGATTCAATCTCTTTAATTCACCTCGGCCAATGGGAGGGCCGCACGGAAGTTCAAGTCAAACTAGTTCCATTTTAGCGTTCGTGCGGCGCGCACGCGTTTTAAATTTGGTATTGACGGCATTTAAAAATATTCGAATTTCGAACTGATTTCGTGTTACATGCCAGTGTGTTTTGTTAGAAGAGGTGTTTTGCTGTGTTCTATACATAAATTCGTAACGGTTTTGTTAGTTTTGAATTGTAAATCGTAAATAGGTTGTGTTTCGTCATTGGTGGGGGCATTATTTTTAGCATTTAGCTTGTTAAAGCTGTTGTTGGTGTGATGTGAGACGGATCTTAATTTAGCGGTGCACATGAGTGTGAGTATGCCACGGCCTGTCTTCCTTATTTTTAAGCTCGGCCCGCCGACGGCAAGCGTGTTTGTTTAACGCCACACTTTTAGATTTTAAATAAGGATCGAATCACTTTTTTCTTTATTTGTACACTGACCGGTATTTTTTATTATTTGATGATAAACGATATAACGGATTTGAAGTAGAAACTGCTAGAGGGCCATTAAAGTGACAGATAGAGTATCTTTAGAAATTAAATGGAGCGCGTATTTTGCGCGGAATTCCAGTAAACAGTATGATGTAAACAGATTTATATAGGTAATGAAACGCACTTACAATAAAAATATGTGAATATATGCCATTGATTTGAAGAGGACGAGAATTAGAGCACTTACTGAATGTACCAAAACATCACACTGTGATCACCCATTTGTCATGCCATGCCGTGTCACCAATAAACGATCTCTCTTTTTTAAATTTTTTGTAGAGACAAAAGCTTTGAATTATATTTTCACGTCCTTTGGAATAATGCAGTTTTTCTTTGAAATTAAGGCCACAGTTACTGTCTTTTAGCTTTGTCCTATCGCGATAATGATGGCCAACATATTCCTCAAAATATAGCTCCAATTTATCATTTACCACGTTCTCGACAGCAAGAATCTTCAGTGAACCAATCATAAAAAAAAGTTATTCGAAATACAAAACAACCAAAACAAAAGAGAAGACAAGAATATCTCAAAATTAGAACGTCCATAACTTCCGCTTGACTGATGTTAAAGACCTCTTTAGTTGGACATAGAGAACTTCTTTGTACATATGTTTTCTTAATATTTCCATTTCAGTTAATTTTATGGCTGGAACGTAATTTGCCGTGTCGAAAATTATGACCATCGCTTCATTAGTTTCAAGAGGTTCTTTAAAGAAGGGAATATTATCATTGAGTGTTGGTGCTATGATGATTTGTGTTTTATTTCGTTAGGATCAGCTGTTGATCATGGATCTTCTTTTAGGCCTCTGGTTGCGGAGGAATATTGGCATTAAAACAACTCTTAATAAACAGATTGGCGATCGTTCGAGGCTTATATTTGCAACACCCACACAAACAAAAGGAAAAGCTATTATTTTCAGAAGTAACTAGAAAACAATCACAGCCTTCTTAACTCTATGCTCGCTTGTTCAATAGCTTTTAACGAACTGGCCAGTCAAATGCTTCACTCAGATCCGTGATGAACAGCGTCGTCTCTGTATTGCCCACATTTATTCGATGTGGTTATTAAGTAGCAGGTAAAAGGGGGCGAGCTTGCCATTTATCGGGTACTAAATCAAAATCCGTTCCTACTGAAAATTTCAGAAAATCACATTAACACTTTCACCGACATGGAAATAGAACCTACCTCATGTTCAGCAGCCGTGGATGCCATTAGACCTTTTTAGATCCTTTGATTCTACTTCTTCTGTGTCAGCGAGGATGAGATGCCCTAGTCAATGATAAACCAATGATTATAACAGGGCTGTCCACTGCCCAGATTGCTCTAGAGGTACTTATGTAATCGTCGGACGAAGGGTCTTTCAATGCGTCCGCAATTGAAGTTCTCGTCCCTCCAGTCTGCATAAAGATTGCTATTAATTTATTGTTTATAAACTAAACGAATTTCATCTTACTATGTTTCTTTGGAAGCGTTCTCTTGCTTGTTATCAACGTATTTAGTCGCCATCGCCAAAGGCCGCGTCTATTTTTCCGTGAATGACAAGGGCATATACTTGAAAGTTCTTATTTTTTTCTGTCCTTATTCAATGATGTTAGTAAGACAGAGATATAATGTGATTGAAATTAAAATTATTATAGCAAGAAGCGGCAGACCACGTAGGAGACGGCGGGACGAATTGGATGCCTTTCTAGGAAACTGGCCAGATACATCGCATCGCGAGAAATGGAGAAAAGAGAGGGAGGCCTTTGCCCAGGAGTGGGACACCATAGGCTTCTTGCGCGATTAGAGAACATGTGAAAACCGGGATTATATATAAAAAAAGTGGACATCGGTCGCAATTCTTTTTCCGAATTCTCGTGATATTTAGATTCAGTACAACAGGTAGTTGTACCGGGTTTAAATGTTTGTGTATTTGAATCTTTGTGTTTGTAAACGCACTCACGATACAGGATTATTACTAGAGTGAGGCAACGCTGTGAAAACGAAAAAAGAAAGATATTGTTACTTTAAAGGCTTGGAATGAAATTAATGATCAGACCTAGTCGATATTTTAGTGACTATTTGAAGAAGGAGAGATAATCTCTTAAAATAGACTCATTTATGTATTTTTTATTGCACATTATGTACAAAATGATGACAACATAACGACAGTAACTGAAACTATATTCTGTGTATCGCTTTTGTATTTCATACACCAAAAATTATTAAATTATATTCAAGCGCATAGCCACAAGGTTTACTTTAACAATTTGTATAAGTTCCAAGCAGTGATAGAAAAAAAAAGAAACGGTGAATTAAAACATTGTGAGGAAACCTGCACACCTGAGAGGGTTCCATAAAGTTCTTGATGGAGTGTGTAGTCCGCCAACCCGCACAAGGCCAGCGTGGTGGTCTAAGGCCTAACCATTCTCATTCTGAGAAGGGACCCTTGCCCAGTGGGACAGCAATGGGTTATATTTATTATTATTATGAGTTCTAAGCAAGTTCAATAAGTAATTTACCTAGACGGGCCGATACAATTTAGATTAACCTACATGCGTTAAATGCAACCAAATATAATTTGCAGCTCTAAAATTATCAGCTACTTTAGAAGTACGACAATATTGATGATTGCAATTTCGTTTTAGTATTTTAAATGCTTGTGTTTTAATTTATTGTCGTTATGACGTAACTACTCTGTTACATTATGTTAAACTCTATAAAAATTCAACACTTTTCAGCCCCCGTATTACTTAGGAAAATGTGATTGAAAACTGCAAGATTAAACACAAGATGAGTCACTTAATCATGACACAACAACCACATGGTAGGTTTAAATATTGCGTCAGCATTGAATATCTAGAAATGTCTGTGTCTACAACCGAACATTCTCCTTCATGTTAATAAACAGTTAACAAAACGATAAACTAGCAACACAGTAAATAACATTTAGATAACAAGTTTCAATTGATAATAATTCAGTTTTTCAAGAGACCTAGTCTAGATTACTCTTCACAATATAGATCTTCACAGGTCTCAGTGATTAGTGAGAAAGGGGCTTTTACAGAGCGACAGGTCACAACAGATTTGCAGGTCCCAGTTCCCTTATCTCTCTAAATATGTCTTGACTACAATAGGGCTAAAAGGATAAACGACAGGTGGCTTGTCGATCATGGTTTAATGTCTCTAAGCGTGTCACTACTGTTGCCTGTATCAAGATTACCCGGACATTAAAAGATTTATAACGCGGTTGTTAGTGAAAAACGCCAGGAGAGGATGCCCTAGAAGAACATATACGGACCTTATTGGCGATGTCCTTCAAAAAGGTCAGGTGCGCAGTATACACAACCGGTGTTCATGTATGAAACGATGCATGAATGTTGATGAAGTAAAGAGGTTATGTAAGGATCGAAGCACGTGGCGTTCCGTAGTTTCTGCCTACCTCTATGGGAAATAGGCGTGACTTTATGTATATTATATGTAAATAAATTCTTAGTTGGAAGTAATGTAATGATTACTTTAACAGTTCGAAACAAAACATAGCATCACGCCTGTATTCCCCTTAGGGCAGACGTGTAATATTGTACATACACATGTAGCCGATGCCGTTATTGAGCCCCATGTACGGGACGAGCCTATTGCCATCTACCGGGCACAGTTGAAATCTCCGTGGTGTTTCTGAGAAAACATACAGAAAAAACCATTAACACTTTGCCCGACACAGGGATTCAACTCAGGATCGCTCAGCAGTAGCACTTGCGGCCACTTAATCAATGAAAAACGGACTACAAAATAAAATCAATTTCGCTTTGAAACTGTGGAAGAGTGCACAGGTGATGTTATCGCTGATAAGTTCAAAGGAACTTGAGGATCAAACACACATAGAGCCTGAAGAAATTTAAAAGCTTACTTACCGAAAATACCTACTGCATGTTGGTTCCAATTTATGATTATGGCTCCATCGTTATTCAATGATTCTGCCAACGTCAAGGTTGAAAAAGACACTGTGATAGTTATTGAAAAGACTACTATATAGTATAACTATTGACTGGTGTTTGTAGCTTTGAAGTCTCTTGAGCATGCTGAAAAGGACGATACAAATTATATTATTAAACACACAAGAGACAACACAAAAACGTATAGTTAGTAATAAGGGGAGAAATAATTAACTTTAGATGCATGTTGGTTGGTTCGTCGTCTTGTCGATTAAATAATGATGTATATGATTTGCCACCTCAAATATCTTATAATAAATATTTATCTGAGTTATGTAGGGTAGACAGTGTCTTTTTGTCTTTATGCACCGCACGCCACTGCCTGGAAGATTTTTTTTTAACGTTTTGCCTATCACTATGGTCTGTCCTATATCGTGGATATAGTTTTACAAACATACATGCACATACGCATGCGAAACAATTATTTGTAGGTTGATATATATTTGTTCCGAGCGGGAATCGAGCCCATGACACGTAGCGCAGAAAGCTAATGGCATAGCCACTGTGCTAACCGTGTCTACGGAATAACCTAGGGCTTTTGAGTGCCTTTAAGAAATACAGTCACGCTGACTGCTCAAAGGAAATACAGCCACCGATTTGCCTTGTTGGGTGATTAATAATTATTAACTGTGTTGCAATTGGTGCCATAGATTCAACGAATTGCTGTCCCACTGCTGGGCAAAGGTCTCTTCTCAGAATGAGAAGGGTTAGGCCTTAGTCCACTACGCTAGCCTGTTATGGTTTAGCGGACTACACAACGTCGAGAACTTTATGGAACCCTCTCAGGTGTGCATGTTTCCTGACAATGTTTTCCTTCACCGTTAACGCAAGTGGTAATCAAATTGTGATCCACACATGATACCGAAAATTCAAAAGTACGGGCCGGGTTTGAACCCATACCATGCGTGTATGGAAGGCAAGCGTTGAACCGCTAGGCTATCACTGTCTATTTGGCGCCATATTGATTAAGAACTTAACTAAAATAAAACACATGTTGATAAGTTTTAATCTGCTAACTTAAATACAGTTTAGGACGACATTGTGAATTGATATGTGACAGACCCATCGTGGTTTAACAGACACAATCCTAGCTTCAATATGGGTGAAAGTCCAATATTTTAATTTCGGGTAGGCCTTTGCAGGCTCTTTCAAAACATCGTGATTCTATGTGCACGGTTCCATAGTGGGGGTAGGTCCTACGTAGAAGAGAGCCAATAAATTAGGCATTCTATTTTAAAATACAAGTTTTACATTAGGTGCAATTTAACATCAAAAACTATGCGAGAATATTGTGTCCAAAATCACACAAGAACAGTATTAATATAGTTCATAATCATTGGTATACCTAGGCTCAACCACAATAGTTGGGAACCCAGTGACCCAGTACTCAATGCCAGCATCATCAGGAGGATATACTGCCCCGAGTGAGTGCAACAATCCAGACTGTCCACCATATAAAGTGCGCCTAGGGTCTAAACAAGTGCCTGAATCAAATACAAAGCTCTTAACATTCGGTTAACATACACCCAGTTTTTCAAAGGCTGGTTCTAGCCAGCTTTCAAATCTCGTACCAAGTGATATGATAGGTTAATATATCGATTTTTGATGTTAATCAACCAATCACAATTATTTAATCAGCCTTTCAGAAACCGAGGGTTAATAACTTAACTTAGGCCCGATTTTTCAAGAGTCAGATATAACGTATTGAAGAATAAAAATGGCGGTTTGACATATGTTCTATATAACAGATGTCAAATCGCAAAACGGATTTCGCAGATAAAAGTTATCTGAAGAATGGAAAATTAATAAAAAAAAAGTCTCTCTCATGTCATTAGGCCAAAAACACCAGTTGGATTCCTTGATAATTTAATTGCGGAATCCACAAACTCGCTGATTATGAATCATGAGTTTACAAATAAACAAAAGTGAAGATTACCATCAGCGCCGGAAGCTTTCTAGACTATGCCAAAAGAACTATCATACGTTCTTTCAACTTCAATTTGTCAATCTTTTGACCTCATTGTCACAGCCAGTAAACCTAAGATAGAGAATTACTATAGATCTGACATTCGCGTACACCCGTAAGGGACAGATATAAAGTACATCGCGTACGCGGTGTTACCAGAGGTTTAAGATTTTACCCATATCTGTAAATTTAAACTTTATCTATCTATGGATTCTTTTAAGAAAAGGTTTCTTCCCTTTTTGTTTTTAATTAGTTTGTAGATATAAATTTTAATTTCTATGGTCTCTTTATAATTTAATGTAATGAACCAATTACACTAATTTATCCTTTGTCTAAGCAGTAAACAGCCATCAGAATATTGACGTTTATCATAGACAACAACGAACTTTATGGTGTAGTGATTAAAATTAGCTGTCAGACGTAAATCATTTATGGCCGCCGCGTTGATTATCGTACTGTTGTGTTACCACCAACAAACATAGATAGAGTTCTTTCTGGTGGAAAGTAAGGTTGTTACTAGGACTGCCAGAATGTATCTTAAAAGAAAATTCATCTTCAATAAACTACTACCATACCATCACGCCTGTCACCAGGGTCAGGCAGAGGTGTCCTCTTCTGCACCGACATTTTGCCGATGCTGTTTTAAGTTCCATATAGTAATAAAGTGCGAGCCCATTGCCAACAACAGGGCACAGTTCCAAACTCCGTGCTGCTGCTGAGAATTTTTATACAGAAAAACCCAATAGCACTTTGCCCGACCCGAGATTTGACCTTCTCACGCTCAGCAGTCGCGCTTAGGACCCTTAGACCAATGAGACAGTCTTGTTAAACTATTACCAATAATCAAAAATACTATTCAGAGAAACCAAAATCTCATTCACAGCAGGTGCCTACGACTACTAGACCAATAGAGTCAGCTTTGGGACCACTAGCCTACCAGAATAATTAGCAACTATATATCCTATCCTACTAATATTATAAATGTGAAAGTTTGTGAGGATGGATGGATCTTTGTTACTCTTTCACGTCAGAACGGCTGAACGGATCTGGATAAAATTTGGCACAGATATAGATTATAGTCTAAAATAGCACATCGGGATTTTATCCGGGAAAATGCACGGGTTCGTAGACCACGCGGGCGACGCCGCGCTCGGAAGCTAGTTTCCCATATTTGCGAAGAAATAAATTATTTCTGACCAACTATTGCCCACGGTTTCTATCATATCCTAGAGAAACTATTTCATGTAACCACGTAAAAATTATGCTATGAATTAATTCATAACATGCTCTATTTGTGTGCCAAATTTAATTAAAATTTGTTAAGCCGTTTTTGCGTCATTGCGTAACAAACATCTAAATATCTTCACAAACTTTTACAGTTATAATGTTACTTTGATTATTTACCTGTCTGCTGAGCTTGAGGTCTTGGCTTCGAACCCTGAATCAGGCGAAGAGTTATTGGGTTTTTCTGTACGTAGCAGCACGGAGTGTTGAACTGTGCCCAGTAGATCGTAATAGGCCTCTTAATATATACAACCGAACCGGGTCCACAAATACACCTCCAGTTTACCCATCGGCGCATAACAGGCGTGATACTATGTATATTACTTTTCCCATACGACAGAATCCCACAGTCGCTTCTTAAATCGATGAGAAGTGATAGCGTGGCATTTTCGAACCCGGGACCACACGGCGAGGCCAATAAATGGGCCCTTATGAAATTATAGAAGTGTACGTCTCACAACATAAAATGTATTTTGTAACTCAATCGTTGTAAAGGTTACTCAGTAAAAAGTTTTTTGTTATCATTTTTAGTAAGTATAGAAGTTAAGTTAGTCTATTCTATAAATGTTCAGTACCTCTATTATGAGTTTTTTACTATTTACTTTCATAGTAAATGTAAATTTTTTATGCAAGCGATTTTAGTTCTTAACTTGGTTACATTAGGGATTTGAGTCGCTAACATGACATCTCTATAATGTAGTAAATAGTTAATCAAAACTTTACTATGACACTTAAGTCACATAAGCGACTCTAATCCCTAATGTAACCAAGTTCAGAACTAAAATCACTATCATGAAAAATTATTTTACTACGATAGTAAATAATAAGAAAACTCGTGATAGAGGTACTGTTGGCTGTAAATAATATGAAAAAATAACGTGTAAATTGAATCTAGCAGGAGATATTATTTCGATGATTGAATCATACTGACTTGAGATTTTTGATAATACTCCGTCAAATTCTTTATTTGTCAAAAAACGATGACGTATCATTTCTGAACCATCCCTCATATATTAGAACCTCGTTTTGGTTTCTTAAAAAAAAAACACATATCAAAGGATTAAAAAAAAAGATCGGAATCCCCGTAAAACCAACAATCCTTGAGTTTTATTAGACAATTAATTAAATTTTTCAATAATATTATCCTTAAAACATATGTTACGAATGTTCCCAAGTTTATTATAAGTCCGTGGTCGTAAGTCGTGGTGTAATATGGTCTTACACGGCCATTAATTAACCTCCTGTGGGTCTTGGAATATAAAAGTACCATTTTATGGGCCCCCGATAAAATCTCTGGTTCAATTGAGTTAGGCCTATTTGACGTCGAGTTGTTTCAAACGGTTTGGTTAATTGATAGTTTTGTCAAATGGGTAAAGGTAATATAAAATTTTAAAGCGGTTTAATAAGAAATTAAAAGGCTCGCATTAGTAGATAGTTTCTTTTAATAGTTTGGGAGCTCATTTGTGTATATAATCGTTTGCGAGTGTACGTAAATATTGACGAGATGTATAATTAGATTTTACCATTGGTATATTTTTCTAGATTAAAACCAAGAACAAAATAACTCACATTTTTAGTTTCTTTTTGAGTTGACTACTTATACTTGTACCTTAACATTAGTTTTTTATAAGATTTGAAATGTTGGACAATTTGTTTTTTTAAACAAACTAGATATTAATTTGCCGCCAACTTCTACATTATAAATACATATTCTTATAAATACTGCACCTGTTTTATTTTTTATAAGTACTAGCTTCCACTCGCGGCTTCGCCCGCGTTGTTTTCGAACCCGTACATTTTCCCGGGATAAAAAGTAGCCTATGTGCTGTTCCAGACGATAATCTATCTCTGTGCCAAATTTCATCCAGATCCGTTCAGCCGTTCTGGCGTGAAAGAGTAACAAAGATCCATCCATCCATCCTCACAAACTTTCACGTTTATAATATTAGTAGGGTGAGTAGGATCTACAAATGTTTTTACCACTAGACAATTGACTGAAAAATAGGTTCTGTACGGAAAGCATTTTACATTCTCTAAGAGTATTTTGTGTAGACCCGAAAATAATAATTATATTCTGATTTCGTTTTTTATAGCGTTCTAAACTACAACTAATAGACCAACATTTCCTCCTAAACGTATTTAAAGTAACTAATTAATTAATTCAAACATTTTATCAGTACGATTATCGGTCAAAACAGAATTTAATCTTCCTAAAAATCAGTCACAAAGCTCACGGCCGAATAATTGGTATATCGAAAAATCAAATCGCTAAATAGTGCTGTGATTTGTACGACCATCGTGGAGTGGTAAAATATCGATAAATCTTGTGTTTTACAGCTGGTGTTGTACGATAAGGATCGGGCACACCACGTGGGGTAATAGTGATGCGGTCTGCGATGTCGATTGTCGTTATTAACGTAAAATATCGTTGAGTGGCGCCTACAAACCGGAGTATGGGAATGTTAATTGGAGAATTACACTTTTATCGCATGTTTATGACGGAACGTCTCTAGTACCTACTGTGTATTTCTCGCAAAGTTTTTTTGTGCAAAAATCAAATAGGAATAAATTCGTAAGATTAAAATCTCATTTGTGATTTTTCGTGTTATTGCAGATCTCTTTAACATCATCTCTAAGATAATTATCTTAACTGTTTGGTGCATTTAATAAGTTAATTTTAACTTGAAATATTACTAATTTCTATTCGTGTCATTCAGATTGTAATCGCAATGTTTTTGATCACAGATAAAATGGCTTACGGAAATGTGTAGAAGCTTTATAACCCTGACAGGTTTCAATGATTTAAATAACATGGATGAATAACACTATTTTTCTCGTCGCAAATATATTTTACGCACTAAAAATATAGGAATACCTACGAGAATCTTAAAGTATTTGAGTTGACGAATATAATCGTTTGGATGACGTCCAAATTAGTTACAATGTAAATACAAAACGCAACCTAAATTTCTTCAATGATTCTAGATTTAATTTATTTTGAAGACTTTTCGGATTGTCTCAAACGTTCTCTGACGTACGTTGTTTTTGACTAAATGACCCAATTACGGAATGTTTCTGTATTTATTTTTACGATTGCACTATTAAAGAATTTAGAGAACATTAAAAAGACTGTAAAGACTTCCGATTCTTCTGTAAAGACAACTAAGTGCTGTTTTTCTGATCTTTCTATTAGACCAATAGCTTAAATAGTTGATTGTTATCAATAGGGACTTTTTTATAATTTTGGATAGACTAGGTTAGACAATTTTGTAGGTACCACTTCACTTTCTGTAGTTTACTTCAGCCTTTTTTCACCATACGTAGATTAGATAGCTATCTATGTATAGTAAAATGGCACAAATGGTATGTTTCTTCATTCTACCGTATAATACCAACGAATTTCAAGAAATATTAAAAACAAAGTAGTTACCTATATAGTATATAGTATTAGATAAAAATACTAAAAAGGTCTCATTGTCTCTATGACATAATTCATTTGCTAAAACAAGTCTGGAAAAACCATCGAAATAGTGTTGTTCAGGGACTGAACATATTATTTCTATGGAAAAAACATAACAAAATATAAAACAAAAACCATCGACAATAAATGTACATCACTGTTAACTCGTCAAGTCCATTTATCAAGGAGGCCTCCCTCGCGATCGTGTCGATGATAAAAATTACTTAAAACACCAAACATTTAACATCGTGCCCCCTGGCGACCCTACTCCATCTCACTCGCACTTTATTACACTCATAAAAGAGAAAGAGACAGAAATACACATAAGCTTTGTCTTTAAACAGTATTTTAGGCTTTGTAACACAAAATTTTGGATTGTTTTATAGAATTTTGTACTAAATCTTGTGTTGTCTCGTCAGTGAATCTTTGTAATACTTCAAAGTACGTGCAGGTATTTCTTTTGGTGATAAAAATATGGAAAATTGATGGTGGGGCCCCCTTCAAGAGATTTTGTGTTTGATTGCGATGAGAAATTGATTTAATGTGGCTTGACAGTGGGGCTTTTATAGAGGGGAATGATTTGATTATAAATTATTACTATCAACGGATTCTTGTTGGAAAATTAAACAATAAATAAAATTTTAAGGTGTAAAAATGTTTTTTTTTATACTTTATAGGACATGTACAGCAACTAATATTACGTTACATTTAAACTTTTACTTTGTACCAATATTTAATTAATAAAATGATTTGATTTGAAATAATTCTCTGGAAATAAAGGACAAAATAAAGAAAAAAATCCTGAGATTTGTATTGGTTAGAGCTCAGTGTATATTTTATTGTGGTTTGCTTCATACTTTAAAGAATAAGGTAAAAAAAATCATCATCCCATCAAACAGCGTCTGTCTTTTGTGACGTGTAATGTATACGTACTTTCAGGCACAAAGAAGTAGACTAAGAATATTAATAAATATTGTTATCGTTTTGATAAGCGCTTGGCTATAAAAATCGTATTATAATAAAATCAGTATGCAATATTTAACGAGATATTATAATTATTACGCATAATTCATAGGATACGTGGGAGAATATTGTTGATAAATATTCATATAGAATGTCAAGGTGTTATAAATGTATTTTTGTTGTTACAGGTAAACGCAGCGCTGAACGCAGCGCACGTCTTCAGAAATTAAAGTAAAATGAAAAAGAAGAGAAAACCAATAACGAAGTGAAATTAATTAATATAAAATAATTTTAAAAGCAAGCATTTATCTTTAAAAAATATTACGTATGGTGTAAACGGACTTTAACCAGACAGAGACTGGGAGTGAATAAAAAAATACAATAAAAAAGTTGACTCTAAATACAACTCACTCGTATTCATAAACAAACTTTAGGCCATTTTCGAAATCGGAACACAAATAAGTAATCGACGTTTAAAAGGTGATCGCTTTTGTTTAAACATTTTTGGGACTGCCGCCTTTTTATGTTTATTTACCGTTTAAAGTATTTTCAAAAAACAGTGGAATACAAACACTCGATTTTTAAACGGGCTGACATTCCCATCGACTTAGAAAAAAAATAAGAGACCATAAATTAAAAAAATAATTAACGCGCGGGAAAGTGTTTCTGGTGATATCCCGCCCTTGTTAATTTTTCTCTGAAAAATTGTGCGAAATTGTGTCAAAGTGGCTGGAGACGAGCATTTGGACATGTTGGGGGGCCCCGAGTGGGGCCAGCGGGAGTCCAGCCCCCCGAGAGATGCTCCCCTGCCGAGTTTCGGCTTCACACAGGAGCAAGTGGCGTGCGTATGTGAGGTAAACTTTATTATTTTTTTGTAAACAGTAAGTAGTTAATAGTTCCAAATGTTTTTTTTATAATTTCTCTCCTAATTAAAAAGTTTTAACGTTATTCATATGGATTATGTTATTTCTTCCTTTTTACATACTAGCTTTTGTCCGCGACCTCGTTCGCGTGGAATTTAGAATTTGATATTTTCCTGCGGTAAAATGGAGTCTATATTTTAAGTTGGACCTCTAGCAATACATCGGTGGAAACTGCATTCAATTCCATGCAGTAGTTTTTGCGTAATGCGTGTACAAACATACAGACAGAAATTCTAAAAACTGTTGTTTTGGCTTCTGTTGCTCTAATAAAGACCCTCCATATTAGTTTTTCTCCAATATCTTTAATGTATAGACATCGGCCTGTTATACTTTTGTTATACTATGTATAGATGTACTCATGCTGTTAAAACAGAAAGCCGCAAAGATTTACTGATTACCTGGCCCTCAAATAGACCTTAGAAAAGATTAAAATATAACATAAGCATCACGCCTGTATTCCCCGAAGGGTTAGACAGAGGTGTACTATTGTGCATTCACATTTCACCGATGCCGTTATTGACTCCCATGTTATAAGAGGCGAGCCTATTGCCATCTACCGGGCACAGTTCCGGGCTCCGGATGCTACTGAGAATTTCGATAGGTAAAAAAAAAAACCTCTTTGCCCGACCCGGGAATCGAACCCAGGCCCTCACGCTTAACTGTCACGACTGCAAGCACTACACCAATGAGGCAGTAAAATATTTAACATACGTATAATAATAAAACTATAAATTGGCTCAGTCGCAAATTGATGCTGAAAATTGTTTCGTCTATACATCTTTATTATAATATACTAGTGACCCGCCCCGGCTTCGCACGGGTAGCAGACCACATACGCCTTCATTTTTTTTCTGTTGTAGTGTCTTATCAGCCTGTTACGTCGAGCATTTACTCGGCGCACGCCAGTAAAACCCCCAGTCGGCATGATTTTTTCCGACATCTTCAAGTATCATCGTTATGTTATATTTCAGAGGCCCTAGTGTAATTTTCTTTTAACAAATTCGATTTACTACATCGAACGCGTTCGGCGCTCCGATTGGTAGAGAGGGCGAAACGGACCATGTTTAAAAAAAAATGGAAGAATAAAGTTAGGTGTCACTTCTAAATTGTCAATGCCGTGACGTAGTAGAGTGATTGGCCAGTCAGCAGACAGGATACGGACGTACCTAGTGTCGTCTCTCGGGTAGTTCATTATTTTAGCGCAACGCAAAAAATCAAATAGGCCCTAACGTTATTTTATTTATTTATTCTACCTTAAAACTATCATAACAGGTTAGTACTAGCGATAGCATGGTCTCTTACATAAAAATATATATACACAGTTAAACTTACAAGGAACATAGTAATAATTACACAATCATGACGGAAATCAGAATTTGACGGCACGGTTGGCACAGTGGCTAAGTGATTAGCCTTCTACGCTAGGTGTCGCGGGTTCGATTCCCGCACGGAACAAATATTTGTATTATTTACAGATAATTGTTTCGGGTCTGGTTGTGTATGCATATGACATGTATGTTTGTAAACTGTAACCACGATACAGGAGAAATCCTAGTGTGGGGCAACATATTTCAAAAAAGAAAGCAAAGAAAAAAGAAAAGAATCAAGACAATATTATACTATACTACCGAATTATAAGATAGAAATACGTATATAAGTCCAGTGGACGAAAACGTGGTTGCTGAGCGTGCCCTGGATCCGATTCGCAGGTCTGACACTGTTATTGAGTTCCACTGCTTGGAAATGTACCACCCTGGAGCTTGGAACTGCGCTTGGTAGACTGCAATAGCTCACTACCAGATGAGATCTGGCATTGGCGAAATATGGAATTGGAACAGTACCTACACCTCTATCTAACCCTTCGAGGAACAGAGCTTCGCCGGATTCAGCTTAAAAATGCTCCAACAGCGCCTAAAGCGCACAGGTCACACAAATCTTGCTTATAACAACACAAGAGTAATTAGCTCCTTACAATGTATCGAATTGTACGCGTAACGCTCAGTAAGTATTCCGAGAATAACGGAGTACGCCCGTCTAATAGCAGTGTAAGCGTTTAAAGGCAGTTGCAGGCCGTACTTAAGTTTTAAATGATACGAGGTTTATATTTGTCTGTTAACTATAACTAGTTCCGTTAGATGTCGCCACCGTCATATAAAGACGGTTATATATATATGTGGAAGAAAGATTTCCAACTCGCGGTGGATTTTTTCTTTAACAAATTATATTTTTATAATTCGCTTCGCTGCAGTAATTGCGTCATAAACGATGTTAAAGTGAGTTAGGCTATTGCCATCTATCGACTACAATTTTAAATTTGAAGTTTCTGAGATTTCTCGAACACTAAAACCCATTAACACTACTCGTCCGGGGATCGATATATATTTGAGGTTTTATCTCTGTGCTACGCCCCTTGTTGTCAAAGCGTGATGAAAGCCTCGTTAAAAAGATAAGGTGGTTTTGTGGAAGCGGCAAATCAAACTAAACTAAGTACCTACTTAATCATATGTATTTATTATGTTTTACAAAAAACATTGTAGATAAAAAAAAAGATAAATAAATATCATGATGTAGGGACATATTGTTAATGACAAGCTTCCATATATAATATACTAGCTTCCGCCCGCAGTTTCGCCCGCGTGGATTACGAATCCGAGCATTTTCCCGGGATAAAAAGCCTATGGGCTATTCCAGACTATAATAATCTATCTCTGTGCGACATTTCATCCAGAACCGTTCAACCGTTCGGGCGTGAAAGAGTAACAAATATCCATCCATCCATCCTCACAAACTTTCACATTTATAATATTAGTAGGAAGGATAGTAGGATAGGATAGGATTAGTAGGAAGTGGAATTCTTAATTATACATAGTAATTTGCGTGGACTAATTCATTACATTAGGGTAATAAAATATTGTTAATAAAAAGCTGATAAAAAGGTCTTGGGATCGATTCCCGGATCGGAGGAAGGGTTATTGGGTTTTTCTGTATAGTTATTCTCAATAACAGCATGGAGTTTGGAACTGTGCCCGGTAGTTGGCAATAGGGTCACTTCGGTCTCAATAAATCCGCGAAATGTGGGTTCCCAATAGTACACCTCTGCCTAACCCTTTGGGAAATACAGGCGTAATATTACGTATTTAAAAGGAACTTAAAGACAACGGCAGTGGCCTGCGGTTCATAAAGACAAAAAGACACTGCCTACCCTACATAACTCAGAAAAATATTTATTATAAGATATTTGAGGTGGTAAATCACATACATCATTATTTAATCGACAAGACGACGTA
The DNA here is from genome assembly GCA_947562105.1 of Shargacucullia verbasci. Lineage (NCBI taxonomy): Eukaryota > Metazoa > Arthropoda > Insecta > Lepidoptera > Noctuidae > Shargacucullia > Shargacucullia verbasci. Next base: position 7,474,972 of record OX387306.1, read on the forward strand.
CCAATACCAACATGCAGAAGGTATTATTGATAAGTAAGCTTATAAAAATTTCTGCCTACCCTGTCTAAAAACTCTGTACACGCCGCTGGACAACGGTATGTAACGAGTATTTCTCAGTAATCAGTATCTTGACTGAAGTCGGTACAAAGTTTATAATATCGTATTTGGCTAAATCTAGACTGCGGCGCCTTATACCTATTAAGCTACGGCTGGTGTAACGTAATTATGTTTTACAATTATTTCCGTACAGAGTGCGTTCCTAATACCACAGTAGTATGATATTCTAAATCCGTCTACTAAACCTGTGGTCACGTACTTGCAAGTTAATCCTTTGTTTACACGGATGCCCAGTATTTCAGGACCGTTTTTTTTCCGATCCGTCGCTATGACGATGGTCGATGTTTACTTCCGTTGGTTCTGGTTTTATACGCGAGGTTGCTGATCAGTATACGACCAGTTTACAATGAATAGCAGATACAGTCTTCTGAAGCCACACTTTCTTTTTAAATCTTCAGGTATTGATCCGATATTTTTACTAATCCTGCATTCAAGTTTTAGTTTTTGAGTACTGACGCGTTTTGGCCAGGTCATAAATGGTGATGTGACGTGTCTCAGACGCGGAAATTATCAATAAATAGTGTTATTAGGAACTAATAACAACTTTAGTTATTTAAAATACATATGTTCCAACTGTTAATTAACATGTCTCAACGCGTGAAATCTCGAAGCTAGCGGAGAGGGCGTAACGTCAGAGGTGACTAAATAATACTCAAATATGATTACTAGTCGTCTATGAGACACCCAAGTCAGTATTTAAAGATTAACAAAACGGAATGACACATTTGTTGCATCTCGGATCGGAAATTTTTACTGCATCCGAGGTACCTACTACTCGTCATGTACGTGAACTCGCCCATACTAGACATACGTCACCACCGAAATAAAAACGGATCTGCTAAAACGGCCGTGTAAATAATTCCTGTGTGATGGAACTGTTAGGTTGAGTTCGAGTGGATTATGCTTAGCTGTGTACACTTCTCTAGTTTGTGTACAGTCTCAATTATGTGTAGCTATTCCATATTCGGCTCCAGGATCAAGTTTTGCTTAGTTAACTTTTCGTAGCAAACACGAGTCGAGTTAGATGTTTTTCATTTGGATGCACTTATCAAAAATGTAATTAGTGAAGGATATAAATCGTGCTAGATACTTGATTATCAATTAGCTATAAGTGATAAGACGTTTGGGGTGCTAGGAAAAAGTCCCCACGATTGATAAAAAATTACATCGCCCTAGTGCAACCTGGGCATTTAGCCTCGATACCAGCAATAGAATTGGTTAGGTTAGGTTTATTGTTTTACTAAACGATGCCCCACACTAGGAATAATTCCTGTATCGTAGGTGCGTTTACAAACACATATATTCACATACACAAAGACCAAGACCCGAAACAAATATCTGTAGATCATACAAATATTTGTTCCGTGCTGGAATCGAACTCAGTCGATCTCTCAATTACTGCGCCAACCGTGTCGAAGTTTAGTTTTAACGTGCACCCTGGACCATCAGCCTCAGTATCACCATTGCTGACTGACTAATCTTTACATTACGGTAGAAGAAATTATAAGAAAGATTCTCAGTTTCATTTAAAATTCGTATCTATATTAAATCCAAGAAACCACCTAAAGATGCAAAAATCCGAAGTTAGACAAAACAAACAAGGCTCGGGGACCGGTAACCTTGGCGACAGGGCTGCGGTACTCGGATATCCGGTTACTGAGGGGCGTGGCGATGGCCATGAGATGGGGGAGGCAGGACCAATAGAGTATCTCTGGATAATTCAATTCGAAAGAGATATTGTAAAGTAGGTTTTTGAGTTTAAAGATCAATGAAATTAACGAATTTTATTAACGTTGACCTTTTGGGGGTAATGTTTCGTTAACGTTAAGTTAAACTGTTCCTAAGCCCCTTATTACATGGGACTTAATAACGGCATCGCGAAATGTCGATGTGCCAACGTACAGCCTCTGCCTAACCCTTCGCGGAATAGAGGCGTGTGCAATGTTATTACGTAACAACCTATCATTACGATTTGCAATTAACAAGAACTGTTAGTTCTTAAAGGGGTTAATACATGTCTTGGTTTCAAAAATTGACACAAAGGGACCGTTTAAATGGGAAGGTATTAACATAAATACCCAATTTAAATTTCTATGTAAGCACGATTTTACGCTAACTCTGTCATATGTCATTTTGTTTATCAAATCGTTAGGTACCTTAACACTGAGACTGTTGTAACGCGGCTTTGAATTTTTATGTAACATGTGACATTAAGATGCGTAGACGCAAGTGGTAACGCTGACAAAAGTATTTATCTATTTATACATATTACATATAACAAAATTATATCAGGTCTGTACATTATTGTAGATACTGGAGAAAAACTAATACTTAGGATTTACATAAAACAATTTTTAGAATTTTTGTCCGTCTGTCTGTATGTTTGTACACGCATCACGCAAAAACTGCTGCATGGAATTGAATGCAGTTTTCACCGATGTATTGCTAGAGGTCTAACATAAAATATAGGCTACATTTTACCGCAGGAAAATATCAGATTCTAAATTCTACGCGTACGAAGTCGCGGGTAAAATCTAGTTAATTAATAAAATCATAATGTACACCTAAATGTTTGTGCACCATAAATAGTAGGACACAGCCGATCCCAAAATGTACAATACCATCCCTTATTTGATTTGATCATCATTGGCCGGAGGTCGCATCTCTCTATTTCTTATATTATTTGCCATCACCGTCAATTTCCATTTCATCAATAAAACACTTTGGTTGTCATGGTACAAGCCTGTGAGGTACAAATTGAATGGGACTAACCCCCTAATGGTGTATCGGTTACAGTAATTTGCGATGCGCCCGGCGCGTATAATGAGATTCAAGGGAGGGTTGAGTAATGATAATTATAGTCTGTTATAGGATTAGTTTGGGCTTTCCAGTTGTTATTGGGTAGTGCAACCTGTTTTTTTTTTTATAAATTACTAGTGGACCTTTTCTGGATCTATACAATAGTGCCACCTACCGGGCCCGACTATTCTACTAATATTATAAATGTGAAAGTTCGTGAGGATGGATGCATTTTTGTTACTCTTTCACGCCAGAACGGCTGAACGGATCTGGATGAAATTTGGCACAGAGATAGATGTCTGGAATAGCACATAAGGTATTTTTTATTCCGGAAAAATGTACGGGTTCGTAAAACACGCGAGCGAAGCCGCGGACGGAAGCTAGTAGCTAATAACAATCCGGGTGATCCTATAAGTACAAAAAAACATCATCAAAATCGATCTAGCCGTTTAGAAGAAGAATTACGAACACGTGTAGTTTTATTTATAAAGATTAAAACACTACAGCCTCATTAGTCTAGTGATTGCAGGCATGGCTGCTAATCGTGAGGTCCTGGGATCGATTGACGGTTCCTACAATTCGGCGTCGGGATTTTTCTGATTAATCCCCAGTAACAGCTTGGAGTTTAGAATTGTGCCTGAGAGGTGGGCAGCGGCGTGCACAGAGTTTTTAGACAGGGTAGGCAGAAAATTTTAAAAGCTTACTTACCAAAAATACCTACTGCATGTTGGTTTTGGTTCGTCGTCTTGTCGATTAAATAATGATGTATGTAATTTGCCACCTCAAATATGTTATAATAAATATTTATTTGAGTTACGTAGGGTAGACAGTGTCTTTTTGTCTTTATGAACCGCACGCCACTGGAGATGGGTATAAGCTCGCGCCCTATTACATAGGACTTAATAACAGGATCGGCGAACTGTGGGTGTACAAAGTACACTTCCAACCCTTGGGGAAAGCAGGCATGATGCTATGTTATGTTATTACAATATTATAGCGCCCCACTCGATTGGTGTTGATATTTAACTGTTACTCGACGTCGATTGGTCTCATTTTCTTCACGATCTTCTGACTTCACCTATGCTCTAGTGGAAGGATTAGCCGGTCAGCAATGGTGGTATCGAACTTACATAAATATTTATTATAATATATTTGACGTGGCAAATCACATACATCATTATTTAATCGACAAGACGACGAACCAATACCAACATGCAGTAGGTATTTTTGGTGAGTAAGCTTGTAAAATGTTTTGCCTAACCTGTCTAAAAACTCTGTGCACGCCGCTGTCTGTCAGGTGTGATAACACTCCATTTTTTTTAAATCAGTGTCTTTATGGCGCTACTGCCACAGAATTAGATTCCATGTAAAACTGTATTACATGCTTAACTGAAAGTACTTAATTTGTATTGAAGATACGATAATTTGCAAAATTTTGTTCGTGAATCCTTCAACTGCCCGGGGGTGGTCACAAACAACCGTATCAGGCTATTTGCGCAGGCTGGCACATGTGCAAGCGCATCCGGTGCGCCCTAAACAAATACTTTGTATTCTAAATAAACGAAATGTTTGAACGGGAACTTTGCCAATTTTTTGTTTATTGCCAAGGTTTATATTCGTAAGTGTTTCACGATGATATGCCGTGTTTTGTTTTTAATCTAATAAAATTGTCCTATACATATTTTACAACCTATCCTATCCTACTAATCCTATCCTATCCTACTAATATTATAAATGCGAACGTTTGTGAGGATGGATGGATGGATCTTTGTTACTCTTTCACGCCAGAACGGCTGAACGGATCTGGATGAAATTTGGCACAGAGATAGATCATAGTCTGGAATAACACATAGGCTACTTTTTATCCCGGAAAAATGTACGGGTTCGTAAGCCACGCGGGCGAAGCCGCAAGCGGAAGCTAGTATTACATAAATATTCTTCTATACTATTCATATCTTTATATATAAAATTCCGGTGTTCGTGTGTTCGTAATTCTTACCCTCCGAAACGGCTTGATCAATATTGATTAATTTTTTTTCGTACTTATGTGGTAACCTGGGTGGTTTATAGATATTGTTGGACTATATTAGTTAGACTATAAAACTAAACTAAACGAATCCAGGCGTCAAAGTAGTTCTCCAAATCACTGTCTGGTAGCATGCTCAGAAGACGTTGAAGGGCAGTTTTTTTTTTTAATTTTGCCCTCCTCTTGTACCCCGATACGAGAGAATTTAAAGGAATGAACAAGTTAAAAAAAAAAAAGTTTGACATATATCTATATCTCACATTTGAGGTCTGTCTCATTGGTCTAGTGTTTGCAAGCGCTACTGCTGACCATGAGGTCCTGGGTTCGACTTCGACGGGTTGGGCAAAGTGTTATTGGGTTTTACTGTATGGAAATTCTCAGTAGCAGCACGGACTCCGGTACTGTGCATAGTAGATGGCAATAGGTTCGCTCTATTAAATAGGACTAAATAACGGCATCTGCGAAATGCGAATGTACAATAGAATGCCTCTACCTAACCCTTTGAGAAATACAGGCGAGATGCTATGTTATGTTATCTCACAATTTTTGAATAAATTATCAATCAAACTCAAATAACTCTTATAAATCAAGACCTTTCAGAGTTCCATCCATGCTAGCGATTTGACTTGATTGACGATTGGCGCAGTGGTTGAGCGATTGACTGCTGCGTGTTGAGTGGTTGACGTATCGTGGGTTCGATTCCCGCACAGAACAAATATTTGTATGATCTACAGGAAGTTGTTTTGGGTTTAAGTCTTTGTGTATGTAAATATGTGTTTGTAAACGTACCCACGATACAGGAATTATTCCAAGTGTGGGGCAAAGTTTTTAAAAAGAAGAAAGATGACTACATAGCGGCAGTTGGTTTTTATTAGGCTTTTCATATTCCATCTTGTCTTCCCAGGTCCTTCAACAGGCCGGTAACATCGAGCGGCTAGGCCGTTTCCTCTGGTCCTTGCCAGCATGCGAACGCCTCCACGCTCACGAGTCAGTCCTCAAAGCGAAGGCCATGGTGGCCTTCCACAGAGGGAACTTCAAGGAGCTGTACCGGTTGTTGGAGTCACACACCTTTAGTCCACATAATCATCCTAAGTTACAAAGCTTATGGCTGAAAGGTGAGTAACGGAATAATCCTACTGTTCCTGCTAATATTATAAATGTGAAAGATTGTGAGGATGGATGGATGGATATTTGATACTCAATCACGCCAGAACGGCTGAACGGATCTGGATGAAATTTGGCACAGAGATAGATTATAGTCTGGAATAGCACATAGGCTACTTTCTTTTTACGAGTTCATAAACCACGCGGGCGAAGCCGCGGGCGGAAGCTAGTTATTATATATTTTAGTTGGTTTCGGCGTTTCTTCTCAGGGAAAGTCATAGGAAATGAAAACTAGACTGAGTTAGAAATCTAGACGCAATCTAGTTAAAAAATAGACGTGTAAAAGTGAATGAAAAATCCTTATTGCAAAATAAACAATTTCATTTAATTTCATTACCATTTAAACGACAGGCATGGTTAGCGAAGTGTTTGAGTGATAGCTTGCTACGCTACCTGTTACAGTTTCGATTCCCGCTTTGAACAAATATTTGTATGGTTTCCAGATAGTTGTTCCGAGTTTGGGTGTCTGTGTATGTGAATATTTGTGTACCTATACTAACTGTTTCATACAAAACGGAAATCTCGCAATTTCTTTAATAGTAGATACTAAGATACCATGTGTACCATGTGCCTCATTGGTCCAGTGATTACAAGTGCGACTGCTAAGTGTGAGGTCCTGGGTTCGATTTCCGGGTCGGACAATATGTTATCGAGTGTATTGGAATTCTCAGTAGCAGCACGGAGTTCAGACCTGTGTCCGTTTGATGGCAATAGGTTCGCCCCCTATTACATGGGACTCAATAATGTCTCTGCCTGTGTATATATCTCTCTTTCTACAGAATTTGATTATCAGTTGCATTAACGGTGAGGGAAACACCCGAAAGGGCCCCATAAAGTTCTTGATGGTATGTGCCAGGCCAGTGTGGTGTATTAAAGCCTAACCGTTCTCATGTTGAGAAAAGACCCATGCCCAACGATGAGACAATAATGGGTCGAATTATTATATCTCCATAATCCTTTTTTTGTTACCCAGCGCACTATATGGAGGCCGAAAGGCTACGAGGCAGGCCACTCGGCGCCGTCGGCAAATACCGCGTGAGGCGCAAGTTCCCGCTACCTAGGACCATATGGGACGGAGAAGAGACGTCGTACTGTTTCAAAGTGAGTACCGATGACCGTATTAGGGCAAGCAACCCCCTCTCTTGCAGTGAGACAACGATGTTGAGAATCTTCGGGAAACGAAACTCGGTAACGACGCGACGAATTGGTTGGCGAAGGTCAAATGGCAGTCGCTCCGTGTAAAATACTGATATTCAGCCGCAACCGGTTAGACTGGAAGCTGATCCCAATGTAGTTGGGAAAAGGCTAGGCAGATGATGAAAAATATAAAAACCTACATTACCAACAATTTCTATATCAAAATCTGTAAGCAATACTGTAAAACATTATTATTTGTTTAGGAAAAGTCCCGGTCAGTGCTCCGCGACTGGTATCTCCACAACCCGTACCCTTCACCCCGGGAGAAGAGGGAGCTGGCAGAGACCACGGGCCTCACTACTGTCCAGGTATAGTATTGTATTATGGAACCTCTGTTCTAAGGCCTAAGCTTTTTAATTGAAGAATTATTTTCATAAGTAGACTGCCTCTTGGTCTAGTGGTCGTAAGCGCGACTGCTGAGCGTGAGGTCCTGGGTTCGATTCCCGGGTCGGGCAAAGTGTTATTGGGTTTTTCTGTATTGAAATTCTCAGTAGCAGCACGGAGTCTGGAACTGTGCCCGGAAGATGGCAATAGGCTCGCCCCCTATTACATGGGACTCAATAAACAGCATCGGCGAAATGTGGGTGTACAATAGTATACCTCTGCCTAACCCTTCGGGGAATATAGGCGTGATGCTATGTTATGTTTTCATAAGTATATTTAAAACTGACTGCCACATTGGTCTAGTCTTGGGATCGATTCCAGAGTTTGGATTGTTAGTGTTATTGGATATTTCCACTTGGAATTAATCACTGAGATAAATGTAGGTGTATGATAGTACGCTTCTGCTATATCCTTCGTGTAATACAGGCGTGAAGCATGTATAGGATCTTCGACCATAGACTTAAATGACTTCGCGTTCAAAAATCTTCTACTTAGTATTTACCAACTTAAAAATGACCAACTTAATATCTAAATAAAATAAAAAAAACAATAAAAATCCAATTTAAGTTTTTTATTATAATCTGCGCATGCGTCTATAGACGGTCAGTTGCGGTTGACAGCAACTTGACACTCGCTTCCTCAAACTTAAATGTATTAAGTTACCAAGTATATATGTAGTTATTATATGTTTGGGTACTGAGACAATGAAAAAAAAATGTGTGTGTGTGTACTTATGTACGCACGTAAGAAGTTATACTTCTTATTAATGTTCTGTGGTTTCTGTTTATTTAGTTAAAATCTTGCAAGTGAAATTTAAATTCGACTTTAATAAACATAAATAGAATATGGATATGTATGAGGAAAATAAAACCTCCCAACTCCAAAACACCTCTTAGATATAGCATATGTTTAAAGCCTTACAGTTTAGGATTTGATCAATGGAACATGGAGGCGTTTGGAGGCCCCTTACGCCCCCCATTAGTCCGCCACTGTTGATATGAAACACGTGTTACGGATGCACAAATATTTCAATAACTACCTTGAATCTATAAATTCCCATTAGAATGAAAATCGTATCTTAAACGAATACTTAGCCGTCAAAGTACTTCACATCTCTGTCAACTGGTACGTGCCCACAGACTGGCAGCATTACCACGTTGAATGGCAATGCTTATTCTTTGACCAAAGAACAGGCCAGCCTTCTGGCCATGTGTACTGTGTACCAAGCATTTAGCAAGGTCAAAGAAGATTTTATTTTCTTTTTATTTCGTTTAAGATAGATTTTCATTTTTTTTTTATTAATACATTAGCATAAGTAGTTAGTAAAATCTATATATAAATAATAATAATAAATTCAACCATTTACTGTCCCACTGCTGGGCAAGGGTCTCTTCTCAGAATGAGAAGGGGTAGGCCTTAGTCCACCACGCTGGCCCGGTGCGGGTTGGCGGACTACACACACCGTCGAAAATTTTATGGAGCCCTCTCAGGTGTGCAGGTTTCCTCACGATGTTTTTCCTTCACCGTAAATGCAAGTGATAATCAAATTCTGATCCGCACATGATTCCGAAAAGTCAGAGGTGCGGGCCGGGTTTGAACGCGCACCCTCCTGCATGGAAGGCAAGCGTTCAACCGCTAGGCTATCACTGCTTATCTATATATATGTATTATTAAAATTCTCAAGAAAATTTAAGAGACATTTACCAGCCAACTTCATGGTGTCGCTTTTACCTGTCGGTGTGCGCGCGCATCGCAAGAATTCACTCTCATCAAGCGCGCCAAAAGAAGTATAACTTCAAACACGGATGAGTTTTTAAACCTTTTCAGAAGAGCACCCGACTTCTCCAACAAGTTAAATATGTTTGTGGTAGAAATACCCACGAGAAAAGTTCAAGGGTTGAAAGATTTATAATGAACATAACATAGCATCACGCCTGTATTCCCCGAAGGGTTAGGCAGAGGTGTACTGTTGACTGTTGTTTACCCACATTTCAGCAAAGATAATTATGTATGTTTAATAGGCGTAGAGCCTATTGCCATCTACCGGGCACACATAAAAATCTAAACTACTGAGAACTTCCATATGGAAAAGCTATGAGGTACCGGGTTCGATTTTCAAGGTGGAAAAAGATTTCCTGGAATATCTTGCAATAAATTTCTCGGAGTTTGTGATTATGCCCGGTAGATGGAAATAGGATCGCCACCTATTCTTTTAAATTAGTAACATCATGGCAGCGGCAAATATTCGATGTGTACAGTCAGCATCATAAAGATATATACACTTAATGAAATTCAAAAGCGTTTTTTAGAGGACATTGTGATTGAAATCTAGACCAGTTTTACTCACATAGTATCTGCGGATACATAAAAAATACATAGTCATTAAAATTTTATAATATTAAACAATAATTTTCCAAGAATAAGCGTTTGAATTTCGCTACTTGTATATATATTTTTGATACTGACTTTACAATAAATACACCTCTACTTAACCCTTTGAAGAAAACAGGCGTGAAGCTTTGTTGTTTCAAGCTAAGTTTAAATTACTGTTTTTACAATTGCAGGTTTCAAATTGGTTCAAAAACAGGCGACAACGAGACAGACAAGCTGAACACAAAGATAGGTGAGTAATTTAGAGTATTTGTCTGCAACTATCTGTAGTTCATACAAATATTTGTTCCGTGCGGGAATCGAACCCGCGTCACGTAGCGCAGTAGTCGATCTCTCAACCAAACTAGGAATAATTCCTGTATAGTGAGTGTTTCTACAAAATCTAATATCGTTTCAATCGTTTCCTATTGCCATGAACTTACAGTGTATAAATCTACGCACCCACGATATAGGATTTATTCGTAGTGAAGGGGCAACGTTCTTTCTGCGCTACGTGTCGCGGGTTCGATCCCCGCACGGAACAAATATGTATTTGTATGATCTACAGATAGTTGTTTCGGGTCTGGGTATTTGTGTGTATGTGACATGTATGTGTTTGTAAACGCACCCACGACACAGGAATTATTCCTAGTGTGGGGCAAAGTATTAAAAAAAAAAAAAAGTAGATTTAACAAATGATTTTCGAGACAGTAGCCTTGTACACAATCACCTAAAGCAACACGTCACAAACTGCAGATTAGCTGAATAACAATTATTTATTGTTATTGCAATAACTCGCTGAATATCGAATGTCTGTCAAGATGTCTACTCATCATAATAATATTATGTTACAACGTTCACTCTGTATTCTGTATTGAGGTTTGAGGGTTTGTGGGTTAACCTACTTACTTACACATGTATCATATCGACTGTGAACTGGCAACATGTCCTATCTCGATTTTATGAGGATTTTACTTGGTTATGACATTCTAAATTATTTCATACCCGGCAGCGCTGCAACAAGCATATTTCACTTCAATCAAAATTAGACGTCAATAATAGGGCCTAGTGTAAGTTTCTTTCGACAAATTCGATTTACTACATCGAACGCGTTCGGCGCTCCGATTGGTCCGTTTCGTGCTCTCCATCAAACGCCGAACGCGTTCGATGTAGTAAATCGAATTTGTCAAAAGAAACTTACACTAGGGCCTCTGATATATATTTTAAAAACTATAAAGTAACTATCGACCGCGTTGTATGCACAACGTGGTCGATGGTTTTTTCTTAATCCTGTAATGTTGTCAAAAATGAGATAGTACCAGTTGCCAGTTCACAGTCGATATATATGTAAGAAAGTCACCTGAAGGGGCCAGCTACATAGTTACCGCACAGTGCATGCTGCAGTCAGTTCTTGGATGGTGACCATACTTAACACATCGTGACCTCTTCGTTCCTTGGAAAGCACGTTAAGCAGTTGGTCGAAGACTAGTAGGCTCTCTCTCCCTCTTTTGCGGATGTGGCGCATATTTTCCTCATTTTTCTTCTTTTTTTTGTGTATTTATTGTATGCGTCACATCATGGCGGAAATAAATAGATCTTTCTTTCTTTATAAAAAGCAGCTACTAATCAATCTCAAGGTCAAGCAGTGATTGCTGCGGTCAGTCCTTAGATGGGTGATCTTACTTGACACATCGAGACCACTCCATGCCTTGGAAAGCACGTTAAGCAGTTGGTCCGGTATCATACGAATACCTATGACAGTCGTAACGGGTGTCAGAAGCCCAAAAAGTTTGAATTCGACTCTTGTTTAAAGTTTCGACAATTTAATGTTGATTAAAGGTTGGCACGAGATTAATATTTTTTTGGAGTCTGACCAGTATCGGCAGATTGCTTTAAACACATTTTGGGCACGCAAAGCATAATATAAACGTAAAATATGTAAATTTTGTATGTACGGAAAATAATTAATAAATAAAACACACAACTATCACTTATCAACTTTGCTACGGTAAATTTTCGAAGCATGAAGTAATTAGTTTTTGATTGTTTTTCGCTTTGCTTCTTTTCTCTTAAGCCTTAATCGGGCACAGGGGACTATTTCCCCACAACACCAATCCAGCTTAAATACACGAATATTTTTAAACCAGCAACTACCCTGACTATACTTTTTACCCAAATATAAATATTTTTTTAGTTTCAGTAAATTATAGCCCCGACCCTTGCTCGAGCCAGCCCGCGCTGAGCCAGTAGTAATAAATCAAATGTCCCTAAATAATCACAATCAGATCCAGCAAGTCCTCTCTTGTATGGCCCCCAGCAACGCCCTAAGCCGAGGTTCGAGTCCCACTATGGGACACCCTTAGCAGTGTTGCTTAATATTATTTAATTTGCTCGGCTGGAGGCCCTTCTGGTCTCGCCATTTGCCCGGTTAAGCAGTAAAAGCTCCCTGAGCTAACTGCGAGAGACAAATCAAAAAAAAAAAAAGAAAAAGTAAATTATATTCTGTTTGACAGCAGAACACTTAAACCATGAAAAGTGAATTCTGAATTCTGCCCGTTTAAGGGTTAAAAATGTCTCTAAGTTAACCGTCTACTAACATAATATAATTATGGGTGATAAATTAAAAATTCCGCTCACCCTTTACCATATTTGGGCGGTCGAAATCCCGGGACTTCAGCGCCGTTGATCCGAAACAGATGTTCTCAGATTAAGATAAGAGAGAGATTTTACACGTCGATAAATAAATTGGATCCTATTTTGTTTAGTTGGGTGTTAGATTTAGGGGTAATAGATAAGGCGTGTTCAATTTGTTATTGTTAGTGATAAGATGATGAAGTCAGTGCCGGATGAAGCAAGCGCGGGGCCCGTAGCAAATTCTATCGAGGGGCCCTTGATCTACTATGGGCTCTTAAGTATAGTGACTTTTTGTAGAACTTTGCGTTTTGCGTTTACCGTATGAAATTCTGTGTTTTATTTTCGCCAAAAAAATAATCGGTTACCGATTGTCTGACTTGGATTGTCTTAGTCAGAAAACAGGTGTAACGTTGCACGTTATTGTGACATCAAGTGAATATAGTATACCAAGTCTTAATAAGTTTCACTCAAAAAATTACGCTTTGGAGGGTTTGCATACGGGGGGCCCCCTTTTGCGGGGGGCCCGTAGCAGTTGCTACTCTTGCTACGTGGTTAATCCGGCACTGGATGAAATGGCGGCAGGTCACGAGAACAACACGCGACTCCCAGGTTCCCCATAAATTAAAGGGGAAAATTATAAGGCCTGCTATCTTGTGTGGGTCAGATTGTTGGACTATGAAAGGGATGAACGAAAGGCAATTACATGCTGCGGAGATGCGAATGCTAAGAGGTAAGTGCGGTGTGACAAGAATGGACAGGATTAGGAGTAAGTATATTAGAGGAAGTGTGAAAGTGGCACCGGTAACAGAAAAGGTAAGAAGTAATCGTTTGTCGTGGTATGGACATGTGATGAGGAGGGATGAGAAACATGTCACTAGAAGGGTTATCAGTAGGAATGTGGATCGATACAAGGCAAGAGGTAGACCTAAGAAAAGATGGATGGATTGTGTGAAAAGTGACATGGTGTACAAGAAAGTGAACTCTGAGATGACGTCTGATAGATATGAATGGAAGAAAAAGACATATTGTGCCGACCACAAATAATATGGGATAAGGGCAGGAGAATGATCATAGTGATAAGATTATTGATCTTCAGTCGCATCTGTGGGTGTACCGCGTAACACCGATGTTTACTATTCTGACAATGAATTTTATGACGAACTTATATATGAAAGCTGTCTGCATCATTGGTCATTTTCAAGGATTTTCAGAAGAATTTCTTCTAAAATCTATTTAGTATCCGGCGTTAGAATGCTCTGCCGACTAATACAATCTCCGTGATCATATTATGTGATTCAAGAGACAGGGTACACAACACACTCGAGTTAGAACGAATATCTGTTGGTGAAACAAATGTAGATCGAATTTGTAACATTTTTCCAACCTGGGATCGAAACCACTGAACCATTGAGGTAGTAGCACTAATAAAAAGAACATATTTATATTTTAAAAAAGAACATCTTTAACCTCACTTTACCTATCCTATATTTCACCAAATAATTTGTCCACAAAGCCGTACGTACAGAACAATACACATACATAGGCACAAAAACACACAAAGAGGGGGAGTACACGTTTGCCTATCCATTTGGCTGGCTTCGAACGAAACCTGATACCATACGCAGTACATCCCTGGAAATTTTGCCTTACACACGCAACAATACACCTTATTCCTATCTTATTAAGGTCGAATTTGTGGTGTGTCAACGAAAATAGTACAACCAACGGTTACTTTATAATAATTTCCAATTTAGAATATCATGGTTTGAACATTTGAATTTTTGCGTTCGAATTTTAAACGAACGGTTTGCTAACTATCTTAATAATTGCTTATGTCAATGGCGTAATTGTCATTTGTCGGCAAAAAGCGCAGAAAGATAGTTCAGTTGAATCGATCGTGTTAGCAGTAAAATGTTAACGTGGGCAATTTTAATCAACTAAACTGTGGTCAGAGTCATTTTGTGTTCATTGCTGGCGATAAGTAGAAATAATATGACAACACAGTTGGCGCAGTGGTTAAACAATTAGCTTTCTGCGCTACGTGTCGCGGGTTCGATCCCCGCACAGAACAAATATTTGTATGATCTACAGATAGTTGTTTCGGGTCTGGTTGTGTGTGCATGTGACATGTATGCTTGTAAACTGTACCCACGATACAGGAGAAATCCTAGTGGGGGGGCAATGTTTTATTTAAACAAAAAAAAAAATCCATTGCTGATAACGAAGGAGCATTAACTACAGAAGAGATAAAATTAAAATTAAATTAGAAGAAATACGTTCCTTGGGCAGATCGTGCGGTGTAACTTTAAATGATAGAGTATAGAGAAGTAGGGACAAAAATAGAGAAGATATGCTTTGATGAATTAGTTCGGCTCCTATTACATGGGACTTAATAACAGCATAAGCGAAATCACAAGTGCACAATATTACACTTCGTCACCCTTCGGGGATACAATGTTTGATAGCGATGTTTTAATAATTATGTGCAGCATTAGCATTCTGAGTAATATAATACCATACACGGGCTACGGGTTCAGTTCCCGCATCCGGACACATATTTGTTCCAAGTCAAGTAAGATCTGACTGGACTATGTCCACAGTATAAAAAACCCTTGAAAGTGTCCTTACCAATTACAACTCCATAATGAATAAAACTGAAACCCATTCACTTTACACTTGCCCAGCTGTGGGACGCAATATCTATATTGGATACCGTCCAATGACGTATCGCGTGTTGAACCGAAACAACGCTATAAGTGCGAAAGGGACAGAACCATGTAACCTGACACCTTCACATCTGCGGTCTAAAAGCATACAGGGATGTACTTGGCACAGTATTGTTGTTAATACTTTTTTAATGTTACTTCCTGATATGGGGAAGAAATGTTGAATCAGCTGGTGTTTTTAATTAGTTGTATGGTCGGTTAAGACTCCTACAAAATTTTTGTGGGCAGAGACAATAGGTACCAAATCACGTTGGACATGCAATTAAATATCTTAATATGGTAAATCTATTATTTTAAAAGAATATCATATTAATGAAATTTCTTTCCAATCTCTCCTCTATAGAACAAACATACTTTTGGAATTGCTTGCAAAGGCCCATGTGAAATAAAAAAAACTTTGATTTTGATCAGTTATACACTTTGCTAATTGTTATTCCACTGCTGTCACCAATTTTTAGGCGAGTGCTTATCCCGACTAAATACTAAATAGCAAACAACGCATTTTGCTAAAGATACAAACTAGTGGCAAAAAAATAAAGTATTATATTACCAAACAAAATGAACATATTTCGAATTTTCAAACAAAAAGGTCTAATACACTTAATCCTGTTCGTATTTGATCAAGTGGAAGCTCTCGGCCGAATGAACATGGGACCTGGACCTTTGCCGCCAAAAAAAAAAAACAATCTCTATAATCTGTGGAGAGTACAAAGGCTTTTGTCTTGGCGGGAACTTTTCTTTGTCATTACTTTTTAGTGTCATTGAAGTGTATATTGCGAAATAGTTTTATTAATTTTAATTGATTGTGTATTGACTCAATAAATTGCATTTTAACTTTAAACTACATGCATATATGTATACAGGTATACCTATATCCTTTAAAAATTTCTGAAATCTAACCAAATTTAGTACGTCCAAAATCCTGAAATACTTTATATTTCCCTTGCTTTGATTAAACCAAGACATGTAGGACAAGGTCCTTAGTTAAGCACAACTAGAGCAAAGTCATTCAAAAATTTAAATCTAAACTACTCAATATTATCCGTCAATTGTACAAATTCCACTGAATCATAAGCATTCCTTATATAGATTCCGTACTAGAACAGGAAATACTTACAGATTTCGTCATATTAAGCGTGTGCCACTGAAAGTCTCCTTTATTATGTGCCCACCGTGTGACTTTCAACCATTTAAAAACGTGGATAAGTTCTAAATGTAATACCACTTTTTTTTTCTTTTAAAAATTACAATTCCGTACTAATAATAATATAGGTTAAAGTATTTTCATACATATATAATAATTATATTATTTTATAAGCATTGTTTTGATTTTATAAGCATTGTAGGTAAATTAGGTAGTAGGGTAGAAACACCAATTACGTGCTTATTATTAAAAAATATATAAAATGTACTTTTAGATTATATTTTAATTATTAGATATTTAGCTTCAAATTACGGTGCATTAGAATCGAGTGGAAATTCAAAACCTACAGAAGTTTCCACGATTTATTTTTATTGTTGGTATTAGTACTTAAACGACCTTTCAGAGACAAATGGCATACTGTTCGTCTGCCAAGCAATTGGTTCCGGGTTCTATTCCCGTTTGAACTCCGTTCCATCTAGACAGTTGTACACTGTTTAGTAACTAAAATGTAGTTAAGTGAGACTTGTCATTGTCTTGTTTGCGTATGAGCAGAAGTGGAATTTTGTTTTTAGTTTGTGTAGAAGATATTGACTTGTGGTAGTAACGTAATGATGTTTTTCTTATTATATTTTACGAAAACTAAACCATCTTTTATAATAACAACTGCAGAGCCGTAATATTTACACCCAAATTTCAATTCGTTATTAATTCCAATATAGGGGGCGAACCAATTGCCATCTACCGGGCACAGTTGCAAACTCCTTGCTGAATTTCAAACGTCGTATCAACGACATTACTTTTCAGACTAGACGTTTAATTCGACTTCTACATGATACAATAAAAATCGAATAACTCTATAACAAGAAGCAATTTTTTCACTAACCAGTACACTACTAGATTTGCACATACCAAAAAAGGTTACTTTACAAATTCATACTCATTTGACTGAGACAGTTTATTTTCCCGCACACAAAAATAAGAACAGAACATCATTCGTCTAGCAAAAAAAAAGACCCCTCGATTCTCATATCATGTTACCTCGTCGTAGTTTGGAGGGCTGGCTGTCATCGGGGATATGTCCCGATGTGCTTCCCCCTCATTGGACACGACTACCTATTTATTAATAAGTTCTTAGAACCGTGGTAAATTGTGTTAGGCTTTTTTTGGGTCCAATTTTGGGTGGGCGTAAAATTTTAATAATTGATCATTGTTCAATTGAAAATGGTGATTTGCCTGCCTATTTTATGACCGTATTTACTAGAACTTGGTCCTATTAACGATGGGAAAACCGTGATTTCTTTACGAACGTGTATTTTTAACATAGAATCCATGTGAAAAATGATTTGTTTAGTGTTAATACATCATCAATCACTTGATTTGATCTCTTTGATGAAAGAGATATAAATGGAAATTGCTTTCTTAAGGGATTTTCACGTGTTAGAATTTAACATTATGTTGATCGTTGTAATTCTCGAAGGGTTCGACACTCTCGTAAATTAACATTAGTTGGACCCTTTTAAAGATTTCCGGCGATTTCCCTGGACCGTTAGTTTTAACCCGATTAACCACAACGGGAGCTCTTGATGGAAAGCCATCCAGTTCGTTTAATATTTTTGTTTAATATAAGTTGTTGTATATTTCCAGCGGCGGCACGGGCGACAAGCAGCTGGACTCGTCGTCGGACGAGGACAGCGACGCGGCGGGCGCGCTGGCGCCGCACGCGCTGCCCGCGCATGCGCCGCAGCCGCTGTACCCGCTGTACGAGCACCCGCTGGCGCACCTGCAGTACCACCACTCGTGACCTTCTTACACATCCACGCCGCCGTTTGACCCGCCCATGTATATATCTCCAGATTTGCCCAGTTCTGAAAAATTTCTTCTATAACAACTATTCGTTCTCAAAAGTTTATGATAATCTATGTCTGAACCGACGCCTTATTGGCGTAACACTTTTGCATTCAGAAATGTTGCTTGTCTTATATTTTTCCGCTTTGATATATTAGACGTAGAAGTCGCAATATTCGCAGTATTCGCGAAAGATATTCTTCTGATTAGTCGGGGAGCGATTACAAGGGAATCCCTTATACTGCAGTATTTTTCTCTGAACCTCCATTTAACAAATATTGTTGAGTAGGTGTTTGAGGTTGCAGTAGTGTCACGCCATTACGGGTACTGTATTACAGACAGTTGCAATAATAATATAACTTCTTATCTGTAGCCTCGTAGATCATTAGCTCCGTTTAGTACAGCTATGATTTAAACACTTTGTAGAGCAATAAAAGAAAAAAATTAGACCAAAAAATCTTGTCTACCTGAAATGACAAACTCTTTTTTTATATTTCCAAGTTATTTGTCATCATGAATATGCACCCTGAAAGTTCACTTTGCCACTAGAAATACACGGTTAATATTACAAAGTATAAACAATATAAACCGAGGCTTGATCCAGATTTATAGCGTATCGTAAATACTATTATAAGCCTGTAACTTACACGATAATTATTTAATTTATTTACACTATATAATATAACTAAGTATTTTTTTTTGTTTAAAAATAAAATAACCGAATTCTGTTTGCTTCTGTATTTTTAAAAACAATAATTTAAGTTGTATAGGACCACGGAATTTTAAATAACCATAATTTTTTATTTAATTGTATATTTTAGTTAATAATAAGAATTTTATGGTATTCATTACATATTATATTCATCGAAAAATTTACATTTTATTCCAATAGTAGGGTGGAACAACCAATTTATGTACATATAATATATTCATGCGTGATAATTTCTATCGATAAATATTTAAGAGCGACAAATAATTTACTACTTAAATATACTGTCTGGAAAAACCATGCACCATTGCTGGATAAACGCCTCTTCAGAAAACGACCATGATCAGTTATTACCAAAATTAGCAAAAATATCAACAATAGCTGTTATACTGTCTACCTCACTAGCTCAAAAAAACGTGAAGATTTATTTGATAACAGAAACATGATTGTTAAAATTAAAACAAGTCGATAACAGTGTTATAAATAAACTGATAATTGCTTGTTCCATCCTAATTAAAATAATGTTCCGCATCGTTAATTAAAATAAACGTTCAATTAACAAAATGTGGGCGCTATACGTACGTAGCACAAAATCATAATTATGTAAAACAGCTTATTATGCCAACCGTTCTCAACCAAATAAGGAACCAAGTTAAAACCAGTCAAATCCCACATTGTTTTACATAAAATTATAATTTTCAATGATTATATCGCTTTCTTTAATTAATGTATTGATTTTATCGGAACGAATTGTTCGTTATGTGAATTTTGATGATTTTAAATCATGTTTTGACCTTTCGATCGTATCGGGTTTGACAACATAATCGCGAGCTACTGTCTAGTTTGTCAATTAATAAAGGTTAATCAAAACAGATTTTGTTTGATAAAATTAAAATGTTTCTATTAAAAAAATAAACTGTATAAATATATTGTATATTATTATTTTATATTTCATGCTTGTTTCCGAATAGCCTAATGTCCGGCAGTGGGATCATTATCCTTTGACAAAACAAACAAGAATAAAATAATAAAATAGTTTAAGTTTCTACTATTACTAAAATATGAAGCAGTTTGTTATTATATCATAATGAGAATACATTACTACGAAATGATCAGTCACTCCCGACTAAGACTGGAAATCAACTGAAACATAGTTGGCAAAAGAAGAATGATCATAATGACCCAAACCACCATTGGTTCTCATAGTATGATATTGTAAATACAAATAATTGCAGTATAAATACAAATACATAAGTAATAATAAGCATTTATCAAAAGTTTTGTCAGTTATTCAAGTAATATTTAAGAAATAATCTTACTAATCTTTTTAAAATTACTAAAGTGAGCATTCAATTGTTACCAAAATTAAAAAAGAAATAAATGTAGTAGACATTTTCCGAATAAAAAAATAACGTTTTGATAAATACAATAATTTTGTTAATGCAAGCATTTATTATAAGTTTTATGAAATAAAAAAATTCTTGATAATTAATTATTATTATAAAAGTCTCGGCCGACAGTTGGGTGCTTCACCCTAGTATTTTTTGCAATAAAATTCTATACATATCACAATCCAATAATCTTTCATAAAATATATTTTTAATTGTAATTTCTTTTGTATAAATATTTAAGTCAATAATTTTATCGCTAAAATATGAAATTAGTTTTAAAATTATTTTGTGATTTTAACTCAAGGCTTCCTGTAGCGATTATAATGTTTAAGATATATTTATGTTTTTTTTTTAATTTTAGTTCATATCAAAATATTTTTTTTTATAAATTTGCGCAATTTGGTTTTTGTAAATCTTTTTAATAACCGAACATATTTAAAAAAATAGTTCACAAGAAATATCCACAATAAAATCCTAATGAATTTATTTATAAGCAACTTTTTTGTCAACTTGCCTTACAAAATAAACCTGTTAATATTTAGTTATTTATTTATTAAGTTATAATTTATTTAATAAATAACACACAATACGTCGTGCTGTACAATATTATTTAAGTTATTAAAGTAAGATCTGAGCATATTTTTCGTTTATTTAGTAATTTTAAACAAACGTGTGTTGTTGAATGTTGTTTTATTTTCCTTGAACTTCCTTTGGCGAGCAAAACGAGCACAGAAAGAACCTCCCAATCTGGTGATATGGGTATATCTGAAGGACCGAAACGAATTTGTTGCCTGGCTAATCTTTCTACCATCGTTGGAGCAACTACCAAGATATGCTGTCCAGGCGTGGTCGCAGCCAAACACTTTAGGGGGTCATATTAACAGTAAAATGACTTCGTTGAAATGGACCAAACTAGAATTTATTATACAAAAAAATATAATATTATATTATAAATATAAAAAAAATCAACCTATTTTTGATTTCATTGTAATATAAAATTTTCGTACATTTTTAATTTTTAGAAGGTTTTATCAATTTGGCTTTTACGATTTGGGTAGGTCATCACCTATATAGGCAGACATAGGTACCTACTTATGTACATAAGGAAAAGACCTTAGCAACAAGGATGGCTACCATTATCCCTTTGTGTGCTAAAATAACATCATTCTCTAACTCTTGGAATGGTACGGTAGAGGTGTACTATGGTACCGCATTTCTCGGGTGTCTTTCAAGGGCGGATCCAGCTTTCAAGTCAGGGGGGGTCACATAGTTAAAGTTTAGTCAGGACAGACATTCGATTACAATAATAAATCGACTTAAAATGAAATATTATTTTTCATACCAAGTATTTATTTTATTAAATTTATCAGTGCGATTAGATTAATATCAGTGGTCGACCTAGACCCAGCCCAGGGGGGGTCATGACCCCAATGACCCCCCCCGGATCCGCCCTTGCTGTCTTTAAGTCTCATGTAATAGGGGGCGAGCCTATTGCCATCTACTGAGCAATTCAAAACGCAATAACACTGTTCGACCTGGGGATCGAACTCAAGACCAAAAGAACAGCAGTCACGCTTGCTAGACCAATGTATTACATTTTTCTTACACACAGTAAGAACCCACATTTGAAATACATACTCAGCATAAATGTACAAAACTGATTGATCAGTGAAAAACGAATTCATTATTTTGTTTAATTAACAAAACTTCATGAAGATTGCCACACGATTTATACGATGCATCAATATTATGTGTTATTCGTATTTAAACGACCATATTTCTTCTAGGTGATGTTTTTTTTATATATAAATGTTCCACTAGAAATAATTCCTACCCAGACCCTAATAATTATATGTAGGCCATGCAAATATTTGTTCATAGCCTTTATATGGCACCTCGGTGGGCTTCGGTGTGGTCTTTTAAGAGTTCCCGAGGCCCACCATATGGTGTCGAGGCGGACCACCGTGGTGAGTTTAGCCGGTAGGAATACACACAAACAACGCGTCTTTCGATTCTTTAGCAAATGGTAATAAAATGTCAAAACCGCCGAAAAATTACTTAGGTGGTGTTAGAACTTCAACGACGATATTCATCATTAGCCAGAAGACGTCCACTGCTGAACGAAGGCCTCCCAAGGGGGGGTTTGCCATAATCCCCACGCTTGGCAGGCGGCTTGGGGATCGCAGTGGCTCACCGATTAGTGAGAGGACGCTGCTGCCCGTCCTCCGGTGTCTGGCCGCAGTTTTAAGACGCACCCGGGTCAACGACGATATTGAGAAACATGAATGTTATCGTTTAAAAGCACGTAGCTTCTACATAATTAAGTATGTACACTTTATGTAAAGTAATTAATGTTATATAAAGCTAGTATGTATCGAATTCCGGGGATATTTCGGGACTAGCTCTATTCATTGCTGATAGGAAAGTCTTGAGATCACCAGTTTTCGGCTCTGACCACCCACCCGTTGCCATAAGTAATACATGGAGAGGCAAAAGTGACGATGAATGCATTTTTTATTTTTAATAAATTTTCACAAAAGATGCGATAATGGCAGGAGAATTATAAATGATGCTGAAAGTTACACACAGAACTTTAAGCTAAACATTTAAAAGAAACTTATAGGTTAAAAACTTTTTGGTCTCTTAAACATTATATCTAGGACATAGGTTTAGCAGTTTACCTAAATGTCTATGGCTCAGGGCTTAGAAAAAAATTACATTTAAATGTCATATCTGCCGATACTCCAAGGATCACATATCTAATTTCAAAACGTACATTCTAAATTTATGTTATAAGTTTAACTGAGAAAACATACCCCACGGGGTCCGGTCGCATCACGAGATGTTTTGGTCCTGCCCAGGTATGTTTTCTGCCTACGTCTCACATAGAAATTGTTTCATCATCAGCCAGAAGACGTCCACTGCTGAACGAAGGCCTCCCTCAAGGGGGGGTTTGCCATAATCCCCACGCTTGGCAGGCGGTTTGGGGATCGCAGTGGCTCACCGATTAGTGAGAGGACGCTGCTGCCCGTCCTCCGGTGTCTGGCCGCAGTTTTAAGACGTACCCGGGTCAAACCCGGAGAAATTGTTTACGCTGGTGGAAAGAATCATTTTTTGATATTGGTTCAACAGGCTAATGTCCGCAAATCCACGTTGAAGCGCGTATTTTGCGTAGAGATAAGAATAAATGGTAGTTTATTGAATCCAACTCATTCGTTTCTCGAAAAATGCCAGCAGACGCTCAGCGTTGGCGGCAACTTCTCGGAGGGTACCTGGGTTTCCGAAGTACTTGGCCCTATATGTGGCGACCTCAGGGCAGTTCAGTAGCACGTGGACTACTGTTTCTTTCACCTTCATGCATGCTCTACACAGTACATAGTGGAATAGCCAGCAAAAATCATATCATGGCTGTCTGCCGAACAACGTCCAGTTAAATAAAGAGACATGTATGAAGGCTCACTAAATATGTATTTTGTAGATGATTTTTTCTCAAGAAATTAAGGATGTAAATCACTAATTAAAAGATGGCGCCGGCGGCGTTTTTTTTATCTAAACGACATCTTGAGAAGAAACGTTAGAATAGATTTAGGGTTTATTATTTTTCCTAGTTAGTTTTTTTAAAGTCCAGATAACGGTTTCTTGTGTTTGTTCTATTTAAAAAATATTGCCTCACACTAGGAATAATTCCTGTATCGTGGGTGCGATAACAAACACAAATATTCACATGGACATACACCCAGACCCGAAACAACTATCTGTAGATCATACAAACATTTGTTCCTTGCGGGAATCAAACTCGCGACGAGTAGGGGAGCAGTCGATCGCTTAACCACTGCGCCAAACGTATATATTTTTATTATATAAGTACGGTACAAGGAAGATAGAGGTGCAAGGAAAAGGCCTCCACGAGTGACGAAATCTCGTCGAAAAATCGTGTGGCGCATCCTGGGCAGTCAGCCTCGACACCACCATTTCACCATCTGACTTCCACCACTCAATTACTGGCAGACGATGATACTCTAAAGAAGAGGTCCCCAGACTTTCAAAATTTTGCTGGTTCCGGTGGACCCCCTGCAGCTACATTTCTACCATATTGTAAATTCAATTGTAAACCCCCTTTTTGTATCACGCCAACGTAGACCCCCGTCGAGTCCCCCGTGGACCCCTGGGGGTCCACCTGGACCGCTTTGAGAATTAATGCTCTAAAGGTAGACCGGTTAACAGACTTTTTGTACCGCAAAAAAAACCATGTTACTTTATGAAACTGTTAATATTATTTTTATGTAAGCAAAACGGGTAGCAAATGCTTGTATACTTAAATATTCAATTTTCACCTGCTTACATTTGACAAAATAAAAGTGGAGCAAATATTATATAGAATAAGCATATTTTGACTTAACAAAAAGATTTGCTAAGTTGCTATAATTTTATTATTGTACGTATGTTAGGTGTTTTTTACACTTGCGAGACTAGACTTACATAGGTCTCACATAAAGCTTTGAGCGAGAATTTATCTGGAATTTCAAACAGACTTTTTTAGTTGACACCTGAGTTTGTTTCGACGTTTCTTCTCAAAGGTCGTCAAAAGAGCGCAACGCAAGCGCCATCTTGAATAAAAAAAAAAACCGTAGAGAAATTATTTCATTTCAATTCGTATGAAAATAAGCGTACGGAAAGTATAAATGAAATATTTTAAACCACTAATTGCCCTTGCGCATCTTAACGATCAATATCTAGCGTATGCTTTTCTCCGAAAACACTGCAGGGAGCGAGCCTATTGCCATCTACCGGGCACAGTTCCAAACTCTGCTACTGAGAATTTTCGTACAGAAAAACCCAATAACATTTTGCCCGACCGGGGAGTCGAACCTAGGATCTCACACTTAGCAGCCGCGCTTGCGTCCACTGGACCAATGAGGCAGTTTAAATGGCAATACCACGTTTCTTCTATTCTATATCGATCCCAAGTTACAACTTCTCTATTTTACACGGAGCGACTGCAATCTGTTCACCACATAATACTTCATAGTATGATACATTATTCCACAAACATTTACAATATAGAAAGCTGATTTTTTGGTTAACCTACTGAAAAGTGAATCCGGGAATTCCCCACTCTATGGCAACACTGAGTATTAAAGCCATATCGGTATTTCTCTCTCATTCATTCTCTTTATCATGTTGTCAAAGGTAAAGTACACTAACACGTTTAATTATTAACAAAATGACGAACGATTTTTTGGTCTAGAAGGCGCAAGCGCAGGCGCGAGACATGTTGAGTATTAAACGGCAATTCCCAGCTCCGAAGAGTATAATGGAGATTTTTTATTAGAAAATCTTAGTTAATTAATGCTGTAATGTTAGCATGATGATAGATTCCTCGAAGGGTTAGGCAGAGTTGTACTATTTTACATCCATTTTGACAATGCTGTTATTGAGCCACATGTAATAGGGGGCAAGCCTGTTGCCATCTACCGATCACAGTTCCAGACACCGTGCTGCTACTGAGAATTTCCATATAAAAAAACTCAATAACACTGCCCGACCCGGGCGATCGAAATCTAACCTAGGACCTCATGCTTAGCAGTCGCGATGGCCGCTTTCGACCACGAGACCAATGAGTTCTTAGTTTAATAATAATCATCCATGTAAACTGAACTTATAAATAAGTATTCTGTACATTTTAATTTCAAATTCATAATCAAATTGTTTATTGCATTCATGTGTAGTACATATATAATTATTTTACATTTTAAGTACACTAGCTTTAGCCCGCGACTTCGTACACGTGGCATTTAGAATCTGATGTTTTCCTGCGGTAAAATGGAGCCTATATTTTAAGTTAGACCTCTAGAAATACATCAGTGAAAACTGCATTCAATTCCATGCACCACTTTTTGCCTGAAGCATGTACAAACATACAGACACACAGACAGATAGACAAAAATTCTAAAAACTGTTGTTTTGGCTTCTGTTGCTCTAATAAAGACCCCCCATATTAGTTTTTCTCCAATATCTATAATGTACAGACATCGGCCTGTTATAATTTTATTTTTTTATACCTATTTATTATATGATAGGATATCTATTTATTTTGAATAGATATCCTAATTTTTAATTAGGTACTGCAAGTTATCGTTCGATTTATATGTATTTTTGCGTGTGTATAGAGCCTTAGAAGTCATGTAGCGCAATGTGGCTATAAAATCGGAAACAATGGCCAATGTACTTCAGTGTTCTCATTCCATCGACCGTAATATTATTCTACTGAAGTGCACAGTAAGTTTTTTTATTTACTTTAGATTTTTGGCAGGAAAGGGTCCGCGTTTATTTTTGTTATGTTTGACAATTTGTTTGAAACGGCCGACTTTGTCTTAGAGAAGAATATATTTCTAATTATTCATTATTTTCATATTTAAAATAAGTTTTACTAACTAATTATGCTAATGTATTAATGTATTTACTTTGTCTTATTGATTATATTTTAATCGTAAAGTGGCACCAAAAGTATGGGTACTCGTTCAATAGTTTTAACTTTTCTTAAAACATCCAGATAACTTGTTTAAATAAAATCCTTACGTTATTTTTGTATTTTACTTTAGATTTGTCTAGTGTCCAGTGTCGACTGCTTAGCGTAATAACCTGGGTTCGATCCCAGGTCGGGCAGGGTTGTTGATTAAATTTCTCAGTAGCAGCACGAGGTATGGAACTGTGTCCGGTAGATGGCAATACACTCGCCCCCTATTACATAGGTCTCAATAACGGCATCAGCAAGTTGTTTTATGTTTGAATTACAGCCCAGCCCCTATCTCTGAAATAGGAGACCGGAGACTCAGCAGTGTGGTTGAAGGACCATGCGTAAAAAGTGGAAAAAATAATTCAACGTCTATTTCTTTTCAGCACATATTCGGGACAACAAGATGAGAACCATCGCAGTGCTACTGGTGTTACCAGCACTAATTTGTGCCAAAATTGAAGTCGACATCACAGCTTCAGATGACCAGTCCCAACGACAGGTCCTCATCTCAGGAACCAACGTGGACATCATCAGCGACCAAGAAATTGAGACCTTCAATCTCTTAAACAACAATTTAAAGGCTGCCCTCAAGTCCTACTTCGGTGAACAGCCTGATGATGCCTACCTGAGGAGCCCGACACCCTGGGGCGATCTGTACATCACTAACGAGTGGAAGCAGGTCACCAGGGTCTTGAAACCCCTGAAAGCTCAGATCCTATCTGTCAAATACCAACCGTCTCTCGTCTTGTCGGAAATCTTTAACAACACAAGCCAAAAGACTGGAGGTTTCAAGGCTTTGATACGCCAGGACGTCGAAAATACGGTCGCATCGAACTGGGAGCGAAATGGCGAGCTGTCAGCCAAATCTGACATCGCTTATGGCATTGACATCAAAGCTATGGCCGTATCAGGAAAGGCGACCTTCTCTTACAGATCCAGATGGGGTGAAAACGTACTTCGGTCCCAAAAAGTAACTGTGGGATCAGAAAGTGCAGTAGACGTCACCCTGGAGCCGAATCAGACTGTGATCGCGGAATTGTACGCGACAAGAGGATCAATGAAAGTTCAAATTGATTACGAAGCCACTTTGTCTGGATCCGTCGCGGTGAATTACGCCAATACGTTCAAGGGCCATCATTTCTGGTCGGTAGATATCAACAAGGTTATGTCGGCTGGAGGTTTGAACAAGACTGTTCTATCGTCAGAGGTGATTGACCTGGGTTTCTACTCTGATTCCAAAGTTGTTCTTCGTGATAATGATACTAATGAAGTTTTGTACACTTTGCCGTTGACCGTGTTCTGAATACGTACTTTGTCATAATAAATGTCCACTTTAAGTAAGTTTTTCTTGGTTTTCTTGAATTAAAATAATCCTCAAGCAGTAGCGTGCGGTGGATAAAGACAAAAAGACAATGCCTACCCTACATAACTCAGATAAATATTTAATATCTTGTGTAGGCAGTGTCTTTTCTTTATGAACCGCGCGCCACTGCAGTCAACTCACCTCATATTGAGGCGGGCCTCAATAACTGTCAACAATCACACCCAGGACCTCACAGTCAGCTTTTTTTCTTGTATCGTGAGTGCGTTTACAAACACAAATATTCACATACACAAAGACCCAGACCCGAAACAACTATCTGTAGATCATACAAATATTTGTTCTGTAGCGACTACTACTCGCAACATGGCAAGAAGTAAAGCGCCATCTATCGGAGTGAAGCTACAACAACAAACCCTGAATCGCACTATGAGAGTTTACAACGATTCTTACACATATACGAATGTCCAACATCAATCGTTGGGCTTCGGCCCGCCAGGCTAACCACCTTGCTTGGTCGGAGGATCCTCCCTTTTCAATGGAGGAACACCATACCTTGTTCCTCCATAGTGGAGACCCCGACGAATCGAACCCGCGACACGTAGCGTAGTAGATGATCTTTCAACCACTGCGCCAACCGTGCCCTCAAGTCTATACGGAATCTTTACAAAGCTTCGTCTAAGGCTTCCTCTTTCTCTATATTCTTCTAAAACGTATTTGAAGAAGTAGTCGAGTCGTATCAGGAGGTTAAAACGAAGGCACGAACTGAGCTCTCATATTAAAGAAGATACCATTTTGGATTCGGGCGTCAGTGGAACCGAATATCAGTCGGAAAAAATTAACAACCTAGATCCATTTAAATCACGTTTTGTATTATTTTTTATGTGCAAAGTACTAAACTAAGTCGGTAAAATGAAGGCAATATATATTTTGAGTATACTTAAATCTCATTAAATTTCCTTTCTATTAAAATGCTAACTTACATACCGTAGAATGCTGTAATTTTGCCTGCATTCCTAACTTTGCCTAGGAATAACTCATAATGACTTATTATATTAAATTGAATTTGCAATGCAAAATAATTTAGGAACTAAGATAAATATTTCATTAGTAGTTTAGTTGAGAATACAGGTTTGTTCTACTTCACAGAATGAATACGGGCAAAGTTAGGAGTGCAGGCAAAGTTACAGCACTTTAGAAACGTTAAAAAATAAATATAGAAAGACAAAATTCTATTGATAAATAAATAAAAGAGCACCAAAATATACTAATTTTTTCATTATTTTTCATAAAATAATAACTTTCCTACCTAAAACAGTATTATTAAAACTTTATTTATAAAACATACATACATATATATATATATATATATACATAAAGTCACGCCTTTTTCCCATGGGAGTAGGCAGAAACTACGGAACGCCACGTGCTACGATCCTTACATAACCCTTTTGCTTCATCTACATTTATGCATCGTTTCATACATGAACGCCGGTTGTGGGTACTGCGCACCTGACCTTTTTGAAGGATATCACTAATAAGGTCCGTATACGTCCTTATAGGGCGTCCCCTCCTGGCGTTTCCACTAACAACCACGTTATAAATCTTTTTCGTTAATCGCCTTTCATCCATCCTCTCTACATGCCCAAACCTCAGGTAACATTTTATTTATAAAACGTTACAACTATTCACACTGTTATAGAATAAAATCTCTCTAAAACGCTTATAGGAGCCTGTAATCCATGTATATTGGGAAAAGACGGGTTCCCGTCTTTCAAAATTTCCTAACAACACTTCGTGTACGGTTGTGAAATAATTTAATATCAAACCTCTTTTATCTGCATCTAATAGTTTTTAACATTTGCGGTGGTACAAAATACGATATTAATTATCATAATGTACTTTCTAGTGATAACACGTTGTTATAAACTTATATATCATGGTGAGCGATTGGAAATGTTATTTAGACATCTAAATACAGTCAGGTAAGTTTCTTTATAATAATAACTACTTTATAATTTCATGCCTAAGATGTATTCAGTGAAGTGGGAACATTAAAAAAAATGTTTTTAGACTCGTACCTTAGAAAATTACGTGATAACCCATTTGCTATTTAATTGGCGCATCGTGAAGGGTAAATATTACTTTTCATAAATCACAACCTAATACAAAACTTATTCCACAGGTCAACATGGTATCCAAGTACATTCTCCTCTTATTTATCCCGGCGCTGGTATCCGCCCGCATTGGCATCAAGATAACAGCTGGAAGATCAGAATCTGACGCCCAAATTGAATACACCGGTGCGAACTCCGAGATAATCAGCGATAAGGAACGGGAAACATTCCAGATCGGTGAAAAAGACCTGAAGGCAGCTGTCCGAAAATTGACCGGAGCATACCCCACAGACGTGTTCGTCAGAAGCCCGACTCCCTGGAACGATGTGTACAAAACAAACGACTGGGATCAAGTCATGAGAACACTGAAACCTGTTAGATCTAGAATTCTAGGCATTCACACGAAACCTATCATCATATCCACACGAGAGTTTGATAATTACAGCCAAGTTAAAGCCAAATATAACGCCGCTATTGCTCACTCGGTTCAAGAGACTGTCACTGCCTCCTTCTCGACGGGTGGAGAACTCACAGTTGGGCAAGAAATCACGTACAATGTGAACTACGCGGCTGGGAGCGTCGGAGGAACTACCAGCTTGTCTTTCACAGGGTCATGGGGAAACGAGACGAGTAACGCTAAATCTGTCACCTTAGGAACTAGTTCCGGCGTTGAAGTGGAACTGCTTCCAGGACAGAGTGTGATCGCATCCCTGACAGCTACTCGCGGGACTTTGGAATTAGAGATTGATTACGAAGCACGTCTTACCGGGCTGGTGTTTGCCAACTATATGCATAAATTCGAAGATCATCATTTCTGGGCCATCCCTATTGAAAAGGTCTTGAAAGTGGCTCGTCTGCCACAGTATATCAAGTCTACTGAGAAGATATCCATCGGCTTCTACGCGAGTGCCAAGTTGGTGGTCAGTGACAGGAAGACAAGTGGCACAATGAAGTTTGTGCCCGCCGGGATTATTAAGGGGCCGCGTACAGGAACTATACCCAACATGAATTATGGAGGAGACTTAAGATCTTAGGATAGTAGACTGGTAATTTTTACTAATAAATTTGAAGCTTTGCCTTAAAACTTTAACTATAGGGAAAACAGACATGAATATTAAAATGCATAAATACCGATTGTAAAGGCTTTAATTACATTCGTTGTATTTTATAATAAATACATTGGCTCATTATACACCAAGCACCCGACTTCCATGATGGTCCTACCAGACACCACGTATTAAGGCATGGTCACATCATCGGGGCTCAATTGACAGCAGGTAACTCAAGCTGTCCTACTTAAGCGAAATTCTAAGTCTATGGTCCTACTTTTCTTCAAGAGATTTCATTGTACATGTAGATACAGCGATGTTACAAGGTTTAAAAAATTCAGAATGGATAAAGATGGTATTATATGCCATGACGTCATATGTTTTAAACGTTATAGTAGCCCCTTTTTTGGCATGTGGAAATGCATCTTGCTTGCCCACCGGCAGCGGCGTGCACAGAGTTTTTAGACAGGGTAGGCAGAAAATTTTACAAATTTACTTACCAAAAATACCTACAGCATGTTGGTATTGGTTCGTCGTCTTGTCGGTTAAATAATGATTTATGTGATTTGCCACCTCAAATATCTTATAACAAATATTTATCTGAGTTATGTTGGGTAGGCAGTATCGTTTTGTCTTAATGAACCGCACGCCACTGCTCACCGGTAGAGACAGGGGATTTGCTCCAATTCCTAAATTCGAATCACATTACATGGTTTTTATGAAACTGAACGCATATTTATTGCACCAAAATCAGTAACTCTTTAGATAGGTGCGCCAATTTCAAAGGAATGTTGCATCACGTTGGTTTCTGTTTAATGTTTTACTCATTTGATGTTGGTTATTTTATTTATGACTAGTTTCCGCCCGCGGCTTCGCACGCGTGGTTTACGAACACGTGCATTTTTTGCGCGGAACCGTAAACCTTTTTCTAAAATAAAAGTAGGTTACTCGTTATCTTCTAAGATCTTACTCCTTATAACATCAGCTATCTGCTAGTGAAAGTTCCGTCAAAATCGGCCCAGTCGTTTCGGAGATTAGCCAGAACAAACGGCCAAAGGGACAGACAAAAAAATTAAACATTGCTTTTTGTTAAGGTACCGTTTATACTTTCATATGCATTTAGTAAAAAGCTGTTATTTTGACATTACAAACAGACACTTCAAAAGTAAAATATGCGGTTTCAGACATAGTGCTGGCCCAAACTCTGATGTAAATAAATATGTTATTTACCGCCTCGAATGACGTCACGTCTGGCGCATCGAGCACTCGGTCCCGTTATGATTCTTGCTGAAATTTCTCGTGAGCCGTAAAACGGGGAAAATATGGATGCAGGAGTGAATAGAAACAAAACTTTATTTTCTTAAAAAAAAAAAAAAAGACTTTGCTCCATACTAGGTCTAATTCTTGTATCGTGGGTGCGTTTACAAACTAATATTCACATGCACAAATACCCAGACCCGAAACAAATATCTGCAGGTCGTACAAATATTTATTCATGCGCTGTGCCAACCGTGACCATTTCAACACACCGACAGCCTAATTACGTAAAAAAGCGACAGCCACGCGACAGCCAGGCGACAGCAATCTCACTGTCAGCCAATACATTATATGACACAAAATTGACGTTTGACAGAAGTCATCGCGCGATCTTCGCCTGTCGCTACATCGGTAATTAGGCTGCGGGACCAACTGCTTAACGTGCTTTTCGAGGCGGAGAGGGGTCTCGCAGCCTAATTACCGATGTAGCGACAGGCGAAGATCGCGCGATGACTTCTGTCAAACGTCAATTTTGTGTCATATAATGTATTGGCTGACAGTGAGATTGCTGTCGCCTGGCTGTCGCGTGGCTGTCGCTTTTTTACGTAATTAGGCTGCCGGATGTCAGTCGGATGTATGTCGGAAGGCCTATGACAGTCGTTACGGATGTCAGATGTCAAACTCAAACTCAAACTTTTTTATTCGTGTAGGCCGTAAAAGGCACTTACAAATCGTTTAGCTGTCAGGCAGTTTAAAAAGTTAGACCACCAGTCTAAACTTAGAGTATCAGTGTCTCCTAGTAATTGGGTGGCGGAGGTCATATGGCAGTCGCTCCGTGTAAAATACTGATATTCAGCCGCGCCCGCAATTGGTTAGACTGGGAGTCGACCCCAATGTAGTCAGGAAAAGACTAGGCAGATGAATGGTTATCATGGAATATTCGCCTTTTTACGCCTAAACCACTGAACCGATCATCATGAAATTTCGTATAGGTATACGTTGTCAGGGGTACAGAAAAGGACATAGATAGAGTACTTTTCATCCAGAAAAAAGTACTGTTCCCGAGGGAAGGAACAATAACTTTCGACGGTTACAATTGCTTTAGGTCGCTAGATGGCGCTACGAGTGTCCCGAAAAATGCACGTGTTCGAAATCAATGCGGGTGAAGCCGCGGGCGGAAGCTAGTAGAATATATCTTTATTTCATGTAAATCATTTACAGGCACTTATGAAATGTCGAGACTCTAGGCGCACGGTTCCAAATAGTAGGTCCTATGGAGAAGAACCGGCAAGAAACGACATGGAAACTCTTTTCAAATCTTACAATCTTTGTTTGGTACATTGTTGTGGTAAGAGAATGCGAAAATAATATAATTTAATGTGTGAAATCAAATACTAGAAAAAAAAAGAAAACCATAATATGATTGCTTCCAAATAATATTGCCATGGCATTTACAATTCTTTGAACACTAGGAATAAACACAACCTTGCTGTACATGCTACGCGCCTCCACAGAATAAGCAACTCGTTCATGGGACAATGTATACGCTTTTACAATAAACTTCCCAATGATATACGTAATTTAACATTAAAGAAGTTCAAAATTGTAATTAAATCTAAACTTTGTAAAAAAGGATACTATAAAATTTCGGACTATTTAGATGACAAAAACGGTTGGGATTGAACCGCTCTTTAGCCTTTCCTTTTTTTTTATATACAATTTTTGCCATTAATTATTATATTATTTACTTCATTATTTTGATATTGTAATGTCGTTTAAATTGAAATGATTTCTTATATATAACCGCTATACATTGTAAATGTGAGTGAGATCTAGGCTGAGCGCTCTTCATTTCATTAATTCTCACGATAACTGATGCATGCTTGCACTCTGTTGCGACAGGTTGGCTCAAATAGTTATGGCGCTTTCTTCAAAAGGCTATTCCACCCTATATTTGTCTCACATAAACCTTTACATCATTACAATCTGTCTGGACTTTAAAATAGACTTTGACCCCTGAGTTTGTTTCGGCGTTTCTTCTCAGGGATAGTCATAGGAAATGCCGACGCCATCTAGTTTAAAAAAGACGTGTAAAAGTGATTGAAAAATCCTAATTGCAAAAATAAATAATTTCATTTCATTTCATTACAAGCTGACCAGTCCCGGCAGACGGCACCCGTTCACGAGCATGACGCATGCGTCAGCATCGATAAGCTCAACCACTATGTAGGGAACTCGGGTGTTTTTGTGTATAATGACTTGGGCAGGCTTGGGTTATTTTATAATCTTATTTTATGAAAATTGTAACAATGATGTTACATCACACGGTTTCCATGGAAAGTGATGTAACATTAAAATTGCTCATTGTTTATTTAAACATGTAATACATTACATGTATAGGTATATCTAATTGTTTATTATTAATCATAGTGATTCATGTAACAGACGGGCTCGTATCTACTTAGCTACCGCGCAAATCGGTCGATCTGCAAGGTTAAGCAGCACTTGCCGCGGTCAGTTCTTGGATGGGTGACCATTTTTCACACTTCGAGACATCTCCGTGCCTCAGAAAGCACGTTAAGTAGTTCCGGTAGGTTCCGGGTGTCATACGAAGGCCTATGACAGTCGTTACGGATGTCAGAGCCCAAAAAGTCTGACGACCAGTCTAACATTAGAGTATCAGTGTCTCCCAGTAATCGGGTGGCGAAGGTCAAATGGCAGTCGCTCCGTGTAAAATACTGATATTCAGCCGCAACCGGTTAGATTGGAAGCCGACCCCAATGTAGTTGGGAAAAGGCTAGCCAGATGATGAGTGATTCATGTAACTTAGCAAATATAACAACATAACATAACATAGCATCACGCCTGTATTCCCCGAAGGGTTAGGCAGAGATGTACTATTACATACACACATTTCACCGATGTCGTTATTAAGTACCATGTAATAGGGGCAAGCTTATTGCCATCTACCGGGCACAGTTCTAGACTTCGTGCTGTACCCGACCCGGTAAAAGAACCCAGGACCACGCTCAGCATTCGCGCTTGCGACCACTACACCAATGCAGGCAGTCAATATATAAATAGACAGTCGTCACTTATATGTTACATATTTTATTAAATAGATATCAAATCTCTATATAAGTCTAGACCATAGCATAGCTCTCTAGACCATATAGATAATAGCAATGATAGCCTAGCGGTTGAACGCTTGCCTTCCATGCAGGAGGGTCTGAGCTCAAACCCGGCCCGCACCTCTGACTTTTCGGAATCACGTACAATACTGAAGTTACTTAATTTTACTCAAAAGAAGCATTCAATATTTTTTAAACCACATTCAATCATTTTTGTAGTCCCTTGTCCCTATCAAACTGAAAAAAAATGCGAAAAAATAACCCCACCAAAAAATAACCTCTTTTTTATGGCACCAATCTATCGTCAATTATAATGGTTAAATCTCTCCAATAAACATTGTATCCGCTTCATATACGTCCCCGAATTAAACAAATGGGCCACAAACTTTGAACTTCGGTAACGGGAAAACACATAGGTACTTATTTTAAAACCTTGCCCTACACTAGGAATAATTCCTGTATCGTGGGTGCGTTTACAAACACATATATTCACATACACAAAGACCCAGACCCGAAACAACTATCTGTAGATCATACAAATATTTGTTCCGTGCGGGAATCTTTTTTTATTTATTACTAATTTGAGTGCGTTTGGCAGCTCTTCGCCTGATGGTGAGTGACAATGCTGCCGAGGATAGATCACGCAAGCTCAAATAATGCCTATCCACTCTCGCCTTGGGGGAGTGAATGGACAGGGAAGGTGGCAGTTGTGCAAGGCGCCCAGCACTGGACAAGCGCCACTGCACAGACCCGCCTTCTCAAATGGCTTCCCAAAGCAGCAAGCCGGAACACACCCGAGGGCTCTTGGCGGCATGACTTTGCCTTGACAATGGTCACTAGCTACGGCCGAAGCCCACCACTAGAAATCGCCAGAGCCTCGTTTGCTATTCAGCAGGATGTACCACGAGTAGGTGACGTTGGCCTGTAAGGTGTATTTTAAGACCCTTTACACCTCAAAATTGAAACAGCGACACGTAGCGCAGCAGTCGATCTTTCAACCACTGCGCCAATCGTGCTGTCAATTTAATTATTACAGCATCGAATAGTTGCATAAGAAACATTATATAATAATGACAACAGTTTGCATAACCCATATTTACTCATAATTTGGATTAACATATCAACAAAATTCCAGGAATTATTCTGCAAGTATCTTTGTTACGTTGCATCATTTTCCCAGTTTTTTTTTAACTAGTATGAAGTTGTCTGTGGTACTACAGTAACCAATTACTTAGAAATTTATTCAGGATATTTTCTAAAGCTTTTGATCTATTATATTACTGCTTTGGATCGGTTTAACGACGCGATATAGTGTTTCTAAACGCGAAATCCATCGTTAGACGTCATAATTAATTATATTGATATTAAATAAATAAATTGGAGCGTTCTGTGCAGTGTGATAAGTTCTCATAAAACATGCCTTGTTAGGATTAAAAAACTACGACATCCAGTTAAAAAAAGTACTTAACTAATTCATTAAGACACTGGAGGCGCCTAGCGACGAGAAACAATCGAT
The DNA here is from genome assembly GCA_947562105.1 of Shargacucullia verbasci. NCBI lineage: Eukaryota > Metazoa > Arthropoda > Insecta > Lepidoptera > Noctuidae > Shargacucullia > Shargacucullia verbasci. The sequence goes on from OX387306.1 coordinate 7,512,386, forward strand.
TTTTTATTGTATTTACGTCATTTAACGAGGTAAGTACTCATTGTACATGAAACATTTTTTATTTTAATATCCTAGTATTCCAATGTTTAAATGCTCCCTTCTATATTGCAGCTGAAACCGTTCACCATTTTTCATTAAGATCCTAATAAAATCGGGAAAATATTCTACAATAATTTCAAAAGTAAGGACACCCTAGTCTCACAGTGACTAACTTCACCACAGTACAAAACATAATAAAAAGGCGTCGGCCATTCGTTCAGTCATTCAGTTCTCCATTCAAACACGAAGAAGTAATTTTATAATCTCAGATCGTCCATTTGAGTGTTTGAGTGTTGTTTTTCTTAAGTTTTCGAGTATTGTTTGTTTAATTTAAACTTGTTTTGAGATAATATCTTAGGTAAGTACGATTTATTTAATTAATATCATCATCCGCCTAGCGTTTTTTCTCAATTAAGTTGGGGTGGGCTGTATCTGACTATCAGTATTTTCTCCGTCACCTAATTACTGGGAGACACACTGATACTCGTAGGTTAGACCGGTTGGGCTGCAGTTACCCTTAACAAGGGTCAACCTTAACCTGGTTTCCAATATGGAGGGGTCACCCATCCAAGGTCTGACCGCGGCAAGCGCTGCTTAACCTCACAAATCGACTGACTTGCGCAGTAGCTATGTAGTTACGAACCTCTATTGAATTGGTATGTTAATTATATTATATTTAGAAGTTTTAGAGTGGCAGTAAATTTTCCTTATATATCATGAATTGTAAACAAATTTAAAAATAGCTAAACCTGTGGTTTTGTTTATATTATCACTAGCTTCCATTCGCGGCTTCGCCCGCGTGGTTTAGGAATCCGTACATTTTTTTCGGGATAAAAAGTAGCCTATGTGCTATTACAGACTTTAATCTATCTATGTGCCAAATTTCATCTAGATCCGTTCAGCCGTTCTGGCGTGATTGAGTAACAAATATCCATCCATCCTCACAAACTTCCACATTTATAATATTAGTAGGATTCATGAATCAATTAACTTTTATATTATATACAAAATTATTGCGTACATATCACGAATGCATACATATTATGGAATTAATAAACATAATGTATCAATAACGTATTATTTATAGCCTGTGAAAAGGAAAAAGCCCTATCGTTTCTGAGGCACAAAACTCTATGTTACCTGCCTCTGGTCTACTGGTCGCATGTGCGGCTGTTGAACATGAGGTCCTGGAGTCGTAAGTTGGACAGTAATTCGGTTTTCCGTCGGAACTGTGTCCGATATAATTTACCACCCATAATGTCCTCCTGACTGATTTCGGTCACGGCAGCCAATCTCACTGGAAATTAGCCAACTACGCAGGAGATATAGAGCTCATGTGTGTGCGCAAACACAGGTGCTCTCTCTATTCCTTCACTCTCATAGTCCGATGGGACGGCAATCCGATACGATCGGAGAGAGATCAGGCGCAGGACCAACGGCTTTACGTGCTTTCCGAGTCACGGTGTGTGTTCACATACACAAAGACACAGACCCGAAACAAACATACAAATATTTGTTCCGTGCAGGAATTGAACCCGCGACACGTAGCGCAGTAGTCGATCTCTCAACCACTGTGCCAACTGTGGCGTCAAACTACCACCCATATAGGTATTATAGTACACCTCTGCCTAAGCCTTAAGTGATAAATGGCGTGATGTTCTATTAAAAATACCGATAGATCATCAGAAATAAACTTGGTAATAAAAATAAATGTATATTTCATATAATGTATGTTTTATATAAGAAAACATTCATTGACTCAGATCTAATGTTAAGCAATAATAGGGAAGACTAGCTTCCGCCCGTACATTTTTCGGCGGAACCCTAATTCTTTTTCTAAAATAAAAGTAGCCTAAGTTACTCCTTTTAACATCAGCTATCTGCCAGTGAAAGTTCCACCAAAATAGGTCTGGCCGTTTCGGAGATTAGACGGAACAAACAGAAAGTAACAAAAAACCGACTCCAAAAAAATCAAAAACAAAATTAATAACTAAAAAGCAAAAAATAAATCTTTTATTATACAATATAGTAGTTGAAGAATATTGAAATCGGTGCCAAGTAAAACATAAAAGTAATATACCTTGCTGCTATAATAGCGACATTAAAACAACGAGTTCACGTAGAAATTGTCGAGTGCGGAGTGAATTATGTGTCGGACACGACAAATGCACTTCGCCAATCGTGTCGGTTTATCATTGCATGTTTTACTTGGCACCGACTTCAATATTCTTCAACTACTATATTGTATAATAAAAGATTTATTTTTTGCTTTTTAGTTATTAATTTTGTTTTTGGTTTTTTTGGAGTCGGTTTTTATTTTTTGTTAAAAAATTTAATTATTTTATAATTTTGAGTGATGGGTAGACCTAGTAAAGACGATTCTCTTGAAAAACTTTACAAAGGTCAAATGTATGTTGCCCCAAGTCGAGTGAAAACCTTAGACGGTATTGCACTATGTGATTTTAAAATCAAATAAATTACTTAGCCGACCACATGATGAAAACGCATTACGAGAAATGAAAAGATTAAGACGACTATTGTAACTAATACTGTGATAGTTTTGACTTTTAGAGGTTTAAAATGAGCCCAAACTCGAGGGGTTTACTAGTAGCTACTGAAGAGTTCCACCATCTATCTCCTGGCTCCATCATCAGACCCTCTATACCAAATGTTCTATATACGGGACTCATCAAAATATATCGAGTGATCCCAAACTCGGAAGTTTTATTCCCTAACTCTTTACCGTTGAGGAGTACTATGACATCTATCATCAGCTCAGCATCATTAAATGATGATTTTCAGACGCCAATACCTAACTTATTAAGAAAAAAAGCTCAAACGGGCTATTTGTCTTACAATATTTGAGGGTATCCCTCGATTTCCCTAGGATCCCATCATCAGATCCTGACTTGGTGATAATGGGACCAAATGGGAAGCATGCTCTTTCAAACAAAACAAGAATTTTTAAAATCGGTCCGTAATTGACCGAATAATCGCCCAAACACTATGTAGCTGCTATCAACCATTAAGGAGTTCCCTAAACTGTACTGCACCTGCATCACGGACCTTGCAGTGGCAATCATTACCCATCTCGGTGTAAAGATCTTGTCAACACGAATAAAATAAGCCCAAACACGAGGTAGTTAAGATGTACCGTTGAGAAGTTCCCTCGATCCTCTGTCGTCTCCATCATCAGATCTGCCCTAAACCTCCATAGTATTGTAGTCTCATCAGATATACACATAAATATCAAGTTTTTACCCCATGCTCGCCTACAATTTTCAAGAGATGCCCTCGATTTCTCAGGGTTTCCACCATCAGGTCCTGACCTGATGACAATGGGACCAAATGACAAGCATACCCTTTCAAATAAAAAAAGAATTTTTGAAATCGGTCCAGGCGTCTTCGAGCAATCGAGTAACAAACATAAAAAAAAAAAAAAAAAAAAAAAAAAAAAAAAATACAGCCGAATTGAGAACCTCCTCCTTTTTTTTGAAGTCGGTTGAAAAATTAAAAAAAGTTTTTTTGTTATGTGTACCGTATATACTTTCATGCATTTAGTAAAAAGCTGTTATTCTGACATTACAGACACTTTAATTTTCCTTATTTGTATAGATTTTTAAAATGAAAACGGCCTATATAAGAGATTCACGTTATACGAATGATTTTGTGAACACCTTATCGAGATCATTAATCGGTACTGTTTAATCTGGTTTAATCTTAAATAATGTATCGTGCGCCCACATTCGAGTAAAGTCGAAGTCAAATGTATGAAACAACCGTGCGCGCGCATTAGACTGAATCCAAATCCTAGACGCGCGCACAATATTTTTATACATTTTTGGCTTATGTTATCTATGGTCAAAGATCGCGGGAAACTCGTAATAGACTCCTTGTACATCTGTTTTATTATCTATGGGCCACTATCAAGATATCCTTTTTAATTAAAGACACTCCACGAGCTTCTACGTACAGAAGAATTGTTCTTCATTTACTCAAATAACACAAATATTATTATTGTTTCAGTTCATCTCATCTAACAAAAAGCTATAAAAATGAGTTCTGGATTTTTAATTGGCTATGTACCCATACGAAGCAGGAGGTACATGAAAACAAAAGCTTCAGGAAACTCTAGTGACTCTTCAGGTCAAAGTTTCAACATCCTAAAATACAACATATCAAGCGTTAACTATTGTCCAAACACCAGAAAATTAAGACCCCTTGATGCAAGAATCCGAGACGTGAACACAGACCTAATTAATTTGGAAAATCATACGCACTGCACCACAGAAAAGAGACGTTTCAAATTGAAGATTCTTGATGTTACCAGAGACCCAATTATGATGGTAACTAACAGCGGTCAGGATACCAGTCAACGGAGGCCTTCTGACGCCAAGACCCCGAAGATTTGGCCATACCAAATTAAGTTGGCAACGAATAAACAAAAGATTATTTCATACCATTTTGTTCAGCTACCTGGCTGAGAATCTAAATTGGTTTGGTATTCACCAGAAATGAGATCAGCTAAATTGACTTTGTCAAAATCCTTACACCTGGGTCGGAACTACCCAACGACAACGCAAGTTTCTGATGACAGAAGTGAAAAAGAGGTAAAGCTACTTCTCGAAGAATGGATGTCAAGCGCACCAAGTATTTGTAAGTCTTTTTAATTTTGAGCATCCAAAAATTCGTAGAGAAAGTCCTTCTGAATGAAGATTTGTAACTGTGTTGTGATGAATTGAACATAGACTTATAATGAAGTAGAAATAGACTTATAATAAGAGAATGATTAGTGAGTATTTATATACAACACTATTTTTTAATTATCAGACCAAATTTAAGGGCCATGCCCTCTGCTCTTCACTCTACACAACATTTATGAAGGCACCTACTCTGAAGTTGTAAAAAAAGTTATGTATTCACTTTGGTAAGAATGAGTATTTGTGTTCTCGATTTCATAGATGGTAATGACTGGTTATTAAAAATTAGGGGTGTACCACAATAGATGTTACTATACGTTTTTAATAACAACATCGGGAGCCGGTTTTACTAACTGCAATTATAACGCAACTAATTAACGACTTTTAGATAGTTCTTAGAAAAAAAAACGTCCAACGTCTTTGATCGGCTGTTTCAATTCCAGTTTAGATATTGAAATCGACTCGCAAATGGAACGGCGGCCATTTTGCGTATATCCGCTCATTTGAATTCAGTGATTAACAGTTAATAATGCTGAAGTTAAGTTAGCAATTTGGCCATTTTGCGACTCTTTGCTAACTTCACTTCAGTGAATATCAGATGACTAACCTTTCTAATGAAATGAAATTATTTATTTTGCAATTAGGATTTTTCAATCACTTTTACATGTCTTTTTTAAACTACATGGCGTCGGCATTTCCTATGACTATCCCTGATAAGAAACGCTGAAACAAACTCAGGGGCAAAGTCTATTCTATCAGCATAAATTCACAAAGTGTGAATTTCTCGCATCTTCATACAAAATAGCTATTTTCAATAGTTAAAATGCGAATTGATGCTGATACATGTGATTCAGACCTTAATCAATAAAGTGAAGTGAGCGGATATTCAACAAAATGGCCTCCATCAACCTGCTTTCTTATTTGAAACGCATAGTAAATGATGAGGTTAAGCAGGATAACAACGGCAACAGATTATATTCAGGTAGTTTGATTAGAACTACTCCTTTGTAGACGTGATGATACTGAAAAGCAACAAATTCCGTATATATACCAGATCATCTCTGAAAATTTCTCACTGTTACAGCGTTATTTCCCTTTAAAACAAGGCTTTTGTTTATGAAAACTCAAATGTTTAATAATACTCAGCAACTATAAGAAATTATTTGAAATAAGTATACCATTTCATTAAAAAGAGTAAGGTGCGTCGGGGCAAAATCGGCAATGGGGTAAGATCGTACCGTTCGAATTTCCGGCTGATTCGAGCACCTTTTTATTGACCTTGTTCTTCAGGCAATACAAGCTAATAAAACTGCTTCTATTGACTGGAGAACAATATAAAAAAGTGGTCGAATCAGCCGGAAATTCGATCGGTACGATCTTACCCCATTGCCGGTCTTACCCCAACGCACCTTAGTGTTTTAAAAACGGGTATTTATCCAAGCAAATATACTATTACACGAATTGTAAAAATTAAACTACATTATGTAAAAATATTATCATATCACAACGTAAGAACATCATCCAAGAAGTATTATTATAATTTATATTTTTTATTTTTAAATTCAAATTCAAATTGAATGAAGTGAACGGTAATTCGACCTATTATTTGTAAGGGATTATACTAGAGCCAATTTGTAACAATTTTGACCCCATGGACCAGGGGTCGGTTATGAATGGATTAAGAGATATAGCAGTTTTTATTTTAGAAATTTTCCGACTTACGACCGAAAATTGCTGTTTGTGAAAAATATCGTTAGTTCTAACCACCAAATTGACACTTTTCTAAAAGCTTAGTAATGTGTGAACACTTTAATATTAAAATCATGCCTAAAATTCTAATATCCTAAGAAAAAAAAAAGGTAATAAATCACAAGTAAAGAAAATGTTTGTAAAATATCATTAACTTCCAAGTTAATTAAGTATTCAAAAAAATATGTATGACACTTGGTGTAAAATAAGTAAAAAACTTCTTCGTTTTCTAGGTTCTCGAAAAATAATTGTAATAAAAAAATATCTATCAAGACAAGCAAACTAAATTCAATTTAACAGTACGTCGTCTGCACTTTTTACTTTCAAACAAACGCGTGATAACTTTAGACGGCTTAAGAAACGGAGAAGTTTTTGCTGCTTTTTTACGCCAAATGTCATATATATTTTTTCGAATAATATACTAAGAAGTCAAAGATTTTTTATTTTCATCGCCTATCTTTATGACTATTTATTTCTTCAAATATTCGAAGTTTTGTTATAATTTTGACACATTCTTCAGCTTTTGGAAAAGTTACAATTAATAGTCGGAGCTAACAACATTCTTCACTATTAATAGTTCCGGAAAAATGACAGAAAATTAAAAAAAAATCTTCGATATCTCTAAATCAACTCATAGCTGACCTCTAGTCTATGGGGTCGAAATATTTACAAATTCGCTCTAGCATAACCTTTACCTCACGGTTGGCACATAATTGTGTTTGTAAACGCGCATTAAGGAATTGTTTCAAGGTGGGGTAATTTTTTTTTTAAGATTTATAAGTGATTGATCAAATTACCCTTCACCCTGTATGATATAAATCTAGTAACTAACAAGATTTAAAGTTTTAATTAAACTAACTTCCTCAATGATCTTACGTTGTGTTATAATATTTCTACAAAATGTAGTTCATACTTTTTTTGAAAAACTAATAATATGAGACAAATTTTGAAGTAATTTTGGTTTGGTAAGGCTTCGATAAATATCCGTCTTTAAAACACTAATCTTTTTATGAAAAGGTATACCTATATCAAATTACATCTTTTAACTTTTGACTGTTATTAAAACTTTTGACAACTTTCTACAAAAGAACCAAAAGATGAATCCTTTTAGGAATACGCCGAATTATGAACCAACATTTATAGTGTGTTTATTATAAAAGTAGACGACGGAAAATAAATGTATTTTATACGGTTTAAAGTAAAATAAGGTTTCAGTACTGTTCGAGTAATTTTCTAGAAAAGTTTAAATTATTTCGACACTTATGTGAAGGTCTAAGAATTGCGAATGGGTGTATAGTGAATTTAAATCCTGCATTTCTAATTCACTATCACGCAAAGAATTATATCGAATTGTCTATCAGTGCCAATACTGCTACATTTAATTAATTAGAAAAGCCTAAAATAATCATTGTATTTTGTATTATTATTAGATTAGGGCTGTCCTTTGAGCAGGATTTTTTGCATCATATTTGTGGCAATATTTTGATTTTTTTTATATTTTTATGAAATTAACTTAACATGTTAGCTGCGGCGGCGCTAAAACTAAACTTTCTGCCAGTGCGGTACGAGACAGATACTGCCCGTATTCATATTTCCCGCTGTGCTTTACGACAACTATTTTGGCGTACATTATTAGTGTAGAATATTATTATATTTAAAGCACCAATATTGAAAAGCTCACTGTCTCTTTCCTACTCGTATGGGAACATTAAATATGTTCTAAACTTCTATAACAATGAGTTCTATAGTGTAAGTTTCTTTTGACAAATTCGATTTACTACATCGAACGCGTTCGGCGCTCCGATTGGTGGAGAGCACGAGAAACGGACCAATTGGACCTCAACGTTGCTTAATCTTGCAGATCGGCTTATATACGCAGTAGTTATGTAACTACGAGCCCCTCAGCTGAAAGCTGTTATACCATCGAATACTCAAACGCGACTCAATTATAAGGTAATCCTAACGTCATTCTGTCGCTACATTCTTCTTAATAATAGTTACAACATGAGATTTAACGAAAGCTTAAAATTAAGTCGAATTTGAGTATTCGGTGGTATTTAACTAATTCTTATATTGATAGCTCGTTCTTCGAGCAGGATTCTTAGCGTAATATGCGTGGCATGTCTCTTTTCTATATTTTTTTACAATTGCACTTGTATTCTTGTAAATTTTAATATTTTGTTAAGTTAGTTTCATAAAAATATAAAAAAAATCAAAGTATTGCCACGAATATGACGCAAAAAATCCTGCTCAAAGAACGGCTCTAATCTAATAATAATACAAAATTCAATGATTATTTTAGGCTTTCCTCAATAATTAAATGTAGCAGTATTGGCATTGATACACAATTCGATATAATTCTTTGCGTGTTAGTGCATTAGAAATGCAGGAATTAAATTCACTATATACCCAAGTCGGAATTCTTATTACATTAGACCTAGTCGACGAATATTTTAAATTTTTCTAGAAAATCACTCGAACGGTACTGAAACCTTATTTTCCTTTAAACCGCATAAAATACATTTATTCTCTGTCTTCTACTTTTATAAAGCAAAACTCTAATGTATAATAAACATACTATAGATGGTGGTTGATAATTCGGCGTATTCCTAAAAGGATTCTTCTTTTGGTTCTTTTGTAGAAAGTTGTTGTCAAAAGTTTTAATAACACTCAACAGACAGAAGAAGTGATTTAATATAGGTATACCTTTTCATAAAAAAGAGTAGTGTTTTAAAGATGGATATTTATCGAAGCCTTACCAAACCAAAATTACTTCAAAATTTGTCTCATACTATTGGTTTTTCAAAAAAAAGTATGAACTACATTTTTTATAAATATTATAACACGCCAGATCGTCATTGAGGAAGTTAGTTTAATCAAAACTTTAAATCTTGTTAGTTACTATAATTTATATCATACAGGGTGAAAGGTAATTCGATCAATTACTTGTAAACTCATTTTTTTTTTAAATTACCCCATCTAGAATCAATACCTTATTGTGCGTTTACAAACCTACTACCTTAATGTGAGGTAAAGTATGTAAACGGTTATGCTAGAGCCAATTTGTAACAATTTTGACCCCATGGGCCAGAAGTCAGCTATGAATTGATTTAGAGATAAAGCGAAATATTTTCTAAATTTTCTGACATTTATCCGAAACTATTAATAGTGAAAAATTTTGTTAGATCTGACTACTAATTGAAACTGTTCCAAAAGCCCCATTTCTTGAAAACATCGATGAATTGTATGACCGATTTAACGCCTCGAACGCGTTCGGAGCTCCGATTGGTGGAGTGCACAAAACGGACCCATCGGTGCGCCGAAAACTTATAGTGTTACAATATAGTAAAATATCTTAAGGACTCATTATCTTTGTATGGCAAAAGTATTCAAATAGTCAAAGTGTTACAATCTAAGTGATCAAATTATCGTAACATCTGGAACAGTAAACTTTATTCAGTCGTTCGTTCGGTTTAGACGCAAAATGTGCATTTGATGCAAAATGAACATTTCGCAATTAGTGCACTTCTAATAACAGAAACTTTTCGAAATAATCACTTCACAAAATGTGCCCATTTTGCGAAGTGTGAATATTTGTGTGAATAGAAGTTCCTGTTATTGTCTTATATCTAAATAATAAAAGTGCAATATATATCCGTAAGTAAAATATTTTACTTTAAGATGATTCTGCAAATCTCAATAAGTGCACCAATCGGGAAAGGCACTTTTTGCGAAGTGTTCATTTCGATAAATACACGTTTTGAGAAGTGCCCTTTTTTTGAGAAATTTAATTTTTGAACCGAGTGCACATTTTGCGAAGTGCATATTCTGCGTCTAACCCTTTCGTTCTAGCGCTGTGGTGTTATATTATGACACCGATTTAAAACATTTTTCAATTAAGTAAATTTTATTTTTCCCCTTGTTTCGATAGTACCTACTTATACATATATGTACATATACTTTGACGGCAATGGCTAATATGATTATTACGTTGCTCCACTACTTATTTGAATATTTTTGCCGAGACGACGACAATGACTATGTTCCTGAGATATTTCGCTCCATTTTGACACTGTAAGGCGGAGACGCTCGCTTAGCCCGTCAAATTGAAATTTTCTTTGGTTTTTCGCAAATTGTAGATCAATAATACTGGCACACAAAAAAAAAAGTCGTCAGTACTTTTGACTAGACCCATCTAGGGTTATGTATTTCGATGCGCTGAATCCGAATTTGAGGTCGGATTAACCCGTACACCCTCAAAATTTACCGTAGATGGGTCTGGTCAAAAGTACTGACCACTTTTTTTTTGTGCCAGTGTATTTACTATTGTCATAGACCTACAATGTATTATAATACATAGTAATTGCGACAATACACAATAGGTACATTATGAACAATTTCGTGCTACTTTAAAACGTATAAATCGTCATTGTCGCTATTTAACTCCAAAATCGTTAAGTTTGAAAGTTACAACAATTTAGACATTTCTAGATATGAAGACGATTTTTAAGTAAAAAGGTGTAAATGTACCTATAGTAATTGTCGTCATTTCTACTATTGTACACCTACAATGTGCGAAAAACCAAATAAAATTTGAATTTAGGAGGCTAAGCGAGCGCCCCAATTTTATGTGTTTCATTATATTTGACGCTGAATGACAGAATTTCTGTTCCATCAAAATTATATTGTTCTATTTCTTAGCAGACTGTACTAAAATACAAAGTTTTCCATACTTAATTATTGTATATAATTATTATATGACTTAAGCTGCGTTGGGGTAAAACCGGCAATAGGGTAAGATCGTACCGATCGCATTTCCGACTGATTCGACCACATTTTATATGTTGTTCTCCAATCAATAGAAACAGTTTTATTAGCTTGTATTGCTTGGAGAACAAGGTCAATAAAAAGGCTCGAATTAGCTGGAAATTCGATCGGTACGATCTTACCCCATTGCCGGTTTTACCCCAACGCGCCTTATAGCTTTATTGTTTATATAATTATACAATATTTTATTGAGTTTTAATTTTTAAGTTTAGTATTTATATTAATTACCTATGCAATATAAATTCGTCGTTGTGTCAATAAATTGTTATGATGTCAAAAGTTGTTTGTTTTAGCAAAATGGAAGTACCTGATTCATATTCTTAAATAGCTGATTGTCCTTTAATAGGCCTTTCCTTTTTGAATTATAAGTAGGTAGCTATTTGAACATCATCATTTCCCCTTTTGCTTATCTCAATTACATTGGGATCGGCTTCCAGTCTAACTAGAATCCAGATGCGGCAGATTAATTTATACGGAGCGACTACCATACGGTCTCCACCCAATTATTGGAAACACTAATTCTCTAAGGTTAGACTGGTTGTCAGATTTTTGGGCTGCTGACACTAGTAACGACTGTCATAGATATTTATATGACACCCGGTACCAACTGCTTATCGTGCTTTCTGAGGCACGGAGGGGTCTCGATCCAAGAACAGTCCGCGGCTTGTGAAGAACGGCCATCCATCCAAGGTCTGACTGGATTAAGCGCTGCTCAATCTCAAAGATCGACTGATCAGCGCAGTAGCAATAAAAGAGCCCCTTAGGTATATATAGGTCGTAGATAAAACCTTAAAGCTTAAACAGTACATAGTTTTCGCGATGTTGCTATTGTTGCACAGTTATGTAGCATTTGTAGAACTTTGGCGTACATTATTTTTCGTTTATCGAGTGTATTTACAGACATCCATGAAAAGTATTCATGGAGTTTCTTGCCGGTCTCTTCTCCATAGGACCTACCCCCTTTGGAACCGTGCGCCTAGAGTCAGGACTTTTTAAAAGTGCCTACTTGAAATAAAAAACTTTGACTTTGACTTTGACATACATCTCACATACACTCAGAACTGCAACAACTATCAAAAAAAATTATTTGCTTTTTGTTTTGTTTGGTACTCTATTGAACTCGCGACATGTAGCACCGAAACCTTATACGTTTAGCCACACGTTAACTAAGCACGCAAAACAAGTAAAAAGACAGGCAGAGACCTAGGAAAACAGACAGTATAGTGTGCAGTGATTCTGCTCAAAACTATGCTACAACTGACCTCTGAACCACTTCCTCGTGCTTGTTCTGGTATCAGCAGCGCTTCTTTGCTCTGTCTTAATCTCACAGTTCACAAGGCACTAGCACTTTGATAATACTACGAGTTCTAAAGTGCCACAAGACTAATGACATCGCGACGATCGTCAAAACGGTAAGCAGTAGAAAGGCACGCACGAAATCGACGTTTGGAAGTCAAGCTATTGACAATCACGAGTGATACAACCGGAGTATCCATCCTTGACGGAGGACAGACATTAACTGTTTAAAAACAGAACGCAGGTTGTCAAATAAAAATATGAAGAAAATAGTGGGTAGCTTTAAATAAATTTGACGCAGCGGACCGGTTGGCGCCATAGACTTATTTTTTGTTTCTTCCATCTTTTGGACGCGCAAGGGAAGGTAAACCCATACAGCCATATCAATAGACTAAAGAGGTTATATGTATAAAATAATATTTAAAAAAAAAAAGTGTGCTTCACAAAATTAAAATTGATTGTAAAAATGTTCCATGCGTTCCTTATAAAAATAAGTCTGCATATTCTTGAATGCCGGAATTATAGACACTGCGCTACGTGTCGCGGGTTTGATTCCTGCACGTAACAATATTTGTATGGTCGATAATCCCAAATGTACTTAAAAATAAAAACTAATCAACGAATTTTGTTTCAACATCAGGACAGTAAAGATTCTGAGTTCCTGAGATGTACGAAACGAAAATATGTGCCCGCTCCGAGCTGAGGCTCTAAGTGTAAGTTTCTTTCGACAAATTTGATTTACTACATCGAACGCGTTCGGCGCTCCGATTGGTGGAGAGCACGAAACGGACCAATCGGAGCGCCGAACGCGTTCGATATAGTAAATCGAATTTGTCGAAAGAAACTTACACTAGGCCCTCTGTTCACGGATTGGGCCACAGAGTATTACACGCGTAGACGTCAGCCGAGCTCTTAATCAATCAACAAAATACACAACGAAAACCGTTTTATTAAAACTATGGTGCTCTGAGGCTCTATTATGAAATATACAACTTGAATATTTAGGTTGCATGTTACATTATCTCTATCGCACCTTCTGCATGTGCATATACTTGCGGGCGGGAGGTGCTGTGCATGCACCCAAACTTGGAGTCGATTGGCGGAATTAAAACTAAATATTCTAGTTATATATCTTACATATCATGGATTTCCGCAAAGTAACGCTTAATTCCATTAATTAGCTCTAGTATGTTTCTTTTGACAAACTCGATTTAACGCATCGAATGCGTGCGGTTCCGATTGGTCCATTTAGTACTCTCCACCAATCCGAGCGAATGCGTCCGATGCACTTAATCGAGTTTGTCAAAACAAACTTAACACTAGAGCCTCTGTATTATGTAATACAGTAAATTGGAGAAGTGAAACAAAGATTGCTTTATCAAATTTTATTGAAGCCTTTGAGCTTTCATCATTTTACAACGTATTAAGTAATAACCATTATCAATTTGTTCGTAGTCAAATAAATAAAAGTTACATCACTAATGTTATAACAACGGTACAGATATACGAGTCGTCGTATTAAGGAACTATCTACGACAATACGAAACACGCCCATTCTGCTATTGGTACGTATATTGTGGAAAAAATAAGCTTACAGCTTATAAATTGTCATTTTGAGTAAAAAATTACTGCTATATTAAAAAAAAAGGTTTAAAAACATACCCAAAGGTGCATATTTCGTATTTTTCTGGTTTCAACTTTATCTTTTTTTGCCTCAAAACATTTCAGAGACTTGAGATACACCAAATTTATTTTAATTTAACATTTGGTACATTTATTTCTGAATTTCTGCATCACATGGCGTTCCAGACCATTTTTGTTTTTATCATTGTATTAAATACATTATTTTTATTGCTTTTTCAACTTGAATTTTAAACGATATACATTAATAAGTATACTAAACATTGTTATCAATTAAACCACTGGACTTTAATATAACATTACATATGACAGCCATATAAGGTAGGTCGTTATTATCCGTATTTAGTGCTTGGGTTCAAAGATATTGTAGTCATAAAAATGGTTGTCTGTGTGTTATAGCAACATGTCTGTCCTTCGAAGGGTTAGGGAAAGTGTATTAATGTACACCTACATTACATCGATGCCGTTATTACGTCTCATGTAGTAGGGGCACACGAGCCTGCGCACAGTGGGAACTCTGCGCGCTCTCGTCTAGCGACCCCCGAGAAGGTGAGAAGAGTGGTCCGTGTCGCCGTGCACACAGCACCAGCGAGGGTAACGAGGGGACCTCTCTACAGTCTCCCCCGGGACGTGCACGAGGGGGTGGCCTCTTTACAGTCACTCCCTCCGGGAAGTGTCGATCGGCACGACACCGTGGTGGGCTTCGGTGCGGTCTTCGAAGAGTTCCGGAGTCCCACCATATGGTGTCGAGGCGGACCACCGTGGTGAGTTTAGCCGGTAGGAGTCCGGCACACCCCTGCGCCCCCCCAGACAGAGGATAGCCCATGATGGATTCTCACCACGAAAAAAAAAGTTGCACACGACCCTATTACCATCATACCTCAGCTCATCAAATTACCGCTAATAATTTTCCAATTCCTAAAAGATACTTGTTAGAACACATTGCCCGACCTAGCAATCCAACTCAATACCTCAGACTCCGCAGTTGCGCTTGCAACGAAACAGATGTCGGAGACATTCAATAAATGTTTTAATAATCCCAGTGGTGTAATTACAACAGGTACAATAATAAATAAGTAATAACAACTACTTATAATAATTAAGGCTAGCAGGCGTCCGCCATATTGGAGGTAATTATTTTTTAGCCTAAGTCTATGCGTTAAACTGAGGTTTAAAATATAGAGTGTAAAATTAAATGCATTGATTTTATACGCTTTTAGTTTCTGAAAGTTCAAAGCTACAATTTCATAGTAATGATAATAATACATTATAATATAAGTTCCTTATTTAATATAAAAAATGTTGCCTAGCGAACCCTAAGATAGCTTTCATATATGTTTCAGGGAATTCTCAAGGATTCCCAATAAGAGCCTTTTCACAGGCACTCACATATTGACCATGAAAATCCAACACGAGTTATAATAAATAAAAATTCCGTCGGTCACTGCCCTGTACGGGCCCCATGTCGGAACGAGAAGGGTTAGGCCTTAGTCCACCACGTAGGCGGACTACACAACATCGAGAACTTTACGTTACCTTCTCAGGTGTGCAGGTTTCCTCACGATGTTTTCCTTCACCGTTAACGCAAGTGATAATCTTACCGATTCGCACAAGAATTTGAAAACTCACTTTGAGGCGCGGGCCGGCATGGAAGGCAAGCCTTCAATGACAAGGCTATCACTGCTTATAACGCTCGTTAAGAATCGTGTAAATAAGTTTTCCTATAAAATTCAGCGTTAGCCAAATTTGAGTCGTATGTACAGGCCTTTAAGCATTATTTTCCCTGAAAATTGAATTAAGTACATAAAATCAACATTTAGGCGATATTTTACACTCTATATTTCATTAAGGTACTCTATTCGCGAAACTTACTTTTACCCGATTACGAAGTTAAAGAGGATAATGATTATATATTTCGTGAAATATTTTCAACATTGTTCCACCATTAACAACAGGTTTATTAAACTTTAATTTATTTAAATTATCATCTGCCTAGCCTTTTCCCAACTACATTGTGGTCAGCTCCCAGTTTCATCGGTAGCGGCTGAATATCAGTATTTTACAACACGATTGCCATCTGACCTCCGACACCCAATTACTGGGAGACACTGATGACACTCTAAGGAATGGTTGTCAAACTTTTTTTGCTGCTGACACCCGTAACGACTGTCATAGGTGTTCATCCGGGACCAACTGCTTAAGGTGCTTTTAGATGATGGCAGATGATGATTCGTTTTGAAGAAACCGGCTGTAGCAAGTGTCTTATCCTATACTGCAGTGGTGGTTGATTGAATTGACCTTCGATTTTATAGTCAAGAGTTTTCGGATAAAAATTGAGATTAGCATTGCTTGTTTACAGAAAAAGTTTTTTTTTTTTTTTTACTTTTTGTGTTATAATGTTGTATGGGAGCATTGGCATTATATCGTTTTGCTATACACATACCAAAATAACTTGATTACAGAACAAAGTAATAATATTCGAGTTGTGGCGACCACCCAACTTTACCATTTCCGTCAAACTTACCAATATTTTAATACTAGTTATTTTAATGTGCTATAACTATAAACACATTGGATGTTATTATGAAAAAATGCTAATTATCACCAAGTACAAGAATTTGAAAAATGAAATACCGTCGATTTTTTATTTAAGCTAGTTTTTAATGTAGTAAAAGTTACTAACTATATCATCATCGTCATTGTGGTATTTACTAAATATACTTATTGTAACATGTAGCGACTGTGGTAAATTTACCAACCACCTATGTAATTTTACCAACATCGACTTGACAATCATTAAAACCTTACCTTAGAAGTAGTAACAGAAATGTTGTGGAAACCATAACAATTATAATCCTCATGTTTCTGAGACTAATACAAGTACTTGAAATAGTTTGTGGTATATTGACCATATTCCTACATTCCTATAATTGTGGTATTTGACCAACACGACCGTTAACACACCACTTAATAATTTAGTTATTCTATAAAAAGCTGATTCCAGATTTTGTAGTGAACATACCAACATTACCAACTGCCTAATTCTGAAAACTGTGAGGAAACCACAAACATGATTTTAATACGAATCCCACACTGGTGGCAAGTGGCTGTGGCGAGTCTGGAAAATAACCAACATCACCACAAACACTTTTCTCGCTCTGTGACGAGTCTGGAAATTTTACCAACATTACCACTAACACTTTATCACTATTCTAACACGAATTCCAGGGTGTGGCAAGTCACCAACGTCGCCACAATCGCCAATACTCCCCACTATTGATCACAAGCACTTGTTCTGTCTGTGCGTTCACAACACTCATATAAGCCCGTGTCGTTTCTTGTATTCTTCTAGATTTAAAGAACGTTTGGGACCTGTTTCTTTCACTTTAGTCGTCACCTGTTTGGGTTGGCTTGATACTGATTCTGAAAATAAAATATAATGGTCAGTTTTGGACGAATTATTATTTATTTTGACGAATTATATATATATATTTTAATATGTAATATATAATATGTATATGATCTACAGATATTTGCTTCGGGTCTGGTCTTTGTGTATGTGAATACATGTGTTTTTGTAAACGCACCCACGATTCAGGAACTATTCCTAGTCTAATGCAAAATTTTTCTTTTTTTAATAGAAAGTTACTAATTAACTGATTCCGTAAGAAAACTGTGACAGTCGCTAATAGACAAGCTATTTCGTATCCACTTATAAAAAAATATATATGTTAGAGAGAGATGCACTGTTTGTTTGTCGCTGTGGCTGTCAGTGTTTTATTACATCACCAGATGTCGCTTTCACGTTAGAGCGTACTCACTGGCTATTGGCAGATCCAATTCGATGTTGATATCGAAGTCATGGAGGGAATACAAACTGGTCTCGTTGGCTGAAGGTTTATCCCTCTTAGCTTTCTCTGCATCTTGTATTAGTTGCTATAAAACAATAAAAAACCAACGATTAAAGTACTGTTAGGACCAAAAATATTTATGAAAGCGATTCATTATCATCATCTACAGTCCGACTTCACCCACTGTTGGGCAAAGGTCTCTCTTTGAAATTGCCATTTTTTATATTGTAGTGACTACTTGCAACAGGACAAAAAGTAAAGCGCCATCTATCGGAGTGAAGCTACAACAACAAACCCTGAATCGCACTATGAGAGTTTACAACGATTCTAACACATGTACGAATGTCCAACATCAACCGACAAGCTTCGTTTCGTCAGGCACCACCTTGCCTGGTCAGAGGATCCTCCCTTTTAAATGGAGGAACACCATACCTCTTTCCTCCATACATTTCTTAAAAGCGATTAAATACTCCTAAATTGGTAATTGGCGTAACACAGCCAAATGACGCAAAGAAGACATAATCCACAGTGTTATAAATATGAAAGTAACTCTTGTATGTTTGTTACCTCATCACGACTAAACTACTGAACCGATCGTTATGAAATTTTACAAAGGGATAGCCTGAATTCTGGAGAAAGACATAGGCTTTTTTTACTATTGCAGCAAAACACTGATTAGATATTAAAAACAAAAAACACGTAGACGAGGTCGCGGGCAACAACTATAGAAAATATTTTTTGTTATACGACCACTCATGCGCACTGGGTCCGTAGCGACTCATTTTTAAGCGTACGTTGAAAAAGCATCACTTAGATAAGTGTTAGATAATATGAATGCCTATTATATGTTGTGTTCTGTGTTTATATATTTTTTTATGCGATAGGCGGCAAGCGAGCCTACGGATCGCCTGATGGTAAGCGATTAACGTCGCCCATGGACACCCGCAACACCGGAGGAGTCACAAGTGCGTTGCCGGCCTTTTAAAAAGGAGTACGCTCTTTTCTTGAAGGTTTGAAGGTCGTTTATATATAGATTTGTAAGAATAATATGTAGTTCTACTGTTGTACAGAGACTCGATCCCACACTCAAAGCGATAACACGGTTTTGTGGGACAAATACATATAATAAGAACTGTTACTTTATTAAATAAATAATAATAAAAAAACTAGGAGCTACAGTCATGTATATACATCAGCCATTTCAAAAGTCACTGGTGGGCCAAAAGCATGAAGACCGTAGTCTAGGTGGGCCCCAAAACCTAATCTTAAAGAAGACAAACTACTGAAAATATTAACAGAACAAAGTACTAGTATAGGGCAAGTATATTTATTACATATTTTTTTCAAAAACGGCTTTTTCTGGCTGTTTTCAAAATTGATTCGGCCCGCAGGAAAATGCTCAGTGGGCCGCATGTTTGACATGGCTGATATATGTACATAGTTCACCAAAATGCGCCATCTATCGGAGTCAGAGATACATCTAATATTCTATATCAACAAGCGGGCTACATATCAACAGATCAGAGGTTCTCGTCTGGTCAGAGGATCCTTTCTTTTCAACGAAGGAACACTTCTTATGTTCAACATTTCTTTGAAAAATTGGCCTATACTCTTTTTTAGGTTTACTATTTCTTGTTATTAGGCGTCCTCTCCTAACTAATAATCATTAAATCGATAAGTTATTTACAATACTCACAAGCCTCTCTCTTTCTTTCTGCTCCTGAAGCGCCTTTTCCTCTTCCTCTTTAATTTTGAGAATTTCAGCAATTTCCTCTTCAGTTCTTGTGATATCCTGGAAAAGGTACATTAATAAATACACATGATATAACCTCAAATCTGTGTCTCTTTAAGGTTGTGCTGAGGTGTACTATGTATTGCGTTTACAAACACATATTTACATACACAAACACCCAGATCACCCTGATTACCAATGTAGCGACAGGCGTAGATCGCGCGATATCTTCTGTCAAACGTCATTTTTGTGTCATATAATGTATTGGCTGACAGTGAGATTGCAGTCGCGTGGTTGTCGCGTTGCTGTCGTTTTTTTACGTAATTAAGTTGCCGAAACAACTGTCTGTAGATCGTAAAAATATTTGTTCCGTGCGGGAATCGAACTCGCGACACGTAGTGCAGCAGTCGATCTCTCAAGTACTGCGCCAACCGCGCCGACAGTTCATGTGAACTATATCGACAATATCGTTATCAAGTTCCATGCAATAGCGAGCCTATTGTCATCGATCGGACACGACACCAAACACCGGGCAGCTACAGAGCAAAAAATTTAATCACTGCCCGATTCGGGGATCGAACTCATAACCATACGCTCAGCAGCCGCGCTTGCGACCACTAGACAAGTGAGGCAGTAAATAACTCGTAGTTAAGTGTTACAATAAAGTTATAGATAGTTATAGGCTATATATATATTATTTAATTCAGGTATCAAGGGTATTATAAGACTTATTTGCTTACCTGAGTTTTGCTCCCCCCACATTTGAAGTTCATGACGGGTTTCGTACTCCGCCTTGTGAATGGATCGTCTGCTTTCTTGCCTTTGTTTGCTTTTATCTGTAACAAACACAAGGAAAAATTATAACGACTTATGTAAAATAGTTGTTTATGCTATGGTAAGATTGGCGAGTCTGTAAGTTTGCCATATACCTTGCATAGTTCCAAACTTCGTCGTGCCATTGAGAATTTCCAGAATAATACCGATTACCGTTTGTCGGACCCGGGGGATCGAATGTCAGCAGTCACGCTTGCGATCGCTTTCGTTTATTATAATTCATCAAATAAAAAGAAAAATCAAACTGAACAAAACTTCATACAAAAGTTAATTCCTTTTGTAAAGAATGGAATGACTCCATAACACCTTGCCTAATCCGAGAATCGAATCCAGGACCTCGTGTTAAGAAGATAGTTTTGACTTTGTTATGCTGTGTGCCATACCTCTTCCATGATTGCCTTTTCTGCAGTCTCCACGTTGAGCTTCCTGTTCCTATTGTTGATGTACGATATGCTTTGTATCGACGATGTCCTCGTTTTGTCCAGCTGGTTGGCCCGCTCCTCTAACTCCTGGATCTTCGCGTTCAATTCCACTACCATTTCATCGTCTCCCCTGAAATGTTAGTACTGGTTAGAATACACTTAATGGCGTGCGTTTCATAAAGACAAAAAGACACTGCCTACCCTACATAACTCAGATAAATATTTAAGATATTTGAGGTGGCAAATCACATACATCATTATTTAATCGACAAGACGACGAACCAATACCAATATGCAGAAGGCATTTTGGTAAGTAAGCTTTTAAAATTTTCTGCCTACCCTGTCTAAAAACTCTGTGCACGCCTCTGAATACACTGTAGAAAATATTACTGGCAACATAGCAAAAAGTAAAGCGCCATCTATCGGAATGAAGCGATGGAATAGGTAGTTTTTTAACTACCAAATTACGTACACATGTGACGAAGTTAAATAGACAATTTTATAAAACTAGTGCGCGATATCTTAAGAAATTTTTGAACATAGTATCTGCAGAAATTATGTAAGAGGATGATTAGCTAAATTCTCTTTGTTTCAATCACCACTTTTTGAAAAATTCACTTTGAAATTTCACTTATATACATGAAGAACGAAGAAAGAAAGAAAATCTGTTTTTTCCGTCATGATGTGACGTATACAATAAATACACAAAAAATAAAAATAAGACGAACAAATGAGGAAAATATGCGCCACATCCGCGCAAAAACAGCCGTCACTCAGCATATAGCTGTGACAGGGTGCCACAGCAATTTTATAAGATATTTTTTAAGCTACCTTTTAAGCCCTTGAAATCCTATCCTACTAATATTATAAATGTGAAAGTTTGTGAGGATGGATGGATGGTTGGATGGATATTTGTTACTCAATCACGCCAGAACGCCTGAACGGATCTGGATAAAATTTGGCACAGAGATAGATTATAGTCTGGAATATCACTTTGGCTACTTTTTATCGCGGAAAAATTTACGGGTCCGTAAACCACGCGGGCGAAACCGCGGGCAGAAGCTGGTAAGATATATAATGAGAAATTTACAATTTTAAATTCCACGATCCCAACATCTATGTAGCTAATTAAAAACTCTACCCACTCCGACCCCTGCTTATAGCCCTACGGTTGATAGGATAAAGATATTTACCTCAATTGTGCTACATCTCTCTCCTTCATGAGTTGTGTTTTCTTCATGGCGTAGTTGGTCGGATGTGATCTGAACCGATCCTTCTCTGCCACTATTTTCACAACGTCCTCTTCCTGAAAATAATTTTCTTAAAATATTGAATATTTTTATTAGATACATGTAGTTTATAAGTATTTTTTTAGATTCGATCGTGAAGTCTTATGTTCGATATTAAAGTTAGAATAAATTTAATTCGTATTATAGTGTCTCCCTTCCCTCTTTCATTTGCCCGGATTAAGGTAATTTGAGACTAATCCTTTAGGCCTTAGCTCTGAGGCAGTCTAAACGCTTATAAAGAAATACGGCCGATTAAATAATCAAAGTAGATTTTTGTATATTTTTTTGGACCTAAACCTGAAACTTCATAATCAGGACTTGTGTTTTTCAAAACTATTTCTTATATTCAAGTCTGGGCAAAATTAATTTTTACTATTTATTTAATTAATCGGAGAGTAATGTGCTAAATTATTATATTATTTCTTCAATAAGTCAATTAATTTATTATAAAAACGTGTTTTTACTGCCTGCGACAGTTACCCATGAAACACTGATATTTTGTCAAGTGCCGTGTGTCAAGTTACGTCTTATTTATCTATTTTATATGATATAACAATGATTTAAGGATGCTGTTGTCACAGCCGTGTTTTAGTAGCGTGTCTGTGATGTTCACAACAGAGCGTAGTAACGATTTTTGCAATCATGCGTAATAGATCCACATCGCTTCTGCGTCCTGTGTGTTTTAGTTAATAAACACTAAAATAATTTAAATGAATGCTCTAAAAATTATATCGGTAACTCTCCCGAAGTAAACAATGTATAATAATAATAATATAACGATTTCATTAAAGTTGTATTAAGAGGCCTCTACGTGTTGGCTTTGGGCCCACACACGCCTTCCAAACGTCCGGGACTCTAGTCCCGTGCTAGGAGACATACATAATAACAATAACTATTTATATTACTGACGACACGGTTGGCATAGTGGCTAAGCGATTAGCTTTCTGCGCTAAGTGTCGCGGGTTCGATCCCCGCACGGAACAAATATTTGTATGATCTACAGATAATTGTTTCGGGTCTGGGCGTTTGTGTATGTGAATATATGTGTTTGTAAACGCACCCACGATACAGGAATTATACATAGTGTGGGGCAACGTTTATTTAAAAAGATAAAAGATATTTTCTCACCTTAAATTCATACATAAGCGCTTCTTTGACTTCTTGTATCTTATTTCTAACAAAGTCCATAGTTGGTGGTTTCTTGTTGGCATCTTTAATGGCTTTGTTCCATTTCTGAAATTCGCTTTCTGTGAATTCCTGTAAAATACACAGATTTGATTAATTTCACGGTTCATCATCTACTTTGACTTTAACAGTGTTGAGACATTTGTCAACTATTAAACCACAGGATAAAAATATCCAGTGATCATTGACAATCAATCTAAATCAGCAACAATCAGTCTAAAAAACATGTCTACACTTAGCGAAACTTAATTTAGAAAGAAATATTATTGATATTATAAAATTTTAACATTCCATGTGTCATAAAACTCTCTATAATCCTACTAATATTATAAATGTGAAAATTTGTGAGGATGGATGGATGGATGGATGGATCTTTGTTACTCTTTCGCTGGATGAAATTTAGCACAGAGATAGATTATAGTCTGGAATAGCACATAGGCTACTTTTTACCCCGGGAAAATGTACGGGTTCGTAAACCACGCGGGCGAAGCCGCGGGCGGAAGCTAGTCCTTTATATTTGCTAAATACTGACCTAAATCTTAAAAATTAAACATATTTCCTGACCATATGCAGTTATACAGTAAAAAATAAATCGTAAGAAGGTCGAATAAATTACCTGATTACTAACAAACTCCAATCTGAATACTCTGTCTTGTGTCCCGTGTCTCAGTTTAAGTCCCTTATTAGTCCTAGTGTTACCTAAATTATATACTTTCGCCGTTTCATATACATCTATGATTTCTGCTACCTGAAATTAAAGATATAACATTAAAATATTGTATACTAGCGACCCGCTCCGGCTTCGCACGGGTAGCAGAGCATATACGCCTTCATTTTTATTTCGTCGTAGTGTCGTATCAGCTTGTTACGTCGAGCATTTACTCGGCGCACGCCAGTAAAGCTCCCAGTCGGCATGATTTTTTCCGACATCTTCAACTATCATTGTTATATTTCAGCCAATTTACACAAAACCTTAAAGAATTATACACTTAAACCTTCCTCATGAATCACTCTGTCTATTGGTGAAAACTTCATGAAAATCCGTTTTTAGTTTTAGTTTTTGAGTTTATCGCGAACAGACAGAGACGCGGCAGGGGATTTTGTTTTATAATATGTAGTGATAACATAACATAGCATCAAGCCTGTATTCCCCAAAGGGTTAGGCAAACGTGTACTATTCTACACCCACATTTCGTCCAAGTCCCATGTAATAGGCAGCATATGCATAACAGCTTTTATCTGAGCACTTTAAACAAACTCACCCTGTATACTGGATTGCCATTATTGTTGCCGATGCCGATCCTAACGAAGCAGCCGTTGACGACGCGCGCGAAGAACGGCAGGTGCACCAAGCGCTCCAATTTAAACCTAACATACAAAATAGGTGATCAAAAAGAGTTGGCATATAAAAAAATAAAAAAAATTCGCTGCCATAATCCAAGTCAATTATTTGCCGTAAACTTAAAAGCAATACATATGCGGGCGGCATAATCACCAATTTTTTACCCTCGATATGAAAATGCGCGCGTTTACGAAATTTTCATACATTTTTGGCTAAACCATTAGTTCCCAAAGTGGTCCAGGTGGACCCCCAGGGGTCCACGGGAGACTCGACGGGGGTCTATGTTGGCGTGACAAAAAAAAATGGGGATTTACAATTGAATTTACAATATGGTAGAAATCTAGCTGCAGGGGGTCCACCGGAACCATCTAAATTTTGAAAGTGGTCTATGAGAAAAAGTCTGGGAACCTCTGGGCTAAACCATAGTATTTATATGAGAGTAAATGAGTGTAGAACTTGTCCCAACTTGTCTAGACATGTTAGAACTTGTAATTACCTGCTAAGTCTAAGTTTGTTAATCTGTTCCTTGGTGTCTGCGTACTTAACTTCCACTTCTCTAGCCTCTCGCTTCTTCTCCTCTTCTTCACCGCCTGATGATGAGGAACTTGAGGAGCTGCGGCGCCCTGTATACGATGATTATATTATTAATTTTAACATAACATAGTATCACGCCTGTATTCCCCGTAGGGTTAGGGCAGAGGTGTATTATTGTGCACCCACATTTCACTGATGCTGTTATTAAAACCCATGTAATAGATTCTATTGTCATCTACCGAACATAAGTCAAAATGGGAGATGCTACTCAGAATTTTTCTAACAGAAAAATCCAATAATACTTTGCAATGCACTTTTTAATATTAGTATCTACATTTTTTATTTTTATTTAATCCATGTAACCTACATTATTTATTTATTAATCATTCTTAATAGCTATCTTCACAGGTCTTAAACCTTATATGATAGTGTGGCTATAGAGTTATATTTACAAAAATTTCACTACACAATATTAATAATTATTCAACTAATTCACGAAAGCTAGTAAGCGATCTTGAACTACGAATAGTGTTAATACCGTTTGCTATGCGTCTGCTACGGTCCCCAAGTTCAGCGTAAAAAGATTACGATGGATGGTTTGATTAAAATAATATTCATAGATAAACAGCTTTTTTATTGAATCCTGAGGAGTATTCCCTAATAAAATAATTTCCTTTGGAGACATTCATCGGAGTACAACACTGAGTACAAATCAAAGATATGTCTCCATATCTCGATGGGGACCTATTCTAATAGGATCAAGGAGGATCAAATTGCCCGCATATCTTCCCATGTGCTACCACCAAGTGAAAAACATGACCCAAAAATTTCCATCATCATCAAAATTATATTCTCAATAGAAAATGTTACCTTGAGACTTGTTATCATCAGAATCAGAGCCGGAATCATCCGAGTATATGTCGGACGCCTTCAGCTTGACGCTTTGCTTGCTGGTCCCGCCGATGATCTCCGCGTCCGCGTCCTGTGGACAATCGGGGACCTTGTTCACCTTTCAAGATTACAAGGACAAAACCAAAAGATTAAGTAGCCGTACACTTTGATTGGATGATGAATGGGTTGTTGAATGTTCATGAAATATGAAATTCTTTTTTGGTCGCCTCATTTGTATTAGTGATTGTATTAGACATTTATTATTATAAATCAGTAATTTTAAGACAACGATCATTAAAATAACTATGTAATTACATAATAATTTGAAAAAAATACCCACATTTGTCTACAAAATACTTCTTCTCTAGACAAACATCGTATTGTTTTAAGTACCAGGCTCTCATATCACCATAGAGCTTACTGAGTAATTAGGAGACTTACACAAACGATATACATACATATGTATATTATATATACCCCTCTCGTACGAGAAAGAATTAGAACCGCTTATGTCATAAAATATCATAAGTACCAGGCTATTATAAATCGAAAGAGCTTAGTAAATACCAAATGATTTTTGTACAGCTTGTTACCGCACCTTCCTTGAGGTACTAGGCTCTCATATTATATAACAGAGCATATTTGGGGAAGGTTTTGATCTACTTACTTATTCATCATCCACACTGATTATATTTTGGTACCAGGCGAGCAGAACACGAAGGAGGTTAGAATGGCCATAAACGTCACAAACACGACTGGAATGTTCTAGAAAGGTCTACTTACGTCCTCATCATCCTTGTCCTTATTGGTCTCCTCTTCGAGCCGTCTCTTCTGCTTGTGTTGCTCCACACGGCTCGCCTTAGCATCACGCTGAGCTCGTAAGGCGGCCATAGCGTTCTGACGCTTGTCGTCCACGTTGCGCTTGCGTTCCGTTTTGGCGCCGAAGAGAGGGGATGCTGAACGTTCTGATGCATCTGTAATCGTCAAAATATTGTTATCAAATGATCTTTTTAACTCAGAAACTATCTGTAAATAGTTATAACAAAGCATCACGCTTGTATTCCTAGAAGGGTTGGGTAGAGGTGTAATAAAGCGGTAGGCCAATGTTGTGATTCAGTCCCATATTGTGGGCAAGCCTATTGCCAGACAATTGGACACAACTTCAAACCCAGGCTGCCACTGAGAATTTCCTAACAGAAAACCCCAAAAAACACTCGTTAGCCAGTTGGCAGTTGCCGAAATCAATGTTTACTTTAATCAATAGTCAAAGACCATAATAGTTTCTTCTCAGGGATAGTCATAGGAAATACCGACGCCATCTAGTTTAAAAAAGACGTGTAAAAGTGATTGAAAAATCCTAATTGCAAAATAAATAATTTCATTTCATTTCATTTCATATGGTTCGCTCATTCAACAACACGGTTGGTGCAGTGGTTGAGCGATCGACTGCTGCGCTATGTGCCGCAGGTTCGATTCCCGTATGGAAAAAATATTTGTATGAACAGACAGAAAGATTCTTTATTGAACACCAAAGGAAACATAGTTGTTCCGGATCTGGGTATTTTTTGTCCATATGTACAGTTGAATATATCAAATATTCGTGTGAATATTTGTTTGTACACACCCACAATACAGGAATGATTCCTTAGGGAGCGAAATGAACAAAAAATTGAAAGTACGAAGAGTTGTAACATACCATTCTCACCTGGATCTTTGGGGTCATCCAGTATTTCCCCAGGACTTGGAGGTGGTTGTTCCTTTTCCTTTTCAGGCTCTTTCGGTTCCGGTCGTTCTGCTTCTGCCTCTGTTGAAAGAAAATACAGGTTTTGTTTTATTGACAGACATGACAAGAACTCTCTGGAGAAAGTAATACAACAATCAGCCTAAAAAGCTCACATTGAGTTTTTCGTCTATGAGTAATGATTGTCAAACTGACAATTGAATATGAACCTTATGTCTATCATGTTAAATTGTCAATTAAGCATTTTTAATGTGACACGATTTATGATTTCCCTTGAGTGGCCTATTATACCCACTGTTCTGCAAGTAAAAGTTTCAGAATTTCAAAAGCTTTGGAGTTTTCTGAGGTATATTTTAATTTTAATTTATACTGCCACTAAGTTGGCGAAGGCCTGCCTGGTGGCAAGTGGTTACTGTAACACATGGAAGCTAGCAATACCAGGAGCATCACTCGCGCGTTGCCGACCGTTCTGATAATTTTGTACAATAAAAGTTTTGTGGAGTGTATGAAGTATCCTCACCTCGTTTCTCTTGTCGTTCCCTCTCTCTCTCCCTCTGTCTCTGTTCCCGCTGCGCTCGTCTCCTGCGCCTCGCTTCTCTTCTCCTCTGTATTTCCCCGGGGGACGCTGATCGTTCGGCTGCAGAGCGTCGCGCTAAACGGAGTTTGCGTTCGATCTCCCATCTAATTGTGTGTATAAAAAATTATAATCTCATACCTAACAGAAAAGTCAAAGTCGTTCACACTATCCTAACTAATCTTATAAATGCGAAAGTAAGTTTGATTGTTTGTTACCATTTCACGCCTAAACCACTGAACCGATCATCATGAAATTTTGCATATACATTGTCAGGGGTACAAAAAAGGACATAGGGTACCTCTCATCCAGAAAAAAAGTACTGTTCCCGAGACAAAGAACAATAACTTTCGACGGTCACAATTGCTTTTGGACGCTAGATGGCGTTACGTGTGTTCCGAAAAATTGCACGAATTCGTAATCAATGCGGGCGAAGCCGCGGACGGCGGATCGCTCAACCATTCTAGCGATATACTGGTGGCACAAGTTATTCTGCCATTGCTGATGGTTTCCATACACACAAACATTACTTTATCCCTTGATAACACTTCAGTGTAGTCTGTTATGAGACTAACCTGGTCTTCATAAGATCTCTCCTCTCGATACGCTTGAATATCTCTTGTTCCCTCTCTTTCTCCGACATCGCGGCTAACCGGGCTCTATCCTCTTCGTCTCCCATGAGATTCTCGTCATATCTGGATGAATAAAGACAACATTAGACAGAGATATTATGGAGATTATAACGGGATTAAGTCGAAATCAAATGAAGTGGAGACAGGAGACACTGCATTAACTATGATCAACAAGAAGCATCCATAGATATATACAGGTTAACTTAGTTAAAAGTCTACCAATCACTTAAATGAGTCTATGAAATAAAAAAATCATTATTGTGTCGAAGTAATCAGAACTTATCCATAGTATTTTAACATAAATAGATAAATTAACCAGTTAATTCAATATGCGGAGCAGAGGGTAGGCCTAGCGGACATTTTTTAAATACCTCTGGACTGTTTTCATTCTAAGGAGTATCAGATTAACATACAGTAATATCTCGACTTACGCTACCCCGATCTTGTCGATTCGTGTTTTGTTTGCGTGCTACACAATTGGATTACTCACTTCCCCCACATTACTGTTCAGCTAAGGCACATATTCGGACGTGTCGCAGGGAATCGACGCTTAGCTATAATTTATTTTGTGTTATTTATTTCTGATCTACGGCATGTGTGATCTTTGAAATTATACCCAGACTTACGCGAATTTGACTTACGCGGTTATCGCTCAGTCCCACCTATCGTGTAAGTTCGGGGTATTACTGTATTTGAATAATAATAATTAAAACAATTAGTGATAACGTACTCACCCATCATCAAATTCCTCTTCTGAATCTATTGAATCATTGTCTGATGAATGTGACGATACTTCACCTGTGAATTAACAAAATGTCCATAGAATCTACATTGCAATGGAGACACATCTCCTGTCCTGCTCCCACAAAAAAAACACATGGGCAGAATAAATTGTATGCAGAACTATGTAGTACAATCTTTATATACAAGGTGAATTTTTGAAGTGGCGTGGATGGCCCACTCCGAAACTATAAGGAATATCGAAAAATACCCAAAGGAGTCTCGAGCCCGATTCTGATGAAATCTAAAACTGCATCATTGGATTTTTGATAAAACAATATTCGAAGCCAGGAATCGAACCAGTTGATTTTGTAAAAAATTACACACTGTATTATTACACCATCCGATAGTGTCGCTAATAAAGATCAAATTCCGGGGACCCTGTATACCATTCTTCATATGTGTGTGTGTCACGGAATTCCTCCTAAATAGCGGGACTGATTTTGTTAAAAAAACTTTTATGTATATTTGAGTGGATGGTTGGTTTAGAATCACAATTGGACCTGGTAGCTGGCACTACAATTGAGTTTTAGGACAGATTCAGGGAGGACAATGTCTATTGGGTCTGCTAGTGGATAATATAATTTGCCAACTGTGGTTCTAACCCATAGACAGCAGTCTGTCATTGGGTGATATTATCAAATAGTCAATAACTTCAGTTAAACATACCTTCTTCTGGTTCACTATAAGTATCCTTTTTCTTTCCCGACCCAACACTGTCAGCTGTGCTTCGTCTAGTCTCTGTTTTTTTAGGCTCGGGTCTTTTCCGGTTGTCATCTGAATGATCTGATGATGTCTTTCTACTGCTCCGAGCTGGTTCTTTTTTCTTTGAAGTGTCACTTCTGGCATCGCTTTCAGAATCTGAGCCAGATGATGATGAAGATTTTGCTAGAAGAAATGGAATGTTTTTAGTGTTTTCTGAAATTTTGCAAGTCAGATACATTTTATCTCTTTGAAAGTCTATCTCTTTTCCATGGAAAACTAAACATAACATAAGTCCTGTTGTACATTCACATTTCACCTATGCTGTTATTGAGTCTTATTTATTTATTATAAACACACTATCTTTACAGGCAGACCCAATACAATAGTGGTTTGCAAATACACACAAGATAGTTGGAAAATAACTTACGGCTAATACTATAATTATGTAATAGGGGATAAACCTATTGCCTCCTATAAGGCACAATCCATGAAAGTGATTTAATTTCAGCTGTTACTTTGTCTATTGGTACTGTACCATATTATCTTATAATACAACATAGCATCACACCTGTGTTCCTTTAAGGATTAAGCGGTTGCACTATTGTACACCTTTATTGCACTGATGCCGTTAAGTCCCATGTAATAGGGGGCCTATTACCATGTACAGAGCAAAGTTCCACACTCTGTGCTGCTACTGAGAATTTTCATATGGAAAAACGAAATAACACTGCTCAACCTGGGTATCGGACCTAGGACCTCATGCTTAGCAGTTGTGCTTGCGACCACTACACCAATGAGGCAATCCTATATATTATCACAATGTAGAATATCTTGATATATGAAATATTTAGAGACTAAATAACTTACAATTACTCTTTTTGTTGTCATCATCGTCCCAGTCTGATTCACTGTCAGATCCTGATCCAGATCGCTTAGATTTTGATGGAGGTGGAGAGTCACCCGTTTTCTTCTTTTTCTTTGCTAAGTTAAGGAATTGCTGCAAAAAAAAAAAACTATATTGTAAGTCTACCACTCAAAGCTTTTGTTTTTTTTTTCTTTAACGAAATTTGGTTTAATTTTCCCATTTTATAGCACTACTGGTCTAGCTTGTCACTACATATTATAAAACTAAGTCCCCCCCCACCGTGTCTGTCTGTCTGTTTATCCCTGACAAAGTCAAAAACTACTGAACCGATTTTCAAGCAGTTTTCATCAATATACAGTGGTTCATGAGGAAGGTTTTGATATATAATTCATTAAGATTTTGTGGTAAATGGCTGAAATATGACGATTATAGTTATGTCGGAAAAATAGATGCGCGCGCGGGAAGTTTAACTGACGTGCGCCGAATAAATGCTCAACGTAATAGGCTGATACAACACTATGACAAAAAAAAAGAAGGCGTATATGCTCTGCTACTCGTGCGAAACCGGTGCAGGTCACTAGTTAATAATAATTTTCGATGTAGCATTTATATTTAAAAATTGAAACTCACTGTCGGAGTACAGGTGCAGAGTAAATAGTATTTTTAATTAATGCTAAAAAAAGAATGCATTGTTTTAGTGGTCTAAAACCACCTACAAATTATTGCCTTTCTAATGAAACTGGTTTGGGGCACATCGGTTGGATGGTTTCAAAGTCTATAACGGATATAGGTAGAAACAATTTTTGTGTTTTATATATATAGATTAAATACTTACATACATTTATTCAAAAAGGTGTGGCACTAAAAGTATTTTCATCATTCATGCAGATAAACTTTTATCATAAGATATTCTGATATCTTTGCATAATAAATAAAAAAAAACTGTAATTTGTGTCATATCAATGTGTAATACAAATACATGTAAATGCATATAATTTATGATAAAACAAACAATAAAATATAACACAGCAGTTGAGTCGATTTTTTTATCAAAAGAGAAAGTCTAGACCCAAAATTACATAATCAATAGACATTTCTTGGCTGAATAACTTAGCTACAGTACCATAATGTGCTAAAAAACTTTTTACTATTCTGACATTATTTTCAAATGAGTTTATTTATGAATTACATCTGCTGTAGGATATTTAATTTAAATAAATGTAAAATCACAAGTGAAACGACTCGAAAATAAAGGCGGGAGTGTTGATTTTCATTCAATTTACGTGACTCACGCCATAGAGGCCATTTAATAATGCTATAACGTAAACAACGATGATTTCTAAGAAAAAGATAAGGACTAAATTTTTCAAAGTTTTTCGTAAACTGAAACATGTTTTACACATTTGGTTTTCATGTAATGCGCAAAAGATCAAATTAGAACGAAAGAACATTGATCTTGGCCTATTTACGCAGTCAAATTAATGAAGAATGCCGTCAAATCGTTACGTACGGTCGTGAACTTATAACCTAAGGTTTTTAGAGAAAAATAACTTACTGAGTCTAAATCTGAGCACTCGCTGCTGGAGTCTGAGTCTATCAATGGTTTATTCTTCCTTTTAGCCATTTTGCACTTGTATAAAACTAGAAAACGATAATTAAATGCGTCTGCTTGCTTTTTCCTTCTTCTCAAAGTCGTCAATCAACCACAGACTAAAAAAAAAAAAACGATTTTTTCCTTGAATGAAGTTTTGACGACAGGATACACGTAATAAAAAAGTAAAAGTTACAAAACCCAAAACTATGAAAGTTCTAGAATAAAAGTTCTCAATCTTACAGAAATCATGACTTTCTTGATATATACACAATGATTATACAAAATAAAAACTATAATACAATATTTTGTACAATGCAGTTGTGCTATAACAATCACGCGTTAGGAAATTAGTTACTTTAGTAACACTAAAATTGTGCACATAGCACATCACTATTGTATTGTAATATTTTTCTGCGAAACCAGGATAGTGTCAGTCAATTGTTTATTTTTTATTGTAAATATTCCCGTAAATACCAATTTCTAAATAATATTTTATGTACTGTATCAGTTTTACATAATTAGAGCTGTAATTTAGGGTGAAAGAGCAAAGAAGACTAGAAACTAGGCTATAACGGGGTCTCCCGTTATTCATAAATTTTCGGAACAAACTTACTATGCCTCATGATCTAAAGGAGTTGGGTGGAAGGAAACCACTAGTAATGGTAAGTGTTAATATCTGTGAGTGAAATCTAATGTTATATGTATTAAGTAGCGTAAATAACCTGTTTTGTATGTCCATGGTTACGTACGTTCAATGCCAATATTTTGTCCTTGGCCTTCGTGCTAGAGAAGTTTAATGTATTTTGAACTTGGAACATGGATTTAATTTACGACATTATCGTTGTGTAGTGTGTGTTGATACATTCAACTTTTCAAATTTTGACCCTGGTGGGTTTGAGATGATGATGAGAAAAGAGGATGTCCCATAAACATCCATCTCACATAAAATATTGGAAAAAAGAAAATTTTATCAGCATAAGTGTCTATACTCGTTTTGTTTAGGTATTTAACTAAAGGTAAACAATCTTGGATGAGACTGGCGCAGGAGCGTAGAAACTGGCACTTTCAAAGAGAGGCCTATGCCCAGCAGTGGGCGAAGTCGGGCTGTGGATGATGATGATGATGAAACAATCTTGATGTGTCTTTTTAATATTTTTTGTTAAAAAACTCAGTTTAAAAATAAAATGTGACTAAAAACCAATGTAAAACAATAATAACGATTACCAAATCAATTGAACCACTAGTTTAAGCAGTAGTTTATTTGTTTAATATGTGTTTGTGTAAAAAGTCACATCAAGATTGTTTACCTTTATTTAAGTATCTAAACAAACCGAGTATAGAAACAGTTATATTTAGTCCCCTTAGTAACCAATCTTTTATTTCCAAATGTTTCTGGTTTCGCAGCATATTGTTATTATGGTCATGACACATGAATTAAGGTACTCAGATTTAGTATACCGACTGACTAAATATTTTCACAATGTCAATAGCAACTTTTATGTAAGTGCTTATGCTGAAACAACAGAATATTTAATGTTTGCTCTCCATTATATGGTTCAAATCATAATAATATCACAATAATAATAATCAGAGTCTAATGTAGTCTAAGCTGCATCTTGTTGTTTAGCTAACCATACTGCACAAGTAAAATTTGATAAGTTTTCAGAAGGTACAAAGAACTGATTATTTCTTTTGAAAAATATTCCATAAATGGTTTGCAATGAAGTGTATTGTATTGTATTCTATTTGTTTGTATTATACATTTACAAAACTTTTCATAAGATATAATGTAAATTTTAGGGGCCATCCATAAATTACGTCACACGAATTTCATGCTTTTTTGATCCCTCCCCCGTCCTTGTCACAGCTGGTCACATTTGTGAGACTCCCCCCTCCCTAGTGTGACGTCACATATTTTGCAATTTTATATCCAAAAATTATTAAATTAAAACAGCAGTGCCGATATAGTTTTATTTCCATTTATTTGAAACCACGGCGAGGCTCTCGAGGAACTCGCCAATATAACAATTTAAATCTTATATTCACACAGATAGAGTTGGAAATATTTTTAAATTTTTCGTTAATAGTTCAAATTTCACGTTTTAATACTTAGATATATTCGATTTTGAAATGTGATGTCACGAAACTTGAGGAACCCTCCCACCCCTTGTCACACAATGTCACACTTCGTCGACCCCCTCCCCCCTCTTAACGTGTGATGTAATTTATGGATGGCCCCTAATGTGTCTTCTGAAACTTATCAAATGTTACTTGCATGGTATTGTTACCTAAGATATGATCTACGGTAGTAAGTTTCATTTTTACTTCGTGGAGTTTCTTGTTGGTTCGTCTCCATAGGACCAACTTTTCAGAACTGTGTCACTAGAGTCCTATTTACATTTTTTTAATTGTATTCTATTGTATTGTATGCCACAATAGTGAAAGTATTATAAACTTGTTTAAATTCATCCTCTTTTTAAATCAGCTGTTCATACCTATGTGTTCATGTATAAAAAAGGTTAGATATGATTGTTATAGTTAGGAAAATAAACTTAATTGTGTCCATGATAATTACATTTTATCACTAACAGAATAAGGTTAATTGTACTGTAACTATAATTTATGACTTTTAATGGGTATGGATAATATGATTATAATTCTTTTTCGCACAATATTTGAATACTTTTTCTTTGGTCTTTTTTTTAAAAAAAAAACGTCCCACACTACGATTTCTCCTGTATCGTGGGTACAGTTTACAAACATACATGTCACATGCACACACAACCAGACCCGATACAATTATCTGTAGGTCATACAAATATTTGTTCCGTGCGGGAATCGAACCCGCGACACCTAGCGCAGAAAGCTAATCACTTAGCCACTGCGCCAACCATGTCGTCATACTGTTGCCGAGTCAAAGATAGTTCATATGTTACACTCTATTTTTTTTTATAAAAGCTTTGCCCCTCCCTAGGAATAATTCCAGTATCGTAGGTGTGTTTACAAACACAAATATTCACATGGACATACACCCAGATCTCAAGCAACTCCTTGTAGGTCACACAAATATTTGTTCCGTGCGGGGATCGAACCCGCGACACTTAGCGCAGCAGTTGATCACTCAACCACTGCGCCAACCGTGTCGTCGAATATTTAGACACTTGTGTTGACATTAATTGTTGAAAAACTATGTATGTAGCTGTTTAGAGATAGTTGAGACTAGATTTTCTTGGTACCAAATAAATTGGCAACATTGATTTTCTACATGTCTGCCTTTCTATTATCAAATGAGCACTCATAACAGAATTTCTTTGCCAAAATCGGATTTGATACTGATAAATTTAGATAAACAAAAAAT
Source organism: Shargacucullia verbasci (assembly GCA_947562105.1). NCBI lineage: Eukaryota > Metazoa > Arthropoda > Insecta > Lepidoptera > Noctuidae > Shargacucullia > Shargacucullia verbasci. The sequence goes on from OX387306.1 coordinate 7,548,967, forward strand.
CATAGACTCAAGATGATTTTGCAAATTTTTGTCGAGTCATCATCATGAATGATTTTTGGTATTTGGCTCATAGTATGTTTGAAGTTTGGTAAAGTCAGTGTTCTGTTTTGTTGGCGTTTGTTTTTTTTTTATTTGATTCAATTAAGAGTGATACCAATCATGGGAAGTTCTATGGAACCGGATTGGGATGATGGGGTGAGCTCTATTTTTTTTCTTAGTCTTAGTTCAAATTTAGTGGACTGTTTGTTGAACTGTGAATGTGTCAGGCAATATGTTATTGGATATTTCTGTATGGAAATTCTCTATAGCTGGAATTTGGATTTTTGACTCAATAATAGTATCTGCAACAATAGTATACTTCTGCCTAACACTTCGGAAAACTCTAGCGTGATGCTCTTATCATATCTTTCTTTCTTAAAAAAATATTACCCTTCGACTTCTTCTGTGTCGTGGTCGTTTACAAACATACATGTCACATACACACACAACTAGACCTGGAACAACTATCTGTAGATAATATAAATATTTGTTCGGTGCGGGAATCGAACCCGCGACATCTAGCGTAGAAAGTTAATCACGGAGCTATTAAGCCAACCATGTCCTTTTTTATTTGGTTCATTATGAATACTGGAAGTGCAGCTTAAAGCCTTATTCTGACATCAATGTTAGGCTTTTGCAGTATTTTATTGCTGACCAATAATATTCCTACTGCAGACTAAAGGTCCATAATTGTTTGAGAATCTATAATCTTACTGCTCTTCTTAATGCTTAGGTTATGTTAGTAGACCTTGAATAAGAGAGGAATGATGATTGGCCATTTGATACAGCATGATCACTTCTTCAAGACAATTTTAGGAGGAAATATTGAAGGAAAGAGAGGAAAAGGGAGACCAAGATAAAGCTTTGCACAACAATTGAAGGAGAAAGTAAGGGTAGAGTCGTATAAAGAGGTATTAACGAAGGCAGAAAATAGAGAGCAGAGGCGATTGCTCCACCGACAAGAGCTAAGCTATTAAATTAAAGAAAAAGTAAACCTTTAATTTCTTTTACCTTGCAGGCTCCTTTATCGCCGACTCCTTGCGCCGAGATCAGCGATGATGAGCTGGTGTCCATCTCGGTGCGGGACCTGAACCGACAGCTGAAGATGAGAGGACTCACCAGGGATCAGATTGTTAGGTTAGTTATGTTAGGTTAAGGTTAGGTTAGGTTTAGGTTAGGTTTGGGGGGGACCTCTCTACAGTCTCCCCGGGACGTGCACGAGGGGGTGGCCTCTTTACAGTCATCTCCTTCGGGAAGTGCCTTTAAGGGCGTGGTACCGTGGTGGGCTTCGGTGCGGTCTTCTAAGAGTTCCCGAGGCCCACCATATGGTGTCGAGGCGGACCACCGTGGTGAGTTTAGCCGGTAGGAGTCCGGCACACCTCTCCGCCCCCATATAATTTTATATAATGGTGTTGTATTTCATTCCAGGATGAAGCAGCGTCGGAGGACTCTGAAGAATCGAGGGTATGCAGCCTCGTGCCGCATCAAACGAATAGAACAAAAAGACGAGTTGGAGACTGAAAAGAGTCAGGTTAGTAGATTTTATAAATTAAATTAATATTTTATAAATTAGAAAAAAAAAATGATTAATGATAGGTACATAAATTATAGACACAAGAAAACAAAACACAAAGATAAAAACATAGCACCGGATTAAAAATAAAACCAGCGCCATCTATTATCTCAAAACAAAAAGTTCACTAACGCCATCTCTTATCATTTTGCTAAACTTTCAGGAGTGGCACGACATGGAACTTATGCAGGATGAAAACAACAGGATTCGTGAAGAAGTAGAAGCATTACGAGGAAAATACGACGCTTTGAAACGATTCGCCATTATGAAAAACATTCCCTTACCGCCAGAATTGGAGATATTGCCTTAGGATAGATAATTAAGGAGTTTAGAGTTAGATGTTGAGGTAGATATTGCCATTGCCTCGGTTATATGTAAGAAATTATTAAGGTATAGGTATAACAAAGAGATATTTATACAAGGTGGCTAGCTATAGATGAAGTTTTAATGAAACGATGCTGATTTTTTCTGGGGTTTAAATATGTCTTGATTTTTATCTATGTCAAAGTTATTTAATTCAATTGCAGGCACTTTTAAAACGTTAAGAATCTAGGTGTTGGTCCTATAGAGAAGAGACCTACACGATACTCCATGGATAATATTTTCAAAATATTGGTTTGAAATTAATTACTTTTACATGTTGTTATTTATAACAAAAATCTCTCACTTTGCAATATTACATCTCATTACAGTTCATTAGTGCATGACTATTATTATAAAATAATATAAATTAACATTTTTGAATAGAAAAAATACAGTATTTGTCAAATGAATTATTATATTCATATATAATTTCATGTGAAACCTGCACACATGAACATATATCATACCACTCTGTACAGGACTCTTTGTGCGACTGTACTATGGAATTAAACAAAACTTTATAAAGATTCTGTGTGAAAAAAGGGAAAATATATAAAGGGAAATAGCAATGGAAAAATAAGGACGAGACGCCGTCTATTAAAATAGTGATAGAGTGTAGTACAGGCACTGACATAAATTTTTGGACCTTTCAAAATGTTGATATTGATTTATCAATGAAGATAATTATTCTTAATCAACTGTCTCAGTAGTCGATAAAGTTACGCTATTCTGTATAATTAATTACATAATAGAATGAAAATTAAGAGAATTTATTCATAAAAAAATCTTTTGAAAATTTGTATAATGATCAGTTACTTTTGTCGCTGATTCTAATTACAGTGAATGTGTGCGTACGATGCTGTTAAGTGGTGTGGTGTCTTTAAAGGGTTGAATTTAATTTTTTTACTCATTCCCAATAAAATGTAGATATGGTGAAATATACGGCGAACGCTGAAGTTAGTTTTACGTTCAAATTTCCTATTCAAGATAACTTTAAATAAAAATCGGTGATCAGATGATATTAATAAAATTATTTTTGGATTGCCAGACAGTCCCGCAGACGATGATGCACTTAATATCATGCCCGGCGTGTCCCCACACCTGCACGCCGGAAGAATTAATGGATGCCACTGATAGTGCAGTCTTAGTAGCTAACTTCTGGGCTGGAACTATCTAGATTGCCATCGACTCGCTAAGAAGAAGAATAAAATTATAACAGGCCGATGTCTGTACATTATAGATATTAGAGAAAAAATAATATGGGGGGTATTTATCAGAGCAACAGAAACCAAAACAACAGTTTTAAGAATTTTTGTGTCTGTCTGTATGTTTGTACACGAATCACGCAAAAACTACTGCATGGAATTGAATGCAGTTTTCACCGATGTATTGCTAGTCTAACTTAAAATATAGGCTCCATTTTACCGCACGAAAATATCAGATTCTAAATTCCACGCGTACGAAGTCGCGGGCAAAAGCTAGTTAGTAATAAGAAATAATTTTATTATTTTCCATGTTAAATCGTGTTATTTAAAAATAAAAATAGTTTTAAGTGATTTTGTGGTTTTATTATTTCCTGAGTCAAAGTACCCAGTAAAATTATAGCATCATCACGCCCGTATACCTTGAAGTGGTAGGTCAGAGGTGTACTGTGTTTTGTACACCAATAATTTACTAATGTCGTTAAGTAAATATATAGGTAATAGGGGGCGAGCCTATTGCAATCTATAGGGCATATGGGAAATTGTATATGCACTACGTAACCCATGCCTGTCTGCCTCATTGGTCTAGGGGGTCACAAGCGCGACTGCTGCGCCTGAGGTACTGGGTTCGATGCCCGGGTCGGGCAGTGTTATTGGGTTTTTCTGTATGGAAAATTTTCAGAAGCAGCCCAGTCTGGAACTGTGCCCGGTAGATGGCAATAGGCTCGCCCCCTATTACATGAGACTCAATAACGGCGTCGGCGTAATGTGGGTGTACAATAGTACATCTCTGACCAACCCTTTAGGGAATACAGTCGTGATGCGATGTTAAATAAATAAATAAATTCAACCCATTACTGTTCCACTGCTGGGCAAGGGTCTTTTCTCAGAACGAGAAGGGTTAGGCTTTAGTCCACCACGCTGGCCCAGTGCGGGTTGGCGGACTAAACACCGTCAAGAACTTTATAGAGCCCTCTCCGGTGTTCTGGTTTCCTCACGATGTTTTCCTTCACCGTAAACGCAAGTGATAATCAAATTCTGATCCGCACATGATTCCGAAAAGTCAGAGGTGCGGGCCGGGTTCGAACTCGGACCCTCCTGCATGGAAGGCAAACGTTCAACCGCTAGGCTATCACTGCTATTTTATGTAGATGCGAAGTTATGTAGTAAAAAAATAAATATACAAAAACATGTTTCGATTCTAATTTCAACCAAACCAATCAATTGACCTGTCCAATAAATTGCAGGGCCTTCTAACTAGCCTGCAGCCCCTTTAAACATAATAAGGGTTTCCTAATTTGCCCGAGGACCTCCACCATATTTAATTCCAATAAATATTTTATCGGGGCACTCAGGTACAGCTAAAAGCAAGGAACCTTTAACCTATTAATACTAAATAAGGAAGGACAGAAGTATCACTTCATATTTTGTATAATGACTATTAGTTAAATGTCTACGCTATGGGTCGCAGGTTCAATTTCCACACGGTACAAATATTATTTTGGATGGTTTAAAGATACTTGTTTCCGTCACAGTTTGTGATTATATAATATACTAGCTGTGCCCGCGACTTCGTTCGCGTGGATGTCGGAACTTAACAATGTATTTTTTAGTGAGACCAAATGCACTTAACCCTATTTTTTTTTCTAAAATAAAAGAATTTTTCTAAAATAAAAGTAGCCTAAGTTACTCCTTATTACATCAGCTACCTGCCAATAAAAGTCCCGTCAAAATCGGGCCAGCCATTTCAGAGATTAGCCTTTACAAACAGACAGACAGACAGACAGACAAAAATTGTAAAAAATGTTATTTTGGTGTATGTACCGTATATATATTCATATGCATGTAGTAAAAAACGGTTATTTCAATATTACAAACAGACACTCCAATTTTATTTATATGTATAGATGTATAGATAAGAACGTAGTGAAACAAAGGAAAAAGTCTTCCAGTGCCATCTATCGGAATCAAGAGACATATTTAAATAAAAAGCACACAAATTCATGAATCGCGATAAGAGAGTTTGCAACGGTTGGTGCATAGATGCAAGGATGCAAATTTTTAATGGAGGAACACATCACCTCGTTCCTCTAAAGTATAAAACGGGTAAAATAAAAGAGTATTACGATTGTCACAATGTAAAAAAATTATAAATCGCTTTATAAATTATAAGATTAGGACAAAGGGTTCTGTTGACAGAAGACAAATTTTATATTAATTAACGCAGGGGCGGCTCTAGCCCACGTAGTACCCGGGTGCAAATGGTGCAATTATAGATTAGCTTCCGCCCGCGGCTTCACCCGCGTGGATTACGGACCCACACAGTTTATTTTCTAAATTTTGTATCTAAATCCCGCGAGCGGCGCTCGGCGCCCCCTGAGACCCTTCGCCCGTGTGCACTGTACACCCTGCACCATAGGTAAAGCCTACTAGCATAACGGCTATGTTTAGCTTATTCTCGTGTGATGCAAGCAGTGGGTCTTCTGTTATTACTTGCTTGGTGGGAGAACCCTAGCCACTGAGTCAATAATTACATTTACGATAGAGTATTTTTGGAGGTAAAAACGTTTCTAAGATAGAGACGTATACTGTTTGTTCGCGCAAGTTATTAAAAAGAAATATTTTAATCAGTTCTTAAGCGGTACTAAAAGAAGCAGTATTTCATCTTCGTAAAAGATTGCGAAAGGTCCTTAGCGATTCTGTGGGGCGCTAGATACTCTATAATTTAGGAAATTTTGGGGTGCTAGATACTCTATAATTTAGTAATTGGTCACCCATCGATCTGGTCGTAAGCACGACTGCTGAGTGTGAGGTCCTGAGTTCGATCCCCGGATTCGGAAATGGTAATGGGTTGTCTTGTTAGAAACCAGCAATAATGGTTTCCAAACCATTAATATTTCACAGATTCATATTAATAACGTCATCTGGAGCGAGCTTATTGCCATCTACCGAACACAATTCCAAGAGGTACCCTTCGGGGTATACAGTACGATGCTTAGTTTTTTTTTAAATAATCAAATCAAATATTGGTATTTTTCTCAGATACTAGTAACGAATACATCTCTGCCTTACCCCTCGGGGAAAACAGGCTTGATACTACGTTATATTTTATTTAAAATTATTTAATTAAATGTATTTTTATACCCACGTTCCACATTGTTCAATTCCTATGGATAACAGTTAGTTCATATATCTAAAGGGACTTCCAAATCTGATTGCTAAACACTATCCTCCAGATAAACAAGCAAATATATTGATCATCTGATATACCCTTACGATGTAATTAACCGCTGGCATGTGGATTGTGGTGGTACTCGTTAGGCCAATCAGGAGCCCTGAACTTCGTACTTCGGTTTTAGTCTGTCGGATCTAGGCCTTGTTAATTAGATTGATGATAAATTTAGTCAATTTAGGATGGAGTCGTGTGTGTTTATTGTTAGTTTCGTTGTGAATTATTTGCGAAGTGATATTTTGATGTAGCACGATATTCAAATTCAGGTTAAAAAAATAACTCGAATTAACTCATCGTAGCAACCGCTTTCGCTGAGTGTGCAGCCGCTGTCAGCTTACTGATTAAAGCGCAAATAAGCATGAAATCAATATCATGTTATTTAATAGAATTGATTGTTACTTCAGTTTGATATAAGCCTTCAACTAAATATCCTGTTTTCTATAAATAAATATTACATACATACATAAAGTCACGCCTTTTTCCCATGGGGGTAGGCAGAAACCGCGGAACGCCACGTGCTACGATCCTTACATAACCTTTTTGCTTCATAAACATTCATGCATCGTTTCATACATGAACGCCGGTTGTGGGTACTGCGCACCTGACCTTTTTGAAGGACATTACCAATAAGGTCCGTATATCCTCCTGGCGTTAATCGCCTTTCATCCATCCTTATATATTATTATATTAAATAAAATGTATTTATTAACTAAATTTCCCATGGCAGAAACATAACTCTCGCCCTCAATCAATATAGTTTTTTATAATTCATCATCTGCCTAGCCTTTTCCCAGTCTAACCAGTTGCGGCTTAATATCAGTATTTTGCACGGAGCAACTGCCATCTGACCTCCGCCACACAATACTTTGGAGATACTGATTGGACCCGGGTACGTCTTAAAACTGCGGCCAGACACCGGAGGACGGGCAGCAGCGTCCTCTCACTAATCGGTGAGCCACTGCGATCCCTAAGCCGCCTGCCAAGCGTGGGGATTATGGCAAACCCCCCTTGGGGTAGGCCTTCGTTCAGCAGTGGACGTCTTCTGGCTGATGATGATGATGACTGATACTGGATAGTTAGACTGGTTGTCAGACTTTTTTTACCTGTCGGCATTCGTAATGCCTGTTATAGATAGTATGGTACCAGGGACCAACTGCATAACGTGCTTTTCGAGGCAAGGAACAGTCTCGATGTATGAAAAACGGTCACCCATCGAAGGATTGACCTCAACAAGCTGATTAACCTCGCAGATCGACTGATATGCGGGGCGGTAGCTATGTAGATACGAGCCCCGATATTGTTTATTTTTTATAATTATTATGAGTTAATTATCAAGAAACGACGGATATGATCGTTTTGTTCTGTTTCCTTCTGCGAGTGAATTCTGTATTTTTGTCTAAAGGAATTAATTAATATTTTCACAATGGATGAAATCATTTGTTACCGTTGTGGCGGGTACTGTGACTTTGGACTTGGTACATTTTTATTTAATTTATTGTTTCTACATCATGAAGACTCGTCTGGTATGACATGACTAGTTGTCTCCAGTGTCGGATTAAGCAAGCGCGGGGCCCGTAGCAAATTCTATCGAGGAGACCTTGATCTGCTATGGACTCTTCAGTATAAAGTTACTTTATACTGTAATATAATACACAGTACTGTAAGATAATACAGTCTATCATGTGCTTATTAATTTAGAAAATTAATAAAAGTGTTTAATTTTATATATGAACCAGTTGTATAATAGCAAATCAAGTTGCTTTTGTCGCAAAATCTTTGTTAAAAATCAAGAAATCTTTTATCGAGTACCTACCGTTTGCCAATGGACGGATTTCTCTCACAGACTCATTGTTTTTTTAGGTTTGTTTAAGCCCAACTAGCGTAGATCGGCCTGCCAATATGTAGTGGCCTATTTGGCCTATACAGTAGAATCCTTTTATAAATCCGGCCGACCAACCGCATAATATTACGTAACTTCATGCAAAGTTTGGTTTTCACACAAACTTTTACATATGAAAAATATTTGGTTATAATGACGTATTTGTATTAAAATATGTCCAGTTATAATTATAATGAATATATGAATGAATTCTTAGTTATTATACCCCTAGCTTCTTGCGGCGCATGCCCGGCGCATAGCTCGTTTTCGTTTTGATTCTTATTTACGAGTTCTTGTTATTTTTTATGAATCGATCTTTATGTTTTGAATGACTTTCGCTTAGTTTGACGTTATTGTAATTTCCCTTCAATGTCATAAGCGAATTCTACTATACATATTTCTATTTGTACCATTTCCACAAGTCCACAGTCACCGCGGTTGCGCACAGTGGAGCAGGCAAAGACAAATTACTCTATTCCCTCCCCCCACCTATTTATTTATCGAGCTTCCCTCTGCTTTCATTATTTTTTTGTTTATAACTGTCCTCCCAGTTTCCGAATCCACTTTTGCGTCAAGTTTTGTTATTTTATTAATTGTTTTTATTTACGCAACAATAGGAGGGCTTTGGTCAATGCGCCACTTTATATTTTTTCTGTAATGATTTGATGATATATTTTTGATCCAGTTTACAATAGCCCGCGCCTACAAAAAATCAGTTCATAGGAGATGTTGCATTAAGATCTAGGCAAGTTTGATACTATCTATACATATGTATAATAAAATTATAACAGGCCGACGTCTGTACATTATAGATATTGGAGAAAAACTGATCTGAGGCCCTAGTGTAAGTTTCTTTTGACAAATTTGATTTACTACATCGAACGCGTTCGGCGCTCCGATTGGTCCGTTTCGTGCTCTCCACCGTTCCGTTTCGTACTGGGGGTCTTTTTTAGAGCAACAGGAGCCAAAACAACAGTTTTTAGAATTTTTGTCCGTCTGTCTTTCTGTATGTTTGTATACGCATCACGTAAAAACTGCTGCATGGAATTGAATGCGGTTATCACTGATTTATTGCTAGGATCTAACTTAAAATATAGACTCCATTTTACCGCAGGAAAATCCATTCCATTCCACGCGGCGTATCGCGAGCTAACCTAGTAATATATAAAACTAAAATCAAAATGACATAACATCGTCACGCTTGTATTCCCCGAAGGGTTAGTTTCACCGATATTCTGCCGATACCGTTATTGAGTCTCCCGAGAGAGAGCCTATAGCCATCTAAGGGACACAGTTCTGGCCTCCAGGATGCTCCTGAGAATTTCCTTACATAAAAACCCAATAATACTTGTTGACCTCACGTTCATCAGTTCATCAGCGCTTGCGACTATGAGATCAATAAGGCAATCAGTTTTTGAAAAAGATATGTTAAGCTGCATTTTACTACTGGGACATGCGTCGCCTGTTCGCGGCATACGGTTTTTGTAACCAATCTATACTCTATAAATACAAATAAATAAAATAGAAGTGTCTGTTTGCAATGTCAAAATAACAACTTTTTACTAAATGCATATGAAAAGTATTATAACAAAAAGTTTGTCTGTTTGTTTGTTCCGACTAATCTCCGAAACGGCTCGACAGATTTTTATGGAGCTTTGACTGGCAGATAGCTGAAAAAGAATAAGGGTACCGCACAAAAAATGCACGGGTTCGTAATCCACGCGGGCGAAGCCTAGCGGAATCTTGTACAATATAAATTTACAAAGCAAATCGGTTGGTGTTTGCTAAACAAGAATTCTAAAAACCGAGAAAAAATAAAACAATATATTTTTTTTAAAATGGTTTCCATTTCCCGCGCAAAAGTATGCAGGTGTAACAAACAATTGGTAACAATATTCAAACTTTTAACATTCTTTAAATTTCAGTAACTTTCTTTTTTTTCTTCTTGTTTTCATTATAAGTGATATCTTTAGAGTTAAGAAGTGGTTATACTGGTTTTCAGAAAATACGTGATTATTTGGATTACGGTTATTGTGAGGTACTTACTATTCAACGCCAAGGGCGGATCCAGCTTTCAAGTCGGGCGGTCACATGTTTGAAGTCTAGTCGGGACAGACTCCTATTCGATTACAATAATAAATACTGTACGATCAATGCCATCAGAAAAATTATCAGTGGTCGACCTAGAACCAGCCCAGGGGAGGTCATGACCCCAATGACCCCCACCTGGATCCGCCCTTGTTCAACGGGAGGAAACGCCCTAAGACTTATAATGATATCATTACACTTTCAAAACATCGAAATATGTAAACAACATATGTATAATATGGACAAAGCATGAGACGAGCTGAAGTTTCTGCCTTAAAATTGCAGTACCGTAGTTGAATACTAGTCATCTGAGTTACTTTTTATTAACTGTCAAAAACGACATTTTCTAAAAATGTTTGGAATAGCAAGGCGTGACGTCATAGTTTTTCGTTGTCATTGACAAACTTATTGTGTCGTTCGGATAAATAAAAAAAATTGAAAACGCCAAATATAAACAAGAGATTGTGGAGGAACGAGGTATGGTGTTCCTCCATTGAAAAGGGAGGATCCTCCGACCAGGCAAGGTGGTTAGCCTGGCGGGCCGAAGCCCGACAGTTGATGTCGGATATTCGTATATGTATTAGAATCGTTGTAAACTTTCATAGTGCGATTCAGGGTTTGTTGTTGTAGCTTCACTCTGATAGATGGCGCTTTACTTTTTGCCATGTTGCGAGTAGTTGTCGCTACATCACTCCCCCCCAGACCGGAGGTCGATGTTGTTGAGTCTTGAAGTTGCTTTGCCAGGGCCAGTGATGGTTCCAGTGAGTCGGAACCGAGTGCCGCATAGTTCGCAGTGAGTCGGAACTAGGTGCGGTGATGCTGCGAAGTCCTCAGTGAGTCGAGGTAGTGCAGTGAAGAGTAGAGGCTGGCTGCTGCGTCGACCAGGAGAGAAGGGCTCTGCTAGTTGACCGGCCGAAGTGCAGTGTGCTGTGCCAAGGTTGCTGATGAGAGGCCGATGGGAAGAACCAGGCTTGCGCGGTCGCTGCAAGCGTGTGGTTACCCGTTGGGGCCGAGGATGCTGGCTGGCAGGATGAGACTTGCTTGATGCTGCTCGAATGGTACTGGAGGGGTGGAGAGGGGAGTGAAGGCGATGACGCCGTCGAAGGTTGCGAAGATGTTCATTGTCAGGGGTCACCACTGTGGAGGAACGAGGTATGGTGTTCCTCCATTGAAAAGGGAGGATCCTCCGACCAGGCAAGGTGGTTAGCCTGGCGGGCCGAAGCCCGACAGTTGATGTCGGATATTCGTATATGTATTAGAATCGTTGTAAACTTTCATAGTGCGATTCAGGGTTTGTTGTTGTAGCTTCACTCTGATAGATGGCGCTTTACTTTTTGCCATGTTGCGAGTAGTTGTCGCTACAAGATTATGTTCTACTGAGTTTTTATATGGAAAACTATTTAAACAAGATTTTCGATTTTATTTTTGATGCAGTCAACTATCCTATTAAGTCGCCGAAAACTGCTCTTATAAAGAGTGATCTATTCTATGACAAAAACGACACGCTATCTTTACGTACGCTTATTTCTTTTCTATTTTTTTTAAAACATTGCCCCCTGTAGAGTTTCTCCTGTTGTTTACAAACATACCTGTTATATGCACACACAACCAGACCCGAAACAACTATCTGATCATACAAATATTTATTCCGTGGGGGGATTGAACCCGCGACATGTAGCGCAGAAAGCAAATCGCTTAGCAACTGCGCCAACCGTGTCGTTTCATCGTCATTTTCATCATATTATAAACGCGAAAGTTTGTGAGATTGTATGGATGTATGTATGTTTGTTACTCTTTCACGCAAAAACTACTGAACGGATTTGGTTGAAATTTGGAATGGAGATAGCTTATATCAGGATATAAGCTATCTCCATTCCAAATTTCAACCAGCTATGCGTTAATCCAGGGATTAACACATAGCTTTAAACCGAAAATACTCTGTTATCGTGGGATGGTTAGCGTCACTTTAAACCGAGGGTAACACCGCAGGGTGCAGCTATCTATTTTAATATTATAAAGCTAAAGTGATTGTATGGTAGTTTTTTTTGTTTCGACTTTTATTTATCGAAGAACGTTGTTGGCTGTTTTTTCACCCGAAAAATGCACGCGTTCGTAATCCACGTGGGCGAAGCCGCGGGCGCTAGCTAGTAAACTATATTTATTTCAATTTGCAGATCTCTTTTGTAGCAAAAACGAACTGCTTAACATACTTAAATATGATCGCAGCTTAAACAAAACGTCACGAAAATACTTTTTCCCGCGGATTTTCGTTTTTTTAAACTTTTGTACACAGTTTCAATTCAGCTGACGTTACGCATGTATAATTCCAGACTCATTTTGGACTTGACGCCATTTTTTTCTCTCACTTGTTGTTCAACAATCAAGAGGCAGAAGTTGCGATGCCTTTGCTTCACTGTTTTGTTTTTTTCCCCTCTTTTTTTTAAGTTCGTTAAAGTGGAGGCCGAGGCAATCAACTAGGCAGCATCGTCCGTTGATTGTTAAGTCTTTGAAAGTTTTTTTTTTTATGTTGTTTGTGGACTTTTTCAAAAGGTAAAAGTATTACCTGTCTCTGGTGTATTTTTTGTCAAGCAACTAAGGATTGTAATTAGAGTTTTTTTTTGGTTAGTTCCTTTTGTGATAATAGTTTGTTAGCGGCTGTGGCGCTAGTGTGCTAAAGAAAGAACTTACTTTAATGGGTGTAAGTGAGCGGAAATTAAGTTTTATTTTCTTATTTCTTTGTCGAGAGATATTAAATCAGTGTGGAATATATCAGCTTGTTTTGTATATTTATAACGTTGGTCGAAGGATTTACTGTGTTTTTGGGTTTGAATAGAAAAATTCTATAATTTGTTATGGAATTAGATAATTGCTTCTCCACACACAGAATAATCTCTGTATGGTAAGTGCGTTTACAGATATAAATATTCAAATGCATAAACATTGAGACCAGAACAACTATATGTAAGTCACACAAATATTGGTGCCGTATCAAAATCGACACGTCCTCTCACTAATCGGTGAGCCATTGCGATACCCAAGACGCCTGCCAAGCGTGGGGATTATGGCACCCCCCCCCCCCCTTGGGGGAGGCCTTCTGGCTGATGATGAAAATCGAACCCACGGTACGTAGCGCAGTAGTCGACCACTGTGCCAAGTGTTTCATCATGATAATATATTGACTTAGTAAATAGGTATGCTATAATGCTAGTAAATATATGGAGTTACTAGCTTCTGCCCACGGCTTCGCCCGCATGGTTTACGATCCCGTACGGTTCTGGCGTGATTGAGTAACAAATATCTGTCCATCCATCCATCCATCCTAACAAACTTTCACATCCTACTAATATTATAAATGCGAAAGTTTGTGAGGATGGATGGATGGATATTTGTTACTCTGTCACGCCAGAATGGCTGAACGGATCTGGATGTAATTTGGCACAGAGATAGATTATAGTCTGGAATAGCACATATGCCACTTTTTATCCCGGAAAAATGTACGGGTTCGTAAACCACGCGGGCGAAGCCGCGAGCGGAAGCTAGTTTATAAAATTAGTAGGATAGTAGGATAGGATAGGATTAATTGGATAGGATGCTATACGTGAGTAATTATCAGTTGAGGGGCTCGTAGATACATAGTTACTGCGCAGATCTGTCCATCTGTGAGGCTAAAGAGCGCTTGACGCGGTCAGTCTTTGGATAGGTGACCATTTTGAACATTTCGAGACCATTCCGTGCTTCAGAAAGAACGTTAAGTAGTTGGTCCCAGGCGTCATACGAAGATCTATCAAGTACGAAGACATTCGTTACGAGTGTCAGCAGCCCAAAAAGTCTGACAACCAGTCTAACCTTAGAGTATCAGTGTCTCCCAGTTACTGGGTGGTGGAGGTCAGAAGGCAGTCGCTCCGTGTAAAATACTGATATTCAGCCGCAACAAGTTAGATTGGAAACCGACCCCAATGTAGTTGGGAAAAGGCTAGGCAGATGATGATGATACGTGAGTAATTATTATACTACCGACCCGCCCCGGCTTCGCACGGGTAGCAGAGCATATACGCCTTCATTTTTTTCTGTCGTAGTGTCGTATCAGCTTGTTACGTCGAGCATTTACTCGGCGCACGCCAGTAAAGCTCCCAGTCGGCATGATTTTTTCCGACATGTTCAACTATCATCGTGATATTTCAGCTAATTTACACGAAACCTTAACGAATTATACACCATAACCTTCCTCATGAATCACTCTGTCTATTGGTGAAAACCGCATGAAAATCCGTTCAGTAATTTTTGAGTTTATCTCGAACAGACAGACAAACAGACAAATAGACAAGGCGGGGGACTTTGTTTTATAATATGTAGTGATATATAATATGACTGTCTGGTCTAGTGGTCGTAAGCACGACTGATGAGCGTGAGGTCCCAGGTCCAATTCCCTTTGTAGCAGCACGGAGTCTAGACCTGTACCCGGTGGATGACAATAAGTCTGCCCCCTAAAACATGGGACTCAATAACGGAATCCGCGAAATGTGGGTGTACAATATTATTGTACACCTCTGTCTAACCCTTTTATGGAATAATTTAATATACAATTCAGTCTTCATATCCTTATGAACACGAAGCATTCCGTATCCAAACATTCCTATTCAATTCCAGCAAAAATCCTTAGTCTGGAATTAATACTTTGCTTTAAAAATAATCTCATAACTCTATGGGCTGTTTATTTTTTTTTCGCGTAATAGGCGCACTTTTCACATCGCTTCCATTCAGTGGGTCGCAATTTTTTCAGGGAATTTCACCTTCTGACAAATGTGTAGTATTACACAGGGTGCACAGTGCGGTGAAAACTAAGAAGACGTAGAAAAAATATATAATATTTCGAGATTAGAAATTCTCAAACATTTGTATCTTTGTATTTGTACTCAAATATTTGTATGATCTACAGGTAGTTGTTTCGGGTTAGTTTGTACTGGGTGTATGTCCATGTGAATATTTATGTTTGTAAACGCACCCACGATATAGGAATAATTCAAAGTGTAGGGCAACGTTTAAAAAAAAAAGAAAAAAATAAATAAAAATTCCCAATAAAAAATCAACTCAGCCTCATTGGGCATGTAATCGCCAACAGGACCACTGAGCGTGAGGTTCTGGGTTTAATTCCCGGGTCAGACAAAGTGTTATTGGCTTTTATGTATGGCAACTCTCAGTAGCAGTATGGAGGTTAGATTTATGCCTTGCGCTCCATACGTGGGACTCAATAACAGCATCGACAAGTAATGGTTGTAAATAATACATCTTTTCCTAACGCATAAAATATAAGCAATGCAAAATTATGTTGTAATTTTGGCACGGTTGGAGCAGTGGCTAAGTATTTAGTTTTCTGCGCTACACGTCGCGGGTTCGATTTTCGTACGGAACAAATATTTGTATGATCTACAAATAGTTGTTTCGGGTCTGGTTGTGTATGCATGTGACATGTATATTTGTAAAAATGTAAAAACCCGGGACACAGAACAAATCTTAGAGTGGGCCAATGTTTCTTTTTTATTTTTTATATTCATTAATATAATGCATAGTGTATTGTATGTATAGTATTATTATGTATGTCGTGAATTGATTTGATTGATTGATTTGATTTTTTTTTAATTAAATCAGATTTTATGTTTTCTTCACTTAGTACCCAGTAAGTGCATGTGGTCTCATATAATTGGAGGCGCAAACTTAATATCAACCCTTGTTATTTCTCATTAAACTATGTCACAGTGCCACACACATAAAAATAAAAATAAAAAATAAAACTTTGTCCCCAATCACACTACAGCGCAACACTGTCCACGCAGGCGTATAACGGCAATTTAGCAAGCGATGTTCGTAGGATATAAATCTGTACCTGTAATGCGATTTGCTTGATTTAATATACAACGCTATGTTTTTTGCTGGCATACATATTGGGGCGCGGCGTGCCCTGTGGGCTGTGACGTATGATTGACATTACATTTGCAAGCCTCGTCATAAGTGGTATGATATATCGAGCTTTTTTCTTAAAGATTATTTTACCGTGTCGTATAATAAGGTACCTTTTTGTTTGTGAATTTTCGATGTTTGGCGCAGTGGGTAGCGATTTGCTTTCCGTGCTTCGTGTTGCAGTTTCGATTCTCGCACGGAACAAATATTTGTATGATCTATAGATAGTTGTTTCGGGTCTGATTGTGTGTATGTGACGTACCCACGGCACAGGAGAAATCCTAGTGTGGGGCAGCCCTTCTATATCGCAGTAAATTGGCGTAGTGGCTAAGCGATTGTCGCGGGTTTGACTCCCGCACTCGGCATATTTTGTGCTTGTGAAGTTTGTTCGTAAACGGACCCATGTATAGAGAAAATACTAGTGTACTAATTTTGTTCGAGTTGCTACGTCGTAGCTGACGCAACGCTACGAGATTACGCTGCCGTAGCAAATAAGATTATCGTAGAGGACCTGCTACGCTACGCATACGTAGCAACGTTAGGGTAAAATTACATCTGTCAGTATTGATTCGCATTTTGTTTACGGTATTGACAAAGGCTATTTTGTTTCAATGCGTAAAACAATTACCCATCCAAGGATCTTAACCTCGCAGTCAGACAACGAACCTCTTGATGCTTAAATTATAGAAATAAATCCACTTCATTACTGTCCCATTGCTGGACCTTTTCTCAGAATGAGAAGGGTCAGACCTTAGTCCACCACGCTGGCCCGATGCGTGTTGGCGGACGACACACACCATCAAGAACTTTATGGAGCCCTCTCAGGTGTGCAGGTTTCCTCACGATGTTTTCCTTCACCGTTAAGGCAAGTGATAATCGAATTCTGATCCACACTTGATTCTAAAAAGGCAGAAGTGCGGCCGAAGAGGCTGAAGAGGCCAGGTTTGAACACATCCTCTTGCATGGAAGACAAGCATTCAACCAATAAGGCTATCACTCGTTAAATTAAGTAATCTATATACAATTACTTAAAATTGAACTGTCTGTTTGTAATTTCAAAATAATAGCATTTTCCTAAATGCATATAAAAATATATACGGCACTTATAACGAAAAAACAAATTTTTATTTTTTGTCTGTCTATCTGTTTGATAACCTCTGAAACGGCTGGGCCGATTTTGACGGGACTCTCACTGGCATATAGCTGATATTATAAGCAGTAACTTAGGCTACTTTTATTTTAGAAAAATAATTAGGGTTCCGCGGAAAAATGCACGGGTTCGTAATCCACGTGGCTGAAGCCGCGGACGGTGAATCATAAATTGAAAACAGTAGAAAGCGATGGCTGTAACAAACGACGTGATCAGGCAAGCTACTGGCGCAAGTTATATCACCGGTATGCCAGTGTTGAGTAATAGTAGCTGGCAACAGTTCGCATCGCGCCATTAATATTGGCCACAGGTCCTACCATCAGTACCTCTATCACGAGTTTTCTAACTATTTACTATCATAGTAAAGTAAATTTTCATTATAGCGATTTTAGTTCTTAACTTGGTTACATAAGGGATTAGAGTCGCTTATGTGACATATGTGTCATAGTTAAGTTTTGATTTACTATTTACGATATTATACAGATGTCATGTTAGCGACTCTAATCCCTAATGTAACCATGTTAAGAATTAAAATCGCTTGCATAAAAATTTACATTTACTGTGAAAGTAAATAGTGAAAAACTCATAATAGAGGTACAGTTTCCAGACTCGTCTTAGAAACTTGTCTATGGATATTAAAACATCAAGTGACACAAAATTGGCATAACATAACAAAGAAACACGCCTGTATTCCAGAAGGCAGAGGCATACTATTGTACATACAAATTTCGCCGATGCCGTTATTAAGTCTTATGTAATAGGGGGCGAGCCTATTGCCAATTACCTGCTACTGAAAATTTTCATACAGACAAACTCAATAACACTTTACCCGATCCGGAAATCGAGCCCAGGACCTCACATTCAGCAGTAGCGCTTGCGATCTTATTACATGGGACACAATAACGGTATCGGCGAAATGTGGGTGTACAATAGTACACCTCTGCTTAACTCTTTGGAGAATAGAGGCGTGATGATAAAGATGCTAAGATCAATCGTCATGCCAGATTGAACGTCACCATACACAGATCCGAAACAACAATCTGCAGCCTAATTACCGATGTAGCGACAGGCGTAGATCGCGCGATAACTTCTGTCAAACGTCATTTTTGTGACATATAATGTATTGGCTGACAGTGAGATTGCTGTCGCGTGGCTGTCGCGTTGCTGTCGCTTTTTTACGTAATCAGGCTGCTGGTCACATTTTCACGAAAACAATGAGTAGGGTTAAAAATTGCAGATTGCGAAATTTTCCCCACTTTTACCCTTCGGACGTCGAATCGATTTATTTTGACGTAATCGTAATATTTCCGCGATGTTTTAGTTTTGAACCGGAAACTTTGCATATAACAACAATTTATCAATATTTTGCTTGTTTACGAAGAATGCTTTGGGATTTGTTGAATGATTTAGTAATAGAAAATTTTTAGAGCTAGCAATTTTATGGAAAGAAAGAATAAAGAGAAAGACAGACATGTTTATTGAAACAAAATAAAAATAGGCTAACAGAGAAAACAGGTAACCTAAATTTATATAAATATACTAGAGGATATTTACGAACAATATATACTGTTGGTATTCTACTTTTTTGATTGTGGTAATTTTTATGTCAGTATAACTCTGATCATACTGACATTTGACCATACTGACCTATACTCGATTTGTTTAGGTATTTAACTAAAGGTAAACAATCTTGATGTGTCTTTTTAATATTTTTTGTTTAAAAACTCAGTTTAAAAATAAAATGCGACTAAAAACCAATGTAAAACAACAATAACGATTACCAAATCAATTGAATCACTAGTTTAAGCGGTAGATTATTTGTTTAATATGTGTTTGTGTAAAAAGTCACATCAAGATTGTTTACCTTTATTTAAGTACCTAAACAAACCTAGTATACCTTAGTCGTTGTACTAACTGTTTTCCGCGACTTCGTCTGCGTGTATCTTGTATATAAATATCAGGGTATTTGTGTTTGTAACAGCAGAGCTACCCCGAATCAACTGTTACACAAAAAAATATGCAACCTGCAGTTGTTTCGGGGTCCGTGCGGGAATCGAACTCAAGACACGTAGCGTAAAAGTTGATCGCTCAACTACCGCGTCAACCGTGTCGTCAAACATATGTAATAAGGATCTGTTTACAAAGGTTCTTACATATTTAATAACTTTCCTATCTCGAAATCTATGAACGAAAACAACACTAATATATTTTGAGCGGAGTCAATATTTTCAAAAACTAATTAAAGCGTCGGTAAGATGCAAATTCGGGCAACGCGCAAACAAACTGTGTTGCATTCAAACAGATCGCGAATGCGCACGCAGCACTTCCACCTATTAAGCTTTGTGTTGTGATGCAACTGTGAAGTAAGACTTATTCATACTCGCCTAAGTTTTTAGACTATTTTGTGTAAACTACGGGGTAGGATAGGATACCGCTACGTCCATCCACCTTGCCTTTTCCAAACTATGTTGGAGTCGACTCCGAGTCTCAATAGCACAATTATATTCGCCAACCAATAACTGGAAGACTTATATTCCAAGTTTAGACTGGATTTCAGATTTTTTGGACTGCTAACACCTGTGACGACTCTCATAGGTATATGCAAAACATCTGGCGCTAACTGCTAAGCGTGCTTTTCCTAGGTTTGGTGACATCTTGATGTTAGAGGAACAGTCACTGATCGAAAGAGTGACCTCAGCAGGCGTTGCCTAACCTCACAGATCAACAGAGATTCTCCCACATTTATGTTCTTAAAATAGCTTAAATACGACGACAAATGGAATGTTATTACGCCAGAAATAACTTCTTTATAGGCCTATGTCAGTTTATTTTCATAATATTTTATTAAGGACTAGCTTTTGCCCGCGACTTCGTACGCGTGGAATTTAGAATCTGATTTTTTCCTGTGGTAAAATGGAGCCTATATTTTAAGTTAGATCTCTAGCAATACATCGGTGAAAACTGCATTCAATTCCATGCAGTAAGTAGTATTTGCGTGATGTGACCATACAAACAGACAGACAGAATTCTAAAAACTGTTGTTTTGGCTTTTGTTGATCTAATAAAGACCCCCCATATTAATTTTTCTCCAATATCATATACTACTAATATTATAAATGTGAAAGTTTCTGAGGATGGATGGATGGATCTTTGTTACTCTTTCACGCCAGAACGGCTGACCGGATCTGGATGAAATTTGACACAGATAGATTATAGTCTGGAATAGCACATAGGCTACTTTTTATCCCGGGAAAATGAACGGGTTCGTAAAGGGAACGGGAAGCTAGTCTATAAATATAATAATTTACAGACATCGGCCTATTATAATTTTATTATATGTATAGATATTCTGTTCATAAAAAATATTATTAACGTACATATTCCTCTATTGATATGACGAAAGGACTTTCATCTTTATATCAAAATTGACTTCATAAGCCTTCATTGGTTGGAAGATTTCAGAGAATTTATTATCAGTGTAGGCTTAAACAAACTACCTCGTTGGTTGCTGAGCCCTGAAGCCCTGAGTATGAAATCGGGGTTGGATTTTCTTTAAAAAAAATCTCAGTTTGAAATTTTGCTCGGTAGATGGCCATAGCTTTGCCCCCTGTTACGTGTGACTCCATAAAGGCATCAGTGAAACGTGAGTGTACAATAGTAAATGTGGCCGCACAATAATAGTACATCAAACTTATGTGCCAACAAAAATAATTTAAAATCTAGCTCTATAGCGGAATGTCTAACATTCTCACTACCACCGCGACGCTATAAATCACACTCATTGAGTACGGTCCGCAGTTTCGACTCATTAGCTCTACAACCATTGTCTAGTTTGTACTAAGTAATTGACGACCATTGTTGACAAAGCTCTAATGTACGTACAACCTGGCTTTCCATCATCATCACTGAGCTGTTCAAGTAAGTATCACTTGCCATCACCTGTTTTTTTACTTGAGGAAGTGCTCATGCATACCCGCCGCCCTGAGGAAGGCGACGGGTGATATCGGACTTTTACCGACTAAAACCACACGGTGTTCCTGCGGCATACCTGTAGCACCGGAGATACGGGATTCGCTCGCGCATTCACCGCATCCCCAGCAGGTATTGGCCCGCCAGTGGATGACCTGGCAGGCTCGGTCCCAGTTGATGGCAAGTTGTGCAGCTAAGCTAGGTTCCTTTCCAAAGGGATGCACCATCCCCTCCCTGTGTGTGGGTGTTCATTTGCTGGGGTTTGTTGTGGTTGCTTTTGCAAACTGTTTTTCTTTTAGACGTTGCCCCACCCTATTATTTCTCCTGTATCGTGGGTACAGATTACAAACATACATGTCACATGCACACACAACCAGATACGAAAAAACTATCTGTAGATCATACAAAGATTTGTTCCGTGCGGGGATCGAAACAGCGACACGTTGCGCAGAGAGCTAATCGCTATGCAACTGCGCCAACCGCGTCGTCATTGTTGAGGGTCAGGTACTGGTATTGTGGTAAAAAGCTCTTGGTTGCACCAGCGGAATACGGAATTATACTCGGTAGATAGCAATCGTTCCCTATTACATGGGATTTCATGGCGACCTCAACGAAATTTGCGACATCAACGAAAGTTGGACAATAAATATCTCTGCCTACCCTTTGGGGTAAACAGGCTATGTAAAAATTGCTATGCTATATGACATGACCTTGAAAGTTACTCAAAATAAGTGATAATCCAAAAATGCAGTATTTTAAATCTCATTACGAGACGGTGTTGGAGTACCTATAGATTACAAAGCAATAAAAGCAAAGTTCTTACCAAATTATTTGGAGGTCATATAATGCCAAATACAGTATTTTCACCCATGCTCGCGTGTGACCTTCAAACTTTATCACTAATGGTCAAAACGTGACCTGTACCTCCATGTAATATTAACCAAGCCAATATTCTTAATGTAACTTCCCCAATATATTTAGGATACCGCCGATAAACTTGTATGGGGGAATTAAAGAGGTAAAGAATTTACTGCAGAACTTGGGCACTTGGGAGTTAATTAGCAAACTAGAGCTTTGCCTGGGTTCAAGACTCAGATATGACTGAAGCTGACTACTTTTACTATCAAATTCGGCCCAAAATATATTTATTCATTAAAAAAAAGGAGGATTTCGTAAATTCATAGCTACTGCGCAAATCGGTCGATCTGCAAGATTAAGCAGTTCATGTTCCGGTCACCTCTTGGATGGGTGACCGTTTAATACACATCAAATCCCCTTCGTGCTTCAGCATGCTAAGCAGTCAGTCCCGTGTGTCATATGACTGTCGTTATGGGTGTCAATAGCCAAAACAACTAGTCTAACCTTACAGTATCAGTGTTTCCTAGTAGGTGGATACTGATATTCAGCCGCAACCGGTTAGACTGGGAGCTGACCACGATTGGGCAGATGACGACGGAGTACACGGAGACATGTGGCAAATAACCAGTCTAACCTTACAGTATCGGTGTTTCCTAGTAGGCGGATACTGATATTCAGCCGCAATCGGTTAGACTGGTAGCCTACCACGATTGGGCAGATAACGACGCAGTACACGGAGATACGTGGCAAAACTACCCACCGTGCCTTTTAACGAAATTCTATCTATAAATAACTAAAAAAAAAACAGCCCATTATTGCCCCACTGTTGGTCGCCCAACAGTGGGGCAATAGGCTGTTTTTTTAGGGACTCTTTTTAGAATGAGAAGCGTTAGGCCTTAGTCCACCATGCTGGTCTGGTGCGGGTTCGCAGATTACACTCATCACCAGTGGCGTGCGGTTCATAAAGACAAAAAGACACTGCCTACCCTACATAACTCAGATAAATTTTTATTATAAGATATTCTTTTAAATTTTTCTGCGTACCTTGTCTAAAAACTCTGTGCACGCCGCTGCTCATTATCGAGAACTTAGGTCTCTCATCACGATGTTTACCTTCACCGTTAACGCAAGTGATAATCAAATGCTGTTCCACAATGATTACGAAAAGTCAGAGGTGTGGGCCAGGTTTGAACTCACACCATCCTGCATAGAAGTCAACCGTTCAACCGCTAGGCTATCACTGCTATACGTATATATAACATCTATCTATATGCTATTATAATTAGAATCTTCGGTAAAGTCTTCGCGACTCCGATCTAGATCAAAGATATTGAGAAAATATCCTAAATTTTTAAGGTCACAGATATAAAGATAACCCAATTAGCACTTATAAGTCTCGATAAGAAATTAAATTCTGGCCTATCGGGATTCAAGATGGTACCCTTGAATAGAGAGATAAGCACAGAAGGTTTACTGACGGTTGTTTTAGAAAACCGACGCTGTGAATGTCTAGAACGTTTTTCGCGGATAACGTGACACGACATCACGCCTGTATTCCCCGAAGAGTTAGGCAGAGGTGAACTATTATTGTGCAGTCACATTTCGCCGATGCTGGTATGGAGTCACATGTAATAGGGGGCGAGCTTATTGCCATCTACCGGGCACAGTTCCAGCCTCCGTGCTGCTACTGATTACACTTTGCCAGGACCTGACGCAGTCGCGTTTGCGCAATTTTGTGCGGATATGACGCATAGTTTCTCTTTTTTTTTTGTTTAATTTCCATTGTTGCTTTGACGGCTCGGTTGGCGCAGTGGTTGAGAAATCAACTGCGGCACTATGACTGTGTCGCGGGTCCGATTCCCAACCTTCCTCAATAAATAGGCTATAAGATGCAAAAATACTTCACTATTTGAATCGGAATTTGTTCACAATTTCATGGGCTTTTTGCGCGGAACCCTAATACTTTTTATAAAATATGAGTAGCCTAAGTTACTCCTTATAACATCAGCTATCTGCCAGTGACAGTCCCGTCAAAATCGGCCGGAATAAACAAACAAAAACTTTAAAACATTTTTTTTTGGTTATAAGTACCGTATGTACGCTTACTTTCATATTCATTTATTAAAAAGCTGTTATTTTGACATTATAAACATATATTTAAATATTATTTATTTGTAAAGATTAACAATAGATTGAAAAAATGAGCCTTCTGTGTATTTTTTATTTCGCAAAGGTACTCAAGTAATTAGGGTGCTCGGAATCTAGATAATCGGATGTTGAAGCTCGATTGGAAGCCAATTAGTTTAACTAGCGTTATGTGTTAGTCTAATGCGGGATTATATACTTGATACTGTATTAACGGGTCATTGATTACATATAACTGTTTGTAGGCCGTATTCACCGAAACAACAGACGTTCAACATTAAAACGGCGGTTTAATTATCATCATCTGCTTAACCTTTTTTCAACTGCATTGAGGTCGGCTTCCAATCTAACCGGTTGCGGCTGAATATTAGTATTTTACACGGAGCGACCATCTGACCTCCACCACCCAATTACTGGGAGATACTGATACTCTAAGGTTAGACTGATTGTCAGACTTTTTAGGCTGCTGACACCCATAACGACTGTCATAGGTCTTTTTATGACATCCGGAACCAACCCAACGCGCTTTCAGAGGCATAAAGGGTCTTGATGTGTAAAAAGCGGTCACCCATCCAAGGACTGTAGCATTCTACTGTTGAAAACAATCTTGAGAAATCGTGGTGCTTTCTCGAGATTGTTTTGTCGTGTTTTGTTTTACATTTAGAAGTGGAATATTTTAAAACAAAGCACGCGCCAATTTGTTTCCTGGTTACATGAAAAACTTTTAAAAGATCTGATGCATGATAAAAACATTTTTAGATGTTCGGCGAGTGTATTTCGAATGATATTAACAACAGTCTTCAAAGCTAGTAAATAGTCTAACGGAGGAAAAGAAAGCAGTATTCTCGACGTTCGAATGCAAGGTGGATGCAAAACTGACTGGATGAGATTGACATTTACCCCCTTATTGAGTTTGAAACCGTGCCTCGTGGATGGCAATAGGCTCACCTCCTATTACATGGGACTACTAAAGACCTGAAGATCAGTTAAAACATGGCTTTAGTTAGTAACACGCCTGGTTACTCGAAGGGTTAGACAGAGGTGTACTATTGTGCAATCCCATTTTAAGTCTTATATATAGAGGGCGGGTATATTGACCCGGGTACGTCTTAAAACTGCGGCCAGACACCGGAGGACGGGCAGCAGCGTCCTCTCACTAATCGGTGAGCCACTGCGATCCCCAAGCCGCCTGCCGAGCGTGGGGATTATGGCAAACCCCCACTTGAGGGAGGCCTTCGTTCAGCAGTGGACGTCTTCTGGCTGATGATGATATAGAGGGCGAGCCTATTGTAATCTACCGAAGAGAATTCTAACTATTGAGAATTTGCTAACAGAAAAACTGTGTGACTGACACTTTGTCAGGCCGAACCTAGGACATCACGCGGTTATGCAATGAGGTAGTTGAAAAACCTGTACCGCTATTACGAGTTTTCTTACTATTTACTATCAAAGTAAAGTTAATTTTCATGATAGCGATTTTAGTTCTTAACTTGGTGACATTAGGGATTAGAGTCGCTTATGTGACATCTAGTCGTAGTAAAGTTTTGATTTACTGTTTACTATATTATAGAGATGTTATGTTAGCGACTCTAATCAATATAATGTAATGTGTCTAATTTAAGAACTAAAATCGCTTGCATGAAAATTTACATTTACTATGAAAGTAAATAGTAAAAAACTCATAATAGAGGTACTGTTCTCATCCAGTAATGTTATATCTTGACTCCGTCTTTACATAAAAAGGTGTCTGTGTCAGAGGTACGGTGCGCAAAAACGTCGCCTGCAGTGCTACGTTTCAGTGAAGTGAGCTCTGACTTGGTAGCGTCAGCCAACAAAGACGGATGAATTTATTTTTGAATATTTTTTGGCTTCCTTATTGGTCTACCGGTCGCAAGCGCGACGGCTAAGCATTAGGTCCTGGGTTCTATTCCCAGTCGGGCAAAGTGTTATTGAGTTTTTCTGTATAGAAATTTTCAGTAGCAGTACGGAGTCTGAAACTATGCCCGGTAGATGATGATATCCTCCAGACCGAATTTCGGTCACGGCGGCCAATCTCCCCGGAGATTAGCCAACTACGCAGGAGATATTATAGAGCACAAGTATGTGCGCAAACACAGGTGCTCTCTCTATTCCTTCACTCTCATAGTCCGATGGGACGGCAATCCGACACGACCGGAGAGAGATCAGGCGCAGGACCAACGGCTTTACGTGCTTTCCGAGGCACGGTGTGTATTCACATACACAAAGATCCAGACGCGAAACAACTATCTGTAGATCATACAAATATTTGTTCCGTGCGGGATTCGAACCCGCGACACGTAGTTCAGCAGTCGATCTCTCAACCACTGCGCCGACCGTGCCGTCAGAAAGCAATAGGCCCGGTAGATAGCAATACGCTCGCCCCCTATTACATGGGACTCAATACCGACATCGACGAAATGTGGTTGCAGAATTATAGTACCTCAGCCTAACCCTTCCATTTCCTCTGCCAAGCTTTAATTATTATAGACCAATAAAAATTTGAATACAACTTATGTATTAAACGATATGTACAAAGGGCGGTCTTATCGCAGTCGGCGATCTCTACCAGACAACCTTAGGATGGACAAGAATAGAAGACGAATAATAGTGTAATATTTATACTGACTATATATATATATATATATATATATATATATATATATATATATATATATATATATATATATATTATAATAATAGTAAATAATTTGTATAATAATACATACTTAAATACAGTTATTGTAATAGCATACTTTTAATTTTTCCCTTTTGTATAATGCCAGATACGTGAGTGTTGCTGGGGAGTTTGTTGGGCCGTTTCTTCTCCCCAAGCTAAAACACATAGGAAGCGGTCAAGGGCGGGCGTATTAGTTCTGTCCATAATATTATGTTTGACGTTCAAAAAGCACTAGTAATTTTGAATTTGAAAGCCGCTGGTTCGATTCCTGTAAACGTACAACTTTAAATTCGGAGTCTAAATAGCAAGAGCATATCGCATCTTATGGCGTCATAAAGACATTAGAATATGATAATAAGACCATATTGTCGTCATCAATGGTACTAAGCGTAGTGATTAAGTTAATACTGCCATCCAGTGTTATAGGGTTGTGCCACGCGATGCAATTCACATCATTATGTAAGAATTGATGGTGTAAATTCAAAATAAATATGCTAGAGTTTTGTTTCATCGGTTCTCATGTGAACTGTCAAGGACTGGAACTCTCCGGCGTCTGTGTTCCGCGACTCTCTGCAGGGATCATCAAGGCATTATTTGAGCAATTTTAACAGCATCTTCACTAAACATGTAGTACTGCCAAATTGTATAATAATAATAATAATGGATAGATTACAAGAAGGCCTATGACTCGGTGCCACATACATGGCTCATGAGGGTGCTGGAATTGTATAAAGTACATACAACACTACGCACCTTCCTGATGTCATGTATGGGGCAATGGAGGACGGTCCTTCGATATCCAGGATGTCGAAATATCCAGAGGAATAGCGAGCCGATAAGGATCGAGCGAGGAATATTTCAGGGCGATAGTTTGAGTCCGCTTTGGTTCTGCCTGGCCCTGAATCCCCTAAGCACACTGCTGGAGGGTTCAGGTATAGGCTATCGGCTGAGGAGAGGTGGTCAGACTATATCTCACCTCCTTTACATGGATGACCTAAAACTCTTTGCGCCCAACAATTTGCAACTGATGGAGCTACTGAAAGTAACAGAAACCTTCAGTAGCGCCATCAGGATGGATTTTGGTGTGGACAAATGTGCGGTCATGCATGTAAAGCGAGGGGAGATTGTGGAATCCGTGGGAACCCAACTCTCGGATTCCATAAACCTTCGAACCCTCTCCGCAGCTGAAACCTATAAGTATTTGGGTATGTCGGAAGCACTGGGCATCAATGTTACTGACATGAAGCAATCGTTGAAGGAGCGCTTCTTTGGCCGCCTGAAGAAAGTATTTAATAGTCTTTTATCAGGCGGAAATAAGGTGCGCGCCTTCAACGGTTGGGTCATGCCGGTTTTGATGTACTCTTTCGGCATACTCAAATGGACTCAGACCGAACTCGACGCCCTGGATAGGAGAGTCCGTACGCTGCTGACTGCATATCGAATGCATCACCCACGATCATCGGTAATGAGACTGTATATCCCGCGAAAGTGTGGAGGTCGAGGCTTCTTAAACGCTAAGACCCTCCACAATCGCGAGATATGCAGTCTCAGGGAATATTTCCTACAAGACAACGTGGGGATGCATAGAGATGTGGTTGCGGTAGACAAGGGCCTCACCCCGCTCTCCTTGGCTAAAGAGAACTGGCGCAAACCTGTAGTGCTTGACACTAATGATCGCATGGAGGTATGGCAGAGCAAGGAGCTTCACGGACGCTTTTTCCGGGCCCTACATGGACCCGATGTAGATTTATTAGCGTCCGTAGCCTGGCTGCGTTTCGGTGACCTCTTTGGGGAAACTGAAGGTTTTGTCTGTGCAATTATGGACGAAGTTATGATGACGAACAATTACCGGAGATTTATTGTGAAAGACGGCACGGTTGACATCTGTCGGGCATGCCACCGTCCGGGAGAATCCATTAGACACATAATCTCCGGGTGTTCTCGTCTAGCTAACGAAGAATACTTGCATAGGCATAACCTCGTAGCCAGGATTATCCACAAACAACTTGCTCTGAAATACAGCCTTGTGGAATCGGATGTGCCGTACTATAGGTATGTGCCCGACCCAGTTCTCGAAAATGGACATATCACACTGTACTGGGATCGATCCATCATCACTGACAGGACTATTGCAGCCAATAAGCCTGATATAGTGGTGGTGGATCGACTAGAGCGGCGCGCAATGATCGTTGACATAACAGTCCCGCATGACGGGAACCTCGTGAAAGCCGAGAAAGATAAAGAAATAAAGTATCTTGACTTGGCTCGCGAGATTGTCGACATGTGGGATGTGGACTCAGCGATCATTGTGCCGATAGTCATTTCAGCCAATGGCTTGATAGCCAAGAGCCTCGACCAACACCTGAGGAGGCTCTCGTTGGGCGGCTGGGTCAAGGGCCTGATTCAGAAAGCGGTACTTCTTGACACGGCTCGCATTGTTAGGAGGTTCCTTTCTCTGGAGCCCTGACCGCCGGTAGCTTGGACCCTGTTCCAGATACCGGTGGGCTACTATTTTTTATATTTATAAATGTATTTTTTATTATATATATTTATAAATTTAAAAAAATATGTTACTAAATGAATAAAGGAAATAATAATAAAAACGCTTTGTCTATTATCTAGGATTATTCTCGAGGAAAGCCATAAGTGGTTCAGACACTGTCAGTATTTTTAGAGTGCAAAAGAGTTCGTAAAATACTAAATTGTGTTACTAAGTTTTCAAATTTTCATTGTCAAATTAGTATCAGTCAAAACTAATTGTTATAGTGATCGTAAGCGCGGCTGCTAAGCGTGAGGTCCTGGATTCGATTCGCGGGTCGAGTAAAAGTGTAATTAAGATTTTCTCAGAAACAGTCCGGATTTTGGAATCTGCCAACTATCGGGTAATTGGCAGATAGCTAGGCTAGAAGACTATGGCATAGGTGTTGATAACACCAACAAAATGTCAAAATACTATGAAAACAATGAAAATTTTGCGGCTTTTACATGGTGTACTAATAAAATTAATTAACAATGATATATTACATACAAACTTTGCCCCTTTTTGTCTCAACCCCTACAACCAGAACTTTCCCACAATATTCGTATGATAATAATATTTCTGTCACCAGTTTTTGCTGACTGTACGTCTAATAATTTGCGCCAAGCGAAGCGTCACTTTTAATCTCAATATTGAGATGAGGACAATATGAAACTACGAGATCTTCCCTCTCTTTCACTTTTGTGACACCCTGTATATACATTTCCCGTTCACTCTTTAATACGTAGTTAGGGGGTAGACAATAATTGTATCTTGTAGTATGTGTGTTGTAACCTCAGAAATATCTGCACAGTTTGAAATTATGCTTTGATAATTTGCTGTAGGACATATCTAGATTCCTTTTTGTCTTTCCTCTGAAACAGAGCGAAAGAAAGAAATGTAAGATACTCTTTGTTTTTTATTTTTATCATGATTATAAAATATATTATACCTAACTGTGATATTAAAAAGAACTTACAGTTACTTTTTCACCGACTTCAAAAAAAGGAGGTTATCAATTCCACCCGTATGTATTGTTAGAATTGCACAATATTCGTATATGTTATATGTGTCTATGTGGGCTACTAAACAGGTGTGAAATTTCATAAGCTAATGTATGTAGGTATTTGTGTCCACGTATTTCTCAAAAACTTGAAATCTAATGGGAAAAAATATTTTTTTATTGGATGAATTTAGGGGAGAGTGTGTCTGTATGTTTGTACACGCATTACGCTAAAACAACTGCATGGAATTGAATGTAGTTTTCACTGATGTATTGCTAGAGGTCTAACTTAAAATATAGGATCCATTTTAACGCAGAAAAATTTCAAATTCTAAATTCCACGCGTACGAAATCGCGGGCAAAAGCCAGTTTGAAATAAAAACTGTACTTATACGCACTATTATCCAACTATTGAAAAATCAGTCCTTAGTTCTTCTTAGTCGTTTCGCTCTTGACAGAGCGGTCGTGGTCGTCATGTCGTAGTATCGGAGGCGGCATGTAAAATGCGTTTCACGATGTCCCGCCATTTCTCCCTGTTGGAGGTCATCCTGCTGCACTCGTTCAAGGGACCGCCCACAGCAGACTTAATCTGGTCAGTCCAACGCATTGGTGCAGCCCTTAGTTAAAAGTATTTTAATTATTTAATAAACATAAGATGCTTTGTAAAATTCAAGCGAGTTATTTTTTTTTTTTTTATTCTTTAAAAAAAACGTTGCCCCACACTAGGATTTCTCCTGTATCGTGGGTACAGTTTACAAACATACATGTCACATGCACACACAACCAGACCCGAAACAACTATCTGTAGATCATACAAATATTTGTTCCGTGCGGGGATCGAACCCGCGACACGTAGCGCAGAAAGCTAATCGCTTAGCCACTGCGCCAACCGTGTCGCCAAATATTTATTGTGGTTTAAATGTCTTGTATATAGACTGGTAGCCGGTAGGACTATTTTAATCCTACTAATCCTATTAATATTATAAATGTGAAAGAAGGTGGATGGATGGATGGATGGATGGATCTTTGTTACTCTTTCATGTCAGAAATTTGGCATAGAG
This sequence comes from Shargacucullia verbasci, assembly GCA_947562105.1. NCBI lineage: Eukaryota > Metazoa > Arthropoda > Insecta > Lepidoptera > Noctuidae > Shargacucullia > Shargacucullia verbasci. The sequence goes on from OX387306.1 coordinate 7,580,700, forward strand.
ATAGATTATAGTCTGGAATAGCACATAGGCTACTTTTTACTCCGGAAAATGTACGGGTTCGTAAACCACGCGGACGAAGCTGCGGGCAGAAGCTAGTTTAAAATAAAAACGACTGTTTAGACACATACACGGGTAATTTGAGTTCAAAACTTGTTATATAATAGTCAGTGAACTTAGCATCTAAATAAATCTTAAAATATAAACAATTGTAGTTACTTAATCATATCCTTTTTAATTACTTAAGTCTGACAGCTCTTAACAGTTGAAACAAACTTATATTATTAATCAAAATCTTAATATTCTGTTTATTATATTTAAGAGAGATTTATTAGAAAATGTATACGATTTTAAATAAATTTATTCTGATAGATTAAGAGATTTTTTTTTATATCTCTGTAGTACTATGTTGTTTTTTTTTTTATAAAACATTGCCCCACACTAGGATTTCTCCTGTATCGTGGGTACAGTTTACATACATACATGTCACATGCACAAACAACCAGACCCGAAACAACTATCTGTAGATCATACAAATATTTGTTTCGTGCGGGGATCGAACCCGCGACACGTAGCGCAGAAAGCTAATCGCCTAGCCACTGCGCCAACCGTGTCGTCGTTATGTTATGGTCACTCAAAGATCATAGACACGGAGGTAAAATATTTTCAATATTAGAGATACATTTGACTGAAAGGAAATTTAAAGAATTCATATTTTTTTATATACCTACCTATAGATTTTCTTTTGTCTATCATTTGTTCACTTGAAGTTTTATTTCTTTTAGTAAAATTTACTATCTGCGATGTCTAAGGTATTTTCGGTCTTGTTCGTTTTTCCATCCTATATGACATCGGTAAAATTGTATTAGGTAGGCAGAGGTGTACTATAATATATGCCGATGCCGTTATTGAGTCCCAGTTAGTGAGGCACGATTACAAACTCCATGGAGCTAACGAGATTTTTACACCAATAATACTGCTCGTCCCAGGGATCGAACTAAAGACCTCATGCTCAGCCACACTCGCAACCATTAGACCAAAGAGTCAGTCCACGTTTCCATTTCGAACAAATCCGTTTTAAGCCAGGTATTCCTCATTCGGCGCACCCAATTAGTGTTTCGAAACAAATTAATGAATGTTTGCTGTTGAACATACGCGTTTGTATAAAAAACCATAATAAAAAAACATGTCTGGAACAATTAAGCGTGGAGTTTACGAAGCGCTGAAATATTGCTCCAAACTTTGGGGGCATTAAAAAGTTTTCCTTTCTGTTACCCCTACTATTGTACTGTTTGTTTTCGTGATCGAAATGAGTGCGACGTGATTTTACGGTTTCGAGTTCCGAAATTCAAATGGAAGTATGATTATATTTCCATTTAAATTTGGAAATTTAAAATTCGAAACTGAAAATTAGAAAGTATGTTATAAAGAATTACAAGTAGGACTTAAGTTGATGATAGGAAAGATGTATGAATTGTGTGATCCAGTCAGATACTTTGATGAATTTGTCACAATTTCAATGGAGCCAATTAATTTCTTGAACATACGGCTTAAAAAGTTCCTTTTTTCGGCTCATCTCGTCATATTTTGCCGTGAACTTTCCGGTTAATTGTTCATCGTTTCGCCATACGTTAGAGACGTCCTCAACGCATACCCGTTTTCAACTAGCAGCGCTTAAGGCTCTCGAAAAAATTGCAAATTTACAATGTTTATCGTATTAAAGAATTTTTCGATTACAAATAATCTCAATTGATAATAAATTTTAATTTAATTGTAATAGTTGACATGACAACAATGTTATTAATTGTAATATTGTACATCCGATATGGATAAACTGTTGATACTGAATGCTGCTGTAACATCTAATTTTGTAACTGTATAATTTTTAATATTATATTCTATTTGTCTATTCTATTTGTATAATATTATATTCTATTAATGTTGAACTTCACTTGGAATTATTCCTGTATAGTAATTGTGTTAAACACCGACCCGGAACAATTAACCGTAGGTCATACAAATATTTGTTCCGTGCAGGAATCGAATTCATAACAGCGCAGCGTAGTTTGACGTACGTTTTCACATAAGGTGCCGTCCATTAATCAAGTGATATTTTTTTTAACATTTTTAACCACTCCCTCCCCCTTGGTGATACGTGGTGAGGTTTAAAACTTCACCTCACCCCCCACCCAAAATCACGTGTATTTTTTAAATACCTATTTGTCTTGTCTTAAGGCTTGTCACCGTACAGCCGAGTAATTATAGGATGACCTTTTTTTAGATGCTTATGCTATTGCTTTAAGTTCAACAGTTCAACGTTCCCAAAATTCGAAGAGTAATTCCAAAGTAACGACAACTGAAAAAATAAATACACGTGATATCTTACTACTTACCTCCCCCCTTGTGATATTTCGTGATTTTTGCCAAACCCGCTCCCCCCCTTTCAAGCCTCACGTGATTAATGGACGGCCCCTAAGTGATATTAAATCACACTTAATTCTCGATTCAAACTCACTACAAAACCAGACCAATAGTAAGACCTGTCCATTTAAATCCAACCGCTGGTGTTATGAGCCCCAATATGGGTTTCACAAATCGCTTGTCTGTCTGTCTGCACAACAAGTTAATCTTTGTTATAGCTCTGAGTTTGCGGTGAAAGTTTTTTTGAATTTGAGTTAATGAATTCACGCGTTTCCGTCATGTTTTTGGGAAGTTTTATTATGGAGTAAATATATCAAGAATATTCTGTTTCTAGGTTCTAAAGTCAGTCATCATCTGCCTAGCCTTTTCCCAACTACATTGGGGTCGGCATCCAATCTAACCGGTTGCGGCTGAATATCAGTATTTTACACGGAGCGACTGCCTTCTGACCTTCGCCACCTAGTAACTGGGAGTCACTGATACTCTAAGGTTAGACTAGTTGTCAGACTTTTTAGGCTGCTGACACCCGTAACGACTGTCATAGCTCTTCGTATGATACCCGGGAACAACTGTTTAACGTGCTTTTCGAGGCACGGAGGGGTCTCGATATGTGAAAAAATGGAAAGGACTGGCCGCATCAAGCGCTGCTTAACCTCGTAGTTTGATGGATCTGCGCGATAACTATGTAGCTACGACTCCCCTCTAAGCTATACAGTCAGTATCTACTTAAATTAAATGCGGCTGAATATCAGCATCTTTCATGGGGTGACTGAAACCTGAATGCGGCAACACTGACTATTTAAACAGCATCACGTCTGTATTCCCTATATAAAGGATTAGGAAGAGGTGGATTGCTGTACACCTTAATTCCACCGACGCTGATATTGAGTCCCACGTAAGAGAGAGAGAGCCTACCATCTACCGGGCACAGTTCCAAACTTTAGGTTGTTACTGAGAATAGGTATACAGAAGAACTCAATTCCAATGTCTGTCTTAAAAACAGAAAATTTGACGACGCGGTTGGCTCAGTGACTAAGAGATTAGCTTTCTGCGCTACGTGTGGCGGGTTCAATCCTTGTACAGAACAAATATTTGTATGATCTACAGATAGTTGTTTTGGGTCTAGTTGTGTGTGCATGTGACATGTTTGCAAACTGTACCCACGATACAGCAGAAATCCTAGTGTGGGGCAATGTTTTTAAAGAAAGAAAGAAACAGAAAATCAACGCATTCCATCAGATAATTTATGGATAGGCAATCAGCTAGTTTAACAGCAAGTGAGAAATAAGCCCTTAATTAGTTTAGTTTTCAACAGAACTGGCTCATTGGTGTAATGGTGGCAAGTGCGACTGCTAAGTGTGAGGCCCTGGCCTCGATTCACGAACGGGAAAAGTGTTATTGGGTTTTCTGTATGGAAATTCTCAGTAGCAGTACGGAGTCTGGAACCGTGGCCGGTAAATGGAAATAAGGTTGCTCTGTTATTACATGGGACACAACGGCATCGGTGAAATGTGGGTGTACATCAGCCATGTCAAACATGCGGGCCGCGGGCCACATGCGGCCCACTGAGAATTTTTCTGCGGCCCAAAACAATCTTGAAAACAGCCAGATATTGCGGCCCGCAAGCGTGCTTAAAACCGTTTTTGAAAATGTCCTTTTTATTGGAATTATAATAAATATACTTGTCCTGTTATAGTACTCTTTAGGTAGTTTTTTTTTTAAAACATTTCCCCACCCTTATAATAATTCCTGTATCGTGGGTGCGTTTACAAATACATATATTCACATACGCAAAGACCCAGACCCGAAACAACTAACTGTATCATACAAATATTTGTTCCGTGCGGGAATCGAACCCACGACACTTAGCGTAGCAGTCGATGTCTCAACCACTGCGCCAACCGTGCCGTCGAAGATTTTCAGTAGTTTGTCTTCTTTAAGATTAGGTTTTGCGGCCCACCCAGTCTACGGTCTTCATGCTTTTGGCCCACCAGTGACCTTGAGATGGACATGGCTGGTGTACATACATCTCTGCCTAACCCTTCGGAAAATATATATAGTACTGCAAATATATTCCCATACATGCACGTGTCACCATAGAAACCACTGTAACTGAACTGACATCTAACATATTCCAAGCCATTGATATTAATTCCAGTGTCTCAAACATCGACAAATCAGTATCAGGGAATCGATTAATAACAGCTCATAAATCGATATGAGCACCGCACTATGTATCGATACTTACAAATTACCCTCGTTTGTCACATCACTGTGATATTGTTTCGGTGTTGTATTATGTAGGTAAGTATAATTTGTAGGTAAGATTACGTCATTAGATTTTTATTGTCACAAAAAATTAAAATAAATATATTTTAAATGTAAAAACATGTGTATGTCAAAATAAATATAGCATCACGCCTGTATTCCCCGAAAGGTTAGGCAGAGATGTACTATTGTACAGCCACATTTCGTCGAAGCCGTTATTGAGTCCCATGTAATAGGGGGCGAGCCTATTGCCATTTACCAGGCACAGTTCCAGACTCCGTGGAGCTGTTGAAAATTTCCATACAGAAAATCCCTATAGCACTTTGTCCGACCCGGGAATCGAACCCAGGATCTCACGCTCAGCAGTCTCGCTTGCGACCACTAGACTAATGAGGTAGTCAAATACATAGACATGTATAATGGGTGTAAAATGTCTAAAGAGTAATTCCAACATGCTTTGCCGTAATTGATGTAAAAATGACATGCTCGAACATAAAAACACCAAATATTTTTCAGACTTACATAAGTTAGACTCTTTTAAGCTACATTGTACTCACATAACTGTTGTTCGAGATCAATGTATAAATTAATATTGTATATTTAATTCCGAGTTAAAAAGAGTAACCATGGAGTTTCGTGCCCGTTCTTCTCCATTGGAAATCAACACTTTGGAACGTGGCAACTAGAGCCTGATTATTCATAAGTGCCTGAAAATGGTTTACATTAATAAAAATATATTTGAAATTGAATTTTAAAGAAAATTATTATTATTAAATTTTATTATTTTTAACTAGCTTCCGCCAGCGGCTTCGCCCGCGCGGTTTACGAATCCGTACATTTTTCCGGGATAAAAAGTCAGACTATAATCTATTTCTGTGCCAAATTTCACCCAGATCCGTTCAGCTGTTCTGGCGTGAAAGAGTAACAATGATCCATCCATCCATCCTCACAAACTTTTATAATATTAGTAGGATAGGAAGTAGGATTAGTGGGATAGGATACATTGTAATAACATTATTCAATCAAGAGCTTTTTAAAAAAGAGTTTGTATAGAGTGGTTTACATAACACGTAAATGAAAACAGAAATTAATCCGTAGAAAATTTATTGTCAAGTTGCCGGATGCCTCGTGTGTCTTAATGAGTTAAATTGAATTAAACCTGACGCAGTTATTCTGATTTGATTTAATGGAAAAATAATATTAGTTCCAATTTTTATCGGTGTACAATAAAGAGTATTCGATTGATCGATTTATCTACTAAAATGGACACAGTACAAAATAATTGTGTCCTTTTTATTGGATTGATATTGAACTAGGATACTACAGCCATACTACGTGTTATCAGTGAAATTCACAAGACTGACTGGTTGCAGGTGCAATGACGACACGGTTGGCACAGTGTCTAAACAATTAGATTTCTGCGCTACGTGTCGCGGGTTCGATCCCCGCACGGAACAAATATTTGTATGATCTACAGAAAGTTGTTTTGGGTCTGGTTGTGTGTGCATGTGGCATGTATGTTTGTAAACTGCACCCACGATACAGGAGAAAATCCCAGTGTGGGGCAATGATTTTAACAAAAAAACACGAATTAAAAAAATGAGAATGATATTTTTGAATAAATTTAAAAAAAAATATTATTACAATACCATACTGATACGAGAAAGAGAAATACGTCTATGAGTTATTTCTATCTTAGAGTTTTATTAGCATTGTTGGTTTGTGGATTTCTGCAGAAGTGGTGCTGCTCGTTATGGCGTGCTTAAATAATGTTCAATTTTAGTGGCCTCTTTTGGTAAGTAAATAAATAATTATATGGTGTATAACAGATACATCCTAAAAAGGCCACTGTAAATAACTTTGCAAAATCTCTTAATTCTCGTAAGCTTCTTAATCAATAAAAACTTTTGACAGTTACTATGAAGATTTGAAGATGAATTGCTTTATGTGGCCTTTTAAGGCCCGATCGGTAGATGAACTGGAAAAAATGATTCGAGCTGACACCCTCCAGCGTGGAAGGCAAGCGTTCAACAGCTGGACTATCAGTGCTCAGTATGATACTTGTATAAATACAATGCTCAATACACACATATAAATGAATAGTTGTACAACAATGAGCAGAAACTGAAGAGTTGTTACAATCAAGTTTTATACTTCACATGTGAAACTATTACTTAGGATCGACGCACAATGAGTACAATTCATTTATATTATAGTAGCGACCCGGTTTTGCACAGTAGCACACAAAATTACCGAAATTGTTTTTTCCGCTTTGAACCGTTTATGCCGCTTTTGTTTTTTATTCGAAACACTTGTATAACTGATATTGTATTACCTCATTATGTAAGTAACGTTTTAGTAAGTGTATTTTATTTTATATAATTCATGTTAATTAAAGATTTTAATTGAAAAGAGTATCCATGGAGTTTTTTGCCGGTCTCTTCTCCATAGGACCTACCCCCTTTGGAACCGTGCGCCTAGAGTCTCGACTTTTTAAAAGTGCCTGAAAAGGCCTAGTTGACATAAAAAACGTTGACTTTGTAACCAAAAAAATTTTTTTTGTTGCTATTATCGCTACCAAACTTCACAGTATCACCCGCTGTGCTAATCTGAAGATTACCAAAAAATTTCATTAAAATAGGTCCAGCCGTTTTGGAGTCCATAGGGAACATACATACACACGTTTATTTTAATATATATAAAAATAAAGTGTATTGTATATATTCGTACAATATAATACACTTTATTGCACACCAGAAACAGAAGAAATATACAAACATGGAAACCAATAGAGATGTACAAGGGGCGGTCTTATCGCACTTGGCAATTTCTGCCAGACAACCTTAGGATGAATTCGTAGGTCCTATATTTTTGATTGCAACTTGAAATCGGTCTGGGCGATAATTTTACCTTCATCATAAATCTCATTTTCATTTTTGTTTTTATAAGGTTTAATTAATAAATTATCATAAGTAGTTAGTAAAATTAAATACTATAATCTCTCTTACAGGTAATCTTTTTTATAGAAAATTTTATTCAATATTTTTACTGTGTCCGACTTACCGTTGTATATTGAGCGTTAAAAGATAAAGATATCTTTTTTTTAACTTTATCTCCATTGAAAGGGGAGGATTCTCCGACCAGGTAAGATGGTAAGCCTGGCAGGCCGGAGACCGGCGGTTGATAAATCGTTGTAAACTCTCATAGTGCGATTCAGGATTTTCTATTGTCGCTTCACAGTGTTTTGTTTCTAAAACTAAACTTATACAATATTATACCAATGATTTGCACGCCAATATTGTATGGTGAAATATGGCCGATCAATGTATTATTAAAAAAAAATATGTACGATATTTCAAGCAAATAAATGAATAATTATTATTCATTCCAATAGATGGCGTTGTACTTTTTGCCATATTGCGAGTAATCACTAAACTTAATAGGATTAAAAGGAATCATGCAATGCAATTCCTTTCACCATTCTAAGTGTCAGTTGATTCTGCAATTGCCAGACACCCCTTTGTGCAATTCCCTCTGGTAGCAGACATGAGAATAGGCACTATTTGTCAGTAGTCTGCTAATAACAATACCTCCCCCCACTGTGCCACCATCCTTAACAGTCAACCGCCGTTCTTTATTGTAGCAAGCTCTCCTTTATAATCCTGTATCCACTGCCTCCGGGTAACTAGGGAGGGGGGTATGTCGATAAAGAACTGGTTTAATAAGACTGAGAGATTAAAAGTTTGAACATTGTTTTTTTCGTCAATGTTGATTTATTTGATTAAGTATGATCTTATTAGAGAAAAAATTACGATACTAAGTTGTTCGTCTTATTCTCAAAAGCTTTTTTCTTCTCCCCAAGCTGAAACACACAGCATGCGGGCAAAGGCGAGCGAATTAGTTCAGTCCATAATGTTATATGTTTGACTTTTAAAAAGCACTAGTAGTGTATAGTCTATTTTGAATAAATGAATTTTGAATTTGAATTGAAGTTAGATTTTTTTATCCTATCCTACTATGGATGGATGAATGGATCTTTGTTACTCATTCACGCCAGGACGGCTGAACGGATCTGGATGAAATTTGACACAGAGATAGATTATAGTCTGGAATAGCACATAGGCTTTTTATCTCGGGAAAATGTACGGGTTCGTAAACAACGCGGGCGAAGCCGTGGGCGGAAGTTAGTTATTTATAATTTAACAAACTGTAATCTGCAATCAGAAGTTTGGGTATTTGTTTAGTTGGTCCCTGATGTTTATTTCCAATTCTAAACTTTTCGACTGCCTAATTAAACGTAAGCGTGACTGCTGATCGCGAGATCCTAGATTGGGTTTTCTGTATGAAAATGTTCAGTAGCACCATAGAGTCTGGAACTGTGCCCGGTAGATGGCAATAGGGTCGCCCCTATTATTTGCGACTCAATAACGGCATCGGCGAAATGTGGGTGTAAAATAGTACACCTTTGGAGTGTTGCTGTGTAATGTTACCTAAAAAATAACTATGGGTAATACCCATAGTTATTTTTTATCTAATACAATTTTATCTAACAAATCAACAGTAAATATATTTTATCGATATCGATATTGTCGATACACAGTACACATTGTGTCCCACCACTAGTTATTATAACCAATACAAAGCGAACTGTCTATATTGTGTTCTCGAGAAATCTTCGTATTATTGAGAAAACAAGAATCGTTCTGTAAAAAACAATTGATATGAGAAACACAAATTAGACTTGATAATTTTCAATGTGATTCGTTTGGATAGACCTTGCCGTTGGAGTATTTGAATGGATTTCTTCTTTAGCTAAAAGTTTTCATACAAAATGCATTAACATTTTTACCCCACTGAACATGAGCTGATTTTGTTGATTTTTTTATATGTTATAGACACAAGTAAAGACTAGGTCGTCACGTTTTAGTTTTTTTTGATACTGTCTATAGATTGAGAAATAATTAGCATTCAAAATGCGTTTTTTTTAAACTAAAAATCTTCTTTATAATTATTTCGTGAAAATTATTAAATTTATCAAAAGTTTGAAAAAGAAAACAAATAGTTAATTATCTGACAAAATAAAAATATATCGTTAAGATTTCGATGTAAGAAACGTTAACGCCCAAATACCTATTTTGCGCGTATGTCAAGACAATTTTGTCAAAAGCCGGCAGCTAAACTCGCACTACCGGTATACTCGCACACGGCTGCTGGACATCAGGTTATGAGTTCGATTTCCAGGTAGGGCAGTGTTATAAGAACTTACTGGAATTCTCAGTAACCATCCAGAGTTTGAGTTTTGTTTGGTAGATGGTAAAATACTCGCTCCATTTTTGTATGTATGTCCACAAACATCAAAAGAGCGGAGCAATAAAGCTACTGGGCAGATCAGTGGATCTGTGAGGTTAAGCAGCGTTTGCTGAAATCATTTCTTGGATGGTTGACCATTTTTCGGTAGACTAATATTTTATGATAGTGTAGCTCAGTGCTACGGAACTGCTACGCCGTAGCGACTCCGCTACGTACGTAGACGCACCATTCGGCATAGCCGTTAGGTTATAGCCGCTTGTTGCAGGATTGTTTCTATCTAACTGATAACATAACATAACATAACATAGCATCACGCCTGTATTCCCCGAAGTGTTAGGCAGAGGTGTACTATTGTACACCAACATTTCATGTAACATGTAATAGGGGGCGAGCCTATTGCCATCTTCCGGGCACAGTTCCAGACTCCGTGCTGCTACTGAGAATTTCAATACAGAAAAACCCAATAACACTTTGCCCGACCCGGGAACCGAACCCAGGACCACACGCTCAGCAGTCGCGCTTACGACCACTAGACCAATGAGGCAGTCGAACTCATATCTAACTCATATCATAACATAACATAGCTTTACGCCTGTATCCCCGAAGGGTTAGGCAGAGATGTACTATTGTACACCTACATTTCGTCCATACTGTTATAAATCCCATGTAATAGGGGGCGAGCCTATTGCCATCAACCAGACATAATTCCAAACTCCGTGTTTGACTTAGAATTTTAAAGGTACAGAAAAACCTAAGAACACTTATCCTGACCCAGGAATCGAACCCAAGACCTCACGCTTAGCAGTCGCGTTTGCGACCACTAGACAATTGAAGCACTCTTGTTTATTATTATACTAGCTTCCGCCCGCGTCTTCGCTTGCGTGGATTGCATGCAGTGCATTTTTGTGCAGAACCTAAATAAATAAATAAATTCAATCCATTACTGTCCCACTGCTGGGCAAGGGTCTCTTCTCAGAACGAGAAGGGGTTAGGCTTTAGTCCACCACGCTGGCCCAGTGCGGGTTGGCGGACTACACACACCGTCAAGAACTTTATGGAGCCCTCTCAGGTGTGCAGGTTTCCTCACGCAAATGATAATCAAATTCTGATCCGCACATGATTCCGAAAAGTCAGAGGTGCGGGCCGGGTTCGAACTTAGACTCTCCTGCATGGAAGGCAAGCGTTCAACCGCTAGGCTTTCACTGCTCTTTTCCCAAATCCTTTTTCTAAAATAAAATTAGCCTAAGTTACTCCTTATAACATCATCTATCTGCCAGTGACAGTCATGTCAAAATCGGTTCAGCCGTTTCGGAGATAAACTCGTATTGTAAACAGACACTTCAGTTTTATTTACTTGTACAGATCTAAATGCATTTTAAAATGATGAAAGCCACTATTTACTATGTACAAAGAGTATTGACTAACACAATATCGGACTGGCGGTGAAGTTAAATCGATGTACGCAGGCAGTTAGTTAGGCAGAGCCTAATGTCCGTTTTATTGGTGTCCTGCACGTGCCTCGGAATAGAACAGCGAGATGCGTGGAGACGATAATTGTTAGTTTTCACTATATATTCGTATGGAATTTTTGGTGACATAGGTATTCCTTTTCTACTGCACTATTCTTAAAACAGGTGGATCCTACTATCCTACTAATATTATAAATGTGAAAGTTTGTGAGGATGGATGGATGGATGGATGTATGGACGTTTGTTACTCTTTCACGCAAAAACTACTGAAAGGATCTGGATGAAATTTGGCACAGAGATAGATTATAATCTGGATACTCTTTTAAAGTCTCTTTTAACAATATTGCTATATACATAATGTTGGAGTAGTATGAGAGAACAATGTAGGTTTTGTCAAATCATAATTACACCCAGTGACGTAGCAAGGTGACGTCATCCCAAAAAGGTGACACCCGGTGACAACTTCAAGAACAAAATACAAATATTAAGAAGAAAAAAAAAAAACCCTAGCCCAGCTGACTTTTTCAGGGATACAAGTACTAGCTCAGCTTTATGTATTAATAAAAAACTACAACGGCTTAGCAATATAGGTATTTTTTTTAAAAACATTGGCCCACATTTGTATTTCTCCTGTATCGTGGGTACAGTTTACAAACATACATATCACATGCACACACAACCAGACCCGAAACAACTATCTGTAGATCATACAAATATTAGTTCCGTGCGTGGATCGAATCCGCGACACATAGCGCTGAAAGCTAATCGCTTAGCCACTGCGCCAACCGTGTAATATATAGCCATAGATAACGAGGCAATACAAAATATAAAACTTTTGAAGAAGTTATTTCCGAGTTTACAGCTGTCAAAGCTAGAAAGTAGAGATTCTGATTGTACGATAAATGTTTTTTGTGTCTTAGTTTTTATTGTGTTTTGTTATTTGTTCAATATTTTAATATAAATTTGCTCAAATTCACCCCCCCTCCGCCAACTTCCCCACCGCCACTGCTTACACCAACGCTATTATTATTGCTACGCCACTGCTTACACCAACTGCCTTGAACAGGTCTTTGACCACCACCCTATTTCATGGGGTTTAATAATATTATATGTAGTACGCCTTTATAAACCCTTTGAGGAATAAAAACTTGATGCTATATTAAAAAATAACTCTCACAATTCTACTCCACGCACCTCGTTAGCCTGGCAGGCGTGAAACCTACGTACGGCGGCATCGGCCGTGAGATATTGAGTGTAACATATCACCTGTATACTTTATACTGTAACTAGTATGTTGCTAGACTTATTTATATTGAATATTACTTCACATAACATAGCATCACGCATGTATTCTTCGAAGGGTTAGGCAGAGGTGTATTATTGTACACCCACATTTCGCCGATGCAGTTATTGAGTTTCATTTTTTTATTTATTCAAATTTGCACATACAAAATTACATACAGTTTATACCAATACGTGGCACAGTTTAAAATAAAAGTAATAAAGGGTAAAACCATAAAAAAACAATAAACACACGACAAAAATGAAATGACCATATCAAAAATCTGTAGAAATATATAACACTAAATAAAATTTTCAACCCATGTAATAGGGGGCAAGCCTATTGCCAACTACCGGGAATAGTTCCAGGCTCCTTGCTGCTACTGAGAGTTTCCGTATAGAAATACCCACTTATACTTTGACTGACCCGGGAATCGAACCCAGGACCTCACGCTGAGCAGTCGCGCTTGCCACCACTAGACCAATGAGGCAGTTTACTACTTGACGTTATTGAGAAAGACTTGCATTGTGATTTTTTGCATTACTTTTATTTAATACTAGCTGTGCCCGCGACTTCGTTCGCGTCGATGTCGGAACTTAACAATGTGACCAAATGCACTTAACCCTATTTTTTTCTAAAATAAAAGAATTTTTCTAAAATAAAAGTAGCCTAAGTTACTCCTTATTATATCAGCTACCTGCCAATAAAAGTCCCGTCAAAATCGTTCCAGCCATTTCAGAGATTAGCCTATACAAACAGACAGACAGACAGACAAAAATTTAAAAAAATGTTATTTTGGTGTATGTACCGTATATATATTCATATGCATGTAGTAAAAAACGGTTATTTCAATATTACAAACAGACACTCCAATTTTATTTATATGTATGTATAGATGTATTAATTAATTACTTTAACATGATAATTGGCCCAGTGGTTGATCGATCGGCTTCTGAGCTACGTGTCGCGGGTTCGATTTCCGCATGAAACGAATATTTGTGTGACCAACAGTTGGGTTTGCTATTTTGTGAATGTTAATATTTGTGTTTGAAAAACACACCCGCGATACAGTAAATAATCCTTACTAGGACTTACCATATTTGGTGCAAATAAAAAAAAAAAACAACTATTGAGGTTGTATTTTTAGTCGTGGGTTTGATTCTCGGGTCGGACACAGTGTTATTAGGTTCTCAATGGAAAGTCTCAGTAGCAACATTGATTTTTGAAATTTGCACGGTAGATGACATTAGCGGCCACTAACTGTCTTAGCGATTAGCTTTCTGCGCCAAGTGTTGCCGGTTCGACTCCCACACGGAACAAATATCTGTATGACATACAGGTAGTTGTTTTGGGCAGTCAAGACGTACGTAAAAAATGCGCTTAAGCGTAGATTTGCGGATATCAACCCGTTTTTACCTATCGTTGTTTTGGGTATCTGGTTGTGTGTGCATGTGACATGTATATTTGTAAACTGCACCCACGATATCGGAGTAACCGTAGTAGATAACAGTTAAAAAAAAAAAAAAACAAATCTGTTTGCTCGAGTCCTACCACTAACAAAATACAAAAGTGCTATGAAACCCCCTATATCTTCATATCTTCAATCCATTCCCGATAGTCCACAAAAACGGTACGGACGTGTAATCCTCACAGATTTGACTAAAACCTTCTAATGCCCGCACTCTGCTCTCCGATGTGTGGTTTAGGTAGGCTTTCCAGTGCGTTTAGGGAGCTACGCTAGCGATACGACCAGAAAAAAAATTGTGAAGGGGAATATTTATCCGTTTAAAGGTGGGCTTTACAGAAAAAAAAACCATTTAAAATGGTAAGGTATATGATGGGTAGATACTGAAAATTGTAACATAACATAGCTTCACGCCTTTATCCCCGAAGGGTTAGGCAGAGGTGTACTATTGTGCACCCACATTTCGCCGATGCTCTTATTGAGTCCCATGTAATACAGGGTGAGCTTATTGCCATCAACCGGGCACAGTTCCAAACTCCGTGCAGCTACTGAGAACTTCTATACAGAAAAATTCAATAACACTTTGTCCGACTCGGGAATTGAATCCAAGATCTCACGTTCAGCAGTCGCGCTTGACCACTAGACTAATGAGTAGCAGCAGTAGCACGGAGCAGCACGGAGTCTGGAACTGTGCTCAGTAGGTGACACTAGGCTCATCCCTCATATGAGACTTCATAACGGCATCAGTGATATGAGTGTACAATAGTACACCTCTGCCTAACACTTCAGGCAATACAGGCGTGATGCTATGACATATTATGTTATAAATAAATAAATTCAACCCATTACTATCCCACTGCCGTGAAGAACTTTATGGAGCCCTCTCAGGTGCGCAGGTTTCCTCACGATGTTTTCCTTCACCGTAAACGCAAGTGATAATCAAATTCTGATCCGTACATGATTCCGAAAAGTCAGAGGTGCGGGCCGGGTTCGAACTCAGACCCTCCTGCATGAAAGGCAAACG
The DNA here is from genome assembly GCA_947562105.1 of Shargacucullia verbasci. Taxonomy (NCBI): domain Eukaryota; kingdom Metazoa; phylum Arthropoda; class Insecta; order Lepidoptera; family Noctuidae; genus Shargacucullia; species Shargacucullia verbasci. The sequence goes on from OX387306.1 coordinate 7,595,936, forward strand.
TTCAACCGCTAGGCTATCACTGCTGTTTTTTATGTTATAGCGACATAATATTATTAAATCAAAGACGCAGCACTGGTTATCAGATAAGACCTTCACTCATCTGTTAATGAATCGTCTTACAGATTTTACAAAATAAATACCCAGATACCTTTAAAAAATCGCTTCAAAACGCTATGTATAGCTTTAACTGTGCACAAGCTTTAAGACTAACCTAACATCGTTATAGAGGTCTCCAGATCTGATTTACTGTGCTCCCATTCATTATAGCCAATGAAATTCACATGTAGACTCAAGACTTATAAGTCATATGAATTAGTTAGACATTTCTTGGATCTTTGTCTGTTTCCAAGTTCGTTATTAGAAGGGTTTTATAAGTGGGCGTGTTATTAGTTGTAACATAGGTGCCCGAAGGGTTAGGCAGAGATGTAGTATTGTTCACTTAAATATCACCAATACTGTTATTGAATCGCATTAAGGGCAGGGCCTATTGCCATCTAGCGGGCACAGTTCCAGATTCCGTGCTGCTATTGAGAATTTTCATACATAAAAATTCCAATTAAACTTTGCCCGACCCAGAATTCGAACCTAGAACCATTAGAACATTAAGGTTGTCGTTTGTAATGTAATTCCAAGACATGGTAGGCGAACAGATTAGCGATTGGCACTCTGCACTCGTGTCGCGAATTCGATTAGCGGAATAAATGTCTCAAGCAATTTTTTAAAGCTTAATTGAGCTTTTTGGTAAGAATATTTTTCAATAGCAGCCCATAGAATGGAACAATGCCCGGTTCACCACCTTGTAGTATACCTCTGCCTAACCCTTCGGGGAATACAGGCGCGATGCTCTGAATATCTGATTCATAAAAGCATTTAGATCAGCAATATCTTGCGTCTCTCTCTCATGTTTAAAAGTGAACATAACATTGTCTTATACACCGAGATCGCTACACAAAACTGCAAATATGTTAAAATGTAAAAAGGCCAAGAAGGGCTTACATCAGCTTCATTTTATTACTAAAGGTATTATGGCCGTCGTGGGTGATCATCAAATTTTCATGGCTCGATGTCCCTGGACATAGTAACTTTGTGTACAGTAACTTAACTCTGTTTTAAACTAGCGACTCGCCCCGGCTTCGCACAGGTGCAATTTACTAATGAAGAAAATGATAATTGCACTTAGAAAGAAAGAAAGAAAAGCATATTAATATGTTTATTTTATAACATGTCACATATGACAGCAGAACCGTTTTTTTTTCATATTATGGCAACTGAGCCGATGACGACTATTCTGCCAGTGTCGAGTGACAAAACTGTTAAATTGGAGGTGAGATTTTCATACAAAAATACTATCCAAATGTCAGTGGCGCGCAGTTCATAAACACAAAAAGACACTGCCTACCCTACATAACTCAGATAAAATATTTATCTGAGTTATGTAGGGTAGGCAGTGTATTATTAAGATATTTGAGATGACAAATCACATACATCATTATTTAATCGACAAGACGACGAACCAATACCAACATGCAGTAGGTAATTTTGGCAAGTAAGCTTTAAAAAAAATCTGCCCACCCTGTCTTAAAAACTCTGTGCACGTCGCACGCTGCAAAATGGAAAATCCGGTGGAATTTCCAAAAAATTTCTTACGTATATTTTCTACAAACCTTGTCCAGATAATTACGAATACAACAAAAAAAAAAACATGCGAAACGGTCGAGCCGTTATCGAGTAATGCTCCGTCATACATGTGGCAATTGATTATTATTTTTAAAGATGTAATATCAGATTTTGGCACAGATTCCAACACAAATTAGTGTTAAATTAAAATTTCTACATCTTATTTTTTTTCTATTAAACATAGTAAACGAAAAGATAATTAGAAAAAATGATATGACAAGATTTCTTATGTACAGGATTACATGCAAAAATATTATTATATACACACCCAAATCCGTAACATCTGTACTGTCAAAATATTTTTTCTTTGCGAGAATCAAACGCGCGACACATTGATTATTATTATTATTGCGCCGAATGGCAATCACGTAGCCACAACGGTAACCATGTCGTTTTTTTTACGTTTAACTCAGCAGTTGCACTGCTGGATATAAGCCCCCGAGTCCCAAATAACGGTACAACTCGGTGATAGCGGGGTTTCTAATCCCGTCTATTTATTATCATTTATTTTGTACTAAAACGCAAATACGCGTGTTGTCTTTACCCCTACATACCCGTCATTATGCAATGCGCGTATTCAAATAATTACGCACGTAAATCGCGAGCGTGTCACGTGTACCTGGAGTAATTTAGTACCGCGTCTTACGCGTCGTGTGGACGTTGTTACGCGTTTAGAATGTGTTATCTCTGGACAGTCTTCAAGATCGTGAACAAAATTTTACGTGAGTAGAGAAACTCAGAGTTTGGTGAGTTTTTTTTTTGTTAAGTTAATAATATAATCCCACAGTATTATAACAAAATGCGTATTTACTAGAGAATTTCGATTTCGGGTTCGATTCCCACTCGGAACAAATATTTTTATGATCTACAGATAGTTGTTTCGGGTCTAGGTGTTTATGTAATATGTATATTTGTGTTTTTAAACGCACCCACGATATAGGAACTATTCCTAGAGTGGGTCAACGTTTTTTTTTTAATAAACAAAAGCAAAAATTACTTTTTGGTTTATTGTTCGCAAGCGCGGCTGCTAAGCGTTCAGTTCTGAATTCAATTCTCGTGTCGGGAAAAATGTTATAAGGCTTGTCATTTAAAAAATCTCATTAGCCGTCCGGAGTTTGGAGTTGTGCCCTGTAGATGGCAATAGGATCGCCCCCTATTACATGGGACTATAGATATTTTACAATAGTACACCTCTGCCTAATCCTTCAGGGAATACAGGCGTGATGCTTTGTTATCTAAGTTGTATTACTGTGTCCCATTCACAATAAGTCAGACTTTATGTTTATAGACAATCGTGTGTGTGTCGCTTTATGTCCAGCGTAAACGCAAACGCATCTCAGACTGATCTTACAGCCACCGAGATCTTTGTTTTAGTCTTTTAAAAAACATTGTTTCATTGTAGATTCGGGGTTGGATCTTCAGGTCCTATTAGACCATTTATTTATTTGCTTATTTATTTATGTTTTTGCTCGAAAGACCATCAGAATTAATAATATTTTTTACACAATATTAGGTAACATGTAGCCAATCACAGGCCCCTACTTATAATCTAAGTGTTTTTTTAAACCTTGCCCCATATAAGAAATAATTCCTGTATCGTGGGTGCGTTTACAAACACAAATATTCACATGGACATACACCCAAACCTGGAACAACTATCTGTAGATCATACAAATATTTGTTCCGTGCGGGGATCGAACATGCGACCCGTAGCGCAGCAGTCGATCTACTAACTACTGCGCCAAACGTGCCGTTAAAATACTTTATATATGTATAAGAGAAAAATCAAGTAAAGTAAACTAATTTGAAGCATTAATTGTCGACAGATATACAAATATATGGGTAATCAACAAACATAATATAGTATTTTTTTTGCAAAAAATCTCGGCTTAGCAACTGTCTCACCGTCACTGCTGCGCTAGGTGTCGCGGGTTCAATTCTCACACGGAACAAATATTTGTAATGTGGTCTTTTACGGGGCCGTCCATTAATCACGTGAGGCTCGAAGGGGGGGGGGGGGGGGGGGGCAAAAATCACGACATATCACAAGGGGGAGGGGGGTATAAGATATCACGTGTATTTATTATTTCACTTGCTCATCCGTGGCCCGAGGACAATGTACATTAAATATGTTGTTGATGATTCAATGTACAGTAAAAACAACCTGCAACCTTTCTGTCTAGACATTTTTATCATGGTCCTTAATTTCAAAATATAATTAGATTATACTTTATACCTGTATTTAAAGATAATATTCTAAAAATTTTAAGATTCTTTGTAGGTACTACGGGGGGGTTAATCTTAAACCTCACCGCGTATCACCAAGGGGGAGGGGAGGGGGGTTAAAAATGCTAAAAAAAAACATCACGTAATTAATGGATGGCCCCTATTAATGTGAATATTTATGTTTGTACACCCAGAATACAGAAATTATTACTAGTGTGGGGCAATGTTTGATTAAGAAAATATAAGAGTAAGGCTGTTTTAAAAACACCATAATACCATCCACCTCATCAGGTCGGTTTTCCAATCAACCTCAACACAATACTGCCTTAATACCAGCCCTTAGTATATCCTCCCGAGGGTCAAGAGTTTAAATATTTGATCGCAAACGATTGCCTACGAATAACAAAGAGCCCAGCAGCTCAAATTGGGTACCCTATACTCCGGTGATCAGGGAATGCTTATCGTACACGCTTATTTCCTTAGGGAGTTTGCAGGATTGTAAGCGATTTTGAAGGCAGTTGAAGAGATTTTAGGATACAGCCAATTTTTTTTCCAATCTGTTTTGTTTGGTATTGATTTTAGAAACATAGTATTACGCCTGTATTGCATAAAGGGTTTGGCACAGGTTTGTTAACACACATTTTGCCGATGCCGTTATTAAGTCCTTATTAAGACTATTTATAGAACGTTTTACTAAGACAATGGATTTTTTGTTGAACAAATAAAGAAGATTTTCAATCCACTCTCGTCAAACAATTTTTTTTCTTTTTAATATTTCTACTTGTTTTAGACACTGCTTATATATTATTATTCAATGGAGCCTCTCACAGTTAAGTCCTTTTTAAGTTGCGTTGCATCACTCTAAAATGTTGCCATTCAAATGAATAACAGGTTTGCCTTCCATTTTATCTATTTCTTTTAACATTGGCAAAGTTTATAGTGCACATGCTATGATTCCTCTATCATGGGCGCGTTTACAAACACATACATATGTATATTCCCATGTACAGACACTCAGACCCGCACCACCATCTGTAGATCATACAAATATTTGTTCCGTGCAGGAATCGAACTAACGACACGTAGCACAGCTGTCGATCGCTCAACCACTGCGCCAACCGTGCCATCAACACGGCACAGTGGTGCAATTTTAAACTAATATTTACGTCATAAATTATCAGTTAATCTGATGATTACAAAAACATCTGTCAAACAACTGCTATTGTTTCTTTCTCAAAACAAAAGTCCATCAAAATAATAAACTTTTGATGAAAAATCTTCAAAAATGTTCTGTTTGACTCATTAAGGAGGGAAGGGGGAAGGTTCATAAATTCATATTTCCTCAGCAACACCCCTTTCTTATTCAAGATTAATGATACAAGGAACGTTGGTGGAGTTTTTAAATTTTTCTTAATTACAAAGCTAATTTATCATTAAGTGTCTCGACTGTTGGCCGATAGTGGTACGACTTTTTTGTTGTCTAGTTGTCGTTTTGCTGATGGCAGACTAAAAATTGTTGTCAGAAAAAATCTGAAAAAATGTATTGTGGGGGAACGAGGTATGGTGTTCCTCCATTTAAAAGGGACGATCCTCCGACCAGGCAAGGTGGTTAGCCTGGCGGGCCGAAGCCCGACGATTGATGTCGGACATTCGTATATGTGTTAGAATCGTTGTAAACTCTCATAGTGAGATTCAGGGTTTGTTGTTGTAGCTTCACTTCGATAGATGGCGCTTTACTTTTTGCCATGTTGCGAGTAGTTGTCGCTACAGTATCATATATTTATTTAGACTGACTCAATGGTGTTGTTGTTGCTAGCGCCACTGCTGAGCGTGGGGTCGTGGGTTGTTCAGTGTTTTTGCCTATTTCTGTATGGATATACTCAGCAGCACCACAGATAGACATCGTTGCTGAAAAAAGGTAATAGGGTCGCCCCCAATTACATGGGATTCAATAACAGCGTTGTCGAAATGTGGGTAGCTCTAACCTTCCGGGGAAAGCCATACAACATACACTCAAGGTCTCCCATGGGAACGACCAGAGAACCGATCTATCACATCAACCCACCAAAAATCATGGGATCAATAATAAAATCAAACATACTTCACGCTAAGCCAACCCAGGGGTAGAAACGACCCCAACGGAATGGGGTTCAAGTAAAACTTACATAAAACTGCCGCCGCGACCTTTTATTTTCATGAGATTCGCTTTCTTAGGGTTAAGTTTGTTTCCATTGATTTACGTTACGTCAAATATTAATAAATTGATTTAAAAAACTCCAACTCAAAACTTTTTTACTCATGTACGCCATAAAAAAGCACTTTCAAATCATTAAGCTGGTTCAAATAGTCATTCCATGGAGAAGAACCAGCAAGAAACTCCATGGTTACTCTTTTAAAATATCGTTTGTGACACAGTACATGGAAGATCTGTAAGAACAATATAGGTCAACGTCTAGAATGGCCTTTGGAAGAAAGTACCAGTGCCATGACAGATTTGAGCGGACTTGTCCCTACAGACGGGACGCATGTATCAGTAATTGTGTAGCTCGACTCTGTTTTAGGGGAAGAAAGAGTAAAGAGATAAGGACTGTTGAACCAACTGAGGAGCTCGTAGCTACATAGCTACCGCGAAGATTAGTTGATCTGCGAGGTTAAGCAGCGCTTGCTGCGGTCGCTCCTTGGATGGTTGACCGTTTTTCACAAATTGAGACCCCTTTGTGCGTCGAAAATCACGTTAAGCAGTTGGTCCCGGGTGTCATACGAAGACCTATGACAGTCGTTACGGGTGTCAGCAGCCCAAAAAGTCTGACAACCAGTTTAACCTTAGAGTATCAGTATCTCCCAGTAATTGTGTGGCGGAGGTCAGAAGGAAATCGCTCCGTGTAAAATACTGATATTCAGCCACAACCGGTTTGATTGGAAGCCGACCCCAATGTAGTTAGGAAAGGCTAGGCAGATGATGACCGTTATCAGGTCCCACGGTTAGGCGAGTTATTGTTCATTGCAAAATTACTGCTCAAGACTGGTATCTGGGTACTCTAGGATCACCAATGTTGGGTCACAAATCTTATAACTTTCTCGTGAGCCAATGGAAACTCACCCGCGACCAACAGCATTTGACATGTGCGGGATATTCTGCGTTTACGAGCGACAATTTTGACGGCCACATCCCAGCGCGGAATAAAATAGTTCAACCTTCCCTACTTATGTGTTAGAACAGTCAAAGACTGCTTGATCAATGGATATGTCGCATTAGTCTAGTGCGCAAGTGCGAGTGCTGTATGAGGTCCTGGGTTCTCGGATCAAGCAGTGTTATTGAGTTTTTCTTTTAGAGTTTTTCTTTTAGAGTTTTTATATAATTATTGGAATTTGTAGACTTTGTGAAAAAATAATACATTTCATTACATGCAACTCGTTTAATCTATGTTTACATATGACAGTAACAGCTAGTTAAAAATGTAAATATAGAACCAATAAATCAACTAGGTATTTAAAAAAGAAACAATCTAACTCATAGATTTATGCAGCCAACTCATCATCAAAACAAACAGAACATAATTTTAAATACAGAACACGGTTTAAAAAGAAAACCGTTAAAAACTGTTTGCGATTCGGTGCAAATTCGAATTACAAATTTGAACACGGCTAAAGCGAGTGTTGCCGTATAAAAATGAAATTTAAAAATGGTATTCTGTGATTTAAAACTACTCGCTTTTATAGGGTTGCCAGGTGGCATATTCTTTATTCATTCTTATGTTTAAAGAGGTTTAATATTAATAGTGTTTTGGGTTTTATGGCGAATTACATCGTAATAAATTGTAAATATCTTTAATAATGGGGCTGACTCCAGGCTTTTTTGTATAACATGACTTATATATGCTGGGAATCTTTCCTATCTTTTCTGTTGTCCGACTTTACATTCATTGTGTATGCAAGGCGCACAAGCGATACCTAGTCATGTTTTGACGTTACCATAATTAGTTCGGACCGATGTTTTAGAGGTTATGGGTTTCTGTCAAAAACTGCAAAAATATATTGAGTTTTATATCACCCACATAAACAAAAAATCTAAACATAAAACGTAAATTCATTTCTCACGCCTACGATTTTTATCTCGTAGAACTAACTGCCTACGCCGTAGCCATTTCGCTACGAGGCTACGAGACCCTATTTTGTGGCCATGAAATAAAATACGCTTGTACGTGACTTTAACAAAAAAATATACGTCAGTATAATAATAGGGGTACATTGAAAGGCCTCCCCAAGTACCGATACCTAAATACGTCCGCTAGAGCCTGGAAAGTAATGTACAAGTAATACATTACAAAACAAGTATAGAATATTACACACACATATACATATATAGAGACAAAGATATAAGACCCGGGTACGTCTTAAAACTGCGGCCAGACACCGGAGGACGGGCAGCAGCGTCCTCTCACTAATCGGTGAGCCACTGCGATCCCCAAGCCGCCTGCCAAGCGTGGGGATTATGGCAAACCCCCCCTTGGGGGAGGACTTTGTTCAGCAGTGGATGTCTTATGGCTGATGATGATATATATATGTTCGTATATATAGCATCACACCTATATTTCCCGAAGGCTTAAGCAGGGTTTCATCGATGCTGTTATTATGTCCCATGTAATACGGGACGACCTTATTGCCTACCGAGATTCCAAACTTCAGGTTTGCTCAAATTCTAACAGAAAACCCTTCGCCGATATCGAATCCAGGACATAATACAAAGGATAAGTTATACATATGTGAATAAAATGAGTTATATATATAATATAATAGTGATATTATATAAAGTTTGATCGATAGTGGAAAGCAATTACTTATATTAGAGCCGCCAACATGAGCTATCGGCAAATCCGCTTATATGGCACAAAATTGTTCTGAAACTATGGAAACACATACAGTAGTACATTCTGAGCGGGTAGGTGCGAATTAATCTCTGCTAGCGCTCTGGTCTAGTGACCCCCGAGAAGACGGCGATACGGTGTGGTCCCGTGTCGCCGTGCACACTAGGGATGTTACGGAGCTTCGACTCCGATTCCGATATGTCGGAACCTCCGATTAAAATTACACCTCCGAATCCGGCTCCGGTTCCGATATATCAAAACGGAGGTATACATCGGAGTTACAAGTTATGACTTGCTATCGCTGCAGCGCTACCGAGCGCTATTAACGTGACGCTGTCAACTGACGGAGTATATGTGTTCTGTACAACTGAAGAAACGAAGAGTGAATGAGTTGCGACAAGTTTCTTCTTTCTTATTTATTTACATTTTACATTCGTAGATTTGCTCCGACTCCGACTCCGATTCACCTCCGACTCCGCGGAGGTCACTACGAGAACCTCCGACTCCGATTCCGCCTCCGATAAATATACCTCCGTAACATCCCTAGTGCACACAGCACCCAGCGAGGACACCGTGGTGGGCTTCGGTGCGGTCTTCTAAGAGTTCCTGAAGCCCACCATATGGTGTCGAGGCGGATCACCGTGGTGAGTTTAGCCGGTAGGAGTCCGGCACACCCCTCCGCCCCCCCCCCCCCCCCCCCCCCCCCAGGCGGAGGATAGCCCAAGATGGGTTCTCACCACGCTAATCAAAAAAAAAAGGTGGGAATTAATCTGTGCTCAAAGTGAGGCAAGTCCGCGTGCCTGCTATTGTTTTTGTAATATAATAATTTATGCATGAATTGTATGAAACGTTTTTATAGAAACAATCTATAGAAGAAATGTATGAGACATTTTGATAGAAACATTCTTTGGAAGAAATGTATGAGAAACAATCAAATTCAAGAGGCAATGGCTTGGCCATGCTTATTAAAGGGCTAATGCTCGTTTGAGTTTGAGTTTTTTGTTTTGGCGCATTTTTGAGGCGCAACTCAAAAGTTCTAAATCTTCTATAGGCTAAGTTTATTTAACGATTCTTTGTATATATTAACTAGCTTCCGCCCGCGGCTTCCCCTGCATTAATTACGAACCCGTGCATTTTTTTGGGTCACACGTAGCGCCATCTAGCTTCCTAAGAACGTTATTATTCATTTCCCTCAGGAACAGTATTTTTTCCTGGATGAAAGGTACCTTATGTCCTTTTCTGTACCCTTGGCAACGTATATGCAAAATTTTATGGTAATCGGTTCAGTGGTTTAGGCGTGAAAAGGTAACAAACCAACAAACTTACTTTCGCATTTATAGTACTAGCTTCCGCCCGCGGCTTCGCCCGCGTGGTTTACGAACCCGTACATTTTCCCGGGATAAAAAGAAGCCTATGTGCTATTTCAGACTATAATCTATCTCTGTGCCAAATTTCATCCAGATCCCTTCAGCCGTTCTGGCGTGATTGAGTAACAAATTTCCATCCATCCATCCATCCATCCTCACAAACATTCACATTTATAATATTAGTAGTATAGTAGGATTAGTTAGGATTAGGATATCAGTCGAGCTCATCCACTTCACCTCTCCCATCTCTCCCCACCCTTCAAGGAATACAGGCGTGATGCTTCGTTATTATTACTCTTGTTAGCGTCCCCGTACACATTTTCCTCCCGTATACGCTCATCTAAAATGACGAACAGGTTACTTCGCAACCCGTAAATTTCAGCGTCGCCCGAATGAATCGTAACCAATGATTTAGTGGTATGACGTCATCACAGAACGCCATGACACTATATTGCTTGTACGTTTGTGATACAGGTAGTTAAAGTACCAATTGTGGTGTTGGAATAGGATAATTTGCTTTGAATTTTGTTATTAATGAGAGTGAACTCATTGGTCTAGTTTTCGATGCCCGGGGCAAGTACTGTAATTTTTGGAAATTCTCAATATTACCCTGGAATTTGGAAAGGTACTCGGTAGATGGGATTAAGCTTGTTCCCCTATAACATGAGACTCAATAACGACATTCATAAAATATAAAATACTAGCTTCCACCCGCGGCTTCGCCCGCGTGGATTACGAATCCATGCATTTTCGCGGGATAAACGGGATAAAAAGTAGCCTATGTGCTATTTCAGACTATAATCTATCTCTGTGCCAAATTTCATCCAGATCCGTTCAGCCGTTCTGGCGTGAAAGAATAACAAAGATCCATCCATCCATCCATCCTCACAAACTTTCACATTTATAATATTAGTAGGATTAGTAGGATATATTAGTATTAGTAGGATACAATTACAAAAAACCCCTCTGCCTAACCCTTTGAGGAATACAGGCGCGATGCTATGATATCTAACTAACAATGTACAATTTTAAACAACATTGAGCATCAAAAAATACCAATAAATCCTTTTTGAACACGATTTAAAGCCACTAAGGTTTATGTTCTACTCTTAGTCCGAGTGTCCCATATCCCATGTCCCATTTCGAAATTTACATATACGCTACAATTAAGAGCTAGCGATAAACAATTTATATTGCAGTTACTCTGCTTCACTGACAAATACAATGTTGTTCGGACCATTGTAAGGGGGAGTACACGTTGATTTATATTATTAATGCTTCGTTGGCATAGTCGACGCAAGCGCAACAGTTGAAAGTGAGGTCCTAGATTCGATTTCTGGGTCGGGTAAAGTGTTACCTGGTTTTTTCTGTATGGAAATTCTCAGTAGCAGCACAGAGGCTGGAACTGCGCCCGGTTGATGGTAATAGGCTCGCCCTCTAATAAATGGGACAATAACTGTGTCGGTGAAATGTGGGTGTACAATACCTCTGCCTAACCCTTTGGGGAATACAGTCGTGATGTTACGTTGATTTATATTGCTGTAGTATGACAAGAAATGGGTTTAATGGGACTTTTCTGAAGATTGACTGTTATTAAGGAATGGTTTCTTTATAAGAGTATATAATAGTTTAATGCCCTATATTGATTGCTGAATGTGAGGTACTAGATTTGATTCCTGGGTCAGACAAACTGATTTAGCTTTTTTTATACGGAAATTCTAAGTAAAAAACTGGAGTTTAAAATAATTATGCCCGATAGACGACAATAGGGACACCCTATAACGTAAGACATCAATAACTGAATCGGCGAAATGTTGATGTATAACAGTACATCTCTGCCTAGCCCTTCGGGGTATACAGCCGTGATGATATATAAATATGTATGTTGGTAGAAAAATTCAAATAAAACATGAATTCGAATGCACGTCTCTTTTTAAGTGACATTGCAAAATGGTTGGTCGACTACTTCTGAGAGGGCTAGCTTGTTCTTTGATCATAGAATAAGCATTGCCATTCAACATGGCAATATTGCCAATTTTCTGGACATGCAAGGAAACAGTCAAGTAACAATGGAGTCTATAGTACATATATAAAAAAAATGTGTGTATGTATGTTCCCTACTAACTCCAAAACGGCAGGAGCAATTTCATTATCTATTTATATATTTAATCTATATTATATATTTAATTACTTTTTCGTAATCTTCAGATTAGCACAGCGGGTGATCCTGTAAAGTTTGGTAGCAATATGATAAACAACATTTTTTTTTTTGATATTTTGGTAATTTTGTGTCATATGTTTCCTAGAAATTATCTGGCTATAATAATATAATTAGTGCTACGCGTGCGAAGCCGGGGCGGGTTGCTAGTCTAACTGTTCCTACTATTTATCCTATCCTACTAATATTATAAATGTGAAAGTTTGTGAGGATGGATGGATGGATCTTTGTTACTCTTTCGCCAGAACGGCTGAACGGATCTGGATGAAATTTGGCACAGAGATAGATTATAGTCTGATTTTTTATCCCGGGAAAATGTACGGGTTCGTAAACCACGCGGGCGAAGCTGCGAGCGGAAGCTAGTTATTATAAATGTGAAAGTTCGAGAGGATGGATGGATGGATGGATATTTGTTCCTTAATCACGGCAGAACGGCTGAACGGATATAGATGAAATTTGGCATAGAGATAGTGTATAGTCTGGAATAGCACATAGGCTCACTAGGCACACTTTTTATACCGAACAAATATACAGGTTCGTAAACCACGCGGGCGAAGCCGCGGGCAGAAGGTAGTACTTTATAAATCACATTTTTTTTTTTTGTTTTTATACATTGCCCCACACTAGGATTACTCCTGTATCGTGGTTACAGTTTACAAACATACATGTCACATGCACAAACAACCAGACCCGAAACAACTATCTGTAGATCATACAAATATTTGTTCCGTGCGGGGATCGAACCTGCGACACGTAGCGCAGAAAGCTAATCGCTTAGCCACTGCGCCAACCGTGTCGTCGCCTTTCATTCAAAACCTTTTTCCTCACAGTGAGCAATCTCCCTAACATCCAGGCTCATACAACAGTTGTATGTGTGATGTATGTGTGTGTAATTGTCTCGCTTGTTTCCTAGTCTGTTACCATGCATGCCAATGAAGAGTGTATTGAAATGTTATAAAAATAAATCCTTTTATTGTTGAGGGAATATTGTGGTGAAGGATAAAAAAAATGATTTTAGGAATATGTTACGTTTGAATATTGAAAAATAACACCTATCATATCATGCATCACGCTTGTACTTTCCAAAGGGTTAGGCAGAGATGTTTTGATGTACTATAGTCAGATATTTTTTTTTTTATTTTTTCTTAATAAAAACTTTGCCCCACACTAGGATTTCTCCTGTATCGTGGGTACAGTTTACAAACATACATGAAACAACCCTCTGTAGATCATACAAATATTTGTCCCGTGCGGGGATCGAACCTGCGACACGTATCACAGAAAGCTAATGGCTCAGCCACTGCGCCAACCGTGTCGTCAGTATGTATACAAGTAGCGAAATTCAAACGCTTATTCTTGACATACTTTTGGTTAAAATCATAAAATTTAAATGACTGTTTTTTTTATGTATTCGCAGATACTATGTGTAAAATTGGTCGAGATTTCAATCACTATTAAGTATATACATCTGACATCTGATTTGATGCTGACTGTACATCTACAATTCGCTGACTGGGTTCCGTGTTATAAGAGGCGAGCCTATTGCCATCTACCGGGCACAGTTCCATCAGACCCCGTGTTGCTACTGAGAATTTCCATACAGATAAACCCAATAACATTTTGCCCGACCCGGGAAACGAACCTAGGACCTCACACTCAGCAGTCGTGCTTGCGAATTAGACAGTTCTACTCTTTATAATAAACAGAGCAGTGGCGTGCGGTGCATAAAGACAAAAATACACTGCCTACCCTACATAACTCAGATAAATATTTATTATAATATATTTGAGGTGGCAAATAACATACATCATTATTTAATCGACAAGACGACGAACCAATACCAACATGCAGTAGGTATTACTAGTAAATAAGCTTTTAAAATTGTCTGCCTACCCTGTCTAAAAACTCTGTGTCCGCTGAAACAGAGTAAAGGCAGATGTGAAGGCTTTGGAAGGAATTTCAAGATGTTTTCTTTCAATATAAGTATTATTTCAAACACAATAACGATGAAAGCTTCTATCAAATAAAAAAATAACGGAATAACGGAAATATCCACAAACAGTGGTGTTTCAAAGAAGTGTTTCATCACAACCGTCTGAACTGGATATACCCGGATAATCCCAACAAAGGTAGTGGTGTGGCCGGGTGAAAGAAAGGCTATAGGTGTCCAAGGGCGATTGAAAATGTCACGTTTATATGGCAAAGGTCAATACAATGAAACTATTTAAACCAGAGACCCACGAAAATAATTTCTAAATAGAATGGTATTGGTTTTATGACACACACATTTTGAACGGCTGCCGACCGCTGAGCGTGAGGTCCAGAGTTCGATTCCCGGCATATATCCCCCCGGATAGCAACCCTGAGTTTGGAATTGTTCCCGATAGATGGCAATACGCTCGCCCCCTATTACATGGGACTCAATAACAGCATCGGCGAAATGTGGGTGCATAATAATGCACTTCTGCCTAATCCTTTGGGGAATACAGGCGTTATGCTATGTAATAGAGAAAACTGGCCCACGAAAGCACGAATATTATGGCTCACTTCTTCAAGTAGACTTTAAGGCCTAGACTTTTACGCCATTGAATGGTTATTAAGGTATGTAAGGGTACATACAAGTACTAAAAACTATGGGCTCGAAGCTTCATAGCTACCGCGCAGATTGGTCGATCTGCGAGGTTAAGCAGAGCTTGTCGCGGTCAGTCGTTGGATGGGTGATATTTTTTTATACATCGAGACCCCGCTCTGCTTTTGAAAGCACGTTAGGCAGTTGGTCCCGGGTGTCATAAGACCTATAACAGTCGTTACGGGTGTCGGTAGCCCAACAAGTCTGACAACCAGTGTAACTTTAGAGTATCAGTGTCTCCAAGTAGTTGGGTGGCGGAGGTCAGATGGCAGTCGCGTTGTAAAAGATTGATATTCAGCCGCAACCGGTTAGACTGGAAGCCGACCCCAATGTAGTTGAGAAAAGGCTAAGCACATGATCACAAAAGTACTAAAAACATCACCAAAAAACCACACTGACTCCACAACTCAAAAAACACTAACATGCATGTACATACTAACTATACCCCTCGACCTTACCACAGATAAATAAATACCCTCCACCATAAACAATATACATCGTGTTGTAACATGGCTTGACCGGTCATTTCCGGTCAATGATAACCGGCCGGGCGTGACGTAGCTATGTTATGTCTGTATAATATTGTTGTATTTTCTTCACCCTGTATAAGTACGAGGAGAAAATTGAGAATTAAGTATTCTCCGGGACGGTAAGCGATTCGCTTACTGTGTTACGGGTCGCGGGTTCGATTCCTGCACGGATTGTTTTTTTAATAGTTAGATACTTTTTGTAGGTTTGTTTGTGTACCTGTGAGGTTTATCTCTGTGAACTGTACCCGCAATACAAGAGGTAAAAGGGTACAGCAATGTTTAAAAAAAGATGTCTTACAATGCCATATAGTTACGCTTGTATTTAGCGAAGAGATAGGCAGAAGTGGTGTTCTGAGTCTACCTTTAACCTCTCTAATTAGAATATCATTCACAGTTCTCGTTCCATTCGTTCTTTCATTCGCTTCTAATATCAACTGGAACAGCGTGCATGTTCTTGAATAGATGGCAATCAAATCGCTTTTTGATAATACCCTGCAGGCCGACGGCCGTGCTCTCACATACGCATGCGCGCTTTGCCATACTTTCGCGAATAGCTAAAAATACGCGAGCATTCGTTGCACCTATTCGTCATTGTTGGCGCAGTGGCTAAGTGATTATCTTTCTGCGCGAGGTGTTGCGGGTTCGATACCCGCACGGAACAAATATTTGTATCATCTACAGATAGTTGTTTCGGGTCTGGTTGTGTGTGTATGTGACATGTATGTTTGTAAACTGTACCCAAAAATCCTTAAGCTTTCAATTGTGTCAAAAATTACCTTATATGTCGTATTCTTGTATTACTTAATACTAAGTTGTCGATGAAACATACTATTTTCAGTTACCGAGACATTAATGTACAATGTCATCATCATCATCATCAGCCAGAAGACGTCCACTGCTGAACGAAGGCCTCGAAGGGAGGGTTTGCCATAATCCCCAAGCTTGGCAGGCGGCTTGGGGATCGCAGTGGCTCACCGACTAGTGAGAGGACGCTGCTGCCCGTCCTCCGGTGTCTGGCCGCAGTTTTAAGACGTACCCGGGTCTGTATGTATAATGTACAGGTATATTAAAAGGTCACCTCCGCTCGGTCGTCGGTGACCGGAAATATGACCGACTGAGAGCCTCAGTTGATGTTGTGATCTACTTACTCATAAGTACAAGGTGATCTATTTATTGGTACACAGGGGGATTTAAAACAGCATTTTTTTAAAATGCGTTGTGTGGCACCTGTCTATGATGAGTTTTTTACTATTTACTCTCATAGTAAATGTAAATTTTCATGCAAGCGATTTTAGTTCTTAACTTGGTTACATAAGGGACTAGAGTCACCAACATGACATCTCTATAAGTAAATAGTAAATCAAAACTTAACTATAACACATATGTCACATAAGCGACGCTAATCCCTAATGTTACCAAGTTAAGAATTAAAATCATTGGCCTGAAAATTTACATTTACTATGAAAGTAAATAGTAAATAACTCGTAATAGAGGTACTGAATGATTTTAAATTTTAAATTTTCTATCTAAGTATATATATAAGTAACTAAGTATATACGAGTATTTAAATATCGCGACAAGCTTGATATCTACAATACATTTTATTCAAATATACGAATATTCTATTCTTTTATATTCTAAAACCTCCTTGTATTGTATTTTAGATATTTTGTAATACTTTATGCTTTCATACTCTCTCTCAGTTCCTAATTGACACATTTTAGAAACTGTTATCTAGAATCATACTACTTAATCGTATCTTATCTTAATCGTGACGACACGGTTGGTGCAGTGGCTAAGTGATTAGCTTTCTGCGCTACGTGTCGCGGGTTCGATCCCCGCACGGAACAAATATTTGTATGATCTACAGATAGTTGTTTCGGGTCTGGTTGTTTGTGCATGTGACATGTATGTTTGTAAACTGTACCCACGATACAGGAGAAATCCTAGTGTGGGGCAAGGTTTTAAAAAAAAAAAAAAAAAATCGTCTTTAAAATAAATGAAAATAATGTTCTGCTATAGCTCTAAAATATATAGTCTATTTATTTTAGAGCTATAGCAGATAGCCTAGCGGTTGAACGCTTGCCTTTCATGCAGGAGGGTCCACGTTCAAATTCGGTCCGCACCACTGACTTTTCGGAATCATGTGCGGATCAGAATTTGATTATCACTTGCATTTACGGTGAAGGAAAAACATCGTGAGGAAACCTGGTAGGTAACCTGCACGCCTGAGAGGGCTCCATAAAGTTCTCGACGGTGTGTGTAGTCCGCCAACCCGCACCGGGCCAGCGTGGTGGACTAAGGCATACTCCTTCTCATTTAAGAAGATACCCTTGCCCAGCAGTGGGACAGTAATGGGTTGAATTTATTATAGCTCTAAAAAAAAGTATTTCCATTGAAAACCTCCTTTACTTTTCAAGTAAAACTAACACAATATCTCATTGGCAATCCGCATAAACAAAAACAGCGTCCAGAAAACCACAATATATTCCACCCTGACCTCGGCGAGGTAAGTACATCAAATCATAAGTTAACAAACTAATTTCGCCAAAAAGTTTGATTATATTTCATAGGATAGGAAACCGGTTTTCCTGTTCCCTATCGCTGAGTTGACGCTGCAGATAGGGTCAGGATCGAGAAAGTTTGGAAATAACTGCTCATTTCATGCCCTTTCCTTGTTTTCTTTAGGGTTAAGGGTGTTGGAAAGGAGGGTTTCTGGATGTGTGTTTCTTATTTAGTTGATACGTATGGTTTGATGGATGTTCGATTTCCGATTTCTGTAACATCATTAGTGTGGTAAATCCACCCATTGTAGTTTTGTGTGAAATTAAATAATAGAAAATAAATTCAGTCCATTACTAACCCACTGGTGGGCAAGGGCCTCTTCTCAGAATGTGAAGGGTTAGACCACGCTGGCCCGGCTGTTGAATGGAAGGCAAGCGTTCAACCACTAGGCTATCAATGCTGCTGTTTTAAGTATAATGAAATATATCCTACTATCCTATCCTACTAATATTATAAATGTGAAAGTTTGAGAGGATGGATGGATGGATGGATCTTTGTTACTCAATCACGCAAGAACGGCTGAACGGATCTAGATGAAATTTGGCTAGCTAGTAATAAATAAATATACAAAATTATAGACATCATTTAGTTATGTAGATATTTTTTTATGTCTGTCTGTCGTCTGTGTGTATTTTGTATTTATTATCTAATTAGTGTTTTGTTGCTATAGTAAAAATAAGCCTATGTTTTTCTTTAGATCCAAGGTTACTTCTTTGTAAAGATTTATAACGATAGATAGACGACACGGTAGGCGCAGTGGCTAAGCGATTAGCTTTCTGCGCTTCGAAATGAAATGAAATTATTTATTTTGCAATTAGGATTTTTCAATCACTTTTACACGTCTTTTTTAAACTAGATGGCGTCGGCATTTCCTATGACTATCCCTGAGAAGAAACGCCGAAACCAACTCAGGGGTCTATTTTAGTTGCGAGTCTTCGAGTTGCGGGTTCGATCCCCGTACAGAACAAATATTTGTATGATCTACAGATAGTTGTTTCGGGTCTGGTTGTGTGTGCATGTGACATGTATGGTTGTAAACTGTACCCACGATACAGGAGAAATCCTAGAGAGGGGAAACGTTTTTTTTTTAAATACAAAATGGATTCAGTACTTTAGTCGTGATGAGGTAACAAATAGACAGACAGAGTTATTTTCACATTAATATATTTTTCTTTTTTATTAATTAGATTTTATTATCTTTGTGTTCAATATAAACATTCTGAAATACCTTTACACATGAAGCAAGAAAACTAAACTAACTTTTACAAAGAAAACTAAACTGTAACATGCAAACAAAAGTATCTTTACAAACTGCAGGAATGACTCATTCAGAATAAAACTCATTCCCGTCATGCAGAAGTTCTGATCAAGTTTGAAATCGGTCTATTTGTAAAATTACTAGCTCGAGGCTAAGAGATAAGGACCGGTTTTTGTTTGAACTTTCTGGGCCCAAGTTTGGTCATTGGATTTCGATTTCAATGGCGCAGACGGTGCTATTAATTCCTTAAGATTTTTTGCTGAGAGATTTAGTTGATTTTTAAGTGGAATTAGATGTTGACCTATATATATAGGACCTATATATATAGGACCTATATAATATGTCATATTATGTTTTGGCGCAGTGGTTGAGAGATTGACTGCTGCGCTATGTGTCGCGGGTTCGATTACCGCACCGAGCAAATATTTGTATGATTTACTAATAAATTGTTGTTTCGGGTCTGGGTCTTCGTGTATGTGAATACACACCGTGCCTCGGAAAGCACGTAAAGGTCCTGCGCCTGATCTCTCTTCGGTCGTGTCGGACTGCCGTCTCATCACTCCCATGACTATTAGAATGAAGGAATAGAGAGAGCACCTGTGTTTGCGCACATACTTGTGCTCTTTATCTCCTGCGTAGTTGGCTAATCTCCGGTGAGAATGGCTGCCGTGACCTAAATCTGTCAGGAGGACATTATATAATATATTCATATTACAGTGCTGAGTTGTGAAATATATACATAAAATTTCGGTGTTTGTGTGTTCGTATTTCTTTTTCTCCTAAACGGCTTGATCGATTTCGACGAAATTTTTTTGTTTGGTTTTTATGGTGTTCCCTGGTTCTGAGCTACAGTTTGATCCGATATGTAAGTCACCGAGATGAAGTCGTTTGTGCCGGAATCCTAAAGGCTAAACTCACCACTCCTGGTCCGCCTCGACGCCATATTGTAGGCTTCGAGAACTCTTAAAAGACGGCATTCGTTCACATGCGATCTTAGACCATTGAGTTAGTTGATCTTTACATAAGACACAAAAAAATGCCGTCCATTATATCTGCCTAGCCTTTTTCCAACTACATAGGGATCGGCTTTCAGTCTAAACGGTTGCGGTTGAATATTAGTATTACACGGAGCGACTGCCATCTGACCTCCGTCACACTATTACTGGAAGCCACTGATACTTTATTATACTTTTGTCGTACAGTAGCCCGATCCACCACCCCGATATCACACATGTTGACGATGCACAACGAGCTCATGGAGACCAGCCCAGGATTGGAGGTGTTTGCTGATGAATGGAAGGCGATAATGTTAGAATGTTTGCGGTTCTGTGAGAAGACCGTGTGATAGGTTTACTTATCAATGGTTATTTAGTTTTAATGGCTAATCGGTGTACTAAATAAATAAATAAATAATAATAATTTGACTGGTTGTCAGACTTTTTGGGCTGTCAACACGCGTAACGACTGTCATAGCATAACATAGCATCACGGCTGTATTCCGCGAATGGTTAGGCAGAGGTGTAATATCCTACACCTACATTTCCCCGATATCGTTCGAGTTCCATGTAATAGGGAGCGACCCTATTGCCATCCCCCGGGCACAGTTCTAGACTCTGTGCTGCTACTGAGAATATCCATACAGAAATATCGAGTAACACTTTGCTCTTCCCGGGAGTCGAACCCAGGACCTCATGCTCAGCATTCGCGCTTGCAAGCACTAGGCTAATGAGGCACTACTATTGTTATACTATATTCGTATAACAATCGGGACCGACTGCTTAACGTGGGTGGTACGTGCATCTCGATGTGTGAAAAATGGTCACCAAACCAAGAATTAACCTTGAAAAATTATTACGAGCCCCTCTAGTCCATCAATTACTTAGCCCCATAAACTTTAACCTTCCCTACCCGTCGCCAAACAGTCCCAAATGTATCGCAGAAAACCGTAAACTTCAAAGATAAAAGAAACGACATTCATCAAGTCATGAACAGAATTTGAAGACAAAGGGGACCTCTACACAGGCGTCTATTAACTAGAAGCATAAATAACTTAGGACTCCAAAACAATAGGGAGAAATTACGGGATTTTGAACCTTATTGTATTAACATAGGGACGGCTGCAAATGACGGTCGGAATTGTGGAAGATCTTTTGGGGAAGTTTTGGTTGGATGTTAGAAATATGGATGTGGTAATTTGCGTTTTTATTAATCCTATCCTACTAATATTATAAATGTGAAAATTTGTGAGGATGGATGGAGGGATGGGTCTTTGTTACTCTTTCACGTCAGAACAGCTGAACGCATCTGGATGAAATTTGGCACAAAGATAGATTATAGTCTCGAATAGCACATACTTTTTACAATACTTTTTATTCCGGGAAAATGCACGGATTCGTAATCTACGCAGGCGAAGCCGCGAGCGGAAGCTAGTATTATAAATGCGATAGTTTTTGAGGATGGATGGATGGATCTTTGATACTATTTCACGTCAGAACGGCTGAACGGATTTGGATGAAATTTGGCACAAAGATAGATTAGAGTCTGGAATAGCATATAGGCTACTTTTTATCCCGGGAAAATGCACGGATTTGTAATCTACGCGGGCGAAGCCGCGAGCGGAAGCTAGTGGGCGTGTTGCTATCTTATGTTATATAATAAATACTACAACAAATAATGAATAAAAAAATATATGTAATGTTTTTAGTAATATACATATATTATTTGTATATTGTTGGTATAGCAAATTATATATTTTTTTCAGACCAAGTCTGTAACACTGTAGTTATGTTTTATGTGCCAACAAGGCATTTATTCTTATCTTTATATATAAAAATTCCGATGTGCGCGTATTCATAATTGTCCTCCTAAATGGCTGGATCGATTTTGATAAAAAAATGTACTTATGGGGTCACTTGGATGATTCGTAGCTACAGTTGGACCCGGTAGTTGGCGCTGTGGTTAGCGAGATCCGGCTTTTTTTAAATTTTTCGACCAATTTTTATTAATATATTTTTTTTATGTATTTCTCACATAAGAAAAAGAATCACAAATCTTCAGCCTCCTAGCACCTCTCGATAAATATGTTAGTCACGTGTACAAGAAAGCTTATTTATCTAAATTACCCGCTCCATTTTATAGCACCTCCAGCTATTATGAAATCAGTTGTCTCAGTGGAGTATTAATCTCGTCCATTGCTTGTGTAATTGCATATTGTTTGGCCTCTTTTCAGGCTGGATCCCTTAATGAACCGTCTAAGGAGCCGATTGTCGGCCGCGATCAATTTCTGTACCATTCTGGTTATAATTGAGCTAAAATTGAAGGTATTGACAAAATTTGTATTACAAATTGGTTATGAACGTTTTGAGTTTATTTTGGGGACTAATTGATGGATTGATTGGTGGAACTGCCTCTGGTCTAGTTGTTGCATGTGGGGCTGCTTAGCCTGAGGTACTGAGTTTAATATAAAAATCTCATCACCCAAGTACTGGTCCGGAGTTGGGAAATGTGCTCGGTAGGAATAGACTCGCCTTACATGACTTTATAACGGCATCGACGACATGTGAGTGTAAAATAGTACACCTATGCCTTATCCTATAGGGCAGCCGTTCTTATACTTTTTTGGTTAAGGAACCCTTTTGGAAAGCAGAATACTCGATGGAGCCATAAACTAATCAAAAACTGGTTTTGTGTGTTCTCTTTATCAATAATCATATTACTTGACATTAACATACGCATCTAATGGGGGGAATGAAATCGTTTGATGTCAGGCTTGATAGAAGAGAGTTGACTGTGAAAAGAGTGATTAGTATTTAAACGGAGCCCCCACAGAGACTTTGTGGAGCCCTAGGGCTCCGCGGAACACACTTTGAGTATGGCTGCTATAGGGAATACATTCGTGATGATATGTTATTGATATGTCGCACGGAATTCAGTTCAGTAATCGCTGTAAAGGGACCAAGGAGCCGACCCGGAAAATGAATCAAGTACCTCTCGCTCAGCAGTCTCGCTTCTTCTTCCTTTATCGTGTTGGCATGAGGAATTGCATGGGAATACCCCATGCCGTGATGGAAACTTCAGCCAGTCAGCAATAGTGATGTCGAAGCTGCCCAGGGTGCACCAGACGATCTAAGGTTTCGTCACTCACGGAGGCTCTTGCACCCCTCGCAGTCGCGCTTACGGCCAATGGACAAATAACTAGCGTCAGTGTCCACATTGGTCCAGATGGAGAGATTTTTGCAAGGATATGAAATAAGAGCAGATATAGAAAGACGGTTGGCGCAGTGACTTAGCAATTAGCTTTCTGCGCTACGTGTCGCGAGTTCGATCCCCGCATGGAACAAATATTTGTATGATCTACAGATGGTTGTTTCGGGTCTGGTTGTGTGTGCATGTGACATGTATGTTTGTAAACTGTATCCACGATACAGGAGAAATCCTAGTGAGGGGCAAAGTCTTCTACGTAATAAATAGCAAATAAAAAAATCTTTAGTCATTTGTAAACAATTACCAACTAACTCCCAGGCAACGAACCATCTTAAACCACAAAGCAAAGATAATAGATTTATTTGACTACAATCTTCAACTTCAAATCCATATAAGTTTTCAAAAGCCGCAATCAAAGGGCTATAGATTGTTTGAAATCTCATTACCGGGCACAATAGCCTAGATACTGGGCTATTAGTTGGCTGGCTACAGGCCAACGGAGCTGAGTTTTATTGGCTTCGGTGAATTTTCAGCTCGAATTATAGCCGGCATCCGATAGACATTCGGCGGTTGGACAGGGGAGTGGAGTCGCTTTGTCAGTCAAAATAGTAAAATTTTTAGTACTCCAGAAACACTTTAATTACTCTTCATCTGGATAATCTTTTCACATATGTTGGAGTCGGTTTCCAGTCTAACCAGATGCGGCTAATATCAGTATTTTATACTGAGATACTGATACTTTAAGGTTAGAATGGTAGTCAGTATTTTTGGGCTGCTGATACTCGTAATGACTGTCATAGGTATTCGTATGATACCCGGGACCAACTGCTTATCGTACTTTCCGATGAAAGGAAGGGTGTCGATGTGTGAAGAACGGTCACCCATCCAAGAACTGACCGTGGCAAACCTTGCTTAACCTTACAGATTGACTGATTTGCGCGGTAGCTATATAACTACGAGTCCCTCGGGTAAAACGTCACTTTTGAGTCATATATGCATTGGCCAATAGTGAGGCTGCGGTGGCGTGGCTGTTTCGTTGCTCTCGCTTTTTTCACGTAATTTGGCTGCGGATAGAACTCAGGACCTCACGCTTTCGGCTACTATACCAATAAAGCAATCATAATATACCACAATCTTAAGAAAAGAAAAAAAAAACATCACACCGTGCACATAGAAAAAAAAAAAACTTTCGACCTAAATATTTTAAGCACATTGGAAGTCTCCACCGCCGCCACAGTTCCATTGTTTGAAGTGTGCGTAATTAAAATTGGTACGATATTAGTTCTCACCTGGGGTGGCGCGGGTAACGCGATATATTACGTGTGATAACGACACTTATTTGTATTGATAGCAATAGATAAGTAATGGAGAGAAAAATGGAATTTTATAAACCGAAAAATAGCAAGATTAAGTAAGTTAAATATTAATTTTTGTTTAGTGATTTATGATGGGGTGTAAGGAAAGAGAGAGAGTGAGATCGTCTGGCGCACCCTAGGCAGCCAGCCTCGGCGACACCATTGATGACTGGCTAATCTTTCAAATTCAAAATACTTATTTGATTAAATATGTTTACAATTCGTCTTAAATAAAAATATTTGTAGTGGTGACACTGGTTGCTTTCATACATTTTTGGCATGACAGTAACATCGAGGTCGAAGAAAATTCCGATCTTAGGGAACAATAATAGTCAATAGCGATCTGCTGAAACCGTTTTGCTTCATTGTTTCTCATATATACGAACGGCCAAAGAGTACAATTATCTGCCAGCATGTGTTCCCACATCTGTATACTCTAGAAATCAAAGCACGTAAAGCCGTTGGTCCTGCGCCTGATCTGTCTCCGGTCGTGTCGGATTGCCGTCCCATCGGACTATGAGAGTGAAGGAATAGAGAGAGCACCTGTGTTTGTGCACACACTTGTGCTCTATAATATCTCCTGCGTAGTTGGCTAATCTCCGGTGAGATTGGCCGCCGTGACCGAAATCGGTCAGGAGGACATTATTATACTCTAGAAATCTTCAAGGCAAGATTAAATAAGCATTATGAATAGGCGTGATTTTAGGCAGTATCATCAGGTGAGGTGTTGCCAGACGCACCCAAATATAGTAATAAAAATCCGTCTACTTTACTTCAATTTGTTAATCATAAATAATTCTTTAGTCGCCTCTCAAAGTCATGGGGATGTCAATGTTTTTTGACACCATCGTTTGAAAAAATTAAGTGTCCTAAAAACGTGTTCGTAAATTGGCGCCTTGCTATTATAGAACAAAATAGGGTCCAGCACGATGACCCATTCAAAAGTCCCGTCTGTGAGGACAGGTCAACTCAAATCTGCTGTACCTCTATTATGAGTTTTTTACTATTTACTCTCATAGTAAATGTAAATTTTCATGCAAGCGATTTTAGTTCTTACCTTGATTACATTAGGGATTAGAGTCGCTGCCATGATATCTCTATAATATAGCAAATAGTAAATCAAAACTTTACTATGTCACATATGTCACATAAGTCGCTTATGTGACATATGTGACATAGTAAAGTTTTGTATAAGTTTTGTATAGTCTAATCCCTAATGTAACCAAGTGAACAACTAAAATCGCTATCATGAAAATTTACTTTACTACGATAGTAAATAGTAAGAAAACTCGTGATAGAGGTACTGCACTTTCTTCCAAAGCGCAGTCCAGGCCTATATTGGCCACATATTACACGAATGATATGTCAAACGCGTAATCAAGGAGTTTCTTACTGTTTCTTCTCCATGGAATGACTCAGAGTACCACCCTTACGATATGTGAGTGCCTTGGTGTGATTTATGAATTTGAATCTTGCCTTCCACGCAAAAGGGTCTAAGTTCAAACACAGCCCACACCTCTAAGTTTTCAAAATCATGTGCAGATCAAAATTTGATTATCACTTGCGTTAACGGTGAAGGAAAACATCGTGAGGAAACCTGCACACCTGAGGGGGCTCCATAAAGTTCTTGATGGTGTGTGTAGTCTGCCAACCCGCACCGGGCCAGCGTGGTAGACTAAGGGCTAATCCTTCTCATCCTGAGAAGAGGCTCTTGCCCAGCAGTGGGACAATAATGGCCTGAATTTATTTTTATGAATTCGACGGCACGGTTGGTGCAGTGGTTGAGAGATCGACTGCTGCGCTACGTGTCGCAGGTTCGATTCTCACACGGAACAAATATTTGTATGATCTACAGATAGTTGTTTCGGGTCTGGGTCGTTGTGTATGTTAATATATGTGTTTGTAAACGCACCCACGATACAGGAATTATTCCTAGTGTGGGGCAACGTTTTAAAAAAGAAATAAGAAGAAGAAATCAGCTAATAGTGGTGATCCTATAAAAAGTAATAACAGTTTGCAAAAATCTATTGCATTGTTGTATACGAATGGTTAGTCGCCTTTGATGAAAACACGCTTTGTCAAAGCCAACGAATTTGAAAAACGACACCAACAATTTTTTTTTATGATATAGGCGATATTTATTCACTCTGGATCCCTCAACATTTAATGGTACTTTATTAATTTTAAATATGTTAAACTATATTTACATACTAATTAGATTAGAAAAGTAAAAAATATAAAAAATAATTACGCATCAAAATATTCCTCCGCATCGCTGTCAACCGGCAGTGTGCCCAGAAGATACTTGTTTGTTACTTTTGCCCTTTGGTCAAAAGTAACACATGCAAAAAGTGCTTCATGAAAAATATTGTTAACGCATTTTTATAAGCATAACATAACATAGCATCACGCCTGTATTCCCCGAAGGGTTAGGCAGAGGTGTATTATTGCACATCCACATTTCGCAGATGCCGTTATTGAGTCCTATGTAATAGGGAGCGAGCCTATTTTGGTCTACTGGGCACAATTCCAGACTTAGTGCTGCTACCGATAATTTCCATGCAGGAAAATCCAATAACACTTTTGCCCTACCCGGGAATTGAATCTAAGATCTCACGCTTAGTAGCCGCGTTTGCAACCAACCAATAGACCAATGGGGCAGTACTATTATAACCAATTAAACTTTGTTTGGTCTGTTCATTGGACAAAGGATGAGCATTGCCATTTAACGTGGTAATATTGTCAGGCTTCTGGGCACGATGTCAGGTACCATATAAGTAATATGGGTAGAGCTTATTGGCAACCAGGCACAATTCCAAACTTTGGGATGCTGCTGAGAGATTTTCTAACAGAGAAATAAAATTTTAACGCTCATAAGCCTAAAAAACAAAATTACTAACAAACAAATTAAAATTTATCTAAATCACATTACTCAGTTCTAAGTTTTAGCAAAAGACATTGATAGCAATTAATTAACGACACGTAATAGAGTCACCAAAAGATTTTCATTTCCGAAGTGCCGACCGAATTCCATATGCTTAGCAATTGAATTGAGATAAAGGCGCAGAGATTTAAATGAATATTTAAGGGGTCTGCAGACATGTTTTATGGTATAATCAACGGCTTAGAATCATTTACGGGTTAACAGACGCTTAAATAAGAATGTAGGTCAGATTTTATAACTTTCCTCTTCAATAGCATCACGCTTGAATTTCCCGAGGGGTTAGGCAGAGATTGCAAAGAGCCTGCATGTGTGACGATATGCGAGATTGTCTGGCGCATCCTGGGCAGTCAGCGTCGATACCACCATTGCTGACTCGAGAGAGAGAGTATCGCTCATACCATCGTCGAAAGATTAGCCAATCTTTCCACGATGGTATGAGCGATTCTGATGTGATAGCTCGTGCCCACACAAAAGAAGAAGAACAGAGAGAATAAGAAAGAGTAAAGAAGAAAATATGATTTCCCCAACTTACACCACCAGCGGGACCCCTGTAGCCGGATGTTACCAGTTTATTGGTTTAACAGCACCAGCTCAAATTGACTTGACCTCTGAAAGGGAATTTTATTAAATTTAAAGATTAGCCAATCTTTCCACGATGGTATGAGCGATTCTGATGTGATAGCTCGTGCCGACACAAAAGAAGAAGAACAGAGAGAATAAGAAAGAGTAAAGAAGAAAATATTATTTGGCTTCCTCATTGGTCTAGTGTTCGCAAGCGCGACTGCTGAGCGTGAGGTTTCCAGATTCCCGGTTTGAGCAGTGTTATCGAGTTTTTCTATATGGAAATTCTCAGTAGCAGTATGGAGTCTGGAACTGTGTCCGGTATATGGCAATAGGCTCGCCCCCTATTACATAGGAATCAATAGCGGCATCGGCGAAAATATGGGGGTACAATAGTACACCTCTGCCTAACCCTTCAGGGGATACAGGTTTGATGCTATGAGTTGATTTTGAAATCCTACTAATATCCTATCCTACTAATATTATAAATGTGAAAGTTTGTGAGGATGGATGGATGGATAGATGGATCTTTTTTACTCTTTCATGCAAAAACTACTTAACGGATCTGGATGAAATTTGGCACAGAGATAGATTATAGTCTGGAATAGCACATAGGCTACTTTTTATCCCGGAAAAATGTACGGGTTCTTAAACCACGCGGGCGAAGCTGCGGTCGGAAGCTAGTATTGAATAATAAGACTTTTTCTGAATTTTATTTATTAAAATTAGAACGACATTTAGTCACTTATAAACTGATTATAAAATTAAACAATATAAAACTCTTTCACTCTGTTTCTCACAATACTTCAAGCATTCTTACAAAAACACCTTCCATTCATCAGCAAACAGAAATCAGGCGCCACTGACCCGTTTTCCAGAGGTACCCTACGTCTCTACTGACGTCATAAACCTATGTAGGTACCGTCCACAAGTTTAAAAGATAGCTCTCGGATCAAATAGCAAAGCAACTTAGGAAGTCAATTGAAAAAGCGTCTAATTTCTCCGCTTGTTTTATAAAGATTCGATTAAATAGTAAACTGATATCTATTGGAACGCGAGCTCCTTGCAATCTTATCGCGACTGATTTGCTGCAAAAGTGGTCGTGTTATTTGATGCTAGAAAATGTTGTCCAACAGTATTATGAGTACCAAGAGTCCGCTTCATAAAGATGTATACATTAAGCAAAATACTAATGCGTATGATTGAAATCTTAAATAGAGTCTAGCTACCGCGTACATCAGTGGATCTGCGAGGATACGCAGGGCTTGCTGAGGTCAGTACTCGGATAGGTGACCGTTTGTCATGGCCCTTCCTTGCTTCGGAAAGCGTATTAAGCAGTTGGTCCCGGGTGTCATACGAAGATCTATGACAGTCGTTACGATTATCAGCAGCCCAAAAAAGTCTGACAACCAGTCTAACCTTAGAGTATCAGTGTCTCCCAGTAGGTGGTGGAGCTCAGATGGCAATCGCTTCGTATATAATACTGATATTCAGCCGCAACCGGTTAGATTGGAAGCCGACCCCAATGTAGTTGGGAAAAGGGTGATATGCTCAGATGATAACTGAAAAAAAAAAAGCAAGTCCGTTACAAAATAGCGAGTATAGTATCACCAACACATAGTTAACTGTTGATATATTAATCAGTTCGGTTATCCACTGTAAGTGATTGGGTTGGTTCACTACAAAAGCATTAAACTTTCACATCCAATCACTCCCTGTGCGGTTGGCGTGGTGTTTGAGTGAGAAGCGAACGCGATACGCGCGTCTCCGTTTAGTCCAACTGCTTCTTCTTTTGTTTTAAAACGTTGGAACACTTGGAGTGAATCCTGTCTTCTCTTCTTCTTTCGAGACGACACGAGCAATGGGAATCACTTTTGCCGTAGTGGAAAGATTAGCCAGTCGGTATTGGTTTACAGCCTTGATTGGAGTTAACCAGTAATACATCATCATCTGTCTAGCCTTTTCCGAACTACATTGGGGTCGGCTTCCAATCTAACCGGTTGCGGCTGAATATCAGTATTTTATACGAAGCGATTGCCATTTGAGCTCCACCACCTACTGGGAGACACTGATGCTCTAATGTTAGACTGGTTGTCAGACTTTTTGGGCTACTGACACCCGTAACGACTGTCATAAGTCTTCGTATGACAACCCGGGATCAACTGCTTAACATGCTTTCTGAGGCACGGAGGGTTCTCGATATGTGAAAAATGGTCACCTATCCTAGGATTGATCGCGTCAAGCTCTGCTGTAGCTATGTAGCTACGAGCCCGTAACCATACATGTTAGAGAAATTTAAAACCCCATAAAAAAACCTTCGGTATCCCTCAGTAGGATTTCTCCTGTATCGTAGGTACAGTTTACAAACATACATGTCATATGCACACACAAGGCCCGAAACAACTATCTGTAGATCATACAAATATATGTTTTGAGGGATTCCAACCAACGACACAACGCAAAAGCTAATCGCTTAGCCACTGCGCCAATCGTGCCGTCGAGTTTTGAAAAGCTCTCCCGCTATATTCCCCAACTTACACCATCAGCAGGACCCCTGTAGCCGGATGTTACCAGTTTATTGGTTTAACAGCACCAGTTCAAATTGACTTGACCTCTGAAAGGGAATTTTATAAACTCCACCATTACGCGCTGAAAGCTTGCATATAAGATTTTGTAGGTAGTTCTCTAGGGGATATTGATTCATTTGCCGATGTGTTGTCCATACCCTATTTCTGAATTATGCGGGAACTAGGGTGTGAAGATGTGGCTGAGTGGCCAAGGATGGGGAGAACGAATGTCCGTGTTCGGCGGAAAGATGGGCAGATGAGATTATCGTCTTTGGAGGTCGAAGCTGGATGAGACCAGCGTTAGAGCGTGGAGACGGGCACTTTTAAAGAGAGGTATATACGAGGTCAGATGGAAGTTCTAAAGAGGCAAGAATAAAAGGATGTTAACAGAATCATCCTTCACCAGTTGGCTACATTGAACCTGCATGAGAGCTTCTAGCCGGTCATCCACTACCATGGTCCATATGGAAATCTTTTTATCGTTTATATTATAAGGAAAATATATGACTAAGCGTGTACTAATTTGTTTATTGGGTTTAGTTTTTGTTTTGTATCATTGTTTGCTTGAACTGAGTCATTCTTTGTATGCCAATTTTTGATGAAGCATTCCGAGCCATATTACCTTTCACCTCAAGACATTACAGTCTTCTGTGCCTCATCCCGTGTGGTCTTGCTTTCGATTTCCGGCTCGGGCAGTGTTACTGAATTTCAATCTGTAGTCTTCGTAGACTCCGTAGTCTGGAACTGTGCCCGGTAGATGGCAATAGGCTCGCCCCCTATTACATGGGACTAACGGCATCGGCGAAATGTGGGTGTACAATAGCATACCTCTGCCTATCCCTCCGGGGAATACAGACGTGATGCTATGTTATGTTATCTACAGTAGTACGCTTCGTTGATTTGGTCATGTAGAGAGGATGGATGAAAGGCGATTAACGAAAGGGATTTATAACGCGGTTGTTAGTGGACACGCCAGGAGGGGACGCCCTAGAAGGACATATACGGACCTTACTGGTGATGTCCTTCAAAAAGGTCAGGTCCGCAGTACCCAACCGGCGTTCATGTATGAAACGATGCATGAATGTAGATGAAGCAAAAGGCTTATGTAAGGATCGTAGCACGTGGCGTTCCGTAGTTACTGCCTACCCCCATGGGAAAAAGGCGTGACTTTATGTATGTATGTATTTAATAGCACGGTACAATATAATCAATGCAACCAACTGTTTGTAATGACCTAATACACCACCAATCGAATTATAGAAACGGCCTTAATGAGACCAGTCTATGAATTATTCATATCCTTTGTTTATCTTAGTGAATGCTGCAATTAGGACGCTTTAGAAGACAAAGCATAACCGTCGTAAAGGCTTTAAGATCGCCAGGCTTTATCACGGTAGTTTGAGATATTGTGTTTAAGGCCTATTATTAAATACGTTATAGGTCGTAAGCGTAGGCGTGAGGTTTGGTTCGATGCTCGCTTCAGGCAAAATTTTATTGGGATTTTCTGCATGGATATTTTTAATATTAGCGTAGAGTTTCATATAGTACTTAGTAGGTGGCAATAGGCTTCAATATATGGGACTCAATTACGGTATTACCGCGGTTACGGCGTTTTATAATACATCTCTGCCTAGCCTTATAAGCGACACCCGTGATGCTATGTTATGTTATAGAATTGTGTTGATCAAATGTAATGTAATGTTTGACGACACGGTTGGCGCAGTGGCTAAGCGATTAGCTTTCTGCGCTACGTGTTGCGGGTTCGATCCCCGCACGGAACAAATATTTGTATGATCTACAGATAGTTGTTTCGGGTCTGGTTGTTTGTGGATGTGACATGTATGTTTGTAAACTGTACCCACGATACAGGAGAAATTATAGCGTGGGGCAATGTTTAAAAAAAAAAAAAAAAATGTTTCCCTTTTAAGCTTGGTTGTTGTATTAGATTTGCTTCACATGTCTGGACAGCGGCGTGCACAGAGTTTTTAGACACGGTAGGCAGTACATTTTTAAAGCTTACTTACCAACTATACCTACTGCATGTTGGTATTGGTTCGTCGTCTTGTCGATTAAATAATGATGTATGTGATTTGCCACCTTAAATATCTTATAATAAATATTTATCTGAGTTATTAAGGGTAGGCAGTGTCTTTTTGTCTTTATGAACCGTACGCCACTATGTCTGCACATTCTTGATGTTTTTAAATATTTTGTATTCTTTTTTTTCTGTTTTATCCGCTTTGATCTGTTTATGTTGTATTTATTTTATACTAGCGACCCGCCCCGGCTTCGCACGGGTGCAATTTACTAATGAACAAAATCAAAAATTTCATACAAAAATACCATTAAAATTTCCGACGTTTCCGGTGGATTTTCCATAAAATGTCTTACATAAAAACCTTCTCCTGACAATTACAAACACAACAAAAAAGAATTAGCCAAATAAGTGCAGCCGTTCGGAAGTTATGCGCTTAGCAATACATTTGGCGATTCATTTTTATTTATATAGATTCGGAACACTTGTCTAACTCATATTGTATTGCCTCATTATGTAAGTAGCGTTCTATTAAGTTTATATTTTTCTTATATATAATGCATGTTAATTTAAGATTTTAATTGTAAATTAACTTTTTGTTTTTGAAAAGAGTATCCATGGAGTTTCTTGCCGGTCTCTTCTCCATAGGACCTGCCCCCTTTGGAATCGTGCGCCTAGAGTCTCGACTTTTTAAAAGTGCCTGAAAAGACTTGGAATAAAAAACTTTGACTTTGACTTGACTTTGACTTTGTATCGCAATCATCCCCTACACATACCAGTCAACAATCAGTAGGTTGTATCGGCGATTGCGCGCGACTCCGGCAAATGGTGCGACTTACGCCCAATCTTTACTAATACTTTACCAAACGATGTACGGTCTGCAGATATGTTTGATTTGTTTGTTTTTTTAGTGAAGATTTTTTTTTTGGATTTTTCTTTTATTCTGGTAACAATTTACAGACATACAGTCAGCGTCAAAAAGATGTAAATACGTAGCGATATTCACAAGCGAGTTTTAGAGGAAATAGTGATTGAAATCGTGACTAATATCATACATAGTATCTGTGGATATATAAAAATACATGGTCATTTAAATTTAATGATTTTAACCAATACGTTTTCAAGAATAACCGTTTGAATTTCGCTACGTGTATATACAAGCCCACACCGGGAACAAATATCTGTAGATCATACTACTATACTATTAATATTATAAATGTGAAAGTTTGTGAGGATGAATGGATGGATGGATCTTTGTCACTCTTTAACGCCAGAACGGCTGAACGAATCTGGATGAAAATTGGCACAGATGTACATTATAGTCTGGAATAGCACATAGGCTACTTTTTATTTGGGAAAATATACGGGTTCGTAAACAACGCGGGCGAAGCCGCGCGCGGAAGCTAGTCATACAAATAGTTGTTTCGTGCGGGAATTGACCTCGCGGCACGTAGCGCAGCAGTCCATCGCTCAACCACTGCGCCAACAGTGTTGTCCATTTTGTATTAGTGCATTTCTTTATTTGAAATTGGACTTGGAATAAGCTTTATTGCTGCTTATATTTAATGATTAAACAAACCTTTAAGTGAAGTTCTGTCATAATTATACTCGTGTCTCGTCCTCGAGATTAGCAGTTTAGACATGAAGTTAATTTAAATGGCAAATCTTTGAACATAGTCAGTTTTGGACTCCACGGTTGAAGGTTCAACAAAGTGTTAAGTCTTCGGTTCGAATCTCAGGCGGAAATATAATTGCGGGTCTTTGTGTACGTGAATATTTGTGTTTGTAAACGCACCCACGATACAGGAACTATTCCTAGGGTGAGGCAACGTTAAAAAAAAAAAGAAAAAAAAAATGAATTTATATGTTATCATAATATAAGTCCAGAGTTTTGAAGTCAGTCATGCGATAATGGCAGTTGCAAAATGTTACCACAACAATTCCCCTCTGCTTACCCCTTCGGAGAAAACAAGCGTAACGTTATGCTATATTTGTTTGTATAAATAAACCATTTCAAAAAAAATCCTAGCACTTTTCTGCCGACCCTACAATCTCCGAATTATCTGGGCTCAAGATATTTAGCCCATTAAACCTTCGGAAAGTCGACAACATCGCCCCCTAGCGGAATTTCACTAATACATCTAGCCCCGCACCCGCACGCCCTCTATGGTATTCGTACAACATTCCACCTTCCTCCGCGATTGGGGATTAAATGCTATACCCACTTTAATTGCGTTAGCGTTTAGTTTTATTTCTGTTACAGCGTTACGGTTTAGTGGTTGCAAGGGCAGACACTGAGCGTGACGTCTTAGGTTGGATTTCCGGCAGCCTAATTACTGATGTCGCGACAGGGGTAGATCGCGCGATAGCTTCTGTCAAACGTCATTTTTGTGACATATAATGTATTGGCTGACAGTGAGATTGCTGTCGCGTGGCTATCGCGTGGCTATCGCTTTTTTACGTAATTAGGCTGCCGGTCGGGCAAAGTGTTATTGGGTTTTTCTGTATGGTAAATCTCTGTTGCAGCATTGAGTCTGGAACTGTGCTCGGTAGATGGCAATCGGCTCGCCCCCTATTACATAGGACTCAATAACGACTTCAGCGAAATGTGGGTTAACAATACACCT
Source organism: Shargacucullia verbasci (assembly GCA_947562105.1). NCBI lineage: Eukaryota > Metazoa > Arthropoda > Insecta > Lepidoptera > Noctuidae > Shargacucullia > Shargacucullia verbasci. The sequence continues at coordinate 7,631,563 of OX387306.1, forward strand.
CTGCCTAACCCTTCGGAAAATACAGGCGTGATGGCAGGCTACGAACAAACAAGGACCACAAAAATTTCAAACAATTTTTAGTAGTGTTTAAATTTTTACACGACTGCCCAAAAAAGGAGTATAATGCTTTTATTAGGGTTCATGTATGTGAGTTTCTTTGTTCCACGATAACTTTTATTAAATGCCTTTTAAATGCCTTAACAGATTTGGATGTGGGTATCGTTAGAACCCTTACATCATCCCGAGTGACAATGGCTATAAAAAATCAATATGGCGGCAGTATGGCTCAACGATAAAAAGTGAAAAAAAAAAAAACTTCAATTTTTACAATATGTCAAATTGAAGGCCTTGATGAGCACATTCCAAAACTATATATTGCTTAAAAGCGGTAAACATTAACTTGTCCTAATATGTATAAAATAAATAATTTAAAAAATCACGACTGCCCTGCAAAAAAACGAACTAAAAACTAAAAGAACAAGTTGTATTAGGTAAATAAATTTGTCATTGCAGTCGGAGGACCGTTCTGTGGAACACTTTTTAATCTTAGAGGTCCCCCAACTGCAATGACAAATTTATTTACCTAATACAACTTGATTTTTTACTTTTTAGTTAGTTTTTTGTTACAGATAGTATTAGAGTGACTTTGTTTACAAACAGTGGTCATAACCGTTAAGATACATTGTTATGTATTAAACATAACAGTTTGTTGAGAGAACCAGTTTAAGTTACGGTTTTATAAGTTAATTTTTTACATTGTTAATGTTTTACAAAGATACAGTAATAGAATCAAGTGTTTTGGGTGCTTGAAAAGAGGTACTGTAGAATGTTTTAAGTTTGCCTGCACTCCTAACTTTGCCCAAGAATAATTCATAATGACTTACTATATCAAATTGCATTTGCAGTGCTAAATGATTTAGGAACTAAGATAAATATTTCATTAGAAGTTAAGTTAAGAATACAGGTTTGTACTAATTTACAGATTTAGTACAGGCAAAGTTAGGAGTGTAGGCAAACTTACAGCATGCTACGGTACCCCAAGTTGCTATAGGTACTGTTGGAGATATGTCCGGCAAATCTTGTCTTCTTAGTCGTAAACAAGGTGCAATTTACAATTGCCAGTGAAAACAAAAATAACATTATATAGCATCACGCCTGTATTCCCCGAAGGGTTAGGCAGAGGTGTATTGTTAATCCACATTTCGCCGATGCCATTAGAGTCCCATGTAATAGGGGGCGAGCCTATTTGTGATGGGGCGAGGCTAAAACGGGAAATATTAACTGATATATACATAAGGACTTAACAAGGTTAAAATGTTGATGGCCTTATTGGTGTGAGGTCCTGGGTTCGATTCCCGGGTCGAGTATCCAGAAGTAGCACAGAGTCCGAAAATGTGCCCGGTAGATGGCAAGAGGCTGGCCCCCTATTACATGGGACTCAATAACGGCATCGGCGAAATGTGAGTGTTCAACTGTACTTTTCTGCCTAACCTTTCGGGGGATATAGGCGTGATGCTATGTTATGTCAAAATGTATGGAGCAGTTAATATTTTTCTTGATTTCAGTGATGGTCACGTTATAAATATTGTGTAAAATGTTGTCACTGAGACTTGAAGGGGGCTAGTAAGGCTCTAAGCTACTCGTAGCTCCCACGCCAATAAGTCTATCTATGAGAGCCGAGAAAGACCGTTGGCTGCGGTCAGTCCTTGGCTGGTTGACCAATTTTCACACATCGAGACCCAGTGGCGTGCGGTGCATAAAGACAAAAAGACACTGCCTACTCTACATAACTCAGATAAATATTTATTATAAGATATTTGAGATGGCAAATCACATACATAATTATCTAATCGACAAGACGACGAACCAATACCAACATGCAGTAGGTATTATTGGTAAGTAAGCTTTTAAAATTTTCTGCCTACCCTGTCTAAAAACTGTGCACGCCGCTGTCGAGACCCCTCTGTGCCTCGGAGAGCACGTTAAACAGTTGGTCCCGGGTGTCTTACGAATATCTATGACAATCGTTACGGATGTTAGAAGCCAAAAAGTCTTACAATCAGTGTAACCTTAGAGTATCAGTGTCTCCCAGTTATTGGAGGGCGGAGGTCAGAAAGCAGTCGAAGGCAGTCTCGACTTGAAAAAAAAAAGACTATAGGTGATAATAACTTATTTCCTGACCTGAGAACTAAACCTACGACCCTACCAGCCTTTCTACCACTTTATCAAAATGGCCATAACAAAAGTACACTAAAACCATATCTTTAAACAGTAACAGTAATAGCACACAGGGTTCTGTATCCATAAATATATAATTTCTATCGCCCTCCACCTTACAGAGAGATCTCATATGAATTTTTTACATTTTAATTTACGGCCTTGCAAGTGAAACTGTTTGGCGATTTCCTTTGTTTTGTGCGGAACCCTTAGGTAAATAGAAATTCGGTTGGCAGATGGCGTGATGATGAAAAAGGGTAAAGTTATGTGCACGGGGAATTTGAAAATCTATAAGAGTACAACTTAAGTAAGAATTTCTATAGAGAAAAATTTTGCTCGCTCCGAGAATCGAACCCAGGACTTCACGCTCCGCAATCGCGCTTGCTCAATGATCCAGTCAAAATCTGTATCTATATGTATAAATAAAAATCAATTTCCACATGTATGACGGAGCATCACTTGAGAACGGCTCGACCGATTTGGCTGATTTTTGTTCTGATTGTAATTGTCAGGACAAGGTCTTTATGAAAGATTTTTTTTTGGAAAATCCATGCATAACGTCGGAAATTTGGATGGAATTTTGTATGAAAATCTCAATAAAATAATTCTTCATTCGTAAATTGATCCGTGCGAAGCCGGGTCCCTAGTTATAAAGTAAACGTTCTTACCACTATATAATTTTCAGCTAAATTAAATTTACCCACATCTGGGACAAGACCCTTATCGGCTATTTAATCGAATAAAAATACAGAATCGAGTTAATTGAAGTCGAAAATACATTTTGATTGCATTTCCATCGATAGTCCAAAAAATCGGTAACATTGTTACAACAGTACGGACGCTATTGTTTTCATGAAATTATTTGAATTCCCAATGCTCTGCCCGGCAGGACACTGTGGATAAGCGGTAAGATTGAAGAATTCCAATATCAGGACCCGTTATGGAGCTATATCTTAGAGTAGAGGAATTGTGTTTTGATTGAGGACTGCGGCATTGTTTTGTTTTTTTTTTTTAAACTTTGCCCCGCAATAGGAATAATTCCTGTATCGTGGGTGCGTTTACAAACACATATATTCACATACACAATCACCCAGACCCGAAACGACTATCTGTAGATCATACAAATATTTGTTCCGTGCGGGGATCGAATCCCCGACACTTAGCGCAGAAAGTTAATCACTTAGTCACTGCGCTAACCGTGTCGTCATTGAGCTAGTGATCGCAATCGCGACTGCAGAAGGTGAAGATTTGAATTAGTTTTGGTCCAGCAGTGTTGTTGAGTTTTTCTGTATGAAAATTCTCAGTAGAGAGTGTTTGAGACTGTGCTCGATAGATGGCGATAGGCTCGCCCCCTATTATATGGCACTCAAAAGCATCGGACAAATCTGAGATCAAAATTAAATGGATATTATGACATTTGTATAGTTAGTCATATTTGTCAAAGTTGATGACACGGTTGGCTTAGTCGTGGAGCGATCGACAGCTGTGCTAAGTGTCGTGGGTTCGAACCTGCACGAAACAAATATTTGTATAATCTACAGACATTCGTTTTGGGTCTGGGTGTATGTCCATGGGAATATTTGTGTTTGTAAACGCACCCACGATATAGGAATTACTCCAAAGGCTGGGACAACGTTTTTTTTAAAAAAAGAGATAAAGAAAGTGGTATTTTTAGACCGTTAGCGTAATATATAAAAGCGTGTTAGCGTCTACTATTCTTAAAAAGCCACAGAACATAAATTCATCAGTTCCATACTAGTCTAACGTGTCCGTCACATATGCGGGAACAATTAAAGGCTCGCGATCGCGCTGCAAACTGGAAAAATAAATGAATAGTGCGGAGTGACGTCACAATGACGTGTAGCTGTGTTGTGCTGTGTTGTTAGTTGTGTGCTAGGTTTTGTTTATTGTAACGTCTAATTAAACAACTGCTTTATTGGTCTAGTGGTTTAAGCGCGGCTGATGAGTGTGAGGTCCTGAGTTTGATGTCCGGTTCGGACTGAAAAACGTTACATCTTTGCCCTACGCTTGGAATAATTTCTTGTATCGTGATTGCGTTTCCAAAAACAAATATTCGCATGTACAAATACCCGAAACAACTAACTGTAACTCATAAAAATATTTGTTTTGTGCGGAAATCAAACTCGTGACACGGAGCGTAGCAGTCTACCGCTTAACCACTGTCCCAGTCGAGTCATTAAGGTCAATTATAATATGATTCATATTTAATATCAAAATCTTCATTTGATTGACGACTTTAAATACCATACGCGTAAGGTTCATATTCAGCAATCATCTCTTAGATAGTAAATATAGAGATTTGTGGATAAATTGCTCAATCAATCTATCAGACTTATTTCTATTCATATAAAACATTTTCAGACACATGAATAGTCACTCTAGTTGCCATGTTCCAAAGTATTGATTCTCTAATAGAGAACAACGCGCAAGAATCTCTATGGTTACTCTTCATATCTCAGAATATTGTCAAATTCTTTTTCCTTTTTAAATAAACTTTACATTGCCCGACAATAGGATTTCTCCTGTATCTTGGGTACAGTTTTATAAACATATATTTATTTATTTATTACAATATAAGCTTACAGTTGAAACACCAAAACGCTTATATGCTACATGTCACATGCACACACAACCAGACCCGACACAACTATATGTAGATCATACAAATATTATTTCTTAGCATAGAAAGCTAATCACTAAGTTTTGTTAGTACATTGTAGGCCAATCTGGCCTTTTTAAGCCTCCAGATCTCAAGGACATTTACACAACAAACACAGCCAAGCCTAAAGCGCCTATGCAGGAAAATTCCCGTGTAATTGAACAGAGCGTTATATTATGTGAAGCCGGTGCGATGTGCGTTTCATAAAAACACAACAAATTGTAATAACAATATTTGTGAGCGTCTCCATGCCGGAATTGTTGCAATATGGCCGCCGAATCTTGTGCAGGGTTGTCAATATATAATGTTTTGTATTTAGGATTTTTGTTTTATGGAATCTCAGTTTGATATCCGAATGTTTAATTACTCTCTGGATTAGTGTCACAAGTCTTTGAATTTTTAAGCCATTCTAGTTTTCGCAGGATATTTTCTTTAGGAATCTTTCGGTAGTGGAAAGATAAGGCATTCAGCAATGATAGTAGGTATCGAGGCTGACTGCCAAGAAAACACCAGACGGTTTTATCACTCGTGGAAGCACTTCCCGTACATAAGTAATGATTAAATATGTTCCATAAGTGATCACAGCCTGTTGAAGAACTCATGACTAGAGATTATAAGAGGGGAGCTCAACGCCCATCCAGATCACCAATGGCACTCCTGAATACAATAACACGGGTTTGTTTTCTCAAAAAAGAGGAGCACGTAGCTACCGCACAGATCGGTGAATCTGCGAGGTTAAGTAGCTTGCTAAGGTCAGTCCTTGGAAAGGTGACCGTTTTCATACATTAAGACCTCTCCGTGCCTCGGAAAGCACGTTAAGCAGTTGGCCCCGAGTGTCATATGGACACTTATGACAGCCAGCAGTCCATAAAATCTGACAACCAATCTAACCTTAGAGTATCAGTGTCATCCAGTCATTGGGTGGCGGAGGTGAAATAGCAGTCGTTTTGTGAAAATACTGATATTCAACCGCAACCGATTAGACCGGTGGGATCCGACCCCAATGTAGTTGGGAAAAAGCTAGGCATACGATGTTTTCTCAAAAAAATAATTCATAAGAATGACAAAAATACACAAAAACATTTGCCTGCCAACCCTAACAAACGTATACGAGATGTAATATCAGAAATGAATTCGTTTTCGTGCTTTGATTAGGTGTCTGTATACGAATGGCGCTTATCGACTCTCTCGATACCCTCTGCTATCTCGCTCTCATATCTGATGTGACGTCATGATATGCTGTTCTAAAGGAAAAACTACGTTGAATTTTTTTTAGCAAAAGTGTCTTTGGAGTCCTCATTGATCTACTGGTCGCAAGCGCAACTGTTGAGCGTGAGGTCCTGGGTTCGATACCCGGGTCGGGCAGTGTTAGGCTGCCTGTCCATTGACGCGGAGCGAAGCAACGGAGCCGAGCGAGGGAGTAATGCGGAGCCGAGTTGTGAACTGTGTTTGTCTACTGAAGCGGAGCGGAGATTTTATGCAATTCTATTGGTTAATATTGGCACAGCTCCGGTCCGCTTCTCTCCTCTCCACTCCAGTGGACAGTCGGCCTTATTGGGGTTTTCCGTATAAAAATTCTCAGTAGCAGCACAGAGTCTGGAACTGTGCACGGTAGATGGCAATAGGCTCGCCTCGTATTACATGGGACTCCATAATGGCATCGGCGAAATGTGGGTCTACAATAGTACATCTCTGCCTAACCCTTCGAGAAGTACAGGCGTGATGCTGTTATATAGATTCCCTATGGAATGTAGCAAGCCTTTGCAGTAGCATTAACGTTTTTGAGAAGTCCTAAGACGGGCAATCTGTTATTAGGTTTTGACCAGACTAACAAAGTTTGACATCGGAGATAATCTTTGACTGAGTATTTTTCAAATGAAATTGCGATGTATTTTAAAGAGAGAAAGAAAGAATTATTTGGTTAAAACATTGTTAGATATTGTAAGAGAATTTTAATTAGTTGTTTTACATGTTTCGCTTATAATGAGGCATGCAAATATACAGAAATCTTTAAAAGACACATATGAACTTAAATACCATACAGTATAATTATTAACTCTAACCAGATTAATAAAAAGTATAAAAAGACTAGCTTTACCCGCGTGGATTAGGCACCTGTGCATTTTTTCGAGTCAAAAAGTAGTCTTACCTTCTTCAGTAATACGGATATAAGTATAACTATTGGTACACGCGGCGCACGCCTGTAAAGTCGGCATGATTTTTTTTCGACATCTTCAACAATCATCATCATATTTCAGCCAGTTTACACAAAACCTAAACGAATTTACACTTAAATCTTCCTAATGAATTACTTTGTCTATCGGTGAAAACCGCATGAAAATCTGTTCAGTAGTTTTTGAGTTTATCGAACAGACAGACAGACAAACGCGGCCGGGGACTTTGTTTTATAATATGTAGTGATTACGCATCAAAACACTCGTCCACATCGCTGTCAACCAGTGCGCCCAGAAGACTGGCAGCGTTGCCACACTGTATGCTAATGCTGATTCTCTGGCCAGAAAATGGGCCAGCCCTCTGGTCACGTGTAGAGTCGACTAATCGCTTTGCGATCTTTTTAAACAAGAGGCGAGCACTCGAATCCCATGACCCAAGTGTTTCGAACCCAAACGGCTCGAATATGTAACTCTAAACTTAAGATCTGACTCTCAGTTTCGTAGAAATTCAAGACATATTAGTGATCAGATCAATGGTACTAATGTCAGATGTCTTGACATTTGTCGACTAATCTTTTACTTCTTCTGTCGTACTGGCACGAGCTATCATATGGAAATCGCTTTTCAAATTTTCTGAACTGATTTTAGGACAAACACACATGTCACATGCACACAACCAGACATGAACTATCTGTAGATCACACAAATATTTGTTCTGTTCGGTAATTGAATCTGCAAACGTAGCACAGAAAGCCAATCGCTTAGCCACTGCGCCAAACGTGCCATTGATTTACTTTTAATGTATGTTCGATAGAAACAATTTGTGTCAGCCCTAGTAAAATCTGATAAAGGAAAATGAATCATAATCGTATTGAAACAATGTTTATTATGCGCATAATAGTGTTCCTCAAACTGAATACATTACTCCTGCATTTACAAAATACTGATATTCAAGCATCTGTATAAATTGGAATCCGACAAGAAGGTACTTGGCCTATTTCGTGACGGGCACTACTTCATTGGTTAGTGCTGCGACTACCGAACGTCTCCTGTGCTCGATTGCCAGACAGTAGTAGCAGTAGATAGATAGATATATATATACGCTTTATTGCACACGACCAGTGGCGTGCACAGAGTTTTTGGACAGGGTAGGCAGAAATTTTTAAAAGCTTACTTACCAAACATACCTACTGCATGTTAATTTTGATTCATCGTCTTGTTGATTAAATAATGATGTATGTGATTTGCCACCTCAAATATCCATAGATTGACTGATATATAAACATATCAATTTGCGGATGTTCGAATGGATGCGGAACCCGAAAATGCGATAGTAGGGGAGAGGTGCCATGAATGGGACAAAATTCTTTAACTATATATATTGGGGATAGTATGGGAGATAAATTTTAAAAAATCATTTATGTTTTAAATATATTTATTTATCTTTAGAATAATAATTGAAAAACCGCTTGTTCTTCTACCAATCCAGCATAATAATCAAATAAAAAAAACTTTCATTATGTCCCGTTCATGACTGGGTAGTCTTGAGTGGGACATAGTTAGTCATGAAAGGGACAGGTAAAGTTGTATCAAATTCTCATTGTTAAGTACATATATATCATAACATAATAGTTAACTAATACACCTACGTACCTCTAGGTATTTATATATTATAAAATTACACTTACATTTATGCGATCAAAGTTTATTATTTTGTTGAATGTAACAACACTAATGACATAAATTACATTAAAAATAATTAAAGATTCCTTTTACTCCGCATTTTTCCGTAAGTTTACATTGAAACCAATCTTCCTCACTAGTCGAAAATTTCTGTTTACAGAATCTTCTTTTGTATTTGGCAGTTTTCTTAATTTTTGCAATGGCTCATTATCGCATTCAGAAAAATTGTCACTAGAATCTAAATTAGAAATTTTGGATTATTGTCACTGGATGATTCTACGAGTTAAAGATGTCTCCAAAGAAGAGAGAAAGAGTAGATCCAAAAAAAAAATCGAAGAAGCCGTCAAGTAAGTGGTCGTAAAGAAAATGCCTTTAAGATCTATAGTAAATGCCTATAATATTAGCAAATCGCATCTAATTGAAGACTGCCGATTTTTTTTTATCTACTCTGTCTTTTTTCTTTTGAGACATCTTTAAGTTTAACCTATAACAATTAAAATTTGCAATTTAAACTAAAATCCATCACCATGCATTGCTTCAGCAATCAAGTCTTGAAAGGGACAGTCATGAAAGGGACGTCCCTTTCAAGACCGTTTGAATTGTCCCAAACAAGACTAACATGCATTTTCAAACATAAGCTCACAGTAAAAAATATTGTCAAGCAACTTTATGCAATTATATACTAACCTTTTAGGTAATAAAACTACAAAACAATTTTTAAGACAAGCACTTTCAAACACCATAACAACAGTCTAATACGGGAATCGAAAAACCTTAAATAAATTAGTTTTGAGCACAAAAATATTCAACAAAGCTTCGCCACTTTATTACGTTTGACAACTAAGTAACAGTCGCGTCAATATTCTCAATGGGTTAGTGTTGTCAGATTGTAAAAATCAAAAAACGACTACTGCGTTCTAATCGGGAGTAATTCGATTTGTCCCATTCAAAACTTGTCCCTTTCATAGCACTTTCCCCCTACAATTTTGTAAATGGTTTTCCAAAACTTGTATCTGAGAATTTGAACGCGTCTCAATACGATTTTTTCCAAAGGTGTGATATTTAAGGGAAGCTTCTAAGTGTTTTTCAGATTGATCGTGTTTTTTTGCTGCCGTAGGGAAATTATGAATATCGGTATAACCTGCGCCTTTCCAGACGGGTTTATTGTTTGAAAATAGTGTATTGAATTTACGATTGACCTTACCTTTAGTTTGTATTAATTGCAAATTTGGTGTACAACGGCCTTTCGCGATCACTTATTTTGTTTTTCACCGAAATATGGTATTGAAAACGCATCACTTTTTAATTTCTGTACACACACACCACCTGAACAACTTTTACAGTGAAAATATTCCATTTTTCACACTATTATCAACGTTAAAATCTTAAATACCTGCTATCACAAAACTAGTCAGACAAACAAAACAATAACAATGGCAACGACTCGGAACGCACGAACGAACGAACGTCAGTATTAAAAAATAATACGACCAAAAAGTAATGGTGCTTTACTTAGCCCTAATAAAATCATAAGATGCTACTTTTTAAAACAGTCACTTATCCAACATGAGTTCGGAAGTCTTCGGCAATTGTCGTAATTCGTCGTGTTGTGTAAATAAGACAGTGGCTACTTTGACGTTTGTGTGCGTAATTTGTAACATTGTGTGCCAAGTATATATAGGAACGCACACTCCATTGTATTCGTATGACCACGAGGCACACATATAAATTTTAAGCCATGAATATTTTGCATCTTTCCCGTTAGACGTCTAACGGCGCTAGTGCAGCGCAAAGCGATCTTGCGTCGAAATGTACGAAAAAGCAGGCATGTATCGACGATACTTCGTGATACCACCGATACTCGACAGGTGGAGCTGATTTAAGATTTAAGAATCTTTTGTTTATTGATAGTAATTGCTTGTAGATAAAATATTAGATATTAGAATAAAATAAAAACAATATAATAAATATTTATCTGAGTTATGTAGGGTAGGCAGTGTCTTTTTGTCTTTATGGACTGCACGCCACTGCACACGACACAGTACAAAAACATACATAAAAAATGACAATTAGCATGTACAATGGGCGGCCTTATCGTAATTGCACAGTTTAATTCCGCCAACCCCTTTCCATCATCGGACCACAAGACGTACGGCGATGCGCCACCGTTTTGGGAACACATTCATTGTGCGTACAGCTAAGGAGTGGAATTCCCTGCCAGAGTCTGTGTTTCCTGATAGCTACAACCTGGGAGTATTTAAGTCAAGAGTGAATAGGTTACTTCTAGGCAAGCGTGCTACATCTTCGACCACATCATCGCTTACCATCAGGTGAGATAGTGGTCAAAGGTGTGCCTATCAAGAAAAAAAAAAAAACAAAAAAAAAAACGTCTATCTCATCCAGGCAACCAAGCCAGGAGTTTCGTGCAGTAGCTGGTAATAGACTCGCCATATGTTGAATGGTATTTTAGTAAAGACATCAGCCAAACGTTTCTTTTAGTTTTGTTTTTGCTCCACACTATAATTTCTCCAGTATCGTGGGTACAGTTTACAAACATACATGTCACATGCACACACAACCAGACCCGAAACAAGTATCTGTAGGTCATACAAATATTTGTTTTGTGAGGGGATTGAACCCGCGACACGTAGCGCAGAAAGCTTCGCTTAGCCACTGCGTCAACCGTGTCGTCAATGTGGGTGTACAGTAGTACAACTCAGACAAGTCTCCGGGGAATCCAAGCGTCATATATTATGCATTTCTGATAGTAAATTGTAATCGCGTGCTTTTTTATACTGAAATGGTTTTTTATATTTGTGTTTTTCGGATTGGATCAAACGGATGGCAATTTTAAAAAACATGTTAAGTTAGTACCTATAAAAGAAGCATACTATAAGATTAAAGACTATGTTGACGATAAAGACGTGTGGCATTAATTTTCTTCTGCACATGTGGCTTCCCTGGCAACTGTCACATCGTGTCTAAATCCTACGACTTGGTTACCGTGATTTTGTATTTGTTTGTATTTTAGATGCTTTTATTGTATAACTGTTTTTCTTTTTTTTATATTTTCTTTTATAGTGTTTTTTACATTGTATAATTAGTGTATTGGAGAAGATTTTAAAACAGTTTTTTTGAAAAGAGTATCCATGTAGTTTCTTGCCGGTCTCTTCTCCATAGGACCAACCCACTTTTGGAACCGCGCAACTAGAATCATAACGTTTTAAAAGCGCCCGTAAAGGCCCAGTTGAAATAAAAACATTTGACTTTGACTTTGGCTACCTGTCTCTAAGCTTTTTTTACTTGTTCGTGCATTAAGACTCAGGCGGTGTAGCGAAAACTACTCGCAACATGGCAAAAAGTAAATCGCCATCTATCGGAGTGAAGTTACAACAACAAACCCTGAATCGCACTATGAAAGTTTGCAACGATTCTAACACATATACGAATGTCCGCCATCAATCGTCGGGCTTCGGCCCACCAGGCTAACCACCTTGCCTGGTCGGAGGATCCTCCCTTTTCAATGGAGGAACACCATTCCTCGTTCCTCCATAGGCGGCTTAAGTACTTTCACTACTTTTACTATTTATGTTTTTAAATAAAATTATAAATTCATCTACTTATGTCGCTGGCCGTATATCATTTATTGCGTAAATAAAACCTTTTTCATTCTTCTTGACTTGTCTATTTTAAGTTTACTTCTCTCTCAATTAATCACTCCACCAAACAATATCATTAAGCCCAATCGAATCTCATATAATATCGGAGGTCGGACTTTCAACGCGATAAAGATTTAGATTTTACCAATTGAAAATTCCCCATTTCATTCCGTGAAGCGAGAACGAATTAGCGATGCATAAACCTTTTTTTTTTTCAGTAGAAATCCATTTGCTAATTGGAATTAAATTGCTGGATTGTATGCTTTGATTTAAAAAATCAAGATGAAGAATCGTACAAAATTATTACTTGATAAGTACAATTTGAAAGGAAAATATTTTGCGTAGATACACAACGTTTTTTCTACGTTATCTATCTAAGTATTATAAAAACTATGAGTTTTAATTGTTTTTAACAATATTTTTTAAAGTATTTTGTCACACACGTCACAATGTGGCGGATAGTAATTTTTATTATTTATTATTTTAATATCATTGTATATGATTTCATCCTTTTTCATCGTTCCTAGCGGAATACTCGTATTTTACAATTTTTCTGACTAAGTAGTCTAATGTCTGTCAATGTTAATTCGTTAACGTATGATATAAAATTAATCTAGAAGAAATTTTATCTAAGATTTAAATAGATATATAAATAAATTGATACAAAAAATCGGCCCAAACAAAACAAGTGCATAATTTAAATTTTACGGCATCTTTTTTCGAATTACTTTGAAACACTGAATGTGAATCTTGAGTTTTTATATCAAAGATATACTTATTTTTTTCGTAGCTACGCCAATGTCCTTTAGTGAAATGTAATACGGATTGATTAGGGCGCATGAAATCGAATGATGCTGCTTAGCTGGCACTGGGCCAAGAATTCCAAAAAGAAATTGTATCATTTGTGTCTTCGGGAGATGGGTGGATTTCTCAAGCTATTAAGGTTTGTTCGTTTTCGAGGTTTGTGTTAGACGAATGTTAGGTTTTATGTGTATTGTATCTATATTTTAAAGATACTATGGATATATATTTTTAAAGAAAGTTAATGAGCCCGTCCCCTTTTTAAGATTTTGACGATATGTATGCGCGTTTTCGATACAAGTTTGCTGAAATGTTAATGTAAACAACAACAAAAAAAAAATGCTTAAGCGCCTTAAAATGTTTGACTTTGACTTTGACTTTGATGCATTCGAGATTTTCTTTGCCTTTTCTATAACCGAGTTACTTTTTATGAACTGTCAAAAACGAAATTTTGTTCTAAAAATGTTTGGAATACAAAAGCGTGACGTCATAATTTTGAATTACCATTACCATACTTATTCAGTGATTTTGATAAATTAATAATTGAAAACGCCAAAGATAAGCAAGAGATTAAGTTTGACTGAGTTTTTAGAAGGAAAAATATTTACCAAGCAAATTTTCAGTTTTTTTTTTTTTGATGCAATCACTTAGCTTGTTGCTCTCTAGATATAATGGCAAATTTAATAAAAGTAGAGACTGAGGTTCTCGAGATACAGGCGCCTTTACATTCGGAGCTACTGCCACTCTTTTTACTGTGAAAACCATTAGTTACTAGAATGCACTTAGGTATTGTATTTTAGGTTCAGAGGCAATATTATGTGATGAATTTAATAACATTATTCTCATTGTTATCCATTAATAACATAATTCTCACTGGATAACAATATCCAGGAAAACAGATGGACGATAGGATGAAGTTAGCTGCATTAAGCGGATTTACACTGAATCAGTTACTGACTTCAAATTCAAGACGAGTCAAAACTGACCTGGTAGTAACATCGTCTAAACCACAGGTTCCCAGACTTCTTTTCTCATAGACCACTTTCAAAATTTAGCTGGTTCCGGTGGCCCCCTGCAGCTACATTTCTACCATATTGTAAATTGAATTGTAAAGCCCCATTTTTTTGTCTCGCCAACGTAGACCCCCGTCGAGTCTCCCGTGGACCCCTGGGGGTCCATCTGGATCACTTTGGGAACTAATGGTCTAAACATATACATATTATAGTCAATATAGTTGTAACATCGCTGACTCAGTATTCTGGCTGTATAATTTGAAGTCAGCCCGTTCATCCACCAGTAAATGACTCCATGTAAAAATTATGCTACGACTAACCTCAAAGCCGGGCTTCCTCGTACCCGTTCTGGTCTCGGCAGGGTTCCTCTGGTTCCTCTTGATTAAACAAGTTCACTTTGCACTAGCACTTCGGTCACACCGTGAAGTCTATAACAACGGATGAACCACGTCGCGGATGTGGATCAAAGATGACCACAATTCTAATGAAAACAAGAGACAATCGAAGAGGTGGAAATCGATGTACAATCACGATAGACGCTTGTAATTTAAATCGACTCAATTTAGACAGTTCAACGGTTAACATTGCGTTGTTTTTATGCGTAGTGAAGTGATTACTGCGCAGCGGCGTGCGGTTCATAAAGACAAAAAGACACTGCCTACCCTACATAACTCAGATAAATATTTATTATAAGATATTTGAGGTGGCGAATCACATACATTATTATTTAATCGACAAGAACACAAACCAAAACCAACATGCAGTAGGTATTTTTGTTAAGTAAGTTTTTAAGATTTTCTGCCTACCCTGTCTAAAAACTCTGTGCACGCCGCTGTTACTGCGCATACTACGCGATGTATTTGTTGGATTGTCAAAATTGTACAGATTTCTATCACTAGCGTGTAACATATCGGAATTTACCCTGCCATTGCCAATTAAACCCGGGTGATGAAGTCAGGCGGCTGACAAACACAGTGGACCTACATTTGACGAGCGCCAAACGTACACTGTTCGGTATGTAAACAATGGTTCAGTGCAATCAAAAAGATGAGGGTAGATAGATAAAAATGTGAAGAAAATTGTGGGTAGATAAAAATTTAAGCGCAGTAACCAGATGGTGTGATTAATTTTATTTTATTTTAATGTGTCTATTTATAACATAGCATGACGCTTGTATTCCCCGAAGGGTTAGGCAGAGGTGTACTATTGTACATCCACATTTCGCCGATGCTGCTATTGAGTCCCGTGTAATAGGAGGCGAGCTTATTGACAATGTCTTAACTAGATTTATAATATATGTTTTCGATGTTTTTATTATTAAATACAATACAATATACTTGATTATATACAACCAGTGGCGTGCGGTGCATAAAGACAAAAAGACAGTACCTACCCTACATATCTCAGATAAGTATTTATTATAAGATATTTGAGATGGCAAATCACATACATCGTTATTTAATCGACAAGACGACGAAACAATACCAACATGAAGTAGGTATTTTTGGTAACTAAGCTTTTAAAATTTTCTGTCTACCCTGTCTAAAAACTCTGTGCACGCCGCTGTATACAACAGTAGTTTCCACCTGCGGCTTCGCCCGCGTGCTTTACGAATCCGTACATTTTTCCGGGATTAAAATTAGCCTATGTGGTATTCCATTTCTATGTGATATTTCCATTTGGCACAGAGATAGATTACAGTCATAATCTATCTCTGTGCCAAATTTCATCCAGATCCGTTCAGGCGTTCTGGCGTGATTAAGTAACAAATATCCATCCATCCATCCATCCATCCTCACAAACTTTCTTATTTATAATATTACTAAGAAGGATAGGATAGGATAGGATAGGATATATACAAAAAAAAACAATGTTACTTTAAATAGGACGTCCGAAACATAACAGCAAGACAATTATAAACATACAACTACTACAATTGCACCACATAACGCCTTTAGGTATTCCCCGAAGGGTTAGTTAGACATTTGACTGATAAACACCCACATTTCACGCATGTCGTCATCGTGTGATAGGCTAGCCGATCGCCAAAAATCAAGTGCCTTCTCAGAAAAGTATTGATGTATTTTATAGGTAATTTTCTCTGCTAAGGATCTCTAAAAACATAGTAGGTACTTACGTACAAAAACATCAATCTCAGCATCCCGATATTCTACCCTGTCTCCCCATATTTCAAGTCCATCATCGCTCCATAAAAAGTCATAAAGCAAAATTTACTCCAACTAAAAAATAAGTTATGAAAAAGAAAATGACTGCCTTTCTCGCCCTTATAAATCAATTCTGAGATAAATTGTTGAATCAAAGTCAATAATCTCGAGTTATGAGATAACTTTACGATCGAAGCGACCGTAAATAAAAAAATTGAGCCAACTGAGGGTAGGTTTGAAAAAGTTTTGCGGTTTGTCATTGCGCCCAAGGGGCCGGTTGGTTGAGGGTATGGAAAATAGTGATGATGTATGTGTTTTTGATATCTAACTAACGAGGCCGATAATTTTTTAATTCCATTCACTCTGAATTATATAGCATCACGCCTGTTTTCTCCTAAGGGTGAGACAGTTGTGTATTCACTTACATATTTATTGCGCTGTTGTAGGGAGCCTAGTGTCATAAACTGCGTTCAAACTCTGAATGTCACAATATCATTACCTAAACTCGGGATGGAACCCTCGATCTAGCGTTTAGTAGCCGCGAGTGCGCCCACCAGACCACTGGGATAATTGTTGATAAATCACAAATATAAATAAGTTCAACTTGATTTGATTAAATTGAAGAATTGTCTTTTTGTTGTAATATTGAACAATCAAAAGTGACATCTATTGGCACGCGTTGTACCTAATATTGAACTGTCCTTTTAATCTGCGCTTTTAATTGTAGATGGCGTTACTCATCACTTTAGTCCTTACCCAAAAATCGTGGGGTTAATTTCCAATCTTACTGAAAACTTTTGAGCATCTGTCTTTTAGACACAATGACTACCAACTGACCGGACTTGAATAAAAATACCAGCGGTATACAAAGTTTATCAAACATTTCAAATATTTGTTTTTCTAATGACTATCAGTCTGATAATTCTCACAATAAGTCATTAGAATCGATAATTTAACGTACAGTACCTCTATTACGAGTTTTTTACTCTTTACTTTCATAGTAAATGTAAATTTTCATGCAAGCGATTTTAGTTCTTAATTTGGTTACTTTAGGGATTAGAGTCGCTAACATGAAATCTCTATAATATAGTAAATAGTAAATCAAAACTTAACTATGACACATATGTCACATAAGCAACTCTAATCCCTAATGTAACCAAGTAAAGAACTAAAATCGCTATCATGAAAATTTACTTTACTATGATAGTAAATAGTTAGAAAACTCATGATAGCGGTACAGTACATGATAATGGATACCTCTAAGCGTCTATATCAATACTGGGAACCATTATAAAAAACCTGAGACCTTCGCTGAACTTTGTTATAGATCGATCTGCATGTTAGTTCAAGAGCTTCTACTAGATGGCGTTACTATACATTTGAATACAATACTCTATTTTAAAACTTTCCCACTGTCTTGGAGCACAGTAATCAGCCGGTATAATTGAATCAATTAATTAAGTAGTTTTAATTCTTATTATAGATTGTGAAAATTAAGTCTGTGCTTATTTCTCCATTTCTATGTTCATGCAATTTTATTGATATAAACTAGTTACTTGGAAGTACATACTGCCCCATTTGCCTAGTGATAATGATCTTGGCTGTAGAGCGTGAAGCTCTGGGTTCGATTCTCGGGTGGTGCATTAGGTTATAAGATTTTTCTGTTAGAAAATTCTAAGTAGCAGCCGGTAGATTAGAATAGTGCGCGGTCGAAAGTGACAAACTCGCCCCCTATTACATAAAACTTAAATAATCACATTAGGTAAATGGGGATATAAACACCTCTGGCTAACCCTTCGGTGAAAGCAAGCGTGAAGAAGTATAGTCAGTGTCAAAAGTAGTTCATCAATGTACAAAGTTATCGTTATGTGTGCCAGTTATTTTCAAAATTACAAATCGACTTACGTCGCCGACTGGTACCAGTTTCTAATAACTGCTAACAGTTTAAGCATCAGTGTTGAAATGGTCAATGAAACAAAAATGGGAATGATAACCTGTTTTCATTTCTCATACTAAAATGGGAGACAGGAAATGTCGATGGCACTTTGATTGGCCACAGTTCCATACTCTGATTTTTATGAGAAGACAAATTCAATAACTTTGCCTGACTGTCCTGATCGAAATCAAGACTCAAATCCTCATGCTCAGCAGCCGTATCGTCAGCCAATAGATCGATGAGGAAACTTTGTTACATAAACCATTTTTTGTAGGTTTTCGACAAATCCTTTCTTAGAGGATGCCTACACCTCTATCTCCTCTTTCTCCTGTCTCGGCAGCCCATAGCTGCCAAGATAGAAGGCTTTATAATTTCTGAGATATCGTGATTGGTTTGTGAGTGAGTGATATTTCGCTTATTTTTATATTATAACATACCATCACGCCAGTATTCCCCGAAGGGTTAGGCCGATGTCTATTGTTGATATCTACACCCACTTATCACCGATGCCGTTATTAAGCTTCATTTAATAGGGGGCAAGCGTATTGCTATCTACTAGACACAGTTCCAATCTCCATGCTGTTACTGAGAATTTTCATACAGAAAAATCCAATAACACTTTGCCCGACCTGAGAATCGAACCCAGGACCTCACGCTCAGCAGTCGCGCTTCCGACCACTAGACCCAGGAGGTAATTTTATATCAATAATTTAATAACAAGAATAAACAATGAATATTCATAAAACCATCATTTTGGGCCTCTTGTCCTTGAATGGATGAGAAACCCACACATTTAAGTTTATTTCATCATCAATAAAGAATTGTAATTGGTTGTTAGTACATAAGTGGCTTTAAGAGAACAGGATACTGTGAGGAAGCTACAAGAATGTCGTTAAGAGTTGGTTTTGGAAATGGTTGACAAATTAATATCCAGGAATAACCCAGCCTCGGAATAATGGTAGGACCTAAGATAGGGCCCTGCGGGACGCCTCACTTATACTAGTTTGCAGTTCAATTATGCATGGTATCTTAGATGAGACTCTACGGGGGTTTTAAAATGTAAGGCGTTCAGAAGCTTGTATCAAAAATTATAAGCAAATAAAGTGATACTGGTCAATAAAGTGTTTAATTTAAGAAATATATGTAACGGTAGTGAGTAGTTTATTTAAGAAGTAATGAAAAAAAAAAAAGAAAAGATAGCAATACTAAACTAACTAAATCCTGGGTATATTTTATAGTTATGGCAAGGGAATAAAGATAGTGTATATGTTATGATGTCACTGGCATAAAAAAGTAGTAAAGTCCTGAAATCAAATTAATAAATCAAGAAAAACAGTTCGATACTTGTGATAAAAACCATATATTTTATTTAGAATAGATACCACATAAATATTTCGTACAGCAGACGAATATTTAGAAAGAAAGATAAAAAATAAAGAAACACGCAAACGATATGTTGTTTCTGATCCCATAATCAGCGGGTCTAAAAAGGCAACATAAAACTAATATGGTGGATGACTACTAGTCAACCGAATTACTTTTCATGAACTGTCAAAAACGATATTTTGTTCTAAAAATGTTCGGAATACAAAAGCGTGACGTCATAGTTTTGCATTGCCATTTACATACATATTGTGTGATTTTGATAAATTAAAAATTGAAAACGCAACAGATAAGCAAGAGATTAAGTTTTACTGAGTTTTTAGAGGAAAAACTATTAACCAAACAAGATTTCAGAATTTATTTTTGATCTACTTATCTAGCCTATTTCGTTTATAATGGAAATACGTATGAATAACTAAATGTGGCCGTTTTAAGTCCAGATACAAAAACTTCGAAAATACACAAATAACTTATAGAAATTTCAAATACAATTTTGATCTCAGAAGCAATAAGAGTATGTCTTATGTTAAAATGAATTCTTGTGTTACAGTGTATAACAAAATAACTATAGCGTTCATGTTTCATAATACGTATTGATTAAAGTATAAAACACAACGATCCACGGGAAGTGGTTACATTTTTATTATCATTACGCCGTGCAACTGGTTCACGGACAGACGCTGTTGTGGTTTAAGTTATAGGAATCGCTTTAAGTAACATGCTTTGTAATGATGTTTTAGCGTTTTCTTCGTCGAGCCAAAGAAGACTTATTAACAAGAAAATCTCTTCTCTTTAAATTGTATGAATATAATGCGCGTAAGCAATTGTACGTTGCTTATAATTCATTCTCTAATTATAATTTCGTGTTACCATCAAGGAAAACCGTCACACGCTAGCTGGTCGGCGGCATTTGGATTTCCTAGCACCAAGATCATGCAAAAATCCTCCTGGCGCCCCCATTTAATAAGTTAGAAAGGTTAAATAAGGTTAACTAATACTTTAGAAATAATGATCATTTTACTTTATAGTTATCTACATATTGTTTAATAAATCAGTGTAATCGAGGCATCCTAGTTTCACTGTCTTATCACCAGAATAACACATAACACAATTCGTTCCATAACTAAAATAAATGACATTTGTCTTTCGATTTTCGATTGTCTATCATTTTTTATTTCCATGACTGCCAACTAGATCGTCTATTCAAAAAATGTTTTACTCAAAATGTTTAACACCTGTGAAAACCAAGACGAATGTTGTGTGTCCGTCTTCAGAATTATTCTTTTTACAAGTGTATTTAGCAGCTTTATCAGCCTATGCAATTGCTCTTTCACCATCTTTAACACCACGAAAAGAGAAGGCCGTTTTATGAGGTATCAAATGGAAACCGGCTGTTTTGGCTTTGAATTCACGAAGTCGTTCACTAAGATTTCTCCTGTATCGTGGGTATATTTTACAGACATTCATGTCACATACACAAGGTAAAAGTATCTTAATTGTACATGAAACCCGCTTCATAGTGTCGCTTATAACTTGAAGCTACAGTTAATGTAGGAACCGGTCTCACTCGCCACGAGAATGGTGTAGTGAATGGAAAGGAAACCAACGGTTTAGCGCGACGGGTTGCTGTTACACCGAAATGTAATACAAAAGTTAAGTAATTTGCAACAATGTATCATGTCACAGGTTACAGGGTTAAGCCCTGCTTATGATATTGCATTTTTATCTAGATTTTTATATAAATTATGAAAAATTTAGAACTGCAGACTATTTATTATTTTTGTCTTATCACAGTGCTGATAAAATAAAGATGATTGTTACTTTGTACTTCCTTGATTGAAATAAAATTGTTCTATATTTTTTCATAGTTCGGGACTTCAAGCTGTTTGCATCTGGCGAGTTTTGATCGCAGCAGCATCAATAAAAGCTGTATAGATATAATATGATGTAGCATCTATTAGCTTTCTTTCATTATGTTATATTGGAAATTTTCCATCTCTATTAATTTTGAAGTTGTTTCTTGTTTTTATTTCATAGTTTTTATCACAAGATTACGTTTCTGTGTCATGGCGTCCATCGTGAGATTCATTCATAACCCAACGAGTTATAAATTAAGGTGTAGTGTGTATTACAATGTTGTTTTATTTTTGTATTTCTTAGAACCTATCGACAGACGGGTTTGAGACTAGTCATTGAAAGCATTTTATGTTCATCTTGACTTTGGCATTAAAGAGTTAAATGAAAAGAGAATCATTAATTTAGTTTTCTAGGTATAATAACAACCGAGAACGGGCCTAACATCTGTATTCCCTGAAGGGTTAGCTGAGGCTTTTCACCGATGTCATATTTAAGTGCCATGTAATGGGGGCAAGCCTATTGCCATTTCTATCACACTTCCGAATTCCGAGTTGCTACTGAAATTTTACACGAAAACCATTCGTGGATCAAACCCAGGACCACTAAACCAACGAAGCAAGCTTTAAAGTGCTGTATTTTGAAAAGTAAGTGTTTGATAAATGTGATAAACAAGTGTTTTGTATTGTATTTTCTAAATATATAATATACTCAAGATTCTATTCCACATTTAAAATTTAAAAAACACGGAATAAAAATATTTCAATACAGGTTTCGGTTCAAAAGAGTATTTCGACATCAAAGGGATATAAAATCGTAATATTTCGCCAACTTCTCAGGTTCGTAATAAATGATCGTATTAATATTGAAATTTCACGATAAAGATGTAATAAAATATGTATATACTGCGAAATTGTAGTAAGTCCCTTAACAGAAGAGATCCTACGAAATGATACAGGCAGATGGTAACCTATGAAATTAAG
Organism: Shargacucullia verbasci; assembly: GCA_947562105.1. Lineage (NCBI taxonomy): Eukaryota > Metazoa > Arthropoda > Insecta > Lepidoptera > Noctuidae > Shargacucullia > Shargacucullia verbasci. The sequence continues at coordinate 7,654,111 of OX387306.1, forward strand.
TTGAGTTGTTAGAATCCATAATCGTATATTATTACTTAATTGCTTAATATTCAGTAAACTTTGGTATCTAGGAAATTGAGAAAACATTTTATATGTTACAAAATAAATATATTTTCAAAAATTCAATGAGTATCATTAAAATAGTTTACATAGATTTATATAAAATATTGTTGAAAGAAAGATGGACGGGAAGATAGAACCAAGAATAGAAGTTACATGCAAAATCAAGAAAACAGTAGTATCACACCATGTGGTAAAAGAAACATAAACAGAGAGAGCTACATCAACTACACGGACAAGAACAAAACCTTTAAAGAACAAGAATGAGTATCAACAGTTTGACGCACATAAAGCCTCTTTAAAATCTTCTAATATCATATCTGCTCCTTTTTCAGCAATAGCCATAACCGCAGCCTGTGTACCACCACTAGGGATCGCTGGTATTACACTAGCATCCACAACCCTTAGTCCTTTTACACCAAACACCCTCAATCTACCATCAACCACGGTACCCATGGAACATGTGCTGCTGTAATGGTAAGAAGTACCCATCAAACTTAAAACGTAGCATTTCCAATAGGATGATCCGACAGGATGAAAATAAAAACATTCAGGTAAATCAGGATATATAAATTCAGCGTTAAATTTTTTGAAAATAGTCGTGTCAGCTACTTTAATGAAATCTACAATGTAATCTACAACTCTGTCTAAATCTTCATCGTGGGTGAAGAAACCTGATATTATAATAGGATGATCAGCATAATTATCGCTATTTAAAACAACATGGCCCCTAGATCTTGGATGCAAAAGTACTAATTTTGTAAGAACAGTTTCACTTCCTTTTGTCTTGTCGTATAATGACTGGCATATATCGTCTTTGAAAGAATAAGCTACAGAACACAGTGATAAAAGATTGTCGGAATCGCTTGGTATGATATGATTAATTGATTGATAGTCTGGAAACGTCTGTGACTTATTCAAAGCAACATTTCCTACGACTATCGGTAAAGGAATGTCGTGTGGAGATTTGGGAGACGATTTCTCATTCTTAATGTTCAATTTGTGAGCTAAAATCACACTTAAATGATCTTGATAAGTTTTACCAACTGGTAAATTAGATTTGACTGAGATGCCATAGCTTTCTAAATTATCTTTAGGCCCTATACCTGATAGCATTAACAAATGAGGACTTTTAATAGCTCCAGCTGAGACAATGACTTCTCTTTTGACTTGTACCTTTATTTTTTTATTTTCTTTCACTGTTGTTACACCAACAGCTTTATCTCCATCAAAATTTATTTTAATTACTTCAGTTTCTTTTAGAACATGTAAGTTTGGACGATTACTTGCAGGAGTCAGATATGCGTAAGCCATGCTTTGTCGAAAACCGCCTTTGACCATAAACGTCGGTTCATGGTAACCTAAAGTTTGAACTCCATTTGCATCCATAAGTATATCATGACCAGCTTCTTTGAAAGCCTTTAGGTATTTCTTATTGACTTCATAAGATTGTTCAGTAAGACCCATATTTCCTCCAACATCATGATACCTTCCGTTTGGAGAATTAAAAATTTCATCAACATCAAAATTTTCGAATTTCTTGAAGTATGGCAGCAGATTATCGTAGTTCCATGTTTCGTCTTTCACTGTTTGTGCCCAGGAGTTGTAGTCATTTGGTGACCCTCTGACATAGAGAAGATGTCCAAGACTACTGCTTCCTCCTAACATCTTTCCACTTGTTAGTTCTAGAATGTTCTGCCTATGTTTCTGTGCTGTATATGCATCGTTTATGGTCGTGAAATTCCAGTCGTATTGCGAATTTGGAAGGTAGGAGTATGCGCCAGGATACTGAAAATGAGAATATTTACAATCAATAACAACACGCCTGTATTCCTCTAAGAGGTTAAGGCAGAGGTGTAGGTAGATATATAGATATACACTTTCTTGGACACCACAAAGTTATTCACAAACATAGATATTTATATTAAAATTAACATGTACAATGGCAGTTAGAGATCTTTTCCAGGCAACCGTACCGTGTATATACCGGTATCGTTATTAAGTATCTAATACGGAGCTAGCCTGTTGCCATCTGTCAGGCATCGTTCAGAACTCCGTGCTGCTACTGAGAATGAACATACAGAAAAAACCCAATAAGATTACCCGTCTCAATCGAACTTAGGACCTCACGCAGTCGCGCTTAAAACCACTAGACCAGTGAGGCAGTCACGTATATACAAGATAACTTACAAGTGATTCTATGGGCGGATCTCCACCAGCTTCTATCAACAGTACTTGGTACTTCCCATCTGCTGTCAGTCTGTTGGCGAGGATGCTGCCTGCTGTGCCAGCCCCGACTATTATGAAGTCGTAACAGGATAACTCTGTAAAAAGAAAAGTACAATACCGTATACTAAGTAGGGGGTAATCTCAGGAACTAATGATCCGATTCTAAAAATTCTTTCACTGGTAGAAAGCTACATTATTCCTGAGTTCTATAGGCTATCCATACATATTATAAAACAAAGTCCCACGCGGCGTCTGTCTGTCTGCCCGCGATAAACTCAAAAACTGCTGAACGGATTTTCATGCGGTTATCACCAATAGACTGAGTGATTAATGAGGAAGGTTTAAGTGTATAATTCGTTACGGTTTTGTGTAAATTGTCTGAAATATGACGATGATAGTTGAAGATGTCGGAAAGAATCAGGCCCACGAGCGTTTACGCGGCACACGTCGTATTTCAGCCAATTTACACAAAACCTTAATGAATTATACATCTAAACCTTCCTCATAAATCCCTCCATCCATTGGTGAAAACCATATGAAAATCTGTTCAGTAGTTTTTGAGTTTATCGCGTTCAGACAGACAGACGCGGCGGGAGGACTTTATTTTATAATACCTATGTAGTGATTATTCCGTATTCAATACTGACCATTGATTGGTGTTTCTTGAGGCCATAAATAAGAGGTCAGCCGCATTAACAGCACTAGTCGTAGACCTGCTTGTATCAGTTTGGTTCTTGATAGTAGTCTCAAAACATCCATGGTTACTGAAAATAATAAGACAATAATGTAATGAAATAACTATATATTGGTCTATTTGTCGTCCAAAGCGCCTTTGAGGCTAAAATGGAAAAAAATATTTTTTCTAATGTTATAACGTATAACAAATTAATATTATATAAAAATATATATTTTTTTTTAAAAACTTTGCCCACACTAGGATTTCTCCTGTATCGTGGGTACAGTTTACAAACATACATGTCACATGCACACACAACCAGACCCGAAACAACTATCTGTAGATCATACAAATATTTGTTCCGTGCGGGGATCGAACCCGCGACACCTAGCGCAGCAGTCGATCTCTCAACCACTGCGCCAACCGTGCCGTCGTATATAATTAATATAATATTATTTTTTTCATTTCATCTATTCATATCAAAATGCACACGAACATAAAATAATTTGTCTTACATTCTAAACGTCTATATTTCGTATTATGAGTCTGAGGAATAACGTTAAATATTTTTTATTTTTGCTGGTAAATAATACCTGTTTTTGTTATTTGAAGATTTTCATAATAAAAATACAAATAAACCTTAATTTTTATTTTTTATTTATCCATAGTAAAATATGTTTAATCATATATTACCACTTTTACAAACATATTATATATACATACTTTTCAAAATATGGGCATTCAAACATACACACGTCGAATCGACGTATGGTTATCTTTAATGGATGGTAAAATATGTTTATCTTTCCAGGGTTAAGGATTTATTTCTTACCTGAAATATTTTCTTCGACACATGAAAATTATAATTAAATAATTAATTACAGATATATCCGGTACAGAACGTTCAGTTGTCCATGTCTGACACATACTTTTAATACAATTTGCATATTTTATTTTTGAAGAGTCAGATGGGGTTGAGTGGATAGTGTTTTGTTTCTGATTTTGGAAAAAAATATAGATACCAATGTTTCCACATATCTACATACTAGCATCCGCCCGCGGCTTCGCCCGCGTAGTTTACGATCCCGTACATTTTTCCGGGATAAAAAGTAGCCTATATACTATTTCAGACTATAATCTATATTTGTGACAAATTTCATCTAGATCCGTTCAGCCGTTCTGGCGTGAAAGAGTAACAAAGGTCCATCCATCCATCCTCACAAACTTTCGCATTTATAATATTAAATAGTAGGATATTGGTAGGATAGTAGGATAGGATAGGACAGGATAGGATAGTAGAATTAGTAGGATAGGATAACACTATCACTGTTGTATAATAATTGAATTTTAATTAAATTCTTCTGAATAGGCTAAGATTATTGTACTTAATTTTTGACTTTCGGAGAAGCAGATCTGGGCGTCGATCTCTGCACGTGATTGTATGTATGAGATCCTCTTTACAATCATCCCTCCTGGAAGTGCCCTTCAGCACAGCCCTTCGGCACCATGGTGGGCTTCGGTGCGGTCTTCTAAGAGTTCCCGAGGCCCACCATATGGTGTCGAGGCGGACAACCATGGTGAGTTTAGCCGGTTGAAGGTGTGCCTTCAACCGGCTAAACAACTCACCATGAGGGGTGTGCCCCTCCGCCCTCCTAGGCGGAGGATAGCCCATGACGAGTTATCACCAAAATAATAAAAAAAGGCTAATAGTGTAATGTCCCAACCATAGCGTCAGGCCTGTATTCTCCGAAGAGTTAGGCGGCAGTGTACTGTTCTACACCCACGCCGATACTTGTATTAAGTGTAGTGTACTAAGTGAGCCAAACTCTGTTCCAAACTCCGGGCACATAGAATTTTCTAACAAACAAACACTTTGTCTGACCCGGGAATCAAACCCAGGACCTTTCGCTCAGCAGCTGCGTCCACTAGACCAATGAGGCAGTTTACTCCTACTGAAATATCCCAAAGAAATTTTAAGAACACGATGTCTGACGTCACAATTATTAGTTTTTAGTATTTACCCTTGGATAAATTGGATAGTATATACCAGGGGTAAATACTAGGAATGCGTTTTTTTTTTTAAATAGAAATCAATGAGCTTTTGTCGTTTACTCGAAGCAATTTAATAATGGCACGAGTCTTGCATCAAAGGACACGTATACACGTGTACCTATTAGCAGCATTGGAGCTAAAAATAAAAACAGCTACAACAACGTACAAAGATAAATGTTTTCTTCTAACCTTCGGCTTTAAATTACTGGGAGATACTGATTTTCTAAGGTTAGACTGGTTGTCAGACTTTTTGGGCTGCTGACACCTGTAACGACCCATAGGTATTCATATGACACCCGTTACCAACTTATTACAGCTTAACGTGCTTTCCGAGGCATGGAGGGGTCTCGATGTGTGAAAATCGGTCACCCATCCAAGGAGTGACCGCAACAAGCGCTGCTTAACATACATTAGTAATACGAAAAATTCATTACGTAAAGATCATCTACATATATCCTACTAATATTATAATTCTACTAATATTATAAATGTGAAAGTTTGTGAGGATGGATGGATGGATGGATGGATCTTTGTTACTCTTTCACGCCAGAACGGCTTAACGGATTTGGATGAAATTTGGCACAGAGATAGATTATAGTCAGGAAATATAAAAATAGAAATAGAAAATGTATGGATTCGTAATCCACGCGGGCGAAGCCGCGGGCGGAAGCTAGTCATACATATACGACGATGCACCACCAGATGGCGCAGCTCGTACTTATTTATTTACAAAATCAGTTAAAATGAGTAACAGTGGTTATATTAACCCCGTTTTCCTCTTTAAAGATGATTGTTTGAACAAGTGTTACCATATTTTGTATGGATCTGTTTTGTAACAAAAGATTTGTATATACATAATTAATATGTATAGCTCTACACATCCTATCCTACTTAATAATATTATAAATGTAAAAGTTTGTGAGGATGGATGGATGGATCTTTGTTACTCTTTCACGCCAGAACGGCTGAACGGATCTGGACGAAATTTGGTACAGAGATAAATTATAGTCTGGAATAGCACACACGCTTTTTATCCGGGAAAATCTACGGGTTCGTAAACCACGCAGGCGAAGCCGCGGGCGGAAGCTAGTACATACATGTACTAGTTACGTTGCATGCAAATTTTCTTTAAGATATGTCAATTAAATTACTGACCGTTTTGCAACTAAAGCTAGTCGAGAATGCATTAGGAATTTTTTATATTAAGAATTATAAAAATTATATTGTGATGTTACCTTAGTAGATAACGCATAGGGATGCGTTATCCCTAGTATAATATCTTATATTTACCCTTAAATTATGTGACATACTTTGAAAATTTACATTTACTATGAAAGTAAATAGTAAAAAACTCATAATAGAGGTATTGTTAGATGAAGTAAAATTTCTGTTTCTTTTATTTCAATTTGTTGATAAATTACTAATTTAAGTGTGTGTATATAACTTCACTCTGAATACTTTTAAACTTTCTAGATAATTAAGAGAATGTGCATGAGGTCGCTTCTAACATTTAATAATTGATAGGTTTTCTCATATACAAGAAAGAACGTCAACCCAGGGATTTACTGATATAAATGAAACTACGTATTCAATATTTATTGTTCATCATCATCATCACCAGCCAGAAGACGTCCACTGCTGAACGAAGGCCTCCCTCAAGGGGGGGTTTGCCATAATCCCCACGCTTGGCAGGCGGCTTGGGGATCGCAGTGGCTCACCGATTAGTGAGAGGACGCTGCTGCCCCTCCTCCGGTGTCTGGCCGCAGTTTTAAGACGTACCCGGGTCATGTTTATATTTATCGTTATAAAGCTTAACTCCCAATAATTTTTATTGCATAAATACGGACATTTATCGATCAGTGATGAAACACAGACTTCCATACTGTACTGGCTTGGTTTGCCGTCACTTAATGAATTAATTAATTATAACTTTTCACCGAGCGTTCAATAAACTAACAACACTACAGAACATTCACGAACTACCCTCCAAGATTTATTAGGAACAATAGCCAAAACTTGATGGGTACCCAAAATAATTAGTAAAATCCCTTTTCCTTTCTGTTGACCCAAGATCAATATGAGCGTAAAGCCCTTGTCCTATGTGTTACGGTGAAGTTTGGTGAGTTAATGATAGGATCAGTGGTTTAGTGGTTGCAACGTGAGCTTGGTTTTCGACGCTTAAATTGAGTAAAGTCGATATTTTTGGACTTTTTTTTAGGGGTGTAGTTTGGTACACTGATATTTGCTGTTGAGTCGTTTCTATTGTATCTACCGGGTACAGAAAAAACTCCATTCTGCTACTAATAATTTGAATACAGAAAATTCCATAACACTGCGCGATATGGGAATCAAATTATGACCTCACACTTAGCATTCGCGCTTGCGACTAGAAGACCAAGTGAGTCGTTGTTAAGATTTTGATGTATTTATAAAAACTCAAAACTGAACTTTAGGGTTACATAAGATACTTGTAAAAACAATTAAACTGACTACCAGTACGTGATAAGACAATGGCTCCGGGGTCCACCGTAGAAATTGGTTACTTGTGCACTGCAGTGCAGAGTTAATGGGACAGTATTTTTGAAAGAACATGAGAGATTTTTTTAAACTGCAAAGACATAATTAGGCAGGAAGAAAAAGAACAGGGCTAACCTAAAAATACGATATTTGTCCACCGCTGGCAGTGCTCACAGCCAGGACCAACATACTAGCCAAGACACCTCTAACCCGAGCAATTCGTACAAATTACGAAATTCATGTTAAAATTTCACATGTCAGTTGAGTGAATTCGCGAAAATTTATTTTATGTTATATAGAATAGTGTTGTATTATATAATATTAATGTATTGTAAGTATGTTTTTCCTCGTGTGTATTTTTTTTTATTGTAACATATTTCTTTATTGTTATTTTTGTTATTGTTTAATCGTTACTATGTTCCTTGTAAGTTTAACTGTATCTATATATTTTAATATAAGAGACCACGCTATCGCATTGGGTACTAACCTGTTATGATAGGTTTAAGGAACTTAAAAAAATTGCTTTATAATTTACATTGGTCTCTTGTTTCTATCTTTCTTCTTTTAAGCATAGGTCTCTTTCAGATGGCACTCAATGATCCTTGAGTTTAAATATTGTCGTGAAGAAACCTTCACACCTGAAGGGTTCCATAAAGTTCTCGATGGTTTGTGTAGTCCGCCAAAACGCACCAGGCCAGCGTGGTGGGCTAAACCTAAGGTTCTTATTTTGAGATGAGGCCTGTCCTCAGCAGTGGGACACATATGGTAAGATCATCGACTTCTCAGATTGGTTTAGTTCTAGCCAACAAAAATGAAAAGTGTGGGGTGTAAAGAAAGAGCTTACACGAGTGACGAACCCTGAGTTTGTCTGGCGCACCCTGGGCAGTAAATAAATAATAAATAAAATATATTTTTATTCATGTAGACCAGTTAAAGGCACTTATGAATAGTCAGACTCTAGTTGCCTCGTTCCAAAGCGTTGTTTTCCTATGGAGAAGAACGGGCAAGAAACTCCATGGTTACTCTTTTCAGTCAACCTAGATACCACCATTCCTGACTGGCTAATCTTTCCACTATGGCATGAACGACTCCTATGTGGCAGCTTGTACCGATACAAAAGGTGAAAAACTAAAACATACATTATACTTCAATGATAAATTAATAATTGAGTTCTCTATTTCAAATTTTAATTTTTTTTTGCTGTTCTCCAGTGCTTTTCATTCCATTTTCAATTGTAACAACATTTGTGATTGCTTTTGATTCCCCGTTGAATGTTTATTTGTTTGTTGCAGCGGATTCGTTATCAAAACATTGGCATAAAACTAATTTAGTTTGCGTGCTGTTTTATTTTTTTCTCGGTTAGCGTTCAATATTTGAATTAAATATTCTATTTAACTGACTTTTGTTTTTTTGTCTGTCTCATTGATACTGTTCTTTTTTTCATTTGCGGCTCTAAATTTTGGTTTGGTATAATAACGGTAATTTATATCCTAGGTCTTTCTCCGAAAAACAAGAAGAGGATTGTACTTCTTTCCAGAATTACTTCCTTCTGTAATAAAAAAAAACAATCTTCTCTCCTTTAATTATTGTTACAAATTTTTTCACAAGGACCAAATTTTCTTTAAACTTTATTTTCAACCGACTTCAAAAAAAAGGAGGAGGTTCTCAATTCGGCTGTATTTTTTTTTTTTTTTTTTTTTTTATGTTTGTTACTCGATTTCTCGAAGACGCCTGGACCGATTTCAAAAATTCTTTTTTTATTTGAAAGGGTGTGCTTGTCATTTGGTCCCATTGTCATCAGGTCAGGACCTGATGGTGGAAACCCTGAGAAATCGAGGGCATCTCTTGAAAATTGTAGGCGAGCATGGGGTAAAAACTTGATATTTATGTGCATATCTGATGAGACTACAATACTATGGAGGTTTAGGGCAGATCTGATGATGGAGACGACAGAGGATATAGGGAACTCCTCAACGGTACATCTTAACTACCTCGTGTTTGAGCTTATTTTATTCGTGTTGACAAGATCTTTACACCGAGATGGGTAATGACTGCCACTGCAAGGTCCGTGATGCAGGTGCAGTACAGTTTAGGGAACTCCTTAATGGTTGATTGCAGCTACATAGTGTTTGGGCTTATTTTATTCGTATTGATGCGCACTTTAAGCCGAGATGGGTAATATTGCAGATTCGATAGTGAATTTCTCGTAATGCGTTTTCATCATGTGGTCGGCTAAGTAATTTATTTGATTTTAAAATCACATAGTGCAATACCGTCTAAGGTTTTCACTCGACTTGGGGCAACATACATTTGACCTTTGTAAAGTTTTTCAAGAGAATCGTCTTTAATAGGTCTACCCATCACTCAAAATTGTAAAATAATTAAATTTTTTAACAAAAAATAAAAACCGACTCCAAAAAACTCAAAAACAAAACTAATAACTAAAAAGCAAAAAATAAATCTTTTATTATACAATATGTTGAAGAATATTGAAGTCGGTGCCAAATAAAACATAAAAGTAATATACCTTGCTGCTATAATAGCGACATTGAAACAACGAGTTCACGTAGAAATTGTCGAGTGCGAAGCGAATTATGCGTCGGACACGACAAATGCACTTCGCCAATCGTGTCGGTTTATCATTTCATGTTTTACTTGGCACCGACTTCAATATTCTTCAACATATTGTATAATAAAAGATTTATTTTTTGCTTTTTAGTTATTAGTTTTGTTTTTGAGTTTTTTGGAGTCGGTTTTTAACCCTTTAATTAATACAAATAAAAAAATACTAAGTTTACATATTATTTATAATACTTAAATTAATTTTTCACCAACTATCGCCAATCAAACGCGACTCGAACGACTTAGAGGATTTTTTTATCTAAAAACTGCGTAAGTCATTGATTAGCTGACAAACAATCCTTAGAATTGACTCTGTTTTAACCGATTTCAAAAAAAGAGGAGGTTCTCAATTCAACTGTTTTTTTTATGTTTGTTATTTACATTAAATGTTTTCAGATGTACAGGAAAAATCATATTATAATTTCTTTTCACACTGTATCCTTCACTCCGGCCTTCAGTGTACGTCGCAAGTAATTAATTAAACTTGTATAAGTCTTGTGTTTGTTAGCTCTCTCCGCTAAGTCAACCAGATCCGATGGTGCACTAATTACTGTACCCTGCCAGCTTGTAGGAAACTAGCCTTTGGAGTTAGAGGGTAGGCAGGAAGGCGAAAACTGCGAGACAATGTTGCTTAGTCTAATGTGAAAATTAAGTGAGCAGAGACAAAAAAATTTGGAAGAGCGATTTTTAAAAATAATGCATTTCGCTTGGCAATTAAAAATACTTTTTCTCTAATTACTGTAGTGCTAGCTTGTAGAAAACGAGTCTCAGAGTTAGAGGGTAGGCAGACTGTGAGACAATGTTGCTTATCCTTATTTGAAAACTAAGTTAGTAGAAGGCAAGAAATAATAAGCGATTTTTAAAAAAATGATGCCTTTCGCATGATTATTAAAAAATCTTTATTTTGCGCTCATTACCGTACCGTGCCAGCTTGTAGGGAGTTAGCCTCGGAGTTAGGGAGTAGGCAGGCAGGTGAGACTGCGAGACAATATTGCTTATTCTAATGTGAATATTTAATCAGTAAAAGAGAAGTCACCCGTAAAGACTGTCATAAGTATTCGTATTAAATATAAATTAACTTTTATGTATTAAAACATGATTGACGTGTGTGTGTGTGTGTGTGTTGTTGTTTACAATAGAAAATTGGAAAGTTGTATTAAACAAGAATTGTTTGGATGTCAAAAACAATGTTTTCAGGTTGTAAAATAATTTTAGAAAGCGTACCATCACGCTTTTATTCCCCGAAGGGTTTGGCTGGGGTGCATAGTCATCATTTTTCATTATCAGCCAGAAGACCACTGTTGAACGAAGGCCTCCCTCAATGGGGGGTTTGCCATAATCCCCACGCTTGGCAGGCGGCTTGGGGATCGCAGTGGCTCACCGATTAGTGAGAGGACGCTGCTGCCCGTCCTCCGGTGTCTGGCCGCAGTTTTAAGACGTAGGTACATAGTACACCCACATTATTTCTTTAATAAAAAAAGCCTTAAAGCCGCCCACCTAAAATGGGGCTAGGCAGGATATGTCTGCCGCGTGTCGTTCAAAATGTGGCCCCACAAAACACAAAACTGGTGGCCCTGAGACAACAAGACGGGGTCGCGGCGACGTAGGAAATAGCGGGACGAACTCGATGCTTTCGTTGAAAACTGGCCAGATAAAGCGCGGGATCGCGAGAAATGGAGGAAAGGGGGGGAGGCCTTTGCCCAGGAGTGGGACACCATAGGCTTTTAATAGATAATAAGATATGTGGAATCTAATAGTGACTCTGTATCCATCTTGACGACACGGTTGGCGCAGTGGCTAAGCTATTAGCTTTCTGCGTTACTTGTCGCGGGTTCGATCCCCGCACGGAACAAATATTTGTATGATCTACAGATAGTTGTTTTGGGTCTGGTTGTGTGTGCATGTATGTTTGTAAACTGTACCCACGATACAGGAGAAATCCTAGTGTGGGACAACGTTTTTTTAATTTAAGAAATAAATAAACTGTCTGTACCTACCCATATTTCATGCGAAATAAAGAACTTTAATTTGAATTTGATTCGAATAAATAAATAATTTATACACATGTATTGTTTATGTAGTTTATATTTATATTTATGTTGCACCGCGAACTACCCTTTCTCTTTTTACCTGCTACTCTGTCCATCCTAAGGTTGTCTGGCAGAAATCGCCAAGTGCGATAAGACCGCCCCTTGTACATCTCTATCGGTTTCCACTTTGTATATTTTTTCTGTTTCTGGTGTGCAATAAAGTGTATTGTATTGTATTGTATAATACACTTAAATCTCTGCTCCCCCCACAATACCAAAAGCGTAATGGTACAATATAGATTTCTTAATTGCAATCAATCATCATTACTACAGATACCAATCAGTATTAATATCTATTACGCAATATGTAATATAATTAATAGGCCATTGAACATATTGGGCCTGGTCACTGCTGAGATAGAACACATTCGCTTTCTGTAACAATATCATCACGCCTGTATTTCCCGAAGGGTTAGGCAGAGGTGTGGAGTACCCCCATTAATAATAATGTCCTCCTGACCGATTTCGGTCACGGCGGCCAATCTCACCGGAGATTAGTCAATTACGCAGGTGATATTATAGTGGTTTTTTTTTTTTTTTTTTTTTTTCTTAAAAAAACATTGCCCCACACTAGGATTTCTCCTGTGTCGTGGGTACAGTTTACAAACATACATGTCACATACACACACAACCAGACCCGAAACAACTATCTGTACATCATACAAATATTTGTTCCGTGCGAGAATCGAACCCGCGACACCTGGCGCAGCAGTCGATCTCTCAACCACTGCGCAAACCGTGCCGTCATGCGTGTGTGCGCAAACACAGGTGCACTCTCTGTTCCTTCACTCTCATAGTCCGATGGGACGGCAATCCGACACGACCGGAGAGAGATCAGGCGCAGGACCAACGGCTTTACGTGTTTTCCGAGGCACGGTGTGTATTCACATACACGAAGACCCAGACCCGAAACAAATATCTGTAGATCATACAAATATTTGTTCCGTGCGGGAATCGAACCCGCGATGCGTAGCTCAGCAGTCGATCTCTCAACCACTGCGCTAACCGTCTCGTCCCCCATATTTCTCCATAGGAAAACAACACTTTGGAACGTGGCTTCTAGAGTCTGACTATTCATAAGTGCCTTTAACTGGTCTACATGAATAAAAATATATTTTAGTATTATTTATTTGCCTGCCTCATTTGTCTAGTGGTCGCAAGTGGGACTTCTGAGCGTGAGGTCCTGGGTTCGATTATAGGTCGGGCAAAGTGTTATTGGGTTTTTGTCTACGGAAATTCTCAGTAGCAGCTCGGAGTCTGACAATAGACTCGTCCTTTATTACATGGGACTCAATAACAGAATCGAGTAAATGTGGGTGTAAAATAGTACATCTCTGCCTAACCCTTCGGGGAAAACGGGCTTGATGCTATGTATGATTAAAATTATTATTTCGCCAGTTCCACAAAGTGAGAGCATATTGCATCTCTCTATCTGCCAGGTTTAACGTTTGGAATACAAAAGGGTGACGTCATAGTTTTGCATTGCCATTTACATACATACATATTGTGTGATTTTGATAGAATAAAAATTGAAAACGCCAAAGATAAGCAAAAGATTAAGTTTTACTGAGTTTTTAGAAAGAAAACTATTTACCAAACAAGATTTCAGAATTTATTTTTGATGCAGTCATCTAGCCTATTGTTTATAGGACAAATTTAGTTTTTTTTTTAAATCATCTTCTGGATAGCTTTTTTTTTAAAGTTTACTGCACACTAGGCATAATTCCTGTATCGTGAGTACGTTTACACACACAAACAAATTCTTTTCACAATTTATACATAGTTAAACAATTTGAACAAAAAAGTCACAGACCTACGTCAGAAAAAGAACGCTGACAGGGTGGATTGTTTATACTTATTTCACTGTTACCAGTTACATATACCAGTCAAAGTGTAATTATATTTTTTAATTTGTTACTAACCCTATATAATTCAGGGACTTATTCTATTTCATAATCGGCACGTCCATGTTAATACTATCTAATGAAATCGGAGTTTAACCGTCAACTAATTTCGAGTCTCTATCTCTCTCTTTTTTAGTATGAATAAATAAAACACTGAAGTATTACTTACCTACATTAATTTCTACATCCTAGAAAGTTTTTTTTTCTCTTTTTTAATATAAAACGTTGCCCCACACTAGGAATATCGTCTTGTCCTATATCGTGGGTGCGTTTGCAAACACATATTCACACACACAAAGACCCGAAACTACTATCTGTAGATCATACAAATATTTGTACGATGGGGACATCGAACCCGCAACACCTAGCGCAGCAGTCGATCTCTCAGCCGCTGCGCCAACCGTGTCGTCATTAGGCAGAAGCTAGGCGATTGTCATATATCGGTCACAATTTCAAACGCCAGGCAGCTTCTGAGAATTTTTCTAACTAATAATGTAATAACTCTGTCTCAAGAATCAAACACAGGTTCAGTAGCCGCTCTCAACCACTACACCACTGAGCCATTCAATTAGAAATCACCTCCTTTAACACAAACGTAAGGAAAGTTCCACAAAATTATCTTTTCTCATACAAAGCAGCCAGGAGAAAGATAAAACAGTGAATATTTTCATATCTTATTTATATTTTTGTGACAAAGTCTTACATGATCCGTTTGTGATAACAAAGACATGAATGTTACAGGATTATGTTAACTAAGTTTATAAGGTAAAGTGACAGATGAATAAGAACAAATAAAAAGAGATCTTCTTAATAAGGACGAAAGTGTATATTTATGGTAACGTTTTATTTTAATAAAATTTCATACATCGGGATCCCTCCGTGCCTCGGAAAGCACGTTAAGCAGTCCCGGGTGTCATATGAAGACCAATGGCAGTCGTTACGGGTGTCAGCAGCGCAAAAAAAGTCTGACAACCAGTCTAACTTGAGAGTATCAGTATCTCCCAGTAATTGTGTGGCGGAGATCAGATGGCAGTCGCGTTGTAAAATACTGATATTCAGCCGCAACCGGTTAGATTGGAAGCCGACCTCAATGTAGTTGGGAAAAGGCTAGGCAGGTGATTATTATTTCTTACGCGTATCCACAAGTTTCTATCGTGTTCACGTCTCATTACGTCGTTGCATTGGATAAAGGGAAATAGACTATTTTAATTGCTCCTACACGCGCCATTAGCTCGGATCGGTTCGGGTGCTTCGCGAAATGATCGCTTACCCGGTGGGGAATCTGGAGAATGTCTAGTTTTTTGTTGTGGTGGATGTCTCTTAAAGACTGTTAGTTAATCTGTCACTGATATCTTTATATATTTTGGTGTTTGCTAATTATAATATTTGATTGAGAAATTATAGTCGTTTTCTAATTATTATTTTTTTATACTTTAAATACTCCTTCTTACACTTAAGCTGCTTCCTGTACACCCCGAAGATTAGGTAAAGGTGTAATGATGTGTATACCCATATTACACCTAAGCTGTTATTAAGGTCCATGTCATAAGTAGCCATAAATACCTGCAAACCTCTGAGTTGCAGCGTTTTTTTTCTAACAGAAAACCTTAACCAATTTGTCCGACCCGGGATTCGAACCTAGGACATCACGTTCAGTAGCCAGGTAAAAATTCTATACTAAAAAAATTTTTGACGTGTTACAACTGTTCAAACAAGATATTTTGTAATGAATTGAAGATATGTACTATTTAGAGATTTGTTAACCCTCCCCTGCGATGTACATAATTTATCACGTCATCATTAAGTCACCATTGTCAACACTGTCTTTGTGACGTCACATCATCGTATGTCCGTTAAGATAATTAATAACTTAGTTAATAGATAAATGGGACATTATTGTGAATAGGGCTGTGTGTAAGTCTCATGAACTTAAGAGTATCGTTTAGCTGCCGGCTTCTGACAAAATTGTCTTGGAATACGCGCAAAATAATAGTATGCGCGTTAACGTTTCCGAATTCCGGTAACGAATTGATTTGATTTTGGGCTCTATCGTTTTGTCAGATTATAAACTAGGTAGAAAGGTATTGCTTTCTTCAAAATTTTGACTAATTGAATAATTATCACGAGATAAGTATAAGGAAAATTTTTAGTTAAAAAAAAAACGGGTTAATTATTTCTCAATCTATAAACAATATCAAAAAAAAAGTGACGACCTAGTTTTTACTTGTGTCTATAACATATTAAAAAATCGGCTCATGTTTAGTGGGGTAAAAACGTTAACGCATTTTGTATGAAAACTTTTAGCTCAACAATAAATAGTCTTAACATAGAATCACGCCTATCTTCCCGAAGGGTTAGGCAGAGGTTTACTATTGTACTCCCACATTTAGTAAATGCCGCTATTAAGTCCCATGTACTAGGGGGCGAGCCTGTTGCCATCTACCGCGCACAATTCCAAACTCCAGGCTGCTATTGAGAACTTCTATACAGAAAAATCCAATAAGATTTTGCACTACCCAGGAATCGAACCCAGAACCGCACGCTCATTAGTCGCGCTTGTGACCACTAGACCACTAGGGCAGTGACTAGACTAGACACAGGCACTAGACTTAATTATTAGGTAGCCACAAGTAACTTGCTTTTACAGCTGTTTTCATAGAATCACGCTTTAAATCCTAGAAGGGTTAGGCAGAAGTATAGGTCTCTCATTACTTAAATTACTGTACCTAACTCTAGGGTTGCCAACCGTACTATAATATATAGTATTTTATTGTATTTCGGGTCTACGTACTATATACTGTTGAAGAAATATATAGTACGCAAAAATACTATATTTTCAACACCGAAATCTAACAAAAATATACTTCGTTTTAAAATGCAAGAAGTGCAAAAATATATTGTTTTTATAAAAACAAATAAGTAAGAAATATTATCTTTGTCTATTTTTTGCCTTTGCCATAAAATACTATTTTTTTAAGTGTACTATATTTTTTTATAACTTAGTTTGAAAAATACTATATTTCGCCGAAGAAATGTTGGCAACGCTAGCTAACCTCCGACGCCTCCGCCGATAACCAAACCCGAAACAATCACTTGTAAGCAATCAATTGTTAATTTGGTTTAATTCAACGGTGTCTATCTCAACGGCAGAGTCATATAATATGACATCCGCCATATTTGTTACATGGTGTTGACATTTGTGACGTAGTAATGACGTGTTAAATTATGTGCATGCGATATGATCGACCGCGTCGCCGGTTGGAGGGTTAGAGGTTTTATAATATATGTATTATGATATAAAGAATCAATTTCATGTTTAAGTCTTGTGTCACTTTGCCTCTTTGGTCTAGTGGTCGATAGCGCGACTGCTGTGCATGAGGTCCTGGGTTGGATTTCCAGGTCGGCAGTGTTATTGGTTTTTTCTGTATGGAAATCCTCAGTAGCAGCACGGAGTCCCGAACTGTGCCCGGTAGATGGCAATAGGCTCACCCCCTATTACATGGCATTCAATAACGACGTTGGCGCCGTTGGGTGTTTCGCCAACGAAATGTGGGTGGACAATAATACATCTCTGTCTAACCCTTCAGGGAATAGGGGCGTGATGCTATGTTTTGTAATCTTATTTGTCGCTGTAGCTAATGAACTTGCTATTCCTAACAAATCATCATCTGCCTAGCCTTTTACCAACTATATTGGGGTCGGCTCCCAGTCTAGCCGGTTGCGGCTGAATATCAGTATTTTACACGGAGCAACTGCCATCTAACCTCAACCACCCAATTACTTGGAGACACTGATACTCCAAGATTAGACTAGCTGTCAAACTTTTTTGCCTGCTGACACCCATCAACGACTGTCAAAGGTATTCCTATGACACCCGGGACCAACTGCTTACCGTGCTTTCCGGGGCAAAGTAGGATCACGATGTGTGAAAAATTGTTACCCCTTCCAATATTTGACAGCAATAAGCGTTGCTTAACATGTATTAGCTACAAGCCATCTATTTGCTATTCCATAATTGAGGACTTTAGGAACAAAAAGTGCCATTTACAGTTTTTAACTTTTTGAGTAAATTGAGAAAATAAATATTCAAGTTGATCTAAGCAATTTTTATTATTTTTTATTAACTATTTATGTGTCAATTATTGTATAAAATTTAATGTATTATAAGGTTATCTTGCTGGTTTCGAAATTTGGAAAAAAAATACATATCAAATGACACCCTTTGATCCAATAGCTTGTAAATGTCACTATTTGATTCAATAATTTTGTAACATGTTACCTTTTGAAACTCACCGTCTAAAAAATGTTACCTTATGAAACATTCAGTATGAAAATAAAAATAAAAATAGATTCACACAAAACATTTTTATTTCTTATACATGTAATTCTCCACAATCTAATCTAAGAATATGTCACTTTTTGAATTCAAGTCTTAATAATCACTGTGATTGAATAAAAATGTAACTTTTTGTTCCGGAAGCAGCAGTTCAGATCGATTTTTCTATGAAACTAGTCACTTTTTGAACAAAATCTTGGGAGTTACAGATAGAATTTAACATTATGAGCTGATAAAAAAAAAACGAATGGAGCAAAATACGTAAATGTCACTTTTAGTTCCTAACCTCCTCAATTATATCCTCATAAAAATCAAAATAAGCGAAAAAGAGATGCAAGGTTTGACAGTCGCTGTCTGTCCGATTTTTCTGACGTAAATATTCCATCGTGTACTCGCCCTAAAAAAGCGTAATCCTAGACAACTAGACCAAAGAGTAATTAGATTAAAGCAAGATGAATAGACATCAGAAAAGGATACGGTTGGCTTTAAAATTTAATTTCGTGCGAACAAAACCGAATACCAGCTAATTTAGCTGGCATTGTGTTTTAAGGGTCAGCACAGATGAGGTATGTCTGGAAGAGAAATGAATGAGTGAAATCCCGGTATAAAATCATCGTCATTGGCTTAACATCTACTGATATTCTAATGATACCGATGATTAATTATATTGACGCCTTTTTATAACAATGCCTAATAATACGATGTCTTATAATTACGATGCCTGATGACACCGCTCCCTTATAATACCGACGTATTGTAATACCGACGCGTTGTAATACCGATGCGTTGTAATACCGATGCGTTGTAATACCGATGCGTTGTAATACCGATGCGTTGTAATAGCGACGTCTTGTAATAGTGATGTCTTGTAATACCGATGCCTTAAGAGACCAACGCCCTGTGACCCCGACGCCTTATTATATTGAAGCCTTTCAAAACTTATGATTACTGATTTTATTTGTAATTATTGTATGCTTGTATGGCGGAGCATAGCAGATCTATATGTTCATGTTTCATTTTACTCGTATTTTACCTATTACGCTAGTATAATACGGACGCTTATGATACAAACTTTTATGATACCGTCGTCTTATGATACAGACGCATTAAGAAACATCTATTCGGGCCACGATACGGGTCTTGTATGGAAAGCTAACATAAAACAACTAGGCTATGCACTACCTTTGAAATTTTTAGGAGAATGGAGGTTATATTATCTTATACCTTTTGGTGAAATGGTGTGTACTAGCTCACGTGTGGAAACGTTTCTGCCAAGCTTTAATTATTGTAATCATCGAAGCCATAATCCCCACGCTTGGCAGGCGGCTTGGAGTTCGCAGTGGCTCATCGATTAGTGAGAGGACGCTGCTGCCCGTCCACCGGTGTCTGGCCGCAGTTTTAAGACGTACCCGGGTCTATTGTAATAGCATGCTTTTAAATATTATTTTTTCTTTGAAATATTATGCTGTGGAGTTTGTTTCTTCTCCCCAAGCTTAAACACATAACAAGCGGTCAAGGGTAGGTAAATTAATTCTGTCCATATGTTTGACGTTCAAAGAGCATTAGTAGTAGAATTTGACCTCTTTCCTCAACCAAATTTTATATTCCTGTGTCTTCCATTAGTTCTTGCATCTTTGTAAAGGTCCAGTATCACGTTTATACAGTGTCTGTGGCTCGGTTGCGGTCACTATTTGTTAAAGTTAAGGCATGTAGAGGCATGTTATTCTGTTTATTTTCACGTAACGGCGTTTTTGGAACATCTATCTGTTTTAGTGGATATAATGAGGTTTCTATGGTTGCCGATTTGGGGTTGTATGATGTATTAAGGGTTGAATGGTATTTACAGAGTGCTTATAGTGCAAAATGGTAACGGTTAAAGTATTTAAATTTGTTTTTGTTAAATATATAACATTGTATCTATTTTTTGTAAAGGTTTTAAGGTATCAAGAGTGTTTGCGGATCCTGAAGTCCTCAATTCTACTCCCAAGTTATCCAAGAATTAAATTATCAGTCATACAGTAACTGCAAATGAAAGCATCGTGAGAAAACCAAGAGAGTTCCATAATATTCTCATGTTGTTAATGGCTGCCAACATACACCAAGCCTGAGTGGTGGACTAGGCCTAACCCTTCTCGATCTGAGTCGAGGTTAGTGCCCAGGTTTGGGACAGTACCGGGTCACCTGTCCCATTGGTCTAGTGGTCGCAAGCGCGAATGCTGAGCGTAACATCGTGGGTTCGATTCTCGAGATGAAGATACTATTTGATTTTTCTGTATGAATAATCACAGCAGCATCCCGGAGCGAAATGGTATGTACAGTACACCTCTGCTTAACGCTTTGTGGAATACAGGCGTAATGCCAAGCGATGCATCAATCGTTTTTGTCGTAATCTCAATGTATGAAGAATGGTCTCCCATCCAAGGACTGAGCGCGCTAAGCGCTGCTTAACCTCGCAGATCAACCAGTCAGATAATTTGAGAGTGCATTGCATGACACAGAGGGGTTTCGATGTATGAAAAACGGTCATGCATTTAAGAACTCACCGTGGAAAGTGCTTAACCGATCCAAGCGATACCTCTGTAGCTACAAGCCCCGTCCCGTCGATTTAATCAATCAATTATCGATTTTAATCGACTGATTAATATATATTTATAATATTAATTTAATTGCCTCATAGGTCTAGTGGTCGCAAGCGCGACTGCTGAGTGTGAAGTCTTGGGTTCGATTCCCGGGTCAGGCAGTGTTATTAGGTTTTTCTGCATGGAAATTCTCAGTAGCAGCACGCAGTCTGGAACTGAGCCCGGCAGACAACAATAGGCTCGTCCCCTATTACATGGGACTCAATAACAACATCGGCGAAATATGGGTATACAAAAGTACATCTCTGCCTAATCCTTCGGGGAATACAGGCGTGATGCTATGTGTGTTGGAGGCAAAATATGAAGTTAACTCCATCTAAGTTGTAGCAAAACTTATAATATACATACAATAGAAAGTAGCACGAGTCTTTTAACGAGTTAAGTTATTATGCCCAGTGCTGGCCGGATGGTGTGGGCGCGAGGTCAGTGGTCAAGTTAGGTTTAAGTTATAAGAGACTGGCGTAAGTGGATATGATAATTATCATATTGACCATACATGACCATTTGGTCGCAAGCAGGAGGTTTCGATTACCGGCAGCCTAATTACGTTAAAAAGCGACAGCAACGCGACAGCCACGCGACAGCAATCTCACTGTCAGCTAATACATTCATCATCATCATCATCAGCCAGAAGACGTCCACTGCTGAACGAAGGCCTCCCTCAAGGGGGGTTTGCCATAATCCCCACGCTTGGCCGGCGGCTTGGGGATCGCAGTGGCTCACCGATTAGTAAGAGGACGCTGCTGCCCGTCCTCCGGTGTCTGGTCGCAGTTTTAAAACGTACCCGGGTCTGCTAATACATTATATGACATAAAAATGACATTTGACAGAAGCTATCGCGCGATCTACGCCTGTCGCGACATCAGTAATTAGGCTGTGGGTCGAGCAAAGTGTTATTGGGTTTTTATGTATGGAAATTCTCAGTAGCAGCACGGAGTCTGGAACTGTGCCCGGTAGATGGCAATAGGCTCCCTTTAACATGGGACTTAACAACAGAATCGGCGAAATGTTGGTGTACAACAGTACCTACACTTCTGCCTAATGCTTTAAGGGATCCACCGTGATGCTATATTACGTTAGAAAATATTGCTATAGCTTAGACCAACATATCTTACAATTTACAAACTGTTTTTTTTTAAACGTTTTCGCTCGCTCTGTTTTCTCCTGCATCGTGGGTATAGTTTACAAACATACATGTCACATGCACATACAACCAGACCCGAAACAACTATCTGTAGATCATACAAATATTTGTTCCGTGCGGGGATTGTCAAAGTTTTTATTTTCAATAAACGGAAAAGCGGAATAATTCCTGTATCGTGGGTGCGTTTATAAACACAAATATTCACATACACACACAACCAGACCCGAAACAACTATCGGTAGATCATACAAATATTTGTTCCGTGTGGGAATCGAGCCTGCGACACGTTGCGTAGCAGCTCAACCACTGCGCCAACCGTGTCCTCATGTTATGCTTACGCTTATGACTTATAACACAAATAAATTATTAAGTTAGGACCATGTAGGTGTCATTAAGTTATTAATAAGTAAGCAATTGCTTAACTTGAGAACTTAACGATGGACAGCTAAATAAGCGATGAGGCGTAGCAAAGATATAAATTAAATACTGCTTCCTCTTTTTGGGGCGAAAGCGTGATATTTTATTATTTTAATTAACTTCTAATCTTAAAGTAATTTGTCATAATTATGTAATAGAATGTATATTTTTTTTATTAACTGGCTATATGTATATGAGTATTTTTTGTTGTTAATAAAAACAAAAAACATTTCCACACACGAGATTACCGATTACCGATGTAGCGTCAGTCGTAGATCGCGCGATAGCTACTGTCAAACGTCATTTTTGTGTCATATAACGTATTGGCTGACAGTGAGATTGCTGTCGCGTGGCTGTCGCGTTGCTGTCGCTTTTTTACGTAATTAGGCTGCCGATACGACTATTTGTGGGGTTATACAAATATTGATGGTCTAAGTATGTACTTCACGAACCCGCACCAGGCTAGTGGTCATAGTGGCCAGCCAAGCCACTAAGGCATAATTTGCAGCTTAATTACCGATGTAGCAATCAGTTTGCGACAGGCGTAGATCGCGCGATAGCTACCGTCAAACGTCATTTTGTGTCATATATGTATTGGCCGACAGTGAGGCTGCTGTCGTGTGGGTGTCGCGTTGCTGTCGCTATTTTTATCTAATAGCTGCCGATCGGCTCTCAGTCTTACAGATTGCTGCTGAATATCAGTACTTTACACAGAGTGAATGCCATCTAACCTTCGGACCACACAAGTACTGGGAGACACTGATACACTAAGTATAGACTAGTTAGAATTTTTTAGGCTGTTGAACCTCGTAACGATTGCCATATGACACTCAGGACCGATAGCTTCCGACACATAAAGATATCGAGTGAAAATCGGTCACCCATCCAAAGACTGACCGCAGTAAGTGTTGCTCAACCTCGCAACAAAACAAAGAAATAATTATTGCAATAGTAACATTAAGTTATTGGCCATATTCATGTTATTGCATTAACATATTATCATTAAATATTAATCTGACACAAAACAAGCAGTTACGTTTTATGTAACTGTTATTTAAACCTATGGAAATTTAAGTCGTGGTCTATAAAAACCTTTAAAACTAATAAAAGACAAAAGGCAAATACATGTACCATTAAAATTGATTGATAATTGTATTGTTTGGTTAATTATGCGATCACAGAACAGGTATATCAGTAGGTTCAGTGTAAACAATTCAATTTAGTAGAGATGCAGAAAAAATATAAAAGATGCGCGCGCAGGTTTTATTTGAGATTAGTTGATTTTACGATATTCCACAAGATATTCCATAAAGGTTTTTCTATACTAATATTATAAAGAGGTAAAATTTGTTTGTTTGTATGTAGGGGATAATCTCCGGAACTAATGATCTGAATCTGAAAATTCTTTTACCGATAGGTAGCTACATTATGCCCAAGTGCTATAGGCTATTAAATTATGTAAATCACGCGGACGACGTCGTGGGCTGAAGCTAGTATTAAATATTTACATAACATAGCATCACGCCTGTATTCTCCGAAGGGTTAGGCAGCGATGTACTATTGTACACCCACATTTCGCCGATGCTGTTATGAAGTCCCAAGTTATAGGGGGTGCGCCTATCGGGAAAAGCTCCACACTCCGTGCTGCTACTGAGAATTTCCATATAGAAAAACCCAATAACACTTTACCCGACCCGCAGCCTAATTATCGATGTAGCAATCAGTTTGCGACAGGCGTAGATCGCGCGATAGCTACTATCAAACGTCATTTTTGTGTCATATCTGTATTGGCTGACAGTGAGACTGCTGTCGCTGGGCTGTCGCGTTGCCGTCATTTGCCCCATCGCCAATAGACCAATGAGGCAGTCATATTTTATTTATTTATTTCCCCTACTTTTGAGTGCATGAAAGAGCTTCCCTAAGAAACCTAAGTATGTCCGGTGTACCCTAGAAAGTCACATCACCCTTTATTAGGTATTCTTTAAGAAAGTCATCCTGCACCAAATATTCTCCTGTATCTTGGGTACAGTTTACAAACATACATGCCACATGCACACACACCACGACCCGAAACAACTATCTGTAGATCATACAAATTTTTGTTCCGAGAATAGAATTCGCAACACGTAGCGCAGAAAGCTAGCCACTGCGCCAACCGTGTCATCATTGCTAACTGGCTGATCTTTTCACCACGGCCTAACAAATAGCTATGTAAAATCTCATTTGTTTCAATTCTCAGTTCTCAATCTCGTTTGTTGGTCTTCTTAATTTTATTTATTGTGGTCGATGATAAAGCTATTATATGGAGATTTTAGGCGAATTTTAATATACATAGTAAGTTTTTAAATATAAAAGTTTCCAATCGGTAGGTATTTAGTTTAATGTATTGTGTTAAAATATATTAACATTTTTGTGAATGAATATCATTAATAATTTTTGTTTTTATGGTTTTTATTTTGTCTTTCAATATTTTGTGAGTTAATATATTATAATAAATACGTTATTTTATATTTAAAAAATGCTGATTTTATTATTATTTGAATTTGATATTTTTATAATTAATATCGATCGTTATTATAGTGATTAATAATGTAACTAATGTTTTTGATAATCACTACGATTAGTAAACTTTATGGAATGTTTATGAAAATAAAATAGGTGTTGTTTTATTGGAAAAGTCTGAACAGAGGCAAATTCTTTAGAAGATGTCTACCAGTAGGACAGTAATTGACGGAATCAGTGAATCAACATCAGTAGTGTAGGTGGATTCAAACTCGCGACTGCTCGCTCACCAGCCTAACACGTTAACCGCTTTCCATTTGAAATGGTTTCCCATTTCGCTTCTCAGTTACCCGAATTCAACCCACGTTTAAAATATCAACGGAAATAAAATCCAAATAAAGTAACATTTCATATAACAGACTCAACAAACAAACAGACACACATGTTTCACACATTTACATCTTCATGTTTTATAGCTTAGGGACAGACAGACGGACAAAATGGGTGTAATAAAAATATATAAAATAATATAAACATAGTGGGTGGTCGGATTTTATGATATTTTATATTTCTTGGAATAATTTTATAAATAATTCAGTTTATATTTTAGATTTTGTGTTTAGTCGCACCCTTTGATTGGTATGGTTATAATATTAGGTAGTCGCTGTGCGCATGTGCAAAATATTTCGCAGTTCATTGGGCTGAAAATAATTGGTATTCTATATATTTAAAAGCAATGTACGTACAATCATCATTAATAAGATGTATACAATTAATGAATTTCAAAAGCGATTTTTTGAGGAAATAGTGATTGAAATGTAGACTAATTTTACACTTAGTGTTTGCACATACATAAAAATACATAGTGATTTAAATTTTATGATTTTAACCAATAATTTTCCAAGGATAAGTGTTTGAATTTTACTAGGTGTATATATATTTTACTGCTCACTTACGAACTACACTGAACTGTAAAGCTTATAGACTTATGGAGGAACGAGGTATTGTTCATTCCTTGAAAAGTGAGGATCCTCCGACCAGGCAAGGTTGTTAGCCTGGCGGGCCGAAGCCCGAAAATTGATGTCCGATATTCGTATGTGTTAAAATCGTTGTAAACTTTCATAGTGCGATTCAGGGTTTGTTGTTGTAACTTTACTCCGATAGATAGCGCTTTACTTTTTGCTATGTTGCGAGTAGTAGTCGCTAGAGAATTATTTGAAAGATGTTTTATAAAGTGTAGGAATCCACTAAAAAGGTTGTCCAAAGTTTGTATTAAATTCTTTTAACGTAGACGATGTAGTACAGTTGGTGCCTTACATTACCTGACCCCCCTAGAATTGATCATATAATGTCTAAGGGGGTCAGGTAATGTTGGGCACCGACTGTATAGTAAAATGTATTCTATTGTAGATTGTCTAGATTTATTGAAATTACATTTTCGTATGCCTTTTTTATCTCTCTATTCAGCCCACATCCACCCATCCATCCATTTTTCGATTGGCGTAGTGGCTAAGTGATTAGCTTTCTGCGCTAGGTGTCGCAAGTCCGATTCCTGCACGGAACAAATATTTGTATGATCTACAGATAGTTGTTTCGGGTCTGGGTCTTTGTGTATGTGAATATTTGTGTTTGTAAACGAACCCACGATACAGGAATTATTCCTAGTGTGGGGCAACGTTTTTAATAAACTAAAAAATACATTAGTGGTCCTCTTCTTTACACCACTTTTGCCGGTCCTAATTTCTCATCCACTGTCCCCTCGCGACCTTCACACTATCGTCTGAGCCTCGTGCTGGGGTTCTCCCTGGTATTCGTCCTTCGCTTTGGTCCACCTCCCGTCATCCGGCCTGGCCAAGTGTCCAACTTAACATAACGCCTGTGCATCACGCCTGTATTCCTTGAAGAGTTAGACAGAGGTCTATTGGTCGAGTGGTCGCAAGCTTGACTAAGCGTGAGGTCCTCGGTTCGATTTCCGTTTCGGGCAAAGTATTACTGGGCTTTTCTGTATGGAAATTCTCAGTAGCAGAACGGAGTTTGGAAGTGTGCCCGGTAGATGGCAATAGGCTCGCCTCCTATTATATGGGACTCAATAACAGAATCGGCGATATGTGGGGGAGCAATAGTACCTACACCTCTGCGTAACCCTTCGGGGACTACAGGCGTGATGCTATGTTATGTAGTTGGTAGGTAACTTTAACACAGTCTGCCTTCTAACATCTGCCTCACAAAGCAATAGATAGAGGCACATAAATATGCATTTTGACACATTCGTTAGCCGAGGTCAACGGTTACGCGTTATAAAATTAGGTGCGTAGGCGCAAGTGTGGGCGAATCACGGTGAATAAACGCGTGATCTATGTATGTAGTTATGTCTAGACAACTTGCTTGTATCTAAAGTTGAAACATTAGCGCATGCGCCCGTCAATAAAAAAAAAATGTGTTGTCATGATTGTGTTTTGTGACAAAAATCTATGAAAAAATCGTGCGCGCGCACTTTATTTAATTATGGTCTAGATCAAAGACAATTCGTACTTCACCTTAAATTTGCCTACATTCCGTTGATAAATTAAATTACATAGCTACCGCGCAAATCGATCGATCTGCGAGGTTAAGCAGCGCTTGACGCGGTCAGTCCTTACATGGGTGAGTATTTTTCACATATCGAGACCCCTCCGTGCCTCAAAACACGTTAAGCATCCCAGATGTCATACGAAGACCTATGACAGTCGTTACGGGTGTCAGTAGCTCAGTCTGACAACCAGTCTAACCTTACAATATCAGTGTCTCCCAGTAATTGGATGGCTCAGGTCAGAAGGCAGTCGCTACGTGTAAAATACTGATATTCAGCCGTAACCGGTTAGATTGGAAGCCGACTCCGATGTAGTTGGGAAAATTGCAGGCGATGTATTGCAACGTCCCGCCGAATGTGCCTCGACTTAGGTAGAGGATATGACACGCGCAAGTTCATATACCCCTAAACTTGCTTACGCTGCTATTGCTGACGCCAACAAACCTGCTGCAACGTAAGTTAAGCAGCAAAAAGGGGGAAAGCACGACCGCCGTGAACTCATTCCCCGGGATCTGTCACCGCAGGGTCTAGAGAAAGGCCACTGTTACAAGGAAGAGAAGAAGAACAGAAAGCCTACTTGTCTGAACCAGTTCGGCACCGCACCGACCGGACCGAATCACCTGCTGTGTCCTGCTGTACCAGCGACTCTGCTATACGTGTCCCGGCTGCATTACTCTAGAAAGGCCGAGGAGTTTGTAGAGTACGTCCGCATCAAAGCCAAATTCACCTTGAGGGTCGAGCGGTTGGTTTCCGGTGGATTTTGCAAAAAAAATTTTACATAATAACCTTCTCCTGACAATTAAAAACACAACAAAAAAAGAATTAGCCAAATAAGTGCAGCCGTTCGGAAGTTATGCGCTTAGCAACACATTTGGCGACTCATTTTTATTTATATAGATTATTTATGTATAGTATTTTTATGTTAGTCATAAGTTTTATAATGTATTGTTTTGTTATATTTTTATACATACATACATACATAAACTCACGCATTTTTCCCATGGGGGTAGGCAGAAACTACGGAACGCCACGTGCTACGATCCTTAAATAACCCTTTTGCTTCCTCACATTCATGCATCGTTTCATTTTTCATTTTTTGTTTCGTTTTCGTATTTTTATATGGGCCTTGACGCCTGAATTAAACAAATAAATTTAAAAAAGGCTAGGCAGATGATTGATAAATTAAATGTAACGCCCACGAGTTTTTAAATTAACATTTTATTGAAGATTAATCACTTGCGTGTGTAAAGCCAATATATTTAGCAGGCGCCATATTGTTTTAATAATAAAGATTATTGATAGCTCGTTAATTAAAGACATGTAGGTATTAAAATCTGTATATATTTTAAAAATCACATAGCATCACGCCTGTATTGCCTAAAGGGTTAGGCAGAGACGTACAATTGTACACCTACATTTCGCCAAAGCTGGTATTGAGTCCCGTGGAATAGGGGGCGAACCTATTGCCATCTGCCGGGGACAGTTCCAGACTCCGGTTTGCTCTTAAGATTTCTATACAGATAAACCCAATAACACTTTACCCGACCCGGGAATCGAACTCAGGACCTTACGCTCAGCAGTTGCGCTTGCTAACATTAGATCAATGAAGCGGTCAAATTAATATTTTAATCAATCGATTAAATTTATAATCGATTAGTCGAATAGTGCTACATAGCTAGATCGGTTAAGCACAGCTTGCCGCGGTGAGTTCTTGGATGGGTGAGTTGAGTCATAACCCCTACGACCTCCCTCTCGGACCACCACTGAACCAATCCCTTAGTCACTAATATAAAAATACATTCTTCATCATCACGCTATTTTACCTATAAGATAAGTAAATACCTAGACGTCAGTCAGCGACCTCTACACCTCTAGTTAGTTAACTTTTACATAATATTTATGGCATTCAGTACGTCGTGATAGGTTATATTATTCCCTCGGTAAGTTTGCTAATATCGTGGGTTGGTAGGTTTTAATTAGACAGTTAAATTTAACCTTATTTAACTACCGGTGGTTGTGATTCGGCTACCGATTACGAGGCCTTGAGTTTGATTCACAGGACAGTCAAAAATACATTAGGGTAAGTTTCACTACTTACTGATAAACTAGCAGATTGCCTATCTACCACTTGTATATACTTGTATATCTAGCTGGTAAACTCTCTGATATGTATGTATATTGTATTTGGGCTCGATTTTTCAATGCCCAGATAAAAGTTATCTACCAGTTAATTTTAAATTAGAACAGTTTTTTGTATAGACCTATCAAAAGAATAACTTATCTGAGGTTTTTTCAGCTATTAAAATTAATCAGCCCAGAATGATTTATTATTGTTATTTTTTATCTGTCTGATATTTTATCTGCTTTCTAGTTTATGCGTTTGTTTGTTTGACAAACTACCCTAGATTTAAAACAAAAACGACAATAAATCAAACATTCTTAAAAATTAACTCAAAATTCGAAATTCAAAAAAACCTACAAAGCAATAAACAAAAAAGTTACAAACCATTTAACGCTTCGAAAAGACCAATTTGAAAAAAGAACTGGTAGGTCAAGGACCAAACGACCGGTAGCCGGGAACAGGTTGCGGGCCGACGTATCCCGAAGTCTCCCGACTGTGACCGAAGGTGCAGACGCGTGCCTCAAACATGGGACGAAGAAAGCCGAGTATGTACGTAAAAAGCCGAACGGTAGTCGTGTGAACCGTGGGATTCTTTTACCTTTGTTCTGGGGGTACTTATAGAATTTTATGGTGCCCATAAAGTAATGAAAGGGGAGCAAATGAGCGGGATGTATGACATACGTTGTTTCGGGTTCAAGTTTGTATGATCATTGTGTGTCATATTTTTTTTCGGTCGTTTCCCCTGCCATATGGTTGAGCTGAGTGACGCTGACACACGTCATGAACTCGTGAACGGGTGTTGTCTGCTGGGACTGGTCAGCTCATAGCTGTCATGGCAGTACTATCAGAAATTTTCTATATTTTAAATATATTTTTTATTATTTTTAGATATATTTTTTAAATTATATATTATGTCGACTGTGAACTGACAACATGTCCTATCTCGATTTTATGAGGATTTTACTTGGTTATACCATTCTAAACAATTTCACACCCGGCAGCGCTGCAACAAGCATATTTTACTTCAATCAAAATTAGATCCAAAATCTAATTAATTCAATTTGTAGTAACATCGATAGTTTCTTCTTAATCCTGTAATGTTCTCAAAAATGAGATAGTACCAGTTGCCAGTTCACAGTCGATATATCGTTATCAGTTTCTTTAGTCTAGACCTAGTACTAAATTTTCCTTATATAATTGTCCCCAGGATTTTTGATGGGCCTTTAGGCCGCTCACAGAAACGGGTTGTACATGATGAGAATAGCTAGTCACGAAGATCCGCAACGAATGGACTGCCCAGCGTACGAGGTGAAGCTCTTTTCTTGTATCATCTGACTTGTTCCTTGCTTTTAATTGACCCTAACGTAACATCACACCTCTATTCCACCAAGGGTTAGTCAGAGTCGTACTATTGTGCACCTAAATTTCTCCGAAGCTGTCAAGTCCCCTGTAATAGTCCCATTTATCGGGGACTAAGCAGTTGAAGCGGTTGATCGCGGGACAGATGCAGGGTGAAGCGCTCCAAGGGCCGAATTCCAACATGATGGTGTAAAAGTATTGTAGAGGCAAGGAGAAACTCTACAACGATCTATTGAACTAGCGCAGGACAAAAGCAAATGGAGACAAATCATATATGGTCACGATCTTCCTTAGTAAGGGAACGACAAAGAAGAAGATCGGGGACAATTCTAAACTCTTCTGAATTTTTTTCTTATAGAGTAACCTTATACTTTGCCTGACACGTGTATCGAACTCAGGACCTCAAGCTCGGCCTAACGACCACTTGACAAATCAGGCAGTAACAATAAATCCTAAATCACCCATTACACAGAGTTATATTTACTTTTTAAACCGCACATGCGCACAAAACAGCGATTTTTTAATTTTATTTGCAATGCCGCTAATAAATTGTACTTGTTTGAACTGCCCTTTAAAGACCTTTACCAATTTATTTATACACAACAACAAAGGAAACTCGATCTTGCAGTCTTAAAAATAAGGTGTATACCAAGTGTATGCGTTATCATGGTAAATGTAAGTACAAATTTTATTCCCACGTTGAATGCAAAAAAATAAAGTCCAGTTCAGACGCTTTAGGGATTAATAAAAATAATAAAATTATTGCATGCAGTTTGTTCTGACAATTAACTTCTGTTCTTACTAATGGATATCAAATTCAGGTGCTTCGGGCCATTTTTTCAATCATTAGATAACTTTTATACTATAAGACTTTCATACTATAAGATTATAGACTTGACGATAAAGACGTGTGGCGTTAATTTTCTTCCGCACATGTGGCTTCCCTGGTAACTGTCACATCGTGTCTAAACCCTACGACTTGGTTATCGTGATTTCGTATTTTTTTTTTTGTATTTGTTTGTATTTTAGATACTTTTATTGTATAACTGTTTTTCTTTTTATTATTATTTCTTTTGTATTTAGTTTTTATATTGTAAAATTTGCGTATTGAAGAAGAATGTAAATCATTTTTTTGAAAAGAGTATCATAGAGTTTCTTGCCGGTCTCTTCTCCATAGGAACAACCTACTTTTGGAACCGCGCAACTAGAATCATAATGTTTTAAAAGCGCCCGTAAAGGCTCAGTTGAAATAAAAACATTTGATTTTTACTTTGATTTTATCTGAGGAATGAATTTTGCGATTTGACAGCTTGTGTACAGAAATTATGTCAAGCCGCCATATTTATTCTTCATCCTTTAGTTTACGATTGTGTCCTATGCTGGCAACGGGGACTGTTAGGGATAACAAAACAAAAATATAGTTACGTTAAAATTCATTATAACATCACGCCTATATGACCCGAAGGCAGAGGTGTACTATTGTAAACCCACGTTATACCAATACCGTTATTAAACCCCATGTTATAGGAGGCGATCTTATTGGCGTCTACCGAGGCAGGTATTGAGAATTTTTAATGAATTCAACCCAGGACAACTGATGAGGCACACAATTAGCCTCGTTTGGTTGATTTAAAGATGTGATACTTGTTGGATTCTGCTATTTATGTTCTCGACAATAGGGAATATGCATGAAAAAAAATATTTGTAATCTAACCAGTTAATCGAAAAAAAATACAAAGGTAAATATCATACCATTAGTGAAATCATAATCAAAATTGATCGAAAAACAAACGAGATATAACCAATATAAACGAATATTGCTGTCTCTTTCGCAAAAAACGCTGTTTTGTGATAGTTCTATAGGCGTGATATCATTTGACGTCAGATGACACGTCGGAACTCTCTTTCTAATTCGTCACTTCAATGCTTTATAACTTTATCGCTGATGAAGATATTTTAAAAATTCTTTCACCATTATTTATTAGAGATTATAATATATAATATATATATAATATTTTATTGAGCAAATAAAAAAAATACATGCATAGTACGAAAAAGATACAGGGTGATCCCTGTGTCTTGATGATGGTAAAATATTTTCTAGGCAAGACGTGGTAAAACAGCCTGTGCCCATCCCATAAAATTAAAATTAACTTAACGTTCGACACGCTACCCACCCACATTCTAAAATGATGCGCTAATAATATGAATATTAATTACAAACATGAACGACATAAAATTAATTCTAAGAAAAACGTTATGTCCTAGAAACTTGTTTTTTACTAATAAGGAAACATGGCTTATGACGGGTTTCAAAGAAAAATATCTTGTGAGTATCAAGATTTTGTTTTCAAATAGAAATAATCTTTATTTTGCGTGAAATATCGTAGATTTACAGATCTTCGTATTTCATAATTTGTTTTACGTATTTCGCCTGATTAATTCGGCATGAAAAATATAATTGAAATAGACAGTCTTGCCAATCTTAAAATCTAACTTTTGAAATAATTATGGTAATACTCGTCAAAACAATACACATTTCGCCTACGGCATCAGCGAAATGTGTAATGTACAATAGAAGACCTCTGTTTAACCCTTTGGGGAAGACAGGCGTGATGCTATGATAAGTTAATCGTCACAGTTCACTTTAGACCCGATGGCAACAATTTATTCTCTGTAATCAAACAAAGTAAGTTCAATATAAATAGTAAATTGCGCGCCGTGCTTTAAAAATAAACTGTAAAAATATTATTCATTCAATTCAACAATAGATTCAGTATTTTTAACCGACTTCAAAAAAGGAGGAGGTTCTCAATTCCACAGTATGTTTTTTTTTTGTATGTTTGTTACGCGATCATTCCGTCAATTATGGACCGATTTTAAAAATTCTTTTTTTGTTTAAAGGAGTATGCTTCCAAGTTGGTCCCATTGTCACCAAGTCATGATCTGATGATGGGATCCTAGGGAAATCGAGGGATAACCTCAAATATTGTAGGACAAATAGCGCGTTTGAGCTTTGTTTCTTAATAAGTCCGGTGTTGGCGTCTGAAAATCATCATTTCATGATGCTGAGCTGATGATGGAGGTCATAGTACTTCTCAACGGTAAGGAGTTAGGGAATAAAACCGAGTTTGGGATCACTCGATATATTTTGATGAGTCCCGTATAAAACATCTGGTATAGAGGGTCTGATGATGGAGCCAGGAGATAGATTGTGGAACTCTTCAGTAGCTACTAGTAAACCCCTCGAGTTTGGGCTCATTTTTATCTACTTTACCTCACTTGGAACTACACTCCTTTAAATATTATTTTACTGACTTTTTGCCTTGTTGCGAGTAGGAGCTACACTGCGATAGTTTAAATGAAAATTTAGATGTAAGTCGACGCAGAGAGTTCATTCATTCAGTAAATGCAGCCAACCACAGACTAGGCATCAATATGTGCAGAGAGCCCTATATAATAAATCAGTCAGATCTCATAATTTTACCACCTAAGCATTTGGCAACACTGTGGAATGCAATAAACATAATATTGCATTCCACAAATACAAAAAAACCAATAACACTTTTCTGCACCGGGATCAAACCCAAAACCTAAAGCTCAGCGACCGCTTACTACCACTAGACAGTATTTCTACCTAATTATAATAAAATTATCCCTCAGGTGCCAACTTCATGTCGTCGCAGACACAATAAGGGCCGTGTTCACGAAAAATTTAACAGACACGGAAACGGCCGTTTTTCTATACAAAAAGTCCGTGTTAAACGGATGATTTTCTCTTAAACGTCTGTTATATTGTCGGTGAATATGTGCCTAAATCGTTTGTTTGTCTTTAGAAGCAACTAACATGGCGCTTAAAGGTTTATTATGTAGAAGTGTCCTGTCTATAAATATGTTAGTCTATGCCATAGTGCGGCACCGTGTAACCACCAGTGCGTAAGTAATTATGTAGTGAATAGGTGGACTCACTTAAATGCACAAATCTATTATGCAAAACGTTTAATACAGGGTGTTTTATTTAAAATTTTTTAAATTCACTGTGTCGTTGGTTAAGTGGTCGTAAGCTTAGAGTGTAAGGTTCTGGGGAAAGTGTTATTGGGTTTTTTGGGTCCGTAAAGTTCCTTGAAAAGTTCAATGTAATAAGGGGCGATACTATTGCCATCTTTCAGACAGTTGTTACTGAGAATTTTGACGATACGGTTGGCGCAGTGGCTAAGCGATTAGCTTTTTGCGCTACGTGTCGCGAGTTCAAAACCCCCACGGAACAAATATTTGTATGATTTACAGATAGTTGTTTTGGGTTTAGTTGTGTCTGCATGTGACATGTATGTTTTTAAACTGACGACACGGTTGGCGCAGTGGCTAAGCGATTAGCTTTCTGCGCTATGTGTCGCGGGTTCGATCCCCGCATGGAACAAATATTTGTATGATCTACAGATAGTTGTTTCGGGTCTGGTTGTGTGTGCGTGTGACATGTATGTTTGTAAACTGTACCCACGACACAGGAGAAATCCTAGTGTGGGGCTACGTTAAAAAAAAAAAAAAACTGTACCGACGATACAGGAGAAACCCTAGTGTGGGGCAAAATGAATTAGAGAGAAAAAGCTATTAGATAACAGAAAGAAATACATAAAAATATATTTAGAACCGTCACAAAAGGTACAAAACGTAACACTTTGCCTGACCCAGGAGTCAAACCCCGGGCTTCACGATCAACAGCTTCGTTTGCGAGGCTAATGAGGCAGTCAATATAGCGATAATTAATATATATTTTAAACAATAACTAGACCTCAAAACTGAGTCTAGACCAAACAATCAATATTATTGCCTAGTCTGAATAGGTCAGACGGACAATACTTGTCGAAAGGTGTCAGACACGCCATTATAATATATTTTAATATTACACCTACAGAAGGTGGGCCTTTGGGAGGCGAGAGGGCAAAATGGATTAGGTGTCACTAACGGTTTTATTACAAAACAACTTTTATTTATTTTTATATTTATTTATTTAAGGTGCATTGAGGCAAGATCTGCAATGGGGTAAGATCGTACGGATTGAATTTCCGGCTGGTTCGAGCACCTTTTTATTGACCTTGTTCTCCAGGCTTCCCAGACTTTTTTTCTCATAGACCACTTTCAACATTTAGTTGGTTCCGGTGGACCCCTTCATTTACATTTCTACCATATTGTAAATTGAATTGTAAACCCCCATTTTTTTGTCACGCCAACGTAGACCCCCGTCGAGTCTCCCGTGAACCGCTGGGGGTCCACCTGGACAACTTTGGGAACTAATGCTCCAGGCAATACAAGCTAATAAAACTGCTTCTATTGATTGGAGAACAACATATTAAAAGTGGTCGAATCAGCCGAAAATTCGATCGGTACGATCTTACCCCATTGCCGATCTTACCCCAATACCGATCTTACCCTAAAGCACCTTATTTCAATTGCTTGTTGCACTTACAGTATTCACCAACTTGTACAGCAAGCAACTTACATGCTAAAGAAACGAATATAAATATTGATTACCTACTTCTTCTACTACTTCTATCTTTTAAAAACCATTGTTCTGGCCAGATATATCTAAGTCATAGCAATTACCTGCGACTTTGTCTGCGTGTTTTTGCATTTATTATCTGATTAGTGTTTGCTACAACAGTAAAAATAAGCTCATGTCCTTTTCCAGGTACCAGGCTTTGATTCCGGGGCGGACAATGTGTTATTGGGTTTTCTGCATGGAAATTCTCAGTATCAGCACGAAGTCTAGTAGATAGCAATAGGCTCGCCCCCTATTAAATGATACTCAATAACGGCATCGGCGAAATGTGGGTGTATAATAGTTCACATCTGCCTAACCCTTCGGGAAATACAAGCGTGATGCTGTAATGATATATTTTTCTAAGCTGATACAAATATTCGCGTCCGTATTGACACGGATGAAAGAAAAATTACTCGACATCGGCTGCTGCGCGCGATTCCATAAAACATTAGTCAACAGTGGAAAATGGATTAAGATGTTGCTCCCGAACGACAGGCCAGGTCCTCATTACTGTTAGTGGCATGAAAACGTATAATCATACAACATCACGCCTGTATTCCCCGAAGGGTTAGACAGAGGCATGGGCGCCGGTAGGATTATTTTTAGAGAGGTGCACTAAAGATGCAGACCAAACGAATATAAAACTAGCAAAAGAATAAGAGCACAGAGCTTCGTTGTTTATTGCTTTTTTTGGTGTAAACGATAAAATTAGTTTTCATTGCCTCAGAGATAAATTCTAGTTCTTTTTAATATTTACTTTCTTCCAAGCCAAGGTGCAAGTGCACCTACTTGCATCACCCTCCCGGCGCCCATGGACAGAGGTGTCTTAATGTACCTACACTCACATTTGGCCGATGCCGTTTTTGAGATCTATTTAATAGGTAGCGAAGTTATTCTTATCTATCAGGCATAGTTCTAAGTCAAAGTCAAAGTTTTTATTACAATTAGGACTTTTAAATAGTCAAGACTCTAGGTGCGGTAGGTCCTATGGAGAAGAGACCGGCAAGAAACTCAGTAGAAAGGTACTCTTATTAAAAAATAAAAAGTTAATTTACAATTATTAATCTCTATGATGCTACTGAAAACATCTACCCAGTAATTTGCCCTGTCTAGGAATCGAACTAAGGACCTTACGCTCGGCAGTCACGCTTGTGACCACGAATTCAATGATGCCGTCAGACAAAAATTTCGTTATGGATATACTAATCATGCTTTGTCTCGCGTCAAGGTCTGATCATGAGGAAGAATAAAAAAGTGTCCATTTTTCACCAGAAAACCTCATCATCATCATCATCATCATCCAGAAGACGTCTACTGCTGAACGAAGGCCTCCCTCGAGGGGGGGTTTGCCATAATCCCCACGCTTGGCAGGCGGCTTGGGGATCGCAGTGGCTCACCGATTAATGAGAGGACGCTGCTGCCCGTCCTCCGGTGTCTGGCCGCAGTTTTAAGACGTACCCGGGTCATAAAACCTCAACAGTTTTGAAACTGTACCAAACAAGGAACCGAACAAACAACTGAACAACTGTAAAATACTTGGAAAAATTACTTAAAGTTGAACTTCAAAACTATGTGTAAAACACTTTAAAAGTGGTTTCGGAATGTTTACAAACTCGCTTTGTGGTCTGAAACAGCGTAGCCTAGGCAGCGGCGTGCACAGAGTTTTTAGGCAGGGTAGGCAGAAAATTTTAAAAGCTTATTTACCAATAATACCTACTGCATGTTGGTATTAGTTCGTCGTCTTGTCGATTAAATAATGATGATGAATTTCGTGTTTGGTAACTCCTATGGAGGAACGAGGTATTGTGTTTCTCCATTGAAAAGGGGGGATCCTCTGACCAGGCAAGTTTTGCCTGGCGGGCCGAAGCCCGATGACTAAGCTGACAACGGATATTCGTATATATGTTAAAATAGATGCAAACTCTCATAGTGGTTCGATTCAGGGTTTTCTGTTGTCGCTTCACTCCATTAGATGTCGCTATACTTTTGTCATGTTACGAGTAGTAGTGGCTACACTACATTGAATTCGAACAAATCTCGCACTACCTACAGTTCGGCAACACAATCAAATAGTTCTATTTATAAGCAAAACTAAACTTTATGATAATAGTTTTATAACTGAAACTCCAATACAACAAGAGTTTTACCGCTTTAACTTTATCGGTTATTAATAATCAATAAATCAATCAAAGTTGGGTCCTGTTTCGTGTGTTATAAACGATTTCATTGTTTGTGTTCATAGAAATAATGGCTTGGCGGTTTAAATACTTCCTTTTTATGCAGGAGGTCTGTACTAGGGGTTAGCATTTACAAAAAAAAAAAATGGAATATCACCGATAGGGTAAAATAGGGGACGAAAGTTTGTTTGATTGCTTTTGGCGGCACTGCACCTGATGGTAAGTGACAATGCTACCGAGGATGGATCATGCAAGCTCAAATAATACCTAATTCACTCTCGCCTTGAAGATTCCTAAGTTATAGGAATCGGGGAATATAGACGCCGGCCGTTCGCATGAAAAACGATGAAGCAAAGCGCTTAGTGCGTATAAAAGGAATATCATCGACATACAGATGGAAGCCCTTCCCGCGCCTGGTCGTGTGATGGTGGAAGAAGAAGGTGGTATGAAGTCGTGCAGTTCCTGGGCACACTCTCCGAAGAAAAACTGTAGAAAACCGATAGGCACTTTACGGCGAAGCTCTAGGCTTTGGAGCTTGTTGTCACAAGTTTCTTGTCACCGATGAGTCTCCTGGCGCGTCGGTCAATAAAATCCTGGCATCCAGTTGGCAGCGGGCTCATCCGTCCCATAAGTGAGAACAGTACTGCATACAAAATTTCGTCAATAGACACACACGAGCAAGGCCGCGAGCAACCGCTAGGATTATATATTATGGGTCGTCAATTAAGTGGCCATTTTGTTTTTTTGTAATGTGAATCATTGATTCATATGAAGCAGTAATTTAAAACCTCCTAGGAGACACTTGCCATGCACAGTAACTGGTAGGTTTTCTTTAGTATTTTATATTTAATTTATTTAAAGAAATGCTATTATAGCTTAGACGAATATTTAACAGATAAATAATAATAATACCGATAACTAAATAACTACTATTTACAAAATATCTATAAAAATAAGTACATAAATATTAAATTCAAGAGATTTACAGGCCTATACAGTGTACCAAAAGAAAATTATCATATATTATGGTAATATTAGTATAAAATATTAGATGTGTAATTAAATTATATTTGTGTTTCATGAATAAGTGTTAGCATGTAAGAAATATTAACTTGTATAATTGTCTAACTTTGCTGTGCCCAAACAGGGTCCATAATGATACCTACTTACTTTGAAGTTACCATCTAATCTACATTGTGGAATTGCAAATAAAATGAACATTGTGGAATTGTTTGTTGAAAAAAATAATATGTACATTGTGGAATCGTTTCGGGTCTGAGTATTTGTGCATGTGATTGTTTGTGTTTATAAACGCATCCATGATACAGAAATTATTACTAGAGTGCACGGGCGTAGCTATAGCTTTCACACGGAGGGTCCAAGGGTACAGAAATATTCAAAGATAAACTAATATTTGCCCGGGCTTCGCACAGAAAAAGGCAGAATACCAAATCTCAATTACAATCATTTAGAAATGTATACATAAAATTATGAAATACACGCAAGTAAAGCTGCTAGCTAAAATGTAGGTTCACATATTTGCGACAAAATTCCGCGACTTTTAATTTCGTCGTAAGCTAAGGGGGGTGTCCGGATCCCCCCCTTATATACGCCCATGCTAGGGATTAAATTGTCCTGACGGTAATACAAGTCCTCAAGGAAAATTCGTACTTGTGACACATCTTATTTAATACGAAAATTCTTGAACAAAACAAGTAGGTGCAACTAAGAAAAATATCCCATAACTTATGAGCTATAAACATCAAATAAATCAATCAGTGCCTGTGATTGTTTCAATATTTCCTTAATAACATGTTTTTATTGCCAACTGCGGTAGAGAGCGATAAGCACAGTGCGGGAGTTGGGAACTTGTTCGTGTTTTTAACTTTTCGAGTTTTCTTCATAATAATAATAATGTCCTCCTGACCGAATTGCGGTCACGGCGGCCAATCTCACCGGAGATTAGCCAACTACGCAGGAGATATTATAGAGCTCAAGTGTGTACGCAAACACAGGTGCTCTCTCTATTCCTTTACTCTCATAGTCCGATGGGACGGCAATCCGACACGACCGGAGAGAGATCAGGCGCAGGACCAACGGCTTTACGTGCTTTTCGAGGCATGGTGTGTATTCACATACACAAAGACCCAGACTCGAAACAACTATCTGTAGATCTTGCAAATATTTGATCCGTGCGGAAATCGAATCCTCGTCACGTAGCGTAGCAGTCGATCTCTCAACCACTGCGCCAACCGCGCCGTCTTCATTATACGAAGGAAGTCGTAATGCAGGTATTGAGCGTAAAATCCTGGGTTCATTTCCCGACCAGGATGAAGGCAGTGTGTATAGGGTTTTCTGTAAAGAAATTCTCAGTAGCAGTCAATAACATGGGACATAATAACGGCATCGGTGAAATGTGGCTGCACAATCTTATACTACTGCTTATCTCTTTAGGGAAAACAAGCTTGAACACATGATGCTATGTTATATTATATAAATGTTATACAATAAGACTGACCCGTGTACGTCTTAAAACTGCGGCCAGACACTGGAGGACGGGCAGCAGCGTCCTCTCACTAATCGGTGAGCCACTGCGATCCCCAAGCCGCCTGCCAAGCGTGGGGATTATGGCACCCCCCCCCCCCCCTTGAGGGAGGCCGTCGTTCAGCAGTGGACTTCTCCTGGCTGATGATGATGATACACTAAGACTTTGATCCTTTTTGAGACAAATCTTTTTCTATTCTACCCGCAAAAATAAATAAGCGCGACTTGACTAGACACTGGGATAATAAAAAACGAAATCTTTACGAAGTGCTTTGCTGTATCACATTCTTCTGCCTTCGATATATCCCATTGTCAGAACTATCTCCACATATACATTTTAGTAAGAAAAATTTGACCGCTGGGATTCGATTCTGCGACTTTCTGCTTAGTGAACCAGAGGGTCGCAATCCCAGCGGTCGAATTTTTCTCATAGTGACACCAGCCGTTCTTGCCTCTGTGCTACCGCGATTTCTGCTCGCTATGCTAAATCTTTCTAAGCCGTCGACGACACGGTTGGCGCAGTCGCTAAGCAATTAGATTTCTATGCTATAACACATAACGAACATATA
Organism: Shargacucullia verbasci; assembly: GCA_947562105.1. Taxonomy (NCBI): domain Eukaryota; kingdom Metazoa; phylum Arthropoda; class Insecta; order Lepidoptera; family Noctuidae; genus Shargacucullia; species Shargacucullia verbasci. The sequence continues at coordinate 7,696,178 of OX387306.1, forward strand.
ACGAACGATATTGTATAATACGACGAATATATATATAGAAACTAGCTTCCGCTCGCGGCTTCGCCCGCGTGGATCACGAATCCGTGCATTTTCCCGGAATAAAAAGTAGCCTATGTGCTATTCCAAACTATAATCTATCTCTGTGCCAAATTTCATCCAGATCCGTTCAGCCGTTCTGGCGTGAAAGAGTAACAAAGATCCATCCATCCATCCTCACAAACTTTCGCATTTATAATATTAAGTAGGATAGGATAGGATAATACGAACAAATATTTGTATGATCTACAGATAGTTGTTTCGGGTCTGGTTGTGTGAGCATGTGACATGTATATTTGTAAATTGTACCCACGATATAGGAGAAAATCCAAGAGTGGGGAAACGTTTAAAAAAAAAAGCAATATAAAGAACAAAAAGTCGCGTTATACCAATGAGGCAATCATAGAATAAATATAGCTTTCAAAATTATTATTTCCCAACTCCCGGCCTATAAACATTAGAACAACTCATACGCATTAAACGCTACATTCGCAAGTCCAATGCCTATTGTTCCATTTCTACCGCTAATCGGTTCATGTCGCAATTGTATAAGTTAACTATTTATGTAGGTAGGTACTAACTATAACCCGCAGTTTCACTCGTGGAATAAGTTACAATATGTATTACTTACTAGCTGTTGGATGGCTCGTAGCTACACTTGACATTACCTGAAACACAGGTGTGAATAAATCTAGATCAGGCAGCTCTAGATTTAATTTCTATCCACCGTTAACATTTATGAGAAAGCTTGTGAGGATGGATGGATGGATGGATCTTTGTTACTCTTTCACGCCAGAACGGCTGAACGGATCTGGATGAAATTTGGCACAGAGATAGATTATAGTCTGGAATAATACATAGGCTACTTTTTATTCCGGGAAAATGTTAGGGTTCGTAAACCACGCGGGCGAAGCCGCGAGCGGAAGCTAGTATTAATATATTTTAGTAATAAACTAGTTTTATAATATTTAGCCACTAATTATCTATTAAGGGCTCTCCTAGTAATACTACTCGTTACTTAAACTTAGCCTTACTCGTTACGTAAAAGTTTTTTTAAATAAATTTATTATTATTTATTGTTTGTGTACAGAGACATCTATGTGCTTCATCGGTCGTGTAGGCACTGCATCAATCAATAATTTACTCCTCAATCGATTTTCGCAAAAGTATTTATCCTTCAATCGATAGCCGGTAATTATCGCGCCCAAATTAAAGGTTAAAATGCATAACACGCTTTTCCAGGCAAAGGCAGGTTACAAACTTAGTATTACCTTTCGAAAAGGCCATTGTTCTAACTTGGTAACCGGTAAATAAGTTACAAAGTTACCTGCCTCCATTGTAGAGCTAACAAAGCAGGGAATATTACCAATCTGCAGAGTTTACTGTTAATTTTATATGGTAAAGACGGCACGGTTGGCGCTGGTTGAGATATCGACTGCTGAGCTACGTGTCGCGGCTTCGATTCCCGCACGGAACAAATATTTGTATGATCTACAGATAGTTGTTTCGGGTCTGGGTCTTTGTGTATGTGAATACACACCGTGCCTCGGAAAGACTTTTTTGAAGTCGGTGCCAGCTCCTACCCTCAAAAAACAGTTACGAAAACTAAAAAATGGATGGGGGGTAAAAGTTCCAAGTTTTAGATTTTTTTTGTTGTTTGTGTACTAATACTAGGTTACATACTAAATTTCAGCTTTCTAGGACTTCAGGAAGTACCCTAAGAATTATGACCATCAGTGAGTGAGTCAGTGACGAAATCGGGGTTTTTTAGATATCAATAAAATCTAAAGTATAAGAGCTATGCAATTGAAACTTGATATATTTAATAAGTCCACTATTGACATCATATCCCGAGAATTTCGTTTATCTGGTGTAGTCCAAACCCAAGTTATGAGGGTTCAAAAAACGACGAAGCGCTTCGAGAAACGGTAGGTAGTGCCCTTGCTCTTCGCTTGGCTCGTCTTGGCAGGGGCACTACCATGCCCCCAGATTTCATTCCATTTCATTTCCACAACCAGCGTCCATGTATGAAACGATACATGAATGTAGATGAAGCAAAAGGGTTATATAAGGATCGTACCACGAGGCGTTTCACAGTTTCTGCTTACCCCCACGGGAAAAAGGCGTGACATTATGTATGTAAATACCTCTGATAGTCGTTATGAAAAATAAGCACCCCACCACTCAGATAACCAGTCTCACCTTAGAGTATCAGTGTCTCCCAGTAAGCGGGTGGCGGAGGTCAGATGGCAGTCGTTTCGTATAAAATACTGATATTCACCCGCGTCTGGTTAGACTGGACCGAGCACAACATAGTTGGGAAAAGACTTCACAGGCGATACACGCAGGTACTTACCTATAGTCTATACTACCTATAGTCGCGGGGAGGTAGAGTAAGCCGGAACTGTACTAACTGAGCGTGTTAGGGTTGTCACCCATAGGAAAATGGTTAAAAATACGATAGATTTTTAACACCTGATTTGACAATAGGTTTTGCCATGTGTGTTATAAGCAGCACAGACGATGACTATTACGGAGCTGTCTGTAGAGAAGAATGGGTTGCTTCTTCATTCCACCGACGCCGACATTGAGTCAGATTTTTTTTTACATCCACCTAATAATATGAAAGTTTGTAAGCTATTTTTTATTAATGAAAATCTCAATTAAAAAAAAAATACGTTTAACTTTTCTGATGTCCTATGTGACATATTATAAAATAAACAAACTTAATAATTTTTTTTGCACTTCTCATTTTCTTCGTTAGTAAATTACACCCGTGCAAAGCCGGGACGGGTTGCTAGTTTGTGATAAAAAACCATTTTATTATATTCTATATGACAGAAAATAATCTTTCTAGAAAAGAAGACAAAGCGTATTACCTATATCATACACACCAACATAACTGCCAACCCTACACCTCAGTGCATTTATCCCACAAAGCGTAAGAGGGGTTGTTATGGACAAACAAGTAAATAACTATATGTATTGTATTATGTACGTGCATTTAACATTGAGAATATTTTTCTAAACAACTTTATTTTACTACATATTATAAAACAAAGTCCCCCGCCGCGTCTGTCTGTTTGTTCGCGATAAACTCAAAAACTATTAAACGGATTTTCATGCAATTTTCATCAATAGACAGAGTGATTCATGAGGAAGGTTTAAGTGTATAACTCGTGAAGGTTTTGTGCAAATTGGCTGAAATATGACGATGATAGTTGAAGATTTCGGACAAATCATGCCGACTGGGAGCTTTGGGCGTGCGCCGAGTAATGCTCGACGTAACAGACTGATACGAAATTACGACAGAAAAAAATGAAGGCGAATATGCTCTGCTACCCGTTCAAAGCCGGGGCGGGTCGGTAGTTTAAAGAATAAAATTAACGTATAGTGCGGTGACTAAGCGAATGGCTTTCTACGCTACGAGTTGTGGGTTTGATTTACACACATACATATATAAGGCAAAGATTTTATATTTAAAATGGGTCTTTGCATGCACTTTTAAAACGTTAAGAATATACGTTTAAAAAATAGTCCCAAACTAGGATTACCCCTCTATCCCGCGTCTCTTTCTTCTGTCGTATCGAATTTTGCACGACCTGGGAATCGAACCTAGGACCTCACGCTCAGCATCTCGTTTGTAACCAGTACACCAATCGCTGGCTTTAACATAGAAGTAAATCTCATATGAAACTATAGCTTTGTCTCACATAGTGACAGAAATTATCAAAAAACAAAAATGGCCGTCGATAGATCGAGACCATTAGTATGAAGTACACATACCATAACACTTTGACTAAGTATTACATGAACTAAAGATATAATAATAGTTTTATATGCTCTCACCCCTATAATAGGGTCATTTATGTCCCATCTCGGGATAATCACGGACAATTTGGTCACAATAGTGTCCCAAGTTCGAATCTCGGTTGATGGAGGTCGAGTTCTGTTTAATTGAGTGATATTAAATGTGTTAATTGGGGAATAGTGTATTAAAATGTTATTTGGAGCGTTCTGATTTTAAGTTGGTTTTTAGGGTTCCGTACCCGAAGGGTAAAAACGGGACCCTATTACTAAGACTTCGCTGTCTGTCCGTCCGTTTGCCGCTATAAAAACAAAATAAAATGAATATTTAAGGGGGGCTCCCATACAACAAACGCGATTTTTTTGCCCTTTTTTGCTCGATATCAATAATGGCAACATGTAAGCACTTGAAATATTCACAAAATACTCAGTTGTATTTTTACTTTAATAATAAATATCTACTGTTGTTTACCTACTCAATGGTACGGAGCCCCTCGTGCGCGAGTCCGACTCGCACTTGGCCGGCTTTTTATTCATTTGTGTGATTTGTTGAACAACATGTTGGGCAACTTATTGGGGTTTGAGTTGGGCGTTGAGTATGCTAGTCAGTTAGATTCAGTGTTACGCCGAATTTTAAGACGAAATTAAGAGCCGAATGTTCTCATTGCCGTCTCACTAGTGTAGTGGTCGCAAGCGCGATTGCTGAGCCTGAGGTCCTGGGTTTGGCTCCCAGGTCGGGCAGTGTTATTGGGTTTTTCTGTATAGAAATTCTCAGTAGCAGTTCGAACTCTGGAACTGTGTCCGGTAAATGGCAATAGGCTCGTCCCCTATTACATGGGACTCAATAACAGTATCGGTGAAATATGGTTGTACAATACAACTCTGCCTATCCCTTTGGGAAATACAGGCGTGATGATGCTATGTTCTCATTACCGCCATTATTGACTGGGTAATCTTTCTACTACGTCATGAGCTATTAACTCGATAAATGAAAAAAATAAATGAGTAAAAGTCGAAGACAAGACCTCTCGGTTGAAAATCCTACTTTTACATATTGCGGCTGCGCACTTTGATCTTTAGATCTTTCTAGAAACCATTACGCTACGAACTTATTTACACACAAACATTGTTTTATTTTGTTCAAGTTATGTTTGAAATTAAAACTCAATCTAGCACACATAAGCACTGAAACTGGATTTTTAAAAGAGCGCTAAAATATTTAAATTTAAGGCCAAACTAAATTCCGGGCACCGTTTGTTCCCGGGCTAAACGTCAAATAATTTTGCCCCGGGTATAATTAAATGTGTGCACCCCGGCTTAGGTTGGACATGGATTTATGAAAAAGGGAGATGTGGTATTTCTGTAAGCTTTGTTGGTCTAGTGGTCGTTCGTGCAAGGTACGTTTTTTCTTTGTTCTTGAACAGAAAGTTCAGGATTGGAATAGTGCTGTTACTTGATCATTCCTTTGGTTACAAATTCTATAATTAGTCAACGGTCACGGTTGGCGCAGTGGTTGAGAGATTGACTGCTGCGCTACGTGTCGCGGCTTCGATTCCCGCACGGAACAAATATTTGTATGATCTACAGATAGTTGTTTCGGGTCTGGGTCTTCGTGTATGTGAATACACACCGTGCCTCGGAAGCACGTAAAGCCGTTGGTCCTGCGCCTGATCTCTCTCCGCTCGTGTCGGATTGCCGTCCCATCGGACTATCAAAGTGAAGGAATAGAGAGAGCACCTGTGTTTGCGCACACACTTGTGCTCTATTATATTCCCTGCGTAGTTGACTAATCTCCGGTGAGATTGCCCGCCGTGACCGAAATCGGTCAGGAGGACATTATTATTAATTAGTCAAGGGACATTTTACTTGAATATAGATAGATAGATAGAGATAGTGTATTATTTATTGTATACCAAATGAAAAAGTACAAAGCGAAAATACATTTTACACATGAGGTATAAATGGCGGTCTTATCGCTAAAAGCAATTTCTTCCAGACAACCAGTGCATGGAAAGAATCATGGAAGAAAATATAGAGGGTATATACTACTACTATTTATAATTTGAAATCGAAATTAAAATATCCTGACCAAGAACAAGTAAAATTGATCTATTAAATAAAAAACCAAATATCGTACAGAAGAAAAAAATATCGTCCGGAGTTCGAACCGTTCGACCGACGCTACGGCCGCTAAGCATAGAATATCTAAGCTTTGAAGCTTAACCGGTGCTAGGCTGAGATTGTTGATAAAAAAAATTGTAAGAATCAGACACTGTTGACGGTTTCTGATCTTAACTTACAACGATATGCGAAACGCACATATCTTTTGCTTTGATATCCGTCATCCGGCAAATTCACTATCCTTTGCATTTCTAGTATTTATATATATGCCCATTTTGATCATACTTAAGGGACATCTCGATGTCCCATCTACTCTTATTACTATGGTTTGTGACAGTAACGCTATTGCACAATGGGGATAGCTTGAGGTAATAGGTTTTCTTTGAAGGCGTTTCTTAGTTAATTGTTATGGCTTCCTGTTTTCGTGGCAAAACGGCGAGTTTATTAAGGACTCTTCGAGGAGATATGAAGACAGAAAATGGAGAACATTTAAGGTGACTAAAAGGTTTATACTTGAGTTTGGTTCAATTCAAGCAGTGATAACCTAGTGCTTGACCCGGGTACCCGGGTAGTTCAGACATGTATTTTAGATTATGTCAGAACATGTGGTGGTCTGGAATAGCCTTTTGAGAAGAAAGCCACCCTCATTGGGCCATTTGCGTAGGCCATTTAAAAATATTCAAAACCGCCAGACAGATATAGGGAGATACTAGCTTCCGCCCGCAGCTTCACCCACGTGCTTTACGAACCCGTACCACCCGTACATTCATAAATATGAAAGTTTTTGACGATCGATGGATGAATGGATAGATATTTGTTACTCAATCACGCCAGAACGGCTGAACGGATGTGAATGAAATTTGATACAGAGATAGATTATAGTCTGGAATAGCTCATGAGCTACTTTTTATCCCGGAAAAATGTACGGGTTCGTAAACCACGCGGACGAAGTCGCAAGCTGAAGCTAGTTTATAATATTAGTAGGATTAGTAGGATAGGATAGTAGGAAAGGATAAGAGAGAGATAAACATATAGAGAAATAAACAATGTAGGTCATCAAAGTACCATTATCATCAACAAAATCAAAGATAGTACATCTCATATTGGTTTACTAGTTATTCACAGATATAATCGTGTTATTGTTTACGAACGAAAGGAAATGTTTTGGCTCGCCCATTAGACCGGTTCCCATGTCAAAACAAGTCTTTCTTACAATGGAGACTGAAGCTTGTGCCGTAGTTAAAGCTAAGCTATGCGAATAATATGTCAGATAGAGAGAGTATAGGAAAAATGTTAATGGAACTCTTGCTTACGGCTTTAGCTTTAAATTTTTTATTTTAAAAGTGGATCCTTGAATTTCTTTATTTTTTATTGTAAACATTACTGTTAATCAAACTCGTAGATCGTTGGGTCACAACGGTTTAGATAACAGACAAATAGATGACATCTACTGCCAATAATAGCGCTATATTTATTAATTTACTTTAATTAAAACGGTTCAAAACGAATAATAATAATCCTATCCTACTCATCCTACTAATCCTACTATCCTACTAAAATTATAAATATGAAAGTTTGTGAGGATGGATGGATGGATGGATGGATCTTTGTTACTCTTTCACGCCAGAATGGCTAAACGGATCTGGATGAAATTTGGTAGAGAGATAGATTATAGTCTGGAATAGCACATAGGCTACTTTTTATACTGGAAAAATGTACGGGGTCGTAAATCACGAAGCTAGTTATAGATAAAAACCAAAGGATTGTCCTTGAGTGCATTTCTATAGAGCATACAGGGATAATCGCTGGATATGTCACCATAACAATTTCATTAAAGTTGTCTTAAAGGGCCTCTACGTGTTGGCTTCGGCCCTATGCACGCCTTCCAAACGTCCGGGACTCTTTAGTCCCGTGCAAGGGGGAATTATACATAATACACATTTGGACAAAATTTTCTGTTGTTCTCAAAAAATGCATGCATTGCTATAAAATAATTATTAAACATATTTTAAATCTTTCAGTGGAAAACCAACTTCGCTATCTGCGAAATTACCAAAGAATACAATACGACGGCCATTGGCGAAAATTCCCAGCGAGTACCGAGCTACTGGGAATGTACAAATACGTGTTATTTGCTAAATGTCCATTTTTAATTATGGGCTACCTTACTTCCACGATATGGGAAAGAATGGAAATAACCCTCTCACAGAATGGGAAATGTTATGAGTTTTTACGTAATGAGTTATTATTTTTATAAGATTTTCTATTACAAAGATTTTTTATGTATTTGTACCTACTGATGGTCTGATGCTCTCGACTGGCTCATTGGACTGCTGAGCGTGAGGTCGAATCTCGGGTCGGGCAGTTTTATTGGGTTTTTCTGTAAGGAAATTCTCAGTAGCAGCATGGAGTCTGGAAATGCCCGGGTGATGGCAATAGCCCCTAATGGGACTCAATAATAGTATCGGTGAAATGTAGGTTTACAATATTACACCTCTGCCTAACCGTTCGGCGAATATAGGCGTGATGCTGTGTTATTTTATTAATAATCTTTTCAAATTATAATTTACTAGCTTCCGCTCGCGGCTTCGCCCGCGTGGTTTACGAACCCGTACATTTTCCCGGGATAAAAAAGTAGCCTATGTGCTATTCCAGACTATAGTGTATCTCTGTGCCAAATTTCATCCAGATCCGTTCAGCCGTTCTGGCGTGAAAGAGTAACAAAGATCCATCCATCCATCCATCCTCATAAACTTTTGTATTTATAATATTAGTAGGATAAGTGCGTGGAAGCTTTCTTTCTCCAAGAGCTTTTCAATATCATAAAGATCACGCAGAGATTGGACCACGCCAAAGTGTGATTCCGTTTATTCTGATAAGCCTTTACTGCGTACTCAGCAAGAATTCTACCATAAAAACTACCTTTTGTTATTCCAAACAACACTTGCAAAACAAATTAAGCATTATCCTTATCGATTGATAAAGATTTCATAGTGTCGCCTCCCGATAACCCCCAGTTTTATCTTTTATATTCAAAAACCTGCATTCACAAAACTTAGCCAGTGAAAGGGTTGGAAACAAACATAATATTGCGCCTCGCGAAATGTTTTCGCGAACAATATTCAACTTTAAACTGTTTCTGCAAACGCATAAGTAAGTTTGTTTTAGTCTATTTTTACGTACATCCTTTCTTCTTGTTGAAAAACGTTTGTTACGCGAAATTGGACTCTGTTCGATTGGTTTAAGTGACAACAAATCTATTCATTTCATTTAAGCCAATCTCATCACAATTTAGCTAGCAATAAGGTCGGAATTCGAGTGTTTCGTGTTAATATTGTTGTTTTTTTTTTCAGTTCAAAGTTTGGCTATTGTCTTTAAGTGGCGGCGTAAACAAAATGGTTGGTAAGTCTATAGTTGAAGTTTCAAATACTTCCCTGTTATTTTGCTGTTAAATCGTTTGGCAAAACAATGTTAAGGATAGACTGCAATACTGATTCTTTGTTGAAGTTGTACTGAAGAGTATCGATGGCAGTCGCTCCGTCTTTTTCTGTCCTGTCGACACAAGCATCTTTAAAAAAGGTCATAAAAATACTTTGACTGCATCATTGATCTAGTGGTCGAAAGCGCGTCTAACTGGTCGCCGAGCGTGAGGTCCTGGGTTCGATTCCCAGGACGAGCAGTGTTAATGGATTTTTCTGTAAGGAAATTCTCAGTAGCAACACGAATTTGGAACTGTGTCCGGTTGATGGCAATAGGCTGTTTACAAACACATATATTCACATGCACAAAGACCCAGACCCGAAACGACTATCTGTAGATCATACAAATATCTGTTCCGTGCGGGAATCGAACCCGAGACACGCAGCGCAGCAGTCGATCTCTCAACCACTGCGCCAACCGTGTGGTCGTAGGTTGTTCGATACTAGGAATAATTATAAAAAATATTTGTTCTGTGCCGGAATCCAACCCGCGACACGTAGCACAACAATCGGTAGCTCAACCATTGTGCTGACTGTACAGTTGTGCGATCAAAAACCCGAAAGCATAGTAGCGGCTTCTATCAATCGATCGTTCAATCAAATAGCCATAAGAAATAAACTTTAGTGTTTTATAAACAAACTGAACTGAACTGAATGCGGATTCGAATCCCGAACAGCTGAATGTGAAATGAAGCCTGAAAAGTTTCCAGTTAAACCGAGCGGAGCCTGAAGTTAGTAAAAACTTTACACCTGTAAGTTTGAGCAGCACGAACTTGGACGAATGAAAACTGGTGCCCGAAGAAACAGGGGTTTCTACTGGATGTGGCAATCTTGTTATAATAATAATAATATCCTCCTGACCGAATTTCGGTCACGGCGGCCAATCTTACAGGAGATTAGCCAACTACGTAGGAGATATTATAGAGCACAAGTGTGTGCGTAAACACAGGTGCTCTCTCTATTCCTTCACTCTCATAGTCCGATGGGACGGCAATCCGACACGACACGACAGATCAGGCGCAGGGCCAACGGCTTTACGTGCTTTGCGAGGCACACCGTGCCTATTGCCAATCGTGCCGTCGTGTGTCGATGTATTTGATTGATTTGATTTGATTTGATTTGATTGATTTTTTAAAAAACGTTGCCCCACACTAGGATTTCTCCTGTGTCGTGGGTACAGTTTCCAAACATACATGTCACATACACACACAACCAGACCCGAATCAACTATCTGTAGATCATACAAATATTTGTTCCGTGCGGGGATCGAACCCGCGACACATAGCGCAGAAAGCTAATCGCTTAATCACTGCGCCAACCGTGTCGTCAAATGTCGTGATTATCACCAGCGTTGACGGTAAAGGATAAAATTGTGAGTAAATTGCCAAAGAAGGAGAGCCTGTTGTATCTATATAATTTGCTTGCATATAAACGGACCCGGGAGTTTAACCCAGGACTTCATGTTCACCAGTTGCGCTTGCGACCACGAAACTAAAGAAACGATACAACAGAATAGTTACCGCGCAGATCCGTCGATTTGCGAGGTTAAGCAGCGCTTAACGTGGTCAGTCCTTGGATGGGTGATCGTTTTTCACATATCGAGACCCCTCCGTGCCTCGGAAAGCACGTTAAGCAGTTGGTCCCGGGTGTCATACGAAGACCTATGACAGTCGTTACGGGTGTCAGTAGCACAAAAAGTCAGACAACCAGTCTAATCTTAGAGTATCAGTGTCTCGCAGTTACTGGGTGGCGGAGGTCAGAGGCAGTCGCTCCGTGTAAAATACTGATATTCAGCTGCAACCGGTTACATTGGAAGCCGACCTCAATGTAGTTGGGAAAAGGCTAGGCAGATGATGACAACAGAATAAAGTAGCTCTTCCAGTGAATCACTCCTCATCTTCAAAACACGTTACCAATTTAACACAACAAACTCTTAAATTCCGTATCCATGTTTGAAAATTTGAAACACTGCATTATTAATATCACGCAACTCTTCTAAGAGTTAGAGGGCCGGCAGGGAAGGAAGTCGAGTTGTTTCTGACTTTTAGCAGGGGTAGAAAGTTTGTTTTGAATGGAGTGGTTGAGACTGCCTTGTTGATTTAGTGGTGGTAAGCGCGAGTGCTGAGCGAGAGGTCCAGGGTTCGATTTTCGGGTCGAGCAAAGTGTTATTGGGTTTTTCTGTATGGATTTCTCAGTAGCAGCACGGAATCTGGAGCCTGGTAGATGGCAATAGATTCGCCCCCCATTTCGCCGATGAGGTTATTGAGTCCCATGTAATAGGAGCCGAGCCTATTGCCATCTACCGAGCACAGTTCCAGACTCCGCGCTGCTACTGAGAATTCTCATACAGAAAAACCCAATAACACTTTGGCCGAACCCAGGACCTCACGCTCAGAAGTCACGCGACCACTAGACCAATGAGTCAACCTCGTTATATATTCCATAAAGCTTCCTACAGCTGTCCAATCCAGAACTACCCTCAAATTAAGCACCCCCAATCTTATTTTTCGTACGAATGCATTTTGGATTTACGTAATTATGTAAATGCTGCCCAGAGTTACCCCTAAGCGTATTTTAACATCCCCTAATCTCGGCGTTCGATGGCGGCCATTATTTTATCTGTCACGGCGGAAACATCGTTTGGTGTTTCACAATTCTGTCATTGTAGACGATGGCAAAATCTAATGGTTATCAATTTAACCTAAAATATATCTGCATCCCTAGCACGAATGTTTTGATGTCTGAGACCCTAGTGTAAGTTTCATTTGACAAACTCGATTTACTACATCGAACGCGTTCAGCGCTCCGATTGGGCCGTTTCGTGCTCTCCACCAATCGGAGCTTATTTACTTAAATAAACTTACACTAGGGCCTCTGGTATCGTAAGCGTATCGTTAACGTACGTGAATTTTGAATTGGAACACGTTATATACTCGTTTCAAACGTAATATATATTTTTTTAATTGAATACTTTTGTAGCGACAACTACTCGCAACATGGCAAAAAGTAAAGCGCCATCTATCGGAGTGAAGCTACAACAACAAGCCCTGAATCGCACTATGAAAGTATACAACGATTCTAACACATATACGAATGTCCAACATCAATCGTTGGGCTTCGGCCCGCCAGGCTAACCACCTTGCCTGGTCGGAGGATTCTGCCTTTTCAATGGAGGAACAACATACCTCGTTCCTCCATACTTTATTCACATCTGAGTATGATACAAATTGTGCGTGATGAATAAAATTAAAAATAAAAATTCTTATAAGATGTATTTTCGATTCAAATATCGCTGACATCCGACCTCCACGCTACCGAACCCGCAGGCAAAATCTAGTAATATTATAAAAATGTAATATTAAATCGGAACAAAGCCATTTCTGCCGTTAGTTCAGTGTTTTCTTTCAATCTATACTACGTGTACCTGCGTAAAATGGAACGTATACCTAACAGGCTTTTTATTTGTTTTCCATTTCGATTTCAGGGTTCCGTAGTTAAAGAGGAGAGATCGTAGCTCGATCATATTAATATTTTTATTTTAAACTAACGACCCGCCCCGGCTTCGCTCGCCAATTCATGTGACAGCAGAACTGTCAATCTGGGCGTCACATTTTTTTATTGTACTTTTATATATATCCGACATTTCAGGTGGATTTTCCGAAAAAAATCTTATATACAAACCTGGTCCTGAAAATTACAAACAACAAAAAAAAAGAATTAGCCAAATAGGTGCAGCCGTTTTGATGTTATGCGCTTACATACATTTTTAGCAATTGATTTTTATTTATATAGATAGATATGAAGCTTCTGGCTCCACTGCGAACCACCAGTTGTGTCTAAATATCCTAGCATCTGTCATATCTTACACATGTTCCAAATTCTACACATAATTCAATGCCGATTCAACCCATCAATTTCCCGACCTCAATCCACGTGCTTACCCTCGAAACTATTACAATGTCTTTGCGGGTAATAAGGGCCGCAGTATGAAGCATTTGAAACATGGATCAAAGGGTTGCTTCTAAGTTTGTTAAGGAATCTCACATAGTTTGGCTAAGGGTGGGGCCAGACTGGCAAGTGTTGGGTATTTTGAATTATGAGAAGGATATTCTGTAAGTTATCTTGTAAAGCCTATTGGTTGAACACTTGCCTTCCATGCAAGAGCGGCTGAGTTCAAAGCCGGCCCGCACCTCTGACTTTTCGGAATCATGCGCGGATCAGAATTTGATTATCACTTGCGTTAACGGTGAAGGAAAATATCATGATGAAACCTGCACCTGAGAGGTCCGCCAACCCGCACCGGGCCAGCATGGTGGAATAAGATCTAACCCTTCTCATTCTGAGAACGAGTTCCTAGCTCAATAGTGGGACAGTAATGAACTGTATTTATTATTAATGTACTTAAAGACTTTGACTGCCGCTGCAAATAATAGTTTGAGTACATTAATAATACATTCATCAACATAATGTACTCAAAATAGTCTTTGAGTACAAAGTGCGGGAATCGAATCTGCGACACGTACCGTAAAAGCCAACTGTGCCCCACCTGAAACCTGAAAAACAAATATTATATTATATAATTATTCGAAAAAGCATGCGTTTTTAATCATTTCATATTTGATGTGTGTTAATGTGTCTTCTCAGCCTATATAATTAATATTAACACCCATTTGTTCAAACGCAACCTTGGGGGTGACAGACAAATTGCCACGCTCATTCCTGCAGCTTCAGCTTCAACCTTTATTATTTTAGGGGGTGGACAGGGCAATATTTTGTGTCCAAGAGTGATGAGTTTGAAGTTAAATGTTATTAGAGACAAAAACAAAGTACTATTAGTTATAGGGTGAAAATTTGGGGCTATTTGATATAGTTACATTAACAACAAAGATTGAAACTAGTTTTCGGCACGGTTGGCGCAGTGGTTGAGCGCTCGACATTCGTGCTACGTTTCACGGATTCGAATTCCGCACGGAAAAAATATTTGAATAACCTACAGAAAGTTGTTCCGGGTTTATACATGAATATAACTCCTGGTGTTGGGATTTAACACTTCACCAGATGGTGAGTGACAATGCTTCCGAGGATGGATCTCAAGTACAAATAATGCCCATTCACTCTCGCCTTGGAGGAGTGAATGGACAGGGAAGGCAGTTGGGCCAAGCGCCCAGCATTGGACAAGCGCCACTGCACAGACCCGCCTTCTCAAATGGCTTCCCAAGGCAGCAAGCCGGAACACACCCGAGGGCGCTTGGCGGCATGACTTTGTCTTGAGGGTGGTGACTAGCCACGGCCGAAGCCTACCACCAGAAATCGCCAGAGCTTCGTTTGCTATTCAGCAGGATGTACAACGAGCAGGTGAGGTTGGCATGGGTCCTGTAAGGTGTATTTTAAGACCCTTTACACCCCATCTAATAACAGCATCTGCGAAATGTGAATATAGAATAGTACATCATCATCAGCCAGAAGACGTCCACTGCTGAACGAAGGCCTCCCCCAAGTGGGGTTGCCATAATCCCCACGCTTGGCAGGTGGCTTGGGAATCGCAGTGGGTCACCGATTAGTGAGAGGACGCTGTTGCCCGTCCTGCAGTGTCTGGCCGCAGTTTTAAGACGTACCCGGATCCATAGGGTCCTAGAATAGTACCTCTGCCTAATCCTTCGGGGAATACAGGCGTGATGCTATGTTATGTTAAGAAATTTCTATTACAGCCTTGCTCTCGGATCTTTACCCTCAAAATCAGTATACAAACCAATCTGTCCCATTTCCGACATGTCTAAACACAACGTAAAGTCATTCAAAGTAGTTATAGTTTTCGGCAGTGAAATCCACTTTGATGAAGCCAAATTGCGATGTCAAATCACAACTTTGGAGTCCTTGAAATCTTCTAAGTTAGGTCGATGGGACGATGTCCATTTAGAGATATGAACTGAAGCAAATTCAGTATTATAAGTACTCGTATGCCCATTTCAGATCAATATATTTAATTACTAGTGACCCGCCCCGGCTTCGCATGGGTAGCTGAGTATATACGCCTACATTTTTTTTTTCCTCTAAACAAAGGTTAAGGTTTACTAAGGATATATTTTAATAAGGATTTTTTTTGTTAATCTTTAAATATTTACCCTCTAAATTAAACGCATGCTGTGTTTTACTTTAAAGAATTACAACTAGTGTACTATTTGTGTGTGTGTGGGGTGTGTTTTTGCGGCCATAACTAAGTGTAAATGATGTCATAATAGTAACTAGTATTAGGTTAATATATAAGGAATTTTTGCTCCGCTCATTGTTAAAATAAGTCACTGTAATGTTATGTTTCTCAAGAAGTGAAATTTGTTGTGAATTTCTTTTGCAAAAATATATTTCAGTCAATTTACACAAAACCTTAATGAATTACAAATTATGTATGAAATATTCATTGCACCATCGTCATGAATCACTCCGTCTATTGGTGAAAATCGTATTAAAATCTGTTCAGTAGTTTTTGAGTTTATCGCGTTCAGACAGACAGACGCGGCAGGGGGACTTTGTTTTATTATATGTAGTTATATGATTGCATCGTTGGTTCAGTGGTCGCATCCGCGACTGCTGATGAGATTCTGGGTTTGATTCTTGGCTCGTGCGAAGTGTTATTGGGTTTTTCTGTATGGAAATTCTCGGTAGCATCACGGAGTCTGTGTCTGAACTGTGCCTGGTAGATGACAATAATCTTGTCTCCTATTACATGAGACTCAATAACAGCGAAATTTGAGTGTACAATAGTACCCTACCCTTCGAGAAATACATGTTACTACGTTATTTTATGTTTTTTTTTTATTGGTGAGACTATTACAAATACATTGACATACATAAAATACTTTTGTTTAAACGAAGTGCTGATACCAAAGATTTACATAATACAAACAGTGTATTGCATAATAATTTGCTGCACAAAATAAACAAGAGTGAAGTGATCTTATTGAAATCTAAATCTGAAGATTTTTTTGATGTGAAACATCTAATACGGCGGGTCAGACCGACTACGCCACATGAGGTCATGATATTCAGGTTTATTAGAAAGATAAAAAATATTCTTAATTAAAAATATGTATTCAGTGAATACCTGACATCTATCTAATATTTTATTATGCCATATTTATTTCCTTTCATAAACTATCCTTTTATGCATATTATCCGTACAAAATAATTTCGATGTTTCACATCTGCCAGGCGTCCCGCGACGGCTGACTTTTTTCTTAATAATTGTCATTCTTAATCATATCCGCTCCTTTCTCAGCCAACATTAGAACTGCAGCATTAGGAGCTGCACGAGGGATCTTCGGCATCACACTAGCATCTACAACACGCAGCTTCTCCACCCCTTTTACTCTTAATTTACTATCTACCACTTTTCCCATTGGACATGTACTGGTAGTATGGTAGGGACTGCCTGTATGGTTCAAAATATAGCATATCCAAAACTCGTCGGAGCCCTTTTTCTTATCAGCACACGCTGGGAGGTCCAAACCTACAAGTTCAGCTCCGATTTCTTTAAAATATTTCGTTTTACCAACTTTTATAAAGTCTCTTACAATTTTCAGCATTTTTTGCAAATCCTTCTTGTTAGTATAGTATCCAGTTGTGATAACTGGATCTTCCATTGGGTTAGTACTTCCCAAACGGACGGAACCCGTCGATTTTGGTTGGAGAAGAGCAAGAACATTGTATAAAGCGTCTCTATATTTCACTTGCTTTTGCCATCTATTACATATTTCATCCCGGAAACCAAAGACAGGTGAACAAGCGACCGTCAGGAATGGTGTGTCGTGTGGTAGCAATAAATTGAAGGTCTGATAATCCGGACGCTTCTGAGATTTGTTTAACGCTATAGATCCCACAAAGGTAGGAAATGGAATGACTGTTAAGTCTGCTGGAATAGCGTCTGGTTCAGGAATTGCTACCGGATATTTTTTCACTTTATACACTAATGTTACGCTGACTTGGTCTACCAAAGTGTTACCAACCGGTAAATCACTTATAACTTTTATGTTAAAGGTATCCAAATGTTCTTTAGGCCCTATGCCTGAAAGCATCAGTATCTGAGGAGTGTTATATACTCCAGCACTTATAATGACTTCCTTTTTTGCTCTGAATGTGTAGGTTTTACCCTTATATAAAGCCTCTACCCCCACAGCGATTTTATTCTCAAATATGATCTTAGTGACACGGGTGTATTTGGAGACGAACAAATTAGGGTAGTCTTTTACAGGACCCAGGTATGATAACCCTGGTGTTTGCCTCTTTCTATCAGCTAACATATATTGAGGTTGTGTGAATCCAATTGTTTTGTTAGCATTCAGGTCTAATACAGTAGGTGCACTGACTTGAGCAAAAGATTTCAAGTATTTACCAACTTTGTCGTCATGAGGCTCTCTGGTTAGACCCGTGGGACCTTTTGTGCCATGAAACTTTCCATGTTCGCTGATAATTTCACTGTCGTCCACCCTTTCACTAGCAATAAAATATGGGAGTACATGTTTGTATCTCCAGGAGCTGTCATTAGACAATTTTGCCCAGTAATCGAAGTCTTCAGGAGTTCCTCTTGTGTGGATAAAATGGTTGAGAGAAGAACTGCCTCCGAGCATTTTGCCTGCTGTTAACATGGTGTAGTTATTTTGCCCTTTTGCTGCATAACTATCGAATGTAGATGTATAGTTATAGTCGTAGTTTGATCCTGGTAGTGTAGGAAAAAAAGGGGGAAGCTGAAACAATATAAAAAAATAATAACGAATGTATGGATTATGTTATGGAAGAACGAGTTAGGTGTTTCTCTATTAAAAAAGGGAGGATCCTCAAACAAGGTAAGGTGGTTAGATTGGCGGGTCGTAGTCTGTTGGTTGATGTCGGACATTTGTATATGTGTTACAATCGTTGGAAACTCTCATAGTGCGATTCAGAATTTTCTGTTGTCGCTTCACTTCGATAGATGGCGTTTTATTGTGATATGTGACATGGCGGACTAGAAAGTGAACTCTGAGATGACGTCTGTTAGAGATGAATGGAAGAAAACGAAATATTACAAATAATATGGGATAACGGCAGGACAATGATGATGATAAATCACGCCTATATTCCCCGAAAGGTTAGGCAGAGGTGTGCTATTGTAGACCTACACTTCGCCGATGCCGTTAATAAGTCCAATGTTATAGGCGGTTTAACTCCTATGATATGGGATTAAAAAGCGGAATTGGCAAAGTATAGTTGTTCACTGTACACTACATCTCTGCTAAACCGTTCAGAGAATATACGCGTGTTACAAGAGAAGTGAAGTGTAATTTTTGGACATTTCAGAGGAGTTCAATATACGTTTCCATCAACCAAACGGTAGGACATATATCCTTAATCGAGCGTCAATCATATTCGTGAATGTCTGATATTGATGTCCTGTCGTTATGTCAGGAACTGACGTCCTGCGTAATTGGTGTAGCCGGCGATTGCCTGTGTTAGGTGACTGATTTGACTTGTGTTTGTAACACGAGGACTTGTGTGTGCTACAAGCAGCGGCGTGCACAGAGTTTCTAGACAGGGTAGGCAGAAAATTTTAAAAGTTTACTTGCCAATTATACCTACTGCATGTCGGTATTGTTTCGTCGTTTTATCGATTAAATAATCGTGTATGTATTATAATTTGCCACCTCAAATATCTTATAATAAATATTTATATGAGTTATGTAGGGTAGGCAGTGTCTTTTTGTCTTTATGAACCGCACGCCACTGGCTACAAGTAATTTTCATTAGGATATAGAATGTAATGAGCTTCCTTCTTTTGGATTAAAATGGTTGTGTGGTGGATATAGTTGACAAATATTTATTTGACATGCACACATAACCAGAAACGATATATATTTGTTTCGTGCGGGAACTAAACCCACGATAAGCTAATAGTCCACCAAGACTTGGTGTTAATGTAATGTTAAACGTGTTCAATATAGGTATACATATTCAATCTTATAATTAATTGAGTCCATTACTATCCCACTGCTGGGCAAGGGCCTCTTCTTAGATGAAAAGGGTTAGATCTTAGTCCAACAAACTGGCCTGGTGTGGGTTGGCGGATTACACATCATCGAAAACTTGACGGAGTCTTCTTAGGTGTGTAGGTTTCCTCACGATCTATTTACTTCATCGTTCGCACATGATTCCGAAAAGTCAGAAGAACGGGCTGCGTCTGAACTCAGACCATCCTACATGGAAGGCAAGGGTTGAACTGCTAGGCTATTTTACATCTTTCATTTTACTAGATAGTTTTAGTTTAAGAATACCCACAAATGCTGAAATAGGGGCATTGCCTCCAGCTTCTAACACCAGCACCCTGTTTTTCTGATCTTCCACCAGCCTCCTGGTGACCACGCAGCCAGCAGTGCCGGCCCCAACCACTATGTAATCGTATGTTGCGTTGTCTAGAAGTAGAAACAGCATATTTAGGTCTGTTGTTGCATAATAATGTCCTCCTGACTGATTTCGGTCACGGCGGCCAATCTCACCGGAGATAAGTCAACTACGCAGCTCATATTATAGAGCCCAAGAGTGTGCACAAACACAGGTGCTCGCTCTGTTCCTTCCACTCTCAGTCCGATGGGACGGCAATCCGACACGACCGGAGAGAGATCAGGCGCAGGACCAACGGCTTTACGTGCTTTCCGAGACACGATGTGTATTCACATACACGAAGACCCAGACCCGAAACAAATATCTGTAGATTATACAAATATTTGTTCCGTGCGGGAATTGAACCCGCGACACGTAGCTCAGCAGTCTTTTGGATAACCCAGGTACTAAAGATTATGTGACATAGCATCACGCCTGTATTCCCCGAAGGGTTAAGCAGAAGTGTAACGTACAATAACATTTCAATGTTGTTATTGAGACTGTAATAGGGAGCGAAAGGAGCACAATTCCAAATTTCGAGCTGTTGTTAAGGATTTTCAAGAAAACATTCAATAACACTGCCTGACCTGGGGAATGAAACCAGGGCTTTAGGCTCAGCAGCCTCACTTGCAATTACTTTACCAATGAGTGGCACCCACTGCAGTAGACATCACACGAAAGTAACCCTTTCTACTTACTACCTAACCCTTAATTCCTTATCTGAGGTTGTAGCGGAACAGCGTTACCTTACCAATCGGTAAGGTAACGCTGTTCCTTTCGTCCCACCTACTGAAAATCCCCCTCCTGGAAATGAATGGCCATCCTGCTGATTTGGACACCCCTAAACAGACTTCGGACTTAGGTTGGCCGAAGCAAGGAAAACCTGTTTAGGTGGGGATTTGTAGATGAATCCAACTTATTGTGTGATTGCGGTATGATCCCGCAAACGATGTAGCTCTCAATATCGTGGCCAGCGTGCCCCCACATCTGCACGCCGGAAGAATTAATGGAAGCCACTGATAGCGCAGTCCTGGTAGCTAACTTCTGGACTGAGATTGAAGGTGAATCTAGGTTTGAAGAAAATTGCTTAGTAGCAAGTAAGAGTAAGATTTAGCTTACCAGTTAATTGCGTCTGTTGCGGAAAAAGCTCCCCATCGAGTCCAATGCTAGTCAGCAGCGTAATAGGTATCTGAACTGCTTGTAAGAAGGCAGTAGACGTGCTTGCCCCCATGTTTCCTAGATAGGACATTTGTAAATTTGAATGAATGAATGTCCTCCTGACCGGTCACGGCGGCCAATCTCACCGGAGATTAGCCAACTACGCAGGAGATATTATAGAGCTCAAATGTGTGCGCAAATACAGGTGCACTTTCTATTTCTTCACTCTCATAGTCCGATGGGACGGCAATTCGATACCACCGGAGAGAGATCGGGCGCAGGACTAACGGCTTTACGTCATTTTCAAGGCAAGGAAATACATTTGCCTATTCGGTCCACTAGTATTTAACTAGTGGATCCAATAGGCAAACGTTGTCCTATCACAGACCTCGAAAATTTCTTGACCTTTACAACAGCGCCACCTACCGGGTCGATAGCTAAGAACAATCCAGGTGATCCCATAAGTACAAAAAAATATTTTCATCAAAATCGATCAAGCCGTTTAGGAAAAAGAATAACGAACACACGCACTCCGGAATTATATATACTCAATACTCAATACTTTATTTGCGTTCCACACTGTAGTACTTAGGTGGCAGGCTTAAAACTATGAGATCGAATTGTGGACCCTGTCGGGCACAGCAAAAGTAGGAGAGAGGAAGAGAACTCGTGTTTTTAAATATATATTAATTTGAATAAAATAATTTATGAATCTTAATATTATAACCATTATTATTTTAGTAACTTATCGATTATTATCTTTATATATATATATAAAGATGATCTTACCTATACTTTACTGTAGTTTTAACACAAAATTAAATTAAACTGCATTTATTTTTGTCATTACAGTACCTTCTTAACGAAAATAGAAAATGATAGCGAATTTATTTGTGGCCTTTTATACTGTGAACAAAACTGGTACCACTGAAAACTAATGACTGAATTATACCGATTTGAACTAAATTAAAAAATAAAACCCGATAAGGTCAGAAAAGTACTACAACGCAGGGTGGTGACAAACGTACGATATAAATTAAACCACTCTTAGAAATCGTATACATACACAAAATCAAATTAATTTTCATGCGTTGCAAAATATTTCTATTTGTTCTCGGTTGGCGGAGCGGTTGAGCGATCGACTGCTGCGTTACATATCGCGGGTTAGATTCCCGCACAGAACAAATATTTGTATGATCTGCAGATAGTTGTTTCGGGTTTGGGTGTATGTCCACGTGAATATATGTGTGTAAACGCACCCACGATACAGGAATTATTCCTAGTGTGAGGCAACGTTTTTTAAAGAAGAAGAACTTGAAACTCATAAATCCTTATAGATAATCATTACGTGCTTATTAGGCGAAACAAAAAAAAATAGATGTTTCAAACTTTGCTCGTTAAATGCGAAAAACACACGGAGCAACGCGGCGCCGCCTGTTGCGTCGAAGTGCGGTCAAGTAGAGAATACGGGCCGAGCCTATTGCCATTAACCGGGTATAGTTCCAGTATCCGAGCTGCTACTGAGAATTTCTATACAGAAAAACCTAATAACACTTTTCCCGATCCCAGAATCGAATCGAAGATCTCACGCTCTGCAGTCGCGCTAGTGATCATTAGACCAAAGAGAGAGTTAAATGTGTCACAAAAAAAAAAAACTATTTTTAAACGTTGTACTCAGTAACTTTATTCAAAGAACTACAAAAATAATTAATCTATACATATAATAAAATTATAACAGGCCGATGTCTGTACATTATAGATATTGGAGAAAAAAAAAAAAAACTAATATGTGTTGGGTTTATTAGAGCAACAGAAGCCAAAACAACAGGTTTTAGAATTTTCGCCGGTCTGTCTGTATGTTTGTACACGCATCACGCAAAAACTACTGCATGGAATTGAATGCAGTTTTCACCGATGTATTGCTAGAGGTCTAACTTAAAATATAGGCTCCATTTCACCGCAGGAAAATATCAGATACTAAATTCCACGCGTACGAAGTCGCGGGCAAAAGATAGTTATCAATAAAACTAATGATACAATAAATGTATAACAAAGTTAACTACTTTAATAAAATGTATGCTCTTTAAAGAAATAATAGATATACCATTACGCTGGAGGGGCTCGTAGCTTAATAGCTACCGCGCAGATTGGTCGATCTGTGAGGTTAAGCAGCGCTTGCCGCGGTCAGTCCTTGGATGGGTGACCATATTTCACACATCGAGACCCCTCCGTGCCTCGGAAAGTACGTTAAGCATTTGGTCCTATGAAGACCTATAACGTTCGTTACGGATGTCAGCAGACCAAAAAGTCTGACAACCAGGCTAACTTTAGAGTACCAGGATCTCCCAGTAATTGAGTGGCGGAGGTCAGATGGCAGTCGCTCCGTGTAAAATACTGATAGTCAGCCGCAACCGGTTAGATTGGAAGTTAACCCCAATGTAATTGGGAAAAGGCTTGGCAGATGATGATGACCATTACGCCTGGGATCCGCACAGGGTTAGGCAGAGGTGTACATCTATCACCAAAGTGTGATGTCATTGATTCTCCCATGCGTCCTATTTTTCTCTTATTTAAGAGCCTTGCTCTTGTCGGTGTAGCTGATGAAGTTCTTTCCATTTCTCTCTCTCCAGTGCAGTCTCCTTTACCTCTTTATAAGACACTAGCTTCAGTCCGCGACTTCGTCCGCGTGATCTACATATATTTATAGCCTATAGCACTCAGGGATAATGTAGCTATGTATTAGTGAAAGAATTTTCAGATTCGGATCATTAGTTCCGGAGATAACCCCCTACATACAAACAAATAGCTCTTTATAAGTCTAGATGACGGCAACCTTTTCCTATATTTGGCTCGTGTAACTTATCTTTGGTCTTCCTATCCCTTTCCTTCCTTCTGTCCTATATGCAAATAATATGGAAGTAAGCAATGAAAACCTAGCAACTGATCGCTTGTTCTTTAACCCAGCCCACACCTATGACAATACACTTTGCCTAACCTGGTAATAGAACCCAAGATATCATGTTAAGCAGACGCGATCGCAACCACTACATTAAAGAAGTCGGTTTCTTTAAACTCACTTTTTACAATATACCGTTATCTATCTTCTATATAATATAAAAATAAATGTATGTACGTATGTTCCCTATGGACTCCAAAACGGCTGGAGCGAATTTAATGAAATTTTTAGTTAATCTTCAGATTAGCCCAGCGGGTGATACTGTGAAGTTTGGTAGCAATCGGAAAAAGTTGTTTTTTTTACTTTTTGTTAATTTTGTGTGCTACCCATGCGAAGCCGGGGCGGTTCGCTAGTTGTATATATATCTAAATATAAACGAATACTTTATACTTATCTTGTAATGGAATTCTAAAAGAAATTACTTGAATAATTCAAAAGCATTTTATCACTTTTTATTAACTTGCTTTCTTGTCTGTTTGTCTGTTCGTTACAAATATTGCAATCGATTTTAAACTAACTTCGCAATGAGCTAGGGATATTAAATTTTAAACATATTTCAAAACTGGGTGACAATAAAAACGTAGAAAAATAAAATATTATTATCATTCATCATCATCATCATCAGCCAGAAGACGTCCACTGCTGAACGAAGGTCTCCCTCAAGGGGGGGGGGGGGGTTTGCCATAATCCCCACGCTTGGCAGGCGGCTTGGGGATCGCAGTGCGCTCACCGATTAGTGCAAAGACTACAATAGTATACTGGAAATAGACTGGCAACTCGAGTATTATCAATGCTTAAAGGAGTGGCGCTCTCTGGCCGCCAGATAGGGTAAACTTCTCCATGACATATAGCTATACGTAGGTATACAGCTATCTATAGAATGCTACATTTACGTAGCTATAGCTATACGACTATAGAATACTATATTTACGTAGGAATTGCTATCTTTATATGATGTATGATTATATCATTTTATTGTTCTTGTGGCGCTAAAGCAAGAAAATTTGTTACACATCTTATTAATAATGTAAATGAATGCATCTCAAAGTATAATTATTTATGTAACTTAAGAATGTTTGTGTAGATAAAATAACACATCACTATGAATAAGAAACAGTAAATAATGTAACAAATTCTTTGTTTTAACTAGAGGAAAATTCAGGACATCCTAAATAAATAATACACTCAACGTGGATGTACATTCGAAACAATTAAGGCAAAACATAATAGCAAAACAAAACCGACACGAGTAGAAAACACTCGCGCGCAGCCATTTGCAATTAAGTGATTTAGTGTTGCTATTACGAAATTAGAACCTTATCAAACTTTGAAAAGGCATCGGAATTATTCAACGAATTCTTTATTTTTAAGCAACTGAGCATATTCATAAGCTATAATAAATAAATCCTTTTAATTTCTGATGTAGCTATATTAGAATCAATAATTTAAAAAAATATTGCTATAATTTCTTTTAGCGTAAATTTCCAGCATAGAAATAATATATTTAAGTATTGCAACACTTAACATATTCTCGATTTTTTTAGTGTATCTGACGGCTAGATGGCGCTATTTTGATTTAAAAAGGGGTTTGTTCTAAGTTGCCATAGCATGGATTAGTGAGAGGACGCTGCTGCCCGTCCTCCGGTGTCTGGCCGCAGTTTTAAGACGTACCCGGGTCATTATCATTTATTATTTATATTAATTTTGTACCTCGGTTGAGATCTTTTACTGCATACGGTTATTTTAAATGAATTCATAAAATATAACATAGCATCACGCCTGTATTCCTCGAAGAGTTAGGCAGAGATGTATTATGTACACCTACATTACGCCGAAGCCGTAATTAAGTCCCATATAATAGGGGGCGAGCCTATTGCCATCTATATTTGAATCTCCATACAGAATAACACTTTGCCCGACTCGATAATCGAACCAAGAACCTCACGCTCAGCAGTCACGCTTGCAACCACTAGACCAACGAGGCAGTCAAAATTCGTAAAACCTTTTGTTTTAAAACTACCGACTAGGAAACTTTACTGTACCTCTATTATGAGTTTTTTACTATTTACTTTCATAGTAAATGTAAATTTTCATGCAAGCGATTTTAGTTCTTAACTAGGTTACATTAGGGATTAGAGTCGCTAACATGACATCTCTATAATATAGTAAATAATAAATCAAAACTTTACTATGACTAGATGTCACATAAGCGACTCTAATCCCTAATGTAACCAAGTTAAGAACTAAAATCGCTATCATGAAAATTAACTTTTCTTTGATAGTAAATAGTAAGAAAACTCGTAATAGTGGTACTGGTTATAAACTTACGTATACGTAAATATAAGGGCCCCCTGACCGAATTTCTGTCACGGCGTCCAATCTCACCGGAGATTAGCCAACTACGCAGGAGATATTATAGAGCACAAGTGTGTGCGCAAACACAGGTGCGCTCTCTATTCCTTCACTCTCATAGTCCGATGGGACGGCAATCTGACACGACCGGAGAGAGATCAGGCGCAGGGCCAACGGCTTTACGTGCTTTCCGAGGCACGGTTTTTCACATACACCTAGAACCAGACCCGAAACAACTATCACTATCATACAAATATTTGTTCCGTACGGGAATCAAACCCGCGACAGGTAGCGCAGCAGTCAATCTCTCCACCACTGCGCCAAACGTGCCACAACACCAACCAGAAAACAGATCTTCCCTTCAATTCATAAACAATACCAACTAAAAAAAACAAACCTTCGAATGTTTTCATTTTCAATTCACAAACGGCGACATCAAAAATCGTACACCTAATTAATTCACATGTCGTAGGGTGAAGCAACAAATATCCGTCCGTCACAATTTTCCGTCGTGTATGTAAAACAACAAGGGGTAAGCACGAAACAAACGGCCATGCGGGCTTTGGGCGACCCCGACTTTGTGTGCCACGGGTGAAAGTGGGGTGAGCAGGCGTGTTGGTGACGGGAGATAGTCCTGGCTTTAGGCAAATGGTGTAGATATGATGGTGCATACATTTATTGCCAGAATTTAATCCTTATTAGCGACACTATCGGGTGGTTAAATAATTCAGTGTCCTTTATTTTTCAAAATCAACAGGTTCGATCCCTGACTAGAAATATTGATTTTTCAAAAATCCAATGATGCCGTTTTAGTTTTCATTTAAATCAGACTCGAGATTGCTTTGAATATTTTTCGTTATTCCTTATAGTTTCGGATTTGGTCATCCACGCCCACTCGAAAATTTCACTATGTATATGAGTACCTAACTATGTGTTCGAGTATGATTGTGTATGGTCAAAAGTAAGTACATAAATACATTTAAAGTGCCTGTGTACCGGCTGATGAACGTGAGGTCGTGGTGTCGATTCCCAGGTCGGGCAAAATCTTAGGTATTGGTTTTTTTATGGGATAGGTGGCAAACGAGCAGATGGATCGCTTGATGGTAAGCGATTACCATCGCCCATGGACACCCGCAACACCAGAGGAGTCACAAGTGTCAATTTTATCAAATTATCAGTGTTTTGCAGAAATTTTATAAAATTCTCATTTTGTGAGTGTGCCCGATAGATGGCAATGGGCTCTTGCATGAAACGAGCATGGGAAATAATCATCATCATCATCAGCCAGAAGACGTCCACTGCTGAACGAAGGCCTCCCTCAAGGGGGGTTTTCCATAATCCCCACGCTTGAGGCGGCTTGGGGATCGCAGTGGCTCACCGATTAGTGAGAGGACGCTGCTGCCCGTCCTCCGGTGTCTGGCCGCAGTTTTAAGACGTACCCGGGTCAATAATAACACCTCTGTTTCGACTGTCTCATGTAATGTAAAATTTATGTATTTAGCGCAAAAATGAAAAGGTGTGTTAGTCCTGAAAATATCCTCGGCCACTCAAACTCACACCCACCCTGTTCCTGGGCAAACTAGCAAGTAGAGATGGAAAAATAACCTAGTTTAAAATATAGACACGAAGCAGTCTCCTCTTTTAAAAGAGCCTTGCGACAAAGGAATTGCCAAGGGTTCTAAATGAACAAAACGAATGAATGAATGAATATTAGAATGTTTCCTATCCCTTTGAAGAGTGAGCAAGAAATGAACAATTCTGTTTATAATTTTCACGGAATGATATTTCAGTTCGATGGGTTTTCGCACAGTTATGCACGGTTGGCAGTGGTTCTGAGATCGACTGCTGCGCTACGTGTCGCGGATTCGATTCCCGCACGGAACAAATATTTGTAAGATCTACAGATAGTTGTTTCGGGTCTGGGTCTTTGTGTGTGTGAATACGCACCGTGCCTCGGAAAGCACGTAAAGCCGTTGGTCCTGCGCCTGATCTATCTCCGGTCGTGTCGGATTGCCGTCCCATTGGACTATGAGAGTGAAGGAATAGAGAGAGCACCTGTGTTTGCGCACACACTTGTGCTCTACAATATCTGCTGCGTAGTTGGCTTATTTTCCGGTGAGATTGACCGCCGTGACTGAAATTCGGTCAGGAGGACATTATTAATTTATTACTATGTTTTGTAATTTTTTTTTTTAAACATTGCCCCATACTAGGATTTCTCCTGTATCGTGGGTACAGTTTACAAACATACATGTCACATGCACAAACAACCATTTGTCTGTTAATGTAAATTGATAGCAATTGATGACAAGTCTCTATAGGTTACTCATGGATATTTCGTGGAAAGAGATTCCAAGAGTGACGAATTATGAGATTATCTAGCGCACCTTTAGTGGACAGCTTGGATAATACAATAAACGACTATATATACTAGCTTCTTCATCTTAAATAATAAAATAAATAATAAATTCACTGCGTCATTGGTCTAGTGGTAGCAAGCACGACTGCTGAGCGTGAGGTCCAGGGTTCAATTGGCCGGGCAGTGTTATTAAATTTTTCTGTATGGAAATTCTCGGTAGCAGCACGGAGGCTGGAACTGTGTCCGGTAGATGGCAGTACGCTCGCCCCTATTACATAATGGCATCGGCGAAATGTGGGTGTACACCTCTGCCTAAACCTTCGGGGAATACAGTGGTGCTATTTTAGGTTAAATATATAAATTCAACCAATTACTGTCCCACTGCTGGGCAAGGATCCTTTCTCAGAATGAGAAGGGTTAGGCATTAGTCCACCACGCTGGCCCGGTGCGGGTTGGCGGACTACACACACCATTGACTATTTTATGGTGCCCTTTTGACAGATCGCACGATTGACAGACGTTTTAGCGGTTGACATCCGTAATTACAGTCATAAATATTCGTATGACACCCAAAACCAACGTACTTTCCGAGGCACGCAGTTGTCTCGATGTTTAAAGAACGCCCATCCAAGAACTGACCGCAGCAAGTGCCACTTAACCTCGCATATCGACTGATCTGCGCGGTAGACCAACTTTTTAGTCACATGCTCGCCTTTTTATGGGACATCATAACTGCACCTTCAAAATGTGGATATGAAATATCAGCCTAACCCTTGAGGGAATATTCTCGAAAGCTATCTAGCTTTTGAGTCTAGACTATTATTCATATCGTGTCTAGATGACATTTAACCAATGAAAACTTATCTAAAACAACTTTTAATTATACAACGGTAAGCTCCAAAGTTGCTCCAAGTGGTAACAAATTTTCGAATTAATTATTATCCTGGAGTAACACAACCTCTTGGCAGTGCTCCGGATTACCAGTTGGCAAGCATTTTACTATTATTTAATCCAAATACGGGAGATATTTGAAAACATACAGTTAAAGATTGCTACGAGCTTGTTGGTTACACGGCTTATCAGCATCACGGAACGTCTGACATACTTCGAGTCAGCCCCGATATTTGTCACCTTACGGACCGGCAATTTAAGTCATAGTCAAATCAAATATTTTTATTTCATCTCGGCCTTTACAGGTGCTTTTAAAACGTTATGATTCTCGTTGCACAGTTCCAAAAGTGTGAGCCTTATGGAGCAGAGACTGGCAAGAGACTCCATGATAACAAGGAACTACATCATATATTTGTCTAATTTATTTAAATAAACATTATTTATGCATCATGTGCCTAGCGTTTTCCCTAAATATATTGGGGTCGGCTCCCAGTCTTATCCGTTGCGTCTGAATATTAGTATTTACTATCTGACCTCCATCATTCAATTTCTGGGAGACACCGATACTCTAAGGTTAGACTGGTTTTTCTCCATAGAACCAACTTTTTGAAACTGTGCAACTAGTCCTATTAAGATTTTGAAACTGCATGTAATAGGTTTATTTGAAATAACAACAATTCCGAGGCATGGAGGGGCGAGACTCGGTCACCCATCCAACGACTAACCTCAGCCAGTGCTGTTTAAGTTCGCGGATCGGAATACTTACTGTCATACTATTGTGACCTTATGAAAATATTTAACCATATTTAAGCCAACAAATATTTTAAACTAGCTTCCGCCCGCGGCTTCACCCGTGTGGTTTACAAACGCGTACATTTTTCCGGGATAAAAAGTAGCCTATATGCTATTCCAGACTATAATCTATCTCTGTGTCAAATTTCATTCCGACCCGTTCAGCCGTTCTGGCGTGATTGAGTAACAAATATCCATCCATCCTCACAAACTTTCACATTTATAATATTAGTAGGATTAGTAGGATAGTAGGATATAGTAGGATTTAAATGTGAATTTGAATTTGAAAATAAAATATAATCAAATTTGCTCGCCACAATGTCCTCCCGTATCGTTCCAGCAGTAACTTCCAAGGAGAGAGCTATCCGGTGTTAGTCGCACACAAATTTACTGCACACCCATCCACCTAGCCTGACGCTTAGTTGGACATCACCCACGTTTTAACCTCGGATTTAGTCTATTCAGAGATGACCGGGTGATTTTCATTGAACTTGGGTTATTTTTGTCGGGAATGGAGACAGACAGGAACGTAGATATATATTTCTGTGAATTTAATTCTTCTCAAGTCAAAATGGTCAGGTATATATCGACTGTGAACTGGCAACTGGTATTCGATTTTGGCGTCTATTGATTGAAGTAAAATATGCTTGTTGCAGCGCTGCCGGGTATGTAATAGTTTAGAATAGTATAACCAAGTAAAATCCTCATAAAATCGAGATAGGACATGTTGCCAGTTCACAGTCGATATGGGTATAATATATACATATATGGCACATTTTATCAATGCTGTTATTAAGCCCCACTGAATAAGGAGCGAGTTCAATGTTGTACCATGCTATAAATTCCAAACTCCGGCTTGCTACTGAGATGGTTCTAACTGAAAATCGAAATAAGTACCATTGCCTGACCTGGCAATCGAATCAAGAACCTTACGCATTACCAGCCGCCTTCCGACCTCTAGAACAATGCGCCAGTCAATTTATATGTAAGTACTTCATCATCATCTGCCTAGCCTTTTCCCAACTACATTGGGGTTGGCTTCCAATCTAACCGGTTGCGGCTGAATATCAGTATTTTACACGGAGCGACTGCCTCCTGACCTCCGCCACCCATAACTGGGAGACACTGATACTTTAAGGTTAGACTGGTTGTCAGACTTTTTGGGCTGCTGATACCCGTAACGACTGTCATAGGTCTTCGTATGACACCCGGAACCAACTGCTTAACGAACTTTCCGAGGCACGGAGATGTCTCGATATGTGAGAAATTGTCACCCATCCAAGGACTGACCGCGTCAAGCGCTGATTAACCTGCGCAGTAGCTATGTAGCTATGAGCCCGTCGTATATAAGTGTTTTAAAAAAAAAGCAAGCAACACATCAACAACTTAATTTGTTCATCTTAAAAAGTGCGAACACACCAAGAATGCACCAGTAAATTGTATAAAGGTATGGACACACGAGAAAAAAGTAATAAAATTGCGTGCCACGCGAACTCGCAATAAAATAATTGTAAATTCCTTGAAGTACCGTCAGCAAATAACAAGAGGTAATAATAGAGTGATCCCCAAGCCGCCTGCCAAGCGTGGGGATTATGGCAAACCCCCCCTTGGGGGAGGCCTTCGTTCAGCAGTGGACGTCTTCTGGCTGATGATGATGATGATGATTATGAATAATAGAGTTGTACTCAATAATATTTCTAAATAATATGTCTAAATATCTATCACAATATGGCTAAATATCTATTTATTCAATAGAATAAATGGTTTTGATTTGGAATCCCTTATTTTTCATAGTGGGTAGATTTTCATTTTGGACAAAAAATTCCTACGAAACGTCACAAAATGTGAAGCGCCACAAAAAAATAAATAATGATGAAAATTGACGATCAATCGGTACACATTCTTTTATGTTTATTCAAAAACTTTAGATTGCGTATTTCATTTGTTTATTTTGTTGACCGTACTGGCAAACACCGAGACGGGTAAAGGTGAGAGCAAGTAGGATCTAGGATATAACTTGGTAACTGGAGTGTTAATATAGCGCTATTTACTGAAGAATGAGAGACAGGAACCTTTCTTGGAAAGACTGATATCTGGGGGAACTGATGAAAACACATTACACAAAATAAATAGTAATTGCCCCATTTGTCCAGTGGTCGCTAGCGCAACTGTTAAGCATGAGGTCCATCTCGGGGAAAGTATTACTGGATTTGTAGCGACTACTACTCGGAACATGGCAAAAAAGTAAAGCGCCATCTCTCGGAGAGAAGCTACAACAACAAACCCTGAATCGCACTATGAGAGTTTACAACGATTCTAACACATATACGAATGTCCGACAACATCAATTGTCGAGCTCTAGCCTGCCAGGTTAACCACCTTGCCTGGTCGGGGGATCCTCCCTTTTTAATGGAGGTTTCTGTTTAGAAAAAAATTCGTAGCAGCACGGTGTTTGGAACTGTGCCCGGTTGATGGCAGTAAGCACGCCAATATAGAGGACCCGGTATCGGCGAAACATATGTGTATAGCATTACACCTCTCGCTAACAGGTGAATACAGGCGTGATGCTATGTTATGTTTATGTAAATAGGTAGAGAAAGCCTGCATCCTATATTGAGCAAAAATGCACGCACACGCAGACACGCGTACGTTCGCCAAGTCACGGGCACTCGCATCGACAACGCGATTGGAATTCGTTTGATATAGTTTGAAATTGACGTCGCGTATGTGTGCATGCACTTGTTATCACTCGTTGTATAGAGAACGCTTTCGTAAGTATTCATGTATTCAAATCCATGTATTTCTGTTTTACTAACAATTTATGGTAATGTATTAATTAAACCTTATAAAAAACAAAAATCAAAACCTATCCTAAACGAATACTTGGGCGTCAAAGTACTCCTCCACATCTCTGTCAACTGGTAGCGTGCCCAGAAGACTGGCAGCATTACCACGTTGAATGGCAATGCTTATCCTTTGACTAAAGAACAGGCCAGCCCTCTGGTCATGTGTATTGTCTACCAAGCGTTTAGCAAGGTCTCTAAAAACAAGACGTGCATTCGGACATAATGGAAATTGGAATCATTCCCGTTAAATGGCAGTCAACCGCGTGCACAGAGTTTTTAAACAGGGTAGGCAGAAAATTTTAAAAGCTTACTTACCAATAATACCTACTGCATGTTCATGTTGGTTCGACTTGTCTACCTCAAAGATCTTATAATAAATATTTATCTGGATTATGTAGGGTAGGTAGTGTCTTTTTGTCTTTATGAACCGCACGCCACTGCAGTCAACTCACCTCATATTGAGGCGGGCCTCAATAACTGTAGCAGCGAAACTTTATGTGGGGGCAATAACACACCTCTGCTCAGCCTTTAGCCGAATACAAGCGTAATGTGAATCACCGCAGTGATCACTAGATAAATGATATAAATGAGGTTATTATTACAGCGATATTTTAAGGAGTCTTGGAAGCAGCTATCTTGATATATTGGCGGTTTGATTAGGGGGACCATTTCTTGGAAACGCGCCAATTAGGTTAAGCCCGTCGCTATCAATTAAAACTGTTCGATAGTTCAACTACCCCAAGAAATGCGAGATGAAAGTGAATTTGCGTTGTTCTATGCGGTAAAATATGCGGTAAACCTCAAAAATCCTATGCTACTAATCCTACTAATATTATAAATGTGAAAGTTTGTGAATATGGATGGATGGATGGATGTATATTTGTTAATCTATCACGCCAGAACGGCTGAACGGATCTGGATGAAATTTGGCACAGAGATATATTATAGTCTGGAATAACAGATAGGCTACTTTTTGTCCCGAAAAAATGTACCGGTTCATAAACCATGCGGGCGAAGCTGCGGGCGGAAGCTAGTAGGTATGGCTATATATTCAAACGCGTTTGCTAGAAAAAAATATGATTCAAATCATCATCAATTGCCTCACTGGTTCTAATACCGGGTCGGGCAAAGTGTTATTGTTCTAGATAGAAATTCTCAATAGCAGCACGGAGTTCTCTGCCCGGTTTATGGCAATATGCTTGTCCCCTATTACATGGGACTTAATAACAGCATCAGCGAAATGTGGGTGCACAATAGTACACCTCTGCCTAACCTTTCACGGATACAGTCGAGATGGACCAATATTCGACCCCTGAGGTGAAGTGATTAGATGAGTTTGATTATTAAGAAAAAATAACCATTGCTAAAATTAAAAGGGATAATTAATTCTTATCACGATCGCCATATATATAGTAATTCATTAAGAAGCACGCGGCACCCGGCAACGAGACGCAACAGAAAATCTCTCATCATTTGACATTTTAACGGTTCATTCTTGTCTCTTTTCCGCTAAGTCTTTCGTTTTTTAATATTATGTCTTGGAGTCTTAATAGTTTGGTCTTTGTAGCATTTGTTTTATCAGCTCTTTGTCTTTTTCTTCTCTTATTTTGTTTTCTTTATTACCTTACCTTGCTGGAATTCTGCCTTTCTGCCTTACTATGCCTGGAAGAGATCGCTGATTGCAATAAAGCCGCCCATTGTACAAGATATTTGAAACTTATGTAAGTATATTTTTATAATGCAGTTTTCTATAATGTCTCTAGGAATAATTTCTATACTGTGGGTTCGATGACATGCACAAATATCCAGACCCTCAGATCTGCAGGTCATACAAATATTTTATATTAAACCATTAAATAATAAAAATAAATAAATGTGAGATTTTATTTAGCTGTTTCTGAAAAAATTGTCTTGAAATACGCGCATTTTTTTTTTAATTATTAATAATTTTTACTAACAACCTTACCTATGGACTTTTTTGTCTGAAATAAATGATGTTTTTTTTTATTTATTATTATTAAAGGTGTTTGGGTGTTAACAAAAAACGTTAACACCCAAACACCTTTTTTACGCGTCTAATGCACATCCAAATCTTAACGAATTAATTTGATGATTAGATTGATTTGATGTATGTTTTTTTCTAAAAAATTTGATTAGTTTAATAATTATCACGACATAAATATAAGGAATATTTTAAGTTAAACAAAACGCTTTTTTAGGGTAATTATTTCTCAATCAATAAACAATATCAAAAACTCAGCAAAATCAGTTCATGTTTAGTGGGGTAAAAACGTTAACGCATTTTTTATGAAAACTTTTAGCTTACCTATAATCTTAAGCTTGTAACGGATTGCTACGAAGGACGGGCCAGGATATTGACATGACAAAACGGAGAAGCTCCTCGCATACCGTACAATTGTGAAGGATCTAGAGATAAATGTAGAGCACATATTACAAGTTTTACTCATACTTGAGTAATATCTAAAGTCTACCTTTCGGTAAGGAATTATTAAACTCATCAATATGAATATCTACTACGATGAAACAAAAAAAAATTGCACTTCAGTACATTTAAGTGTAATTGACATTGATTTTTCGTGGAGCTTATAGTTACATAGCTACAACGCAGATCGGTTCGGTTGATGTTTCAATATTTTGTATTCTTTTTTGTATTTTTTTATTTTTGTTTTATCCGCTTTGATCTGTTTATCCCGTTTTTAGTTTATATTCGAAACAATTGTTTAACTCATGTTGTATTGCCTCATTGTGTAAGTAGCATTCTATTAAGTTTGTATTTTTTCTTATATAATGCATGTTAATTTAAGATTTTAATTGTAAATTAACTTTTTGTTTTTGAAAAGAGTATCCATGGAGTTTCTTGCCGGTCTCTTCTCCATAGGACCTACCCCCTTTGGAACCGTGCGCCTAGAGTCTCGACTTTTTAAGAGTGCCTGAAAAGGCCTACTTGAAATAAAAAACTTTGACTTTGACTTTGACTTTGGTTGATTTTCGAGGTTAAGCAGCGCTCGACGCGGTCAGTCCTTGGATGGATGACCATTTTTCTCTAAATACCACATTATTACTGTACACCACACCACATTTTGCTAATATCCGTTTATTAAGTTCCATGTAATAGGGGCGCGAGTAAACCCATTTACTGGACATAATTCCTAACGGGCTGCAATTTTCCCGAACTGGAAATCGAACCCAGGACTTCGCGCTCAGCTGTCGTTTTTTAAAGCCAGTTTATGATGTGAAACATCTAATGCGGTGGATCAGACCGACTGTTGGCGTGACGACGCGTCGCCACGTCATGCGTCGCCACGCTATATGATAGTATGAAACAAAAATATAAAATATGCATGAAAGGAGGTTTATTAAAGGAAATCAATTTGGCATTTATTATATTAAATAGTTTTTTTAAATAAAGTTTTTTTTATTTAATACTTATTATTTTATTTTTGATTATGTCATACATATTTATTTCCTTTCATAAACTATCCTTTTATGCATATTATCTGTACAAAATAACTTCGATGTTTCACATCTGCCAGGCGTCCTGCGACGGCTCAGTTTTTTTCTTCAGTAGTAGGTATTTTTCATAAAAGCTTCACACATTTAAGCTGCAAACATAGACGCAGGACCCAGCTAATATCTCCTTTGTGGAAGCAAGGGTCCTAAGTGCGGTAAGTACCTCAAGTTCAGCGCATCTGCTCGGAGGTATCAAAGCCAGTGTAGCAAATTATTGCATGACTGTAGGTACGTGTGTTTAGGTAGACATAAAATAGTGAACATAGAGTAAATTGTTAACAGATGGGTCACATGTCTGAAGTTTGTTTTTTATTTTGAAATTTTGACCTATACCATCTTTGTGAATTGGTTTAGTGGTTTCATGCGCGGATTAGCGTGAACCTCTGGTTTGATTCCAAGGTCGGGCATTGTCTGTAGTAGCTCGGAGTTTGAAATTGTGTGCGATTAATTTATAATCAAAATTATTCAGACTCGTTCTAGTTGCGATGCTCGAGGGCGAGCTCAGTGGCTAAGCGATTAGCTTTCTGCGCTTCGAGTCGCGGGTTCGATTCCCGAACGGAACAAATATTTGTATGTTCTACAAGTGGTTGTTTCAGGTCTGGTTGTGTGTGTATGTGACATAATTATATGTTTGTAAACTATACCCACGACACTGGAGAAATCCTAAAGGATAGCGAGGAATTTTCTTTAAAAAAAATATCCTTACGAATCTAACCGTATTTTCTTATTTTTATTTTAATAGGCAGAAAATACAGAGCACCATGTATTACGATCCTTTAATATCCTTCTGGTTTCTTGTTACCTACCTCACTTAAGAGTATCGCCTTCTGACATTATTGTCTTTAAATACGCGCAAAATAGGTGTTTGGGCGTTAATGTTTCCTACATCTAAATCTTAACGAATTAATTTGATTTTGGTCTCTATCGTTTTCAGACAGTTTTTCAGATTATAAACTAGGTCGACAAGGTTGTTTTTTTTTTTTTCACGAGATACAGGAAAATTTTGTGTAAAAAAAACGCGTTTTGAGGGTATTAATCAATATCAAAAAACAAACCGTTACGACCTAGTTTTTACTTGTGTCTATAACATATAAAAAAAAAAAATAGCAAAATCAGCTCATATTTAGTGAGGTAAAAACGTTAACGCATTTGTATTAAAACTTTTAGCTAAACTTAAGTCTTAATCTTTGCCGCTGCACTCCCTCAAACAAAACGGAATTCCGTTGCAGACGGACGCTAGTTTAAGAGAACGGAGCATACTAGGCACAAAGGGGTGAGAATTAACCCCTACTGTTTGCGAACTTACCTATAGAACACCCTGTATATTACCTAGCGTAGGTGAGGTACACCTTGTATAGTCTAGAGTGGCTGGGAGGAGTTGAGTGTCTTTTTTAAATCAGGTTTTAGTTCGACCCGGGAATTGAATCCAGAACATAACGCTTAGCAGTCGCATTAGTCCAATGATGCAGTCAATGTTCAAATCTATATATATTAACATTAATTGCCGTGCGTTAGTCACGCAAACACTCGAAAATAGCTCTTCTAAAGACCTGGGGGGTGCTTTAGAAAAGAAAAAATAGAAAACGATAAATCGAAAAAATCGTTACCTATTGGTATTTTTGTATGGGAATACGGTAGATGAGTCACTTTTTATGAACCGTCAAAAACTATATTTTGTTCTAAAAATGTTTGGAATACAAAAGCGTGACGTCATAGTTTTGTATTGCCATTCACATACATATTGGGTGATTTTGAAAATTTAAAAATTGAAAACGCCAATCTCAAGCAAGGGATTAAGTATTACTGAGTTTTTAGAAGGAAATCTTTGTACCGTACAAGATTTCAGAATTAATTTTTGATGCAGTCATCTCGTCTAATTAGATGGAGGTTGATTAGGATTGATAATTGCTAATGAAGAGTTTCAGACAAATCAATTTTAGACGGTACGAAGTTCACCTGGTCATCTAGCAGCTCAATATACTCGAGAGTTGGCGCAGTGGTTGAGAGATCGACTGCTGAGCTACGTGTCGCGAGTTCGATTCCCGCACGGAACAAATATTTGTACGATCTACAGATAATTGTTTCGGGTCTGGGTCTTTGTGTATGTGAATACACACCGTGCCTCGGAAAGCACGTAAAGCCGTTGGTCCTGCGCCTGATCTCTCTCCGGTCGTGTCGGATTGCCGTCCCATCGGACTATGAGAGTGAAGGAATAGAGAGAGCACCTGTGTTTGTGCACACACTTGTGCTCTATAATATCTCCTGCGTAGTTGGCTAATCTCCAGTGAGATTGGCCGCAGTGACCGAAATCGGTCAGGAAGACATTATAATCGAGAGACAAAGCTTTATGAAACATATTTGGTCGTCAAAGTTAGTTCTACCTTAAGCTTTTGTATGCAACTATGGTACCTTGTCTGCCAGTTTGAATAGATGTGCATCTTGAATAGCGAGGTACTTTATACATATACTATCTCAAAGGTACTACGATCGGTAATGTTCGGAAACCCGAAAGTTGCCGAATGGATGACTGGAATACCATTTGTGTGTAAGATACGCTTCGGGTATTCAAAAAGCCTAGCGTCTCAAGTAAAAACGGCACGGTTGGCGCAGTGTTTGAGATATCGATTGTTGCGCTACGGATCACGGGTTCGATTGTCACGGAACAAATATTTGTTTGATTTATAAATAGTTGTTTCGGGTTTGGGTGTATGTCCATGTGAATATTTGTGTTTGTAAACGCACCCACGATACAGGAATTATTTTTAGTGTGGGACAACGTTTATAAAAAATTAAAACATTACATATCATCACGCCTTTATCCCCGAAGGGTTAGGCAGATGTGTACTATTGTACAACCACATTTCGCCGATGCTGTTATTGAGTCCAATGTAATAGGGGGCGAGCCTATTGCCATCTACCGGGCACAGGTCCATCCGTGCTGCTACTGAGAATTTTCATACTGAAAAACCCAATAACACTTTGCTCGACCAGGGAATCGAACCCAGGACCTCACGCTCAACAGTCACGCCTGTGATCACTAGACCAATCAAGCCGACAGTATTAAAAAAAAAATCAATTTTTGAAAATTGTCTTGTTGTGTACCTATTCAACTATTCTAGTCGGTTTTTAATAGCGTAATTTACGTTTTACTATAAACCCTTAAGTTTTATTACCAAAACAGTTTGAAGGGCGTATTCACTACGTTAAAGAGAATAAAAGTAAAAAAAAAAAAAAAAAATTACCTCGTTCAAAAACTCACAACAAAATTTTCAATCGTAAAATTTCTGACTCTGATAATGGCAGGCGCATCATCAATTTAGTTTGTAAAAAGGGCGCAATTATTTTGTAATATGTCCTTTTTATTTAGTGTTATTTTTTAGGTAGGATCAAAATTTATACATTACTAGCTTTTGCCCGCGACTTCATCCGCGTGACCTACATACTATATAATAATTTATGGCCTATAGCACTCGGGGATAATGTAAGCTATCTATCAGTGAACAAATCTTTAGGATTGGATCATTAGTTCCGGAGATTACCCCCT
Organism: Shargacucullia verbasci; assembly: GCA_947562105.1. Classification (NCBI taxonomy): domain Eukaryota; kingdom Metazoa; phylum Arthropoda; class Insecta; order Lepidoptera; family Noctuidae; genus Shargacucullia; species Shargacucullia verbasci. The sequence goes on from OX387306.1 coordinate 7,736,454, forward strand.
ACATACAAACTTACAAACAAATTTTACCTCTTTTTAATATTAGTATAGATTACGCCAGTTTAAAATAATATCATCATCAGGCAGAAGACGTCCACTGCTGAACGAAGGCCTCCCCCAAGGGGGGGGGGGGGGTGCCATAATCCCCACGCTTGGCAGGCGGCTTGGGGATCGCAGTGGCTCATCGATTAGTGAGAGGACGCTGCTGCCCGTCCTCCGGTGTCTGGCCGCAGTTTTAGGACGTACCCGGGTCCTAAAATAATATCGTTTCATTGAATTTAACTGCCTTTTGATCACAACTGGATGGCTAATGAAGGGTGCGAGTTCATTAGCTGCCATTAATACCGTGATATATAAATAATACCTATCTCTATATATATATACAATATGCTAATCGTCTGTTCGTTACGCCATACTAATAATGGTGCTAGGGAGGAGATGTGAGCGATTTTGTGTACAAACTATTACGCTATTGGTCGCAAGCGTAGCACGTAGTCTGGAGCTTGCCCGGTGCAATGTGGGTGCAATAATACACCTCTGCCCAACCCTTCGGGGTGACCATGCATACCAGGTGATGCTATGATGATGAAAAAATGAAACATAAAAAAAATATGTATTAAAAAAAAAAGAACAACTGTTTAACTTAACCTATGAGATCCAAAAAAAGAAAACTTATAGAATTTGTACATTTTTTATTTGTTAAGCACAGTAGTTATTAAAGGTGTTCCCCACACTAGGCATGCCTGTATCGTGTGGTTCCAAACATGATGATGATGACTGATACGTAAAAAAAATATGACGCAGTTGATCCATACATTTTTATTTTATTTTAGGCGGTTTTATTAAAGGGAATGAAATAATAATAAAATAGTTTTGAGTGTTCTCCGGGACCCGGGTACGTCTTAAAACTGCGGCCAGACACCGGAGGACGGGCAGCAGCGTCCTCTCACTAATCGGTGAGCCACTGCGATCCCCAAGCCGCCTGCCAAGCGTGGGGATTATGGCAAACCCCCCTTTGGGGGAGGCCTTCGTTCAACAGTGGACGTCTTCTGGCTGATGATGATGATGATGAGTGTTCTCATTATAAAATTGAGATATTTTTATATTTGGAGCAACATTAGCCCTACGTCTATTATAAAAAAAAGAAAACAATGTGTTATTTGTCTCATAATCTTAGCCCACACTCCATAAGCTTGTATTAGCCGCACACGTTTGATAATTCAAAGCCATTTCATGGAATATAAATTAGTGACGTCAAACAATCGATAGTCACGCTATCGATACATATGGAGCGTAACAGAACGACACACAAAATATGGCGCGTCATCAGGGCCGTAACTAGAGCTGAATTAGGTAGGGCTGTGGTGGTTACAGATTTTGTCAGATCGCTGATATGTATCTTTAAACGCCTCCTGCTGCCCGTACAAAACGTGCATTGTATTTTCCATTTTATCCTTGCGATGATTCGAGTTTTGACCCACATAGTAGCCTCTTCTCTTTGTGGAATTTGAATTGATTATTATAATTTTATTGTAAGTTGTTAGCTTAGTCATTCATTTGTGCTTGCTGTGGTTTCCTATAATTGAAGGAGTACACTTTATTTGATACCTTACGCTTAATCTGTGAATTTGTGTGTATATTCTTTGTTGTAGAACCTTAAATCTATACATATAATAAAGTTATAACAGGCCGATGTCAGTCTGTCTGTCCGTATGTTTGTACACGCATCACTTAAAAACTATTGCATGAAACTGAATGCAGTTTTCATCGACTTATTGCTACAGGTCTAACTAAAGAAAAAAGTATTCAGTCAACTGCGCAGGTCGTTGCGCTATTGGTAAATTTATCGATATTTCCCTTTCAAGTGACATCACTAATATAAATTGTCATTAACTTTATATAATGAAGTTTACTTGGAAGAAGTGGCTGAAGCTATAACATTAAAAATACCACATTATGTATATTATGTTGTATAATTTGTATAATATCGTGGATGATCGCGTTTTTTACAGAAATAATTAAAATATTCTGCCTCATTGGTGCGGTGCAGCCATACTAAAAGTGTGCTCCCGGGAGCCCTAGAGCTCCACAAACTCTCTGTAGGGGCTCCGCGAAAATACTGATCACTCTTTTCACAGTCATCTCTTCTATCAAATCTGACATCAAACAATTAATGAAAAGTAAAAAATCAATTTCATACCTCCCATTAGATGCAAATGTTAATGTCAAATAATATGATTATTAATAAAGCGTACAGGTTGATTATTTTAGGGCTTCGTCAAGTATTTTATTTTCTAAAAGGATTCCGTCGCCAAAAAACTTTGAGAACTGCCGGTCTAGTGGATGCAAGCGCTGTTACTATTTATTAAGGAGTAAATTCTACTAATATTATAAATGTGAAAGTTTGTGAGGATGGATGGATGGATCTTTGTTACTCTTTCACGCCAGCACGGCTGAACGGATCTAGATGAAATTTTGCACATAGATAGATTATAGTCTAGAATAGCACATAGGCTTTTTATCCCGGGAAAATGTACGGGTATGTAAACAACGCGGGCGAAGCCGCGAGCGGAAGCTAGTATACTATACATAAATGTTTCAAAACCTATTCAGCTGTTAGACATGCATAATATTAGTAAGCAATAGGTACCTAAGTATTACAGACAATATTATTCTATCTTATATGGTATATCTATTATGAAACTATCTGTTCGCTGAACCAATCTCTCTAAAATTTTACTTAGTAGCCTGGGTCCTGGAGAACATAGACTTATTTTTGCAGTTAAAAACTAGTTACATTAAAAATAAACGCAGACAAAGTAAAAGGTAACGCTTGGTTTTGAAAAATTTCTTCAATAGGTAGGTTCGTACAGTTCCTGTTTTTATTTTCAAGTAATTAAAAAAATTACAATTGTATAATTATTTGATAATTAATATTGTCACAGCCGTTTTATTGTTTTTATTTTGAATTAATAATGGCTTTAACTGTTCTCAATATATTGTAAGTACAACTGCAGATCGCCCAAAATTATGTAAATTGCAACAAATTGCTCAAACATCGACCACTATCCCATTCAAATCCCAACCTTATTCCTATCCACATAAGGTTCACAATGGCGACTAAAATAAACATGAGTGTTTATGAGGATAGTAAATAAGTATAATGAAAAAAGAAATTACATTTAATGAACAGATGTCATGATATTTGTCTAGCCACTGCACCAACCGAGACATGAATATTAATTTCTTCTGAGACCCTACATAAATACATACTTATCTCTTCGTTTGGTTGTGCATGTAATCATTTTAAAATAAGAAGAAAAATAAAATTCATCCCCGAAGATAACTCAAAACCATATTATTAAGAGACATGAATGAAGGAAAAGTACACTACCTTAAAAGCGTGGAGGAGACCATATTATATTTTGTTACTTTACAATAAAACGCATATCAATGCTTCATAAATGTAATCTTTCAATAATACACAGCTAGAGTCTTAAGACGAAAATATGAAAGTACTCAGGATTCTAACCTTCATTCTTGATCATATCTGCGGCCTTCTCAGCTAACATCACAACTACTGCATTTGTGGCACCATGAGGCAGCTTAGGGATGACACTAGCATCTACTACACGAAGTCTTTTCATCCCCTTTACCATCAGTTTACCATCCACCACAGTTCCCATGGGGCAAGTACTAGCATAGTGAAATGCAGTGAGCGCATTATTTAAAATGTAACATTTCCAAAATTCATCGGTACCAATTTCCTTGTCAGCACATTCTGGAAGATCTAAGCCAACTAAAGCTGCTCCTATTTTCTTAAACCACCTTGTATTACCTACAGCAATGAAGTCTTTTACATACTTAACCATATTTTCCAAATCTTCACGGTCTGTAAAGTGTCCCGTTGTGATAACTGGATCATCAAATGGATTAGTACTTTTTAAACGAACAGTGCCTTTTGATTTTGGCTGGATGTGAATCAAAAATGTGTGCAATGTATCCCTGGATACCACTTGCTTCTGCCACCTGGCGCAAATGTCATTGCGATACCGAAATACCAATGAACAAGCCAATGTTAGAAGCGGTGTGTCATGCGCGAAAAGTAAATTGAAGGTCTGATAATCTGGAGTTGTGTCTGACTTGTTCAAAGGTACTGATCCAACAAAACCTGGAAATGGTATCTGTGTTGGAGGTAAAGCTGATAACAATTTTAATGGATTAGGTATAGGTAGCAAATAACGTTTCGTCTTATGGATCAAACTGATAGCTACTTGGTCAGCTAAATTTTCTCCTACAGGAAGATCAGCTAGTACATTGATGCCAAGAGTCTTTAAATGGTCTTGAGGACCGATGCCTGAAAGCATCAATATCTGAGGAGTGTTGAAGACACCAGCACATAATATGATTTCCTTATTAGCGTAAAAGGTATACATTTTGTTTTCATATATGGCTTCTACAGCAACAGCGGTATTTTTATCAAAAATGATTCTCGAAACTCTTGTGTTTTTAGAGACGTATAAATTGGCATAATCTTTTATAGGTTTTATGTAAGAATAAGCTGGTGTTTGTCTTATTCCTTTTGCAATTATAAACTGAGGGTCCGTGTAACCGACTGTATCCTTAGCATTTAGGTCTAAGACCTTAGGACTGCCAGTTTCAGCGAAAGATGCAAAGTAATCAGCCAGATCAGCATCATGCGTTTCTCTTGTTAAACCCATAGGGCCTTCTGTACCATGATATGTTGGAAAATTGCTGACAATTTCATCATCGTCGACGTGTTCACTTTTAATAAAGTATTGAAGTATATTTTCATATCTCCAAGACTTTTCTCCAGATATTTCTGCCCACTTATCGAAGTCTGATGGAATCCCTCTGAGATGGATGAAGTGGTTGAGAGAAGCACTGCCCCCAAGCATTTTTCCTGCTGTCAACTTGCTGTAGTTTCCCTGACCACCTGCTGCGAAGTCATCAAAAGTGGAATAATAGTCATAGTCCACGTTTGTGGTTGGTAGTAGTGGAAAAAATGCCGGTAGCTGCAAGAAAATACATATTAGCTTATGAAGACACCAGTACCGCTATCATGAGTTTTATAATATTTACTTTCAAAGTAAAAGTAAATTTTCATGATAGCTATTTTAGTTCTTATCATGTTTACATTAGGGATTAGAGTCGCTAATGTGACATCTAGTCATAGTAAAGATTTGATTAATAATTTACTATTTTATAGATGTCATGTTAGCGACTCTAATCCCTAAGGTAATCAGGTTAATAAGGATACTCCTGTATCGTAGATAGTAGTTATATTTACTTACAAGAGCTGTGATAGGAGGATCTCCTCCTGCTTCCAGCACCAATACGGTGCAGTTCTTGTCTTCAGCTAATCTTCTGGCAACCACAGACCCTGCGGTACCAGCTCCAATGATGATGTAATCGAAGTATATGTTATCTGGAAGATGGGAAGTTACAGATTATTATTTATTTTTTATTATATAATTCGTTTATCGTGGGGCTCATAGTTCCATAGCTACCGCGCAGATTGGTCGATCTGTGATAGTAAGCAGCGCCTGCCGCGGTCAGTCCTTGGGTGGGTGAACATATTTCACACATCGAGACCCCTCCGTCATATGAAGACCTATGACAGTCGTTACGGGTGTCAGCAGCCCAAAAAGTCTGATAAACAGTCTAACCTTAGAGTATCAGTGTCTCCCAGTAATTGAGTGGCGGAGGTTAGATGGCAGTCGCTCCGTGTAAAATACTGACTTATGCCATTAGTCAGTCCCATGCAATAAGCTGCGAGCCTACTACCATAAACCGGGCATACATACTCCAGACCGGAAAAACCCAACAATACTGCCCGACCCTGGAATCTAACCCAAGTCCTCGCGCTCAGCAGCCACTTACAAACAATGAGGTAGGTATATAATATATGGCAATATCTCGGTGACTCTCCCTTTTCAATTCATTAAGATACAGAAGGCGCCCGGCTAACAATAGATTTTTTCCGTCACTGCACGGGTGTAATGATTGAAAACCATTTAGTTACTTGTCAATGTAGCTTGTTTAGGCCATAAAACCACGTTAAGTCCGAGGGTAGACAGAAGCAACGTTGATATAGAAGAGAGGGGCAACATGTTACCTGAAAAAAAAAGAAAAAAGAACTTTAATTATTATATTAACGTCCAAAAAAAGTGTGTTAATTAAGATAACAATTGGCGCAGTAACTAAGCGATGCGCTTTCTGCGCTATATGTCGCGAGTTTGATCTCCGCATGATACAAATATTTATATGGCCTACAGACACCTAGTTCTTCTCTAGTATCGACACAAGCTAGACCAGACGATACCCTATATTTGTCTCACATAAATCTTACTTAACTGTTTCTTCTTAACTTAATCTTTTTCGGCTTTAAAATAGACCTTGACCCCTGAGTTTGTTTCGGCGTTTCTTCTCAGGGATAGTCATAGAAAATGTCGACGCCATCTAGTTTAAAAAAAAGTGTGAAAGTGATTGAAATATCCTAATTGCAAAATAAATAATTTCATTTGCATATTGGAATCGCTCCTGCCGTGCTTCGAAAATCTTATGTCCACCACGGACTTTTTTGAAGAACTACTATTCTTTAGTATAATATTTTGATGTATTTCTTAAAGTTTAGTCGGTGTAAGTAATATGTTTGACGACTTGATTACAAAAAATGGAATATTCTAACTTTGCTCAGGAATCCTATTCTACTAATATTATAAATGTGAAAGTGAGGATGGATGGATGGATGGATGGACGGATCTTTGTTACTCTTTCACACTAGAACGGCTTAACGGATCTGGATGAAATTTAGCACAGAGATAGATTATAGTCTGGAATAGCACATACGCTACGTTTTATCCCGGGAAAATATATGGGTTCGTAAACCATGCGGGCGAAGCCGCTGGCGAAAGCTAGTAATTCATAATGACTTACTATATCAAATTGCATTTGCAATCATCATCATCATCATCATCATCATCATCAGCCAGAAGACGTCCACTGCTGAACAAAGGCCTCCCCGAAGAGGGGGGTTTGCCATAATCCCCACGCTTGGCAGGCGGCTTGGGGATCGCAGTGGCTCACCGATTAGTGAGAGGACGCTGCTGCCCGCATTTGCAATGTAGTAGTAAGTAATTTAGGAATACAGGTTTGTACTACTTTACAGAATTAGTACGGGCAAAGTTAAAGCATTTTACGGTACTATACAAAAACTAGATGAAGATGTACATACCATATCAAAATCCGTTCCGTGTTTTAGTACAAGTAAATGGAGAAACAGAAATAATGAGGGGTGCGGATGGTGACTTCGTTTTATACTTGAGAGATTTGCTGTTGACATATAGAATTTGAATAAATCTGTTATCTTGTTTTCATGTAGTTTAAATGATATGATAACATATCTAAAAAATAATAACATTTAGGCGTTGGTCGTACAGAGAGCAGATATTAGATTTTCTTTAGTCTCTGTCAACAGAGCCTTATTATAGGAGAAATTAAATCTCGCTACTTAAGAATGATATAGGACGAATTCCATCTATAAGAGCGGCTTGCGAGTGTTAGGTCCTGAGTTCGATCTCGGTTAGGTATGTATGGCCGCATTGGTCAAGTTGCAAACGCGACTGCTGCACGTTAAGTCCAAGTTCAATTTCCTGATCGTGCAGAGTGTTTTTGGGTTTTCCTGAAATTTTCAATACCAGCCCGGATAAACTGTGCCCGGATTGTACCCAGTAGATGGCAATAGGCTCGCTCCCTATTATTTGAGACTCAATATTCCATTCGCGACAATCTAGTGACCATCACCACTTGCTTATTAAATTTGTGGCGCTGTAGTCCAGAGGCTAGAGCGGTTGGTGTACAGAACTAGGTAGTCATGTGTTCGATTCCTGCTCAATGTCGAATTTTTCTTTCCACACTATTGTAACTGAAGGTGTAGAACTAAACACGCGTGATCTTATCATTTCCATTGACATAATAAGACTCTTGTGATGACTACATAAGTAATGCAAATACATAACAGTCAGTGTAATTATTCATTCTAGAGATTAGTTTAAAATTTTCTGTTTATTTTGATGTGAAACATCAAATGCGGCGGGTCCATCGAAATAGTATGTTCAGGGACTGAACATATTATTTCGATGGGCGGGTCAGACCGACTGTTGGCATGGCGACGCGTCGCCACGTCGCCATGTCAAACAAAATTATAAAATATGCATTAATGGAGGTTTATTAATCGAATTAAATTTGGCATTTATTATATTAAATATTTTTATTAACAAAATTTTTTTTTCTTTAAAATAAACCTGAATATTTTATTTTTGATTGTGCCATATTTATTTCATTTCATAAACTATCCTTTTATGCATATTATCTGTAAAAAATAATTTCGATGTTTCACATCTGTCAGGCGTCCCGCGACGCCTCACATTTTTATATTTATTTTCATTGAGGTAATAAGATTTTAGTAGTCTAAGGGCCGATTTTTCAATCATCAGATAACGCATTATGTGAAGGATAAAATTGGTCATTTGACTTATTTTTTAAGTACAGTACCTCTATCACGAGTTTTCTAACTATTTACTACCATAGTAAAGTAAATTTTCATGATAGCGACTTTAGTTCTTAACTTGGTTACATTAGGGATTAGAGTCGCTTATATGACATATGTGTCATAGTTAAATTTTGATTTACTATTTACGATATTATAGAGATGTCATGTTAGCGACTCTAATCCCTTATGTAACCAAGTTAAGAACTTAAATCGCTTGTATAAAAATTTACATTTACTATGAAAGTAAATAGTGAATAACTCATAATAGAGGTACAGGTTGGATGTCTAAGAGAATTCTAGAAATCGGGCTCGTGACTCCTTTTACTATTTTTCGATATTCCTTATAGTTTCGGATATGGCCATCCAGGCCCACTTGAAAAATTCACCCTGTATAAAGATGATCTGACCTTTATTTTACTGTATTTTTAACACAAAATTAAATAGAAAATTTTAGAAAATTCACCGTAACTATCGAATATTTGAATGGTATTTAAATCTCAATTCTCATTTTTTTCATCAGTAAATTGCACCCGTTGTTAACCGAGGCGGGTTACTAGTTACCTATAATCATAACCAGAATTTACTGACGGCCTCGGTACGGTGAGTGCAATTGTTGAAGAATATGGTGTAGAATCTGTGTACGTAATGGGCGATTTCAACGCTCACCCGGGTGAACTATTTTTTAACGAACTTTTAAGTTTTTGCAATGATCAAAATTGGTGTTGTGTTGATATTGATAAAATAGGCAATTTATCAAGTGCCTATTCATTCATAAGTGAGGCTCATGGATGCACACGATGGCTTGATTGTAACGCAGTCCGCTAAACAATCTGTAAGTAATGTTTACATAAAATATGATGTGTCATGGTCAGACCATTTTCCCCTGGTACTCGAGTGCAATCTGAATTTGTTAACACCTAAAATACACTGTCAAAATCGAGAACAAAGCAAAACAGTATGGGGAGATAGAAATAATGATCAAATAGTTTTATTTAATATTGAATGTCAGAAAAGACTAAAATTAATAGATTTTCCTTTGGAGTTTAGAAAGTGTGCCAATTTTTTCTGTAACGATCCTAATCACAAACATACAATTGATAAACTATATGGCGATATTGTGTCAGCTCTTAGCGAAGCTGCGATTGTAAGCGGGGACACCTCCAAGCGCAAACATAATAAACCAGTTGCGGGCTGGAATATGTACGTTAGAGAGGCTCACGGTGTGGCCAGGTTGAAATTTCAGACTTGGTTACTATACGGGAAGCCAACATCCGGTCGTTTGTATGACGAAATGTGTGAAAGTAAAAGAATATTCAAATCAAAACTAAAATGGTGCCAGAACCATCAAAATCAGCTTAAGTTAGATCTTCTTGCTTCTAAACACGCAAAAAATGATTTCCAAGCTTTTTGGAAGGACACGAACAAGCTGTTAGGTCGACCTGGCCTCCCTGTGAGTATAGGTGGGGAAAGTGACCCCAAGGATATTGCTAACCTTTTTAAAGATATTTTTATTGTGAAGTCGTCTTTGGGGCCGGCGCAGTTGATGCACAGTGATGAGTTGCCAAGTGGAAAAGTGGGAACTAGATTTACTACCAAGGAGGAGGCAGAGGCCATAAAATCAATATCTAGAGGGAAATCTCCTGGACACGACGGCCTCAGCATTAAACATCTTCAATACGCTGGTCCCCATATATCACGTGTCCTGGCTGTTTTCTATTCTGTTTGCATTAGTCATTCTTATCTGCCCGCAGCACTAATGAAAACGATTGTTGTACCTGTGGTTAAAAATAAAACGGGTGATTTAGCTGATAAGAAGAATTACAGGCCCATCTCACTAGCTACAATAGTTGCCAAGGTATTTGACAGTATGCTTAATATACAGCTAGACAAGTACCTAAACCTACATGGTAATCAGTTCGGGTTTAGACCTGGACTGTCAACAGAGAGTGCGATACTGTCTCTTAAGCATACTGTAAAGTACTATACTACTAGGAAAACAGCAGTATTTGCCTGTTTTCTTGATTTGTCCAAAGCTTTTGACCTGGTCTCCTACAACATCCTTTGGAGAAAGCTTGAGGACATAAAATTACCGCACGAGCTTGTGCATATTTTCAAGTACTGGTATGGAAATCAGGTCAACCATGTGAGATGGGCGGGTAATCTGTCAGAGCCATATAGGATGGAGTGCGGAGTCAGACAGGGTGGGCTATCCTCCCCTGCACTTTTTAATCTGTATGTGGACGCGCTGATCGTCGCGCTCAGCAGTGAGCGGGTCGGCTGCCATGTCGACGGGGTGTGTGTCAACAACATTAGCTACGCAGACGACATGGTGCTGCTGAGCGCGTCGATCTGTGGACTCCGAAAACTCGTGAATATATGTGAGTCTTATGCGATTAGTCATGGCCTAAAATATAATGTTCACAAGAGCGAAGTCATGGTCTTTGGGGCTGGTGGTGGTAACATACCTAATGTGCCTCCCGTAAAACTCGATGATGCGCCACTGCAGAGAGTACACGTATTTAAATATCTGGGACATGTTATTACCACCGATCTCAAGGACGATGCTGACTTAGAAAGAGAGAGAAGGGCGTTGTCGGTGAGAGCAAATATGATCGCGCGCAGGTTTGCTCGCTGTACTAGGGAGGTAAAAATTACACTTTTTAAAGCATATTGTACTTCTTTTTACACGAGCGGACTGTGGGCGAACTTTACGCAAAGATCCTATAACGCCCTTCGCGTGCAGTTCAATAACGCATTTAGGGTGCTGCTGGGATTGCCCCGATGCTGCAGCGCATCAGGGATGTTTGCAGAAGCGCGCACCGATTGTTTTTACGCGATAATGCGGAAACGATGCGCGTCCCTGGTGCGCAGAGTTAGGGTCAGCTCCAACAGCATTCTGGCTATGATAGCGGGTAGGGTTGACTGTCCATACGTGAACCACTGCTGCAGGGCTCACGTAAATTAAATTAATCATCCATATATGTAATATACTAACCTTAGTTTGTAAGTGTAATGTGTGTTACTAACAAAATATGAGTCTATGTTACTTGAAATAAAGTTTTAAATAAAAAAAAATATAAGTAGGAACGATTTGATACAAGTTAATACAACTAATTACTCGATACTTTTCTTTCGTTACTAAGTAATTTTAATATCGATCGAATTCATTCGATACCTACTCGGTATCATAAGAAAAGTACTCGTATCCAATCGAATCAATTGTTGTAACGTCATCCGCTCTTATTGTTTTGTCTTTTTTTCACAAATGTAAAATATTTCGAATCTTGGCCCACCATGGTGCCGCCGAAATCAAAAGTATGGACATATTTTACAAAATCTATACAAATAAAAAAAAAACTGAAGTGTCTGTTTGTTATGTCAAAATAACAGCTTTTTACTAAATACATATGAAATTTTACTAAATATACGGCACTTATAACAAAAAAAACAAAAAAATAACTGTCTGCCTGTTTGTTCCGGCTAATCTCCGAAACGGTTGGACTGATTTTGACGGCATTTTCATTGGCAGATACTGATGTTATAAAGAGAACATAGGCTACTTTTATTTTAGAAAAAGGATTATATTTTCACGCAAAAAAAACGCGTTATAATATAAATAAACTTGGATACCTTGCTCAAACATCGACCACTATCCAATTCAAATTCCAACCTTATTCCTATCTACATAAAGCGCATAATAATATCACAATGGCGACTAAAATATGCATCAGTGTTTACAGACGTTTAACTAAGTTTAATGTAAACATTTGACATTTAGCCGACAGATGTCAAACTAATTGCTATCTTTAAGAACATGTTAATAGGGCTATCTGTATTCGCATTAAGTAGGCGGGGTTCAAACCTGACTTTAAGATGCATCTGCTTATTGCGTAATAGGTATTATCCACTCTTGTAATATTTTTAAACTTTGACTGCTTCATTGGTCTAGTGGTCGCCAGCGCGAATGCTGAGTGTGAGGTCTTGAGTTCGATTAGTAGGTCGCGCAAAATGTTGTTGAGTTTTTCTGTATGGGAATTCTCAGTGAGAACACGGAATTTTGAACTGTGTTCGGTAGATGACACTATGCTCGCTTCCATTACATGGCACTCAATATCGGGATTGCCCAAATATGGGCGTACAATACTACACCTGAGATGTTTTAAAGAAAACGTGTGTGGTATTTTCATACATTTTTAGTCAGTCGTCAAACGAGAAATTTTTCACTATTTTTAAATTCGTACTTGTATGGTACCTTTTTATCAGGTCGGCATGAGGACACAAGGTAGTCGCTCATGCCTTAGTGGAAAGATTAGCCAGCTAGCAACGGTGGTATCGAGGCTGACTGCCCAGGGTACGCCAGACGATCTCGTGATTTGTCACTCGTAGAAGCTCTCTCTTGTACTCCAATACCGTTGATAAAAAGCTAATATTATTAATCATTTTAAGTGACACAACTATTAAGTTATCTAAGTCGTTAGAAGGTTAAGTTAGCGTTAAGTTGAGCGTCATCATAGTCTAACTTTGAAAGACAAACCTTGCGTACACTTGTGAATATATTACCAACAAGTTTTGGTAAAAGCTCTTTGTCTACGAAACTAAATACCTTAGACCAGGGTTTCCTAAACTTTTAAGATAACGGAATACTCACCAAATACCTTTTATTTTATGGAACCTCATATCAAATACCTAAAGTGCGGAGTGCGCCCGGCCTGGCCATAGTCCGGACTGAATTCTCGCTAACTACCTACCTACTTACAGAACAGTAATGGGTTCTTCTCATCACATATTTTGCGCTATTTCAAAATAATATTTGTACTTAACTGTGGTATTATTTAGCAGCCAAAAATAAATAATTTCGCGGAACCCTGGTGACTCTTCTACGGAAACCCTAGGTTCCGCGAAACCCACTTTAGGAATTCCTTAGACTATCTGTGGGCATTGTTGAAGCTATACTAGATGATAAAATATAGCTCGATTCCTAAGACTCGATCATACCTATCGATTATTGTTGATAATATATGTATATGATATTGTTATCATCATGTATCTCCTAGCCTATACTCGTTTTGTTTAGGTATTTAACTAAAGGTAAATCATCTTGATGTGTCTTTTTAATATTTTTTGTTTAAAAACTCAGTTTAAAAATAAAACGCGACTAAAAACCAATGTAAAACAACAATAACGATTACCAAATCAATTGAACCGCTAGTTTAAGCAGTAGTTTATTTGTTTAATATGTGTTTGTGTAAATAGTCACATCAAGATTGTTTACCTTTATTTAAGTACCTAAACAAACCGAGTATAACTACATTGGGGTCGACTCCTAGTGTTACCGGTTGCGGCTGAATATCAGTATTTGATACGGAGCGACTGTCATCTGACAATTACTTGTTGACACTGATACACGTAGGTTAGACTCTTTATCAGACTTTTTAGGGTTTTAGGCACCCGGGACGACTGTCATGCATAGTCGTATGATACCCGGGACCAATTGCTTAACGTTCTTAACGAAGCACGGAGGGATCTCGGTGTATGAAAAACGATCACCCAAATATTGACTGAACTGTGCCCGATAAATGGCAATAGCCAATGTGTTAACAATAATAAATCTCTGCTTAACCCTTTGAGGAATATACCATGATGCTATGTATATTATATATATCTAGGTAAAAAGGGTAAAAGACCAGACTCCAAAGACCAAATTAACCTAATCTCTAACAATGACGACTCGAACATTTATTTTGAAATTAATTGGATTTTTACCACCCTTTGTTATTGTCACGACGCCATCCTTTTTCCACTTTAATTAAGTGGCGTAGACAAGGGTATTTTTGTTTTTGTATCCAGTATTTTTTCAGCTGGTCGCTGCTAGATTGACGGTTGTACTGTTGTTAGGTTGTGGAAGAAATGTTGGGCTGTGACATCCAGAACTTCGAATGCAAGTTTAGAAATATATAAAAAAAATTAAGTTTTCAAAAAAAAAAAACATCGAGATACATATATTTCTAATTATTTATTAAACATTAAATTGTATATAAATTTAGGATAATTTTCTTTTTTTTTAACATTGCCCCACACTAGAATTTCTTCTGCTACAGTTTACAAACATACATGTCACATACACGCACAACCGGATCCGAAACAACTATCTGTAGATCATACAAATATTTGTTCCGTGCGGGAATCGCGCTCTCGACACCTAGTGCAGAAAGCTAATCACTTAGCCGCTGTGCCAATCGTGTTGTCAAATCATATTGTTGGGCCTTATTTTTTTACTATAGTGTAGCGACTACTACTACTAAAAGTAAAGCGCCATCTATCGGAGTGAAGCTACAACAACAAACCCTGAATCACACTATGAGAGTTTACAACGATTCTAACACATATACGAATGTCCGACATCAGTGGTCGGGCTTCGGCCCACCAGGCTATCCACCTTGCCTGGTCGGAGGATCCTCCCTTTTCAACGGAGGAACACCATACTTCGTTCCTCCATAATAGTTACCCACCTTTAAGGTCGTACAAAACTTGATGTAAGTCTGTTGACAGTTTAACAAGATAATGAGCAGGTGGTGACCTATTATGGCTGTCTTTAAATATTATCATGTCAGACGCAGGTGTCGTCTTAATTTCATCCTATATTTATACTGGACTGGAGTGTCTCATTGGTTTAGTAAGTAGCAAGCGCGACTGCTGCGTGTGGTCCTTGGTTCGATTCCCGGGTCGAGCAGTGTTATAGGGTTTCTCTGTATGAAAGTTCTCAGTAGCAGCACGGAGTATGGAACTGTGCCCTGTAGATGGCAATAGGCTCACCCCCTATTAAATGGCACTCGATAACAGCATAGGCGATATGTGGGTGTACAGTAGTATACTTCTGGTTTTATTTGTGGCAGAGAGTGGGTAATCTTGAGGTTGTGAGTTCGATTCGTAGGTCTGGCTATGTTGTTAAGTTTTTCCATTAGAAAATTCTCTTGAAAATGGTTGAGTGTACATGTGAAATGTATGTTTGTAACCTGTACCCACGAAACATGGGAAATTCTAGTACGAAGGTAGTGATTCAGAAAAAATAAAAATTTCTGGGAAAAAATTAGGCAGGTGATGATGTTTATCAGGGAATCAAATCAGCTACCTAGTACAGAGGAAAACAAAATCCGCCTCTGCAAATACAGTTTGTTGACAATTTAACGAGATGCGAACCTCACCTGCCATTATTAAACGAAAAATTATCATATCAACGACAGGTGTCTTTTTATTTCATCCTGTATTTATACCTAGATCTTAAACCTAGCTCATCATTCCAGGTGATGTTGTAAGAACTAATTGGCTTTTTGTTGCATTTACGGTACTTAAGCTTCTAGATGTAGATTGGGATAGGACATAGGCTTTAGCGGGAAGTCCTGGAACTTCTAGCGTTCTTAGTAAGTCCAAGCTCGATAACTAAAAATGTACAGGGCAGTATAAGGACCAGTACAAGGACTAGTATAAAGACTAGTACAAGGACTAGTACAAGGACCAGTACAAGGACCAGTACGCGATGATGACATTTAGTCAGCTGATAGTTCATTTGGATTGCGAATTATTATTCATCATCAGCCAGAAGACGTCCACTGCTGAACGAAGGCCTCCCCCAAGGGGGGGGGGGGGGCATAATCCCCACGCTTGGCAGGTGGCTTGGGGATCGCAGTGGCTCACCGATTAGGGAGAGGACGCTGCTGCCTGTCCTCCCGTGTCTGGCCGCACTTTTAAGACGTACCCGGAATTATTATTATTCTCTTTATTTTCATAAACACACATATAAATTACATTTTTAAATATTAGTATAAAACATATAAAAACATTTAAAAATATAAAAAATAGTAGCCCACCGGTATCTGGAACAGGGTCCAAGCTACCGGCGGTCAGGGCTCCAGAGAAAGGAACCTCCTAACAATGCGAGCCGTGTCAAGAAGTACCGCTCTCTGAATCAGGCCCTTGATCCAGCCGCCCAACGAGAGCCTCCTCAGGTGTTGGTCGAGGTTCTTGGCTATCAAGCCATTGGCTGAAACGACTATCGGCACAATGATCGCTGAGTCCACATCCCACATGTCGACAATCTCGCGAGCCAAGTCAAGATACTTGATTTCTTTATCTTTCTCGGCTTTCACGAGGTTCCCGTCATGCGGGACTGTTATGTCAACGATCATTGCGCGCCGCTCTAGTCGATCCACCACCACTATATCAGGCTTATTGGCCACAATAGTCCTGTCAGTGATGATGGATCGATCCCAGTACAATGTGATATGTCCATTTTCGAGAACTGGGTCGGGCACATAACTATAGTACGGCACATCCGATTCCACAAGGCTGTATTTCAGAGCAAGTTGTTTGTGGATAATCCTGGCTACGAGGTTATGCCTATGCAAGTATTCTTCGTTAGCTAGACGAGAACACCCGGAGATTATGTGTCTAATGGATTCTCCCGGACGGTGGCATGCCCGACAGATGTCGACCGTGCCGTCTTTCACAATAAATCTCCGGTAATTGTTCGTCATCATAACTTCGTCCATAATTGCACAGACAAAACCTTCGGTTTCCCCAAAGAGGTCACCGAAACGCAGCCAGGCAACGGACGCTAATAAATCTACATCGGGTCCATGTAGGGCCCGGAAAAAGCGTCCGTGAAGCTCCTTACTCTGCCATACCTCCATGCGATCTTTAGTGTCAAGCACTACAGGTTTGCGCCAGTTCTCTTTAGCCAAGGAGAGCGGGGTGAGGCCCTTGTCTACCGCAACCACATCTCTATGCATCCCCACGTCGTCTTGTAGGAAATATTCCCTGAGACTGCATATCTCGCGATTATGGAGGGTCTTAGCATTTAAGAAGCCTCGACCTCCACACTTTCGCGGGATATACAGTCTCATTACCGATGATCGTGGGTGATGCATTCGATATGCAGTCAGCAGCGTACGGACCCTCCTATCCAGGGCGTCGAGTTCGGTCTGAGTCCATTTGAGTATGCCGAAAGAGTACATCAAAACCGGCATGACCCAACCGTTGAAGGCGCGCACCTTATTTCCGCCTGATAAAAGACTATTAAATACTTTCTTCAGGCGGCCAAAGAAACGCTCCTTCAACGATTGCTTCATGTCAGTAACATTGATGCCCAACGCTTCCGACATACCCAAATACTTATAGGTTTCGGCTGCGGAGAGGGTTCGAAGGTTTATGGAATCCGAGAGTTGGGTTCCAACGGATTCCACAATCTCCCCTCGCTTTACATGCATGACCGCACATTTGTCCACACCAAAATCCATCCTGATGGCGCTACTGAAGGTTTCTGTTACTTTCAGTAGCTCCATCAGTTGCAAATTATTATTATTATTATCTCCTTTATTTATTTAATAACATATTTTATTTTTTAAATTTATAAATATAATTAATAATAAAATAAAAATACATTTATAAATATAAAAAAAAAAAATAGGGACCAACCGGAATCGGGAACAGGGTCCAAGTTACCGGTGGTTAGGGCTCCAGAGACAGAAACCTCCTCACAATACGTGCCGTATCAAGGAGTACCGCTTTCTGAATCAGTCCCTTGACCCAGCCTCCCAACGAGAGCCTCTTGAGATGTTGGTCGAGGCTCTTGGCCATCAGGCCATTGGCCGTCACAACAATCGGCACGACGATAGCCGAATCGACATTCCACATGTCGACAACCTCGTGCGCCAAGTCGAGATACTTCATTTGTTTCTCTTTCTCAGCTTTCACGAGATTCTCGTCATGCGGAATGGTGATATCGATTATCATCGTGCGGTGCGCTAATCGATCTATCACCACTATATCAGGCTTATTGGCTACAATAGTCCTGTCAGTGATGATAGACCGATCCCAGTACAACGTGACATGGTCATTTTCGAGAACTGAGTCGGGCACATACTTGTAGTACGGTACCTCAAGATCCACAAGTTTGTACTGCAAAGCAAGTTGCTGGTGGATGATCTTGGCCACTTGGTTATGTCTGTGTAAGTACTCGCCGTTAGCCAAACGAGAACAGCCAGATATGATATGTCTGATAGACTCACCTGGATGGTGACATGCCCGACATATGTCAACCGTCCCGTCTTTCATGATATATCTCCGGTAGTTATTCGTCAAGATAACTTCGTCCATAATTGCACAGACAAACCCTTCGGTTTCCCCAAAGAGATCACCGAAGCGTAGCCAAGATACGGACGCTATGAAGTCTACATCGGGCCCATGAAGAGCCCGGAAAAAGCGTCCGTGTAGCTCCTTGCCTTGCCATACCTCCTTGCGATCATTGGTAGTTAGTACCACAGGTTTGCGCCAGTTCTCGTTAGCCATCGACAGCGGAGTGAGTCCTTTGTCCACTGCGACCACATCTCGATGCATACACACGTCGCTTTTATAGAAATATTCCCTGAGATTGCACACCTCACCTTATTATTATTATTATTTAAAAAATCTTCTTAGATTTCCCCGCCATCAATGAAGGCTGACAATTGGCAGTCACTTCTTTGCAACATTTTCTATTTCCAATTACTTAAATTGGCACAGAAATAAGAGAGCGCATTTTTTTTAAACATTGCTCCACACTAAGAATAATTCCTGAATCGTGGATGTATTTAAAAACACATAATCGTACTAATCGTAGGTACTATCGTACTAATATTATAAATGTGAAAGTTTGTGAAGATAGATGGATGGATGGATCGATATTTGTTACTCAATCACTCCAGAACGACTGAATGGATCTGGATGAAATTTGGCACATTTGGAATAGCACATAGGCTACTTTTTATGCCGGAAAAATGTACGGGTTCGTAAACCACGCGGGCGAAGCTGTGGACGGTAGCTAAATATATTCATATTCATATACCCAAGCACCCAGACTCGAAACAACTATCTTTAGATCATACAAATATTTGTTCAAAAAGACATCGGCCGATCGTTTAGTCTATAGTGTATGCTGGCACTTAATCTGACGTGGGAGTATATAAATGACAGTAATGGCACTGTGGTGTAAGGAGCCTACACTAGTGAGGAATCATGAGATCATCTGGCACACCCTGGACAGTCATCATTGCTGACTGGCTAATCTTTCCACCACGGTTTCAGCGATTGCCATGTGATGGTGCCGATTCGATACAAGAAGAAGTTTCTATACATGAAAATATTCGTGCTAGGTCTAATTAGCTAATATTTAACGCAATGACATTATATACTGGATGAAATGAGCCCAGGATTGGCTAAAGTAGCGTAAAAAGAGGGTACCTACATTCAGTAGAGGGTCAAAGTTAAAGTTTTTTATGGCCTTTTAAGACACTTTCAAATGTGCCCGAAGGTGCATGTGGGCTGAATAAAATTAAAATATATTTTTATTCATGTAGACCAGTTAAAGACACTTATGAATAGTCAGACTCTAGTTGCCACGTTATCATATGTTGATTTCTTATGGAGAAACTCCATGTAGATAGATTTATCTAACAAGCTCGTGATTTGTTGGTTTTCCCTTCGCCTTTTTGTCTAATATACCTAACTAAATACCTTTCCCTACTCATAGATCCATTATTTAATGATTTAATCATTATCGTTTCGTAGATAGTATCATAAAGTAGAAATAATTTTACTGCCCCATTGGTCTATTGGTTACAAGCGAAACTGCTGAGCGTGAGGTCTTGAGTTCGCTTACCGGCTCGGGAAGTGTCTCTATTTTCTGTATGGTGGATGGTAATACGCTCGACTCAATAACGGCATCAGCGAAATGTGGGTGTACAAGTAAACCTCTGCCTAACCCTTCGGGGAATACAGGCGTGATGCTATGGTATATTATGTTAAATAATCTTATTTTCATAACGGTGAAGTTATATCCACACCTGGTGCAAAACGCTTTAAGTTTGTTCTTTATGAGGATACAATATGAGGCTCGTTGAGATGCAGCCTCTGCGGCACGCGACACTGACAGGTGCACGACGCGTGCGCACATAAGGGCAAGCGCTTTCTAGTTTTTTTCTTTTATGACATGCCCTTTTTTGTTTTTCGAATAGATTTTTTTTTTTAAGGAAAGATAGATCAAAAAGAACCAAGTTTAAAAAATCTGTTCGTTATTTGTTATTCTTTTTTTTTAAGGTTTAAATACGGTAGATGACTACTAGTCATCTGAACAAATTTTTATGAACTGTCAAAAACTACATTTTGAACTAAAAATGTTTGGAATACTGAGGCGTGACGTCATAGTTTTTCATTGCGATTGACATACTTATTGATTTTGATAAATTAAAAATGGAAAACGCCAAAGATAAGCAAGAGATTAAGTTTTACTGAGTTTTTAGAAGGAAAACTATTTACCAAACAAGATTTCAGTATTTATTTCTAGGTGTAAATGAGACACGGTAGAAAATCTAGTGTCTCATTGCCGGTGCCTCGTGTGTTTTAATGAATTAATAGTATACTCTTAAATAAGTACAACAATTCTCAATTCTTTATGGCATTGTATTTCAATAGTTGTTGGACTTAAGTAATGGTATCAATTACGGACCCTGTCGGGCACAGCAAAGTCAGTAGGAGAGAGGAGGAAAAGCGCTTAATGTGTCAGACTTTCAATCTTGTTTGATCTGATGTTATTCGATGCAGCATCATTTCATATTTTTATTTTAAATTATTAGTAAAAGTTATATAAAATGTTCAATTTGTTTTATTTCTTTTGTTTTTTTATTTATTTAAAAATGTTAATGTTTTTATATCAATTTATTTTATTATAAATAAAATAACTATTCTTTTCGAATAAGAAATTATTAGATTTAATTCAATTAGAATTATTATATCTATTTTATTAGATTGAATATGTTTATTATTTTTAATATTTGTTTTTTTTTTTAATTTCTTCTGTAGTTATTTCTTATAGAAAAAGATATATAAGATCAGAATTAAATTCAAACTAATTTCAAAGTTTTCACTAGGATTTCTCCTGTATCGTGTTTAAAATTCACTTACAACCAGACGCAAAACAACTATACGCAGATCATACAAATACTTGCTCCGTGCGGCAATCGAACCCGCAACACGGAGCGCAGAATGTTAATCGCGCCGTTAATACACCACAAAGGCTTTCAAGAGCATATCATTCAAAAAACTCCCCCTTAAGCCTACAGTAACTAATAGAAGTAATTATAGCTCAACAGGTGGAGAAGAAAGAATTAATATTTTTTGCTCCTCTTCCACCTGCCGCCATGCAAGGTGGGTCCACACCTGCGGCTTCCAAATGTATTTGTGTCATTTTAGCGAAATAATGGTACACAACAAGAAGTTCAGGGTTAATACTATATTTAGCTAAAAGTTTTCATACAAAATGCGTTAACTTTTTTACCGCAGTAAACATGAGCTGATTTTTCTAATTTTATATGCTATAGACACAAGTAAAAAATAGGACGTCATTTTTTTTATATTGTTTATAGATTGAGAAATAATGAATCTTCAAAATGTGTTTTTTAACCAGAAATCTTCCTTAGGTATACTTATCTCGTGTTAATTATTAAATTAATCAAAATTTTGAAAAAAAACTATACGTGTCGACCTAATCTATAATCTGACAAAACGATAGAGACCAAAATCAAATTAATTCGTTAATCGAAACGTTAACACCCGAACAACTATTCTGCGTGTATTTCAAGGCAATGTTGTCAGAAGCCGGCAGCTAAACGATACTCTTAATAAAAGTGAATTTTGTTTTACATTTTTTTAAACGTTGCCCCACCTTTCGATTAATTCCTGTATCATAGGTGTGTTTACAAACACAAATATTCACATGGACCGTGTCGTCATTTAATGTATAAATACGGTCCTGCTACTGTACTGCAAATCACAAGTACATAAGGTTATGTAAATCGTTGAACCGGATTTAAAATAAGTAACTGTCGGTTCCTTTCCGACAGGTCTTTGAACTTAACACCCAATGGATCAATATAGTGTGTCGAATTCACAATAGGTTCACACTTCAATGCCTGGCGACGGACTTATTGTTCTATGGCGAAAGTGACAGGGGAAGACGGTTTTTGTCACGGTTTAGTGAGCTAAGAATCAGTGCTACTTATACACTACTAGCGACTCCAGGCTTCGCTCGGGTAGCAGTACATATATGCCTTAATTTTTTTAAAACGATTGTCTAATTTTGTTTTAATAAGGATACATAACACTATTGGTTTCCGCGGCGCACGCCAGTAAAGCACCCGGTCGGCATGATTTTTTCCGACATCAACAATCATTGTCATATTTCAACCAATTTACACAAAACCTTAATGAATTATACATTTAAACCGTCCTCATGAATCGCTCCGTCCATTGGTGAAAACCGTATGAAAATCGGTTCTGCAGTTTTTGAGTTTATCAATAAATACATATAAAAATAAAAAAAAAACTTTGCCCCGATCTAGAAATAATTCCTGTATCGTGGGTGCGTTTAAAAACATATAATATTCACATACACAAACACCCAGACTCGAAACAACTATATATAGATCATACAAATATTTGTTCAGCATTTTATTAAACTGGATACCTCTGCCTTACCCTTCAGGGAATACAGCCGTGATGATTCATCGCCACACAGAAATTACACAATCGAAATACATACATACGGATCTCCAAAAATGATAGCTTGCAGGCAATAATGACGTTCGTACAATATGGGGTGACATTCCGACTGTTGTCCGGCGGTGTCCGGTGGCGTCCGGTAGCGTCCGGCATTTTTAAAACTATGTGGAATTGAATTGTTTTGTAGAGCTATGAATTTTAGAGAAGGTATGGTTGCAGAAAGTAGCAATATTGTTATTTAAAACAGATGACGTCACAAATGGTCGACAATGCATCGGTGATTACTCTGGTGTCACCGCCAACATTAAAATAAAAAGTTAATAGACATAATCGCGGTGTTTGATCAAATGGTTGGCATTCCACAACTGTGCGTTTCTCTAGAAACTTTCTGCCTCGCACAACAAAACTGTGGAATGAACTGTCGCCTGCGGTATTTCCGGACCAATACGACCTTCAAACCTTTAAGAAAAGAGCGTAATCCTTTTTAAAAGGCCGGCAACGCACTTGTAACTCCTCCGGTGTTGCGGGTGTCCATGGGCGATGGTAATCGCTTACCATCAAGCGATCCTCGTTTGCCGCCTATAACATTAAAAAAAATGATTTCTGCAGCATGACAAAATATTCAGAGCCTGCGTATAAAAATGTGTCTTAATCGCACAAAATTAAGTTGAATTTATATTGCATTGGATACAAAAAAATTATTGATTACAAAAAACGCGCGATCTCGTATTTCTATTAACTGCCTCTTTGGCCCAGTGGTCACAAGCATGACTGCTGAGCGTAAGGTTCTGTGTTCGATCCCCGGGTCAGGCAAAGTGTTATTGGGTTTTTCTGGAACTCATTGGAGAGCACGAAACAAATCAATCGATCAATTGGAGCGCGGAACGCGATCGATACGTTAAATGGAGTTTAACGCGGAGTTTAATTCGCATCCAAGCGGTCGACGAGTCAACATCTCCTGAGAGTGCTCCGTGGAGGAGAGAAACACGTGTCGAGGATCGGTTTGGGTTGCATGTCACTTTATATCTATCGCACCTTCTGCATGTGCATATATTTGCGGGCGGGAGGGTGCTTTGCATGCACCCAAGCTTTAACTGTAGCGCCGGAGATATGGGATTCGCTCGCGCATTCACCGCACCCTCGGCAGGTATCGGCCCGCCAGTGGATGACCTGGCAGGCTCCGTCAAATTGTGCAGCTAATCTATAGATGCACATCTTCCTAGAGAGGCGCGTGTGGAACACACTCGCGCCGCCGTCTCAGGCCTGCTGCTACTCGAGTGACGGACAGCCCCAAATCCGCTACCCGCAGGCCTGAAGTAGTTTGGCCGAATTAAAACTAAATATTCTTATCTTTTATATTAAATGGAGTTTGTCAAAAGAAACTTACACTAGATATAGATACATTTGTTGCAAAATTCAAAGCAATGAAGTAATATTTAACTAAAATAAAAGATTTGCAAACATTTGGAACCGATATTAGATTATTCATAAAAAGATAAATCTTATTAAATTTTTGTTATCGTAGCTCCACTGACATTGGATGCAACACACGAAATTCGTCGAAAATTGAAATTTCTAGAATTCTCTTTGACATCCAACCGATTTGTGCCTACAAAACCTGTACTTACAAAAAATGGCGATTCATTGTTATTTAAAACTAGCGACCCGCCCCGGCTTCGCTCGGGTGCAATTTGCTAACGAACAAAATCAAAAATTTCATACAAAAATACCATTCAAATTTCCGACGTAACCGGTGGATTTTCCAAAAAAATTATTACATAAAAACATTATCTTCTTCTTTAAGTCTAATGAAGTAAGTCTTAATGAGGTAACAAACAGATGAACAGAAATACTTTCGCATTTATAATAGTGTCGATAACATAGCATCACGCCTGTATCCGCGAAGGGTTAGGTAGTAATATTGTGCACCCACATTTCGCCGATGCTGTTATGCCATTCATGAGACAGAGTTCCAAACTCTGTGCTGCTACTGAGAATTTCTATTAAGGAAAACCTGATAACACTTTGTCCGACCCGGGAATCGACCCCAGGAACTCACGCGTAGCAATCTCATTGGACATATTTATGTAGGTTAAGTTTTTTTTTTAAATTGAATATTATTGTTTTTTTTGTGATATAGCAGAAAAATTACCTTATTATCTTGTGATAAGAGATCTATGAACATCCGCACTTTGCATACGAATAAAGTCCTAACGCCTCCTGGTCTGATCTGACCTAAGGGGTCAAAGGCCTTAGGAAAAAGGCTAGATTTTAGTGACTATGTCACTGGTCTAGCCGTCACAAGGACAACTGCTGAACAGGACTTGGACTGGGTTCGATTCATAGGCAGTGTTATTGGAAATTTCTGTATGGAAATTCTCAGTAGCACGGAGTCTGGAACTGTGCCCGGCTGATGCCAATAGGGTCGCCTCGTATTACATGGGATTTTATAACAGCATCAGCGAAATATGAGTGCATTAACCCTTCGAAGATAGAAGCGTGTTGTTGTTATTTCTTTAGGTACTGAAAACATATTATATTTGCCCCCAGTAGTACAGTACATGCACAGGTCCTTAACGTGGAAATATATTACTGGTCGTAGTAAAGTATCCTATAAAACGCACAGACAGCTAAACATTTTTTTCCGCTCTGCACTTACATAATCTTTTAATTCAATCTTCAAAATTAACTGTAAATACTGCCTTCTAAAGCTTTCACGCAACGGCTCCCGAATCCGGTTAAATATCTCGACTTAGACTGAATAGTTCAAATTTCTGAACGACTTCGCAAAACATTTTTTTTTTTCTGAAAGAACCTCTTTTGTGATTGTTCTTTGTGTAGCTAGTAACTTAATATTAACTTGTCGGACAGTGTGGGTTGTTGCACTCACTTGGGCCAGCATATCCACCTAGTGATCGGGTGGCGTTGAGTATTGGATCGCTGGGTTTCCAACTATTGTGGTTGAGCCTACACCAATTATTATATTAATAGTGTTCTTGTGTAGTTTTGCGCACATTGGCTTGCGTTGTACTCGCAGTCTTTGCCGTTAAAGATTGTAACTAGTTTAAAACTATTATTTTAAATGAGTATCCATGGAGTTTCTTGCCGGTTTCTTCTCCATAGGACCTACCCCAGTTTCGAACCGTGCACCTAGAATCACAACATTTTGACAGAGCCTGTAAAGGCCTACTCGAAATAAAAATATTTGACTTTGACTTTTGTTTTTTTTTAACGCAACATACACCACGTACGTGCGTACGGCCACGTGGCCTCACGCCTGTTTTTCCAGAAGGGTTAGGAGGAGGTGTCGTATTGTAAACGAGAATTTCCCAAACGTAGTCATTAAGTCCTATTTTCTTGGGGGTGACTGTATTGTCATCTTCCGAAAACACGAATTTATTGTAAGTTAAACGCTCTTAAAATCATGAAAGTTTGGTGGATTTAGCCGTTCATGCCTACTTTTATGGTTCTGCTGATTATAATGTCGTGTCGGGTCGTTGAACTCCCTAAAATAACGTCGAGGTACATGATGACTGATCCATGCTTGCCCTCTGTCGTGACAGGTCAGCTCAAACAGCATTTGTTTCACATACATCTTTATTATAATCTGGTCTGGACTTTAAAATAGACTTTGACCCTTTCTTCTCAGCGATAGTCATAGGAGATGCCGACGCCATCTAGTTCAAAAAAGATTTGTAAAAGTAATTGAAAAATCTTAATTGCAAAATAAACAATTGTATTTCATTTCTAACAGAAACTTTTTATGCCTTAGCCCTCTGGAACTTACGCACATCAGATGCGCTTGCGACCATTAGACCAATGAGGAATTAATTTTTCATTCAGACGAAAAATATTGCGTAATGCATATTTGTAAAAATTGGGCGATAAAAATATAAGGTCCCCCTGACCGAATATGGGTCACGGCGGCCAATCTCACCGGGGATTAGCCAACTATGCAGGAGGTATTTTAGAGCTCAAATGTATGCTCAAACACAGGTGCTCTCTCTATTCCTTCACTCTCATAGTCTGATGGGACGGCAATCCGACACAGGCGCAGGACCAATGGCTTTACGCGCTTTCCGAGGCACGGTGTGAGACACAAAGACCCAGACCCGAAACAACTCCCTATAGACAAATATTTGTTCCGTGTGGGAATCGAACCCGCGACACGTAGCGTAGCAGTCGATCTCTCAACCACTGCGCCAGCCGTGCCGCGATAATTTATTGCTATTGTAGATGACACGGCTGTTCAAATAAAAATAAAATTTGTTCCTCGTCTCTTTCTGGTATAGGTAGTAAAAACAAAGTAAATATGGCGTTTGTATTTGCTCATTAATAAACACGAGGGGCAGCGAGAAACAACGGTACATCTTACTAATATTAATTAATATTTTAATATCCTACTTCCTACTTAATAATCCTACTATCCTACTAATCCTACTTTAATATCCTACTAATATTATAAATGTGAAAGTTTGTGAGGATGGATGGATCTTTGTTACTCTTTCACGCCAGAACGGCTGAACGGATCTGGATGTAATTTGGCACAGAGATAGATTATAGTCTAGAATAGCACATAGGTTTTTATTTTTTATCCCGAAAAAAATTACGGGTTCGTAAACCACGCGGGCGAAGCCGCGAGCGGAAGCTAGTATATAATATACTTATAGTATGTTGATTAACACCTCATTTTTATGGTAATATCATAATGTCAACAAACTTTATTTAAACAATTTAGTTTCATAATATTATAATTGTATATATAGAGACACATTTTAATTCTACACGTTATATATCTGACAACTACAGACGTTGAACAAAAATTTTTACGAGTGACACGATTTGCAGAGAAAGGGTATTTTTCATTTTTATTTATTTTTTGTCTCTTGTCTACCTGAGTAATTGTTCTGTACCCCTAACATTGCTTATTACTGAAGTTAAAGCCTATTGGCATCTGTCAGACACATTTCCAGACTTGGTGCTGCTATTGAGAATTTCCATGCAGAAAAACCCAATAACACTTTGCCCAACCCGCGAATTGAACCCTGGATCACACGCTTAACAGTCGCGCTTGCGACCACGACTAAGAAGTAAAAAATATATATTTTTTATTTTTCAGGCGAAGATGGAAGCGTTTTCCACTGTGACAACTTTACTGCTGTCCACCCTTGGCCTAAATGGAGTCTTATTTCCAACACAGACCTCACTAACAAGTATGTAAGCATTTAACATAACATAACATGCACAGTTCAATTACGCCAAGCCCGTTCCATCATCGGACCACAAGACGTACGGCGATGCGCCACCGGTACATGGTGGACATCCCACTCACACGCACAAAACGTTTTGGGAACACATTCATTGTGCGTACAGCTAAGGAGTGGAATTCCCTGCCAGAGTCTGTGTTTCCTGATAGCTACAACCTGGGAGTCTTTAAGTCAAGAGTGAATAGGTTACTTCTAGGCAAGCGTGCTACATCTTCGACCATGTGGTCGCTTACCATCAGGTGAGATAGTGGTCAAAGGCCTATCAAGAATAAAAAAAAAAAAACGTCGCATCTCGCTTGTATAAGAATAAGAATAAGTTTATTGATCATCTTAACAGTTCCTTAAAATTTGTCTTAGAATAAAAAGCATCCTTTCATTGTGTACTCCAAGAATAAAAGCGGTTACGTGTGGTGTCCACACTTGGTCGAGCCTGTCTCGTGGAAGCCTTAGTGTAGTTTGATTATTATAATTTTATGCTTTACTGATCTGACTAACAGATTTCAGAGAAAAAAAAAAATTGCATAAATATCCCCGAACGGTTACTGCACCACCTATGTTATGGGGGCAAGCATATTGCCATCAACCGGGCACAGTTCCAAAATCCGAGCTGCTACTGAGAATTTCCATACAGAAAAACCCAAGAACACTTTGCCCGACCCTGGAATGAAACTAGGACCTCACGCTCAGCAGTCGCGTTTGCAACTATAGACCAGTAAGGGAAGTACGTTAACGGAAGTACTTAAGTCAATGTCTTGAAGACACGGTCGGCGCAGTGGCTAAGTGATTAGCTTTCTGCGCTTAGTGTCGCGGGTTCGATTCCCGCACGCAACAAATATTTGTATGATCTACAGATAGTTGTTTCGGGTCTGGTTGTGTGTGCATGTGACATGTATGTTTGTAAAAATGTACCCACGACACAGGAGAAGTCCTAGTGTGGGGCAAGGTTTAAAAAAAAAATGTAACAAAAATCTGTCTTTCAGATAACACATACTTCGATTACATTATCATTGGAGCTGGTACCGCAGGGTCTGTGGTTGCCACTAGATTGGCTGAAGACAAGAACTGCACCGTACTGGTGCTGGAAGCTGGGGGAGATCCTCCTGTCAACGCTTTTGTAAGTATTCATTAATATCATAACACAACATAGCATCATCCTGTATTCCCCGAAGGGTTAGGCAGAGGTGTACTGTATTGTGCATTGCGCCGATGCCATTACTGAGTCCCATGTAATAGGGGGCGAGTTGATTGCTATCAACCGGGCACAGTTCCAAACTCCGTGTTGTTGTTTTATTTAATTATTTTTATCCTATCCTACTTAATATTATAAATATGAAAGTTTGTGAGGATGGATGGATCTTTGTTACTCTTTCACGCCAGAACGGCTGAACGGATCTGGATGAAATTTGGCACAGAGATAGATTATAGTCTGAATAAAATTTGTCACAGAGATAGATTATAGTCTAGAATAGCACATAGGCTTTACTTTTTATCCCTGAAAAATGATGGGTTCGTTAACCACGCGGGCGAAGCCGCGAGCGGAAGCTAGTATCCTACTAATATTATAAATGTGAAAGTTTGTGAGGATGTGCTATTCCAGACTATAATCCCAGATTTGTTTTGTGAAGCTAGTTTCTCATAAAAATAACGCCCAAATTTATATTCCAGCTACCAGGACTATTTTCCACGTTACCGCTTTCAGAGTGGGATTATAACTTCACTAGTACTCGTGACGACTACGCGGCGCGTAGTCAAGGAAACTATACAAAAGTGACGGCAGGGAAAGCGCTTGGAGGCAGTTCTGCTATTAATCATTTCATCTATACAAAAGGAATTAAATTAGATTACGACAAATGGGGGGACGCACTTGGAGATAAGTCTTGGAATTATGAGAGCGCTATGCCTTACTTCATTAAAAGTGAAAAGGTTTTGGATGACGAAATTATCAGCGAATATGGAGACTATCATGGGACTGAAGGTCCTATGTCCTTATCACGGCAAACTGATGATAAACTTAAAGAGTACTTAGATGCTGTCAGAGAACTCAACAACGATGTCGTATTAGACCTAAATTCTGATAAAACAGTTGGTTACGCCCAACCTCTGTTTACGATGGGATATGGAATAAGACAATTTCCAGCTTATGTCTACATGAAATCTATCAAAAACAATCCTAATTTATATGTATCTAAAAATACTAGAGCTTCGAGAATTATTTTTAAAGATAATATCGCTGTCGCTGTGGAAGCTACATATAAAGGCGAAACATATACATTAAGAGCAAATAAGGAGATCATATTATGCGCTGGAGTCTTCAACACTCCTCAGATATTGATGCTTTCAGGCATCGGTCATCAAGACCATTTGAAGACACTCGGCATTAATGTAATAGCTAATCTTCCTGTAGGAGACAATTTGATAGACCAAGTGGCTGTTACTTTAGTTTATAAGACGAAAAAATATTCAATCATTGAAAATATATTTAACAAAGTCACGCAGGTAGTGGCAGATCCAACTAAAATACCTTTCTCAGTCTTCGTCGGATCAGTACCCTTGAACAAATCAGATACTGTTCCAAATTATCAGACTTACAATTTGTTGCTTGGACATGATACAGCGCTATTGCAATCAGCGTGTTCAGATGTGTTTGGGTATCGGAGTGAAACTTGTAAACGTTGGGTAGATCAAACATCATCTAGAGATGTTTTATACAGTGTTTTAGCTGACCTCCAGCCAAAATCAAGAGGTACTGTAAGAATACAAAGTACTGATCCGTTCGCTGATCCAATTATCACAACTGGATACTTTACCAATAATGAAGATTTGATAAATATGGTGAATTATATAAAAGATATGAACAAAATATGTGATACGAAGTTCTTCAAAGAAATAGATGCTGCTTTAGTTGGATTGGATCTCCCAGAGTGTGCTGAATTGAAAATTGGTACTGACGAATATTGGAAATGTTTTGTTTTGAATTCAGCTGTCAGTCCTTATCATTTTATTGGCACTTGCCCAATGGGAACTGTAGTTGATGCTCAATTGAAGGTGAAAGGTGTCGAGAACCTACGAATTGTAGATGCCAGCGTTTTACCAGAACCTCTTCATGGAGCTCCAATGGCTGGGGTTATGACGTTGGCTGAGAGAGCCTCGGACATAATTAAGGGTAAAATTTAGTGGCCTTCACAATTCTGTTCTGAAGAATATAGTGAGCCATATATGGTTCGCGGCGATTGTTTAACTGTTGTCTGTGTTGATAATAGAATTTAAAATGTACTGTCTCTGGTATCATCTTTAATTATAATAAAAGATTTTCGTAAAGCACTAACAGATGCTTTTTTTATTCTTCAATTTAGGGTTTGGATGCATTGAGTGTTGTGCCGCTTAGGATAAGCCTAAGTCCGGCAATGGATTACGATAACCTGAGTTGATATCATCATCATAGAATTACGCCTGTATTCCTCGAAAGGTCAAGCAGAGGTGTATTTTACAACCCCGCACGAGGCTAGCGTGCGTCTGTAGGAGCTGAAGAAACCACCTCATTCTTAGAATACGACGAATTTGACGACACGGTTGGTGCAATGGTTAAGCGATTAGCTTTCTGCGCTATGTGTCGCGGTTTCGATCCCCGCACGGAACAAATATTTGTATGATCTACAGATAGTTGTTTCGGGTCTGGTTGTGTGTATGTGACATGTATGTTTGTAAACTGTACCCATGACACAGGAGAAATCATAGAGAGGGGCAGTAAATGGTGGAATATTAGTATAATATATCATTATTTACCCTTCCCAACTATATTAGGGTTGGCTCTAAAACTAAGTAGATGCGATTGAATATCTATTTTACACGGAGTGATTTCAATTTCCACTAAGAACAAAAAGGGCATAAGACAAGGTGTGTATACGATATGTATTCACTAAGAATAAAAAAGACAAAAGACAAGGTGTGTATTTTAGATAACTACTAGCTTTTGCTCGCGACTTCGTACGCGTGGAATTTAGAATCTGATATTTTCCAGCGGTAAAATGGAGCCTATATTTTAAGTTAGACCTCTAGAAATCCATCGGTGGAAACTGCATACAGTAGTTTTTGCGTGATGCGTGTACAAATATACAGACAGACAGACTAAAATTCTAAAAACTGTTTTTTTTTTTGGTTTCTGTTGCCCTAATAAAGACCCCCATTTTAGTTTTTCCTCAATATCTGTAATGTACAGACATCGAATTGTTATCATTTTATTATATGTAGATACCCACGATACAAAAGAAAAAGGTCATTGAAATATATTTCTTTAGTTTTTCCTTTCCTTTTTCTTTAAAAAAAAAGAAACACTTGGGATCGTTCCTATATCGTGGGTGCGTTTACGAACACTAATATTCACAAAGGCATACACCCAGACCCGAAACAACTATTTGTAGATCATACAAATATTTGATCCGTGCGGGAATCGAACCCGCGACACGTAGCATAGCAGTCAATCGCCCAACCACTGCGCCAATCATGTCGTCAAATTTAAAACAGTGAAAAATTCCGTCAAGTATTCTCTAAATAACTACTTCAATATCGGTACGCCTGACGTCCCAATATCGTCACTCAAAGCTCTTTCTGTGCACCCAAAGTTCCTTTAAAGCATGACACTTGAAAACATCGCCAAGTAGATATATAACTAGTATATTTGTTCCGAATTCCTTCGGGTAATTCCGTTTAAGTTCGACGATATTGCATTCCGGGAGATCGACTACTGTCTCTGGTATCTTCAAGCTTTTGTTTTAGAGGATCAGTAGAGATCTGAGTGTATTGTGTAAGGTTTTTTATTGAGAACAGACAGCTTCGACTCACAGTGGATGAAATTTTGACAGACCAATCAGATCGTGGTATTCTTCAGTTTCTGGGTGAACAAATATATTTGACGTCACGGCGACATGAAACTGTAACGATAAGTACAGAATAGATGTTTGTATGACCTACAGATAGCTGTTTCGGGTCTGGGTATTTGTTCATGTGAATAATTATGACTGTGAAGGCATCCACGATAAGAATAAGATAAGAATAAGAATAAGATTAAGAATGGATGTGCCGGACTCCTACCGGCTAAACTCACTGTCTTTATGCACAGCACGCCACTGTACTATAGCCAACTAACTAAATCATTAAACCAAATTAAATAGAGGATAAATTTTCAAAGTCATAAGCTAAGAAATCAACAATGTCAGCTTGAAAATATATGTACGGTTAGCGAAACAACACTGTTGTCTGGCATTTCATAAATACATAGTTTTGTCACCGCCTAAAGTTTCACCAGTAATTCTACTGATACTTTTGAAACTCGAATTCAGTACCGCTATCACGAGTTTTCTTACTATTTACTATCGTAGTAAAGTAAATTTACATGATAGCGATTGTAGTTCTTAACTTGGTTACATTAGGGATTAGAGTCGCTTATGTGACATAAGTGTCATAGTAAAGTTTTGATTTACTATTTACTATATTATAGAAATGTCATGTTGGCGACTCTAATCCCTAATGTAACCAAGTTAAGAACTAAAATCACTTGCATGAAAATTTACATTTACTATGAGAGTAAATAGTAAAAAACTCATAATAGAGGTACAGATTTTAAAAAAGTTTTATTCTTTTAATGCTCTATACATATACTTAGAATTTCGCTTTGCATTCTAAATCTATGAGTCTATATGACATGATATAGCATCATGCCTGGATTCCCCGAAGGGTTAGACAGAGGTGTACTATTGTACACCCACATTGATGCTATTATTAAGTCACCGTCACCGATGCTATTATTAAGTCTCAAGGAATACGGGGTGATCTTAATGCCATCTACGCAGCACAATTTCGCTTGCATAATTGCATTTTATTACTATTTTTTTGCAATTTTTAACGGGATTTTTTCAAATTTCTCAAAATTTTGATGGTGTACGGGTTAAACCGACCTCAAATTTGGATTCAACGCATCGAAATACATAAACCTAGATGGGACTGGTCAAAAGTAATGAAAACATTTTTGTGTGCCGACGTAATAATAATAAAATATATTTTTATTCATGTAGACCAGTTAAAGGCACGTATGAATTGTCAGAGTCTAGTTGCCACGTTCCAGAGTTGTTCTCCTATGGAGAAGAACGGGCAGGAAACTCCATGGTTACTCTTTTAAATTCTGATTTTTTGAACATTTCATACTTATGAATCCATTGATCCCTCAACGTTATGTGAGGAAAATGTAGTACTAGGTCTAGACTAAACAAACTGATAAGTATAATATCCGAATATTTCTGATAGTACTGCCATGACAGCTATGAGCTGACCAGTCCCAGCAAACAGGACCCGTTCACGAATATAACGTGAAAATCAAAACAAAACCTCGTGCTCAGAGGCCCTAGTGTAAGTTTATTTTGAGAAACTCGATTGAACTTATCGAACGCGTTCTGAGCTCCGATTGGTGGAGAGCACGAAACGGACCAATCGGAGCGCCGAACGCGTACGATGCGTTGAATCGAATTTGTTAAAAGAAATTTACACTAGGTCCTCTGTAGTCGCGCATGCGAAAACTAGAACACTGGATCAGTTTTATTAATTTGTGTGAGAAAATGTTCCTTTCGAGAAATAGTAGTACCTAGTATGACTTGACACATTTTGACCAAATGTCCTTGTGTGGTTAGTATTAAAATACTATGTTATAACAGAAATAACTGTCTCGCGTCTGATTAATATCTCTACATATTATAAAACAAAGTCCCCCGCAGCGTCTGTCTGTCTGTTCGCGATAAACTCAAAAACTGAACGTATTTTCATTCGGTTTTCACCAATAGACAGAGTGATTCATGAGGAAGGTTTAAGTGTATAATTCGTTAAGGTTTTGTGTAAATTGGCTGAAATATGACGATGATGGTTGAAGCTGTCGGAAAAAATCATGCCGACTGGGAGCTTTACTGGCGTGCGCCGAGTAAATGCTCGACGTAACAGGCTGATACGACAAAAAAACAATGAAGGCGTATATGCTCTGCTACCCGTGCGAAGCCGGGGCGGGTCGCTATAGTAATATTATATTTTGTACCACTGTGTTCTCGGCTTTCACAAAGATTGTTTATGCTTTCATATTAATTATAAAGTATCTAGTTAGAGAGGGAGCTAAATTGTGACTATAATTATTAGAAAAATATAGCAAAAAGAGAAAAAATAACGATAACTGTCAATTTAGAATACGGTAAATTACATTTTGTTCTAAAAATGTTTGGATTACAAAAGCGTGACGTCATAGTTTTTCATTGCCATTGACTTATTGTGTGATTTTGATAAATTAAACAATGAAAACGCCTAAGATAAGCAAGAGATTAAGTTTAAACTGAGTTTTTGGAAGTAAAACTATTTACCAAACAAGATTTCAGAATTTATTTTTGATGCAGTAATCTAGCCTATTGTTTCAAAAAAATATCGGTTTTTTTGTTAGATACTTTCTATTCTACCTTAAAAAAAATCTTCTAACCCGAATTTGATGTTTAAATACATGTTCGTCTGTCCCATCCTAACTCGAAAACATAAATCCTGAACAATTTAACACCTTCGCTCTGTAACCGCGTCACGGAAACGGAACTCACTCGTTTCCCGCCGAAAAAGGCGCGTAATTTTTTTCACTGGCGCTTAAGCCTTTGTGACGACGCTTCCGGTTGGATTTCCCGCGCCCAACCGTCACGTGTCGCGTGACGTATTTCCGGTTGGATAATGTCATGAATATATGATGTGGTTTAATATTATTAAGCTTTTAAAATAATGGATGATGGAAAAAGCTTTTGTTTTTACGGTGAACGGAATATTGAGGGATGAAAATTCAATTTCAATAGGTCCTCTCCCTCTGGTCTAGTGGTTTTAAGCGCGACTGCTAAGCGTGAGGTTCTGGGTTCGATTCCCGGGTCGGGCAAAGTGTTATTGGATTTTTCTCCACAGGAATTCTTTAGAAGCACGGAGTGTGGAACTGTGTGGGGTACACGGCAATAGGCTCGCCCCCTATTACACTGGACTCAATAACGCATCGGCGAAATGTGTGTAGAATAGTACATCTCTGACTAACCCTTTGGGGAATACAGGCGTGATGCTATGTTAATTATAGTAGTAGCTGAGAGTTTGCAGTTTTGTACTATAGACGGGAATATGCTCATTAATGGAATCAGGCGTTACTTTGCGGAAATCCATGGTATATAAGATATACAACTAGAATGTTTAGTTTGAATTCCGCCAAACTACTTCAAGCTTGGGGCTTCGTGTCCAAGCGGTCGACAAGTCAACATCTCCTGAGGATGCTCCGTGAAGGGGCGAAACACATGGTTGCATGTCACATTATTTCTATCTCATCTTCTGCATGTGCATATACTTGCGGGCGGGAGGTGCTGTGCACGCACCCAGGCTTGCAGTAGTTTGGCGGAATTAAAACTAAATATTCCAGTTGTATATCTTATATGGCAATATGTTCGTTTAATATTGTATGGAACTTGAAACGGCAACTGTTCATCCTTATGGGGAACCTTCCGCCCGCGGCTTCGCCCGTGTGGTGTACGAAACCGTACATTTTTCCGGGATAAAAAGCCAATGTGCTATTTCAGACTATAATCTATCTCTGTGCCAAATTTCATCCAGATCCGTTCAGCCGTTCTGGCGTGAAAGAGTAACAAAGATCTGTCCATCCATCCTCACAAACTTTCACATTTATAATATTAGAAGGATATATGCGTGATGATATTTTATGTTACATGGTATTATTTGTGAACGGTGACCGCTAATTATCCTGCAATCATAATATAATTAATTTATTAAAGCTCGCTCATGGAGTAATAATCGTTGTTTTAATATTATTGCCAATCTATTAAGACATTACGTGATATGAAAAACACTTTTATGAAATCAGATTGTGGTGCTGATTATGCAGTTTAAAAATAATCACTTTGTCTCTCTCTTACCATAAATATGTGAAGAACGAAGATATTGAGACCATTATGGTTCCGTTAAATTATATTTAACTAGCTGTTGCCCGCGACTATGTGTATTTTTTAATCTTATTAGTGTTTTACTGTAATAGTAAAAATAAACCTACATATGTCCTTCTCCGGGTCTCAGGCTACCTCTTTGTTAAATTTCATAACGATCGGTTCAGTGGTTTAGTCGTGATGAGGTAACAAAACAGACAGAGTTACTTTCAAATATAAAATAACTAGCTTCCGCGGCTTCGCCCGCGTGGTTTACTAACCCGTACATTTTCCCGAGATAAAAAGTAACCTATGTGCTATTCCAGACTATAAACTATCTCTGTACTAAATTTCATCCAGATCCGTTCAGTCGTTCTGGCGTGAAAGAGTAACAAAGATCCATCGATCCATCCATCCATCCTCACAAACTTTCACATTTATAATATTAGTAGGATAGTAGGATAGGATTGTGGTTAATTTAGGTCGGAATGATTTCAAAATTGCATAGTTCGTATAGCCAGTTTGAAAGTCGTAAATATTTTTGTGTGTGATATTTTTGATGAAAAATATTTTATTGAAATGCTCACAATTATCGTTGCTGAAAGGCGTACCAGTCATCTAATAGAACTAATTACCTAATCATTAAGATAATCAGTCATAACGCATGAAATCAT
Organism: Shargacucullia verbasci; assembly: GCA_947562105.1. Lineage (NCBI taxonomy): Eukaryota > Metazoa > Arthropoda > Insecta > Lepidoptera > Noctuidae > Shargacucullia > Shargacucullia verbasci. Next base: position 7,774,528 of record OX387306.1, read on the forward strand.
TCGTAATATCACACCCCGGCGTTCTCTACAATTTGTACCATCTCTGATCACAAAACGTGTTATTTGTTTCAAACAAAATGATTATCAACTAACTTAAGTTTAGATAGGGAGAGGTGTATTCATAGTCTAGTTACAGTCTTTATGATTGCGTTCTTATTTTATAAATAATTAAACAGGGATTTTAAGTAATGCAGTTTTACAACAGTAATACTGCTTTACAGATCCCTAATACCGTTTAAATATAGTGTAAGTGATTGGAAATTAATAATTGCTCCCTGAAGCTCCATTGGGTTTTCATCATAATCGACCCACATTCGTCCGCTTTGGACATAGGCTCCCAGTAAGCGCCACTGAGCCCGGTCATCGGCTCTTCGCATCCACTTTTTGTCAGCCACCTTCCGCAAGTCGTCGCTCCACCTGGCCAGAAGCGCCCTACATTACATCTGCCTATTCGCGGTCTCCGCTTGAGAACTTGTGAATAAAATAACTTAACTGTATAACCCCGAGAACTTTATACCATCAAACCCCTTGGTTTACTCCTTACTTATGAAATGTTTTAAATAAAAATAAACTAATCTAACTAATCATACGATGGAGAACGAGTGTACAAGTACATTTAGTCCCAGTCAAACTCACTCCTTCAGAAAAGAGGCCTGAGTTCAAAACGAGCAGAAAATCTGACAGATTGATTGTGAATCAATACTTTAAGGTTTATTAATGGGACTTTGGAAAAGTTATTTTCTATCTTTATGAATAAAAATAAATTGCTCGTTAGTAAGTGCATTACTTGAGAACGGCTATTTTATTTGCATATTTGGAAATTTTTTTTTTGAAAATTTTCTTAATTACACGTATAAGGTATTTTATTGACAGAAAAAATGGAAAAGCTCAGACGAAGTCGCGGGCAACAGTTCGTATTTTTTTAAAATAAAAGTTAGTCTACATAAATAATATTAACTACAAGCTATTTCCTTTATAAACACAACACAATTTTATGTAGCACAATAAACAACACACAACAGGTACAGACTATGAATAAGCTCCAACATCCTTTGCCACAAACCTGTTTGTTCGACGACAGTAGCAAAGGGTTTTTGTTGCAGCTTCTTAAACAACGTTATATTTCTAGTATAATAACTGGTTGCTCAGAAAACGGATAGGAGGTCGGGTGAGCAGAAATAGCCTAGATCATGGTGTGTAACACACTTTATAAACGTAACATAATATAATATCACCCCTGTATCCTCGAAGGGATAAGCAGAGCTGAATTATTTTAAAGCCACACTTCGCCGATGCTGTTTGAAGTCCCATATAATACGGCGAGTAATACCAAATCGCTTATATGCTTAAAATACGACACTTTACACTCAGATACATAATTAATCAAAAATATTAAAAACAGAAACATAAAAAAATACATAGCGTACTTATGATCCGTTTGTTTACCAATGTTTACCAAATACAGTAATACCTTGACTTACGCTACCCCGACTTACGGGAACCTGGAGTTACGCGATTTTCGAATCTCATCGATTCGTCGTTACTTTGAGGGCTACACAACTCGATTACTCACTCCCCTCATTATTGTTCAGCTAATGTACATGTTCGGACGTGTCGCGCGGAATCAACGCTAAGCTATAATTTATTTTGTGTTATTTATTTCTGAACCACGGTGAGCTTGTTGAAATTATACCCCGACTTACGCAAATTCGACTTACGCGGTTATCGCTCAGTCTCACCTATCGCGTAAGTTCGGGGTATTACTGTACATGTTTTGTAATTTTGATTTGCACTGTTGACGCAGTGGTTGAGAAATCGACTGCTGCACTACATGTCGCAGGTGGTTCGATTCCCACCCGGAACAAATATTTGTATGATCTACTGATATTTGTGTATGTTAATATATTTGTTTGTAAACGCACCCACGATTCACGAATCATTCCTAGTGTGGGACAACTTTTTTTACAGAGAAGAGAGACAGAGAAACAATAGAATTCAGTTAAATTAAACATATGTGGGCACCTAAATCGCTTTCCACGAATTTAATGATATCATATCTCCCACCCGTGAGAAGAAACAAACCTATATTGTAGTTTGAAATGGGAATCAACTCAAACAAACTCGGCGAACAGAACCCTGATATTTTTTATTGAAAAATCGAAGCAAGCAAAGATTAATCATTGAAACGGTCTGCTATAGAAAGTAGTGTATAAAGAATACGACTTGTTCGCAAACTGATTTTGTAAGGAAGAAACATACTGGAGAGAATAATGTACTCCTGACCGAATTTCGGTCACGGCGGTCAATCTCACCGGAGATTAGCCAACTACGCAGGAGATATTATAGAGCATAAATGTGTGCGCAAACACAGGTGCTCTCTCTATTCCTTCACTCTCATAATAATAATAATAATAATATACTCTTTATTGTACACCAAAAGAATATAACAAAAAGAGTCATAATAGACAATGTACAAGGGGCGGCCTTATCGCTTAAAGCGATCTCTTCCAGGCAACCTAATGGAGTTGATGGAAGCAGGTTAAAAAGACAACGGGCAGTCTGGATGTACAATTAAAAAAAAAGGTAAAAATAAAAATATTATGAAGGTAAAATAATATACAAACTATATATAAATATAAATAGATACATAAAACACAACGAATACATAAGTATATCTGCAAGCCAAGAGGAAACAAGTCTGGGGTTATCTATAATAGCGCCAGGTAATGTTTCTTAAGGAGATTTTTAAATATTGGCAGAGATTGAGCTCGTCTCACATTAATTGGAAGCGCATTCCACAGGCAAGCAGCTTGTACGGAAAAAGACTTATTCCGAAACATGGAAGAATGCGCTGGGATTTTAAGCACCAGGTTTTCTGATGACCTCAGGGATCTAGAATGCGTGTCACAGAGGAACTCAAACCGTTCTTTCAGGTAAAAGGGAGTAAAGGGATTAAACAATATATTGTACAGTAGCGAAAGGATATGAGTATTCCGGCGATAACGGATGAGCAACCATTTGAGCTTAGTACGAAATTCAGAGACATGATCATATTTGCGTAATCCAAATATAAATCTAATACAGAAATTTTGAAGTCGCTCAAGTTTATCCAGTTGCTCTGCGGTGAGATCAAGGTAGCTCGCATCAGCATAATCTAAAATCGGGAGGAGAAGGGATTGTGCCAATGCAACTTTAGTAGCTGTTGGTAAAAAATTTCGTAATCTTTTCAAAGATGATGCCGATGCAAACATTTTTCGACTGACTTCCTTCAATTGGGCAGTCCATGATAAGGTTAGCTCATAGATCGATGGGACGGCAATACGACACGACCGGAGAGAGATCAAGCGCAGGACCAACGGCTTTACGTGCTTTGGCACGATGTGTATTCAGATACACAAAGACCCAGACCCGAAACAACTATATGCAGATCATACAAATATTTGTTCCGTGCGGGAATCGAACCTGCGACACGCAGCGCAGCAGTCGATCTCTCAACCACTGCCCCAACTGTGCCATTGAAGAGGATATTCTAAGCAGGATCCGCGCCCTAATTACCGATGTAGCAATCAATTTGCGACAGTATGCGTCATACATATATTGGCTGACTGCGTTGAGACTGTCAATGCTCCCAGGTTCGCCCTCGATCGGAAAAAAAATTTAACTCAAAAGCATATCGCTACCCTTTTAAAGCCCTTTTAAAAAATGTTTTGGTATTACGTAAGCATTTTAAAAATTATATTAGACCAAAACTCATTCAATTTAGTTCCACCTATCACTGTTTGCGCTACTGGCGCGGCAAAACTGCACCTAAGCGACAGATAGGCAATGTTATGCATACACGATTTTTTGTCAGTTCGCGACCTATCGCTTCTCATCTGCTGTCGCGTTGCTGTCGTTGTTTATACGTAATTAGGCTCCGGATAACTTCGCCCTCGCCTGTGTCGTTAGAAGGTAGCGGGGGCTGGTTCCTCTGACTTCTCGGAATCATGTGTGGATCTAAAATTGATTATCACTTGCCTGCACACCTGAGAGGGCTCCATAAAGTTCTTGATGGTGTGTATAGTCCCCCAAACCGCACCGGGGTGGCGTGGTAGACTAAGGCCTAACCCTTCTCATTCTGAAAAGAGACCCTTATCCAGCAGTGGGACAGTAATGAGTTGAATTTATTTATTTATAAATCTCTGCTTAGCCCCATACAAAATCACGAGCGTGACGGATACTATTGTGGGAAAACAGTGATCGTTTTTAATAAATGTTAATTATTTTTACGCTCACTTACCTCTTACGCTGTAGCACATTAATCAATTAGCAAATCGTCACTCCCCTTTTATATATAAAATGGTAATTTCTCGCTCGAGTGCCCTCTTTGGTTTGGTTATAAACTATCGATATTTTTATCGTTCTTTTCCATGCACGGGACTACAGAGTCCCGGACGTTTGGAAGGCGTGCGTGGGGCCGAAGCCAACACGTAGAGGCCCTTTAAGACTGCTTTTATAAAAATGTTATGGTGACATACCCAGCGATTATCCCTGTATGCACTATAAAAATGCACCCAACACCCAATTATCGTTCTTATTATTATCACATCTAGGACTTAATGTTCTGCAAGTGGTCCCAGTTGTCATAGGAATATGTACGACAGTTGTTACGGGTGTCAGCAACCTGTAGCAACTGTCGTACTGTCTTTAATCTAATTGAAAAAAGAATAAAAATCAAGAGAGTATAAATTTATATTTTTATTTCGTTATATCTATTACTACCTTCCGCCCGCGGCTTCGCCCGCGTGGTTTACGAACCCGTATATTTTTCCGGGATAAAAAGCCTATGTGCTATTCCAGACTATAATCTATCTCTGTGCCAAATTTCATCCAGATCAGTTCTGTAGTAAATTAACATGTATTTATTTTTAAGAATTTTCAATTAATATGACAGAAAAAAAAAACGTTTTAATGTAACTCAAATGAAACACAATTCACATATACCCAGGCTTATAACGCGCCCTTACTAAGGAAGACGCAGCACTTATTTATGACGCCACAATAAACAAGTAGGAATCCTGGCGCAATACTATAGCGCCATTTCCGCGACGGACCATCTAGCTTTAAGGCTATCGTCTTAAAAATGAAAGAAATAGCCAGGGTTAAAGTCAATCAATTATTTTTTATTTTTGACTAGTTATAGGACGATATCAGTGAATAACAGAAAATAAAAACCGACTCCAGAGAACTCAAAAACAAAACTAATAATTAATAAAATAAAAAATAAAAAGCAAAAAATAAATGTTTTATTATACAATATAGTAGTTGAAGAATATTGAAGTCGGAGAACCTCCTCATTTTTTGAAGTCGCTTAAAAATGAGGTGCGTGAAAGGAGCCGGATTTGGGGGGCAACAACAGCTGAAGCCAGAGCTTCCATAAGTGAAGGGGCCTTCATGATATGGGTTTTTTACGATACATATCATGTTGGTTAATAAATTATATTAGGTATTTAAATGAATAAAATATCCTATCCTACTAATATTATAAATGGGAAAGAGGATGGATGAATGGATCTTTGTTACTCTTTCACACCAGAACGGCTGATCGGATCTGGATCACGCTAATTTTTATCCCGGAAAAATATACGGGTTCATAAATCACGCGGGCGAAACCGCGGGTGGAACCTAGTAAATAAATATGAACAATTGACCCAGTACCAACATCATATTTATTAATATTGAAATTACACATCAACACCTCTCTCTCTCTCTCCCCTTCTCTTTCTCTCTCTCTCTCTCTCCCTCTCCTTCTGTCTGTATGTAAAAGTGGTTTTTCAACGGTTTATGTTAATTAATTTAATTTTTTTTTTAATCTGATTCCTTAATATTTGACAGCTAACTGATAGTTATCTGTTAGTTTACCGGACACTTTTTCAGCAAGCGTTGAAACTGTCCATCTATATTGTTACCATATCTTATAAAAACACTCAAATACCAAGTTAGAAAAACAAAAGCACAAAACGAACCCGTCAAATGATGCAAATGAGACAGAATAGTAAATCAATTGTGTCTCGTTGCCGGGTGCCGCGTGTGTTTTAATGAATTAACCTCTTTTCTAATTGAGATCAACATGAATTTTCAATTATCCCAACTCATTTATTTACTCCATAAATACTATGGCCATTTAACCACAAAAGATATTTGCCCAAAGAAAATTTAACAGACACTCATCAGCCTTTTGTGACGTCAGCGCCTAATGAATCAAGTAATTAGGACAACAGTGTGATTGTTTCCGAGACTGCTTCATTGGTTTCGTGGTCGCCGTTGCGACTGCTAAGCGTGAGGTCCTCGTTTCGATTCCCGGGTCGGGCAGAGTGTTATTGGGTTTTTCTGCATCGAAATTCTCAGTAGCAGCACGGAGTTTGGAACTGTGCCCGGTAGATGGCAACAGGCTCGCCCCTTATTACATGGGACTCAATAACGGTATCGGCGAAATGTGGGTGTACAATAGTACACCTCTGCCTAACCCTTCGGGGAATACAGGCGTGATGCTATGATATGTAGTATGAGTATTTTTAATTTTGAGTGTACACTAAGATAATTACAATATCGATTGATTGCTAAGCTGTGTATCGCGGGTTCGATTCCCGCGCGCTACAAATATTTAGGACTTATAGATAATTGTTCCGGGTCTGGGTGTTTGTGCATGTGAATATTTGTGTTTGTAAACGCACCCACGATACAGGAATTATTCTTAGTGTGGGGCAACGTTTTTTTTTAATATCTTCTTTAACCATCACGCCTGTATTCCCCATAAGGTAAGGCAGAGGATGTAGAATCATAAGGCCCATAGTCCACTACGCTGACCTGGTACGGGCGGACTACACACACCATCAATAACTTTATGGAGCCCTCTCAGGTGTACAGATCACGATGTTTTCCTTCACACTCCAGACAAATGACAATCAAATTTTAAACTTGAAAACTCTGAGTTGCCGGCTAGGATTGAACTGGCTGTGACGTCATAGACATAACGCAAAGAAATCATTAATAGAAAGATATTAATTACACCCACAATAGTCGACCAATTAGTGGCCAATAACCACATCTTTTTATGGCGATAGAAACTGTGGGACATATATAGAGTTTAGTGTATATGGCAATAGAAATTGTCCAGTAAATATTGCCATATAAGGTGGAAATTTAATCACGGTACAATGGTCAACGTGGTATGGCCTCCGTCCGTGATGTTTCAACTTGTGTTTTACGTCATTTTAAAAGCCATAAATCATATTAATAGCTTTGTTTTATTGTTTGACACCTACATAACTCTCGGGATTTGCAAGCTGAAGTGGCAATGGGCAGGCCACATCGCTCGAAGAACGGACAACCGATGGGGAAGAAAGGTTCTCGAGTGATAAACACGAACGGGAAGACGCAGCGTAGGAAGGCCTCCTACTAGGTGGACCGACGACATTGTGAAAGTCGCGGGCAACCGATGGATGCAAGTGACGGAATGTTGTTCGATGTGGTGGTCTAAGCGGGAGACCTTCGTTCAGTAGTGGACGTCTTCTGACTGATGATGATGACACCTATATACTTACGCAATATACTTGTGCAAGAAATGTGAATGTTTTGATTTTGATTAGTAAGTGGTGTAAGAATAACGTAGGTTAAAGTATGACTTAGTAAGTAGGTGAGAGATCGACTGCTGCGCTACCAGTCGCGGGTTCGATTCCCGCACGAAACAAATATTTGTACGATCTACAGGTAGCGGTTTCTGCAGCCTAATTACCGATGTAGCACTCAGTTTTGCGACAGGCGTAGATCGCGCGATAGCTACTGTCATTTTGGTGTCATTTTATTGGTCAACAGTGAGGCTGCTGTCTGTGGCTGCGTGGCTGTCGCGTTGCTGTCGCTTTTTTTACGTTAGCTGCGGGTCCGGGTATTGTGAATATTTGTATTTGTAACGCACCCGCGATACAGGAATTATTCAAAGATAAGGGAAATGATTTTTTTAAAGAGTTAATCATTATACAACCTAATAAGAATGTTATATTAAAAAGATTGGTATTATAGTAAAGTGTCACAAAATGTAAGAAACACGAGGCGAAGTCCCTATAACGAACGAAAACGCACGTACGGTACAGTTACTGAGTGGCGGAGGTCAGAAGGCAATCACTCTGTGTAAAATACTGATATTCAGCCGCAACCGGTTAGATTGGAAACCGACCCCAATGTAGTTGGGAAAAGGCTAGGCAAATAATGATTTTAAGTTACCTACTCTTTGTTGAAGAACTGTGCCTGATCTGAACAATCACCAATGAGGCAAAGGCGTCATCATGATCATCATCTCAGCCGAAAGATGTCCACTGTTGGACATAGGCCTCTGCCAAGCATCACCACATTAACACGGTTGGCGCAATGGCTAAGCGATTAGCTTTCTGCGCTACGTGTCGCGGGTTCGATCCCCGCACGGAACAAATATTTGTATGATCTACAGATAGTTGTTTCGGGTCTGGTTGTGTGTGCATGTCACATGTATGTTTGTAAACTGTACCCACGATACAGGAGAAATCCTAGTGTGGGGCTTTTTTGTAAAAAAAAAAAAACTGATCACATCTAGCGGATTCCCACAAGGTGGACCGATGACCTGGTGAAGGTCGCGGGAGAGGCATCAAAATTTAATTTAATACATAATTAAATAGACGCCCTAAGGACATATACATCATATCATGTATATCATGTAGAGAGGATGGATGAAAGGCGATTAACGAAGGGGATTTATAACGCGGTTGTTAGTGGAAACGCCAGGAGGACGCCCTAGAAGTACATATACGGACCTTATTGGTGATGTCCTTCAAAAAGGTCAGGTGCGCAGTACCCACAACCGGCGTTCATGTATGAAACGATGCATGAATGTAGATGAAGCAAAAGGGTTATGTAAGGATAGCACGTGGCGTTCCGTAGTTTCTGCCTACCCCCATGGGAAAAAGGCGTGACTTTATGTATGTATGTACACAATTAAATTCAGCCTTATTAAAAGATTCGATGGATTGAATGTTGGTTAAATAATTGCACTGTCTGATGAAAAACCCCAAGCAATGTAAATATTTAATGAAAAAGCAGACTTATTTTAATTTTGGTTAAAATTTGATTGATTTTTAATTCATTCGTTGAGCGAGCAAGTTAATAATAAACTATTAATTAATTTTACGATGGAAATTAATATTTACCAATTTCATATTTTTCTTACAATTATTTTTTAAATAAGAGGTAAAGATGGATTTTCTGTCTGTCTCTCTATTGATTTTAATATATTTTATTAAATTTAGCAAAACTAAATTTGAGTTAAAGAATCAAAAAGATAGCATAATTCGGGCAGTGGGTGACCGATCAGTTGCTTCGCTACGTGACGCGGGTTTGATGCCCGAACGGAACAAATATTTGTATTGCCTACAGATAATTAATTGTTCCGAGTATATGTGGGCGTGTATGTGAATATATATATGTTCTTAAACGCACCCACGAAACAGAAATCATTCCTAGGGCAAAGTTACTTTAAAAAAAAAAGAATCGATTAATACAGTCCAATCGATAAAGTAAATCCCCATCATCATCAGCCAGAAGACGTCCACTGGTGAACGAAGGCCTCTCCCAATGGGGTTTGCCATAATCCCCACGCTTGGCAGGCGGCTTGGGGATCGCAGTGGCTCACCGATTAGTGAGAGGACGCTGCTGCCCGTCCTCCGGTGTCTGGCCGCAGTTTTAAGACGTACCCGGGTCATCAAATCCTCATCACTATTACCAAATACGGAAAGTGAAAGGAAAGGGAGGATTACACAAAAGATAAGTAATATTTTTTTTAGCACCGTATCCTTACTTTTACGTAGAAAACGTACTTGGATGGGTGTCCCATTATTTCCCGGTGAAAGTGGTAAAAACATATCAAATATTAGTTATTGTACCTTATTGGTAAAATTAGTAATTTTCAAGAAGGTCGCATATCGGTCTATGTGGGTTACGTGTAGGTTTAAGAACTGTACCTCTATCACGAGTTTTCTAACTATTTACTATCCTAGTAAAGTAAATTTTCATGATAGCGATTTTAGTTCTTAACTTGGTTCCATTAGGGATTAGAGTCGCTTATGTGTCATATGTGTCATAGTCAAGTTTTGATTTACTATTTACGATATTATAGAGATGTCATATTAGGGACTCTAAATCCTAATGTAACCAAGTTAAGAACTAAAATCGCTTGCATAAAAATTTACATTTACTATGAAAGTAAATAGTGAAAAACTCATAATAGATGTACTGTACCCACGATACAGGAGAAATCATAGTGAGGCAAGCGCGCTCGCAGCAATCATAGTGGCCTCACTATAGGCGCGGTCGCAGCCACTTTAGGGGGGTCATATTAACACTAAAGTAACTTTGGAGGTCATATTAAAGCTGAGAAAATTAGTTTTTAGTTCACAAAAAAAAAAATAGTATTAGTTTCACAAAAAAAAAACCTACCTATTTATGATTTAATTGTTTAGACGTCATAAGCAGGAACTTAAAAAAATATTTAATATTTTCGTAAATTGTATATTTATAGAAGATTTCTCAATTGGTGACAGAAAAGGTAAGAAGCAATCGTTTGTCGTGGTATGGACATGTGATGAGGAGGGATGAGAAACATGTCACTAGAAGGGTTATCAGTATGAATGTGGATGAATACAAGGGAAGAGGTAGACCCAAGAAAAGATGGATGGATTGTGTGAAAAGTGACATGGTGTACAAGAAAGTGAACTCTGATGACGTCTGATAGAGATGAATGGAAGAAAAAGACATATTGCGCCGACCGCAAATAATATGGGATAAGGGCAATGATGATGAGAAGATTTCTTAATTGGACGTTTACGATTTTGGGGGGGTCGTAACCTCTATCGACTGCCACTGTAGTGTGGGGCAAAATTTTAAAAAAGTGACTTACATAAAAATTTAGCTATAATAAATTCAATGGCTGCTCTGTGGCAATTTTAACGGTGTGAAGGTACAAGTAGCAATCCAAGGTTTCTCACTGTTACTTAAAATGTTAATAAATAGATACACAGATAATGTGATGTGGAGAAATAAAAAAAATTGTTCGTCGTCGCGTCCGGTCTACGATGCACTTAGGGAGAGTGGTATGTGAGATGGAGGCACCAAGTAAATATTGTCAATAATGATTGCTGGTGCAGGGCCTAGTGTAAGTTTCTTTCGACAAACTCGATTTAACGCATTGAACGCGTTCGGCGCGCGGCGCTCCAATTGGTGGAGAGCACGAAACGGACCAATAGCGCATAACGCGTTCGATGCGTTAAATCGAATTTGTCGAAAGAAATTTACACTAGGGCCTTAGTTGTCACGGATAAGATACCGTGGTACCCAGGACCTCTCGCTCAACAGTCGTGGTTACATTGAATGAGGTTTGTTAAACAATAAACATTTTATTCATATACTAGTTGGGAAACGCCGAGTTGCTACCGCAGAAAAAAAATTTTTGCTCTTTCAAATACATTTGCTGGTGCGACACGCGCGCCACCTAATGTAAGTTAATTGTAGGTACTATTTCTATAACCTTTGCGCAAGTGCAAGCAATAAGTTGACAAAGTTTTATCACAATCAGATGAACGGTATGGCAGCGTATAAAATACGAACAAACAAACAAACATATGTACATTGATTTGTATATATTAGATCTTATAAAACGCCTGGCCTGTTCTAAGATTTGAATGTTGAATTTAATATTCTTAAAAAAAAACATTACAAACTTAAATAAGTAAAAGCTTACCTTAGCTACTTAAACGACTTAAGAATTCTCCACAAAACACTTGGAAACATATTTTTCCTTTGTTCTCCGATGTTTGACGAGCCAAACTGCGTCGTCACGACTAAGATAGCTTGCCTAAACAAAAACGGTAATGACTTGGTAAGGTTTGCCCCTTTGAAATTGGGGAGGCGTGGAATATTTTAGTTTGGGCTTCTTGTAAGGGTTTAGAAGTAAATTTTAGGATTAGTTGCTGTATTCAAAGACTTGTTATTAGTGATAAAAAATGGTCTATACTGTTATATTATCTTTGTGATTATCTATTGCACAAAAATCTATATAATAAGTTCTGTGGCTAAGATGGAAAGTAATACGATCTTTATGAGTATATGGTACTTGAACCAATTAACATATGCTTATGCAGAATTAGCCATTCAGTAATTATCTTCATCCAGGCTGACTGCTCATGGATCGCCATGAATTCAGATGCCATGAGATGTGCCAATAGAAAAAAAAAACTAAAGGAAATATGTTAAGAAAATCACCAATTCGTTCTCACTCAAAGATTTAATACCGATATCATTAAAAAAATATACAAAAAATAAAAATCTATCCCTTCAAATCTATAAAAAAAATCATGATTGTGCTATGTGTCGTGGTTTCGATTGCCGCACGGAACAAATATTTGTATGACCTAGGAATTCACCAATTCGTTATTACTCAAAGATTTAATACAGATATAATTTAAAAAAAATATACAAGTAATAAAAATCTATCCCTTCAAATCTATGAAAAAAATTATGATTGTGCTGTGTCGTGGGTTCGATTGCCGCACGGAACAAATATTTGCATGATCTACTGATAGTTGTTTCGGGTCTCTGTGTTTCTGTATGTGAATATATATGTTTGTAAATGCACCCATGATACAGGAATTATTCATAGTGTGGCTTACAAAAATATATTTATATTATTTTATTTTTCTGCTTGCGTTCATCTCTTACGCTGCGGCCCAAGCCCGCTGGGACCGGTTTGGCTATAAAAAGCAACAGTAACAGGTCGTCAGCCGCAGGTGCATCGCGACCGGACAGATGTGGTGCGTGGGGTAGGCAGAGTAGTGTGTAGGGCAAAGGGAAAAATTACTAAGTTAACTATGTAGTTTGGCTTTGACTTTTGTATGACGTTATTAGGGACTATATGGTGTGATTTACACATGTAATAGGCATTGCATATAGTTTTTTAAATTGAGTTTTGACGAATGATGGTTATCTGCCTAACTGGTCTAATGAGCGCATGCGCGAATTCTGTGCGTGAGGTTTTGTGTTCGTTCCCCAATCAGGCAAAGTGATATTGTGTTTTTCTGTTAAAAATTCTTAACACGGAGTACTATGGAAATAGACTCGCCCTTATAGGACATGGATCACAAACATCGGTGAAATTTAAGTGTACAATCATATACTTCTGGCCAATCCTACGGGGAATTGGTATGAATATATGAGCTATATTATATATATACATATATAAATATATATTATTTTAATTGCCCCACTCTAGGACTTCTCCTGTGTTGTGGGTACAGTTTACAAACATACATGTCACATACACACACAACCAGACCCGAAACAACTATCTGTAGATCATACAAATATTTGTTCCGTGCGGGGATCGAACTCGCGACACATAGCGCAGAAAGCTAATCGCTTAACCACTGCGCCAACCGTGTCGTCATATTTATTACGACGTATAAATCTAGCAACTTGACAAAAGACCAAGTTATCTGTTTGACCGCAACAAAAATCAGGTTTATATGCCTTTTGTGGTACTCCGGAAGAGATGATCGATATAAACGGTCATATCTTTTTGGACCTTAATGAAGAGACAGGAAGAGAGCCATAATATGTATATAAAATGTATATATGTATAATATATTACTATTGGTGAAGATTTCTCTTAGAGAGTGTTTGTATATTTTTTGTTAGGTCTTTGATAATGATAGATAAAAAGTCAAAGTGTAAGAGGTACTAACGAATCTAATAACATAAAATCTATTAGCAACTTCATACTCATAGCATCACGCCGGTATTCCCCGAAGGGTAAGGCAGAGGTGTATCTACATGTACCTAATATGGGGCAAGCCTATTGCCATCTACCGGGCACAGTTCCAGACTCCGTGCTGCTACTGAGAATACATACAGAAAAATCCAATAACATTTTGCCTGACCCGGGAATCGAACCCAAGATCTCACGCTCAGCGGTCACGCTTGCGATTACTAGACAAATAATGCAATGTAATGTTATTGCATTATTTAAAGCATTCACCCTTCTCATTCTCTGAGGCCCGTGCCCACCAGTGGGAGAGTAATGGGCAGAATTATTTACTAGAACGTACCCCCATATTATAGAGAAAGGCAATTACATAGACATGTTAACTTCCTGAACATGTTCGGGCTATATTTATCATTCCCAAGTAGTCAAGAACAAGTTAGAATAGGCAGAGAAACCTGTTGTGTCTGTTAGAAAATGAGAGACTAGACTGCGTTATTCGATTGTAAATTCGATATCAAATACACCTCGATTTTTTTCATCGTCTGATAACATATCCCACGCTCAGAAGGCAACTGATCTAAGTCAAAAAGTGCAATTTGTGGGAAATTAGCAAAAAAGGTATAGTTTTTAAGGTCAGTATTTAGCAAAATCGAAAGTTCCAGGAATTTTGAGTTAGGCCACTTTTATTCTTAGGGTGCGATATACATACCTGTCTGAATTATAAATATATTCTACATAATAATAATAAATAGTTTAGCCCAATACTGTCCCACTTTTGAATTCTTTTAATAATCTAATATTTATTACTTTTAGTTCAGGAGCAGACCTCAAAATAGTTGAGGAAAGGCAGGCATATGGCTTGATCATATTGAGAGGTTGTATGAGACGATTAACGGTCAGCTCGGCTGAGACCAGAGGTCCTAGTGTAAGTTTCTTTTGATAAACTCGATTTGACGCATCGAACGCATGCGGCGCTCTGATTGGTGGAGAGTACAAAACGGACCAATCGGAGCGCCGCACGCGTTCGATGCGTTTAATCGAGTTTGTCAAAAGAAACTTACACTAGGGCCTGAGTGAAGTAAGATGTGTCTACCAATGTCTCTAAAGCGAGGAGTAATCTCTGGCGAGAAATATATAATCCTCTTGCGTACTTTGTCCCGCCATCGGAAAAAATCTCACCTGGGTATGAACTACCGTGGCCAATTTGGAAATCTCTTAATAGTCTACGAATGCCGTGAAAGTCGGCCGATGCAGAGATAACCTTCACAAGTGGGGGGGTTCACAGACGGCTAAGATCTCCATTGTGAGTGTGGTGTCTCCCCGCAGACAATGGCCCACCTTCCATCCTGCTCCGCGTGTCCTGCTACATGCTCGCGGGAGAAGTTAATGGCCGCTACGGAAAGCGCAGTCCGTGTGGCGGAATTTTGGGCCAAACTAATTTAATTTGCCATCGTCACTCTAAGAAGAAATGAAGTAATTTCACAATTACGTAACTTTAAACAACAAATCAGATCAGGGAGTCAGTGTAACAAATCAAGATGGCAACCCTATTAACAAGGCAATAGGGCTGTCACTCAAAACTTTAGTTGTCACCAAACACCTGTACCCAATTATGCTAACTAGCCATCCGAAACACACCAATATCCGGTTGTAATCCACATTAAACCAGTTTAATGCAGTTCCAACCGGTTAACCAGTTCCCCCGGGCGTTTTCGATAAGCGTCTACCCGGGTAAATGGTTATTAGTTGAATTATAGCATTTTAATGGTATGAACTGGTGTTTAGGACAATAATGTTAATAAATTAATTGTTAATGCATTTAACTACTAATATTGGTGATCTGGGTTTATTTTAATGGTTGTTATGGTCAAATGGGGGTTTGGGAATTGGAAAGGATTAGAGGATAAATGAAAAATAATATGTTGTGTTAATTTGACGGCGCAAGCGTAGTGGGCTGAAGTTTCTTTTAAGTTCGGGTCCGGTTCCCGCATGGAACAAATCTACAGATTGTTGTTGCGGGTCAGAATATGTATGTGAACTTATTTTTTGCGAGAATGAGTCTGGTGAAGGTCACAAGGTTATATAAATTGTTTGTTTTTAATTTGGTTTTTAATACGTCAAAGTTTCCTTTCAATGTTTTCGTTTAAATTGTTATTCATTTGAATAAAAAAACAGACAATACATTTAATAATACGCTATAATTACATTTTTTTTATTATATGAATGTAGTTTGATTGCACTGTG
Organism: Shargacucullia verbasci; assembly: GCA_947562105.1. NCBI lineage: Eukaryota > Metazoa > Arthropoda > Insecta > Lepidoptera > Noctuidae > Shargacucullia > Shargacucullia verbasci. The sequence goes on from OX387306.1 coordinate 7,790,591, forward strand.
TGAGAGATGTATTTTGTTTAGTACACAACGTATAAGACATATAATCACATATAATCACACTTGTATTAATTCTTTTATCGTGGGTGCGTTTACAAATAAAAATATTCACATAGACATACACCCAAACCCGAAACAACTATCTGTAGATAATACAAATATTTGTTCCGTGCGGGAATCGAACCCGCGACACGTAGCGCAGCAGCCGATCTCCTAACCACTGCGCCAACCGTGCCGTCAAACGCCCACTAAAGATTAATTGTAAACTATTTTTTAAAAGAGTACCCATGGGTTATCTCCCCGATCTATTTTCTTGATCATTTTGGACTCGTGCACCTAGATTATCGACGTTGTATTAAAAATCTTCCATATTTACTGTATGAGTCTGGCCTGCCTGGATTCGACCCCACTATGTGTAACGAGAAAGAACATATCCACTGAGCCACTTTGATCTTCAAACATAATGCCATAATATAACTGTGATAATCCTTAATTTTTAATTAATAATTTAATCTCAGTACAATAATACCTAAAGGTAAGCAAATAACAATTAACTCCGTCCCTTTCTTCGGAACCGGTTAGGTGCGGAAGTAACCGAATATTTCCAGTTATAACCGGTTCGTAATCCGGCAATAACTGGCTAATTAACTCGGGATAAACTCCATAAAATAAAACGTACAGAAGGTCTGTTTTGGGCAAAGAATAGTCCTATCTCTTTTGTGAGTGTTGGCATATGGGATTAGGGTGTAAGGCAAGAGTCTCTACGAGTGATGGAATGTGTCGTGTGGCGCATCTTTGACAGTCAGCCTCGATGCCACCATTTCTGACTGGCTAATCTTGCCACTACGACATGAGCGATTCAACTGAATGAAATATTTCAAGAGGATGGTCAGAAGCCTTGATTAGTAGTCTTAAGCGTGATGCTAGTTTTTGGCCGGTTCCCAGGTCGGGCAAAGCATTATTGGGAAGCATTATAAGTATCCTGGAGTTTAGGAGCCCAGTGGATAGCAAAGATTTCGCACCAATTACTTTGCAGTTATAAAAAATGGTGAAATGTACACCAACTATACACCTCTCCTACCCTCCTGTTCCTATCCTGTTGTAGGGGCAATCATACCGTCATCTACCGTCCACAATAAAACCAAACGCCAGGAGACAATCGCAAATAAAAAATGCCTAACAGAAAAACCACACACTTTGACCGACCCTGAGATTAAATCTAGTACCTCACGCTCAGCGACCACGCTTATCAACAATAGAGTAACCAGTCCGTCAGATAGCTTTTTTCTGAGGTAAATGGTTTTTTTTTAACTTTTCCCCACACTAGGATTTCTTCTGTATCGTGGGTACAGTTTATAAACATACATATCACATACACACACAACCAGACCCGAAACAACTATCTGTAGATCATACAAATATTTGCTTCGTGCGGAAATCGAACCCGCGACACGCAGCGCAGCGGTCGATCGCTCAACCACAGCGACAACGGTGCCGTCAAAAAAAAATTGAGCATATATTTTAAGCTAGACCTCTAGCAATACAACGGTGAAAACTGCATTCAATTCCATGCAGTAGTTTTTGCGTAATGCGTGTACAAACATACAGACAGACAGACAAAAATTCAGAAAATTGTTGTTTTGGCCCGGTTCCCCTAATAAAGAACCCCCATATTAGTTTTTTTCCAATATCTTTAATGTACAGACATCGGCCTGTTATAATTTAATTATATGTATAGATTAAATTAATTATCGCACCCAAAAACCCGTGTACCAGTTAAATTGAGCTGGATGCTGTAAATAATAAGGACATTATTAATAATTATACAATGATATTCGTGTTCCACGTATTGAGTATGTCGTGTATTATTAATTTCACAGAATTGATGAACGTTGATATTGAATGTGTAAAAATAATATTGAACTGTATGTGGGAGGTATAAATTTACTTTACATAATTTATATTACAGATTAATAATAAAATAAAAATAAATAGTAATAAATATATGTTTGACGACACGTTTGGCGCAGTGGCTAAGCGATTAGCTTTCTGCGCTACGTGTCGCGGGTTCTCCGCACGGAACAAATATTTGTATGATCTACAGATAGTTGTTTCGGGTCTGGTTGTGTGTGCATGTGACATGTATGTTTGTAAACTGTACCCACGATACAGGAGAAATACTAATGCGGGGCAAAGTTTTTATAAAACAAAAAAGAAATTACTAATTCAAGAGGGAAAACACTAATTTCTCAGAAGTATGCTTGTCTCCTCACCCCGGAGGGCCTAGGTTCGAAACAAATCATTGCTTTTCTAACATAATACATAGGTATATAATGTATTTTTCGAAGGTTTAGGATGATGTTTAGTATTGTACCTATACGCATATTTCGTCGATACTGCTATTGACGTCACGGTTGGCGCAGTGGCTAAGCGATTAGCTTTCTGCGCTACGTGTCGCAGGTTCGATCCCCGCACGGAACAAATATTTGTATGATCTACAGATAGTTGTTTCGGGTCTGGTTGTGTGTGCATGTGACATGTATGTTTGTAAACTGTACCCACGATACAGGAGAAATCCTAGTGTGGGGCAATGTTTTAAATAATATACATTAAATAATAAACTGCTATTAAATGCCGACATAATTCCAAATCCCAGGCTGCTCCTGAGACTTTCCAACAGTACAATACTTTGCCCTATCCGCGAATCGAACTCTGGACTCTTCGCCGATGCTGTTATTAAATCCCATATACCTATAGGCGGCGAGCCTGTTACCATCTACCGGACACAGTTCTAACTCGAATCGGGAATCGAACTCGACTACTCACGCTTAGCAGTCGCCCTTCCGACCACTAGACCAATGGGGTGGTCTAAACAAAACCAGCTTGTAATTACTTACGAATTCAGACAGCGAAAATGAGTCAAAATAAAGGAGAGGGCACATTGTACGGTAATAAATCAATTGTCGTACATTCTGCTCACAGCCGAATACGTCGGCTGCAAATGAGACGCTTATTGTGAATGGAAACGATTTATAGTTATATTTTCAAGCCCTTTGAATTGCGGGTAAGTTGAAATAAGCTTTAAATTCCATATACCATAGAAATTGGTTGCATTTTTTTATCCCTGAAGGGTTTGGTAGAGATGTATGTTGGAAAACCATACAGGTAAATATATACTAGCGGACCCAACAGACGCTGTCCTGCTCGAACCTGTTTTAGAACTCGATCGCAGTGCCACCTACCGGGTCCTGTTATGTTTTTAAACCATCCACGAACCAATTGAAATATACACACAAAATTACATCCAAATCGGTCCAGCCGTTTAGGAGGATATGAATATACATATATACATACGTAGCTACATAGCTACCGAGCAGGTCAGTCGATCTCCGAGATTAAGCAGCGCTTGACGCGGTCAGTTCGTGGATGGGTGACCATTTTTCACATATGGAGACCCCTCTGTGCCTCGGAAAGCACGTTAGGCAGTTGGTCTCGGGTATCATACGAAGACCTATGACAGTCGTTACGGGTGTCAGTAGCCCAAAAAGTCTGACAACCAGTCTAACTATAAAGTATCAGTGTCTCCCAGTAATTGTGTGCCGGAGGTCAGAAAGCAGTCGCTCCGTGTAAAATGCTGATATTCAGTCAGAGAATTTGCATACAGGAAAATCTAATTACAATTTACTGACTTTGACTGCTTCTTCGGTCAAGAAGTCGCAAGCTTGACTGCTGAGCATGAGGTCCTGCGTTCCATTCCCAGGTCAGTAAATGAACATAACATAGCATCACGGCTGTATTCCCCGAAGGGTAAGACAGGTGTATTATTGTACACCCATATTACGCCGATGCCGTTATTGAGTCCCATGTAACAGGGCGCAAGCCTAGTGCCCTCTCTCGGGCACAGTTCCAAACTCCGTGCTGCTACTGAGAATTTCCATACTTACATAATAGACAAGTTTTCTTATTTCTTACAACCAGTCTCCCCAGAAATTTTCTTCAAATCATGGATCAAAAAGGCCGGAGTCTATGAAATTGGTTTGCACGCCATAAATCTACCCTACAAGCTGTATTGTTAAAATACATCATTTACCATACATTAAGTTTAAAGCTTGAATATATTGCTAACAAATGAGACGCTTATTATTCTCACAAGAATATTTATAGCCTGTTCTTGCCTTATTTCATACAGGTAACACGAGGTGATTTTATTTGAATTTTACGGTAGAAAGAGACTGCACTAAATCTGAGATCGTCTGGCGGATCCTGGGCTATCAGCCTGGATACCACCATTGTTGACTGGCTGATCTTTCCATTAGTATGAGTAAATGTTGTCTAACAACTCATTCTGACACGACAGAAGAACTTGAATTTTTGAAAGAAGATCTGATTTTTACATGATTATAACAATTCTCATCGACGAAAGGCTAAGCTTCGTCTACTTTATCTGAGGCCCTAGTGTAAGTTTCTTTCGACAAATTCGATTTACTACATCGAACGCGTTCGGCGCTCCGATTGGTCCGTTTCGTGCTCTCCACCAATTGGAGCGCCGAACGCGTTCGATGCGTTAAATCGAGTTTACATTAGGGCCTCTGATTGATTTTTGTAAAAACGGAGAACTAAACGTGCCTATCCTACCCCCAATTTTGACGACACGGTTGGCCCAGTGGTTGAGCGAACAACTGCTGCGCTACGTGTCACGGGTTCGTGTCTCGCACGGAACAAATATTTGTATGTTCTACAGATAGTTTTGCATGTGAATATTTGTGTTTGTAAATGCACCCACGATACAGGAATGATTCCTAGTGTGGGGCAAAGTTTAATAAAAAAAAAAGAACTATATTGGGGTCGGCTCCCAGTCTAACCGGCTGTAGCTGAATATCAGTATTTTACACGGAGTGACTCCCATCTTACCTCCACCACCCAATTACTGGGAGACACTGATACTCTAAGGTTAGACTGGTTGTTAGACTTTTTGGGCTGCTGACACCTGTAACGACTGTCAGTGGTAGGTATTTTAAATGACATCCGAGATCAACTGCTTAACGTGCTTTTCGAGGTAGGAAGGGGTCTTGATATGTATGACTGTCACCCATCCAAAGACTGACTGCAGCATGCGCTGCTTAACCTCACGGATCCACTGATCAGGTAGCTATGTAGCTAAGAGCCACGATCTACATACATACAATGCTATCAAAATAAGGATAGGATTTACTTTCCGCCATATTGTGACGTATGTGACATGTGTCAAAATAGGTATTTTTTGACAGTTGCCAGGTGGAGGTTACTGACGTTTCTTTTCTTATCTTGATCGTATTATATTTCATTTTTCCTTCCTATTATGCTCCGTCTAATCCACTAGACATAATCCGCTTACGTCAGTGGAGGAGAAATAACAAACGAGAATCAGGCGGGTAATAAACAAGAAAATAATCTCCACGAAATCACCCCTTAAATGGCTCACACATACACCCAATTTAACGCAATATCATCTGAGACAAATCAACACCAAAATTAACAAGAAATGTCCGATTTTTATACTCCATTTAGTGCCTGCAACCCCTAAGGAAATTCTCCAAATGGCGAGCCATTAATTAACGGAGCCAGTAATGGCAGTTTCTCGGTGTTGCCAGCTATAAATTTATTAATTAACGCAAGTGGTCTCGCATTTTTTCGGCAGGTAACACTGAGAATTATTTGGGTATTACTTCTGTTGTTATGTTCTTTTGGTAGCTAATTATTGCGTGCGTGTAAGCTTTTGAATGATAAGTTGGTATCAGTAATGATATTGAAGATGACAAGGGTTTCTAGATAATTTGTTTTATTATATGCTTTTCATCTGTTATCTCGATGTTAGACGAGACGACATTTAATATGACTATCAGACTGATGAGGCAATTTGTACCTATGTATAATTATGCCATATCAGGGCAAATGTGTATAAAGACCAATTAGACGAGCGTGTGAATGAATGAACATACAAAGACCTTTATGGACAAGTTTATAAAAGGGAAAAGAGTGAAGAGATTGTTTTCTTTGCAAACAAGTACCTTTGTATAGTTTACAAACATATATACATGTCACATACACACACAACCAAACGCGAAATAACTATCTGTAGATCATACAAATATTTGTTCGTAACGGAGGGATACTGACCCGGGTACGTCTTAAAACTGCGGCCAGATACCGGAGGACGGGCATCAGCGTCCTCTCACTAATCGGTGAGCCACTGCGATCCCCAAGCCGCCTGCCAAGCGTGGGGATTATGGCAAACCCCCTCTTGAGGGAGGCCTTCGTTCAGCAGTGGACGTCTTCTGGCTGATGATGATGATGATGATGAACGGAGGAATGTTGTAACGGAGGGATGTCGATATGTGAAACACGGTCACCCGTACAAGCACTAACCGCAGCTAGCGCTGCTTAACCAAGGGCGGATCCAGAGGGGGGGCTCATTGGGGTCATGACCCTCCCTGGGCTGGTTCTAGTTCGACCACTGATAATTTTTCTAATCGCATTGATCGTACAGTATTTATTATTGTAATCGAATAGGAGCCTGTCCCAATTAGACTTCAAACATGTGACCCCCCTGACTTGAAAGCTGGATCCGCCCTTGTGCTTAACTTCGCAGATCGACTGATCTGCGCGGTACATATGTATATAGCTACGAATCTCCTCGTTACTATATTTCCAATTAATTCTGGCGTAATTAAAGAAAGAAAGAAAGAAAAAGGACCAGAACTCGTTATCAAATACTATGAAATTATTTAAAAGATTTTACAAAAGAATCGAAAGTCAAATAGACAGGACTTTTTGTCACTAATGTTCGAACTAATAAGTATTTTTTATTTTTCTTAGCGACATAAACCTTTATGTGAATTTAGAATTTACTATGAAAATTAGTAGGTACTTACTTAGATTGTTTAGAAAAAAAGATTACGGTTTTGCATATTTTTTTTTTATAGGATAATATTCTAAGTACATTCGAGGTCCTAACTAATATGTGCGTAAAAAAAAAATATAAAATCTTTTTTGTAAAAATATTTTTCTGTTTTTGTTTTTTTTTTTTTTTTTTTGTAATTTATATCCAGGTACCTACAAATTTAGATTCCTGCTGACCCTCGTGCGTTAACTATTTATAATTACATCATATCGGTCTAGTTAGTACGTGAGTGTAACAATCGAACAATTACTCGTGTGAATGGGATGTGTTCAGATGACTGGCCGACGTCTTGAGGTTTATATACAGCATGTGGTTATTTGATAAAGCTTTTTCTAAACCTTTTATAGTTATATGTATAGCTGTGTTTATGACTTAAATAAAAGGTAGTTTTTACTAATTAAATATCTGGATAAAAATCTGATAACTTATTCGTCTGATAAGTAAATACAAATATTGATCCGGTTTCAAATTAACAGCTAGGTAACTCTATTTGGGGCTGAGTGTAATATTTTGCTAATTGTATAATATTTAGTTCAAAAAGCACTATTGAGTGTTTGGATACTAAAATTTAAAGAAAACATGTTTATTATTCAACAAACAGGTTATACAGAGAAAAGGAAGATTTGAATTGGTTTACAAAATTTTAAACGAATCATTTAATCGTTTGTCTTCATTCGAATATAAAACACGTTACCTATGTCCTTATAAAATATCGTATCTCATAACTTTATTGCTTTCATAAATCGTAAATGATAAAAAACAAAAAAAAAGTATTTGCATTACTTGACCTATATTCGAAATTAACATTAAAAAAAAAAAACATAAAAAAATGTCCATTTATGTCGACATCGTAAAAATCTCAAAACTAAATAACATTTTTTGTAAACAAAATTGGAAACGTACGTGCAAAATTACCTCAATAAGACACAAAACATAATTTAAAAAGTCAAACAAATTAATTCACAATCTCTCAAGAAGGGTACTTTCGACCCAACCTGTACACAATCGGGCAGCTATCTCCGTAACCCTACGCCGCCCGTCACACTCCGCAGCCCAGTGTGGGACGATCCCACGAACCGACACTGTTGTTTTAATAACCCATGGGTTACAGGTTACAGATTAATGACCATAGCTAGATGAGGGTTTTAAGAAAATATTTAGGAATGGAAAGAAATACACATGGGTTTTAATGTAATGAATAAGTAAGTGATCTGATTTCTATTAAAATATATATTACAGCTTTTGGTTTAGACTTTGTTCACGTGACCTACATAAATAATTTATAGCCTATAGTACTCGGGAATCATCTAGCTATCTATTAGTGAAAGAATTTTCAAAATAGGATCATTCGTTCCGGAGATTACCGCCTACATACAAACTTACAAATATTTTTTTCTTTTTTAAAAAAAACGTTGCCCCACACTAGGATTTCTCCTGTCGTGGGTACAGTTTACAAACATACATGTCACATACACACACAACCAGACCCAATTCCTCAACAGCTTGATCGATTTCGGTGATTTTTTTTTGTACTTATGGGGTCACCAGGCTGATTCTTAGCTATAGTCTGACCCGGTAAGTGGCGTTGTCGTCGAAATCTAGAATTATTTTTTACTAGCTTCCGACCGCGGCTTCGCCGGCGAGTTCACCCGCATGGTTTACGAACCTGTACATTTTCCCGGATAAAAAGTAGCCTATATGCTATTCCAGACTATAATTTATCTCTGTGCCAAATTTCATCCAGATCCGTTCAGCCGTTCTGGGGTGAAAAAGTAACAAAGATCCATCCGTCCATCCATCCTCACAAACTTTCACATTTATAATATTAGTAGGATAGTAGGATTAGTAGGATTTTTTATTTTTTATTTTACGACAATCTTTTTTTTGGATTCGTCGCTTAAAAATAAAACATAATTATTATCCCAAATTTTCAGTGTCCCAGCACTTCTCAATATAATTATAAAACAAGCTAGAAATACTTTAAAATTTCTATGAAATCTACCTTACACAATATTACACTTGGATGCAAATATATTTCATTTTTCTGCCAGACGTAGCGTTGAGTTTATCGATGCACAAGATGTAGTTTTATTACTGACTGAAAGTCGGTCATACCATGCGATATGACATGAATAGTATAGCTTTATAGCTGTATATAGGTAAAGGCTTTATAATTGGTTCGCGATAGAAAATAGTGGGAAAACTAGGAAACGATGTGATGTGCGGTTTGTACTTTATTGGTACAATAAATTGACGAATGCATTTTTGGTTTCCTTTTTTAAAACGTTGGGATATTAGGAATTAATTCTGTTTGGTCACTCAAGTATTTGTTTCGTGGGGGAACGAACCCGCGGCAAGTAGCGCAGCAGTCGGCCGCTGAACCACCGCCAATCGTACCGTCGATTACCAACGGTAGGTAAAATTATTTTTATTCAAAGGTTAAGTTCGTTAACTAATAATATTTATGCGACTGCCATCTGACCTCCGCCACCCAATTATTGGGACATACTGATAATCTAAGTTTAGACTGGTTGTCAGACTTTTTGGGCTGCTGACACCCGTAACGACTGTCATAGGTCTTATATGACACCCGGGACCAACTGCGTAACGTGCTTTCCGAGGCACGGAAGGGGTCTTGATGTGTGAAATATGGTCACCAATCCAAGGAATGACTTTTTATCCTGGAAAAAATATACGAGTTCGTAAACCACTCGGGCAAAGCCGCGGGCGGGAGCTTGTCATGTATAAAAATGAGGTTAAGGTTTAAATTTCTCTCTTGGACAGAGGCTCCTTAAGTTCATATAATGGAAAGATTAGCCCAATCAATAACTTAAATGACTGCCTAAGAGTGTAGTGGATGGTCTAAGTTGTTTACGTCACGGTTGGCGCAGTGGTTGAAAGATCGACTGCTGCGCTACGTGTTGCGGGTTCGATTCCCGCACGGAACAAATATTTGTATGTTCAAACAGTTTTTTGAAAAGAGTGTCCATGGAGTTTCTTGCCGGTCTCTTCTCCATAGAATCAATCCACTTTTGGAATCGTGCAACTAGAATCATAACGTTTTAAAAGCGCCCGTAAAGGCCCAGTTGTAATAAAAACATTTGATTTTGAGTTTCACTATGATCTGCATAGTTATTTCGGGTCTGGGTCTTTGTGTATGTGAATATATGTGTTTGTAAACGCACCCACGAAACAGGAATTATTTCTAGTGTGTGGCAAAGATTAAAAAGATTAAAAAGAATAATCTTTTTCTCTTCGTGTACTTCAACAAGACCGGTGTGATTGGCTTAGGGTTCTTGACCCTATTGCCATTTATTGGGCACAATTAGAACGCAGTGCTCTGAGAATTTTGATAGACGGAATTCGAACGGAAAAAGTCAATTAATCTTTGCCCGGTTTTGCGGTATGTCCAATTGTGCTTGTTTGCGCTAGATCAGTTACATTACATGATGGTCTTTTGAATGCAAATTTGTGTTTGGTTCGTAAATTTATTTTTTCCTTTCAATCTAACTTCGTTTCCAAATTTGACGACATGGTTGGCGCAGTTGCTGTAATTAGGTTTCTCTGCTAGGTGCCGCGGGTACGATTCCCGCACGCAACAAATATTTGTATGATCTACAGATAGTTATTTTGGGTCTGCTTGTGTGCATGTGACATGTATATTAGCAAAATGTGGCGAAAAGTTATTAAAAAAAAAAAAAAAGTCTTGGGAATTACGTAATAAAAGTAAATTATTCATTATATTCCTGTCAAATTATTCATTATATTTTGTTTCTCAATAGCTAGACAAACCTCAAATAAGTAATTTCTCAAATAAACTCATACAAAACTATTCCAATTTCAAATTAACAGATAGATAACTTTAATCTAGGCATTGAAAAGTCGGTCTTTATACTCTATATGAAGTAAACATGAATTTGCGCGACTGTTATCAAATCTAACCTCAAAAATTCAAATAAACAACAGTTTCAACAACAAAGCCTCGTGAAGTCAACGGTTAAGTTGAGAACACCCGGCGTCGCAGGTGCCGACAATGGTGAGACGTGACTCATATACACTGGCGGACACAATGAGGCGCCCATTGAGGGACAGAAATATTAATAAGGTCGTTTGCAATCTTTTAGGCTGAAATGAATAAAATTAAATAAGCAAAGAAAGAAAGAAATAAATTACTGGTAGTTTAATGTTTGACACAAAGGTTTTTATGTAGTTAAATAAAATCAGTAAATAAATTCAGTTAAAAAATTAAAAAAATACACACTAAGGTTTTTTAAACATAGCATTGAATTGAAGAGGACCCACACCTTTGAACTATTGAGAGCGACACCTGGAATTCGAATTTGCGACCTCCTAAGCGATAGTAGAAGCGCCTTAATTGGGCTTTTGCTGGTTAACGGACTATTGTGTTGTTCCATTAAATTAATATGTCATTTTAATTACACAAAATTGAAAGCAGAGGGAAAAGATGGATTAAAACGCTTTTTATAGCGCCCAAAACCCCATCCCTCGTCGTTAATATTTTAATTAATGGCTATCTGCTAAAAAGTCTTAATTCTAATTAAAAAATTCATCTAAAAAATTAATCGAATTCCATTTAAATGTAAATCAGAAGCTGTTTGGAGTCTGTATTATAAATTAATGAACATATTAATTCGGTGAGCATACAGGCTAACCTTTTTGCCAATTAATCAAATTCACGCTACGGTAAATAAATGACTTTTTAATTGTTGGCGACAAAAATCTCGTGTGGGAGAAGGTTTTTTGGTTGAAACAAGGGTTAAAATTAAAAGAATTTTTGTTTCACAGAGAGAAAGGGTTGGTTATAATTATTTTGTATGGAAAGTATGTTAGAGGAAATAATGAAAGGATTTAATATGATATAAAAGGTGTATTTATATCAAAAAATCTAGTTTGTACTATTTCTCTTAAAATCAACAACGATGGATTTAGGTAAATCAAAGTATTCCCGTATTTAAACTTGGATTCTGATAGAGATATTACTTAAGTTAACCAAATATCAACTAGTGTCAAATTGCCATAACAAATGGACATTTGATGAGACGGGTGGCGCAGTGGCTAAGCGATTAGCTTTCTGCACTACGTGTCGCGGGTTCGATCCCCGCACGGCACAAATATTTGTATGATCTACAGATAGTTGTTTCGGGTCTGGTTGTTTGTGCATGTGACATGTATGTTTCTTAACTGTACCCACGATACAGGAGAAATCGTAGTGTGGGGCAATGTTTAAAAAAAAATATAAAAAAAAACTATTTTTAAAATAAATGTAAATTCACAACTGTCTCCTAACATCTGCACTAAATTATATTTATTTTAACGTCCATATTTCCTCGGCCGACAGTGTACCTCACCACCTGTTCCTTTGGGGTATGTTTCGACACTAAAAGTCCGTGATCCATCGACTTTTGACAAAACTTATAATACATTGCTTCATAGCAACTTTAATAAAATCAACATTATAAAGTATCTCTTGATAAAACCCGCAATGGATTAGTATTATTGCGATAGTGTCTATATACCTTTTAGTATAGAAATAAAGAAAAGATCAGTTGGTAGTAGCTACATATATGTATATTTTTTTAAATGTGGTTTTCGAAGACGCTGTGTGAGAGTTGGCTAATATTTGTTAGACGAAAGTGTGGTAGTGAAAAGTCACAATATTCTTTTGTTTTTTAATGTTGTGCGCGATTTCGATTCCCGTACGAGATAAATATTTGTATGACCTTCAAATTGTTGTTCCTTGTCTGGGTATTTGTGTATGTGAATACAAAACCGTGCCTCAGAAAGCACCTAAAGCCGTTGGTCCTGCGCCTGATCTCTCTCCGGTCGTGTCGGATTGCCGTCCCATTGGACTATGAGAGTGAAGGAATAGAGAGAGCACCTGTGTTTTGCGCACACACTTGTGCTCTATAATATCTCCTGCGTAGTTGACTAATCTCCGGTGAGATTGGCCGCCGTGACCGAAATCGGTCAGGAGGACATTATTATTATTTGTGCATATTAATTATTTAAGTTGGTAAACGCACCCACGATACAGGAATTATTACTAGTGTGGGGAAACGTTTTTATTTAAAAAAACAAAAACATATAAAGGCTTACGAAAAGTAGTTGTGAAAGTCCCTCTCTAGATAATAAGTGATGTTATTTCGTTCCTAATCAAATATAACTTTCGCGTCACAATACATTATCTTGAAAACCAATGAATCTGATTTCAAAACCAACCGATTTGAATCAATTATTAGCAAGTATTCCTTGGAGAGGGAAGTCAGGAGTGGATAGAAAATGAGGACGTTTTAACCATAATCATCATCAGCCATAAGACGTCCACTGCTGAACCAAGGCCTCCCTCAAGGGGGGTTTGCCATAATCCCAACGCTTGGCAGGCGGCTTGGGGATCGCAGTGACTCACCGATTAGTGAAAGGACGCTGCTGCCCGTCCTCCGGTGTCTGGCCGCAGTTTTAGGACGTACCCGGGTCGTTTTAAGACGTGACCATAATATATGGGCATTATTTCCCATAATACTGTGCCAGGAATATCAGCTGGCTGAATACGATTTTTATTTTTAAATGTTCATCTTGAAGTTACTCAGATTGTATGTACAGTTTAATCGGTATAAACGTGATGAGCAGGCAAAGCTTCTAGATAATAACATAACATAGCGTCAAGCCTTATTCCCCGAAGGGTTAAGCAGAGGTGTACTATTGTACACCCACATTTCGCCGACGTTGTTATTGAGTCCCATGTAATAGGGAGCGAGCCTATTGCCATCTTCCGGGCACAGTTCTAAACTCCGTGCTGCTACTGAGAATTTCCATACAGAAAAACCCAATAACATTTTGCGCGATCCGGGAATCGAACCCAGGACCTCACGCTCAGCAGTCGCGATTACGATCACTAGACCAATGGGGATGTCAGTAGACAATAATTTGAGAATTAATATTTATGATTATATCTTTGTCCAAATCAAAATGTATTTCAACGAAAATGGGGAGATAGTCTAGAGAACTTATAAATCGTACAATATACTGCAATACTGGTCTAGTGGCTGCAAGCATGACTGCTGAGCGTGACAGCCAGGGTTTGATTCCCGAGTAATCCAAATTAGGACTTTCTAAAATTCTTAGTAGCAGCCTGAAATTGTGCTCAGTACCTAGATGGCAATAGGCTCGTCCCCCATTCTGTAGGACTAAATAACGGCATTGGAAAAATTGGTAGGTGTTCAATATTACTCTGCTCAACCCTTTGGCGAATTCAAGCGTAATGCTATTACCTTAAATAAAATCAAAACAAACAAACTCAAATGTTCAATATTGACCTATATGATATCTTAACGACTGTTTAAACTAAGGGGCGGGGCAGCAATTGATATTACTGCAAGTTTAATGAAAAAACTTTTGATGTTATTAAGATTTATGTTGGTGATATTTGAAAAATGGACCTACGGAATCTGATGTTTACTTTACGTCTTAGAGAGCATGATATATCACATAGTAAATTTAACCCATTATTGTCCCACTGCTGGGCAAGGGCCTCTTCTCAGAATGAGAAGGGTTAGGCTTTAGTCCACCACGCTGGCCCGCAACCTAATTACCGATGTAGCGACAGGCGTAGATCGCGCAATATCTTCTGTCAAACGTAATTTTTGTGTCATATAATGTATTGGCTGACAGTGAGATTGCTGTCGTGTGGCTAACGCGTTGCTATCGCTTTTTTACGTAATTAGGCTGCCGGTGCGGGTTGGCAGACTACACACACCATCAAGAACTTTATGGAGCCCTTTCAGGTATAAAGGTTTCCTCACGATGTTATCTTTCACAGTAAACACAAGTGATAATCAAATTCTGAATCGCATATGATTCCGAAAAGTCAGAGGAGGCGGGTCAGGTTTGAACTGAGTTGAAACCAGACCCCCCTGCATGGAAGGCACACGTTCAACCGTTAGGCTACTAGCCTAGCGATTGTCTGATATATCAAATACTAAGATAAAAAGCCGCCTCATTGGTCTAATGGTCGCAACTACTGAACGTGAGGTCCCGGCAGCCCATTGTGTAAAAAAGCGACAGCAACGCGACAGCCACGCGACAGCAATCTCACTGTCAGCCAATACATTTATGACACAAAAATGACGTTTGACAGTAGCTTTCGCGCGATCTGCGCCTGTCGCAAATTGATTGCTACATCGGTATTTGGCTGTGGGTCAGGCAAAGTGTTATTGGATTTTTCTGTATGGCAATCTCAGTAGCAGCACGGAGTGTGGAACTGTGCCCGGTAGATGGCAATAAGCTAGCCCCCCATTACATGGGATTCAATTATGGTTCCACGCAAAAAAATCACGGGCTCGTAATCCACGCGGGTGAAGTCGAAGGCGGAAGCTAGTTAGATAATAAACGGGATAAACAAATTTAATTCGGTTTATCAATATGCACGCGAGTAATTGCAGTAAACTCTATGCGTGGTACGGTAATCGCGACCCGTTGCAGTTTGACCTTTTGCAACCGGTTGCGAATTGTTTTTATACGGTAATTGTAGTCCATCAGTGGCAAGCGCGACTGCTAACCGTGAGGTTCTGGGTTTGTATTCTCGGTCGGGGCAAAGTGTTATTAGGTTTTTCTGTATGGAATTTATTATTGTATATAATATATATAGGTACATGGTATAATAGGTATAGGTATATGGCAGAGATGTACTATTTTACACTTACACAACAACCCTTTCACACACAAAAAATTAGGTGCATGGTTCCAGCCCCTAAATTTTTGTTGTCATGAGAACTGGAAAGTACTATGTAAAAAAAAAAAACTGACCCTGAATCACTCATCATCTGCCCAGGCTTCTCCCAACTAACAACTCTCTTCTCCAACATCGGGGTCGGCTCCCAGTCTAGCCGGTTGCAACTGAATATCAGTATTATGCAAGGAGCGACCACCGTCAGACCTACGCCACCCACTTACCGGGAGACACTGATACCCTAAGGTTAGACTAGTTGTCAGACTTTGTAAATCTGAAATAAGAGAAAAAAAAAATGATAACCGTACTGTACATCTTTCTGATTTTGCTTCATAAATATTCTATTGAGTGTATAAATAAGAGACGCCGTGGGAGAAATTATTGTTCCTCGTACAAATCGTACTGGAAAACCCATTTAAGTGATATAAAAAAAAAGTTTCTAGTGATAAAACTATCCATCCGTAATAAAAGTTCACGCTTGACCAGTTTCAAGTGTGAATTATTAAAAAAATACCAACATACTATACATGCAAAGTATATGTTAATGCCAATTATAATGTAAATGTTATACATAAGTTTTTCTTTCATGGTAAATTGGTTTTGATTCCATGATTCTGGGAATCAAAGAAAAATAATTGGTCATCGTCTTAGCATAATTTGGCATCATCCCCATATTTTTCAACGACACGGTTGGCGCAGTGGTTAAGCGATTAGCTTTCTGCGCTATGTGTCGCGGGTTGGATCCCCGCACGCAACAAATATCTGTATGATCTACAGATAGTTGTTCGGGTCTGGTTGTGTGTGTATGTGACAGGTTTGTATGTAAACTGTACCCAAAAAAAAAGAGTCAGGCAAAGATTGTTCGCCCACATTTCGCTGATAACGTTGTTGAGTATGTGATTGCGGGCGACCCTATTGCCGTCAATCGGGCAGAATTCTAAACTTCAGGCTGCTACTGAGAAATGTTCTAACAGAAAACCCCAATATCATTTTGCCAGACAGAAGATGGAATACAACAAAAACTAAACGGGCTATAATGAGCAATTTAACTGTTATCATTTATTTTCTAATTATTGGCACATTTACATTTTCTATGGATTTTATTTTAAAACCTTAATTTACCTAGGAATCGCACTGTTTTGGTAAACAATTTAAAATAAGTGTTCATATAATATATGTAAGTATCACAACATAATTTGAGTTTCAATAAAAATATCAATTTCAAATTATTGTGTTTTGCGTTTGTTTGACCCGGGTACGTCTTAAAACTGCAGCGTTAAACAAACCCCCCCCCTCGAGGGAGGCCTTCGTTCAGCAGTGGACGTCTTCTGGCTGATGATGATGATGATGTGTTCTGCATGCATGCCGAATTAATTAGGCGAAATATTTGAAACAAATTATAAAATACGAAAATCCGTAATCCGCCGTATTTCACGTAAAATAAAGATTATTTCTGTTTCCAAAGATTATTTCTAACTATAGATTTAAATAATATTTAAATCGCACTCTTTTAGTACAGCAGTTAAAAATACATAAAAAGTATAGTAAATTTTGCCATATTTAATTATCTATCATTTTATGTGACATCCCATGTTTTGGCCATTACTCTTCAAGCAAACTATTTCTCACTAGCTTCCGCCCGCGGCTTCGCCCTCGTTGATTACGAACCCGCGCATGTTATTACGTGAAGCCCCTCATTCTTTTTCTAAAATAAAAGTAGCATAATTTACTCTTTATAAAATCAGCTATCTGCCAGTTAAAGTCTCGTCATAATCGGTCCAGCCGTTTCGCAGATTAGACGGAATAAACAAAAAGACAAAACAAATTAAATTGTGTTTTTTTTTTATTAATACCGTATATCATTTCATATGCCTTTAGTAAAAAGCTGTTATTTTGACATTACAAACTGACGATTCAATTTTATTTATTTATACAGATAAAGACCCCACCCACTATTTCTCTCATTAACCAATTCAACTTACTCCAAATTCAAGTAAACCCAAAACCCACCTGAAGGGACCCCTTATAAACAAAAGGCCATAAAAACCGTCTCCCACGGTAGTCATAGAGCCAGTGACCCATGTACTGAGTCACTGCGTCACGGTTCAGAGAACAGCGTAAGTGCGATGCGAATGAGACTTGTTGCTTGGACGATATCGGAGGGTGGGCAGTTAGGCTTAAGACAAGAAAATATGCTCATATTCAGACGAATTTTCTTCACCTGCCTGATTGGTGTAGTGGGCGCAAAATGCTGCTGAATATGACGTGTCCAGGGATCGGCCTTAAGGTTTTTTTTTTTATAAAAAAAAACGTAACCCCACACTAGGATTTCTCCTGTATCGTGGGTACAGTTTACAAACATACTTGTCACATGCACAGACAACCAGACCCGAAACAACTATCTGTAGATCATACAAATATTTGTTCCGTGCGGGGATCGAACCCGCGACATGTAGCGCAGAAAGCTAATCGCTAAGCCACTGCGCCAACCGTATCGTCCGTGCTTTTTTCCAAGCCTGAGTTTCGATCGGCTACCAGTCTAACCAGATGCGGCTGAATATCAGTATTTTACACGGAGCGACTGTCGTCTGACCTCCACCACCTAATTACTGGGAGATACTTGTTCTCAAAGGTTAAACCAGTTGTCAGACTCTTTGGGCTGCTGACTCCCGTAAGTTGACGCTGAATATCAATATTTTACACGAAGCGACTGTCATCTGGACTCCGCCACGCAATTACCGGCAGTGGCGTGCGGTGCATAGAGACAAAAAGACACTGTCTACCCTACATAATTCAGATAAATATTTATTATAAGATATTTCAAGGTGGCAAATCGCAAATACATTATTTAATCGACAAGACGACGAACCAATAACAAGGCATTATTGGTAAGTAAGCTTTTAAAATTTTCTGCCTACCCTGTCTAAAAACTCTGTGCACGCCGCTGATTAGCGGAAGATACTGCTACTCCAAGTTTAGGCTAGCTGTCATACTCGGTATTTATATGACACTCAGGATCAACTGCTTAACGTGTTATCGAAGAACGGTCACCCGTCCAAAGACTAACCGCAGCAAGCGCTACCTAATCTCGTAGATCGAGTGGTTTGCGCAATACCCATGTAACTGCAAGTTCATGTAAATACACCTGTCAAACCTCATAATGTCTTTAGAAACAAAAATTCAAAGACACTACCTACCAACACTCACGTGGTTTTCACTTTTGCCGATTTCAGATCGTGAGTTCAACTTAACAAAGTATGTCATGAATGAGTAAGACGATGTACTGTGAGTCACATTGGTCAAAATAGTCATGCTTCAAGTCACACGGTAATTACTAGTCTAACAAGGCAGGTGAGACATCGCTTAAGGAGTAAGGATGGTTGAAAGCTTATGAAGGATATTTTAAAATAATAATGTCTGATAAACTGAGTCAGAAGGGGTAGGGAAGTAGGCTTTAGTCCAACACGCCTGCCTGATGCGTGTTGGGGTACTACACACACCATCGAGAACTTTATAGAGCCCTCTCAGGTGTGCAGGTTTCCTCACGATATTTTCCTTTACCATTAATGCAGGAAAAATCCAAAATTCGGAAGGGCGAAACGATTTTGAACTCAGACCCGCCTGCATATTCTGCAGAAAATTAAAGCATATCTACTCTTATATATATCTATAATCTTAAAATTAAATCTTGAACCATCTGAACTTGTGATGAATCCTTGCCGAAAGCGAACACGTTGTTAATATATATACAAATTTAAAATAGGTCATATTTCTCTATCATTATAATAAATTGACAATTTCCAACAACTTGAACTCTTATTGACCCCATATGAGCAGAAATCCGTAATGATACGTAAGTACGCCTGTTCTAGTATTATATATACGTCATTTCCTCTAGAGCCTCGCGAGGCGATCAACCGGATGTCTCATAAACAAACTTTTTGTTCGATGAAAAGAAAATTGAACATGAGACACGAGTTTCAAAGAAATAAATAGGGTTCTGCTCCGAATAAACAGTGGGGCTTTATTCCCTATAACGACTTCGTGTCTTGTCGCGTTTAATCCGCGCGGTTCCCATCACTCCAAAATTTGACACATGTCAACAAGAGAAAGAGTGGTCTTTAAAGAGAATATGGCATTACACCTATATTGCCCGAAGGGTTATCGACAGGACCACTGTTACTTACCCTCATTTCGCCGGTGCCGTTATTTAATCCCACGAGCTGCTATTGAGAACTGTCTAACAGAAAAATCCTTTAACACTCCGCCCCAAAGATCTAATCCAGGACCTCACGCTTTTTGAACTAGACCAATGAACTAGTAACTGAGTTTTAACAAACTTTTAAATCCTCGATATTCTATTTTCATGGTATCAAAACTGGTTTGGTCCTAAGAGACCGGCAAAAAACTCCCTAAAGACCATGATGTATTTATAAATAGCTGATGCCCGCGACTTTGTCTGCTTCTTTGTTGTATTATTTATTTAATTAGTGTTTTGCTGCAATAGTAAAAGTAAGCCTATGTCTTTCTCCAGCTCTCAAGCTACCTCTTTATAAAATTTCATTACAATCGGTTCAGTGGTTTAGTCGTGATGAGGTAACAAACAAACCGAGTGACTTTAGCATTTAGTATAGACAAGAGTATTCTAGTTTCCACTTTATCAATTTACCATTTAACCCTCTAAACGCTACTGCTAAACATGGACAGCAAACAGTGATCAGTCAGAAAGATATATTGTTATAATCACTACGCTTGGAAGATGGATCGATGGTTGGTACGTCGTTATTAACAAATATCAAGCTGTACGCCAGGTTGCAAGCTTAGTGTTATAAAAAAAAAGTGTGCTACAGCCTATATAAATATATTTATTATACACAGTATTATAAACGCGAAAGTAAATCTGTCTGTTTGTTACCTCATCACGACTAAACCACTGAACCGATTGTAATGAAATTTTAGAAAAAGCTATTTCGGGACTTTGGTAAAGACATATGATAATTTTTATTATAGCAGCAATACACTAAATAAGTGCAAAATACATGCAAACAAAGTCGTGGGGGATGGCTGGTAATTTTATTATTTTCTTAAACCAAAAAATAAACGTTGCCCCACACTAGGACTAATTCCTGTATCGTGGGTCCGTTTACAAACACATATATTCACATACACAAAGACCCAGACCCGAAACAACTATCTGCAGATCATACAAATATTTGTTCCGTGCAGGAATATAACCTGCGACACGTCGATCAGCAGTTGATCTCTCAACTGCGCCAACCATGCCATCACTATAATTTCTATACTCGGTTTGTTTAGGTACTTAACTAAAGGTGAGGTAAACAATCTTGATGTGCTTTTTTTATATTTTTTGTTTAAAAACTCAGTTTAAAAATAAAACGCGACTAAAAACCAATGTAAAACAACAATAACGATTACCAAATCAATTGAGACACTATTTTAAGCAGTAGTTTATTTGTTTAATATTTGTTTGTGTAAAAAGTCACATAAAGATTGTTTACCTTTATTTAAGTAGGTACCTAAACAAACCGAGTATAAGTTACATTTAAGTCACCCATGCATGAAGGGCTGGCCTATTTTGTAACGTGAATAACTCAAGAAATGGGCGTATTTAGAGCCAAAGACAGACAAACAATATGTACCCCTATATAATTGTATATAAGGCTTCATAATAACTAAAATGGTTATCATCGAGCTCCTTCTTAAGTCTATAGCTATTGATATAGCTTACAACTTTACGAAGCAACCAGCAGTTTCATATAACATAACATAGCATCACGCCTGTATTCCCAGAAGGGTTAGGCAGAGGTGTACTATTGTACACCCACATTTCGCCGTTGCTGTTATTGAGTGCCATGTAATAGGGGGCGAGTCTATTGACATCTACTGGGCACAGTTCCAGACTCCGTGCTGCTACAGAGAATTTCCACACGGAAAAACCCAATAACACTTTGCCCAACCCGAGAATCGAACCCAGGACCTCACGCTCAGTCGCGCTTACGACCACTAGACCAACGAGTCAGTTTCATATATATTTTTATTTTTTTTTACTACCTATATTAAACATTTTAAATCTTTGTGTACATTCTTATTTTATTTTCCTTCTAATTAACATATTTAACATTAACTATTTACACTATATTTACATACTAATCATATTAAATTCTCTCTTTTTAAAACTTAAATAACTAAGCCATAATACTCATTAAAACCGTGTTTAAAACAACGCGTTCACCTTCGTTCTCACGCATCCCTAAAAAAACGCCAAAATAAAAAAAAAACATGGCGGATTCTAGGAGCTCACTTAAACTCCCGCGCAACGCAAGAGCGAGACAGACATATGCGTTTCTGTGTGCCAGTAATAGAGATGAGAGTAACTCGCTTCGCTCCCACACCGGATCTTAAAAAGAAGAAATTATGAATGAAAACTTGTTTCATATAGGATTTGTTTAATGACAAGATGGACTCATGATAGTATGTTATAGAATATGATATGATTATACAATGTATAGTTATGTTCACGTTTTAAGCACGTAAAGCCGCTGGTCCTGCGCCTGATCTCTCTCCGGTCGTGTCGGATTGCCATCCCATCGGACTATGAGAGTGAAGGAATAGAGAGTGCACCTGTGTTTGCACACACACTTGAGCTCTATAATATCTCCTGCGTAGTTGGCTAATCTCCGGTGAGATTGGCTGCCGTGACCGAAATTCGGTCAGGAGGACATTATAGTTATGTTCTAACTATTTAGTTATCTGTGGTCGCAAGGATGACTGCTGAGTGTTAGATCTTGGGTTCCTGTTCCACTATGCCTGTATTCCACGAAGGTTTAGGCAGAGATGAGACCCGGGTACATCTTAAAACTGCGGCCAGACACCGGAGGACGGGCAGCAGCGTCCTCTCACTAATCGGTGAGCCACTGCGATCCCCAAGCCGCGTGCCAAGCGTGGGGATTATGGCAAACCCCCCCTTGAGGGAGGCTTTCGTTCAGCAGTGGACGTCTTCTGGCTGATGATGATGATGATTAGGCAGAGATGTACTATTGTACACCCACATCTCGCCAACGCTTTTTCCCTACAAACGGGGACAGTTCCAGACTCCGTGCTGTTAGTGAGAATCATATCAATCACAAAAAAAAAACAATAACACTTATCCCGACGCGATTCGAATCCAGGATCTCACTCAGCAGTCGCGCTTACGTCTAAACCAATAAAAACCACAGTTAAGTACATATGATCTACAATCAATTGTTACTTCCATTTTCATGGGAAACATTGGTCGGAAGTCAGCCATGGGAATTGGGTTATGGGTAATATATCCGATAAGCTAATGGGTTTCCGGCTTGTCTTAAGAAACCGGTGTTGTAGTTAGGACCAGCTATAACAAGACTTGTGGTCCGCAGTCCAAGCGCTTACTCATGTTCGCTTTACCAGAACGAATAATAATATTAGTTTTTTTGTTTTAAATGTCTCTTTCGTCTAGTTGTCGCAAGCGCAGGTGTTGAGCGTCAGGTTTTGGGCTCGATTCCCAGATTGGGCAAAGTGATATTGAGATTTTCGGAAATTTTGAAATATTCAATTGTTGTTTAGAGTTTGAAATTGTGCCTGATTGATGGCTCGCCCTCCATTACATGGGACTTAATAACGATATCGGCGAAATGAAGGTGTACAAAAATTACACCTCTGTCTTTGCTGATTGTGCCTAGTATATGACAAAAGAGTCGATTCTTTATTAAAATTGAAATCAATTATTTTTCTGTTTAACAATTTTTTTAATTACCTAAGCGAGCGACTTAAGCTAAAAATTGTACTGAAATATTATTTATAAGGGGTTTACTAATGGCATAAAATGAAATGAAATTATTTGTATTGCCATTAGGATTTATCAAACACTTTTACACGTTTTTTTTTTTTTAAACTATGTGGCATCGGCACTTTCTATGACAACAAACAAACTCGGGGGTCAAGGTCTGTTTTAAAGTACAGAAAGATTATAGTAAAGATTTATGTGAGACAAATATAGGGTATCGTCTGGAATGGCCTCTTGAGGAAAGTGCCATGGCTATTTGAGCAATGAGTATTGTTTTTATTTTACTACTACTTTTATTTTTATAAACAAATTATTCTGAAAAGAGTATCCATGGAGTTTCTTGTCGGTCTCTTCTCCATAGGACCAACACACTTTGGAACGGTGCACCTAGATTCATTACGTTTTAAAAGTGTCTGCAAAGGTCCATTTGAAATAAAAACGTTTGAACTTGACTTTGAGCTGACCTGTCCCAACAGAGGGCAAGCATACCCCACACCCAGTGCCGGATTAACCACGTAGCAAGAGTAGCAATAGCTACGGGCCCCGCGCAAAAGGGGGCGCCGCGTATCCAAATCCGCCCACCCCCGCTTGAGCGTAATTTTTTGAGTGAAACTTATTAAGACGTGGTATATTGAATGTACTTGATGTCACAAAAAGTGAAACGTTACACCTGTTGTCCGACTAAGACAATGCACGTCAGACAATCGGCATCGATTATTTTGTTGGTAAAAATAAAACACAGAATTTAATACGGTAAACGCATAAGCTCCACAAAAAGTCACTTTATACTTAAGAGCCCATAGTAGATCAAGGGCCTAAAGGACCAAGACCCAAAGGACCAAGGTCTCAATAGAATTTGCTACGGGCCTCGCGCTTGCTTAATTCGGCACTGACCACACCCACGTAGTGTACGACAACGTTTAAAAGTTTATAAAGTATTTCGCCATAAAACAGATATATAAAATAGCACTTTTCATTGACAGGCAACCCATCACTGGTCGATAGACACAGCATTAACATTTTGACGCATTCGTCGCACCGGTTGCGTGACAGGTGGCTGGAATGCTACCCAAGTACCCATCGCGCCCCCAACATACCTGTCCAACAAAAAAACATCGACAAACTATAGTATCGAGTCATCTGCACTTTTAAAACCTTTTTTTAACTTTCCTAGTTAGTTATACGGTAGCGAGTAGACGGTTTATGGTGCTAAATATGGAGTTATTTTAGAATGAATGTCTCTTTGGCCTAGCGGTCGCAAGCGCGACTGCTGAGCGTGAGGTCCTGGGTTCAATGACCAGGTCGGGGTAACTATTATTGAGTTTTTCTATATGGAAATTCTCAGTAACAGCACGGAGTCTGGAACTGTGTCCGGTAGATGGTAAAAGGATTATCCCCTATTACATGGGACTCAATAACAGCATCGGTGAAATGTAGGTGTACATCTCTACCTAACCTTTCGGGGAATACAGGCGTGATGTTATGTTATGTTATGTTTTAGTCAAAAGAAGGTTTATTTTTAGACCAGTTTTTTTTAAAGAAACATTTCCCCTCTCTAGGAATAGTTCTTGTATCGTGGGTGCGTTTACAAACATAAATATTCACATGCACAAAAACCATGTTTTGTAATAAGGGGGTTTATCTTGTGAACCATTTTTTCAAATGGATTAAGCTCATCTTAATTGACCGTTGAAATTCCTAAAAGCGTTATACTGTGATGAATTCCTTTTGAAAGCAAACACGTAGTTTATATCTAAACATTTCCATAATAAAATTAAGTCATTACGTCGCTGCCTGCCGAGTTCCATTTGTGATTTTAGATAGATTTCAGGAAACAACAAAAAACGAATTATACCGTTTTTTAAACAATACATTAAATAAAAATACTGACAATGCACTATTGAAGACATTCATTAGATACACAACTCTATAAAATTATAAAAACTACTTAAAAAGAGAGAATTTTATTCGTTAAAAAATACAAATATACGGAACTTGGCAGGCGGAGCGACGATAGTAAAATTCTCCTTATTGAAACAGAATATCTAAGTATTTGCCAATTGTTGGTGTTTGTTTCTCACAGTAAAATAGTGAAATGCGTATTCTGTATAAAGGATAAACATCTATTACAAAACTTAAATGGGTAAGAGGAACGTCGCGTCTCGAAGGACGCACAAACATTCACAACACAGATCTATTGAAATTTCATCCGTCTATGGATTGTGCAGAAAACGTGCAGAAGTTTAAATACCTACGCTTCCACGACTGTCTAGTCAAATCCTGGGTCGGACAAACAGTTATTGGGTTTTTCCGTATGGAAATTCTCAGCAGCAGCACGGAGTCTGGAACTGTGCCTGGTAGATGGCAATAGGCTCGCCCCCTATTACATGGGACTGAATAATGGCGTTGGCGAAATGTGAGTGTGCCATAAGTACCCACTCCTCTGCCTAACCCTTCGGGGAATACAAGCGTGATGGGCGCACAAATTGGTCGATATGCGAGGTTAACGAGCAGTTGCCGCGGTAAGTCCTTAGATGGGTGACCATTTTTCCCTTATCGAGGTGCCTCCGTATCTCGAAAAGCACGTTCAGCAGTTGGTACCAGGTGTCAAACAAAGACCTATCACAGTCGTTACAGGTGTCAGAAGCCTGACAACCAATCTTAACTTAGAGTATCAGCGACTTCCAGTAATTGGGTGGCGAAGGTCAAATGGCAGTCGCTCTGTGTAAAATACTGATATTCAACCGTAACCGGTTAGACTGGAAGCCGACCCCAATTTAGTTGGCAAAAGGCAGGCAGATGATCAGATGGCATAAATTTGTACTTCTGCTTCTGATCTGTCTGTAACACCCTCTCACTTACACCGACACATTCGTTGCGTATACCACAGGTGCTTGTAAAACCAAGGTTATTGTAAGTAGACCATTGTGTTATTAAGTATATTTATCAACTTTGTGGAAACGGAACTTTGTGGAAAGGTGTCTAGCGGAATCCGGGTGGCCAAGATACTAATGGCCTTCGGAACACCTGATAGTAATTAGTACAGGATGTTAATTTACCGCGCAGATCGGTCGTTCTGCGAGATTAAGTAGCGCTTGCTACGGTCAGTCCTTGGATGGGTGAACATCAAGAGCCCTCCGTACCTCGGAGAGCACCTAAAGCAGTTGGTCCCGGTCATACAGATACCTATAACAGTTGTCACGGGTGTCAGCAGTCCCAAAAACTTTGACAAGTAATCCAACCACAAAATATCAGTGACTCTTAGTAGTTGTGTGGCGGAGGTCAGAAGGCAGTCGCTCCGTGTAAAATACTGATATGAAGTCGCAACCGGTGAGGCTGGGAACTTTTTTTTTTTTTTTTTTTTTTTTTTTTGCGTGGTGAGAACCCATCGTGGGCTATCCTCCGCCTGGGGGGGGCGGAGGGGTGTGCCGGACTCCTACCGGCTAAACTCACCACGGTGGTCCGCCTCGACACCATATGGTGGGCCTCGGGAACTCTTAGAAGACCGCACCACGGTGCCATGCCAAACGGCACTTCCCGGAGGGGGTGACTGTAAAGAGGCCACCCCCTCGTGCACGTCCCGGGGGAGACTGTAAAGAGGTCCCCCCGTTACCCTCGCTGGTGCTGTGTGCACGGCGACACGGACCACAGCGTGTCGCCGTCTTCTCGGGGGTCCCTAAGTGAGCGCGCAGAATCCCCACTCTGCGCGCTCGCGACCCCTAAGGCCCCCCGCTAAGGTGTGTTAGGCGGGGGGTTGCGGCGTGTTGCGCGCCGGGGCGGTTGCTCCCCGGCGCCTCCTCCTCCGTCGAGCGGGATCGGCCCTCTCCCGTTCCCGCTCATCGGCCTCCTTCTGGAGCATGACTGCTTCACAGAAGGAGACCACTGCCCTCCAGTTTTCCGATTCTGCCAGCATAGCTGATACTATGGCTGGCAGAGAGAGATCTTGCCCGATCTGGTCGACCAGAATCTGCCGCTCTGCGGCCCACGCAGGGCACGCCTCGAGCGTGTGCTGTGCAGTATCCTGGCCGCCTCCTCCACAATGGTGGCAATCAGCCGTGGCCTCGCGGCCGATCCTATTCAGGTATAGGCTGGGAACTGACCCCAATATAGTTTGGAAAAGGCTTAGTCGATGATGAATACTGTTGTTTAGTAGTGTCACTGGATTCCTAATAACAAAACTAAATACATCAGGCAGTTGCTCATGCGTAAGTCGGCAGTACCAATGACTTTTCAAATTCAATACAGGGATTATTTTCAGTCACCATCACCCCTAGGACTTATTTTTTTGTAGCCGGCCTGGAAATCCATCAAACAACTTCGTTCTCAAGTCGGCTGGAGTCTGAACGTCTGCAAATAGGGAATTTGAGACTCCTCCCGGACTGAATTCAATTGCGGAGTTACCAATCAGTGTGCCCTCACAACGGCACAAGGGACGTTCTCAACTCAAACAGCACAGTGCTGTAAAAATAGCAAAAATAGCAAAAATGTCTTTCACAAATCATTGTCACGCAAAAAGACTTGGGGAGGCTCTCCTCTGTGCACCCAAAATCTTCTTTGCCATATGTCTATTATGTAAGTATTTGTGAATGAGTTAAATAATCATTAAACTAAACTGTCTACGACTCATTCATGTTTAAAAACTTAAGATTTGCATAACTATAAAATGAGGGCAGTGACCTCATGATCATCCATTGCTGCAAGACCTATAACCGCTTTAGCATTGCTAAATAACAGGGGTCTTTATAATTTGGATATTAATATGGCCAGTATAATCAGAGCTAGATTGTCGAATATGTTTGGAAATATGGGAGTTCTTTTTAATTTGGTGTTGTTATATTCTGCGTGGGAGTGTGCATAAAATTATTTTGGTAGCTAATTCTAAATTTGGGCGTAGATTAATGATAAATTTATTGGTTTTCATATTCATTCATATGTTATGGTGACATGATATTGATTCTAAAAATATTATTGATTGTAAGCTAAGATTGAGTCTTGACCCTGACATACGGCCGGGTTCGAATCCAAGCGCACGCGCATCAATGGATCATTAATTATTCAATGATGATGATGATTGCCTTATTTTACTAATGCATAGTGGTAAGTGTGGCTGCTGAGAGTAAGGTCCTAGGTTCAGTCTCCAGGTCGTGCAGGGTTGTTAGGTTTATCAGTTAGTAAGTTCTCAGTAGCAGTCTAAAGCTCAGAATTGTGCCTGATAGATGGTAAGAGACTCGCCCTAATTATATCAGATTTTTTAAAGATATTGGCGAAATTTCTTTTTTGTTTTTTTCGCCTCATTACTGGGTTAGTTTAGCAAAAACCCAAAGGAAAAGCCGAAAAATCGAAAAAATTCGAAATTGGTAATTTTATATGGGAGTTGCCACTTCGGATTACTTCGTTCGGGATCATCTATACTCGTTTTGTTTAGGTATTTAAATAAAGGTAAACAATCTTGATGTGACTTTTTACACAAAGATATTAAACAAAAAAAAAAAAAAAATACAGCCGAATTGAGAACCTCCTCCTTTTTTTGAAGTCGGTTGATAAACTACTGCTTAAATCCTAGATTCAATTGATTTGGTAATCGTTATTGTTGTTTTACATTGGTTTTTAGTAGCGTTTTATTTTTAAATTGAGTTTTTCAAATAAAAAATATTAAAAAGACACATCAAGATTGTTTACCTTTAGTTAAATACCTAAACAAATCCAGTATTGTTGTATATATTTTAATAATTGCAAAGACCAAAAGTTAGTTAATATGAGACGGTACAAAAAATGATCAAAAAAAGTTGTGTTTAAAAAAAAAAAAAAAAATTTAATCAAAATTCTAAGCTGTGGATTTTATTCATTAATTTTTGTAACGAAATAGGTTATTCAATCATAATCGGATTTGAAAAAGATCTAATTTTGATTGACGTGTTAATAACTTTATTATCATTTGGAGTTTCACACACTTTTTTTTATTTACCTAAGGCTGATAATTTTTATCTGAGGAATCAGTTTTGTGATTTGACAGCTATTGTATAAAAAAAAAATGAGAAAACCTCCTTATTTATTCTTTAGAAAACAAAAAATCTAACGATAGTGAAATCGGACCTTAGTTTAATTTCAAAAATATATATTATATAAATAAAAATCAAATGCCGCATGTATGTAAAATAGAAGTATATTTTTTTTGTCATGTTCGTAATTGTCAGGGCAAGGTTTGTATGACAGATTTTTTAATTTTTTAGAAAATGCACTGGTAACTTCGGATATTTGGATGGCATACTTGTATGAACATCTCAAATAAAAAAAATGTGACGCTCAGTTAGACGTAGCTCATGCGAAGCCGGGGCGGGTCGCTAGTGTATGATACGAGTAAATACCTATAATTATTATGGAATAGACTAACCAAGTCAATATTCGTATTTACGAAACAAATCTACACATTTTCTCGACCTGGGAATCAAACTAAGACCTATTGAGGCTATATAACTATTGTGAGAATGATAATATTTAAACCAGAGACATTTGGATCGTCAATCAATCAATTCGTTGTCAGCTTCGCCTTTCCTAACCTTTTTCTTTCATTCCTACTATCAGTAACCTTTCTCAGAATCTGCCAAGTTCTAAAAATCTTTATCTGTCGTAATAGATAACTGAGAACCCAAACGTCATCACATTTATCAAAAAATGAGGGTAGATTAGTAATTAGTGTAGTAGTATTTTTTAACCGAAAAAAAATAATAATCTTGAAAAAAAAAAAACAGAAAGTTGTTTATCTTAGATTTATCCTATGTAATATAAGTATGTTTGAAAGACCCAATTTTTCTAGCTTATCATCTATTTCGTAAGAGGAAAATGGTTGTTCACGGTTCCTAACTTCGGCAAGGCACCAAATCATTTCTAATGATATAATTACCTTGCTTCACCTACTTGCCTCATGGAAAGACACACATACGTACAGTAAAGATATTATTACCATCAAACAGTGGAAGGCAAAACACCTGTTCGTCAAACACGGCATTAAGAAACAAAAAAAAAGTAAACCAAAATACCACTTGACATCAGTCGGATACTAAAACCAATATAATCACATCACTAAACATCAAAAACCCATTCGAAATTCAAACTTAAAACTTACAGAATAAGTCGATAACTAGTGATGAGAGGACATCAAAATTATCTTGGTATCCGATACCAAAAAAAACGGGTATCGAAAAAAGCGAAACGGGTTGTGTGAGAACAAAAAATCGGAGTAAGATGCTACCATTTTTTTTAACGTTCGTAACACTGTTGTTTATCGCTTGTTTTTAGTAAATAAATCATTTTTCGTACCGATTAATATAATTAGTATGGATTTGTGATATTTATTTTGGAAGTGATTAAAATGAAAAAAATATGGCAACTGGTTTCATTCGATTTTTCGACGTTGGACATTGATCCTAATCAATTGAAGGTTACATCTGGGTGTACACAGATTTCTCCAACAGAGGAAATGGACTTTGTATGTGCAAAGGAGTTCATGTATAGAATAGTACACTTCGTGTCAAAATAAATCGGCTATATATATATATTATGTTTACTTGCATTACTCTTGCATTGTGTACTTTATTGTATGTCGTAGACACAAAATATGGTTCAACAAAAATCATGATTTTATAGTCCTAATAGTTAACGGTGCCGTGATAAGACTAACGGTAGAGGTGCTTGCCATCATGCAGGAGGATCTGAATTCAAACCTAACGTTATAAAGCCTATAAATATATTATATGCTCTATGAAGTTTTTTAAGGGCTTACCAGCGTAGTAGACTAAGGCCTGACTTGAGAGAAGGCCTAGCATTGTGACAGTAATCGGCTTAATTTATTCATGAATAATAGTCAAATATATGTAGGTATGAGGATAATATTCGAAAATACTAGAAAATCATAAATAAAGAAGTTGCTGACTCCACGTCTGTGGACATTTCACTCCTTCACTCGAATTTACAATTCACTCGGGCTAGTCAGCAGCTGGTGAATTCAATGCTTTTATTTTATTCCCCACACTGCATAAAACATAACTTTTCTCCGTACATTATTTGTAGCTTTGAAATAAGACCTTTTTTCAGAAAAAAGTTTTTAAATGCAGTGCTTATGAAAAGCTCAAGGGTGCCAATATCGTGTTGTATGTTTTATTTATTATTAATAAAATAGGTATAACATAACATAGTATTCACGTATTCCCCAAAGGGTGAGAGAAATGAGTACTATTGTACACCCACATTTCGCCGACACCGTTATTGAATACCGTGTAATAGGGGGCGAGCCCATTGCTATCTACCGGACACAGTTTCAGACTCCATCCTGCTACTGAGAATTTCTCTCGAATCAAACTCTTTCGCGGCCGATCCTTATCCTTCCAACAGAAGTCTAGCTCGTAACGCCACCTGCTTTTGTGCAGCGACGGCAACTAACCTATTGTGGGGTCCACTCACAACTGAACTTTGCCCACAGCTCCAGTTCCACGTCACACTTGCAGCTTCCTGCCCAACATCGGCGATCTGAGTTTTGGAGCGTAGTATACTATTCCTTGACGGCACGGTTGGCGTAGTGGTTGAGAGATCAACTGCTGGTCTACGTGTCGCGGGTTCGATTCCCGCACGGAACAAATATTTGTATGATCTACAGATAGTTGTTTCGGGTCTGGGTCTTTGTGTATGTGAATACACACCGTGCCTCGGAAAGCACGTAAAGCCGTTGGTCCTGCGCCTGATCTCTCTCCGGTCGTGTCGGATTGCCGTCCTATCAGACTATGAGAGTGAAGGAATAGAAAGTGCACCTGTGTATGCGCGCACACTTGTGCACTATAATATCTCCTGAGTAGTTGGCTAATCTCCGGTGAGATTGGCCGCCGTGACCGAAATTCGGTCAGGAGGACATTATTACATTACTATTCCTTATATGGTCTGATAACCTTACTTCCAACGTCCATGGTTCGCTGGCAAACCATGAGTGCAGATTTCTATTTTGTTAAAGACCAATTCTAAGCACCATAGGTGAGGATATGGTATCAATAGTCGCTACCTAGTAACATAGAATGATCGTAAACAATTTCAACCATGACCTACTTCTAAACTAGTAAACTTTCTTGAAATCACAGTAATGTTGATATAATCGATCCCGTTATTTTGACGTAGAACTTAAATTTAGCTATACCAATAACATTCGCATAGTAACACACCTGTAATCCCCGAAGGGTTAGGCAGAGTTGTACTATTGCAACCCACATTTCACCGATGCTGTTATTGAGTCCTATGTAATACCGGGCGAGCCTGCCATCAATCGTGCACAGTTCTAGACTCCGTGTTGCTACTGAGAATTCCCATACAAAAAAAACAATTACACTTCCCGACCCGGGAATCTTATCCACGACCTCACGCTTAGCTGTCGATCCACCACTAGACCAGTAAGGCAGTCGCTTATAACAACTATGTTTAGCTGTAATGGCGTGCAAAACTGACGGAATAAGTCAGTTTTACAATTGAAAAGACTTTTAGGTATTATTTGTAATACGGTCCAATAAAATTAGAGGTTGATAAGAATAAGAATAAATTTATTTACCATCATTACAGTTCCTTAAAATTAGTCTTAGAATAAAAAGCAGCTATTTTTTTGTATTCCAGGAAGAAAAAGTTAACTGTGGCTTCCACACTAGGTCGAGCCTGTCTCCTGGAAGCCTACGATGAAGGAAAAATGTCGTTATAGGTTTTATATTTAGAAGTGTCTGCAAAAGAGGCGATGTGATTGTGCAGTTTCGAAATCGAACCTTACGCACAAAAGATTTAACAATATTTTAAACAGTATTGTTGGATTTTTCTGTACTGAAATTTTTAGTATAAAATTTAGCAAATTACTATTCCACTGCCTGGTAAGGGCTTCTTCATAGAAAGAAAAGAGTAAGGCATAAGTTTACCACGCTGGCCCGTTGGGGATTGGCGCACTACACACACCATGGAGAATTTTATGGAGCTCTCAGGTGTACAGGTTTCCTCACTCCTTCACCGTTAACACAACGTAATCTCACCTGATTCCCCTAAAAGGTGCAGGCCGGGCTTGAAGTCAGACCCTCCTGTATGGAAGTCAGGCGATCAACCGCTAGGCTATCTCAGCAGGGGATGATTAGGAACTTTTAAGTTTTGATCGGATAGGTCAGGTACCTAAAGCCACATTTTAAGTTATTTCACTGAAGTCTTGATTTTCAAAGCATTTTACATGAATAGTGGTATTCGTTGAAATTCTCTGAATATTATGAAGTTTGACCGGGCTTTGACTCAGCAATTTTATTGGGTCATAGCGACCTAAGGTAGGCTAAATTATAACTTTAATCAATCAAAATGGAAGGCCTGAGTTATGGCGTTGAAAATAGAAGGCAGTAGAAATTCCAGTTTGTTGAAAAATTGTAAAAGGGATAATGTAAAAAGGAAAACAATGTGAATTTGATACACCTGTACAGATAGTTGTTTTGGGTCTGGTTGTGTGTGCATGTGTGCAGTGACATGTATGTTTGTAAACTGTATCCACGATACAGGAGAAAT
Source organism: Shargacucullia verbasci (assembly GCA_947562105.1). NCBI lineage: Eukaryota > Metazoa > Arthropoda > Insecta > Lepidoptera > Noctuidae > Shargacucullia > Shargacucullia verbasci. The sequence goes on from OX387306.1 coordinate 7,824,656, forward strand.
CCAAGAGTGGGGCAAAGATTAAAAAAAAAAAAACAAACCAAACCTGGAGTGCCTACCCAGTACATAGTACAATATTTACCTAGATATATGGATCCATACCGTCGTTGAAGTTCTAACATCAGGTATGTCAAAAATAACAACTTTTCAGGAGAGTAATAATACTGCATAGCTTTACATAGACACCCTTACAATACCATTTTATATTAATTTCATTTTACGAGTTTCTTATTCGACGATGCTTGTTTCTGTTTGGCTGATACAACGCGTCTTCCGATTCTCTGGTGAATAACATCAAAATGTCAAAATCGGCAAAAAATTACTTACGTGGTGTTAGAACTTCGACGACGATATTTGATATTAACGTCAACAATTTGTACGAACCTACACTAAAAATAGTAAATAAAAAATAAGAAAGAATTACTTCAATAATGTAATACTTAGCAAAGCTAGTTAGTTGTAAGTAGGTACGAGTAGCTAATCTATCATTGTACGAAGAAAGGCCCTAACAGAGACGTTTTATGGGTACACGAACTACATGAATCATAAATCCATCAATTTGTCCGAAAAAATACCAGATACCACATATCACAATACTAACATACGCACATCCCTATTAAAAATCGAAATTCAAAATATACTGCGCAATAAATTCAAATATTGAAATGTCAACGCGCAGTCCAGTTCCATATCCGAAAATTTCAAAACCTATAGGTGCAATAAAAGTAATCAGCATTTCAAAAAGGAACCATAATCTAAAATCACTACGCATTTCAGCCCCAAATTACCAGCCAGTACGCAACAAAAAACGCCCTAGCGTGGCAACGTCAGGCCGGAGCACGCAGGCTCTGGCGATGGCTCCCCGGGACGCTGTAGTGATCATCCCCCCCTCTCCCCCGCTCTGACAGCGCACGCCCCAACCAAACGGCAACCGTCGCCCGTCGCGAACGCACGTATACCCCGCCGCGCGGTCACCTGTGGCGCCGACCCAGTGTTTACGGATTACAGTGAAAAATTGTGCCGAGGTGTGTGTTACCCAGTGTTTTTATGAATGAATGAATGAAAATCATCGTGCATAACCGGTCGCCGGATGGTTTGACTGTGGACCGGTTCCGATTTCCGCCGATACGAGTTTCGTGGGAGTAAGCCTATGTTTTATGTCTTTTTGCTCGGAACTGGATTCTGATGGTATCTTTAATTAATTTTAAGAGTGGATTAGGATGTGTGAAATCTGTTTTCTTTGTTAATTTTTTTTCATATTCCACCTACCTACATTCTTCGCAATTATTAGGAAATTATAGGCGCGCGTTCCGAATACGATTGTATCGAGTGTATAAAAAAAAACAAATAAACATTAATATTTATGAGGTGCCAGTATTATTTTATCGCGTTTTATGAAACGAATATGTCAAAATAGAACATAAAATTTTATAGCAAGATACGCAATAATTCGTTCGGAAAGATGTTGAAATTGGAACTACCCTCTTTTCAATATCGTACATCCTTATTTTTGGTGACGAAAAGGTTTATTTTTATCACCCACATATCTGTAGATCTGTAGTGGGAAGTTCAGAATAAAGGTTCTAAATAAGTACAGTTAAATGATATTGTGTCACTTTGTGTGGGTGATACGGTTGCACAATTAGATATTTCGTGACTAAGGCCCAAGTTCACCAACAATACAACGGAGGTTTAAGACAAAAACAATCGTTTAAACATACGCTTTATTAAACATCACTCTCTTTATGCTGTTTCAAAAATAATCGCTAACACATATCGCGTGTACACTTGAATTTCTGATAACATTTCTATGACAAAGATATCCCATACACATATTCTAGTCTTTACTTCGTTCGGCTTCGAGACATTCAAAGATGCACATGAATATTGTATGCAATATGCTAATTTCACATGTCTTTGACGTTTGATCTGCAGAATGTGGAAAGGAAATAGGTATACAACTTAGGTACATTGTTTTTCAAGTCGGGAAAGTCGTTTCAAAAATGTTTCTTTCGTAACTAGGCGGAAATATCGGCTTAAAAAAATCCTTTATCAAAAACTAGATGCAATCAAAGTCAAAGTTTTTTTATTGCAAAACGAGCTTTTGCAGCCACTTAAAATGTTACGAATCTAGGTCTACGGTTCCAATGTGGGTTGGTCCTATGGAGAAAAGACCGGCAAGAAACTCCATGGATACATATTCTTTTTAAGTAAATGTAGCTATTTTAAAATGTAACTTATTTGTAGCTGTGTTGGATCAAAAGTGCGTAGTGAATTTACTTAGACGAAACTTAAAATGACAGTGTTATATTTTCCACCCTGTATTAAAATACCGTAGGTTTTTTTATACTGCGGTGCAATTATAATTATACAAGGTTGCAATAACCGGTCTCCATAACATTATTTTCTAAGTGCATTTAATTTATGTAAAATACAACACAGTGAAGATACACTACAGTTTCTATCTTTTCATTTATATTAATAACATTGTGTCACCTCGCATTTAAATAAATAAATAAATCTGATTTTAAATCTCATAGCTATTGTAATTAGTTATCAAAACCAACAAATACAACAACCAATTTCATTAGTTAGGTGACGTGAATTTTAACAACAGATTTGCTGACTGGAGTTTTGTTAGGCTTTTTGACCCCGGGGACAACTGTGCTCAGCGGTTTGGAGATGTCAGTATTAGGTCTTGTGTGATAGCCAGCAGTCTTCAGACATGAACATATTCAACTGGCAGTGAACAGTACTATGCGTCATAATCATTCATAATCATAGCCTAGCGATTGGACGCTTGCCTTCCATGCGGGAGGATCTGAGTTCAAAATTCGGCCCGCACCTCTGACTTTTCGGAATCATGTGCGGATCAGAATTTGATTATCTCTTGCGTTTACGGTGAAGGAAAACTTCGTGAGGAAACCTGCACATCTGAGGGCGCCATAAAATTCTTAACGGTGTGTGTAGTCCGCCAACCCGCACCGGGCCAGCGTGGTGGACTAAGGCCTAACCCTTCTCATTCTGAGAATAGACCTTTACCCAGCAGTGGGACAGTAATGGGTTGAATTATTAATCATTCATCGAAAAATTAGAATGTTGATCTGTTGTCGTAGCCATTTCGTAGCAACTGTGTAGCAGTCTATAGGGGATAGCTGTGTTATGTAGGGGACAATTGTGCGCAAAATTGAGAAACAAAAGACGAAACGTAGACTAGCTACGGTTGCGGTGGGGGACCGTGTCCATGGCCAAGGAGCAATGGTAACATTCCATACAAATTGTACTACGTGTTATGTGCAGTCTATACATGAGCTAAGAGGAGATAGACGCGTCCCAGTTATGTATGGGGATACATAGGTATTGCGTGTCGCTTTCATGTCTTTGTCTCTTTGATAAAATCGTAACATAACGTAGCGTCACGCCTATATTCTCTGAAGAGTTAAGCAGAGGCGTACTATTGTACATCCAATCCATTTGCCATTGTTGAGTCCTATGTAATAGGGGGCGAAACCTATTACCATCTAAAAGGCACTGTTGCAAACTCCGGGCTGAATCTAAGAATTTTCTAATACAAAAATCTAACGATACTTCCCAAACCTTGGATCAAACCTAGTTCCTCACGCTCTGAATAAAATGTTAGTGTCAATGATGACGAATCCGAATACTTTGACAATGATTTCATTTCCTGAAACCTGGATTGTATTTAATAAATAAACAAGCAGGATAAAATTAACAACGACATTTTTTTCAAATATCGCGTATTCCGGTTACGTGTTACGAGAAATTAAAAATGAATCTTAAAATACAACATCATGACGAATTTGTGAAACTTGGTATTAATCGTTTCGGGTATTCGGAAATGCTTTACTTTTAAAATGCTTTACATCTGATTATTACTCGATCTTTAATTAATCGCGCGGGGTGTTAGTAGGCCAAACGCGAAGGTTTGGCTAGTGATGTCTCTTTCACTTAAAATCCATACAATATTCGTATGTTAGGGGTTTAACATTTTATATTTCGGACTGCTATAAGATACCTATTCATAACAAAAAAAGAAAATAACGTTTTTTCCAATATTTTATTAATTATATTTTATCTGAGAGTAGTGTCTTCAAATTTTATTCATTTTCCTTTAATAAGTATAAACATTTTGGCATTATACTGTAAGTTTATATTGTTAACTGAATATTAACACTCGACCTAGGATATGAACTCAGGACCTTCTTATCAGTCTTACCGTAAAATTAGAAATCGATTTAATTCAGTCATTCTATACTTAACCATTTAATTTTGGGGGCGTCGCTATTATCGTGTTCTGCTATTTGTCAATTGGTCCGGATTAGGCTGTTATCTCAAATACGACATGTGATTAAATTTTATGTTTATATCGGTCTGGATTTTCGAATAATAGGTTATTTGATGCATATTATTTGTTGTATGATGTTTAACTGATTTTACAATAAGCATAGATAGTCAGTTATTTACATAATTTAATTTAAATCATCCATTACTGACAGTGCAGAGGTTGTATGGACCGCAAAGGCGGTATAATAATTCCCCGACGACACTTTACTCTGTCCGTTATTTCGCGAAATTAATAAACACGAAACGCCAATTCAGTAGGAGCGCGTTATGTGACCGCCTTTACGCGCATCCGAAATTACGCGACAGCCCGCGTGTTTTCGCGAAAGTACGGAATTATGCAATTCTTACAGTAGGTATTAGAGTTTTCAAAGTGAAAATGCGTCTGAATATATTTTCTTTTTCCATATAGAGCCTGACAAGTTTCTACGAAACTATTTTTTTTTAATATTCCCCACACTAGGATTTTTATATCGTGGGTACAGTTTACGAACATACATGTCACATGCACACACAAGCAGACCGAAACAATTATCTGTAGTTCATACAAATATTTTTGTTTCGTGCGGGAAACAAACAGATAACACGATGCGGAGAACTAGTTTTCTTCGAGCAATTTTCTTTTAAAAACTGTCCAACTATTCACTGTATAAAATTGTATACTTGCTATTAAAAAACTATGTATATTCAACCGAGGGTGTCTACTAAAATAAAGCAACTAGTTGGACTCACAACCGCTTTAAACCAGTTCCGAAGACATACAAGTTTTGCGTCCGGTGAACCTCCCATTTAAAGATTAGTGCAAGGTTCGGTTCCCATGTTGAGCTTTTTATTGTAACAGGATGGACGGCAGCGATGTGATATTATTATACGTTGATAAAACATGGCTTTTATGTTTTGTTTTTCTAAAGTTTTGATTCAATTCTGTTTAATCGGATTGTTACATTGTTCTTGTAGAATTTTGATATAAAATTTATAGTCGAAAATAACATCATCACGCCTGTATCTACTACTGGGTATCTACTATTTTACACGAACATTACGCAAATATCGTTAAGTCATGTAATAGGGGGCGAGCCTATTGCCATCTGCCGGGTATAATTCCAATCTATTTATTCTATATTTAAGCCGTGAGATCGTAAATTCAAAGAAAATGTTTTTTTTTTTTGGAAATTCTCCGTAGCAGCACGGAGTTTTAAAACTGTGCCCGGTAGATGGCAATAGGCTCTGCCTATTACATGGGACTCAATAACTGTATCGGCGAAATGTGGGTGTACAATAAAACATCCTATTGAGGAATACAGATGTGATACTTTGTAATATCCTACTAATATTATAAATGTGAAAGTTTGTGAGGATGGATGGATGGATATTTGTTACTCAATCTCGCCAGAACGGCTGAACAGATCTGAATGAAATTTAGCACACAGATATATTATAGTCTGGAATAAGACATAGGCTACTTTTTATCTCGGAAAGTACGGGTTCGTGTCGTGTATGTACGTATATTATATCGTTTAAAATCCCATTTAATTGATTTTCATAAACGCTCTATAACTCTTCATACTTTTCGTCAGTTTTTAAAGTCCAATTAATAGTGACACGTGCGGCACTATTCGTGTGTGCCGCGTTGGTCGGAGCTGTATTTTTATCAGCTTGTCATATTAACATGTTATTGGTATACAGGGTGGTGTGAAAAACAATGTGGAATTTTATTCTAAAATAATTAATAAACTAAATAGGTATTTTGAAATGGTTAGTGATGTATTCATTTTCTTTTTTCGATATTTTGAGTTGCTATTGGTTTTTTGACACAATATAGTTAAACCTTTTATAATATAACATAGCAGCAACTCGGGTCCCCAAGGCATAGGCGTTGCCTACTTAACCCCATGCTGTAGTCTTTTGGAAAATCCTGTTATTGTACACAAAATAAATTAATACATTGTACATGAGTGTGTGTAGATTGATACGGTTTGTGGTTAAAGTTGTGATTGCACTGACCACAATATGCGTCTATATTTCAAAAGTTATAATTAAAATTTACCATAGGTTGTTCGTTCTGTAGTTAAAAGTAACTATTACTAATATTGGTTACGTCCGTAAAAAATGATATGATACGCTAACTATTTAAGTATGCAATTTTAAATAGTTGCGGCTAACATAATTAATATATAGTTATTTTTTCTGCGGATCAAACAGCCCATCCTTCTTTATTTAGCATGTTAATAAGTAGTTAACATAATTTTGTTGTACTTATAACCTACAAAAATGTATTACCAAGCCTTATTTTTTTCACAATTAGCGTTTGAGTATAAAATAACCCTGTATAAAAATATTTCTTTTACCTTTCATTTGAAAATCAGTCACAACTATTCATACCTAAATATAATAACATAGCACGTCTGTAATCTACGAAGGGTTAGGCAGAGGTGTACTATTGTACACTCGCATTTCGCCGACACTATTAAGTCCCATGTACAAGGGGGTGAGCTTATTGCCATCCACCGGGCAGTTTCATACATCGTGCTGCTACTGAGAATTTCCATACAGAAAAACCCAGTAACACTTTGTTGAACTAAGGACCTCACGCTGTGGGGCAGTAAACGTAAATATATTATAAAATATGTAATTGTTTTTTTAAAGCAAATAAAATTCAATTAAATTTGACTTTACCCAAGTGCAAAGTTCTATCTTAGTTAAAAACATCTTCATGTACCGACCCTTGTATGACGGGCACGGAGCTTAAAATGTAATTTCAGATTTTTAGATAATGTAATAAATGAATCGTTCAAACTAATTTTAAAAAATCCATTTACATCTAAGAGGATGGAACTTAAATTGATATTTTCTTTTAAGTGGTTTCCAATTTCATTTTATTAGAATTTTCGATGAAGATATTACAATGTTAAAATTATATTAATCAAATTCTTATTGAAAGACTAAACTAATTGCGTTTGAATATGAAAATAGGTATATGTTAATTATAATTATTGATATTTAGTTCTGAGAATAGTAGTGGGGTCTTGTGTTTGATTCCGGGGTCAGCAAAGTGTTATAGGTGTTTTTCTGTATGAAAGTTCCCAGTAGCAGCGAGGAGTCTGGACCCATTCACGGTAGATGGCACTAAGCTCGACCCGTAATACATGGGACTCAGTAATGGCATCAGTGAAATGTGGGTGTACAATAGTAATAGTACACCTCTGTCTAACCCTTCGGGGAATACAGGCGTGATGCTATGTTATGATCAGCATCATAAGTTGATGAAATTATTGTTTTTTTTTTTATAACGTCTCATGTCTTGTGGTCGCTTTTCTGTTTTCTATATAGAAATTCTCACGGACAGATTGGAGTTTGGTATTGTGCCTGTTAGATGGCAATAGGCTCGCTCCTTATTACATGGGATTCATTGATAGCTGGGCCAAATTGTACATATATTATGTATCTACTTAACTCTTATCGGAAAACAGGCGTGATACTATGTTATCATTTCGTAATTTTGAAGTTGATTTATTAATTAAGGTGTTTTTTTCTTAACCAAGTATAACACTAACCGATGAAGTTATGCTATTATTAATTTTTACAAATTAAGCATAATAATTCGATATTATCACAAAAAAAAAATACCTCCTTCGACTTTTTTGTTGATGGCTGTAGTAATCCTACTAATATTATAAATTTGAAAGTTTGTGAGGATGGATGGATGGATGGATGGATCTTTGTTACTCTTTCACGCCAGAACGGCTGAACAGATCTGGATGAAATTTGGCACAGAGATAGATTGTAGACTGGAATAGCACATAGGTTACTTTTTATCCCGGAAAAATATCTGGGTTCGTAAACTACGCGGACGAAGCCGCGGGCGGAAGCTAGTATCATTATAATTTTAAAATTGACAAATGACCGGCCACGGTCTTGTGTTCATTAACTTATATATACCTATTTTTATCTCTAGTAAAGCGTTAAATATAAAAAATAAGTATTCAGCTTTTAGTTCCATCGTCTAGTTGTGCCAAAAGCTGAGCTTTAGCACTTAATTTTAAGTTACGTAACTTATCCGTCACTTTGTGTAACCTCGTGCCTTAAATCTGTATTTTGTGTACAACATTTTCAGTCTAAAAAAATCCGTATCTATAGTAATAACTTTTCTATTTTATACGTCTGACCTCGTCGCCTCATAAACACATTATTAAAAAAATATATCATAACAAATATTTTGGTAAAGTCCACAAAACATTAATCATCTGCCTAGCCTTTTTCCAACTACTGAATACCAGTATTTTACACGGAGCGAAGGCCATCTGACCTCGGGTAGGCTGATTGTCCAACTTTTTCGGCTGCTGACACCCGTAACGACTGTCGTAGATATTCGTATGACACCCGGGAGCAACTGCTTAGCGTGCTTTCTGATGCACAGAGATTCATACGGTCAGTATCCAAGGACTGGCCTCAGCATGTGCTGCTTAACCTTGAAGATCCATTAATCTGCGAGGTAGCTATGTAGGTACGGACCCATCTAAGCTCACAAAACATATTGTATAAAAAATATAAAAAAAATAAGTGTTTTTTATTTACACTGTAAACGGACGCACCCTGTATAGTCACCCGGCAACACTCATCTCCCACGTAGCAATGTGCTGCCCATATTTAGCGCACAGATGTGCTGTGGCAGACCAACATACTATATGTCTGTGTTTTGAACATTCGCAGCTATTTTGGAGAGACAGGCAGAAGTTTAAGTGATGGTTGACAGTCTAACGCCCGAATACATTCAATTTCATTAATTTTTTTGCAAACGTCTTTTATCTATCTGTATAATTATTTAAAAAAAATTGGTGTGCGTGTGTTAGTAATTCTTCTCCTAAACGGATTGATTATTTTGATGTTTTTTTAGTATTTATGGGGTCACTAGCTTCGGCTCGCGGCTTCGCCCGCGTGCATTTTCCCGGGATAAAAAGTAGCCTCTGTGCTATTCCAGACTATAATCTATCTTTGCGCCAAATTTCATTCAGATCCGATCGGCCGTTCTGGCGTGAAAGAGTAACAAAGATCCATCCATCCATCCATCCTGACAAACTTTCGCATTTATAATATTAGTAGGATAGGATAGGAAGTAGGATAGTATGGGGTCATTTGGATGGTTCTTAGCTATAGTTGGACGCGGTAGGTGACGCTGTTCTCCAGATCCAGAAAAAAATAATTAATTTTAAATTCTTCTATTACCGCAAACGGTTTTTTTATATGAATTTGTTTAACGTTTTGTTTTAAAAAAGCCGTCTGATAAAACCAAATTCACTTATCTCTTCCTAACACTAGAAAATAGCTTCATAATAGCATTTTCAAAAGTTGCCGTCAAAAATATCATCGTATCGTTTATCTAGTGGTCGCAAGCGTGACTGCTGACCATGAGGTCTTGGAATCGATTCCCCGGTCGGGCAATGTTATTGGGTTTTATGGCATGGAAATTCTAAGTAGAAGCTTCGAGTTTCGCAGGCTAGCTCGGGGGGATTGTAGGTGTATCATTCATCTATTTTCATTATCAAAAATTGTTTACATACTTTGATATTGTCAATTTAACTAGTGTTGTTTTATCTTCATTTTTCATATACAAAAATATATACGTATTAATTTCCATGGCCATCATCCTACTAATATTATAAATGTGAAAGTTTGTGAGGATGGATGGATGGATGGATCTTTGTTACTCTTTCACGCCAGAACGGCTGAAAGGATCTGGATGAAATTTGGCACAGAGATAGATTATAGTCTGAAATAGTACACAGGCTACTTTTTATCCCGGGAAAATGTGGTTCGTAAACCACGCGGGCGTAGCCGCGCGCGGAAACTAGTAATATATATATTTACCGTTGAAACATTATTTTATATAACCTGCTATAAACATAACAACACAACACAAAGGGTAAGCTAATCATTGTTTTATTAACAAAAGAAAAGCAAACATGTTATGTAAACAGAATATAGTTTATTTATTATAAGAGTTGTTATGTCTGGGACGCTGATTATTCTTTTGTATTCCTTTGAATAGGGTTAATCATAGATTAGACTTTAGAATATCCCGCCTGTATTCGCCGAAGGGTTGGGCAGAGGTTTAAGTACACCCACATTATTTTTTTACTTATTTTTTCAGCCGACCGATAATACCGAACTCCAGGCTACACTTTGCCTGACCTGATTATCGAACGCAGAACCTCGTTCTTAGCAGTCGCGGATACGACCAAAGGACCAATTAGGCGGTCTCGTATTGTTCGTTCTTATATATTGTTCATTAATAGCTTTATTTATCCTAACTAAGATTACTAATGCGAAAGTAAGTTTGTTTGTTACCTTTTCACGCCTTAACCATTGAACCGATCATCGTGAAATTTTGAATATACATTGTCAGTTGTACAGAAAAGGACATACGGTACCTTTCATCTAGAAAAATAGTATTGTTTCCGAGGAAAAGAATAATAACCTTCTTAGAATGCTAGATGGCGCTACGGGAGACCTGACAAAATGAACGGGTTCATAATCAATGCTTTGTTATAAATATGAACAGTATTATGTCAGCCGTTACGGGTTTGACCTTAAGGTATCTAATTATCTATAGATGATAGGTATCCTCCAATAATTGGGGGTAAAAGGAATTTTAAGTAAAATTCTGATATTCAGACTGGAATCTGAACCCGAAGATCGGAATATCATGAACGGGATGAAAACGTTAGTGTAAATATCCTAAGCTACCTACTTCTTAAAGAAAATAACCGATATAATGACTTAAAAACATCGAAGGAGAATCGATAGGCATTATTAAAAAGTTTCCGAAGACATAAAAATGGCGAACGGTTTTTTTTTTATAAGTTAGATCATAAAAACTTTGTCTCTCTCACAATAATTAGGCACGATAATATCCGAAAAGTTTTACAGGACGTAAAAAAATATTTTTTTTCGGATATTTCCATAAGAAAATGTCGATAAGCTTGTTATTTTGACGCATGTTTTTAAGGTTAGTTCGTAAAAAGTACTATGAGCATTAATTCCCTTTTTTTTAAAGGTCTCAGTGGCAGAATGGACGCTGGAACTGTGCCCAATAGATGGCAATAGGCTAGGACATTAAAATGCAAAAATGTGGGTGCAATATAGTACACCTCTGCATAAGCCTTCGGGGAAACAGGCGTGATGATATGTTATGTTATGTAAACAAACTTTATTTCTCAATAATCACCAATCTATAAAAATCTACGCAATTTATCATCAAAACCTCCCTTTAAAACATAAAAAAAACATGCTCAAAAAACCTTGATAATTAGCCGCCATTTTTAAGAAACGAAAAAAGTGAAACATACGTTAAAAGGATGGGTCAGTAAACGCCATTGAAAATCATAAAAAAGTGACGCCGCATTCGCGAGGCAGATGTGTGGCGTTCACACGATGGTTTGAGCTTGTTTTGTGTACTATAGGCATTATATTTATATTTAGAAACTTCAGAACATGCTAAATGAACTATTGTTATAAGCTAAACCCTTGTCTTAGGTGAGAAAGAGATGCGATGCGACACAATGCGACAAAAGTTAAAAACTTATTCGGTAATGTCGTGGGCAACTTTTAATTACATGCGTAGGTTAATTCTTTATGAGTATTTCATTGGTCTATTGGACATGCGAGACCGCTGAGCGTGTGGTTGTAAGTTCGATTCTCTACTCAGCAGTGTTCATGGGTGGTTATGACGCTCTGGAGAAGCCAATTAGGTTAACTTGTGGAGACGGGTACAATTTCAAAGATAGAGCCAGATCCAATGTGGGAATCAAATCCTGGATCTCACACTCAGTAGCCGCGCTTGCAACGACTAGCCTAAGGCAGTAAAATCAAATGTCACGCATCAAAATGTCACTAACGTAATGTTTACCCATTTTCAAGCAAGCATACTATACCTACATACTAGGCAACGCCCACAGCTACGCCCGCGTGCACAAACGGACACTATTGCCCAACTTCCTCAGACATGTCAAAACATGTCTGCATTAAAATCAAACATTAAAGAAATTGTATTTTAAATGTTTGAATTTTAAAAAACTGGAATGTAATGCTCATTTCCTTGCTGAAGGACCAGGGTTTAAAACTATTGACAATAAATTCAATTATTTATTAATGGAGCGACTAGAGCTCGTGGCGTCATAATAATCCAGCAGATCAGTCCACGAGGTTAAGCAGCGCCAGCCGCGGTCAGTTCTTGGATGGGTGACCGTTATTAACTCATCGACACACTCGTCCCACTACAGATTTCTTGTACTGTATTGTACTGTATTACATATTATGTGTAATTATGTATAGACTCGTTGGTCTAGTCTAAGTTCGATTCCCGAGTGTTATTATTTTTTTATGTTAAGAAATTTTCAGTAGCAGCCCAAAATTTGAATAGGGTCGGTACTCTCGTAATTATCATACAGCTTTGCGTTAATTTTAACAGTTTTTCCCGTTACAAAATAAGTCAAAATGTAAACGGTTTAACGTCAACAAAAAATGCTTAAATCAAATTATATTAAACATAAAACAGTCCAGAGATTACAAAACTATAATATGGCACTAAAAATGTAATATAAACACTTTATTCGTTAATAAAATTATTATTACGTGACACTAAAAGTGTCATACCGGTACGTTAAATTTATCGTTCCGTGTTGGATTTAAATGTAGTTTAATGCAACAATATTTGAGGATTTCTTTGTATAACAGTGTTTTAAATTAATTTCTGAAATCGGTTATATGAAAATTATTATGTACCTAGATTTTTATTTAAATAAACCTTGTTATGTTGACATAAATTCCCTTTTACATTGTCACATATGATTATGATGATTTTGGATGTTTTAAGGTCAATTCCCACAGAGCGAGCAGCGGCCGGCAGCGGCTTTTTGAGGCAAAATATTACAAATCATTTTGAATCTTATCTACGTGATTAAAAAGTTCATAGTTATTTGAAGACAAAGGGCAGCGCGGCGCCGCGAAGCTGCACGAGCCTATTAGCGCCGCACTGCCCCTTGCAGCGCCGCGCTCATACGGCCGCTGCGCGCCGCTGCTCTTTCAGTGGAAATTGACCCTTACACTGACTTAGACTGCACAAAGCAACCTTATAAAACGCAGGTCATTTCAAGCTAGACTATTTTAGCTCACCAAGCTGCAGCGTCTTATCATGCTTCGTTTCAAACCGCGAATGCTACAGAAGACTCTGTGTTTCTTGACCACGTTCTGCGCTCCGGTTGGTAAAAATATCGAAGTGCAAAAGAAATTTACACTAGAGTCTCAAAGCCCGCGTTTTAGCTACGTGAGCTAAGTTAGGCTCAGTGGCGTAGCGTAGCGGGAGCGGAAGGGGCGACCCGCCCCGGGCGGCACTTTAAGGGGACGGCTAAATTTCACAATAAATAATAATAATACCTGTATTTTATATTTGAACTATTTTATTTCATATTTATGTCGCACCTACAATTCGGACCGATCAAAATGACCTCGGAATATTTTATTCTTTGTTCTGTGACGAAACTGGGGAATCTCCATTCTTTAAAAACCCAAAATAAGGGGGCGGCGAAATTTGCCTGCGCCCCGGGCGGCTGAAACCCACGCTACGCCACTGGTTAGGCTAATTTAGCTTAGCTTGCGGTTTAGCCTGGTTTAGCCTACTTATTTTTCTAACAGCTCCTTGACGATCCAAAAGCTAACGACTGTGTAACATTATGATACAAAGAGTTAAATTTTTTTGCTCTTCAAGTAATTTCAAAGAAAAAGAGGTTTATTTATCCTCTTTGTAAGGCTCTTTATGCTTTTGTTTTTATTCTTTATTTCTGTTTTGTAAAAGATTGCATTCAGTTTTAATATTGCGTACGTTTTTTATAAAAACACTAGCGACCGCTCCGGCTTCGCACGGGTACCACTTATCTATAGCCAGATAATTTGTAGGAAACATATAACACAAAATTACCAAAAAGCAAAAAAAAAATGGTTAATCCGATCGCTACCAAACTTCACAGGATCACCCGCTGGAATAATCTGAAGATTACTTAAATTTTTTATTAAAATTGGTCCAGCCGTTTTGGAGTCTATAGGGAACATACATACACACATTTATTTTTATGCTAGTCAACAGTTCGGGAGGGGGTCTGTTGTTGGTTTTATGTTATTATTCGTGGAGGCTCTTCTAAAGGATCGCCATGACAGTGTTACTACGGATTCGGGTATTACTTATCTGCGACCGCGATTGTAACGATAGTCGCTGTCAAATGAGCGTCAATATTGTCTACAGAAATTATAGCTCATTTAGTAGCTAATCTAATAACTTCCGAACGGCTGCACTTATTTGGCTAATTCTTTTTTTATTGTGTTTGTAATTGTCAGGAGGTTTTTATGTAAGATTTTTTTATGAAAAGTCCTCCGGAAACGTCGGAAATTTGAATGGTATTTTTGTATGAAATTTTTGATTTTGTTGATTAGTAAATTGCACCCGTGCGAAGCCGGGGCGAGTCGCTAGTATTGTAATCGTTGTTAGCTTATAAGCTCATTGCTGCGTATTAATCAGCTTTGGACTGTAACTGAATATTTTACTGCGTTATTTGTGTAGTGGTCTCGTTAAGTTCTGGGTTCGATTTTCGGGTTGTGCAACGTGTTCATAGGTTTTTCTGTATCAATTCTCTGTAGGACGGAGTTTGGATTGTGTCCGGTGTTAGCAATAGGCTTGCTTCTTACCTATTACATGTGGCTAAAGGCATTACATGGCCAAATGTGGGTGTACATCTTGCCTAACACTTCGGGGAATATTTTCTCAAAGAAAAATTTTTTATCAACCCATCATATTAGCTCGTAAACGTCCTCAAGTCTCTCAATCAAAGTTAAAACGTTATGATTCTAATTGCACGGTTCCAAACGTGGGTTGGTCCTAAAGAGAAGAGACCGGCAAGAAACTCCATGTATACTCTTTTCAAAGATTTTTTTTTAAACATTGCCCACTAGGGTTTCTCCTGAGTCGTGGGTACAGTTTACAAACATACATGTCACATGCACACACAAACAGACCCGAAACAACTATCTGTGGATCATACAAATATTTGTTCTGTGCGGGAATCGAACCCGCGACAAGTATCTCAGCAGTCGATCTCTCAACCACTGCGCCAACGCCGTCGAATTGTTTTATAATATATATGATATACATGATATGATATGATATACATAGCTATGAAGACCACGCTGATGCCAATATAACTCGATACGTACTAAACTACATTCAATTGAAAGCCTCTCACATCCAACAAACAGAACATCTTGTGAACACCAAAACTAACAAAAGCGGTACAAACAGACAGACAGACAAAATAATTGTCTCTCCTAAACATTAAGACGCCTACATCTGACTTAAGGAAAGTGGTTTAAGTTACAAGAGGCTGCGGGATGTAAATTAGTTAAACATAAACATAGCACGCTTGTATTCTCCAAGGGGTTAGGCAGGGGTGTTTTGTACACTATCTATACCCATGTACCGGGCAGAAACACCATAACAGAAAATTCCAATATATTTATATAATATTTAGCCCAACGTGGGAATCGAACCCAGTACCTTAGTATTAGCAGCCGCACCGTTTCTATAACTGTATTAAGTTATGAGACCCGGGTACGTCTTAAAACTGCGGCCAGACACTGGAGGACAGGTAGCAGCGTCCTGTCACTAATCGCTGAGTAATTGCGATCCCCAAGCCGCTTGCCAAGCATGGGGATTATGGCAAACCTCCCCCCCCCCCCTTGGGGTAGGCCTCCGTTCGGCTGATGATGATGATGATTAACTTGCGAGTTTTTCAGAGAGGATTTAGTAATCCGAATAGGTTTCATCAAATATAAAAATCATCTTTGATTTCATAGCTTAGCTCTTGTCAGTGAAGCGATCGACACTGATCTCTATTTTGTGCCTTCGTTTTGACCTCTTGATACGACTCTACGCCTACTTTCTCCTTCACTTGTTGTACAAAGCTACGTCTAGGTATTCCTCTTCCTCTCTTTCCTTCATTTTTTCATTCTAAAATTGAC
The DNA here is from genome assembly GCA_947562105.1 of Shargacucullia verbasci. NCBI lineage: Eukaryota > Metazoa > Arthropoda > Insecta > Lepidoptera > Noctuidae > Shargacucullia > Shargacucullia verbasci. The sequence continues at coordinate 7,841,078 of OX387306.1, forward strand.
TTGAAAGAGTGATCATGTATAAAATTCAAATATTGTTCTTTTTATTCGTTTTTCGATGTTGAATTTTGTGGTCATACTGTAACGTCACTGAGTGATGACATTTTTAATTACGTTAAGTTTCGACTCTTTAAGTTAAAAAAACAATTTATTTGGAATATTAACATTGATAAAAATATAACACAGTCTAAGAAAAGGAATTCTTCTTCTTTTTAAAAAACGTTGCCCCACACTAGTATTTCTCCTGTATCGTGGGTACAGTTTACAAACATACAACCAGAGCAACAGCTATCTATAGAATATTTGTTCCATGCGGGGATCGAACCCGCGACACGCAGCGCAGAAATCTAATTGCTTAGACTGCGCCAACCGTGTCGTCAAATTATTTATTTATTTAATACAACAACAGTTTATACATACAATATTAACTTAACCTAATATAAGGCACTTTTTCATACGTACAGACAAATTATACGTATACATAGCATTCACATAAAACGATGTTAGACAGAATAAAGTAAAAATAAAATAAAATACTAATTATTATCTTGTAAGAGATCAGCACAAAGAAATTATATCTTACCTACAGTATTAATAATGTTTCATATATAAAAATAATCATTCATCTTATGTAATACATAATGTATTTCATATTACATTAAGACTTCAATCAGTGCTGAATCTTAATGAAACAAAAACATCAAGACATCTGCTCATAACTTATACAATTAAGCAGAAGTGTACTAAAAAAAAAAAAAAAAAAAAAAAAAAAAAAAAAAATTGTACATCGACCGTCGATGCTGTTTATCCAGTTCCATGTAACAGGGGATGGGTAACAATCGTTGTTTAAAAATAATTTTATAATTGAATCATGTATTTTTTGTTTTGTTTTTTTACTGATAAACAAAAAAGCAGTTTTTTTTAAATGTTTTTATATTTGTTTCTTTTTAATCGTATTATCGAAAACGGTTTTAACGATATTGAATAAAAAATACAATATAGGGGTTTCCAGTGGCGAAAAATCGATCTATCTGAAAATAGTTATGTCCCAATCGGGTGTTCGGTCGCCTATATATTTGAAACTAAAGCTCGAACAGCTTTCAACTTAAACCACACGACAAAATTAAACTGGGCTAAGCGTGGGTTAAGTTGTGTCGTAAGCAGAATCAAGTTTTTAACTTAATGATTTTTTTTTTGAGTGGGCACTGGCTACCTAACTGTTTTGGTGTGGTGATTTCATTCATAATACTTAGAAATAGTAGGTAGGCTTGAAGCTAGGGTACGGAAGTTGGTCCTTAATCATTCAAACAGTAGGTAAAAGAAAGTATTTTGCAAAAAAATATTTTTTTAAGATAGTTTTAGGGCGTTTTTTATTATTCTTTAATTTACGAAATAATTATCTACACTGATATAGGTATAGTGGTTATAATTCCTTTGATAATTTCTAATGTGGATCCTGTGGTCCAACCACTAGTCTTCATAAATTCTCACCTATACAAATTAATTGCATCGTTCCTCCAATAGTTTCCTATTTTCGTCAGATTCTACAGCCATTATAAGCAGGAACCTGTTTAATTAAATAGTAAAATTTTACGACTTTCCTGCGTTTATCAATAAATGTTATGACAGAATCATCAAATATTTTATAATGATGTCACCACAGTTTAATGTAGACAAGCAAAAAGCTGATACATTCGATTTGGAATATTAAGTTTATTAGTCTACGAATTTGCACAGGATTTTTTGTTTTAAAATATTTGTTATCGTTTAACAAACAGATTTTTTTTTGTGTTTTATGGACATCATAAAATCGATTGAAAAGTGACATTACATGAAATATGTTTGTTCGCGCATGATATAATTTTTTATACATTAATGGCTTTTTTTATAAGTACAATAAAAATTATATGAAAGAAAAAATCAAGTCATGAAAATGATCGCGGCAAATCCTTATTTAGAAATATGTCATAATTATAGTATATCCTATAAACTGAACAGGATTGATATACATATAATATAATAATAATATAATCTATCTATATTTATATCCAAAAAAATGCGTTATTATATTAACACGGTCAAATCTGCATTTAACTTTAAAAATCCCTAAAACAACTCCAACAAAAGTCGGTTAAAAAATTATGAAGTAACAAAAAATCCAAGTTATTTAGCGAATGACATTTTACGACCCCACCGAGACCCGAAACATATTATGTCAATTTTTACAACTATGACCCCAAACGTAACACAAGCTTTTATCTACAAAATTAATGTGTCATTATTCTTTTATAGACCATTTAAAAGTACGCCTTTTCGAAATAAAAACAAGGTGTTTAATTTCTAAATAAACAGTCGAAACTTTTTTCTGGTTCGTTTTTCGTCATTTAAGCAAAATATGGGGTGGCGTTTTTTGTTATTGCAAAAAATGAGATGCTATTTATTTTCAGCAGTTAGGTCTTTTATTGGATGTAGGTTAGCAAAAATGTTTTGTTTTTGTTTATTTAGGATTTCGGTTGAATAAACGTTTTTCTAATGATCGAGAATTGGCTTTACATACTAACTGGTCGCATTTAATTTTTTTTTGTCTGGAATTTTTATAACCTAGTACCTAATTTTGTTTTTTCTGTTAGATTTACTTTTGTAATCAGTAAATCTCTAGATTCTCAATACCTATATATATAACTTAAATGTTACTGTTGATTTTGTTTTACTAATCTTATTTTTTTTTCTTTTCAGAATCACCGTGGACTTAGTGTGAAACGGCGAAAATGACCAAGTGACGTGACATAAACGAAACCCTTAGTGACAGTGTAGTGACAATTAGTGACAAAATAGTGCTGTGCTAGTGTAGAAACGGATTTAGTGACAAAATGTGGAGGTGATTTTCGTGACTGATTAAAATAAATTATGTGCTGTGTTGTTGGTTGTAAAATATCAAAATGTGTGCCAAAATTAGAAACTTAGTCGCCGTGTTTTGTGGTAAGTTCTATAGATTTTTATTTTATATAAATCATAGGGATAAGGATAAAGAGCAACTTTTTGCTTAAAGACGAGTTATAGTGTTCGTTTTTATAAAATTGTTTACGAAAAAGTTAGTTATTACGTTTTTTGTTATTCGGTGTTCCGATTGGTGTAGAGCTCAGAGCTGGCCAATCAGTACGCAGCAAAATAAACTTATATTTGGGCCTCTAAATTTTATTGTGTATTTTTAAACAAAAATATATACATACCGTTTATCATTTAATCTAACCATAAACTAAATTAGAGTTGACTTTTTATAACGTAACTGAAAGGATTTTTTAACGTTTTTTTTTATAACTATCGTTTACGTTTATCGTTATTGCTATTCAGACCGTTGAAGTAACTGTTATTACTAACCTTATGACGCAAATAGTCTTAAATCTCCAGGGATGAATCTTATCTGATTATTATTCCATTAGTCTAAAACTACTTTCTTATGTAAACAGAATTATTTTCAATGGAACTTGCTCTGGTACTTTAGGTACTTGTGGAAGAAGGCAGCGTGATTCAACCGAAAAAAATAGTTTTTTTTAAATATTTTTTTTACATTGACCCACACTATGATTTCTCCTGTTTCGGGGGCACAGTTTACAAAAATACAAGTCACATGCACGCACAACTAGAAACGAATGAATTATAATTATCTGTAAATCATATAAATATTCGTTCTATGCTGGAATCGAAACCGCAATACATACCGCAGAACACTAATTGATTAGCCACTGCACCAACCGTGCCATCAATAGTAAATTAAATTTAAAATGTGTGCATTTTGAAAAAGTAAAGACATATTACTATGATAGGATATAGTGTCTCTCTACTCTCGGGTTACCTGCAAAGAAAGGTAGCACTCGGATATTTGGGAGGCTTACATGAGGATATGGGTCTAGCAAGCAGAGAGTACCAGATAACTTTAATCAAAATAGTGATGGGACACTAAACAAGGACTCTCCTCGGCTGCAAGATTTAATGCAATTATTGCCTGTCTCAGAGGCTGTAGGACTATTTTATGAGAGGGAAGCTAAAATAAATGGGTTTAATGTAATGGGTGAATGGACTCAAACCATCATAAACATCATTGACAGTCGTGAAATACTATGGCAGCCGGTGTAAATACTCGCTCAGTAAATATTGTAATGGCCATAATTCTTTTTGCTATATTCCAACCACGAAAAACAAAACAAATTGAAAATTGGACATGAAATACGAATAACAAAAAAATGTTTTATTTTCTACACTACCAAGTGCTCAAATAAAAAAAAATGGCTGCAGTTTTTTTTTCTGTAAATAAAACTTGGCAATATGGCGAACTATTGGTTTGTGTTAACAGGACTTTTCAAATAAAAAAATAACATACGTTTATAAAAGTTCTATTGTGGAGTTAGTATTTATTGGGTTGCGTCTATAGGGTTTGGCTAGGGTTGTTGATATCCGGATATATCCGAAACTTTTATATTATATTATAGCGGATTTTGGTGTGTACTGCATTTTGCTTGTAAGATAATTTATTTATTGGAGTTCTATGTTTTTATTATAAATTTGAGTGCGTTTGGTAGCACTTCACCTGATGGTAAGTGACAATGCTATCTAGGATGGATCACGCAAGCTCAAATAATGCGTATTCATTCTTGTCTTGAAAATTTCTAGGTTATATGAATCGGGGAATATAAACGCCCGCAGAGAATTCCATACCCTAGCTGTTGGCTATTTTGCGCTAATGTTACCATGTCTAAGTAAGCGTAGCATAAAAACTTGTAAATTTATTTCTTCGTAATCTGTGACTACATAAAATTATCGATATATTGTTATTTCAGATTATTTGCTATTCCATATGTAGTTGTTTCAGTCGTCTAATAATATTCCAATATCCTCATGTTTGTTGTGGCTTTGTTACGCTCTCGTGCTTCAGGAGATGAGTACTCCAAACATCATTAATTATAAACAAACAACTACTAGTAATGACGTGTCGTGTCGAAATTTAGTTCCTAATATGTAATAGACATTTTGTCAACATTTGTAATAAATCCTTGCTAATATTTTAAGGTGCTCGTAAAATAGAGATATTGATATTAATTATCAATTTAATTTCTTAACATTTATTACTAAATTACTGAGAAACGAGTAAGTCCATTTAAAAACATATTTTAAACAGTAAATTTGTTAAAGTTAGGATGACTTTAAATAATAAGGGTTTGACTATTTAGTGACATCTCACTGAATTTGCTTTTTATTACTTATTGTAACATGCAGAACTTACAAGATTAATTACATTTAAAATTCTGTTAAAGGATAAAGTTTATTTCATTCACATGCCAGAAATATCAGTCAATCAATTCAGCTTATGGCAAGCCACTCCATGATAACCCTGTCCTTCCTTCTTTCCACATCCAGTTTAAACCAGCTTCATGTCACCAATGTATCTGGCTAACACAATGCATTATTTGCTTCTGTTTATAAATAAATAATAAAAAACAGATTTAAAAAATATCCGCGGATATATCCGCACGTTTTAACAGCCCTAACACAGCGTAACAAGGTAGGCCACCATTATTTATAGTCCAGCCGGCCACCAATTAAAGTTTAATTAAAATACTACAATTGTTACCTTTGCTTTATAATTCGTATTGTTTATATAGAACTTTAAGCTTTTGTTTTGTTGTACTTGTTTAGTGTATTGTAAGTGTTTCTATTTTGTTTTATGGCATAGGGGCGAAATATTGGTTGTTGGAAATCGTAATGTTAAAATGCTTTAGTATTTTTTTATGTGCTTGTTTTTTAAAGTTAAGCTTTGGCCAAAATTAGAATATATTCTTAAGATCATGAAAAGGGAATAAAAAATATTGTTAAGATAAAAACAGTTGATTACCAATATATAGAGTATTTTTCTTCTTCTTTAGATAACGTTGCCCCATACTAGGATTTTCTCCTGTATCGTGGGTACAGTTTACAAACATACATGTCACATGCACACAACCAGAACCGAAACAACTATCTGTAGATCATGCAAATATTTGTTCCGTGCGGGGATCGAACCCGCGGCACGTAGCGGAGAAAGCTAATCGATTAGCCACTGCGCCAACCGTGCCGTCACACCGTGCAGTCTTAGTACATAACACAACATATTGGTATCACGCTTGTATTCTCTAAAGGAAAGAATTCTCTAGAAGTGTATTGTACACCCACATTTCATCGATGCCGTTATTAACTACCATGGAATAAGGAGCGAGCCTATTGCCATCTACCGACCACAATTTTAAACTCCGAGCAGCTACTGAACATTTTAGATAATTTTCAACACTTTGCCCGGCCATACACTAATGAAGCAGAGCATTGTAAACGCCTGTTTATGTTTTAAACTATACCGTTTAATTGTCAGATTTCGTTCTGAAAGTAACCCTTAAAAAAAATCGGCCTAAAAGAATTTCATCATGAATAAACCGTAACCCGTGATTAGTCTTCAATTATTTCGTTGAATAATTCAAAATGGATCCCGTAACGTTCGTTTATACCTAAAATTCCTCGTCAAATTTAATAATCTGGAAACCTAATCCAATAATTAAACAAGAGATTGGTCTAGATTTCAGTCTAGTCTAGATTAGAAATATGTATTGGCTGGAGTAAATTATTTATGTGCTTAGCTGATAAAGCTTGTCTAGGTATTACAGTTTTAGTTCAGTATAATTAGTTAGTATATATTTTTTTCTTATATGAGTATAAGAGGTGGTCGATCTGCGAGGTTAAGCAGCGCATGCCGCGGTCAGTCCTTTGATGGGTGAACATTTTTCAGAAATCGAGACCCTCCGTGCCTCGGAAAGCACATTAAACAGTTGGTCTCGGGTGTCGACAGCCAAAAACGTCTAACAACTAGTCTAACCTTAGAATATCAGTGCCTCTCAGTTATCGGGCGTCGGAGGTCAGATGGCAGTCACTCCGTGTAAAATATTGATATTCAGCCGCAACCGGCTAGACTGGAAACCTACCCCAATGTAGTTGGGAAAGGGCAGAAATATAAAACTTTGGCTTTTGGCTTTGAATTGTAAAAGGCTATTAAAGCTTAACACAAGTGTACGAATATTGCCATCCTTTTACATACATAAAACATACTTGTACACCTAAAACCATACAACAGGCATTCACACTAACTATTTCTATCACAAATACTAGATAGACATATCCAAATATTCTTGCCATACCCGATCAAAATGAAATAGGGCAAAATAGAGGCAATGGCAATAGGCTTGGATCAGTGAGTGTAATAAAATCGTCCCGAACCTCTGCATGGGAAAGGGCACGACCTTATTCTCGTAGACTTTGATCCCAGAAACAGCGAATCAAATCCCGACGTAGGGATGGGAATGAATCGATAGTTACGTAATGTATCGATGACGTTGAGTGCCATAAATGTGTCCCGGAAAGCACGTTATACAGTAGATCTCGTGTGTTATACGAATACCTATGACAAAGTCAAAGTTTTTTATTTCAAGAAGACCTTTTCAGGTGCTTTTAAAAAGTCGATACTCTAGGCGCACGATTCCAAAGGGGGTAGGTCCTATGGAGAAGAGACCGGCAAGAAACTCCATGGATACTCTTTTAATTTAAAAAAAGTTAATTTACAACTAAAATCTTAAATTAACATGCATTAAGTATATAAGAAATATACAAACTAGACAGTTGCTACGGGTTTCAGTAGCCCAAAGTCTGACAGCCAGTCTAACCTTAGAGTATCAGTGTCTCCCAGTAATTGGGTGGCGAGGTCAGATGGCAGTCGCTCCGTGTGAAATACTGATATTCAGCCGCAACCGGTTAGATTGGGAGCCGACCCCAATACCGCTGGGAAAAGGCTAGGCAGATGATGATGATGATCCTGACTGAGATTTTTGTGATATTATTGACTTTAGCGTAGTTATTGATGAACGTTAACGAGTATATTTTACTGGTGATAAATATAGATATGTTTGTAAATAGGCTATCAGGATATATCCACATCTGAATTATGAAGTAGGTACTTTTTATTGAGCTCGAATTTAAATTTCGTAAATTTATCGACTATCGATATTTCCCCAAAACAGCACTAAAATCTTCTATATCCTCCTAGAAATTAATGTAATATTTAAAACTGGAGGCTTATCACAACCAAAATACACTTGGGCCGGGTAAAACGAATATTTGCCGGTCAAAAAGGTTGGTAAACAACAAATTTTAATAAAATGACTTTATGAGACCCTTGAGAATCAAAATGTAAATTCAGTATCGCAGTTTGAGAGTTAATTTCATCAGCTAGATTTTTTAATGAGGAATTTATAAAATTAGCTATTAATTTCGTTTGGCCACAATTAGCATCACGTTTGGCATCACCCTGGTATTCCCCGAAGGGATAAGTAGAGATGTAGTATAAAATAATAATGTCCTGACCGATTTTGGTTGAGATATTATAGAACACAAGTGTGTGCGCAAACACAGGTGCACTCTTTATTTCTTCACTCTTATAGTCCGATGGGACGGCAATAGGACATGACCGGAGAGAGATCAGGCGTAGGACCAACGCCTTTACATGCTTTCCGAGGCACGGTGTGTATTCACACACACAAAGACCCAGACCCGAAACAACTATCTGTAGATCATACAAATATTTGTTCCGTTTGGGAATTGAACCCGCGACACGTAGCTCAGCAGTCGATCTCTCAAGCACTGCGCCAACCGTGCCGAAGTAGAGATGTACTCTGGTGTATACACCCATATTTCGCCGATGCTGTTATTGAGTCCCATATAATAGTCACATTTCCAAACTATGTACTGCTACTGACTACTACTCAATAACACTTTGCCCGACCCGGGAATCAAACTTAAAACTCGGAAATCGCGCTTTAAATCTCCCAAACGCTTATTTCCATATTCCTCTCAATCATCACAAAAGCAACGCTCTTTTATCAGTCAACTGGAGCCACCGTTGAAACACCCCATCAGTCTTCAATAAACCGGCCTTAAAAGATTTCGCTTATATACAGGCTGTTTGATTGAATACAGAGATGAAACAATTAATAATAACAGGAGAAATAATGTGATCAATTATGGTTGCCGGCGAAATGGCGAGTGATGGATGGGAACATTGGGAACCATGTACCGTCTGTTAGTTATTGACGCGAGTTTTCCGTGAGAAATTTTCGTATGAATGATCGCGTCAATATTTTGTGCGCCATTTTAATGTATTTTAATAAAATTACCGCAAGAACGGTTTAAATATGATGCATTAAAGAAATCAGTGTTGACAGCACTGAGATTTTGTTTCTATCTATGATAATGAAACAAGTTAAATTATTTTCGTTTCTAATAATCAATTCACTCTTAAATTATTAATAAATTCTTTATTAATTGGGTGGCTGAGGTCAGAAGGCAGTCGCTCCGTGTAAAATACTGATATTCAGCCGCAACCGTTTACATTGGAAGCCGACCCCAATGTAGTTGAGAAAAGGCTAGGCAGATGATGATGATGATGTAGTAATTAATACATCAAATTGGCGTCTTACCCACACTCACCGCGCATGCGCAATGATCTCAGCCACACAAATTATAAGAATTACACTTTTTATCAATGAACCAAGCATTATGGCGGCCATTGTTACTTGTTCTCATTCCCAGGGCAAAACAGTTCACAGTAGGGGTCTGGTGTCATTGCACATGGTCTATAGTTTTATGTTATAAGAGGAATACTGTGTTTCCATAGTCTGCAAACTCAACTGTGGAATATATGGCAAGAAATTTTAAAACCAAAAAAAATTATGCTCTTTTGCGCATGCGTGTGTTTAATAATTAACACTCATTATATACAATAGGTAGTTTATAATGCCTCATTGGTCTAATGGTCTCAGTTACGACTGCTGAGCGTGAGGTCCTAGGTTCGATTGCGGGTCGGGCAGTGTTATTGGATTTTTCTGTATGGAAATGCTCGTAGAAATAAGGAGTCTGGGACAGTACTTACGTACGGGAGTTAGGCAGAAGTGTCCTATTGTACACCCACATTTCGCCGATGCTGTTATTTAGTCCCATGTAATAGGTGAGCCTATTGCCATCTACCGGGCACAGTTCCAGACTCCGTGCTGCTACTGAGAATTTAGAAAAAACTATCATATTTAAGTTTTTAAATCAATCACATTCTATCCTATCATATCATATAAATGTGAATGTTTGTGAGGAAGGATGGATGAATGGAAGGATGGATGTTTGTTACTCTTTCACGCAAAAACTACTGATCGGATCTGGATGAAATTTGGCACAGAGATAGATTATAGTCTGGAATAGCATATATGATTTTTATCCCAGGAATATATACGGGTTCGTAAACCACGCGGGCGAAGCCGCGGGCGGAAGCTAGTCAATAATTTCGAACCTTCAATTCTCGACAACAAAGCGTAGGGGACTGACATCATTCAATACAGGAATTAGGACCGAAAGAACGAACGAATGATAAATATTACAGCCTGTATCGCCGTCGAGTGACGTCAGTGATCGAGTGGCGGCCATCTTGGTTTCGACGAATAAGGACATTGAAGATGATTTGGGATAATATGCATTGAGCAGTGTCCCAATTGTGAGAAATAATCGTTTGGAACAGATATTGAAATGAAATGAATTTATTTATTCAGCTATTAGAATTTTTCAATCTCTTAAAAGCAGTGATAGCTTAGCGGATGAAGCAGTGATAGCCTAGAGGTTGAACGCTTGCCTTTCATGCAGGAGGGTCTGAGTTCAAACCCGGCCTGCACCTCTGACTTTTCGGAATCATGTGCGGACCAAAATTTGATTATCACTTGCATTAACGGTGAAGGAAAAATTTCGTGAGGAAACCTGCACACCTGAGAGGGCGACATAAAGTTATTGACAGTGTGTGTAGTCCGCCAACCCGCACCGGGCCAGCGTGGTGGACTAAGGCCTAACCCTTCTCATTCTGAGAAGAGACCCTTGCCCAGTAGTGGGACAGTAATGAGCTGAATTTATTTATTTTATACATACACGTCTTTTTTAAACTAGATGGCTTCGGCATTTCCTATGACTATTCCTGAGAAGAAACGCAGAAACAAACTTAGGGATTAAGGTCTATTTTAAAGTCCAGACTGATTGTAGTAAGAATTTATGTGAGACAAATATAGGATATTCAACCACATCTGATATTTTTTACACTAGGATTTCTCCTGTATCGTGGGTACAGTTTACAAACATACATGACACATGCGCACACAACCAGACCCGAAACAATTATCTGTAGATGATACGAAAATTTGTTCCGTGCGGAAATCGAACACGATACGACACAGTTGTTACATGCGTTTTAATGAAACTGCCCGTCCCGGAGATCGATCCTAGGACCTCATGCTCCGCAAACACACATTGAACTACCAATAAAACCGTCAAAATACTCATAATTATCCACCTAACCCTTCTAGTGTACATAATCAATTGTTTACAAGTAATTATACGGTAACGATAAGTTAAACTGTCGTTAAAACAACCCATCATATTCACACGATCGATCAAACTCATAGTTAAGTTCAAACTTGTCTGTACGATAACTTAACATATTATTCACCCTTTGGTTTATCTAATAAGTTAGTCCAATATGTATTAATTAAGTTTAGTTCCATCAAAAACTTAAGTGTTACTGATACGAGATTGAGAAGTTATTATTGTGTGTAAGTTTCACTTAAAACATCACGCCTGTATTCACCCAAGGGTTAGGTAGAGGTACTATTGTACACCCACATTTCCCCGATGCGCTTATTGAGTCTCATGTAATAGGGGGCGAGCCTATTGCCATTTACTGAGAATTTCCGTATAGAAAAACCCAATAACACTTTGCCCGACCCCGCTTGTGACACTTGCGACTTGCAGCAAGATTGGGCGATTGATTGCTGTGCTATTTGTCGCGGTTTCGATTCTCGCACGTAACAAATTTTTGTATGATCAACATATCGTTGTTTTGGGTCTGGTTGTGTGTGCATGTGACATGTTCGTAAACTGTACCCACGTTACAGGAGAAATACTAGTGAGAGGCAAAACATTTAAAAAGATAAAAATATTAGTCGGCCTTCTTAAACAGATCGGATATTGTCGTTTCGTTTAAAAGGACAGAACTCCAAACATATAAGTACTACGTTCGCAATAAACAGCTCCACGCTGACCTAAACCTCCCGACCATCAGATGTTTCATGAAGAAAGCGTCTAAACGCTTCTTCGACTCTGCTCCCTCGCACACAAACCCCTTAGTGGTATCTGCCGCCAATTACACCCCCTCCCGCATATCCAAAATTCGCCGTCCTAGGCACACTCTCACGTACCCAGACGACGATATCACCCTCCATCAGGAGGCGCTCCGATTGGTTAGGAAAACTACCAACACTACACACAACCGACCGTCGTACCGTCCTCGCCGGCGAGGCCCGTCGCGAAGACCCGTTCATTCTCCACCCCGACCCTTGCTCGAGCCAGCCCGCGCTGAGCCAGTAGTAATAAATCAAATGTCCCCAAATAATCACAATCAGATCCAGCAAGTCCTCTCTTGTATGCCCCCCAGCAACGCCCTAAGCCGAGGTTCGAGTCCCACTATGGGACACCCTTAGCAGTGTTGCTTAATATTATATAATTTGCTCGGCTGGAGGCCCTTCTGGTCTCGCCATTTGCCCGGTTAAGCAGTAAAAGCTCCCTGAGCTAACTGCGAGAGACAACTCAAAAAAAAAAAAAAACATAAGTACCTACCTACATATATGTAAAATAAAACATTAATATCTGTAACCATTATTTCCTAAATGGAGTACCAAAGCAGCTTCAAATTCTTCACTAATCACTTAGAAATTTTTCATTTAAAAGCATTCCAACTCCTTCACATTAAGGATATCTTTTAAACAGTACATTTTTAGAAAGTGACGTAATACCTCAATTACCATTGACCATCCTAGCGTTTAATATTTGTCGCTGTCAAACCCTTACGATAAAAATACTCATTAACTTTGAAAACACTTTTTAAAGTTCTCTTAGTGAGCTCGAGTTTGTTGAGGGAAAAACGGAGGGTTATTTTTTTATTTTGATTTTTTTTTGTTAATACTTTTTGATATTTGACGGTTGTCTAAAAAATGGTGATTGGTAAAATTAAACTAAGCTATAATATTAAAAATAGAATGGAATATGACTGGACTGGACTGAACCTAAAGAAGGATATAGGCTTATTTTTACTATGCAGCAAAACAGTAACCCTAACTTTAATATTATAAATGTGAAAGTAAGTTTGTTTGTTTGTTACCTTTTCACGCCTAAATCACTGAACCGATCACCATGAAATTTTGCATATATGTACATTGTCAGGGGTACAGAAAAGGACATAGGATACCTTTCATCCACAAAAAATTACTGTTCCCGAGGGAAAGAACAATAACTTTCGACGGTCACAGTTGCTTTAGGACGCTAGATGACGCTGCGTGTGACCCGAATGTACGGGTTCGTAATCAATGCGGGCGAAGCCGCGGGCGGAAGATAGATAATAAACACGAAATACCAGCTGATGAAAAAAAAAATTATTTAATAAGCTCGGGCTTGTCTCATTCTGAAAAAAGCATTTTCCTTGCCACACACTAGGATTTTTTAAAATACGTTACTACACTAGCATTGCTCCTGTATCGTGGGTACAGTTTACAAACATACATGTCACATGCACACACAGCCAGACCCGAAACAACTATCCGTAGATAATACAAATATTTGGTCCGTGCGGGAATCGAACCCGCGACACCTAGCGCAGAAAGCTAATCACTTACCCTCTGCGCCAACCGCGTCGTCAATATGTCCAGGATGTCACCATAATTGAGGTGAAAACTCCTCTCGAGTCTAAATACTTAAGTTGGATTACTAAGTTGAAGATTTTTTGAAGTCTTCTTTCAATACTGTACGAAAAGTTCGCTCTTTTCGCTCTCTATGTTTTAGTTAAGTTACAAAAATGATTGGGTATGTCGTTTGGACAGTTAATGAAATTCAAAAGCAATTTTTAAAGGAAACAGTGATTGAATTTCTGACTGAAAATATAACTCCAATTTATATGTGACTAATTGACATTTGGTTTCCAAGATTTTAATTTGTGTTTATTTGTATTAATGTCTCATTTTATTAGCGAATAATTCTTAGATAGATTAGATAACTAGCTTCCGCCCGCGGCTTTGCCCGTGTGGTTTACGAACTCGTACATTTTCCGGGATAAAAAGTAGCCTGTGTGCTATTCCAGACTATAACCTATCTCTGTGCCAGATTTCATCCAGATTTGTTCAGCCGTTCTGGCGTGATTGAGTAACAAATATCCATCCATCCATCCATCCTCACAAACTTTCACATTTATAATATTATGATGATATATAGATAGTAGGATTATCTATTTGTACGCCTTAAAGACAAAACATGACAGTAATATTGAAATAATTTAACATCTTGCATGCCATGTGTGTGTATACCCATATTTTGAACAAATAAATGACCTTATGCAGAGGACCATGAGTGTATATAAAACGTCGGTTGTCCCAATTGCGTCTACTGACTATAGGACTCCCGCAAAGGTCGCAATAACGGCCCATCCTTGGGGGATATTGTCAAAATAACCACACTTGGCGGGCGTCTTGTAATAGAAATATATTTTTAGTATGTGTAAAGAAATAGGTCGCCAAATTTAATATATTCGTACAAAATAAAATGTATTAAATCAGAAATAAAATGCCTCATCGGTCTAGTGGTCGCAAGCGTGATTGCTGAGCGAGAGATCGTTGGTTCGATTCCTGGATCGAGGAAAACTTTATTGGGTTTTTCTGTAACAGTACGGAGTTTGGAACTGTGCCCATTTGATGACGATAGGGTCGTTGCCTATTTCATGGTTCTCAGTAATAGCATCAGAGGAATGTCGGTGCACAAATATATGTAGTACACATTTGCCTATCCCTTCGGGGATACAGGCGTGATGCTATGTTATGTTAAATCAGATATAAAATTATGGAAATAATCACTCTGTAATATTATATTTATATGGGGTGATTATCCTACTTAATATTATAAATGTGAAAGTTTGTGAGGATGGATGGATGGATGGAACGATCTTTGTTACTCTTTCACGCCAGAACGGCTGAACAGATCTGGATGAAATTTGGCACAGAGATAGATTATAGTCTGGAATAGCACATAGGCTACTTTTTATCCCGGAAAAAATGTACGGGTTCGTAACGCGGGCGAAGCCGCGAGCGGAAGCTAGTTGCTTTATAAATGAATCAAGAAATTAGAAAGAACGTGATAATTTCTGTATTTTGTTTTCTTAAGGATTTCTTACACTTACAAATTGTTACGTGGGACGATATTGTAAGTGCTACAGACAGAATTCGAACTCCGATATATCGCCACGATACTGTAGCCGTTAAGATAGCTTAACACTGAGATTGTTAGGTTAGCGTCCAAACGTCCTTTTTAATGCATTTGCCCGACTGCGTGCCAACCGCATTTTGCAGTCGGAATGCAGTCCGGCTCTATTTACTCTAAGATTTGTACGAGGCAACGTGACGTTCTATATCGTTTTTGTTTACCAGTTTAGAAAGTAGGTGTAATTTTGAATCACATATATAACATATCATCACGCCTGTACGGATATGCCCTGAATGTTTAAGCAGAGATGTATTTTACACGGCATTGTAATTAATCAGGCTCCATTTCAAACTCCTGGCCTAACGACATTTGTATGTTAAAAAACCAATGACACTTTTACTTGGAATGAGATGAGGGTCTCGTAGCTACAGAGCCACTGCGCAGATTGGTCGATCTGTGAGGTTAAGCAGCGCTTGCCGAGGTCAGTCCTTGGATGGGTGACCAGTTGGTCCCGGGTGTAACATGAAGACCTATAACAGTCGTTACTGGTGTCAGCTAGCCAAAAAGTCTGACAATTAATCTAAGCAGAGTATCAGTATCTCCCAGTAATAGGGTGGCGGAGGTCAGATGGCAGTCTCAGCCGCAATCGGTTAGATTGGCAGCCGACCCCAATGTAGTTGGGAAAAGGCTAGGCAGATGATGACTTGGGATGAGATCAAACTTAATACCTCACGCTCAGCAACTGCGCTTGCGACTATTGAACCAATGTGAGAAAATATAATTTCATCAACAATGTAGAACGACATGCTGTAGATAATAAATAAGGATTAAATTATTTCGTACAAAGTTCCCTTAAATCTCATTATATTTTTTATGTAGCTAAAACAATATAAATCTTTAATTAGCGTCTTTAATGAGAGACTTTACTCCATAATCCTTCAAAACCCATAAAAACACACACAGTGTTTACTTGACATCCTTATTTAAAAAAATGCATCTTAGGCACTCTGAAATAAGTGGCCCTATTACACGATAGGGCTGTCGCGCCGGTCCTAAATACCGGTATTTTACCGGTTTTAATAAAGTAAGGAATGCAATTTCGTGTCATCATCAGCCTCACTTCCACGTATCTTGGGGTCGACTTCCAGTCTAACTAGAATCTAAATAATAGTATTTTATAATATTATGCATATGTGATTATATTCTCTATGGTAATCTACAAGTCTAGGAAGTGAAATTACATAAAATTTTGTTGTTTATTAAAGCAAGTTGATTGGATGGCAACCTGTTTTAGTTTTATGGTGTCTTTAGCTTCTAAGTAAGGATGGATTATGCATGATATTAAATTAATCGGTCTAGGCATTGACAAAGCGTTATATTAAGTAAGCGATTTCCGTAATTCGTCCACTTTTCTCTGCACTACCCTGCTCTGAAAACTTGGTAAAATTAACCAAATAAATTATATTTCATTTAACAACATAGTATTGCGCCTGTTTTCTCTGAAGAGTTAGTCAGAAGTCTCTTAATGTATATCCATATTTAGCTGATGCCGTTATTGAGTTCCATGTAACAGGAGACAACTTTATTACCATCTACTGGCCACAGTTGCAAACATCGTGCAATTGCTGAGAATTTCCATACAGAAAAAAATACAATTACTCTTTGAATCCTGGGAATCCAACCAAGGACCAGCTAAGAAATTGACTGTTATAAAGGATTTTATTAATAATTGATTATAGTTTTGTATTGCAATGCAATGTTGCAAGTAATGTATTTGTTAACTTTGTATGGAAATGAGAGACATTTATGTTTGTGTGGGTTTATTTACAAATCTTCGGAGACAGAGATAAATTGTGTTTATATTAACAATCACTACCTATATATGAATACTTTTTACTTACCAATTTAAAAACAAATGATTTCTATCGCTTCTTCAGTACTTAATTTAGTATTTAAAAAACCGGTTTCAAGAATTTCGGTACGCGTTCGACAACCCTAATACCGTACATTTCTGTACTGCATCATAATTATCAGTAACTGTTATTTTAAAAAGCTTCTTTATTACCAAGTATTATAGTTTAAATTGGTTTATATCATAGATTTTCCGCTGCGGAACATAAACATAGTAGTAACGATAATCCTCTTTAATATCACGCATTAAGGTCTAAAATGCTTTCTTAATAGCTTTCCTATAGATTACTATGAAAATATTTCTTACGATAATGCACTTTAATAGCAAGAAATAAAGTCTAAAATCGCTAGTTATTAGGTTTATGTATAAGAAATAGTTCTTGCCGCAATTATTAAGGTTCCCGTACCATAATGATGGTGATTGTCGGTTTGTACTGTAAAATTAATCATTTCCTACTTGTGGCTAAAAATGGCTTCCAGTGAGATAGAGGTGGATTTAATAACGAACCATGATTTTGAAAATAGAAGTCGGTTTCTTCAAAACAAAATATTTCTTATACTGCCTCTGTACGTTTTTCGTTATTCTATGTTATGTGTTCTTGTGATAAAAAAATTATAGCGTAAGCTGGAAGCGTACGACTTAGTGGTGGCGGTTGGAAGAGGATAGCCGAGGATCGGGCTCAGTGGCGTGCATTAGGAGAGGCCTATGTCCAGCAGTGGACTGATACAGGCTGATAAAGATAAAGATAAAGATGTGTTTATTTGCATGAAACATGTGTAAACATTTTTTAAATGTGGTGTTAAACAAAAGAGAGAATGGTATCAACATGTCCTGCCTTATCAGGCGCACAAATTCGGCATTTAATATACTAATTAATACAGACTAGGCACTTAATTACAAATGTGGAATATTTATCTTATATACTAATACAATATATGTAATATTTATTATCTACAATATAGGTATTTATCTTATGCACTAAACAATACTTATTATTATATACTTATTATTTTAACTTATTATTATTATATTGTTTTAAATAGTTTTATCCATTAAGAAATCATTTATGTTGATGCTGATCATTTATGTTGATGCTGATGATTTATGCTGATGATGATGATGATGTACGACTTAACTTGTATATGATTTTCTTTACGTACATATTTTATCCTCTAGGTAAACTTAACATAGTATGCCTCACTGGTCTAGTGTCCGCAAGCGCGACTGATAAGCGTGAGGTCCTGCATGGGCCGTGTTATTGGGTTTTTTGTATGGAAATTCTCAGTAGCAGCACGGATTCTGGAACTGTGCCTTGTAGATGGCAAAGGCTCGCCCTCTATTACATAGGACTCAATGGCGACGAAATGTGGGTGTACAATTGTACATATCTGCCTAACCCTTCGGGGAATACAGGCGTGATGGTATGTTTTGTTATATGTATGGTAATGTCTTTCCAAAATACGATTCAAATGCAATTTACTAATGTTGGTTTATTGCCAATTTTAACTGCTTCTTAGTCTAGTAATTTCAAGCGTGTCTGCTGAGCGTGAGTTCCTGGTTTCGATCACCAAGTGACACAGTGCTATTAGATCTTTCCGTCAAAAAATTCTGAGTAAAAACCCGGATTTTGGAAGTCTTCTTCTGTCATAACGGCATCGGCGAAATGCGGGTATCCAATAATAGTAGGTACACCTCTGCCTAACTCGTCGGGGAATACAGGCGTGAAGCTATGTCCTTAATGTTGTTAACGACACGCGTTCGCATAATTTATCATTATTACTTCTGTCTGTGTCACCACCAAATTGTCACGATGTCGTGAGTATAAATTAGAAGGTGATTATTTAAAAGGTGGGTGTCATTTTAGAACGCACGATTTTTGATCGAAATATCAGTTTTGTTATATATGTGTACATGTTAGTACCGATTTAATTGTAGTTAGGTGCTTTGACTATAAATTGTTTTATCGATTATTTTTGGGGTTATCAAAATGAAATGAATTTTTTTTTTCAAAGTCAAAGATTTATTTGCAGATAAATATGGTTACAGAAGTTCTTATAATAGTAGTTATAATAGTAGCTTAACATATTTAATCATAACATAATGACATGCAAATTTTGGTTATTTATTTAGATTATTCTATTATTATTTAAAATTGCCTGTGATAGCCTAGCGGTTGAACATTTGCCTTCCATGCAGGAGGGTCTGAGTTCAAACCCGGCCCGCACCTCTGACTTTTCGGAATCATCTGTGGATCAGAATTTGATTATCACTTGCGTTTACGGTGAAGGAAAACATCGTGAGGAAACCTGCACACCTGAGAGGGCTCCATAAAGTTCTTGATGGTATGTTTAGTCCGCCAACCCACACCGGTCCAGCGTGGTAGAGTAAAGCCTAACCCTTCTCATCCTGAGAAGAGACCCTTGCCCAACAGTGCGACAGTAATGGGTTAAATTTATTATTATTTTATTATTATTATATTTAAAATTATAATTTTAATTGAAGGAATTCTTTTATAGTATAGAAGGAATTCTGAATTAGCCACCTGCGTAAAGTCCTTCTGAAGTGGACCATTGGAAGTTCTTTAATTTGCTTAGGAATCTTGTTACATATCTGGATACACATAGGATAGCAACTTCGCCTATATAATTCCATTTTCATTCCAGGAATAATTAGCTTATTAGGATATCTAGTTTTGAACTTACATTTATCTTCTACTTTTTCAAACATGTCAATTTATTTTGCAATTAAAATTTTTCAATCACTTTTACACGTCTTTTTTAAATGGATTTTGAATGGATGTCTTTTGGATGGCGTCGGCATTTCCTATGACTATCCCTGAGAAGAAACGCCGAAACAAACTCAGGGGTCAAGGTATATTTTAATTATTTTATTGGACTACTTCAGTGGTCTAGTGGTCGCAAGCGCAGATAATTAGCGTGAGGTCCTGGAATCGATTTCCAGGTCGAGTCTGTTTTCGGGTTTTTCTGTTAAAAGATTATAAGTAGCAGCTCGGAATTTGGAATTGGGGACAAGGGACTTTGTAACGGCTTCAGCGCAGTGTAGGTGAACAGTGAACAATTTAGTACATCTCTGCCTCACCCTTCCGGGAATTTAGGCGTGATGCTATGTTATGTTATTTTAATTGAAGTAAGCGTTAAATCAATTAATTAATATTTTAGTCGTCATAGCCCTTCGTTTTCCCATCTATTTTGCATTAGTGCATTTTAAGCGATCGACTGCTGCACTACCCTTCGTGGGTTCGATTCCTGCAAACAGATATTTGTATGACCTGCTGATATTCGTTTAGGGTCTGGCTGGTTGTGCGTATGAAGTTTTTGTGCTTGTAAACGCACCCACGATATAAGAACAAAATGCAACGAGGGCAAAAAATATTAATAAAAGCATATTTAACCATGTTGTCTCATATCTTGTAAATTATCTTAAATTGTGCGTCCTAAAAATAGAAAATATTTTACAATAACAGTTCTTCAATATTTTTTAACACAACCATTTTGGGGACTTGTCAAAATATCTCGAAATTTAAGAGACCAATCTTTACAGGAAAAGGTTTTCCAAAAAAGGGAAAATTAAATATTCATTCAATTGTTTAGAAGTAGTGTTCACCAAACATGGCGGCCACACGTTAGACTGGCCGTGTTAATTCACGCACTTGCCGCGAGTCGCGAGTGTGGAGTGGCCCTTATTCGGTGACATGTAGGGCCACTTGGTGGAAAAAGTCATAAGCGGAAGCGATTCTCGATGATAAATGATTTTTTATCAATTTGGTTTTGCTGCCCCATTTGTTTAGTGTGAAAATGGTGAGCGTGATGTCCTGGATTCGATTTTCAGGTCGGGCAAAGTGTTATTAGATTTTTCTGTACAGAAATTCTCAGTAGCAGGACAGAGTTTGGGACTGTACCCGGTTGATGGCAATAGGCTCACCCCCTATTACATGAGACTTGGTAAAAGCATCGGCGAAATGTGTGTGTACAATAGTACACCTCTACCTAATCCCTCGAGTTATACAGACGTGATGCTATGTTATATTGCCAGGTTTATTTTTATGCAATTCTTTTGAATGATGTTAGTAAGAAAGAGACAGTTAGTGCAGTACTGTTGTATACTTTACATAAAATAAAAAATAAAAATCTTTTTTACGAACCGAGTTCTATTTTAATCAATTCGCACTGGAACCGTGCGCATAATATGAACCCATATATAATTAAGTTTTGGCTTAACTTTGATTAATAATATGTCATTTTTAAACTTCTAACTAATATTTATTAGTCAGAACAGAAGACAATGTATTAAGTTTACTTTAAAATTAATAATTTGAGCAAGTTTTTCATTCGTACTCGTTATATTTACTAAATAGCTGGGTAAAACAATTAATTGAATTGATATAATATTAATAACAATAAGCGTTTATTCAGCAAACTACATGTAATTCAACTTATTTGCAAAGTTGTGCAAACATTTGCCTGTAGCGGATAATTTAAATCATATTTACATTAATTTATAATTTCACAAGTCAAATAAAATATCTTTCATCAAAGTAGAATTTAATATCACATCTAATATAGTTTTAGTCTTGAATTAAAATCGTTAAGTTTAGCTATTCAAGGCATCTCACGCAAACTAAATTATATTTTACCCTTAAAAGGAGCAAAGTTTATCAGTTAACTAGAAATTTGGTTAGCATCGATAAAATGATGGCACGGTTGGCGCAGTGGCCCAATTAGACTTACCCCAATAACACTTTGTCCGATCCAGGAATCGAATCAAAAACTGCGTGCGTAGGAGTCGCGCTGGCCACTAAACCAATGAGGCAGTCTTAGTTTAATAAACAATATTAATTATAAATTATGTTGCTCACGACTACACTTAACACTAGAAGCGCCGAAAATTAATACCCCCCTTGAACTGCCGCCGTGACAAATTTGTCCCACTCTTTTTATTATAATAATCATTGGTATATGACATGAAAATTATGTTTAAAACTATTTGTAAAATATATGAAACATGTTTATTAATTAATTTAAATCAAATTCTTATTGCTTGAAAAACAAAAACGTAACAAATTATGAATTAGAAGTATACTATTTTTTGGTTTAATAACAAAATTATCACAAGTCACATAGTAATTCTAACTTACTATATTTTTAACTTGTTATTATTATTTAAAGAGCAAGTAAGGCAAAAATTATATTCTTTATTTGTTAATAATATTGATTTTTTCCAGTTCATTTATTGCAGACAGTTTTTTTGCATAGGTGGCACTTTACACATTACTAATTATTTGAGCCCCTTGTATGTTTTTTTTTCGTCTCTCTGGTGTGTGTTCCGGAATTGCTACAGGAATGGTTGTTTTTCTTCTATTTATTTACTGTGTTCTCAATTGGTTCTGTCTTCCCAATGAGTATTTGCGTTTAAATTTGCTGTTTTTTGATAATTTTGTGCCTCATTTACGATGCTCATAAAACTCGTTGTTTCTCAATTACAAACAAAATTAGGCATAGCTATTGGAATGAGTACAAAAATAGCGCAATGTCGTCCTGTAACAATAGGGATGTAAATAATAAAGTTAGCTTACCTTGTTGTATTCTATGTGAACAGTTCTAGTTTTTCATTTGACGAATCTGAAGATGTACTCTCTTCTGATTCGTTAAATTAAGAACTGGAACTGTTATCCAATACGTAATCATCATCAGAGTATTCCAAAGGTTCACCATTAGATTTGTACTCAAAAATATTGGTCATAGAATCGTCTTAGGGCATATCATTCAAACCAAGACACAATATCGTGCGGTTTCATTATTTTATGAAGTTGACTAGACATATCTATAACACGTGAGATGCGCTTTTAGAAAAACAATAACCTACGCTCCTTATACACAACGACGGGCAACTGACTGTCAGAAACGATGGTCAATTGTTTGTTCGGGCATACATAACTCCTCCACCCCCGTAACTCTCCCCGGAACACAGACCGTACGTCAAATTATTCTTTAAAACAATGACGGGACAAAAATGACCCAGCGGCAGTTCTAGGAAAATCGTAATTTTTTTCATAAACTATTATTGTTATAAAATTGAAAACATTTTAAATCACATAAATACACAAAATAATTAAAAGTCAAAAAGTTTCAGCGGCCTAAATAAAAAAATAAAAAAGTTAGAGACAATCAAACTTGCAGGTGGGACAAAAATGGGACGGCGGCGCTTCTAGTGTTAACAAACAAACAAACATTGATTTTTATATATTAGATTATTAGTGTAAAATAGGCTTATGTTCTTCTTCAAGACACAGGCTACCTCTTTGTAAAATTTCATAACGAACGGTTCAGTGGTTTAGTCCTGATGAGATAACAAACAGACAAGAGTTACTTTTGCTTTTAATATAGTGTGGATAAGATACAAGTTCTTTTTATTAAGTGTGGATATAGAATAGGGCGAGGTGACCCTACATGACAGACTAATTTGACATTCAACTTGGACCATATAAAATCGCTTCCTCTCCGCTCCCCGCCTTCAGTGTTACCTACAGAGTACACTCACCTCTGTCTCGCAACTCACTCAACACCCAATTGAGACAACAGTGTCATATTAACAACCAATATGCAGAGCGTTTTGATACCAAATAAAACTGGAGGCAATTAAACCCCATTGATCTTGTCACTTGTCTGTCTCGGTTTGGTGATTGTCTCAAGGCTTAATTTTCATAGTCGATGCAGCTTAATGACCAAGTTATTGGTTAATTTTTATAGTCAGATTATAAAAAACTCTTGACTTATCAAAATATTAAAAATGACTTTTTCACATTGGTTGCTTGTCAGAAAAAATCTACTTATATACGATGGTATTGGCACAGTTATTACATCCACATTTTGCTAGTGTTGTTATAAATTCCAGTATATTTAGGCGAACCTAACGCCATCTATTGGGCACAATTTAAAATTCCGGACTATAACTGAGGATTTTCTTACACTTTATTACACTGTTCGATGAAGATTCAAACCCAAAATCCTCACCCCGACGATCCTCGACCACTAGAAAAATGAGGAGTTTTAACTTGGACCATACGTAAATCGCTTGCTTCCCGCTTCCCGCTCCCCGCTTGCAGTGCTACCTACAGGGTACATTCACCTCTGTCTCGTCGCTCACTCAACACCCACTCGAGACAACAGTGTCGTATTAGCAACCAATATACAGCTTTTGTTTCTTTTGTGAATGCTAAGTAATTAGTAATGTGATAAGCATGTAATTATTTATATCTATAGGTTAGTTTATTGAGCTTCAATAGTCATGCCTATTACCATTTTTCATCACTTCCTAATAAACTGGCTGATTACTTATCTACAACTTACCTGATGGAAAGGACAAATTTCATTAACAGCTTGTTCTAGTGACTACAAATTTTTATATTACAGATATTTTATCTGACGGATAACTATCGGGTAACGGCTTGAGCCATGCCTATTGCCACTTTTCATCACTTGCTGATAAACTGGCTGATAACCTTTCAAGAACTTACCTGATAGAAAAGATAAATTTCATTAACTGCTAGATCTAGTGACTACAAACTTTTATATTACAGATATTTTATCTGACGGATAAATATCGGGTAATTTATCAGGAAGTTATGAAACCAACCCTAATTATATTGTTGTACGGTAAATATTAAGATGTTGTATGGTGAACATATTTAATGGCCACTTTATACCTACATATGGATGCCATTACATATAGAAATCACATGTTCATTATTATAATAATGATATTATTAATAATAATCTGTGAAACGCTACCCTGTCTGTCTCTATGCTAAAATTTTATCTGTGACCCTGAAGACAAAAGGCGCGCATGCTAGCATGTTATTTATTACTTTGTAGGTATATCGTCGCATGCGCAGCTGCTGAGCGCGTGCGCGATTAAGGAGCTGGTTAGGGAGTGGGTTGAGAATGTTATTGGGATTTTTGGTTGGATAATTCGCAGTTCAAAGTCTAAGTTTTTTATTTGAAATGCGCCTTCGCAGGCAATTTTAAAACGTTATGAATCTAGGTGCACGCTTCTAAAGTGGGTTGGTCCTATGGAGAAGAGACCGGCAAGAAACTCCATGGATATTCTTTTCAAAATGTTGGTTTACAATGAGTTGAAGTTATTTTTAAGAACATGTAGCGTTTAAAAATAAAAATATAAAATAACTTGTTATTAAATTGGTTTGAATTGTACCCTGTAGATGGCAATAGGCTCGCCCCTACTACATAGGCATCGGCAAAATGTGAGTTTAAAGAAGTACATTATCACGTAACCCTTGAATGCGTCATGCCATATTTAAGATGTTTTTTTTTTTGTTTTTTACATACATACATATCATCACGCCTGTATTCTCCGAATGGTTAGGCAGAGGTGTACTATTCTACACCCACATTTCGCCGATGGGGGGCGAGCCTATTGTCATCTACCGGGCACAGTTCCAGACTCCGTGCTGCTACCGAGAATTTCTATACAGAAAAACTCAATAACACTTCGCCCGACCCGGGAATCGAACCCAGGGCCTCACGCTCAGCAGTCGCGCTTGCAACCACTAGACCACTGAGGCACTCACGTGTTTACTTTTTTTTAAATCTATATTTCTTTTGTTCCAGTGCTGGTCTGCGCGGAAGGTTTCCAGCAACAGTACTTTAGAGTTGTGCCAAGAAGTTTGAGGGTGCAAGAGGGCGCCGAGGCAGTTCTAGAATGTGCCGTCGCCAACCTAGCAGGACAAGTGCAGTGGGCCAAGGATGGGTTTGCTCTTGGTAAGTTATTATTATTATTAACTAAAACAAGGCCCCCACAAAATCGTTTTCACGGTTTGTCTGTGGAAACAGTTCAACAAGAAAGTAATACTTTTATGGTTGTGCGAAAAAACTAAACTTACTTAAATAGGAACATGTTTACATTAATCGTAATTACCAATTCTCGAAAAGTTCTTAAGTAACTTGGCAAATTTACATTTGTCGGTCTCATTTCTAATATCCGCAGGCAAACTGTTGAGTAGGTATGGTATTCGTTTATCAAGCATTCTATCTCCGTAGTAGTTACTTACTCTGGGTACGTCAAATTTCAACCACTCTAACCTTAGAGTATCAGTGTCTCCCAGTAATTGGGTAGCGGAGGTAAGAGGGCTCCACTGCACCAACCGTGTCGTCAAAGTATCTTTCTTACATGTCCCTGATTTGCCAAACTGCGAGCTATGATAGGGTCAAGTTGACCCAACCTTCAAATACGATGGAGGTTTTATATGCTAACTTCATACCAGATCAGTCCTAATAGGGTATGAAATCAGAATGTCAACACGGGCCTATTCTGTAAGTTGAGTCAGGCATAAAAAAAATATTATAAGAAAAATTTGAAGAGGTTTTATTCGTTGACCACGAGTTATAAGGGTTAATTGGGTAACGTAACCTGTCATTGCCATATCTTAGTTTGAATACTAGCTGTGCCCGCGACTTCGTTCGCGTGGATGTCGGAACTTAACAATGTATTTTTTAGTGAGACCAAATGCACTTAACCCTATTTTTTTCTAAAATAAAAGAATTTTTCTAAAATAAAAGTAGCCTAAGTTACTCCTTATTACATCAGCTACCTGTTAATAAAAGTCCCGTCAAAATCGGTCCAGCCATTTCAGAGATTAGCCTATACAAACAGACAGACAGACAGACGGACAAAAATTGTAAAAAATGTTATTTTGGTGTATGTACCGTATATATATTCATATGCATGTAGTAAAAAACGGTTATTTCAATATTACAAACAGACACTCCAATTTTATTTATATGTATAGATGTTGTGCGTATGAAACGGATGTGTACCTATAAAGTTGTTTTTCTTTATCTGTGACGTCATAGTTAGTTGCTATTGTTGTCTTAACTTTTTGATAATTCATCCTAATTTGTTTTGTATCAAATGTATTCTTACACTAGTTAAAAATGGTTACAAATTGCAAATGTGACCACAGTGTAGGGGTATCGATTTTTTATTTTTATCTACAGACTTTATGTTAAAGTTCCACATACTATTTGACAAAAACCTACATTGTTCTCTCCTACATCATGTGCACAGCAAGACAGTTGAAAGAGAATTCAGATTTTAAAATAGTATTCATGGGGTTTCTTGCCGGTTCTTCTCCATAGGACCAACTATTTGGAACCGTGTAGCTATCGTATTAACGTTTTAAGTGTTTGCAAAAGGTTTATTTGAAATAAAAATATATCTTTTTTTTTCTCATTTTTTTTTATTTTTGACGATAAGGTTTTCGCAGTGGCTAAGCAATTAGCTTTCTTTGCTTCATGTCGCGGGTTAGATCCTCGCACGGAACAAATATTTGTATGATCTACAGATAGTTATTTCGGGTCTGGTTGTGTGTGCATGTGACATGTATGTTTGTAAACTGTACCCACGATACAGGGTGGAGCAATGCTTTAAAAAAAAAAGAATCTCTAGGTCAAGGGAACAAATCCATGATCTCACGTTACCCTACACATACCTATGTTACCTTATTACATATTTGTTAGGTATTGCCATATTCTTGGCAATTATAGCTAGCCTAGCGGTTGAATGTTTGCCTCCTATGTAAGAGGGTCTGAGTTCAAACCCGGCCCACACCTCTGACTTTTCGAAATCATGTGCGGATCAGAATTTGATTATTTCTAGAATTATGAGGAAACCTGCACACCTGAGAGGACTCCATAAAGTTCTTGATGGTGTGTGTAGTGTGGTAGACTAAGGCCTAACCCTTCTAATTTTGAGAAGAGACCCTTGCCAGTGGGACATAATCATCATCATCATCATCAGCCATAAGACGTCCACTGCTGAACGAAGGCCTCCCCCAAGGCGGGGGTTTGCCATAATCCCCACGCTTGGCAGGCGGCTTGGGGATCGCAGTGGCTCACCGATTAGTGAGAGGACGCTGCTGCCCGTCCTCCGGTGTCTGGCCGCAGTTTTAAGACGTACCCGGGTCTGGGTTGGATTTATTAGTATTATTTTTTATCATGTTACCATAACAACAATGTTAATAAAAAAAATATCTAATCAGACCCTACCTAAATTCAATGTAATCTGGGATAATCTTAGAACCAAAGATAATGGAGATGATAAACTTTGGTAATGCCGTTAATCCTTAACAATATGGACTAAGTTAGATTATATTAACATTAACTACATTAAATTTAATGGTGATTGTAATACAAAATAATCTTTGCCAACTAACAAGATAGTCTTAGAGGCTTAGGATATTCTTACTTTGCTGATCATCGTCTGTCTAGCATTTTTCCTAACTACACTGGGCCTTGGGGTCGGCTTCCAATCTAAGCGGACCGGGTTTCAATTTCGCAAGCATTTCGCCACAGGTTTATCACTGCTTATAATAAATAATACTTAATAATTATTATGCAAAAATAATATGAAAAAAAACTATATAAAATTCAAAATCAAAATTATCTGTTTTTTGTTTTGGTCATCTGTATGAAACGTAAACGTGACGTAAGGTAAACTCTTACGTAACGCGTTGTTCGGCTTTACAACATCTGGGTTTCAAACTCACGACCTCATGCTCGGCTGTCTGCTGCCTTTGCGGCTTTAGTATCTCCTTATATATTTGAAACTAACTCATTTGCCTAGTAGTCGCAAGCGAAATCCTGGGTTCGATCTCGGGTCAGTCAAAGTTTTATTGGGTTCTTCTCTATAGAAATTCTCAGTAACAACACGGAGTCTGGAACAGTACCCGGTATATGACAATAGGCTCGCCCCCTATTACATGGAACTCAATAACATTATCGGCGAAATGTGGGTGTACAATACACCTCTGCCTAACCCTTCGGGGGATACAGGCGCGATGCTATTTTACGTATTTGAACGGGAGCCATCTTCAATAGATCTTGCTCACTCGTGATCCATGACTCCAAATCATTCGGTCTCACGCCCGGTACGGATTAGAGTGAATGTATCGGGGGTGAGCATTCATCGTCAATTGATAGGGAACTGGCTGACAGGATTCAGTGGATCAGTACAGTACTGCTAATTATTGGGGCTCAAGTGACAGCCTACAGCGGTTACACAAAAAAAATTAAAGTTATAAGGAGCTACTTGGAATTCTGGGCCAACTGTTCCAGTAGTTGAGTCGCTAACGGGATTGCTAAGCGTGAAGCCTGTTCGATTATCGGCAGCCTAATTACGTAAAAAAGCGACAGCAACGCGACAGCAATCTCACTGTCAGCCGATACATTATATGACACAAAAATGACGTTTGACAGTAGCTTTCGCGTGATCAACGCCTGTCGCAAACTGATTGCTACATCGGTAATTAGGCTGCGGGTCAGGCAAAGTGTGATTGGGTTATTCTATATGGAGATTTTCAGTAGCTGTCTCGTAGGAATTGGCAGTATTTACCATCCCCAATATTTCTATGTTAGTAACCTTTTCTGTCCCTGATACTCTTTACATACGACGTCAACACCACATTTTGAAGGCTTCAAGCATCTCCTTATCTCTTTTGGTGACCACGTCTTGAAAATCGAAAATGGAAAATGCTGCACCGACACGTTCCTTGCACTGAAATCGAAGAGAGAGAGATGGCAGCAGGCCCGTAGAAGGGACGTAAGAATGACATCGAACACGAAATTAGGATGTTCTAGATAGTACACCTCTTAAGGGTACACCTCTTAACCGAGGGGGGTCCCTTGATATTTTTTGGTTTTTATTAATTTTATTAAATCTACGATGGAACGCATGTGAATGCTGTAACTAGTTCCAATAAATGTAGTTAGATATATCTGGAACAAGGGTCCGGCATAGCGAGCAGTGACTAGAGTACCGTACCAGAACGTCGCAAGTAAAATTCCTGTTCGTGGTAATTAAAAAAAAATCTCAATTTATATCTCTACTAGCTGTTGCCCGTTCGCTGCTTCGTGTCCGTCCATTTTGTATTTATTATTGTTTTGCTGCAATAATCAAAATAAGTCTGTATCTTTCTCCAGGTTCCAACCGAACTTTTTGAAAAATTACATTTCTCAAAATTCAGTGCTTTAGTCGTGATGAGATAATAAACAGACAGACACAGTTACATTCCCATTTATAATAGTGTGGATTTATTTTGACAGACAGTTGACTTTTTGACAGTTGATTAATTCATCCATTTACTAGATTCAAAATCCAAGGTTTCCGCTCTTGGCTTGCGCCGTGACGTACTGCGGTAGTTGCCTAGGTCACAAGCTCTCTTGTTGTTTCATAGCATTGGATTCAACGGGAAATCCTATTGAAAATCAGCGTTATGTCTCCGTACAGACTGTACTGTGCAAGCAACGCGTCGAAGTCATATGGAACAATGTTCCCATGATTTGCTAGCGATAGCACAGGCTTTAATGCTAGTGGAAGTCGGTAGGGTTATGCAAAACCGTAATAAGAATTTGTATGGTGTTTGAAGCAAAGATTTGAGCCACGTTTGGCAAGAATATTTGTTGTCCTAACAGTTCCCGAGGCCCTCATTCAAATGCCGATGGTAAACTGGCAAGAGTCTGACACAACCCTCTTTCAACCACAGGCGTGGCCAGATGGTACCGTGAAAAAATGGGACGTGACGTCGTTTATACGTACTTGCGTTTGACGAAAGATATCTCGATATTTTACCATGGTACCTATAGGCTATGTTTTGTCACATATAGCTAAACAAGACCTTCTAGTTTCGATTCCCGGATTATGAAAATTTATTAGACTTCTCTGTTAAGAAATTCTCGATAGGAGCAGTTAAAACAGTAGGTACACCTAAGCCTAACTCTTTGAGGAATACAGACGTCATTTTTGTACTGAATTTTTGTATGGCAGTTGTACAGTAGCAGTGCTAATCTAGCAGTTGAACGCTTGCCTTCCATGCAGGAGGGTCTGAGTTGAAACCCGGCCCGCACCTCTGACTTTTCGGAATCATGTGCGGAAAAAATTCGATTAACACTTGCGTTAACGGTGAAGGATAACATTGTGAGGAAACCTGCACACCTGAGAGGGCTCCCTAATGTTCTTGATGGTGTGTGTAGTCCGCCAACCTGCACTGGGCAGTGGTGTACTAAGGCCTAACCTTTCTCATTCTGATACCCTTGCCCAGCATTGGGACAGTAATAGGTTGAATTTATCAGTTGTAAAAGGTTCAAAATCGCTTTCTTTTACATCTTGTGTCATACACTGCGTCAGTATGGGTCACAGCTCTTGTGTACCATGACATCGAGCTCAATAGGATTTATCAGCTTTACGTCTCTATGCGATACACCCGATAATGGGGTAGGCAGGGCAGTTAATTGCCCGAAGTGTAACTAGTATTGATTTGTGATAATATGATGCAGATTTATTAATTACGGGTACGAATTCGTTGAGTTTTTTAAAATTAGAATCAAAACTGCGTGTGCGTCGTTATATTATCGCTGGCTTATCGATTTGGTTGAGTGCCTCATTGGTTTAGCGGTCGCAAGTGCGACTGCTAAACGTGAGGTCCTGGGTTTCGATTTCCAGGTCGGGCAAAGTGTTATTGGGTTTTTTTGAATGGAAATTAACATCAGCAGCACGGAGTCTGGAACTGTGACGGGTATATGGCAATAGGCTCGCCCCCTATTACATGGGACTTAATAAAGGCACTGGCGAAAAGTGGGTGTACAATAGAACACCTCTGCCTAACCCTTCGGGGAATACAGGTGTGATGCTATGTGTTATATTCATCGATGAGTATGAGCTATTTGCGTGAGGCAGTTGTTTCTTTAATCTGTGTTTAATAGAGATCATTGTTTTGTGGCCATCATGTTTTTTTGGAAATCAATCTGAAGAAATATAAACATATTTTTGGTTACTTGATTCAGAACTTAACGCTCTTAATTTCAGTAATTCTCACGATGACTGATCCATGCTTGCCCCCTGTTGCGACAGGTCAGCTCAAATAGTTATGGCACTTTCTTCAAAAACCATTCCACCCTAAATTTGACTCGCATAAATCCTTTTTTAAAAATAGACCTTGACTCCTGGAGTTTGTTTCGGCGTTTCTTCTCAGGGATAGTCATAGGAAATGCTGACGCCATCTAGTTTAAAAAAGACGTGTAAAAGTGATTGAAAAATCTTAATTGTAAAATAAATAATTTCATTTCGTTACATTTAATTTAAGATTTTTCTAGATTTATTAGTTTGTAGAGAAAATATATTACTGCATTTCTACTTGCTGATGAAGTTTTCTTCCAAAGAATTCGGTTTTTTTCAATGAGACCTTTTATTTAGTAACTTGCAAAGCACGAGGAGTTGTACTATACTACTGTACTGGACCCGGGTACGTCCTAAAACTGCGGCCAGACACCGGAGGACGGGCAGCAGTGTCCTCTCACTAATCGGTGAGCCACTGCGATCCCCAAGCCGCCTGTCAAACGTGGGGATTATGGCAAACCCCCCCCCCTTGGGGGAGGCCTTCGTTCAGCAGTGGATGTCTTCTGGCTGATGATGATGATGATGATGATGATGATGATGATGACATTTAATTTAAGATTTTTGTAGATATATTAGTTTGAAGAGGAATTATATTACTGTATTTCTACTTGTTGATGAAGTTTTCTTCCAAAGAGACCGGTTTACGTGCAAAAAAATACCTCGTTTTTTTCGAAGATGCTTTTTATTTAGTAACTTGCAAAGCACGAGGAGTTGTACTATACTTCTGTACTGTACTATTGTAACCCACATTTTTCCCTAGAGTATTCACAGCTCTATCAACCTCTTCACAGTTTTATGACCGACCCGGGAATGTTCAAATTCTACCATCGCGTGACTAGAGGTGTATCCACACGATACCAATTAACGATTCGATAGCAAATCGTTACGATTGTCTGTCCATCTGTATCAAAACAATTGTTACGGTGATTATAATCGTTTAAAGTATAATTACGGTTCGCTTGCGAAATCGATTTCTTTTTTTTTTTTGGGTATCCTGATTGTATGGGATGCGGAAATTTTGTTGAATGGTTTATGTTTGGTCGTGGTTTTATAATAACCATATGCTGAAGACTGCCTCTTTGGTCTAGTGGTCGCAAGAGCGACTGCTGAGCATGAGGTACTGGGTTCGATTCCCGGGTCGAGCAGTGTTATTAGCAGCACGGAGTCTAATGGTGCCCGATGGATGGAAATAGGCTCGCCCACTATTTCATGGGACTCAATAACGGCATCGGCGATATGTGGGTATACAATAAGACACCTCTGCCTAACCCTTCGGGGAATATAGGCGTGATGCTATATTATGTTCTAATACTAATATTTCGTTTCAGGCTTCTCATCGGTAATCCCCGGCTACCCTCGGTACACCATGTTCGGAGATCGTCGCCACGGAGTATACAATCTTCGGATAGTGAACGCCACATTGGAAGACGATGCTGAGTATCAGTGCCAGGTCGGACCTGCTCAGATGCACAAGGTCATACGAGCCAACGCGTCGCTAACTGTTATATGTAAGTACTAAGATTAATAAGAATTACTACGGTCTTAATGTTGATGCGATAAGGTTTAAATTGCAATAATTCAACTGTCTTCATGAGAAATCTGTTTTATGTTTTTCCTGAGTGGAAGTGAACTTTAATTTTATAGATGCAGAGTTGAATTTATTTTAACAATGGAGTTTTTTCAGTATTTTGAAAGATCAATATAACTATTACTAAAAGTTTGAATTTAATACGTGTTAGTATTTCTTAAAAAACCGTTTTATGTTGTTTTTTTTTTGTTTTATGTCAATCCGAATGCACATCCTTTAGGGTCAAAAATGTCCGATAAAAATAAGCGCACTTATAGAGATTATGCTTACAATTATAGGGCTATGGCTACCTGTCTTTTAAAAATCTGTTTTCTTTTTAATTTTAAATCAAGACCTACCTACCTATTTAAAAGTTATTCTGTTTAAATATTTCCATATTGCAAAAAATATCATTATAACAACCTAAGAATGAATTAATTACCTATCCGCCATAATATTTCGGCACACCGGACCCCTAATCAACGGCGTCTTGATTCATTAACTTTACTGCCCATCCTCTTTTGTCATAGCTTTATGACGTCATAAAAACTTCAGAATTTTCTCTAGATAATGGTGAAATAACATTTAACTGCAATATCTTTTTTTAATTATGGACAAAAGATAAGTCTCTGGGTGGAATTTAGTAGTCCATGTCACTTAAAAATCTTTTTACTATGGAGAAAAAAAACTGCAAGTTTAAGCAGCTCTAGACGCGGTCAGTCTTTAGATGGGTGGCCGATCTCACATTAAGACCCTTTCCTGTCTCGGAAAGCACATTAAGCAGTTGGTCTTAGGTGTCATATGACTTATGACAGTCGTAACGGGTGTCAGCAGCTTAAAAAGTCTGACAACCAGTTTCATCGTTAGAGTATCAGTGTCTCATAGTAATTGGGCGGCGGAGATCATCAGTAAAGTAATTAGGATGATATTTTAAATCAAAATATATAAAAAAAAACAGATATTGAACAGTTCAAAAATAAAAATAAATTAT
Source organism: Shargacucullia verbasci (assembly GCA_947562105.1). Taxonomy (NCBI): domain Eukaryota; kingdom Metazoa; phylum Arthropoda; class Insecta; order Lepidoptera; family Noctuidae; genus Shargacucullia; species Shargacucullia verbasci. The sequence goes on from OX387306.1 coordinate 7,875,926, forward strand.
TAATGAATATTGTCTTGCTAAAAAAACGGTGCTATATTAAAAATCCAATTTATTTTGTAACCCTAAACTTATCGAGTCTTAATTTTTTTTTTTTACAAAACTTTGATTGTTACGCAATATTAGGTTTCGGCTAACGGCTAAAATCTGAAACTAATTTAAAAGCAATTATAGTTAGTTTCCAAGTATTTCGGTTAAGAAACAGAAACTAGAGCTACGGTTAAGTTACAGCTTAGAGAAAATTTATAAATAGGTATACTTATCTACTGACATATATTCTACCTAGATATTTTAAATAAAAATTACTTACCAGTGTTATAAGTAAAGTCTAGACCCGGGTACGTCTTAAAACTGCGGCCAGACATCGGAGGACGGGCAGCAGCGTCCTCTCACTAATCGGTGAGCCACTGCGATCCCCAAGCCGCCTGCCAAGCGTGGGGATTATGGCAAACCCCCCCTTGAGGGAGGCCTTATACCATTGTGGAAAGCAAATAAAAGTCTGAGTTTGAGTTACCAAAAGACCATTTTTAAAACCATCTTCTGTAATCGACTGCCTTAGTAGTGATCACAAACGTAACTGAGCTTGAAGTCCTGGGTTAGATTCCCGGGTAGGGCAAAATTATATTGGGTTTTATTGTTCAGCACGAAGTTTGGAATGTGTAACAAGAGATTAAATAACGGCGGGTTATCTACCCAGGGTGTACAGTGAACAGTCAGCATCAAAAATATATATACACGTAGCGAAATTCAAACGCTTATTCTTGAAAAGTTATTGAATAAAATCATAAAATTTAAATGACTATGTATTTTTATGTATCTACAGATATTATGTATGAAATTGGTCAAAATTACAATCACTATTTCCTGCAAAACTTGGTTTTTGAATTTCGCTACGTGTATACATCTTTTTTAGGCTGACTGTACACCCAATTAAAAAAATTGGTGTCGATATTGAGTACGCTTATTTCGTACACCACATTTTAAAACCGTGACGTAACAATGGAACATTGTACAAATGTCAAAATTATTGCAAGATATCTGTAATTCTGTTCGCATTGTGTCCTAAAATGTCTTTAATGGCATCCATGATTACAGAGTATGGTGGTCTTTTCGTCTTAAACACACAGCAGTGGAATGTATAGAATCATTGTATTAAAAAAAAAACTCCACTCTAGGATTTCTCCTGTATCATGGGCACAGTTTACAAACATACATGTCACATGCACAAACAACCAGACCCGAAACAACTATCTGTAGATCATACAAATATTTGTTCCGTGCGGGGATCGAACCCGTGACATGTAGCGCAGGAACCCATTACTCATATCTATATGTCTGACATCAAATGATAGTTTTCTTGTTTGGTCAAATTATCCTGCTTTGTCTATGAACACCATATCTTGTTTGGTTCCATACAATGAACAATTACAGCAAAAAGTATCAATTCAATCTTTTTAACCCTACACTGCGTGCATAATATATTTTACGTCAACCATATAAACCACAATGACACAGGATGGTCATAAAACATAATATGGTACTCGGCTTGCCGCTCGTAAATTTCCTAATAACATCCCCTTCTAGGGGTTGACATTCAATTTGATGTGAATTTTTTATTATTTTCACCCTGCTTAGTTATTGGTTTCAACGCCGAGGGTTGTATTTTCGAAATACGTGTTTATTTTTCAGGTGTATGTGTGAATTGTTTATTTTATAGCGTAAACGGACGGACCGATTGTGATGTGATTGGTCGCGTAAATAGGTGGTACTTTTGTGGCGATGATTTTTTCTGAGAGATACTATTTTGTTATTGCGTTGGCTTCCTATCTCCTCTTTCCACTCATCACCTGCTGATATAAGGGGTTTAATAACGATATACAATAATTAATGCATTTCTTCCTGCCATCGCCATTTCGTTTCTGAGCCTGCTGTCTGAGAGTAGTTATAGTTTTTTGTATAGCTATACCGTTCAAAAAGATATACGTATTGTTTTAAAATTAACTGATGTCTTTTTTACCATAGAAACATCATTTCCGTGGACATCATATACGTATTTGAAAGTATCCATTCGTGGATTTAAATCGGACTAATTAAATAGTCATATCCTGCAGTAGTTCTGACAGACGAAATCTACAAAATGCCACATGCAAGGATTCTTATATAATCGTTCACTCATCTCATTATCAAACTTAATATAATGACTAAATATAATGTTCTCAAACTGCTCTCAAAGGCTCTCAAATTTTATAGCATAAAGCTCACTAGGACTTTCCAATCCTAAAATAACGTGTGCATCCTTATTCAATATTGGCTCATTAATTATAATTCATACATGCACTCTTATCTTTTGTCGAAAAAAAGACAAAAGAAAAAGAAACGTAAAAATATCTCCATAAAACTCAAAACCCAATATAACGTTAAGCGCAAACTCTTGTAAGGATCGCAAAATTTCGCTTAAAGATACATCATGTAAGAACGGTTTAACCCTGGCGGGGTCAGATATACCGCGCCCGTTTTATGGCGGGTTACGATGATAGGCCGGGTTAGGGAGGGTTAGATGTCGATGCTTTTCGGGTTGACGTTTTTGTTTTGTTTTATTTTTATTTTCGGGAGAATGATTGTTAAGTTAAAAGGTTTAGCTCTTTTTGTGCATTTTTTTTCGTTGACGATTTAAGAAGAAAACTATTGTTGAATACATGAAATAGATTATAATGTATAAAACTTAGTATTTTTTTTAATACTTAATAAGTTTTTCCTAAGTAATGTCCAATCAAATCACTATAAATTGTGTACAAAAGATGAATCGCAATTTTAAACGTTTTTAACCCCACATAACATAACATAGCATCACGCCTGTATTCCCCGAAGGGTTAGTTACTATATTACATCCACATTTCGCCGATGCCTCAAGGGAGCGAGCCTATTGCCATTTACCGGCCACAGTTCCAGACTCCGTGCTGCTACTAAAAATTCTCATACAGAAAAACTCAATAACACTTCGCCCGACCCACGCCCAGTAGTTGCCCAGTTGACCATTAGACCAATGCGGCAGTCAGTAATCCCACAAAGGCTCAATATTCAATATTTTAACCTATCGATACAGAGTCCACGGGCCTCCCTAAACCCCAGTCACAATAATAGCGCACGACTATTTTATGCGAGCCTTTTATTCAAATTCGCCGTTTCTATGCCCAATAACCAATCGTGGGACCTGCTATATTTTCGGACCTTACATGCATGACGGGTCCCAAAAATATAATTATGTAAAGTAACGTTTTATATCTAACGTTTATGGAAAAAGGTGAAAATTATACGTAATTTTCATGTATATTGGAGTTCAGTTTTTGAATTTATAAGTAACTAGCTTCCGCTCGCGGCTTCGCCCGCGTGGTTTACGAACCCGTACATTTTTCCGTGATAAAACCTATGTGTCATTCCAGACTATAATCTATCTCTGCGCCAAATTTCATCCAGATCCGTTCAGCCGTTCGGGTGTGAAAGAGTAACAAAGATCCATCCATCCATCCATCCATACATCCATCCATCCATCCTCACAAACTTTCACATTTATAATATTAGTATACTGACTCACTTCTATGAATTTCGACAGACTGAGATTTGGAGCGACAGAAAATCCAGTTTTTACACAAGCAAACCCGCAGTACAATCTAGTTAACACTACCAATTCGCACGTACGACAAAAAGTACGTAACACGTACTACTACCAAATTATACTTAATGTTACGGATTCGGGGTCTCTTAGACCCCTCGTCTCCATCCGCAGGGTTAGTACATCGTTAATTGATCGTTAAAGAGACAGTCAGATAAGAATTTTATATTACTTATAGCTTGTCCGATTGGCGATGGGAACGTGATGCAGATAGAGGCTGTTAAATGGACCATTGGCCTCAATAATGTCTGAATTTATGGAATTTTAGTACCGAAGTATTGGGTTTTGTAGACCAAAATTTGGTTAAGTAAAGTTGTGTATGAAGAATGAAGAATATTATAATAAGATAGAATATTTTCACGAATCACAGCATCTCAACAATGCATCACGCCTATAATGATTGATTTGACGACACGGTTGGCGCAGTGGCTAAGCGATTAGCTTTCTGCACTACGTGTCGCGGGTTCGATCCCCGCACGCAACAAATATTTGTATGATCTACAGATAGTTGTTTCGGGTCTGGTTAATAACAGCATAGGCGAAATGTGGATGTACAATAGTACACCTCTGCCTATTCCTTCAGGAAACACAGGCGTGATGCTATGTTATGTTACGTAAAGTTGCTTTCAACCAAACACATACATCAACAACTTCCGCAAAAAAAAAAAAACAAACAAAAGACTTTAACATAGAGTTTTTATTGCAAGAATAAAAAAAATAAGATGATTCGCTTTAAACAGGGCACAGCTCTAGCAAAAGATTAATATATTTAAGTCATTCCCTACCGTTTTATGTTTTAAAAGAAACATGTTCTGCTAATGCTTTTTGGCATATAACTTGATAGTTTTTATTGTGGTTCTTGGCACCAAGTCTGGTCTGGAATGGCGTTGCAAGACCATTGTCTAACCCATGAGACATAAATTCGTGTTTATTTTTTTACATTCTTCGTAATATGGTAAAGTTTTTAAGCTTTTCTAGAATATGCTAGAAGTTTGAAGAAGTAAAAACGGAATTGTACATTTCATATTCTTCGCGAGACGAGAAAATTGTCTAACAGATAGTTAAATGTAACAACTTCAGAAATGACTTCGACTGCTGAGCGTGAGGTCCTGAGTTCGATTCCCGGGTCGGGCAAAGTGTTATTGGGTTTTTCTGTACTGAAATTCTCAGTAGCAGCACGGAGTCTGGAACTGTGCCCGGAAGATGGCAATAGGCTCGCCCCCTATTATATGGGACTCAATAACAACATCGGCGAAATGTGGGTGTAGAATAGTATACCTCTGCCTAACCCTTCGGGGAATACAGGCGTGATGCTATGTATGTATGTAACTTCAGAAATATTTACAGTATGGATTTTTCAACAGCTGCATGAATCTTAATATTTTAAATGGATATTTCGTCTGCTTACTGCTGAAAAGTCAAATTCAAATTCAAATTCAATACTTTATTGCTGAACACAGTGCATTTAGATACATTGCAAGATGATGGGTGAATGTGCAGTTGAATATAAAGTAATTAGTCCACTTTGACTTTAAATGCAATTATTGCTTTTTAGTCGTAAGCAAACCGCCAAATTGTTGATTTTATCGTTGTCAATAGGTACAATATATTATATACTAGCTTCCGCCCGCGGCTTCGCCTGCGTGATTTACGAAGCCAATATGCTATTCCAGACTATAATCTATCTCTGTGCCTAATTTCGTCCAGATCCGTTCAGCCGTTCTGGCGTGAAAGAGTAACAAAGATCCATCCATCTATGATTCGTAAACCATGCGGTCGATGCCGCGGACGGAAGCTAGTTATAATATAATAAAAATAAACGAACACACAGAGTTATTAAAATACTTTTTAAGTCATATTTTAAAACGCCTGTTATGCTGCCAATATGTTTGACCTTAAGCATCCTTGATAAATAAAGCTTAATTTCAACATTAAAATCTCTTATCAAACCAAAATACTTAACTCTCCACTACCAATAAACACGGCCTTTAATATTAAAACGACATTCAACCCTGTCAACGCGTCAGCTTTCATTTTTATTGCACATTCGATCCCAAGTTTATTTATATATTTTTTTGTTAATATTTTTAACTTGTGCCGTATCGTTTTTTATGGCATGTGAATGACCGAGCTTCGAAATTTCTAAATGTAGAATTGAATATGGATTTCGTGCGAATTCTGATGAGCAATGTGCGGTGTTTTCAGAGAGTTCCGATAGGTCAAGAATCTAACCTCTCAAAATTAATGTTGTACCGTTTTTTTTTTTTTCAGATTTTTACTTTCACTTTGTTATTTAAAACAGTTAGGCTGGGTTGAGGGTACTATTGTACACCCACGTTTAACCTAAGCTGCTATTGAGTCCCATGTTATAGGCGGCGGAATCTGTCATCTATTGACGGCGTTTACTGAGGATTTTTTGTACCTTTTGTCCGACCCGGAAATCGAACCCAAAACCTCATGCTGAGCAAACGCACTGACGTCCACTAGACCATTCAGGCAGTCCAATAATTTAGAGAAAAGCTAAAAAAGCCATTACAAAATGCTACTCTGCTTATCCCCATGTCATAATTCTAGTCTCCTTTAACATCTACATAAAGAATACATAGACTGGGCTTCAAACCATAGACCAAATGCTTATTTCTATTTTCGCCTTTAACAACACTCTTAAAGATCTTACCAACTCTATGGTTTCGTTATTCCATTTCCTGAATTCACTTCGCAAATCCAAACAAGCTTAACCACAGATTCAACATAAACAGAGCTCTGCATACATCTGTCTCACTCACACACACAGTGCTTCGTGCGATCTCGTGAAGGCATAAAATTTGCAATCGAAAGGGTAAAGGCAACAATTTTCGCATAACTGTGAATAATATATTGATACCTTCGTATTGGGCAAGAGGAGACTGTGCTATTGCGCTTTTTATATCTATAGCACTGGCAGAGGCTGTACAGATACATAGCTATAGCGATCTGTGAAATAAAGCAGCCCTTGTGTAGCGACAACTACTCGCAACATGGCAAAAAGTAAAGCGCCATCTATCAGAGTGAAGCTACAACAACAAACCCTGAATCGCACTATGAAAGTTTACAACGATTCTAACACATATACGAATATCCGACATCAACTGTCGGGCTTCGGCCCGCCAGGCTAACCACCTTGCCTGGTCGGAGGACCCTCCCTTTTCAATGGAGGAACACCATACCTCATCCTAGTTAATACTATAAATGCTTAACTAATATTATAAAGTTTGTTACCTTTTCACGCTTAAACCACTGCACCGATCATCATGAAATTTTGCGTATACGTTGTCGGGGCTACAGAAAAGGACATAGGGTACCTTTCATCCAGAAAAAAAGTACTGTTCCCGAGGGAATGAACAATAACTTTCGACGGTCACAATTGCTTTAGGATGCTAGATAGCGCTACGTATGACCTGGAAAAGCGCACGGATTCATTACTAGTTTATCTCATAAGTAAATTGCACCCTTGCGAATCCGGGGTTGATCGCTAGTAAATAAATAAGAAGTATTACCCCTCCCATATCTACATTCAAAACAAAGATTTCTCCATCTAAAAATTCTATGCTTGGTTTCACATGAAAGTTTTTATTCCTGCCGTCTGGTGTAGCTCAGTTGAGCGAACATGTTGGAGCCTGTATATGACTTTAAAAGTAGTTCTGCTGCCTTTATTGTGAAACATTTTGTTTATATTTCCTTACAGCAGTTCTTTTTGGCTTTGCCAGGTAGTTCTAGAATTTCTGTGTTGTTTTCGAGCTGTATTTTGGATGTTAATGGATTGTAGTTGATATTTATATTGTTATGGCTTTGTGATTTGAAGAGGGGGGATTCTGTTTCAACTGAGGGGACTTTTCTTCGATACATACATAAAGTCACGTCTTTTCCCCATGGGGGCAGGCAGAAACTACGGAACGCCACGTGCTACGATCCTTACATAACCCTTTTGCTTCATCTACATTCATGCATCGTTTCATACATGATCGCCGGTTGTGGATACTGCGTACCTGACCTTTTAGAAGGACATCACCAATAAGGTCCGTATATGTCCTTCTAGGGCGTCCTCCTGGCGTTTCCACTAACAACCGCGTTATAAATCCCTTTCGTTAATCGCCTTTCATCCATCCTCTCTACATGACCAAACCAACAAAGCGTACTTTTCTCTATCCTTGTCACTACATCTTCTTTCAGGCCGCAACGATCTCTTATCACGCTATTTCTCAATCTGTCATTCAAAGTTACACCGCACATACTTCGCAGTTTTAGATATTTGGATAGAATCCTTTGGTTTTATGTTTATAGGTTGCCTTCTGCGTCAGAAGTACAGTTTAATTACAACGTATCTGAAGATAAATCCCAGGTAATAAGGGGCGATCCTATAGCCACCTATCGGACACAATTCTAAATTTCGTGCTGCTAGAGTATTTTCTAACAGAAAACCCGAATAACTCTGCCCGACCCGGAAAACACACCCACGACCTTACGTTCAGAACAGGAGACCAATAACCCAGAAAACATCACAAAAATATGTTCCCATTGTTCCATTATACATCTATATATTTCGTTCTTGAAACTAAATGTTCTAGAAACATTAATCGAACTTTTACGTATATAAAATAAACGGTTAAATATGTGGTTTATATACCGAACTAAAACTACGATTATAGTTTAAACACTCATGTTCCATGTTAATTTAAACTTGGTTTAACTGGTATTGAAGTTGGAAACAATTTAGATTCACTCAACTTATACTCGGGCAGAATTCAAGTTAGCTCACGACAGTTATTCTGGAGGATGGATGGAGAAGTAAGGTAGGCTTCTAGCCACACAGCTATCATTAACGAGGTTCAGCAGAGCTTGCTGCGGTCAGTCAGGATAGATAACCGTTCTTCACACTTCGAGACCCCTCTGAGCCTCGGAAAGCACGTTAACCAGTTGGTTGCTGATATGCCTTAACTGTTCTGCCTTCTGTAAAGCGGAGGATCTCATGGAGCAGTCCATCTGGTCAGGTTTTTGGCCGGACAAATTTGAAATTAGCTATCGCCACGAAACGCGGGTTGGCGAACTACACACACCATCAAGGATACTTTATGGAGCCCTCTCAGGTGTGCAGGTTTCCTCACGTTGTTTTCCTTCACTATTACCATAAGTGATAATCAAATTCTGATCCTCACATGATTCTGAAAAGTCCAGTGGGTTTGAACTCAGACCCTCTTGCATCAAAGGCAAGTGTGCACCCACTCGGCTATTTTGTAGCAGACAAGCACGATATATCGCCTTTAAAATAAACTTTTCAGGTGTAAGTTTAAAGTTTTTGCGTTAGAAAGAAAGTCGGAACCTCTCAATGGTCTAACATAGAAAGTTTCAAAGTTTATTCAAGACCCAACTTTGAAATTAACCTGTTTGGAGCCGTTTTGAAGTAATAAGAACTGAAGACTTTCAGACTGAATGTAGATAATAAAATGGTTTACAGGTTAAGTTGATCCTTGTGTTTTGTTGTGTTTTCATTAAGGTACGGATATTGTTTATTTGTGTTTTTGAAGATTTTTTAAATGATAAGACTTTCTTCTGGGTAACTTTATTGGGGATTACTGTTTTACAGAATTAAGTTAAGGATTAAAATATTAATTAGTATTTTGAGAAAGAAATTTTATGAAACTTTTAAAGGAAAATTTCCGTATAGGCGCATTGACCAAGCGATTTGCGTTTTGCAGTAGCTGTAGCGGGTTCGATAGCAATATTTTTTAATGGCTCACAGATTTTTTGGGTCTGGGTGTCAGTTACCCAGCCTGGTTGAAGGCAAACTGGTTCGGTTAAGAGAGTGGGATTTTATAGCACGGGTGATATGCGTTAAGTTTTAGGTGTTATTAGGGTTTTCTGCAAGAAAATTCTCAGTACCAGCTTGGACTTTGGAATGATGCACGGTATTTGGCAATAGGTTTGTATATGCATATAGCACATGCGAAATATCGGTGCACAAAGTAACTGCCTAACCCTTCGGGGAATACAGGTGTGATGCTATTAAAAATAGCGTTTTTTTTTATTCAATATTGAAGTTATTCAACCAAAAAACCTGCCATTTAACGTCATAATAAATACCTCTTTCTTTAATTATGTGAAAATTAATTATTCTGCTCGTAAAGTAGTCGCTGTTATAATTAATTTAACTTTGAATACTTTGTTAAGTTTAATTAAGTTCTACTGAGTAAGCAGTTTAGTAGCCAAGTTCGTTTTATTTGACACAACCGAAAATGTAATCCTTTCAAGAGATGAAGGGAGAGGAACATTTTTAATTAGGTTTTTTCTATAACATGTAATTAATTTTTTAATTATTATTGAAAAGCCTATGCTGTCCCACTCCTGGCCAATGACTTCCCTTCTCCATTTCTCCCGATCCCGTGCTGTATCTGGCCAGTTTTCAACGAAGGCATCCATTTCGTCCCGCCATCTCCTACCTGGTCTGCCGCGACCCCGTCTTGCTGTCTCAGGGCACCAGTTTTGTGCTTTGTGGGCCCACAGTTCGAACGGCATGCGGCAAACATGTCCTGTACCTCTATTATGAGTTTTTTACTATTTACTTTCATAGTAAATGTAAATTTTCATGCTAGCGCTAACAGAGTTAGAGTCGCTAACATGACATCTCTATAATATAGTAAATAGTAAATCAAAATTTTACTATGACTAGATGTCATATAAGCGACTCTAATCCCTAATGTAACCATGTTAAGAACTAAAATCGCTATCAGGAAAATTTACTTTACTTTGATAGTAAATAGTAAGAAAACTCGTGATAGTGGTACTGCCCAGTCCTATTTAAGCTGGGCGGCTTTTGTAGCCACGTCATCTGAGATCTGGAATGAAATATTATGAAATCTAAATTAACTGCAACATTATACGTGTATTCCAAGAAGGGTAAGGCAGAGGTGTACTATTGTACACCCACATTTCGCCGATGCCGTTATTGAGTCCCATGTGATGGGAGGCGAGGCTATTGCCACCTACCGCGCATTATTCTGAACTCCAGACTGCTACTGAGAATTTAAAAAAACGAAAATCACTTTGTACTGTGTGAGAATCAATCTCAGGACCCTTAATCACTGTACAAATGAGACTGAGTTGAGTTACTTAAAAAGTATATAATATTATATACATACATATATTTGACGGCACGGTCGACGCCGTGGTTGAGAGATCGACTGCTTCCCTACGTTTCGTGTGTTCGATCCCGCACGGAACAAATATTTCTATGATCTACAGACAGTTGTTTCGGGTCTGGATTTTTGTGTATGTGAATATATGTGTTTGTAAACGCACCCACGATACAAAAATTATTCCTAGTGTGGGACAACGTTTTTTAGAAAACAAAAAAGTACTTCGTTTAAACAAATGCCCATCAGCTTTTTGGCGTATCAACATGATCATTAACCCGTCTTTTTCAGCGGGCAAAGCTGCGTACGCAACTAGTTACCAAACATTTTTCTCTTTTCCCCGTAGTGTGAACACTTACATAATCTAGTTACAACACTATATTTTTTCTCGCTATCTCGGCAGGACAACACATAACACATCTCTTGTGACACATTCACACAATTTACTGGCGCGTTACTCTTATTAGTTGGTTTGTGTACAAAAGAATGTATTTTTAAGAAAAGATCTGTACGTTACCCTGATACTGTCTGTATTTTACTGAAGTGTTAGGTAGCATGTACTGGTGTTCAGTGTGAGGTTGGGCAGTGTTATAAAGGGTAGTTTCGTGGATGGCATAAGGCTGGGCTGCAAGGATAGAGCCTCCACGTGTTACGAAACCTGAGATCCTCTGGCGCATCCTGCGACAGCAACGCGACAGCAACGCGACAGCAACGCGACAGCCACGCGACAGCAACGCGACAGCAACGCGACAGCAACGCGACAGCAACGCGACAGCAACTCGACAGCAACTCGACAGCAACGCGACAGCAACGCGACAGCAACGCGACAACAACGCGACAGTAACGCGACAGCAACGTGACAGCAACGCAACAACGACGCGATAGCAACGCGACTGCAACGCGACAGCCACATGACAGCCTTACGACAGCCACGCGACAGTAGCCTCACTGTGGGCCAATACATTATATGACACAAAAATGACGTTTGACAGCTGTAGCTGTCGCGCGATCTACGCCTGTTGCATATTGATTCCTACATCGATAATTAAGCTGGTCCTATTATGGGACTTGATAACAATACCTACGAAATGTGGGTGTTCGTACACCTCTGCCTTATGCTTACGGCTATATGGGCGTGATGGTATGTTAATCTAGAAAATAACAAGAATCACAGTGGTCTTTAAATCATCCAAGCATTAACTACAGAATATCTGTTTTACTGTTTACCCTTTAATTCCTCGTTAAGCAAGAAAATATTAAAGCAAAAGGTTAGCTTACGACATAATTTCCGTTTAACCTTTTAGTTCGCTTAGAATCTTGAAATACTCTAAAGATACTCGATACTTCGCTTCTAAATCGATAACTATTGCAAGTTGTTTTGATAATACTAGCTTTTTATTGGCTGTTATACGTGTTTATTCAAAACAAGTTTTACTTCTCATTGGTCTCGTTATCCGATAAACCGCCTAAGCAGATGATAATCTCAGATTGCAAAGGAAATTATTGCATATGTTACGTTTTAAATAATGCAGTGATAGTGTAACGGTTGAACGCTTGCTTTCTATGCAGGAGGGTTTGAGTTCAAACCTGGCCCGCACCTCTGAATTTTTGTAATCATGTGCGGATCAGAATTTGATTATCACTTACGTTAACGGTGAAGGAAAATATCGTGAGGAAACCTGCACACCTGAGAGGGCTCCATAAAGTTCTCGATGGTGTGTGTAGTCTACTAACCCGCACTGTGCCAGCGTGGTGGACTAAGGCCTAACCCTTCTCATTCTGAGAAGAGAGCCTTGCCCAACAGTGAAACAGTAATGGGCAGATTTTTTATTTATTTATTATTTATTGGCCGTTGTTATACGTGTTTAGTCAAAACAACTTTTTCTGACTCGGGGATTGAACCAAGGACCTTACGCTTAGCAGTCGTGCTTGCTACCACTAGACCAATTACGCAGTCAGAAATAATGTCACGCTTTAATCACATAGGGCTATTACAGAACAAAAAAATATAAAAATGTTACGTTATTTTTATTACATCTGTTCCCAAGCCTGAAGTTTCCACATATGTTTTCAAGTCCCAACGAGGAAGTCTCTTCAGAACCCACCACAGTGACCACACAGCTGTCTTAAAATCAATTAAATCACTTGACATACAACGATGGTCCCTCAAAGATATGTTCAAGCACCAAGCTCTGAATGAAGCTATTGTTCTTTAATATTTCCCATGAGACCGTTTTGGATGCCGTAATCTAACTGTTACAAGTCTTAATGGGAGCTTGTGATGTTCTTGGAGATGTTGCTTCAAGTTTTTAAATTGTGGGGGGTATAGAGATCTAACTATGTTTAGCAAACATTTTGCATGAGAATTGAGAGGATGCCTGATTATTCAGTGTATGCTGTCTTGTCATTCGGGCAGGCTCTTTTTGTGCACACACCGAGTGGATCACCTCTCTACTCAGTTATGAAGAGGTGTACTTTTGTACACCCACGTTTTCTTGATGGCGGTATTAAGTGTGGGTTTGAAACTTACACAATTTTCGGGAATTTTCTAAACAGTAACCAAAATAATAAACAGTGTGTCTGACTTGGGAATCGAACCCATGACATGGTAGTCCCTTCGTGACCATTGAGGCAGTTATATTACACGTGGATACTAAAACACTGAAGAATTAAAACCCAAATTTTTAAAGTAAAAAAAAAAAAGCTTTGCCTTTTTTACAATATGATTTTTTCTGTATCGTGGGTACAGTTTACAAACATACATGTCACATGCACACACAACAAGACACGAAATAACTAGGTGTAAAAAAAAATTGTTCCGTGCGTAAACGAACCCGCGACACGAGAACCTAATCGCTTAGCCATTGCGCCAACTATGCCGTGTATTACAAATTATTTTACCTACTCCCTCATGCGTAGACATATTTCGTGGTCCCCTAGTACCTTGACAAATGTCTAGGAGTAAAATAAAATGTAATTCTAACACAAAGCAGTAAGGAAACAATGTATGTATACTCAACGTTAACGGATCGCGGCCAGATTTCCCCGCTGACTTAGACACGTCACTCGCTTGTAAAGTTTCTCCTGGCGATATCTGAAGTCCTGGTAGGTTATCAGAAACTTATTTTAATATTAAATAGTGGAGAAAAATGACGAAATGTTGTATGTATATCGCGAGAAATTTCTACATAATGATTTTTAAGTAATTAACTTCAATTTTATAATTGTTAATTTTCTCGATTAACATTAAAAAAAAGTTATAAATTGGGTACCGTGATAGTAATTTTGTCAATCCCGTCGACTATAAAAATGGTCACCCATCCAAAAACTGACCGCAGCAAGCGCTGCTTAACCTCACGGATAGACTGATCTGCGCGGTCACATGATAGGTATATTTTAATTTAATTTAATTACGGCCGTAGTTTTAATAAGATAATTAAGGGCAGTGGTGGATCAGTGATTATGGCACTGTCTAACAAGGTGTGGGTTCAAATCAGGGCGCATTTTTTTTTCGACATCGAATGAAATGAAATCTTCATCATCATCAGCCAGAAGATGTCCACTGCTGAACGAAGGCCTCCCCATTAGACCACCACATCGAAAGACATTCGACATTTCGTGGCGGAATGTCTGAAATGAAATGAATGATTGAAAATATTTATGGAGAAGACTTGTCCACAAGTGGAACTGCATAGGTCAAGAAATTATCATGAATTAGCTTCGTTTTAGGCCGATAACTTTACTATAGGCAGGTACTACATAGCATCACGCCGGAATCCCCGAAGACAGGCAGAGGTGTACTATTGTACACCCAGATTTCGTCGATGCCTTTACTGAGTCAAATATAGGGGGCGAGCCTATTGCCATTTACCGGGCAGTTCCAGATTCCGTGCTGCTACTGAGAATTTTAATACAAAAAATCTCAATAAAAATACTTTGATCGATCCAGGAGTCGAACCCAGGACTTTCCGCTCAGCAGTCGTGCTTACGACCACTAGACCATAAGGCAATCTTACTATAGGTACTCTTTAAACCACAGGTTCCCAGACATTTTTACTCACAGACCACTTTCAAAATTTAGCTGGTTCCGGTGGACCCCCTGCATCTACATCTCTACCATATTGTAAATTGAATTGTAATCCCCCATTTTTTGTCACGCCAACGTAGATCCCCGTCGAGTCTCCCGTGGACCCCTGGGGGTCCACCTGGACCACTTTGGGAACTAATGCTTTAAACAAACACATTCAAACATAAAAGGCCAAGAACACACTATCGCGAACATTAACGGACAACTCCAAGATTTCCCAACTGAATACAGTACACTGTGTACAATGAAAAAGAAGCACAGAATGTATTTTTTTAAAAGTACTTGTACGAAATTGTTGTATGACTTTTGAATAATTTTGTAGGTAACAGAAAGCCTCAAAAAGATAGATACACGTAGCGTAATTCAAAAGCGAGTTTTAGAGGAAATAGTGATTTAAATTTTGACCAATTTCATATATATACGACGACACGTTTGCGCAGTGGCTAAACGATTAGCTATGTGCGCTACGTGTCGCGGGTTCGCCGCACGGAACAAATATTTGTATGATCTACAGACAGTTGTTTCGGGTCTGTTTGTGTGTGCATGTGACATGTATGTTTGTAAACTGTACCCACGATACAGGAGAAATCATAATGTGGGGCAAGGTTTTAAAAAAGAAAAAAAAAATAGTATCTGTGGATACATAAAAATACATGGTCATTTAAATTTTATGATTTTAACCAATACATTTCCAAGAATTAGCGTTTGAATTTCGCTACGTGTATACATATTTTTGATGCTGTCTGTACGTGATATTTTTGGTCTAAACTGCTTTATCGGTTTTGTCATTGCAAGGGCGGCTAATGAGCGTGGGCTTCTAGATTCGATCACGCGTTGGGTTTGTCTGTTAATAAAATTAACATAGCATCACGCCTGTATTCCCCGAAGGGTTAAGTAAAGGTGAACTATTATACACCCACATTACATCCCATATAAGGGGAGGATCCAATTGCCATCTACCGGGCACTTTTCTAAACTCGGAACAGTTACTGAGAATTTTCTATTAAAAAAATTCACGAACACTGCTTGACAAGGGGATCGAACCGAGGATCCCTTGCTCAGCAGTCGCATGCGACAACTAGACCAAAATCTAGAATGATCCTGGGCTTACGTCTAGATTTTGTGGCAAAATGTATCAAGCCTATTGGACAGGCCTAAAAATCTCTAGTGATGTAGCATTTTGGAAATACAGTCTCTCCGACGAATTCCGTGGAACAGCCCTAGGGAAATCGCTTCCCGTTTTTTAATTTGGATTTTCTCTCACTAGCGACGGTTGCAGCGTCATAATTATAGTAGACTAGCTTCCGCTCGCGGCTTCGCCCGCGTGGTTTACGAACCCGTACATTTTCCGGGATAAAAAGTAGCCTATGTGCTATTTCAGACTATAATCTATCGCTGTGCCAAATTTTATCCAGATCCGTTCAGCCGTTCTGGCGTGAAAGAGTAACAAAGATCCATCCATCCATTCATTCATCCTCACAAACTTTCGCATTTATAATATTAGTAGGAAGGATAGGATAGGATAGTAGGATTAGTAGGATTCAAGCAGTTTCATTTAATATTTACACTTAATGTTTGTTAACTTCACGACTGTTATCACGTGTTAGGCAGAGGTGTAAGTTATAGACGCACGTTTCCCCTAATTAGCCTTGAAAGCCTGTTACTATTAACGAATAAGTACAATTTCTGGGAGTTTTCTAATAGAAAATTCCGGTATAACTTTGCTAAACTAGGGCTTCAAACCGTTAGTCTAAGTATCATTGTTCTTGTGGTCGTAAATGTGGCTGTTGAGCTTAAAAGTCGAAGGTTCGATCCACGGGTCGAGCAAAATGTTATTGAGTATTTCTGTATGGAAATTCTCAGTAGCAGCACGGAGCAATGGTAATAGGCTTCCCCCCTTACATAGGACTCCGGCATCAGAGAAATGTGGGTTTACAACAGAACTTACATCTCTGCCTTCTCCTTTGGATACAGGCGTGATACTGTTTATGAACCAAAGATTATTTTCCAATAAGTTCCTTCTTATATTTTTAATAATACATATGTCGACTTTATAATACAATAAG
Organism: Shargacucullia verbasci; assembly: GCA_947562105.1. Classification (NCBI taxonomy): domain Eukaryota; kingdom Metazoa; phylum Arthropoda; class Insecta; order Lepidoptera; family Noctuidae; genus Shargacucullia; species Shargacucullia verbasci. The sequence goes on from OX387306.1 coordinate 7,892,912, forward strand.
TACCCAATAGAAGCCATACATACTCATACATTTTCCTTGAAAAGATATCAGATTGCTTGGTTCATTTTTTGTTGATTTCAGCAAATATTAAATCAGGAAATTCTGTATGGTATTAGATAGTTAGATAGATATATATAGAAAAGCTCTTAAAACTTTTTCCCGACCCGGGAATCAAACCCAAGACCTCATGCTTCAGTTCAGCAGTCAGTTATTTTCTATAACTTAGTAAAAGTGTAACAGTTAATGCAAGTGATAATCAAATTCTGAACCGCACATGAATTCAAAATGTCAGAGGTGTGGGCTTGGTTCGAACTCAGACACTCCTGTACGATAGCCAAGTGTTTAACCTCTACAATATCATCATCAGCCAGAAGACGTCCACTGCTGAACGAAGGCTTCCCCCAACGGGGGGTTTGCCATAATCCCCACGCTTGGCAGGCGGCTTGGGGATCGCAGTGGCTCACCGATTAGTGAGAGGACGCTGCTGCCCGTCCTCCGGTGTCTGGCCGCAGTTTTAAGACATACCCGGGTCAGCTACAATATCACTGCTTAAATATTCTCCTATTTCATACAAAATAGCGAATACACATACTTTACTCATACATTTTATCGACCACCACATTTGAAGTCTCATAAATTGCTAGATAGAACGCACATACTAGTAATATATTAGACATATTTGCAATATTTTAAAATATTTCATGCAAAACTTGAAGATTTCTTTCGTGGAACTAAATATGGCATTTGATAAGAAAAGAAATATATTTCATGTGTTTTTATTTAAAGTATATGTTATAACAGTGATTTTATCTGAAAGGACAAATGTTTTGTAAAGAACTAGTTGTTTCCCGCGACGTCATCTGCGTGTATTAGTCATTATTTAATAAGCAAATATCCTTCTCCAGATCCCAGGGCTCGATGTAAAATTTCATAACGATCGGTTCAGTGGTTTAGGCGTGGAAAGGTAACAAACAAACTTACTTTCGCATTTATAATATTAGTTAGGATCCCATGCTGTCCCACTGCTGGGCAACTCCTCCAAATTCTTCCACACAATTCTATCATGCCTTCCAACCAGATCTTCTGGTACGCGTCTAGGTTACGCCAGATTATTTTGTTGTGCAAAATAATCTCGCAATGTTCCTTAAAGCGCCATTTTAGAAGCGTTATGGCTGTTCACTTCTCTACACAGAGTCCTCCGGGATTTTCACAGTTGGCACTTAGACATAAGGTCTTTCTAAACTTTTTATCTTGTTCAAAAGTACCACGTTGAAGCAGGAATTGGAGTTGTTACTCCAGTACATCTCAATTCAATTCAATCTTTACAGCCAACTTGTTGTGTAGGGATATACATATACTTAGTTAATATCAAAGAGATGTATACACTTAATGAAATTTAAAAGTGATTTGTAAAGGATATAGTGATTGAAATCTCGACCAATTTTACACATAGTATCTGTGGATGCATAAAAATACATAGTCATTTAAATTGTATAATTTTAACCTATAGTTTCCCAAGAATACGCGTTTGAATTTCGCTACGTGAATACATATTCTTGATGCTTACTGTATATCGATTTAGAAAGATAAGTCTATTTAATAAAATTAAGTGGTTGACAGATCGACTGCTGCGCTTAGTGTCGCGGGTTCGATTCCCGCACGTAACAAATATTTGTATGATCTACAGATAGTTGTTTTGGGTATGTGTCTTTTTGTACGTGAATATACATGTATGCTTGTAAACGCACCCACGATACAGGGATTTATTCATAGTGTTTCTTGTTGTATAACATAACGTATATTTTTCAAAGGATAAGAGGTGTACTGTACACCCACATTTCCCCGTTGCTGTTGATTAGTCGCATGTAATGACAAGCCCACGCTGACTACGAGGCACTATTCCAACCTCCGGGTTGTCTTTGCCCGAGACCGAACGCAGGACCTCACTCTCATATACTGCCTCTGTTACTAATAAATTTAAGAAGCAGTTTTTTTATTAATTACTGATAAGAAACCTCATTATTACCTATCTTCTCCTTGCATCCATAGACTAAAAAAATCACTTCTAAATCTATGCTTGGACCATTTTACACCTCGATCCCTTTGGCGTCACCAAAAAGATTTCTAATAAAACCGACACGTAACAGAATAATCTTGGAACATTTTGTTTGTGACGCTATGATTGTTCAATTTTGTACAACCTCCTTCGGGATTTACCAGCCAGCACTCAAATACATTAAGTTTATCTCGCCTGCTCCCCCTTTTTCTTATTCAAAAGGTTGAAGACGCTTGAAGCTGCCTTTTAGCTCGATTTTTGCTTTTAAATGTTGGCGGTAATGGTTTTTTTCTGGCAAAGTTGGCAACGGATTAAAAAATTTGTTTGAAATCTTGGGTGGTTTAGTTGGTATGTTTTTTTGTGTCTATAGTGTTTTAAGTACCTTTTCATTTCCATGGATATTGCTGGGAAAGTTTTATTGCATAAACGTCTTTATGTTATGGATGGTAAGTGTTATTATAGCATAGCTGTGTAGTTGTTCAAAGTGTTCTCTTTCTTCTACTGTGTGTGTCGTTCTTGTGCGTTCTGTGAGTCTTGTAATTAAGTCGTTCTATTTAGGACCTTCAAAGGCTCTATATACAGCAGTATCGATTTATGGATGTGATAGGATGTCCTCTAATATATTTATCTTAGAAAAATAATACTCTTTTTTAATGAAACAAAGAATGTAATGAAACTGCCGCAAAAATATCCGCCTAGCCTTTTCCCAACTATATTGGGGTCGGGTCACAGTCTAACTGGTTGCGGCTGAATATCAGTATTTTACACGAAGCGACTGCCATTTGACCTTGGGCAATTACTGGGAGACACTGATACTCTAAGGTTAGACTGGTTATCAGATTTTATTGGCTGCTGACACCTGTAAAGACTGCTATAGGCATTCGTATGACACCCGGGACCAATTGAATAGCGAGCTTTTCGAGGCACGGGTCTCAATGTGAGAAAAATTGTAACCAATCCATGGACCGACCGCAGCAAGAGCTGCTTAAATTCTTAGATCGACTGATCTTAACTACTAGCTCGTCTCAAGTCTCATAGATCCAAATAACGGCTACCATTTCATTTAAGTCACTGTATATAGACTGAAGTGTGCTAACAAAATTTCATATGGGCATTCCTTTTGCGAAAGAATGTCAAACAATATCAACATAGCTCCGCAGGTTGTATTGTAAAGTTGAGTTCAGAAAGATATGAGAATTGCAAGTCTTATACCAGCTTAATAATTCATGCATTTTACTATTATAAATGTGAAAGTAACTCTGTCTGTGTGTTTGTTACCTCATCACGACTAAACCACTGAACCGATCGTTATGAAATTTTACGAAGGGTAGCCTGGCGCCTGGAGAAGGACATCCAAAAAGAGGCCCAGCGGTGGGACAGTAATGGACTGAATTTATTTATTTGGAAACCTTCTAAATCATCTGCCATGACAACAAACAGACAAAAATCCATCCAATCTTATAATTTAAGAATATAAAATTTTCAATTCAACCATTATCATAACAATATGGTAACCGCACTTCAAAGTAATAATTCACACGAAGGCTTTCCACTCGACACGATCATTTCCGGAATGCCATTTTTTTCTGAATCTGAATTAAAATTACACCGCGTCCTTTTCCCGCTGGAAAAAAATGTGATGTGAATTTTTTTTTGTGGAGAATTGATTTTTTTTTTCTTTTATGTGAATATAGGGGTTATAAAAAAAATGTGTCTTAGGATAATATTTATTTAATGGTTTTATGGTGGACGTGGGGTTTTGAGGAAGTATGTACGTGTTCATGTAATGCATACTAATAGAGTGGTTTTAATATACCTGATGGGTAAGAGCAGAGCAGAGAGTGAGCAGAGTTACTGTAGACACAGCATCACGCCTGTATTCCACTAAAGATTAGGCTAGAGGACTATTTCTACACCCATATTTAAAAGAAAAAAGAAGAAAGAAAAACTATTTATTGCAACAATAAAAAAAATACTGTACAAGAAAATAAACATATAAGCTCGCCATATTTCGTCCCATGTAATATGGCGAGCTTATTGCCATCTATCAGGCACAGAGTTTCGTGCTTATTATGAGAATTTTCATACGGAAAAACCTGATAACACTGCTTGAAGCGGGAATCAAAGCTAGGTCGTCACAGTCAGCAGTCGCGCTTGCGACCACTAGATCAGTGAGTAGTCCATAGTTTTATTTTGGTTTTTATATCAACCACCATATCACTGTACCACTGCTGGGCAAAGGTGTCCCCACTTCCTTCCACTTCTCTTTTTATGTTGCCTTTCTTGGCCGGTTCTCTGTGTAAGCATCTCTGCCTGCACCCCAGTGTTTCCTACACCTTAATATTTCTTTGACTAACATTAAAATCCATCTATATTTACTTTATTTAAGAATACATACACCGCAGATTATATTCAAATTTAACCCTATCTGAAATTTAACTGAAAGTCCACATTAAAAAAAATAAACCCTACAAAACTCGTGCAAAGTAAATTTCGCCATTACCCAGGTAAAATGGTAATATATCCGGGCAAAGCAAACATGCCTATGTAAATTTGTAGCCTAAACATTGAGCGTATGTCATTCATCACGTAGAACGGGAAGGGGACAAAAAAAGGGGATAAATGTGAATAAGAATGAATTTTAGGGGACGTACAAAAAATAATTAGGTAACAATTTAGAGTAACATACTATCATGCCAGCACCACGCCTGTATTCCTCAAAGAGTCGGGCAGAAGTGTACTACACTCTCATGTCGGTAATGCCGTTATTAAGACCCATGCAATAGGGGCGAACCTATTGCTATCAACCGGGGACAATTAGAGGACCAGGGCTGCTATTGAGAATTTTCTGAGCTGAGAAATGAGGCAGCTTCATTTTGAGTAATGTTTCTATATTAGGAAGTAATTTGTTATTTACAAACAAATCCAGTAATTATAATAGTATAAGCTATTGCCCGCGACTTCGATCGCTTGTATTTTGTGTTGATTATGTAATTAGTGTTTTGCTGCAATAATAATGTCCTCCTGACCAATTTCACGGCGGCCAATCTCACCGGAGATTAGCCAACTACGCAGGAGATATTATAGAGCACAAGTGTGTGCGCAAACACAGGTGCTCTCTCTATTCCTTCACTCTCATAGTCCGATAGGACGGCAATCCGACACGACCGGAGAGAGATCAGGCGCAGGACCAACGGCTTTACGTGCTTTCCGAGGCACGGTGTGTATTCACATACACAAAGATCCAAATTCAAATTTAAGTCAAATTTCATAGCGATCAGTTCAGTAGTTTTTTCGTGATGAGGTAACTAACAGACAGACTAATTTTCACGTTTACAATATGTGGATAATATTAGCACACACGCAAGCGAACAAGGTTTTTTTTTTGTGTATGTTAACATATTGTGTATGTTTTTTGTGTGTGTATCTTTCTTCGTCATTTTTCTGTATCGTGGTGCTAAAAATCCAGTTATCTATTCCCATATTTAATCTTTTTAAATCAACACATTTTAAGCTTACGTAACCCAAAAACTTCGCGCCTAAAAACTCACACGTCACACAAAGCCGGTGAGATAGGGTTATTTTTATTACTGCGAATAAAAAGAAAATGGTGGTTATGCGTTATTTTACAACTTTATTGTCCCGAAGGATGTATTAAGAAAATTACATGGGCCGAAGTGAAAAGGAATATAATTTCATTCAATTGTGCGGATCGGGCTACGTTTTTGGGTGGGTAGAATTGGAGGGTTGAAAGTTGAAGTGTTGAATTACGTACGTGACTGATAAAGAGCTTATTCAGGAGAACTGCCTCATTGGTTTAGTGATTGCAAACGCGGCTACTGAGCTTGAGGTACTGGCTTCGATTCCTAGGTCGAACAAAATGCCAATAGGTTTTTTTGTCAACAAATTGTCTGGATTCTGACTCTGACGGTTGGAATTGAGGCGAAAAGGTTCACCCAATATTACGACGATTATTATAAGCGTAATAATGGCAACGGTGAAGTATGGGGTACAAAAGTACACCTCTGTTTAACCATTCACTGAATACAGGCATGATGCTATTTTATATCACCTAAATATATGTATTATGTATCCGTGCATCGGAAAGCATGTAAAGCCGTTGGTTCTGCGCCTGATCTCTCTCCGGTCGTGTCGGATTGCCGTCCCATCGGACTATGAGAGTGAAGGAATAGAGAGTGCACCTGTGTTTGTGCACACACACTTGTGCACTATAATATCTCCTGCATAGTTGGCTAATCTCCGGTGAGATTGGCAGCGGCGTGCACAGAGGTTTTAGACAGGGTAGGCAGAAATTTTTAAAAGCTTTACTTATTAAAAATGCCTACTGCATGTCGGTATTGGTTCGTCGCCTTGTTGATTAAATAATGATGTATGCGATTTCCCACCTTAAATATCTTATAATCAATATTTATCTGAGCTATGTAGGGTAGGCAATGTCTTTTTGTCTTTATGAACCGCACGCCACTGGAGATTGGCCGCCGTGACCGAAATTCGGTCAGGAGGACATTATAATATATTATGTCTTCAACCAGAACACGCTCAAAATGAATTAACATCTAAAATCCCGCCCATTAAAGCATTCCTAAAACACAAAATAACATAATTGCTGTGTTAATTAACCCATATGTTTTTCAAATTGCCCATAACAACACCGCAACATATTTTTGTTGGTTACATCGTATTATTTTTATTTATAACCCCTTAGAGGATCCTGGGGCTGTAATGGGTTACAATTTGTCAGTATATGGGCATTGTGGCAGGTAAACGGGTTCGTACATAGCTATCGCGCTATCAATCGATTTAGGAGGTTGAGTAGGGCTTGTTGAGATGACTCCTTGGATTTTTCTGTGCTTCAAAAAACACGTTAAGCAGTTGATTAATAACATAACATAGCATCACGCCTATATCCCCCGAAGGTTTAGGCAGAGGTGTACTATTGTAGACCCACTTTTCGCCGATGCTGTTATTGAGTCCCATTTGTGAGCGAGCCACGAATAACATTATCCCAAGTATGTTGGGGTCGGCATCCATTCTAACCGCTTGTGGCTGTATATCAGTATTTTACATGGAGCGACTGCCTCTTCCTCCACCCAATTACAGGAGACATTGACAGTCGGCGGCGTGCACAGAGTTTTTAGACAGGGTAGACAGAATTTTTTAAAAGCTTTACTTTCCAAAAATACCTACTGCATGTTGGTATTGGTTCGTCGTCTTGTCGATTGAATAATGATGTATGTGATTTGCCACCTCAAATATATTATAATAAATATTTATCTGAGTTATGTACGGTGGGTCTTTTTGTCTTTATGAACCGCACGCCACTGCTGATACTTTAAGATTTTCTGCTACTGACACCATAGGTATTCGTATAAAACCGGGACCAACTAGCTACTAGTTCTGCTGAATAAACACCACTTCAATAATTTATCCTCTTCAAAAATGACGCTCTTAGCCAGATAAATTAGTGAACTCATCTATACTAATATTATTAAGAGGTAAAATATGTTTGTATGTAGGGGGTAATCTCCGGAACTAATGATTATAACTTATAATTACCATCGCGCCAGGAAACATAAATTATTTAATGTCCCATTTTGTCGTACAATAGCTCGATCCACCTCCGCCATACCGCGCATGTTCACGATGCTCAACGAGCTCATGGAGACCAGCCCAGGATCGGATGTGTTTGCTGACGAATGGAAGACGATAATGTTAGAATGTTTGCGGTTCTGTGAGAAGACATGGACCCGGGTACGTCTTAAAACTGCGGCACCGACACCGGAGGACGGGCAGCAGCGTCCTCTCACTAATCGGTGAGCCACTGCGATCCCCAAGCCGCCTGCCAAGCGTGGGGATTATGGCAAACTCCCCCTTGAGGGAGGCCTTCGTTCAGCAGTGGACGTCTTCTGGCTGATGATGATGATGATGATGAGAAGACAGTGTGATAGGTTTACTTATCAAGGGTTATTTATTTTTAATGGCTAATCGCTGTACTAAATAAATAAATCCGAAGCTGAAAATTCTTTCACCGATAGATAGCTACATTATCCCCAAACTAGTTAACTATACTGATAAGACGTCACCTGTAAATTGCCTGAGAAAACCGAACATAAAGTTACACAGCCGGGCTACACGGCAATGTGGCGTACACACTCATAGGGCAGAAATACGGCAGATACGGCAGAAATTCCCCGTGATCACACAATAACTATAAAATCTAACTGCGAAAGAAACATGGTTTTAGATGTTAACGTCAAACGATATTGGAAAATTCAATCTTAAGTGCATCGTAGACTGAGCTTGCTCGATCACGGATGAAAAGAGGGTAATGTGTTTTGTTATAGAAAAGATTCACCCTCTATCAAAAACACGAGTGGTTAGAGAATGCAAGCGGGTTAGAGTTGGTCTTTAGAAGCTTCTACTCTAATGCGTATGGTCCGGTCCATCGGTCGATCTGCGAGGTTAAATAGTGGTTGATGCGGTTTGTCATTGGACGGATGATCGTTCTTTACACGTAGAGGCCCCTCCATGCCTCGGAAGGCACGTCAAATCCCTATTACAGTAGTAAAAGACGTCAGCAGCTCAAAAATTCAGACAACCCTTCAAATGTAGAATATCAGTGTCTCTCAGTAATTAGGGGTCGGAGGTCACCCCGTGTAAAACACTGATATTCAGTCGCATCTGATTAGACTGCCAGCTAATCATACTCATAACTTAGTTGGGAAAAGACTTCAGACAGACAGAGATTTCAGAAATTTTCACAGAGGTGTCGGGGTGCTGACCGTAGACAGACGCATTTGACAATAGAATATAAGGTGCATTGGGGTAAAACCGGCAATGGGGTAAGATCGAAACAACCCAATTTCCAGCTGATTCGAGCACGATCGGTACGATCTTACCCCATTGCCGGTTTTACCCCAACGCACCTTATGTGTGTTTTTTTCCATGTGAAGCTTCTCCCACTTCACCTAAGCCGGTATCGAATCCCGATCAAATTTAGTCTACAGTCATCGGTTACTACTCCAATCTCGGGCTAAACAGAAAATCCTTAACACATTTAGTTATAATATATCCAATTAACTGAACGAACGAACGAAATATATCCAGTTTAGGTCCCAATAAGTAATAAAGACTTTACTTTTTTGGCTTACATATAGCCATAATCTCTTATTTCGAAATAAAAGTAGCTCCAACATTACTTTTTCCGTACTGTACCATTATTTTTGTATTTCATTAAAGTTAAGTGTTCATACAGAAGTTTCTAGTGATAAAATCTTATTTTGGAGGAAAAAAATGTTTTTTTTTTTATGAAACTATCTGTAAGTTTTAAGTGGATTGGCGGAGCAGTTAGTTTTTTCAGAAACTTTCAGTTGAGATCAAGTTACGGAGTTTTTTTTTTTATTTATAAAATATTGAAGATTCGCCGAAGTACAGTCGGTGGCAAAGTTTTTAGAATAAGTTTAAATTTTTCAGAAAATTGTGTGAAATGCACAAAACTGCTGATTGTGATTTATTTTATTTATGTGGTGAGCATAGTTTATTTCTAATTAATTTATTTCAAGTGGAAATTGGTTATACCCAATATAAAAATGAAAGAACATAAAAAACATAAAATTCTTAAAAAAATCATCACGTTGTTTTTCGCCTAACAAGTGCTGTCTCAGCAATGAATTGATAAAAGTGCTGTCTCAGCAATGAATTGATAATGTAAATAGCATTTCACCAGCCAAACTCAATAAAACATTACACTGAAAAACCCAAATCCTTTTTTATTAGAAACAAACATTCATACGATTTATAAGCAGCCATTTTTTACATCGGCCGGCCGTATTTCGCGTCCCCAACCCAACTATTCAATGTCCAATGATTACAGCAACAAAAAGAAAAACTAACCGTAAAAGATAACTCTGTTTACGTAAAAGTAATAAAGATTACACACTCGGCCCATTTATAACGACAAAGTGGACAATATCGTTCCGTAAAAAAGGAAAAAAGGTATTTCTTTAGGCTTTTTCAGATGTAACAGACTGTATTGTGTCGACTTAACGAATGGTGAACGAAAATTGCCGAATCTAGCCGATTGGTGACGAAGTTCGTGTGATGCGAGCTTATTTATTGGTATCGGAATGTGTTTTGTTTGTGATTGTACAGTTTGTTTTGGAAATTGTTGAATAAACACATGAGACTTGATTGATGTGTCGTCTCTAGAGTTCACTAAAAGTGACTGTCACATTAGTCGATATATTATTTAAAACAATATTTTTGTCTTCATTTCCTGGCTTGTTCCCATTTTTTTTCCATACAAATATATTTGTAACAACCTATGAGTAGTGAAAAAAAAAAAACTTGTTCATGAAATTTAGTACCTACTTCAAACTTAAACAAACGTTATTCATTGTGTCTGAATTTTAAACATAAAAATAATTAATAATTTGTTAAAACAGGAATAGTTTTCCTGTGTATTAACAATAATAAAATTAATAATAATCAGAAATTAAATGTACCTAATACAAATTGTTTCGGCACGGTTGACGCAGTGGCTAAGTGATTAGCTTTCTGCGCTACGTGTCGCGGGTTCGATCCCCGCACGGAACAAATATTTGTATGATCTACAGATTGTTATTTCGGGTCTGGTTGTGTGTGCATGAGACATGTATGTTTGAAAACTGTACCCACGATACAGGAGAAAATCCTAGTGAGGGGCAAAGTTTTATTTAAATATATATATATATATCTAAATTCAAATGTTGCTTTATAAATCTGTTTTTAATAACCTATGCTGTCCCACCGTTGGGCAATATCTCACACTCGTCTCTGCCAATCCTTCTGTAGCCAGTTTTATGTGCGAGCTTAATATAATATACAATTTAAAAAAAAACTTAACATAGATTAAGTCCTATAGTAATTCGTTTAAAAATGGAGTCCATTAGCAGTAAAACAGAACCAAACTAAAACCGAAAGTTATTGCAGTACCTTTTTGTCCCTACCCAACCAGTTACGATACCAAATACCCAACTACCCACCCACGGTTGATTGGTGACGTATTATTATTGGTATACGCTATTGTGTGTGTGAAATATGGGGGAGGGTAGGCTTATTTTTATGTTGATAGGGGTGGGGATGGAGATTGATTTGTGTTTACCACTATTTGGGTATTTTTGGCGTTGCTACTATTTTGCTGTCATCTCATCTATCGAGACGGCACGTGATGTCACATAGAGGTCACTCATACCGTAGTGGAAAGATTAGCCAATCAGCAATGGTGGTATCGACTGACTGCCCAGGGTGCACCAGATGTTCTCATGATTCGTCCCTCGCGGAGGCTCTTTCTTTGCACCGCTTTGCTGTGATGGTCACTAAAATGGCCTCATTGGTCTTGTGGCTGCAAGCGCGACTGCTGAGCAAGAGTTCCTGGAGTCGATTACCAGTTGGGAGGAATGCCGTCACGTGTGTTATTTTATGATGAATTAGAAGACTATGACTATTAATTATTTTATTTGAGACCATTCTTAAGTTTAGGTTTTTTCCATTAAGTCTAAAGAGCCTACTGCTGGAACTCGATCTCTGCTGTGAAAGTCAAAATAAGTGGTGTTCAGTTCAGTCACAAGTCTTCGAGTTTTTGATCCATGGCAAATTATTGGCGAAGACGTGGCGGTATCTCAATCATGTTTTCTTGCTTTCAAAGTCTGGTAATATGATAAAATACTCAGAATCTCGTCCATATCCTATGATAAAAGTAACATAAAACACTATAAACCTAGGCCAATGACACACAACACATAAAGACACTTTACAAAAGTCGTCGGCCCGAGAAAAGGTAATTTTTCACGCGGCAAATATTCCCGCAAAAGAAAATTGCTGCGCCTGAATTTCAGGTGGCGGCCTGAAAATGGCCGCGTGTCTGTTTGACGGTAACGGTATGGTCGACCATGTATCTGGGCCGCTTGTTAGTACTGGCGGGCCGAAAAGTGATGGACAGTACATTTATTTTATTTTTTTCTGATGAAGGTGTTTTTTTTTGTTTGTTTTTGCGAGTGTGTATGTCCGGAATCAGCTTAAAACTAGATTTATTTCAGTTGTTGGTTATTGCATTGTAACACGGCATATTGTGGCGGATTTTTTTGCAATAAATCTATGCAGAATTTAGGTTAAGTGATTTATTAATATTTAAATCGATACCTTACTTAAATGATTAGGAGTGGTTTGTATAATATTTGCGGATAAAATGCGTTATCTATTTAAAAATGTATTTGTAATCATTTTAAAAGGAATCGTAACTATTATTATATAAGTACTGTGTGTATGATATTTATATCTGTATGGTGGTGGCAACTGTAAATGGTTGCGTGCTTTGTGAGTGTGTATCTAGGCCACTTCAAGTACAGTCGAAGAGAAAATCCACAGTGACATTTTGTATACAAAATGTATTTTTCGTAATGTGATTATTTCAAATTAACTTTTGATTATATAGTGTGATTTATTAACTTGATAACTTAATGTATGCCAAACGAGGCAAATAAACAAATAAAACGGCTAATTTGACACCAAATCTGAATAATCGCAGCGTTGAATAATGAACATGATTAATGTAATTTTATGTTATTTTAACGTTTATAACTGAACATGTATTTATTTTACTCTCTTTTGTTACAGGTAAGTACCTCATCTATTGAAGATTTTATTAAGATTGTACAGCGAAGGTTGGTAACGGTAGCATACGGCTAGAAACAAAATGCGATTTAATTTTTAAGATAGCAATTACGTTTAGACTTGCGTCGCCTTACACAGATAATTTATTTGAATTACCAGGCCGCAAGGAGTAGCTAAGAGTATTCTGCTTTGGCAGTCGACACCATACAATTTAAACACATAAAAATGCCTTTTAAGTTATGAGAGAGATGGTTGACAAGGTTAGTCGTTATGAGTTTATAAACCTAAAATAGTATTCATAAGTATTCGATTCGACGAAATGTATAAATCAACAGATTTTTTTAAGATTTTTCTGGCTTTTTTTATAGCAAATGTTGTTCGTAGTGATGTTTACATAACTACGGATATTATTATGCAGTACCAAATCATTTTTTTAATACCTACGTATAAAATTCTATTTTTTCATATCATTAAATAATATTCGCTACCTTAATACTTTCCAAGAATTTCTATCTTCGGAATGTAAATAATTTTATTGTATCAGTGAACATCATCCCTGAAATTTCCAAGTAAATTGTATAATAAACCTTTACGTCACGATATCTAAGTGTGTAACGGACCTAACCTCAATCATTTGTTCATAACTGACGCTTGACATATTATAACAAAAGGCATTGATACACGGGTATCACTAATTAAACGTTTCCGTGGTGATGTGGGGTGGAACCTATCACTTTGTGCTCATATGTTATTGTATTTGGGAACTTTGTTTATACATAGGGTGTAGAATATTTATAGGTATACGGTGCGAGGATTGAGGGTCAATTCTCGGTATATTTTAGAGATATATATTTCCTAAAGAAAGAGTCACGGCTGGAGTGTAAATATTAGCGAGAATTTAGAAAAATCTGCCAAGTTTTTTTTTTTTTAATATGTCTCGATTATGATATGATCTTTAATCTCACGAGAATTGCTCTAGAGCTCTATTTTAAACAGTTTACCCTATGACCAGAAATAAATTAGAATATGTTGAATAGTTTTGATAAAAATAAAATATTTCTTCTGGTTTGTAGTACCTTGTTCAAATCAATTCTAAATGAGCCTTTGTCATATTTATATACTAGAAATTAAGTTTCAAATAAAGTTATAATTTTTACAGTTCTTCGATTAATTATACCCTGGCTAAAGGCCAGGAAAATGTTAGTTTGAAAATTCACTAAAATATTGCATTGACTTGCAGGGTGCTTAACTTTTCGAGTAAAATTCCGAATCTCCAAAAATATTAGCCAAATTTTTATGTGGCATCCAACAATAAAAATAGCAGTACTTTTAAAACATTTCAGATATACGGAACTAGTTATTTTCCAAAATAACGTAAAAGACGATGGCAATAACAATTTTAGACCATAAAAAGTTAACAGGATAGGTAGGTACCTAATTTGGCACCTATGTCCACGCGTATGGTCATTCAGGTAACAATAAAATAGTCCAACGAGCCGTCACAAACGGTACATCCCGAAAAAATCCAATTACCTACGCGGAAAAATAATAAAAAAGCCGAAAAAAAAAGAAAAAATGTCGGGGAAAAAGAGCACTTCTGTCCGCGACTGTCCGACGGAATTCTGTTGCCAAGCGAGGCGTTACTTTTAATCTCGAATATTGCAATGGCGACAATTTAAAACCTACCCTATCTCTTTCCTTTTCTCTCTGTTACACTCCTGTATATTCCTGTCTCTATTTTTCAGTTCGTTAATTTATTTTTCCCTATTGTAAGATACAAGACCAATTATTATGTAATTCGTGACGGTTTTCGGACCCGAAATTTGGCGTATTCAGACAAAAATTTTGTTACCTTTTATTTTTGTTTGGGGATGTTAATTCTTAATCTGTTGTTTAAGCCAGAGTGGGCCACTGTAAACTGTTGAAGGATTACGAAATGTCTCCGCCATTTTATTTTATGAAAGCTTAACAGTTGTTGATGAATTTATCATGATTTTTAGTACATAATAGTGTTAACCAGGGTTCAATATTTATTGCTATGCTTTAGTTTTTTGTTGACTTCTCGTCTTTCTATATAATTCTTCTGTACGTGTGTATGTCACTGAACTCCTCCTAAACGGCTGGACCGATATTAATGAAATTTTTTGTGTGTATTTGAGTGGTTCCCTGGATGGTTTAGATTTACAATTTGACCCGGTAGGTGGCACTGCGATTGAGTTCTAGGTAGGAGAGGTTCGGAAAAATCAACGTCTATCGGGTCCACTAGTGTGTTATAAAACTGATTTATCATATATAAGGTCGACAATTAAAGACAATGCGAGCAGAGACAGGCAGTTCAATAAATGTGGAAGAATGATTTGGCATAACGAGTAGAGATTGCGGTAGCTCAGAGGTAACAGCGACTGGTGTACTGAATACTAATATAATACCAGAAGGTTCGATTCTTGCTCGCAGTAGAATTTTACTTTACACAATTTACATCTTTAGAATTCGCTTTGTAGACGCTATTGCATCTTAGAACCAATATAATCATCATCTGCCTAGTCTTTTCCCAGCTACATCAGGGCCGGCTCCCAGTCTAACCGCTTGTGGCTGACCATCAGTATTTTACACGGAGCGACTGCTATCGGACCTTCCTCACCCAATTACTGGGAAATACTGATAATGTAAGGTTACACAAACAGACTTTTGAGCTACTAAGTACCTGTAGGGACTGTCATAGGTCTTCGTATGACACCCGGGACCAACTGCCTAACATGCTTGCCAAGGCACGGGGACTCGATGTGTTAAAATCAGTCATCCATCAAAAGACTGACCGCAGCGCGGTAACTATGAAGTTCATCATCATCATCATCATCAGCCAGAAGACGTCCACTGCTGAACGAAGGCCTCCCTCAAGGGGGGGTTTGCCATAATCCCCACGCTTGGCAGGCGGCTTGGGGATCGCAGTGGCTCACCGATTCGTGAGAGGACGCTGCTGCCCGTCCTCCGATGTCTGGCCGCAGTTTTAAGACTTACCCGGGTCTACTATGAAGTTACGAATACCTTATTAAATCAACTGACATAGTTCAACTATATTTATTTATGAATCCGTTCTTTAGAAAACAACATAGCATCACGCCTGTATTCCCTGAAGGGTTAGACAGAGGTGTACTATTGTACACCCACATTTCGCCAATGTCGTCATTAAGTCCCATGTAATAGGGGGCGAGCCTATTGCCATCTACCGGGCAGTTCCAGACTCCGTGCTGCTACTGAGAGTTTCCATTCAGAAAAACCCAATAACACTTTGCCCGACCTGGGAATCGAACCCAGGACCTCACGTTTAGCAATCGCGCTTGCGACCACTAGACCAATGACGCAGTCTTCAGAAAACTTCACTCAAATTTGACACTGTGCATCTATTTCTTTGTTAGATTGAACCATTTTTCTATTGTTCCATCTTTCACATTCAAGCCTATCCTATTGGAAAAACAATAACACAGAAATCAAGGGTAAAATAAACAACCCTTGCCAAGTCAATCAGAATGGGTAAGATTTTTTTGTCGTTGAATAAATATTTGATCTGTAGCTTGCAAAGATGGAGTGTCATGGCGGACGCGATTCGGTTCTGTGTGTATTGTGTACTAAATTATGCGTATTTAGGTCATGACGCAACGGCTAGACGACTGTCTTGCTGCATCAAGTATTGCGGGTACGATTCCCGTACGGAACACATCGATAAATGAATAGCTTCTGCTTGCGGCTTCGCCCCCGTGAATTGCACACCCGTGGATTTTTTTGCGCGGAATTCTAATGACTCGAAAAAAATGCACAGGTGCCTAATCCACACGGGTAAGGGTGGAGCATTAATTATCTTGAATAATGATAATTTAATTAATGAAAATAGAACTAACCATAAAAAAATTATCTCCATAAGCAACCACAGTGTTACTAAAGACACGTGCCAACTGCTACAGTTAAAACGATCGTTAATCGATTCCATTTGATGCGGTAGAATCGATACTTGAGCTTAATCGATTAACCGCCAAGTTAACTGGCATGGAAGCTGTTTGGCATGCAACCTTTTTTTTACGAAATAAATATTAAATAGGTTATGAGGAAATAATGGATTTTATTGAATTCGGGTACTACTTCACCTTGACGTGTTGTTCTTTGTTTCCTGTACTAAAAAATGTTCTGTTTCAATTCATCAAAATTATATATTTCGAACTATCAAATTCATTTAATTTATTAATTCGAAATATTGACTGCCTCATCGGTCTAGTGGCAAGCGCGACTCCTGAGCGTGAGGTCCTGGGTTCGATTCCCTGGTCGGCCAAAGTGTTATTGGGTTTCTTTATATGAAAATTCTCAGTAGCAGCACGGAGTCTAGAACTATGCCCGGTAGATGGCAATAGGCTCGCCTTCTGTTACATGGGACTCAATAGTGGTATTTGCGAAATGTAGGTGTACAATAGTACACCTCTGCCTAACCTTTCAGGGAATACCCTCTTTAAAAAATTCGATCAGTTATTTTAACTACCTTATATTTAGTCTAATGGGTATACGCGCGGTTTCAAAGTATGAAGTCCTGGATTCGGTCCTCATCAAACAAAGTCGTATTGGTTTTATCTGTTAGAAAATTTTCCTTGCAGATGGCAGTAGGCTCGTCCCCTCTTACATAGGACTTTTGCAATGTTACACCCCTGCCCAACCTTTAGAGCAGAGGTCCAGACTTTTTTCTCATAGACCACTTTCAAAATTTAGCTGGTTCCGGTGGACACCCTACAGCTACATTTCTACCATATTGTAAATTGAATTGTAAACCCTCATTTTTTTGTCACAACGTAGACCCCGTCAAGTCTCTCGTGGATCCCTGGGGGTCCATCTGGACCGCTTTGCGAACTAATGCTTTAGAGGAATACAGGCGTGATGTTATCCTATCCTACTAATATTATAAATGTGAAATTTTGTAAGGATGAATGGATGGAAAGATGGATGGATCTTTGTTACTCTTTCACGCCAGAACGGCTGAACGGATCTGGATGAAATTTGGCACAGAGATAGATTATAGTCTGGAATAGCACACAGGCTACTTTTTATCCCGGAAAAAAGCGGGCGAAGCCGCGAGCGGAAGCTAGTGGTTTTATAATTCTTCACCAACGGTTTTCGCGCCTAGTTGGTTGTGTAAAGACCGTGTTACCGAAACGATTCTCTTTAATTATATCGTTTTCAAGCTTTCAAGAACGTTATGAAGTTTATTGTTATGGTAACCATGGCAACGATTCACGCCTTTTAGGGTAATGGGATGTGTAGAATTATAGATGATTATTAACTCGTCAAGTGGTGCGAAGTAAGAACTTTATGAAATCCATAATTATTTTTAAGAAGAAGAAGAAGAAGATTAAGGCCATAATGTTACAGATATTATTATTTTTAATTAGGTCTTTGTCTCACTTTAGGTTTTCTCCTATATCGTGGGTACAGTTTACAAACATACATGTTACATACACACGCTACTAGACTCGAAACAAGTATTTGTAGATCATACAAATATTTACTTTACTTAATTAAAAGGCTTAAAAACGGGACTGGAGAAAATTGTGTACAAGTATTCCTCTGCCTAACCCTTCGGAGAAAACAGGCGTGATGCTACGTATGTTTGCAATTTAATACATCTTACAAGACATCGTACAACTTGTTCAAAACATTAAAACGAGTTGAAACAAGTATTTTAGTCAACTCTCAGTTTGAGGGTCAAATGTCCCCAGGGGACACTACGTTAGGATTACCGACAGGTTAAAAACGCGGTTTACAAAGTTAGTTCAGTTTTTATGACAGTTTGTGGGGTTATTCTAAAAGTAATGGTTATTGCTATAAAATGGGGGTCATTTTGTGGATTTGTTTTCCGGACGGAGTAAAATTTTATTGTTTACAAATGTTAACAATATATTTAATAAAAATAAAAATGCCATACATTATTTCCAATAGTCTCGTTATGAAGGAATAAGGTATGGTGTACTTTCATTGAAAAGGGAGGATCCTCCGACCAGGCAAGGTGGTTAGCCTAGCAGGCTTAAGCCCGACAGTTAATGTCGGAGATTTGTATATGTGTTAGAATCGTTGTAAACTCTCATAGTGCGATTCAGGGTTTTCTGTTGTCGCTTCACTCCGGTAGATGGCGCTTTACTTTGTGCCATGTTATGAGTAATAGTCGCTACAGTCGTTATTGCGCCAAAAAAAATACATTTTTCTCATTGGTTTAGTGGTTGTAAGTGCAACTGTGGAGGGTGCATTCTTGTGTTACGTGTAGATTCCTGGGACGGGCAGTGTTATTGTGTTTTTCTGTATGGTAATACTCAGTAGCAGCATGGAGTGTGGAACTATGCCGGGTAGATGCCAATAGGGTCGCCCCCTATTACATGGGATTCAAAAATAGCATTGGTGAATATTTTTTTTTAACAATTACATTGCTCCACACTAGGAATAATTCCTTTATCGTGGGTGCGTTTACAAACACATATATTCACATACACACAAACACCCAGACCCGAAACAAATATCTGTAGATCATACAAATATTGTTGTGCGGGGATCGAACCCGCGACGTTTAGCGCAGAAAGCTAATCGCTTATCCACTACGCCAACCATGTCGTCTAATGGGAGAATCCTTCAGGTAAAACAGTTATAATGCTATGTAATTTTATGTTTTAGTACATACACCTCTGCCCAGTCTTCAAAGATTTATCTAAACAAAGGTCATGACACGACAAAACAACCTATCTATATTTAGATTAAGATTTAACCTTTCGGACATTTTTCTAGAAATGAGAAATATTTAAAATAGTTTTTTATTTATTTTTTTACTGTACCTAAATTCCTAAATCAACGTCAAGAAAAAAAAAACATGTTGCGAACAGATATTTTTAGAGAAGGTACCTACCTCTATTGTAAACAGGCCGAAAGCTGTTTAAATCCAAAATATTAACATCCAAATATCAACAACAATGAGTAGTGACGGGCCCCAAGCCTACGCAGACCCTTTTCATCTGATATAAACTGTATCTGCTAGTGTTGCACCGAATATGTGGTTTCGGCTTTCGGCCTCCACGAAATTCGGTTGCCATTGTGTTTAATAATTTTGCTTTCATGAATATTTGATGTGAAGCTAGTTTTGAATATCGTAGGCAGTGTTTAGTTGATTGCTTTTAATTTTTCATTATAACGCTTTCCAGTTGCAAGACGTAGGTGTTCATATCACATCAATTAACAGTAATTGGAAAATAAAAACCCGTTACTTACTCCCAGCTGAAAATGAGACGGGGTAGGTCTCAGTACCTCATGGTGGCCGGGTGTGTATTCTCAATTTTATTGTAAAGTACAGTGCGTTGACAGTTGCTAACTTTTTATAAATTAAAACTTTTGATTACTGATACACGAAAGCAGGGAATTAATAAGAGAAAAACATGCTGAGACCCTTTAATTTACGATTTTATAAGAATTATAGCAGGTTATTGGTGTTTTTTTCAGCAATTCACTATCGATAACATTTAGTTCTAATAGGTGTCATTTTCGGTTTTCGGCTAAAAGAAAATCATGACAACCGTTTCGGTGTTCCACATGTTCACTACACTATTATCTAGCTTTAATCCCTAGGGCGTAACTCTGTACAATATAGCTAATATATAACAAAGAATATTATAATCACAATAGGGTAAAGGGTTTCTATTATTGGACCTTAATTGCTAAGGTTTAAACAAATGGAGTAAAGTTACACAAACCACGCCGACATCCCTAAAGGTTAAAAGTATTTACATAGCATCACGCCTGCTTTCCCCGAAGGGTTAGGCAGAGGAATACTCGGTATAGTATTATAGGTGGTGAGCTTATTGCCGTCTCCGGACACAGTTCCGAACTCTAGACTGCTATTGAGAATTTTGTAACAGAAAGACCTAATAACAATTTGCAGTGCTTGTAGATCGAACTCAGGGTCCCATTTTCAGCAGCCGCGTTCGTCATTAGAAAATTGAGGCCTCACTTCTGCCGTCTCCGTATGAGATATTGAGCATTTGAGTTAAGAAGACGGGGTAAATGACTACTAGTCAATTGAGTTACTTTTGGACTGTCAAAAACTACATTTTGTTCTAAAAATGTTTGGAATACAAAAGCGTGACGTCATAGTTTTTCATTGCCATTGACATACTTATTTCGTGATTTTGATAAATTAAAAATTGAAATCGCCAAAGATAAGCAAGTTATTAAGTTTTACTGAGTTTTTAGAAGGAAAATTTCAAAATTTGTTTTTGATGCCGTCATCTAGCCTATTAGCTGAGCAAATCTTAGCCATCTCGTAAAATAAACTCACAAATATTCGCATCCACAAATACCCAGATCCGGAACACCTATCGGTCATACAAATATTTGTGCCGTCCGGGAGCCGAACAAGCAACACGTAGCGCAGTAGTCGAACGTTCAACAGCGTTAACTGGGCCTTCAAACTATATAATCATTGGGCCCATTACTGTACTATTGATGAGCATGGGCCCCTTTTCAGAATTTAAGACCATAATCCATGCTGACCTGGTGTATACGCCTGAACTCCAAAGACTAATTGTTGGTTTCACTATACTAAAGTGTTCTTGATTCCTCATAGACTGTTTTGGAATTCAAGACTTCAAAGGCGCGTGAAGTTGTCTAAAGTTTTGCGGTGTGAAGTTAGACAAACATGCATTAATTGCTGCTCTGTGCCGTGCATGGCCGGCGTAATTAAATGTTTCGGAGTGCCGATTGTAGCGGTTACGACGGAACACGGCCGATAGTTTGGCAACTGGGTAGTTGGTCAAAGGGTATGAGATTATATGGCTGTAACGGTTCAACTGGCTGTATGCAATCTTCAATCGCTGCAGCATGGAAAAGCAGCTTAATTGTATGGCACACAATTAGCAATCACGTGACTATTGTAATAGATATATTTTGTTTGAGATTTAGTTCTCTAGTTTACTGTCCAATCATAACATAGCGTCACGCAGTGGCGTGCGGTTACTAAAGACAAAAAGACACTGCCTACCCAACATGACTCAGATAAATATTTATTATAATATATTTGAGGTGGCAAATCATATACATCATTATTTAATCGACAAGACGACGAACCAATACCAACATGCAGTAGGTATTATTGGTAAGTAAGCTTTTAAAGATTTTCTGCCTACCCTGTCTAAAAACTCTGTGCACGCCGCTGACGTCATGCCTATCTTTCCCGAAGGGTTAAGTAGAGGTGTAGGTGCTATTGTACACGCACGCCGATGCCGTTACTGAGTCCCATTTATTAGGGGATGAGAATATTGCCATCTACGGGGCACAGTTTCAGACTCCGTGCTGCTACTGAGAATTTCTATACAAAAAAATCGAAGCCAAGATTTCAGTGGTAACGTAATGTACCCACGTCACAGGAGAAATCTAAGTGTGGAGAAATGTTTGAAAAACTTGTTTTTATGTAGGGGGTAATCTCCAGAACTAATGATCCGAATCTGAAAATTCTTTCAGCGATAGATAGCTACATTATGCCCGAGTGCTATAGGCTATAAATTATATTATGTAGATCACGCTGGCGAAGTCGCGGGCTGAAGCTTGTCAAAAATATATTCAATGAAATATCTGTAATCCCCTCAATATTTCAAAAGATTTTAAGGTAATTAAGACATCAAAAAAAAAAAAACACTTTTCTGCTAAAAGCAATGTAACATTAATATTTGAGTACACTCAGCCCGAAAAACATTATGTCGGATTCATTTTTGTGACGTGACTATTTTTTGTCACTTTTTTTGTCACGTCGGGTCTCTGTCAGGCGCTTATCTTTTGAGATAAGAGTGACGTGGCCCCCTCTCTCAGTTTTTTCGTTAAAAAATTGGAAATGTTTACTTGGGCGTGCTGAGGCGGGCGGCGATGCTTGGAATTTACACAGTTTTAGCAGTTTTCTTGTTTATTCATTTTGAAGTTTAAATAGCTCTTCTCTTAATGAGCTCTTACTTTAATGGTTAATCTTTATATCTAAGTTCTTGTAAGCTGCGAGGAATGGACCGACGGTTGGCGCAGTGGTTGCGAGATCGACTGCTGTGCCACGTGTCGCGGGTTCGTTTCCCGCACGGAACAAATATTTGTATGATCTACAGAAAGTTATTCCGGCTTTGTGTGTATATGTGAATATGTGTGTTTGGAAATACACCAAAGATACAGGAATTATTTATTTAGCTCAAAATGCTAAATGATTATCCTCTGCACCACTGAGTGTTCCTCACTTCTGTGTGCCCCGCTCTTCTGCAAATCACATACAACAAGGAAATGAAATGAAATTATTTATTTTGCAGTTAGGATTTTTCAGTCACTTTTACACGTCTTTTTTAAATTAGATGGCGTCGATTACCTATGACTATCCCTGAGAAGAAACGCCGAAACAAACTCAGAGGTCAAAGTCTATTTTAAAGTCTTGAAAGATTATAGTAAGGATTTATGTGAGAAAAATATAGTGTGGCATAGTCTTTTGAAGAAAGTGCCATAACTATTAGAGCTGACCTGTCGCAATAGAGGGCAAGCATGGATCAGTCATCGTTAGAATTAATTAAATTAAGAGCGTACAGCCTAGATCTCACTCACATTTACAATGTATCGCGGTTATATATAAAAATCATTTAAATTTAAACGACATTACAATATCAAAATAATGAAGTAAATAATATAATAATTAATAGGCTATAGAGTGGCTCAATCCCAATGCAGATTCATTTCCAATCAATCCTCCATACATAGCATTTTAATTACATTTAATTACCATTACCCAATACAGGGACACTCCCGTTTCAAATAAATAAGTCACTATATTTAATAGGGTGTGGCATTAATAAATTAGATACCCTTAATATAGTGTCCAAGTCTTAAGCTTATAAAGAGAGAAGGAATATTTATTGTATACTAGATGTCCCAGTGATCTTCGGACGGATTGATTTGATTGTAACTTTTCATAAGCGATTTTTTTTTACTTAGCCCGGACTCTCCCCTTCCTGGGCAACGGCCTCTCCCAAATTCTTCCACCCATCTCTCTCCTGTGCCATCTTGAACTAGCTCCTGTGATATGCGTTTAGGTAATCTCGCTACGTCTGTTTAGGCCGGCCTCGGCGGCGTCGCCTATCTTCTGGTACCCATTATGTGGAGATCTTTGCCCACAGGTCGGAATGTATGCAACTGACTTGAGCCACCCAATCCCATTTGAACTTGGTAGCCTTATAGCCTACGGCTATTCTGCCCGTTTAAGAGCGCAGCGTGGTGTTACGTACCTATTGTCTGTTCTTTTTACATAAGCGATTTATCAATCCTAATAAATCTACCGACTCCAATTCATTGAGATCGATAATACGGCAATTCCCATACAAAATTATCAATTTCGATTTTTTCAATTTTTCGGTTCTTTCAATTTTTCTTTTCCTAAACTACCCGAATATTAAGGCGAAAAAAAAAAATTCAAATGACCCACCTGCATGAAAGTCAAGCATTCAACCGCTTGCTTTACACTACATATACTCCGTTTTACTAGTCTTCGAATTCATAAAAACTATGAATGGTTTTGTAAAATAACCCTAAATCGCTGCCTTCTCAAACTCGCACCAAAATCTGTCTTATTTAATTATAATAGAAGCTGATACTGGTTACCAGATAACCCGGATGGGATAGATTGTTGTGCTGAAAATATGTTGATTGAACTCGCTATATGGAGCGAAAATACACACGCTTGTTTTTACTTATGAGGTTGGGCAGAGACTCTAGAAGTTTGTCGAAAATAAGGTAGCCCTCACACTAGGATTTATATATTAATATATATAATACGACCCTACTTTCACCTTCACAAATCATTAAATAACTTATAATATTTTGCGAGATCCCGGAGTTTTAACTCAGCTCCAACTCAGGATTTTTAACTCAGCTGCGTACCACTGAAAGCAGAGACTAATGTGGCAGTCAATTTGAGTATTTTTTTTATTTAGCCCAAACTGTCCCACTGCTGGGCAAAGGCCTCCCCCAAATTCTATATATTAGTGTTATAGGAGTTTTCTTCAGTTACTTAGCAAAATAATTTACTTCATATCATAACCAGACATTTTCCTTTTATTTTCCTTTGTTTCCTTACTTCAAAACATGGCAGATTACCTAATTAAAAAATAACACTTTGATACACTGGAGGGCGAGTAAAAGCCACAGTTAACAAAAATCAACCTTGCCCTCAGCCCCAGGGTAATTTCATTTGCGTAGAAATTTCTTCTGGTTTTTTAAACTTGTAATTATTTTCAACAAAGGTATTTTTCTTTTAGGGTATTTACCTGCAGGCGAATTTTAGGGTTAAGTTTTAAATACAATATTTAGTGTTTACTTATTTAATTTTTAAGGCTCATTTGTGGTCGCAAGCTTCTGAATGTGAGGTCCTGCGATCAATTCTCGGGTCGAGCTAAGTTTTAATTTCGGTTTTATTAGAAAATTCTCGTAGGAGCTTAAGGAATTGGCCCCGTGCATAGTGATAGGCCCGTCCTCAATTTCAGTCTCTGAAATTTAGGCGTGCAGCAGTGGCGTGCGGTTCATAAAGACAAAAAGACACTGCCTACCCTACATAACTCAGATAAATATTTATTATAAGATATTTGAGGTGACAAATCACATACATCATTATTTAATCGACAAGACGACGAACCAATACCAATATGCAGTAGGTATTATTGGTAAGTAAGCTTTTAAAATTTTCTGCCTACCCTGTCTAAAAACTGTGCACGCCGCTGGTGTGCAGCAATAAACCTCTATATATCCCCTCGGGGAATACAAGCGTGATGCTATATTCTGTGACCGTACAATGTTCAGCTAATTTGTATTCTACGTCTGTAATGTTAAATAAATAAGAAGAAGTCTCTTGTCAAATTATATTTCAATTGAAACCCCGTTTTCCTTAAAATGCTTTTTTTATTTATTTAAAACTAGCTGTGCCCGCGTATTCGTTCGCGTGGATGTCGGAACTTAACAATGTATTTTTTAGTGAGACCAAATGCACTTAACCCTATTTTTTTCTAAAATAAAAGTAGCCTAAGTTACTCCTTATTACATCAGCTACCTGCCAATAAAAGTCCCGTCAAAATCGGTTCAGCCATTTCAGAGATTAGCCTATACAAACAGACAGACAGACAGACAAAAATTGTAAAAAATGTTATTTTGGTGTATGTACCGTATATATATTCATATGCATGTAGTAAAAAACGGTTATTTCAATATTACAAACAGACACTCCAATTTTATTTATATGTATAGATGTATAGATAAACGTTGCCTCACACTAGGAATAATTCCTGTAGTAGAAGTAATCACTTAGCCACTGCGCCATCCCATAAGTAATCTCCTTAACCTCCATTCCCTTATCACACAATTTTTACACCAAAGATCAAGATTCCCCTTCAACAGGTGCCTCGAATTCTGCCTACACCATAATATAATGCTCCCCATGGAGCTATTAATAACGCTCATAACAGAATACATACGTAGCATGTAATAAAGTGCGGGTTAGTGTATAATAACAAAACACAGAAGGTCAATTTCATACAGTGTGCCAAAACTCAAACTCAAAAAACAAAAGGTCAATTTTTTTTTGAATTTTGATCTAGAACCTAGACTTTTCTGTTTCAACTGTTTTATAGCGTTTCTAATACACAATTACCTCTGTATTCCTCGAAGGGTTAGGGAATGGCAGACACATTTTCAATCTTCAAACTGTAACGAGTGTAAGAGGAGGGTTACGTTCTATTAGTTTGGTTAGCGTCGCCGACAGATGGATCAGCTCCATAAAACAAGATTTCATACTCCGATCGCAAAATGTATGGATGAATGTATGGGTACATGAATATTCGACTGTTTATGACAATTGAGTACAAATTGTTGGAGATTTTATTGTATAACGATTGGAGAGTGTACTTGTGTATATATACTGTAGGGATTTTACGGTTCGATTTATCGGAGGCGGAGGCGTCTTCACAGTGACCTCCGCGGAGTCGGATGTGCATCGGAGTCGGAGGCGGAGATGGCAAAATCAAATATATTGTTATAAAAATTATTTTTTTATTATGAAATAAAACTAAAATTGCCCTGTTACTTAATAATCATTTATCACACGTGGTTGTCTATTTTAAAATTTAGTCTGTAGATCGATAATCAAATTAAAGAATCGGTAAATTTTATTTTATGAATAACTATTAATCTGCTCTGTCGCCATCCAACCTGTTCCGAAGCGGGTTGGAAACTTTGTAGCTAGTTTCGTTCCAATTTTGGCCGTAATGACGGCTGAGCGGGTTTGTAATATTACTGTGAACTGGACCTTCTATATTCCCGGTGTGGTAAGGCTTAAAGTACAATGATGAATGAGACAAATGAGGGGGATCCCGTTTTTCATAATACGTGACAGTTTTGGAACAATCAAAAGTTTTTTTTTTATAAATTGCTGAAGATTATGCTAGCTTAGCAAATGAGGGTTGATATTTCGTTTAAGCTAACATACTGATATTACAAAATATCAGTATGTTAGCTTAGCTTATTGAGATTTTCTTTTTAGTCTAACTGAGCTTCTAGGCTGGGACTGTTGCCCCCGACTCGCTAAGAAGAAGGAGAAGAGTAAAGAGTCATGATGGTATTTTACTAATATTATCAACGCACAAGGTTGTGAGGATGTATGTTTTTTACTCTTTTACGCAAAAACTATTGAACGGATTTGATTGAAATTTAGTATGGAGATAGCTTATACCTTGGACTAACACAGATGCTACATTTTACGTGGAATATTATAAAGCTGAAAATATTGTTTGTTTGTCTGAACGCGCTAATCTCTGGAATTACAGTCCGATTTGAAAAAATATTTTTTGCACCTTATAGTCTATTTATTGAAGAAGGTTATAGGCTGCGAAGAAATGCACGGGTTCGTAATCCACGCGAGCAAAGCCGCGGACGAAAGCTATTGTGTTATATTTATTACAATTCGTGTGAGCAGTAATATATACCCGTTTATTTTGCTATTTAACCAAAGCCTAAGGAGAAAATTAGATGTACTTTTATTTAATTATTGTCAGTGTAATATTTCGGGATCGGGATCAAAACCCAGAAGAAACAGAAAGGTCTGTTGTGTCCAGATTTTGTTTCGCTTTTGTGCATCAAAAGATATATTAACCCTTCTCAATTCATATTTCCAAAACAGAGCACCTTGGTTATTTATTAGTAATGTTAAAAACAAAAATAAAATCACGTCCATTTTTCCCGAATGGTTAGGCAAAGGTGTACATGTTGTACACCCACATTTCGCCGATGCCGATATTGAATCCCATGTAATAGGGGGCGAACCTATTGCTATCTACCGGACACAAACTCAATGATAAATTTCCATCTAGAAAAACCCAATAATACTTTGCCCGACCTGGAAATGGAAGCTAGGACCTCACGTTCGGCAGTTGCGCTTGCAACCTCTAAACCAATGAGGCAGTTTATTAGTGATATTAGTTTTTTAAATTTCAAAATTGAGTTACCATTAATTTGGAAAATACTAGTTATGTAAGTTCTTTTTGATGTCAATATTTTTAAGACAACATCTTTATGCCTACCCTTTACCGAACCCCAAAAGACTATAAATTAATCTATTTACATCCAAAGGCATTAAAACCACAACATTTATTAAAAACAGCTCCTTAAAACGAGTATAAAATTATCTAATTTGTACAAGCCTTAGAACAGTTAATTAGGCTGTATCTACATGAATGTTAATTAACAACAGCACGGAATATTCCAATACGGTGACGTGACAGCTCGCGTCAGCGTGACAAAGAGCCAGTGTGCTCGCGACTTTATGTAATCTAGAGATATAATATGAAATGAATGTAGAATGTATGACGGTGAATAATTGGAGTGAATTTTGTGTGGAATTTGAATTAAAATTTGAGGTGTATGATAATATTGTAAGAACAAATATGCTGTTACGCTTAATCGTAATTACGCTTAATCATGTATGAAGTGATGGTGGGTGATTCTGTTGTGTTAAACTTTTATTTTATGAGAGAGTAGGCAGAGATTTAAGGCAATTATTTATTGACAAAAATACAGTGTCTTCTTTACAAGTGGGTTTGGCAAAATTTCAGCCCAATACTGACCATAGCATAGGCCTCGGAAGGATTAGGGCTACGTACTGGCTTATGTGAGTTGAAAATAATAAGGAGTAATATTTTTTTTAATGAATCTTTGCCCTGCACTGACCTAATAATAAATCCAGCTAATTACCGTCCCAATGCTGAGCAGAGGCCTCTTCTCGTGATGAGAAGGGTAGGATAGTGGTCCGCACCATGAATAATTAAAATTAAATAAGCGATATCTTGTCACTTTACGGCCATGATACTGGCCACTTGTTATGTGACATTGGTGACATCATGACGTCTTTTAGAAAAAATATTATATCGACTGATTTTTCCTCTATCTTCTCCTGAACCTACTACCTTTATTCTTTTTCTTATTTAAGAGCCTTGCTCTTGTCGGTGTAGCTGGTGAAGTTCTTTCTATTCCTCTGTCTCTAGTGCAGACTCCTTTACCTCTTTATACGACATGACAGCAACCTTTTCCTTTGGCTCCTTTTGTTCCTTTTGTTACCTATCCTTGGTCTTCCCTCCCTCTCCTTCCTGCTATTTTTTTGTTTTTTTTTTTTTAAAAAACTTTCCCCCTCTCTAGGATTTCTCCTGTATCGTGGGTACAGTTGACAGTCATACATGTCACATGCACAGACAACCAGATCCGAAACAACTATCTGTAGATCATACAAATATTTGTTCCGTGCGGGGATCGTACCCGCGACACGTAGCGCAGAAAGCTAATCGCTTAGCCACTGCGCCAACCGTATCGTCAAATTCTATCTTTGTTTCAATTATGTTTTTAATGTCACTTCGCTTATCGGCTATCATCTTTCCTCTTACTATCTTTATTACATTCAAAATATTATGTATCTACCTTTTAGTATTATTTACTCGTTGCCACTAACAACATAATGTAATCCAATCTGCCTGCCAAGCGAGATGATAATCGCAATACCGCCGGGAAATTCTGTGTCCCTTAACGGAATGTAGATAATAGCTGAAGCTTTGTGCAATGTTACATCAATTGCTGAAACTGGGCCTCTATACATTACAAGTGATAATTATAACTTCTCATTGATCTAGTGGTTGCAGGAACGACTGCTGAGCGTGAGTTCTTGGGTTGGATTTTCGGGTCGGGCAAAGTGTTATTGGTTTTTTTCTGTATGGAAATTCTCAGGAGCATGGATTCTAAAACTGTGCCTTGTAGATGGCAATAGGCTCAGAAATGTGGGTGTAAAATAATACACCTCTGCCTAACTTTCAGGGAATACATGTGTGATGTTCGTATGTTAAATATTAAAAAAAAAAACGGTACTTGATTTATCTTCCCTGTCCGGGATTTACACAAAAACCTATATAGTAATCAAACTCAAAACTTTTTTGTACGTTAATTAATGGAATCAGGCGTTACTTTGCGGAAATCCTAGTTGAAATTCTAGTTGTATATCTTCTATTTTTTGTACGTGTAGGCCGTAAAAAGGCACTTACAAATCATTTAGCTGTAACACTATCACGAGTTTTCTTACTATTTACTATCAAATTAAAGTTAATTTTCATGCAAGCGATTTTAGTTCTTAACTTGGTTAGTTTTTTTTTTTTTTTTTTTTTAAAAAAAAACCTTGCCCCACACTAGGAATAATTCCTGGATCGTGGGTGCGTTTACAAACACATATATTCACATACACACAAACATCCAGACCCGAAACAATTATTTGTAGATCATACAAATATTTGTTCCGTGCGGGGATCGAACCCGCGACACTTAGCGCAGAAAGCTAATCGCTTAGCCACTACGCCAACCGTGTCGTCCAATTAGGGATTAGAGTCGATTATGTGACATCAAGCCATAGTACAGTTTTGATTTACTATTTACTATATTATAGAGATGTCACGTTAGCGACTCTAATCCCTAATGTAACAAATTTAAGAACTAAAATCGCTTGCATGAAAATTTACATTTACTATGAAAGTAAATAGTAAAAAACTCATAATAGAGGTACTGGCTCATATAGTCATTTCATTGAGAATAACCAGAAATAAACTCCATAGTCTCCTTTTAAAATATCGTTTGTGACATGTTTGTACATCGAAAATGTAAAAACAATGTAGCTCAAAGTCTGGACAGGCCTTTGGAAGAAAATATCAGTGCCACGATCGCACTATAACATCAAAACACACCCACACCAAGTAGAGCTGACACCAATAAAACTCGTATCGTATTCTAGTAATCCGGACATTCGTGAACGGATTAATATCCCTTGTACCTTTAAATCCAATAACATACGTGGAATTGAATCGGGTAGAATTGAATACTATATAAACATTTGTCAGGTTTCAGTATAACAGTCACAGCTGAGCAAACAGAACGATAACGCTTGATCAAATTAACTTTACACTGTGTAGGCTTGTGTCAAAGTTGAAGCTTGTAATTGCATAACATAGCATCACGCCTGTATTCCCCGAAAGGTTAGGCAGAGGTGTCAAGTGTGCCTACATTTCGCCGATGTCGTTATCGCTTCGCATGTAATGGGGGCGAGCCTACTGCCATCTACTGGGCACAGTTCCAAACTCCGTGCTGTTACTGAGAATTTCAATGCACATACATCCTTGACGGCACGGTTGGTGCACTGGTTGAGTACATTGACTGCTGCGCTACGTGTCGCGGATTCGATTCCCGCACGGAACAGATATTTGTATGATCTACAGATAGTTGTTTCGGGTCTGAGTCTTTGTGTATGTGAATATTTGTGTTTGTAAACGCACCCACGATACAGGAATTATATATCAAGAGGGGCAACGTTTTTAAAAAATATACATCTATAACCCAATAACACTTTGCCGGGTCCGGGAATCGAACCCAGGACCTCACGCTTAGCTGTCAGTGTCAGACCAATGAGGCAGTCCTGTTCCAAATTATTATGAAATTTTCGTCATGTTTTTTTTTTCATTAGCTTTCCACTCATTAAGTCATTATGCTTGTAACTGTTATTATTTCTGCTATTTATGCTGCTACTGAAACAGTTCAATGGTCTGTAATATCAGAAATAGTGGAACTTGGTAAATGTGAAGCATTCCACGTATAGTTAAAGTATGCACTGCATCAATGAATTTCATTTGTTTCGTGGAATGCTTGCAAATCATCGACAAATAATAGCAGGTAGATTGAGTGTACAAACGAATATACTTAATTATACTCGTCGAAATAGCAGTTTTCTTCGAAACTGTTTTTATACAAGGTGGCGCTTTAATGGGCTGCATTCATTCAATATGGTGGAGTAGGTACGTCAAAAAACATCGTAGGTACATATAAAAATCAAGTGATAATGCAGATATTACGTTTTGTACATATTATAAAATAAACGATCTGAAAATTTATTGAATGTATAGTTTTAAGGAAATATTATAATGACAATAAATGACGTTTATTATAATTGATGACATCGGGATTTGGTACGTCTTTCGCGGGCGCTAGGATGCTTAATAGCATATCTATATGCTTACTCTTCTTATGACTCAACATGATCGCGATTATAATTATTTTGTCTTCACTGTTTCTTAACAGTCAACAAGCAAGCTTAACAAGCAAGAATGCAATAGAAAATCCAAATCAATAATTGCGTGGAAAATAAAAGTACTATTTATTATTGATTCGGGTAAAGTATCGTGCGCTAATTCTCCTCCTTTAATGCTGCAAATGATTTAAGCTCCACCCTGTATTGGACAATTTAGTGTGATTTGATTTGGATTGAGTCAGATTTGCATGTATTTCGAGGAACTGGTAAGCTAAATTGAAATCTATAAGCAGCAAAACAACAATAATACAAAATAGTATTATTGAAGCTATACTGTTCAAGCCACATAGCTTAGGATTGTATTGGGCTCAAAAGTTTAAGCGGCGTGCGAGTAATTTCTAGTTTTATTTGTCCATCGCTTCCGTACACCATATTTGCTTGTGGATTACAAGTTTAATATTGCATATGATTCTCCCCTTCCAAATGTAAATACCACCCTGTATTTCGATGACTGTATCGATACTAGTTGCTTGAACTAGAAATTAATGGAATTATGATTTTGTTTTGTGTAATACCGGAATTTCTGGTAATTTCGTCAATAAGTTTGTTGTAGAAGTGGGTTCACCAAAAATATTTATATACGTAGCGAAATTTCAAACGCTTATTCTTGGTAAACTATTGGTTAAAATGATAAAATTGAAATGACTATGTATTTTTATGTATCCGTAGATACTATGTATAAAATTGGTCAAGATTTCAATCACTGTTTCCTCTAAAAATCGCTTTTTAATTTTATTAAGTTTATACATATTTTTGATGCAAATTTTTGCCCTCTCTCTATTAATCATACTTATAAACTGAACCGAATTGCCTCATTGGTCTAAGCGTGAAGTCCTGGGTTTTATTTATTCATTTCTAGTAATACAGTTATTTCTTTGCTAAAACGCCTCATTTGTCTTTTGTTCTAATAAATAGAGCTTATAGTAAAATGACCATAGAAAGCATCGTTTACTTCATTAGCAAGACCAATTGATTCATCTTTAAGCTCTTCTATCACAATGCCTTTGTATTCTTGAAATCTATATCATTTGCCTGTCCATTCATTTTCTTTTTGTATTCAATGCCATTCGATGTCTGCTTCGTTCTGAAATTGTAAAGAGGTTTTATTTGAAGATTAAATATATAGTGTATGTTGCTTGTCTGCGAGATGTTGTTGTTTGTTGAAGATATTGACATAAATGCTGTATAAACATTGTTCATAGAATATTTATTTTCATATAAAAAGTACACTACAGAAACAATCCACCATTTTGCTTTTTGATAAACAAAATTGTCGCCATCGTAAACAAAAGAAAATTCTATACAGCCTATTAACATTTGGGGGTCAATCGCCTCAAAGGAAGCCAGTCCTTGCCAAGCTGGTCTGATTTAGCGATCAATTAGATGTACTTCGTAAGTGGCGGTAAACAAAAGGTAGAAATTCATTTAAGTACTGAGTAAATTGGTTGTGTAGCTAATTGCGTTAATTTGATAATTATCACCGTTACTTATAATAAAAAGTCTAAAATCTGATAATCTAAGTGAAGATAATAAATGGTCAACCATTAAACAACGGTGAAACATATATCATACAAACACTTGTATGATTCTTAGATGTCGTGCATCTCAACATCGTCAAAAGTAGCTGAACATTAATGTTCTTTAAAATATATATTTTTTTATGCATTTTTTTTTTTTACCTTTTGCTAGTTATTATAATATAACAGAACAGCGTTGTTTGATCGACTAGTATGATGTACAACATTATTTTTAGTATATACGAAAGCCGAAACACGTGTCAAATATTTTCATTTAGTCATCTCTGGAGTAAAAATTCAAAAATATTTAATAAAATCTCACAAAATTACAAGCTTTTTGTGTTGCCTCGTTGTCCTCTCATAAATATGTTCATCCTAGCTATGGCGGAATAGGGTGGCATGGGGTAGCGGTGTAAGTACGAAGGCCCATGTCGTCGTGTCACGTGTTTGGCCATGCGCCGATGGCACGCGCGGGTGAAAGTTCGTCCAAAAATTTTAAAATATTATTTGGACAAAATATAACCTGGCATAAAAATGCTTACAAAATCGGTTCTGTTACTGATTCTGGACGTACTACTTTCAGGTTTAGTATCTATATACTAAAAAAATATTGTATAAAACACATTTTCATTGCTAAGTTTCTGAACTTAACTCAGATGTAACATCAAATGAATCTCTTTAGCATAATACTAATATACTCACTTGGGATTCAGTATAAGATTAGCCAAGTTGCTTAAAGGCGATTCCACAAACAGCCAGAGCAGGGCAGCAAGTAATGCAGAGGCTGTAAGTACGCCAATGCCGTTTAGTATCTGGAAATTAATTGTCAAGTTTGTACGTCCGTTGTATATATCTATGTTCTAAGATAGGGAGATTGTTAATCGTGTGTTGGACAGTGTGTTTTAAATTTGATGAGTTCTTGTTGCGTAGGTAGTTAAATTTCAATTTAACCGCTGTTTCTATCTCTTAAAGTAACTGACGAAATTTGAAGAGCTCGTCTTTTGGATTTAACATTAGGATTTTGTCTAACATTTTCTATTTCATCAATCAGTTTTATTAATTCATTTCTTTGTGGTATTTCTGCTAGTTTAGATGACTCGTATGTTTTTAAAAACATGTTTGAAATTAAGTTAAATGATAATTTAGGATTAGTTTAGTTCTTAACAATACTGCGAAGCTACGCAGAAGCTATGTAGATGAAACGGGCGTTTTGTGATGGGTTTCTATGTTTTTGGGAGAAGAGATGAAGAAACGTTGAAAATATGTACATTGTTAGACCTATTCCATTCTACTTAACAAATATTAAAACGAATTTTCAAGTATCATAAATCCAATACATACCAGCCCAAACATATCGTATTGCATAGGATTCCGTTGCGAGTATATATTCCTCTCGAGGATTAAGGAATGGGTTATGTAGACCCCGTACGCTAAACGGCTGAAGATTGTGAAGCCAGGCCAAGCCATGATGTTCCTTATAGTTCCTGAAATTTGAAATAAAAAAACATGAATAACCGGTATAAACAAAAATAAATATTGATAGAAGTAAGTTTTCTTTTGTTCAAGATTTAATAATTGTAAATCTACTGCCTCAGTGGTCTAGCTGTCATGCAACTGCTGAGCGTGAGATCCTTGGTTTGATTCACGGGTCGGGCAAAGTGTTATTGGGTTTTTCTGTATGTATATTCTCAGTAGCAGCACTAAGTCTTGTACTGTAGCTGATAGATGGCATTAGGTTCGCCCCTATTACTTAGGACTCAATAAAACGACCGGTGAAATTTGGATGTGCGGTACATCTCTGCCTTACCCTTCATGGAATATAGGCGTGAAGCTATATAATTGTTTTATGTATTTAACTGGAGATACTTATATAAATAAAATACCGTAGTACTCGGTAAATTATAGTACTAAATAGATAGAATTGTTTTCATTTCAAATAAACCTAATACAGGCACTTTTGAAACATTATAGGACTCTAGTTGTACGTTTCCAAAAAGTTGGTCCTATAGGGAAGGATCGGCGAGAATCATGGATACTCTTTTAAAGTCTCTTTTAACAATCCTGCTATGTACTAACGTGGGAGAAGTATGAGGTATAGTGTGTAACACCGTTGATATTAAATAGGTCAATGCGGTTCTAAATGAATTTTAGCTGCTTGATATGACCTCAAACTACAGTGATGCATTCAATACGTATATCGTTTGGAGTTTTCGTAATTTCACCATGTTATACGTACGGTAGATGATTTTAAAGATTTATATTTAAATGAATTTTAAAATTGCTAGTAATCAAGCAGATTTTTAAATCATCATCATTAGCCTTAATATAACTGCTATTCCTTTTA
The DNA here is from genome assembly GCA_947562105.1 of Shargacucullia verbasci. Taxonomy (NCBI): domain Eukaryota; kingdom Metazoa; phylum Arthropoda; class Insecta; order Lepidoptera; family Noctuidae; genus Shargacucullia; species Shargacucullia verbasci. The sequence goes on from OX387306.1 coordinate 7,929,232, forward strand.
ACACTAGGATCCAGTACTTTCCCAAACGCAAAATTCATTTAAAAATCACCAGCCTGAGACTTGAGCTTAGGTGCCCAAAATCGAAACTCGCACCTCCTCTCGACCATAAAGAAATACAAAAGATACATTTTCCTCCCAATATTTCATCTCAGTAACAGAAAAGATGAGCGGATTTTGATGAAGCTGTTACAGCCATATCTTGGAACTGAGATGAAAATAATACCGGTATTTTGACGCCGGGAAACTAAGGGTCCTCTTGGGAAATTAGAAAAAAAGGAGCTCTGTGTTAAACATGCCTCGAGCACAAGTACATTTAGTTAGAGAGATTAGAAGGCGTGTACGTCACTAATTTCCTAGATTTTTTCTTCATATATGTGTGTTAATATAAGTTTAATTCTTCTTGAGTAGATTATATGAAAATAATATGTATATTATTATTATTTATTACTAGCTCGTGACTTTGCCTGCTTATATTTTAAAGTAGTGTTTGGTTGCAATTGTAAAAATAAGCCTACGCCCTTCTCCGTGACCTAGAGTACCTCTTTGTAAAATTTCATAACTATCGATTCTGTGGTTTAGTCGTAATGAGGTAATACACAGAGAGTTACTTTCGCATTTATAATACTGTGGGCCCCTGAGTGCCCCATTGTTGGTTAAAAGCTCCTCTTAGAATTTTCCGTTGGTTTTTGGCGTTAGCCGAAATTAGTCCCTGAACTGACCATGTGGAAGACGACATCGAGATAGATTGCGCAGAAGGGGGAGAAGCGAATTTGATGCCTCCAAAATGTATATGCTCTGGAACAATCCTATAGCACCTGATAGGCTTGCTGATTTGAACAACTTTCAATTGAATGTTATGAATACTATAGTAAATAAACATTTTTAAAGCTAGATCACAGATCCATGCAGGCTAATATTTAAAAAAATATACAAGTAAAGAGCAATAAAAAAAGAAAGAAAAACTTAAAAATGATTTCAATTCGTTGTTTAAAATCGCGTAAATATCCGAAATTTTTAATGTTACTGCAGATAAATCTGATCTCTTCAATTTAATTCTGTTCAAATACGTTGGATTTTTGTTCGAAAATACATTTCGTTATTTAAAATTTTTGGAATAAGCTTTACAATAAATTATGAATAGTTTTCTGAAACAAATTATTTTTACGTGTTTCGATATTGTTCTGTAAATACAAATAAACTTTTCAGTAATAAATTTTGTCTATTACTACAATATGGTCATATAGACTTAGTACACTGAGGTGATAATGTAAAAACCTACCCATTTATTGTAATTCTTCTTTCTTCTTTTTAACAAACCAAGAAACATTCCACTACTTACGAATCACTATTCGTACGCTTGCTAGTCACATGATCCTTTAAGTAAAATAATTAAAAAGTACCATGGACCCTACTTACCAACATTTCCATATTCTGAAATCCCAATACAGGCGCAGATTGCCAACGCCCAAATATTTCTGTTAAACACTGCGTAGACTGCTGTATTCCAAGCGTTATATTCCCCAAGGCACCATTCTGGGGCCGCAGTTAATACTCTGAACCCCAGCAAGAAAGCTGCTGCAAAACCGATGTAGGATAATTGCTGGAACAGGGTAAAATAAAATAACTAATTAATTTGAAATTTTCTTTGAACTTTAACTTAACCTGTAAGTATTACAGACATATGTGCAGAATACGTCAATAAAAAGAGAGTTACTCCAAAATCACACCTTCGAAATAACTCCTCTGTACTTAGCAGGTCTGTACACCATCATAATATACCCCATGGCCATGCCAAGAAGGTAGGGGCCAGCTCTATGGTGACTCTTAATGTAGGTGCCCACGTATACATCGTTGGACCTGGAATTAATCATCTTCCTGAAAAATAAAGAAGGACAGCTATTATTAAAATCAAAGTTGTGGAAATGTGTTATATTAAATTTGGTCTAGATTTAAATCTATTAAAGATTTTTTTAAATCTATGGATTTGTTTAAGTCTTAAATTCGGTCTCACTCCATAGAGAGTACATTAATCAAACAGTAATGGATTATTAGTTATTATTTTTGAGAAATTTTATATTTTATTTCAAAGAAACTCGTTTCAAATAATAACATGAAAGGTTTCACGGGAATATAATCAATCTTAAAAAAAATGAATACTTTACAAATTTGTAAATAATATTCTCAATACAAGCTCTAGTTCCCAATATATACTGTGTGTTGTATGAACACTATCAACTCTAGATATGATCAGAGGACTAGCCAATTCTTTGGTCAAAGAATGATTGCCATCCAGCGTGGCAATGCTGGCTGTCTTCTGGGCACATTGCTGGTCAACAGCGATATGGAATAATGTGGTTTTGTACTGATATATTTTTTATTTGTTTAGTCTATAAATATTTTGTAGAAGAAGATAAGAGAAACAAAACCAAGAGAGCATAAAAACTTACTCAACATCATATAGAAGTAACCCTGGTAATCTATTCCAGTATGTAGTAATACCTGGAACTAATACAGCCAATAAAACGACCACAGTTGTAGAAACTTTACCAATTCTTCTGTCCCATTGCCATATACAGTAAAGTGCGGTCCCCAAAATTGCTAGATGATAATCGCAAGGAACATACCAAGAGACTACCTGACACTGAAAGGAAAATGTTCAAAGGCATAGGTATTAATAATATTACTACGTAGTCTAAAATATCCCAAAGTAATCATATAGATGGATGATTTAAAGACAAAGTCGAAATAAACCAACTGGTAAAAATATCAGTTGAGTAAAGAGGGGAAAAATGACATAAAAGAGAACAAGCTTATGCGTTCCAGAGAGTTGACAAAACGTTTAATTACGATGAAGATGATACATTAGAGCTCTTAAAAAAAAATCTAGTAATCCTTAAGGGTTTTACAATTTACTCTTCTTAAAATATCTTATGAAAACCATTGCACCCTTGCAAGTGAAACGAATTGTTACAAGTCCAGAAATGGGTACAATAAAATCACTTACTATATTTTCACCATCGACATAGTTATTGAGCATTAGCAAACTTATTAGCCAGTTCTTAGAACAAGCCTTCTGCTCTATTCCATTGAGCCTATTCCAAAGAGGACCATCACCAGTATAGTCTGACACTGCTACAGTATAAAATATTAATACGGAGAAGGATGTTATTAACCTGGAAAAAGTATTTATTCTATTATTAGAAAAAAATACAGTAATTCATCAGTTTGCTTTGTAAACACTTATTTTATTAAGTAAACAGGTGTTTTGAGGTAACTTTACAAATTACCTTATGTATCGTTGTATCAACATGATAACTGGTTTCTTCTTCTTCTCCATTAATCCTTTCATGAGGAGTAGTCCTGATATAACAAAGAAGTTGTCCACAATCAAATCTATATGCCGGATTGTGTTTTCGAATGCGTTGTTTTTTACGCTTATTAGCTAGAAAAAGCAAAATTAATACATATAACAGCATCACACTCATGTTCTAGTTTCAATGTCCATGCTAACACTGTTCGACTTTGGAATCAAACCCAGGAAATTACACTCAGCAGTCGTGACCATTGAGGCAGACAGACCATAGACATAAACCAGTCAGGCATTCATCATCAAGAAATAGGTTTACCAAATTAATTACAGAAATTAAGAAGCACAGGATATAGAATTAATGAAAAGGTGGTCCTTACATCATCAAAGTCATTGCCATTACTGATAGCACCCGTGACAATGAACACAAAAACATGGACGATGGTGAGTAATATTACAGTCGCAGTCTTCGTGAAGCTTAACACTGGAATATCTTCATCTGACATCCTAGTAAATGAAGACCAGTTGCGTTTTAGGCTGAAGGCGTAGGCTACCCTAGACACTGACAAAAAAGATAAAAGAAAAATATACAGAAACTATGTATAGGATGTATACTGTATAAAAAAACATAGACATACACTTTTGAATGAAGTCTTTAGAGGTTCTAAAATTTTGTAAAATAATATGACAAATGACAAGTTTTGTTAGGTCATTGAAATATTAAGTACTGTAAAGAACAATTCACTCATACAAAGTCATCCACACAACATAATTTTGGAACAAAAATGACTTATAAGGAATACTTACTTCTTGTATCTTGACTATCATGTGTTACGTAGAATGTTGATAAAAACGTTGTGCCGATTAAAACCAACATGGACATTCTAAAAAATAAAATAAAGAAAAAATATAGAATGGAAGATAAGAGATCAGATGGTTGGAACTTTCGATATCGTTGAAGAGGACGCAACGCAGATGAATCAACAATTAATATGTACTCACATAAACGCGTAAAATTCAAAGCTGAACTTATTCTTGGCGCCCGCTTTTTGACAATATTCTACAGTAATATTAGGGTCCACCGAAGTTATAGGATTCACTAAGTATATCGCCTTCAGGATCTTGGAGACAGAATGATGATCACATGCTGCAGGCAGGCAGGCACCCCATGTAATAACATCTAATTTCCTACCCTCTCTACTTCGTACCTGTAAATATGAAAAAGAAATTTTTAGTCGTATTTGCAACCGCTAGACTAATGACTCAACCATTCTCAATTCTCTTTGTAATGTAGCTTTCTCCAATGCATTAAATGAAGAGTCATTTCTGCCTTATAAAACCATCTACATGACGAATGGACAAGTAATTTGTTAAACCGTATATAAAATATATCTTGACCTTTTGTGTCCAGTCAATTCTTTCAAGCGAACCTTTAAGCTACATCAATATTGAACTCACATTTAAATAATTTTCCGTACCAACATAAACATTTGCACTGCCATATTTTTTTTCTTCCCTATCCGTCAACTTTACGTCAGTGAGACAGTACTGAGTAACGATATTGGGCTCAGCAAAATTGGAAGGTGCTTTCAAACACTGGTCGTAGTTCCCCAAGCTGTATTTAGAGCCATAGAAGGAGCCAACTGGATGCTGCATAGAGTTCCAAACTGAAAATAAAAGGAGAATAAAATAAAACATGAATAGGTACATGGCAAGAGTCTCCCCATTGTTGAACATAGGTTCCTCTTTACTTTGCTTGCTCGGTCCTGTTCTAATGTTATCAGATACTTCAAGAAAGGAGTCTAAATTTGAAGCCTAAGGTTATCTTAATTTGTTTCCAAGTGATATAGTTACATGCCCGTTTTTAGTGGGCATATAATGAGCCATATTTTCATGCTTCTGCTTCAGCATCTTCTTTAAGAGAACAATAAGAAAGTAGTCAGACCACTAATTCTGAATTACCAATTTGTTATATTTCGGTACTTACTCCAAACTGCCCATACAGTATAATTTTGCACATTGTTCAAAATCAATAATGTTTCGTCTAAACATTGCTGTTCATCTTTCAACCATTTTTGTTCTTCTAAACCTTCTATAACTAAATCTACTTCTCTTTTTCTATCATTTGTAAAAGATTCTGTTGTTGCTAAACCTGCAAATATTTAATAGTTTATTAACTTAATTGTATCTAATGGTAACGTCAATTATTGTTTAAGATACTGATACTTATTTGTTTAAATATTGTTATAAAAAAACAAATAAAATTAAAACGAGTAAGAATATTGAAAAAATTACCCAAATATAAGACGGCACAAACAATAACACCAAATATCTTCATTTTCCACAAGTTTAAATGATTAATATTATTTTCTGGTTAACACAACATGTCTAATCGGTCTCTAAAATCCAACTAAAAATATATATCTAGAAGGCTTTCCGGATAACGTTTTTATATAATTAAATCTTAACGGAAAACAAACTACAAGCATAAAAATGAATATATTATAGTTTTATTTATTCATAAAAATACGACTTATTTTTATACCTATTTATGCACATTCATTGGCATTCTAGAATTCCCGTCGTTAAGGTCGAGTCACACTGAGACACTGACACTGATTATATTTTTCTTCATTAATAAAAAATACAACCGTAAATGAAATGAAATTATTTGCAATCAGGATTTTTCAATCAGTTTTACACGTCTTTTTTAAACTAGATGGCGTCGGCATTTCCTATGACTATCCCTGAGAAGAAATGCCGAAACAAACTCAGGGGTCAAGGTCTATTTTAAAGTCCAGATAGATTGTAATGATGTAAGGGTTTATGTGAGACAAATATAGGGTGGATTAGCCTTTTGAAGAAAGTGCCATAACTATTTGAGCTAACCTGTAGAAACAGAGTGCAATCATGGATCGGGTATCGTGAGAATTCAGTTCAGCCTAGATCTCACTCACTTTTACAGTGTATAGCGGTTATATATAAGAAATCATTTCAATTTAAACGACATTACAATATCAAAATAATGAAGTTAATAATACAATAATTAATGGCACAAATTAATTACAATTTTGAACTTATTTAATGTTAAATTACGTATATCATTGGGAAGTTTATTGTAAAAGCGTATACATTGTCCCATGAACGAGTTGCTTTTTCTGTGGAGGCGCACATGCTACGTAAATGGTCAAAGCACATTATGATTGTACGAATAATTTATTATTTCTTAGGTTTTACTACTAAACAATCAGGAAGAGTATGTGTGCCTCAAACACAACAGACGCTAATGATATGAATGAAGATTGAGTGTCGGAACAAATATTATATTTTAGTTTTACAAATATTTGAAAATTATGCGATTAGTCAATAAAGCGGCGTCAGATGACCCAGCAAGTCACTCTTTGCAAATATAGATACCATTTAAAATGTTGGCTTTGGAGACTACTTCAATTGTCTGGAGGTCACAGCAGAAAAGTGTTATTGGGTCAGTAAGGGAGTTCTTATTAGCAGCATCGAGACTGGAATTTAAAAACCGGTTACATGGATCTTAAAATCGGTATCAGTGATCTGCGTAATATAGGTTATATTATGTAAGTTCACGGATTCTTAGCGTCATTTGACTGGTTCAAAATATTGCCAGTTCTGGCGTTACTGAGTTTTTCTGATAGAAATTCTCAGCGGGCCGTAGTTAATGGTGGATGGAAAATATATTTGTGGCTTTTTACATGTGATTGGATAGATAGAGAGAGTATACTTTATTGTACAACAAAGGAATTAGTACAAAGTGAAAGTACATTTTACACATAGGGTACAAATGGCGGTCTTATCTTATTAACAGCTTCTTCCATACAACCATTGCATGGAAAGAATCATGGAAGAAAATAGAGAGGGTAATGGTCAGTGTACGAATGTTAACAGATTTATCATCATTATCATCAGCCAGAAGACGTCCACTACTGAACGAAGGTCTCCCCCTTAGACCACCACATCGAACGACATTCCGCCACTTGCATCCATCGGTTGCCCGCGACTTTCACAGGACAGCCTTATAGATGTACTTAAATAAATATTTATATGAACAAATATCTCAAAAAAAAAACGTATCGGTATTCATACATCTATACAAATAAATAAAATTGAAGTGTCTGTTTGTAATGTCAAAATAACAGCTTTTTACTAAATGCATATGGAAATATATGAAATGAAATGAAATGAAATGAAATGAAATTATTTATTTTGCAATTAGGATATTTCAATCACTTTTACACGTCTTTTTTAAACTAGATGGCGTCGGCATTTCCTATGACTATCCCTGAGAAGAAACGCCGAAACAAACTCAGGGGTCAAAGTCTATTTTAAAGTCCAGACAGATTGTATTGATGTAAAGGTTTATGTGAGACAAATATAGGGTGGAATAGCCTTTTGAAGAAAGTGCCATAACTATTTGAGCTAACCTGTCGCAACAGAGTGCAAGCATGCATCAGTTATCGTGAGAATTAATGAAATGAAGAGCGCTCAGCCTAGATCTCACTCACATTTACAATGTATAGCGGTTATATATAAGAAATAATTTCAATTTAAACGACATTACAATAACAAAATAATGAAGTAAATAATATAATAATTAATGGCAAAATTTGTATATAAAAAAGAAAAAAGGAAAGGCTAAAGAGGGGCTCAATCCCAAGCGTTTTTGTCATCTAAATAGTCCGAAATTTTATAGTATCCTTTTTTACAAAGTTTAGATTTAATTACAATTTTGAACTTCTTTAATGTTAAATTACGTATATCATTGGGAAGCTTATTGGAAAAGCGTATACATTGTCCCATGAACGAGTTGCTTATTCTGTGGAGGCGCGTAGCATGTACAGCAAGGTTGTGTTTATTCCTAGTGTTCAAAGAATGAGTATCAGACAGTTTGTACTGTACACTGTATAAACTGTACTTATAACAAAAAAATAAAAAAAATTGAAATATTTGTCTGTCTGTGTGTTTCGTTTAATCTCCAAAACGGCTGGACCGATTTTGACGGGGCTTTCACTGGCTTATACTTACTTTTATTTTAGAAAAATAATTGGGTTCCGCGCAATAAAATTAAAATCCCATTAAATCGATTGAACGAAATCAGATTCAAACAGGTTCATAATCCACACGGGCGAAGCACGTGTGTGTGTTAATCTTAACACCTAACCAGTTATGTGCATCGGTGTTTAAATATATCACATGGTTTTCAAAATAGCGACTAGAAGGAAGATTTTAAATCTGAAAATGTTGCCCCTCTGTACCGGCAGCCTAATTACGTAAAAAAGCGGTAGCAACGCGATAGCCACGCGACAGCAATCTCACTGTCAGCCAATACATTATATGTCACAAAAATGACGTTTGACAGAAGCTATCGCGCGATCTACGCCTGTCGCGACATCGGTAATTAGGCTGCCGGAATGAAAAGAGGTTTCAACTCGTAAAGTTGAGTTTCAGGCTGATTAGCTAATATGAGGAAGTTTTTGTCTTAATGAAGTTAAGAAGTAAAAACTTTCCTTCGCGGTCCATGGAAGCGTCCACGTTTAGAAATTCCCGTGAGTTTCATATTAATTAATTATTTTGAATAGTTTATGTTAAAACACGAACTAAACTATAGATGTTTCTGAAAGTGATTTTATATTACACATATTTATGACTAGCTTCCGTCCACGGCATCGCCCGCGTGGTTTACGAACCCGTACATTTTTCCGGGATTAAAAGTAGCCTATGTGCTATTCCAGACTACGATCTATATCTGTGCCAAATTTCATCCAGATCCTTTCAGTAGTTATTGCGTGAAAGAATAACAAACATCCATCCATCCATCCATCCTCACAAACTTTCACGTTTATAATATTAGTAGGATATTTAAGATTTTGTAGAAAACAACAAGCTTTGATTTTCAGTCGGTTCTTATAATTCTGTGAATTGTTTTAAGTTATTTTGTTGATGGCGACCTTTATTTGGGCCCACAATGAAAAGTTACCTGTACCGCTATCATGAGTTTTCTTACTATTTACTATCAAAGTAAAGTAAATTTTCATGATAGCGATTTTAGTTCTTAACTTGGTTACATTAGGGATTAGAGTCGCTTATGTGACATATGTGTCATAGTTAAGTTTTGATTTACTATTTACTATTTTATAGAGGTGTCACGTTAGCGACTCTAATCCCTAATGTAACTAATTTAAGAATTAAAATTGCTATTATGCAAATTTAGATTTGCTATGAAAGTACCTAAATAGTAAAAAACTCAGAATAGAGGAATTTAGAATTATTTTTAGATAATTCAAGCGTTTTTCTTCGACCCCTTTTCTTCAAAGACTTATTTAACGTTAATCTTAAATGAGTCAGTACTGAAATCTCAGTGGTCTAGTGATATCAAGCGCGACTGCTAAGCGTGAGGTTGATTCCTGGGTCGGGCAAAATGTTACTGTGTTTTTCTCTATAGAAATGCTGGAACTGTGCCCGGTAGATGGCAATTGGCTCGCTGACTATTACATGGGCATCGGTGAAATGTGGGTGTAAAATTAAATAGGACCTCTGGCTTTCCCTTCGGGGAATACAGGCTTGATGATATGTTATGTTTAGGATATAGAACTAACGCCATGTCGTTAAATAAGACGTGTAAAAGTGATTGAAAAATTCTAATTGCAATATAAACAATTTAATTTAACTTTATAGATCAGTACTAAAAAATATATAAAAAGATGAATATTCAGTCGCCTCTTAAGAGTATCGTTTAGCTAAAAGTTTTCATACAAAATGCGTTAAAGTTTTTACCCCACTAAACATGAGCTGATCTTGCTGATTTTCTAATATGTTATAGACACAAGTAAAAACTAGGTTGTCACGTTTTTGTTTGTTTTATGTTGTTTATAGATTGAGAAATAATTAACACTCAAAATGCGTTTTTTTTAAACCAAATATCTTCCTTATAATTACCTCGTGATAATTATTAAATTAATTAAAATATTTAAAAAAAAAAACTTGTCGACCTTGTTAATAATCTGACAAAAATATAGAGACCAAAATCAAATTAATTCTTTAAGATTTAGATGTGAGAAACGATAACGCCCAAACACCTATTCTGCGCGTATTTCAAGGCAATTTTGTCAGAATCCGGGAGCTAAAAGATACTCTTAAGACAATCTTAAGAACGTTTTGTTTATATGCATTTGCGAGTCATGTTTCAACATAAATCTTAGCGATACTAAGCAAATAGATAGATAGATAGATAGATAGAGTATTCTTTATTGTACACCAGAGGAAAAACTACAAAGCGAAAATACATTTTACACATAGGGTACAAATGGCGGTCTTATCGCTAAAAGCAATTTCTTCCAGACAACCAGTGCATGGAAAGAATCATGGAAGAAAATATAGAGGGTAATGGTCAGTGTACGAATATTAACTCATTAATAAACATTTATATAAACAAATATCTCAATGAAATAAATATACATGTAATACTACTTAAACATAATAGATAAATAAATACATATATATATATATACATATATATTAATTAAAATGTAAACGAAATAGCAGATAACAACTACAGGGACAAGTAGTGAACTTTTACCATTCCTTTAAAGCAGACCAGCGACTGAGCACGTCGCACAGACTCAGGTAGTGCATTCCATAAGCGAGTAGCCTGTACGGTAAATGAGTGGTCATAAAATGTTGTAGTATGCTTAGGCATCTTTAGTTTTAAGCTTTCTGATGATCTCAAGGATCCCAAATGTGTATCACGAACGAACTCAAAGCGTTTTTTAAGATAAGATGGCGTTGAAGGATTAAACAGAATACTGTAAAGCAGAGAAACAATATGAGCATTCCGACGAAGGCGAAAAAAGAAGGCGGAATTCTGACACGTGATCATATTTGCGTAAACCAAATATAAATCTTATACAAAAGTTTTGAAGTCGCTCAAGTTTATCTAATTGTTCCTCGGTAATATCGAGATAGCTGGCATCAGCATAGTCAAGTATGGGAAGTAGAAGAGATTTTGCAAGCGCAATTTTAGTGGCAGTCGGGAGAAAATTGCGCAGGCGTCTCAAGGATCCTGCTGACGCGTACATTCTGCGGCTAGTTTCCTGCAATTGTGGACCCCATGACAAGTGCTTATCCATATATATACCCAAATTCTTCACTTTATCACTAAAAGGTATATGAGTACCGTCAAAGAAAACCTTTGGAAGTTGCAACCAGTCAATTTTCGAAACCATCCTAGAGCTGCCAACAACAATGACTTGGGTTTTTGAAGGGTTAACCTTAAGTCCATAAGATTCACTCCACTCGGATATCTTGGCAAGATCTACATTTATGGTTTTAATAGCCTCAGACAGCGTTCCCAGCGGAGCTTGTGAATAAATCTGAAGATCATCAGCATAAAGGTGATAGGAAGAGAGAAGTTGATTAGATATTGAATTTATAAAAATTGCGAAGAGTAAAGGAGAAATAACGCCACCCTGTGGTACACCAACATTTGTATCACACCATGAAGATAACGTATCTTCTATGCGAATACGTTGTCGGCGGCTAGACAGATAACTACGAAACCAATTAATTACTATCGGAGATATGTTAAGAGAGCACAATATGCCAAGCAAAATGTCAAAGTCAACAGTATTGAAAGCATTACTGAAATCAAGCAATGAGAGTACTGTTAACTTCCCATTTTCCATGCCTAGCCTAATATCATCCGTAATATTCACCAGGGCAGTAACAGTACTATGACCAGGACGAAAACCGGATTGAAAGGGATTTAGAAGTCTATTCTTACAGAGGAATGAACTTAACTGGTCATGAATAAGACGTTCTAAAACTTTGGAGAGGAATGGGAGAATGGATATTGGACGATATTCGGAAAAGGACGTAGGATTGGACTTTTTAGGTAAAGGTGTAATTTGAGCTTCTTTCCAGGCATTTGGGAAGACGCCACTGGACAAGGAATAATTGAGGATATGACAGATTACAGGAAGGATTTCGTCAAGGATAGGGAGGATCATATTACGGCTGATACAGTCACTTCCAACCGCGTTAGAAGTTATGGATAAAATACTCTTCCTAACATCACAAACAGATAATTGATTAAACACAAATGAGGAATAATCGGGGTTCGGAAGAGAAGAAAGATATTTTAATGTAGTTGATTTAGTAGATAAACTAAAGTTGGACGAAGCAGAGAAATGTTGATTTAATAAATTTATATCCAAATCTGAAGGTATAGAATCATGACGTGACTTTCCGATCCCCATAGATCTTAGAAATTTCCAGACTTTCGCTGGATCTCCATTTTCAACAGAGCTATGGATATGATGGCGTTGAGCATTCCTACACACCTTATACAAAACACAAATAGTTACTTACCAAACCTACATACAAATTGGAATCATAGGCAATCGCCTTAAAGTTCCAGGAATGTTTCAGTGGTACGTAGCTAGCAGTGGCGTGCGGTTCATAAAGACAAAAAGACACTGCCTACCCTACATAACTCAGATAAATATTTATTATAAGATATTTGAGGTGGCAAATCACATACATCATTATTTAATCGACAAGACGACGAACCAATACCAACATGCAGTAGGTATTTTTGTTACGTAAGCTTTTAAAATTTTCTGCCTACCCTGTCTAAAAACTCCGTGCACGCCGCTGGTAGCTAGTTCATATTTACTCGTAGATTACAACTTACTACAGTTGTTTCAATGTTTCATTAAGTCAATATGAGCGAACAGAATTTCATACTGCATCAAAACAAGGCGTTAAAAACAAGACTAGCAACTAAATTTAAGTTAAAGATAAATTTAGAATATAATTTGGCCTTCTAAAAATAAAACCTGCATAACAGCATCACGCCTGTATTCCCCGAAAGTTTAGGCACAGGTGTATTTGTACACTCAAATTTCGCCGATGCTAGTATTGAGTCCGATGTTATATCATGCGAGCCATCTACCGGGCCCAGTTCAAACTCCGTGCTGCTACTGAGAATTTCCATACAGAAAAACTCAACATCACTTTGCCCGACCTGGGAATCTAACCCAAGACCTCACGCCTAGCAGAACAACTTTAGCTCATGTAGATAATATTCTAGTTTTATGTTATTACAGTATATATAAAGGAATATTGGATTGCTTTCACAGATTAATTCTAATAACACGGTACTACTGAAATGCGACACGGTCGGCGCAATGGTTCAGAGATCGACTGCTGAGCTACGTGTCGCTGGTGTGGTTCCCACACGGAACAAATATTTGTATGATCTACAGATAGTTGTTTCGGGTTTGGGCCTTTGTGTATGTGAATACACACCGTGCCTCGGAAAGTACGTAAAGCCGTTGGTCCTGCGCCTGATCTCTCTCCGGTCGTGTCGGATTGCCGTCCCATCGGACTATGAGAGTGAAGGAATAGAAAGAGCGCCTGTGTTTGTGCACACACTTGTGCTCTATATAATAATTCCCTTCGGTGAGATTGGCCGCTGTGTCCGAAATCGGTCAGGAGGACATCGTCATCATCATCACTACTGGAATGGTTCTATGCATGGAATTTGGAACTGATTGAGATAACTATTATAGTTATGAGTAGTATTAAATCGGTTCATTGGTTTAACTGTTCTACCATCTCGTAGTACATACAGAGCATCTTTTCTTTTTGTTTCTTTTTTATTTAATAACTTTGCCCCGCTCAAGTATTTCTCCTGTATCGTGGGTACAGTTTACAAACATACATGTCACATGCACACACATTCAGACCCGAAACAACTATCTGTAGATCACACAAATATTTGTTCGGTGCGGGGATCGAACCCGCGACACGTAACGCAGTAAGCTAATCGCTTAGAGCAAGGATAAATATCACAAGGTCCTAGGTTAGATCCAAAGGTTGTATAACGCGATTCTCACCAAATTTTATTTCAGGAATATTTATTTAAGAAACGCCTCGTTGGTTAAAACATAAAACGCTATTAAACAATATTGCGCCTGAAGAGTTTATGTTAGCAATCAGTGCATAATATTCATTTTTATTACAAATAACTAGCGACCCGTCCCGGCTTCGCACGGGTAGTAGAGCATGTACGCATACAGTTTTTTTTTTTGTCGTAGTGTCGTATCAGCCTGTTGTGTCGAGCGTTTAGGCGGCGCACGCCTGTAAAGCTCCCAATCGGCATGATTTTTTCCGACATCTTCAACAATTAGTGTCATATTTCAGCCAGTTTACACAAAACCATAATGAATTATACATCTAAACCTTCCTCATGAATCACTCTGTCTATTGGTGAAAACCGCATGAAAATCAGTAGCTTTTGAGTTTATCGCGAACAGACAGACAGACGCGGCAGGGGACTTTGTTTTATAATATGTAGTGATATTTGGCTTATATACTGAATATACATATTTGCTAACATCAATTCTTCAGGCACAACACTATTTTAAACAATACTTTTTGCCAAGTTTTATCTCCAAAAATTTTTTATGTGTAGGTACTTATGTACGCACGTAAGAAGTTATACTTCTTATTTTTTTATTTCCACTGATATGAAACACGTGTAACAGATACAAAAATATTTCAATAACTAACTTGAATATAGCTATCAATTCCCAAGATAAGATAAGATAAGATAAGATAAGATAAGATAAAGTTTATTTGCTTAAACATGTGTGTACATACAGTGTGAATTGCATGCAGGATGTTACAATTGTGTTGGTTCTGACATGTTTGCCACATACAGTGGCGTACAAATTTTGAATTATTTTTTGAATTAGATTATAAAACAATTAATTTAAAATTCGTTAAAAGATAATAAATATTCGATGATTAATTTACAATTTAAATATGATATATGATACATATATTTTAGAATTTATCATATACAATTTAAAACGTGTCTTTTAAAAAATCTGCAATATTATAATATGCTTTATGTACTAAGAATAACTTAAGTTTTCTTTTAAAGACATCTACGGTTGAGTCTTTCCAGCTCTTCGGTAATTTATTATAGACAACAGGAGCCATGCATAAGACACTTTTGCGCATAAGTGCAGTCTTAGCCGTATTTAGGCATAGTTTACTATTGTCACGTCTGTTACGTGGCATAATATCTGCCATGCGTGAAAATAAATTAGGATTCGACTTGACAAACACTGAAATTTCTAAAATATAAAGAGATGGTAGCGTTAAAATCTTATATTTTTTAAAATAGGGTTGACAGCTGTCAGTCATTTTAAGGCTGTACATTGCTCTAAGGCATCTCTTTTGTGCTTTGAATATGACTTCTTTGTCGGTAGAATTTCCCCAAAATATGATGCCATATCTTAGTACAGGTTCGACAAGTCCATAATATGCAGTAAGGAGAGCATCTGAATTAAGGGTTCGCGATAGAATATACAGGGCGTATGAACTACTGCTTACTCTTTTACTGAGACTCTCTATATGTCCCTTCCAATTCAAAGATTTGTCAATTACTAACCCTAAAAACTTTGTCATATTAACTGCGTCTATACTATTATATTTGTAGTTAATGTCAAGGTTAGTATATGTCAAACGTTGGGAAAAGTGCATTACTAGAGTTTTATTAATATTTATTTTTAAATTATTATTTTCTAACCATTCTATAATAGTAACTAATGTTTTATTTATGTCAGTTTCCATTGTATTTCTATTTTTACTTGGTACAGTGATTGTGCTGTCATCGGCAAACAGAATCATTGGATGGACAGTGGCTTTCGGAAAGTCGTTAATGTAGAGTGTAAAGAGCAATGGGCCCAGTACACTTCCTTGTGGGACTCCGTGAGTGACTCTACGTTCATCCGATGAGATTATTACTTCTCGTTTTTTATCGTCAATTGTAGTAATTTGTGTTATTTGCTTTCGGTTACTAAGGTACGATTCAAATAATTTCAAGAAAATTTAAGAGACATTTACCAGCCAACTTCTTGGTGTCGCTTTTATCTGTCGGTATGCGCGCGCATCGTAAGAATTCACACTCATCAAGCGCGCCAAAAAAAGTAGGTATAACTTAAAAAATTAAAGTTTCTACCAATCTTACTAAGTTTTATAGAAGAAATGCCTAACATATAGCTTAGATTTATAGCCCGTTCTAAATGTAATGATTTTTCTAACGAACAGACATTAGTTGCTAACTCATTATGTTCAGGCGCATTCAGGTGTACTCATCGAAATAATATAACCGCAATCCCCGAGTTTGTATCGGCGTTTCTTCTCAGGGATAGTCATAGGAAATGCCGACGCCATCTAGTTTAAAAAACACGTGTAAAAGTGATTGAAGTGTAAAATACTAATTGTGAAATAAATAATTAGAATAGAATAGAATAGATCGTTTATTTGCTAAATGTAGGTACAAAAAAATTTGGTGTTACATTTCGTTGAAGAATCCTTATACATTCTGCCATAATAGCATGCAAATTGTTTATATAAAACAAACTTAAACTCTAATTATAATAACTTATCGGCTAAGAACTCTTGCACAGAATAATAACAGTTTTCTAATAATAATGCCGTTAAGTGTTTATTAAATATTCTCAGGGTTGATTTTTTATAATTTTTGGTATTTTATTATATATTAAAGGTGCCATACAAATAACATTTTTCTTCAACAGAGAAGTTTTATATGCTCCTGTGCACAACAAGTTCAGATATTGTGATCTCATACTTGTAGTTCGTTTTCTCGTGTCATTTAAGGTTGCAAAAAGATGTTTATTGGTTTTTACAAATATGGCCAATTCTAAAATAGAGAGACATGGGAAGGTTCATAATTTCATTTGGTTTCATATTATTTCGATGGGTTTACCTATGTCTTTACTAGTCTAGTCATCATCTGCCTAGCCTTTTCCCAAATGCATTGAGGTCCGCTTCCAATGTAACCAGTTGCGGATAAATGTCAGTTATTTTATATGGAGCGACTTTCATCTGACCTCCACCGCTTAATTACTGGCAAACACTGATACTCTAAGGTTAGACTCGTTGTCAGACTTTTAAGGCTGCCGACGTCCGTAACGACTGTCATAGGTATTCATATGACACCCGGGACCAACAGCTTAACGTGATTTCCGAGGCACGGAGGCGTCTCGATATGTGAAAAATGGTCATCCATCCAAGAACTAACCGTGGCAAGTGTAGCTTTACCTCGCAGATCGACTAATCTGCACGGTATTTATGTAGCTACGAGCCCCTCTAGTCTAGTAAAAGTTAAATTTGTAATGACATGCGTTTAAGTTAGACATTTCGGAAAGGAAAAATAATGACATTGAAATAAATAATTTAATCACTTTATTGTGTAGATACCAAGTACCATTTTTATACCAAGTTGATTTATTAGAACAATTTAGTTAAACATTAAAAATCAAACCCAGTGCCGGATTACGCAAGCGCGGGGCCCGTAGCAAATTCTATCAAGGGGCCCTTGATCTGCTATGGGCTCTTAAATATAAAGTGACTTTTTGTAGAACTTGTGCGTTTATTGTATGAAATTCTGTGTATTATTTTCGCCAACAAAATAATCGGTTACCGATTGTCTGACGTGGATTGTCTTAGTCGGAAAACAGCAGTAACGTTTCACGTTTTTGTAACATCAAGTAAATTCAATATACCACGTCTTAATAAGTTTCACTCCAAAAAATTACGCTCAGGCGGAGGTGGGCTTGGATACGCGGGGCCCGCAGCAACTGCTACTCTTGCTACGTGTTTAATTCGGTACTGGTTACACCACTAAGAGAGTCTTGTCTTGAATACTTCTGATTGTAAATGCCTTTAAAAGTATCATTTTGAATTCTGATTTTCCTTAGTTATTACTATAGTGTGGACAATATGTTAATAATGAAGTGTATTTTATCCTTCACCTCCGTTAAATCGATAAATAAAATAACATTTCCATCACTAAACAGTTCAAAATCATCGTTATATTTCACAATGTCTTCGTAGTCTTAAAGTCTGTAATTGTTGAACATTCATTGGTTTCCTTTTTGTGTTCTATCTCATTTGAAGTCTGTTTCTTTCTGAAATAGTAAATAAAACTTTCATTAAAGTTGAAATTGAGTCCTACATACCGTTTTTCTTTTAAAACAGTTTTTTTATAAGAGTATTCATTGAGTTTCTTGCCGGTCTCTTCTCCAGAGGACCAACCCACGTTTAGAACCGCGCTACTAGAATCATAACGCTTTAAAAGCGCCTGTAAAAGCCTAGTTGAAATAAAAATATTTGACTTTGACTTTAATATGTCAGGGATGTTATAAATAATAAGGAAGATCATTCATGTGTAGATAGAAGCGTACAATTGATTGTATTGCAGATAGTTTGCCAATGAGAGTACTCGGTCCCAACTGAAATCTAAGGAGGGGGACTCGTACGATTTATTGGCTATAATTTTAAGCTTGGAAGTTGTAGTGATAAATTTAAATGATACTTTGTCCTGTCTAAGAAATCAATCATGATTTAACTAAACAATTTACCTTGGATAAAGTTAGTTATGTATTATTTTCAAAATTATCACACTCCTTCATACATATAATAAAAAATATCTTCCGTCGATATGTTTTTGACTGCAAAACGTGAGGTTCTGGGTTCGATATTCGGGTTGGGCAAAGTGTTATTGGGTTTTTCTGTATGGAATTTCTCAGTAGCAGCACGGAGTCTGGAACTGTGCCTGGTAGATACAATAGGCTCGCCCCCTATTACATGGGACTCAATAACAGTATCCGCGAAATGTGGGTGTACAATACCTCTAACCCTTCGGGGAACACAGGCATGATGCTATATTATATAATAATCTTCCACATCTTCCGTCTTGTTATCAGGTATTCAAAACTTAATTCAGTCTACCGTAGTTACCAACGTAATCTATAAGAAGTTAATTAAGTGCTACTTTTGAATACACACAACCGACCATCGTACCGTCCTCGCCGGCGAGGCCCGTCGCTAAGACCCGTTCATTCTCCACCCCGACCCTCGCTCGAGCCAGCCCGCGCTGTGCCAGTAGTAACAAATCAAATGTCCCTAAATAATCACGATCAGATCCAGCAAGTCCTCTCTTGTCTGTACCCCAGCAACGTCCTAAGCCGAGGGTCCGACACCCTTAGCATTGTTGTTTAATATTATTTAATTTGGCTCGGCTGGAGGCTCTTCTGGTCTCGCCACATGCCCGGTTAAGCAGTAGAAGCTCCCTGAGCTGACGGCGAGAGAAAACTCGAAAAAAAAAAACTTTTGAATACTCACTTTGGATCCAATATAAGATTTGCTAAGTTGCTTAAAGGTGTTTCCACGAACAGCCAGAGCAGGACAGCAAGCAATGCCGACACTACAAGTACCCCCATACCGTTGAGTATCTGTAAATTAATTAGCAAGTTTGCAAGTTTAAGTTGTAAAGGGAAGACAGATTGTTAATCGATTGTCCGATATATTGTGTAGATAGTTGAAGGACTCATAGCCTAGCGGTTGAACGCTTGCCTTCCATTCAGAAAGGTCCGAGTTCAAACCCGGCCCGCACCTCTGACTTTTCGGAATCATGTGCGGATGAGAATTTGATTATCTCTTGCGTTTACGGTGAAGGGAAACATCGGGAGGAAACCTGCACACCTGAGAGGGCTCCATAAAGTTCTTGACGGTGTGTGTAGTCCGCCAACCGGCACCGGGCTAGCGTGGTAGACTAAGGCCTAACCCTTTTCATCCTAAGAAGAAACCCTAGCCCAGCAGATAATCTAATCCCACGATTAGTTGAACTTCAATGTAAAGTCGATGAACAAATGATAAAAGACTTATGAGAAATCGTTTTTTTGTTTCAATACTTTAGCCACAACTACTCGCAACAGTGAAAAAAGTACAGCGCCATTTATCGGAGTGAAGCTACAACAACAAACCCTAAATAGCACTATGAGAGTTTACAATGATTTTAACACATATACGAATGACCGACATCAACCGTCGGGCTTCGGCCCGCCAGGCTAACCACCTTGCCTGGTCGGAGGATCCCCCCTTTTCAATAGAGAAATACCATATCTCGAGCCTCTATAGTCGGTAGTAACCTTTATTACCTGCCAGTCAACGTCCGAATTTTAAGGTCAGAACCATTTTGCTGATTGATAAAACTTCTTGGAGAGATAAAAGTTTTTTTTTAATTATAAATACATACCAGGCCAAACATATCGTATTGCATAGGATTCCGTTGCGAGTACATATTCCTCTCGAGGATTAGGGAATGGGTTATGTAGACCCCGTACGCTAAACGGCTGAAGATTGTGAAGCCAGGCCAAGCCATGATGTTCCTTATAGTATCTGAAAATAAAATAAATCCTCACATCTATTCATTCAGTTGGTTACTGTAATAAGTGGGAATAGTATCGATGATTTCCATCTTAAAAAACGAACTTCCATTCATTAACATTACATCAGAAAAGAAGCATAAAAAAAAGGTAATTTGAAGGGTTTTTGACTAATTTTGAAATAACATGTACATTATTATTAACACCATTGTAACAGTGTCTTATGCAAAAATAAAAAAAATCATTTTGATTTGATTTGAACGTCATTTGAATTTAGCCATTAACAAATTAAAACGCCAACTGCCCGAAACAGATACGAATTCCAGGCTACCAGTTAGAATTTCCACATTAACATTTTCTCCGGGATCCGGTGTCCGGGATCAACACCGGGACGTCATGCTCAGCGACCAATGCGGCAGTCTAAGAGAATGAGATCCTAATACTTACGAACGTCTCCATACTCTGTAATTGCAATACAGACACAGGTCGCTAAAGCCCAGATATTTCTGTTCAGCGCTGCGTACACCGCTGAATTCCAAGCGTTGTATTCCCCAAGGCACCATGCTGGGGCCGCAGCTAATACTCTGAGACCCATTATGAAAGCTGCCGCGAGACCGACGTAGGAATATTCCTGTAAGATTAAAAATAGATGAATTATATAAAAGGTCATCGTACAGTACCGCTATTATGGTAATGTTTATCAAGCTTACCTTAGATATAACTCCTCTGTACTTAGCCGGTCTGTACACCGTTATAATGTACCCCATAGCCATACCAAGGAGGTAGGGTGTCGCTCTATGGTGGCTTTTCATGTAGGTGTCTACATATACTTCGTTTTGTCTTACATGTATCATTTTCCTTTAAAATATGGAGAGATGGTTAGTCATGGTTTTCAATACACAGAAGATAAACGGCTCCCGGCTATTAATTTACCGAAAGGCTTCTAGGACATAATATTTGATGCAAAATACATAACTGCCTCGGTGTTCTCGGTGTTCGCTGAGTGTGAGGTCTTGAATTCTATTTCCAGGTAGAGTAAAGATTCATCGGGTTGTTCTGTATGGAAATTATGGGTAGCAGCACGGATTTTGATGCTGTGCATATTACATTCAATTTGACTCAGTAACGACATCAGTGAAATTTGAATGTGCTGGAAAAGCTCTGCCAAACCTTTGCAATACGGTTGCTGTGGTATTTATTAAATTAAAGTTAATTAATGCTTGAAACTACTCAAATAAAATTAACTTACTCAACATCGTATAGCAGTATCCCTGGCAATCTCTTCCAGTAAGTGGCAACGCCTGGCACCAACAGAGAAAATATGACTGCTATAGCCGTGGTTATTCTACCTGCTCGTTTATTCCATTGCCATATACAATAAAGGATAGTCCCCATGACAGCGAGATGGTAATCACATGGAATGTACCAGGACACTTGTTGGCACTGCAAATTATAGAGAATGTAGATTAAAATAATAAAAAAGATAGACTTTGGCCTGTAGTTGGTCAATAAGGCTTTAAAAAAAACGAATAACTAAAGCATATTTAAGCGAAATTTAAGTAAAAGATAGTGAAACATATAACAAGTCTACAAGTAATACATAATTTTATAATTAATAATATCACCATGGTAACAAAACACGAGTCAAATTATTATTACTAATAAAGAACATAGGATTTGAGAGCCTTAGAGAGATTAACAATCGCAGTTGGATTCGATTTAATTCTGATAGTTTTACAACGAATAACCAATTGCTATTTGATAACGAATTAAGCTAGTCTTTTTAATTGACCAAAGCATTGGTTCTGTAGAGAAAAAAGTGATAAAAGCTTACAATATTATCACTGTTCACATAATTCCCTAACATCAGCAGACTTATCAGCCAGTTTTGGGAACAAGCTCTTTGTTCTCTGCCGCTCCATCTCTTCCAGAGAGGACCATCACCAGTATATTCTGATACCGCTGAAGTGTAAAAAATTAACACGACGTAGGATCCTATTAATCTGGAAAATAATTATTATTGATATTAGAAGTTACATAGATAAGAAACGAGTAAAAAATTCATTATTTACGTCTGTTCAGATATATAAATTTGATAAAAATATGGGCCATTTCTTTTAAAGTCACAAAAGCTTTTCTAAACAGCTAAATCAATCGGCAATGGTTTACACGCGGCTCCTAATTTGCTTGAGCATTGTTTAACATAATCGGTAGTTGTAACAATAGAATAAGATCATTGTACTTGAGGAGGTCGTGGACCTGTGAGGTTAAGTAACGCTTGCTTCAGTCTGTCCTTGGATGGCAAAAAGCAAACTACGCAGTTGCTTCCGAGTGCCATAGAAATACATAATACAGTCTTTAAGAAAGTCAGCAGCCCAAAAAGTCTGACCACCAGTTTAACCATAGAGGAGTATTTCTATAATGAGAAGGTCAGATGACAGTTATTCAGTGTAAAATTTTGGTACACTGCCACTGCCAGAAAAAGTATTGGTAGATGATGAGTTTACGTTGAGAGATAAACAAACAGAATATTTAATTGATTTTAAGATGCAATGACGGCTGCAAACCGAATACTAAAGTTACATTATTGTGGAATATCAAA
Organism: Shargacucullia verbasci; assembly: GCA_947562105.1. Classification (NCBI taxonomy): domain Eukaryota; kingdom Metazoa; phylum Arthropoda; class Insecta; order Lepidoptera; family Noctuidae; genus Shargacucullia; species Shargacucullia verbasci. Next base: position 7,952,438 of record OX387306.1, read on the forward strand.
GATAGATTTTAGCTTCCACGAGTGACAATATCTGAAATCATCAGAACTAGAAAGATAAAGCAAAGTGAAGGAGACAAAATAAGAAAGGTTGACTTCGCCAATATATTGGATTGACACTTAGGAAGAGAGAGAAATATTACCGTAGTAATATGCCACCGTTACCATACGACAATTAATGTACAAGATGGATTGCGTGAAGTGGGTGTTGTACTGAACCAGAAGGTCGAAGGTTTTAATTCCTGCTCGCGGTAGAATTTTTCTTTGCCTAATTATGACTGACTGCTTACCTCACATAACGTTGCATCAGTGTTATTATCGGATTCTTCTTTTTTCCCATCAGTCCTTTCATGAGGAGTAGTCCTGATATTACGAAGAAGTTCTCCACTGCTGGTAGATCTAAGTGCTGAATTGTGTTACCGAGTGTGTTGTTTTTGACACTTAGTAGCTGAAATGATTAAGAAGATAATTTTAACATGTGAATATTTCTCTAGAATTCGTTTTTCTTCAAACACAAACCCATGTTCTGCTTTCAAGTGTACTAAGTGACAGATTTGGAATGGAACCGATAGCTATGAAAGATTAACTCAATTTGTGAACCATGAGCGATTTCTTTTCCGTGTCTTTTGTAGAGGCATAAGTAAAATGGCTTATTAGTGTTTTAAAATAGAAAAAATGGCAAAGCAACTAGTATTAAGTAAGACAAAACTAATTAATCTAGTGGTTGCAAGAACAATTGCTGAGCGTGAGGTTCAAGATTCTATCTGCGGGTCAGACAAACGGGCAATAGGCTCATCCATGGGACTCAATAAAGTCATAAGCGAAATATAAGTGTACAATATTAGACCTCTACCGAATCCTCCAGGTAATAAAGTGTGAAGGTACTTACATTATCAAAGTCATATCCATTACTGATAGCAACTGCGGAGATGAAGACGAAGACATGGAGGCAGGTGATGAATACGAGCACGACGGATTTCGTGAAGTTCAGAACCGGTATGTCTTCACCCGATGTCCTGGAAAACGAGGACCAGTTCCGTTTGAGACTGAAGCAGTAGGCCACTCTGGTAACTGAAAAAACAAAAAACATTCATCGAGTACAGGTTTTATTAGAGATCGTTTTATAATCTGACGGCCTCATTAGTCTCGTGGTCACAAGCGCACCTCCTGATCGTGAGGTCCTGGATTTGGTCCTTGAGTCGAGCAAAGTGTCATTGGATTTTTCTGTGAGAATTCTATTCTATAAAGTAATGATACTTTTTACCGGACTTGAAAATACTACGACCATCAATTAGACCATTAAGGCAATTTTTTATGAGGTACCCTAGAATTTTGAAATTTGCTGTATACTTACTTGGAGTATCTGTATTATCATATTGAAGATAGATTGTTGAAAAAACCGCTGCAATAATGAGGCCAACCAATATTGCTCTGAAAGAAGAAAAAAATCAATCCACAAAAATGTTTTAAAAGTAGAAGACACAATTACAGAAGAAAAATAGCTTTTCCAAAAACTATACAAGTGCTTGCTGAAGTTGAAATACTCTAACTTACTCATTAGCTTAACATAGCATCACGCCTGTATTCCCCGAAAGATCGGGTAGGTCGTATAGATACCCAAATTTTGCCGATGACATTTTTGAGTCTCATTAATAGAGGGCGACTCTAATACCATCTACAGGGCATAGTTACAAAGTCTAAGCTGCTACTGATAATTTCCATACAGAGAAACCCAATAAGGCTGCTGAGCTTGGAATCGAATCCAGATCGTCACGCTCAGCATTCGCGTTTGCGATCACTAGGCCAATGAGCACTATGAGGTAATTAAAAATCTAATTAGTGACTTACACAAAACTATAGAATTGGAAACTATAATCGGTCTTCATCCCAGCTGTTTGACAATAGTCCACAGTGATATTAGGCTCCAGAGAAGTTATGGGGTTCACTGAGTATATGGTCTTCAGGATTTTAGATACTGATTGATGGTCGCAGGCTGCTGGTAGGCAGGCTCCCCACGTTATTGTATCAGATTTTCTCCCTACTTTAGATTTAACCTGGAACGAACAGGACGTAGAGTAATCGGTTTTTTAGACCATCGTAGTCTTTCCCATTGAGTAAATTAGAACATTAAAATCTTCTGGATACAGGTTGAAACTTGACAAGGTCGTATCTCATTGTAAGTCCAACAAAGAGAGAATACATGGTCTCCAGTCTCAAGAAATTTTTGATAGTTTGGAGTGTATATGTATAAAGTGTTTATTGAGTGTCTATTTTTGATTTTTTTGTTGTATAACTGTTATTTTTTTATGTTCTTTTGGATCCATTACGGCTTTTATTTTCTGTGATTTGGTATTTGAAAAATATTATAAAACAGTTTGTTGAAAAGAGTATCCACGGAGTTTCTTGCTGATCTCCATAGGACTACTTTAGGAAACGTGCAACTAGAATTATAACTTTTTAAAACAGAGCCTATAAAGATCCAGTTAAAATTAAAAATCTTTGACTTTGAATATATTAAGAGTAGCATATTAAACAAATAAACCTTACTAAAAAAACTGCAATGAGATATGATTATAATATAACTTCAAAAAATTTGAAAGTCTGTATCACAGAGGCGATATAGATTCTTACTCCTGAAATTTCTTTTTTTAATTTATTTGTACTTACATTCAGAAACTCTTCAGTAGAACCAGATATATCTCCACTCCCATATTTCTTTTCTTCTCTATCTGTCAATTTGACATCAGTAAGACAATACTGGGTAGTAATTTTAGGGTCAGCGAAATTGGATGGCGCCTTCAAACATTGGTCATAGTTGCCCAAACTGTATCTGGAGCCATAGAAGCTACCAACTGGATGATGCATGGAGTTCCATACTGAAATGATGGAAATCAAATGATGAACATAAAAAAAAATTTACTCATTAAAAGTTGTAATATATCTCAATTATTTCTGTAAGTGTGTCCATGGAGTTTTTTTGCTGGTTCTTCTCCATCAGGTTTTTTATATTAAGCGACATCCACCTGATCCGCCACCCAATTATTGGGAGACACTGATACTGGAAGGTTAGACTGGTTGACAGAATTTTATAGGCTTCTGTTTAAAAAAAAAAACTTTTCCCCCATTGGAATTATTCCTGTAGCGTGGGTGCGTTTACAAATACATATAATCACATACACAAAGACCCAGACCCGAAAAAACGATCTGTAGATCATACAAATATTTGTCCCGTGCGGGAATCGAACCCGCGACACGTAGCGCAGCAGTCGATCTCTCAACGACTGCGCCAATCGTGCCATCAAGGCTGCTCTTAACGACTATTATACGGAACTAACTTAATTCAATGTTAAAATTCGCATTACGCGTAATAATGAAGGTTTTTTGAACGTTTTACTTATCATATAGTTTATTGGACATATCAAGTTTTGTTCGTATGTTGGTCATTGACTCCACGATAAAAAAAATACCCAGTTTATTATGCGTCAGTTTATTTTTACTGTCAATGACTTTAATCCTTTTACAAAGTCAAAATTTGACCTCTGTAGATATTTTTTTTATTCGTTGTTTTTTGGTAACATTTTGTCTAAAATTAGATTTAATCCTATAAAGCAATATATTTCATACTTACTCCAAACTGCCCACACAGTGTAGTTCCGCACATTGTTCAGTATCAATAATGTCTGGTCAAAACATGTCATCTCATCTTTAAGCCAGTCTTGATCTTCTAAACCTTCTATAACTAAATCTACTTCTGTTTTTCTAACATTCTTTGAAAATTCTGCTGCCACCACACCTGAAAAATTAAAATTAATTAAAAAAAGAAAACAGAATTTTATTGATTTATAATTTTTATTAACATAAAACGTTGCCCCACTAAAAATAATTCCTGTATCGTGGGTGAGTTTAAAACACATATCCCTATTCACATGGACATACACCCAAACCCGGAAAAACTATCTGCAGATCATACAAATATTTGTTCCGTGCGGGAGTCGATCCCGCGACACGTAGCGTAGCAGTCTATCTCTCAACCACTGCGCCAAGCGTGCCGTTTTTCCACTTTAAGGGACTAATAATATTTTGTCAAAATGGTAGGTAACTTATTATAAAACAAGCTAATATTAAAACAAGCACCCACAGGGTTAATATTACAAAATAAATAATATTCTGCACTACATAAATATCCTACTTCCTACTTAATATTATAAATGCGAAAGTTTGTGAGGATGGATGGATGGATGGATGAATATTTGTTACTCAATCACACCAGAACGGCTTAAGGGATTTCGATGCAACTTGGCACAGAGATAGATTATAGTCACATAGGCTACTTTTTATCCCGGAAAAACGTATGGGTTCGTAAGCCACGCGGGCGAAGCCGCGGGCGGAAGCTAGTCACATATAAAACGGAAATTAAAAAAAAATACGTTATAGCTTTGTGTTATTAAAAAAAATAACTATATTATCAGCACTATAGAATGGCCGGTGACAACTTACAAGTTCTTTTTGTTAAATAATTCACATACTCACAACAATAGAAATATGGTATTTGTTCATATTTAACGCTCAATATTTTCCAGAATTCATGACCAAGTGTCAGAGTGTTCCCGAATTCATACAGTGCCATATTGTGATGAGAATTTGTTGATATTTAATGATATTTATAATGAACTTGCTACAAAACTTTATATATTATTTGTTGTGCATTAAATATTATCTTTACTAGTACGCTTTTTCACTTTAACATACAATTGCATCGTACTACGCAGTTGTATTTCCAAATGGGTTACGGTGAGGTGTAATACTGTACACGCACATTCCCGATGATGTGCCCACATCTACTCTAATCGAGGCCCTGAGAACCATAGTGGCCTAACTAATTTTTTTACAATATTGAGTTTATGATTTCTTTCACTTAAAATTTAAATCAATTTTTAACAATCTAATGAATATTTATTGAATCACTTTTAGGCCACCCTGGAGAAATCATTTTGGTAGAAACCAAAATAATCAATGTTAACTGTAAGAAATCATAAACTCAATATTGTAAAAAATGTAGTTAGGCCACTGTTGTTCTCGTGGCCTCGATTATTTTAAAACATTTCCTTATTAAAAGTTTATTGAAGTAAATTAAGTTTAATATGTTTTTTAATAAGAAAACAGTTGATTTTGTTAGTGAAGCTTTGTTATCTATAAATGATGAGTAATTTAATAAAATAAGTTAATAAAATAAAATAAACTCACAGAGTAAAGTACAAGAAAGAGCTATAATCCTTGCCAACTTCATTTTGTACACTATTTTTTACTGACTGCACGTTTAGTCTTTTATTCTTTCAAATACGGACTAAAAGAAAAACCTGACCGATATATCGTCAAGTGTGAGAGTACCTCGCGTGCCTTTTCGTTCATTATTGACGAGCAAATCCCTAAGAATGTGGTATTATGCAAACAAAACAAAATCATATTAAAATATTTTGTTCTATAAATATTTGAATATAAGTAGCAATTCACAAGTACAATAATAAATAAATAAATTCAACCCATTACTGTTCCACTGCTGGGCAAGGGTCTCTTCTCAGAACGAGGAGGGTTAGGCTTTAGTCCACCACGCTGGCCCGGTGCGGGTTGGCGGACTACACACACTATCAAGAACTTAATGGAGCCCTCTCAGGTGTGCAGGTTTCCTCACGATGTTTTCCTTCACCGTACAAATTGTTAAAAAAAATTTACATGAAATAGTTTTATCGGGACGGGAGTGGTAATCTTTAAGAAAATGTTTTAATGACTTTTAAAATACTTGTCGTTACAAGTTGACATTACAATTTTAACACTATTCAGTACCCCTAGTGTAAGTTTCTTTTGACAAATTCGATTTACTACATCGAACGCGTTCGGCGCTCCGATTGGTGGAGAGCACGAAACGGAACAATCGGAGCGCCGAACGCGTTCGATGTAGTAAATCGAATTTGTCAAAAGAAACTTACACTAGGGGTATAGACCATTATGAGCTAAAAAAAATTAACAACACTATTTATATGCAGTTGGAGTGCTATAGTTTCTGAGTTTAAAACCTATATTTAAAACATACCTAGTACTTTCGAAAATATCTGGACTGCCACTAAAGTCGCACCGTAAAGGATTCATTGATTGGTCACCTCATTTGTCTAGTGGTCGCTAGCGCAACTACTGAGCGTGAGGTCCTGGGATCGATCCCCAGGTCAAGCAGCGTTATTAGGTTTTTCTGTATGAAAATTCTCAGTAGCAGCACGGAGCCTGCAACTCTGCCTGGTAACGGCATTGGCGAAATGTGCGTGTACAATAGTAACCATCTGCCTAACCCTTTAGGGAATATAGGCGTGATGCTATGTTATGTGTCATGTTACGTTAGTACGGAGCCCTAGAAACGAGTTTTATAAAAATATAATGAAACTGGATTTAGTGAACTTTATCGGCCGAGTGATACTAAATGTTGGTCTATAGAATATAGAGTTTTATGTAAAAAAAAAATACTGTCTGGAGTAAAAAAAAAAACCGGAAATTACTTTCTTCAAAGGTTCTTAGTTTATGAAATAATTTATTTTGAAATTAAGATTTTTCAATCACTTTTACACGTCTTTTTAAACTAGATGACGTCGGCATTTCCTATGACTATCCCTGAGAAGAAACGCCGAAACAAACTCAGGGGTCAAAGTCTATTTTAAAGTCCAGACAGATTGTAATGATGTAAGGGTTTATGTGAGACAAATACAGGGTGGAATAGTCTTTTGAATTTTTAATACGTATGATCAGTTAAATATTATTTTCATTTTACTTTTTTGTTTCGTATAATTTTTAATATTAGTAGTCGCCTAGTGGTCGAAATTCGACCGTAATACATTATTTTTTTAAGTTTAACCGTTAATGAGGTTTCTTATCAAAGAGTCATTGTACATTTTAATTTTTAAAATTTTGCTCTATTACGTCAGCTGCGAGCCTGCATGACATATTTAGATATTTAACATCGGCAGTGAACGTAAACAATCCATTTTTCTTTCTTTTTTTTTAATTAATACAATAGCATAAGTAGTTAGTTTTAAAATTAAATTACATAATTAATGTTTGATTTCATTTAATTTATTTGTAACACATATCCTATCCTATCCTACTAATATTGTAAATGTGAAAGTTTGTGAGGATGGATGCGTGGATGGATATTTGTTACTCAATCACGCCAGAACGGCTGAACGGATCTGAATGAAATTTAACACAGAGATAGATTATAGTCTGAACTAGCACATAGGCTACTTTTTATCCTGGAAAATGTACGGTATCGTAAACCACGCGGGCGAAGGCCGGAGCAGAAGCTAGTCATATATAAATTTTAGCTTTCTGCACTCTTTCTCCGTATAAATTTAACTATACCAAATCTCACATTCCTTCGTGTGTGCAATATGCTTAAAAAGGGGTACAAAGTTTTCTCTTGACGTAAAAATATATAGAGAAAAAAAAAAAAACCTTATATATTGTACTAGCGAACCGCCCCAGCTTCGCACGGGTGCAATTATTTGGTGTCATTTATTTCGCAAAAAATCGCTGTTCGTTCGATTTATAGTTTATCGCTTTGGTATTTTTAATTTAATTTTGGTATTTGACCCGGGTACGTCTTTGACCCGGGTACGTCTTAAAACTGCGGCCAGACACCGGAGGACGGGCAGCAGCGTTCTCTCACTAATCGTTGAGCCACTGCGATCCCCAAGCCGCCTTCCAAGCGTGGGGATTATGGCAAACCCCCCCTCGAGGGAGGCCTTCGTTCAGCAGTGGACGTCTTCTGGCTGATGATGATGATGATGATGATTTTTAATTACTTTGTATTTTTTTTTAACTTTGCCCCACTCTTGTAGTTATGATCTTAGGAGTCTAGTGACTTACAGTTTACAAACATAAATGTCACATTATCTGTAGATCATACAAATATTTCTTCCGTGTGGGGATCGAACCCGCAACACATAGCGCAGAAAGCTAATCGCTTAGCCACTATGCCAACCGTGTTGTCAAATATATATTATATGAATGCTGTGTGTACATATAAGACATGTTTTATTTTATATTCGAAACACTTGTTTATCTCATATTGTATTGCCTCATTATGTAAGTAGCGTTCTATTAAGTTTGTATTTTTTCTTATATAATGCATGTTAATTTAAGATTTTAATTTTAAATTAATTTTTTGTTTTTGAAAAGTGTTTCCATGGAGTTTCTTGCCGGTCTCTTCTCCATAGGACCTACCCCCTTTGGAACCGTGCGCCTAGAATCTCGACTTTTTATAAGTGCCTGAAAAGGCCTACTTGAAATAAAAATCTTTGACTTTGACTTTGATGTTATTTTTGTATTATGTTCCCTATTGTAATTTATATATGTATTGCTGTTGGTATACCAATAATAAATAAATAAATAAATGCTAAAGTTATACTTTTTAGTTTCTGACTGTCTCATTGCTTTAATGTTTGTAAGCGCGACTGCTGAGCGTGAGGTCATTGGATTCCATTCCCAGGTCGGGTAAAGTGTTATTGAGTTTTTCTGTATGGAAATTCTCAGTAGCAGCACGGAGTCAATAGGCTCGCCCCCTATTACATGAGACTCAATAAAAGCATCGGCGAAATGTGGGTGTACAATAGTACACCTCTGCCTAACCCTTCGGGGAATATAGGAGTAATGCTATGTTATGTTATGGTATATCAAAGTTTTATAATTAATGCTAGTTATTACAGAATGTCTTTGTGTGCGATTTTCACAGCTGACTTTTTAATATCCATCATAACAATCTGTATGGACTTTAAAACAGACCTTGACCCCTGAGTTTGTTTCGGCGTTTCTTCTCAGGGATAGTCATAGGAAATGCCGACGCCATCTAGTTTAAAAAAAAGACATGTAAAAGTGATTGAAAAATCCTAATTGCAAAATAAATAATTCCATTTCATTTCATTTCATTTTAATATACAATACGAACAGATTTCCTCTGGAAAACTCGCGAAAGGGCTGCATGATTCCTATCCATGGAAAAACCACACACCGCCCAGGTCCAAGTCCGCGACATTGAATGTTTGACCTTGAGATTTGTTTATCGTCTTTAAAAATGACAATTTTCTGGGAAATTGCAGTCGTTTAATTTGGAAAGGAAGATCCGTCGGTACCTACTAATGGAATCTCGGAACTCTCCAGTTCTACATTACGAATGTTTTTAAAAAATTTACCTACACACGTGTAATAATATCCTCCTGACCGAATTTCGGTTACAGCGGCCAATCTCACAGGAGATTAGCCAACATAGGAGATATTATAGAGCTCGAGAGTGTGCGCAAACACAGGTGCTCTCTCTATTCCTTCACTCTAATAGTCCGATGGGACGGCAATCCAACACGACCGGAGTGAAATCAGGCGCAGGAGCAACGGCTTTACGTGCTTTCCGAGGCGCGGTGTGTATTCACATACACAAAGACCCAGACCTGATACGTCCTGAAGCGTCCCGCTTTTGGCAGGACGTCCCGTTTTTCAGCCCTCTCTGAATGTGTCCCGCTAGGGCCCTTAGCGGGACGCTTAAAAAGCCGCTTTTTCATATTTTGTCAAAGTACCTAGGTCGCCATACTAAGTACGCAATTAAAAAATATCAGGCAACGAATGAGAAGAATTCTATTATTTATAACAGGCAAGCATTTTTTGTGTAAACTGATTTTTGCTTCCCGGTCCTTTTCTTTTTCACTTACGTTCGGATATTTAGAAAAAGCAGACCTGGCAACACTAGTCACCACCTACTTTCAAAATCATTTTTTTTTAAATAATTTACAAATCCCAGAGTCGGATCAGGATCACAATACTGTCAGTTTTAAGGGTTATGACAAAAACAGCCATAGCGCAAAAACAACACCCTTGTACTTTGTATTATCGTGTTCGCCTGTCTGTCTGTTCGTTTGTCAGTATAAAAAAATCACGAGTACCTAGTAGGTAGTTGTAGGTACATAATTGATAATTTATTGAGATTAATGTTCTCAGGGTTGGCTAATTAAGACAATCCTTTGAGAGGTATGCGTAACTTTGGGTACCGGTGTCCAAAACTGCTTGATCTATTGCTCCATATTGAATGTCTGGTAAAAAAATTCAAATTATATTGGATTAGCAACCCGCCCCGGCTTCGCATGGATAGCAGAGCATATACGCCTGCTTTGTTTTTCTAAAACGATGGTCTAATTTGATTTAATAAGGTTATATAACTCTACCGTCTATCTAACACGGCGCATGCCAGTAAAGCTCCCAGTCGGCATGATTTTTTCCGACATCTTCAACAATCATCGTCATATTTCAGCAAATTTACACAAAAACCATAATGAATTATACACTTAAACCTTCCTCATGAACCACTCCGTTCATTGGTGAAAATCGTATGAAAATCCGTTCAGTAGTTTTTAAGTTTATCGCGTTTAGACAGACAGACGCGGCGGGGGGACTTTGTTTTGTAATATGGAGTTATTGGTTTTTCTTTTACTTTCAAAGGACAATGTTGCCTTTTTAAATGTTGCTGAGTAGTACCTACCACTGAATGATGACTGATGACACTACTCGTGACATAACATGGTATCACGCCTGTGTCCCCGACGGGTTAAACAGAGGTATACTATTGTTCACTCATATTTCTTCAATGCTGTTATTAAGTCACTTGTTACATTATTTTTGAATTTATTTAATAAGTGGATTCAAAAGAAAAACATTAACTTAAATTTTCACACTGCAATTTAAATTGATACATGTATATCAATCAATCAAATATATTTTTATTTATGTAAACCATTTACAGGCACTTATGAATAGTCAGGCTCTAGTTGCCACATTCCAAAGTGTTCATTTCCAATGGAGAAGAATGGGCAAGTAACTCCATGGTTACTCTTTTTAACTCGAAATTTCACAGAGTAGAATTTTATATAGTATTATAAATAAATAAAAATTCAACCCATTACTCTCCCACTGCCGGGCAAGGGTCTCTTCTCAGAATAAGAAGGGTTAGGCCATAGTCTACCACGCGCGGCACGGTTTGGCGGACTACACACACCATCAAGAACTTTATGGAGCCCTCTCAGGTGTGCAGGTTTCCTCACGATGTTTCCCTTCACCGTAAACGCAAGAAATAATCAAATTCTGATCCGCATATGATTCCGAAAAGTCAGAGGTGCGGGCCGGGTTTGAACTCTGACCTTCCTGCATGGAGTCAAGAGTTCAACCGCTTGGTTATCACTGTTCTTTTAAATAAGTAAGTTAATTTATATTATATCAGTAATTATTAGTATACGACGGTAAAATAATATAAACTTACAGACCAAACTGCAGAAAACGGCTATACTCCATGGCGACCTCATTTTGAAAACTATGTTTACTGGACGCGAGCCTAATCTTTTATGCTCTCAAATTTGCAAAAATAGAAAAAACCAGCCAAGTGCGAGACGGACTCGCGCACCGAGGGTTCAGTACAAACTTAAAGGTATATAAATAGTTCGTCCATCGGAATCGAGTCTCACGAGAGCACCGAATACTACTATAACGAAAAGATAAACTGGATTGAGGGACAAAGTTAACTTTGCCATTGGAAAACTCTTGTCCCATAAATCGACATAGGTCAGTTTACCAACTGCAAAAAAGAAAATAACAGCAAAAAAAATAAAAAAAATGTAATGTTGCTACTTTACGCTTTTCGGATTTTATATAATATCCGGACTGTCTTCAAGGTATGACCACGAGTATAAAAGATTTTTTTTTTATAAAATTGGATATGGAACCCAAAAAACGAGTTGTGTGAACATGTTTTGATTGAATTAAATTATATTTAACAGCTGCGTTAAACAATCTGATTATAAAGTGTTTCCATGGGAATTTCCTCAATTAAATTTAATTCCTTAATTGAATTTAATTTCTTTAAATCAATAACTGTTTGGAAGATAAAAATGATTTATATTTCTAAAACAACAATTATGAAATTACTAAAAAAATATTTAAATCGTTTTTAATACGTAGGATCAGTAAAATATTATTTCGAATGATTTCTTGTTTTAAATTTTAATTTAATTATTCATCATCATCAGCCAGAAGACGTCCACTGCTGAACGAAGGCCTCCCTCAAGGGGGGTTTGCCATAATCCCCACGCTTGGCAGGCGGCTTGTAGATCGCAGTGGCTCACCGATTAGTGAGAGGACGCTGCTGCCCGTCCTCCGGTGTCTGGCCGCAGTTTTAAGACGTACCCGGGTCAATGTCCGGGATAATTATTATTTATTTTAGATTTTAATTTAATATTCTATCGGGCACAATTTCAGACTCCGTGCTGTTACTGAAATTTTGAAAATTTCACCCATACCCACCCGGGGAGATGAACTTCGTCATTTTCAAAGTAAGAATTGGAATTGGATTGGAAGTGAATTGGAGGTTGAAAGTTCAAATAGGAAGTATTATGGCACCCCCCCCCCCCGCCCCCTTGGGGGAGGCCTTCGTTCAGCAGTGGACGTTTTCTGGCTGTTGATGATATGTACGCCAGCTAGCCATATTTTTAGGATAGAAATAGAAATACCATTGACTAGGTAAACAACAGTAGGTATTTATTATTAAAGTAAAAATACAACTGAGTATTTTGTGAATATTTCAAGTGCCTACCCGTTGCCATTATTGATATAGAGCAAAAAAATCGCATTTGTTGTATGGGAGCCCCTCTTAAATATTTATTTTATTTTGTTTTTAGTATTTTTTATTATAGCGGCAACATAAATACATAATTTGTGAAAATTTCAACTGTCTAGCTGTCGCGGTTCTTGAGATACAGCCTGGTGACAGACAGACGGACGGACAAACAGCGAAGTCTTAGTAATAGGGTCCCGTTTTTACCCTTTGGGTACGGAACCCTAAAAAAACCGTTGGATCCGTAATATAGAAATCTTTAAAAATAAATCTTAATTTATTAATGAAAGTGAGACACCGGCACCGACAAATAATAATAGACATTCTATCCACAAGTCGAGTCTTGTTTGCTTTAAGCAATTTAATTTTTCGTTTTGTTATCATTTTTTTTACATTATGTTTTATAGCAGTGATAGCCTAGCGGTTGAACGCTTGCCTTTCACGCAGGAAGGTCTGAGTTCAAACCCGGCCCGCACCTCTGACTTTACGGAATCATGTGCGGATCAGAATTTGATTATCTCTTGTGTTTACGGTGAAGGGAAACATCGCGAGGAAACCTGCACACCTGAGAGGACTCCATAAAGTTCTTGACGGTGTGTGTAATCCGCCAACCCGCACCGGACCAGCGTGGTGAACTAACGCCTAACCCTTCTCATTCTGATAAGAGACCCTTGCCCAGCAGTGGGACAGTAATGGGTTGAATTTATTATTGTATGAGGTTTTTAGTCTTCAGATTGTCGCGAGTTCGATTCTTACATATGGTTAAAACTACCGACACCGGCAATTAACTAATAATACCGTAATAAATTACCTATCATTTATAATTTGCTTCCTGCAAATTATTATTTACTAGTTTCCGCCCGCGGCTTCGCCCGCATTGATTACGAACCCGTGCATTTTTTTGGGGCACACGTAGCGCCATCTAACACCCTAAAGGAATTGTGACCGTCGAAAGTTATTGTTTCTTACCATCGGGAACAATACTTTTTCTGGATGAAAGGTACCCCATGTCCTTTTCTGTACTCTTGACAACGTATATGCAAAATTTCATGATTTCATGATGATCGGTTCGGTGGTTTAGGCGTGAAAAGGTAACAAACAAACTTATTTTCGCATTTATAATCTTAGGATTTTTTATCAAAATGTGTTATGTGCTAATTGGCCTTCAGATTGTGACGAGTCTTATCTTTACATGTGGTTAAAATTACATAACATTATAGAATCACGACCCGGGTACGTCTTAAAACTGCGACCAGACACCGGAGGACGGGCAGCAGCATCCTCTCACTAATCGGTGAGCCACTGCGATCCCCAAGCCGCCTGCCAAGCGTGGGGATTATGGCAAACCCCCCCTTGAGGGAGGCCTTCGTTCAGCAGTGGACGTCTTTTGGCTGATAATGATGATGATAGAATCACGCCTGTATCCCCGAATGGTTAAGCAAAGGTCATTGTGCATCCACATTTCGCCGTCGTTCTTATTAACTCATATATAAGGGGCATAAGGGAAACCTTTGTCCAGCAGTCGGAAAGTAAACGTTAGAAAAAGAGAAACTAGATGAGAACATTTTTTTAAATCGGAAACTTAAAAAAAAAAGTATTGTCGAGCCTATTCCCTTCAGCGGGGTACAGTACCAAAAATCCGTGCTGCTACTGAGAATTCCTGTACAAAAGAACTCAATAACACTTCGTCCGACCCGAGAATCGAAGCCAGGACCTCGTGCTTAGCAGTCACACATGTGACAACTAGACCATTGAGGTACTTTCCAATACTTTCATAACAGGAACAAAAGAAAATAATGAATAGTTCACAACTGGCTTTAAACCGAAAGGTCTAGAATAGCGATTGGCCTTTGCCCAGCTGTGGGGTGAACTATTCAAGGTAATTAATAGGTATTCGTAAAATAAAAGAAAGGTCACATGTTTATTTGAATTATTTTAATTTATTGCTAATACGAATTGATTCAGTTAATTCTGTCATTGGCTTCTTGTGTTCGCGCGATCGATTTATTGATTTCATAGATCTATAAAAAAAAAATGTTATACATATTTATGAACGACCGTTACATTGTAGCACGCCCAGTGGCGTGCGGTGCATAAAGACAAAAAGACACTGCCTACCCTACATAACTCAGATAAATATTTATTATAAGATATTTGAGGTGGCAAATCACATTCATCATTATTTAATAGAAAAGACGACGAAACAATAGCAACATGCAGTAGGTATTATTGGTAAGGAAGCTTTTAAAATTTTCTGCCTACCCTGTCTAAAAACTCTGTGCACGCCGCTGAGCACGCCCGTGTTCACGGAATGATCTCGTAATAGGGCACGAGCCTATAGCCATCAACTGGGCACAGTTCACGACCGAGTTCCGACCCGGGTATCGAACCCAGATCCTTCAGCAATCGCGCTTGCGACTATTAGTCCAATGAGGCAGTTAGTTTTTTTTATTTACTTGTATTCTTATAACTGACTAGCTTCCGCCCGCGGCTTCGCCCCCCTGGATTACGAATCCGTGCATTTTCCCGGGATAAAATGTAGCCTATGTGCTATTCCAGACTATAGTCTGTCTCTGTGCCAAATTTCATCGAGATCCGTTCAGCTGTTCTGGCGTGATTGAGTAACAAAGATCCATCCATCCATCCTCACAAACTTTCACATTTATAATACTATATAGTAGGAAGTAGGATTCTCACCCTGAATTGATAACGAGGTTGACGAGGTTGTTCAAGGGGGCTTCGATAAACAACCAGAGTACAACGGCAACCAATCCAGATACTACTAGCACTCCAAAACTATGCACCAACTGAAAATCATCAATTTACCTTTAAATTATTTACGTAGCATAAGCAGCCTGTATTCGTCGAAGAGTTAGGAGAAGGTTTACTATTTGTACACCTACATTTTGCCATCATAGAGTCCGATCTTATAAAGCGAGCTTAAAAGCTATAAAGGAACAAGGTATGGTGTTCTTCCATTGAAAAGGGAGGATCCTCTGACCAGGCAGCCTCGACAGAAACTCGACGGTTGATATCGGACAATCGTATATGTTTTAGGATCATTGTAAACTCTCTTAGTGGGTAACAGGATTTTTTTGTCACTTGGCTTTAGTAGATGGCGCTGTACTTTTTGCTATGTTGGGAGAACTTGCTACATAGCTATCTAATCTAAGATTTTTTTCCATCAGTAAAAGACGATAACATTTTAACAACCATGCTTGCGATCACCAGACCGATGAGACGGGTTAGATATCCAAATCCATTCACAAAGATGGCATTTATCTGCTGAGCTACCATGGTAGGTAGTTTCCACATGAAGCGAAGCCAATTTACACTGGTTTTACTTCTGTAATGACACTGGTCAGCAAGTTTCCTAACGGGCTGATTGCCTAGGATGTGTCGGAAATATCTAAATATGCTCATGGAGCCTGATAATACTGCTTACCTCAGAATACATCAAATCGAATTGTTGAACGTTTCTCCTCGAATATAGATTTTGTTGTAAAATAACTGAATGAGTCAAATATACTCCGTAGGTGAGACGACTCAGAACCGTAAAGCCATGCCAGTTCGTGAACTCCCGAATGGCACCTGAAAAAGTAGTGAGGAAAATTTTAATCCAGTACTTTTAAGTACGGCTGTGGTTTCAGACAGGAAATTGGCTTATAATCATGGAAAGGAAGGAGAGGGAGAGGAGAGACCCGTCATATCGAATAAGGAGGTAAAGGAAACTGCTGCTTTACGTGGTTACCGAGGCACGGAACGGTCTCGATGCGTGCAAAATGGTCACTCGAGGAGTCACTACGGCAAGCACGGTACATATCTACGAGATTATGGCATGATATACTAGAAAATGGGTACTTAAAGAAATTTCTTACCAACATCACCATACTCCACAACTCCGATGCCCAGGCACGTAGCCAATGCCCAAACGTTTCTGCTATAAGTTGCGTATACAGCCGAAGCAAAGTGATCATACTCCAATGAGGCCCAAGACAGTGTTAACGTCATCACCCTCAACGAAACAATGGTAGCTAGTCCAAATAGAAGGAATGAATATTTCTGGAACGAAATCTCTAATTATAATCAATATCTTGAGAAAGACTTTATCATAATAGCATCACGCCTATATTCCCCGGAAAATATAGAAGAAATATTTGTACATCCACATTCCGCAAATTTTGTTATTAAGTCTAATGGACTAGAAGGCGACTCTTGCGATCTTACGGGCACGATTCCAAACTCCACGCTACTGTGACTTACAAAATCCCATGTAACATGCAACCAAACCGATCCTGTCTTATCTCTCTTTTTTGAGGATCGGTTTGGTTATTTTTATTTACATTATTTCTATCGCACCTTCTGCATGTGCATATATTTGCGGGCGGGAGGGCGGTGCTGTGCATGCACCCAAGCTTGCAGTACTTTTGGCGGAATTAAAACTAAATATTATAGTTGTATATCTTATATATTATGTTATATGTTATGTTATGAAACTAACCTTAGATATAACATTTCTATATCTTTCGGGGCTATAAATTGTCATGATATAGCCCATAGCCATTCCCACCAGGTATGGTCCAGCTCGATTGTGGCTTCGGATGTAGGTGTCCAAATATACATCATTCTTTCTGAAGTCCAATATTTTTCTGTAACATTTAAATGAAGTGCTAGAAGATTTACTAAGGTCAAAACAAGTTGTCTTTGCTCTACACTATTTGTCCTGTATCATAGGTACAGTTTACAAACATACATGTCTCATACACAGCAGACCAGAAACAACTATCTGTGGTTCATACAAATATTTGTTCCGTGCGAGAATTGAACTAACAATTTAGCCACAGTGCGAACTGTGCCATATAATACGACTATCGAAAGCAACTATGTTTAATGCTTTTGTATCATCATCATCATCATGCCAAGCAGTAAATGAACTGATGACGTCACAAAGTAAAGATTTTTGATGTAGGATGTAGCATCTTCAGTATCATCAGGCCCAGTGGCGTGCGGTTCATAAAGACAAAAAGACACCGCCTACCCTACATAATTCAAATAAATATTTATTATAACATATTTGAGGTGGCAAATCACATACATCATTATTTAATCGACAAGACGACGAACCAAAACTAACATGCAATACGTATTTTTTGGTAAATAAGCTTTTAAAATTTTCTGCCTACCCTGCCTAAAAACTCTGCACGCCGCTGATCAGGCCTGATATGGAGCGATCAAATTCAATAGTAGAATCGCATCACGCAAATCTTAAAACTCTTTGCACGCCGCTGATCAGGCCTGATTTGGAGCGATCAAATTCAACAGTAGAATCGCATCTAGCAAAAGACACAAAGTCTATAAATTTAAATAAAAGACAAAAACTTACTCAACATCATGAAACAAAACCGTTCCGGGCAATCGTCTCCAATAGGTTACAAGCCCAGGTGCCAGTACAACAACGACAACAGTCATGGTGGTAACAACCTTTGCCCAAGTCTTGTTCTTCTGCCAAAGTAAGTACAGGACGGTCCCCATGACAGCGAGCTGGTAATCGCAGGGGATGTACCAGCTTATTATGAGACACTGGAATTGAAAATGAATTAAAGTGAAATTCTTTACGAACACTTTAGAGGGCAAGGAGAGTATCTCTACGAGTGACGAAATTTGAGTTCGACTGGCACATCTTGGGCAGTCAGCCTCAATACAGGTTCAATTACTGCACTGAACAAATATTTGTATCACATACAGATCATTAAAAAATGTTTCAGAATATTTTTACAAATATTATAAATGTCCACAATATTCTGCCGTTTCTAGCATACAAACATATATAGAGATTACAGCAAAAATATATATCAATAGCATTGTTCCGTGTTTTGTTTGTCCGTATGAGATTTTGATATGTCTAAACTGTACCTTTTATCCAAGAGACATACTCAATAGAGTGGGGCAACTTTTAAGCGAGCCTGTACCTACGATAGTATTTCACTCAAGTGCGCGCGCAAGATGCTCTCATACATTTTTGACTATGGTTGACGTCGAACAAAACTCTTAATAGGAAACAGGTAATTCTTTTTTTATTATACTCATATCTACTTACAATATTCTCACTGTTGACATAGTTATTGACCATCAGAACATTAAGGAGCCAGTTGTCGGAGCAAGCCTTTTGTTCCCTTCCTACAAACTTTTGCCATATAGGACCATCCCCAGTATACATTGATACAACTGCTACATAAAATATTACTATAGCGAACGAGCCGATAAGCCTGAAAAAAAAAGCGTCTGTGGTATAGTCGTATCCAGATCAAGGTTCGGTGATAAAACAAAAAATCTAAAAGACTCGTGAAGTCCGTTAATCTCATAATTATGTAGTATGTAAAAAGAAGAACAGGGTCTGGTGTTTGATGATGGTAATCTCTTAGCAGGTTTTATTAAAAAGAATTCATCATCATCATCAGCCAAAAGACGTCCACTGCAGAACGAAGGCCTCCCCCAGGGGAGGGGGGAGGGTGTTTGCCATAATCCCCACGCTTGGCAGGCGGAATGGGGATCGCAGTGGCTCACCAATTAGTGAGAGGACGCTGCTGCCCGTCCTCCGGTGTCTGGCCGCAGTTTTAAGACGTACCCGGGTCAAAAAAGAATTAGAGTATATTAAAGACTTTCTAAAGTTTAGTTTCGGAAGTTGAACTGTGTCATGAGTTTAAAAACATCGAAGAGGTTGTTAACCAAAAATATAGTTTCTTGACTGTGTGTCTGTTCTTTTTTTAATACTGATATTCAACCGCGACCGATCAGACTGAAAGCCGACCCCAACGAAGTTGTAGGAAAAGGCTAGGCAGATAATATTTTTGTTAGCTGAAAACTTAACGATAACGCTACTTAAAATGTAAATAATCTTACCTAAAATAGCGGTTGACCAAAGCAACCAGTGGTCTCCTTCGTTTCTCCATCAACCCCTTCATCAAGAGAAGTCCTGATATCATGAGAAAATTGTCAACTGGCAAATCTATATGCTTTATAGCATTCTTGAACATGTTTTCGGTTTGCAACATAAGCTGAAATTAAAATGTGAAAAATCGATTGTATGAGATCTTGAATTTTATATTTTTAACTTTAAAATGCTTATTGAAAAGTAAATAAATAATATATTGAACATCGAAATAATATGTTCAGTCCCTGAACAATATCGAATGACAAAAGAATCAATTAGATTAAAAATTAAACTCAATTGAAAATTAAAATAATTGAATTTATCCTCACAAAACGCTGTCAATGGGTTTTGGAAACCCTCTCACCAGTCCATTTTAATAATTAACCACATTGGGTATTTTGGATTTGTTCTTTTTAATATCAATCATCAAAACAATAATATCTTACACCCACGTTTTATTAAGGTTTTACTAAAAAGGGTCTTATACGTTATTAAGGGTCAAATACTTGAACATACTGCATCAAAATCCAGTCCATTGCTGAAAGGTCCCATAACTTCAAAAAAAGCTGTATGTGTTCCTACAGCTAATGCTGCTAGAGACAATTTTAGAAGGTTGATAGATCCTATATCACCACTTGATTTCTTTATCAATGAAGACCAATTCCTTTGTAGATTGAAGGAGTCTGCTATCACTTGTAATGCTGGAATTAGAGTTGATACTATACTACATTTAGATTCAGACATTATAGTTAATATTTCAGAATTGTTTTTATTTCAAATAAACCTAGCACAGACATTTTTGAAGCGTTAGAAGACTTTTGTTGCACGGTTCCAAAATGTTGGTCCTATGGAGAAGAACCGGCAAGAAAGAAAGAAAGATACTCTTTTAAAGTCTGTTTAACAATCCTGCTATGAACATAATGAGGGAAAAGTATGAGAGATCAGTGTAGGTTTTGTCAAATAAACACTAAATGAAACTTTAATATAAAGTCAGTTGATAAAAATATAAATAATACCCCTACACTGTGCTCAAATTTACAATTAGGTAATTAGCGTAAGAATACATAATATTAAAAAAACGTATAGGATGTTTTTTTATCAAAGGTTAGATTTTATTTGTAACAAAAGGTTCCCATGGAATTACCTGAGACTGTGGGATCTTGAATATTTACCATGTTTACTTATAATAATGTGGTTTTCAGCGTAAACTACGTAAATATTTTTAGTTACAAATAAAGATAATTATAAATGTATAATAATGATATCAATATATGTAGGAACTATCAAACGTTTATAAAATTGTATTGAGAAATTACCTCCTGATTTGGGATTTGATTTGGATAGATAATAAGTTGACAAGACTGATACAGCAACTAATGACGCAATTAATAAACTGAAAAAAAAAACAGGCTCAATAAAAAACACGTTAAAGAAAAGACAATAAAAGCGAGAAATTCTCCGCCAAAGCAGTTTTAGTTATAATGATATTAATATTATTTAATAAAAAATATTTGCAAAATAAAATAATAAACTTTGATGTTAAATTTATCATAATAACCTCATCTTTTTCAAGAAGTCTTACTTACAAAAATGCATAAAATCCAAAATTGATTTCTGTCTTCATCCCAGCCACTTCACAGGTGTCAACAGTAATATCAGGTTCTGCTGGAGTCATAGGATTTGCTAAGTATATAGTCTTGAGAATTTTGGGGATGGAATGAGATTTACAGACGGCGGGTACGCAGACACCCCATGTCAGTTTGTTTAGGTTCCTGCCTATGCTTATCTTGATCTGTACGATATAATACAATACAATTTATTGCACATCAGAAATAAAGAAGATACAAAAAATGAAACCAAAGAGCGATGTCCAATAAGGTACTTATCGCACTTGGCGAATTGATTTGTAATTGAAAGTTCAAATATATGAGTATTATGATAATTGTTCTATTTGAATAGATATTGAGTGATTTAAAGTAGAGAGATAGTTTTGATTAGTTTTCTTTTCTTTTTTACATCTACATTTATTAATATTTAGGAAAAAATCCAAAATGTATTAACATACATCTTATCTATACATATAATAAAATTATAACAGGCCGAAAAACTAATATGGGGTCTTTATTAGAGCAACAGAAGCCAAAACTTTAAGGATTTTTGTCGGTCTGTCTGTCTGTATGTTTGTATACGCATCACGCAAAAACGACTCCATGAAATTGAATGCAGTTTTCACCGATGTATTGCTAGAGGTCTAACTTAAAATATAAGCTCCATTTTACCGCAGGAACATATCAGATTCTAAATTCTACGCGTACGAAGTCGCGAGCAAAAAGTAGTTATTTTATAGGAATTTCACAGCTAGCCGTAGATTCTAGATTCTTATTAACATTCTGGACTCAATATTTCACAACACTTACACCAACATATGGTTCCGTAGATCCCAACACACTCCTCTCATCCATCTCATATTTGATGCCAGTCAATACGACATCAGCTAAGCAATACTGGGTAACTATTCTGGGATCAGTAGAACTTGAGGGTGAATTCAAACACTGGTCGTAGTTCCCAAAATTGTACTGACATCCATAAAAAGTACCAACTGGATGATGCATGGAGTTCCATACTGAAAATGTTAAGATAATTTAGAATTATAAATTAAATAAATTCAACCAATTACTTTCCCACTGCTGGGCAAGGGACTCTTCTCAACATGATAAGGATTAGACCGAATAAAATTAAATATCAATAGAATGAAATTCTGATCCGCACATGATTACAAAAAGTCAGAGGTACGGGCCGGGTTTGAACTCAGACCTTCCTGCATAGAAGGCAAGCGTTCAACCGCTAGGTTATCACTGCTAAATTACTAAGCCTAAATGCATTCTTTAGTACTCCTAATTCAAGCACTAACTCTATAAATAATCTCAAAACAATGTATTCTCAGAACTTTATGTATATTTTTATGAGGTATCTTCATGAGGTTTTGTCTTTTCTTAGTTTTAACTTTAATATCAAGCAAACCGTCAGTTTCTCCATCAGTCATAGCAAATTTCATGTTATTCTTGAATCTATGTGACAGTAAAGTTTTTCTTGCACCGTTAATTTCAATAATAACAATAGGTACTTACTCCAAACTGCCCATACAGTATAATTCCGCACATTGTTCAATATTGTTAACGTCTGGTCCAAACAAGGTTTTTCATCGTCAATCCAAGTTTGTTCCTTTAGGCCTCTTATTACAATATCAACTGTAGTAATATCTTTATCTTCTAAAGATTCAGCTAAATTTATACCTAAAATATTATTTAAAACTTAAATATTGGACTTATTAGATAAATAACACATAGTATCTGTAGATACATAAAAATAGATATTCATTCCTGAGTTTGTTTCGGCGTTTCTTCTCAGGGATAGTCATAGGAAATGCCGACGCCATCGTTAGTTTAAAAAAGACGTGTAAAAGTTATTGAAAAATCCTAATTGCAAAATAAATAATTTCATTTCATTTCATGAAATTGACCAAATTTTATGATTTTAACATACAACAATACTTTTCTAAGAATAAGGGTTTGAATTTCGCTACGTGTATACGTATTTTTGATGCTGACTCTACATGGTTTATTATTACGATTATTCACTATTTTGGGTTAATTGGTAACTAAATAATGAAGATTTTAATCATAATTGAATTTAAGCCACGCAACGAATTTTTACTCAAAGTCAATGCAAGGCACACACTCACATAACAAATATAATAGTACAACACATAGAACCTTCATTGTTGAAACTCTAAACAGTCGTTCGTTTCAAATGAATAGTTATTTTAAACTGTACATACGTCGTATTGATATAATGCCTTGATAAATATTCTTCTAATTATGTTAATTTTATACAGCTATCAGGGTTCCTTAGAAAAGGCTAGAGTCTAGAGTGATTAGTTTATAAAAAACTAACTTCCGCACGCACCTTCGCCCGCGTGGTTTACGAACCCGTACATTTTTCCGGGATAAAAAGTAGCCTATTCCAGACTATAATCTATCTCTGTGCCAAATTTCATCCAGATCCTTTCAGTAGTTTTTGCGTGAAAGAGTAACAAAGATCCTTCTTTCCATCCATCCATCCATCCATCTTTACAAACTTTCACATTTATAATATTAAGTAGGAAGTAGGATAGCATAGGATAGTATGGTACATTTAGGAATAGGAATAATAATTATTTGCATTAAACATGGTATACCTACAAATATGTTTAAATATAATATACATCATACATATTTTACTAATACAGCATGTAAATATTTGTGGTTACATTACAAAATGTTTCCCGTCGATGAATTCTTTTACATATTTTTTTTTTAGTTGTTTTGTAACTATTTGACTTCTACCGGAATTGAGCAACAACCCGAATTAAATACCTAAGTTAATCATATTGACGTTAATGCTTCGTATATCGACCAACAACCTGAATTGATTGTCAATGTCTAAATTAACGCGAGCGAACCCGCGGGCAAAAGCATTTAGAAATAAGACCTAAATAGTGACGATGTCTTCTGAGTTTTGTGGCATAAAAAAATGTAGATTTTTTGTGAATACGACACTTACGCAAATAAAAAATAAAAATTCATTCATTATCATTCAGTTTGTATATTTAATGTGAACAAAAAAATTGAATGACAGAAAAAAATTAATATTTTTATTACGGAAATACATGTGACGTTCTTGCATGCTATTTTCAGAGGGCATTAACTTAAAATGGTGAGCCACTGAATACTCCTACTGGTTGCTGTCGAGCCTAGATATCACTTATGGTAACTAACTAAACCCGGGATCATCTCCCGCCTATCCTTTTCCCAACTACATTGCGGTCGGCTCCCAGTCTAACCGCTTGCGGTTGAATATCAGTATTTTACAACGCGACTACCATCTGACTTCCGCCACCCAATTACTGGGAGACACTGATACTCTAAGGTCTAAAAAATCATGTTGTCTAGGATACAGCTAGGTCTAGTGGCCGCAAGCTCAGCTGGTGGGCGTA
Organism: Shargacucullia verbasci; assembly: GCA_947562105.1. Classification (NCBI taxonomy): domain Eukaryota; kingdom Metazoa; phylum Arthropoda; class Insecta; order Lepidoptera; family Noctuidae; genus Shargacucullia; species Shargacucullia verbasci. Next base: position 7,977,086 of record OX387306.1, read on the forward strand.
AAGTCTTGAATTCAATTTTAATATTAGAAAGTTCTCAGTAGCTATCCGGAGTTTGACAATGTGCCCAGTAGATGGCAATACACTGGCCAATAGCGACGCGAAATATGTATAGGTGTACATGTACACCTCTGCCTAACCTTGGAGAATACAGACGTGATGTTTGTCTGTCTCCAAGATCTACTAATTATACCATTTCATAAAATCCATATATTTTTTGCGTGATGAGGTACAACCAAGAAGATCCATTCTCTACCCAGTTTTTACCGATGTCGCAAAGGCTTTAAAACGTCTGTGACAACTAAAATCTGTCATAGATAAACGGGAGACATTTTGTAAAAGACATATTTCTTTCAAATAAATCATATTCATGATTAATAAATCAACTTTTGTGATTTATAGCTAATATTGAAATTGTACACTAATCTTTACAAAAAACTTAAAAAGGATTATGAATACCTTTTAGAATTTTTTGTCGATTAGCATGACATGTTGAAAATGACGTAACCTGACATTGACATTGCTTCACGCCTGTATTCTCTGAATGGTTAGGCAGAGATGTATATAGTACACCATCATTTGGCCGAAGGCGTTATTAAGTCTTATGGAATACACAGTGGACCTATTGCCTATCTGAGAATTTCAGGAAAAAAGGGGAGAATTCTCAAGAATAATACTGTGTCTGACTGGAGAACTGAACCCAGAACCTCATGCTGAGTACATGCTCTTGTGACCATTATACTGATCAGTTACTAGAATCAGCCAGTTGAGAATCAATTGATTAATAAATGAATAGGTGAAATATTTTAATGATGAAAATAAAAAAGAACCTACGCCAAGATTTATTCCGTATCTCTGGTCCTTTTTTAGATACAAATCTCTTAAGGTTCCCCCTGTAGGTTCAACTAACTTGACTGTAGGTTCACTGCATAATAATAAAAAATAACAAAAAAAAAAAAAGGACGACTACATAAAAAACATACTTAAAAAAAAAAACACACTCAAAAAAAATAAAAAAATAAACTACACAAACGAGCACTTAAGTGTAAAAAATAATCGTCAGCTAAAGCTATGGTAGGTATATATATTATTACACATACAGATTATCCTTAAAGAAAATGTTCCCTAAAATAAACTGATAATGTCAAAGTCCCGGATGAGTTTTTGGTCTTTTCACCAAAAATCCGAGTTAAAAAACTTGTGACATATTATTTCAGAAGTTGAACAAAGCTGGGCTGATTGATTGATCGGCATTTTCTTCGTTGATACAAAGTATTTGAGGGGTCGGGTTCTCGAGTCTTTGGTGAGATTTCTTCTTAAATTTTTTCGTTACACACAGTGAGATTTGGCGGCGGATTTGTAGGGTTAAAATATTTTATTCGGGTTTTAAACGCGGGCCATCATGTTTTTTACCGAATATTCTTAAATGTAACTTCGTTTTTGTAGCTTTGGGTACAGTCAGGTACATAGGTGGATACGATACAGTAGGTACTATACAGTTTATTGTACACCAGAATCAGAAAAAAAATATGGTGAACTTTTCGTAATTTTGAAATGTATTTATCAAAGAAGTATTTTATTGTTTTTATCTACCATTGTACTTATCGATAAAGTCACGCCATTCAATATTAATTAATTCCAAAATATGTGTAATTGTTAAGTTTTCATTTATGAAAAAAAAAAACTTAGCTATTTTTGTTCCTGACTGTACATAAAAACTAAAAAAAAATGTGATTTTTGTTTATAATGTCATTTTACCTTATTCAAATGTGTTTTATTTTTTAAAGATAATAATCTGAAACCCACAAAACCATAAATTTATCGTGACGATTTCAATATACAGAATGTTTTTTTTTATCACCATCCTTCTTTTTTTCTATGCATTAGATATCGTTCTTGAAAAAAGACTTGACTTGACTTGACTTCATATTTGAAAAAAGTGGCTGGCCAAATTTTCACAATAAAATATTTATACCGAAATAAAAATCTATTTAGTTTATTAACTCTTCAAACTTTAATTACTCGTATTACACTTTTCGCGCCTGAATACAATGAGAAAAACGGCAGTGTTTCTAGCATTTACGATCCACTAACATAAATCTTTATTAGAAAACTTTGTGATGTTATATCTCAATATTTTAGTACTAAGTAATACTAAAAGAACACACACGTCTTTCACTATTTTTACTACCAAATAAAATACAGAAAAATATTTAAATACGGATGGTGATTAAAAAATCATGCTGTATAGTAAAATATTATAAAACAAAACCCATCGTCATGAAATAATGATTAAGAATAAAAAATAAGTTGTTTCCTCACGAGATTCTTAAGCTATTTTTAAATATTTTTATTTAGGTACCTACATAACGAGTTATTTCTATGAATCATATACAGTTTTTACATTTATTTTTCCTTAGAGTAACGGCTTTTACAAACATCACAAAAAGTCTAGATTAGACTGAGGTAAAACCTGCTATATTATGAATAAAACCAACAAAATGGTTTGTTTTGTCACGAGACCCTAAACGAGACTTATTTATAAATATCATATAATGTGTATTTTTTGTTGATGCCAAAATACGTTTTTATTATGTTCACCGGTTTTTTTGGTTGTCAATACTCTATTAATAGTTTAATAAATATTAGGTAAAATGGAGGGCAAGTGCAGTAACCGCCTATCGGGTAAACGCTTGCTTTTCGAGCAGGAGGATCTGAATTGAAACTCAGCTCGTACCTTTTCAGAATCATGTGCGGATCAGATTTTGATAATCACTTGAGTTTACGGTGAAGGAACAACATCGTGAGGAAATTGCACACCAGAGGCCATATTGTAAGTTTCTTTTGACAAACTTGATTTAACACATCGGACGCGTTCGGCGCTCCAATTGGTGGAGAGCACGAAACGGACCAATCGGAGCGCCGAACGCGTTCGATGCGTTAAATCGATTTTGTCGAAAGAAACTTACACTAGGTTCTCCGAGAGGGCTCCGTAAAGTTCTCGATGGTGTGTGTATTGCGCCAATTTACACCAGGCCAGTGGTGGACTAAGTAATAACTCTTCTCATACGAGAAGAGGCCCTTGCTCAACAGTGGGACAGTATTAGGCTGAATTTTCAATCACTTTTTTTCTTTACTTTAAACACTCGAAAAGCAAAAATAGTTTGAAGCAGTCTACAAATAGTTTATCGGGTCTAATTGTGTGTGCATGTGACATGTATGTTTGTAAACTGTACCTACGATACAGGAGAAATACTAGTGACATTTATGTCGACGCAAGAATTGCCCTTGCTAAGTTCAGTTTCAACATGTTCTATCGACGCGATTCAACCGAATTAGAAATCCATATATTCTGTTTGCGCCATCCTAAATGGAAATACCTATTCTTTTTTATATTCTCCTTGTATAAATATTGTCTATAAATAGAAACAATTGGAAACGGATGAAAGGTTTCGCACGTGCGGCCGACAAATTTTGAATCAATCGTTTATCAATGGCAGAAGGGTTTAAACTAAATATAGACGTATAAAATGATCAACAGATGCCTCAATTACCAATTCACAAAATTCTCAAAATAATCTTTCCATTGAAATCATGAATCATGTCTATTTTGGTGATAAATAACCACGATGACATTTTGTTGATAATTTATAATTTACTAGCTTCCGCCCGCGACTTCGCCCGCGTGGTTTATGAACCCGTAATTTTCAGGGATAAAAAAGTAGCCTATGTGCTATTCCAGACTATAATCTATCTCTGTGCCAAATTTCATCCAGATCTTATCAGTAATTTTTGCGTGAAAGAGTAACAAAGATCCATCCATCCTCACAAACTTTCGAATTTATAATATTAAGTAGGATAATTAATTTCGTATAATAAAGAAAAACATACTGTAGATTGATAGCAATAGTAATTACTATTGCAGAAATTATTATTTTTCTTTTCTTAAAAAAAAAAAAACGTTATACCACACTAGGAATGATTCCTGTATCGTGGGTGCGTTTACAAACACATATATTCACATACACAAAGACCCAGAACCGAAACAACTATCTGTAGATCATACAAATATTTGTTCCGTTCGGGGATCGAACCCGCGCAACAATCGCTATCTCAACCACTGCGACAACAGTGCCGTCTATTATTGAACTAAAACTTAAAAAAATACATTGAAGTTTTTATTTATTTACCGTGTTAAGCGAGCGTCTTCGTCTTAATACAATGCGTGTCTATGTCAAGACTTTAGTATTTGGCTATTTCTTCTGGATTTCAGAAGAGAGAAGGGGCTGGTTCATAGGAGCTTGAATCTAAGTTTGAGTTACTGAAACTTCAAATACTGATTTCTCAACGGCAACCATGAAAACTGGTATATAATTATAGCGCATAAGACTGATAAATGATACTGATGCAAATATATATTTAAATATTTTATACATTTGAGTGCGTTAAGAAAGATGGTTTCATAATAAAATTTATTTTGAACAATATTTCGCTGTCAGATCCATTGTCTTATTAGAATTCTCCTTTGACGATAAGGATGAAGTAGGTACAATAACACAGATCTCAAATTCACGCCTCTATTCGTAACTATCAATTGGCTTTATCATTTTGTTCCGTCCGGGAACCGAACCTGGAACCAGTAGCACATTATTCAATCGTTTAACTACCGCACCAAACATGCTGTCAGAATAATGATGAAACCAAGGTATTGGTTGATATTACATAACATAGCATCACGCCTGTATTCCCCGAAGGGTTAAACAGACGTGTACTATTGTACACCCACATTTCGCTAATGCCGTTATTGAGTCCCATGTAATACGGGGTGACCCTATTGCCGTCTACCGGGCACAGTTTCGAACTCCGTGCTGAACTGAGAATTTCCATACAGAAAAACCCAATAACATTTTTTTTACGGTATAATAATTCATTTTTATGTTACAATAATTAACTTGCAATCATAGTTAAACCTGATATAATTAATATTACATAACATTACTATCCAATTTGTTAAATTTCACAGTTTAATTCTTAATTTATATTTATGAAATTATGTTTTAATTTCATGTTTCATGTCACATATTCGAAGACAATGTATATTGTTATTGAATCAATTGAATTGAATACACTGCCCGACCCGGTCATCGATCCCAGGACCTCAAGCCCAGCAGCCGCACTTGCGACAGCTAGACAAATGAGACTGATTTTACCTAGATGTACATCCATACTGGAGCCAACATGTTGGCCGATCTTCCTACCTGTATGTCCGTGCAAACTTTTCTGCATGTACCCTCGGAGGTTAAGTCATCAATCTCTCCAACTTGCCTGTTTGTTTAGGAAACTTTTTTTTTTTTTTCACCAACTTTCAATACTTCTCCCTGGATGGCTTACAAGAGTGGAATAACGATTATTATTTGTTTACGCGGTAACTGCAAGGTTTGCGGTTACGTTCGCAGGTGAAATTTTTTGACTACCTCATGTGTCGCAAGCGCAGCTGGGATCCTGGTTGCGATTCTCGGGTTTGGCAAAGTGTTATTGGGTTTTTAATAATTAAAACGGCAGCCTAATTACGTAAAAAAGCGACAGCAATGCGATAGCCACGCGACAGCAATCTCACTGTCAGCCAATACATTATATGTCACAAAAATGACGTTTGACAGAAGTTATCGCGCGATCTGCGCCTGTCGCTACATCGGTAATTAGGCTGCCGAACTAACAATCGTTGACAGTTCAAACCAAAAAATAAACAAAACACAATCTTTGTCTGGAACAGCCTTTGACAAAATCAAACAATCGACCGTATTTGGGACCTGTTTGAATATTCGTTTAACAGAACTGCAATATGTACGAATAATTAATTTATGTCACAAAGGAGTCGGGCAGCAAGACAAACAAACTCCTCAGTAGAAATTCAAACCGAACTGGATATGCAAACAGTTGGTTCTGGTTAACTTTATTGGGCGGATAGTTTTAATAAGAACGCGTAAACTATGTAGAACCTTTTTACAGTAAATCACAGTTATCGTGCAGATTAAATTCTCTAAGGCAACTGATACGAGTGTCTAATTGTAACGACTATACAGGAAAATTACTAGTGAATATATTATATTGAAAAAAAAAAATCACAACCTTTTTACCGCAGTGGCTAAGCGATTAGCTTTCTGCGCTTAGTGTCGCGAGTTCGTATCCCGCACGGAACAAATATTTGTATGATCTACAGATAGTTGTTTCGGGTCTGGTTGTGTATGAATGTGACATGTATGTTTGTAAAAATGTACCCACGACACTGGAGACATCCTAAAGTGGGGCAACATTATTTTAAAAAAATCAAAAAAAAAAATAACAATCTTTAAATGGCAACGAGCCTAGCGGAGTGGCTGATTATTTTGCAAAGAATACCTCAGCCCTCAAGTCTCACTTAATGTTGACGTCATCATTAGAATGAGACAACAAGAAAATTATAGTGTTTCAAAAATCAGTTATTATAGAGTAACATCTGTACAAGACATGGTACACTATCTTGCCAGTTATGTAGCCACTAGGACCCGGCAGGATTTAAATATGATAACCGACAGGGCAATCGAGATTGCTAAATAATAACCAAGTATTAAACGTCCTTACTGTTTACACGAAAACAAGTTTGCGTAACATGAACACGTATCGCCAATGTGACAATGTGACAGTGTTACAGTGTCCATTGCGCTTTAGGTTTGTCTTGAAAATCCACTTGACAACTGGAATAACGCAATGGATATTGTTGAACTATCAACAATTAAGTAATGACTCGAATACTTAATTTTTGACTTGAATAGTCAAATCACATTTAGAATATTTAATTGAGATATGGGGATCAGCAACCGCAACTAATTTAAATTCACTCCAAAGAGTTCAAAACAAAATAATCAAAACTTTGTTCCACTATCATTACCTCACTCCAACAAAGACCTTATACGAAAAAACTAAACTATTAAATATTAGATAGCTATACATATACTACACTTGCATACTTGTTAAAAACATCACTTCAAACTAACTTACAAATAAAGAAAAAAACAATGTCACATAATTTAAGAAATAAAAACAAACTTGAACTTATCAGCTTATAATTACGGTAAAAAAACTATATTGTTCGAAGGAGCACAGCTGTTCAACAGATTGCCGGATAATATTAAAGAATGTGATAACATTAATACATTTAAAAATAAGCTTAAAGAATATGTATGCACGTCTTAACTTCAAATACTCCAGAGACAATTAGTTGTACTGTCTTATAATACTCTGAATATCATTATAAGTGAACTGTATGTTCTTATGATAAATAAATTCTTTCTCTTCGAAACCGATGACGAAGGGCATTGCATTCGCAAATTCTGACCTTAATCCTGTTCAGGCTAAATGGCTTCCGTAACTTTAATACACGAAAATAGTTTTAATAAGAGCCCGAAAGCTGTAACAAAAGTGATAAAACTCACCCGCCTGTCTTTCCGAGGAACCTTTACATTTTATATTTAAGATTTATTATAAGAACAATAAATTTTACTGTGTGGAAAGTTTAGGGGGGAAGACGAGTACAGTCGGCGAGAAAAGTGTTAGATTAGTGCGGATTTTGTTGGTATTGTTTTGTTTTTTGTTTTGTTTTTTGATATTTTGTGATGTGATTTTTGTGGAATGAGGTTTGTATCTGAAATATTTATTTGAATGGTGGGATATTTAGATTGATTTGAAATTTAAATTCTGAAAAGATACATAGGTATTATGTATTTGAATATTAATCTTCTAAAAATGAAAATGACTTCTTACATTACCTCTTTAGTAGTATGTGCGCACGTACAAATACATTAAAAAATATGAATAGTTCATAGGATTATTTTTTTCATCCACTGTAGTAAAGTCTGGTGTTAAATTGTTAATATTTTTATTTTACAAAAATCTTCAAATATAAAAGTGTTATCAAAATACTTAATTCCTTCCCGAAACATAAATTTATTATTTAATTTTTCGAATCGCAAGCGTAAAACGATAAAAATTTTACGCCGTTTTTATTTTCTTTTTATTACAAAGACGATGTCGTAAAGGCTTCTGAGGAAATTTTGGAATATTCTAGTCTTAAACAGGTTACAATTTGGTTATTAATTTTCATGTTTCCATTTTCCTTTGGTGTTACGAAATAAAGAGATCTTAGTATCAAATGCTTATTTTACGTTACATTATGGCAGTACTTGGCATGAATTCTTAAATTACGTAATACTTGCCAATAGACAGGGACATTATAATAAAAATTTATGTATAGTCATTGTGTTCTTAAATAGAATAAAAAAAAGTATTTTGTATTAAATTCCTTTCTTTTTACCTTTGTTGTAAAGTGTCGCTAAACAATATTTTTGCTTTTTTTTTGTTTCTACTTATTTATCATCTATATTGAGTATCTACAAGAAGAGAATCGTACACATCAGAAAGATTTATATAAAAAAACAAAACTATTGCGAGATATTGTACCTTCATGTTTCGTGTAAGTAACGAAATAAGCTAACAAGAGTTTGGAAATAGGCATAAAAAAAATAAGCGACCTCTTATAAAATGACAAAAAAATTTTCAAAAAAATATAATTATATTTTGAAGCCGCCTGTACATTATTTTAGTTATACTAAACTTTAACCGTTCCAAGTGGATTAATGTTCAAAGTTTAAAATACTGTAGGCCAACTTAGTAAATTCTGAAGAGCATTTAACAGCAGACATGTAACACCAATTTTATTAACTTACCCCCAAGCGTAGCGTTACCTTTAACTTTTTTTTGGCGATTTTTTAATTCTTTATTGCGTTTCCTGGAGGCGACTTTTCCTTTTTATTTGAAGATGGGAATAAAGAAAAGATTATGGTAAAGCAAATATTTTTTTCTTTTTTTGAGATCTTATAACATTATTAGCCATGGTTGTGTAGGGAAAAAATAAATGTAGGTACGTATAGAATATAAAAAAATTTGAACAAAGAGATCGTTACACAATATTACCGTAATACGGTAGTTGACTACTAGTCATCTGAGTTACTTTTTATAAACTGTCAAAAACGACATTTTGTTCTAAAAATGATTGGAATGGCAAGGCGTGACGTCACAGTTTTTCATTGCCATTGACATACTTATAGAGTGATTTTGACAAATAAAAAATTGAAAACGCCAAAAATAAGCAAGAGGTTAAGTTTTACTGAGTTTTTAGAAGGGAAACTATTTACCAGACAAGATTTCAAAATTTAGTTTTGATGCAGTCAACTAGCCTATTATATACACATGTACAATTCTCATGCAAACACAAAATATATGACCAACGCCTTTTTTATACTTACTAATGTTAAATCTCGCTACCTTAACGTTTTGACTGCTTCACTGGTCTAGGCGCAAACACGACTATTGAGCGTGAGATCTTGTGTTCGATTCCCCGATCGGGCAACATGTTATTGGGTTTTCATGTTTGCGATTTCTCAGTAGCAGTACGGAGTCTGGATCTGTGCTCGGTAGATGACAATAGGGTCGCACTCTGTTACATGGAATTCAATAACGGCTTCGGTGAAATGTGGGTGTACAATAATACATCTTTATCTAACCCTTGTTATTTAAAACTTACATAATAATATTGCAGTAGTGATAGCCTAGCGGTTGAACGCTTGCCTTCCATGCAGGAGGGTCTGAGCTCAAACCTGGCCCGCACCTCTGACTTTTTGGATTCATGTGCGGATCAGAATTTGATTATCACTTGCGTTAACGGTGAAGGAAAAACATCGTGAGGAAACCTGCACACCTGAGAGGGTGACATAAAGTTCTTGATGGTGTGTGTAGTCCGCCAACCCGCACCGGGTCAGCGTGGTGGACTAAGGCCGAACCCTTCTCATTCTGAGAAGAGACCGTTGCCCAGCAGAGGGACAGTAATGGGTTGAATTTATTTATTTATTTATAATAATAGTCTTCTAATTTTTTTTAGCAAATATTTTGGTTATTTTGTAGAATATATATTAAGTTTATTGTTTTCTTTTTTTCAGGTAAGTACCATTCCCAACATCATTTGAATACTCCGAATAAGGTATGTAGGCGGCCAACACAGGTAAATCGTTTAACATCATAAAAGTCGTATATTTTTGTAAATGCCAATATTTTCGAATTTTTGCTCTTGTAGACCTTGAAGACTGGTTATTTTTAATCTAAAAATAAACTTCCTTGTTTCCAAATTTTTTGAAAATATAAATCTTGATGTCATTGACGCGTTCGCGGTTAAAAAAGGTGACAAACTCGAAATTTAAATAATTTTACGAGTAAAAAAAATAAAAAATGATTGACATTATCAAGATTTGAACCCAGGATCGTATTTAGAGGGGCTGGTAGCTCCATAACCATACCTACTCTTTCTGTACTGGGTGAACAATGAAGAGCGTTACCATTCTTAAATAAATGCCACATCAAATTTCGCATCTCGTTCCTAAGATACGCATTTTCCCCTTATCAAAAAGATTTCATCCGACCCCTGAGGGTAAACTGATAAATCATTCTTGTACCCCTCTTTACCCCAAAGTTATAAAGTTACATCCACCTTACGTTTTTATACGAGTGCTGGCAAAATAATTAGATTTTCATGATATTTTTAAAAAGTAATTGCGTTTTATGGTTTCTGGAATTTGATATTCGATTTTTGATTATTTGAAATGATATTAACAAGAATACTTAAAATAGAAAAGTCGTTATTCTTGACAAATATAACGCGTTATATCATGCCTGTACTCTAAAGGGTTAGGCAGAGATGTAATATGGGATGGACTATCGCCAAGCACAGTTCTAAATTGTTGGGTTAGATGGCAATAGGCTCGCCTTTAACATGGGACTCAATAACGCCATCGGTGAAATGTGGGTGTACACCTTATCAGTGTTAAGAGTTGATAATTTTATGCGTATCAAAATTCCAGCAGCTCCAAAAGCAACATATCGTCGCTAATGTAACAATAACGCGAAAAAATTTGATAAGTTTCAGAAGAGTCGTAAATTGACAATATACATGATATAGAAACGAAGTAATTAGCTAAGAGTAGCTTGAAAGCACTTCCAACTAAGGCCATTACTTGTCGGCCTATTTATCATGTTGAGAGGATTTTGTACCAGATTCGCGAGTTTTGAGGATCATTGAGAAATTATGCGTAAGATTCCAAATGGTAGAATAGATGATTTCAGATGAGAGAAATCTTGTACTATTGAACGTGCAATAACCCTCCCCGATCGGTTTTGCAGAGGTGTAACTACTATTGTACACCTAAATCTTGCCGATGCCTTTATTGAGTCCCATGTAATAGGGGGCGAGCCTATAGTCATCAACCAGGCACAGTTAGAGCCTCCGCGAAGAAAAACTCAATAACACTTTAGTCAATTCGAGAAATAAACCCAGCACCTCGCGCTTGCGAACACTAAACTAAATAGGCATTAAATATATATACATACGAGTATATATGTTTGTTTGAACGGTTTCGATGAAATTTACAATATATATTTCGGTAGCGAAACATCGAAATTGGTTTCACATCTGAAAAAAAAAATCTGTAAAAAATTAGATTTTTTCCCGAACAGGCGCCCAGTCACACGGATATTTTACATAAAGTACGCTATTATAAAAGAAGAATTACAAATTCATAATCATATTATTTATGCGCGTTCTGTGGAACGCGTACATGTATTGTAGCTACATTGTGATGTAGGTACAATAGGTGTTTTTTAATAGGCTTAGAGCAAGCTAGACACGATTATGGACCCTGCAGGGCAAAAAGCACTTCGATTTAATCAATTTATAGGAAGAATAACATAATAAATATCTTGTGCATTAAAAATAGATTCTTAAGGTCCATTGCACACAGAATGAAACGACAACATATTATTGTATAAATAATAATTTTGAAATTGACGTTTATTTCAAATCTCAAACTCAAAATATTTATTTCGTTAATGTGAACATATCATCATAATCATCAATTTTGAAATTGACGTTTGTTTCAAATCTCAAACTCAAAGTTTTTATTTCATTAATGTGAATGTATATTACATAATAATACGTATATGGTTCCAAAATGATACCTGTTTTTAAACATGTATATACATTATACATATATACTATTGAAAATTATCTCAAGTGACCCAACCAAATATCTTCAATAATCAGAAAAAAAAATCATTGAATCCCCTAAACCCCATAAGTAGGTACTTCTAAACATTTTTGATTCCCATCAGGTACCCGCACATACATCGCGGGCCTTGCCGACCACCCTAATATATTCACTGTTCGGCCTATATAAATCACGTTGGTTGCTGTCCAATGATAATGGCTGTTACATTCTGATTTTATAAGGTATCTGTGTGGCGTCGTTTTTTCTGAATTTTTTGCTCTCTGGAATAATAATGCCCTTTAGAATTATTACAAAAATAACTGTGACATTTGTATATTTTGTCTGTTTCTGGATATCATATTTATTATATTGTGCCTGTGACTTTGCATGCTCATGATAGCGTGATAATACATATTTATTATAAAAGCTAGATCCATAAGTAGTGTTATAGTGAAAATCTCATCAAAGTCGGTTTATTGGTTTTTAAGATATAAGTGATAAACTGACAAATTTTGAGTTGTTAGTACAACTCAAAATTGAAAATGTTATAGTAATGTATAATATAAATTGATTAGTCAGAGTAAAAGTATTTTCCAATATCTTTGGTAATGGAATATATAATGATAATTAATAAATAAATTGTATAGAAAACGCTCATTTTTGCCTAAATAGAAGTAGGAATAGAATTAAAGTTAGATTGAACCGAGTCAGAAAGAAGAATAGAAGAGAGTGGCTTGTAATCTTTACCTCATCCTCAATGTGAACAACTGATCTAATAGCATGTAGTAAAAATAGGCACAGACCAAAATAAAAAAAGATTCACGTTTGAAATAAAGATAAAGTTATACAAACTAATAAGGGAACAGAAGAAATGGCTTTATTTCTGATCAAGATAAACGATGAACTGAAAACCGATGTTAAACATACTCGAACAAAGTTATCTGATATAACTTCTATAGCTAACTTAATTTTGATCAGTCCCAATATTAACTCTGATCCGAATCTCAAACCAACCTTCGACTGTAAAGTTAAACCACTCAAATTGAGCGTTGATAAGCATCATCCCCAAAAACTAGCCTATTAACGAACTTAGGCCCAATTAATTAATGAAGACTCGATCGCCATTCAAGTTTGGAAGATTTTCCAAAAGCGTTTGAATCGCACGCCTTGAGATAGAAGTTGTGTACGGTGGATAGAATTTGATTATTGGTCGGACAGTCCTAGGAAGAAATTGGATTTTCTTAATTATTTCGTTTATTTAGTTTATAATATAAACTTACGATATAATACCAAAACGCTTATTATGTTAATTAGAAGTTTTATAAAACATAGTTGTTTTTTTTATCTATTACTTAGCACAAAACCATTAACATAACTGGTCAACCACATTTATTCTTCATTAATTAACTGTTCATCCACAATATTATAAATGCGAAAGTTACTCTGCCTGTCTGTTTGTCACCTCATCACGACTAAACCACTGAACCTATCGGTATGAAAATTTTACAAAGAAGTAGTCTGGGTTATGGAGAAGGACATAAACTGGCTTTTACTATTGCAGCAAAACATTAATTAGATAATAAATACAAAATGCACGCAGATGAATTCGCGGGCTAGTAGTAAATATAACCATACTGGGAACGTTTGGTGTGTAAAGGTTTTAGTCGTATAAAGGTTTTAAAGGCATTTGCTGTTTGTCAAATTATAAACTTATCATGATTGCTGAAACAACATCATCTTCATAATCAATCTATTGTGTTTATTGATTCCTGGATATTAGAAGTCACACAGCTGTCATAATCACACTCGGTCTTCGAACGTCCCCATCTAGTCTACCCCGCTACCTTTTCGCCTTTTTTCAGCCCACCTGTCTGTAGACAAGAAAAACGTTCAGTCTCTACAAGTCCTTAAGATATCGTTGGCAATAAAGTAAGAATATCTCACTCAGACTCACCAAGTACAGTCTCATTAAAATCAGCTCACACAGCCACCCTAATCCAGTCCAAATTAACTTCGCTTCCAAACCGATTGAAGGCTACGATATATTCTAAAAGTTTTCGCAGAAATTTATCTCTGTAACTTGAATTAGCTTTAGTGTAGAGAATTTAACTGCGGGACGAGTTATCTCGCCGTTTTCTGGTTAAATTGTGCAGTTCTAATAAGGTTTTGTGGTCGTTCTCTATAGGAATAATTTCTGGTTAGTTTTTGGTTTAGGAGTTGTTTGTTAAGTGAGAATTGAGATAGGCAACATATTATGTAGCTGATTCTTTGATCGGACGACAGGTGACTAAATTACTGAAAAAAATATAAAGAGGCAATGTATATTCGTAACGCCCGGAGATCAAACTCGCGATACGTTACGTCGCTTCTGAATCAAACTATAAACAGTTGTATGCTGTTTATTCACAAATCTGCTGACGTCAATCAAAGAGCAATGCATGGTAACCAAAAAACCCAATACCTAAACCTCATACCTAAGTAGCTTTTGTGCTAATCAAGTGTTATCTCCCATGCCAGCTAATACACAATGATTATATCTTCAACCCCCCATCTTTGGGGACAAAGGACACCAAAATTTAATTCAAAAGACCGTCCAACTTAAAATACCTGCCCAATAATTCTCTCGAGTGCCACCACCCTTCGGTTGGGGTGAAAATGTCACGAACTTATCGATATTTTCGTTAATATATCGAAGTAATATTTTTATAAGAGACGTCTCTTTAAAAATATGGCTTTGTATTTAGAGATCATTTTTCTCGCGCAAAAAGTGAGTGTCATTTTATTTTTTATAGCTATAGTTTTTGTTTTAATATTTTGAGTCGTTTTGTTTTTCTTCTAATTCATGATACTCGTAGAAAAATATAGTTAAACTTTTTTACTTATAAAATAAATACACGTATATAAAATAATCCTTGATTTTTCTAATCTCTAGTGGTCGTTAGCGCTACTACTGAGCGTGACGTACGGAGTTCCATTCCCAGGTCCAGTAGCGTTATTGAGTTTTGCTTTTTAGAAAATTCCTAGTATCAGCACGGAGTTTGGAACTGTGCCCGACTGATGGCAATAGGCTCGCCTCCTATATATAATAGGAGGCGAGCCTATTGCCATCAGTCTTAACAACAGCATCATCGAAACGTGGGTGCGATATTATGTTACGTTATATCTTTACACGACTGCCGGAGGCGGGTAATGTTTGTTAGTTAAATTTGAAGTAGTGTAACTTGTACAGTCAGTATCATAATTCTTTTATTGCCGTGGTTTTCATAAATCCTCTGGGCAATCAGTCTGTCAGGCGTCGTTCTTATGGGGTTATTTTTCCTAAACCCGGAACAACAAACTTGTTTTGGTGTTTTTAACACCGGTAAGTTAATAAGATTGACGTTTGACGACACGGTTGGCGCAGTAGTTAAGCGATTAGCTTTCTGCGCTACGTGTCGCGGGTTCGATCCCCGCACGGAACAAATATTTGTATGATCTACAGATAGTTGTTTCGGGTCTGGTTGTTTGTGCATGTGACATGTATGTTTGTAAACTGTACCCACGATACAGGAGAAATCCTAGTGTGGGGCAATGTTTTATAAAAAAATAAAATAAAAAAGAGACAGTACTTATGGTTTTGTGGTTATATCCTTACCTATAACATAACATATCATCACGCCTGTACTCCTCGAAGGGTTCGGCAGAGGTGTGTACACTCACATTCCGCTGATGCCGTTATTCAGTGTCATGTTATTGAGGTCGAGCCTATTGCGATCTACCGGGCAAAGTTCGAGACTCCGTGCTGCCTGTCTGTCTGATATTGTCAGACTTTATAGGCTGCTGACACCCGTAACGACTGTTATGGGTTTTCGTATGACATCCGGGGCCTTTCCGAGGCACGGAGGGGTCTCGATGTGTGAAAAATGGTTACCTACCCAAGGACCGACCGCGACGAGTACTGCTTAACCTCGCTGATCGACCAATCTGCGCATTAGCTATGTAGCTAGCCCCAAAATTATGAAAATATACAAAAAATGTTTATGGAATATATAATAATAATAATAATTTTTTTTTTATATTTATAAATGTATTTTTTATTATTATTAATTATGTTTATAAATTTAAAAAAAAAGATATGTAATTAAATAAATAAAGGAAATAATAATGATTTATTTTCTGTAAATAATTCCGTATAAGAAGCTTTCACAAGTCTTTTTTAGATCTAGGTGGCGCCGGCGTTTCCTACTGACTACCTCTGAGAAGAAACGCCGAAACAAACTCAAAGGTTTCTTTTTTAAAGTATACAACAACACAACCGGCCCACATTGTACTTTTTCACGTCTATTTATAAATGTTGCCATCATATCTTGAGTCGCTTTATCACCGGTGATAAATTGATTCACTTAGGAGCCGACAGAACCCGGGGTAGCCGGTGTAGTTTTAAGGGGAAGGTAGGGTTGTTTGGGGCGGTTTGATGAGGCATAGTTTATCTTTAGGCTAGAGATATTCACGTGAGGTGATGATGGGGTATCAGGTTGTTAGTGCACATCTGCTCGCACCTAATTGCCTCATTGGTAAGCAGGTATACTGAACGTGAAGTCCCGAGTTGATTCCTAGATCGTGGACAGTGTTATTAGTTTTTCTTTTGGGAAATTGACTGCCATATTTGTCTGATGCTTGCAAGCTGAACTGCTGAGCAATGAGGTCTTATGTTCAATTCCTGGATCGGGCAAAGTATTATTAGTTTTAGCTCAACCCTTTGTATAATGGACTTGATAAATATATAAGCGACATTGGGTGTACACCACTGCCTAACCCTTTGGGGAATACAGGCGTGATGCTGTGTTATGTTCAGAAAACCTTCCGAAATCATCCTTAGGTTGAAAAGAAAGACTTGCAATAGACAGGGTTTACTGTGAGCATCTAAAGTATATTCATCTATTAACTGTCATTTCTAACACAAATATTGCAATATCCGAGCCAGCTCCGCTCCCTTCGCTCATTTCTCGCTCCCAACTAGTTGTATGAAGCAAAGATAGGGGACAATATATCACGCTGCAATGGAAACAAGGACGGGTAGAGCTTATAAATCGCTACAGATATTCCATATAGCTTTCTTAGGGGTGTCAAAAACAGTATTTTTAAAATAGTTTGTTTTTTAGATTTTGAATTCAAAACTTCGAAATTTTAGTGACAAATTAACTTACCATCAAAAAGTATTTTTTTCATATTTATTTATTACCTTGAATTATGGTAAACAAGTTCTTATATAAAAATTAGACCAATACATATTTCACCAGTAATGGATATAAGATTGCAAAATATTATTGTAAGTTATTAATATGTCAAAAGAAATCAAAGTCAAAGTCAAATGTTTTTATTTCAACTGAGCCTTTACGGGCGCTTTTAAAACGTTACGATTCTATTGGCGCGGTTCCAAAAGTAGGTGGATCCTATGGAGAAGAGACCGGCAAGAAACTCCATTGATACTGTTTTCAATAAACTGTTTTACAATCTTCTTCAATACAAAATTATACAATGTAAAAATACTAAACACAAAACAGTTATACAATAAAAGTATCTAAAATACAGACAAATACAAAAAAAAAATGCGAAATTATGGTGACCAAGTCGTAGGGTTTAGACACGATGTGACAGTTACCAGGGAAGCCACATGTGCGGAAAAAAATTAACGCCACACGTCTTTATCGTCAACATAATCTATAATCTTATAGTATGCTTTTTTATAAGTAAAGACTTAACATATTTTTTTTTTAAATTAGAATTAAAAGAATATTCTATGATATAAATTTCCTGATTACAATTACAATATGAATTATTTAGTGTCCTATGTTGTCGTTCAGTACCCCGATCCACCTCCCCCATACTGCGTATTGTTGGCGATGATCAAGGAACTTGTGGAGACCAGCCCAGGATTGGATGTGTTTGCTGATGAATGGAAGGCGATAATGTTAGAATGTTTGCGGTTCTGTGAGAAGACTGAGTAATATGTTAAGTTTAAAGGCTAATTGCCATTCTAAATCCTATTTTTATTAATGCGAAAGTAACTCTTTCTGTTTGTTACCTCATCACGACTAAACCACTGAACCGATCGAAATGAAATTTTACAAAGAGATTTTGTACTTATTTTTATTATTGCAGCAAAATACTAATTTGATTATATATACACAGAACACACAGACGAATTCACGGGCAATATCTAGTGTATAATGAATTATTAATTCTCGAAGCGCGTGAAATGCCCCCGTGTCCATCCTCTTTACATAATACAGTACATAGGCAGTGGGAGGCGAAAAGTGGACTTAATTTCAAGATCCAAAACACATAAATAACATAATTACATAGAAATATATATATTTTCATTCATCTAAATAATTTATTACGATATTCTTTAGATATTTTTTCTTACATTTTTCCTCATAGGCAACCCTATCTTCAAAGTAAAATATCTTTGGGGAAATAATGTAGTTGGACTACTATATTATACGGATTATTTTAACCGTCTCATCGGTGGAAACTCAACAGAGGAATACATAGTGATGTTCGGGGTTAGATTTTCAGGTTGACAAAATAATCTTATATCTTTAAAAAGCACTTGGGTAGGAAATACCTATTTACTTAAATATCTAAATATCAGATTTTCTGCCTTTATTTCAATATATTATGTTTTAAAAAGCGCTCTTCATCCTCTCCTCTAAAAAACTAACTTGCTGTGCCCGACAGGGTCCATAATAGTTTCTGTTTAATTTTTACCCACCAGCCTTTGTATATATTATGGGATGCAATAAAGTTATTGAGTATTGAGTATAATTTTTAGGAGATATAAAAACAAAAGAATGCTCCGACCCTTTTTATTTTGGTATATAGAAACCATCAGATCAGTCTTAGGACTGGTGTCAGCATACAATCAAGAAAGAAAGAACAGTTTCGAAAAAAAAAAAAAATGCTGATAGGAAATATTATTCCTATATCTTGGGTACTATTTCAAACATAGTGTGTAGTCCGCCAACCAGCACAGGGCCAGCGTGGTGAAAAAAAAAAATATATCAGCTGTCAAACCTTAATACATAATTTTGACCGAAAATTTTCAGTCCAAAAAAAGTTGATAAAAAAAAAACATCCTTGGAGACCTAAAAGGAATAAGGAAAACCCTTTATAATGTTAACCTTTCCACAAAATTAATATCGTCCTACCTAAGAATGTTAACCGAACCGAGGCGGTTCTGATTTAATTTATAGGAAAAGAGTCCAATTAGTAAAGCAGGATTAAAAAAGAAAAAAAAAAAACATAAAATATCCTTTTTTTTTCTTAGCGTAGTTAATAAAAGAATATTAAGCTTTTGTCATGAAAGGCAATGGTGAAACGTAATTATTTTTTATCTTTTCTTCAGAGAACCACGTATAAGATTATGTACAAAAGGTCCATTTAACACAACAACAATTTGACGTACACAGTCGTCGAGAAAAACAAAAACGCGTGCAATCCGTGCAGTGTTCATCATTTGTTTTTCCGTAGCGAATTTTGTGGAATGTCTTATCGCATGTTATAAGGTGGGACTTCTGTAATTATTTTGCGTGATGACTCGGAACAAACGTTTGAACAATGCCTTGGTATATTTCCTTCTTGTAATTATCATCAAATGGCACTGCGGTAGAAATAAATTTTCTTGAGGTAACTCCTTGTGAATTTTGCAGGAAAATCTTGCCTTTTCTGTGATGGAATACAGGCTTTTCGTTTGAAGTATGATTTGGATTTTGAACGATATCAGCTGTAATGATTCTCTGGTGGAAAACAGGCCTGGAATTTTAACCATTGCAGTGAATTAAAATATTATATGGAGTGGACTGGGAGCTGCGGCCATTTTGAAATTGATTGCACCGTACTGAGAAATGTTTTTCGCTTAAAATAGGAACAGAAAATACTTATATTCTTTCTGATTAAAAAATATAAACATTTTACATAACTTGAATAACAAAACAGATTTAAAATAACTTTAAGTTCATACTTTGCAAAGATTACCTTACCACTATTTAATTTCAGGGAAATCCACACTATTATAAAATTTTGTTATTGGGTCTCAGGTCAGGTCTCAGTAGCAGCACGAAGTCTGGAGCTGTACCCGCTAGATGGCGATAGGCTCGCCCCCTACTACACGGAACTCAATAACAGCATCGGTGAAATATGGGTGTACAATAGTGCATCTCTGCCTAATCTTTCGGGGGATACAGGCGTGATGTAATGTTATGTGATATGTTATTAAGTCCCATGTCATTCAAACGAGCCTATGCCAAACTCCGGACAACAGAAGATTTCCATACAAAATAACTTAAAAAATTTCGCGACCCGGAAATCGTACCCATAATAGTCGCAAGCGTGAAGCGTGAGGTCTAGAATCCGATTCCCAGTTCAAGCAATGTTATAATGTAATCGTCAGTATTAGCCCGGTTCTCAGAACTGTTCCTGACTCAATAATGACAGGGTACATCTGCTTTACACGTCGGGGAATAAAGCGTGATGTTATTTTATGATATGAACTCAAAAGCCAAAGTATGTCCCACAAACGTGATGTTTCAAGTTAGTTCCATTCCAGCCATTCGGCCGAAATTATTCGGAATAAATTTAAACAAACGGAGAGAATTGTTATCTAAGTAATTTATTGGACGAATAAATTTTATTCGGCTCACAGCTGAACGCCTACCAATTTGATTTTGATATTAATTGGAAATTTTAAAGGTAGTTTTTTGTGATGATTGGGTGGAAAATTGCTTTTTATTTGTTTTTAGAGGGTAGAAGCACCGATTTGAAGACATTAAGAGTTTAATGTCATATCTAGGAGCTTGAAAGTGGTGAAGCGATTAGTTTTCTGAGCTGTGTTTCGGGTTCGATTCTTGCATGGACGAAATGACTGATAAGTCACCATATTTATAACCCTTGTTTGGGTTTGACGGATTCGGGAAAAATCACTCGCTATCCGTCATAAAAAAAAGAAGAAAGACGGACTTGCGCAGACAACTAAAGCAATAAGCCACTATGTATACCCTTAAGTCCAAAAATGCATTCCCCAAAGGGATAGGCAGATGTACTATAATACACCCACATTTCACTATGCTCGTAATAGGGCACACTATCCCCATTTGCCAGGTACAATTTCAAGCTCCGAGATAACAGAAATTTTTAACAAAAAAACTCAATCAATACGTCACCCCGGATCGAATCGAGGACCGTTCGCTGAGCAGTCATACTTGCAAATATATACCACTACTTCTTAGCGAGTCGATGGCAAATAGTCCCAACCCAGAAGTCAGCTATAAGGCCTGCGCTATCCGGGTATATGTCCACTGACGACACGGTTGGCGCAGTGTTTGAGCCATTGACTGCTGTGCTACGTATCGCGGATTCGATTCCCACACGGAACAAATATTTGTATGATCTATAGATAGTTGTTTCGGGTCAGGGTGTATGGCCATGTGAATATTTGTGTTTGTAAACTCACCCACAATACAGGAATTACAAGAGAAGGGCTAAGCTTAAAAAAATTATGAATAGTAAATTATTATGAATAAGTACTTTGTACTTGTAATTAAAATTGCCGAACGTATTGATACAAAATCCCTTAATCCTGCCTTTCCCGAAATAATAATCATGATACATTCAATATATATTTTTTATTTCAATTTGAAGCGGAATAAACAAAATGTATCCGAAACATATCAATTTACGAAAACCTCGTTGATACTGGCGTACGCTGAAATCTGTAGTAGTGATGTTATGCGAGTAGTCCCGGAATTTACGCGGGACCTATCTCATATTTTTAAGAATGTGTGTTTTCTTTTATATTAATATTTTGTACCAAATATGAATTATAAACTTAGTTTGATACTGGAAAATGCAGAGATACTTAAAACAAAACTTAAATGAGAGTAATATTTAGAAGATATCATTGGAAAAAGTAATAAAATAAAATATATATATATTCTGAAAAATGTTTCAGTGAGATATAAAATATTAAAAGTAAACAAAAACTCACTCAACGTTTTTATAAGTTTGTTCAATATTTTATCTGAAAGCTTTCTGACTCTAAGTGATTCCTTTTAATCCTAATACAAGCATCCAAATCCTTGTTTTCTGATTTTTATACTAATCTGATGATCAATACACAAAAACAATGCTTTAAAAACTATTATTTACTTTCCCAAACCGAAACAAAATTCAAATACGTCATCAAAACACTCCATAAAAACCCGGTAGCAAAAATTCCCAAATCCCGGGTATACCCAATATTTCACATCCCTATCAACCCTTCCACTGGGAATTGAGTAGTCGTCAACAGAAATTGTGATCGAAACAGTCTGTAGAAGAAATTGAAAAAGAACTGGCGCCCTCTAGGGGGTTGTACAGACAAAGAGATATTAAACACGTGTATGACTTTGGGGGCAACAATACCCATGCAATGTAGTTTTATACAGAATTTTGCGAATCATAAAACAGTGGAGTTTTTATGCCCTAGTTTTGGGAGCAAAGGCAAAACAATGAGTGTTTATGTTTCGTCAAAGTCGAGCGAACGTTTGAGGATAGTTGACTCGCAAAATGGCACTCGTCTCCGCATTGCACCAGCTTAATATTATGAGATTTTTTCATAAACTCTTTGTCATACATCTATAAATGTTTTGTACTGTTTTACGTATAAATTTGTTAAGAATATAATTATGTTTATTTTATATAATTCTTCGTCAATTTTTTTATTTTTTATTCTTATTTATGTGGTTTTCAAAGCACTTTTGGTGTCTTTTCCAGTCTCTGGTCACTTTTATACATTATTCGTACATAATTAAAAGCATAATTACAAATGGTCGTTTTTAGTAAACAGCTAAATCGATGTGCTCTCTTCTGTTATCATTATTCAGTTCCAAAACATATTTTCTTTCTTTCTTATAGCCGTGTAGTCCTTTTTCTACATGGGGTTCCTTTTTCAACTCAGCGGTTCTCCTCCACATTTATTATACGCACAGTCAAGGTGTGGAACTCTCTGCCTGCGTCTGTGTTCCCTTCCACATTCAACCCGTCTAACTTCAAAAACAGAGTTAACAGGAATTTTCTGGGCACGCTCGATCCATCATAGACCTCATCAATTGCTTTTCATCAGGCGTGATCGTGCAGAAAAAAATGGGTTACCTTATTGAAAGTTGAAATGTCCAAAAATCCTACCAATGACTAATTAACGTCATTCGCATCTAGTTTTTTATATCAAAGTGTTAACACTGAACCCTCCAAGCATATTTTCGCTTCATAACATTACCCCTATAAAACAAACAAACAATCCTAACAATATTAATTCTAACCCCTAATCGCCACAAGAGCTAGCTTGATTCCTCCAATGAAATTGTCATTTGAACACATGGCGTTTAGAACGGGATTCTATGCTTATTGCTTTAGACGAAACAAATGATATACAATAACCTCTCTCTGTTATTCAATAATAGATCGTATTGTTATAGCAATAAAGGCTGCAACAACTGCATGGTAAAGTTTGTTAGGGTGACAATGCATTTGGTCCAAGTTTGAAGTGGTGTTTGTGGCGTAAAATATTAATTGATGAAAATTATTTTGAATGCTGATTGGGTGTAACATGTTTGTGTTTGGCAATGAATACTTTATGAAAATCACTCAAAAGAGTGTTCTGTTTCGCACAAAGTACCTAAAGCATCATAACGCCTGTATTCATCATCATCATCATCAGCCAGAAGACGTCCACTGCTGAACGAAGGCCTCCCTCAAGGGGGGGTTTGCCATAATCCCCACGCTTGGCATGCGGCTTGGGGATCGCAGTGGCTCGACGATTAGTGAGAGGACGCTGCTGCCCGTCCTTCGGTGTCTGGCCGCAGTTTTAAGACGTACCCGGGTCATAACATGAATAGAGCATTTAAACATCACACAGATCCATCCTCTAACGTCTAAAGGGTAAGTCAGACTCGCTGTCTCCTATAAAATAAAGCCATTTACGCGTTGAATGCGACATTTGGCACGGTTCTACTAATTGCTCAGTATGTGCCCGCCTTTATTCCACCCTTTTATTTCTCTTTTGTTTCTGATTGCTTAATGCCAGCATTTTTAATTACTGGGGCGCTTCTGAATTATTATTGTCATTCAATTATTAAGTTTTTATTGTTTTTTAAACGTTCTTTTGGGGTTGGTGACACCGCTTTAAAATGGGGTTGGTTTTATGAGAAATATTTTGTGTTATGATGTAGCTTTTTGGTGGATCAAAAAGATTGTTTTCTTAAGCGGGATCAACAGAGTTTCACGAAATTCTTCATTTATATAATAACAATTTATAAGAATAAATAAAATACGCTAATTAATTTAGAAGGCTTTTAACCGCGTAAGCCGACTGTGGGCCGCGCGGCCATGAGGGCACGTCATACGTCATCCATAAATAACTCTTATTGTCCGATGCTTAAGGTTCACTTAAGGTTCACAGGATCTGTCATTATTGCTGACCTTGGGGGCCAAAAAGGCAATTTTGACAATTATAACATAGCATCACACCTTTGTTCCCCAAAGGGTAAGGCAGAGGCGTACTATTATACCGATAGATGTTTCGGGTCTGGTTGTGTGTATATGTTTGTTTGTCGCAAGCGTGACTGCTGAGCGTGAGGTCCTGGTATCGATTCCCAGGTCGGGCAGAGTGTTATATGGTTTTAAAAAATTAGAAATTGTTAGAAATTTCCAGCAGCAGCACAGAGGTTGGAACTGTGCCCGGTTGATGGCAATAGGCTCGCCCCCTATAACATTTACTTACTAACATCAACGGCGAAATGGGGGTGCACAATAATACACCACTGCGTCTCTTCTGTGTTATTTTCAGCAAGATTTGCATTTGCAGCAAGATGTTTGCAGTGCCCACATGTTGCACTGTTGCGCGCGCTAATTCCCCGGTACCTCGAACCCTCGCAGCACTTAACGAACTCTTGGATTCTAATCCAAATTACGATCTGTTTGTGGATGAATGGACGAAGATTTTGTCAGTATGTCTGCAGTATAGTGAGACGGATTCATGAATGTATTTCTATTAGGTATTATATTTCTCCTCTTGTGTTGTCACTTTAATTACTGTAATTGGTCTCAGACCGTTGTCATTAAAGTAAAAAATAAATAAATAAATAAGATATGAGCATGGCTGTCAAAGAAAAAACCTAGTCACAAGTATGAAATATTTATAAGTTCAATCTAACAGGATTATTGTCTATGGCATTTGTTATCGGCGCAAAGAAAGAGCTTCGTCCACGAGACTTTGGCATGGTCACGCTTGTCACAAGGATTATTGTACCCATGTACGTACAGTATGTTGCTATTATACCTTGCGCAATGGCCTTATGGGCCAATACTAAAAAATATACAATGGTTGGTCAATGCTCTGTTAAATCGGTTATTAAAATTAAATCGAAAGTTAATTTACAAATACTTTAGTCATCAACGTTTTATTTTATTAAAGATGTCACATCTTTAATAGTTTCACGGAAAGCGATCTTCCTTTTCTATTTTAATACTTAATTATTCACGTGCTCTTCGACATAAATCTCTATTAGACATATGATCTCCCTGTATAGAAAGTCACTAAAATCTTGACTGCTTCCGACCATTGTATGTCTAATAATTAGGTAAAAGGTAGGCTTGCTATATCCGGCATATATATTCGACATATCTCGATTTCGACATAATCTCTAACCGACCGAAAAGTCCACTATCACGTCCAAATTCCCCCTTTTATACCCCTACAATATATATATATATACATAATATATTATTAATTTCAACAAATAATAATGTTAACAAATACTATTTATTATTATAAACGACATGTGTCTTCGCTTGATCATCCAATTATTTGAGGCTAACGTCTGGTTCAGACGGGCGCGCCACAGTATATAAATTACTTGACGTAGGTCAAGTTGACACGGTGCAAGACACAAGTTGACTGCGAGATATTATTCCATAGGTATATCACATTCCACAAGGAAATAAAAAAAAAAATTGGAGCAATGGTTTAACAATGGACTACTGCGCTATGTGACGCGGCTTCGAATCTTGCAAGGAACAAATACAACAGATAGTCGTTTCGTGTATGATTCTTTGTGTATTTGCAAATGTACATGTGTTTGTAAATGCACCCACAATACAGGAATTATTCCTAGTGTGGACAACGTTGTTTTTACACTAAATAAATAAAAATAAGCCTATGTCCTTTTCTAGGTCCCAAGCTGCCTCTATGTAAAATTTCATTACGATCGGATCGTTGGTTTAGACGTGATGAGGTAATAAACAGACAGAGTTTCTTCGGCATATATATGTATATACTAGCTTCCGCCCGCGGCTTCGCCCCCGTGGTATACGAACCCGTACATTTTCCCGGGATAAAAAGTATGCCTATGTGCTATTCCAGACTATAATCTATCTCTGTGCCAAATTTCATTCAGATCCATTCAGCCGTTCTGGCGTGAAAGAGTAATAAAGATCCATCCATCCATCCTCACAAACTTTCACATTTATAATATTAGTAGGAAGTAGGATATTAAGTAGGAAAAGATATAGTACTGCTTAAAAAAAAAACAATTTAGACACAAAATTCAAGCTGTGATTATAATAACTCGGTCAACACATTAACCTTATAACCTAAAAAAATAAATTCAACAACAGTACAACGAAGTATCAACCTTTAAATTTTACATACAATAACACAATGATTAACCGCCTCCCGCTCTCACATTACACCACAAGCAAATGCAGGCAGAATGCGTTCACTATGGCAAATTTTGGAGACTAGCCAGCAAATACAGACCAACGGATAGACACGAAATATATATGATTTGTTAATATCATAACTCAGAAAGGAAATGAAAAATCTTGTGTCGTGGACTTTTGATCCCGATTTTTGGAAATGTCAAATAGAAATATTTAGGCTACGTGCACACTTGGCTGGGACAATATTTTAGATGCTCCCTTCGTTTGAATCAGATTACAGATATTGTTTGAATACAAAGTCCTAATGTACAAAGATAGATAGATAGAGTATTCTTTATTGTATACCAAAAGAAAAAGTACAAAGCGAAAATACGTTTTACACATAGGGTACAAATGGCGGTCTTATCGCTAAAAGCAATTTCTTCCAGACAACCAGTGCATGGAAAGAATCATGGAAGAAAATATAGAGGGTAATGGTCGGTGTACGAATATTAACTCATAAATAAACATTTATATAAACAAATATCTCAATTTAATAAATAAACATTGCAGGTTGCTCATAACAATCTCAGTTTTAGACATTAACCGCGTTCTGCCAGCTGATTGGCTGCACCAAGCTGTTGACCAATCAAATCGCCGAACATGGTCGATGCGACAAATCTAGATTATTCAAAAAAGGTTAATTAGTGGCACAAACTCAAATTTGTGTCACAGACGTCCAATGAGATTGGATTGAAATTGTGTGGACAGATCGCAAAATCGATAATATTTTTATTTGACAAAACTATCGAACTATTAATAATAATTTCAGCTCATTACTGTCCTGTTACTGTGAGGAGGGTTAGGCTTTAGTCAAGCACGCTGGCCTAGTGCAGGTTGGCGGACTACACACACCCTCAAGAACTTACGGAGCCACCACAGGTGTGCAGGTTTCCTCTCGATGTTTTCCTTCACCGTTAACGAAAGTAATAGTCAAATTCTGATCCGCACATGATTCCGAAAAGTCAGAAGTGCGGGCCGGGTTTGAACTCACACCCTCCTGTATTGAAGGCAAGCATTCAACCAGTAAGCTATCGAACTATTATATAAGAATTATACTATACAAATAGAAATATATTTTAAGAAATTATGACACCGGTTTTGTGGTCACGGACATTTTCAGAAACATAAGCTGTAAAGACAGGTTATTGAAAATGGAAATCATTTGACAGTACTGACTTTTTGGTTGGTGTATATTAAGAAAAAACGAAGAAAAAAATACCTTAAAGACACAAAAAAAAAATACATGAAAGTCAAATACATCTTTTGCATAACACTTTACTGGCAAACGGGTCCTAAAGATTCTTGATATTTGTTTTTAAACTAGCAACTAAGCATCAAATGCGCAGTGCATCCAGCAGAGGCCTCCAAAATATTTGATTTGTGAATGTATAGTCATACACAGCTCTGTACAGGTTAAATCCCGACTGGAGATTCAGCTTTAGGCGAAAACAGACATACCTTAACACAAAATCCGCAGGCCATTGTCAATCAAACAATACAGTTCGCGTTGTTTGTGGATGCAGCCAGTTAATAGTTTCAATTTTGATGAAAGTAACAGTTCTTGACTGATAGACATGAGGCACTGAGAAAGGATTCTTTTAAAATCTAGAATTTCAGTCTGATATTTGCGCGAATGACGTCACTGTGGAAACCAAGTTTGTGTAAACTATAAACACTTTTATTATCAATATTTTTCTCGGAGCGACTGCTACTTGACCTCCGTTACCTAATTCATAGACCAGTTACCCATCCAAAATTGACCGCGACAAGCGTTGCTTAACCTCGCAGACAGACAGAAGCCCCTGTGATGTTTTATTTTTTAAATTTATATATTCAAAGTTTTGGTAGTTACCGCTTTATTTTCACGAAATAAACTGAGTTTTGTATTTAGTTAGACAAGCAATCAATAAATTCTAATTAAGAGCCTCTTGTAACTTCATTTTAGAGCTATTATAGTATGAAATTTAAGATTTCATAATATTTCGCAGTCTTTGAATCAATTTATGTATCAGATTTAAACTCAATCTTTAATGATTTATATTTACGAAGATTTTCAAAGAAACTTGCAAACAAAATTCCAATTATATTAATTTCCATGTTAATTAGCAAACAATGCAATGTTCGGCGATCCCGTGATTTCTATAAAAACTTTGAAAACTCCCAAATTTTGGAATAAACCTAATTAAAAGTTATTGGCCAAATAAGTTTTTTATACTGTCAAACATTCTATCAATGAGATAATAACTTGATGTCATGTTGAAACGACACGGGACAAGGCTAACGAACAGGCTTGTTCCTGAAGGAATTGGAGATAAATTATATATCTTCCTTCTGTTTCGTGGAGAATTATACTTTGTATCATCGTGGAAGGGTTTCGTTTCTTATAACTATTTTGTGGTCAAGTTTCTTAATTGCTGTTTTTTCATAAATCTTTGCGCATCATGATTCTTTTTGTTTATTTCTAAAAATAGAAGAAGAGTCATAAGATTTTGCAATTCTTTTTCTTTGCTAGCTTTCGATATTTTTAGATATGAATGATGATGAGAAATATTGATCTTATGTATTTTGTAAAGGAGAATTTATTGCCATAATATCTTTTACATTAACTGTTGACGTTAAGCTTATGACGAGACCAATAAAAACCCAGAAACTAATCAAGTGTTCACTTAAACTATTTTTGACTCTAAAATAATAAACTGTCAAATCTCTCACGTATCACCATTAATTACTGAATTACTACCAATAAAATAAATCCCGTCACGTAAATAAAATTAATTTATCACTACTGCACCGTCAGTGGCCGTTATGCGTTTCCAAAATATTAAAATGCATTGCTCATAAGTCATTTTAAAACGACTGACGTTTTTACTGACGGTGACTATAGTTAAATCATTAATGTCGATTAATTTTGTCGACGATAAAGTGACAGAAATTGACAGGGTAATTCATGGCTGTAAAGTTTTTGTGGGCAGCCTACGTTTTGGTTATGTAAATGTATTATTGCGTATGGTGGCGCCTCTGGTGACAAATGTGCTCTTTTAAAATGTCTGTCTTTTATATAACTTAGAGATTTGTTGCATGGCTAGTACTTTAATCCTACCTTCTTTACCGTAGGCTTTTCGACAGACTTGTTAAAGTTCATTAAAATTTAGAATTGCTAGGTTCTCATTGATTTCGATTCCCCTGATAATTATTTTTGAAGTTAGTGCTTGTTCTTCTTTCATATCTTCTATTTCTTATTCCGTTGCTACACTACCGTTATTTAAGTCTAGAACATAATCCTTTTCAAAAATATCACCAGTAGCCACCAATTTATCTTCATTTTACTCGCCCCACAAAGTTAAGCGAGCATAACCGTCCAGGACGTATAACTCAAAAAATCGATAGTTTTAACCGAGCCAAATTCAGAGGATACAGTAAAACTAAAAATTAAACAATTCTACTTGGTTCTATGCCAAGTATCTTTGTTTCATTGATGCATATCTTGGGACTCTTGGCACGGAACTCTGCGAAAACGGTCTCCTTGACTAGTAGGAGCGTTGATTTTTCTTGATAAAAATTACAATATGTACGTGTCTTTTTAAATTTGGTTCTTTGCGTTTCCTTGTGAACGTATGTTTAAAGAGTTGGAGGAAAATCAAGATGGGATTTCTTTGAGGCTTATTCTGAGACGTAATCTTTTTTGTTCAGAGATTTTTAATCTTTTGCTAGAGGGTGTTTAAATTTGTAAATATATACCACCAGTGGGATTCATTAAAAAGTCCTAAAAGATTATATGAAGAGGAGTATATAGGTTGCGTTATCCTCTTGTATGTGAAAACCAATCCCTCTTGTGTTTAAAGATATTCAACGATATTCAGTTTACATGTTGATATTTTTTTTGTCCTCGTTGGTTGCAAGAGCTACTGCTGAACATGAGGTGTTTAGTTTCATTCCCATATAAAGCAAACATTTGTTGATATTTTTTGAGAAATTCTCAGTAGCAGATAAAGTTCTGAGTGCCTGGTAGATGGCAATAGGATCTCTCCTATTATTATGTGCGTTAAAGGCTTCAGCTAATTGTAGATGTAGAACACAACTTTGCTTAACTCCGCGAGTACCTAATATTGAAATCAAATAAGAGCATTTAAAGCTGCAATAAACAGGACTATACACTATACAGCATGAATTTAAACCCCATATTAAATTCTAAACATTTCAACCTCTATTAAGTTTGCGTATTCAAGTTCCAACAAAGCAGGATATATCGGTCCAATCTTAAATGTTGGCACTTATACCAACGGAGGGGCTGTATCAATACAGATTTTTATCTCTGAACTTCCTGTATAGTTGGGGAGACCGTATTTTGTAGTTACGTACGTATTTGGAGGCCGGGTATAAAAAGCTGAGGCAGCCGATTTGGAAAGCGAGTGTTCCTTAAATTATTTGGTCATAAGTCTATAAGAGAATGAGGGGCTCGCAGCTACATAGCTACTGCGCTGATTGGTCGATCTGTGAGGTTAAGCAGTGTTTTCTGTGGTCAGTCCTTGGATGGGTGACCGTTTTTCACACATCGAGACCCCTTATTTGTATAAAAATACATACTTTTTCCCTTTCACGAAAAAATATGACTTAATAAGGAAAAAATTACAAGTGAAAGGGATTCTTGGTAAAAAGGCTGAATATTAATGTCGAATGATAAATTAAAATCGACACGGATGACAGTTGATAACGTCGGTGCCTTTTGATCTTTTCACGATGAATTTTCTGATGGAGTAAGCAAATGATTTTAATTGCTTCAGTGGGAAATGAATAAAATGACTTGACTGCTTCATTTGTTCAGTGGTTTCAAGCGCGACTGATGAGCGTGAGGTCGCGGGTTCGATTCCCGGGTTGGGCAAAGTGTTATAGGAATTTTCTGTTTGCAAATTCTGAGTAGCACGAAGTCTGGAACTGTGCTCTGTAGTTGGCAATATATTTGCTCTCTACATGGGACTCAATAACGACATCGGCGAAATGTGGGTGTACTAACACCTCTGCCTAACCCTTTGCGGAATACAGACGTGATGCCATGTTATGTTGTGTTTTAATGAAAAAGAAAGTACGTTTACTTGCCCGCCTTATTAATGATCTTCTAATCCGATAGTCTTTTGATTTTGGCGTGACGTGTGTTTGGGTATTATCCATATATGTACCCTACAAAGTTTCTTCTAGGTTGTCTAAATTTTAATTCCCTTGAAGTCAGGCGAGCATTTGATCAAATTACAACTGCCTGTAAGATTATTCACGGTTATACGGATGCGTCCGATCTACATGAGAAGCTGTGTCAACTGTTTGTGCCTAATAATTACCATCGCGCCAGGAAACATAAATTATTTAATGTCCCATTTTGTCGTACAGTAGCCCGATCCACCTCCCCGATACCGCGCATGTTGGCGATGCTCAACGAGCTCATGGAGACCAGCCCAGGATTGGATGTGTTTGCTGATGAATGGAAGACGATAATGTTAGAATGTTTGCGGTTCTGTGAGAAGACGGTGTGATAGGTTTACTTGTCAATGATTATTTAGTTTTAATGGCTAATCGCTGTACTAAATAAATAAATAAATAAATTTTGTTTACGAAAGCTCTTTCCAACTAGAATTCACATCACCAACATTCAGATGGTTGGCAGTCCACAACTGTGCGTTTCTCTAGAAACTTTCTGCCTCGCACAACAAAACTGTGGAATGAACTGTCACCTGCGGTATTTCCGGACCAATACGACCTTCAAACCTTTAAGAAAAGAGCGTATACTTTTTAAAAGGCCGGCAACGCACTTGTGACTCCTCCGGTGTTGCGGGTGTCCATGGGCGACGTTAATCGCTTACCATCAGGCGATCCGTCATATACTATATAATAACATCAAACATTAATTGTCACAAGACACGGTTGGCGCAGTGGTTGAGAGGTCGACTATTGCGCTACGTGTCGCGGGTTCCGCATGGAACAAATATTTTTATGATCTACAGATAGTTGTTCCGTTTCTAGGTCTTTATGTATGTGAATATATGTGTTTGTAAACGCACCCACGACACAGGAATGAGTCCTAGTGTGGAGCAACATATAAAAAAATAAAATTAAAATACGAGTAAATTTTAACTAATACAGTATACCTTGCATAAGCAGATAATTTTGTCAAATTGCAACATTTTCTCACGCCTTATTCACCGAAGTGACAAAAGTGTACCTACTATTTTACCATCTAAGTTTGCCGTAATTTAGTCCCATATAGGCGAGCCTAACTCCGGGCTGTCACTGAAAATTTTCATGTAGAGAAACCCAATAACTCTTTGCCCTGATCGTATCTAGGACCTCACTCTCTGCAACTGTATCAAAGAAAACAAAATATATAACAAACCCACTCAATTAATAATTCAGCTAGAAATACAGACAGCAAAGGTAAATTTAAAAAAAAACGACGCAAAGTTTTTTTTTTTGCTCTCTCGTCCTTTGTGTTTTACGGACGTTCGTATTTGAAACTCACAGTTCTGCTATGTGCCTTTGGAGCATGTCAATGTATGCTCTGTTGTTTATTAAAAGCTTGTAGGCATGTCGGTTCCAAATTTTGATAGGGCTTTCGTGTGTTTATTGACGAGGTGAAAGGGGGAAGTGGCGATTTTTCGACGAATGCGATTGATGTTTGTATTTATTGTATATTTTGTGGGTAGTTTTTTTTTTCGTTTAGATTGTAGCAACGGCTAACGTCCAGTATTGTAAATAGACTATCCAAAATTAAATTTGAATCTATATAAATATTATTAACTATTATTTATTAACACGGCTATTATTTATTAATATGGCTGATCGTTGGTCTAGTGGTTGCAAGCGCGACTGCTGAGCACGAGGTCCTGGGTTCGATTCCCTGGTCGAGCAAAATGTTATTGGGTTTTTCTGTATGGAAATTCTCAGTAGCAGCACGGAGTCTGGAACTGTGCCCGGTAGATGGCAATAGGCCCGCCCCCCTATTATATGGGACTCATTAACAGCGTCGGCGAAAAGTGGGTGAACAATTACACCTCTGCCTAACCCTTCGGGGAATACCGGAGTGATGCTATGTTATGTTATGTTATGTATTAACACGGCAAAACATGCCAAATTATATTAATAAATTGTATATAAAATTAACATAAAAAAACGCAAATCGAAAAAAAAATATAGAAAAAATTATAATACATTCTTAAAAAGTACACTATCGTGCGATCTTCTCACAGTTCTCAAGACATTCCTTTAAAACCACCTTCCATTGATCCGCAAACATGTCACAATCCGGTCTGGAGTCATGGAGAGAACTGTACCCCTAGTGTAAGTTTTTTAAAAGTACTGAGCGCGACGAGGCTTCGCGGTATTAGCGATCTAGATCTAGAAATATTGTACAGTTCTTTACAAGAAAGTTTTGATTATGAATATTTTACATTTAAAGCTCTCGTATCTAGTTTCAAAACGTTAACAGCAAGATATTAAAATTTCTTTCTTGAAATGTTTCCTTCCTATTGTCAGTATGCTCTCCTTTAACCGCCTTTGTGGTTGCGAGGAGGTTTGCTGAGCATGAGATTTTAGGTTCGATTCCCTGATCCGGTAAAGTGTTATCAAGATTTTATGTTAGATAAATATTCGTGTCAGCCCCGGAGTTCAGTATTGTGGCCGGCAGGTAGATCACAATAATCTCGCAGCCTACATGCGCCATGGGGGTGTACACACAAAACTGGTTTGATTCTGTAACATTTTTCTTCAAACTTTAACTATATTTGACTAAAGCTTTATGATACTGAGAATATAAAATGTATAATGTTTCATAACGAAATTTAATATGAAGTACTTCATAATTACAAAGTATCTAAACGTAGTGTTTTGCGGCTCCAAGCAACAGATCACTTTGCTTTAAAGGTCGAGACTTTATTTATAAGTGAAGAAGAAAATTTCATTTTTACGTGGCGTGTCTACCGTTTGACTCCTGCAACCCACAATCCTTTGGGGAAAAGTAATTTACCTCACTCTTTTAAAAATACGTGGAACAACATATTTTCTTTGGGAAAATTACTAACTTTACAAATAGATCTTAGTAGTTACGAAAATTGATATATCTGACTCTTAGGAATCGATTCTAGAAACCTTCGAGATACACTAGCAATATAGCCTTAGCATTATTGAGAATAGGCATTTCTGCCTGATCCTATTTTTTGCATTCCATGGTCAAAAACACATAGTACCTAGATCAAAAATGTATAAATGTTACTGATATGGTTATATGGTGGTATGGCACGGTGAGCGCACTGGCTTACCAATAAGCTTTCTGGGCTCCGAGTCTGGGCTTCGATTCCCGCACGTAGCAAATATTGTATATTATCTACAGATAGTTGTTTCGGATCTGAAGTCTGATGTGTGTTTGCAAACTGAACCCACAATATGTATAGTAAAAATCCTAGATTGGAGCAATATTTTTGGTATCTATAGTTAAATAATACACCAGAAAATGCAAAGATTAAAAGGACGTTTTTATCCAAACTCAACCCTTTAAGAGCCCTTAAAGAGGGAAACGTTTAATAAACAACCAGGGCAGTTCCAAGGTCCGCAATCAAGCAACACAATAGTTCCACAAATAGTAGCGAGAGGGCAAATACAGCTCCAAATGAGGTGCCTAGGTATGGGTCAAGCCTTCATTGTCCTTATTTTGGTCTTTTGTTCCGAATATGTTTGTTCTTATTTTTGGTCCTTCTTTGCAAGAGTCCGAATTCAATACCGCCCGTTGACTTTTTGAATTCATGTACGAATCAGAATTTTGATTATCACTTTGCGCATGAAAGAAAACATGCCAGCGTGGTCGTTTAATTGTTAGTAGCTGTAAATTAATTAAATATGAATTATTATTTTACTTTTACAGAGAATCAATGGTCCTTCATCAATCTTTTGTATTCTCATAGAAGACCAAAATCTTTAATTCCCTCCTCCTCTTATCCTTAGGCACGTCAAAGTCTTGGAAAGAACTACACAGTCGGGTTTTAATTAGGCTTGCCTTATCTACTTTCCCCAGGCGTCTGGGGGAAGGAAGTTGAAAAAGTCAATAATTACCTTTTCCCACGGTCAGAAGTGGCTTTTAGTAGGAGGGTGTGGACATGGTGGGAGCGGAACGCGGGTGTGAATATGCTAGAGCATGCTGAACATGTATTTTACAGCAAGTTTTTATTTTTTTTTATTTTATATTATTGTTGTACATTTAGATCGTTGTACATATTGCCTTTCGGTGAAACGTGAAAAGAAAACTCTTAGGCACGATCGATTTAACTGTGAATATAATGAGTTGATAGTCGGTTTTCTGAATTATTTCTTCACATATATATATTATGTACTACAGTACACAAAACGCTATAACCATTACACCCGTCCCGCTACCGCTCATCCTTAGCCCCAAACTTGACCTTACAAGCGGCACTTCTAATTGCATTATTAACCTGGCACATTTCGATCGACGGAACCCTTTTGTTTTCCTTTTTTTAGGGTTCCCCGGGAATCGCTCCTTCCAAATTGGATTACGGAATTATTCAAATCTATTTTAACGTAACACGACTTCTTAGGAAGTTTGGTTTTGGTTTTTGTTTCTTTGTCGAAAGTTAACTGATTTGTTCTGTTTAGACTCACTAGGGAAAAATTGGAGTGGAAGGAGATATTTGTTTAGGACCCTACCGATATTGAAATAAGCTTTAATTTCAAGACTTGGCCTACCAGATAAAATCAGCGTAATATTTATCCTATGTCAAGAATTGGTCTACAATAGGCTACGAAAGTAAACTACCAAAGTTTCATAAATTGTTCAAAATTTGTATTCACCAAAGACTATTTATAAATGGTTAAATATAATGAAATTTCTATTTTGCCGTGTCTTTCTATGTTGCCGTGCCCAACAGAGTCCATATTGTACTATATTATCAATAAATAGCATCCGTATTAAACATATAGTGTGCAATAAACGAATTGAGTATTGAAATATTCAGGGACCATATATTTATAATTGAACAGTATTCTTAAAACCTGCTTCAAAACTTGTTGACAAGCTATTACTTGCTGATTTCCTATCCACATCTTATCTGTTGGAATGCGTTTAGATTTCTGTTTCAAAGTGTCTGATAAGTGATAAGTAAACCTAGCTGGTAAACTGTCTGATTCATTACTATTTAGGTCTAGTAGCTGTAAATTTTATCTGATATTTCATTGGTCTAATTACTATCGGATACTTGTTTTCAGACAGGTCTTTAATCGTTTTAATAATTTTACACACTTCATAGTTCAAGGTGTTTACGAGTTAAACAAAAATGGTCCTTGGTTACACGTGCAGAACAGATAAAACAGACATTCGTTGCCACTTTAACGTCCCTTCTAGACGAATGAGTGAACTTCAACTAAGTGAAAAATATTCGTGAACATTGTGCACATCGTTGATTTTTTGTCTACGGCTGTAAAACGCATCACCGAATACATCGGTTGATTTACTATTGAATTGTCAAGCCACCTTGTCTAGTATTTCTTTTTTATATGAACTATCTGTATAAGTATAAGCCTGGGATTCAAACTTAGGACTTCTGGCTCGTCGCTCCAATGTGAGTCTTATATTCTATAACATATCATCACGCTTGTATTTCTTGCAGTTAGGAACAGGTTTATAGTGATAGACAAAATCTATTGTTTCTCGTTGCCGGGCGCCTCCTGTGTGTTAATGAGTCGAAACAGACTTTTCTTGTAATTCTTTACTCATTTAACTATTTATCATTCAAGTTCCGTCTAAACATTTACTAACTCACAAACTGTGTATTCGTTAGACCCTTTTTCTTTCGTTCTTTATTTCCTACCAAAGTTGGAGAGACATTCAGAATAAGTGATCGGGGATTCAGGAATTAGGGGGAAGTCAGTTTGACGAACATCTTTGTTCCTAATTAGTGTTAGTTGATGGTTGTATTATGAAGTTTTTTATTGGGGTTAATAGGGATGAACTGTTAATAGAGTTTTTTTTGTAAGAAATCTTCTGGTTATTGATAGTTACATCATCATCAACCTCTCAGATAGCAGATCTCACCACGTTTGTGCACGAAAAGCCTCCCCAAGAGGTGTTCTGTCAACGTATTGCGTAAACGCCCATCGCACCCTGATAATGGCTACCACAGAGTCTAGTCGGCCAATCTTCTCAACACAATGGTTTTCCAACACAATCAATGTCCTTTTTTTTTCAAAAAAGCTACGTATTATGCCAGTACGTATACGTTGCAAAATTATACAAAAAGATATTATTACAATTGTACATTGTACAAGAAAATCATATTAGTTATATTTTTCTTCTGTTAATTAAAACAGTTTAGTAAAATGATTAGCTTAAGACCAAACTAATCTGTTTTTAAGTAAAACTTACTGATCTAAATCTAGACTGATTGGTCGGTCAAGTGTTCGCAGGAGCAACTATTGAGCTTGAGGTCTGGGTTCGATACCTGGGTCAGGTAATGTATTATTGTTTTGTGCTCTTATAATAAATCCCAGTAGGATATACGGATTTTAGAATTGTGCACAGTAGCTATAGGTATATTTGATCAATTCTGTATCTCTGCCTAACCCTTCAGGGAATAAAGTCGTGATGATATGGTATGCTAAATCCATCTCGAAATTAGTTTTATCCATATATATCTACATATCTGTAAAAGACACATAAATTACGAGTTATATCTATCCCCCACTATAATCTAATCCATATTTTATTGTTGGGAGCTTCCTATACATCCCCCCGTTGCTATGGAAACGGAAACCATAACGGTCCACAAAGAAACTCGGCATTCATAGAGTATTGATGGTATGTATTGTTGAGAGGCTGTGTACAGCTTTTGTGTGGAATTTAGTTGTATTTCGCGGTTTTGTCTGTTTTGCGGATCAAAGGACTAAAAATGTAAAAGTAAATTGGTTATTTTGTTCATTATTTTATTAGATGGGCTCATAGCTGTGTCGTTACTGCGCAAATCAATCAGTCTGCGAAGTTAAGCAATGCTAGCTGTGTATTTTTTGGATCGGTGGTCGTTCTTTATATACAAAATAAATATTGCGATCTTCCGTAAAGTAAAATATTAAAAACAATAAAATGAAAATAATTCAAAGTCAATTTTTAAACCCTATATTTTAACATTTAAGACGAACATAAACATATTATTTTTCTCCTTTCAAAATCATGGTTACAGGTTCGATGCTTGCGTCGGTGAAAATATATTTGTACAGTCCAGTTGTCTAGTTGTCCTAAGTAACTGATTAGCGTGAGTTGCTTGTTTTAATTCTTTGGATAAGCTTGTGTTAAGGTTTTTCTCTTTGAAAATTCTCGATAGCAGCCCAAAGTTTGCGATCGTGTCTATGACATGATGGCTATACTTACAAGGGATGGAATGAGCGGGACCTGGGTATTTTAGTCCACTACTTTGTTACCCTTCTCATTCCATCCATACCCTACATATTCTTCATCGAAATGTACACGACAACCATGTTGTTTATTTTAAATCGAAAAAGTATAGCCAGCTCGATACCCTTTTGACTTATTTTCCTAAGGCTTAATCAAAACATTTAAACTGCGTACTTTTTTTTTCTCTCGCAACACAAAACCAATACAAAGTGCCACATAGACCGCAACAAAGCCGGGTTCCCACCTTTGTGTTGAGCGTCGCTTGTCAGACAGCAATATCCGGTTACTAACCACAAGGTATAAGTGTGGAGCGGGCTTTATGTTTCAGTGTTTTGGCAATTAGGACAAAGTTTTTCTGAAAATTACTTTAAACCCTAATATAATCCGACAAAATTCCTTGTGGTCCTCGGGTACGATAGGATCAGAAATTCTATAAAACGATAATATTTATTGGAGCAACGATACGTGGATTTCGGATTCGTTTATTGAAAAGTAAGGATCTTCTGATCAGAAGAGTAGAGAAGTACTATTTCATATCAAAATAGACACATATATTAATTTGAGCATACTACAAAAGCAGATAATTTTTTTTTTTTTTTTTTAAACTTTGCCCCACCCTCGGGTTTCTCCTGTATCGTGGGTACAGTTTACAAACATACATGTCACATGCACACACAACCAGACCCGAAACAATTATCTGTAGATCATACAAATATTTGTTCCGTGCGGGGATCGAACCCGCGACACGTAGCGCAGCAAGCTAATCGCTTAGCCACTGCGCCAACCGTGTCGTCAAAATAATTCATAAAAGAAAAAACTGACTTACCTTTTCCCGTAAAAGGTGACTAAGTAACTCAATTTGGATCCCGATGACCAGCAGCATCCTTTTAAAGCGAATGGTCTCATGTCCAGCATTTTACGAGTTGATTTTAGTCCTCAAGACCTTTTTTACCATTCTTTAAAGGAGGCCCTTTGATCCGCGGAATTAAATTGTTTATTGCCAGATCGCTTCCGCTTATCAATTAAATTTAAATCCATCTTTCTGGTTATAAATGTTTGTGGTAGGTTATACTAAGAGTTCGGTTACAATTACATAATAATATTGAACTTCACACAGTGTGAAGTGTAAAGACTTTGACTGAAAGTGTTTTAAAGATAACCTTTTGATGTAGGATACTGTTGTCTAGACTTGCGTGAAAATTGTTACTTGTGATATTGTGAACAAAATGCTGTCAAAATACCTATTGAAGGCGAAACAATATTTATATGAGTACCTATCGATATTCACTAATACCACAGATCAGAACATTACCACATATTTTAGCTTCTTAAACAAATTAACTCTTGGTTTCTTTAGTAGTAATTCAGTTGTAAATATTTTATTTTATTTTACTTGTTTACAATTATCTTCTCTATAGCATTAACTTTATCTGTAATGATAGGTATAAGTTTCGGAAATAAATACAAATATAAATTCATAATTCATGAAATAAATAAAAAAAAATATCTCCTTATGTCCTAGTTTGTATTAAGTTATTACTTTGGTTTGGTTTGATCTTATTATTTCGTCCTACTAATATAAGCATATATTGCATTTACGTCACAAGTGGCGAGAAATAGATATACTAAAAATTTACCTTGGACATATATTTTCACTGTCGAATTAACCAAAATGAATAAAACTCGACACCCTTAAGGATTATATTTTAATTTACGATGTTCGGTTTTTAATACCGAAAATGGTGATTAATTATAATTTATAATGCTTTGTGAATTCATTAAATAACGTTGCTAGGTCGATAAGGTTGGAAAGGACCAAATTATATTTATTGGCCCTTTTACCCAACTTTGAGTTTGAAAATGGCTTTTAAATACTATATATGGTGTAAAAAGAACGGTTAACGAAGTCGAAACCTACACTGTTCTTAAATAAACCCAAGTAATACAGTGTAATAATAACTTAAGACTTTTAATATCGTATGTAATACAAGGTAGATGTAGGTGGGTCGGAGTGAGAGTATAGGCGTGTAAAAAAATTAAAACATAAAATAACATCATGTTTGAAAACCTACAACAAAAAAAAATGTATTATTGTGCACCCAAATTTCACTGATGCTGTAATTAAGTCCCAAATAATAGGGGGTGAGCCTATTGCCATTAACAGGGCACAGTCCCAAACCCCGTGCTGATACAGTGCATTTCTATACAGAAAATTCTAATAACACTGGCCAACCGAATCGAACCCAGGACCTCACGCTCAACAGTCGCACTTGCGATCACAAGACCAATGAGGCAGCCAACAAAATTTAGTAATAGCATTGCGAATCTACGGTCTTCAATAAATTAGTCGGTTTCCAGCTATGGTCTAGTACAAAATAAATCATCGTAATGATAGGAAGATTACTCAGCATACTATTACATGTTATAATAATTTCGTAACTTTTTTTTCTTTGTTCACAGCGCCCCCAAACGCAGTGGAGATCGCGAGCCATCCACCAAACTCCAAGCTTGAAGTCAAAGAGGGGGAAGACGTTTCTCTGGAGTGCCTCGTGAAGAACGCTAAGCCAGCTGCCCGGATCGTGTGGTTCAGAGGCAATGTGGAGCTCAAAGGGGATAAAGGTAGAAATCATTGATCATCATTAACACATTATATTATTTTTATATTATAACTGTTACTAGTTCCAATAGATGTCGTTACCATCACCATAAAGCAGTTAAATATGGGGAACAACGATTCGGCATAGCCAGCAAAGATCTCGGTATCAGTCTGAGGTTCGATATCAGGTTGCGCTTGAATTTTTCTTTCCAGAATTTAAAATTTTGCCATTCGGTGTGTGGGTTTAACAAACAAAGCACAAAACTGATGCTCTGATACAGCAAAACGGGATCGTGGGATGAATTGGATGCTTTCGTTGAAAACTGGCCAGATAGAGTAGGATCGCGAGGAATAGAAGAAACATGTAACTTTAGAATTGGCCTATCAGACGTTGTTGCATCTTGCAATCAATATAATCCATCAGTACCACTACTGGATAAAGGCCATCCTCTCTTTTACATTCACTCTGGAAAGAAAGGAAAAGAGTCACGAATAATTTTGATAAATTCAATGATACGAAGATATCTTTAAGTTATACTATAGTAAAATAAATATCAACCGAACCTTCTGCACTTTTAGAATCGGACGTTATTGCCATTTAAGTTGTCGACAGCTCCTCCTCAGGGATCAGAGACGAGCCAACATCGAGGGTAGTAAATAACTAAGTGAAGATAGAAGGTTTCCTCGCTGGATACAAATATATTAATTTATGACGTATAGAAAAGCGGTTACGTTCTTCAAAGACATGTGCAGTACAGTATAATATGCTTGTCCGTAAAGAAGACAACAGATTCTAAGTTAAGATCGTAATATTAGTTATACCACTATGGAAAAGGCGCGTTGTTATTTCATTTAAAACATTGTC
The DNA here is from genome assembly GCA_947562105.1 of Shargacucullia verbasci. Taxonomy (NCBI): domain Eukaryota; kingdom Metazoa; phylum Arthropoda; class Insecta; order Lepidoptera; family Noctuidae; genus Shargacucullia; species Shargacucullia verbasci. The sequence continues at coordinate 8,019,889 of OX387306.1, forward strand.
CCACACTAGGAATAACTCTTGTATAGAGGATGCGTTTACAAACACATACATATATTCACATGGACAAACGCCGAGACCCGGAACAGCTATCTGTAGATTATACAAATATTTATTCCATGCAGGAGTCAAATCCGCGACGTATAGCGCAGCAGTCGATTGCTCAACCATTTCGCCAACCGTGTGTTTATGTAAGCTTAGGAAAGTATATGAATTGTACTGTTTGCGAACCCGTACGTATGTTTTTTTTTTGTTTTTCTTACCCTTACTGCCATCATTTTGCTCCCAGTAGTTCAAGATTACTTAAAAATATATATATACATGTGTATATATAAAAAGATAATGGATCTAGTAGGCAAATTCTAGCAGAAAATTTTATTAAAAGGACAAAGCACATTAATACTAAGATTGCAGAAAGCGACTTTTCCACGGACCTTAAAACATAATTAATTGTAACAACGCAATTTGGAAGTAAATTAACACAATAAAATATGCGTAGCCAAAGACCAAATTAAATCCAAAGTGGAAAAAAATTGGGCCACTTCACAATTAGACCAAAAGTGGAAAAATAGGACCATTTGCTTAAAGCCCTCAAGAGCCTTTTGACGTTTTGCTAACAGCAAAAAGTCAAAAATCTGAATAAAATATGGAGAATTCCAGATTTTGTCGCCACTTGGACACTAAAATACTATTAAATGAATGGTAGAAAAAATATGCAGTTTTTAGGTACATGAACACGTAAAAAAGATAACGACATAGCATCACGCCTGCATTCCTCGAAGGGTTAGGCACAGGTGTACTATTATGTACGTATACCCTCGCCGATGCTGTTACTGAGTCACATGTAATAGGGAGCGAGCCTGTTGCCATTCCACCGGGCACAGTTCCAGACTCGAGAATTTCGATACAGAAAAACCCAGTAACACTTTGTTCCACCCGGGAATCAAAACCCAGCACCTTACGCTCAGCAATCATGCTTGCGCCCCCTAAACCAATGAGTCAGTCAACGTAAAAATACACTAAACAAAAATTTAATTTCAGATATCGGATTAATCAGACAATTTACATCGTTTCCCAATCAAATAGCAAAAACTTTTATCCGATTCGTCAGCAAAAGGACCGATTAAAAAAAATCCAATAAAGTTTTATCAGTTATGCCCGGGTATTTTCAATTAATAACAGATCATTCTGGATTCGTCCGTGTATGAGGGTACGTTGAAAAATTTCAAGAAATATTTCCAGCTTCCGAAGTCACCGAAACGAAAAATTGATTTCGAATTTTAATTCATTTAGGTTATTGTTTTTCGTTCTTGTGTCTTCTGATCCGAAAAATTTGAAAAATATAACGCCTTAATTTTTGGTGAAGCTTTTTATATGTTAGAGAAATAATGATATTATAAAATATAATTAATATTGTAGAAATGGAGTCGAAAAAACTGTTTACATATTAAATGGTATAATGAGTGTGTCATTGGTCAAGTGGTTCAAGCGTGACTGCTGAGCGAAAGGTTCTGGGTACGATTCCCGGGTCGGACAAAATCTCATTGGGTTTTTCTGTATGGAAATCATCATTACTAGCACGAAGTCTGAAATTGAACCTGGTAGAGGGAAATATATAATAATAGATTAGCCCCCGTTTGAGAGCACAATAGTACATCTCTGCCTAACCCTTCGGGGAATACAGGCGTAATGCTATGTAGTTGTCTTTCTTACATGTATGTTTATGTTATAGTAAAGAGGTACTATCTATCCAAACTAGGATTCGCAATTATAACCTAGCACCGGATAATAGAACCAAAAGACCAAAATATATATAAAAAAAAATTAAACATCTTTTGTTTTCAAATGCCTCCATTTTCCCCATAATAACTTCAACAAACAAAATTAATATTAGTTTATTTTGTTAAGCTCTACTCGATAATTGGTCGGCCCAACACTAATTGGCTCATCGCAGCGTCTGTACGGTCATTAATTAAGCAAGTTTTCGATTTCAATTAGCAAACAATTGTACTGTGCCATTAACGAGCTTCGATGTGTAGGGTTGGGATGATATCGATATTATGTGTGCTGCATTTACCATGCGTTACGAGTTAATTAATTTGGTATTTTGTTCTCTTTTGGTGTCGATATAATGAGGCAATGATGAGCTATCGAATTGGGATAATTATTTGTATGACCATTAGATGGACGCTGTGTTGTAAAAAATTAATGAACGGCTTTTATGTAAAGCTCGTTTCAATTTTTTATTGCATGTAACATAGAAACGTATTTATACTCGTACAGTGGTGTTTAAAGATAATCAAACATTCATGTACGACGGAATTTGCGACAAATGTTCGACATGCATACAAAGTATACCGACAAATATGTGCAGAAATTAAACACTTTCTCTCTTTCTGTCCTTCAACATTACATTCGTGTTGGGACTAAACCTTCCACCCCGCTTTAAGCAGTAAGCCAAACATGACTACTGCCCCAATCATCTAAATAACTGACTGAGCCATGATAGACATTCCATTTACTATTTTTTCTTATCTTTACAAAACACTTCCCAAACATCATAACGTTCAACCATTCAGCAATCCATCTCAAATTTTTCGCATATTAAACAAAATAATCTGAACTGACACGAAGCCCAACTTTACTGACAAATATTAATAGAAAAAAAGTCGATATCGGAGCCCGTCACAACATCGAATTTCGCGGCATAAAATATTAGATGTCGATATTCGTTAGTTGCATCACTAGAGATCCCGTTTGGTGCGTCACTAGATGTGGTATGTAAATTGTGTTTACATTACAGTCAGGCTTGCGGGCTGTGAAGTGGGGGGGGGGGAATCTAATTGTATCTATAGTTTGCCCATTACCCATTATAACGAAGACTCAAGCTTGAAAGGAAAATTTTCTGAGAAACGTTGCTTGTTTTCGCTACCGTTGATATTTTATAGTGAAAGCGTAGAAGATTTTGGAATACGAAAATATAATTGATTACTTCACTTTGTACCTTGGTCATGTCAATTAATATTTCAATTAGTAATCTATACATATAAATAAAATTGGAGTGTCTGTTTGTAATATTGAAATAACCGTTTTTTACTACATGCATATGAATATATATACGGTACATACACCAAAATAACATTTTTTACAATTTTTGTCTGTCTGTCTGTTTGTATAGGCTAATCTCTGAAATGGCTGGACCGATTTTGACGGGACTTTTATTGGCAGGTAGCTGATGTAATAAGGAGTAACTTAGACTACTTTTATTTCAGAAAAATTCTCTTATTTTAGAAAAAAAAAATGGTTAAGTGCATTTGGTCTCACAAAAAAATACATTGTTAAGTTCTGACATCCACGCGAACGAAGTCGCGGGCACAGCTAGTATCTAATAATATCTGTCTTTTGGGGTTATCCGTAACCAATTAAATAAATACGTTACACTGCATCACACTATTTCTCCGAATAGTTAGGCACATTTCGCCGATGCTGTTATTAAATGTACTATATCATTTACTATATATTTATATTCTTTAATTATATTTTTTTATTATTGTATAATGACAGACATGGGAGTGTTGCTGGGGAGTTTGTTGGGCCGTTTCTTCTCCCCAAGCTAAAACACATAGGAAGCGGTCAAGGGCGGGCGTATTAGTTCTGTCCATAATATGTTTGACGTTCAAAAAGCACTAGTAGTAGTCTATTTTGAATAAATGAATTTTGAATTTGAATTTGAATATGTACTATATAATAGGGGGCGAGCCTATTGCCGGCAACCGAGAATAATTTCAAAACCTGAGCCATTGCAGAGAATTTACTAAAAAAAATCCAATTCTGCTCTGCATGACTCAAGGACCAAATAAAATGTGCGACTCAGAAATAATCAGATTTCCAAGTAAAACAATATTGATGATAGCAATTCCGATTTTTGAATTTCGATGTAATACATAGTTTAATAATTTTAAAGTATTTTGATTGACTAGTAGCGATTGTGTTATAGTTTATTGTCATTATATCGTCACCAACCTATAGATACACATTCGTTATGCATTGTGGGGTACCTCATCACACACATGCAACAATAACTCACACGCAGTTGCATACGTTCACAAATCTACACATATAAGAAAATTATATCAGGCCGATGTTTGTACATTATAAATATTGGAGAAAAACTAATATGGGGGTCTTTATTGGAGCAACAGAAGCCAAAACAACAGTTTTTAGAATTTTTGTCTGTCTGATGTATTGCTAGAGATCTAACTAAAATCCACTCCATTCTATAAAAACTCGATATACATATTCAAGCCACATCCAGCTTCCATAAGTCCATCTTGCGGCTTCACCCGTAATAACAGCGCGTGACATTGACATGGCGCCCTAAAAGTACGCCGTTCCATATTCCGAGGTATTCCGGAGCGAAAAAAGAATTTCCTCCCCCGGCCGCCATTTTATCTGCCGGCGGGAAATCATTGAAGTTTTTAATTTGATTTCTTATGCGGTTTATGAAGTTTCGATTGGTATTGGTAGGATTTGGTCTATTTAATTTGTTCGGTATGCTTATAACCTATAGGATATCTGTTTTTTTTTAAACGTTCCCTTACTATATCATTTCTCATGTACAGAGGGTACAGTTTTACAAACATACATGTCACATGCAAATACACACAGACCCAAAACGACTATTTATAGATCATACAAATATATGTTCCGTGTGGAAATTTAACCGATTTTGCGCAGCAGTCAATGGAATAACCACTGCGCCAACGAAGCCATATTAATTCTACGAACTATTCTTTCATCGCGTAAATTACTGAAAATTAAAATATATATATTTAAAGCAACTTCATGTTCCTAGTTCTAGATATTATTCTTGTATCGTGGGTGCGTTTACAAATAAATCTTTACATGTCCACAGCCAGCTCTGAAACAATTACGTTGTAGGTCATAAAACTATTTGTATTGAACCTGCGGCAAGTAGGGCAGCAGTCGATCGCTCAACCACTGCGCCAACCGTGCCATTAAATTCTCATAACATATAACATAGCATCACGCCTGTATTCCCCGAAGGGTTAGGCAGAGGTGTACTATTGTACACCCACATTTCGCCGGTGCTGTTATTGAGTCCCATGTAATAGGGGGCGAGCCTATTGCCATCTTCCGGGCACAATTCCAGACTCCGTGCTGCTACTGACAATTTCAATACAGAAAAACCCAATAACACTTTGCCCGACCGGGAATCGAACCTAGGACCTCACGCTCAGCAGTCGCGCTTACGACCACTAGACCAATGACGCAGTCAAATTAAATTCTCAATATTAGTAATTCTAGAAATATTTGTATGAACTACAGGTAGTTTCTCTATATGTGTATCTGAATATATGTGTCTGTAAACGCACCCACGATACAAGGATTATTTCTAGTGCCGAGCAAAGATTAAAAAAAAGAGTATCGTCTTGAAATAAGTTCTGATAACTCCATGGTGGAAGGTTGGAGGAATGAGGTTTTGTTGGCTTGTGTGCGGATAATATGGCCATAGCGAGGAAGTATTGTGCGGATCCCGTGGCTAATATATTGAGGAAACCGCGGCAAATATACTCTTAACATGAAGATACACCAACGAAATGTTATTTGGGTGAAAATACCATACCATATGTGGAGGGAAATGATTGATAGATGTGGAGGTATAACTGCTTTATTGCTGAGTTGATTCCCGGTTCGGGCTAAGTGTCACTGGGTTTTTCTATATAGAAATTCTCAGTAGCTGCATGGAGTTTGGAACTGTGCCTGGTTGATGGCAAAACTGTCGCCCCCCTATTACATGGGATTTAATAACAGCATCGGCGAAATGTGGGTGCACAATAGTACCTACACCTCTGCTTAATTCTTCGGGGATACGAGGCGAGGCGTGATGCTTTAAAGTTATGGTTAGTGAATTTCGGAAATTTTGATAAAAATGAAGAAGATAAAAGGCGTCGACCACAAATAAAATGCTAGGAGGATGATGTTGTAAATGTTGTAATTGGTGATATTTTCTGTCTCTTTTAACCACACGAATAGAAGAAAATGTACACACTTGGTAATACATAGAAGATAATCTTACATTAAACACTAACACGTGCAAAAATATAGAAAAAGATCAAATCGGACTGCAAAATCGTAAATTCATACACGGCCTTACGAAAAAACAGAAAATAGTTCATAAAGAAATAAATTATGATGATACACAAAGGAAATCGTTGAACCTACTTCATTTTATATTATCTTAGCAAGCAATTTATACTCGTATAATGTATCTCGATACAAAACATATAGTTATATATAGTAGATAATAGCAGCAATAACAGATAGAGAAACCATCAAAGGGTCGATGCTGAAGGCTTGTTTCGTTAACTTGTGGTCCAAGATTTGTGAGATAATGATGCTGATGCTACCTTTCTTATTGTTTTATTTAATTATCATTCTTCTCTATCCTCTGCCTTCATTTTGACCTCTTGTGCTGCATTGTAGATGATAAAGAGGGAGAAGCAATAAAAAAGATGCTTTAAAAGAGTATCATTATGGAGTTTCTTGCCGGTTCTTCTCCGTTGGACCAACTTTTTGGCACCGTGCAACTAGAGTCCTATAACGTTTCAAAAGTTCCTGTAATAGGTTTATTTGAAGTGAAAACAATTATATCTTCTATCTGTCCTCTATCTTCAATATTCTTATAACTGAGGAGACAATTTCCACGGTACAGCTAATTTGATGTAATTGGAGTTAAGTAGATGGATTGGAAATTTCGTAATTATCATTCCATTAGATAAGAAAGTAATTGGGAGCTTTGTTTCTATGAGTCAACCCATTTTCAATGACAGTTCTTTCCTTGCTCAACCAACTCCAATCTCACAAAATATGAGGTCACCACAAGTTTGACATGCAACCATTTGATTTCCAGTTATACCTACAATCACTATGGTATCAACTTCGATATATTCTTCATTATCCGCTACCGCTTCTACATCAAACTCACCACGAAGACATTTGTGAACGTTTTGCGGTTTTCAAACCGTCTATTTATTGGGGGATGGAGTTTTTGTGGTCGCCCCAATAGCGAGCTTATGGCAGATGGAGACTCATTGAGACTTATTAATACTTATGTAACAGACAAAAACGTAAGACACAATTTGAAATGTCTATATGAGGAAATTACTTTTTCGGGGTAGGTATATCTACAAGATAAATATAGTTAGAGATAGAGGTTTGTTATTTGGTAGTTGAAAATATATAGGTCAAATTATGTTACTGAGGTGCTATATTTGAAAGATAAATTTTCCGTGCTATTTGGCAGAACTATTGTCGCAATAGTTGAGCGTTTGATTACTGCGCCAGATGTTAGATCCACGCACGGACAGATATTTGAATAACCTACGGACACATATTCCTGGAAACCCAGAGGTATTTATGCATGTGAATATTAGTGTTTGTAAACGCTCTGACGATATAGAATATATTTCTAATGTGAGGCAGTCTGTCTTCGTACCCAATTTGGAGTTCATATATTACAAAAACTAGGATAATGTTTTATGAGATAAGGGATGTGGGTTTGTTGATCTGGTTACCGAAAAGTGGATGGAAACGTAGTTCCTTAAAGGTATAATATACGATAGAATTAGACCTTTGTTACAATGCTAGTATTCATATGCCATAGGCCGACAACGGTGACTATAAATATTTACTGTGCAAGCTTCACCTTGAATAAAAGAAAAAGGTTTCAATAAATCTCGAACTGCAATCAATTATTCGAGAACAAGACTAGGTACTAACGAAAAACTCCAGGAGTGCTCTCAACATTTTCAATATCCTCGAAAATTTCCTAAAGATTCGCACTAATTAATACTGTCGAAGCAAATCTGTCCAATACACGTCGTTGACTTTGGATAACTTGGCCCGAAAATTTTCATTACGACCGCACCGAAACGGAGTTGACAGATTTAAAACGGGTAGATTTAATTGGCTTTCGAGATCCGATCCAGCACTGATAGGGTTTATTGGGAATTAATTATTTTCGGTATTGGTCCGGAAATTTGGAATGCACAAAGAGTTATCAACAAGTTCAGGTATAAAGCTACGTTGGTGATGTAATATAAACTTGATTTTTAAAATTCAAATTCTTTATTTCGCATAAAATATGGGTACAGACAGATGGGTTCAGAGTCAGAATTAGATTCCACATACCTTTCCATTAGTTGCTAAACATATACATGCTAAAATTAAAAAATTATACACACTAATTACATCATATAAAAAGCTCCAAAAAAAAAGAAATATGAACACACACATGAATTAATATTATATTATACAATTACTTTATCATCAATCTCTTAGAGAAATGTATACCTTACTGTCAAACAACTCTGTTAGATTATAGTAAATTATATTGTAACATATCTTCAGACGTTTTACCACTTATAGCTAAAATCCTAATCCTAACTAATATTATAAATGCGAAAGTAACTTTTTTTGTTTGTTACCTTCTCCCGCCTAAACACTGAACCGGCCATCATGAAATTTTGCATATACGTTGTCAGGGGTACAGAAAAAGACATAGGGTATCTTTCTTTCAGAAAAAAGGACTGTTCCCGAGGGAAAGAATAATAACTTTTGACTGTCACAATTACGGGGACTTTGTTTTATAATATATAGTGATTTGGTCAGAAAGATCATTGTTTACCTAGAGTGTACTAGACTTGAGTAACATCACAAGAAGAGAGCATTTTGCACCACAAAAATATAATCAAATAGTCGATATTTTGTTCATCAATCCCGGAGAGGGTTTCTCCTCAAAATTACTTCCATTTCACATCGTCTGCCTAGCTTTTTCCCAACTACATTGGGGTCGGCTTCCAATCTATCCGAATATCAGTATTTTACACGGAGCGACTGCCATCTGGACTCCGCCACCCAATTACTGGGAGACACTGATACTCTAAGGTTACACTGGTGTCAGACTTTGTGCTACTGACACCTGTAACGAATATCATAGGTCTTCGTATGACACCCGGGACCAACTGCCTAACGTGCTTTCCGAGTCACGGCGAGATCTGAATATGTTAAAAATGTTCACCCATCCAATGACTGACTGCGTCAAGTGCTGCTTAACTTCACAAATCGATCGATCTGCGCGGTGGCTATGTGCTACGAGCTCCTCAAATTCCTTTCATCTCACAATGAGCAACTAATACCCGCCTGAGCATTTATATAGAACATTAACGTAACTGAGCACTTTATTCTGCACAAAATGGCGGCGTTTCGACAAATTCGCGCGCCAGAGATCGCGACGCATTACGTTATGACGTCATTGCTACAGTAAACACACAACAGGCAGGACACTTTTCATTATCCTCCGTTTAAATTGGAAATCGGTATGGCTATGGACATGTTTTTTTTTTATTGTTTACGCAAGATATATGGTTCAATACTCAAGTGATGGTTGCCAAAAAAAATAATATTATTTTTTTCACTCGTTTTTCTCACTTTCGCGGATGTTCTTTTGAAGTTAGTAAAAAAATAAATCTTTAGGTAAATTAATAAAATTCGCTTATATTTGCTAGAAGAAGATTCTTACCAAATGATAAAAAAAAAAATGGAAAAAAATCTAGGTGTGTGAGTCAGTCACAAATCAACATAGCATCTATGTATATGCGTCATCTGTTTTAATGGCTCAAATTTAAAAATAGATTTATTATCTATCATTATAAATAGACGTAGGTACTTATCGAATATATAAAAAGTGACCACATAACGAAAATCATTAAAAACATATTCTGGTTATCGTATTAGTAGCTAACACACCAAAAATAAACACTTTATATTTAAAGATATAGCAACTGGTTTTATTTTTTACTTAACAATTTGTAGTTCACTAGGTCATTCACCTAAACGGACGGATAAAATTTAGATAACTTGATTATAACAAGAAAAAAAAAAACGAGTGACTCAGAAATTATCACCTATTCAGAAGTAATATAATCACTATCACTACATATTATAAAACAAAGTCGCCGGCCGCGTCTGTCTGTCTTTTCGCGATAAACTCAAAAACTGCTGAACGGATTTTCATGCGGTTTTCACAAATAGACAGTGATTTATGAGGAAGGTCTAAGTGTATAATTCGTTAAGGTAAATTGACTGAAATATGATGATTATAGTTGACGATGTCGTAAAAAATCATGCCGACTGGGAGTTTTACTGGCGTGCGCCGAGTAAATGTTCGACGTAACAGGCTGATACGACACTATGATAGAAAAATAATGAAGGCGTATATACTCTGCTACCCGTGCGATGCCGGGGCGAGTCGCTAGTAATAATATTTTAATAATTTAAAAATATTTTGATTGACTAGTAGCGATCGTGTTTTATTTTATTATCGCCATGTCTTCACCAATCTGCATGATAAAAAAAACTTAAAAATCGTACCACACATTGACGTACAAAACAAAACACTGACATATTTTAGACGTTGCCTCTCAGTCCTGATTTTGTCCCACATTTTAATTCAAACACACAGCCACCCTACATCCTCAGCGGGCTACTGTCAGTGCCTAGATAGCTTAAATTAAGTACAAGCGTCCCCCAGTGTGTGATCACACCTTTACAACGACGGAATAAACCGTTCTCGTAAAATAGTTATGCTATGCTAATGTCTAGAACGGCCTTTACAGTTTAGTTGTTAGTTTAAACAATATTGTGTTATTTTAAAATGTTATTTGTTACGGGAGAGCAATTTGATTATAACTTCAGTTAGTCATGAAGGAAAATATCGTGAAGACACACCTAGGTTGGAAGATCGACTGGCTATGTTTTGCGCATGCGATACCCCTTTTTTGTATTATAGCATCACGCTTGTTTTCCCCATAGGGTTAGGCAGAGGTGTACTATTTTATACCCACATTTCGCCGATGCCATTATTGAATCCGACGTAATAGGGGGCGAGCCTATTGCCATCTACCGGGCACAGTTTCAGACTCCGTGCCGCTACTGAGAATTTCCATATAAAATACCCAATAATACTTTATGTTTTTCTTTTTTTTTTTTTACATTCCCCCACCCTTTGATTTCTCCTGTACGTAACAAATATTTGTATGATCTACAGATAGTTGTTTCGGGTCTGGTTGTGTGTGCATGTGACATGTGTGTTTGTAAAAATGTACCCACGATACAGGAATGACGATCATCGGTGACGACAAAGTTCTTCTTTTAAACTAAACTGTACTAAGTGTAAACCTTTTTAATTTTCAAAAGAGTATTTAATAGTTTGTTTTTCTTTGACAACACAGCTGACACAGTGGTTGCGCGATTTGTCGCGGGTTCGATTCCCGCACGGAACACGATCCCCACGATACAGGAATTAAGCCTAATTAAGCCTAATATTCTTTTGTTTCAGTGTCAAAACAAGATATCAAAGAAGTGGAAAACATGAATGGAAACCCGAAGTCTGTCAGATATACTACAGTATCCAGGTATGTACAAATCAATGTATTAACACGTTAAACGCCATGTAGGCCGCCGGTGACCAGGGGGCCTTAGTAGTTGCGAGCGCGCAGAGTGGGGCCTCTGCACGCTCTCGTCTAGCGACCCCCGAGAAGACGGCGACGCGGTGTGGTCCCGTCTCGCCGTGAACAGCAGCGATGGTAACGGGAGGACCTCTGTTTTAGCCGTTAAGTTTAGGTAGTCATAGTAAAGATTTGTTTTACTATTTACTATTTTATAGAGATGTCATGTTAGCGACTCTAATCCCTAATGTAACCAAGTTAAGAACTAAAATCGCTATCATGAAAATTTACTTTTATTTTGAATGTAAATAGTAAAAAACTCATGATAGCGGTACTGTACACTTATGTTTTTACAAATAAATGATCTTTATCGTTAGCAAATTAATGATCAATTAAATCATCAGTTTAGATCAACATTACAACGCACCGCATGCGACCTTTTAAGGGTTAATGACAAAAACCCAACGCAACAGGAACACATCAAATCTTCCCAAGTAATTGACAGCTAGATGCTGTAAGGACTTGAACAAAAACAAGTCGCAACTACTAGTACTCTTCGCTAGTTATGACGTCAGGAAAAACCGGCTGCTAAGCTAGTGTAGCCGGTATAAAATATCTTAGAACATGTTCACCTTTAGGGTTGTGCAAAGGGACAGGAACATCGTGCTCGTCTATAATAGCTACTATTGTCAGCTGCGTGCTCAGAGTTTTTATACAGGGTAGGCAGAAAATTTTAATAGCTTACTTACCAATAATGCCTATTGCATGTTGGCATAGGTTGGTCGTCTCATCGATTTAATTGCTTGCCTGTCGGTCTTCTACAGACTATACTTCGGAGAGTGTGAACAGGAGCTCCATGAACTGATTCCACCATCTCCCTTTTACTACCGGACTACCAAACGCACTGCAGGGAATCATCCGTACTTGGTTGATATCCCGACCAGCCGTACTCAGCGCTTTTCCTCCACATTTATTATGCGCACAGCCAAGTTGTGGAACTCTCTGCCTACGTCTGTGTTCCCTTCCACATTCAACCCGTCTACCTTCAAAAATAGAGTTAACAGGCATTTTCTGGGCACGCTCGATCCATCATAGACCTCATCAATCGCTTTTCATCAGGCATGATCGAAGTAAAGAGCAGGCCCATATAGTAATAAAAAAAATGATAGCAGTGATAGCAGAGGTGTCGTGGGTTCGATCACCGCTCGCAATGAATATTTGTATGGCTTACAGATGTACGTTCCTGCGCCTTGATTGCTTAAGAGAAATCTGACAGACAGCGACCAACAAACAGGGCATCTCTTTCTTACTTACATATGTTTTCATAAGACGAACAGAACAGCATGATGATTAGCGACAGCCAGCGACGTGCACAGAGTTTTTAGACAGGGAAGGCAAAAAATTTTAAAAGCTTACTTACCAATAATACCTACTGTATATTGGTATTGGTTCGTCGTCTTGTCGATTAAATAATGATGTATGTGATTTGCCACCTTAAATATCTTATAATAAATATTTATCTGAGTTATGTAGGGTAGGCAGTGTCTTTTTGTCTTTGTGAACCGCACCCTACTGGCGATAGCAACTGTCAAATTGTTCTAACGTAATACGGGAACCGATTTGCGTGTAAATACATGTGAAATTTTGTGTTTGTAAAGACACTCGCCATGATTACCTATTGTATATATAAAACAGACTAATTGGCTGTTACTGACTGCCTCATTGGGCTTGTGGTGGCAAGCGCGTCTGATGAACGTAAGGTCCTGGGTGCGATTGCCGGGTAAAGTGTTATTGGGTCTTTCTGTATTGGTACTCTCAGTAGCCCGTGTGGAACTGTAGCCGATAGATGGCAATAGACTCGCCCCCTATTATACAATAGTACACCTCTGCCTATCCCTTCGGGGAATGCAGGTGTGATGCTTTGTTATGTTATGTTACAAAGCTACCATTACTATCCCACTGTTGGGTACGGCCCCTTCTCAAAATGAAAAGGGTTAGGCCTTAGTACTCTCCGTTGCCCCAGTGTGGGTTGGCGGACTACACACCATCTAGAACTTTGTGGAGCCCTCTCAGGTGCGAAGGGTTCCTTCACTGATAACACAAGTGATAGTCAAATCTGATCCGCACATGCAGAGGTTCGGCCAGGTTCGAACTCAAACCCTTCTGCGTGGAAAGCAAACGTACGACCGCTAGACTATTCCTGCTAAGTAATTTTAATACATTTACAATATGTTAAATATACATTATGAAAAAAAAAAACTTAAATTAAAAAAGCTTACACTTATCTCCAATATTTATTTAGTCAAACAATTTGTTTTACAACCTTAAAACACAAGTGAATTACAAGCAAGAAAGTTATATTCAAAAACCGGGAAAACAAGTAAAAACATCGTTTATTATAAAAAAAACATGTTCACAAAGAAATATTATAATATTCCCTGTGTACCCTTAGCCTGACCTGTGTCAAAATTTGACAGGAATTGTCGTAGAAACAAATTAGTTTGGGGTACAGAACCATTTCCTTTTAATATAATGCATAACTGACATCATATCGTGGTGTTTAGGGTACCGTAATTTTGGAACCGTTAATTTCGCTCTGGGTAAAATTACGGCATTTACCTGACACGCTTACCAGTTTAGGGAGAAAATAATTGGTATTTAAACAGGAGTAACCACCCTATGGAAGTTGTCGAAGAAGTGGGACGTATTGCGAGTTTCGATAATGCGAGAAATTTGTACTTTGAAAGCGAAAGAACAGAGGGAGAAATAGAAAGAGTTTCGAGGTCGTACATTAAGCGTTAATTAATTTAACCAAACTCATTGGTCTTGTGGTCGCAAGCGCAACGGCCGAGATTACTGTCCCGGGCCGGGCAATGTTTTTGGGTTTTTCTGCATAGAAATTCTGAAAATAACAGCAGAGAGTTTAGGACTGTGAACAGTTGATGACAATAGCAGAGCTATTACATGGGACTTAATAACAGCAACGACGAAATTTGGGTGCGTGTGTAACCTCATCGGGGATACAGGCGTGATGCTATGTTTTTTGTTTTAAATAAATAAATAGATTGGGAGCGATCCCTTGCCCAACAATGGAACCAAATTCTAGACTCCTGGCTGGAACTAAGAATTTTCAAACATTAAAATAAAAACGCCCATATACGTTACCGAACGCAGGACTTCACACTGAGCAGCCGCGACCACTTATTAGACAAACCATAATAATTTCACACAAAAACATTATACAAAAGAACTTTACATTTCATCTCTGTATTCTGTTAAAATTTATGAAAACAACGGAAAAACAATTTCAACAAACATTTGACTCGTAACGATGTAAACTTTCCGTTAAATTATTGTAAAACTGACGACTTTTCAGCGAGTTCCGTCAACCAGGACCGACTCCTGAGTTCACTGTGTATGACATACATACAGATTACTTTTCGCTAAATGTTATGAGTTAGTTCAGAAGGACGAATTTGTTGCCACCACGGATCATACCTGGATGAGACTGGAAAAAGCGTGGAGATTGGCACTTTCAATGAAAGGCAATATGTTCCTGGTGTAGATGGGCTCTAAGAAAGAATTTGACGAAGCTCTTATTGCGGGTCACACCGCGTAGTGTCCTCTAGTTTTCGATACAATAACAAAAGCCAACATCACATAGCATCACGCCTATATTTCCCAAAAGGGTTAACCAGGGGTTTACTGTACACCCAATTTCGCCGATACCGTTATTGAGTTCCATGTAATGGCGGCGAGACTATTGCCATCTATTTAGCAACTTTCAGAATCCGTGCTGCTACTAAGAATTTCCGTACAGAAACACCCGCAGCCTAATTACGTAAAAAAGCGACAGCAAAGCGACAGCCACGCGACATCAATCTCACTGTCAACCAATACATTATATGACATAAAAATGACGTTTGTCAGAAGCTATCGCGCAATCTACGCCTGTCGCTACATCGGTAATTAGGCTTCCGACCCGGGAATCGATCCCAAGACCTCAAGTTCAGCAGTAGCGCTTTCTACCACTAGTAAAATGAAGCAATAACAAAAACCTCACCAAAATAACAACATCAGCATTCGTACATAACAAAATATCATGCAAATAATGTCGTTTCCATTCAAAATAATTCCGTGAACTGACATATGAGTATGACAGAAGTGTGGAAGTTTCCAGAACTTTGGAATTGATCCTGAGAACAAATGACAATGTATACCAGATTTATTTATTTGTGTAGTTTGTTTGTCTGTCTGTCGCACTTTTGTGAATACTTTGTAACTCGTGTTGTTGATTGTTGTACTGAGAGGTTAGGTACTTTTGGTATGCTATTATTTGGCATCATTATTGTAAGAGAAGCTGCTTCATTGGTCTTGTGGCAAGCGCGGCTGCTGAGTATTTTTTTTTTTAATTTTTATTTATTTATATGCATAAAACATGGTATACAAATGTGTTCATCATCATCATCAGCCTGTATTAGTTCACTGCTGGACATAGGCCTCTCCCAATGCACGCCACCGAGCTCGATCCTCGGCTATCCTCTTCCAACCGCCACCAGCTACCTTGCGTATATCGTCGCTCCACCTAGCTCGAGGACGTCCTGCATTACGTTTTCCAAGTCGCGGTCTCCACTCAAGAACACGTCTACCCCAACGGTTATCGGTTCTGCGGCAAATATGACCAACCCACTGCCACTTCAGCTTACTTATCCTTTGGGTTATGTCGATAACTTTGGTTCTCTGTCGGATCACCTCGTTCCTGATACGATCCTTCAGAGAGACTCCGAGCATAGCCCTCTCTATAGCTCGCTGAGCGACTTTAAATTGGTGAACTAGTCGTACCGTGAGTGTCCACGTCTCGGCACCGTAAGTCATAACAGGCAGAACGCATTCATTGAAGACTTTCTTCTTAAGGCTTTGCGGTATTGACGACGAAAAGACCCGACGAAGTTTTCCAAATGTGTTACATGACTTAAATATGAGATCATACATGTTTTGCTTAAGACTGAAGCATGCAAAATAATTATATGTTCAAAGTATTCCTTAAATACTATAAAATATATTATGATTTTTTTTCTTTCTCTCTGATTAGGTCCTAAGTTTGATTCCCGGGTAGTGTTTTTTTTTGTTATGAAATTCTCAGTATCAACCCGGAGTTTGGTATCTCGCTGGTAGATGACAATGGTTATTCTATGGGATTTTATAACGGTATCAGTGAAATGTGAGTGTTTAGTACACCTCTGCCCAACCCTTCTGGGAATACTAATAATCCGGCTTTCACTCTAACCAGATGCGTCTGAATTCTAGAATCCTATCCTACTAATATTATAAATGCGAAAGTTTGTGAAGATGGATGGATGGATCTTTGTTAATCTTTCACACCAGAATGGCTGAACGGATCTAGATGAAATTTGGTACAGAGATAGATTATAGTCTGAAATAGCATATAGGCTACTTTTTATCCCGGAAAAATGTACGGGTTCGTAAGCCACGCGGGCGAAGCCGCGAGCGGAAGCTAGTACTGAATAATTTCGTATTAATTCGGCACCTATATTCGACAATACTCTGAATAAAATATATTTATGTGTGGAATAACTTATGCCTCTGCTTATCCAAAGTGCATTACATTCATATGAGGCGTGCACAATATTTATTACATAAGTACTTGACATGGTAAAATCGCTTTGAATTCAACTCGCCGAAAAAAGTTCCACCATTCTGATTTATTTAACATCAACAAACTACGACTTGCGCGGTACCCGCAATGTCACGTAGCTGAAAATTACTAAAATGCACTAAATTTATTACTGAGTTGGTTTCGCGCAACCTCGGCTAAACGGGCTACAGTGTAGTGGCAAGAAATGTGTATTGTGTAGTCAGATATATTTTGATGTTTTATGTATTTTTGACGTGTTTAGAAGTGATTATGTTTAACAGTAGAATGTGTTAGCGTTTATGATTGAGTAACATGAATGATCATTTTTGTGATTTATTTTGATCGTGAATTAAATACACCTATAAAATATTTTTTCATGAAATCTGATGTTTCTCTAAGAATTGTTAGTGAATATCATTGGGAACCCATATTTTTTTTTTATTGGGTATCTCTTTTAATCTCTCACTTATTGACCATTAACGAACTCTTCTTAGACTTTTACGAATTATATAAGACTAACGGTCCCCGTGACATTCGCGTAAAAATAATCTTAGAGTAAATTAGGCGAGAATTTTAGAGAAATCTTTCTTTGTAGATGCCCAATTTCAGGCTTTATAATTTCTGGGAACAATACCTACGTCAATTTGTGACTGAGCGGTATTTCGCTTTTATATTATAAAGGAAGATATTTTATTGAACTTGTTTCCTCGTACATTTTCTACAATAAGCCCGGATAGCCATGATACATGACTGTATCCGACTGTCACAAAATGTTTAACGCAATTTTATTCGTTTAATTTTTGTCAAACGTTGCAGAGTTGGCAGATACGCCTGTATTTTTATTTCTTTTACACCGTATTTTTATTTGTATCGGAGTGGTAAAATTGGAATGAATGTAGGTTTTTTTTTTTCTTTTATAAATCGTACGCGTATTAAATATTCACTGGGGTTTAAAATTTTAGTACTTAGTTTAAAAGCAATTGAAAAGTATAAAATATAAATATTATGATATAGCTGGGTTTGCCTGTGGTTATTTTGAAACCTCAAGGGTAAGATCGGTAATCGGGTAAGATCGTAGAGATCGAATTTCCGGCTGATTCGAGCAGCTCTTTATTGACCTTTCTCCAGCCAATACAAGCTGATAAAACTGGAGAATAACATATAAAAAGTGGTCGAAAAATGTACGATCTTACCCGATTGCCGATCTTACCCGAACTGACCTTACCTATATAAAAACGTAAATTAGGTAGGTAATATGCTCATTAACGATGCATATTGCAATATCATCATTTTAAACCGCCGATCAGTTAGGCGTGATGGCTTAAAAAAATTCTTCCAAAGGTTTCAATTTTATTCGCATATAACTAGCCACTTATGCCTTGTAACTTTGTAAAAATACTACAAAGAAAACTTGACAATGATTGACGTGACTTGGGGTCGAACCTGCGACCTCTGGCTTACCATCTGAAATAAGTTTTATTTTTTACGTATTACTTTTCTAGTTTTTATTTAGTTTTCGTATTTAGTTCTTGGGTATTTTGATATAAAAATAGACAACCTTATTTTATCTATGAGACGAATAAAAGCGCGATTTGATACTTTCAGAATTAAAAAACAATACCATATGTTACTTTTTTTATGTTATCCGTGTATAATTAAATCCGCTACTCACCTACAAAACATTTGACAAATTAGACGAGAAGTGGATCCTAAAAATAAACCCAAGTCTAAAAGCATGCAAAACTCGAGACTCGAGGCGCAAAGTTCCATAAAGGGGTAGGTCATATGGAGAAGAAATCGGCAAGAAACTCCATAGATAATACTAGCTTCCGCTCGCGGCTTCGCCCGCGTGATTTACGAACCCGTACGTTTATCCGGGATAAAAAGTAGCCTATGTGTTATTCCAGACTATAATCTATCTCTGTGCCAAATTTCATCCAGATCCGTTCAGCCGTTCTGGCGTGAAAGAGTAACAAAGATCCATCCTCACAAACTTTCACATGTATAATATTACAAGTAGGATAGGAAGTAGGATTGTCAAAAAATAAAAAAAATTACTTACAATTTATAATCTAATTATAAAATTATTATTATTTATGAAAATTGATTCAACATCAGCTGCTGATCCCCACAACAGAATGCCATATATAATTTTAAATTTAACTTGCATTATATAAGAAAACCAAACGTATCAAAACGTTACATTGCATTATGAGGTAATACAGTACAAGTTATACAACATACAAGATGTTTTATGAAGTGTATAAGCAGCTATATACGCTACAATAATATCATCAAACTGCGCTCAATATGCTTGCCAAGCCTGGCAATTATGACTTGATCATGCCAAGATCGTTCATTGTAACCGTCGATGAAGAGGGACTATGTTTGAGACTATACGTTATACAGGCTGTTGCATTTTGTGTGTTAATAAAAGAAGGTCACTGCTTCATTGGATTGGTGGTTGCAAACGGTTGCTGAGCGTGGGTTCGAACCCTGGAAATGTAATTAAGTTTTTCTATTTAAAAATTCTCAGTAGCAACCCGAATTTTGGAGTTTCAAGATGTATATTTATAAACTGTACCCACGATACAGGAAACATAATAAAGTGTGGGGGAAATATGTAAAAAAAAAATGGTTAAAACTTCAGTCTTAATACAAAACAAAACTGTCAAGAAACTTGACAAAAAACTTGACTTTAAAAGTTTATGTTAAAGCTCCAAGCCTCGAAAAGATTTAACGAACTTCCAAGAACAAAACACGACTTCAAAACAAAGACAGCATTAAAACCTTTCCTTTTAAACATGTGTACTACCATTAAAATCAACTTACAAAGTCTGCAACGAAATAAATTCCGCATTATTGCAGATTTAACCCGATATAACCGGATTAAACTGGATACGGGATGTCGCGCAAGTGACAGCGAGGGAATTACGGGACATGCCCCGTCTGAAATTAAATGCGTGGCCACAATAGCTTGATGTTTTACGGATAATTTCTGTGGATGCAGTGACTATGCTTGAGTGTTAGATTCGGACAGGTCATAGTGTTTTGATTTCTTACACTTAGTTAAATATTTGAATGAATAAATTATTTAATCTGATAATTAATTACAACTGCTTCATTGGTGTAAATGATTAGCTTTCGGCGCTTAGTGTCGCGGAACAAATATTTGTATGATCTACAGATAGTTGTTTCGGGTCTGGTTGTGTGTGCATGTGACATGTATGTTTGTAAACTGTACCCACGATACAGGAGAAATCCTAGTGCGGTTTACTTTTTATTTACAGTTTAATAAAAAAAATTACAACTGCCTCATCGATATCGTGGTTGCATTCGATTCGTTTCCCAGTTCGGGCAATCTGTAATTGGGATTTTTTTAAATGTTCATGATGGCAATAGGTTTTCCCATTATACATGGGACTCAATTCTTAATCAGCGAAATGTGGTTAGCTATACAAAAGTACAGCTCTGTCTAAACCTTTGGGAAATACAGGCGTGATGCTATGTTATATTATAATAGTATAGAGAAAGCCAATAAAATAATAGTATATATTAATTTAAAGTGGGCTTTGGCATATAGTGGTGCCTATCCACTTGTGACAACTTTAATTACCTTTATTACATCCATCAATAAAGATACAGTGTGGCCTGTTTGACGGTAACGTAATTGATGAAACTGAAATAGCGTCTGGCGCACGCTTTGCAGTCAGCCTTGATATCACTATTACTGACTGGCCAATCTTTCCACTACGGCATGAGTGATCCCCATGTGATAGCTCGTGGCGACTCGACAGAAAAGAAGGGAAGAACATGGCACATTAAATTGATAGTTCTAATATTTTCTCAAAAAACACGTCGCTTATTAAAAAAACTAAACATCTCAGAGCAAACAGCTGCCACAGTTTTTCATTCATATCTAAAACAAGGTTTTCTTAAATATAATATGCATAGAATATTTGCGGTACCACAAATATGTGGACTTGCTTGAAGTCACGTACCGCAATAACGTGTTCCGTATAATATTTACACCCTGTATATTTATATAACTTATGAGATACACAATGTAAAGGAATTATAATGCCTGGGTTGGTCAGGGCTTCAAAATGTGTACAACGATTGTCTTAGTGTCCTATAACTAAGCAATGTAGGTTCGATTTCTGTACAAAACAATAAAAATATAATATAGCATATCATCACTTCTGTACCCTACGAAGGGTTAGGTAGAGGTGTAGTATTGTAAATCCACATTTCACCGCTGCCATTATTGAGTCTCATGTAGTAGAAGACGAGCCTATTGCCATCTACCGGGCATAATTCAAGACTCCGTGCTGCTACTGAGAATTTCCCAATAATACTTTACCTGACCCAGGAATTGAACCTCATGATCAGCAGTCACGCTAGCGACCACTAGACTAATGAGACAGTCTCACAAAAAAATATATGACTAACATTTAATTGTTCTTGGTCTTGTTGAGTAGCTTCAAAATGTGGTCAAAATTTAACGTTGTTCACACGGCTTTGTATGATACATATCATAGATTCGAATCCCGAACGAAACAAATATTTATATAGCATACATTTAGTTGTTTTTGGGTGGGCGTGTAGCTCAAAAATTTGGTGACAATTTTAAATCGTTCACACAGCTTTGTGCGCGTATCGTGGGTTCGATTTCCGCACGATACGCGTACAAAGAAATATACATGTCCCATGTATGTGTGTACCCAAAATACGTCATCAATGAATCCAAAAAGTCAGTTAAAAGCCGGGTTTGATCTCAGTCCCTCCTGAAAGAAGGCAAGCGTTCAACCTCGAGGCTATCGCAATTAAACAGAGAAAGGATAAAGATTCTTCACATCTACATTTTATTTCCCTAACATTTGCCAGCCAAGTCGTATTATTACGCTGTATCCTCTGCGGCCATTGCCTACATCTGGTGTTATGTCGTTTACTTACAAATGTCAATGCATATATGTATGTTGTGTGTATATTTATATACAAGCCGTTGCCAGCGGCTTCGCTCGCTTAGATATAAATAAATAAATAAATTCAACCCATTACTGTCCCACTGCTGGGCAAGAGTCTCTTCTCAGAACGAGAAGGGGTTAGGCTTTAGTCCACCACGCTGGCCCAGTACGGTTTGGCGGACTACACACACCGTCAAGAACTTTATGGAGCCCTATCAGGTGTGCAGGTTTCCTCACAATGTTTTCCTTCACCGTAAACGCAAGTGATAATCAAATTCTGATCTGCACATGATTCCGAATAGTCAGAGGTGTGGACCGGGTTTGAACTCAGACCCTCCTGCATGGAAGGCAAGCGTGCAACCGCTAGGCTATCACTGCCTTTTTTTTCGCTTAGATATACATATGTATATTAAAAAAGGATCTTCTGAAAAACGCCGATGTACGTGTACATTTATTTCTAACCAGAAACATGTATATGAAATTTTGTGCTTTTTGAAAATGACGGACTTTCAAACAACCGTTCATCTCGTATTTTACCCCTTTAGGGGTGAAATTTCCAATAATGCCTCCTTAGTGGATTTTTACAACATAAAAGGCATCAACTGTCAAAATTTCAAGTTTGTAGCTCCAGCGGTTTAGGCTCTGCGTTGATGAATCAGTCAGTCAGGACAAGTAATCCTATCCTACTAATCCTACTTCCTACTAATATTATAAATGTGAAAGTTTGTGAGGATGGATGGATGGATGGATGGATGGATTTTTGTTACTCCTTCACGCCAGAACGACTGAACGGATCTGGATGAAATTTGGCACAGAGATAGATTATAGTCTGGAATAGCACATAGACTTTTTATCCTGGAAAATATACGGGTTCGTAAACCGCGCGGGTGAAGCCGTGGGCGGAAGCTAGTATATATGTATAGAAAAATGTAGAATTTGTGACGTTTTTACGTAACGTACGTAACGTTTTTATAATGTAAACTATTTACCAAACAAGATTTCAGAATTTATTTTTGGTGCAGTTACCTAGCCTATCCTAAAGCCTAGCCTAGCCTAAAATTAAAGAGGTCTTCGAGATTTCTTTGTTAATAAGCATATTAAAGCATGATTATCCTAGCATGAAAACATTTCGACGCTTTGTTCCAGCTTTATTTACATTAATCCAAACAAATTTAAACCCTATCGTTTTGTCCACAGAGTCCATTTCAAAGCGACAGCAGACGATGACTACGCCGACTTCACATGCGAGGCGAGACACGAGGCGTTACCACGCGACAATCCTATGAGAAGCACTGTGCAGCTCAGCGTTCTGTGTAAGTACCGATTAGATCATATCCTACTTTAATATTATAAATGCGAAAGTTTGTGAGGATGGATGGATGGATGGATGGATCTTTGTTACTCTTTCACGCCAGAACGGCTGAACGGATCCGGATGAAATTTGGCACAGAAATAGATTATAGTCTGGAATAGCACATAGGCTACTTTTTATCCCGGAAAAATGTACGAGTTCGTAAACCACGCGAGCGAAGCTGCGGGCGGAAGCTAGTATAAAATATTTACAAATTTTTTAAATTCAAACTAGATGTTTCTCACGACTTAGTTTGCATGTATTTTGTAATTATTATCTGATTAGTGTTTCGCTGAAATAGTAAACATAAGCCTTTGTCCTGCTCCGGGACTCAGGCTACCTCTGTGTAAAATTTCATAACAATCGATTCAGTAGTTTAGTCGTGATAAGGTAACAAACAGACAGTTACTTTCGCATTTCAATCAGTGGATAAACCTACCTCAGGCTCTCTTGTAACCTCAATAAGACTCTAGTTGCCCGGTTCCAAAAAATTGGTCTTTAGAAGAAGAACCAGGAAGAAACTCCATGGGTACTCTTTTGAAATTCATTGTGTTGTTAACTTGTTTTGTTAATAATGTGAAAGAAATATGAGAGAACAATGTAGGTTTTCACAAATAAATACTAAAAAGAAATTTAACACTATCAAGTTTTCTGAAGAGAAAACTTAAATATGATTTGACTTGCGCTGTTTTGTTACTTAAGCGACGAGAAGTCTCTTAACGATGGCAGAATTCTACGCACACATACAATTTATAGCTATCTGTAATGTAAATAAATAGGTATACAAACAATAAATAAGGATCATTTATGCCAGCTCTCAAACTAAGACCTTTCCAGCGTTTTTGTTACGAAAGCTTTGCACCGCACTATGAATGATTCCTCTATGGTGGGTGTCTTTATAAACACAAATTTTCACATGTACTTACACTCAGATCGGCAGCCTAAGTACCGATGTAGCGATAGGCGTAGATCGCGCGATAGCTTCTGTCAAACGTCATTTTTATGTCATATAATGCATTGGCTGACAGTGAGATTGCTGTCGCGTGGCTGTCGCATTGTTGTCGCTTTTTTTTTACGTAATTAGGCTGCGGCTCCCGTATTACGTTAGAACAATTTGACAGTTGCTATCGACAGTAGCGTGCGGTTCATAAAGACAAAAAGACACTGCCCACCCTACATAACTCAGATAAATATTTATTATAAGATATTTGAGGTGGCAAATCACATACATCATTATTTAATTGACAAGACGACGAACCAATACCAACATGCAGTAGGTATTTTTGGTAAGTAAGCTTTTAAAATTTTTTGCCTACCCTGTCTAAAAATTCTGGGAACACCGCCGCCGCTGGCTATCGCTAATAATCATGCTGTTCTGTTCCTCTTATGAAAACATATGTAAGTGAAAAAGAGATGCCCTGTTTGTTGGTCGCTGTCTGTCAGATTTCTCTTAAGCAATCAAGGCGCAGGAACGTATATATGTAAGCCATACAAATATTCATTGCGAGCGGAGATCGAACCCGCGACACCTCTGCTATCACTGCTTATGTTGTGATTTATTTTTTTATTAAATGTAGTAATTCTGACAATGTCGCTATCCACTGAAAAGCATGATCAATTTGTGGCTCAGCGGGAGCGACCCAATTTGATGCAATTGTGATACAAATATCATCTATGCGGGAGATCTGTTGCTTTTATTAGTATCCTTATTACTCCACTCATGTAATGTTATGAAATATTTTATTTACGCCAATGAAAGGATGATCTACGTCAAATAATATAATAATAATAATTTAACCCATTACTGTCCCACTGCTGGGCAAGGGTCTCTTCTCAGAATGAGAAGAGTTAGGCCTTAGCCTTCCACTACGCTGGCCCGGTGCGGGTTGGCGGACTACACACATCGTTAAGAACTTTATGGAGCCCTCTCAGATGTGCAGGTTTCCTCACGATGTTTTCCTTCACCTTTATGGTGAAGGAAAACATCGTGAGGAAACCAGGCAAGAGATAATCAAATTCTGATCCGCACATGATTCCGAAAAGTCAGAGGTGCGGGCCGGGTTTGAACTCAGACCCTCCTGCATGGAAGGCAAGCGTTAAACCGCTAGGCTATCACTGCAGCCTTAAACGTCAAATAAATACAATAATTCTTGAATGCGTGTTTTGACATTTAATGAGGGTGACAGGTCAAGAAATCTTCACACTATGTAGGCAATAGGGAGCGAGCCTATTGTCATCTACAGAGCACAGACTCCGTGCTGCTACTGAGAATTGCCATACAGAAAAACCCAATAACACTTTGCCCGAACAACAGCCTAATTACCGATGTAGCAATCAGTTTGCGATAGGCGTAGATCGCGCGATAGCTACTGTCAAACGTCGTTTCTGTGTCATATATGTATTGGCTGACAGTGACGCTGCTGTCAGGTGGCTGTCGCGTTGTTGTCGCTATTTTAACGTAATAGGCTGCGGACCTGGGAATCGAACCCGAGACCTAACGTTCAACACTCGCGCTTACGACCACAAGACCAACGAGTTACAGAACTATCTGTAAGTCACACAAATAATTGTTCGTGTGGGAATCGAAGCCGGGAGCCCTCGCGTAGAAAGACAGTCGCTTAGCCACCGCGGTGTCATCAATTTAACTCGCTCGACGGCTAAAGCGGGTCGTGCTCCGGATTTCTTTGAAAGACAAGATCCGTAACGTGATTATCTTGAACAGAACACTGCAGAATTCACTAACTTGCAGAATTAGCCATTTAAATTGGTAGGTTGACCATATCACATCTCTATTACTCTATATACCCGAGACCAACTAATTAACGTGTTTTTCGAGGCACTGAGAGGTCTCGATATGTGAAAAGTGGTCACCCATCCAAGTACTGACCGCAGCAAGTATAGCTTAACCTCGCAGATCAACTGATCTGCGCAGTAGCTATGTAGCTATGAGCCGCAATGCATTCATGTATGGATTTTTGTATGTCCAATGTAAACTTGGTCCCACAAAAAACAACGCAAAAGTTTAGCTTTCCACAACACAGGACAGCTATAAACATATTCTAAGCGAAAGGTTTATTTTATCAACACGACACGACTCCGAGACGGAACACATGAATTATTAATAAGAATTTGATTGAGATAACTTGTGTTTTGTACAGCGCCATCTAGTTTTGAGTTTTGTGAACTTTTTTGTTTATGGTACGTAATTTCTTTTTCACCGATATTACTTTGTAGACTGGCTAATCTTTCTTCTAGGGTGAGTATTTTTCACGTGGAAATTCTTGCGTATCACGAAAAAGATATATCACCAATTATGTCTCAGATTCGTCATTATGTAAATAGATATTATAAGGAAAATTAGATCATGATTATGTTTCTAATACATAATACATACATAACGTCACAGCTTTTTTCCATACAGAAACTACAAAACGCCAAGTGCTAGTAAAATTTTACGTTTCACCAAATTTCAAAAAAATAAATATTAATAATAGGTACCTACTCTTATGTGTGTAATTTTGTTTTTTGCTTCTTGTTATTTTTGTACTCTTTTGATGGCGCGGTTTTGTGATGTCTAATAAGTTAATCTATTTTTTTTTCTTGTTGGACCACTTGTAATAATATTTCCATCATTAAAAATTCGTCTGTATATCTAAACTTATGGATAAAGTACCATAAACTAAACAGACTTGTCTCTAGACTTCAGCTGGTCTCGAAAAAACAACAGGAACACGTCAAAGAATGTTTGTTTTCTCCCCACGACACGGCGACGACCAACATGAATTATTAATAAAACGTTCGATTGAGACCACTCTTCTAACGTTTACATTAGAGACTAGCTCTAACTATCAGCGCCATCTAGTTCCGAGTTTTGACAACTTTTTTTGTAGTTTAATTTAGTTTGGAATTAATAAGTTACACACTTATAGCTTTAGACCAGTAGGCCTGACGGTTTTTGACGTCAAGTAACGTAACCGTTATTGTTACTTTTTATTATTATTTTATAAAATATGAAATCCACATATAGTACAATCAATATTGGAAATACTCGTTTTACGTTTTTTTTTTAATCTATATATGATACAATTTTACTTGTCACATAAAATTAAAACTAAATCATTAAGGATAGTTGTATTTTTTATTATTAAATATATTTAAAAATTCACTAACATTAAATATATGGATTACGTAATTTTTGGCTTTCCAATGAAAACCAACATACTGTACCCTCGATTATTTTATATACAAGGTGTAGTCGGCAGAAATCACATTTTACAAAATATAATTACAACAAAAATATAATTTCTTTACATCATCATGTAACTCAAGTTCGCACATGTTTTCTTAATAGCACTGACCCAAATTTCCTCAAAATTTAAATAGAGGAAGCTGGGGCAAATTGGAATAGAGATTGTAAGCTTTCTTCTGTTGTTTCTGCAGCTTTAATTTCGAATTTTAGTACTGGAAATAGCGTTGCGAAATTCCTATTTCTTCATTGTGAAACTTTAAGATTGTATTCAAGGAAACATGCTGGGTATCCGATTTACTATTAACGAAGTATGTTGTGACTTATTTTGCATTAGTTTGCGTGCCTGGTTTTCGGAATAGTCTGCATTTCTGCCGTTTTACACGAAGTAGACAGCTGAATTCTCGTTGGATTTCCGAAATCTTAAATTTCGCCTGCTATTATAAGCGTTTCGAAACCATTCCTTCGTACGAATCAGCTTCCATTGTGATAATTACACCTCAAGGTTGGAAAAAGCAAAATTTGTATGCTTTTTTTTTTTCAAATATTTCACATACCGTAGCATAAAAACATAAAATATATTCACGAATATGTTAATTTCAAAATTTTCAACAAAAAGCGATTTCTTTTTCACATTTTAAGGAAGATCCGGCACCATGGCTCCCACTCAAAGGCCTAAAAGCTACAATTGCGAAATTGATCGGTCTCGAAAATTTCGACTCGCAAACGTTACGCTATTAATTCCCCCACCATCAAATAGCGATAAAGTCAATAGGGGGACATCGGGGCAAAGCAAACATAGCCGATGCCGGTTTAAATGGAAAATTAATAATTCATGCCCCTAAGTCCGTGTCCGCGTCGGTGCCGTGTCGTTGCGTTTGAAGTGGGCTGTTTGTTTTAACCCAACCTACCCTGCAAAAATGTAATTTGTTCGAAATTATGATTGGATTTTGTTTGTTGCAAATATTTTCAGTGTTGACGGTGAATTTTTATGGTGGGTTTGATCAGCTGGTCGGCTCATGACTTTTGTAAGGGTTAAGTTGGTAATTCCAGGTGTATTTTTTAATATTATCTCGTAGGTTTAGTGGTTGAAGCGCGGCTGTTGAGCGTACGGTCCTGGATTTTAGATTTCAGATCGAACATGTGTATATCGGGTTTCTTTGTTTGGAAATACTCTCGTTTGGAGATAAGAATGTGTTTTCGCTCTCAATTCCAAAGAACTAAATAATGGCATGCGAAATATAGGTGCACAGTACACCTCGGCCTAACCCTATAGAACGTATTGCCATAAACAGGGCACAATTCCAAACTTCGGCTTGCTACGTGTTTACTTTCTTGTTCTTTTCTTTCTCTCTACTGAAAGAACCCGAGAACAAAACCCACGACCTTACTCTCAAGAGTCAAAATTGCAACCACTGGAGAATTGAGGCAGTCATTAACGAAAATTAGCTTTTATTAATCTTTTTTCCCCTCATACATATTCATGTTTTAGTTCAAGTATGATAATTAATATTTAAAATACATGGTGTTTCATTATGAGCGCGCTAAATTCCTTCGTAGAATTACATCGGGCACTTTGTTTTCTTTCCCCTATGCTCGGCTTACATAGCGTAGTGTTGGGATTGTTTACATATCGATATTTTTTAATTAGATTTGAGATTGGATGGATTTACCACATTAGATTTGAAGCATTGGCAATAGATTTATTGTATAAGTTTTTTTTTTATCTGATAAAAATTAAAGGCCAATTATTATAAAATGGTTTACTAAAATTCTTGTCATTAGACCAACAGATTTTTGGTCGATTTTAAATATGGCGGATCAGAAGTGTCAGATATTAAATTTAATTAAACTTGGCGCATTTTTATGGAGTCTTCTCAGAGCGCGGGTTTCCTCACAATATTTTTCCTTCGCCGTTAACGCAAGTGATAATCAAATTTTTATCCGCACATGATTCTGAAAAGTCAGTGGTGCGGGCCAGGTTTGAATTCAGCATGGAAAGCAAGCATTAAACCGCTAGACTGTAAATGTATCCTACTAATCCTAATTTTAATATTATAAATGTGAAAGTTTGTGAGGATGGATGGATGGATGAATGGATCTTTGTTACTCTTTCACGCCAGGGTCTGGATGAAATTTGGCACAGACATAGATTATAGTCTGGAATAGCGCATAGGCATACTTTTTATCCCGGAAAAAATGTACAGGTTCGTAAATCACGCGGGCGAAGCCGCGGGCGGAAGCTAGTATATATATACACTAGCTTCTGCCCGCGGCTCCGCCCGCGTTTTCCCGGGATAAAAAGCCTATGTGCTATTCTAGACTATAATTTATCTCTGTGCCAAATTTCATGCAGATCCGTTCAGCCGTTCTGGCGTGAAAGAGTAACAAAGATCCATCCATCCTCACAAACTTACGCATTTATAATATTAATAGGATAGGATAATGTAATTGCATAGGTAACACAAATTAATAGTTTCCATCTAAAATCTTCCTTTTACCTACACAACGCTTTACTTGACAGGGTTTTTGTGTACAACGAAAAAAACCAGGCTTAATCGAATAAAATCTTTTTTTTTTCTTACCCCTGTAGTAACAAGATTGGGTGAAACTTGGAATTTAATTTGTTACCCCGTATTTTATTTTCTTGAACCACAGTAATTTATTGAATAAGGCGTTACTTTACGGCTATCCCACCCAAAATAATGGTTTACCGGGAATATGTCACTGGGTTGGCCAGTTCCAGGATTAATAAATCGAATGAGTTTGGTAATATAAAGGTTGAATCTGATTTCGGGGTTAAGATCATTGTTTTTTTGAAATCTTATTGATGAAATAGCTTACTTAAAAATAAATATTTCACACAAACTGCCCACTCAGATTTCTCTCGTATCGTGGGTACAGTTTATAAACATACAATATCACATATACCCATAACCAGACCCGAAACAACTATCTGTAGATCATACAAATATTTGTACCGTGAGGGAATCGAACCCGCGACACCTAGCATAGAAAGCTAATCACTTAGCCACTGCGCCAAGCGGACCGTTATACGTTTGATTTTATTCCTTTGTTTATTTTTATAATATCGATACCAACCACTCGATCGACCACACCTCTATCCCTCACAAAAGCAGAGCGGTGAAGTATTTAAAAAAATACAAAAAAAAAAAAACATAAAATAATAAAAAATTAACAACATGCCCACAAAAACAAAGGTTGCCGCACAAAGGGAATAGACAGGCAAGTAAAATAGCCCAAAGCTAATAAATGGAGCGGG
This sequence comes from Shargacucullia verbasci, assembly GCA_947562105.1. Lineage (NCBI taxonomy): Eukaryota > Metazoa > Arthropoda > Insecta > Lepidoptera > Noctuidae > Shargacucullia > Shargacucullia verbasci. Next base: position 8,050,920 of record OX387306.1, read on the forward strand.
GCAAAACCTTAACCATTGTAATTTTGTACAATAACATTACGTTCTATTTCTGTTTCGTATATATTTTGCAGTGTACTTAAGGTTTATTTGTAAAAAAAAATTATTGTACATAAAAAGGATTTTTGAAGAGTAAATTTTTTCGCAAGAATATTTTTTTATCTCTCTTTGCCGCGACTCGTCATCGGTATAGTAGTTGCAGGCTCACTGAGCGTGAGGGTTGGATCCACGAGGCAGCTAGTGTTTTTAGGTTTTTCTGCTGGAAAATTCTCAGTAGTAGCCTGATATTTGCATCTATGTCCATTAGATGTTAATAAGCTTGCTCCCTATAACATAAGACTTAATAACGCCATCAATAAATGTGGGTGCATAATCTATCTGCCTTACTCTTCGAGGAATACAAGCGTGATGTTATGTAAATATTATAGGACTACCCCGAATTTGCTTCATAATTATTGCGGTTTCAGTATGAACAGCACAATTTATCCGAATTATAATAAAAGTCGTACACGCCAACATGGCTCAAGTTTTTACACTCGTAACATTGTGTTTGGTTGGGCGTGTGTCACACCGATGCGAACTTGGGGCGAACGTGTTGGGATATTAATTTAGTGAATTCACTGAACATTGTTGTGTGATATTATATTGTTTATTGAGTCTCAAATCATTGCAATACATATAAAAATTGTGGCAAACCCCAGTAAGTAATTAACAATACTTGTGTTGAAGTTAATGGTGTTTTAATGGAGTGAAATGGGGGTTATATGGTTGTATGAAATATCTTTCTACACGGCCTCCTATATAGTTGTATAGTAAAAATTATTGATAACATATCATCAATATCAACCCAATGTCTTCCTCTTTTGAAGACAATATCCCTTACAAATCTTGTTATGAGTGTATATTGCTGTTTTGTTACGAGTGACACTCAACCTGCCTTCCTTTTATACGACGGGGACAAAATTTTAATTAGAGTGATACGTGTAAGTTTTGATACTAAAATACGTAAACTAAAAACTATGCGTAGATGTCTCAAAATATATGACATTAATGTGCGCGCGCATTTGAGTGAAACTTACATTTAATTACCCTCCAAAGCACTAATTACTGCCGAATGCCTGATGAATTGTAGGCCAAGGTAACCATTAAGTGGAGCATTGGCGAGACGAGCTTGCCCCTCCACTCTAGAAAGGTCTGGCAATCATGAAGGGAAGCCTTTGCTCAGCAGTGGGATGATGCAAGATGATATTTACCTTCAAGGCTCAAGAATAAACGTCGTAACAGAAACCATTTGATGATGGAAATAATTCATCAAGTATTAACTATCTTTAATTAAAGTAATTAACTTTTGAAATATAAAATTTCAGATAATTTACCGCGCAAATTTATCTCTGTTCGGTCACGAGTAGAATTTGTACTTACTAACTTAATTACCGTTACGGTTCGGTGTGACAGAGTCTCTCAAGTAACAAATTCGTCGTTTCTCGCTACAATGCCCGCTTAATTACAAACGCTAGACTTGACGTGCGTATTACTTGCGTACCGCGTACTACGCGAGATTTGCCATACGTAGGGTTGGCGTATGAGAAGTTTTAACTGAATTAGAAGTCCCGTACTGCAGTGAAGGCTTTGGAAAATTGAGACGGTGACACGGTGTTTTAGGGTTAAATTTGTATGTGGTGAATTTGAAACCGTTCTTGCGTTAATCCTACTTTAATAAAATTATAAATGTGAATATTTGTGAGGATGGATGGATGGATGGATTTGTTACTCAATCACGCGAGAACGGCTGAAAGGATTTGGATGAAATTTGACACAGAGATAGATTATAGTTTGGAATAACACATAGGCTACTTTTTATCCCGGAAAATGTACGGGTTTGCAAACCACGCGGGCGAAGCTGCCGGCGGAAGCTAGTATTTTTTATATTCTCCGATGGGTTAGGTAGAGGTGTACTGTAATACACCCACATACTGATAATGAAGTTATTGAATCCCATGTAAAAAGGAGCAAACCTGTGCTTTTTCAAAATTTTCGAACAAAAATACCTAATCACACTGCGCGATTCGGGGATTCAACTTAAAATCTCACGCTCAGCAACCGTACTTGCAACGAGTACACCAATGAAGCAATTTTAATCAAAATATATAACCTAATATTTCATTGTAGCCGTCATTTAAACGTTCATTTCACTTACAAATGTTTGTTAACTAAAACAATGACGTTTCAAATTATGACCTATATATTTAACATTAGATCGTAATTACTCTATTTTGACTATTCGCTGTTCATAGTGCGAACCTATGGAGGAACGAGGTATGGTGTTTCTCCATTGAAAACGGAGGGTCCTCCGACCAGGCGAAGTGCCTGGCGGGCCGAAGCCCGACGGGTGATGTCGGACATTTACTATATATATCTGTTATATTCGTTGTAAACTCTCATAGTGCGATTCAGGATTTTCTGTTGATACTTCACTCCGATAGATGGTGCTTTACTTTTTGCGATGTTGCGAGAAATAGTCATTACAAGGACATAGCTAAATGGCTAGCACGCTCATTGATTAATTTACGAAGTTAAGCAACTATCCCTGAGGCTGTGCCTCGCACGGGTGTCCCGTGCATGCCTCGGAGACCACCTTACATTATCGCTTTGGGTTACAGTCTGCATCAACGCATTTTGATCAGTCTGTGTGGTGGCCATGTACCCTCGAGGCCCTCCTCTAATTATTACATTATCAAGGGCGTGTAGCACCACTTCCAGATAAAGTGTTTGATAGTAATCAAACAGATAAAATATCAGTTAGATATAAAGTGACTGATCCTATTACTATACTAAAAGTTAAGGAATCGGAGAGTTTGGCAAGGCTCAAGGCTATGGTGGAACTGTTGGCGTAGTGGCTAAGCGATTAGCTTTCTGCAATTCATATCGCGGGTTCAATTCTCGCACGGAAAAAATATTTGTATGATCTACAGATAGTTGTGTGTGCATGTGACATGTATGTTTTTAAATTATACCCACAATAATATATATACATATATAAAGAAATCCTAGTGTTTGTAAAAAATTGTTAGTTAACTTGCAGGTAAACAAACAGCTAGTTTACCAGCAACTGGTTTAACAGGCCTACCTTCCTCATAAAATAGCCACGTCTATTCTACACAATATCAGAGGCAGCCCTACACACTGAACTTAATTATTCGCTCACTGGTAAATGGAATGGTATGGGGGCCCAGAGGGGAGGTCGGGGGGCATTACACGCAGATAGTCGCCATCTTTTAATAGTCAGTTTGTTTGTTGAGATATCTGACTGTTATATATATACAGTGGCGTGCGGTTCATAAAGACAAAAAGACACTGCCTACCCTAAATAACTCAGATAAATATTTATTATAAGATATTTGAGGTGGCAAATCACACACATCATTATTTAATCGACAAGAAGACGAACTAATACCAACATGCAGTAGGTATTACTGGTAAGTAAGCTTTTAAAATTTTCTGCCTACCCTGTCTAAAAACTCTGTGCACGCCGCTGTATATATATATATACAAATGTAACACTATACATGTTATTTTAAGGCGTAAACAGACTTAACTAGCTGTTGCCTGCGATTTCGACTGCGTGTCCAATTTAGTGGACAACTTCTCCAATTTTGGTTCGCTAAAAATTTTATTTAGACTGTCCAGCTGTTCTCAAATGATGTGCTTACTAACGACATAATATCACGCCTATATTCCCCGAAGGGTTAGGCAGAGGTATACTATTGAAGACCTACATTTTTCCGACACGGTTATTGAGTCGCATTTAATAGGGGACGAGCCTGTTGCCATCTACCGGGCACAGTTCCAGACTCCGTGCTGCTACTGAGAATTTCCATACAGAAAAACACAATAACACTGCCTGACCCGGGAATCGAATCCAGGACCTCACGCTCGGTAGTCGCAGCTTCAACTATTAGACAAATGAGGCAGTTGAAACCAACGAGGCAGTCAAATTCATAAAAATAATAATTAATTTATATTGGACATTAATTGTATTATCGACATATGGACCTTATTGGTGATGTCCTTCAAAAAGGTCAGGTGCGCAGTACCCACTACCGGCGTTCATGTATGAAACGATGCATGAATTTAGATGAAGCAAAAGGGTTATGTAAGGATCGTAGCACGTGGCGTTCCGTAGTTTCTGCCTACTCCCATGGGAAAAAGGCGTGACTTTATGTATGTATGTATTAATCTTTAACACTTGTGCAATAGTACAATTCATGAACAATTTTTATTCAAAGTGCTGGTGGATCTCATATTAACATATAATAGAGGACAAGCCTCTACAGAACCTCTTCAGACCCCTACAAAAAATTCATAATACAGAACCTCAATCAATTCCCCGACTTGGAAATCAAACCTGCAATCTCACGCTCATCGCACACATCCACTAGAAGACTAGACCAACGAAGCGATCAATTTAAATACTGTCTTTCAGTATTAAATGTGGCCGACTTGGAAATCCCTTAACAGGCTAGGAACCCAAGTCGGCCGATGCAAAGATAACCTCCACAAGTGGGGGTTCACAGATGCCACAGATCTCCAGTGCAAGTGCGGCGTCTCCCCGCAGACGATGGCCCACCTTCCATCCTGCTCCGCGTGTCCTGTTACTGTTCGCGGGAAAAGTTAATGGCCGCTACGGAAACCGCAGTCCGTCTCGCGGAAATTTTGGGCCAAACTAATTTAATTTGCCATCGACACGCTAAGAAGAATATGAAATCTCCTTCAATTCACCCTCAATCCCACACAAAGCTTTATATAAGCCTCATACATACATGGACTAAACAGGGGCCATCATAATATTATAGTCAATGGATCATATCGTATAAATTGACCTCTCCAATCTCGAACATATAAAATTGGTCAGGCTTAAATATCGGGGGTTCCGTGATAAAAATACACCGCTTTTAACCCGTGGGATAATAGTTATACTGGAATAATATATGTAATATCACGCCTATGTATTATAAACGGGTAGGCAGAAGTGTTTTGTTCAACAAAAAATTTTAGAAAAGAGAAATAATTAACCATCAATATGCGTTATTTTTTTTTACTAAAAATCTTCCCTTTACTTAACTCGTGATAATAATTAAGTTAATAAAAATTTTGAATAAAAAAAAATGTCGATAGTTGAAGATTTCGGAGAAAATCATGCCGAGATCTTTACTGGCGTGCGCCGAGTAAATGCTCGACGTAACAGGCTGATATGACACTACGACAGAAAAAAACGAAGGCGTATATGCTCTGCTACCCGTGCGAAGCCGGGGCGGGTCGCTAGTGTATGTATAAAGGACATATTGAGAGGGTCATAGCTGCATATCTACCGTGCAGATTGGTCGATCTGTTTGGTTAAGCAGCGCTTTACGCGGTCAGTCCTTGGATGGGTGACTATTTCTACACATCGAGGCCCCTCCGTGCCTCGGTAAGCACGTTAATCAGTTGATTCCGGGTGTCATACGAAGACCTTTGACAGTCGTTACGAGTGTCAGCAGCCCAAAAAGTCCCATAACCAGTCTGACCTTAGAGTATCAGTGTCTCCCAGTGGGTGGCGGAGGTCAGATGGCAGTCACTCCGTGTGAAATACTGATATTCCGCCGCAACCGGTTAGACTGGAAGCCGACCCCAATGCAGTTGGGAAAAGGCTAGGCAGATGAAAGGACAGGCCATATTGAAGCCAATTCCATAAGGAATGCGTAACTGAATTTTATAGTAATTATTATCTCACTCGAGAGGTTGCGTTGTTTGTCATTTTATAAGGAACTAGCTTCCGCTCGCGGCTTCGCTCGCGTGGTTTACGAACCCGTACATTTTCCGGGATAAAAAGTAGCCTATGTGATATTCCAGACTATAATCTATATCTGTGCCGAACATCCAGATCCGTTCAGCCGTTCTGGCGTGAAAGAGTAACAAAGATCCATTCATCCATCCTCACAAACTCACATTTATAATATTAGTAGGATAGGATAGGATGTCAAAAAAATCTTTGAAGCAATTCGCTTGCGTTTTTTGATTAATTTAATACATGTTGGATGGCGCAATCGATTCGGATGAAAATCGTCCCATATCTCGCGTGATTCGCTCTAACTTGTCTCGTCCTTCATGTATATATACTGCCTTCTCACTAAATACAGCCCCATTGACTAATCCAAAGGATTTCCCCTGCAAAGTAATATAAATCATACCTCACGAAGTAATTTATCAAAATCCAAGTAAAATACAAGCCCATTGAACGGGCAATATTTTTAAACAAATGATTTACAGTATAATAGCAGAAACAAATGACATGAACCCCAGACAGCGACCGTTTTAATATTTTTCTTAAGGAACCCTTATTAATAATGTTACGGGACCCCGTTTTGGGGTTAATGAACTCTCGTCGAAGGCAATTTTCCTGTACAGTCGTTCGGAAAAGTGTTCCTTTGTGGTAAAAAATCTTTATGAGATTTTTTTTTCTTTTGATCATTTCTCAGTATCTTGGTAACGAAAAGGGATTTTTAAAACAAAAGAGTTGTGTACGTTATGTGTCAGTCAGGGAGAATGAAAGATAATAGCGTTGAGCTTCTGTTTTCCTCTTATTTTGGCTCGTTTTTGTAATACACTGTTGAATAAAATATTTCAGTTAATCCAACAATGTACTGTTTGTTTTTGAGTATTCATTTTTTTATATACTTTTAACAGATTTTATCAGATTTTTATAATTCCAACCATATTCATTATCTACCAGTAATCGCCTTCTACTAGACATGGGTTTCTCTTAATAACTATTTTGTTAAAGTTATCTATATCTACATATAATAAAATTATAACACGCCGTTTTCTGTACATATTGGAGAAAAACTAAAATGGGTGTCTTTATTGGAGCAACAGAAGCTAAAACAACAGTTTTTAGAATTTTTGTTTGTCTGTCTGTATGTTTGTATACGCATTACGCAAAAACTACTGCATGGAATTGAATGCAGTTATATTGCTAGAAGGTCTAACTTAAAATATAAGCTTTATTTAACCGCTGGAAAATATCAGATTCTAAATTCCACGCGTACAAAGTCACGGGCAAAAGCCAGTTTAATATAAAATAAAGGATTTTGGCTACTATATGACGCATGGTAGTAAGATTGTCTGTTATCATCTTATATTTTAATTAATATACAATCTAGGAACCGGCTTTGTTCAATTTCAATAGTATAATTTGAATACCTAGACCTAGAATTCTTCATCAATTTGTATCCTTCTTTCGTTTTTATTCTTTTTGTTTTACGAAACTATTTTTGTTTTTCAGAATTGATTACTGCTGTGTTCTTTTAAAAGTAAAAGATATCGTTTTGCGATGTTTTTACTCTAGGATAGTCTAGTTGTTATAAACCCGGCTGCTAACCGTGAGATCCTAGTTTCGATTCCTGGGTCATTTATAACACACAATAATAATTATAAATACAATTTTTATCTGTTTTTTTTATTGAATACGTTCGTTGCCCTTTGAAGATAAAATTCTACAACAAATTGAACATTATAGGCACACACAAACACAAACGAATCATGAACTTTTCTTGTAATTCCTTCTAAATATCTAAAGCTTTTATTCTCGACTGTACATTATGACGTTTCTTCTGTGTTCTATGTAAATCATTGCCCGATATTTGTTCGCCGCTCAACACATATAAGAGCAGAAATTTGTCATAATTTTCTGATAAAACTGAAGCCAATGTTGGAACAAATACCGGATCTATCAGATAACCTATCTATTGGTTAAACTTAAAATGAATAAAGAAAGTTCTTATAATCCGAGCGTGTGTTAGCCTTGACGCAGTTGGTAAAATATTTATTTTTTGCGCTTCGGGTCATGGGTTTGATTCCTAGTTAGATGAAAATTTTATCAACATCTATTTTAAAGTCCAGACAGATTACAGTAAAGATTTATGTGAGACGAATATAAGGTGGAATTGCCTTTTGAAATAAGTGCCATAGCTATTTGAGCTGACCTGTCGCAACAGAGGGCAAGTATGGAACAGTCATCGTGAGAATTAAAGAAATTAATAGCCTTCAGCTTACATCTCACTCACATTTACAATGTGTAGCGGTTACAATATCAAAATAATCATTACAATATCAAAATGATGAGGTAAATAATATAATAATTAATGGCAAAATCTATATAAATAAAAATGAATCGCCAAATGTGTTGCTAAGCGCATAACTTCCGAACGGCTGCACTTATTTGGCTAATTCTTTTTTGTTGTGTTTGTAATTGTCAGGAGAAGGGTTTTATGTAAGATTTTTTTTGGAAAAGCCACCGGAAACGTCGGAAATTTGAATGGTATTTTTGTATGACATTTTTGATTTTGTTCATTAGTAAATTGCACCCGTGCGAAGCCGGGGCGTATCACTAGTTGTATATAAAAAGAAGGAAAGGCTATAGAGCGGCTCAATCCCAAGCGTTTTTGTCATCTAAATAGTCTGATATTTTACAGTACCTACGCCTTATTATATAGATATTTTCTTCCACAGATCCTCCCGGAGCGCCTTACATTGAAGGTTATGCGGAGGGCGAGACTGTGCGTCGTGGCCAGAGCCTGGAGCTGGTCTGCAGGAGCCGAGGCGGCAACCCACCAGCCCAGCTGATCTGGTACAAGAATGGGGAACAAATCAGAATGGCTTACAGGTAAGTGATGTTTAATTAGGATTTTTATGGCAGTCTTCAAAAGGCTTTTCTAGGGAACAATTCTAGCGCTCTTTTACATTAATCTCTACCTATTAGAGTTATTAATAGACCTTGACCCCTGAGTTTGTTTCGGCGTTTCTTCTCAGGGATAGTCATAGGAAATGCCGACGCCATCTAGTTTAAAAAAGACGTGTAAAATTGATTGAAAAATCCTAATTGCAAAATAAATAATTTCATTTCATTATTCTGTACTATCAAAAATCTTGAGTACATCCAACTATTGTTGCATTTTGAGCGATTCAAGTAAACTTATCTCTAATCATGAGTTGTTGTCGTATGCGCGTCGTATATCTCATGAGATATCTATAATTTCCATTTCGACTAAACTGGTGTACATTGGCATAATAACGATTTAACAAATCAGTGAAAGATTTAAATATATAACATTAAATAACATAACATCACGCCATGAGTAATACACCAACATTCCGCCGATGCCGTTATTGAGTCCCATGTAATACAAGGCGAGCAAATTGTCGCCTACCGGACACAGTTCCAGACTCCGTGCTGCTACTGAGAATTCCAATACAGAAATACCCAATAATACATTGGCTGACTGGGAAATCGAAACCAAGGACGTCACACTCAGCAGTCGCGCTTATGACAACTAGACCAATAAAAAAAAATTCGACCCATTACTGTCCCACTGCTGGGCAAGGGTCTCTTCTCAGAATGAGAAGGGGTAGGCCTTAGTCCACGACGCTGGCCTGTTGTGGGTTGGCGGACTACACACACCGTTGAGAACTTTATGGAGCCCTCTCAGGTGTGCAGGTTTCCTCACGATGTTTTCCTTCACCGTAAACGCAAGTGATAATCAAATTCTGATCCGCACATGATTCCGAAAAGTCAGAGGTGCGGGCCGGGTTTGAACGCGGACCCTCCTGCATGGAACAAAAGCGTTCAACCGCTAGGCTATGTCTAGACCAATAAGGCGGTCATATTATATATAGGTGTTTAATAGAAAAAGTATGCTGCCAATCCCCTTGACACATGCCTTCATTCACCTTACGCCAGAGCAAGGGCATTTATACAGCAAAAATATATCAAAATTCAAACCAAGTTCTATCCAAAAACCAGTCATTGGTTTTTCCAAACATTTTCAGTACATAACCGCGAAAATACGTGTTACATAAATATTTATATGTACGAGCTGAAAAATTCAGTGATGCGACAGAACATCAAACCTGCTTCCGTTCCCTGAAAATCAATATGAGAATGGCTTTTTAAATGTCTTTGAACATAAAAAGATAGAATCAAGTGCCACATGGGTCTACTGTTCGCAAGTTTGGCTGCCGATCATGAGGTCTGGTTGCGATTTCCAGATCGGGCCAAGTATTATTGAAATTTTCTGTAATTCTCAGTAGCAGCTAGGAATTTGGAAATGTACCCGGTAGATGGCAATATGCTCGCCCTCTATTACATGGGACTTAATTACGACATCGGTGAAATGTGGGTGTACAAAAAGTACACCTCTAAAACTCGTACCTGATGTACAGGATAAAGCATAGGTCATCTTCTAATCTGTAACGAAATTAACCAATAATAGAACAACAACGCATTTTGAAGCAAAAAACAGCGATCTGTAATCGAATCTGAGACTATTTCATTCAGTACACCAGCCACTCTAACCTCTGAGCATGGGAGTACGAGATCTGGTGCTGTTCCAGAGGCTCCCAGCTGCGCATGCGTTATATAATCAATATAAACTCTTTCTTAATATAAGTAACAACATAAAAAAAATATAACAAAAAAAACCTTTCATTATAGTATTGTTAAAATCTGCTGAATAACAGCGTTTAAAGATTTTCGATATAAAGTATACAATACGTAGGCAAAGTCAGCTTTTTGCCTATAAAACCCCCCACCCCTATTTGGGGGAACGTATTAAGCTGGCAACAGATAGGGCGTATGTCCTCATGATTTATGTAAGTTGAAGTATAGTGATGGGACGAGTTTATCGATAAAATTGTGGATGAAACGTTTTTATTACCATTACTCTATTGAATCATAAAGAAAACAGAAAGCGTGTTTATCGAAATATTCTTGGATATAAGATACTACGTTTGTTGGAGTACACATCCTTATAATTTAATTTAATTTTTGCAACAGAAAGCATATGATCAATAATTAACTTTTAGTCCTACGTTTTAGATCATTAGATACGAAATGGCTTCCATCTTCTCACAATCACAGTCACTTAATAATATCACTTAATATTGTATTATAAACCTCAAGATATGACGTAGGTATCCCTAACACAAGGTAACAGAGACCTTTGCGTGAACTAAAACTATTTTAAGATTCCTTTGTTTATAGTTGATCTTTCCCTTTACTCCAGAATAAAGAAAAAATAAAAGGTTAAACTAAAACATATTGCTAAAAATCTCGACAAGATTGTATCGATAGATGTACGTTGTTTGCACCCGTCACTTATAAAATTGTATTAAGACGTGCCTATAGGGGACGGAAACTGATTTATGGGCCCCACTAACTGCACTCGCTAGTGATGTGACACAACATCGATAAACAAAATAAAAAAATGACAATATTGAAATCCCTTTAAATTATTATTTATCAACAAATAGTTTCAATTTGAGAATAAAAATATTATTTGGGGTCACGTCTAGCTAATACTTTATATAAAATCACACTTATTATCCCTGACACTTTTTAAACAGAATCCATTAATGTCAAAATCATTCTTGAAACTTTGTTTGACATTAATGCTTATATTTACTAGTAATGAATTCCATTATTTAGTATAAATTTGTTGAACTACGGTGACTGATAAAGCTCTAAGGATTACCAAATTGTGGCAATGGGCAGGTCACATGTATTGAATAGAAAAGGTCCTTTTTGGTTACCGCGGATAAGAAAGTGAAGCGTAAGAAGATGCTCAACTAAATGGATAAGACGATCTAGTAAAGATCGCGAGGATTCGTTAGATTACACGGCACAAAGACACTCGACATGGATGTCTGTGGATACCTATTTCCAGCAATAGACGTGAAGAAGCGGCTGTGCTGATGGTGATTATTTAGTGACAAGTTGCCAATAGTTAGACGCGTTGTGCCCAGTAAAAAAGAAAAACATATTTGTCAGGACATGCAAAGTTTTGTATTTAAAACAACAATTTGATAACAAACATCAGTTTCTGTTTCAAGGGTTTGATGGCCAATTTTTTGTCAACTTCGTTTGTTAATTGTTAATGGTCTAATAAGAGATCCTTGCTTATTTACTGGTTCATGAAGAGTTTGTTCCTCTCATTCAAATTCAACTAACGTTCATCCAAAATAGACTAGTACTTTTTTAGCATGAGACAGTACCCCCAACAATCAAACTCCCAATTCGATATTTTTATGTTCTTTAGAGCAGATTTTATCAGCGTTTTTCTTCTTCTAAGAATATACTGTCTTGATTCCTAGATTATTAAATGTATAGTATTATTATTAATACTTGTTTATAGTACAAACTAAAGCATCGATCTAGATTGGTTGCGATATCATTAGAAATATTTACCATTTGTAATTGGTTTGTAACAGTGGAATCCGCAATAATGAGATACTATTGTAAGTACATAAGTAAATATTCATTAACAAAACTATAATTGAATATTCTATGACATAATTGACAATGAAATGACATGATGATAATCTATTGGAAATAGAATGGATTTGTTGACGGTTATTGTTTAGTTTCATTGTATAAAATGACAATGCTAATATCATTTTAGTTTTGGTAATTATAAAACGAATATTCCTGGAAGTGTTAGTCAGAGGTGTACTAATTTGTACCCTCATGTTTCGCTGATACCGTTATGGAGTCTAATGTAATAAGGGGCGAGCCTTTTGCCATCTACCCAGCAAAGTTCCAGAATTCGTGCTGCTACTGACAATTTCCATACAGAACTTAATTACACTTTGGGAATCAACCCCAGGACTTCAAGCTCAGCAGTCGCGCTTGCGACCACTAGACTAATTAGGTAGTCTTGTCATTAATTATGGTGGGGTTGGGAAATTAATTATCAAACTCAACAACAACTCTTGTGGTTCATATCTATACTGGTATAAATAGCTGGTATTTTTTTTTTTGATACAATAGTCTATTTACTGATGCATCTATTTTTTTTTATTGAGTAAAAGTTCAACAAAAAGCGCAAATATAATAATGGCAGTTTACTTCGAATAGAAAAGTGTTCGACAAACTCTCTTTATATTACAAAGTTCCTTTATAATTCTGACCTAGGTTCACAAAAGTTTATGAACACAGGTTTATCTTTCATGTAATTTTACGAAATTCCTCTCGTATTTTTTCTTTCAATTGTGAGAAACAGAATGTAAAATGTATTTTTTATTGTTTAATTACGAAACGCGAAGAGATATTCAATATTAATTAATGTTGTAATTACTTTGAAAGTGTCTATTTATATTAAGATTTTCATCTTAAATGTTATTTAAGGTGGAGTAATTTCATTTGGATCCTCTTTTAACATTAACATTTTGAGGCTCCTACACGTCTTTTTCTACCCGTCACGTCTTTTTCTTTCGTCTTTCCTACACGTTTTTTGACCCGGGTACGTCTTAAAACTGCGGCCAGACCTGCGGCCGGAGGACGGGCAGCAGCGTCCTCTCACTAATCGGTGAGCCACTGCGATCCCCAAGCCGCCTGCCAAGCGTGGAGATTATGGCAAACCCCCCCTTGAGGGAGGCCTTCGTTCAGCTGTGGACGTCTTCTGGCTGATGATGATGATGACACGTCTTTTTGTCCTGGTTTTTGCAACTCCTGGTCACTAATGCTTTTTTTTTTATTCCTTTACACTTTAACAACTATTAGTTAAAACACACATACAATTTTAAGGCACTATTTTGTACAAAAAGTAATTGTTTTGAAACGTACACATCCAATCTACTCCCATTACACAGCACAAAAGTATATTTTACATATAACTACAATTTAAAACAACAAAGAAAACAAGTAAAACCGTCTAATACATTCAAAGCTTGCTTTTGACTGAACAAATCTATTCGATAATAACAATTCAATCCCTCGACTTATTTTGCTAACCTTGCGGAAAATAGCCTTATCGGTTTTTATCGATAATCGATTCTCAGCACTAGCTTTAAAAAAGTGGCCCTATCTCGATAATATTTTACTTTTTTCCCTTCACTTTTTACCTGACTTAGACTTTAGTCTGTCGATTTATTTAGTCCGAAGAATTTATGAGAAAAATTTTCTTTATTCATTTACGTTTTTTTTTAGCGAAAAAAGCTGTTTATTTATTAGTTTTTTAATATTGAAGTGAGCGTTTCGGAACGATATGGAATGTTTTTGTAAGTTTTTATTGGGATATGAATCTCAGGATTATTTAATATTTTTATTCTGGTAATTATTTGTTTTGAGCTAATGTTATTGGTATAAAATCTCGTGGTTTTTAGAAAATAAAATGTTAACGAAATCGTTTTTTGTAAATAAATGTGTTAATACTTTTCAACTGATTTTACTGAGAACTTCTCACTTAATTTTAGTTTTATTTTGAATGTTATAGTGACTTCTTGGAAACCTCTAGATGGAGCATATAATATTCTCTATGTCAGATTACATACTCCCAAACCTTAGGCCCTTCCAGTATGCATGCACCCAAACTTGCAGTAGTTTAGCGGAATTAAAACTAAATATTGTAGTTGTATATCTTATATACCCTTTCAGTAGGGGTGGATCGAATAAACTGACATTATTCCCACCCCGACGGCGTGTATTTGCGGAAACCAGCCCGTTTATACCTTTACCCTTTCAGTATTTCAAAAGCTACAAGTATATTAGTATTCTTACTATGTACTAAAGGTGTGTGCACATCGCGTTTGCCCATATTTCTTTGGAAATATTGTCAGCAAAAAAGTGACACGATTTTATATTATGTTCAGGTTGCGCTGACTACATAAAAAACTTGTCTAGAGGGATAAATCTGTGTTATAGGCAATTTTTTTCTGTTATTGGGTGTATAGGAAGTATCGCTAAGCTGAAAATTACCTATAGTTTACTATTGTTTAATTAAAGAAATATTTGACGTGATTAGTGAATTCAGGTCTTATCTTAGTATCATATTAAGCTGAAGGGTTTTAGTTGAAGTTCAGCTCAAATCTCAGATTTCTCGTGGTCTGGTGCGGATTAGAATTTAATTATTGGATTTAATACTTGGATAACGGTGAAGGTAAAACATCGTGAGGAAACGTGCACGTGTAGACCTAACAGGGCTCCATAAAGTTCTCGATGGTAGACAAATGGCTTACCTCATTCTGAGAAGAGGCCCTTGCCCAGCAACGGGACCGTAATGGCTTGGATTTATTAATTTATTTATCAATATTTAAGTAATAAAGATTAAATATTTTATCATAAGATCCACTCTTCACAAGCTACGTTTTAAATTATTAAAGTTTCATCAAAATGTTTAAAACTAATAAACTTATATATTTTTACAAAAATCGAATACTGTTAAGCTAAAACTGGCTCCAAATGTATTCAAACTATCCCCGATATATCCCCTAGATAGAATGTAACACCAGTCTGTACCGACCATAAAACTCTTTCCATCTCCAACAACACTAAGATATAGCCTATTCTAACCGCAAGACTAAAAGCATAAGAAAATATGACGTCACATTTTCTCGCAAAGAAAGGTCTTGAACATCGTATGCATATTATTGACGTTAATATGAGAAGCTTGGCACAAAGGGGCGTGTACAGAATACAGAATATTATACAGGAAATATGGGAGCGTATATTAGAGGTTCTACTTGTAAGGGGTAAGGTAATACAGTTTAAAATGTTCTTTGGAGAAAATGGAAAATAGAAAAAAAAAGAAGTACATAGAAATACTTTTGGCAAAGCCAAAGGATTTTAGTTTTTTTTTTATATATATAAAAAAAAAGAAAGTAAAATAAAAAAAAAAACCCTGGATTTGGTCTAGACCGTAACTGTAGCCCCAAAAGTCTAGTGATCGCAAGCACTGCTGCTGAGCATGAGGTCTTGAGTTCAATTCCCAGATCGGGTAAAGTGTTATTGGGTTTTTCTGAAATTCTAAGTAGCCGTCCGGAGTTTGGTAGATGGCAATAGATTCAGCCTGCATTAGTGAAATGTGGGTGTACAAAAAGTATAGCTCTGCCTAACCTTTCATGGAATTCAAACGTGATCTAA
Organism: Shargacucullia verbasci; assembly: GCA_947562105.1. NCBI lineage: Eukaryota > Metazoa > Arthropoda > Insecta > Lepidoptera > Noctuidae > Shargacucullia > Shargacucullia verbasci. The sequence continues at coordinate 8,066,869 of OX387306.1, forward strand.
AATATGATGTCAAATGGAACAAAACCCTTTTCTTCAATGGCCTTTAATACATCCATCCTATATTTTCTCAATCTCCCATAGGAGTTAACCATAAAAGGAAAATGCGCAAATACAACATCAATAATATCATCCATATAAACAAGATACTAACGAATAATAATGTTTGTCCGTAGTGATGGGAAAGTATCGACTATTGTTAGTTGAATTTATTATGTAAACAATACGCTTGGTGTATTGTGTGAGAGGGGGATAGAATCCTTAGTATAAAATATTACTGTATTATTGTTGTTAAGGTATTTATATCTACATATGTAGTTATTTATTTATTTACCTTATTTGGGAAACAAAACAGTAAACAACTTAATAGTTTCCACAGACATACATTTAAATTATAAAATAGTCTAACAACAGAAAATATTAAGCCTAGATGAAACTAATTTTTGTTAATTAAATTATATTATACAATAAATTCAAATAATTTTATATTTTGGATGCCAAAATACTTCTTATACAGAATTACGTAAATATTTTTTTGTTTTGTCAGTGTTGTTTGCAAAGAATAGGACACTGTAACTTGACCTATGGTATTAAAAAAGAAGTTAGGGAGTATGTCCAGAGATTGAAAAGTAGCATTTTTTATGTGCTAATAAATACTGGCAGGTTTAGTAAGACAACGTATAATTAAAGTAATTTGATTCATTTATAAAATAGGGGCAAAGTTTAAGTTTAAAAAAATATGAGAATAAAATGGGGCACGTGTTTTGTTTTCTTGTCGTTGCATCTGTCGATAGAAGGGACTGACCTGTATTATGAACGCCGCCAGTCTGGTGTTACCAACATTATTTAATATTGCGCATTCCATCCGATCCGAAATACGTAACATGGTAACACCAATCAATCTGCTAATCATTTCCTTTTATAAAGTGGTCATAAGGTGGTCCAGACTGAACCAGGAACGTTTTTGCGTTGACAAAAGGAATTTACGACAAATGTTTTTCCTTTAATCGTTTCCCAACACTACGAATTTCTCTAATATCGTATGAAATATCACAAACTTACGCCAAATTAAATATGACTGGTAATTCAGACAAATAAGCACTTTCTGTAACTGAGAAATAGAAAAAATGTAACACTCGATTGCAAAATATGATAGTATTTAGGTTAGGTAATACAAACAGTTATTTGTTATTGCAATAACTGGTAATTGATACTAGGATGTGTAAAATTGGCCTTAATTGAAACCTATCATCGTTGCATCCTTACTTTTATACGGTACAATTAGACATTTTGACAGTCAATCATTTCACGGCGTACGAGTACATTTGCTAAATGCAAACTTAAAACCTCATTATATATATATTTTTTATCATATGAACACTTTTATCAAACACGACAAGAAAATAAGATACTGCAGTAATATCCCGAACTTACGCGATAGGTGGGACTGAGCGATAACCGCGTAAGTCGAATTCACGTAAGTCGGGGTATAATTTCAACAAGCTCACACTCCGTAGTTCAGAAATAAATAACACAAAATAAATTATAGCTAAGCGTTGATTCCGCGCAAAACGTCCGAACATGTACATTAGCTGAACAATAATGAGGGGAGTGAGTAATCGAGTTGCGTAGGTCTCAAAGTAACGACGAATCGATCAGATTCAAAAATCGTGTAACTCCAGATTCGCGTAAGTCGGGGTAGCGTAAGTCGAGGTATTACTGTATTTATAGTTTGGACACTAACTTTTAGACTGTCTGATTATCGGGGTGGCTATAGTATGAAGTTCTGAGTTCAATTCCCGGGTTAGACAAATTGTTACTGGGTTGAACTACTTGAAAATTCTCAGCCCGTAGCTTGTAATAGTCATAGGTAGACATCAATAGTGGCTCCCTATTGCATGGGACACAATAGCGACAAAATTTCACTGTGGGTGAACAACAGTATACATCTGTCTTATCCTTCGGAGAATACAGGCGTGATGTTACTCGTATGTTAAAATTATCTTGGTAGCTTTTAGAACGGAATACAATATTACTATGTCCATTCCTAGACTAAATCGTTTTATTTACTCTAGAACATACAAAATCATATCCTAAACTGAAAATTCACTTTAATCTAAGAACAACAATGTATTTCACGCCATAAAGCAATATTTATTAAAGTCGAAAACTTTCTTAGCCAAAATATACATTGTATCGCCGACATCGTAAAAATGTCACAACCTCTTTTGTTAGTTGCTACAATAGTATCGACTGTCGATAAATATTACGTGTTGCGCGTCACTAGGCTGTTTATATCGAAAATCTGTTTTTTTTTTGGTTTTTTATTAGTGTTCGGAAATGGGGACGTAGAATTATATTTTACTTAATGTGTAGAATGAAAGAGTTGTAGAAATTCTTTATAAAGAATGGAATAGCCGTATCTTTTTATTTATCTTCAAATGCTTTGAGTAGAAGATGTAGTGACAAGGATAGAGAAGAGTATGCTTCGTTGGTTTGGTCATGTATAGAGGATGGATGAAAGGCGATTAACGAAAAAGATTTATAACGCGGTTGTTAGTGGAAACGCTAGGAGGGGACGCCCTTGAAGGACGTATACGGACCTTATTGGTGATGTCCTTCAAAAAGGTCAGGTGCGCAGTACCCACAACCGGCGTTCGTGTATGAAACGATGCATGAATGTCGATGAAGCAAAAGGGTTATTTAAGGATCGTAGCACGTGGCGTTCCGTAGTTTCTGCCTACCCCCATGGGAAAAAGGCGTGACTTTATGTATGTATGTATGCTTTGATCATTGGCTGCCTGTGGTCTAGTAATCAGAAGCGCTACTGCTAAGTGTGAGGTCCTGGTATCTATTTCCGAGTCGGGCAGTGGTATTGGGATTTTCTGTATGGGATTTCTCAGTAGCAGCACGGAGTCTGGAACTGTGCCCGGTAGATGACAATAGGCGTATATATACTTCTATTACATGGGACTCAATAACGGTATCGGTGAACTGTGGGTGTAGAATAGTACACATCTGATTAATCCTTCGGGAAATTCGGTGTGATGCTATATTATGTGTTATGCTTTTACCACTGACAGTTGCTGACACGTTGAATGAGCTATCTTCACTGATAATTTTGTTACTAACCACCAGTCTACTCATATCGCTTCTTTTTTTTTGACAATCGTCTCTCGCAATAGCTCAGGGAGCTTTCACTGCCTAACCAGGCTAAGGGCGACACCAGAAGGGCCTCCAGCCAAGCAAATCAAATAATATTAAGCGACACTGCTAAGGGCGTCCCATAGTAGGACTCGAACCTCGGCTTAGGACGTTGCTGGGGGACAGACAAGCGAGGACTTGCTGGAACTGGTTGTAATACTCATATATCGCGAGCAATTCCTAGTATTGCAGCAAAAATGTTCATTCTCCACTACAATAACTATAACTGTATTTCTTTCTCAAATAAACAAAGCTCCATATATCCAAGTTTATAATGAAATTTCAAGAGACCGTTCCGAGTTCGCCTGCTCGACCTCACAGCCGCATCCTTAATCTCAGGCTATTTATCATGCTGTCAGCTCCCTGTCCGAATGTCGTGATAGCAAAATTATCAGCTTATTTTGCATCCTATAGATGAGTTTTTGTTTCTTTGTGATTTTTTTTGTTGTTGTTTATTGTGGGGTTCCGGGTAGGATTCAAATGTACAAAATAAAAATAAATTCAGCCCATTAATGTCCCACTGTTGGACAAGGACCTCTTCTCAGAATGAGAAGGGTAAGGCCTTAGTCCACCACGCTGGTCCGGTGCGGGTTGTCAGACAACACTTACCACTGAGAACTTTATGGAACCCTCTCAGGTGTGCAGGTTTCCTCACAAGGTTTTCCTTCACCGTTAACGCAAGTGATAATCAAATTCTGATCTACACACGATTATGAAAAGTCGGAATTGCGGGCCGGGTTAGAACTTACACCCTCTTGCATGGAAGGCAGGCATTCATATTTATCTACAAATGCTTTAAGCATTGGCTGCCTCACTGGTCTACTGATCACAAGCGCTACTGCTAAGCTTAAGGTTCTGGTATATAGTACCGGGGTCGGGTAGTGCTATTGGGTTTTTCTGTATTGAAATTCTCAGTAGTACGGAGTCTGGAACTATGCCCGGTAGATGGCAATAGGCACGCCCCCTATTACAATACTCAATAACGGAATCGGCGAAATTTTGAGTGATCTCGAAGATCTCTACACCTTTGCCTAACCTTTCAGGGAATATAGGCGTGTACTATGTTATATATGTTAGGTAGTAGGTATCCTTTGAGACGGTGGCGGTATGCGTAGACATTACACCCAAAGTAGTAAGATAATACAGTTTGAGATGACGCACGTGGGTGGTTCAAGTTAGAAGAGATATAACAGAACTCCGTAAGGTTAGGCAGAGGTGTTGGGCAGAGAGATCTTTCAGTGTGAACATGCACGCCCTTCCTATGTTTTTTCCCCGACTACATGCAAAATAGTATAGAGACGTAATACACGCGACCTCGTCAATATCATTGGTTCTTTAGTCACCGGTTAGACACGAAAGTGATTAAAGATTATGTTGACGATAGAGATGTGTGGCGCTAACTATCTTATGCACATGTGGCTTCCCTGGTTATCCATTGTATCTACTAGTTCTATTTTACATTAGATTCACTTCACATGTCTGGACATTTTTTATTTTATCCGCTTTGAACTGTTTATGGCGTTTTTATAATATTTTTAATTCGAAACAATAGTAGGTATAACTGATATTGTATTACCTCATTTTGTAAGTAATGTTTTAATAAGTTTGTATTTTTCTTATATAATGCATATTAATTTAAGATTTTAAATTGTAAATTAACTTTTTATTTTCTTGCCGGTCTCTTCTCCATAGAACCTACCGCCTTTGGAACCGTGCACCTAGAGTCTCGACTTTTAAAAAGTGCCTGAAAAGGCCTAGTTAACATAAAAAACTTTGAATGAGCAGCACGGAGTTTTGGAACTGTGCCCGGTTGATGGCAATAGGTTCCCTATTAAACGGGACTTAATGACAGCATCGTCGAATTGTGGATGTACAATAGTACACCTCTGCCTAACCCTTCCTGGATATAGACGTGCTGCTATTTTATGTTAGTTCTCTTTTATCTTAACCCTCACCCAACCGTTTAACGTCGACCGTTTTCTTTGTAACGCCACACCAAATTCGATGCCGGAATGCTGGAGAAAACGCCTCCAGACGTAATCGCTTCTCCTAGTTTTGATTTTCTTTGTGTACCCCACGATTCCGTAGCGATTAAGTTTTGAAACGAACTTTTTGGGCTGAAATTGTGTTTCTATTTTTGTAAAGTAACGTGATATTTCTTTTAGATACACTCGAAAAAAAATAATAGGGAAACAGGGTTGCTAGGTTTAAGTGATGTTCTTTCAAGAAATTATGTATTCATTCATTCATTCATTCATTCATTCATTCTTTATATATAAACATACCGTGTCACGATGTTCGTTTACGCTGATCTCCGAAACCGCTGAACCGATTTTAATGAAATTTTGTAAATATGTATTATTTAGCCCAACTTAAGATATAGGATAGTTTTTATCTTGATAAGTCACCCTCAAGATTTTTTATTTAAAAATTTTAGAAAATCGGAAGTCTAATAAGTGCCAAAAATCGTTTTATTAGTCCATCTTTATGCATTTTTGACGCTATTCGTAATAGAAATAAAATTACTAGAGGTAATAGCCCATTATAGTGACCACGTTTAGCCAATACTGATGACTGAAACAAAGTAATAATTTCATACTTATTAGATTTGAGCATTATACCTCCGATATATGAAATATTAAATTGTACCCATGCGAAGCCAGAGCGGGTCGCTAGTCCTATCCTACGTTTTTTTTTTAATATTATAAATGTAAAAGTTTGTGAGGATGGATGGATGGATGGATCTGTTACTCTTTCACGCCAGAACGGCTGAACGGATCTGGGCGAAATTTGGCACAGAGATAGATTATAGTCTGGAATAGCACATAGGCTACATTTTCTTTACATTTCATTCCCCGGACAATGTACGGGTTCGTAAAGCACGCGCGCGATGCCGCGGGCGGAGGCTAGTATTATTTATATAATTAACATAACAGAATTACACAAGAGCAAGATTTTTGCCAGAATTGTTATCCGCTACCTTTTAGCCTATTGGCTACATGTAGCCATATCTAGCCTATAGCCAATCGTTGGCCATTTCAGGCTAATTGCCTGCACCAAATAGCTCTCAACTGATCCTCACAACACAATGAGCGATGTAAACAACAGTGTGATATCCATTGACGGATAAATTGCTACTTAAATACTTAACTATAGTGAAATGAAGCAATGGAAATCGCTTCATTGAGTTTAGTGGCTTGACGCGGTTGTTATGCGTAAGTATGGACAAAAATAACATAACATAGCATCACGCCTGTATTCCCCGAATGGTAAGGCAGAGATGTACAATACTATTGTACACCCACATTTCGCCGATGCCTTTATTGAATCTCATATAATTGGGTGCGAGCCTATTGCCATCGACCAGGCACAGTTCCAGACTCCGTGCTGCTACTGAGAATTTCCATACAGAAAAACGCAATAAGACTGCCCGACCTGGGAATCGAAGCCAAGACCTCACGCTCAGCACTAGACCAATACTACTACAGCAATATTTATAATTGTAACACACAATGTGTTCACAGTTTGAACCCAGAGTCAAATGTATCTAAGCTCAAACGGGGGGGTTTGAGCTGTTGTTAATGGTCTTTTATAAACTATAACTTTTATGTTGTACTAGCTTTTGCCCGCGACTTTTCCACGTGACCTACATATTATATAATAATTTATAGCCTATAGCACTCGGGAATAATGTAGCTATCTATCAATGTTTTTTTTTTTAGAATTGGTTCAATAATTCTGGAGATTACCCCCTACATACAAACAAATGTTACCTCTTTATAATATAATATAGATAATTTGTATTGTAATTCCTTCATTATGCAATCCTTTTTGATAAGTTTGTTTTTCCTTATATTATAACACAAAATGTTAAATTCGAATTATTAATCGTAAATTTAAATTACGTTATTGAAAAGAGTATCCATGGAGTTTCTTGCCGGTCTCTTCTCCATAACTACCCCCATTTGAAACCGTGGACATAGACTCTCGACTTTTTAAAAGTGCTTGCAAAGGCCTAGTTGAAATAAAAAACTTTGACTTTGACTATATAAAGCAGCTATCTTGATATGGTCAGGGAGCGCCGGATATCGACTGTGAACTGGCAACTGGTACTATCTCATTTTTTACAACATTACAGGATTAAAAAGAAACTATCGACGGCGTTGTACATACAACGTCTCATTTTACCGTCTCATTTTGATTGAAGTAAAATATGCTTGTTGCAGCGCTGCCGGGTATGAAATAGTTTAGAATGGTATAACCAAGTAAAATCCTCATAAAATCGAGATAGGACATGTTGCCAGTTCACAGTCGATATACTACCTAACTATCGCAACTCTCGCAGGGTCGTTCCTTACACCCCACCTGTCTGTACACCCCAAAAAACGATCAAGAGAACCATATTACTTCCGAAAATCTACACTTAAACTTGTTCCCAATAAGTCGCTTCAAACTTTTGAACATCTCAAGATCTCTCGACGTAACCTTGTCGCGGGGTAAAAACGTGGAACGTCTCAACGATAGATTGATTAATGGTTGGCCACATCGCGAGGAACGTGTGACTTTGGCGCGACGTTTCTCTTGGTTTTTTTAGGAGGGTTTTTGAAGTATTATGAGAAAATAATTGGTTGAAAGCTTTAGTGCTTTTAGGTGTTAAGAACAAGATATTTTTTGTTGTGCATTCGATGCCAAAAATACTTGCTGGTAGAAAGTAGTTCTGTCCTATTTTTTATTTCCATTTCGAGTTCAATATCGAAAATATTTGTATGGCCAATAGCTACTAGTTTGAGTATGTGATATAATCAGTTTATACATCTAAACTATGTATATTCAATTAATTACACATTCTTATACATTTAATTATACATTCTTATAGACTTTGTATAATTAAATATTTTACTAACTACTTATGCTAATGTATTAATTAAATCTTATAAAAAACTAATACTTAGGCGTCAAAGTACTCCTCCACATCACTGTCAACTGGTAGCGTGCCCAGAAGACTGGCAGCATTACCACGTTGAATGGCAATGCTTATTCTTTGATCAAAGAACAGGCCAGCCTTCTGGTCATGTGTATTGTCTACCAAGCGTTTAGCAAGGTCCCTAAAAAAGAGACGTGCGTTCGGACCCCATGCGTTTTGACGCCAAAAGGCTCAAATAAATAACTGCCGATGATATTTTATTAGCGCCGGATGAGTGTCTCCGCTGATCTGTAAACTGCATCTGAGACTCAGGGTAAATAATCATAGATGGACAACCTTTTGATAAAAAAATGCAAAAACTTTATGCATTTAAGTTATTTAAGTTTTTCCGGCAAATTAGTACCAGGTGTTCAGTTCAGGCTGCTTAGTTTCAAAGATCTCAACACATTTCAAGAATCCATCACTTTTTCTGTTCTTTTTAAACAAGCGCGTATTCTGAAGCCTTTGAGTTACTCCGAGAAATATTTCTTATTTCTCCTTTTTTAAATTCAAAAGGCAAATAAGTTAAGTACTAAGAAAAATAACTATAAACGAAAATACCTGACTAAGTGCCAATTCAAAGAAAAAACTGATGATCAAAGTAAGACTTTACAAAATCTTAGATAAAATAAACATAAGATAGGCATTTGGCGATTCAATAAACATTTGCAACGAATACGGGCACAAATTGAAAATGTGAGGCTATTTTGGTTTCAAAGACACAGATAATGCACGGATAAGTATGCGTAAAACTGCAAAAAAAAATTACGCTAAATCTTTTTTAAAAAAAGGTCAAGTTGATTGTAAATGTGATTAATGTGAAATTAGCGAATTTTCGTAACGAACTGTGTGGATATCTCGATTTTTTTATTCATAACATAACATAGCATCACGCCTATATTCCCCAAAGGGTTAGGCAGAGGTTTACTATTATACACCCACATTTCGCCGATGCTGTTATTGATTCCCATGTGATAAGAGGCGAGCCTATTGCCATCTACCGGGCACAGTTCCCGACTCCGTGCTGCTACTGAGAATTCCCACACAGAAAAACCCAATAACACTTTGCCCTACATGGGAATCGAACCCAGGACATCACGTTTAGCAGTCGCGCTTGCATCCACTAAACCAAAGAGGCGTTCCTCCAGTTTTTTATTTATATCAATGCTTAGTTTACGTTACTGCTAATCCACAAGGGAAACGAAACTCCTCTAGACTACTTTTTAGAAAAAGGACATCTCAGTGGATTTTAAAAAGATATATCTTTAGTAGTTAGCGCTTAAAACATTTACCGAGCTTCGAGATTAAGTTATAAATAACGCCTCGAAAAATTTAGAGAGAAATTTATAAAACGCAGCGGAATTTAGAAGCGAGAGCGATACTTTTTGCTCTCTTACTTTTTCGCGTTGATCGTCCAGTGTTAAACGATTAACGGATCTTAATGTATGGCTACGATATTTAGTGTTTTAAGTCATCATCATCATCATCATCAGCCAGAAGACGTCCACTGCTGAACGAAGGCCTCCCTCAAGGGGTTTGCCATAATCCCCACGCTTGGCAGGCTTGGGGATCGCAGTGGCTCACCGATTAGTGAGAGGACGCTGCTGCCCGTCCTCCGGTGTCTGGTCGCAGTTTTAAGATGTACCCGGGTCGGTGACGTACCCGGGTCGGTGTTTTAAGTGTAATAATATATTTTTTTACCGGTATTTTTAATACATACATAGCATGCCCGTATTTCCCGAAGGGTTAGGCAGAGGTGTACTATTGTATATCTACATTTCGCCATATAATAAGGGGCGAGCCTATTGCCGTCTACCGGGCACAGTTCTTGAACTCAAGTGCTGCCATTGAGAAAAACCCAATAACACTTTGCCCGACTCGGGAATCGAACTTACGACCTCACACTCAGCAGTCACGCTTGCGATCGCTAGACCAAAGAGGCATATGTATTCTTCTTTAGTAAAAATATTGGGTACAAATGTTCGTGCATGGTATTTTTATTTTATTTTATTTAAGTCTATAAACTGCCCCATTGGTCTAGTGGTTGTAACCGCGACTGCTGAGCGTGAGGTCCTGGGTTCGATTCCCGGGTCGGGCAAGCGACTGCATAACATAAACATACAACATAGCATCACGCCTGTAATCCCCGAAGGGTTAGGCAGAGGTGTACTATTGTACACCCACATTTCGCCGATACTGTTATTGAGTGCCATGTAATAGGGGGCGAGCCAATTACCATCTACCGGCACAGTTCTAGAACTCCATGCTGCTATTGAGAAAAACCCAATAACACTTTGCCCGACCCGGGAATCGAACCTACGACCTCACACTCAGCAGTCACGCTTGCAACCGCTAGACCAATGATGGAGTATATGCTACTACTACACTGCTACTACTAATAATAATAAAAAATACTCCTATATTTCATATAAGTGTTACTTTTTCTTTTACAAAAAAATATCTAATCTCTGTTACGTTATTTTTGTACCACACTCCGAAGTACTTACAACGTCTTCCACACGTACAGTTTGATTTATCTCAGTCATAATAACTAAAAGATATCTGCTTTATATAGAGATTAACAACAACACTCTCTATGGCCACAGATAATATACTACTTCCTACTAATCATACTTCATACTATACTATACTACACTACACTATACTACACTATACTATACTATACTATACTATTATAAATGTTAAAGTTTGTGAGGATGGATGTATGGATGGATAGATGGTTGTTTGTAACTCTTTCACGCAAAAACTACTGAAAGGATCTGGATGAAATTTGGTACAGAGATAGATTATAGTCTGGAATAGTATATAGGCTACATTTTATCCCGGGAAAACGCGGGCGGAGCTGCAGGCAGAAGCTAGTAATATGATAAATGTGATAGTTTGTGTGGATGGATGGATGGATCTTTGTTACTCTTTGACGCCAGAACGGCTGTACGGATCTGGATGAAATTTGGCACAGAGATTATAGTCTGAAATAGCACATAGGCTACTTTTTATCCCGGAAAATGTACGGGTTCGTAAACCACGCGGGCGAAGCCGCGAGCGGAAGTTAATAATACTATACGTGGCAGTACCTTTGTTGGGAAGGATAAGCTACTTTAAACAATTTTTTTGGATACGACTTATGTCAAAGTCAAAGTCAAAGTCAAAGTTTTTTATTTCAAGTAGGCCTTTTCAGGCACTTTTAAAAAGTCGAGACTCTAGGCGCACGGTTCCAAAGGGGGTAGGTCCTATGGAGAAGAGACCGGCAAGAAACTCCATGGATACTCTTTTCAAAAACAAAAAGTAATTTACAATTAAAATCTTAAATTAACATGCATTATATAAAAAAAATACAAACTTAATAGAATGCTACTTACACAATGAGGCAATACAACATGAGTTAAACAATTGTTTCGAATATAAACTAAAAACGGGATAAACAGATCAAAGCGGATAAAACAGAAATAAAAAAATACAAAAAAGAATACAAAATATTGAAACATCAAGAATGTCCAGATATGTAAAGTGAATCTAATATAAAATAGAATTAGTAGACACAATGGATAACCAGGGAAGCCACATGTGCAGAAGATATTCAACGCCACACGTCTCTATCGTCAACATAGTCTTTGATCCTATAATATGCTTTCTTTGTGAGAACAGATTTAACGTGGATTTTAAATTTCTTACCGGTAAGATCGGTTACAGTTTTAGGTAGCTTGTTATAGAAGCGTACACCGTGTCCTAAAAATGATTTATTTGTTTTAGTCAATCTAAATTATGTATTAAAAGATATGTACAAAGGGCGGTCTAGTCGCAGTCGGCGATCTCTACCAGACAACCTAAGGATGGACAAGAATAGAAGGCGATAGCTATGTAGCTAGCCCCCACATACTCAGAAAAAAAGTACAAATAGAAAATCACAATAGATTCTTCAACAAGAACAACAGATCGAAAATATAGGTCAAAGCGTTCCTTTAACAAACTGTATATTTTCATAAAAAATGGTCCAAAGCAGCCGCGGGTCGAAGTGTTCTGTACCTCTATCACGAGTATTCTTACTATTTACTATCATAGTAAAGTAAATTTTCATGATAGCGATTTTAGTTCTTAACTTGGTTACATTAGGGATTAGAGTCGCTTATGTGACATATGTGTCATAGTTATGTTTTGATTTACTATTTACGATAATACAGAGATGTCATGTTAGCGACTCTAATCCCTAATGTAACCAAGTTAAGAACTAAAATCGCTTACATAAAAATTTACATTTACTATGAAAGTAAATAGTGAAAAACTCATAATAGAGGTACTGAATGCAAGGGGGACATCTATAACATGGTGCCTAAGATATACCCCTGTTATATTGATCTCAATCGACAGTTTTGTAAATAAATAGAGGGTTAACAGAGTGTAGTGTTCGTTTGTTGTGACTGAGATATTTTAGTGACTTGGAGAAGTTTAGTTTTGACTTTGAGTTTTCATTTGTACCTAAGAATTATGAATAGTAAAGAGTATTTGGATGGAGTGATATAAATACAAGATATACATAATTATATCATATAGGGCAAATAATAATTATATAGTATTATTAAAAACCGGTATTATTAGACCCGGGTACGTCTTAAAACTGCGGCCAGACACCGGAGGACGGGCAGCAGCGTCCTCTCACTAATCGGTGAGCCACTGCGATCCCCAAGCCGCCTGCCAAGCGTGGGGATTATGGCAAACCCCCCTTGGGGGAGGCCTTCGTTCAGCAGTGGACGTCTTCTGGCTGTTGATGATGATGATTATTAAAAACTATGGGATCAGTTTTGTTATGCATTATTATAACATAACATAGCATCACGCCTGTATTCGCAGAGGTGTACTATTGTACACCCACATTTCGGTGATGCTGTTATTGAGTTCCATGTAATAGGGGGCGAGCCTATTGCCATCAAACGAGCACAGTTCCAGACTCAGTGCTGCTACTGAGAATTCCCATACAGAAAAATCCAATAAACTTTTCACGACCCGGGAATCGAACCTAGGACCTCACGCTCAACAGTCGCGCTTACGATTCCTAGACCAATGAGGCAGACATTGTATATATATACTATAAATATATACTAACTAAATTCTTTCAGGAAAAACTCTTAATACATATAATTATTTCTAATGAGCTTGGTTAAAATATTTATTATGTGGCTTCCAATTGCAGTTGACGACGACACGGTTGGCGCAGTGGCTAAGCGATTAGCTTTCTGCGCTACGTGTCGCGGGTTCGATCCCCGCACGGAACAAATATTTGTATGATCTACAGATAGTTGTTTCGGGTCTGGTTGCGTGTGCATGTGACATGTATGTTTGTAAACTGCACCCACGATACAGGAGAAATCCTAGTGTGGGGTAATGTTTTTTTTTTTAAAGCAAAAAAAAATATTAGTAATTTTCTTTCTCTTTTCTTTTTTAAAAATTTTATTAAAAAAAAATACGTTTCCCCATGCTAAGAATCCTTTATTGTAAGTGCCTTTATAATCAAAAATATTCACAAGCACCCGGAACAATAATCTGTAGGCCCTAGAGATATTTGTTCTGTACTGGAGTTGAACCCGAGACACGTAGCGTAGTCGTACGCTCAACCCCTGTGTCATCCGTGCATTTATATATAAAGATTATTGACATCCAATAAAATGTAATCAAGATCGCTCTTTGTATGTTTAAACAAGAAAATGTAGTTTGTAAATTGTTAAACTTGGTATTCTGCCAGCTCCTTTTATTTATGTCTTTGTTTTATGGGTTCAAGTTGGGTTTTGATAACTGATTCTTCTGCACAATTTTCTTTTAGATCATGTATGAAAAATGTACACTGCAAGGTCTCTTTTCACTTACTGAGCGACGATATGAAGGTTATATAAATATTTTTTCTGTGCGGGAATCGAAGCCGGGGCACGTAGCGCAATTTAAAAGTGCCTGAAAAGGCCTAGTGGAAATAAAAATTATGACTGTGACTTTGCAGCCATCGATCGTCCAACCACTGTGCTTACCCTCAAATTATTAATAACTTTTAGGTATGATTACAGTGTACAAGAAATACCCCACTAAATTTCCCATAATTATATTGGTAACAATTAGTGCTATTGAAACAACGAAAATTAATAATAGCTTATATTGGAAGCCGTCTCCAATACACCCGATTATGGCTATAGAATGAGGTCAGACGAATAAATAGACCTTCAATCAGTATAATTACATTACTTAATTAGTAACCTATCTATATATATAAAAATACAATAAATGTGTGTATGTATGTTTCCTGTGGACTCCAAAACGGCTGGAGCGATTTTAATGAAATTTTTAGGTAAGCTTCAGATTAGTGGGCCACCGGGTGATTCGGGGAAGTTTGTTAACGATCGGATCAACAAAAAAATATTTTTGGCTTTTTGGTAATTTTGTGTTCTACTCGTGCGAAGCCGGGGCGGGTCGCTAGAAATGAAATTAAATGAAATCGCTTAGCGACTGCGCCAACCGTGTCATTTACTTGTACTTGAGCACTTGCTACTAATTTTCCAAATAATTAAATCTCTAATTAAACACAAAATTTGAATGCATTTTTATGTAAAAGCGCTGCACCAATAAATATATTAAGAAGCGCGTTACGGTTCAGGAGCTTGCAGCGTGGGAAGATCGGTATCATGAATAAAGTTCCTTGATTTACTTTTGAGTGTACCCGTACCTATGTACTTTCTATTGTAAAGACTTTCGAGTGTCTCATTGGTCTGCCGATCGCAAGCGAGACTGCTGAACGTGAGGTGCGGGGTTCGATACCGGGGTCGGGCAGTGGTATTGGTTTATTCTGTATAGAAATTCTCAGTATCAATACGGAGTCTGGAACTGTGCCCGGTAGATGGCAGTAAAGTCGCCCTCTATTACATGGGACTTAATAACGGTATCGGCGAAATGTGGATGTATAATAGTACATCTCTGCCTAACCCTTCGGGGAATACAGGCATGATGCTGTGTTTATTTTTTGTTCGTTAAGCGTGCCAGTTTTAACGTGAGCCCCCTACACGAGCTGGTAACGGCACCAGCAAAATGTAAGTGTACAAAATGTACACCTCTGCCCAACTTTACTGGGAGTACAAGCGTTGACTATGAAATGAAATGAAATGATTTATTTTGCAATCAGGATTTTTCAATCACTTTTACACGTCTTTTTTATACAAGATGGCGTCGGCATTTCCTATGACTATCCCTGAGAAGAAACGTCGAAACAAACTCAGGGTCAAAGTCTATGGTTATGTAGTGTATTAAAACTTGTCCTGCTTTCCCTTATAACTTAAGCCACACTCGAAATAATTAGCCATGTGAATGCACGAGCGATTGGTAGCAGTCGTTGTCACAATTAGTAAACCCCTTGTCGCAACCGGTTGCACGTTCAAGTGTGGGAGTAATACAACCCTTTGATTGTTGAAGTTGTATCTGTTTAGTTGTATAGATAGTTGTTAGAGAACTTGGTTGTCGCCAGCGGCGTGCACAGAGTTTTTATACAGGGTAGGCAGAAAATTTTAAAAGCTTACTTACCAATAATACCTACTGTTGGTATTGGTTCGTCGTCTTGTCGATTAAATAATGATGTATGTGATTGGCCACCTCAAATATCTTATTGTAAATATTTATCTGAGTTATGTAGGGTAGGCAGTGTCTTTTTGTCTTTATGTAGTGCCACTGGTTGTTGTTCAAATAAAGGGTTTCTAAGTCAAAGTCAAAGTTTTTTTTATTTCAACTAGGCCTTTGCGGGCACAAAATCAAAACCATAATAATTTATTTGTAAAAACATAGGTAAAAAGTTACAAACTTGGTGGAATATTAAAAATAATTACATAGCTCTATGTAACATAACATAACATAGCATCACGCCTGTATTCCCTGACGGGTTAGGCAGAGATATACTATTGCACACCCACTTTTCGCTGATGCCGTTATTGAGTCCCATGTAATAGGGGGCGAGCCTGTTACCATTTACCGGGCACAGTTCCGAACTCCGTGCTACCACTGAGAATTTCCATACGGAAAAACCCAATAACTCTTAGCCCGACCTGGGAATCGAGCCCGGAACCTCACGTTCAGCAGTCGTGCTTGCAACCACTACACCAGTGAGGCAGTCTAAGACCCCTAAATAAACCAACCTGAATTGAAGCCCCCAAAAACGCTATAGACGATAATATAAGATTGTCTTTTAAATACTCCACTGTTTAACCCACAAATGCCGTGATTGTCCGTCCCTATGGTAACCCTAAACTACTGTTGTAGTAATAAAAACAGTTTGCGGTCAAAGTATCCCACGGGATCGGATTATGGGTATCTATTGATGGGCAAATGGGGCTATGGTGTTGTTTACCATAACAACTGCGTTGCGGTCTATTGGAGATGGGTGTTGATGTGTTTCTGTTGTTTTATTGTGAGATAATGTATTAATCATTGCTTTATTGTCCAGTGGTCGCAAGCGGGACTGCTGTGCGTGATATTTCGACGACACGGTTGGCGCAGTGGTTGAGAGATCGACTGCTGAGCAACGTGTTGCGGGTTCGATTCCCGCACGGAACAAATATTTGTATGATCTACAGATATTTGTTTCGGGTCTGGGTCTTCGTGTATGTGAATTCACACCGTGCCTCGGAAAGCACGTAAAGCCGTTGGTCCTGCGCCTGATCTCTCTCCGGTCGTGTCGGATTGCCGTCCCATCGGACTATGAGAGTGAAGGAATAGAGAGAGCACCTGTGTTTGCGCACACACTTGTGCTTTATAATATCTCCTGCGTAGTTGGCTAATCTCTAGTGAGATTGGCCGCCACGCCGTGACAAAATCGGTCAGGAGGACATTATTATTATTTCGATTGGTTCGGTTCCCGGGTGGTGCAGTGTTATTGGGTTTTTCTGTATAGAAATTGTCAGTTTGAACGGAGTTTGGAACTGTGCCCGGTTTTGTCTTTAAAAATACTTTGCCCCACACTAGTATTTCTCCTGTATCGTGGGTACAGTTTACAAACATAATATCTCATGCACACACAACTAGACCCGACACTCATTGAATCTCATGTAATAGGAGGCGAGCCTATTGCCATCTACCGGGCACAGTTCCAGACTGCGTGCTGTTACTGAGAATTTCCATACAGAAAAACATAATAACACTTTGCCCGACCCGGGAATCGAACCCAGGAACCTCACGCTTAGTTGCGCTTGCGACCACTACACCAAAGCCTCATGGCTTACTGTGACTATACCTAGAGAAAATAATATGTACGTAAGGAAAATCATATGCAAGTTAAGTCTTACGCTTCCAGCTTACGCTATAAATTTTATATACAAGAACACATCACATAAACATAACATAGAATAACGAAAAACATAAAACATCCACTCTACCCCTCTAAATTATTTACGAAAAAATCCTCGCAAAAATCTAAAGAGAGAAACTCCAAAATCTCAGACTTAAAAAACTTCGCTCAGGTATGAACGAAGAAAAAAGGAGAAAGAAACGAGAAAAAAAAACCGCTCAACCACATCCCACAATTTTATATTTTTCTATAAATATTGTTGAAGCACCTCGAACTCTGCCGACCCCAGTTTGAAAGTTTCCCCGCTTCCGAGATGAATAATTTCCGAACGGAATACCTTGGATGTTTAAATTTTAAAGCGCTGGATTTCTGAACACTGTTTCAGAGAGTGACGAATTTTGGATTAAATTATTTTTGCAATCTTCACGCCTGTGTTTTATTGTGGGTGGGCTGAGGTGTCGAGTGTTGAATGATGCCAAGCTCAACTTAGTCAAATTCCTTGTATTCTAGTGTAAATGATTTCTTGGGTGCTTTTAAAATATTTAGCGCAAATAACGTCATAATTAAAACACGCCATAGAAAAATTCCACACCCACATTTCGAGGAACAAAAGTTATAAATCTCTAAAAGTTATCTTAGCTGCCATAGACACAAGGGCAGATCCAGGGGGTTGTTCTCGGTCGACAACTGATAATATTTCTAATCACATTGATCGTACAGTATTTATTATTGTAATCGAATAGGAGCCTGTCCCGACTAGACTTCAAACATGTGACCCCCCCTGACTTGAAAGCTGGATTCGCCTTTGCATAGACATACATACCTTTTAAAAATCACCCTGTATAAATTTGAAACCTTCTTCACCTACTATATAAAATATAGTTACTTCTGTAAATAACAAATCACACTATACTTAAAAAACTTCTTAAAAATATTGGTGTTAATAAGACTGCCTCATTAGTCTAGTGGTCGCCAGCCAGACTGCTAAGCGTGAGGTCATGGGCTCGATTCCTGGGTCGAGCAAAGTGTTATTGGGTTTTTCTGTATAAAAATTCTCAGTAACAGCACGGAGTCTGGAACTGTGCCCGGTAGATGGCATATGCTAGCCCCCTATTGCATGGGACTCAATAACGGTACTGGCGAAATGTGGGTGTATAATAGTACACCTCCGCCTCACCCTTCGAGGAATACAGGCGTGACGCTAAGCCATGTCATGACTTCTTAAAAAAATAAAAAATAAATTACACTTCACTGGCATAAAAAGCCATGTTATCCACCGAATTCAGCAATGGAGACCTTTTTGAATAATAACACTATTCTAAATCAGTCCTTGGATGGGTGACCGTTTTGGACACATCGAGACCCCTCCGTGCCTCGGAAAGCACATTAAGCAGTCCCGGGTGTCATATCAATACCTGTGACCGGTGTCAGCAGCCCAAAAAGTCTGATAACCAATCTAACCTTACAGTATCAGTGTCTCCCAGTAATTGTGTGGCGGAGGTCAGAAGGCAGTCGCTGCGTGTACAATACTGATGAGTCGAATCTTGTGTATTCTCAATTCGCAATTCTCCGTGTAGTTGGGAAAAGGCTAGTCAGTAGGGGTGGGCGATACAAATCGTATATAGACACAATATCTATATATCGGCACAATATCCAATATCTATATATCGAACGGCGCACAAACTATGTACAATATCGCTCGACTCGAGTGACACTGCACAGAACCACACAATAATAATAACGCAAAATATCTATGATACTCTGAATACTTAGATACGACCAAACCGCTGAACCACTTTCGTTTCAGAATATCATAGATTCAACCAATACGCCAATACGCCATACCCCATACGTTCCATAAAACCGAAACTTTAAAAAATAACAGTAACATGTGGTACTACTTCGGTTTCCGAGTACCATAGATTTTGACCAATATATAGATATTGAAATATATCGATTCGATATCTGATATTCAAAATCGATAAATAGATACGATTCAATACAGCGTAAAGACGATGTTACCCAAGCCTACTAGTCAGATAAATATACACGTCATTGTACCATTAAATGTAAATTATATTCCTATTAAAGTCACCAAAGGGCAATCGAAATCAGAGCTAGTTATAATGAAATCACAAATTATTTAATCATTGCGATGTCGCCATTCAAACGAATTAAATCGATCTTATATTATTTGCAGTTGACATTACTGCAGTTGGCTTTAATTTACTGATATCAGTTAATTTATTAGCGCTTTGTATTTTTTTTTCTGAGAATATTCCAAGTATAATATAGCATCAAGCGACGCCCTTATTTGAAGGGTTAGGCAGAGGTGTACTATTGTACAGTCAGCATCAAAAATATGTATATTCTTGAAAAACTATTGGTTAAAATCTTAAAATTTAAATGACTATGTATTTTTTTGTATCCGCAGATACTATGTGTAATATCGGTCAATATTCCCATTTAATAGGGGGTGAGCCTATTGCCATCTACCGACCACAATATCAGACTCCGTGCTGCTACTGATAATTTCCATACAGAAAACCCCAATAACACTTTTCCCGACTCACGAATCGAGGCCAGGACCTCACGCTCAGCAGCCACGCTTGCGATCACTAGACCAAAGAGGCAGACTTTGAATATAATCCCTTGTAAACTAAAAACGCAATTAAAATTTCAAAAGCGCAAAATTTAAAAGCGTAGACGACGAAGATAAGCACAGCTTCCGTTCTGTGATATTGTTTTCCAAGTTCTTGGTCCCTTGAAGGCTTCGATGTAAAGAAGAATTTCCTGAAATACTGGAAATAACTTGTTTGACTTCGCTTTATGAATTTAAATGGTATTTACGACTGCTGAACTGGTCCTGGGTTGGATTTCCGGGTTGGGCAAAGTGTTAATGGTCTTTTTTTGTATGGGTGTTCTCAGTAACAGCCAGCAGTTTTGTATAGTGCCCGAGATGGCAGGTTTTATCATGATATTTTCCTTCACCGTTAACGCAAGTGATAATCAAATTCTGTTCCACACATGATTACGAAAAGTCGGTGAGGCCGGGTTTGAACTTTAAAACATTAAAAAGAATAAATCAAAAGAAAGAAAGAGACAAACATACATAATATCTCGCTCATACTATACAACCGTGGGAAATTTGATGGACCGTGAATTTTCAATATTAATATGAGACCCACTCTACCACATAACAGGTTTCGTAAAAAATCCATTTCGTATTCGTGTTCTTAGCGTTTTACCAAGCTAAGTCTGTTCCAGCTACCCTCAAATGTTTTATCAATAATATAGGATGTACTTTCAACTGGGATCTATAACAATAGCGTCACGCCTGTATTCTCCGAAGAGTTAGGCAGAGGTGTACTATTGTGCACTCACATTTCTCATGTAATATGAATTGGTCTAGTGGTCACAAGCGCGGCTGCTGAGCGTGAGGACCTGGGTTCGATTCCCGGATCGGGCAAACTGTTATTAGGATTTTCTGTATGGAAATTCTCAGTAGCAACCCGGAGTTTAGAACTGTGCCCGGTAGATGGCAATAGGCTCACCCCCTATTACATCAGAATCAATAACGGCATCATCTAAATGTGTTTGTTCTGTCTAACCCTTCGAGGAATACAGGCGTGATGCTATGTTATGCTAATTAATGTCAATTTTACCTATGTTTTATTACATAACATTTATTTAAGTATGACCCGGGTACGTCTTAAAACTGCGGCCAGACACCGGAGGACGGGCAGCAGCGTCCTCTCACTAATCGGTGAGCCACTGCGATCCCCAAGCCGCCTGCCAAGCGTGGGGATTATGGCAAACCCCCCCTTGAGGGAGGCCTTCGTTCAGCAGTGGACGTCTTCTGGCTGATGATGATGATGATTTATTTAAGTCAGGAACCTTCAAGAACCTTCAAGAACCTCTAAGTTATACGGCAATCGTATTAAAACAACATCAATAGCTAGACTAAACATAATAAATCTAATTGTAAAAAACAATGTCATATTGTTATCCTAAAATTAACCTTCACGTCTAGAAACTAGAGTTCAAAAAGACAATAAGAATAATCGAATGACTACAAGTATTTAAATTAAACTCAAATGGTAGCTCGGAATTTAATCTAAAGATCTGAGGTTACGTTTTGAATAAGATTATCGGGACTTTGAAATAAACCTTTCAAGATTATATTTCTTAAGGTTGTTAGTAACTGAACCTTTAGTGAACCTTTAAATACTCTTTGGCGAATAAATGACGGAAAAAGTATCAATTGCCAAGCTGTATGAGTCAAATGGGGAAATTTTTCGCTATATTTATCAATCATTCCTCTGAATATTACAGTCCAATGCTCCACATCTAAAGATTTGCCTATGGTTTGTATGTTTTCTTTTTATAGATTTGTCGGAGTTTGTAAAGAAAAAACATGTGATTTTTTGTATGTTTGTTTGTAATTGATAAACTCAAAAACTACAAAACCGATTTAAAAATTTCTTTCACCTGTCGAAAGCTACATTATCAGCGATCGATAGAGATCTCTACGAAAATTGCAATAATGTAACCCTAAACAACTGGAACGATTTTGACGAGACTTTCACTGGCAGATAGCTGATATTATAAGGAGTAACTTAGGGTACTTTTATTTGAGAAAAAGAATCAGAATTCCGCACAAAAAATGCACGGTTTCGTAATAAACGCGGGCGAAGCCACGGGCGGGAGCTAGTTTTGTATAAAAATAAGAAATTTATATGCATTGTATTTGCTTTTATGGATAATGCTTTTATGGACCTTAACGGTCAATCAAGAAGAACTGAAAGTCTACTCAAAGAAATGGTTCAAAAGATATTTGAGTCCACTGTTAATTTTTAATCGTAATTCTATTTTATACCGGAACCATTTGATTTTACATTTTTTTTTTAATATGAGAAAACCATAAACGTTCTAAATGTTTGGTCGGAAATAAAAAAAATAAAGGTTTTGTGTGAGTACAAAAAATATCATCAAAATCGATCAAGCCGTTTAGGACAAGAATTACAAACACACACACACACAGGAATTTTAAATAAATAAAAATGAGTGAATTGAACACGGATAGCATTTAGTATGTTACTAATGAACTATTTTTCTCTTGTTACAGAACCAGTGGGAGGATGTCAGAAAACGTTCTGTCTTTCAAGGCTGATGCGTCAGACAATAAGGCGAGGTATACCTGTGAAGCTAAGAACGTGATGATCAGCAATACTTTGAAAGCTGAAATCGATCTGACTGTGCTATGTGAGTATTATATTGATCATCATCAGCCATAAGACGTCCACTGCTGAACGAAGGCCTCCCTCAAGGGGGGTTTGCCATAATCCCCACGCTTGGCAGGCGGCTTGGGGATCGCAGTGGCTCACCGATTAGTGAGAGGACGCTTTATATTGATATTTGTATCATATTATAAAATAGCATCACGCCTGTATTCTCCGAAGGGTTAGGCAGTTGTACTATTGTACATATTTGATGATGTTGTTATTGAGTCCCATGTAAAGGGGGCGAACCTATTTCCATTTACTGGGTACAGTGTCAGACTCCGTGCTGCTACTGAGAATTTCCATACAGAAAAACCCAATAACATTGCCCAACCGCACCCTAATTACGTAAAAAAGCGACAGCAACGCGATAGCCACGCGACAACAATCTCACTGTCAGCCAATACATTATATGTCACAAAAATGACGTTTGACAGAAGTTATCGCGCGATCTACGCCTGTCGCTACATCGGTAATTAGGCCGCCGGTAGCCTTATTACGCAAAACAAAGAAGTAACAACAACGCGACAGCCACGCGACTGCAATCTCACCGCAAAAATGACGTTTGACAGTAGATATCGCGCGATCTACGCCTGACGCAAACTGATTGCTACATCGGTAATTAGGCTGCCGGGAATTAGACCTCAGGACCTCACTCTCAGCAGTCGCGCTAGACCACTAGACTAATGAGGCAGTCGAACTTTCACGTGTAAAGATCTAAGTAATACATTTGCGTACTCCTATTCCTTAGACCCGGGTACGTCTTAAAACTGCGGCCAGACACCGGAGGACGGGCAGCAGCGTTCTCTCACTAATCGGTGAGCCACTGCGATCCCCAAGCCGCCTGCCAAGCGTGGGGATTATGGCAAACCCCCCCTTGGGGGAGGCCTTCGTTCAGCAGTGGACGTCTTCTGGCTGATGATGATGATGATGATGACTCTTATTCCTAAAATTAGTTTAGTCGTCTTACTTACTGTTATAAATGCGAAAGTTTGGATAGATGGATGTTTGTTACTCAATCACGCCAGAACGGCTGAAAGGATCTTGATGACATTTGGCACAGAGATAGATTATAGTCTGGAATAGCACATAGGCTACTTATTATCCCGGAAAAATCCCGGGTTCGTAGACCAAGCTGGTGGAAGCTAGTATTCAGCGGCGTGCACAGAGTTTTTAGACACGGCAGGCAGAAAATTTTAAAAGCTTACTTACTTAAATATACCTACTGCTTGTTGGTTTTGATTCGTCGTCTTGTCGATTAAATAATGATGTATGTGATTTGTCACCTCAAATATCTTATAATAAATATTTATCTGAGTTATTTAGGGTAGGCAGTGTCTTTTTGTCTCTATGAACCGCACGCCACTGCTAATATTTCATAAACGCTTTATAATTGAGACGAGTGTTTCAAGTAAACTTTAACCAACAGAAGTAACCCTACACCTGGCATAATCCAATAACAGGTACAGGCACTGATCCTATTTTGAATAGTTCTTAGCCCTAGTATCAAAGACCGAATCCCTTTGGGAAATAAACGGGAACAACATCAAAGCAATTAGATTGTATCGCCAGGTTATCAAGATGTTTCAAACAATAAGATTTTAAACTGACAATGTTTCTTCGTTTTATGCTGATAATAATATTAAGTGTAAAATAGGAGGATTATGTGTTTTTTGTTCGTAATTGATTGTCTCATTGGTCTCGTGGTCGTAACTACAAGGGTCCTGGGTTCGATTAAAGTCCGGTAAAGTGTTATAGGGTCTTTCTGTAGGTATAGGAATTCTCAGTAGCAGCACGTAGTCTGGAGATAGCCTGGTATGGGCGAAAATTTGGTGTATAATAGTGCATCTCTACCTAACCCTTCGGGGAATATAGGCGTGATGTTATGTTATGTAACAAGTTAAATTCAGATCCTCACAAAATCATGGAACTAACGTTGTACAAACGGTTGTAGCTGTCAGTCAAAGCAAATGCTAAAACAACTGTTTTTATTAATATTTATGCAGTCTATATAAAATGGCAAATAGTAGATACATTTTCAATTACAACCCAAATCAATACTATCTTAAAAACATCCGAGATACCTTCCCGTATTCGAAGATCTTATTTGTTAGAAAACAAAAGAAATATGACCCATCTCTCAGCGCATTTGGAGCTCCCAACATCATCCCTCAATTTTCTGTTAATCCTGCCGAAGGAGTCCCAATATCAAAACGAATAATTTCGTAAGCAACTCCCGGCATCATCCCCTTAGAGCCACGGATCCTTTGATAATATAACTGTATCAGGTACGGGGGTTGTCAGAAAGTGCAGTAATTTCGATATTGTGTGGTATAAAGGGCAAACTAAGAGCTGTTTTCTTTGACAACGGTTTTTTTTTATAACATTGACTTCATTTTCAATTGTTTTCGTTTAACATTTTATACATTTCCCCAAAGATTGTGTATGCAATATATCTTAAGTATTTTATACATAGATAGCTTCGGACTTAACATTCGCTAATTACGGGTTAATTCACAGGGTAAAACATGATAACACTTTATAGTTGCACAATCTATACATATAATAAAATGATAACAGGCCGATGTCTGTACATTATACATATTGGAGAAAAACTAATATGGGGGACGGGGTCTTTATTAGAGCAACAGAAGCCAAAACAACAGACTTAAGAATTTTTGTCTATCTGTCTGTATGTTTGTACAAGCATCACGCAAAAACAACTGCATGTAATTGAATGCAGTTTTCACCAATGTATTGCTAGAGGTCTAACCTAAAATATAGGATCCATTTTACCGCAGGAAAATATCAGATTCTAAATTCCACGCGTACCAATTCGCGGGCAAGAGCTAGTATTATATGTATAATATTATTTCAAGTTGAGGTTTGAATTGACACCCATAATTTCAATGTAGGCATTCATTTAAATAACTTATCAAATACAATACTCTATTGAACACCAAAAACAAAAAAGCTACAAAAACGAAAACACACACAATGATTCCAAGGACGCAAATCAACAGTGTACCATCTAATTTTCAAATATGAAAATCTAAAGCTTTTAACTTGTACCACATCACAAACAAGTGTCCCCAAAATCCTGTCTCATTGTTTATTTACAAAGAACAGGCAGGTAGTCAGGTACAATCGCCCAACCGTGGAGGGTACGACTTTTTCCTTTATAAAACACATTTGCTTGACTTGTCAAAGACTTTCGAAGTTTTAGATCGATTCGAAGAACTCTAGTAATATGATATTGGATCGGTTTTTATAAATAACGAAGAAGAAAATGTGAAAGGATGTTTCTTGTGCTTTTATAATTGATAATACAAATAAAACCAATTTATCCTCATAATAATAGACCCGGGTACGTCTTAAAACTGCGGCCAGACACCGGAGGACGGGCAGCAGCGTCCTCTCACTAATCGGTGAGCCACTGCGATCCCCGAGCCGCCAAGCGTGGGGATTATGGCAAACCCTTGGCGGAGGCCTTCGTTCAGCAGTGGACGTTTTCTGGTTGATGATGATCCTCATAATGGCGTTTATGTATAAGCAGTGAAAGCCTAGCGATTGAACGCTTGCCTTACATGCAGGATGGTTTTAGTTCAAACCCTGCCCGCACGTCTGACTTTTCGTAATCATGTGTGGATCAGAATTTGATTATCACTTTGCGTTAACGGTGAAGGAAAACATCGTGATGAAACACACCTGAGAGGGCTCCATAAAGTTCTCGATGTTGTGTGTAGTCCGCCAACCCGCACCGGGCCAGCGTGGTGGACTAAGGCCTAACCCTTCTCGTTTGAGAAGAGGCCATTGCATAACAGTGGAACAGTAATGGGCTGAATTTATTTATTTATTTCAGTGGCGTATTGGCGTCAAATTCGATCATTTATTATGTTTGTTTCCAAATTTATATCGGTAATTAATCTCGTTCTTACATTAGGTATAATTTCAAGCATTAATAAATAAACTTTAAATTACTTTTAACTTTTCTACAATATTAATTATCTATAAGAATAATATTAATTAGCCAGTCTAGATACAACTGCCACTTTTATTTTTTCTTTTTTGACACGTTGCCCCACACAATGATTTCTCCTGTATTGTGGGTACAGTTTCCAAATATTCATGTCACATGCACACACCCAGAACCGAAACAACTGTCTGTAGATCATACAAATATTGTAATTGGGCATCGAACTCGCGACACCTAGAGCAGAAAGCTAATCACTTAGCCACTGCGCCACCCGTGCTGTCATTGGTCTCGTAGTTGCTAGTGGGACTGGTGAGCGTGAGGTTCTGGGTTCGATTCCTGGGTTGGGCAGTGTTATTGGGTTATTCTGTTTAGAAATTCTCAGTAGCGGCACGAAGTTTGGAACTGTGCCTATTACATGAGATTTAATAACAGCATTAGTTAAATGTGGGTGCACAATAGTAGGTGCATCTCTGCCTAACCCTTAGGGGATACAGGCGTGATGCTATGTTATCTTATTAATTTATTTAGATACATAACAATAGGTATTAATTCGAGTACATTATTTTTACAATTTGTGAACGAACAATCTCTCTGCCTATTGTTTTAAAGGTCTCAATTTCTAAACGCTTGAATTTATAAATAACTAGCTTCCGCCCGCGGCTTCGCCTGCGTGGTTTACGAACCCGTACATTTTTCCGGGATAAAAAGTAGCCTATGTGCTATTTATTCCAGACTATAATCTATCTCTGTGCCAAATTTCATCCAGATCCGTTCAGCCGTTCTGGCGTGATTGAGTAACAAATATCCATCAATCCATCCTCAAAAACTTTCACATTTATAATATTAGTAGGATATTTGTAACCCGTAACAATTCACAGCAACCAAAGTGTTTGATAAACAATCCATTTGATGAAAGCCCCTCTGTTAATCCACGGAAATGTAGGGCTTATTATCTGCTTATATCCTAAATTAATTAGTGTTAATTGGCTTTTGCTTACCCCTCAAGAGATGAAGACGTGGCTCAGTAGCCTTTTGGTTGCTTTGTTAACCTGATGTAACTATCACAATCGATCGCTAGACTGATGAATAAGATTGGTTCATTATTAGTTATTGGCTTAACCTTCAGTTATAATAGAGAACGTTTGTCTGTTATTACTAACTAATCTATTTGTTTAATTAAATCAATTTAAATAAGGTCTTAGTTTATTCATGAAGCTTTTGATGTTATATGCACGTGAACTGATAATTTTGGATATCCTTTAACTTTAATATTATACATAAATGCGAAATTAAGTTTGTTTGTTTGTTACCTTTTCACGCCTAAACCACTGAACTGATCATCCTGAAATTTTGCATATACGTTGTCAGGTGTACAAAAATGGACATAAGATACCTTTCATCCCGAAAAGAAGTACTGTTCCCGCGGAAAACAACAATAACGTTCTTATGATAATAGATGGCGCCACGTGTCTTTCGCAAGCAGAGTACAACACGAATTGATTGTCAAATTCTAAATAAACGCGAACGAAAGCCGTGGGCAAAAGCTAGTATGGAATAAAAGGCTCGTAGGTACCGCGCAGATTGGTCGATCTGCAAGGTCAAGCAGCGCTTGCCGCGGTCAGTTCTTGGATGGGAGATATCAAAATCCCTCCGTGCCTCAGAAAGCACGTTAAGCAGTTGATTCTGAGTGTCATATGAAGACCTATGACAGTCGTTACGGGTGTCAGTAGCTCAAAAAGTCGGACAACCAGTCTAACCTTAGAGTATCAGTGTCTCCCAGTAATTGAGTGGCGGAGGTCAGATGGCAGTCGCTCCGTGTAAAATACTGATCTTCAGCCGCAACCGGTTAGACTGGAAGCCGACCCCAATGTAGTTGAGAAAATGCGGGCAGATGATGTTTATCATATTTTACTTTTTCTCTTTTCTGTGGTTGTACTGTGTATATATCATTATACCAAGACATTATAAAAAGTGCGACTGCTGAGCGTGAGGTTCTCGGTTCGATACCCAAGTCGAGCAAAGTGTTATTGAGTTTTTCTAGATAGAAATTCTCAGTAGCCGCACGGAGTCTGGAACTGTACCCGGTAGATGGCAATAGGTTCGCCCCCTATTACTTGGGATCAATAACAAAATCAGCAAAATGTGGGTGTCAGCATCAGCATCAGCATCGGCCAGAAGACGTACACTGCTGAACGAAGGCCTCCCCCAAGGGGGGTGTTTGCCATAATCCCCACGCTTGGCAGGCGGTTTGAAAATCGCAGTGGCTCACCGATTAGTGAGAGGACGCTGCTGCCCATCCTCCGGTGTCTGGCCGCAGTCTTAAGACGTACCCGGGTCCGTCAAATGTGGGTATACAATAGTAGAACAAAAGGCCCTTTTAAAATTACTTTAGCAGAAACATCAAATACAAAGATAGAATTATAATTTCATGTTCAAGACTTGCATAAAGCTTAAAGCAAAGTTAGGTTTGTTTACCTTTTTGCCGCTGTTAACTGTAAGTAACTCGTGTATAATTTAAGCTTCTAGAGGTTGGCAGCCGTTTTGGCTTTGTTAAACTATGTTAAAAGTAGAGAGCATTATATAATTTATCCTACTAATATTATAAATGCGAAAGTTTGTGAGGATGGATGGATGGATGGATGGATGGATGGATGGATGGATGGATGGATGGATCTGTGTTACTCTTTCACGCCAGAACGGCTAAACGGATCTGGATGAAATTTGGCACAGAGATAGATTATAGTCTGGAATAACACATAGAATACTTTTTATCCCGGAAAAATGTACGAATTCGTTAACCACGCGGGCGAAGCCGCGAGCGAAAGCTAGTATAATATATGTATTAACATGTTGTAAGTACCATTACCTATATTTTATTCTACGTAATTTAATTTTATTTCAAATTAGATTTCTTAACTTACTAATATTGTGTTAACTACATAACATAGCATCACGCTTGTATTCCCCGAAGGGTTGAGCAGAGAAGTACTATTGTACATGCACATTTCGCCGATGCCATCATTGAGTCCTATGTGATAGGGGATTTGACTCCGTGCTACCACTGAGAATTTACATACAGAAAATCCCAATAAAACTACCCGTCTCGGGAATCGAATCCAGGACCTTACGCCCAGCAGTGAGGCATGCGACCACTAGACCAATTAGAAATCTACGTGTTACGCCAGTAATCGACTGAAGTATTCGCTGACTCCCTAAACGAAACAGTTCAATGATACAAACATAAATCACCTACTTTCAGAGCGACATTCAAATTTATTTGACATTTATACGAAGAGGGCAAAGTTTTAATTTGTTCCGAGTCCATTGACGCCCCCCAGAAGTTTGTTGAACGTATTTTTACGTTAAACTCTCACTGCCACCGCCTTGGAATTCCTCCATTTCGAAATCTACACTAAAATGAAATTTTCTTTTTCGAAACGTTATATTGTTAAGTGGTTTTCTGTAAAAAGGTCACGAAGCTATTTAGATTAGCTTTGAAGAATGACTAGTATAGTTTTTAATAAATTGTAATGAATTACTTTATTTTTTCTATAAAAAAATATCAACGTTAAGTGCAGTGTCTAAAATGAGTAGCTTTACAAAAAATTGTGTGTGTGTGTACTTATCTACGCATATTTTTTTTTATTTCCACTGTTATGAAACACGTGTTACAGATGCACAAATATTTCAATAACTATCTTGATTATAGCTATCAATTCTCAAGAAAATTTAAGAGACATTTACCAGCCAATTTCATGGTGTCGCTTATATCTGTCGGTGTGCGCGCGCATCGCAAGAATTCACTCTCATCAAGCGCCAAAAGAAGTATAACTTCAAAATATGTTGGATTTAATTAAAGAATAATGTTTAACGCGTCATAATCTCACAGTAACATGATCTCCTTCGTTTAAAAAGGATTAAACTCGTCTCGAACATAGCTTTAATAATCCAATATATCTTAAAACTCTTGTAATTTTAATATAATGACTTACTTAACACTGGCTGATACAATTTCACATCTTTATTTCATGCAAATTCTAATACGCCATCAATTTATTTAAAACTTGCTTTTGCCCGCGACTTCGTACGCGTGGAATTTAGAATCTGATATTTTCCTGCGGTAAAACGGAGCCTTTATGTTATTTTAATTTAGCCCTTTAACAATATCGGTGAAAACTGCATTCAATTCCATGCAGTAGTTTTTGCGTGATGCGTGTACAAACAAACAGACAGACAGATAAAATTCTAAAAACTGTTGTGTTAGCTTCTGTTGCTCTAATAAAGACCCGCATATTAGTTTTTCTCCAATATCTATAACGTACAAACATCGGCCTGTTATAATTTTATTATATGTATAGATATCTCCAGGCACCTCAAAATGGCACTCAGAATAAAAACTAATTCAAGTCTAATGCGCTCGGTGTCCTTACCCTTGAGACGACCAAAGATACATATTACAATATAATTAATTCAACACATACATTACGGCCCGACTTTTACTAATGTCGATTAAATTGCATACTTTGTTCTGACTTACGCTTTGGATGGCATTAATTGCTAAATTATACAGCTGTACATTACGAAAAAAAGTTGCTTTGTTTCATCTAGGTGGGATAGGTCGGTGACACAGTGAAATGAAAGGTCATATGAACATTAATAGATAACGTAAAATAATTTTATTATAAAATCTCATGATCCACATTCCAATATTCGACAGAATTCGACGGCATGGTTGGCGCAGTTTGAGGGCGCATTCGATAACGCACGGAATAAATATTTGTATGATCTACAGATAGTTGTTTCGGGTCTGGGTCTTTGTGTATGTGAATATATGTGTTTGAAAACACACCCACGATACCGGAATTATTTCTAGTGAGGGGCAACGTATTTAAATAAAAAATAAAATGAAAAACGCATAGTGTTATTTTAAGAGACACTGATTAAAATTGCCTTTATTATCTTTTAAACACTTACTGAAAGTGATAAATTCTGTCTTCTTCTTCGTCTTTGCATTGTTAATGACCATCCATCGAAGCAGAACCAAATAAAATAAGCAGAAAATTTCTATATGGGCTCTTATCTTTCTTGGATAATTTAGAGTTACTGAGTTTCCTTACGGACCCGGGTACGTCCTAAAACTGCGGCAGGACACCGGAGGACGGGCAGCAGCGTCCTCTCACTAATCGGTGAGCCACTGCGATCCCCAAGCCGTCTGCCAAGCGTGGGGATTATGGCACCCCCCCAAGGGGGAGGCTTTCGTTCAGTAGTGGACGTCTTCTCGCTGATGATGATGAGTTTCCTTGGACATTTTTATATTAATAGCCATATTAAAATATCCACAGGACCGATAAAAGTGGCACAATCGAAAGGAGGCTTTTATTTAACAGAAGATAGATTGTGATTAAAATGAAGTCTAGACAGGATTGGTTACCGCACAATTACAACTGATTCAATTATAATTTGTGATGATAATAGTTACAAGTAACTTAGGAATTAATTGTGTTAAAGCAGTTACTTTTAATTAATAAAATTTTGGAAGAGACGACTTAATAACTTAATGTATTATAATAAATGAAGTTATACGTATAATCTATTTATTCTTTTTGAGGATTAATTTTGTAAAGGATATAACAAAATGGATATAAAAAGGAATGAAATATCCTATTATAAAAAAGTCTGCGCGTCTGTCTGTTGGTGATAAACTCTAAAACTACTGAACGGAATTTCATGCGATTTTCATTAACAGACAGAGTGATTCATGAGGAAGGTTTAGGTGTATAATTCGTTGAGGTTTTGTGTGAATTGGCTGAAATATGACGAGGTCGGAAAAAAATGCCGAATGAATGCTTTACTGGCGTGCGTCGAGTCGACGTAAAAGGCAGGATACGACACTACGACGCAAAGAAAAATATATGCTGCTACACGTGCGAAGCCAGGGCGGGTCGCTAGTTTAATATATAATAATAATAATAGATTTTATTTACATAAATTTTTATAAGTATAAAAGATAGTATGTTACTTATAGAAGAGCAAGACACATTATAAATTAACGCTTTAGCAGAGAATACAAAAAGAAAAAATTCAAAGGATTTAAAATGTATAAAAAAAATCTTTGACATGAATAATATAATAAAATATCTTTAGAAGTAAAATGCACCAGCTGCTCATAGAAACTACATCAATCTTACTAAATCAAATTACTACAGTGATTGATTCTCCAGAGGCCTTGTACTTTATAAGTAACGCTTCAAAATTCCATATATTTTGCATTATTTAATTCTGTTCTTGAATGTCTCAAAATAACTTTGGCAATGCGTTAAGGTATGCTCTTGAATAATTGTGTCTAATGTATTCACTGTCAGGCGTTACTTTGTTACAATCCAATGAATAATATTGCCTTGTGGAATCCCATGAATAAAAAGTGAATTCTTTTTTTTGTGTTTGTTATATGATTGCTATTCTCTATTAATATTTATAAATTATTTCTTTTTCACACTATAATCGATCGACGTTCCTGTATCGTGGGTGCGTTTACAAACACTAATATTCACATGGACATACACCCAAAATTGAGACAACTATTTGTAGATCTGAATACAAATATTTGTTACGTGCAGAAATCGAACCCGCGATACGTAGCGCAGCGGTCGATCGCTCAACCATTGCGCCAATAGGATCGTGAGATTAATTATAAATGTTTCAGGTACCTATAAATGTTAAATATATTTAAAATTTCCGCATTCGATACTCTATGTTCATCCTAAATGTAATTTTCATTTAACATCACAATCTTTGTACAAATCCCTAGCTAACAACTGAATGCATTATCCTGTTTTATGAGATAACGTTTGGTTGTTTGTTTTAAGTAAAATACTGGTTATTTTCATTTAATTACTGAGAGTATCTTTATCCTTTGCACCATCGTCTTTAGGCTTAACTGGCTAAAGATCTCACGATGTTACATAACTATTTCTAACTTCTCTTTCTCTTTCAGTTGCACCATCACACGTAACAATCTCAGGACCATCAGAAGCCAGGGTTGGAGATCCTGTACCTCTGACCTGCAGCACAGCTCCATCAAACCCAGCTGCCGATATCAAGTGGCTGGTACTAGGCAAGCATCATAAAGAAGCTAGTAACAGAACTGTCATATCACCCGAAGGTATGTTTGATTTTTACACTATAATAATTATACATAAAATCACGCCCGTATTCTCCGAAGGGTTAGGCAGTGGTGTACTATTACACCAACATTTCACCGATATCTATCGAGGTCCATGTAATATGGGCGAGTCTATTTCCATCTACCAGGTACAGTTACAGACTCCGTGCTGCCGCTGAGAATTTCCATGTAAAAAAACTCAATAACACTTTGCCCGGCCCGAAAATCGAACCCAGGACCTCACGCTCAGCAGTCATACATGCAACCACTAGACCAATGAGGCATTCAGTAATAGTTATACCTGTATACAATAATTCATATTTGGAACTACGATTAAAAAGCCTCCTTTAATATAACCAAATACATGACCAAATATTTCAATGAATCTCGTCTGGGCACATAAAATTTGAACTACATATATTGGTAAGCAAAACCCTTGACCTAGATTTCTAAAGGAAAACTGTAGTTGGCTCTAGAAAGGCGGGCTGATTTCACAAAGGATTATACAAGCCAATGGATTGGTTATCGAAGATGTTGAAGATTGGTCTAAAGCTCATGAAAGTTTCGTAAGCAATCGAAAATGTTTTCTATTGTATAGAAGAAAAGTGTATTTTCGTTTCTAAACTGTAAGGTTTCGCTTCTATTGAAACGAATATCGCATTTGAATCAAGAATATTAATTAGAAAGCTTGATCAAATACGACCCGGGTACGTCTTAAAACTGCGGCCAGACACCGGAGGACGGGCAGCAGCGTCCTCTCACTAATCGGTGAGCCACTTCGATCCCCAAGCCGCCTGCCAAGCGTGGGGATTATGGCAAACCCCCCCCCTTGAGGGAGGCCTTCGTTCAGCAGTGGACGTCTTCTGGCTGATGATGATGATGATGATGATTGATCAAATAAATAAATAAATTAAATAGTCCATAAATATTGTTATCAATATTAAACTACCTCTTAAGTCTAATGGTAAAGACATTTTCTGAAATGTTTAAGAACAGTCTGGAGTTTATAATTGTGCTTGAGGTGGCAAAAGGCACGCCTACATGGGGCTCAATAACGGCATCAGTAAAATTTGCTATGTTATGTATAACGGTTGACGGAGTGACCAGACCGTGCTTCTACTGAGAATTTCCATTCAGAAAAACCCAGTAACATTTTGCTTGATCCAAGAATCGAAGCCCAGTTCATGCTCAGCAGTTTCGCTTGCGAACACTAGACCAATGTGGCAGTCTGTGCCGTCATATTATATGAACATTTTATGTTTTTAAATTCTACTAATTTATTTTTTCTGTGAATTTTTATATGTTACTTCTCTTTGTTCCAAGGTGGCTGGATCACGACCTCCAACATCACTGTAGTGGTTGAGCCTAACAAGAGGTCCATAGTCGTCGTGTGTCATGGCATCAATGGTCAACTGACGGAGAACGTCGTCGCTACGCACACCATCAATGTTCTATGTAAGTTTTTTTTTATTATTACTTAAGATATGCTATTAAAATTTTTGGTATAGCTTTGGGTGCGATATATTAGCGATGGAAAATGTTTTTATATACACATCAACAAGATCCAGTGGGACTTATTACTTTTGTAAGAAATGACATCGTAACCAAAAACTCAAAACACTTTTCTCATATTTTATTATTATTTAATGAATTTGTCACAAGCTGAGATTTCTCTTGTCGTCGATAATTTTACTTTTAATTTCACCTTATCTGTAAATCACTAATATTTTTTGCGTACGACAATTTATACCTCGGAAACCTTTAAATAACCACAGTGATATCTGTTTCAACTAATATTACAATTTTGTAGGTAGGTGTTATAATATCTAATAATTATATTCTAATCTATTGAGCACTACAAAAGCGTAAAGCCAAATTCCATTACCGTACAAAATATGATAATCCATGGCATAAGCTTCGCGAATTTTCCATCAAAACCTGTTTGATTAGGGAGCTGTCAGGTACAGATTCAACCTCCGCCATATTGATATTATGCGATGAAATACCTATATTGAAAGTTGTTTGGAGGGATTTTTCAGAATTTCTAATCTGAAATGTGTCGTGATGTTATTACTTTATATGTTAGAAAACGCTAAGTGGTTTTTTTGACATGTAATTTTTATTTGACCGTCTCGTTGGTCGCAAGGTCGCGACAGCTGAGCTTGAGATCAGGTGGTTATTGGGTTTTTCGGTGTGGAAATTCTCGGTAGCACGGTCTAGAACTGTGCCCGATAGATGGCAATAGACTCGCCCCCTATTACATGGGCCTAACATCAACAATGTCGGTATACAATAATACACGTACAGTATAGGGGTATTCTTTATATTTTTATTTTTATTAACAGACTTTATGTTAAAGTTGCATTTAGTATTTATTTGACGAAACCTACATTGTTTTCCCATACTTTTTCCACATTATGTTCATGGCAAGATTGTTAAAAGAGACTTTAAAAGAGTATCCTTGGAGTTTCTTGCCGGTTCTTCTCCATAGAACCAACTTTTTGGAACCGTGCAACTAGAGTCCTATAACGTCTCATAAGTGCCTGTATAAGGTTTATTTGAAATAAAAACAATTCTATCTATCTATCTATCTATCTACACCTCTGCCTAACCCTTCGGGGAAAACAGGCGAGATGTAAGGTTATCTAGATATTCTCTCACTGACAACGCTTTGTCTACTTTACCTTTATTAGCAGAATGAATATTTTAGGGTTAATCAGTACCTAGATCTAGATTTTAAATTAACAAGCAGTACGTAATCCTCTATGCTTATAACATCGTACTTCGTAATTGTCCTCAGATCGTGATGGGTTAATACATAGTCTAGGAGTTCGGTCATAAATTATTCCCTTTAGTTGACTTCGGCTTTTAAGGCACTAATCTATACATCTATACATATAAATATAATTGGAGTGACTGTTTGTAATATTGAAATAACCGTTTCTTACTACATGCATATGAATATATATACGGTACATACACCAAAATAACATTTTTTACAATTTTTGTCTGTCTGTCTGTCTGTCTGTTTGTATAGGCTAATTTCTGAAATAGCTGGACCGATTTTTCCGGGACTTTTATTGGCAGGTAGCTGATGTAATAAGGAGTGACTTAGGCTACTTTTATTTAAGAAAAATTCTTTTATTTTAGAACATAATTGGGTTAAGTGCATTTGGTCTCACTAAAAAATACATTGTTAAGTTCCGACATCCACGCGAACGAAGTCGCGGACACAGCTAGTATATGATAATTTCACTGCCTCATTAGACTAGATCAGAGGTTCCCAGACTTGTTTTCTCATAGACCACTTTCAAAATTTAGCTGGTTCCGGTGGACCCCCTGCAGCTACATTTCTACCATATTGTAAATTGAATTGTAAGCCCCCAATTTTTTGTCACGCCAACGACCCGCGTCGAGTCTTCCGTGGACCTCTGCGGGTCCACCTGGACCACTGGGAACTAATGGACTAGATGGTTGGAAGGGTGTCTGCTGAACGAAAAGTCATGGGTTGAATTTGAATGATGAATCTTCAGTAACAACACAGACTTTAGAAATCTCCTGTGTCGTGGGTACAGTTTACAAACATACATGTCACATACACACACAACCAGACCCGAAACAACTATCTGTAGATCATACAAATATTTCTTCCGTGCGGGGATCGAACCCGCGACACATAGCGCAGAAAGCTAATCGCTTAACCACTGCGCCAACCGTGTCGTCAATATGGTACTTAATAAAGATATTGGTGAAAGATTTACGACATATTTTTGACTACCTATTGGTCTAGTGGTGGCGCGACTGCTGAGCGTCAGGTTTTGGGTTCGATTCCCGGGTCAGACAAAGTGTTATTGGGATTTTCTATAT
Organism: Shargacucullia verbasci; assembly: GCA_947562105.1. Taxonomy (NCBI): domain Eukaryota; kingdom Metazoa; phylum Arthropoda; class Insecta; order Lepidoptera; family Noctuidae; genus Shargacucullia; species Shargacucullia verbasci. The sequence goes on from OX387306.1 coordinate 8,104,642, forward strand.
GAAAATTCTTAGTAGCAGCACGGAATCTGGAGCTGTGCGCGTTAGATGGCAATAGACTCGCTCCCTATTACATGGGATTCAATAACAGAATCGGAGAAATGTGCGTGTACAAAAGTACATCTCTGCCTAACCCTTTGGACAATATAAGCGTGAAACTATGATAATTACGTCCCCAATACACTTTCGAAACATTTTTCCACACATCAGAACTTCATTGGTAGTATATTTGACTTTATAATATCTCCGGCGACTCGAAACCTTTTGAAAACGTGACATGAAATCATAGTGCTGTTCACAGGGTGTTGTTATTATGTAGCGATGTATATACTAGGTTGTGTCGTGACTTCGGTCGTGTGGAAACTAGCGCTAGAGATTTTTATATGTTTTCTTTTTGAGTGACTACATTGGTTTCTGAGTTTTTTCTTTTATATTGTTGAGTTACAGGCATAATAATTCTCTCACATCTTAACATCACACTAATAAAATCGCATTAATATGCTTTTTCAGTCAAGAGAATTTTTCGTATTGATATTTCTATATACATTACATTAATACATTTTTATTAATATGTTCCATTTTGAAATTAACCATATAAGTATAATAATAATGTCCTCCTGACCGATTTCGGTGACGGCGGCCAATCTCACCGGAGATTAGCCAACTACGCAGGAGATATTATAGAGCACAAGTGTGTGCGCAAACACAGGTGCTCTCTCTATTCTTTCACTCTCATAGTCCGATGGGACAGCAATCCTACACGACCGGAGAGAGATCAGACGCAGGACCAACGGCTTTACGTGCTTTCCGAGGCACGCTGTGTATTCACATACATAAAGACCCAGACCCGAAACAACTATCTGTAGATCATAAACATATTTATTTCGTGCGGGAATCGAACCCACAGCACGTAGCGCCGCAGTAGATCTTTCAACCACTGCGCCAACCGTGCCTACAACCCTATATAGCCACGTCACTAACACTGAAAAGTCTTCAATAAATAATTGGAAAACTCACACTTCGCCGAGTCATGAAACGCCACTGAAAACTGAAATATTTTGTAAATTCGCAGAGCTAGTACCAGTGGAGTTTTCTTTTTAGGAATTTTTCTGTTCCTTCACTTTACACATGTTTGGTTTGAAGTTTAAAATTCTTTATATATTTCCTTGTGGAGTAGCATTTCGTTGTAGGTTTTTTTCTGGTTGTTAAGTTATCGGTGTTTGAGTTTCTAAAATGCGGTTGGTGTTTAGGTTTTTGCGGGCTATTTAAGCCCTTTAGTTTGCCTTTAGAAAGATTTCGCTGGCAGTTTATTCCTGTCTATATTTTTCTCTTGATACTGTCAATCAATTACGCTTGTATATCATTTAAGAAGTTTTTGAAATGCAGTTTTATTGGCGATGACTTATACGGGTTTATTTCAAAATAAGGTTTATCTTTGGACCAAGATTAAACCTTCGAGTCAGTTTTTGTGTTATTAACCTTATTCTGTAACGTTCTTAATCCGAAACTATCAGTTTAGTATTGGTCTAAATTGTCATATTTGTATTACTAGCTTCCGCCCACGGGTTCGCCCGCGTGGTTTACGAAGCCGTACATTTTTCCGGAATAAAAAGTAGCCTATGTGCTATTCCAGACTATAATCTATCTCTGTGCCTGTGAATTGCATCTAAGGCGTTTCTTGAAAGAATATTCTAACTACAGTTTGTCCCAATAGGGAATAGAACCCAAGTCCTCACGTTTAATAGCCATTAGGGATTTCTATATCCAGTTGGAAGGTCTTTAGAATATAATTTTCTTCTTGTTTAATTAATGTTTTCGTAGGTTCGGATACATTTGGGCGTTTTTAAACCTGCGTTTAATAAAATAGTCCGTTAAAACAAGATATCCTCATTATTTCTTAAACCATCAAAAAAATCAAAAGTCTGGACCATGGATTAGTAACTACGCAGGGTTAACCCTCCATCACTTGTGGTCCTAACCCTCGCAAACTCGTGGTAACTAAGATTACCCTCTAAATCATTTCTAGTCGGGGTCAGACCCCTTTGCAGTCGTTGTGGTCAACGGGCGCTTTGTAAATCGTATGTGGTCAAGGATCTTTGGAGTTAAAGCCATGTTAATCCTGGAATGGTCTTAAAATTGATGTAGTGCTCTTTCTAGGGCTTGAACAGGCCAAGTCAAGATCTTAATTGGCTTCATGCCAATTCTGACGTCACTGCTGAAGTCAAAATGTGACGCTAGTAAGGAACTGATGCAATCTAAATACTAATCGATCAGAATTATATTCTTCTTCGTCTTTCGTGTCGGCACAAATAGTCTTCTCCCTAAAAAGTCAACACTTTAGAACGTGGCACCAAGAGTCTGACCATCTTAGGCACTTGTAGGTATTTGGCCTATATGAATAAAAACATATCCTATCCTACTTCCAACTAATATTATAAATGCGAAATTTTGTGAGGATGGATGGATGGATGGATCTTTGTTGCTCTTTCACGCCAGAAATTTGGCACAGAGATAGATTATAGTCTGGAATAGCACATAAGCTACATTTTATCCCGGGAAAATGTACCGGTTCGTAAACCACGCGGGCGAAGCCGCGAGCGGAAGCTACTAGAATATAATTTTACATGACTAAACAAAACCTGCCTTATATTATTATTAAAATACCTACATACATTTACACTGACCTCCGCAGCCATAAACACACAAAACCATTCAACCACAACCAACCGGAACACATACAACTATATAACATATTATATTAAACATAAAATGATAAAACTATTGCTATATAAACAACGGACGAAACGTCCGGTCTGGGCGAATTATCATAATATTTGCGGAACCGGAAGCGCAGCTGACGTCACATGGCGCTGCCAGCGTTTGGGGTTCGGCGGGGAAATTGTGTAATCCATTGTGGTGGGGAAATTTTGGTTGTATACCTTTGTATAGACCTTGGTCCAGGAGAAATGAATTAGGTTGAATAGAAAATGTAGTTTTTATTAACATTTTTCCCAAAGTGTTTGATTGAAATTGAAATTTTAACCGTTATTGAATTCGATGTAATAGGAGGCCATCTACCGGGCACACTTTCAGACTCCATGCTGCTATTAAGAACCAAAAGAATCCATCCACGTCCATGGATACAGAAAATATATGCATACAGAAAAACCCAACACCACTTTAACCGACCGAATCGAACCCGCCTCACACTCGACAGTCGCGCTTGCGACCACTAGACCAACGAGGCAGTCTTCCAGTCCTTTTAAACTAGTATTATCTAGTCATCATCTCAAGACTAGGAGAGGAAAAAACAAATCTATTCAAACATTAAATGCATACCAAAAGTATAAAAGTTCTTAAATGTACTTATAAAGGTACTTATAAATTAGCGACCTTCTACAGATGTGGCGAGACAGCAATACTAATTTAGTATAAAATTTAGGCAAGGGAGAAGGAAAAAGAGAAAAAGAAATACTAAGAAGCTAAGAAGATGTGCACATCCAGTAGGGTAATGAAGTGAAAGAACTAGTGGAAAAGACAAGACTGTAATATGTAACATTTTTTACCAACGAGAGTCATGAATACAGATAGTTTCGGGTCTGGGTGTATGTGCTTTAATCGCACTTACAACAGTCAAGAAATCCTAGTGAGAGCAAAGCATCCTACTATCACAACTTACTACTATCAAAGCATCATAATTCCTACTAATATCCTATCCTATTTCGTACTAATATTATAAATGTGAAAGTTTGTGAGGATAGATGGATGGATGGATCTATTTTACTCTTTTACGCCAGAACGGGTGAACGGATCTGGATGAAATTTGGCACAGAGATAGATTATAGTCTGGAATAACACATAGGCTACTTTTTACCCCGGAAAAATGTACGGGTTCGTAAACAACGCGGGCGAAGCTGCGGACGGAAGTTAGTCGTTAATAAAAAACCTGTTTGTGATAATTACATGGTCTTCGTCGTTAAAGGCGACTAAGAGATTACGTTAAAATGGACAGAATCCTTTTAAAAACGTAGTACCTACTCATATCATACATCCATTGGATTAAAAATGATAAAAAAACAAGAAAACCGATTATCAATTTGTGGATCAAGACAAACAGCCAATTTCCAAAGTCTCTGCATTAGCTTTAAATAAAAAAAACATGATGTTTAATGAAATGAAATGAAATTATTTATTTTGCAATTAGGATTTTTCAATCACTTTTACAAGTCTTTATTTAAACTTGATGGCGTCGGCATTTTCAATGACTATCCCTGAAAAGACACCACGAAACAAACTCAGGGGTCAAAGTTAATCTGGATGCAAAACCAATGGCAACACAAAATTAATTTTCTTAAACCAATCGCTTTAAAAATTCCTTGTAGAAAATTCTACAGAACCCGATAGTCTATAAATTCATTACACCCAGTATTTTTTCCGTCGGCCTAACGCGATAAACCCTAGGTTGGATTAAACAGCTTTTTAAACTGCTCGTTCTATCTCTTTCTTTCTCATTGAAATTTATTTGCTGCCTCTTTTTAGTGGCAGATTTAAGTTGGCGTTTTTTTAGTGGTTTAAAGTTTGTGTGTCAGGTTTTAGCGAAGTGTGGAATCAGGGGCAATTTGCGAGTGTGTGGTTTTATATATAATGTGGAAAAGTTGCAGAAAATACGCTATTTAGGCTTATCATAGCATCGCGCTTATTTTTCCGGAAGGGTTAGGCAGAAGCGTATTTTTTGTACATTCTCATTTTGCCGATGCCCCCATTAAATCCATTGTAATGGGGGGCGACCCTATTGCTATATAACGGGCACACTTCCAAAAGTAAGAAGAAAGAATATCATATACCTGCGTCTGATAAGAAATAAATGCACAAGTATATCGGCGTTTTTCAATCGAGCCTTATTTTAATATATATACACCATGTGAGCGAAGCCGCGGGCAACAGCTAGTCTATAATAAATGGATGATTACAAAAACCGATTAAAGCTTATATATAATGAGAAACATCGTCTAACTTGTATCATTTTGAAACAACAGAATACAGACCCATTTACTCTCGTATATCTTTAGTACATAATGTTTACCTGTCCTAGATAAGGTTGACATAGGCTTTCCTCTTTATCATCCTTTACGCATTCACTTTCTGTCACATTTTAGCGAGTTAAAACCTGTTATTTTACGTCCATCATTACCATTACACTAGTGTAGTACTGAATGTTTAATTCGACCGCCATGTTGCTTTTTGAGGTCAGGTCGCGACGTCGAATGAAATGGCGCCTCGGGGCTGAATGTGCGAATGAAAAGGTTTTGTGATGTATGCCTTCTGCATGATTCTTACGTAAGTGTTGAGAGAGATGGCTCCGGAATTATTGTGAGTGAGTGAGCAGCCATCCAACCAGCTATCCATGGAGTTTCTTGTCGATTCTTCTCTATAGAACCAAATTTTTGGAACTGTGCAACAAGACGCCTGTTAAGACTATAGTTTAGCTAAAAGTTTTCGTACATAATGCGTTAACGTTTTTACCCCACTAAACATGAGCTGATTTTGCTGATATTTTATATGTTATAGGCCTTCGTTCAGCAGTGGACGTCTTCTGGCTGATGATGATGATGATGATGATGATGATGATGATGATGATGATGATGATGATAGACACAAGTAAAAACTAGGTCGTCAGGTTCTTTTTTTTATATCGTTTATGGACTGAGAAATAATTAACCCTCAAAATGCGTTTCACTAAAAATTTTCAAATTCATTTTTTTTTCAAAACCATTCGTTCTTGTTTATAATCTGACAAAACGATACAGACCGAAATCAAATTAATTCGTTAAGATTTAGATGTAAGAAACGTTAACGCCCAAACACCTGTTTTGCGCGTATTTCAAGACAATTTTGTCAGAAGCCGGCAGCTAAACGATACTCTTAACGTTTTCAAAGTTACTTTAATAGGTTTATTTGAAACTACCTGTCTTGACAGTCGTTGTCCTGTCTTCCGAATCTTGAGTATGCAAAAATCCCACAGGAAAAAACCCTTTTAGTTTTACCCGATTTTCCAATAATCCGGGCAACTTTTGCAATTTTTTTTTCCCTGTAAACCTTAATCGGATTATTGAAAACATTATCAAGAAAAAATAGTCATATCGGTCAATCCGTTCTCCGACGAACAGCATTTCATTTTTATTTATACATCTTAATATATATAATTCTTCTGTACGTGTGTTTGTCACCTAACTCCTCCTAAACGGCTAGACCGATTTGGATGAAATTTTGTGTGTATATTGCAATGGGTTCCTGGATAGTTTGAAAACACAATTGGACTCGGTAGGTGGCGCTGCGATCGAGTTCTAAAACAGTTTCGGGCAGGAACGTCTGTCTGCCGCTAGTATATATAAAAACAATTATATTCTACTTACTTGTTTAAAGTTTTGACTGTAGTCACTTAATGATACAACAAAGTTGCCATATTATTACAGATAAGTTCATCTACCTATATGTGTATATCAAGAACATGCAAATCAACACACGTTCTCCCACGGGCCAACAGCTTCTAGGTTAACGAGAAGTAGGTTTTTTTTGCGAGTGTCAAAATATGCGGCATAAATGGCCGTATCTTTTGATTGCGTTGACTTAGAAGTTTGATTTTTTTACAGCTTCAAGAAATTACTGATTTGAGTATTTGATATTAATTTCAACTTGATACCTCCACGCGTTCTTGAGAAAAATGGTATCGACAGACAGACAAACAGACAACGAAGTGTCATTTTTTCCTTTTGAGATGCGGAGCCCTTAAAAATAATCTAAAAGTATGTATCTATGAAAAAAGTACCCGATAAGCGAGAAATGAGTGAGTTTCATTTCTCGCTCATCTATCAAAGAGACCTTATCCTCACGCTTGTTACTTTTGGCTACGCCTTTCTAACCTTGGGCCCTGCTGTAAAGAGAATTAATTTAATTTAAATTAGTCACTACTAATTGAATAAAGGCATAGAGATCAAAGACATTTCAAATTCCTGTCGTTACTTTGTAATATTACATAGCATCACGACTCTATTCTCCGAAGGGTTAGACAGAGGTTTATTGTACACCGACATTTTGTCGATGCCGTTATTTCGTCCCATGTAAGCAAGCCTATTACCATCTACCAGGTACAGTTCAAAACGCCGTGCTGTATTGAGACTTTCCATACAAAATATCCAATAATATTTTGCCCGACTCGGGAATCGAACCCAAAACTTCACGGTCAGCAGTCGCGCTTCCAACCACTAGACCTATGTAGCAGTTGTCTTAAGATGGATTTGATTAAATTATTTATGTAGTTTATTTTATATTTGTTATTTCATAGTTACTATTTGGTTTAGTTTAAGATATATATATTGGTTAAGTTTAGATATTTAAGAGTTTTCACACTGTGTCTACGTGTCTGTCATATCTTTCTTTCTTTTTCTTTCTTTCACATATATTTCCAGTCGCGGGACTTCTGGAAGAAATTTCTCAAGAAATAAGTAGTTCCTTTGTGCTCATGTTTCATTTTTTAATTTATACATTTATATCATCGTGTTTTCTGGTGTGTACATATAAATAAATAAATAAATAAAATTATAGTCGTTTAGAACATCATTTATTGAGCACAAGGTAAAACAGATGGACAAGAATTTCCCAGAAGCCTGAACCCAGGTCCCTCAAGGTCTAAAGACAAACACTGCTATACAAATTGTGTAGCTCATTCAGCATACGTTGTACGTGGCCAAGTTGTTATCTACCCTACATTAATCATTTCTTAAGGAGCTGGTACAAGCGTTGAGGGAAAGCGGGTTTTAAATTAGTTTGGTTAATTAAGAGAAAAAAGTTTTAGTAATTTTTTTTTACTGTATCTTTGGTCCATTGTTTGGAAACGCAACTGTTGATGGTGAGGTCCTAGCTTTGATTCGCGAGGCGAGGAATAGGGGACGAGCCTATTGCCATCTACCGGGCACAGTGAATGTTGTATTGTAAATAATAGCGACATTTTCAACACACTGACTACTTGGTCTAGGGGTTCCTAGCGTGACTTCTAAGCGTGAAGTCTTGGGTTTGGTTCCCGGGTTGGGCAAAGTGTTATTCGATTTTTTTGTATGGAAATTCTCTATAGCTCTGAGTCTGGAACTGTGCACGGTAGATGGCAAGAGGGCTCGCCCCCTATTACATGGGTGAAATTGCGCGAAATGTGGGTGTGTAAATAGTACTCCTCTGCCTAACCCTTCGGGGAATACAGGCGTGATGCTATGTTATGTTATAAATACTCGTAAATAAAAATTATATCGTGAAATCTTTTCCACGCTTCTTTTGTCTCTTATGCCACTCTTAACAGATTAGTAAACGGCTGGTATCAGTGGTCCACTGGCCAGCAGTAACTTGAGATAAGTTGCGGTAACAGATTAACATATGCTGATATGGTTATCTTAATATGAGCGTTAAACTAGAGATTTGTGTGCTGTAAATAGGACGAGCTTTGCTAATGATTGGATAAATATATATAGAGAAAACTAAGGATTACTTTTTAAATAGGCGAAGATGACCCGGGTACGTGTTAAAACTGCGGCCAGACACTGGACGACGGGCAGCAGCGTCCTCTCACTAATCGGTGAACCACTGCGATCCCCAAGCCGCCTGCCAAGGGTGGGGATTATGGCAAACCCCCCCTTGAGGGAGGCCTTCGTTCAGCAGTGGACGTCTTCTGGCTGATGATGATGATTGAGGCGAAGTTATTTGACAAATTTGTCTCTTCATTTCACGCCGTTTTTATGTGAAGACGAAAGGTTTCTCATTACTAAAAATCCAGAAGATGGACAAAATTATTCAGAAAAACTAAATTATAACAGGCTGATGTCTGTACATTATAGATATTGGAGAAAAACTAATGTGGTCTTTATCAAAGCAACAGAAGCCAAAACAACAGATTTTAGAATTTTTGCTGACTGTCTGTATGTCTGTATGTTTGTACACGCATCACGCAAAAACTACTGCATGGAACTGAATGCAGTTTTCACCGATGTATTGCTAGAGGTCTAACTCAAAATATAGGCTCCCTTTTACCGCAGAAAAATATCAGATTCTATATTCCACGCGTACGAAGTCGCGGGCAAAAGGTAGTATCTAATAAAATACCTGATAAGTATTTTTACCAGTCATTAGCCATAGTTTGAATTGAGATTGGAAAACGATGATGATTGATTAGATACGAGATGAGATCCAGTCGCCCACAATCGCGTGCGCATAGTTTTTGTCACCTGTCACAATATTCTCATTGTGTTCCTTTTTTTGAGTTTGACATTTTATTATTATTTACATTTTCATACGTTTCATGTGATCATGAATTATCATGTCCTTTATATGTTTTTTCCAATTTCGTTTCAATTTCATTTTTTCGCTCCCACTTTCAACTTAAGCCTTACTTTTTAGGCCACTGCCAAGGTGACGCTGCGAAAAACCTATTCACATGTTGTTTACGGACCCCCTTTGGGAGCGCCGTGATAATACGGGCTGCTCTGTGTATGCAGCGTATCTTTCGTATATATTTGCGTTTTCATGCCCATCTGAATAGCGTTTTTTGTGGATGTATTATTTTGTTAAACTTTGAATTATGAGATAGATATTTTAAGAATAGGTTTCGCGTCATTGGGTTGGTCAAGGGATATAAAAAATAGAGGCCTTTTTACCATTGTCATGATAGCGAGGTTCTGTTGTATATGATAGCGAGGTCAGGAAAAATGTTATTGAAATTTTCCGAAATTTTCAAAAGCAGCCCTAAGTTTAGGAATCGTGTTAAACGGTAACAGGCTCGCTCTCTATTACATAGGGATTAATAACGGCATCGGCATAATTTATCTACAAAAACTACACCTCTACCTAACTTTTCATATTGATTGAAATTCGAAATCGTTTATTTGGAAATATTGGTAGAAAAAAAATGCTGTGAAAGCATTTACTGATAAATTAACGCTCCAGCACACGTTTCCACGATACATGAGGCAACAATATTGAATGCTGCCTGTCCATTCGGGGGAAACAGGCGTGATATGACACCAGAACACACCGACACACATATTACCATATACTGTGATGTTTACATGAAAAATTCGGCCGTCAACTGTGTAAACACGAAATTATTTCAAACGCGATCGTTGGTACATGAATGGGAAATTAGGCTGCGTGTTCAATGTATAGGCTTTGTGTTTCATACAAATTTAATTTCGTGACTGCCATTGGTCTATTTGCAAGCGGGGCTGCTAAACGTGAGGTTCTAGTTCGATTTCTGGATCAGTTAGTGTTATTGGAATTTTCTGTCAGTAACAGCTTGGAGTTTGGATCAAAATCCGAACTCTTCTCAATCAATGTTAACTTTGATTCGGGGTTCAAACCAAAGGCCTCACGCTTAGCAGCTGCGCTTACGACCACGAGACCAACGGTAGTTATGAAATTAAAATAATATGATTGGCGAAATTTAAGTTTACAACAGTGGGCCTCTTCCGAACCCTTCGGGGAAAACAGGCGTGAAGCTATATTTTAATTTCATCATCCATCTATAAAAATACTTCCACTGTTGAAACTCGGGTCTATTGCCCAACATAATAATAATAATATCCTCCTGACCGATTTCGGTCACGGCGGCCAATCTCACCGGAGATTAACCATCTACGCAGGAGATATTATAGAGCACAAGTGTGTGCGCAAACACAGGTGCTCTCTCTATTCCTTCACTCTCATAGTCCGATGGGACGGCAATCCGACATGACCGGAGAGAGATCAGGCGCAGGACCAACGGCTTTACGTGCTCTCCGAGGCACGGTGTGTATTCACATACACGAAGACCCAGAGCCGAAACAAATATCTGTAGATCATACAAATATTTGTTCCGTGCGGGAATCGAACCCGCGACACGTAGCTCAGCAGTCGATCTCTCAACCACTGCGCCAACCGTGTCGTCGTGCCCAACATAGGGAGTATGCCGTAGATACAGCACGGATTATAAGTAGTAGAATAGTTAAAAGCACATCAGGAATTTCACTAGAGAAATTACACCTAATCATCCGTCATTAAATTAAAAGAAAAAGAGAGTTCATCACAAAAGTCCACATAACTCCACAAGACCATAAAAAGCCTTAAAAAACCAGCAAAATTTACGAGCATCATCTCTAATCTTACCACTAAAAAACTTCATCAACTAAATTAAATCGCTGTGCACACACAGCCTTATATGTAGGGTTGCTCCGTCCAGCACGTTCCCCTCATTAAAGTAATGAGTCTGTGGACATCGCACGAATTAATTGCTCAACTGTTAGCTCCCTGCGGTGACAGCCCTATTCGTGCACAAGTGTGGCTATAATTGTTGCTGGCAGCCCTAAAATTTTGCGTTTTAATGTACTTTGTGTCTGTTACTTTTGTTTATGTTTTCGAGATAAAACACGGTATGTATTTTTAAAAGCGATTTTCGAGAACTTTTTTTTTATTGAATTTTCATTTTTGTCTGTAGCTATGAATTTGTGTTTTAATGTTTTTGGTATGTTTCATTAATAAAAAAATGTCGAACTTCATGAAAACATATGTTTTTCTGTTTCACCGAAGCAATATTCAATTTCATATAACAATGAGAAATAAGCACCATTTTAACTGAGTTCAAGAACTACGGGATTCATCACAAAATAATGCTTTTATGAATCTTAACGGCCAATCAATATGAGCCGGAACTCTACTTGGATCAAAAGATATTTGTACGTTCGTAGACCACTTTTGTCTATTTCTATATCTACGAGCAATATCTTCTTTTTTTTTCTTCTTTTCTTAAAAAACATTGCCCCACACTAGTATTTCTCCTGTGTCGTGGGTACAGTTCACAAACATACATGTCACATGCACACACAACCAGACCCGAAACAACTATCTGTAGATCATACAAATATTTGTTCCGTGCGGGGATCGAACCCGCGACACGTAGCGCAGCAGTCGATCTCCCAACCACTGTGCCAACCGTGCCGAAGTCGAGTCAAAAAGGAGGAGATTCACTATTCGACTGTACTTTTTTTTTAATATCAAAAACTTGTTTTTATCTTGTTTAAAAAAAGCATTACCCCACACTAGGAATAATTCCTATATCGTGGGTGCAATAAATACAAATATTAACATCGACATACACACAGACCCGAAACAACTATCTGTAGATCATACAAATATATGTTCCGTGCGAGAATCGAATCCGCGAAGTGCAGCAGTTGATGTACCAACCACTGCGCCAACCGTGCCGTTTGTTTGTAATCGCGAACTCGAAAACTCAGGATTCAAGTAAATTTTTAGATTTTAAACAGAATTCGAATATTTGACCCGGGTACGTCTTAAAACTGCGACCAGACACCGGAGGACGGGCAGCAGCGTCCTCTCACTAATCGGTGAGCCACTGCGATCCCCAAGCCGCCTGCCAAGCGTGGGGATTATGGTAAACCCCCCCACTTGGGGGAGGCCTTCGTTCAGCAGTGGACGTATTCTGGCTGATGATGATGATGAAACAGAATTCTATATGTGTATTTATTTAATTGAGATATTTGTTTATATAAATGTTTATTTATGAGTTAATATTCGTACACCGACCATTACCCTCTATATTTTCTTCCATGATTCTTTCCATGTACTGGTTGTCTGGAAGAAATTGCTTTTAGTGATAAGACCGCCATTTGTACCCTATGTGTAAAATGTATTTTCGCTTTGTAGTTTTTCCTTTGGTGTACAATAAAGAATACTCTATCTATCTATTATCCATCCACTAATATAAGTTAAAGTCAATAGGATTTCCGATAAATCTATCAAAATTAACTACGTATTAACCATCTATCATATCAGCTTATACCCTTGGGGATCGTCCGGCTACCCACATGATTAATGGTATAGATAACATGACAGTTTGGGTAGCGAGTTTGATGCCCGATTGAAGTTATGAAGGGGGTCTCTGATATAATTGAGAATAGGTGATTGTTATGCTATGAAGCAAATGATTTTATGGGGTAAGCTGAATTTCAGATATGAGAAAATTCATGCCTGGGAAAAATTCCTGTCTCGTGGGTGTATTTACAAACAAGAATATTCACATGCACAAACATCCAGACCCGGAACAACCATCTGTAGGTCATACAAATATTTGTTCTGTGCGGGAGTCGAAACCGTGACACGTAGCGCAGCGGTCGATCGCCTAACTACTTTGTCAACCATGCATTCTAATTTCAGAGTGTTGTAATAGGGGGCGAGCCTATTGCCATCTACCGGGCACAGTTCCACACTCCGTGCAGGTACTGAGAATTTCCATTTAGAAAAACCCAATAACACTTTGCCCGATCTGGAATCGAACCCAGGACCTCACGCTTAGCAGTCGCGCTTGCGACCACTCGACCATTGAGGCAGTCTCGATAACGTTATATATATAAAAAATATAAAAATGCTAATGTTACTTAGTGAAAGCGTGTTCCCATTTGATATTCATGGCACAATAGCGAAACGCATTAGGCGGAATCGGGGCGCAAATATATAATATTATATATATATAAATATCTTACTATAGTTTGTGAAAGTGGGTTCGCTTGTGGTGTAGTTTCAGTAAGTTCGTTTGATATTTAACAAATTACTGATAAACTAGCAAACCGATATCATAGTTTATCCAGCGATATTTACTCCCTAATGTAACCAAGTTAAGAACTAAAATCGGTATCATGAAAATTTACTTTACTTTGAAAGTAAATAGTAAGAAATCTCATGATAGCGGTACAGTCTACACCAAATGTGTCCAGTTCATCCACCATCCCACAACACAGCCTTAAGAGTATCGTTTAGCTGCCGGATTCTGACAAAATTGAATTGAAATACGCGCAAAATAGGTGTTTGGACGATAACGTTACTTACATCGAAATCTTAACGAATTAATTTTATATTGGTCTCTATCCTTTTGTCAGATTATAGAAAAGGACGAAACGTTTTGTTATTTTAAAAAATTTGGATTAATTTAATAATTTAACACGAGATATTATTAGCAATATTTTTAAGTTTATAATCGTATTTTGAGGGTTAATTATTTCTCAATCTATAAACAATATAAAAAAAATGACTTAGTTTTTACTTGTGTCTATAACATGTAAAGAAATCAGCAAAATCAGCTCATGTTTAGCGAGGGTAAAAACGTTAACATATATATATACATATATTTGTTTTTTTTTAAAAACGTTGCCCCACACTAAAAATAATTCCTGTATCGTGGGTGCGTTTACAAACACAAATATTCACATGGACATACACCCAGACCCGAAACAACTAACTGTAGATCATACAAATATTTGTTCTGTGCGGGAATCGAACCCGCGGCACGTAGCGCAGCAATCGTGCCGTCAATTTTGTATGAAAACTTTTAGCTAAACTATAGTATTAAAGTGAGCTCAACTAACACACAAATAAAACATACCATGTTTTGCCCATGCGATCCAATCACAACAAAGAATCAAACTAAACACATCCTCATATCTAATGACAATGCATAAACGTATGTATCAGTTATGTGCGCAAGAACATTAATCGTGGCAGTATGCAGTTATTCTTGAAGAGGTTTTTTGCTTATTTACTTACTGTTATATGCCATTTATGATGGCTACCTATGGAGACGAAATAATGATGTTGGCATCGCAATGTTTGTATTTTAAACTAGCTTTTACTTTTGACTTCGTACGCGTGGAATTTAGAAACTGATATTTTCCTGCGGTAAAATGGAGCATATATTTTAAGTTAGACCTCTAGCAATAGATCGGTGAAAACTGCATTCAATTCCATGCGTGATGCGTGTACAGACAGACAGACAAAAATTTTAAATACTGTTGTTTTGGCTTCTGTTGCTCTAATAAAGGCCCCCATATTGGTTTTTCTTGAATATCTATAATGTACAGACAGCGGCCTGATATAATTTTATTATATGTATAGATTCATGTGAAGAAATGAAAACTACCTCAATATAGCGCGCCTGTATTCCCCGAAGGGTTAGGCAGAGGTGTGCTATTGTACAAATTTCGCCGATGCCGTTATTAAGTCTCATGTAATAAGGAGCTTAATGCCATCTAATGAACTTAATTCCAAGTTAAAGGCTTATGTTAGAAACTACAAACTTTGACTAAGAATTTCCGAATAACTCTCCCGGACTCGGGAATCTAACCTGGAACAAGTACTCTTACCGCAATATGAGCATACTTCATCAATGTTTAAACATAGCAATATAATTCCCTTAAAAATTAATAAAAAATACTGACTCCCTCATTGGTCTACTGGTCGTAAGCGCGACTGCTGACCGTGAGGTCCTGGGTTTGATTCCCGGGTCAGGCAGTTATTGGGTTTTTCTGTATGGAAATTCTTAGTAGCAGCACGGAGTCTGGAATTGTGCCCGGTAGATGGCAATAGGCTCGCCCCCTATTACATGGAGCTCAATAACAGCATCGGCGAAATGTGGGTGTACAACAGTACACCTCTGCCTAACCCTTCGGGGAATACAGGCGTGATGCTATGTTATGTTATTAATAAAAAATCATATTGCTTTCAAATATTCCAGTTTCATATTTTACTTCAGAAGCTGACGATGCAATTAATTTAACTTCTTATAAATTCTCGCCACGAAAGAAATATAAACTTAAAAATATTAGTTTTTGCCGTCAATATTTTGAGATCAAGAACCTTGGTTTTCGGGGTCGAAATGTCACCAGTATGATACAGACAACCTTTACGCCTGTTATCCTCTCAAAGTTAGGCAGAGATCTAACGATGGTATTTGGTCCCATGCCATCACTGACGATTCCTAGAAGGTACACCTGACCTATTCAGTGTCAGAAACCACAGGCCTGAGTACAATCAGAATGTAACTAAGTATTTTCTAAGAGAAAATCCGCATAAATTTCTCGCACTATGACCGTCAGCTTTTAACCAAAGAATTCAGCAGTTTATATGAAACAAAGTATATCTGAGAATTTTCTAACAAAAAATCTAGATATCTCACACATTGACTTATCTGAAAATTGAATCCAGACCTTCATACCCAGCACCCAACATCGATCAAACTGTTACTGAAAAATTTCCCAACAAACAATCCAACTTAATTTTTATTCAAACTCGTGGCGGATTTAAGACCAAGGCTGGTACAAGGACCTCCAAAATGGAGGGTCTCAATGTCACCTGTATTCGTCTGACATCGTCTAGTTAATATACAGTATCGTAAAGCTTACGAGCGCCGCGCAAATTAGAAACACGAGTTTTTGTGAGACGTGTACACACGGGCGTGGAGTTTGGACGCGCCAGCTACGGTCTTGTGATACTTGTAGCATAACATAGTATTCCCCTAAAGGTTAGGTTAAAATTAGGTTAGGTTGGGAGTCGCGCAGTGGTCTCTTTCTGTGAAGCGGTCATGCTCCAGAAGGAGACCGCTGAGCGGGATCGGGAGAGGGCAATACGCCGTAACCCCCCGCCTAACACATCTTGCCGGCGGACCGTAGGGGTCGCTTTCGTCTAGCTACCCCCGAAAAGATGTTGACACGTGTCGCCGTGCATAGCACTCAGCAAGGGTAACGGGGGGACCTCTACAGTCTCCGCCGGGACATGCACGAGGGGGTGGCCTCTTTACAGTCACCCCGTCCGGGAAGTGCCTTTGATGGCGTGGCACCCTGGTGGGCTTCGGTGCGTTCTTCTAAGAATTCTTGAAGGCCACCATATGATGTCGAGGCGGACCATCGTAGTGAGTTTAACCGGTAGGAGTCTGGCACACATCTTCATCCTCCCAAGCGGAGGATAACCCATGCTAGGTTCTCACCACGCTAATAAAAAAGGTTAGGTTAGTTTAGCAGCATCGGCGAAATGTGGGTATACAACCCCGTGCTGAGAATTTCTGTATTGAAAAACTAAGCACGGAGTCTGGAACTGTGTCTGGTAGCTGGCAATAGGCTCGTCTCCTATTACATAGGACTTCATAACAGCATCAGCAAAATGCGAGTATACAATAATTCCAGAGGTATAGTGTACCTCTGGAATTATTGTATACTCGCATATTGTACCTATATCTTTGCGTTTACAAACACACTAAATCCAAAACAACAACCTCAAAAACAAATCTCCCTTTGAGAATCGAACTTACAACACGTAGCCCACCAGTCGATTGCTCAACCACTAAACCAAACGAGCCGTCAGATCTGCCTACAAGCCCCAATTATCTTCCCGTATATTCATCTAGGGCTGTCGCATGAATCCTGATTGCTAGCGGCACGTGACAAGAATAACACTTTGACCGTTATCTGATACGGTAAGCAGTTACTTATTGGATAAATCTCTGGTTATTTTGGGTGGTTATGTCTTGACCGAAGGCTGGGTTTTGTTTAAGAATGGTTCGGATAAACTTTTTATGGTTAAGTGGTGTTTTTGGGATAATTGTATCGTTTTTATTTATGCTGTTTTGTGGGGAATAGGGTTGGTACTTTTCTATTTTAAAACGTGACTTTTTTATGGTAGTATCTCGTGGTAGAATTCAGGCGTAGGTAGTCGACTTTGGCCGACCCGTGAATCGAACACAGGACCTCACGCTCGGCAGTCGCGCTTGCGGCGACTAGACCAATGAGACAGTATTTTTTTTAATTGATAAAAATAATTCCTGTTTGATCGGTGCGTTTACAAACAAAAGTATTCACACGCACAAATACCCAGATGTGATACAAATATTTGTTCCGTACGGAAATCGAAACTGTGACACGTAACACAGCAGTCAATCGCTCAACCGCTGCACAAACCGTGCCATCATATCCAATTTTCCCTTCACTTGTGTATTTCACAGACCTCTCAACAAACCCTTGGGGGTAGGAACATGTTCAGAAATTGACCATGTCTAACTCAAGTTTAACAGAGTTAACACGTCTGCCTACCCGATTACACCCGGAAGCGTTATTTTCCAAAACTAATAAACTCTACCGAGCCTCACAGTATAATTACAATGTTATACAAACACGTACATGAGATCCAATTAGTGACAGCCCTAAACTAGGGTTGTACCCATTATTTTAATCACCACTCCGTGACTAGACCCTGCCTTATAATTTATAATTGCAAGGGCGGTAACTGTCTCGCGACAAACTTTAAAATTTGGTGATTTTTTTTTTAATTCTTACTTTTTGGGTTTTCTAATTTTTTTACTAGCTTCCGCTCGCGGCTTCGCCCGCGTGGTTTGTGAACCCGTACATTTTGCCCGGATAAAAAGTAGCCTATGTGCTATTCTAGACTATGATCTATCTCTGTGCCAAATTTCATCCAGATCCGTTCAGTAGTTTTTGCGTGAAAGAGTAACAAAGATCCATCCATCCATCCATCCATCCTCACAAACTTTCACATTCATAATATTAGTAGGATAGGATAGGATTAGAACTTTTTGGTTAACCAATATTATTATGATATTCCTTCCATCTTCGCCCTGGATATCGCTCATTCTAGTGGAAAGATTAGCCAGTCAATGATGGTGGTGTCGAGGCTGACTGCCCAGAGTGCGCCAGACAATCTCAGTTTTATCACTCGTGGAAGCTTTTTCCTTGAACTCTGTTATGCTGATGTCGTGTGTGAACTCTAAATACCTCATATCAAGGTGGAAAGAAAGCTTCCAACAAAGTGTGTAAAGGTGCTAACTACTAAAGCGCCGAAATTAGGTATTGTCTCTCATTTCGGGCACTGGAGTTTGGAATGTTGCCCGGTGTACGACAATACTCACCGACTCATTAATGGTATCAGTGAGATGTAAAATTATATATACACCTCTGCCTAACCCTTGGGAGAATACAAGCGTGATTATATGTTCCGATATGTTACTAAAATACTACTTATTTGCACGAAACTATTTCCAAAACGACCCGGGTACGTCTTAAAACTACGGCCAGACACCGGAGGACGGGCAGCAGCGTCCTCTCACTAATCGGTGAGCCACTGCGATCCCCAAGCCGCCTGCCAAGCGTGGGGATTATGGCAAACCCCCCCTTGAGGGAGGCCTTCGTTCAGCAGTGGATGTCTTCTGGCTGATAATGATGATGGTTTCCAAAACTTAGAATATTCATTTTACGCTCTCTTTTTTCTACTAACGTACCTGTTCTTAAAATACTATCCTTCTTAATACCAGCAAGAATACTGGGTACTATTAAACAATACACAATAGGGAATATGCATGTATTTTTATTTTTATTTGCTCAATAAAACATTTATAATCTCTAGTAAATAATGGTGAAAGAATTTTTAAAATATCTTCATCAGCGATAAAGTTATAAAGCATTAAAGTGACGAATTATCTGACGAATTATCTGACGTCAAATGATATCACGCCCATAGAACTGCCATACAAAGCGTTTTTTGCGAAAGAGACAGCAATATTCGTTTATATTGGTTATATCTCGTTTGTGTTTCGATCAATTTTGATTATGATTTGATATTTATGTATTTTTTTCGATTAACTGGTTAGATTACAAATATTTTTTTCATGCATATTCCGTATTACAATCGCAGTCTAAAAATCTCTAACATACAGAAGAAAATTTTGTCTTACGACAAAATCGCGAAGTCGCAAGTTTGTGGCGGCGTCTTAGGTCGGTGTCGCGGCCTGTCATTTTACACTGATAATTAATGATCATTAACTACATAATTAAGGCGCAGAATGACAGTGCAATGGAAGAGATTGTCCTATAATTGGGTTTTCGATCTTGGGGTTAAGTTGTAGCGAGGCTTGTATTTTGATGGGTGATCGCTCAAGCGTTAAGCTTTTGCCTTTAATTTGTATTGAAACGAAACTGAAAGCTTTTATAAAGTGAATTAAAGAGAGTGATGTTATTATAATTTACATTAAGCATCTGTAGCGCTTACCGCGGTCAGTCCTTGAATGGGTGACCCTTTTTCACACATCGAGACCCCTCCGTGCATCAGAAAGCACGTTAAGCAGTTCGTCCCGGGTGTCATATGAATACCTATGACAGCCGTTGCGGATGTCAGCAGCCTAAAAAGTCTGACAACCATTCTAACCTTGGAGTATCAGTGTCTCTCAGTAATTGAGTGGCGCAGATCAGATGCCAGTCGCTCCGTGTAAAATACTGATATTCAGCCGCAACCGGTTAGTCTGGAAGCCGACCTCAGTGTAGTTGGGAAAAGGCTAGACAGATGATGATTATAATTTAGATACATTTTAATGTTTTAACTCTATTACTCATTTAATTCGGAGTTTATTTCTTTTAGTTTATGAAAGTAAATTGTCTCCGAAAACTAACTTGAGAACGATGTAGGAAAAGTCTAAACTAAACAAGTTTGATCACAAAATGAATAAGATTTTTTTGTTGAGATTGCCATAACATTTATAAAGCACAAAGGGAAAATAACGATATATAATTTAAAACTATATATATAAATTCAACCCATTACTGTCCCACTGCTGGGCAAGGGTCTCTTCTCAGAACGAGAAGGGTTAGGCTTTAGTCCACCACGCTGGCCCAGTGCGGGTTGGCGGACTACACACACCGTCAAGAACTTTATGGAGCCCTCTCAGGTGTGCAGGTTTCCTCACGATGTTTTCCTTCACCGTAAACGCAAGTGATAATCAAATTCTGATCCGCACATGATTCCGAAAAGTCAGAGGTGCGGGCCGGGTTCGAACTCAGACCCTCCTGCATGGAAGGCAAGCGTTCAACCGCTAGGCTATCACTGCTTCAAAACTATATAATAACTACCTTATTTGTCTATTCGTCGCAAGCATAGCTGCTAAGCGTAAGGTACTAGGTTCAATCCTCGGGTCAGACGAAGTGTTATTGCTTGTTAATATTAGTAGGTCGATGACAACAGACTCGTCTATTACATGGGACTTAATATCGGCACGGCGAAATGTGACTGTATATCAAATATTTGTATGGCCTACTAATCACTGTTTCAAGTCTGTGTGTATGAGTGTATGTGTGTGTGAGAGTTATATCTGTAAATAAATATCCATACCTACACTACAAGAGAAATGCGAGTGGCAGTCAACCTATTATAAAAAAAAGTTTCTTTGCGCAATGAAGACACAACATCGACATGAACATTATTAAGATAAATTTAAACCAATCATCCATAATCAACTAATTAATCAAATCCCTAATGAATTAAGAAACAAAGCACAATAAATCACTCACAAACACTCAACTCTAATCTTAATCAACTAAGTTAAGAAACTGTCACCGCGGCCCAAAAATGATGAATGACCGATAAAATATTGATTTTTGTTTTAGATCCACCAACAGCGCCGATGATCACTGGATACATACCAGGGACTACCCTTTCAGCTGGTACCGTTCAGAGGCTGTCGTGCATTTCTTCTGGAGGCAACCCGTTGGCAACTCTGACGTGGTTTAAGAATGACAAAAAGGTATGGTTTTTAATATCGAGTGGGGCCAGACTTTGCTATATCTGCCTAGCCTATGGGGAGCCGAAAGGGCACTCTCCATTTTCGGTTGTCGAAGAATAAGGACTCAAAATGGATGACAAGAAGATCATGCTCCTATTATGTGGTTATCAATAAATACTGTCTCAACAGCAGCCATTGGGACACCGATGTTTTTGTAAATGTATGGAGAAACGAGGTATGGTGTTCCTCCATTGAAAAAGCAGGATCCTCCGACCATGCAAGTTGATTAGCGTGACAGGCCGAAGCCCGACGATTGATGTCGGACATTCATATGTGTTAGAATCGTTGTAAACTATCAAAAAGCGATTCAAGATTTTCTGTTGCCGCTTCACTTCAATAGATGGCGCTGTACGTAACTACTGAGAGGAGATGAAATAATATGATTATTGTGTATGTGTGTATGATGTATTAAATCATAAGCGTCGTGTTACTCAATCTGGAGTCAATCTAGAGCATTATCATCTCAATCACCTTTTTGACCTTGTAAAAAGAGTTTTACTTTGCGGCCTGACATTAAAACCAAAAAATTTATAGAAGTTTTCGGTTTCAGATACATTCAGTAACAAAAACGACGGAGCGGTCAGTGTCGGCTGAGATCTCGATCCTCACGAACGTGACCGACAATCAGGCGCAGTACAGGTGTGAAGCGACCAACAGTGCCACAGAGATACCACTGTTTGAGACTGTCACGCTCAATGTATATTGTAAGTATATAATAGTACAAGTGACCCGGGTACGTCATGACCCGGGTACGTCTTAAAACTGCGGCCAGAAACCGGAGGACGGGCAGCAGCGTCCTCTCACTAATCGGTGAGCCACTGCGATCCCCAAGCCGCCTGCCAAGCGTGGGGATTATGGCAAACCCCCCCTTGAGGGAGGCCTTCGTCCAGCAGTGGACGTCTTCTTGCTGATGATGATGATGATGAATAGTACAAGTTATCATTTTGCGACTTTTTAAACTGACAACACGGTTGGCGCAGTAGTTGAGAGATCGACCGCTACTTTACGTGTTACAGGTGCGATTCCCGCACGGAACAAATATTTGTATGATCTACAGATAGTTGTTTCGGATCTGGGTTTTTGTACATATGAATATATTCCTAGTGTGGTTCCCCCGCTTGCACAGGCTTATATTTTTATTTTTTGGATTTGGATGTACGCATGTGAATTATGATAAGTTTTTTTTAAACATTGCCCCACAGTTTGATTTATCTCGTATCGTGGGTACAGTTTACAAACATACATGTCACATGCACACACAACCAGACCCGAAATAACTATCCGTGGTTCATACAAATATTTGTTCTGTGCGGGGATAGAACCCGCGACACGTAGCGCAGAAAGCTAATCGCTTAGCCGCTATAATTGTAAAAAGTATGTCACTTAATATTTCATTTTCTCCAACAGTTGCGCCCGAAGCTGTAAAAGTACGAGTGGAACCAGAAGAGCTTAAAGTGGGTATCGAAGCAACGCTTTACTGTGACGCTGCCAGCAGTAACCCTCCGGCTGCACTATCGTGGTGGCGAGATGGAATACCAGTGCAAGGTGAGTAAAAAAAAAACTCATACACATAAAAAATAAAAAATCCTACTAATATTATAAATGTGAAAGTTTGTGAGGATGGATGGATGGATGGATCTTTGTAACTCTTTCACGCCAGAACGGCTGAACGGATCCGGATGAAATTTGGCACAGAGATAAATCATAATATATAATAGCACATAGGCTACTTTTTATCCCGGGAAAATGCACGCGGGCGAAGCCCCTATAAGTCACTATTTAAACAAACCTACTATTAATTTTAGTAGTATCCTTAGTGTCATATCGAAATAGACAGATTAATATTGATGATATGATCGCTCAAAAAAGATCTTTGAACAATCTTTTATAATGTCACATCGATAAGCTAAATCTTCAGTGACGATTTAGCAGTACAATCCAGGACTGTCGTACTGTCGTTTGCTCTGTTTTGTATGTAAATCCCTTTGTCTATACGCATTGGTGATTTGGCCGCGCGTACCAAATCGATTTATGCCGCTAAATCTAGGTACTAAGTCGCCAATGTATAACTAGTCAATCACAGAGGTCGTGTAAACTAAAACGTTTTAATCTTATCCTTCACGATGATAGTCTTGTTGTGTGTGATTTAAAAAACAGTAAATATGTAAATAGTAGTTGTACGGTGCACGTACTATGGTTTCTTAATAGTTTAATTTTTGTTGACTATGTAAGTTACACACGTGTGTGCACTTTGATCGCGGCCCACATTTGGGAGTGCATTGACATACGGCAGAGCAAAACCTATGCATTTTTGTACATTACATTTTAACTGTAAATTGACAATTAATTTAGTGTTCAATTAGACGTGGTTTGAGTCGGACAACTTGCAGTTTTATTTAGATTCATCCCGTTGAGCATTCACTGACATTTTCTGCATTTAAGTTTAACTTTGACATTTTACATCTGCATTGACATTACTTATGTTAGGGAAACACCCGACAGTAGTGGCCGCAAGCGCGACTGCTAAGCGTGAGGTCTTAGGTTTGATTCTCGGGTCGGGCAAAGTGTTATTAGGTTTTACTGTATAGAAATTCTCAGTAGCAACACGGAGTCTGGATCTGTTCTCAGTAGATGGGAATAGGCTCGCTCCCTATTACATGGAACTCAGTAACGACATCGCCGAAATGTCGGTGTACACACACCTCTGCCAAACCCTTCAGAAGTACAGGCGTGATGCTATGTTATGTTTAATATTTCGGTTTTTAATAAGGTTTTATTTACTAGAAAATACCTTTATTACATCGAATTAATCATACTTCAGCGTACGGAGCCTTCAATAGTCCAAAAGAAGTAAAACCTAATAAAAGTCCCCTTTGTTACTAAGTGCATCGCTATCTCTTGTGATTTCCGAACTTTCTATTCCATACAATGACTGTATGAAAGAGATCGTCGAATAGCGATAACACCGCCGTTTTGTACCTACATATTCTTTTATACTTTTCCAACTATTTTCTGTTCGACACTAATATTACAAAGAGGTAAAATTTGTTAGTTTGTATGTAGGTGGTAATCTCCGGAACTAATGATCCGATTCTGAAAATTCTTACACTAATAGATAACTACATTATACCCGAGTACTGTCGTAATATATATAATTCTTCTGTACGTGTGTTTGTCACCTAACTCCTCCTAAACGGCTGGACCGATTTGGATGAAATTTTGTGTGTATATTTCAATGGTTTCCTGGATGGTTTTAAAACACAACTGGACCCGGTTGGTGGCGCCGCGATCGAGTTCTAAAACAGGTTCGGACAGGACAACGTCTGTCGGGTTCGCTAGTAAGCTATAAATTATTTGTGTAGGTAAAGCGGGGAAAATCTAGTGTGCAATATAGTGGATTTGTAATATATTACATGTAACACACAACACAGATGTCACTCAACAAAATATTCTAACCTAATTTTCATTTCAGGTCTACCGATGCAGCTGAAGAAAGGTCTTCACGGCGGTACGGTGTCAACTATCGAGCTTAAGCTGAATATTACCAAAGAACTGAACGGCGCCGTGTATACCTGCCAGGCTATGAACGAAGCGCTGCAGAGGAGTGTCCATGATGCACTCCCTCTCAAGGTTTTATGTGAGTATGATTGATGATTATTGAGTAAAGTTTTTGTATGGATACCGCTGGGAGTAAAGCAAATATCACAGTGAAACGCATCTCGCAGCCTGATTACCGATGTAGCGACAGGCGTAGATCGCGCGATAACTTCTGTCAAACGTCATTTTTGTGACATATAATGTATTGGATGACAGTGAGATTGCTGTCGCGTGGCTGTCGCGTTGCAGTCGCTTTTTTACGTAATTAGGCCGCCGATCCGCAACCTAATCCATAAAAAAAGCGACAGCAACGCGACAACCACGCGACAGCAGTCTCACTGTTTTCGGTCAATATATGACACAAAAATGACGTTTGACAGTAGCTATCGCGCGATATACGCCTGTCGCTACATCGGTAATTAGGTTGCCGGTCTGCGTTCGACGGAGCGCGATCTCCGTCCGGCAGCCTAATTACGTAAAAAAGCGACAGCAACGCGACAGCCACGCGACAGCCACGCGACAGCAATTCCAGTGTCAGTCAATACATTATATGACATAAAAATGACGTTTGCATAAGATATCACGCAATCTACGCCTGTCGCTACATCGGTAATTAGGCTGCCGGGACTCGTTCTTAATGTATTACAGAACACGTGTTTTCATCCAAACTTTGGTACTACCTTACTTACACGTGTATCCAGCTGAGTCTTCCAGTAATCAGTATTCGGAATCATCAAGGGTGTAAGGAAAGAGCTTCCACGCGTTGACGTACCCCGAGATCTGGCGCACCATGGGCAGTCAGCCTCGAAACCATCAATGCTAACTGGCTAATCTTTCCACAACCGCACTTTATGAAAACGCGACGGAAAAATCAAACTACACTGGAGACACTTTATTGAAAAAAGGCGCTTTTTCTTCTACTAAATTCTTTAAAGTCTTCTCAACTTCAGAATTATTTGCAATGAACTAAACTAAACCATTATTTCTAGATGCCCCAATATTTGACGAGACTACACCATACACGACAGTTGGTGTTGAGAATGAGCCGTTAATCATCGTGTTGAGAGCTGATGGTAACCCTGGCAGCATCACTTACACGTGGACGAAGGATGGCCTGCCTATCACCCAGTCTTCTTACAGTACTGGTAGTAAGTTGTCTTTTGCTTTATCTTCTTTCTCTTCTAGTACTATATGTAGGTTCTTTGACAATTGCATCACTAGCAACATTAATTTAAAACGACACGGTTGGCGCAGTGGCTGGAATTAGCTTTCAGTGCTTCTTATCTCGGGTTCGAAACAGGCATGAAACAAATATTTGTGTGAACTACAGATAGTTTTAATCTTTAATTATATTGTTAATGAAATGTCACAAAAGAAAATCTTATAACTAAAACAAGGCCCCACAAAACCGTATTGACATTGGTTGTGTGTGCATGTGACATGTATGTTTGTAAACTGCACCCACGACACAGGAATAATAATAGTGCGGGGCAAAGTTTAAAAAAAATAAAATTTAAACTTCTTAAATATCGTTTGAAAATAAATACTTCTTGTAGTCTCGTGAAAGATTTAAATGTAAATTAATTAAATTGTCATTGATAAAGAACCAACATTCTTTCCAAAGACTGGACGTAGGTAAATTAAAATTGTAATTCCAAGTGAGACGGGAGACGTATATTAAATTGTTTCTTATAGAAAAAAAATAACCTATTTGAACGTCAAGACTAATTAGAATTTCTTTGAATTACTTAAACGTCCATAAATAGCACATAATATAATTGTATGTTGAAATTTTATATAGGATTTTTAACAGCGAAATTATTGCTTTAAATTTCATGAAAAATATAACAAATGATATTATTACTGTTTAATTTGTTACTAGTGGTGATTCATTATGATCATCAACAGCCTGTGTTAGTCCACTGCTGGACGTAGGCCTCTCTAGTGGAGATTAATATAAACTATCTCTAATGAGAATGCCTCATTGGTCTAATAGTCGCGATCGCGGCTGCTGAGCGGTCCTGTGTTCGATTCCAAGAACGAGCAGTGTTATTGAGGTTGTCTGAAATTCTCAATAGCAGCCCGGAGTTTGGAACTGTGCCCTGTAGATGGACTTAATAACGGCATCGACGAAATGTGTGCATAATAGAACGCCACTGCGTATAATCTATCTCTGTGTCAAATTTCATCCAGATCCGTTCAGCCGTTCTGGCGTGATTGAGTAACAAACATCTATCCAAATTATCGCATAGCTGATTGTATAAATAGCTGTATTTGACGTACTTATTTAGGTATATCGAATGAGAGGTTTCATGGTTTAGGAAATGAACAAACTTAGTTTGCTTACAGTGCGCATGCGGGTTATTTGATTACGAAACAATGAACATAATGAGCGTGAATAGTATTCCTTTTTTTGCGTTTTCTTTTGTCTAAACAAATGATTTATATTTTCATCTGGATTAAGTCCGGGATTAGGTTATTTAATTAATTCTCTCGATGACTCATCCATGCTTGCCCTCTGTTGCGACAGGTCAGCTCAAATAGATATGGCACTTTCTTCAAAAGGCCATTCCACCCTATATTTGTCTCACATAAATCCTTACTATAATCTGTCTTTTCAGGAATAGTCATAGTATGTTAAATGCCGACGCCATCTAGTTTAAAAAAGACGTGTAAAAGTGATTGAAAAATCCTAATTGCAAAATAATTTCATTTTTAAAATCCAAATCAATATGGCATTCAAACTTTACCGATAGGCAAAGAAAAACTAATATGAATATCAAGAATTTTAAATCTCTTATATGTATATATATCTTATCTTTTATAATGTCTGTCTTTAATGTCACTCATGAAGATTTTTTTGACAGTTTAAATTTTCTTTTATAAACGTTTCCCTTCACTAGGTGTAATTCCTGTATCGTGGATACGTTTACAAACACATATATTCACATTGATATACACCCAGACCCGAAACGACTATCTGTAGATCATACAAATATTTGTTCCGTGCGGGATTTGAACCCGCGACACGTAGCACAGCAGTCGATCTCTCAACCACTGGGCTTACGTGTCGTGAAAAGTATAATCCTCAGAAATTCTTTCTATTTAGATGAAATTGACAAAACTAACGACATTTTGTTTTGTTTACACAGATGACAGGATTATATCAGAAGGCAGTATGCTGAACATGACGAAACTGACGCGACATGACGCTGGCATCTACACTTGTGAAGCTGTCAACTCGCAGGGAGCTGCTGTCGCTAATATTAGCGTTTCTGTACATTGTAAGTATTTAAGGTTTCTTAAGAGTATCGTTTAACTGCCGGTTTCTGACAAAATTGCCTTGAAATACGCGCAAAATAAGTGTTTGGGCGTTAACGTTTCTTACATCGAAATCTTAACGAATTAATTTCATTTTGTTCTCTGTCATTTGTCAGATTATAAACTAGGTCTATTTTATACTAAGTTAATTTTGATTAATTTAATAAGTATCACGAGATAAGTATAAGGAAGATTTTTAGTTAAAAAAACGCATTTTGAGGGTTAATTATTTCTCAATCTATAAACAATATATAAAAATCAGCAAGATCAGCTTATGTTTAGTGGGGTAAAAACGTTAACGCATTTTGTATGAAATCTTTTAACTATAGT
Organism: Shargacucullia verbasci; assembly: GCA_947562105.1. NCBI lineage: Eukaryota > Metazoa > Arthropoda > Insecta > Lepidoptera > Noctuidae > Shargacucullia > Shargacucullia verbasci. The sequence continues at coordinate 8,133,365 of OX387306.1, forward strand.
GCTATTGTGAATTGTTATGTATTAACAGGCATTGGCAATCATCTAATTTGGTGCAATGTGAATGGCTTATTGGTCTAGTGGTCGCAAGTGCGACTGCTGAGCGTGAGGTCCTGGGTTCGATTCCTGGGTCGTGCAGTCTTTTCGGATTTTGGAACTGTGCCCGGTTGATGACAATAGGCTCGTCTCTTTTTACATGAGACTTAATAATGGGATCGGTAAAATGTGGAAATCATCAATGATAGCAAACCAAACATTTACATATACATAGGCAAGACCAAAATATCAAACACTTCGTTTCAATTTGACGTTCAACTAAGCCCTCTGATTTTGCTCTGCAAAACATAATTATAGATATACATACTGTAATACCCGCAGATCAAACTCCATGGCTTCCAAACAGAATTGTTAATCATCTATTGTACGTAAATTCACGTAATGTTCCGATCAAAGTTGTAAAGGGTTACAAATTGAAGTATTTTCGGAACTCTCTCACTAATGGAAGTTCTGAAGACGCTCCGAGGTTAATTATATCTTTCTTCTTGATTAATTCGTTTAAGAAGTCTTCCTAGTCTGAGAGGAAATTGAATACTATGCAGTGTAGTGTTTTATATAGTTTATTAGATTCTTGGGGCTTCGTTTACCTGGATTTAATGGACTTTAGTGCTTTGTCTGGCCATGCCTGTATAATAAGCCATCGTGGAAGGTTATATTACAGAACTTCTTTACATTTTAACGATTTAATCTTAATTTTCGGTTCATTTTTTATTTTGCATTTTCTTCCTTGTTGAAATTGTATTTTTCGTAAGTAAAGCTAGAAACGAATATTACATTAGAAGAATAATATATTTTTGTCAGAGACAAACGAGTCTGATATCTGTTTTAATTTGTTTCCTAAGATTGATATTTATATGTCATATAACGTTTGTTATGGAAAATAAGTATTTTAGGAGTATTCATGAACACTTTAGGACCAATCCACTTTCGGAACCATGCACCTAGTCTCGGTGTTTTGAGAGTACCAGCAAAGGCCTATCATCATCTGTCTGCCTTTTCCCAACTATATTGGGGTCGGCTTCCAGTCTAACCGGTTGCAGCTGAATATCAGTATTTTACACGGAGCGACTGCCATCTGACTTCTGCCACCCAATAACTGGGAGACTGAAACTCTAAGGTTAGACTAGTTGTCAGAATTTTTGGGCTGCTGACGACTGTCATAGGTCTTCGTATGACACCCGGGACAAACTGCTTAACTTGCTTTCCGAGGCAAGAAGAAGGAGCAGTCCTAGTTGAAATAAAAAAACTTATGACTTTGAGTGAGTCTAAATGAGATTTTATTGCAGATCCGGCAAGCATCAAATCAGTATCTCAGCAGGAGATCTCAAGCCCCAATCAAGACGCTGTTTTATATTGCACGGCTAATGGTAAGAGATGACTTTTTCTTCATTTTGATTACTTAGGCAGTATTCAGGTCGATAAAGACTTAATTGATTTCCTTAATGACCTGCCTCATTGGTCTTATTGGTAGTAAGCAGGTTCGACCCTCCGATCTGATGTTTTCCTGTTAGAATATGTTCGATTGGAGTTCGGAATTTGTAATTTCGGCAAGGGCACAATAGTATCTACATCTCTGGGTTGCCCTTCAGGAAATATAGCCGTGATGCTATATTATTTATAAATTTCCCCAAGCGTCTGTTTAAGTTTGTATCAAAATACAATGATTGATGATTTTGATACCGCTGTAACCATACTAAAAATGAGTGAAATAGGATTTAATTTTAAGAAGAAGAGCTCAAAAAGCCCCTGAAGAACCTTATTATAAATCAAGTAAAAAAAAGTAGAACTGCAACTCATTTTTCTTTTCAGGCAACCCTCTCACGGCTGACAACATACGATGGGAGCGCAAAGGCTACAAAATCAATCCGAACCACGTGACCTTCGAACCTCGTAACTCAACCAGCACTTTAGTAATAAAACAAGCGACCAGAGAAGACGTGGGGAACTTCCAGTGCGTGGTGGACAATGGCATTGGTAGTGAAGCTCGCCAAGATGTGATGATGGTGGTAAAGTTCAAGCCAGAATTGGACAGCTCGCCTAGTCTGATGAAATCGGCGTCGAACGTTGGACAGGTCGGCAGGCTGACTTGCAAGTAAGTGGTGTATATATTTGAATGTACAGACACTTTCAAGATAGATTCTGTCGAATCGACACAGGTGCTAGAGGAAAGTTAGCTATGGTGATGTCCATGTTGACTGTCCAGGGTATGCCAGAGCATCTCAGATTTTACTTGTGGACTATCTCTCCTTTACTCTCGAAGGATTTTTACTTGCACTGACATGAATAAAATATAATTTAGCGCTGCATTCTGAAATACAAGTCACTCCATTTTGCCTGTAGAGGCAACCACAGTATAATTTATCCTAAGCATTTCTTGTTAATAATGTTAACTTTTGTTTTGGTATTAGATTAATACTTAAAAAAAATAGTTAGCATTCTTAATGAAAAAAAATGAAAATGCATGAAAGTCATCCCTGATTTATTCCTCTTTCTGAGGCCCTAGTGTAAGTTTCTTTGGACAAACATGATTTAACGCATCGAACGCTTTTGGCGCTCCGATTGGTACGTTTCGTGTTCTCCACCAATTAGAGCGTCGAACGCGTTCGATGCGTAAAATTGAGTTTGTCGAAAGAAGCTTACACTAGGGCCTCTGGTTAATTAATAGGCTTGTAAGAGTTATACAGATATATTATAAATTTCGTGATAAAAATCTGAGTTTCGACTATTGTTTCGAAAGATTTTATTTAGATAATGTATATGTCAATAAAGCTCATTACTGCGTTCATGTTTTAGTGTCCAATAGAACGTTAAATACACCAGTTACATATGTACATTGTCATACAAAACTCGACCTTATCAACTTAGCTAGAATTACGTTTTTTAAGTCAAAGTCAAAGTCAAAGTTTTTTATTTCAAGTAGGCCTTTTCAGGCACTTTTAAAAAGTCGAGACTCTAGGCGCAAGTATGAAAGGTACTCGTACATCAACATGGTCGCATAGAAATATCATGATGATAGTTCATTCATTCCTCTTTTCTTAAAGTGGAAAAGATGGCAGCTTAAGACTGAATTATTACGATCAAATAGGACGTGAGTTGTCAGAATAAAGATATATTGTATGATAAGCTTTTTAGATGTCTTTTAGTCGTGTAAGATTGTTCCATACATTAGATGCAGTAAAATCTGTACAAATAAATAAAATTGAAATGTCTATTTGTAATGTCAAAATAACAGCTTTTTACTAAATGCATATGAAAGTATATATGGTACTTATAATAAAAAATAAAAAATAAAAAAACAAATTTTCAATTTTTTATCTGTCTGTCTGTTTGTTGTGGCTAATCTCCAAAACGGCTGGACTGATTTTGACGGGGCTCTGGCAGATAGCTAATGTTATAACTTGGGCTACTTTCATTTTAGAAAAATAATTTGGGTACCGCGTAATAAAATGCACGGATTCGTAATCTACGCGGGCAAAGCCATGGACAGAAGCTAGGTAAAAAAATAATATGTACACCATGCTCAAAAATTGGTCTAGTGGTCGCATGCATGATTGCTGAGTAGGAGAGAATCGGGTTTGATTTCCTATTGAAGAACAGTGTTACGTATAGGTATTTTCTGAAATTCTCAAAAGCCGCTCGTAATTTGAAATTGTGTATTCCACGGGACTTACCTAATAGCGGCATCGGTGAATTATGGCTGTATAATAGTACACCTCTGTATACCTTTCAGAAAATATAGGTGTGATGCTATGTTATGTATTAAGTTCCGATTTTCTCCGAATTTATTAAGTAAACATAATTCCTTATATATTTTTTTACTTATAACAAAATTTTCCAGACATTAGACCTAGCTAAATTGAGTGTTCGCTCCCAAAAGCTCCTATACCCCAATTTCATTGAAATAGAGCCGTTTTCGAGAAAACGATTAGAAATAAATATATCTATAAAACCTATAATATTGGTCGTATATGTTTATCTTTTTTTTTTATATATAGAAAACAAAGGACGTATGGAAGGTGTCAAATTATTTTACATGTGAAACTGTGGTGTCATTTTAACGCCTTTTCTGAGCTTTTGCCCGCGAATTCGTACGCGTGGAATTTAGAATCTGATAATTTCCTACGGTAAAATGGAGCCTATATTTTAAGTTAGACCTCTAGCAATACATCGGTGAATACTGCGTTCAATTCCATGCAGTAGTTTTTGCGTGATGCGTGTATAAACATAAAGACAGACAGACAAAAATTCTAAAAACTGTTGTTTTGGCTTCTGTTGCTGTAATAAAGACTAGTTAGGTTTTCTCCAATATCTATAATGTGCAGACATCAGCCTGTTGTAACCGAAGTCGAGTCTATCTGACAGCCCTCAAATACTTACTTCTCTGTTTTATTTAACATTCCGTTTCTTACATAATCTGTGGCATTATATCTTATGTCATTAATAGGTCGTTAGAATTAGAAATTAATTAATATTATGGATTAGTATATGTATAAGCACTTGGATTTAGTGCACCTGTACTAAATTAGTGCATTAAAGGATTTAAACCATTGACATTGTAATTTAAATAGCAGTTATTTAATCCTACTAATATTATAAATGCGAAAGTTTGTGAGGATGGATGGATAGATGGATCTTTGTTACTCTTTCACGCCAGAACGGCTGAACGGATCTGGATGAAATTTGGCACAAAGATAATTACATATATACTTTTTATCCCGGGAAAATGTAATTCGTAATCCACGCGGGTGAAGCCGCAAACGGAAGCTAGTATTGACTAGTTCTATTGCAATAATAATTGGTGCCTTAATTTTTCATGTAAATTCAGATTCCACACTTTGGGTTTAAGAAAAAATAATCTTAGTTATAAGTCTGGAATTAAATGTGTATGATACCTATATAGAAAAGGCTAGGCAGATGAACATCATCATCATCAGCCAGAATACGTCCACTGCTGAACGAAGGCCTCCCCCAAGGTTTGCCATAATCCCCACGCTTGGCAGACGGCTTGGGGATCGCAGTGGCTCACCGATTAGTGAGAGGACGCTGCTGCCCATCCTCCAGTGTCTGGCCGCAGTTTTAAGACTTACCCGGGTCTATGAACATCACAACTGATCAATAAACTAGACCAGAAACACATACTAAAGTGTCTCCTCCTTTCAGATGCAAATCAGCCCCCGCGCCAAACTTCACCTGGTCCAAAAATGGCGCGAAGCTACCCGTCAACACGTCAACCAAGTACTTCGCGGAGTACCACAAACTTGACCCTGTGACCTACACTTCCATTCTCCTGATCAATGACGTCAGCTCATCAGACTATGGGTCTTACGAATGCGGAGCGAGAAACGACTTGGGATTCTCCACGACATCCGTTAAGTTGGATATTACTAGCGCCCCAGGTGAGAATTTGATTCATTTTGATTTGAACTTTTTTCATGTATTTTTTAAGCCAAGTCTAGCTTTGTCGAGTGCTCAAAGCCTGCCATGGTGTCGAGGCGGACCATCATAGGGGCCAGTTTAGCCAGTAGGAGTGTAGCACATCTCTCCCCCGCTAGCGGTGGGGTTGAGTTTTCATACAATAATTTCAAACGTGATTTGCTCTTCTTTTTGGGCTTAATTGTGATATTCATCTTAAGGCCATTAATGTATACACTGCTGAGACTCAAGCTTGTTCTCTGTGAGAGAGAATGTGAAGTAATCTAGAAGGGCCCAGTGTGGATTGATAAATGTCACGAGATTTCAAAATGTTTGACAATAACTTACAACGTTTTATTTTTCGTGAGAGCAGTAGTAAGCTGAACAATTATTTTAGCGCTGTTTCTCTCTTATGGCCGAAATATGTTTGATTGACATTGAAACTAAATATTGTAATGCCAGTACGTGCCAGTAGCTTGAAAGTAGAATATAATAGAATTGCTTTTATTTCAAATAACCCTTTCACAGGCAATTTTAAAACGTTAATAATACTCTAGTTGTACGGTTCCAAAAAGTTGGTCCTATGGAGAAGAACCGGCAAGAAGCTCGATATTCTATTGTTTTATGTTAATGAAATATTTGAAAAACTAACCTGGATTGTCTGGCTCTATGTACGAGTATTCCGGGATCGCGAGTAAGATTCTTGCATCAACCGGGAGAAATATTTCAAGCTAGCACTTTGTGTAACCGCAGCCACGTTGCGGCTGTGGAGTGTCTGCGGTACATGCCAGTACCACGGATTAATGCAGTAGCTCGTGTGTTAAGTTGTTTTGCAATGGTTGTCTGTAAAAGATCGTTGTTAGCTATAAGACGTACTGTTAACGTAGTGTTTGAACGATCATCTCCGGTACGCGTCGCGGGTTTGCCGTATTTGTAAGAACTACATACAGTTGTTCCGGGTCTGGTTGCAGTGCGTGTGAAGATATATTGTGTGCGCACCCGCAATACAGAAATAATTCATAGTTCGGGGTAACGTTAAAAAATGAAACTCTTGATTATACATTGATATGAATATGTCTTTATGATTTATTTTTTGTATCAAAAATACATATTTTGTTTATATAAAAGTAATTATACTTCTGTTATCTCCTGCGGCGAATACTCTAATGCTTAGACAATTTATCAGTTTAATTAAAATTGTAACAGTTGAACGCTGGTCTTTCGAAAGCAAATCAATCGCTATGGTCTTTTATTTATTTATTGTAAATGTTCTTCTAAGTATGACAACCGAGATTTGAGAATAACGATATCCCCGAGTAATTGGGTTGAAGAGGTTGGAGGTCAGATGACAGTCGCTCCGTCCGCTTAGGCTGATAATGGTCATGTTGTGGTGATGATGATTTTCAAATTAATCTTTGTTCCAGATCAAGTGATATCACTTTTAGTGACGAACGTAACTCATAACACTGTGACGTTGCAATGGGTGCCAGGGTTTGATGGTGGTCTGCAGTCATGGTTCAGGATTCGATACAGGTGAGATTTTTATAAAATTAAGAGTATGTTTGAAAAAACCTCATTTGTTTTAAACGCACGGCTGGCTCCCGTGTTAGAGCGCCTTTTTCTTCCCTATACGAATCAAATTACTACTTTACAGTACCTGTGTAAGCATGTAATGTCTGCGAAAAAACTGTAATAAAAAGCTCTACTTTAGAACACACTATTTTACTCCTAATCTCATAATGTTACTTACCTTTTATTGTGTGTTGTGGGCATGATTTGTACGTAAGGAATGAACTGGCTCCTGTAATACACAGCAATCCTGCAATACAGTTAAAACTAGCTCAGGGGCCGGAGATTTCACGTAAAACTTACGTCAATAAAGATTTATTATTATTATTATCTGGAAGAAAGCAGACTTCCTCAAACAAGACAATGTTGTGAAAAATTACAGTAATTTACACTGTTAAGCTTAAGTTAGAAATATAACCAAAATATTTGTTTACAGGAGAATTTTTGAAGAATCATACAAATATGAGGATGTTGTGCCTAGGAATGCTACAACATTTACAATTGGTGGTCTGGATAAAAGTACTGATTATGTGTTCTCTGTTATGGCTATCAACAAAATTGGTCAAAGCAAATACAGGCCTGACGACACAAAAGTTACAACACTGAGTGAGTATCAAATTAATTACAAAGCTTATTTTTATCCTACTTTCACTTTAGACATTTCCGTAACAGGAAAATATTGAACAGAATAAAAATATACGTTACAAATGATAAAATATTTTATCGGCTTTCAAATAAACAAGAAATTCGTAACGTATTAATAATTTGCTTTGAGGCTAAGAAACGTTAAATTAACTGTCTTCTATTAAGAGTCAAATTAATGATGTCAATTCATTCTAATTAGATTCTCCGTCAAATCTCATTAGTGTAGTATTTATAGCTGAATCTACTAAACAAAAACCGGGTTCAAACCCCAGGAATACAGCATCAAAAGAATATAATATCTTATGGTAAAGTCTAAAGTCGCTTAATTTGGTAGAGTTCCTAAGGGTACTATACTCGGCCTAATCTAAACCCAATCTTTCCACGCTGCTTAGACATAATCCCTTCATCAATACAATCTTCTTCAGAAGAATATAACTACAATGTGCCAGGAGCATTCATAATAATCGGCACGATAGTTGGAACAGCCCTAATACTTTTGAATGTATTGCTGATTGGATTCTGTCTACATAAAAGGACCAATAAGAGGATCAGAGGTTTGAATTCTATAAAAATGTTCCCATTTTTGGATGTGTCTTTCACGATTTTGTTTAGATATTGATGTGATTTTGGTTTTGTGTTGATAGTCTTAAAAGCCTTGTTTTTAATTACTGGATTGGCTATGTTTTTATTTATTTCAATGTCACCATTTTATATTTAAAGATGCTATAAATATATATAATGTTCGCTTTTAGACTGTGACGTTTTAATAATTTTAGTAAAATTCAATATTGATAATATAATTCATAAAATAATTTATTTATACTTAAGTATTTGCTTATTCATAAACATGTACAGAATTATTCAAAATTTCAAGTAAAAGTTATTTTCGTGTTCCGGTAACATTTTTAACGTATAAAACAAAAAATGTTGAGCGAAGTACCTCAATAGTAACTTTAAAAGCATATCTACTGAGACGAAAGCTCTTCAGCTTTCAGTTACAAAGAGCGACCATGAAATTACATTACAGTCAAGGGCATCATGAAAAGTTCACTGAAATAGTAACTCCGTTGCTGTTGTGAATTTGTTGAAATAAGATATTTTTTCACTTGTTAAATGTGACGGTGGAAATTTAAAAAAGGAATTTGGCGGCGGAACAACAAATAAAAAGTTAAATTTAGTAACTGACACAAGTAAAATGAAAGATGAGCTTTTGTTAACATTTGCAAATGAGACACAATAGAAAATCAATTGTGCTTCGTTACCGGGCGACGCGTGTGAATGAATTAAATAAAACTTAATAAAATATAGCGATTCGCATCTCCGCAGAGCAAAACAGCTTTTACCTATAAACACATAACCACTCTCGTTTGTTATTTTTGCATTCGTTTTATATTTTAATTTGCTAATTATTTTTATTTTCTCCTTCTTCCAAAGCTTCATCTGAAGTAGGCGAGCTGAACGTAGTGTCAACGGAATTCGTAGAAACAGCTGATGTATCTAAATCTGTAGTTATTTACGTGTCAATCACTGGAGTCGTGTTAGTGTTGATAAACGCTGCTTTAGTTGCTTGTTTTGTTTTGAAAAGGCGTTCCAGACGATTGAAAGGTAAGATTTTTATTTAGTTTTTGCTTTTTAATTATTGTCTTTTGTTTTTAGTGGTGTATTTTATTGTGTGTGTATTGCATTAATTTACCGTCTTTAACGAATTTATTGTAAAAGATATTCCCTCTTTATAAAAATTTACATTGTAGCTTTATAAAGTTATAGGTCCCTGTAACTTGCAAATGAAAAGAGATCTAACTGTAAAACCACTTTAGTTATCATAGGTATTATAACACGATTATGAATGAGGGGAATAAATTGAAGCTATATTTTACATTAGTAAATCAAATTAGTTGTTATTGTCAAACATTTGTCCTTGGAAACAGCAAATATAGTACAAATGATAAATATTTCTTCACATAATTCCGAGGTTATATATTTTTCAACCTATTCAAGCATTGCGGTAAATACGTGACCTTAAACAGTAACAAAAATATATTCTTTTCGCTTGGGGCTTAGTCTGTTCCCCAAAGGACAAAACGTCTATAAATTTATACATAATAACATTATATTTTCTACAAATTTCTGCTTATTTTACCTAATTAATTCAACCTTGTCAGAATTTAACCCGTCTAAATTAACACTAACATGTAAGATGCTTGAATTCATGAAAATGGTTTAGTTAAATATAATGTGGTCTGTGGATTGTTAGTTACTATATAAAAACGTTGTAGCATAGATAAATAGATCCGTTTATGAATAAAACATTTTTACTTCAACGACCAAACATCAAAAATAAAGCGTTCTCTTAATCTGGTGTCTCAACGTAATACATGGAAACAAAAAAATGCAAAGCATTCTGTTTTACAGGTTTAAAAAAAATATTATCTGACTTCAATGTTTATACTTTACCAGGAAAAGTATTGTGTATTTGATCAAAAGGCTTAATTAAATTTATTTTATTAAGATCTCCGAGAAATACACATAACACTTTGCACTTCAATTTTTCCACTTTTATGTAATGACATTTACATCAATCTAATTAACGATACGGTTAAATCATTACCGTTAATTTCAGTACGGCAATGAGCATTTTCTTCCTAATTATTACTGTTATTCTTGGCATCGAGTATTTTTATGTAATGTATATTTTAATTAACGAAATGAAACTACGTTTGCGGTTGGTATTTCTTTTTTATTTCACATTTTTTGATATGAAACTTACAAAAACGTAACAAATAACGTGTAAATGCGAAATATTTTTATTATTAAATTGTAGTAATTACTTTATTTGACTGATTTTCTTGTAACGCTTTTTATATAGAGATGATATAATAATTTGGTTTTGATCCCAGACGTCAAAACATTCAGTAATAGTTTTTTCCTATTTACTAAAGCATTAATTAATTTTTTCAATTGCTTATCTAACGTTTGATTTAGATTTAAATTAAGTTTGATCGTTTAAAACTTCAAAAAACTGTTTCCTACTTTCCAAACGAGTATTTTCATTTTGATGTGGTTATAAAAGAGGTTTGCCAAAAATATAATCATCATTATTTTACTCTACAGAACAAGCAGGCCAGGCCTCAAAATCAGCAACCATAGAAATGTACGCCCCGTCATCATACAACGATACTATGACTGGAGAGACTTTAAGTTCTGTTTCTGAGAAGTCAGAAACGTACTCTCAAGATGAAGGAGCCGATGATAGGCAGCCTCCACCGATACCTGAAGTGCCGTCGATGCCGACGAGACATATGTTGAGTCAGGTAAGCAAATATTTTTCATAGGTCAAGTTATAATAGTATTATAATAATTGCATTTATTTTTAGTTTCAAAAGATACTTAAAAAAGCATAAACTAGTCGTGGTATATGTGTTAGAATTGTTGTAAATTATCATAGTGCCATTCAGGACTATCTGCTGTCGCTTCACTTCCAGAGATGGTGCTTTACTTTTTGCCATGTTGCGAGTAGTAGTCGATACAATTATACATATAATTAAAATTATACAATGAGATTAAGTACTCTTCTTTTTAAAACTATCCCCATAGTTTCCCCATTTGTTTTAAATCAAAATTAACCAACCACTTTTCCCCGCAGACAACAGACGCCTTCCTCATGGATGACCAGGGTCTCGTGATCCCACCTCCGCTGGACTACCCTCCTCCTAACTACGCGGTGTACGATGGTGACCATGCCAGGACTCTGCCTCACCCGCACAGACATAAGGATATTACTGGACATAGTACCCTGGGCAGGAGTGCTGGTGAGTGAAGCATATAAGAATATTTATTTAAACTGATTCATTGGAGTGACCGATTAAAAAATCTCACTAGGGCCCTGGAGTTTTGAGTTGTGCCTAGTAGATGTCAATAGGCTCGCCCTCCTGTGACTGATTGTGGTGATTTTCAATCTACCTTCTGGTCTGTGCTTCAAAATATTCGTTATCTTCTTCAACGTTGCTATATCTTCCACCAGGTAAACAGAACTACGTTCCAGCCCCAAGTCCGATGCCGCCGCTGGATGGCTCGTACTACAACATGGCGTCAGACCGCTACCTGTCCTACCCGCCGCTGATTGGAGAATACTTGCAGCAAGTAAGAATCTTTTCCTTCATTCTCTTTTAAGTTTTCTATAAGTTCTTGATCGTGTTTGATCCTCTCTCTCAGTCTCATAAGTCTAGTGATTGCAAGCGGAACTGATAATTATGAGTTCCTGGGTCCGATACCCCGATCAACCAGTGTTGTAGGATTTTTCTGTATGGAAATTTTCAGTAGTAGCACGGAATTTGTAACTGTGCCTGGGACTGTACATGGGACAAAATAACTGCATTGATGAAATGTGGGCATACAATAGTACACCTCGGCCTTACTCTTCGGGGAATACAGGCGTGACGTTGTTTAAAACTTTTTTTGACACAACTGTACTACAAACTGAACACAAACTATTCCAAATACTAAACATTTGGTTCTTCTCCAGCAACAGGGACGCACCCCGACTCCCCCGCAACAGTACGGCGGCGCGGCGCTGGCCAGGCCGCACCTCATGAACGGCGGCCTGCCCGCCGGCTCGCCCGCGCACGCGCCCAGCCCGCCGCACACCTACGCTATGGATGGTAAGTCACACTCCCCCGCAGCAGTACGGCGGCGCGGCGCTGGCCAGGCCGCACCTCATGAACGGCGGCCTGCCCGCCGGCTCGCCCGCGCACGCGCCCAGCCCGCCGCACACCTACGCTATGGATGGTAAGTCACACTCCCCCGCAGCAGTACGGCGGCGCGGCGCTGGCCAGGCCGCACCTCATGAACGGCGGCCTGCCCGCCGGCTCGCCCGCGCACGCGCCCAGCCCGCCGCACACCTACGCTATGGATGGTAAGTCACACTCCCCCGCAGCAGTACGGCGGCGCGGCGCTGGCCAGGCCGCACCTCATGAACGGCGGCCTGCCCGCCGGCTCGCCCGCGCACGCGCCCAGCCCGCCGCACACCTACGCTATGGATGGTAAGTCACACTCCCCCGCAGCAGTACGGCGGCGCGGCGCTGGCCAGGCCGCACCTCATGAACGGCGGCCTGCCCGCCGGCTCGCCCGCGCACGCGCCCAGCCCGCCGCACACCTACGCTATGGATGGTAAGTCACACTCCCCCGCAGCAGTACGGCGGCGCGGCGCTGGCCAGGCCGCACCTCATGAACGGCGGCCTGCCCGCCGGCTCGCCCGCGCACGCGCCCAGCCCGCCGCACACCTACGCTATGGATGGTAAGTCACACTCCCCCGCAGCAGTACGGCGGCGCGGCGCTGGCCAGGCCGCACCTCATGAACGGCGGCCTGCCCGCCGGCTCGCCCGCGCACGCGCCCAGCCCGCCGCACACCTACGCTATGGATGGTAAGTCACACTCCCCCGCAGCAGTACGGCGGCGCGGCGCTGGCCAGGCCGCACCTCATGAACGGCGGCCTGCCCGCCGGCTCGCCCGCGCACGCGCCCAGCCCGCCGCACACCTACGCTATGGATGGTAAGTCACACTCCCCCGCAGCAGTACGGCGGCGCGGCGCTGGCCAGGCCGCACCTCATGAACGGCGGCCTGCCCGCCGGCTCGCCCGCGCACGCGCCCAGCCCGCCGCACACCTACGCTATGGATGGTAAGTCACACTCCCCCGCAGCAGTACGGCGGCGCGGCGCTGGCCAGGCCGCACCTCATGAACGGCGGCCTGCCCGCCGGCTCGCCCGCGCACGCGCCCAGCCCGCCGCACACCTACGCTATGGATGGTAAGTCACACTCCCCCGCAGCAGTACGGCGGCGCGGCGCTGGCCAGGCCGCACCTCATGAACGGCGGCCTGCCCGCCGGCTCGCCCGCGCACGCGCCCAGCCCGCCGCACACCTACGCTATGGATGGTAAGTCACACTCCCCCGCAGCAGTACGGCGGCGCGGCGCTGGCCAGGCCGCACCTCATGAACGGCGGCCTGCCCGCCGGCTCGCCCGCGCACGCGCCCAGCCCGCCGCACACCTACGCTATGGATGGTAAGTCACACTCCCCCGCAGCAGTACGACGATCCGACCATACGGTGACTACATTCACGTCAATAACATGCAGGTGGACTAATTTGAGAATACTAAATTTCTTCCATCCTTTTCTAATGATTTAGTAAGAAAGAGACAAAATGAGACTATCTGTAAATATTTATAAAGAACAAAATTAGCACTAATGTCTGAAGAAGTTACAAGGAATCCCAAAGGTCAGGAACACATTAGGAACGATTGATTTAAAAAATCTATCTGCAAGATTATCCTGGAAATACAATTGCTATGATAACTGCATATTATCTATATAAATCGGGATTTTGAAACTTACCCGTTACACAATTAACAATTTAAGTTTCAACCAATGGCAAAATTACTCTAATTAAGCATCCAAAATGTTCATAAAATAATGTTATTTTAATTTATTTAGACAGACAATCAGCTGGTGGCACTCTAAGGCGACAGAGGATGGACAAAATGGCCGCTGTACCTCCCCCTGATGTCACTGTACTGCATCAGGGTAACTGCACACAGGTAAGATAAGCAAACGTTACGATATTAAACTGAAGCTATTGGATGAACAAATTTCAGTATTAAGAAGTATTGGCTAAAAAATGAAATAAAAAAATACTTGTAGGTACTGAAAGAAATGTCACATATAAGCCATATTTCGTTCAAACCTTTCTGATTTTTGATACCTTTAAAGGATCATAATATTAGTTTAGATAATTTGAAACCTATGAACTTATATTACAGTTTTTTTATGTAACTGAAATACATCGCGCATGCTTTTATTTTTAATCTTGCTCGCTCTAGGACACAAAATAAACCACATACAACGGGTAAATTGTAACAGATAGTTATATCGCTCGCCATAGCAACGCTAGACGTAGGGGACAAATTGTGACGAATAGCATGGTCTGCAAGGACCATTATGACCGTATTATTCTGTCCCACAATACAGGATGAAGCGGTCACTGTGTGTGACGTGGGGAGGGGGTTTATAGGCTGTCAGTGTATCTAATATAATCTGAGATTTCGTTAGGGAATTCGTCAGTCTATAAAATTACTACAGAGGTATATACTCTCTGATAAAAGAACCTAAATGATGTTCAAACTTAAAAATTGATACGGTCGAATTTTTGCCACTAGGCAACCACTAGTTTATGTAAATCTAAGATCAGCGTAACATAGTTGTAAAACAATACATTTCTCCATAACCCGTCGAGAAATACAGGCGTTATGCTATGTTGAACCTCTTAATTTACCCCACATCTGAACAATTTCATAATTTTAGACCAATAAACAACAAAATTCTCATTTCATTGAAAATTCCAATCTTGGCGAAGTTTTCAATGGATTGGAGTATTTGAACTTTTTGCTTAACTTTGTCATTTTGCGTCCAAACGTAATTGGGTGAATGCCGTAAGAAATTTGGACGTGACTCAAATTCTATTGGATTTAATTGAAACAGAACATTCAGTTTGTAATTCTCGATTGTGGGTTTGAAATTAAAGATTTGTCGTCAAATGTAATATTTTATAGCTTAAAGAGCTTATTGATAAGAAAAAGGCTACTTTTGACAAAGAAACAACTATGAAAAATTGATATTAATTATCTAATATGTTCTTCAAAAAATACTGTTAAAATATGTTTAATCCTTTAAAAAAACTTTCTAACAGTTACTTTTGTTACAGCATCTAGTCCAAACACCAGCGCCGAAGCAACCCCAGTCTATCCTAAAGGACCCATCTCGCCACAAATACGGGAACCAGTATGGTAGTCCAATATCGTCGAGCACGCCACAGAATTCGAGTCAGATCCTCACAGTGCAGAATCTCACTTCAGACGTCCCCCAATACGGGACCATCAAAAAAGAAAACAAAAAACAAAACGTCACTATTGACGAATCGTTTAACAAAAGAAGTGAGACTCACGTAGTCTAAGAGCACTTAAAAAACCACTAAAGTGACAACTAAAACACTAAAGTGAAAACTAATAAAACCTAAAGTGAAAAACTAAAACTGTAAAGTCGGCTATGAGTGTACAACTGTAAAGTGAAGTGGTGTAAATAAATGGACTAGATAAAATTGTAGATAGATTTAAAATAATTGAATGTGATACATGAACGAACGATTAGTGTCCATCGCTTAGATAGATATGACAATGTTGCCTAAATTAACATTTGGGCTAGTCGGGTTGTATTAAAATTGTTCGACTGACTTATCAATATTGTAATAGGTAATACGTCCAAACGACATAAGAACAAAAAATATGATTTTTTCAATGTCCAATTGTAAAATCATTTTAGATTAATACATTTAGATGGTAAATGTACGATTTTATTCTTTTAATTTTGTTTAAAGGCTGGATCTTGTGTTGTTCGACAATTTGGTGTTAAACTTTTTTAGAATATTAAGAAATTGATGTAGTTGAATTTGAAGTAATTTTTGAAATTAATATTTCTTGGCTTATAATTTTGTGACAAGGAACTAATTAAACCTTCACAAAAAGCGAAATAAATTGAATTTATTTCAAGTAAATTCTTTCTCTTTTTCTTGTTAATATCATATACAAATTGTCGAACAAAATACTTAATATGCGAATCCAAATTTTTATTGATTCCATTAAAGGATCTCTCGTAATTAAGTTTTTAAGATAATTATGATTGTTATAAAAATACGATTTTTGAAAAAACCAAGAAATTATTAAATCGGGAAAAATTTTGAATTTTCTCCTGTCATCGTTTTTTAATTAAAATTGTTCTCTAGGAAATGTTAAATACATTTTAATTGTTGGAAATGGTTTTCGAAACTTAAAAAGTTGTTCCTGACGATTTTTTCACATTAATTTTGAAGTATTTTTATAAATTACATTTTGTATTGTAAATTTTCTTTTTGTACTTTTACATTTTGTTCTGAAATTAAATATTAAACTTTTCAATTAATATTAAACTACTTTAAAAGACCCCATTACGTAATGTGTCAAATAATGAACGACTGTCATTTATAAACTGTAAATTGTAATTTTTTACAAAAGTAACTGTGTACATGTTTACAGTTTTTTATTATTATTTTGTAAATGTTTACTCGTAAGTTACTTTTCTCTGCATTTTTACGATGTAAATAAGAAAAATATTAATACTCAAAGCGCGAACTGACAATAAAAATAAGTTCAATTAATTATAATTTATGCCCATCTTGAATCTATGTAAATAATATATGTACCTAATTGTATTTTTTTTACATTATTAGCATTTCAGCCCCAAAATTTAATCGGTCATAATACACATGCCAAAGTTTTATTAATTTTATACTTTAAGTTATTAAGATACTTAATTATTTTCTATTATATTTTTCTCTACATCGAATTTGTAACAATTGCATTGATTTTCGCAAAACCACGATTGATTGTCAATTGATTTTTATAAGTTCTCTAAATTCGAGACTCCATCCAATGACAAAATACGATTTTATATTTACAAAAAAGTCTATTGTTACATTTCGAATAAAAATAAAAAACCTAATAATAATTTATTTTGTTTTATTTTTGTTCCTGTTATTGCCTTTATTTTACTGTTTTACATAAAATTCCAATTATTAAAACATATCAATGAAAAAAAGAAAAAAGTTTTTCTTTATTTTTTTCTTGTTTAAAATGAACTGAAAAAGTGCCAAAGCAGATCTTTTTTCGCGACTAAATAACCATTTAGATAATAAAACTTAGCTGGGTTGACGTCCTTCTACTTTAAGTAAATTTAGTGAAATATTAAAACCGTGCCTTATACTTTTACGCCATTTTGAGAATAAAATAATAAAATATCACTTTAAATATTGCCAATTTAGTATAAAGGATATAAAACGAACTTTTTAGAGATAAGTACATTATTCCAATATCTTTTTCTTGATTTTGATCGTAAGATAATCGAGGCTTTGCGTTCCAAATCAATTTTAATAAAAAATAAGTGTAGCTGAACTCTTGTCAAAGTCTGTTTAGGTTTTTCTTACGTTTTTTTACTTGAAACTTATTAATTTTACGAATTATGAAGGCCTCTTTTACAAAAAAAATTTGATCATTATTTTGTTGCAAAATATTGTTGCTATTTATCCTTTTTTTATAAAAAAAATATGAGCTTGTCATTTAGTGGTAAGTGCTAATCGAATGTTCAAAACATATTGTCAATATGATTAAGGTAATTAAAATAATTAATTAAACAAGTCAATGTTAAAACTTCGGTAATAATCGTCAGTTTAAAAATTATCAAAATGATGTGGTTCTTTATTAGGTATATTAGACTTCATTGGTTTTTTTTTATTTAATTTAATTTACTACATTTGAAATTAATGATTTTTAATTTTCATATAATCAATATATTAAAAAAAATCAATTTTTCTCATTATTTAAATATTGCTAAATAAATTATAATTAATCTTCTGGATTTCATCAACTTGTTTTTTAATTAATTATCTAGTTATCATTTCTTTTTCAGAAAAAAAGCTAGGTACTCGTTTTCATCGTAATATTTTTTTTAATAAAAACAAGTTGATGAATTCATATTTCAGATAACGATAACTTCATCTTCAGCGTTCATTGTAAAATAAGCCCAATCGATAAAATTATAAGGTTGTGTAGTAATGAAAAACTCGTAGGCTTGGTATAAAGGACTTTATTGTTTGATACAAAGAACTAATATTGAACTATGACTAATACAGGTTTAGGGTAAACGGTCCGCGAAAGCGTACACTACCGTAAACTTGATAGTAACTTAGCTAGTTATGTACAACAGGGCCCGGAGTAATCGTGCAATCTGTTGTACTGCCTAACTTCACTTTATAACTAACACCAGTGTTTACTTATGCTTCCGTCGGTAACGAAACCATAGCGCGATCTAACTCGACGCCAACGCCATCTATCGAGCTTAGGGTTCAACTCTGGGGATTTGTTACTCCTCGCAGTCTTTGTTGTGTTACAGTCTCCCCCTCTGATCATGAAGACGTCGCGGCGAATAGATCAGTACTGGGTGGTGTTTTTTTTTTTTTTTTTTTTTTGAAAATCTTTACTCTGGTCTATGTTGTTATCTTCTTCGGACGACCTCGAAGCCGGGTTCCTCGGATGGGTTGAGATACAACATCTTTCTTCGGGCGTCCTCGTTTGCGCAAAGGGCGAACAGGGGCGGGCAGAGAGTCGCTGTCACCGTGATAAGGCGCAAGAGCTGAGGTATGATATGTCCCCAGTGTTTGTTCCGGGTTATCAGGTTTCGCTAGGATGTAAGAGGTAGCTCCTTGGCGCTTTTTAATCACATAAGGTCCGTCTCGTCGCGGAGCAAACTTAGCGCTCTCTCCTAGAGCTGTTTTACTCACAGCGTGTACTGACACAAGAACTAGATCTCCGGGCTGATATCCAGGGTCTGGCCTACGTCCCTTGTCAGCATACTTCTTTCTCTGTTCCTCTTTACCTTCACGAACTTCACGTACTCTCTCTAGGGTAGTGGCCATTAACAGCAACTTCGGAGTAATTTCAGGAACGAAGTTCTCGGCGGTTATAATTTGTTTGAAGTTATGAGCATTGTCGTCTGGAGTCCTTAATTCCCTAGCGAAAGTGAGATACGCTGGAGTATATCCTGTTACCAGACTAGTAGCAGTATTCATGGCAAAACGAATGTATGCTAGCTTGCCCTCCCACGACCTATGATCATCTTGAACCAGAATGGCCAATTGAGTCTTTAAATCTCTATTTTTTCTCTCCACAGGATTGGCGCATGGATGGTAAACCGGGGTAAACGTATGGTTTATTCCAAGACAATGCGTCACTTTTTGCATGACTGCACTAACGAACTGAGGTCCATTATCACTATGAATACGCCTTGGTAGCCCATATCGCAGGAATACTTCATCAAGTAAAGTCGTGGCACATGTTTCAGCATTTGCCGTCTGCAAGGCAAACAGTTCCACCCAGCCCGTAGCAATATCTTCTACGATAAGAATCCAATTCTTTCCGCTAATCGTACTTGGCAAGGGACCGAATAAATCAAACGATAGAACCTCAAATCTTTGATTAATCGGCGTGGTTTGAAGCAACCCCGCAGGCTTTAAATTCGTTGGCTTGTATCTCTGGCATTGTAGACAATTCTTCACATATGCTTCGATATAACGTCGCATGCCTTTCCAAAAATATCGATGGTTTACCCGTTGGTAAGTCTTGTCGGCACCATAGTGGCCTGATAACGGATCATCGTGATATACTGCCAAAATATTCGCCCATTCATGTTGTGGTACTACTAATTGAGCTTCCTCGCTGTCTCCATCAGGGTTGTATCTGTACAGAATGCCATTGTTCATCAGATAACCCTTACTACTCCAATATATAGCGTGTTCGCTTCCTTCCATTTCAAGGGCCCGAACAACTGCGGCAATATGTTCATCCTTTAATTGCTGCTGGCGTATGTCGGCTGGACTTCGAGTTGGCATGTCAACCATCACGCTGCATATTCCGCAATCCGATATAGTTTCATCATTACAAGTCGGGCGCGACAGGGTGTCGGCGACAACATTAGATCGACCAGGAATGTATTTTATAGTGACATCGAAAGCTTGAATCAGAAGAGCCCACCGAGCCAATCTACCCGAAGGCGACTTGAGTGACATCAGCCATTTTAGGGCTTGGTGATCCGTTACCACTGTAACATGTACACCTTCTATGTATCCTCGGAATTTAGAGAGGGCCCATACAACCGCAAGAGCCTCTCGCTCCGTTGTAGTGTAGTTGCGTTCCGCAGGGATCAATAGACGGCTGGCATATTCTACAGGGTGCTCCTCAGCACCCTCCCCCTGCACTAAAACTGCTCCGAGCGCGTAATTGCTGGCATCGGTTTTAACTATGTAGGGTTTCGTTTCATCAGCTTGCTTCAGAATTGGTGCCGTAGTTAGGCGTTCTTTTAATTCCTTAAAAGCAACTTCTTGCTCTTCGCCCCAAGACCAGGTTTTATTTTTCTTCATTAGTCGAGTTAGAGGCTCACTAACCTTTGAAAAATTTTCTATGAAACGACGGTACCAAGAGCATGTTTGTAAAAAGGACATCAAATGTTTTAGATTCTTCGGAGGTGACAGTTTAACTATTGCCTCAACTTTATCTGGATCGACCTGGAGGCCATTAGGTGTTATGTAATGTCCCAAGTATTTGACAATACGGCAACAGAAGTGACACTTGGCCAGATTCACCGCTAAATTGTTTAGTTGTAAAGTTTTGAGCAATGTATCAAGGTCTGTTAGATGGGAGTCAAACGATACTGACTGGACTATCAAATCGTCAAGATACGCTATTATTTTCACCTCGTTCAAATTCACCTTCACCCGATCGATCAGCCGCTGGAATGTTGCGGGTGCATTACGAAGTCCGAAAGGCATCCTTTTAAACCGGTAAATCCCGAACGGTGTTATGAAGCCTGTTTTGTCCTGATCCTCGTCTCTAACCTTGACTTGCCAGTAGCCTGCACGCAGATCGAGGGTAGACATGAATGGAGTCGGTTTGGCCTCATGAAGAAGGTCATCAATTCTAGGCATGGGATATGCATCTGGAGTCGTAATCGCGTTTAATCGTCGGTAGTCCACACAAACACGGATAGATCCATTTTTTTTGGGCACCATAACTACTGGAGCAGACCATGGTGACGCACAGGGTTCGATTATCTTCTCTTCCAACATTTTATTAATCTCTCTTTTCAGTAAATCACGACGTGGTGGTGAAAGTCTGTAAGGCGGTACAGATATTGGACTATGGTCGCGGGTATCAATGCAATGCTCAGCTAAGGTTGTCGGTTCCTTTCTGGGTTCAAACACTTCGCTGTTTCTGTTGAGCATCTCTACCAGGCGCTGCTTTTGTTCAGCATCTACAGATCCGAAGTCTACCTCTTCTACCGAAAACGCGTTCAAGCCTATGTCCTCACTGGTATAACCTGGGAAAAGTTCTTTAGAGTGCGGAGATAGGTTTACTTCTGCAGTAGAAACGGCTTGCTTTGCATCTTCCAGCATGTAGTCAGTAAAACTAGGCGAGTAACCGTCGAATACTTGATGTTTTTGCCGTTTAGGTGGAGTTCCCAAACCATCTATTGGTATAAGTCGGTAAGGAGGAACGCTTGCCTCAAGCGCTTCTAGCATTCGCGTAGCATCGTCGCGCTTAGACGGAACTGGGGCACGCGGGACAGTTGCGGCTACTGTCGGCGACAGACATTCGACATGAGCCACAGAGATGCCGTTACTTGCCTCCTCGTCTAGCTCATATACGACGCTAGGTTTGTCCATAAAATGCCACGTCATCTGTCCTAAGTCAAGCACCATTCCCGCATCCTGTAGAAAGCCAACTCCAAGTAAGGTTTTGTTATCTCTGGCTTCGGGTAACACGATAAACGTAGTTGATATGATTCGGTTACAAAGTTTAACGGGTACTTTGATAGTGAGGACGTTTCTATTTTTCTTAACGCCGTCAGCCATAGTTACATCTACTCTTTGTTCTATGAATTGACAACCTTGTTGCTTAAGACACATATACAGCTGATAGGATGCAACGCTGGTTTTGGCACAGGTGTCTATGTACGCTGTACCGACCACATTGTAGATACCTATGCCGATGACCGGTCTGAGTCTTGCATCTGCAGTACAATTTACTGCACAGAAGTCGACCTTTTCAGGTTTAACGGAAGACTCTTTTTTATACTGAATGCAGTTGGGGCATTTACTTCGCATGACCCCCGGTGTGCCGCATCCATAGCAGGAGAATACTGGTGCAGATGGCGATGGAGCCTGCGTTGCCACAGCCTCATTATTTACTTCCCGTTTTAATTGCCCTTCGGTCTTCATTCGCTTACGACATTGTTCTACCGTATGGCCTACCACTCTGCAGTACAGACATCGGCTTTTCTTAATGCTACCGGTATGTTTCTCTTCTGCACCTTTGTATGAAGAGGTTTTTTCCTCGAGCAACTGTTCCACCCCTCGTGCTGCATCTAAAAGGTCGTCAAATGATGTAACAGACTCTCGAGACACCTTTTCACGGATTTTATAATTCAATTGGCCGTAAATCATGTCCAACTGATGGCATTCGGCGATTGGTGGTGACTGCAGCTGTGACAGAAGAGCACGGTTTTTTGCGATGAAAGTTTCGGTACGCATATCAATTGGCTGCTTGAACCTATAAATCTCCTGAAAGATAAGGTATCCAGGCTTCTTTGGAGCAAAAGCATGTCGTAGGCGTTTTTCAAATTCAGCCCATGACGTAATGCCCTCTTTCACACCCTGCCACCACGTCGATGCTTCTCCTTTTAAAATCAACGGTACGGTCTGGATTGCATCCTGGTCTGAGATCCTTTGCACCTTTTTGTATATGGCAGCGGTAGCCAGGAACTCCTCGACATTTTCAGTTTGTCTAGCTCCCTTGTAGGAAAAGTTCGCGTTTGCAAACGAGACTACAGATGAACTAGTATTCGCCTGAATAGCCTGAATGGTTGCGGACGTAATGGAAGACACCATCTCACGTAGCTGGTCCGGAGACATATTAACAGTCGTCATCGTTCCTTCCACAGCAGTATCCAAAACGTTTTCTACTTCCTGGTCCTTCAAACCGCCTAGACTTGCTTTTGTTGTCTTAACTGCCCTGTGTGGTCTGGGTCTTAAGATAGGTCGTCCAGGGAACTTGTCCAGCTTGACTGAATCCTGCCCTCACGTTTGGCGCCAGATGTAGTAATGAAAAACTCGTAGGCTTGGTATAAAGGACTTTATTGTTTGATACAAAGAACTAATATTGAACTATGACTAATACAGGTTTAGGGTAAACGGTCCGCGAAAGCGTACACTACCGTAAACTTGATAGTAACTTAGCTAGTTATGTACAACAGGGCCCGGAGTAATCGTGCAATCTGTTGTACTGCCTAACTTCACTTTATAACTAACACCAGTGTTTACTTATGCTTCCGTCGGTAACGAAACCATAGCGCGATCTAACTCGACGCCAACGCCATCTATCGAGCTTAGGGTTCAACTCTGGGGATTTGTTACTCCTCGCAGTCTTTGTTGTGTTACAGTTGTAAATTGTTCTGTAATTCCAAAAAAAAAATGTGACTTTGATATTACGTACTTACATAAAGCTCATTTGTGTAATCAGCATAAAATTGAATTAAAGCGTATATGTTAACTACATCTTTTAATTCTGTTCCCTGTTTTATGTAAGAGTAGTACTATAGTACTATGTGGGGATCAATTGTGGGGTCACTCAGTCCTACCCACCCTCCTGAAACCACTGAAATTTAAAACTAAAATTTCCTAAAAGTGTTTTTTTTTTTACCTTTACATAACATAACATAGCATTACGCCTGTATTCCCCGAAGGTTTAGGCAGAGGTGTACTATTGTACACCCACATTCCGCCGATGCCGTTATTAAGTCCCATGTAATAGGGGGCGAGCCTATTGCCATCTACCGGGCACAGTTCACGACTCCGTGCTGCTACTGAGAATTTCCATACACAGAAACCCAATAACACTTTGCCCGACCTGGGAATCGAACCCAGGACCTCACGCTCAGCAGTCGCGCTTGCGACCACTAGACCATTGAGGCAATTTTTAGCTTATCATTCATAATTTATCAGAATTATCGGCCGATATTATGTGCAAAAATTTCTTAAGGAATCATGTTTTCATCATATTTTTTGAACTTACTAACCGTACTTTCTTATGGGATTGCACTGTTGGCGCAGTGGTTTAGCGATTGACTGCTGCGCTACGCAAAATTTTAGTTGTACCGAGTCTGGGTATTTGTTTGTTGTGAAGATTTGTTTTGACACAAGAATAATCTCTAGTGATAAAAGATAAAATAAAAGTAATTAAAGTAATGATTACAGTACCTCTATCACAAGTTTTCTTACTATTTACTATCGTAGTAAGTAAATTTTCATGATAGCGATTTTAGTTCTTAACTTGATTACATTAGGGGTTAGAGTCGCTTATGTGACATATGTGTCATAGTAAAGTTTTGATTTACTATTTACTATATTATAGAAATGTCATGTTAGCGACTCTAATCCCTAATGTAACCAAGTTAAGAACTAAAATCGCTTGCATGAAAATTTACATTTACTATGAGAGTAAATAGTAAAAAACTCATAATAGAGGTACAGATTTGTTGTTGAACTTTAAATTATGCCGCCATTTTAGTTTGGTTTCTATAATGGGACGGGTCAATGTTGCCATAAGTTGGTTCTGCTAAGGTTACGCAAACCACAGAAGACCGGCAGCCTAATTATGTAAAAAAGCGACAGCCACGCGACAGCAATCTCACCGTCAGCCAATAATAATAATAATAATATTTATTTATTTGTCAACATGAGTAAACATACAAAATTAAATACATTATATGTCACAAAAATGATGTTTGACAGAAGATATCGCGCGATCTACGCCTGTCGCTAAATCGGTAATTAGGCTGCGGATCAATGACGTAGGTTGTACCATCAGCAGTACCATCAAACGAGAGGCAGTTGCAGCAAATCTTATGGTTATATTAAGAAACTACGAGTCCTATATGCTTCAGGCTATATACATGGTATAAATAATGTATAATGATAGACAAAAATGTATTTAATTTTTCAATACTTTACAAATAAACTCGGTAAACATTATGACTGTTTAGACAAAGGATAATCAAGGAAATAATAAACCCAACTACAGCAGACACGGCTAAATATCAGCATTTTATGTAGCGACTTCCATCTAACTTTGCCACCCGATTCCTGAGTGACATTGACACTCTAAGGTTAGACCGTTTGTCAAAGTTTTTGGGGTGCTGACACCAATAACAACTGGTATTGGTAGGTATTCGTATGACACCCGGAACCAATTGCATATGGTACCGAGCCAATGTGATCTCGATGTGTGAAACCACAGCAAGCAATTGTTAGCCGAAATTCACGAGAAACAACAGTTAACACCTAAAGCTCGAACCTACTTAACACAGATAATCCTTCACCATATAACTAGTCCACAAATCCCGCACCTACGGTAGGTCAGAATCTGAAAATGGAGAATTATAATTTCAGAAAGCCAAGGGAATTACTCGTGTTAATTTGGAAGTGTAAATCCGTGCCTAATATGCTAAATACAGGTCTACCGTCAAATGCAGATCTCTGTTGTGTAGCCTAAGTTATGCGAGGTGGCGTGTTTACAGGCACTGGGCCAACTACGAAGTGGGGCACCGAATTATTTTCCGCCCGCAGCTTCGCCCGCGTGGTTTACGAACCCGTACTTTTTACCGGGATAAAAAGTAGCCTATTTGTTGTGTGTCAAATTTCATCCAGATCCGTTCAGCAATTCTGGCGTGAAAGAGTAACAAAGATCCATCCATCCATCCATCCTCACAAACTTTCACATTTATAATATTAGTAGGATTTTCAGTACTTCAATCATATATTTCAAAAATTTGTAACCAACAATTATATAAAAAACCAAAATCTCAAATTGTTGAAGCACACCGAGGCTTCATGCCCTTAAATTCGGCCCTGCGTGTTTATTTAGTTTAGTTGTTCTTTTTTACTGCTTTGCTTAGCTAAGCTAAGTTTTAGCTGTGAGGTGTGCTGTGCTGTCTGCAAGTGATAAGTGCGAGGGAGATAGACGGAATACCGAGCGGGTGAGGATGCAGTAAGGTGCGAGTCGCGTAATCTCTGATATGTTTTAAACAAAACAAAGCCCATCTAGGTGAATGAGTTAGTGAACTTGTCTGGAGAACTCGTACAAATTATAAAAATAAAATAAAAAAACCTGTGTTTGTCTGTGTTTATACGCTTGAATAACATTTAATAATTTTTGGTGTACGAACTACTAACGCAATACTCAGAATAACATAAATAACATAACATAGCATCACGCTTGTATTCCCGAAGGGTTAGGCAGAGGTGTACTACTGTACACCCACATTTCGCTGATGCCATTATTAAGTCCCATATAAAAGGGGGCGAGCCTATTGCCATGTACCGGGCACAGTTCCAGAATTGGTGTTGCTACTGAGAATTTCCATACAGTGAAACCCAATAACACTTTGCCCGATCTGACACCACTAGACCAATGAGGTAGTAAGCCCAGAATATGATTTCAATTATTGTCATTATGTCGTATCTACTTGAAGCACCCACGCATCACAGCTAATAATTCACCCTTTATACAGAAGTGGCGAATTAGCTAAACAGAACACAGCAAAGCGCAGCATAGCTTCTTTTTATTACTTACAGCCTATATAGTGTCACGCTACTGGGCAAACGCCTCCCCTTTTTCTTCCATTGTTCTCTATTTCGAGCAACTTATTACCATCCTTGTGCAGCACATACGTCCAGATCATCACGCCACCTACGCCTCGGTCGACCGCGTCGGCGATTTCCGTTGTTAGGTGTTCAGTGGGTAACGACCTTTGCCCACCTGTCCGCAAGCATACGTGTGACATGGCCGGTCCACTCCCACTTTAATGGTTATTTTTTAATTAATCACACTTACATTCACAGCTGAGCAAGACTCTTCTCAAAATGGAAATGTTTGAAACCTTATCCGAACATGAGAGCTCCGTCGAGAAATGTTAGCAGAACATCATATGGTTTCGCCACCCGTAAAACTTTTGACCAAAACGCCCCAATTATCCTAAAGCCTATTCAGGCTGAAAATCCTTTTATAGATAACGCTGGTTTAATCCATTATCAACAAATAGGATTACGGATTAATATTTTAACTTGTGACTGAATAAACTGAATACCGCTATCTGAATACGTGCCGCAAGGAACAATTTATAATATTAATGTTTGAATAGCCTTATCTTAATATAATTCTTTATCTTTAAAAGATGCTGATCTTCAATTTGAGGGGCTCGGAGTTACCAGTGTAGATTTGTCGATTTACGAGTTTAACCTGCTTGCTGCGATCGGTTCTTGGATAGGCAACCGTTTAAACTAATATTCTGAAATGAGTATAGAGAGGGACTCGTAGCTACATAGCTACCGCGATCTGCGAGGTTAAGTAGCGCTTGCCGCGATCAGTCCTTGGATGGGTGACCATTTTTCTCAAATCGAGACACCACTATGCCTCGATAAACACGTCAAACAGTTAGTCCCGGGTGTTATATGAGGTCCTATTTAAGACAGTTGCTACGAGTATCAGCAGCCGAAAAAAAGGTTCTTGGTGTGGGAGTTTCTTCTAAAAATAACTTTGAGGTCTCTTCTTCATAGGACCAACCCTGTACAATCAGATTGTTGGATCTCCTCTCTTGTCTGTCCCCCAGCAACGCCCTAAGCCGAAGTTCGAGTCCCACTATAGGACACCCTTAGCAGTGTTGCTTAATATTATTTAATTTGCTCGGCTGGAGGCCCTTCTGGTCTCGCCATTTGTCCGGTTAAGCAGTAAAAGCTCCCTGAGCTAACTGCGAGAGACAACTCAAAAAAGGACCAACCCTGTATTGAGTCCGAGTACCTAAATTAGTGTCGGTAAAATGTGAGTACTTAATGGTATACCTCTCTGTAACTCTTTGGAGATACGAGCAAGATACTATGTGAGCAAAATTTGGTCCTAAGTAAAATATCTTTGATCTATGTCACCGCTATTGCTTGTGTATTGGGCCATCACTAGCAATACGTATGAGTTCAGTGCCATATTGATATGTTAATGGTAGCGTACACGGAGCGATAGAGGCTGGAGCACGCTGTTATAACACGCTTTTATAGCTAAACTAGCTTCTGCCCGCGTCTTCGTCCGCGTGACCTACATATATAAGACTAGCTACCGCCCGCAGCTTCGCCCGCGTCATTTACGAAACCGTACATTTTTCCGTGATAAAAAGTTACCTATCTGCTATTCCAGACTATAATCTATCTCTGTGCCAAATTTCATCCAGATCTGTTCAGCCGTTCTGGCGTGATTGAGTAACAAATATCCATCCATCCATCCATCCAACCATCTATCCTCACAAACTTTCACATTTATAATATTAGTAGGATAACATAAAGCATCACGCCTGTATTCTGCTGTTATTGAGTCTCATATAATAGGGGGCTATAGCCATCTACCAGGCACAGTTCCAGACTCCGTGCTGCTACTGAGAATTTCCATACAGAAAAACCCAATAAGACTGCCCGACACGGGAATCAAACAAAGAACCTCACGCTCAATGAAGCAGTCACCTACATATATAACTTATAGCCTATAACACTCACGGATAATGTAGCTATCTATCAGTGAAAGAATTTTCAGAATCGGATCATTAGTTCCCGAGATTACCTCGTACAAACAAACTAACAAACTTTACCTTTTTATATATACTGTCTCAATTTTATTTTTAATTCCATAATAATGTAAACCATTTACAGGCGGAAATGCAGACTTATTAAAATATATATACAAGCTAAAAATATATAAATAAAAGCACAAACTGTTAAAAATGTTATATTTATTAGTGTAGATATAGGTATATAAGACTAGGTGACGGTTTTTATGTAAAAATCAACGACAGTCAATAAACAGACTACAAGTTATAAAGTGGATTGGAAAATCTTTTTTCGGTAGACATAAGAGAAAACATGAAATTATTGTTTGAATGAAAATTCAATGAATAATTTTTATTTGTTGAATTTTTATTCAAATCAAATTTTTTAATAAAATACTAAATTTAAAAATGGAATGTAAAATTTTGTAAGTACAAAATGTATATTCGACTTTATTCCTCTAAACTAAATATTATCTTCAAATGGTAGAATAATATTAGATTTTTGAAATAGGTAATTTTGTTTTCTTATTATTTGATTTCTTCTTTAAGTCAAAGTTAAATATTTTTATTTCAACTGGGTTTTTACGTGCGCTTTCAAAACGTTATGATTCTAGTTGCCGGTTCCAAAAAAGGGTTGGTCCTATGGAGAAGAGACCGGCAAGAAACTCCATGGAAACTCTCTTCAAAAAAACTGTTTAACAATATTCTTCATTGTACAAATTATATAAAGTAAAAACACTAAACACAAAAGAATATAAAGAAAAAAGTATTATGTAAAAAAGTATTTAAAATACAGACATACGTAAACTTAAATGCGAAAAACCACAAAATGAAGCGCTAAACCGTTGGGTCAACGTATTTAAACCAAATTTTACCTATCTAAAAATTTATTTATCTTCAAAAGACAATACAAAAACCTTTTTAAACTCACTAGAGCTACAAAACTATTTCTACATTTTGGCCACAACACATCTAGCGGTGATTAAGTACAAAATACTATACTGGCGCCCAACGTGGGACAACAAACATTCCTTTCCAGTCAAAACAAACTCAGTCATAACACAAACAGACACATCCACTGGTTGTATCTTAGCGGCTGCGACTTCAACTTGCCTAAAAGCTAAAGCCTGTACTTGATATCAGGGTTCCCTGAGCGATGAACCGCGGTACGAATCGGCACCTGATGAATATTGAGACTTGTGGAGTACGTGGAGGAGGTTAGAGTGTGATTTTATTGGTGGATGAATTTTAGGAAATGGTCAATGCTTGGCATCTGGTGGGTACAATTCCAGCCTCGGTTCTGCTACTGAGAATTTCCATACAGAAAACCCCAATAACACAACAACAGCTTTTTTATCTCAGAGCAACGAACGACAAACATATCTTATTATCCTCTCCATCTCATTTATATTTACGAGAAATAAATCAAGGTTTATATAAGATTTATTGTCATTTCTACCCCAATCTATAATGTTACGTCTTTGTTTGCGCGGTAAGCAGAAATGTAAAGTAGATTTAAGACTGATTGCTGATTAAAGGCTTAGTTATAGATCTCTCTGACTGCCTCAATCATCTAGTGGTTGCAAGCGCTACTATTGAGCGTGAGGTCCTGGATTCCCGGCTCGGAGAAAGTGTTATTGGGTCTTTCTGTATTGAAATTCTCAGTAGCAGCACGGTGTCAGGAACTGTGCCCGGTAGATAGCAACAGGCTCGCCTTCCACATGGAACTTATTAACGGCATCGGCGAAATGTGGGTGTACAAGAGTACACCTCTGCCTAACCCTTCGGGGAATATAGGCGTGATGCTAAGTTATGTGCTATGTTCATAAATGTCTAAAAAACTGAGTGTAGCAGGTTTGAATCCCGTACGGAATAAAATATTTTTTTGTATGGCCTACAGATAGTTGTTTCGAGTCTGGTGTACGTGAATGTATGATGTAATGAAGACCCGGGTATGTCTTAAAACTGCGTCCAGACACCGGAGGACGGGCAGCAGCGTCCTCTCACTAATCGGTGAGCCACTGCGATCCCCAAGCCGCCTGCCAAGCGTGGGGATTGTGGCAAACCCCCCCTTGAGGGAGGCCTTCGTTCAGCAGTGGACGTCTTCTGGCTGATGATGATGTACGTGTATGTGAAAAAGTACATTTTGTAAATATATCAACGATACAACGACGTTTAAAAAAACAATCATTATTGTCATACTACTGGCTACGGATGCCCAGCACTGGACAGTGGGAACATTTCAACAGAAGCGACAAAACATCATGTAACACGTATATTTCTTGCCCTTCTATATAATATAAAACGAAAAAAATGTCTACTGTCTAAGCTGGTTTCTGAAAATCCACAAAGAATTTACGATCCTAGACAAAAGTCACGAGAAATACGAAATAAAAGAAGTGTAGCAATATTTATCATAATATTATTATTTTGAACCAATAAAATATGATTCCTGTCTGCTAGGGTTTCGCATCCAATAAACGTTTGCTCTTCTCCGGTTCTGCCCATCTCACCCTACCTATCTCTGATGAAATACGAGGACGGTGTGCAGAAAAAATGTTGTAAAATTTTTATTTATTTTTTGCCGTTTTTTTTTTTTGTAAGATAGTTTTTTGTTTTTATAGAAAACTAGCTGTTGTTTTCGGCTCGCGTAGAAATATTCTGCGTGCAACTATAAACACAAAGATAGTTAATGTAAATACAAAAACAAGAATATTGAAGTGGAGATGGACAGGACATGACGTCATGAGGGGAATAGAAAAGTGGAATAAAACTATTATGTTCTGGTACCCCAGAAACTTGAAAAGGAATCGTGGAAGACAGTTCCGAAGATGGGAGGATGAGATAAAGGCCATAGCAGGAAAAATATGGACGAGGACTACAAGTGACAGAACAGAATGGGAAAGATTGGAGGAGGCCTTTGCCAAAGCTGGGCAAACAGATCAGATTGTCGGTACCGACTCAACTCAGTGAATTAAAATAGTGTTTATAATAGTTATAATTTGTATCTGAATAAAGGCCTTATTTATTTATTAGTCTTAAATAATTAAAAAAAAAAAAAACATTTTTTATATAAACTTTCATTCCCTATTCTGTCATATAAAGTATGTTTCATCGCTGTGTATTTTTAAAAATGGAATCTACTGTTAAAAATTGAAGTTTCTGACTCAGGTTTAGGTTGAGGCTGTGCGTTGATAGATCAGTCAATCAGTCAGGACAAGTCTTTTTATATGTATAAATGTTATGTATAATATATGTTTAACACTAGATTTACAACATGAACAAAATGAACAGTCAAAGATGATTGATTTAGGTCTAAAACATTCACACATTATGACACAACTAGTGACTAAGTTATTAGCTTTTTTCTTTACAAATTTCGGCTACGCTAAAACACGTCGACGTAGTCAACCGCTACGCCGTAGTCCGTAATACTATTATACGTATTTTTAGATAGCCATTTCAACATTGCCTTTTAATTGTTACAGTTCAATTTGTATGACAAGGTGTTAAAACTATTATTAAATAAATTGTTAGTCGCTTAAATCCTACTGATATTATAAATGTGAAAGTCTGTGAGGATGGATGGATGGATCTTTGTTACTCTTTCACGCGAAAACGGCTGAACGGATCTGGATAAAATTTGGCACAGAGAGATTATAGTCTGGAATAACACATAGGCTACTTTTTATCCCGGTAAAATATACGGGTTCGTAAGCCACGCGGGCGAAGCCGCAAGCGGAAGCTAGTGAGTTATAAATGTGGTTTCAAATAATGTACTATCAAGATTTGAAAGATACAACATATTATATCATCATCATCTGATCATCTTAAAACTGCGGCTAGACACCGGAGGACGGGCAGCAGCGTCCTCTCACTAATCGGTGAACCACTGCGATCCCCAAACCGCCTGCCAAGCGTGGGGATTATGGCAAACCCCCCCCCCCCCCCCCCCCTCGAGGGGGAGGCCTTCGTTCAGCAGTGGACGTCTTCAGGCTGATGATGATGATGATGATATCTTCATCATCTGCCTAGCCTTTTCCCAACTAAATTGGTTCGGCTGTATTTTACACAGAGCAACTGCCATCTGACCTCCGCCACCCAATTCTCTCAGCTTAACTCTAAGGTTAGACTAGTTGTCAGACTTTTTGGGCTGATGACACCCTTAACGACTGTCATAGATCTTCATATGACAACCGAGACTGTAAAAATAGGTCACCCATCAAAGAATTTAGACCAGAAAGCGCGGCTTAACCTCCGATAAATATATCATATAAAAAATAAACCGAAAAAAATAAAATCCACTTTTTTTGCAGACGCTACCTAAAGCTTAGTTTAGATTCCGTCACAAGTTCTTTATGTGAAACAATATGAGGTCCCTTGCGGAGGTCAGCTTTTTACATTCCCTATATTTGCTATCAACGGAAATATTTCCAGATGGGCCCTTATTACGAACCTTTAGTGCGTACTCTGGCCCTTCAGTGTGGCCGTGTTAGCAGAGTTAAATATTGTCAGTTACATGTCGGATTATTGGTGATGATGTAGACTCAAAGGTAGTGATTGAAGTTCTTTAGAAATATATTGATTTTATGACGACGGCAAGGAATCAAACCTGTGACCTTCGAGTACGGAGCTTTGATAGCTGTGAGAGCTGTGATTTCTGCTCGCTATAGTCCTATGGTAACTCATTACATTTAAGAAGAATGTCACATAGTAGCTTCCGCCCGCGGCTTCGCTCGCGTGGTTTACGAACTTGTACATTTTTCCGGGATAAAAAGTAGCCTATGTGTTATTCTAGACTATAATCTATCTCTGTGCCAAATTCCATCCAGATTCGTTCAGCCGTTCTGGCGTGATTGAGTAACAAATATCCATCCATCCATCCTCACAAACTTTCACATTTATAATATTAGTAGGATAGTAGGATTAGTAGGATTCGATTCCTACTCGTAATAAAGGATTCTCAGTAGCACGGTGTTTGAAACTGTGCCGGGTCTGTGCCAGGATTAATGAAGACACGGTTGGCGCAGTGGTTGAGCGATCGACTGCTGCACTACGTGTCGCGGGTTCGATTCTCGCACGGAACAAATATTTGTATGATCTACAGATATTTGTTTCGGGTCTGGGTGTATGTCCATGTGAATATTTGTGTTTGTAAACGCACCCACGATATTTCAAATTCAAATTCAAAATTTATTTATTAAAAATAGACTACTACTAGTGCTTTTTGAACATCAAACATATTATAGACAGAACTAATACGCCCGCCCTTGACCGCTTCCTATGTGTTTTAGCTTGGGGAGAAGAAACGGCCCAAAAAACTCCCCAGCAACACTCCCATGTCTGTCATTATACAATAATAAAAAAGAATGCTATTACAATAATTAAAGCTTAGCTGATACAGGAATTACTCCTAGAGTGGGGCAACGTTTTGTTTAAAAAACAAAACAGCATTGGCGAAATGTGGACGCACAAAACACCTTCACTTACCCTTCGGGGATACCACGAACGGCATAAATAAAATTGGTTGATCAATCACACACACACGGACGTGATTCAAAAGAGAAATCTCTCTCGAACACGAAGAGAGAGAAAAGAGTTCACCTTGCCAAATTAATTACGTAACTTGAATACATAAACCCTCTTATCACAGTAATGCATAGTGAATGGGACCCTTATAAAACCAACAGAACGACTCCACCACTTTACAAATTAATCCTCGAACCTTAAATTCGATAACTGAGAGGTCTTGAGGTTTTTCTATGGAGTTCAATATGGGGTTAAAAAAAAGTAATTGGTTTTAAATCCTTTTTGAACAAATTAATTGATTTTATTCTGTGTGTGTACTTTTGGGGTTATGTATGGAGAATGTACAATTAGTATGAAGAATATAAAGCTTACTTGAAGAAGAGCTCGTAGCTACAAACATCTGTCAGGTTAAGCGGCGCTTGCCGCGGTCAGTCCTCGGATGGGTGACCATTTTTCACACATGTTGTTAAGCAGTTGGCCTCGGGTGTCGTACAAAGATCTATGACCGTCGTTACGGGTGTCAGCAGCTGAAAAAGTTTGACAACTAGTCTAACCATAGAGTTTCAGTGTCTCCCAGTAATTGGGTGGCGGAGGTCAGATGGCAGTCGCTCCGGGTAACATACTGATATTTAGCGGCAACCAGTTAGACTGGTAGCCGGCAAAATAAAATTGTATAACTGAACGTTTTACTAGTTATGTTTCCATTATTGAAATAAAAAAATACTTAAACCAATCATCATCATCATCATCAGCCAGAACACGTCCACAGCTTGAACGAAGGCCTCCCCCAAGTGGGGGGGTTTGCCATAATCCCCACGCTCGGCAGGCGGCTTGGGGATCGCAGTGGCTCACCGATTAGTGAGAGGACGCTGCTGCCCGTCCTCCGGTGTCTGGCCGCAGTTTTAGGACGTACCCGGGTCCAGACAGTCCAGACAGTGTAAACCAATAGAGCTATGAAAATATGGACTCTGCTTTAAAAATATGGAATTTCATTAAGTGTTTAGATTTTTTTGAGGTTTAGTGTACTAGCTTAGTTGTTATTTTTTGACGCACGTTTGGCGTGCTGCGTGCGCTACGTGTAGCGGGTTCGATTTCCGCATGGAAAAAATATTTGTATGACCTACATATTGTTTTTCCAGATGTGTTTTTGTCCATGTAAATATTATTGTTAGTAAACGCAAAAACGTTACAAAAGGCTCAGTAGGATCCGCAGCCTAATTACGTAAAAAAGCGACAGCCACGCGACAGCCACGCGACAGCAATCTCACTGTCAGCCAATACATTATATGTCACAAAAATGACGTTTGACAGAAGTTATCGGGCGATCTACGCCTGTCGCTACATCGGTAATTAGGCTGCCGGCCGGAATGAAAATGACGCCGGATTGCAATCCCTAGTATGATCTACAGACAGTTGTTTCAGGTCTGGGTCTTTGTATTTGCGAATATATGTGATTGTAAACGCATCCACGATACAGGAATAATTCCTAGAGTAGGGCAAAGTTGTAAAAAAATATATATATAGGCTACATTTCTAACACTATCATAATGTAATACCTATGTACGACATCTGTTACTACTCAATCAGATCATTAAATTTACTTTAATTTTAAAGAAAAGTTATTTAACAACATAGGTACTGACAGTCGTGTGCACAGAGTTTTTAGACAGGGTAGGCAGAAAATTTTAAAAGCTTACTTACCAAAAATATCTACTGCATGTTGGTATTGGTTCGTCGTCTTGTCGATTAAATAACGATGTATGTGATTTGCCACCTCAAATATATTATAATAAATATTTATCTGAGTTATTTAAGGTAGGCAGTGTCTTTTTGTCTTTATTAACCGCACGCCACTGGGTACTGAATCCAAGACACCCCATCCAGCTGTCACTCGAGACCTCTGTAAAAAATCATGACCCAAAAAAGCGTAAGTATATTGAATTGAAAACAGCCTTTTTTCCGTAATAAAATTAATAGCACGACCTCCGTTTATCCTCTGCAAGCATGCGTACCGACTCGTAAAAATTAATTGCTCCATATAAAAACACAGTTAAAACTGAACGCTCTGGAATGTGAACGAGTGTTTCGCTCTATGTTTAAATAACGTATATTCAAGCTTGTTATCCGCGACGGGGAAAGCAGTATTTAATTTATGGACTAAAGTTGTATTTGACTGCTTGATTGGTCTAATCAAGTGCGGTTGCAGAATAAGAGGTCCTAGTTTTGATACAGAGTCGGACAAA
The DNA here is from genome assembly GCA_947562105.1 of Shargacucullia verbasci. Classification (NCBI taxonomy): domain Eukaryota; kingdom Metazoa; phylum Arthropoda; class Insecta; order Lepidoptera; family Noctuidae; genus Shargacucullia; species Shargacucullia verbasci. The sequence goes on from OX387306.1 coordinate 8,170,149, forward strand.
GTGTGGTCAATCTTTTTAACAATTGCAATATGGTTGAGCAAAGCGACGTTGATGCACGCATTATACTCGTGAACGGGTGCCGTCTATTGGGACTGGTCAGCTCATAGCTGCCATGGCGATTTTCTTTTCTCAAGAGAATCAAAATTTATAGGGTACTTTCCGTTGACCTAGAACTATGAAATTTGGCAAGTAATCTCATATTACAAGTACAGGGAAAAATCTGAAAACTATACATTTGTAATTAAATCGTAAAAAATATAGTCTTTATTTAACGTACGTAATCAATCATCGAAGTTAAGTATCGGTATGCGCGGTCATAATCGTATGGGTGACCAAATCTTTTTGTAGACCAGAACTATTTATAATATGTACGTACAAATTTGTACGGAACCCTCGGTGGGCGAGTCCGACTCGCACTCGTTTATAGTTTGAATGGAATACCCAGATAGGCAAATTGTTATTGGGTTTTTCTGTGTGGAAATTCTCAATAGCAGCACGGATTCTGAGAATGTGCCCCGTAAATGGCAAGAGTCTCGCCCCTATAATATTACATGAGACCCAATAACTGCATTGGCAAAATGTGTATGGACACAGTACACCTCTGCCTCACCCTTCGGGGAATACAGGCGTGATGTTAAGTTATGTAAAACCTACGTATATTATAATATATATATATATATATATGTATAAGTTTTGCGTTTATTGAATGCCACATTGTATCATAGACTAGCTTTTGCCCGCGACTTCATCCGCATGACCTACATATTATATAATAATTTATAATTAAATATAATAGTGATATTTTGTTAGAATTGGACCATTAGGTCCGGATATTACCCCCTACATACGAACAAACAAATTTTACCTCTTTATAATATTGTTCTCGTTATACTGATAACAAAGGATGCCCAAAAGAGAATGAATAATTATGATCAGGGATGCACTAAGAAATGGCGCGGAAGGCTCTTTTCCGACTCGCTACTAACGTTAATGATATTTTCTCGCAAGCTTGATGAGCTTTCAAATGGATGGTGGTATGCAATAAGTGTTTAAGAAATTGAAGAAGAGAATTTTTATTTGAAGTTGTTTTATTTTCTTGTTATTGTATTGTATGTATTGTATTCTTGTTATTTTCTTTTAATATTAGTTTCGAGCGTATGGCACTCGTGGGTTGCAGCTGAAAACCAGCGTCGGGTGGCCAGCACTACAGTCTGGTCATCAAGACATTATGCTGAGCTGTGACCTTGTTGGCACACCAATTTGTAAATATTATGTTCATTTATCTGTTGTATGTGTTTGTTTTCTGTGTTTATTTCTGTATTCTTTACTTTTATTTATCTTTTGTGTCAATAAACTATTTTTCTTTCTTTCTTTCTTTCTTTATTGGTCTACTGGTTGTAAGCGCGACTGCTGAGCATAAGGTGCCTTGAGCCAAGTGATACTTAGTTATTTTGTAGGTATAGAAATGCGCAGTAGCAGCACGGCGTGTGGAATACCGGGTTGATGACAATAGGCTCGCACTTACCACATGGGACTTAATAACAGCATCGGCGAAGTGTCGGTGCACAATAGTTCACCTCTGCTTAAACTGTCTATGATACAGGCGTGATGATATGTTACGTTATGTAATTGAAACGTGGAGAAAGATACTGGTGTGTAAAAGAGGTGTAGAAATAACTTTTAGTTTTTCTTTTTATATAAAAAATCTGGAATTAGGAATTTTTTTCTTAATGAAATGAAAGTTCATTTCCTTTTTGTGTTTTTTGATGATTTACTAAGCTATAATTATGTAAATAGTATTGCTATAGCCACGCACGACCTGCCATGACCTAACTAAGACTTTACTTTTTCCTTATATCGTCGACATATAGCGTCCTAGGCATGTTTAACGCCACAAATGAAAAAATAACCTACATATTTTCGCTGATATGTGAAACCCTCCAGCTCAGCCTGGTTGACTAAGGCCTAAATCCTCCTCATATTAGGACAAGCCCATGCCCAACAGTGGGACATTAAAGGACTGAATTATTATTAAATAAAATTCTGCTTGGCTCTCCAAACATTATGCCATCCAGCAGTAACCGACTGTATCTGTACAAATTAATTCTGTTACTTACTTCCACCTTGCGCACAATCGTCGTCAGCGCCCTCTGGACGAGCATTTAGCATACTAAATGAATGAAATGAATTAAATGAACGAGAGGTCGCCTATTATATACTTGGCTAATATGACGAAAAAGTATATCTATGAATGATTGAAGAAGGCGAATGAGTTCCGTTTTTAAAATAAAATTATTGATGTTTAAAACCAGTATTTATAGTCTTGCTTGAATAAATAAATTTTGAATTTCATTGCGGTTACATTACAATAAGTTGAAGCGAAAAAAAAATGTTTTTCGAAGGATTAGGCCGCTTCAAGCAGTATTCACAAACACTTCGTCGATGCCGTTGTGAAATCGAGGGTTAAGTGGTAGGAAAATGCCTCCACGACTGATGAAACATGTGAACAAGGGTGCACCCTAACCAGTAAACCTTGAAATGACTGTTGGTTGTATGTCTGCGGGATGTGCTATTCTCATTTGATAGCTCGTTCCAACTCGACGGAAGAAAGAAGGAAATTGTAAAGATCGAGAATAATGGTCATTACATAGGTATTACTGTCAGGAAATTTCAGTCAGACAAACAGAAAACTAACATTTTGCCAGGTGGGAATCGAATCTAGATTAAATTCATCAATTCTCACGATGACTGATCCATGCTTGCCCTCTGTTGCGACAGGTTAGCTCAAATAGTTATGGCACTTTCTTCAAAAGGCCGTTCCACCTTATATTTGTTTCACATAAATCCTTACTATAATCTGTCTGGACCATAAGCGAAATTCTAAGTCTATGGTCTGGACTTTAAAATAGACTTTGACCCCTGAGTTTGTGTCGGCGTTTCTTCTCAGGGATAGTCATAGGAAATGCTGACGCCATCTAGTTTAAAAAAGACGTGTAAAAGTGATTGAAAAATCTTACGAGTAATTACAAAATAAATCATTTCATTTCCAGTACCTCTATTATGAGTTTTTTACTATTTACTTTCATAGTAAATGTAAATTTTCATGCAGGCGATTTTAGTTCTTAAATTGGTTACATTAGGGATTAGAGTCGCTAACATGACATGTCTATAATATCATCATCATCATCATCAGCCAGAAGACGTCCACTGCTGAACGAAGGCCTCCCCCAAGGGGGAGTTTGCCATAATCCCCACGCAAGCGGCTTGGGGATCGCAGTGGCTCACCGATTAGTGAGAGGACGCTGCTGCCCGTCCTCCGGTGTCTGGCCGCAGTTTTAAGACGTACCCGGGTCTATAATATAGTAAATAGTAAATCAAAACTTTACTATGACTAGATGTCACATAAGGGACTTTAATCCCTAATGTAACCAAGTTAAGAACTAAAATCGCTATCATGAAAATTTACTTTACTTTGATAGTAAATAGTAAGAAAACTCGTGATAGTGGTACAGGACCTCTCATTTAACGAAGTATAAGAAACTAACATATTCAAATAGTCACTACATGCAGAAAAACAAATTACTGCTCCTAACTCTTTGCTCGGTTAAAACTTTACTTAACCCTTATTTTCTTTTATGTTTAGATTTTCCAGAATGATCATTAGTGAATAAATATAATTTACTTCTCTGCCCACCTCGTTTCGACCTTGGCGTAAAAATAAATAATCCAAAATGGTGTCGTATCAGAAAATTGGATATTATTTTTTAAAACCATTTCCCTGTAATGTGCAATCGTTAGAAGGACGGCAGTTATCCAAATGTTTCTTTTTTTTTTACTTTCTTACCTTTGTCTTTTACTTTTATTTTCAATAGCGGGGTAGAATTTTAAACTCTATTACTCCTTTCTGTGAAAGGGGGATGTAAAAATTACGCTGTAGACTGTCATAATGTTGGCTTATTGTTTGTTGTTGTTTTTTCATAATTTTCATCACAATATGAAGGAAAACGATTATTGTAAAATAATAACCATGTTTTTTTATATATAAAGTCACGCCTTTTTCCCATGGGGGTATGCAGAAACTACGGAACGCCACGTGCTACGATCCTTAGATAACCCTTCTGCTTCATCTACCTTCATGCATCGTTTCATACATGAACGCCGGTTGTGGGTACTGCGCACCTGACCTTTTTGAAGGTCATCACCAATAAGGTACGTATATATATTTTTTTTATAAAAAAATATTTTAAGTCGATACTTGCAGAAATGTTTCAACGAAAACTTCGATGACGGGGTTTGAACCTATGACCTCCGGCGAATCGTGCTATTGCCTTTTCATCTGAGATGCCGTGTCGCCTGCCCACATCAACCAAATTCAAAGCTTTCTTTATTCTTCTTTGGGTCTATGCTACGGTAATTTCTCATTTTGGTAGTAAAATTAGACGAGCCTGAAAGTATTGGACGAGGCGTAATACGGCAACACATTAAAAAAAATCACATAACCTGGAATCACGCCTGTATCCTCGAAGGGTTAAACGGAGGTGTAAGTGGGTACTATTGTGCAGCCGCATTTCGCGATGCCGTTATTAAGTCCCATGTAATAGGGGACGACTCTATTGCCATTGACCGGACACAGTTTCTAACTCCGTGCTGCTACTCAGAATTTAACACAATAAGACTTTTCCCGCCCCGAGAATCGAACCAAGAACCCTCAGCAGTCGCGTTTGCGACCACTAGAACAATGAGGCAGATTAAAATCTAAACATCAATTTATAAAAGGTAAAAAAACGCAAGTAGATACTGGCTACAATCGTGTCTCATTCTTTCATTCTTCTCAGTGAATTGCAAAGTTATTCATAAAAATATATCCAAAATTAATTTGTCTATACTGTTCCAACTTGTTAACAATAATACTTAATATAAATACTGTTTCCGAACGCCTCAGACAGGCAACGACCGCCAAGCCTTTGTCTAAAAGGGCTCTCGGTATCGCCTGGGAAATCGCACATTGTTTCCAAGTGCTGCACTCAAGAAAATAATGTATTTTTTACTATTCGAGCGGGTAAATGAAATGGGGTTATTATTTGTTGGGTATTGATCGGGGGTTTAACGTAAATTGGCAATCAGCTGTGTAAACTTGTGTGAGTTGTTTTCATTCAGACTAGCCGTTGGACGGTTGACTTTTGTCTGTTTTTAAAAACCGTTGCCCCTCACTAGGATTTCTCCTGTATCGTGGGTACAGTTTACAAACATACATGTCACATGCACACACAAAACTCGAAACAACTATCTGTAGATCCTACAACGACACGGTTGGCGCAGTTGTTGAATGATAGACTGGTGCGCTACGTGTCGCGAGTTTGATTTCCGCACAGAACAAATATTTGTATGATCTATAGATAGTGTGTTCTAGGTCTGGGTGTTTGTCCATGTGAATATATGTATGTGTTTGTAAACGCACACATAATAGGACGTTTTAAAAGAAAAGATAAATATTAAAGAAATGCAATTATATTTGCTCCGTGCGGGAACCTCACCCTGAGCTCGAAGCGCATATAGCTAATCGCTTAGCCACTGCGCCAATCGCCGTCAAATTTTTTACAGTCTGACATAAACACAGCAAACTTTTGAAATTTATTTGCGAATTTATTATCATTTGCGTTAACGGTGAAAAGGTTCCATAAGGTTTTCGATGATGTATGTATTACACAATATATACACTATCATACAAAGCAAAGCCGCGGGCAACAGCTAGTTATATCTAACGTCTGTATATGTGAGATTGTGAGTGTGTGTGCGTGTAGTGAATATGAGTTTGTAGTTTAAGAGTATTCGATGAGTGTGTGTGTGTGTGTGTACAGAACAAAGAACATTCTAGGAAAAAATAAAATTAAATAAATATTTATTGGAATCTACAGAGTAAATAAAAGTAACAACAAATATTCGTAGTTCATTAATTCTCAATTGATTCAATAACATGGCTTATGCTCCTATTAATACCGTAAATTACCGTAAAAACTCGAGTACCTATACGCAATATTACTGTTTTAATAACATTGTTTGAGGGTTTCTGAATCGGTAGCTACTCGGCACAAAAGTGGAGGAGTTTCATGAAATTATTAATTTGTGGATAATAATGCATGGTCTCGTTATTAATTTATGAAACGGGCGTCGTCACCTATACAGTCGATTTTCTGTTGTTTTTACATCGTTTGACGGTTTAATTTTTGTCCTGCATTGCTTGATATGGGCCTCACAGTGTACTGTTGAGGTGAAGATTATAATTACGATTGGGAAACCAATTGGTAACAGCGGTTTTATTTGTGTGATGGTACGGTTGGAGCAGTGGTTGAGCGTCCGACTACTGCGCTACGTGTTGCGGGTTCGATTCCACGGAACAAATATTTGTATGACCTACAGATTGTTCATCCGTGTCTGGGTATTTGTGCATGTGAATATTTATGTTCATAAAACGCACCCACGGTACTGGAATTATTCATAGTGTGGCAGTTTAAAAAAAAAGAGACTTTTTATTGTAACTACAATTCTAGATTATTTGAAATGAAATGAAATGAAATTATTTATTTTGCAATTAGGATTTTTCAATCACTTTTACACGTCATTTTTAAACTAGATGGCGTCGGCATTTCCTATGACTATCCCTGAGAAGAAACGCCGAAACAAACTCAGGGGTCAAAGTCTATTTTAAAGTTACATTTGAAAATGTCATGCAAAGTGTTACTGGGTTTTATAAAATTCTCTATGTTATGTTTTCTCGATAATCGCTCCTTACTTTCAGCAACGACTGTGAAACGCAAAAAGAAAAGAAAAACAGACATCTAAAAAGATAATGTCTGTTTAAAAGTTTTCCTTGGCCAGTTAATTTTCTCAACTATTCACCAACTCTGGGGCCGCGTCACGCAAACGATTTAAGGGCCAATGAAGTTAAACCGTTCGAAAAACGACAGAACCCGAGTTTAATCGATTGGAATATCAGTTAGCGCTGCACTCCATTTGAGTTCGACCCCACTTGTGCCTATGACTTGTTCAGATCAAGATATTGGGGTTTTTAAGTACTAAAGAACATAGATTTATCATTGATATTAGGGACTTAGAAATATCTAAGTGGCTTTAGTCCACCACGCTGACCCGGTGCGGGTTGGCGGACTACACACACCATCAAGAACTTTATGGAGCCCCCTCAGGTGTAGTGAGGTTTCCTCACGATGTTATCCTTCACTGTAAACGCAAGTGATAATCAAATTCTGATCCGCACATGATTCCGAAAAGTCGGAGGTGCGGGCCGGGTTTCAACTCAGACCCTCCTGCATTGAAAGCAAACGTTCAACCACTAGGTTATCACTACTATATATAATAGGTAAATTAAAATAACATAATGCATAGTATCACGCCTGTATTCCCCGAAGGGTTAGACAGAGGTGTACTGCTGGACACACACATTTTGTATTGGTTGTTTGTTTGTTTGTTTTGTTGTTGGTATAAAAGGAGCTGAACATTGCCATCAGCTCGGGTAGCTAATGAGAATTTCCAAACAATAATTCTCAATACCACTGTACCTAACTCGACCATCATCTCACTAGCCTTTTCCAAACTACGTTGGGGTCGGCTTCCAGTCTAATCGGTTGCGGCTGACTATCAGTATTTTACACGGAGCGACTGCCTTCTGACCTCCGACACGCAATTACTGGGAGACGCTCAGTGCCTTAAGCAAGCGCGGGGCCCGTAACAAATTCTTTCGGGGAGCTCTTGATCTGCTATGGTCTCTTAAGTATAAAGAGACTTTTTGTAGAACTTGTGTGTTTACCGTATGAAATTCTATGTTTTATTTTCACCAACAAAATATTCGGTTAGCGATTGTCTGACGTGGATTGTCTTTCGGAAAAGCGGTGTAATGTTTCACGTTTTTTGTGACATCAAGTAAAATCAATATACCACGTCTTAATAAGTTTCACTCAAAAAATTACGCCTAGGCGGAGGTGGACGGGTTTAAATACGTGGGCCCTCTTTTGCGCGGGTCCTCAGCAATTGCTACTCTTGCTACGTGGTTAATCCGGCACTGGAGACATTGATACCTTAAGGTTAGACTGCTTGTCCGAGTTTTTAGGCTACGGATACCTATAACGACTATCATAGGTCTTCGTATGACATCAGAGACCAACTGCTTAACGTGGTTTCCAAGGTACATCTGCATATGTGAAAAATAGTCACCCATCCATGGTCTGACCGCGGCGACGCTGCTTAACTTCGCAGATCGAACAACAGTGCAGTAGCTATGTAGCTACGAGTCCCTACCAACTCGACTATCAAACCTAAAGCCTCAGCAGCCGCAATTGCAACCACTAAACCAGTCTGGAGCATAAGTCTTCATACCAGTATAAATCATTGGCAATAAAGCCAGATATTGCCAAAAGCCTTCACTTCTCTCTCGATATGATAGAGATATCATTTTAGAATGCACTCGAGACCAACATGGCGGTGAATGATCCCGATATTCAATTTCACGAGGATTTAGTGCAGTATCAAAAGGGATTTATAAATATTTTTGCTTTCAACCATTTTCTGTAAGAAGATAAGCAGATATGAATATAGCATTATATCGTAACGACTGTATTCCCTGAAGGGTTAAGCAGAGGATTTTTTTGTATTCTTATATTTTATTTTAAAATCTACTAAGGGTAAAATTGGTCAAGACAACTCTATTTCACCCAAAATTCACTTTTGAATTTCGCTAAATGTATCTAGAAATCTTTCTGAGGCTACACTAAGACACCTCTGCCTAACCCTTTGAGGACTACAAGCGTGATGCGTGGGCTATGTTACACACGTGTTCTACACAATCCAACTAAGCTTAAACAAAGATGGCAGGTGAAACAGGTCGCCACCCGAGCTCTTAAAACCGTACCAGCAAAGTCTACAATGTTTTGATAAAAATAATGTAAGAACAATAGACCAAAGTCTTGGAGAGAAGTAGGTTCAAGTAAATACTTCGAGAAAACCATTACTCAGAAAAAAAAAACAAACCGGAGACGTTGTCCAACAAAGAATGATCTCAAACTATTGGCAAACTATACATACAGAAGGCTCACTGCCAACTCCCTCGACCGTGGACAAAAATGTATCAAAATATCCTGCTATTTTTAGTTATTTATGTATTAGCTTTTGCCCGCGACTTCGTACGCGTGGAATTTAGAATCTGATATTTTCCTGCGGTAAAATGGAGCCTATATTTTAAGTTAGACCTTTAACAATACGTCTGTGAAAACTGGATTCAATTCCATGCAGTCGTTTTTGCGTGATGCGTGTACAAACATACAGACAGACAGACAGACGAAAATTCTAAAAACTGTTGTTTTGGTTTCTGATGCTCTAATAAAGACCCGAATAGATTTGATTCCCGTACGGAATAAAAATATTTGTACGATCTACAGATATTTGTGCACATGAATATATTTGTGCTTGTAAACGAACCCACGATATAGAAATTATTCCTAGTGTGGGGCAACGTTGATTTAAAAAATAACAAAGCAAATACTAATCTATGATTCACAAATAAATTTCGCCTTAAAGTCGGGTTTTGAAGATGCAGGACAGTGGACCTTCTGTACTTCTATATCTGATGCTATAGAGGTCAACCATCCACCTTTATCTTAAAGAAACAAAGTACTGAAAGCAAAGTTTCAGTTATCCCCTTTGTCGGACCGCGCAATATCCGGTGCCGGCGGAAGTTCAATCAACAGTTTGTTCTACCTTCAGCGGCCATTTCCTGTTTATCATAGTTTAGTTGTTGATGATATAATGGGATGGGTTTATGGTATGCGGGCAGCTTTTGTAGTCCAAAGTTTCAAGAATTAAGTTGGTCCGAATTTTGATAGGGAACTCAGCTGGAAGATCTTGGGTCTTCAAAGTTTTGGACAAAGTGGCCGTTTTGTCCATTTGGTCATCGCTAAATTGAACTACGATATGACAATATTATGTTAATTATGATTCAGCTGCCTCATTAGTCTAATTATTGCATGCGTGGTTCAGAGTCGAAGTCAAATGTTTTTATTTTAACTGGGCCTTACGGGCTCTAACTTTTCGGAATCATGTGCGGATCAGAATTTGATTATCACTTGCATTTACGGTGAAGGAAAAACATCGTGAGGAAACCTGCACACCTGAGAGGGGTCCATAAAGTTCTCGACGGTGTGTGTAGTCCGCCAATCCGCACCGGGCCAGCGTGGTGGACTAAGGCCTAATCCTTCTCATTCTGAGAAGAGACCCTTGCCCAGCAGTGGGACAGTAATAGGTTGAATTTATTTACGGGCACTTTCAAAATGTTATGATTCTAGACGCTCGGTTCCAAAAGTGGGTTGGTCCTATGGAGAAGAGACCGGCAAGAAAGAAAAAGCTGCTAAGCAGCATGAGGTCCTTGGTTCGATTCGAAGGTTGAGCAAAATATTATGGGATGGGATTTTCTAAAATATTCAGTAGCAGCCCAATGTTTCATGGCAATAGGCTCGGCTTCTATCATGATTCTTAATAACGGCATTGGCAAATTTATGTCTACATTAAACCTTTTCCAAAACCTTTTTAGAATACTGGCGTGATGTTATGTTATTGTAAGGTCGTTGTGTCATTTTTTTAGTATTTGTTGTTGTATTTCTATAATTTAAAGAGTTTACAACTAATTACTATTAAAGAATAATTGGTCGATACTTAAATCCACAGCCTCTCAAACGACCAAAGATTTATACTACAAATGCTAGTATGTCGACCAGGATCAGAATGTCTGAACCGTTGCAACTGGTTGGATTGGAAGCCGACCCCAATGTAGTTGGGAAAAGGCTAGGTAGATGATGACCCTAAAAGAAATTATCTTCTCGAGTGGGCCCTAATATGGCTCGCGAGACCAAACTTAGTTTTAAATACCCGATCACATGAGAAGCAATATAGTTGGCCCACAGAGTTATATGTGTATAGGGCTTGGGCCTTTACGTTTTTGGCGTCTTTCGTCAAGTATTACGTCGATTTTCTTCGAACATTTTTATCTTTTTATAGATAGTACAGCGCCAAGAAGACCTTTGTGAGGCGAGCTCCTCCCAACATTTAGTAAAAAGTGTGAATAATGGGTTATTAACTTTCTGATAATAGCTGGACTAATCTGCCAATGGAATTGCATTACTTTAAGTCGTACATCTAGTACATCATAGCGTAAGGGAAGTTCCGCGACTATTAGTATAAACGAGTTACAGATATCAAGCGTTGGGACACAGATCACGATAATATACAGATGGACAAGTAAATATTTTAAATGGATGGATATCCATGTGTTATTTAGTTATGTTCGGTAAGATATAATACGAAGATCTGTAAATCCACCGTACTTGATGCAAAATAAAGATTATTTCTCAAGTTACAAGAGGAGAATCCACACTATTATAAACGCGAAAGGAACTCTGTTTATTTGTTTAAAATAAATACAAAGAGTTAACCTGGGTCCTAGAGAAGGACATAGGCATATTTTTTACTATTCCAGCAAAACACTATTTAAATAATAAATACGAAATAAACGAAGGCTAGGTGGACCGACGACATTCTGAAAGTCGCCGGCAACCGATGGATGCAAGTGGCGGAATGTCGTTCGATGTGGTGGTCTAAGGGGGAGCCTTTGTTCAGCAGTGGACGTCTTCTGACTGATGATGATGATGAGACGAAGTGACGGGCAACAGCTAGTCAAATATAAATCTCAATGGATATAAGACAAAAGGTAGACCAAAGAAAAGATGGATGGGAATTAATTGATTGAGAATTTCCTTATAGAAAAACTCAATAACACTTTGCACATGGGGCCACAATACCAATGAGACAGTCTGAATTTGGAAATGAGGAATACTAGAAATGTATAAAAGAAAAAGTAAAAAGAACATCGCTTAGCGCTGATCCCTTTCAACTGTAAATATCGCAATCATGCATAGCGCTGCGCTCTGTGACGTTTGTTAAGTATCCATATGCTATGTTATCTGTGACGCAAGCAAAGTTAGGTGATAATTGGTTTATACAAGTTAGTGAAATCAAACGTACGGAACGAGGACCAGGCGTCACACATCGTCTGGTTCCAAGATAGTTTATAGGCTATACCTACTTATTTGCGTTATCTGTGGTCGATTAGAGATGAGGGAAGGAAGAAAAAATACTTGCACGTTTGAAAAGCAAAACATAACCATATTTTACGTATGCTATTATTAGAAAGCTATATAGAGGCTATTAACCAGGCGAAATTGCAAACTCCGAGTTGCTATTAGGAATTTTCTAACGTAAAAACCTGATAGCACTTTGCCCGACTTGGGAAACGAATCAAGGACCTCACCTTCCACAGCGCATATGACCACTAGACTAATAAAGCAATTTTCACCATCCACTCTATTATAAATTCGAAAGCAAATCTGTCTGTTTGTTACCTCATGACTAAACCACTGAACCGATCGTTATAAAATTTCACAAAGAGGTAGCCTGGCGCCTGGAGAATTACATAGGCTTTTCACTATCACTACACATTATAAAACAGTCTCCCCGTCGCGTCTGTCTGTCTGAATTTTCATACGGCTTTCACCAATGGACGGAGTGATTCACGAGGAAGGTTTAAGTGTATAATTCATCAAGGTTTTGTGTAAATTGACTTAAATATGACGATGATTGTTAAAGATCATACGGACTGGGAGCTTTTCTCGTGCGCCGCGCAAACCAATAGAGTTATACATCGTTATTAATTAATTTGATTAGACCATCGTTTTAGAAAAAGAAGTAATAAGTAGATTTTTTTTATATATTATGGAATGGCTTCTTCGCTTAGCGGCCATATCGCCCATTAGTAGTTGTTGCAGGTGTATATGCTCTGCTACCCGTGCGAAGCCGGTGCGGGTCGCCAGTTTTTACTATATTGCAGCAAAATATTAATTAAATAATAAATACAATATACATGCAGACGAAGTCACAGGCACCAGCTAGTACCTAATAACATATAAATAATGTAAGGTCCCTTATCTATAGGTATATACAATAAAATTATAACAGCCCGGTATCTGTACATTATAGATATTGCAGAAAAACTAATATGGGGGGTCTTTATTAAACCAACAGAAGCCAAAACTACAGTTTTTAGAATTTTTATTTGTCTGTCTGTATGTCTCGCATCACACAAAAACAACTGCATGGAATTGAATGCAGTTTTCACCGATGTATTGCTAGGAGTCTAACTTAAAATACCTATAGGCTCCATTTTACCGCAGCAAAATATCAGATTCTAAATTCCACGCGTACGAAGTCGCGGTCAAAAGCTAGTTTTTAAATAAAGTAGTTTTCATTACTTGCCAGTTTCAGTACAAGTATGAAAAAAAAATATATGACAAAGAACTATTCCGCCATCTTGGCAAGTTAAGAGTAAGTTTGAGGCCGAAATGCAAACGAAGCTGGGACGGTGCGTAGTCAAAAATACATTTTTCCTTAGTAAATAATGTTTTAATAATGCTTTGTTGCGGTCATCGCGAAAATATAAAGCGAGGATAGTGTGGAGGTGGATTTTATTTATTACTAACTTTTGCCCGCGACTTCGTAGGCGTAGAATTTAGAGTCTGATATTTTCCTGCGGTAAAATGGAGCCTATATTTTAAATTAGACCTCTAGCAATACATCGATGAAAACTGCATTCAATTCCATGCAGAAGTTGTTGCGTAATGCGTGTATAAACATACAGACAGATAGACAAAAATTCTAAAAACTGTTGTTTTGGCTTCTGTTGCTCTGATAAAGACCCCCCATATTAGTTTTTCTCCAATATCTATAATGTAAATATAGACATCGGCCTGATATAATATTATTATATGTATAGATTTTGTTGAGTCTTGTCTGTTTATTAATTTACTAGTTTAGTCTTATCTTTAGTTACTATATTAACTTTGTTCTTTATACTTTACACAATGACTTTATTTCTGTCTAATGTAGTTTTATGTGAATGCTATGTATACTTATCATTTGTCTCATCAAATCTTAACCTTTCCCAACTACATTGGGCTCGATTTCCAATCTAACTGGATGCGGCTGAATATCAGTTTTTTACACGGAGTGACTGCCATCTGACCTCCGCCCCACAATTACTGGGAGACATTGATACTAAGGTTAAACTGGCTGTCAGAATTGTTGGGCTACTGAGTCACTGCTAGTCATTAGGGGTGTCAGCAGCCCAAAAGTCTAACAACCAGTCTAACCTTAGACTATCAGTGTCTCCCAGTAATTGGGTGGCGGAGGTCAGATGGCAGTTGCGTTATAAAATACTGATATTCGGCCGCAATCGGCTATATTGGATGCCAAACCCAAATTAGTTGGGAAAAAGCCAGGCAGCAGGCAGATGATGATATATAAAGAAGTATGCCTGGCTGCCTTCAGTAGATTAACGAAAAAATAATAAAAACAAAAAAGTCGACTCCATACTTTCAACATAACCCCCAAACGCGGACATGTCATAAAATTCTCATTTGCGCAGTTCCCGTAGTCAAGTCCCCGATATTATCCACTGTTTTGTTGGCTCCCTAGTTTTTTCCACCCCCCTCGGGTTTTTCCACTCCCCTCCCCATTATGGTAACGATATTTTTATGAAATAATGCTTTTAATGATTGAAGAGGGGTTGGTAATGTCAAGTACGGGTCATGGGGCTATAGGTTCGAATCTAGGTCATGTCATTTTGGCACTCCATCATTTAACAATCTCTCTGAAGTACTATTTTATATACAGTATGTCGCTCCTATTTAATGGGTCTCTATAATGTATTTGCAAATATGTAAAAATGTATCCTCCGGCGCGGTGACTAAGTGATTGACTGTCTGTCTTAAGTGTCACAGCTTCAATAGCAACAAGAAAAAAAAAATGTAGGTGCTTTCGACGACACGGTTGGCGCAGTGGCTAAGCGATTAGTTTTTGCGCTATGTGTCACAGGTTCGATATGGAACAAATATTTGTATGATCTACAGACAGTTGTTTCGAGTCTGGTTGTGTGTGCATGTGACATGTATGTTTGTAAACTGTACCCACGATACAGGAGAAATCATAGTAAATAAAAAATAACTATCCTACGTCCTATCCTACTAATATTATAAATGTGAAAGTTTGTGAGGATGGATGGATGGATCTTTCACGCCAGAAAGGCTGAACGGATCTGGATGAAATTTGGCACAGAGATAGATTATACTCTGGAATAGCACATAGGCTACTTTTTATCCCGGAAAAATGTACGAGTTCGTAAAACACGCGGGCGAAGCCGCGAGCGGAAGCTAGTTCCATATAAAAACTACTTAAGAAACTTAGCTTAATTTAATTATAAAATATTTCTTGTAAAAGGTACTGGACATTTTCTGAATGAAAAAAAAATATGTCTGGTGGTCGCAAGCGTGACTTCTGAGCGCGAGGCCTTAGATTCGATTCCCGGGTTGGCCAAAGTGTTACTGAGTTTTCCTATATGGAAATTCTCAGTAGCAGCACGGAGTCTGAAACTATGCCCGGTAGATGGCAATAGGCTCGCCCCCTTTTAAACGAGACTCAATAACGGCATCGGCGAAATGTGAGTGTACAATAGTACACCTCTGCCTAACCCTTCGGGGTATACACGCGTGATGCTATGTTACTTCTATATTAAGGTATGGAAAAATTAAGTACAATAGTATTTATTATAAATGGAATATTCTCAGGGATAGTCATAGGAAATGCTGACGCCATCGAATTTAAAATCATCCTAATTGCAAAATAAATAAACTCATTTCATTTCATTATTGAAATACCGACACGAGGGTGTCAACAATAAAAATATTATTATCACCTCGTAAAGCATTTAAACACCCACAAAATATTATTTATTATTAGTTTTCGCCGTGGACTTCCTCCATGTATTCCGTACATTCCTCTTCTGTGGTAATATTTTCAATTATTTAGTACCTTTCGTTATTAAAATATGTTTACTGTCAATGAAAAAAAAAAAAAAAAAAAAAAAACACTTATATGTCTACAGTTTACAAATATATTATGCCCCCATGGGGGGTAATTCTCGCGCCCTTCGACATAAATCTCCATCAGAGATTTTCTCGATAGAATAAAATCTATAAAATCTCGACTGTAACCAACCGCTGTTCCTTATCGACCATTTAAAGTAAATATACGTCTAATTTGATACTACAAAAGTACCAAAAAAGGCGAGTGGACGATATGTGTAATTTTTCGATACATGTCGATTTCGACATGATCTCTAATCATTCGAGAACCATGTCACATACACACACAACTAGATCCGAAACAACCATCTGTAAGCCACACAAATATTAGTACCGTGCAGGAATGGAACCCGCAACACGTGGCTAGGCAGTCGAAAGCTTAACTACTGGGCTTCATTGACAATTAAAAATTTTGCCTGTAACCTTCTAAGTGTGGCTTTTTCTTGATCAAATTCGTATGATAAATGCACAATCTATCAAATTAGGTACTGTTATTTTAGGTTTCCTGTTGATCATATTACCTTAATCAACACAATGCGACAATATACCTATATACAGAAAAACCTAAGAACATTTTGGCCTAAAATCAAACCCAGGACCTCACGCCCAGCAGTCAAACTCGCAACTATTACACCAATGAGGCACAACAAACAATTCCAAGAAAATATTTCAAGAGACAATACAATTCAATTCAAAGCTAACCCGTCAAACGCCAATAGACATTTTAATCCCGAATACGTAATTTTTTAATTTCAAAATTTCAAAAAGGCTGGCTGACCAATTAAAAATAAATTACGTGCCGACTAAGAGCTCACTCGACGCTCGGCGCATTTCAACCTGGAAATACGTTGGCACACGGAATTCCACGTTCTAATTTCAAAAGGAGGCGAATACGTTCATGAAATTCAAATTTTAGTAGTTGTGTTCCATCGTTCTTTTTTTATAAATCCCGGGATTAAACGATGTCAAACTGATAGCGTATTCTTTTTGCGGGATTGTGATTGTTAACATTTGGGTGTTGAGATTTTATGTTTTATTTTTTATCTTTGGAACAGAGGTGATATGTCTTTTGATTTTAAACAAAACGGTAACAAGCTTTTGTAATGTATTAATTTTAGTACTAGATATGTCAAATGATAAATACGCTCTAAAAATAATAATTTTACAAATTTAAATGGCGATTTTTTATATTTTCGTTGAGGAATGAGTAGCTAAATTTATTTGTATCCTATAGCTAGCTTACAACTAAACACCGCAAGCATAGAAAATTACCTAAAAATATATAACATTTTTACTTTCACTCTAAAACTCTAGAGGGCATCTAACATGACTTATTTGACTTTGACTAGTCAGTGACATGACTGAACTTTTCATAATTTAGAAATTAATTTTTCATAAAACATAATTACGCTATTCTGTAACAATTTATTTTAAAAAAGTAATGAAATTTGAAATGTTTCAGTCTCGAAAAAATTGGTTTAAAAGTTTGTATAATACCTAATCAGCTACTTGCGTCACAGTATAAAACCATTCCATATCTTATTATAATTAACATAACATAGCATCACGCCTGTTGTTACCGAAGGAATAGGCAGACTTATGATGTTTTTAAGTCATTTAGCGGGCATGATTCCAAACTCCAGACTGCTACTGAGAATTGTCAAACAGAAAGTCGATTGCAAAAAAAAAACATTTTTAAAAATAAAATTTTATTTATATGCTCTAAAACGAAGAAAATAAACTTTAAATTGAATCAACCCCATCAATTTGTTACATTACACATTTTATAAAAGCTTGTCGCGAGATTTACTTGTGTAGATAAAGTCCGCCATATTAGATTTAGAATGATGTCACTCAGCTAACCATGCATTGTCATCCAAACTAAACGTGTATGCAAAATTTCATCTCAATCGTTTGGGGATACCTGATTTAAAATTCAGTTGCAAGATTTGAACCGAACATAATACTTACATACAAACATTGCAAGTATATTGTACTTACGTTATTTTATTTTATCTATTAAATGAAATATATATTATCAATTTCAGTACAAATGCAGACTTATTAAATAATATATACGAGCTAAAAATATTAAAATAAAAGTACAAACTGTTAAAAAAGGGGGAGGGGAAGAAATCGTAGGGCATCGGAAAATTCGTCCACATCGCTGTCAACGGGAAAAGTGCCCAAAACGCTGGCGGCATTGCCACCTTGTATGGCAATGCTAATTCTCTGACCGAAGTAGAGGCCAGCCCTCTGGTCACGTGAAGAGTCGACTAACCGTTTGCTGATTTCACGGAAAAAATTACATTGCAAGTTAAATAAAAGCTTGTAAAATACCAATAATGCCCCAGGGATCAAAACTAAGACTTCACACTTAAAAGCCGCGTTTGCAAACATTAGACCACTGAGGCAGTTATAATATTACAGTAGTTTTTTTGTCATTTTTATAAGCCACATGTAAAGTGTTATTCGGTTTTTTTTTGTACATAAATATTCCGTAACAGCACAAAGTATGGAACTGTGCCCGGTAGATGGCAATAGGTTCGCCCCCTATTACATTTAAATGTGACTTAAGAATAACATCGGCGAAGTATGGGTGGACAATAGCACACGACTTCCTAATTCTTCGGGGATACAGACTTGATGTCGATAGACACGATGTGTACTAGCTCACATGTAAAAACGTTTCTGCTAAGCTTTAATTATTGTAATAGCATTCTTTAATTATATTCTTTTTTCATTATTGTATAATGACAGACATGGGAGTGTTGCTGGGGAGTTTGTTGGGCCGTTTCTTCTCCCCAAGCTAAAACACATGGGAAGCGGTCAAGGGCGAGCGGATTAGTTTTGACCGTCCTACTATCCTACCTAATATTATAAATGTGAAAGTTTTTGAGGATGGATGGATGGATGGATCTTTGTTACTCTTTTACGCCAGAACGGCTGAACGGATCTGGATGAAATTTGGCACAGAGATAGATTATAGTCTGGATTAGCACATAGGCTACTTTTTATCCCGGAAAAATGTACGGGTTCGTAAACCACGCGGGCGAAGCCGCGGGCGGAATCTAGTAATATTATATGGTTGACGTTCAAAAAGCACTAGTATTATAAAAAAATGAATTTTTAATTTGAATTTGATGCCATGTTATGTTATTTGGGTTTAAAGGTTGCATGATTTTTTTTTCACTCGTATATTGTCGCTTGTAAAGCCAGTATATGTGTACCTATCTTATTTTATATATATTAATATATCTTTTATTAGGTAATCCTCCTGACCGATTTCGGTGACGGCGGCCAATCTCACCGGAGATTAGCCAACTACGCAGGAGATATTATAAAGCACAAGTGTGTGCGCAAACACAGGTGTTCTCTCTATTCCTTCACTCTCATAGTCCGATGGGACGGCAACCACTGTCAACCACTGCGCCAACCGTGTCGTCATTTATTAGGTACAAAATGTACATTCTACATTCTACATTCTCATATTATTTTAATATTATTCTATCGTAGTATTTTTCTGCTTTAAATAATGCAGACTAAGCCAGCATATGTTGAAAGAGTACTTTAGTAACCCTGATTTATAATATAAAATATTCATTTTTAAACTTATTACTTTATACATAACTTAGGTTTTTAGAACGAAAAAAGTTTTTCTTTTAACATAATAATGTAGTATCACGCCTATACTCTAAAAGTGTTAGGCAGAAATGTACCCATTTCACCGACGCTTACATTAAGTCCCATACAATAAAAGTCTAACCTATTGCCATCTACCGGGCAGTTTCAGACTGTGTTGCTACTTCTCAGTAGCACACACACAGTCTCATGTACATACAGAAGACCCAAAAACACGCATGGCGTTGTGGTCGAGACGTTGACGGCTGCGCTACGTGTCAAGGATTCGATTCCCGCACGGAACAAATATTGTATGATCTACAGATAGCTGTTCCGGGTTTGGGTGTATGTCCATATGAATATATGCGCTTGTAAACGCACCCAACGACACAGTAATTATTACCAGGCATATTCATAAAAATAAAGGAAAAAATCAAACCTGTATCTCACGCTCAGCAGTCGCGCTTGGGGCCACTTTTTTGTATACATTGCCCCACACTACGATGTCTCCTGTATCGTGGGTATAGTTTACAAATATACATGTCACATACCTACACACACAACCAGACCCGAAACAACTATCTGTAGATCATACAAATGTTTGTTCCGTGCGGGGATCGAATCCGCGACACTTAGCTAGTCGTTTAGCCACTGCGCCAACGGCGTAGTCCACTGCCACTGGCCCAATGAGGCTGTCAGCCCTCGTAAAGTGCACTTATTATTGTTCTCACTTTAGTTTTCTGTTTACTTTGTCACACATGCCCTTCTTAGGACGTGGCCCTGTTTCCTAACTCCTCATCATGCAGCCCACGTCCGAAAAAAATACCTTTTTCAGGTAAAACGTCCACCTGCTCCGTTTTATTTTGTTTACGGACTCAAAATATTTGTGTGTCAAATAAAAAGTTTATTTAATAAGTCTATGTTAGGAGTGGTGGTGATATAGGCATAATTACCGCAAGGAAACCCACTGAGTGCCCTATATTGAGCAGTAGACTTCTCTATCGTTATCCACGATCATGGGGATAATTATTTGCTGTCTTGTATTCGTTGTAGTTATTGGAGCGACGCGTGGTTGCAAGTATACCTGGCCATGAAGTCCGGCAGCCTAATTACCGATGCAGCGACAGGCGTAGATCGCGCGATAGCTTCTGTCAAACGTCATTTTTATGTCATATAATGTATTGGCTGACAGTAAGATTGCTTTCGCGTGGCCATCGCGTTGCTGTCACTTTTTTACGTAATTAGGCTGCGGGTTAGGCAGTCTTATTTTTTTTCGATAAGAAAACTCATTATCAGCCTGGAATACAGAATTATTTTGCTAAGTATATGGCGATAGATTGGCAATTGGGATTTATTAACAGCGTCGAAATGTGGAAGCACATTGTACTTCCAAGCAAGTAGTACAGGTGCGAAGGCTTTTGCCCGCGACTTCGTACGCGTGGAATTTAGAATCTGATATTTTCCTGCGGTAAAATGGAGCATATATTTTAAGATAGACCTCTAGCAATATATCGGTGAAAACCGCATTCAATTCCATGTACCAGTTTTTGCGGGATGCGTGTACAAACATACAGACAGACAAAAATTCTAAAAACTGTTGTTTTGGCTTCTGTTGCTCTAATAAAGACCCCCCAAATTAGTTTTTCTCCAATATCTATAATGTACAGACATCGGCCTATGTATATAGATTTGTATGAACATCATCAACTCCATTTTGAAACTAAACCTACCTATACTTTAGCACTGAATACACAACTTTACCCTATATCCCGTGTCCTAGCTGGTTCTATCCAAGTGACCCGTCCGTGGAACATGTTCGGAATTTATTATGAGTGTGTGAGACCTTATCCCATGTCTTAGTACCCTGTTCAAACAGCACAGAAGGTTTATATTGACAAGAACATTGAAGGACTTGTTTGTTATGTTTGAATGTAAAGGCTAAGAAAAAAAGATGATTTAATAGAGCCTTCTTTTTATCTGACTATATTTTTTGGATGGCCTAGAGGTTTAACGCTTTTCCGCGCTAGAGGGCCCGCACTTTTGACATGTTTATTTTTAAGAAGCATTACGCTTGATACCGTCTTCTTTTTCTTCTGCTATATTATCACAAATTACGCTCATTCCGTAGCGGAAAGATTAGCCAGTCAGCAATGATTGGAGAGCTTTTTTTTTCTTTTTCGTTTTTATAAAAACTTTGCCCCACACTAGGAATAATTCCTGTATCGTTGGTGCGTTTACGAACACATATATTCACATACACAAAGACCCAGAACCGAAACAACTATCTGTAGATCATACTAATATTTGTTCCGTGCGGGAATTTAACCCGCGACACGTAACGTAGCAGTCGATCTCTTAACTACTGCGCCCACCGTGCCAATTTTTAAGACAACCTTGTTCTTCTATTGATTCTGCATGAGCTATCACTTGGGAGTCGCTCAGTCAGCTGTGGTGGTATCGAGGCTGACGCCTGAGGTTGCGCCAGATGAGCTCAGGTTTCATCACTTGCAGACGCTCTTTCTTTGCACCCTCGATGCGGTTTCACAGGCTACACACACCATCGCGAACTTTATGGAGCCCTTTCAGGTATGCAGGTTTCCTCGCGATGTTTTCCGTCTCCATAAACGCAAGTGATTACCAAATTGTGATCCGCACATGAATTTGACATGTCCGAGGTACAGGACAGGTTTGAACCAAACCCTCCTGCCAGAGTTTACCCGCTCGGCTATCACTATATCTACACTATTATAAATGCGAAAGTAACTCTGTCTGTTTGTTACCTCATTACGACTAAACCACTGAACCGATCGTAATGAAATTTTACATAGAGTTAGCCTGAGACCTGGAAAAGGACAGGCTTATTTTTACTATCGCAGCAAAGCACTAATTAGAAAATAAATACAAAATATATGCAGCCAAAGTCGCGAGCAACAACTATACCTATAGGTACTATAAAATTTGGTAACACTTATGACGAGAAACCATGTTTCATTTACATATTACGTCACAAATCTCACACAGTAAAAAAGAAGCATTCATTTCAAATTCTCACCATTCAGAAACAAGATGGTAGGTATGTACATGAAACTCCTATTAAATCCCATCGAATATTGCTCAGGGTGTTAATTTGGTTGAAATTTATCGCGGGCCAATTGCGAATATATAAGGGTGGTTGGGGGCAGAAAAGTGTACCTGATTTATGTGTCGCGGTCGCTTTAGAATGGTAGCCCGGGAGTGGGGATCGCATTTGATATGTGGACGTTAAAAATACGATTAATTTTGATGTATTTGCGCCTTGTTATTGTTGGAAGGTTTGAAGCTACTTAGACTTTGCGTACAAAAATTGTAGAACAGTTGATGCATGTTAGACCCAATCAGAAGCGCAGCGAATGCGACATAGATGCATAAAATCTGTTCAGTCGCGGTGGTAGAATTATAAGAGCCTCATTAGTGGTAGCAAGGATGCCTGAGCTTGAAGTATGGGCACGGTTCCCGAGTCAGACACTGTGATATGAATGTTTTTTTTTGTTCAAGAAGTCTCTTTAGCAGCCAGGAGTTTAGAATGGTATATGGCAATTAAATGAGACCTGGTAACGGCGTCAAAATGTGGGAGTACAATATACACTTTTGCCTTTCAGGAAATAAAATCTATTCAGTCACGGTGGTGGAGAGTATTGCTTAACCACACGCGCGTCCAAATCGCTTTTGTTTCGTTTCAAACGCCTTTCTCGCGTTTGAAGTGCGTTCAACACGCATTCTTTTCGAATCGCGATTCAATTGCTAATAACCACTCCACGGGCCATTATCAATGCCCTCAGTGTCTACAGCACGATAAAATGTCACCATGTGAAAAGGCTCTTAGTCACTGCGACCTGTTTTCTACACTAAAAGTTCTCTTAACTGAAAACAATTTTACAAGCCTTTGACAAACTTCTAGTTAAGGCTATATTACATTGAAAGGAGTTCCAAAATGTGCACAGAAATTTTTACGAACTTATTCATGAAACTTCATGCATATATGCGAGTCATATGCGCAATTAATGCGAACGGTTTCATATTTATTGTCATACAAGCGTGTGACGCCAACGCTACTGCCCACTGTCACTTCATAAAACAACCGCACGATAGACAAGTCATGTCCAGTGCATGGCAATCTTTATCGCGAAATAACATTGCAATGTAGCATAACATAGCATCACGCCTGTATCCCCGAAGGGTTAGGCAGAGGTATGCACCAATATTTCGACGATGCTGTTATTAAGTATCATGTAATAGGGGGCGAGCCTATTGCCATCAACCTGTCACAGTTCTAAACTCCGTGCTGCTACTGAGAATTTTTATACAGAAAATCCTAATAACACTTTGCTCAACCCGGGAATTCGGAGATCTCGTTCAACGTTCAGTAGGCGCGCCGGTGACCACTCATCCAATGAGGAGTCAAATTTGTAAACCAACTTGTATAGCAATTGCCAAAATTATCCTTTAGAAAATGATTTGCTATCACAAAACGGGGCATCTAAAGGGCCCCATATGCGGTACGATTTGTCTTTATGATCCGTCGTTTCAGACCAATCGAAACGACGAATCGGTAGTGTATGACAATATCGTTAACAATTTACTTAATCGAAGACGACATCGGAGATCGTATCAAAAACCCATCCAACCATGAATATCGTAACGATAAATCGACAGTGTGAAAGTGCTCTTTGCGAAAGACGATTAGATTTTTGTCCATTTTTAAAATAGAGCACAACTTATTAAATTATTTGGATTTCTGTCTGTGATGGCACGTCTTTATCGTTCCGATTGAAACAAATAAATGATTAATCGCAACGATCAATCGCTTCGTGTGTCAGCGGTATTTTTGAAGCGATTGATCGTCACGATTTTCTTCAGATCGATTGAATCGATGAATTGTACCGTATATGGGGCCCTTGAAAAATGCACTTTAGATGAATATAATATGACTCACAATACTAATGTCAAAATATCTTAATTGACGAGTCTTAATAAATTCATGTAAGGGTCATAATTAGCAATCATCTTACTCCCTGTGGCGTTTAAATCTCCAAGGACGCAACAAATCGAGAACCTCTTCCACTGCCTTTCATATGAGCAGACCGTTCCACGCTCCCGGCCTACAATTCCGGTCGATTCTAGAGCCGGTTACGACTGGCTTTATCCGGCTTGTCGCTTCTTTGGCTCAAAATGGCGGCATAATTCAGTCTACTTTGTGGTCCAATGGACGCCACAATTCGATTCTACTATTCTTAATATTGAACTGTTTTAGTTTGGATTAATGGAACTTGATAGGATTGATGGTGAAAATAATATTTATTTATTAATTGATACATGCGGCTGGTCTACCACGAACGCCGGTGTTAGTGAATATCCATTCTGGCTTTAAAAACTAAATTAAGAGCCATAAGATTCACAGACTTAGAATATGGTTATATTATTATCGTAATGTCACCACTTTGTGAAACCGCTGTTGTCGAGATCTAATTATTATTGATATATTTAATTATTATTGATATAGCGATATTACCTTTTGTATTTTTTATTTTATTACCCAGTAAAGATATAGGTCCTTGGTCTTTTACGGTCCCTGGTCCTGGTCCTAATCAGGACCAGTGACTGTGAAAGACCAAGGACTGAAAAAAGTAGGCAAAATTATATATGATTTTATTTTTATTATGAACAGACAACCATTGTACATTTAAATAGAAACTTTACTTTCAAAAGAATTCTAACCAAGGTTAACAAGTCTGGAAATGTTTCATCCAAGAATTTTTTACTTTTAAATTGTGAAGACTTTTTATAAAGGGTGCTTTGAGTTAAAAGGAGATGTAATGTAGTATAAAAAGTCATTATTATTCACTTTTGTAAGTCATATTTAGTTTTAATATTTTGTAGGAAATAAATAATTATAGTATTTTGACTGCCGATTTGTTACGTAGCGCGTTAAAGGGGAGGGGGTCAAAAAGTGTGACAAGAGAGACGAGTCATAAGCTTTGTGACGTCACATGTGTAAATTTCAAGTATTAAAACTCTAAACTCCAACTGTATGTAACGAAAATCTTCAAAATATTCTACAACACACTAGGGGAGAGTGAGGATCACACAAATGTGACCACCTGTGACGTCAATTTTATGAATACCCACAGAAAACAGTACCTCTATT
This sequence comes from Shargacucullia verbasci, assembly GCA_947562105.1. Lineage (NCBI taxonomy): Eukaryota > Metazoa > Arthropoda > Insecta > Lepidoptera > Noctuidae > Shargacucullia > Shargacucullia verbasci. The sequence continues at coordinate 8,195,985 of OX387306.1, forward strand.
ATGAGTTTTTTACTATTTACTTTCATAGTAAATGTAAATTTTCATGCAAGCGATTTTAGCTCTTAAATTGGTTACGTTAGGGATTAGAGTCGCTAACATAACATCTCTATAATAATTATAGTAAATAATAAATCAAAACTTTACTATGACTAGATGTCACAGAAGCGACTCTAATGCCTAATGTAACCATGTTAAAAACTAAAATCGCTATCATGAAAATTTACTTTGATAGTAAATAGTAAGAAAACTCTTGATAGTGGTACAGAAATTTGCTGATGGATGGAGTCTCCCCGAAAGAAGATATCTAAGTACGTCCAACTCATCCTGGCTAGACATCCCCGATACCAACCTTGTTGTCTGGCTAATCTTTCCAATGCAAGAAGTTCTTCTGCAAGATTTGAATCCACAGAAGACACACAGAACAATTGGTAATCACTATATACCCATAGCAAGGGTTTGAGGTTGTAGGTTCCATTCCCGGTTTGAGCAGTGTTATTGTATTTTTTCTGTTAGGAAATCCTCAGTGGCAACCCAGTTGTAGTAATAGGCTTACCTCTTGCTACAAGGGGCTTAATAACACCGAAATGTGGGTGTACAATAGTACACTTCTGCCTAAGCACGCGTGATGTCTGCTGTTACGTTCACTCTTGCTCACCCATCCAATTTTTGTGAGCATGTGACCTCATATTTCATTGTAAACAACAATAACTATAAATAACAAACAGAATATAATTATTAACAGTTAATAACGTAGCGTCAACGAAACAGAAAACATAATTATTACTGTTTCAGTACAGTCACAAATAAAATTGAATAATGTTTTATATTTGTACATGCGAGCACGAAATTGTTAGCGAGTAATTTATTTATTTCGATAAGTACAACCTGCTGTTTTTTGGTAATTTCGATGACTCGGGTTTCAGTCTTTTGCGCCAATGGTTGGTGGTCGATTCTTGTGTGTCTTGAAAAATATTTGGTACAAGTTTAAATTTTTGAGTTCGTGATTTGTGTATGTTAAGAAATGCACGTCATTTCAAAATCGTGGTGCTTGATATTGTATGATTTTTATGTGTGTTATATTTACATGTATTTGCCGTGTTGTTTTTATTATTATCAACATAACATAATCAAGGCATCACGCATCACACCTGTACCTCTATTATGAGTTTTTCACTATTTACTTTCATATTATTTCATATATTCATAGTAAATGTAAATTTTTATGCAAGCGATTTTAGTTCTTAACTTGGTTACATTAGGGATTAGAGTCGCTAACATGACATCTCTATAATATCGTAAATAGTAAATCAAAACTTAACTATGACACATATGTCACATAAGCGACTCTAATCCCTAATGTAACCAAGTTAAGAACTAAAATCGCTGTCATGAAAATTTTCTTTACTATGATAGTAAATAGTTAGAAAACTCGTGATAGAGGTACTGTATTTCTTTTCTTGTTTTTTAATGTAATAGGGGTAAATCCATCGCCATCTACCGGGCACAATCCAAAACCTCAAAGCTACTACTAAGACATTTATTATAGAAAAATATAGGAACTCTAACTGATCCAGGAATCAAAATTAGGCCTTCACGCTCAGCAGCTGCGCTTAAGACTGATATTAAAAGCCGCACAAAAATTTTAAATTTTCCGCCACTCTGTGAACATTTCTGTTCAGCCATAAAGTAACGGAGTTATGGCGTTCTGGATGTGACGGCGTCCTTCCTCCAAATCCTTTTACTGACATAGCATCACGCCTCTACCCCATAAAGGTTAAGTAGAGGTGTACTATTATGCACCCACATTTCGCTGATACAAATTTCGAAAAAGGAATTAAGATTTGACTGCCTCATTGGTCTAGTGGTCACAAGACTGCTAAGCAAGAAGTTCCAGGTTTGAGTCACGGGTCGGGCAATAGCAGCATGAAGTTTGGAACTCTATTGACACTTTTTCCGACCCGGGAATCGAACCCAAGACCTAACACACGAGACCAATGAATAAGTAAAAACAAATCTTAACAATTCTATCGACAACTGTACCGAATAAAATAATCTCGTAATATTTTTGTTTATCTAAAGATTTATTCTCGAATTTTAATCGATACAATTTTGCTGTATTTTTTCATTGTATTGTCGTGTTATCGAATTTGTTGTCGAATGTACTTTTTTGTACATGTACATACATGGAACCAATTGTTGTATAGATGTAATACATTGATGGTGAAATTGAAATGGTACTGTCTATCTATCTATCTATATATATGTACATATAAACATGAATGTGTGTATGTATGTTCCCTATAGCGATTGACTGCTGTGCTACGTGGCTTATCAGGTCTGGGTGCGTGTATATATTTTTGTTTGTAAATGCACCTACACTACAATAAATATTCCTAGTGCGTGGCAACGGCTTATATAGAAAAAAATGGGTGTGCAATAGTACCGTTTTTTTTTTATTAGCGTGGTGATAACCTTTTATGGGCTATCCTCTGGCTCGGGGGCGGAGGGGTGTGTCTTACTCCTATCGGCTAAACTCACCACGTTGGTCCGCCTCGACACCATATGGTGGGCTTCGGGAACTCTTAGAAGACCGCACTGAAGCCCACCACGCTGTCATACCGAAGGGCACTTCCCAGAGGGGGTGACTGTAGAGAGGCCACCCACTCGTGCACGTCCTAGGGAAGACTGTAGAGAGGTCCCCCCGATACCCTCGCTGTACAATAGTATCTACACCTTTAGTTTGTATATATTAACTCTTGCATCAGCTTAGAATTAATACAAACAACCCAAAACTTTAACAACACAATTTTAATAATAGATCTCAAGTCTAATAATATGAATGGAGTTTTTATCTTTACAATTCATGGCGTCATTTTACACGATATCTTTGTGGGAACTGGTAAGATACATTTCAAAAAATTACAAAGTAAAATTATAAAATTCACAGTCAAACTCTCGCTAGGAGTGGGCGATGCCTCTCGTGCCAGTTTCACTGTAGTTTTGCGCCTAACTCATGCGTGCTGGTGTTAATATTTAAAATAACGCCATCTATTGGTGAGGAAGTGCAATGATTTTTGTGCAGTAGACTTTTAGCAAATTAAGTGCGATTGTTTTGAGTTAAGACACAATCAAAGTTTTTATTTCAAGTAACTAGGACTTTGCTGTCACTTTTAAAACTTCTAAACTCTTGGTGCACGTTCACAAATTTGGAGTTTATCCTATGGAAAAAAGACCGACAAGAAAACTGTATGGATACTCTTTTAAAAATATTTTTGTACAATAATGGTTTACACGAATTCAATTTTGCATAAATGATAGAAACGATTTAAAAAAATACGAACAATGAGTTTCATTTTCAATGCCGAGATCATTAAGATTAAATATTGTCTTAATGTCAATGAAAGGGGAGTCGACTGTACACACAGAAAAACTCAATAACAATTTGCCCGACCCGGAAATCGAATCCAGGACCTCACGATCAGTAGTCGTTCTTGCAACCACTAGACTAGACCAATGTAGCAAATATAATACCTATTGAGCAGAAATGAGATTGTACATTCCGCCAAACAGCCTGACAACAAAATGAGTATATATGCTGCGCAACTGCTGATCGTGAGGTCCCGGGTCGGGCAAAGTGTTATTGGGTTTGTCTGTTCGGAAATTCTCAGTAGCAGCAAGGAGTTTGGAACTGTGCCCGGTAGATGACAATGATCTCGCCTCCTATTGCATGGGACTCAATAACAGCATCGGCGAAATGTAGACTTACAATAGTACACCTCTACCTAACCCTTCGGAGAATACAGGCGTGATGCTATGTTATTACAGCAAGAAAATCCTGCAATTCAAAACTATTTAATTACAATTTACAATTTTGTCTGCGCTGTGTGAGTCAGATCCAACTAACATAGCTTAAATCAAAATTTTGCATATCTTATCCAATTTAAATTTTAAAATTCATAGTTATTCATCGCTCTAAGTTCGGCCAGCGTTTGACTTTTGTGTTGTTGGACTTTGTTTTACTTAGTACTTTAAATGACGGCAATTGTAAGGAATATTTTAGTGAAAACATGAATATAGAGTGAAGGATTGGTATTCTGAAGTTTGCACACTGTGTTATTAATACATAGTTTGTGTCACTACAAGTTTTAAATACCCTATTAAATAAGTATCATAACTAGGCATTTTTTTACATTAGCTAACTAAAACACGATATCTTGAAAGTCCCACGTTGGGCGCCACTAAAAGATCCCATCTAATAGAAAATCCAAACTGATCAAGAGTTAATATGAGCTAAAATGAACTACTGTTATCCACTACAGATTATAATTCAGTCGAAATACGTTTTTATTACACAAGGCACGGTCCCAGTTTGGGCGCCAACGGCATTCATAATACTTCTAATCTTACAACGTTCTTGGACAAGTCAGATTTAAAAATTCATTACTGTTGAGATAAAGTCTGACATTTGGGGTCCCTTGGGTATTTTTAAAGTTTGTTATACATTTTTTATTTGACTAAAAAAGATTTTTTCGTCCATACATTTTTGCGAAGGTTAGAAAAAGGCGTGTGATCAGAAATTCTAGCTAAACCAAAAGATTGGAAACTACCTCTGAAAATGGCTAAGTGCTTTGCGCTCTAATCTATAGGTTGAAACTTAAATAATTTTAGGTTAGTATTAAATCAAAGTTATAATATATGTAGTTAAATATTCTAAGTATTTAAAAAAAAAACGTTGCCCCACTCTAGGAATAATTTCTGCAGTGTGGGTGCGTTTACATACACAAATATTCACATAAGACAACCTAACCCAGACCAACTAAATGTAGGCCATACAAATATTTGTTCCGCGCGGGGTTAGAACACGCGATAGATTAAAAAGCCTGCTTAACCACTACGGAATTCGGGTCATCGAAACTTCTATTATTATTATAAGCCAGACACTTCTATTATTCCACATTGTATATCTAACATAATAGCTAGATATTAATCTACAGAACAAAAGGACCAATTTATTTTATCTGCCAATATCTAGACTGAAAATATAGGTTTAGGAAACATGCATTTCGTATGTGCTTTTGAATAACAAGCATTTTGTATTGTACTCTTTGGTCTGGTCGTGAGCTTAGCTGCTGATGATGAGGTCTAAGGTTTGATTCTCAGTCGTGGAAAGTGTTATTGAGTAATAGCAGCAACGTTGACACGAAAAGGCCTTGCCTTGATAAGTATAGAAACGTTATAGATAGTTACTGAATGTTATCACATTGCAAAATGTTTAGTGTGATTACACCTTAATGTGGAGGTGTATTGTTATGAACCCACATTTCACCAATGCTGTTATTGGGTCCCAATTAGGATGCGAGCTTATTATCATCTATCGCGCACAGTTCAAACTCCCTAAATTTTGCCCGAAGGACCTCACCACTAGACCCGAGACAGAATATCTGCTGATAGCATTTACGTTACTCTCTCTAGTTTAAAAATAAAGCTGTCCAAATAACAATGAATCCTACTCTCTATTTACTTATCACTAATATTTATCACCTTCAGAATAGAGCGTCCGACATTTGCTTAATCCACCCTTAATCCACAAAAATAAGCCTGCTTTTAAACATAATGTCAGAATCAAGATTCAATCTAGTCTTAAATAAGAGATTTTATTTTTATTGTCTATGTTCAATTCAGATGTTTTTATAATAATGACGATTTGTAGACAGAAAATTGGGACAGTATTTTTATTAGTGATATGTGTTTTATTTGGTTCTTTTGAAAATTCAATGAAATCGTTAATAAATCTATATAAATGTAAATCAATCGCCAAAAACGTAAGCGCATAACTTCAAAACGGCTGCACCTATTTGGCTAATTCTTTTTTTGTTGTGTTTGTAATTGTCCGGACATGTAAATTGTTTTTTGAAAAATCCTTCGGAATATTCGGAAATATGGATGGTATTTGTCTATGAAAATCTCAATAAAAAAATGTGACGTCCAGATTGACAATTCTGCTGTCACACGAATTGCACCCGAGTGAAGCCGGGGCGGGTCGCTAGTGTCAAATAAAAATGAAAATTAAGGATTTATTTTATTAACTTTACACCTCACTGAAATAGTAAACTAATGGGCATTTTATCATTTTTCTTTATAATTATAGCGGCAATGAAAACAGTTTTCTTGCGTTTTAATTTCTAGATCACCACTCTGGCCTGTTGCAATTGGCAGACTTCACTCAGCATCGAGAACTTTATGGAACCCTCTCAGGTGTGCAGGTTTCCTCACGATGTTTTCCTTCACCGTTAAGACAAGTGACAATCACACTCTGTTCTGCACACGAATTCGAAAAGTTTGGGTGCTGGCCGGGATCAAACTCGGACATGACAAGAAAGGCAAGCATTCAACCGCTAGGATATAATCAGCTTTTTTAAATTCCAGTATTTATATTTTACAGTGAAACATTTAAAAGCTAGTGCACATGAACGCCATAAGTTATACCCGTCACGATATACAAGCGGCGCTGGGGACATTACTCAAACCGCTATAAAACAGAACTGAACAACGCAACGCCATACATCTGACAATGGTGCTTCGGAACACATAAATCATGATGACGTCACTGTGTTGGTGGAAAACTGCGATTTTTTGTCGCTGGTATTTGGAGCTGCGACTAATAGTTGAAGGATTGCAATTTAAAATCAACCTTGTCATTTGATTGCTTGAAAGTTCGTGAGAGGAAATACAGACTTATTAAATATTATACACAAGCTAAAAATATATAAATAAAAGTACAAATTGTTAAAAATCGGGGAGGGGAAGAAATCATAGGGCATCGTAAAATTCGTCCACATTGCTGTCAACGGGAAAAGTGCCCAGAACGCTGGCGGTATTGCCACGTTGTATGGCAATGCTGATTCTCTGACCGAAGTAGAGTCCAGCCCTCTTGTCACGTGAAGAGTCGACTAACCGTTTGCTGATTTCACGGAAAACCCGATGAGCATTCCGACCCCACGGCCCTAGTGTTTCAACCCCAAACGGCTCGAACATATAATTCTTCGTTATATTGTGTACAATCAACGACATAAGTCGATCATCTTTTCGTATTTATTGTCTTTTTTCTGTTTTAAAAACGTTTCCCCGCCCTTAGGTTTCTCCTGTATATTGGGTACATTTTTTTGAACTTAATTTATCAAGTAGGATAATTTTTGTTCTTAATTAATTATTACACTATTCGACAAAACTATAATATTTTATTATAATTCATCACAAAAGGTATAACACGTTTTCATTCATAAAAAAACTTTTAAACTTTGTATAATATTCAAGTACTTTAGTAGTCGATTGTCCTCAATAAAAATAATAACATAACATCACGCCTGTATTCTCTAAGAGTTAGACAGATATATGACATTAAACACCCACGTTTCGCCGATGCTGGGCGAGCCGATTGCGATCAACTAGGCACAATTCAGACCTCTGGGATTCGACAAAGAATTAAGCAACGTAAAAAAAAATCGTCTCGATTCCACTCGGACTCGTTCGAACTCAGGACTTCACGCTCAACAGCCGCGCAGTAAACAAGGTTCAAAACCAGTGTAAACAAGTAAAGTACAAAGTGATCGATCTCAAAATAATTTGATTATGTTATTAAGTGTTTTGTTTACAAGATTTAGAGGAAATTGGAGCAGTGTAGGTACAATCACCGACAAAAGCTGATTTATATACAAATTTTCAAAAGTTTTATTATTAGTCAAAACTTACTAATTCCTTTTTCTAATTTAATACTAAATAATATAATATAATAATCTCCTCCTGACCGATTTCGGTCAAGGCGGCCAATCTCACCGGAGATTAGCCAGCAACGCAGGAGATATTTAGCACAAGTGTGTGCGCAAACACAGGTGTGTTTGCGCACACACTTGTGCTCTCTCTATTGCTTCACTCTCATAGTCCGATGGGACGGCTATCCGACACGACCTGAGAGAGATCAGGCGCAGGACCAACGGCTTTACGTGCTTTGCGAGGCAAGGTTTGTATTCACATACACAAACACCCAGACCCGAAACAACTACCTGTAGATCATACAAATATTTGTTCCGTGCGGAAATCGAACCCGCGACACGTAACTCAGCAGTCGATCTATCAACCACTGCGGCAACCGTGCCGTAATATTAAATAAGCATTATAAGCGATTAGGTTTCTACGCTACATGTCGCGGGCTCAATCCTCGCACGGTACAAATATTTGTATGATCTACAGATAGTTGTTTCGGGTCTGGTTGTGTGTGCATGTGACATGTATGTTTGTAAACTGTACCCACGATACAGGAGAAATCCTAGTCAAACGTATCAAAAAAAAAAAACATGCAAATCAAATAACCTATTGTGATTAATTGTTATTATTAATTAATGCAAAATAAGATGTTATAGTTAACTTCTAAGTTTATATAATAACACATAATATTATTACTTAAAACAAGTTCTTACAGCCTTACAGGGTTTATGTTTTTAAGTTAACTTAATTGTTTCATGTAACAACAAAGTTTGATAAATAAATAATGATTATGTAACAGAGTAACTTTAACGACTAGTTAAGAACAAATTTATTTAAGGATAAATAAATATAAAGAGGTAACATTTGTTTGTTTGTATGTAAGGGGTAATCTCCGGAACTAATGATCCGAATCTGAAAATTCTTTCACTGATAGATAGCTACGTTATCCCCGAGTGCTATAGGCTATAAATTATTATACAATAAGTAGGTCACGCGGACGAAGTCGCGGGCTTAATCTAGTTATTGATAAATCTATAAGTACAATATAAAAAGACTTGTTCTGACTAGGGATGTTACGGAGCCTCGACTCCGAATCCGATATGTCGGAACATCCGATTAAAATCACACCTCCGCATCCGGCTCCGGTTCCGATATATTAGAACGGAGGTATATATCGGAGTTACAAGTTATGACTTGCTATCGCCGCAGCTCTACCGAGTTCTTATTTATTTACATTTTACATTCGTAGATTTGCTCCGAATCCGACTCCGATTCACCTCCGATTCCGCGGAGGTCACTACGCGAACTTCCGACTCCGATTCCGCCTCCGATAATTCCACCTCCGTAACATCCCTAGTTCTGACTGACTGATCTATCAACGCAGACCCTAAATACGTGGAAACGTGGAACCCTTAAACTTGAAATTTGGACAGTAGGTTTCTTTTATGAGGTAGGCACCCACTGAAAAGGGATTCCTGAAAAGTCTACCCCTAAGTAGGTAGACTGCCTCATTGGTTTAATGGTCGCAAGCGCGACTGCTGAGTGTGAGGTCTTCGATTCCCGGGTCGGGCAAAGTGTTATTGGATTTTTCTGTATGGAAATTCTCGGTAGCAGCACGCAGTCTGGAATTGTGCCCAGTAGATGGCAAAAGGCTCGCCCGCTATTACATGGGACTCAATAACGGCATCGGTGAAATTGTGGGTGTACAATAGTACACCTCTACCTAACCCTTCGGGGAATACAGGCGTGATGCTATGTTATGTTATGTAAGTGGGTAAAATGAGAGATAAATGTTTCTTTTTAAAAACACAATTTTCGTCCATAAGTCCACACGTATGTATTAAATATGATCTTATGCAAGCAACGCCGCGGGCAACAGCTAGTCTATTACAAAATAACGAAAAAGTTCTTTAACTTACATCATTATTACGTCGATAAATGTACAGTCTAGTACAGTGGTTCCCAAAGTTTGGGGCGCCCCACTGGTGGGTCGCGAGCGAATATTGTGTGGGCCTTGAAAAATTACAAAAAATAGGAAACAAATGTATGTATCCTTTTCATAAAAAAATAGCACTCCTTGTATTTAAATATATTTTTTTTTATGGCGTAAGCGGCAAACGAACAGACGTATCGCCTGATGGTAAGCGATTAACGTCGCCCATGGACACCCGCAACACCGGAGGAGTCACAAGTGCGTTGACGGCCTTAAAAAATTAAATTAACACTTTGGATCGGAAATGAGTGTTTTTTTCTTGTTTGAACAGTTTTTCATTCATATAGTTTATGCCCCCCCTTTTCCTTCATGAAAACCTAGAGGCGAGTTCCGAATTTGGAACTTTTTGTTAGGTGAGTCGCGGTCCAGTCAACTTTGGGAACCACTGGTCTAGTAAATAACTAGATAAACATTTCGCAATTATGAAATTCATTTATCGAAAAAGATAATTATCGTTATAATTCACCTTCACACTAGTTGATATAGAATTGTGTTTCATAAATAAACATACGCATCACGCCTGTATTCCCCAAAGGGTGAGTTAGAGGCATCCACAGTCCGCCGATGCCGTTATTGAGTCCCATGTAATAGGAGGCGAGCCTATTGCCATCTACTGGGCACAGTTCCAGAGTCCATGCTGCTACTAAAGCCAAAAAAACAAATACATTGCCCGACCCGGGGTTGGAACATGTTATTATAACCAGTCTTCTCACAGAACACCAGACATTAGCGTCGACATTATCGTCTCCCATTCATCAGCAAACACATCTAATCCTGGGCTGGTCTCTATGAGCTCGTTGAGCATCGCCAACATATGCGGTATAGGGGAGGTGGATCGAGACTGTACGATAAAATGGGACACTAGATAATTTATGCCATATATCTCTTTTATAATACATACATATATACATACATATATACATATATACATACATATATACATACATACATAAAGTCACGCCTTTTTCCCATGGGGGTAGGCAGAAACTACGAAACGCCACGTGCTACGATCCTTACATAACCCTTTTGCTTCATCTACATTCATGCATCGTTCCATACATGAACGCCGGTTGTGGGTACTGCGCATCTGAACTTTTTGAAGGACGTCACCAATAAGGTCCGTATACGTCCTTCTAAGGCGTCCTCTCCTCTCTTTTATAATAATCACAGACAAACTCAAACATGTCCCCAACCGACACCGACTTTTACCAACGTAACAATATTCCACGAACTGTCTCGACAGTTTAAAACAAAACGCTACAAAGTTCAGTAAATACAAATAATTTCCGATATTCAGACAGGCAGGTCTAGAGTATTTTTGACAAACTTTAAACTAAGTATGTCAGGGTTGGCACGTTGTCGATGGCGCTTTTATTTTATTTTTCGATTCATACCACGACTGTTGAATGACAAATGCAAGCCTCAAAACTATGGATATATTAATGGGCATATCCTGGCAGGAGTAAGGAATCTCTGCTTTACATACGAGTTCATCTAGCTATTGTAGTTCAATGAAGTTGAAGGAAAGAAGTCAGTGGGTCGCAGAAAGAAGTCCTGGCTAGGAATATATAAGAGAATGGGACAGGATTTGCGAATGCTGCCCAACTGTTTCACCTCGCGAGGAATAGAGAGGAGTTTGCAAATCTGATTGCCGACCTTCGCTAGTCGGAGAGGCATCTTAAGAAGAAGAAGTTCAATGAATAAATACTGTTACAGTTCGTGTCATCCACGAAGACGCGCCCCACTATTCTTTCTAATTGCATACAGTACAAGTGTGCAACCTTCCGCTAGTATTTTAGTTCTGTCGATACACACTAATTGTTACTTATTATGACTGCACACGCACGACCCGGGTACGTCTTAAAACTGCGGCCAGACACCGGAGGACGGGCAGCAGCGTCCTCTCACTAATCGGTGAGCCACTGCGATCCCCAAGCCGCCTGCCAAGCGTGGGGATTATGGCAAACCCTACCCTTGGGGGAGGTCTTCGTTCAGCAATGGACGTCTTCTGGATGATGATGATGATGATTGCACACGCATACTATGAATTGACTAACCACTACAGAGCTATCAACTGGAAAGCCTCGGCCAAAAAATTGTGGGGCGCGTTTTCGTGGATGGCACTATCTATAAAAAATCCTCCCCCATTAGAAGACGCCTTTTTGGAAAAAGCCCCTGTAGGTGGCTCCGAATAGCTGGTTTTCAATTGAGCTTTTCATTCGTTTTATGGCTATTAATTAGCCCGTAAATGTCTACTCCTAATAATCAATCTCTTCATAGAAAACGAAAGAACGAAAAACGAGGTATTTCGTGAGCGGGCCACTTTCTACGATTTTCATTGGCTGAGAAAGTCAATGCTTTGCCTAGTAGCGTTATCACCTAGCCTTTTCCAACTTCATTGGGGTCGGCTCCCAATCTAACCGATTGCGGCTGAATATCACTATTTCACACGGAGCGACTGCCATCTGACCTCCGCCACCCAATTTTTTTTATGCGATATTCGGCAAACGAGCTGACCGATCGCCTGATGGTAAGCGATTAACGTCGCCCATGGAGACCCGCAACACCGGAGGAGTCACAAGTTCGTTGCCGGCCTTTTAAAAAGGAGTACGCTCGATTCTTGAAGGTTTGAAGGTCGTATTCCAATTACTGAGAGACACTGATACTCAAAGGTTTGAAAAGTTGTCAGACTGTTTGGGCTGCTGACACCTGTAACAACTATCATAGATATCCATATGACACCCAAATGTACGTTCTGAAGCACGAAGGGGTCTCGAGGTGTGAAAAACGGTCACCCATCCACCTGTGCGGTATCTATGTGGCTACGAGCCTCATTTGCCTAGTAATATATTTTTAGGATCAACTTATTGTATTAAACTGCGAACTGCTTCTTACTGACAGCCCTACAAACAAAGTATTCGTTCGCTACTAAACATATCGCGGCATGTCACCAAATGTTCACAGTGTCACACTACGACTTGTTTGTTGGAGTATCAGACTGTAGGTATGTTATACTGTGACTGGTTCCGAGTAGACGAGGATGTTTAAAATACTTGCCTTTCTACTCTACGTGTGGTGGGTTTGATAGCCGTGCAAAAAAATATTTGTAAAATTTATTTTTTTACGATTATGTATCCGTGGTGTTGTGAAGGTATTTTCAACTCTAACATTTCTCATGTAACGTGGATTTTCAAATACAACTTGTACACCTTGATTATGTCAGAAAAATCTGAATGACTACAGGATTATTACTCAAAACCGTTAACCTTGAACTACAAAAGTGCTACGCCGTAGCAGTCGTAGCTAAGGAGCTACGAGACTTACGCTACGACATACAGAATGCTACGCCTGTTTCTCTAAATTGTTTAACCGAGTGTATTGCCATTTAGCGTTTTGCCGACGCCGATATTAAGTCTAGCCTATTCCTTTACAGTGCAATTTCGAACTGCGGACTCCCACTCAGGATTTTATATCAATAAGAGTTAATCTATTAAGAGAAGCGTTAAACAGAAAGCGTGGGATCAAAATTACGCAAATATCGTTATTTAGTCCCATGTAAAAGGGCGCGAGCCTATTCTTATATATCAGGCACAATTTTCATACGGAAAAACCTAATAATACTTTGCCCGACCCGGGAATGTAACCTAGGATCTTAGCAGCCACGCTTACGCCCAAAAACCAAACAATACTGACTGAACCAGATTGAGCCACAGCCACATGCAACAACTGGGCCAAAATCTAATAACTGAACCTGCACAAATGGTCACAGAACATAATGCTCACGACCACATCATTAATAATACATAGCGTAATGACGCTAATACGATATCGTTTACAAATGGCTCTATATAGGGCATTGTGCCATAACAATGACGTCATTCACAAGAATTGGTTTATAGATAGGCTGCGGTTGGAATTGTATTGGAGAATTGCAAATATTAATTGGCCTCATCGCCATCGGTCCAGTGGTCGCAAGTAAAACTGCTTAGTATGAGGATTTTCGTTCGATTCTCGCTTCGAGTAAAGTGAAATCTCGGTATCAGCCTGGAGTTTGTAATTGTACACGGTAATATGGGACTTAATAGCGGCATCAGTTAAAATCAAAATCAAAATAATTTATTTGTATAATTTGATGGATGGATCTTTGTTACTCTTTCACGCCCGAACGGCTGAACGGGTCTGGATGAAATTTGGTACAGACATAGATTATAGTCTGGAATAACACATAGGCTACTTTTTATCCCGGAAAAATGTACGGATTCGTAAACCACGAAGGCGAAGCCGCGAGCGGAAGCTAGTTTTTAATAACGAGAGAAAATTAAATCGAAAAGTATCTATACATATAATAAAATTATAACAGGCAGATATCTGTATATTATAGATATTGGAGAAAAACTAATATGGGGGTCTTTATTAGAGCAACAGAAGCAAAAACAACAGCTTTTAGAATTTTCGCAAGTCTGTCTGTATGTTTGTACACGCATCCCGCAAAAACTACTGCATGGAATTGAATGCAGTTTTCACCGATGTATTGTTAGAGGTCTAACTTAAAATATAGGCACTATTTTACCGCAGGAAAATATCAGATTCTAAATTCCACGCCTATGAAGTCGCGGGTAAAAGCTAGTCAATTAATAAAAATATTTAAAATAAGTTGTTCAAAAATCTTTCTTAATTTGATACGGACACACACATGCTTGTTAATTTCACTGATAAAACGTGGAATATTATACTATCTTACATGACAATATCAATCTAATTAAAAAACAATAATGAAATGAAATGAAATTATTTATTTGGATTTATCAATCACTTTCACACTCGATGTCTTTTTTAAACTAGACTAAATATGCGTGAGCTCCTGGATGCGATTCTCGATTCATGCAAATTGTTATTGGGTTTTTGTGTACGAAAATTATTAATAGCAGTACAGGGTCTAAAACTGTGCCCGGTAAATGGCAAGCTCGCCTATTACATAGGACCTCATAAAAGCATCGGCGAAATGTGAGTGTATAATAATACTCCTCTGCCTAACCCTTCGGGAAATACAGGCGTGATGCTAAGTATGTATGTAAACGCAATGGAATTTTCATTGCAGTCGCATATTTCATGATCCATGATCAATTAAGTTCACACAACCTGCATATCTGCCTCCCCCCTACCAATGCACTCAATAATAATACACACGCTTTATAATACCCACGATACACTGACAACTACAACACACAGTGAAGAGCGGGCCTATTACGTATATGCAGAATAGTTGCTTGTCTATCGCTTAATGAGTCTATGATTCCGTCTGGCTGGAACGATTTTTTATAGACAATTTGAAACCTCTATGTTACCCAACTAGGTTGAATTTTGGAAAAACTATTTTTGGAATGGATTGGGTTTGCAATGGGTAGGTTTATCAAGCTAGATGTGACTTATAGAGCTTGATGAACCTCTTAGTACGTAGAATTTAGCTTTTGTTTTTGTAATGTACACGTAACGTGTACTAACATAGTCTAATCTATACATATAAATAAAATTAGAGTGTCTGTTTGTAATATTGAAATAACCGTTTTTTACTACATGCATATGAATATATATACGGTACATACACCAAAATAACATTTTTTACAATTTTTGTCTGTCTGTCTGTCTGTCTGTCTGTTTGTATAGGCTAATCTCTGAAATGGCTGGACCGATTTTGACAGGACTTTTATTGGCAGGTAGCTGATGTAATAAGGAGTAACTTAGGCTACTTTTATTTTAGAAAAATTCTTTTATTTTAGAAAAAAATAGGGTTAAGTGCATTTGGTCTTCTTAACTTCACGTAACTTTTATAATTTTTTTTTTAAATGGCGTTACGTACCAAAAAATACATTGTTAAGTTCCGACATCCACGCGAACGAAGTCGCGGGCACAGCTAGTCTAAAATATAAATAAAATTGGAGTGTCTGTTTTTAATATTGAAATAACCGTTTTTTACTACATGCATATGAATATATATACGGTACATACACCAAAATAACATATTTTACAATTTTTGTCTGTCTGTCTGTTTGTATAGGCTAATCTCTGAAATGGCTGGACCGATTTTGACGGGACTTTTATTGGCAGGTAGCTGATGTAATAAGGAGTAACTTAGGCTACTTTTATTTTAGAAAAATTATTTTATTTTAGAAAAAAATAGGGTTAAGTGCATTTGGTCTCACTAAAAAATACATTGTTAAGTTCCGACATCCACGCGAACGAAGTCGCGGGCACAGCTAGTTTTAAATAATTTGTAATACTAACATGCTATGGGCCTATGGTTTGCCTGAAAATATTTTTTATGACATAGGCGGCAAACGAACAGACGGATCGCCTGATGGTAAGCGATTAACGTCGCCCATGGACACCCGCAACACCGGAGGAGTCACAAGTGCGTTGCCGGAGGAAAAAGGAGTACGCTCAAACCTAATCATGATTTTACCTGCTTATATTCAAGTTTGTAGGTTTTACTAGTCTTTAGATTTCAATAACTCCAAAAGTACTGCGACATGCTGCGAAAACGTTATGTAGGATTGAAATATGTGTGATCTTGATACTGTATCCTGAACGCAAACAACCATAGTAGTTAAAATATTCAAAAAATGTATGAATATATTCGCGAGTTTACAATAGATGCGCACTAAGAGGCGAGCGCAATTTTTTAAAAATTTTGTTGCTTTGCCGTTTCCTATCCTACTATTCTTCTAATATTATAAATGTGAAAAGTTTGTGAGGATGGATGTATGGATATTTGTTAGTCAATCACGCCAGAACGGCTGGACGGATCTGGATGAAATTTGGCACAGAGATAGATTATAGTCTGGAGTAGCACATAGGCTACCTTTTATCCCGGAAAATGTACGGGTTCGTAAACCACGCGCGTGAAGCCACGGGCGGAAGCTAGTATTATAAATGTGAAAGTTTGTGAGGATAGATGGATGGATCTTTGTTACTCTTTCACGCCAGAACGGCTGAACGGATCTGGATGAAACTTGGCACAAAGATAGATTATAGTCTGGAATAGCACATAGGCTACTTTTTATCCCGGAAAAATGTAAAGTTTCATAAACCACGCGGGCGAAGCAGCAGTCGGAAGCTAGTCTATCAATATAAAGGAAATTACATAATAGATCCCCTAAACTGAACATGTTCAAGCTAGGCTGTAGTTCACTGCAACTAAATACATGTGATATGTAATACCCCCGGCAACAGTGTAGTTTCTATCGAGATAACGAGGTGACACACGACACAATCGTCCCCCGATATCGAGACACATTCAATGAATTGGATTGACGTGTTACATCGATATTTTTACATCAATAAAAGCAATTAATGGACGAAATATTGATTCTGTATGATTATTATTATGTTTGTGCTTTGCGTAACTGAGTAAGACTGCTTTATTGGTGTAACGGCAAGCAAGGCTGCTAAGCGTGGGGTCTTGGTTTCAATGTCCGGGTCGGAAAATGTCGCAGGATTTTTCCGGTAGAAGATTTTAAGGTAACAGCCCAAAGTTTGAATACGTGTGAGAAGTGATCGCCTCATATTAAATACGAGTTAATGACAGCTTCGGGGAAATTGTGGGGATACAATAATGTCTTCCTGACCGAATTTCGATCACGGCGGCCAATCTCACCGGAGATTAGCCAACTACGCAGGAGATACTATAGAGCTCAAGTGTGTGCGCAAACACAGGTGCACTCTCTATTCCTTCACCCTCATAGTCTGATGGGACAGCAATCCGACACGACCGGAGAGAGATCAGGCGCAGGCCTTTACGTGCTTTCCGAGGCACGGTGAGTATTCACATACACAAAGACCCAGACCCGAAACAACTAACTGTAGATCATACAAATATATAGATATATAATAGATAATAGCATGATAACCACGACACGAATTTCGCTATGTGGTTTTTCTTTAATGTGTTCTTTGATGCCGTTATTAACCCCCATGGACAGACAAACCTACATATATTATTTTTATAGAAATTTTATAACAGGATAGGTAATAACCCCGTTGCATGTCGTATCTCGTTAGAGCGTGACGCATCGTTATCGCGACACGTCGGCCTGTTGCAGCGTGTTCGACTACCGACTAGTTTGATTGATTTTTAGCTTCATATCGCTATGGAACGGCTTCACGCTTCGCAGTGACGTTGAGAAGTGATAGCAGAGTGTGAGCTCGTTTGATGTTAGGAAAGGTGTTAGATCGATTGAATTTGTCTTTAATTTTGAATGTATGGATTTAAGAGCGCTTTCATTTGAAATATCTGCCTCCGTATCACGTAATAAAAATGTGATATTTGCCATCGCTAGGTATACATATGCTATACCGAATACTTTTATGAAAAAAATATGATTGAACGATGGACCGTCGTGGTTTAAATTCTCGCAAGGATTCAATCTTACTACTATTATTAATGCGAAAGTTTGGATAAATGGATGTTTGTAACTCAATCACGCCAAAACGGCTGAACGGATCTGGATGAAACTTAAACAGTGTATGGGTCTGTAAACCACGCGGGCGAAGCCTTGGGCGGAAGCTAGTATTTATATATGTAGATAGTTGTTCTGGACCTAGGTTTTTTTAACAAATGTCTCTCGCATTAGCTCAAGTAGCTTTACTGCTTAACCGGGCTAATGTCGAGACCAGAAGGGCCTCCAGCTGAGCAAATTAAATAATATCAAGCAACACTGCTAAAGGCGTCCCATAGTGGGACTCGAACCTCGGCTTAGGGTGTTGCTGGGGGACAGACAAGAGAGGACTTGCTGGATCTGATTGTGATTATTTGGGGACATTATTGATTTATTACTACTGGCGCAGCGCGGGCTTGCTCGAGCAAGGGTCGGGGTGGAGAATGAACGGGGCTCGCCGGCGGTACGACGGTAGGACAGTGGCTTGTAAATACCAGCTAGTTATTTAAATTTAGATTAAACTTCAAGTGACAGAAGAAAAAAATATAGTTTCGTTGCCGGGCGCCGCATGTGTCTTAATGAATGTATAATTGTCAAGCTTTATGTTATATTTGTCTACTCCACATATCATTTTGCATGCCGAATGAAGTAGGTGAAAAAAAAAAAAACGAATTATGAATACTAAGATACGCAAATTAACATTCAACAACAAAAAATCAAACAAAGTATCATAACTCTTCAATTAACAGAACGTAAGCAACTGTATTAGATTTTGTGACCGCAGGTCTGACACCATTTAATATTAATTAAACAAAAGAATCGGTAACCCACAGACACTCTAAAGATTCAGCAACAATAATAAATATTTCTGCAAAACGATCATTCTAGAAACACTTACCAAAGCATATCACCTCCGCGTACCACTAAACACTTCACAATACTCTTCTTTAAGTTACATTAATATCACCACTAACACCATAGGTTATACGGAACCGAAAACTTCCTTAAAACAAACACAAGATAAGTCCACAATCAACGCGTGCGCAACTGCCAAATAGTTACTAAATGACACACGACTGCGCTCCGAGACTAATACCGATTAACTGCAAAGGTTCTTCCAATCACAAAAGTAACCATAGCCGCCGACACCGGCCGTACTAAAAAATATCAAAACAAAAGCGGGTAGATTTCAAAATATTCAATTTATGTATACCCGAACTACCTACATTTTGTTACTTTATTATATTCTATTATAAGTCTGATCAAATAATTATTGTCATTACAATAACATTAATGATCAATATAATTTATAAGTAAACCTACAAATCTTTGTTTTTATCATAGGGCGAGCCTATTGCCATCTAGTGGATACAATTTCAAACTCTACTAAATCAATAAGTATATTCTTTTTACTTTTATTAATTTTTAATTTAAATCTCGGTAAAAATCCTGCATAATATAAATTATAAGTGTTCAAAATCATATGATATATTAAAAATAATTTATAAACATACTAATATTAGTTTTGATAAGGCTTTTTTTATAGTAGAAAGAGTATTACCATCGACCGGGCACGACTATAAGATCAAATAGTTAACATTTTCAAATTAAAAAAACTAATTACAAACTGGGTTTTAGGTAATATAAATTTAGAAACTTAAATGAAATAACTTGACCTTTTCCCCTTCATCAACTCAGCTCTAATATACAACATCAAAAGGAACAAGTTAGCTATCCTAGGAAAAGTTATAGACGCTCTAGAATCTGTAACTAATTACTCTAAAAGTCAACTAAAGTACTTACGCGGACGTCAAACGCAAACACGCAATAGGCTGTCTTCACACCATCAAGATAGTTTGATGAAATATTGGAGTTTAATTTTTTAAGGCTCAAGTTTTCAATACACAAAATATATTGAGTTGATTTTTGAAATTAGAACAGTTTTTATATTAGGCGTATCAATATTCGAGGTTCATTTAGTTATTCAAAAGTCAATCTTATTGACGCCTGTGGTAATATTGATAACGGCGTATTGATTATGTGCTATATTAAAGCGCAAGGCGCTATGCCAACAATAAAGAATTACGTTACGTCAACAAATTTTATTCATTTTTATAATACGTGACCAATATTTTTCTAATTTTTTATTGTTAAAATCACTAAATCGCATATTATAATTGTAAATTTCAATCTCCAGGATATTATTGAAAAGAGCGAAGCCCCAACAAATCCAAAATCTATTATGTCAATACTACCTATCATATACCAGATTAATCTCATCATCGACAGCTTATTTCGTCTAAAAAAATAAACACCTTTATCCCATTTGGGCCAGGCAAAGATGTACATATCTGCAGGTACCGTTATACACGCCCTTTTCACCAATGCAAACTCTTAGCTAAGTAATCATTTCCACACAATAAACACCAGTTAATTCTAATCGTAGGACAAAAATTAAGCAAGACTGGGAAAAGCAATAGATATGACACTTCAATCTAATTAAATATCATTTTCCCTTTACAGTTGCATGCGACATTTTTATTAAAGTTCTCTTTGTTATTTATAACCACATATTTTATTTTATTTACTTTAAAATGTGCGTCGTTTAAACACTCATCCTGTATATATTCGTCAAACAAACTTGATAGTTTGTAGACAGCCTTATAAAACTCTTCATTTCACACAAGTCCTTACGAACTATGTTCCGTTGCTTCGACGCGGCTCTTAGCAAAGCACGCGTGTGTTGAAAGACAAGCATGTACCTACTGTATACATATAAAAGATCTACATAGATGAATTAATTAATTTAGCCCATTACCAGCATAATTAGACGCTGGCCTCACGCTGATTGGTGGAATACAGACTCCAGGATCACGATCTCCGGTTTCATAGCTGATGGAGGGTTTCCTTGTACACTCGATGCGGTTTGACAGACTACACACACCATCGACCACTGAAGGATTCTTGCGTTTATTGATTACTAGCGACCCGCCCCAGCTTCGCATGGGTATCAGAGCTCAACTTAGGCGTATATACGCCTACATGTTTTTCTGTCGTAGTGTTGTATCAGCCTGTTACGTCGGGCAATTACTCGACGCACGCCAGTAAAGCTCCCAGTTGGCATGATTTTTTCCGACATCTTCAACAATCATCGTCATATTTCAGCCAATTTACACAAAACCTTCATGAATTATACACCTAAACCTTCCTCATGAATCACTCCGTCCATTGGTGAAAACTGTATGAAAATTCGTTCAGTAGTTTTTGGGTTTATCGCGTTCAGACAGACAGAGGCGGCGGGGGGACTTTGTTTTATAATATGTAGTGATGGAATAGAATATTCTACTCTATTCTATTCTATTCTATGTAGTGATGATAGTGATTAAATGAGAAACTGAATTTAGAGAGCACAGATTTGTTTATTTCCAGTAGCAGAAAATAACCACGAACAAAACAGACAAGGAATGACAAATTTACAAATACAGATTATTAATATTATGAATGTTACTTTCTCAATTAAACCCAACAACCAGTTTATGGAGCTCTTTCAGGTGTGCATGTTTCCTTACGATGTATGGATGATAAAATATTGATCCGCACTTGATTCTGAAAAGTTAGCGGGCCGTGTTTGAACACAGACCCTGCATGGAAGGCAAGCGTCCAACCGCTAGACAACCTCTGCTTTACACTAAATACGTACACACAGTTTATTTGGTTCATTTTCGTGACCCTGTCAACATGCTGAGAAAACATTGAAAAAAGACTTACTTTTTTATTTTTATCTATAAATATAAATAAAATTGGAGTGTCTGTTTGTAATATTGAAATAACCGTTTTTTACTACATGCATATGAATATATATACGGTACATACACCAAAATAACATTTTTTACAATTTTTGTCTGTCTGTCTGTCTGTCTGTCTGTCTGTCTGTGTGTTTGTATAGGCTAATCTCTGAAATGGCTGGACCGATTTTGACGGGACTTTTATTGCCAGGTAGCTGATGTAATAAGGAGTAACTAAGGCTACTTTTATTTTTTTTAAATCGTTTATTTTAGAAAAAACATAGGGTTCAATGCATTTGGTCTTCTTAACTTCACGTAACATTTATAATTTTTTTTTATTGCGTTTCGCACTAAAAAATACATTGTTAAGTTCCGACATCCACGCGAACGAAGTCGCGGACACAGCTAGTTTTGTAAATAAACTTGACAAACGTCGATGGCAACTAAATTCACGTGGCTTACAAGCAAATGGTGTAATTTGACATGACTAAATATCATCCATCCTTTATCTCATATTTTATGTTAGAAGAAAGAAATCGACCACGACCGCTAATCGAACCTGTAACCTTTTGGTTTAATACTAGTCACTCTAGCATATAAGCTAATAAATATAAGAGGAAGACCAAGGATAAGTTACATGAGCCAAATAAAGGAAAAGGTTGCCGTCATGTCGTATAAAGAGGTAAAGGAGACTGTACTGGAGAGAGACAGAAAGAGAGAGAGAGAACATAGAAAGAACCTCCATCAGCTATAGCAACAAGAGCAAGGCTCTTAAATAATAAGAACAAAAAATTACAAATTAAAAAAACTATCACCAACATGACAGAAATCGTCAAACCTGCTTGATAGTATGTGGCGAGCCTTATAAAACTGCTTGTAGAACGCAGATCTTCCAACTATGTCTGATGGCTCTTAGGTTGGGACGCGTGTGTTGAGAGGCTGTTAACTTCTCAACTTAGTTTACTTGGCCGCCATTTTTTTTTCTAGTGACCACATTTTTGGTAAAAAAATGTGGACCATTTTATTTTAAACTAGCTGTTGCCCGAGACTTCCTCTGTGCTTTATATTTGCTGATTAGTGCGTTGTTACGGTAAAAGTAAGCCTATGGCCATCTTCAAGCTCTTAATTAAATTTCATAACGATTGGTTCAGTGGTTTAGTTGTCATGATGTAACAAACAGACAGCGTTGCTTTCGTATATACATAAAATAGTGTGAATTTTAGGAGGATATTTCAGAACATACCGAAATATTATATCGTTGACTGCCTCACTGGTCTATTGGTGGCAAGCGCGACTGCTGAGCGTGTGATCCTGAGTTCGACTCCCCGGTTAGGCAAAGTGTTATTGGGTTTTCTGTATAGAAATTCTCAATAACAGCACGGAGTCTGGAACTGTGTCCAGTACACGGTAATAGGCTCGCACACTATTACAAGGGATTTAATAACAGCATCGGTGAAATGTGGGTGTACATAATATGCCTCTACCTAACCCTTCGGGGAATATATGCGTGATGCTATGTTATGACGGATTTTTTAAATAGGGTTTCCTTAACCCCTAATAATTCAAGTAGGTATGTTTTTTTTGCTTTTTATAAAACGTTCTCCCACACAAGGATTTCTCCTGTATCGTGGGTACAGTTTTAATCATACATGTCACATGCACACACAACCAAAACAAAACAAATATCTGTTTCATGCGGGCATCAAATCCGCGACACGAAGCGCAGAAAGCTAATCTCTTAGCCACTAGCCCAACCGTGCAGTCTCGTAACTAAACCATACAATACGTATTTGAATGCATCCTTCATTTCTACACGAAACTTCACTTATAAAGCCTGTAAACTTATCTCTTTGTTTGACTGTACACGGTCAGCTGCTTCATCCAAGTATGGGCAAGTTTCCAGTTTCACGAAAATTAATTTCCGTCGAATCTCCGCAACTTAAACGAGCTAGATATTCGCCATAATATTTCTGATATACTGGTGGATATTGTAACATATTTACCTAATACGTGTAGGTATGTTAACGTAACTTCAACAACTAAGACTGTCCATCAAACTTGTCAAAAGATTTGATACTCTGTACAAAACGTATAGAGTACAAAACGTATAACAAAGAGTATAGTATTTATGAATTTAGAAGAAGGTTCTAAAGAACTGATGTTAGATGAAATTTGTTGAATTTTTTTCTTACTCTCTATTAATAATCGTATCGTGGGTGCGTTTACAAACACAAATATTCACATGGACATACACCAGACTCGAAAAAACTATTTGTAGATCATACAAATATTTGTTCCGTGCGGGCATCAAACTCGCGACATGTAGCACAGCAATCCTGGACTGGACTCCCGGATCGGACAGTGTTATTGAGGTTTTCTGTACACAAATCTATAGCAGCACGGAATTTGGAACTGTGCTCTGTTGGTTCTTCTTCTGTCGAGTAGGCACGAGCTATCACATGGAAATCCCTCATGCCGTGGTGGAAAGATTAGCCAATCAGCTAATCAGTTAGCATCAAAGCTAACTGCTCAAGCTGCTCCTAGTCTAGTAATGAAATTTTTATGAAATACTATTTAAAATTAAATATCAATATAATTATCAAAATATCACTCTAACAATCTCCTCTTAAAAATCTAATAAATGTGTATATTGTTACCTTGCGGTCGTGATATCGTAGGCGTAACACGAATATTTGACGTATAGTAACGTAACCGTATCGTTAATATAGGTGGAATTTGAATCGAAAACTGTCATAGAAGAGTTTGTTTTAATTTTATGCAACTAGCGCAACTTTAGTCATACAAAGACATGAATAAAGTCATCAATTCAAAAAATCTTTTACACGTCTTTTTTTAAACTAGATGGTGTCGGCATTTCCTATGACTATCCCTGAGAAGAAACGCCGAAACAAACTCAAGGGTTAAGGCTCAAAATTGCAATTTCTAATTCAAAATTGACTCACGATATCGATACGGCTATGTTTGCAGAAGTCAAAATACTCATGCTAGCCCTACTGGCCACTTGCTATGTGACATCGATGAAGATAAGTTTACCTGTGTCTTAATATTATTTTCCGATCGCCATCATGGTTACCCTACATCACATTTCCTGCGGAAACATCAATCAATTGTATAATGACGTCAGAACAGAAAAACACGGTTAGAGGGCGCTAGAGTGCTTGGGTGCTTGGTTATTTTTTTTTATTACATCTTAACAAGTTTATGTATTAAACATTTTTTGTGAAGAGTACAGATATTTGGGAGACGGTCAGTTTTTCTGCGTATCTATCTTCTTCAAGTATTTTTAGTGTATGTCAAGTACAAGATAACAGATATCGACAACTAGACCAAAGTCTTACTACACTAGACTATACTGAGCGTGAGGTCCTGGGTGAGATTCCCGCTACAGGCAATTTCATTGAGTTTTTCTGTATGGAAACTGTGTTTCCTTAGCAGCAAGGAGTTTGGAACTGTGCCGTTCAGATGGTGTTATTGAGTCACATGTAATGGAGGCGAGCCTTTTACTGGAGACAACATTTCTTAACAGATAAACCTAATAGCACTTAGACCCGGGGATCGAGTCCAGGTTGTCATGTTTAGCTGCGCTTGCGCTTCGCACTACACCACCAAAATAGACCAATGAGGTGGATAAATTAAATAAATATTATATTTCGAAATGAAATGAAATTGAAATTATGAAATTATTTATTTTTGCAATTAGGATTTAGGATTTTCAATAACTTTACACGTCTTTTTTAAACTAGATGGCGTCGGCATTTCCTATGACTATCTCTGAGCAGAAACGCCGAAACAAACTCAGGGATAAAATTCTATTTTAAACTCCAGACAAATTGTTATGATGTAAGGATTTATGTGAGACAAATATAGGGTGGAATAGCCTTTTGAAGAAAGTGCCATAACTATTTGAGCTGACCTGTCGCAACAGAGGGCAAAAATGGATCAGTTATCGTGAGAATTAATGAGATTAAGAGCGTTCAGCCTAGATCTCACTCACATTTACAATGTATAGCGGTTATATATAAGAAACCATAACAATATGAAAATAATGAAGTAAATAATATAATAATTAATGGCAAAATTGTATATAAAAAGAAGGAAAGGCTATAAAGCAGCTCAATCCCAAGCGTTTTTGTCATCTAAATAGTCCGAAATTTTATAGTATCCTTTTTTACAAAGTTTAGACTTAATTACAATTTTGATCTTCTTTGGTGTTGAATTAGTTTTTTAGTGAGTATATGGGACTTAATAACGGCATTGACAAAAAGAGTGTAGAATTGTTCCTGTGCGTAACTCTTAGGGCATATAAAACTACGTTCATTTTTAAAGTATATTAAATACAAACACAACACAAAATTAACAACACAAAAACACCGCTAAAGCCAGTTGCACGTCACGACGAGATTGATGACGTCACTCCTCCCGATTATGTCCACTTGTGGAAATTAAAAAAGTTGCCCAATGTCTCCATCCGGTGCTGGCGAAAGTTTGCCACGAATTTCGGATTTTCGCACCGTGGTAAGGGGATTGGCAAGTATAAAGTTGGAATTTAGGGGTGCACCTGGAGTAAGATTACCAGTATTATTATATTTTTTCTGTCTAGTGATTGCAAACGCGACTGTTAAGTGTGACGTTCAAATACCGGTCGGGGTAAGTGTTATTGGGTTTTTTGTATGTCAAAGTGAAAGTCTAGATGATAGAGAACAGTACCGCTATCACGAGTTTTCTAACTATTTACTATCATAGTAAAGTAAATTTTCATGATAGCGATTTTAGTTCTTAACTTGGTTACATTAGGGATTAGAGTCGCTTATGTGACATATGTGTCATAGTTAAGTTTTGACTTACTATTTACGATATTATAGAGATGTCATGTTAGCGACTCTAATCCCTAATTTAACCAAGTTAAGAACTGAAATCGCATGCATAACAATTTACATTTACTATGAAAGTAAATAGTGAAAATCTCATAATAGAGGTACAGAAAGATGTGATATATATAAAAATCTATGGGCCTCTATATTTAGCCGATAGTGGCGTACAAATTTAAATTATTCTTATTACTAATGACTTATAACTTATGACTTACGACTTACGACCCGGGTACGTCTTAAAACTGCGACCAGACACCGGAGGACGGGCAGCAACGTCCTCTCACTAATCGGTGAGCCACTGCGATCCTCAAGCCGCCTGCCAAGCGTGGGGATTATGGCAATCCCCCCCACTTAGGGGAGGCCTTCGTTCAGCAGTGGACGTTTTCTGGCTGATGATGACTAATGACTTAAATAATTAATTCTTAGCAGCAGCACGGAGTCTGGAACTGTGCCCGATAGGTGGTAATAGTCTCGACCCCCTATTACATGGGACTCAATAGCGGCATCGGCAAAATGTGGCTGTAAAATAATTCACCTCTTTCTGGCGTGATGCTATCTGATGATCACAAAGACGAGACGCCACGTGTAAAGAAAAGAAAAACAGAAAAAATAGATAATAATATTGTGTGGATCTCCCGGATACACCAAAAGGACTCCTACATTCCAAAGTATCTTTATAAAAAAAGCAACTGTAAAGTAAATTTAAAAATTTTGAAACATGAGTACTAAAGTGAAATAAAAAATCCCTCAAAACAACTATCTCTATATTTACTCTTTAAACAAAGTCAATTTTAAAAAATGTGCAGCCATGATGTCGAAGGGAAACAATTTTTCTACGGAACCGTCACAAAATAAACTCGCTCGCTGCTTGACTGCGCCGTCCAGTTTAACTGCCTTTAAAATGAATGGACGCGCAGAACATAGTTTTGTTTTTATTATTGAAACTATCATGTTGAAGATTTCTTGTAATTTTTATAAAAAAAGAATAAGTTGTTTCATATAGAGGTTTTATTGAAATTTTCCGCCTTCTCGATAAATGCTGGGAGCCATTTCATTGCAAAAAAAAAAACGGGTATATTTCTAAATATTTCTTTCCAAAAATGAGCTTTTATTGTCCCTTATTGCGCTCTGCTTATCCAGGAAAAACTAGTATGCAATATAATATTATCTAGTGGCCAGTTATCAGCTCTAGGTGTACTTATGTATCCTGCGTTTAACTTAACCGTGTTTTTAAAGGGAATATAAACACTGGGTGCACGGACTCAATTTACTGAAAGAGGCAGATCATGGTCCATAGCGTCTTATGTAATAGTGGCTGTGGCCTGTGACTTCATCTGCGTGTATTTTGTACTAGCATCCGCCCACGGCTTCGCCTGCGTGGTTTAGGAGCCCGTACATTTTTCCGGGACAAAAAGCCTATGTGCTATTCCAGACTATAATCTATCTCTGTGCCAAATTTCATTCAGATCCGTTCAACCGTTCTGGCGTGATTGAGTAACAAATATCCATTCATCCATCCATCCATCCATTCTCACAAACTTTCACATTAATAACATTAATAGGATTAGTAGGATATTTAATCTACAGCCATCAAAGTATTTTTGAAAGATAACCTCCCTCCCTATACCACGCGGACGATGTCACAAGGCAAGCGAGTGAAGGTATAAAATTAAAAAGTGTTCGTTCCGAGTGGCACGTCTCATTAACTTGTTCAGAGTAGAATTAAACCGTTCTGGAGTTAATGAATGGCTTGTGTCACCGCGCGTTTGATGTTTGGATGCGGCATTTTAAGCGTAACGTATTTTACGTTATAACTACCTTATCATGGTCTTTGGTTTATATAGAACCACATGCTACAGATAGACCAAACTGTAAATATAGTTTTACATAACCATTTTTTTTTTTACAATTTACAAACATTCATGTCACATGCACACACAAACCAGACCCGAAATAACTATCTGTAGATCATACAAATATTTGTTCCGTGCGGGGATCGAACCTGCGTTACGTAGCGCAGAAAGCTAATCGCTTAGCCACTGCGCTAAACGTGTCGTCATAAATTAAAATGTAATATAGCTTATAGTTTGTAAAAAAATATTGCCTATACAAGACTAAAGATTTTATTTTCGTCCATTCAATCATTTTTCTATAATACGTGAACAAACAGACCGACTAACGAACAGACATACAAACAATAAATGTTGATTCAGAGAAGAATATTATATCTAGCTAGTTTCCACCCGCGGTTTCACCCTCATTGATTACGAATCCGAGCATTTTTTCGGGTCACACGTAGCGCCATCTAGTGTCCTAACGCAATTGCGACCGTCGAAAGTGATTGTTCTTTCCCTCGGGAACAGGACTTTTTTCTGAATGAAAGGTATCCTATGTCCTTTTCTGTACCCCTGAACAACGTATATGCAAAATTTCATGAAGATCGGTTCAGTGGTTTAGGCGTGAAAAGGTAACAAACAAACAAACAAACTTACTTTTGCCTTTATAATATTAGTTAGGATTAGGATTAACATGTTCAGACAGGAGTTAAAGCAATTCTTCTTTTTTTTTATCTCGGCACGAAACATGGATGATGTTCATGCCGTAGTGGAAAGATTAGCCGATCAGAAATGGTGGTATCGAGGGTGACTGCCCAGGGTGCGCCAGACGATCTTATGGAGTTTCTTGCCGGTCTCTTCTCCATAGGACCAATCCCCTTTGGAATCGTGCGCTTAGAGTCTCGACTATTTAAAAGTGCCTGAAAAGGCCTACTTGAAATAAAAAACTTTGACTTCGACTTTGATCTCATAATTCGTCACTCACTC
Source organism: Shargacucullia verbasci (assembly GCA_947562105.1). NCBI lineage: Eukaryota > Metazoa > Arthropoda > Insecta > Lepidoptera > Noctuidae > Shargacucullia > Shargacucullia verbasci. The sequence continues at coordinate 8,225,673 of OX387306.1, forward strand.
TTTCCATTCTAAGTAAAAATAATAAATGTGTCGTGTCGTTCATCATAATATAATACACATGACATATGTCAAAAGATGCTACCTATTAACGACTCTAATATCAATAGCGTAAGGTCCATGATTGGAGAATCATGTGTTTCATACTGAGTACCAAGAAGAACACATAACCATTTACCTTCAACCCTTACAACAGACTTCAATGATTGTTCTTTCTAATAAAACCCGAATCATAACTGCAGATCACCAAAAACTTGGTACCTCCGACATCTGCTGATCCTGTAAGTGATAAAAAGTACAATGTTATGACGTCATAAGGGAAACCGTCTAGCCGTGTTCCTGATTATAAACCGTATCGATCTGATGGTCATAGGCCATAAAATAAAGGTATACTTTGAGTATGAATGAGACAAGCTTACTGCGTCATTGTCCTAATGGTGTTAACCGCAGTTAGATGCCAGATATTTGGTTCTAATTTTAAAATATTTCTACTTTGGAAGTTAGAGGTTTAGAGGACCTCTCAATTAGCAACTGCGCTTGCGTCGACTGCACTTATGAGGAAGATAAATGTATTATAAACTGTAGATGTATAGTAAAAATATGACACAATGCCTACAGTATCTTATTTGATCCGTAGGGGTTTTAAATGTAGGGATGCTGAATAAAGGTCACGTTGAAATGTATATAACTTTTACTGGTGTCAAATTATACATACATATTAATAAACAATGACCTAACAATACGGTTGCGCCACGCTACTGCAATCGTGCGCCTGATTATATTAAACTAATGCGTCAGCAGTGTCCCTACAGATCTATTGCTGAAGTCTGTAATAGATAGATAGATAGATATACGCTTTATTGCACACGATACAGTTATTCAAAGAAACATAAAGGTACATAAAAAATAGCAATCACCATCATTCATCATATATGCGCATCAAATAATGGAAATGTCCGCGAAATGTGACGTGTGAAAACGTTTTCTAGATAAAACGTATTTTTTTTTCACAAAATCTTATTCACAGGCTACACATAGACGGAGATTGTAAAGTCTATCAGTATTAAGAGCTGTTCAAGCTTTCGGTGACGCTCCATACCTTGTCTCATTCATACTCTAAGCAATAAAATAAAGGTCGTACAGTTTTTACGAAGAGTTCTTCGATAAACGTGGATTGACTTCAGTGTTTCGATTGGAAAACATAAAATTGGAATCATGAGAGTTTTGTATCATGTCGTATGTTATTCGGTTGTAGGGTTAGCACGAATGAAGAGTAAAATCTCTTAGTGATATGAACAATTATTATACGTATTTTATTCTGGCTGCCTCTTTGGACAAGAGTGACTGTTGAATAGTCTTGGATTCGATTTCCGAAGAAAGTATTATTGGGAATTTCAAATAGCAGCACAGAGTTTGGAACTGTGCCCGACAGATGGCAACAGGGATCAATTATTATTGGAAAAATGCAGGCGTAGTGTTATTTTATACAAACAGATTTCCTCACATTTTGCCATATCCATTCTCACTCCTTTCTATCCTCCAGTCCCCTCATCAAGGGAATTCCATTGTATCAGTAGTAATGGGCGCCCTGAAAAGAAAAAATAGACATAATCAACGTCAGACTGAATATACGGGACCAACTTAATTATTGCATAAAATAATAAGATTTTAATTCTAACGAGCGGTGCTTTCATTTTAGGAAGGTAGACGACTAATTGAGTTTGTCTTTAGGGTTCTTAAAAAAAGGTTATCAGCAGTACGGTGCTTGGGACGTTAAAGCAGCGCTTGCCGCGGTCAGTTCTTGGATGGGTGACCGTTCTTTACACATCGAGACTCCTTGTTAAATATTTGCTCCCGGGTGTCATATTGTCATATGAATACGAATGATAGGGCCTAGAGTCTCGATTTTTTAAAAGTGCCTGAAATGGCCTAGTTGAAAAAAAATCTTTGACTTTGAATTTGACTTTGAGGTGTTAAGGAACTCAGCAGCCCTTAAAAAAAACTTGACTGGTCCAACCTTATAGTGCCAGTGACTCCCAGTAATTGGATGGCAGAGATCAGATCGCGGTCGCCCATAAAAATACTGATATTCAACCACATCTGGTAAGACTGAAAGCCGAAAAAGCCTAAGCAGATGATGATGAATAAGCCAAATTAACTAGCGTAATATCGACTATGTATTTTGGTCTTTGCATATATAAATAATAATGTATATAAGACATCAAGAGCCATTCAAAAAAAGTCTATGCGTCAAAACTGTCAATTTTAAGACAACAAAAAAAAAATCAAGCTGTTTTAATGTCCTCCTGAGCGATGTCGGTCACGGCGGCCAATCTCACCGGAGATTAACCAACTACGCAGGAGATATTATAAAGCACAAGTGTGTGCGCCAACACAGGTGCTCTCTCTATGGGACGATGATAGGACGGCAATCCAACACGACCGGAGCAACATCAGGCTCTGGACCAACGGCTTTACGCACTTTCCGAGGCACGGTGAGAGGTCCGAGGCACATACACAAAGACCCAGACCAGAAACAACTATTTGTAGATCATACAAATATTTGTTCTGTGCGGAAATCGAGCCCGCGACATATAGCTCAGCAGTCGATATCTCAACCACTGCGCCAAAACAAACAATATAATACCTCTGCTCTACCGTTCGTGAAATGCCGGCGTGATGTTATATTATGGTATTAGTAAAAGTAAAATTAGTACCCCCAGGTCGTAACCTAAGGGATTATTTAGATGGACTCTATTTTCGTTTGTACCGGATCAGTTTAAATGCTATTTCCAAGAATATTGTCTACAACAGGATTTTCATAAGCCCTAAAAGCATTTTCTTCGTATTCATCTATTTGATTTTCTTTCGGTAATTGGTTTGTTTTTTTATATATATATTACAATATTCATACCGTATTACAGAATCTTCAAAACAAGCGTTTATTGATATTTAATATTAAATTCTATTGATTGCCTCACTGGTCTTGTCACAAGGGCGACTGCTGAGCCTGATGTCCTGGCTTCGATTTCTGGGTCGGGCAAACTGATATTGGGTCTGTACGGAAATTCTCAGTAGCAGCACGAAGTCTGGGACTATGCCTGGTGGATGGCAATAGACTCGCCCCCTATGACATCATATCAAAATGTGTGTGTACAATATTACACCTCTGCCTAACCCTTCGGGGAGTACAGGCGTGATGCTATGTTGTATAAAGATAATATTCTATTTTAACTTCCAACTTAGTGGCCCAACCATATTATCGTTTAGCAAATGGTTATTGGCATAAGAGTACGTGTGCGAATAAAAAAGGTCATTTTAGACAAAATTACCCGCCAATGCGCAACTACTGGCTTTCATGAATATTATTCTTTATATTTTATCTATTTCCATAACACAGAATAAAGCCTGTATTCCCCGAAGGGTTAACAGCGATGTCCCATGTAATACGAGCCGAACCTATCGCCATCTACAAGGCACAAATTCAAACTCTGCTATTATTGGGAATTTCAGAAAATAACTATAACAGTTTGCCCGACGTTATACACTTAACAAACATACATGTCACATGCACACACAACCAGACCCGAAACAACTATCTGTAGATCATACAAATATTTGTTTCGTGCGGGAATCGAGCCCGCGACACTGAGCGCAGAAAGCTAATCGCTTATCCACAAAAAGCCAATTATTCCGCCTCTATGCCAATGGACAAAACGTCCATTTTCCGCCTACCCTACCATGAAATATAGCCAAAATAACAAGCCCACATTATAAAGCATTATACATAGGTATGAGATGGTAAAAGCCCCCGAAATCCTATTAAATGCGCGCGATGGCGCGATGGCGCGGTCTACCATACTTGAGTACCGCCGGCCGAAATTGCATCTAAGCTCTGCAACTATTTATGTGGCGGGAGGCAGGAGAGGACGCGGGTGCTGCTGGATTTAGGGAAGCTTTGCTCGTAAATAAAGCAAGAAATATAAAAATTGCTAACTTAAGATAGTATCCTCTATTTCTTGAAGGATTAAGTTTTCGTATATAACTGACTAGCTTCCGCCCGCGGCTTCGCTCGCGTGGTTTACTAACCCGTACATTTTCCCGGTATAAAAACGCCTATGTGCTATTCCAGACTATAATCTATCTCTGTGCCAAATTTCATCCAGATCCGTTCAGTAGTTTTTGCGTGACAGAGTAACAAAGATCCATCCATCCATCCATCCTCACAAACTTGCACATTTATAATATTATAGTAGGAAGTAGGATAGGATAGGATATACACTCACATTTTTCTTATGTTGTTACCGAGTCTAATTTAATAGGGATTTTAATAATACTTTGGCAGACACGGGAATTTAACCCAGTACCTCTATTATGAGGTTTTCACTATTTACTTTCATAGTAAATGTAAATTTTTATGCAAGCGATTTTAGTTCTTAACTTGGTTACATTAGGGATTAGAGTCGCTAACATGACATCTCTATAATATCGTAAATAGTAAATCAAAACTTAACTATGACACATATGTCACATAAGCGACTCTAATCTCTAATGTAAACAAGTTAAGAACTAAAATCGCTATCATGAAAATTTAGTTTAATATGATAGTAAATAGTTAGAAAACTCGTGATAGAGGTACAGGACATCACTTCCAGCAGCTGCGATAGCGAACAGCAGATCAATGAGCAAGTTACTAAAAACAAATTATAAAGAAAACCTTTATTTATATATAAAACTTTGGTTCCCCACACTAGGAATAATTCCTGTATCGTGGGTGCGTTAACAAACACATATATACACATGGACATACACCCAAACCCGGAACAACTATCTGAAGATCATACTCATATTTGTTCCGCATGGGAATCGAACCTGTGACACGTAGCGCAGGAGTCGATTTGCTCAATCACTGCACCAACCAATGACAATACTATCGTTAATTTATTGTAAATTTTGGGAAAAAGGAGCTTAGATAAACCATCGCTTTTGCTCTTCACCGGGACCGTGCGGTTGGCTAGGGCGAGTGGTGTAATTATCGGCCTCACTACACAAATTGAATTAAAATGTTATTTAGTTTTTATGCTACGTGCAGTCTTGGAAGGTGGGTAGTAATAGTTAGAGCGAAAACTGCGCTTAGGTAACGATATATGAAAGTATTAAGGAAAAAATATGTCGGGATTATAGTCTAGTGGTTGCAAGCGCGACTGCTAAGTGTGTCCTGGGTTCGATTCCTGGGTTAGGTTAGGTGTTATTGGGTTTTTCTGTATGGACATTTTTAGTACCAGGACAGTCTGGAACTGGCTCGCCCCCTATTATACTGGACTAAATAGCGGCATCTGTGAAATATGTATAGTGCGCCTCTGCCTAATCCTTCGGGAAATATAGGGGTGGTGTTATGTTATGTTACAGATAATGATGTAACTGCCTCAAATCATCATCATCATCATCAGCCAGAAGACGTCCACTGCTGAACGAAGGCCTCCCTCAAGGGGGGGTTTGCCATAATCCTCACGCTTGGCAGGCGGCTTGGGGCTCGCAGTGGCTCACCGATTAGCGAGAGGACGCTGCTGCCCGTCTTCCGGTGTCTGGTCTCAGTTTTAAGACGTACCCGCGCCATATTATAATTAATACTAATTAATAAAACTTTTGCAAAAGTAATTTGATTTGCCATCCAAATATTATTCCATACATTCACCTAATTATTTCCGAAATAGTTCACTTACTCACTCAAGTCATAAACGTTCTATAATTCACGAGAAAGGTCACAGTGAAAACTAGAACAGAGTATTATCCCAATTACTAATCCACTCTCGAACTAATTCTTGCTAATTAGTAATCCTACTAATTGGCACAAATGTGGATTAAGCCTACTAATTTTGTTTATTTAACTATTTTCTTTATTTATACTTTTTTTCTCGTACCCCTAGCACGAACATTTTACATCCTGCGTAACATAATCTTAGCCTTTTTACGCAGGTTTTAAATGCTCCAAAGGCCCTAGTGTAAGTTTCTTTTGACAAACTCTCCGCTCCGCTCCGATTGGTGCAGAGAACGAAACGGTTCGGTCGGAGCGCCGCACGCGTTCGATGCGTTAAATCGAATTGGTCAAAAAGAAAAACTTTCACTAGGTTCTCTGACTTCGAGCTCAAGTTCCACATCGTTACCCCTAACAATGGCCCACTTTCTATGATACGCCGCGAGGCCTACAACCGACACACAGTAATAACTAATAGCCGCTACTGAAAGTTGTTTGCGTACCAGAACACATGGCCAAAAATAAAACTGACTGACTTATTGGTCGCAAACGGTTATTGAGTGTTTCTGTATGGACATTTTTAGTAGCAACACGGAGTTTAGAACCTGTGCCCGGTTGATGGCAATAGGCCAGAGAGAGAGAGAGAGAGAGTCTTGTGTGGCGGTGAACGGCGAAGGCAAACAACGTGAGGAAATTTGAACACCTGAGAGGGCTAGGAGGGCTAGGAGGGCTCAGTCGGACTAGGCCAGCGTGGACTAAAGCCTTGGACAGAGAGAGATAAATACATCGAAATATATACACAATAAACCCTTTTTTAGTATAGCAAAAAAATAAAATTGAATAAAGTAATGCATGAGCGAACGCATGGCTGAAATTTATTAATACACAATCGCTGGAATGAATGGATATTTGAATAATTAAAAACATTGAATTTTACATGTGAATTGGTAGTTTTGTAATACCTAGAATATTTTGTTATGGTTACATTAAAACAACTCCCTCACTGTCGCAAATGCGATTGAGCGTACCGTCCTAAATTTGATTCACGGGTCGAGCCTTACCAGTAGCAGACGATTTGGAATTATAGCCACTAGATGGCATTACATGACAATAGTGTCTGGCGAAACGAGGCTAACCTTTCTAAGAATACAGGCGTGTTAAAAATAACGAGTCATTTTTTATTTCTGCTTTGAGTCAAATGTTACGAAATATCGTCCGCAGATTTATATTTTTATTTACAACTAGCTCTTGTCCGCGACTTCGTCTGCGTGTATTTTGTATTTTATATTATCTAATAAGCCTATGTCCTTGTCCTGATTCCAGGATGTATGTAAAATGTTATTACGTTCGGTTCAATGGTTTAGTTTTGTTGAGGTAACAAACAGGCAGACAGACAATTCATCAATTTAATAAAACCAACAAAACAATAATTTAAAAAGTATGATTTTTTTAAATAATTTCTTACATTTTAATTCCCTATATTTCTACAATACCTATAAATATTAGCAGGCTGAATATTGGTGCAGTTACCTTCACATGGGCATGGACGTCAAAGGGTTCTGCAATATATCATGAAATATTTAAAAGTTTTACAATCCAATGCTTCTGTTCTACCTAAAACAGAGTCAGGAGTTTAAATAATATTTCATCATCCTGTATTCCCCGAAGAGTTAAGCAGAGATGTACAATAACATCCACATTTCAGTGATGCCCATGTAATGCTAGGCAAACCTACAGCCACCAGATACAATTACAAATTCCAAACAGAAAAACCCAATATCACTTTACCCGATCCGGCAATCGAACACAGGACCCCACGCTGAACAGTCGCACTTGCAACCACTAGACCCGACAGTTTATATAAACGGCCACGGCTGTACACCTACATTTCGCCGATGCCGTTATTGAATCCCATGTAATAGGGGGCGAGCCTATTGCCATCTACCGGGCACAGTTCCAGACTTTCCATACAGAAACACCCAATAACACTACCCGACCCGGGAATCGAACCCAGGACCTCACGCTTAGTGTTCTACGTAATATTAGTTGCAAAGAACGGGAGTTGCACAGATCCTTCCTATTATTATTTTATCATAACAAAACAGAAACCACTATAAACATAAATCAAAAAAAGCACTATTATAATATTATTGTGAGGCATATAGCAAAATCAAATGCGCATTATTTATAGAAATGTTTTAATAATGTAAGGTGCGAGAGTCAAGACACAACCCTGCATCGTGTAGAACTGCCTAACACATTGTGGAATCGTATGGAGGCGGCTTTATTTGTCTAAATGTACTGTGGATTTGTAAAGAGGTTTTCTAATTTCGTTGGGGTTGAATTTTAGTTGGACAGTCACGATTTTTTAAGCAGTAAACTGAAGTATGTCTACATTTAAACTAATTACTAATCTAATCTAATATATAAAAATCAATGTTTGTTCGTATTTTATGCGCTGCCATACCGTTCATCTGATTGCTATAAAACTTGATCAAGTTATTGCTTACACTTGCGCGAAGGTTATAGGCATACTACAATCACCTTTTTATTTTAAACTTACAGTAGGTGGCGCGCGTGTCGTACCGGAAAATGTATTTTAAAGAGCATTTCTGCAATTTCACAATTATTTCTTCTACGGCAGCAACGCGCCGGGTATCAGCTGGTATATCCTTCCTACTTAATATTATAAATGTGAAAGTTTGTGAGGATAGATGGATGGATGGATGGATATTCGTTACTCAATCACACCAGAACGGCTGAACGGATCTGGATAAAATTTGGCACAGAGATAGATTATAGTCTGGAATAGCATATAGGCTTTTTATCCCGGAAAAATGTACGGGTTCGTAAACTACGCGGGCGAAGCCGTGGGCGGAAGCTAGTAATTTATAATACTGACTGTTAGCCGCGACTTCATTAATTTGTTTTTTTTTTACCTAATTTGTGTTTTCGTTATATAATAAGCTTATGGTCTTCTCCAGATTCCACACTATCTGTATGTAAAATTTTACAACGATTGGTTCAGTGGTTTAGTCATGATGAGGTGAAAAAAAGACAGAGTTACTTTCGCATTTATAAATATGTGCATTTTAATTTATAGCTGCGCAAGGGTCCCTCGATCCGCAAACACCAGATTTATGAATATAGGTAATAACTAAATTATATTACGCTTAAAATACATAAGCTAGTCATTCGTAGCTGCTACTACTAAGCGTGATGTCCTAGGATCGCTTCCCAGGTCGAGCAGTGTTATTGAGTTTTTCTGTATGAAAATTCTCAGTAACAGCACAGAGTCTGGAACTTTGTCGCCTATACAGGCCATAGGCTCGCCCCCAATTACATGGGACTTACTAGTAACATCGGCGAAAGGTAGATGTACATTTGTACACCTCTGCCTGCGGGGAATAGACACGTGTTATGTTATGTTGAACAAGGAATTACAATTGGTCCTTTTGCTTTAGAACTCTAAACACTTACACAGTTACAATTTCAATATTCAGACCAGGCCAGTACATTTGAACGTGACATCACACAGAGCTACATCACGTCGAAACCAATAGAAATTGTTCAATAGTGTTCATACGACGGACAAACACACAAACAACATATTTGCGTAGGTAGGCGCATGTTGACCAAATACTGTGGCTTACGAGAAATGTCTTATCTAGTTATGACTTGGTATTCAATGGGAATAGACTACACTGGACCGTAATATCATAGCATCACGCCTGTAATTCCCGAAGGGTTAGGCAGAGGTGTACTGTTTTATAACCACATTTCGCCGATGTTTTTATTGAACCCCATGTAATAGAGGGCGAGTCTATTGCCATCTACTGGGCAGTTCCAGACTCCGTGCTATTCCTGACAATTTTCATATAGAAAAACTCGTTAACATTATGCCAGAACCGGGAATAGGACCCAGGTTCTCGCGCTCATCAGTCGCGCTTGCATCCAGTAACCAATAAAGTACAAAAATTATATTTATAAAAACAAGCCATCTCCACACTGCCATACCGCGCATTAGTGCCACGGGGTGGTTGAAAAAAAAAATTAAATTCCCCTTTGTTCTCGTGTGTAAGTGCCACTGCGAGATATCACTCCCACTGATATATTGCAGTGCATCTGTGTTATTGAGTTGACAGACACACACACACACACACATAGGCGACGCGTTTCAAAATGTATATCAGAATTTATGATAAAGAGTGGAGTGGAAGGCAGCGAGGGACATCTTTCAACACGCATGATAAAAATAAATAAAATAAATTCAACTCATTACTGTCCCACTGCTGGCCAAGGGCCTCTTCTCAGGATGAGAAGGTGGCCCGGTGCGGGTTGGCGAACTACACACACCATCGGGAACTTTATAGAGATCTCTCAGGTGTGCAGGTTTCCTCACAATATTTTCCTTCACCGTTAGGACGTGTGACAATCAAATTCTGATCCTCAAATGATTCCGAAAAGTCAGAGGTGCGGTCCGGGTGTGAACTCAGACCCTCTTGCATGGAAGGCAAATGACTGATTTATTGGTGTAGTGGTGGCAAGCTTTGCTGTTGATCGTGAGGTTCGATTCTTGGGTAGACCAAATCTATCGAAAACAGGTTCTTATTAACAGCAGCTTAGAATTGTGCCTAGTGAAGCGCAATTGACTCGGTCCCTATTAGGAAGAACTCAATCCAATTCAAAGTCACAGTTATTTATTTCAAATGGACCTTTGCAGGCAGTTTTAAAATGTTATGAATCTAGGTGCACAGTTCCAAAGTGGGTTGGTCCTATGGAGAAGAGATCGGCAAGAAACTCCATGGATACCAATAACCCAATCAGTGAGATATGGACGTACAATAGTACACCTCTTCTGATTCTACTGTAACATAAACGAGACCTTATTTTTTTTTTATTAGCGTGGTGAGAACCCCTAATGGGCTATCCTCCGCCTGAGGCGGGCCGAACTCCTACCTGCTTAACTCACTACGATGGTCCGCCTCGACACCATATGGTGGGCTTCGAGAACTCTTAGAAGACCGCACCGAAGCCCACCATGTTGTCATGCCAAATGGCTGGAGGGAGTGACTGTAAAGAGGCCACCCCTTCGTGCACGTCCCGGGGGAGACTATAGAAAGGTCCCCTCGTTACCTTCGCTCCGTGCTGTGTACACGGCGACACCACACCGTGTCACCGTCTTCTCGGGGGTCGCTAAGTGAGAGCGCGCAGAGTCCCAACAACTTAAACGAGACCTTACCTAAGCTAACTTAAGTAAATCTGAGGCACACTCTTCAGTCAAAACCTTGCTGATTGAGAAATCTTTCCACTACTGCACGAGCAGTTTTTATCTTAAAGAATCATGACAAAAACTCACTTGCTTGCAAATCCACGCACCCTGTACATAAAAGAACGTGGCGCCACATTAATACATGCTAATAAACTTGACATAAGGCCGGGAATCGACGGAACAGAGAAGACTTAATGACATATCCTTGTCAAATATAAACCTATTTATAATTAGTAAAACAAATATATACAATATCTTCTATTCATATAATAAAATTATAACAGGCCGATGTCTATACATTATAGATATTGGAGAAAAACTCTTTATTAGAGCACCAGAAGCCAAAACAACAATTTGAAAATTTTTGTCTGTCTGTCTGTATGTTTGTACACGCATCACGTAAAAACTACTGCATGAAATCGAATGCCGATTGAAAGTCTTCACCAATGTATTGCTAGAGGTCTAGCTTAAAATATAGGCACCATTTTACTGCAGGAAAATATCAGATTCTAAATTCCACGCGTACGAAGTCGCGGGCAAGACCTAGTAATATAATATCATACACAGTATATAAATGTGGAAGTTTGTAAAGATGGTTGTTTGTTACTCAAGCACCGGTTCGGTCCTTGCATGGGGTAAATATTTTTTAGGCCTAGAGGTAGTAGTTTCTGGTCTTGGTGGACTTAATTAAGTGAGATTTATGTCTGTAACCTGTACCGACGATACAGGATAAATCTTACAGTGGCAAAGGGATCTTACAGGGGTAAGATACAGGCGTCAACAAGTTTGGGGGCCACTGTTTACCTTTATCACGACAATCATTAGTTACTAAAAACAATTTAATGTACATGTAAACTGGAACTATCTAGTTATTATTCTAACAAAGCTAATTTACTTAATTTACTGTTCAACTGTAGTGTTACAATGTTTCAATAAAATAAATACTATACAAAATACTAAAAATACCTATTTTTCAGTGCTTCATATGATTCTACAAACCAGGCTAAAACTTCCTAAAATCTGAACCTTTATCAGCGAAAAGATAACACAAGGGTTCCTCAACTGAAACTGAATTTGACAGCTATGAAGTCATTCAAAACGTAACCGTAAACTGTAACTAAAGCCTGATGTTTACCTTATTAACACCACTTGATTGAATTCGCCAAAAACCGGCTGCCACCGGCTCGTACTAGATTTTTTCAGTTATTTTTATGACAGGCCAGACAAAAAACACTAATTGAAAACAGACACATAAAGGTTCACTACAGAACAGGTTCAATAAAAAATCTCAGATTTTTTTCGTGACTTATTTACAGTTTGACTTTCAGAGAAAATTTTAGAACACGAAAAGTTTTTCTGAGGACCACATATTGTGAGAAAATGATGTTAGAACCAAAACTTTGAAGCCTAGTGTTATTCACCAATCGACCCTCGGTTGACTTTATGGGTTTACATTTTATAAGCTAATTGAAAAGGCCAATGTTAGGATTGATTTGACAAATTCTAAAGCCCGTTTTTTTTATTTCAAATGCGGCAATTCTGTTGGCTTATTTTGGCACGCCGCCACTCAGCATAGTGTCCTGGGATCGCTTCTCGAATCGAGCAAGGAGTAAGTGGATCATTCAATTAGAAAATTCTCATCAGCACCCCAGTGTTTAGAATTACGCCCGGTAAATGGCAATAGGTTCACCTCTTAGTTATTGGTGATAACAGAATGTCTAGAAGAGCTATGTAAAGGCAAATTTATCAATACAAACCTCTACCAGGCCATATTTTCGTGCACCGAAAGTAGTAGACCTTCTGTCCTCATTTATTTAGCGTCAAAGGTACAATTTCTCGTCAATTCAATGAATCGGCTGTGGCTATCAGAGCCGAGAAACGGTTAAAAATGTATTGATTCCATTGATGTGGTCATGTGGCTTTGTGGTGTACTTTTATTCGGGAAAGAATCTTTACACGGGGTTGAAATTGATTGTGGTGTTTCCGTGTCTACCTGAATAGATGAAAAAGGAAAGTAGATAATTATTTGTTTCTTTATGTAGGTACAGGGGTAATAAACACCATCGAAAACAAAAGAGGAAAAATGAAAGGCCATCTTATAAGACATGACAGTTTAATTAAAAACATAATTGAAGGAAAGATAGAAGGAAGGAGAGGCAGAGGAAGACCAAGGATAAGTTACATGAGCCAAATAAAGGAAAAGGTTGCCGTCATGTCGTATAAAGAGGTAAAAGAGACTGCACTGGAGAGAGAAAAGTGGAAAGAACTTGATCAGCTACAGCGACAAGAGCAAGGCTCTTAGATAAGAATAATATATATATTATTATTTAATTAATAGACATAACTACACGAATCATTTTTCTGACTAAGACGAACTTAAAGATAATATTTAAACTGTGAGAGTGTGAGTAACCATCTAATATGGATGTCAAGAATAGAGCACCCACGTGACATAAATATTGCAACTCAGGGAGGTTCTTTTCACGCACCCAAGGATACAGTGATATAAAGATAAGAAAAGAACTAGAATGTTCGTCACGTTACAAATAATAAGAGGTCAATAAATAGTAATCCGCTCGAACGAGGTCCGATCACATCGAATTATAACAACTAACTAACTAACATCCTGGATTATGTAGTTAGCGGCGCTCCGAGTTAACTGGGTTGCCAGTACGCTACTAGGTTCTCCCACATAATCTTTTTTTTTTTTTTATTCTTGACAGGTACGTTTGACCCCTATCTCACCTGATGGTAAGCGATGATGTGGTCGAAGATGTAGCACACTTGCCTAGAAATAACCTATTCACTCTTGACTTAAAGACTCCCAAGTTGTAGCTATCAGGAAACACAGACTCTGGCAGGGAATTCCACTCCTTAGCTGTACGCACAATGAATGTGTTCCCAAAACGTTTTGTGCGTGTGGGTGGGATGTCCACCATGTACCGGTGACGCATTAAAAGTTAAATTAAATACGTGAAATAGCAACATGCTTGAATCCCCCTAATGGTTAGGCAGAGAATATTATTGTATGATTACATTTCGCCGATACAGTTATTAAGTCGCAAGTAAAAGGAGGCGACTTTATTGCCATCTGTCGGGAACAGTTTCAGATTGAGAATTTCCGTACAGTAATACCCAATAACAATGTGCCCGACCAGAGAATCGAACTCACCTCACGCTCAGCAACTACACTAGCAACCTATAGTCAACTAAAAATATTAATTGAATTCAATTTGATTAGTTCTAAAACGTCATGATGTAAAGTATCATTTCACAAAACCTGTATCTTTAGTTGGGCAGAGGTGTACTGTTGAACATTGGTGTACAAATATTAAGATGAATACATACATAAATAGTAAAATTTAAAAAAGAAAAATACATCTAGAATGATATTGAAAATCTTGAGATTCTCGTTTATCTACGAATTGTACAATTCAAGAATGTTCTCAATACAAAATTCTTGATAGATTAAAAATATCACATTTGTCTATATCCATTTTCCCCAAAAACAGGGTAAAACAAGTGAACTAGCAACTCAGTAACTCGGAGAGAGAAATTGGCAAAAATAATTCCGATATTGTAGTTTTATTATCGAAGCGTGTGTATGTGTGGTTCTACTTAATCCTAATATTATATAAAGGGCAAAAAAGCGGGCAAAGTGTTATCAGTTTTTTTTGTATTGAAATTCTTAGCACGGAGTCTGGAACTGAGCCCGGTAGACGGCAATAGGCTTTCCCCACATTATATGGGACTTAATAACGGTATCAGCGAAATGTGGGTGTACAATTTGGTACATCTCTACCGAACCGTGATACTATGTTATGTTATATAAATAACTAGCTGTGTCCATGAGATTGTCCGCGTAAAAAGATTTTACATATAAACTTATGGCGCGGACAGACTGATGAAACGTAACATGCAGTGAAAGAATTTTTTGTACATATTGCCGCAATGTAACATGCAAGGTAATACACGTTGTAACAAATTCCCCTAGTCTGGACGTCTTGCGCGCGCGAACTGTGCATTTTATGTGCACGCTACGAGCATTACGTCGCGCGCGAAACGGTCCGGGATTTGTCGGTTTTTCGGACGAACACAAAGGGGCGCGCAGTATGCACAGGGCAATAGCGTGGACGGTCGTTTTGGAGCCGTGTTTGTGCACACAACGAACATGGAGGGACAAGACGACGCGTGGAGTGAAGAAAAGGGTTAGAGGGTCGTCTTAGGGGCGGAGTGTAGGAGTTAGGGTAAATGTTTAGGGGCTCTATGAGACACAAAGAAAAAGAGAAAATATAAAAATTGGTTCGTAGTGAATGTCGCGCGCGCAATGCGTTCACGCTGGCAGCGAACATGCAATGAAGCGCAGAACGATACATTGCACGTTACATTTCACCTGTGTGTACGCGCCATGAGGTTGAGGTTTCGTTATTATTCAGTCAATGAGTAATAGAATGTGGTGTTCAACAAACTATATAAAATTTTGCCACAGACAAAATGTACAAAATCAGGGGTCTCCAGCTAAAAGACGACTGGAAGACAAGCGTCCAACAGCTAGGCTATCACTAAATCCTTCTACAATTAATCGCAGCTCCAAATACCAGCGACAAAAAATCGCAGTTTTCCACAAACGCAGTGACGTCACCATGATTTATGTGTTCCGAAGCACCATTGTCAGATGTATGGCGTTGCGTTGTTCAGTTCTGTTTTATAGCGGTTTGAGTAATGTCCCCAGCGCCGCTTGTATATCGTGACGGGTATAACTTATGGCGTTCATGTGCACTAGCTTTTAAATATTTCACTGTAAAATATAAATTTGGAATTTAAAAAAGCTGATTATATCCTAGCGGTTGAACGCTTGCCTGTCTTGTAATGTCCGAGTTTGATCCCGGCCTGCACCTCAAACTTTTCGAATTCATGTGCAGAACAAAGTGTGATTGTCACTTGTCTTAACGGTGAAGAAAAACATCGTAAAGAAACCTGCACACCTGAGAGGGCTTCATAAAGTTCTTGATGGTGTATGTAGTGAGCTAACCCGCCACCAGCGTGGTGGTCTAAGGGCTAGATCTTTCTCATTCTGAGAGTGGGACACTGACTGTAGTGTTGCCACCCGTCCTGTTTTCCCAGAACATGTCCTGCTTTTTGGAGTGTCCTGAGTTGTCCTGTATAGTTATTAAGTAGCGTCCTGGGTTTTTTAAAGAGTCCTCTTAAGGTCCTGTGTTTTATTATTCGCGCGCGACGTTATTAACGCCGTTATTTTATAATTTAATCATTCATTTCATTTCTTATATTAATTAAATTGAAGATAATTTCATTAAACATTGTAATTGCTATTCATTGAGTTTCATTGACACTGTTTTCTTATACTGCGTCCTTCCACTTTCAAATCCTGGTTTTCAAAATTTGGAGATGGCAACTCTAACTGACTGTAATATCTATGGTCTGATGGAAGAAAGGTAAATCATTTATTTTGTTACATATCATCATCATCATCATCAGCCAGAAGACGTCCACTGCTGAACGAAGGCCTCTCTCAAGGGGGGTTTGCCATAATCCCCATGCTTGGCAGGCGGCTTGGGGATCGCAGTGGCTTACCGATTAGTGAGAGGACACTGCTGCCCGTCCTCCGGTGTCTGGTCGCAGTTTTAAGACGTACCCGGATCAGTTAGTCAGTGTTATATATGCCAGATATTTTTTTTACCGTCGAAGAATAAATTGTGTTTGTACTGTGTGAAATTGCAATGATAATTGTATTGATAAGTAAATGAAGCAGAATACTATGGCATTGTTGTCTAATTTGATAATTTTTTGTTCTTTTTTTTTAATGTAATAATCTTCTGCTATTAAGTATTACTAACTAGTCAATTTATCACACTAAAACATGATTTTGTAAGTCTTCTTAAAGTTACTATTACACAAGCGTTATAGTAAAAATGCTTTCTTCTAATGTTTTTTTTTTAAATATTTATCTACGCCGTTTACATAGATAGATAGATAGAGTATTCTTTATTGTACACCAGAGGAAAAACTACAAAGCGAAAATATATTTTACACATAGGGTACAAATGGCGGCCTTATCGCTAAAACCAATTTCTTCCAGACAGTTCATAGTTAGTTACTAAGGGCACTTCCCATCACTAGCTAGCTCATAAGTAGAGTCTATGTCATGTAATAGACAATTCACTCTCGGTATAAAAAAAAATCGAAATAAAAAGGAAGCATATTGTTACAGTTAAATTCTATAACGTTAATTAAAAGCCAAGTAATTCAATTCAAAGTGATTTTATTTATTTGGCTCTCAGAGAGTATTATTAACTTTTGTGAACAAATATTCTTGTCTAAAGCTTCTATTCCACGAACAGAATAAGCCATATTAAGTATTTTCCCGAAGGTAAAAAAATCATCTCGTATATCAGATACCTCGGGAAATAATTAAAACCAAAGAAATGCAAACAGATAATTATGTGACTTAAAATTAGTGAAACGCTGTTTGGAGTAGAGGCAGTTTTTTTAATTTTTTTTTATGGAGTATGCGGCAAACGAACAGACGGATCGCCTGATGGTAAGCGATTAACGTCGCCCATGGACACCCGCAACACCGGAGGAGTCGAGAGAGGAGAGAGAACGCTCTAAAGCGCCTGTGTTTTCCTTCAATCAAATGACTTAATTACAATACCAATCCACCACAATAATGGCGTAATACTGAAAAATGTAAACCTATTAAGTACGCTGATGTAAAAAATAGCACAGAAATAAAAATTCATTCTTCGTACTAATGAACTTTCAAAGCTTGCAATTAGTGCGGGAATTATTTTGCGGAAAAACGCAATTAAGGATGGGAGGTAGGCCGAAGGCCGAACGGTTTCACCCTAGCGTTTCCTCACTCTATTGTTAGAGTTCGTTTTGTTGAATGGAACTAATCGAGCGCTCAGTAATGTGACCTCGGCAAATTAATTTGTTTTTAAGTATAATGGCAACATCCTTGTCCCTTATAACAACGTATAGTAAATCAAAAAAGAGTGGAAAACAAATGAAGGAGACACTAAATACAAAATATATATGATTAAAATTGCATATGAAAGCAAAATTAACACAACGGCGAAGTCAAACCTACGATCTAATTGCAGGCGAAGATAAATTATAATTTCTTCAACATTATTTTACACTTCTTTTAGCAGTTAGTCTGTCAAAACCGTTCTTTTGCCACCTCTCAGGCCTACCTACCTACCTACATATATAACTATAAGTATGCTAATCACAACATTTATTGTTTATACTTTATAGCCGGTAAATACGCCAGCTATCAGTCAATTGAACTGTCGCCGATTTTTGAGAACCTACCTTATGTAACCTGTTTTCAAAAAGGGAATACAACCGAAATATGATACTGTTCTATTTAGACACACAAAGAGGTCAGCCACCAATTTTTTAGCGCATGCGATCTCCCGACTAAATTTAACAACTGGCTTATAATAATTTTTTTTATAAAAAGCTTGCCACCTTATTTATATATTTTGTTTAAGAGGTTTATAAAAGTTCAACTAAGTAAATATTTAGTTACAGTTGTGGGCGTTTCGCGTTAACGGCGAGGCGTGCCTCCTATCTATTTATTTGTATAAAAAGAAAACTTTAGTAAATACATTATGAGGGAGGTACCTACTTTCTATACAACTGTAAAAACTACATCAAAATTTTGTTTGAACATAAATGAGTATAAGACAGTGACAGCGTTCACCAAACTACATAAATACCTCGATTATTTTTTTATGCATTTATTCAGCATTAAATAGATTATATATTTAAAATTCTCTAAGTCCTGTAGTATAACCGAAAACATAATAAACCAGAGATAGGGCCAGATAGACGACCTATAAAAATCAAAGACGGAAGCCGAGGCCGAAAGCCGAGCATGTCCCAACACCAGTGACCTTATTATTCTAGTGAACGACCAACTCTCGCTTCCAGTTATTTATTTCTAAGTTCTTGACGTTTTTTGACAGAAATTATAAATATGGCGGATTTGTTTTGATTATGAATAATGTTTCATGATTTTCGGTATGGAAATTAAATGGCTTCGGAATATTATAATGCCTGGCAAGACTGGTGATTTACTAAAAGTATTGTGTCTTTGTTTTCTGCAGCCTAGTATTTATAGTCTCAGAATCTTGATTCTTAAGGAGGCTTTAAGACTAAAGTTTAGCTAAAAGTTTTCATACAAAATGCGTTAACGTTTATACCCCACTAAACATGAGCTGATTTTGCTGATTTTTTATATGTTATAGACATAAGTAAAATCTAGGTCGTTACATTTTTGCTTTTTAGTAATTGTTTATGGATTGAGAAATAATTAACCCTCAAAATGTTTGTTTTCGTTTTTTTAACTAAAAATCTTCCTTATAATTACAAAAATAATCAAAGTTTTGAAAAAAAAAACAAAACCACCTATTTATAATCTAACAAAATGATACAACATACCAAAATCAAATTAATTCGTTAAGATTTCGATGTAAGAAACGTTAACACCCAAACACCTATTTTGCGCGTATTTCAAAACAATTTTGTCAGAAACCGGCAGCTAAACGATACTCTTAATAAGAGCTAATATTGGCTGTCTGGTTCTACGTGCGATCGGTCAATATCTATGAAAAATAAAAGCTTAGTACAGGCAAATATAGCTCATATTAACACCACATATTGGTTGATTGTGACCATTTAATATTAAATATTTCGTACCAACCTATGTATTTTGTGTCATTGTGATTCGTAGCGAACAGCCTCTTTGTTCTAGTGCTCTCATGGACCGCTGAGCAAGACGTCCAGGGTTCGATTCCCAGGCTCGAGGATAGGTTGCTGAGATTTCTGAAAACGAAGTACAGCCCGGAGTTCGAAATTGTACCTGGTGGGTGACAATAGGTTCTCCCACTATATGGGTGTACAATATCGTACACTATTGCCTACCCCTTCGGCGAATATGAGCGTGATGCTATGTTATGCTAAAATTCCCAGCCATATGTACATATCTTAAAAAAGTATTTTTTGAACATTTAAAAAAATAGTCTCTAAAGCAACCATCAAAAGAAAGATGGCTTATTCTAAAAACCAAACGATTTTGTCGCTAAATATTCTTTAATTCACATAAAATGTAAATTCCATCCATAAAATTAGATTTAACATTTCTTTTTCGTGATTTATCCAAGGACCCGCTTTGTAAAACCGTGATATACATACACAGTCCATAATTTATCAATATTTAAGCATATTCGATACATTATCTTCGTCCATAAAATTGGAGAGGGCCTCTACGCATAGAAATCGGTCGCTTAATATTAAATTATTGCGGTACCCGTCTTGTCCCTTAATAAGTATTGTCACGTTTGAGGGTAAGTAGGAGTCTAAGTAATGTGCAGTGTAAGCAAAAATATGGGATAGTGATGAAAAGGTGGATGAGGGCGCACGAAATAGGATAATCTAAGATTAAACACGGTTCTGAATCCCATACGAATACATATGACAGTCGTTACGGGTGTCAGCAGCTCAAAAAGTCTGACAACAAGTCTAACCTTAGAGTACCAGTGTTTTCTCGTAATTATGTGGTGGAGGTTGGATGGTAGTCACTCCGTTTAACATACTGATATTTAGCCGCATCTGGTTAGACCAGGAAACGACCCCACTAAGTCCCCGCCCCCTATTCGATGGACCCGAGGCGGAGGCGCGCGCGGGTGTCGGCGCGCGCCTCTGAGGCGATGCACGGGGTAGTTGAACACCTCACTACCCCGTGCGGGAGACGAGGCCCGGGCAGACCGGGCCAGCAATAGTGTGGGGCTGCGGAAGAATTTGGATTCCCGCAGTCCCGCGCGCACGTGCGAGGAGACACCGGGGTGGTTTTAGCCGGTAAGAGTCCGGCACGCCCCTCCGCCTTTCCCCAGGCGAAGGTAATCCATGAGGATTTCACCCTGTAAAAAAAAAAAAAAAAAAAAAAGGAAACGGCCCCACTGCAATTGGCAAAGAGCCTGATTGTGTCGAAAGATAGTCTTGTTTTAATATAGATAAACGATCTTACGCTCAGCAGCCTTACTCACAACCACTAGACCAGGGTTTCTTAAAGTGGGGTCCTTAGGGGTCCATAAAATGTGTGGTAGGTGTCCGCAGCAATTAACCCTTAACATTAATTAGAAAATTGTGTATCAAACTAACGCATCGTTTGTTTAAAACTGCTCTCGCTGGCTACCGTTGAGCGGCCCCAGGTGCGGGGGGACTGTACCTACACAAACCCACATTTTTTCCTTTAATATTCTTTGACAGGGGTCCGTGGAATTTTAGAAATTCTGGAAGTGGTCCATGACTGCAAAAAGTTTAAGAAACACTGCACTACACCAATGAGGCTTTCAATAATATAGTTGCTGCTAATTATTACAATTCTCTCCCCTCTGCATCTAACAGCGTTGTCATTCGGTATTCAGTCATGAAATAAGTCAGAAATACGAAACCATATTCCCTTTGAATAACTTTCCAAATACTTGGTACAAGGAAAATGGAGCAAAATAAAAATATTGGCTTCAAATATAATATCATATTCCCATAAAACATCCGTGGACATTTACATCACCCTTGGGAATGAAAAAACGAATTAGATGAACACCAAAGGCAATACGGTTGTCAAAACAGAACATATCATAGAGTCGTCAGCAAAAAAAGCAATTTTAATCTGCCTAATGTCAGCGCTCTTTATAACTCACGACTCGGTTTAAAAAATGTAGTATTAACCGAGTACCGATCACATAAAAAAATAAAAATATTGTTGTTAAACTCGTAAGTATAAAAATAGCAATAGTGCAATTGCTGACTGACTGCTTCATTGGTCTAGTGGTCGCAAGCACGACTGCTGAGGTCCTGGTTTCGATTCTCGAGCCGGGAAAAGTGTTATTGGGTTTTGTCTGTATAGAAATTTTTAGTAGTAGCACGCAGTCTGGAACTCTGGCAAGCAAATCTGTGCCATGGATATGTGATCGGCAAAATGTGGGTGTACAATAGTACACCTCCTTTGGGGAACACAGGCAGATACACTCACGAGAACATACATTTGCAGTTCCCCATTCAAACCCCATTGTAAATAGTTTTCTGAATAATATAGAAGTATTAATGTATTAATGTAATCTATATGTAGAAGGGATAGCTTTTCTATCTGTGTTACATACCTATCTTAGTATCTATCTTAGTAATACACATACATAATTATGTTTACGTGTTTGTGCTCGTGATTGTACGTTATGCGCATGCGCTTGTGGGTGCTTAGTCCCACCTACATATTACTCTATCTGCATCGTTATCGTCCCGCAGTCGTATCGTCGAATGTAAAGAACCCTCCATTCTTCATTCACGTCTGTCTTACCGCGAACATTCAAAGGTTTTATTTGTATTGAAACAGATTGCTGATTTGATACTTTGGGGACCCTAATAAGTCATGTCATCGGCTATTTATGGGGTGCACGGTAAAAGCCTGCCCATTGGTCTGGGGTGGAATTGGAAGCGGATCTAAGGACCTGGAGTTGATCGCGAAGTACGAATCGTTTTTTTTTTATTAAAAAAATATAACATAACATATTATCACGGCTGTATTCGCCGAAGTTTAAATCGAGGCGTAGAATTGAAAATACACCCACATTTCGCCGATGCCATTATTGAGTTTCATTTAAAGAGAAAGCGAACCTATTGCCTCATAGACCTCACATTCAACAGTCGCGCTTGCGAACACACAGATAAAAGATAATTATATTAATTAATTTATTGAATAAAATGCACTATATTTTACAGTACGAAACAAGAAGTAAACATTACTGCAACAGGTATTAGATACTAAATAAAACCGGCCAAGTGCGAGTCGGACTCGCGCACGAAGTATTCCGTACCATTGACTAGGTAAACCACAGTAGGTATTTATTATTAAAGTAAAAATACAACTGAGTATTTCGTGAATATTTCAAGTGCCTACCTGTTGCCATTATTGATATCGAGCAAAAAACGCAAAAAAATCGCGTTTATTGTATGGGAGCCCCCTTAAATATCTATTTTATTTTGTTTTTAGTATTTGTTGTTACAGCGGTAACAGAAATATATAATTTGTGAAAATTTCAACTGTCTAGCTATCGCGGTTCTTGAGATACAGCCTGGTGACAGACAGACGGACGGACAGACAGCGAAGTCTTAGTAATAGGGTCCCGTTTTTACCCTTTGGGTACGGAACCCTAAAAAGATGTGTGGTTTAGTAGATGTAGTATTTGTAGTATGTAGTAATTGTAGTACTTTAGTGGTGACAGGTCAAGTCAAGTCAAGTCAAGTCAAATATTTTTATTTCGAGTAGGCCTTTACAGGCTCTTTCAAAACGTTGTGATTCTAGGTGCACGGTTCCAAAGTGGGGGTAGGTCCTATGGAGAAGAGACCGGCAAGAAACTCCATGGATACTCTTTTAAAATAATAGTTTTAAACTGGTTACAATCTTTAACGGTAAAGACTATGCGAGTACAATGCAAGCCAATGTGCGCAAAACGACACACGAAGAACAGTATTAATATAACGGAATAATTGGTGTAGCTAGGCTCAGCCACAATAGTTGGAGACCCAGCGATCCAGTACTCAACGCCACTTTCATTAGAAGGATATGCTGGCCCAAGTGAGTGCAACAATCCACACTGTCCGACAAGTAAATGTAAAGTTACTGGCTACACTGTACTCGCACATTTACAATTTGAAGTTGCTAGCGTCTAACAAACAAATTACATGAATAATATAATTAGAAATCTTAAACAAATAATAACTAATTGTTACAAAATAGAAAATTTTATTTAGACAATCGTCATTGAAAACTAAAAACTAACTTGTGAGAATTGAAAACAACGGATTGCCAGGGAAGCCGCATGTGCAGAAGACATCAAGACAGTTAGTGCCACACGTCCCTATCGTCAACATAGTCTTTAACTTTATAATATGCTTTCCTTATGAGAATAGATTTAATATGTGTTTTAAATCCTTTACCAGTAAGGTCGGTGACAGATTTCGGCAATTTATTATAATATATTATATAATATTATATATAATATATATATAATATATTCAGGGTAAATAAAGCTTATACTAGAATCGATATATGTTAGGGATGTTACGGAGGTGGATTTATCGGAGGCGGAATCGGAGCCGGAGGTTCTCGTAGTGACCTCCGCGGAGTCGGAGGTGAATCGGAGTCGGAGTCGGAGCAAAGCTACGAATGTAAAATGTAAATAAATAAGAAAGAAGAAACTTGTCGCAACTCGTTCACTCTTCGTTCATCAATTGCAAAGAACACATGTACTCCGTCAGTTGTCAGTGTCACGTAGAAAGCGCTCGGTAGCGCTGCAGCGATAGCAAGTCATAACTTGTAACTCCGATATATACCTCCGTTTTGATATAGCGGAACCGGAGCCGGATTCGGAGGTGTAATTTTAATCAGAGGTTCCGACATATCGGATTCGGAGTCGAAGCTCCGTAACATCCCTAATATATGTAGGTATAGTTGTATATTCAACTGCGAATAGAATAGTCACTTTTTTGCAGATTAAGATTGCCTTTCACGTTATTAAATGTTAATATTTCATTTATAACTATAAAACAATCACATTTCCAGTTACGCACTCATTAGAAAATGGGTGGAGAGAGAGTTTGGACATCATGTAGCAAACGCAAAAATTGCGTTACGCCCCCGGGTGGGCTCGAACCACCAACCTTTCGGTTAACAGCCGAACGCGCTAGCCATTGCGCCACGGAGGCTATGGAAACAAATCTACAAAAATAAAAGTCTATGTTCCTCATTATAAAACAAGGGTTTTAGACCGGCTTCAAAGCTTTTAGGGCCTTTCACCACTTGTTTATTAACTAACTGATCACTTACCCACAAGTTACCTGACACAATGCATTTTAATTTTTTGTTTAATTTCACTTATCTATTATTTAAATATAATCGATAAACTCACAAATTCATTAACATTTAGATCTATTAGCATTTTTTATTTATTTGATTAGTACCGGACATTTCATCAGTAAGTGTTTACAACACTCCTAACGCTAAGATTATATTTTATAGGTTTTCCATTTATTTTTCAGAGAAAATTATCCGTCGAACAAAAGGCTTTTTTTCGACACCGATATTTGAAAAAAACTAATTAGTATTCCTTAGAGTCTTTTAATAAAACGATGACGGACACAATCGGTAAATTATTGGCTTTATGCGCTATGTGTCGCGGGTTCAACAAAATAGCATCAAATTAGAAATACAGGCGTACACTAGTACACCTCTACCATTAGGCACCTGCCATTAGCACTTTTCCCGACCCGAACCTAGGACCTCAAGCTCAATAGTGACGGTTGCGACCACTAGACCAGACAAACACACGGACACACACAGCTAAATACACAGAACATAATAAATAATATTTGATATTTTTTCAATGTATGTGCGCTTATGTATGCTTGTAAACCGTATTCACATCATAAATATCTCCAAGTCAATTTAAAAAAAAAAAAAGACCATGGTAAAATAGAGATCAGTGTTTGAGATACAATCTTATGATTAATCTTTTAATGTAACTGAGTTCTGAGAGGACTCCAAAAGTTATCAAACTTTTGTGTAGTCCGCCAACCATCACCAGGCCAGTAAGTTGGACTAAGACCTAACTCTCCTCTCTCTAAAAAGGCCGGTGCCCATTAGATGTAGAATAAATAGGCTGACACTACGCTTAGCAAACAGATTGGTAGTATTACAGTCGCTTATTAGCTTCAATCAACACCACTACATGTTAACACCTAGACCTGTGCTGACCCTCTAATAACTATCAATAAGTAGTACGTCCGCTGTTGAGTGGCGTGTATAGATGGCGCCCATTTGCAGACACTACGACTGATCTGTCTACCTGAATAGTGATGAGACTATATCGATATGCGTAATTTAAGTTTTTTAAAGTGCAAGCAGTTTGAACTTATGTGCTGCGATAACGTGATGGAATATCCAATAAAATCTATCAGCTTCCGCCCTGGCTTCGCACGGGTAGCACAAAAAATTACCAAAAAGCCAAAAAAAAGTTTTTGTGATCCAATCGCTGCCAAATTTCACAGGGTCCGTTGAGCTGATCTGAAGATTATCTAAATCATACATTTTAAAATCGCTCCAGCCGTTTTGGAGTCCATAGGGAACATACATACCTACAGATTTATTTATATATGACGTTTTTATTTTTTATTTGTACAACTCTTTATTTCAGACAACTAAGGCTCATAGATTGAATATTAATATAATTTATAAACAGCCGCTAACATTTTCCAATTTTACTAATAGGCGTCAGCTACAGTATTAATTGTGTAACACATAAGATTCGTCAGTCCGTTCATCGCTCTCATCCGTTCAAAACCTTATTTACGACTTCTATTCAATTCAGAAGCAGTCAGCAGGAAACGCCGGCGCCATCTAGATCTATAAAAGACTTATAAAAGCTTTATGTAAGGAATTATTTACAGAAAATAAATCATTATTTCATCATTAGCTTATTATTCAAACGTTTGCAGTCAGGAATTTAAACCAACGAGTTTCATCGACATCCCCCCACCAAGTTACGTCCATCACTAACTAGACAAAGAGCCAGCGATTTGTTTCTGAAAATGTTTTTTTCTTGATTCCCCGTAGGAAGAAGGTTTATTCCTCTTATTGCTTGCGCGATTTATTCCCTCTCGGCGCCATTTTATTGGGCAATGAGAGACGCGGAACGAAGGACCGAATTGGAGGATCGTAAAGTATGACACCTGAGTTTGTTGTGATTTATAATGGATAATAATCACTAGTGTAGTCCTTATCTTAAAACATTTTATCATAGCATGGCTTCACGCTTGTGTTCCCCGTAGGTTTAAGCAGAGGTATTTTCGCACATTTGAAATTTTCAATAGCACTCCTAAGTTATGATGTTTTTTTTAAAAGACTATCCATGCAGTTTCTTATCGTCTCTTCTCCATAAGACCTGCCTCCTTTTGGAACCGTACACCTAGAATTTCGACTTTGTAAAAGTACCTGCTAAGGCCTAGTTGAAATAAAAATGGTTGACTTGACTTGTACTCCTCTGCTAATCCTTCGGGGAATACAAATGTAATGCTAAGTGTGTGTTAGCTGTATTATTAGTAAGGAAATGTATAGAAATAAACAAGGTGTTTGCTTTTAGCAGGGATTCATCATAGTATAATGCTCTAATGAACTTTATCCTAACGGTTAATCAAGATGAGCTGAAACTGTACTTGAAGAAATGGTTAATATATTCGTGCGTTAGTGGACCACTTCTGCCTATAGTTACAATTAAAACGTAGTAATTATAAATACTCTTTGGTTAAAATAAATAGAATCCTTTAGTGTTCCCATATTCTACCCATCTGCACGTCAAACACACATCAATAATTAAAACCCAATCCTGAAACTATACTGTGAAATTATACGAAACAAAGTTTTTGAAACTACAAGCTATTTCACTTAGAGGGCGCTAGTGGGGCGCGTCTGATAATTGATATCGGTTCCGTAGAATATTGAAATAGGTTTGAATTATTTATTTGGAGTTCTGTAGTGCGGAATAGGTAAGTAGTTTTGACCAAATTCGGTTGTACTTGTGGTATGTTTGATAGATAGGTTGTTATATTGATAAATAGTGAATTAAATTGGAAGACAATCCACGTCAGGCGATCGGTAACCGATTATTTAGTTGGCGAAAAAACAAAAAACAGAATTTCATACGGTAAACGCACAAGTTCTACAAAAATTCACTTTATACTTAAGAGCCCACAGCAGATCAAGGGTCCCTCGAAAGACTTTACTACGGGCCCCGCGCTTGCTTAATCCGGCACTGTGTACACCTGTGCCTAACCTTTCGGAGAATTCGGCGTGATGCTATGTTATGTTGATAGAGATCTTTTCAGAGATAGATATATAGAATATTGTACAGTTTAACAATAATATAAGGTCACAAAAAATAGGTCATATTTAATATTGATGAGGTTTTTTTTTTGATAGTGTTTTTCGTAAGTATAGTTAAACATTCTATTAATTAAATGCCTGACACCAGCTCCAGGACCAAATACCTGGAAATCATGGAGGCTTTTGCCCAGCAGTGGGGTGATGGGAGCTAACAGTAACAGCCTAGAAACTCGAATATCTCTATAATTTCCCACGAAAACTATATTTATATCTGGTCACCTATATCTATAACATAATTAAAGAAAAGATAGAAGGAACGAGAGGAATAGAAAGACCAAGGATAAGTTACATGAGCCAAATAAAGGAAAATGTTGCCGTCATGACGTATAAAAAGGTAAAGGAGACTGCACTGGAGAGAGAAAAATGGAAAGAACTTCATCAGCTACACCGACAAGAGCAAGGCTCTTAAGAGCGTTTACGCCGCGCGGTGGCGAGCGAAATTAGGTATTTACAGCGCTCGACCGCTCACCCGCTTGTGTGTGTGCGTTCGGACTGTAAGGAGGCAATGCTTAAAGCGCGCGCTGGCGATGTTGATCCTTTTTGCCTTTTTGGTATTTTTTAGTTTATTATAATTTATTTTGTATTGTAATTTTTAGTATTTGTTTATACATATGAGCTAATAGTTATTAGTACCTAGATATTACGATATATTTTCATAATACGATAATATCGACACCGGAAATATAAATTAATGTAAGGGACAAATTGTCGAAAATTAGTTAAATAAACAGTTTTACTCATAAAATTCAGCTCTATCGATTGGTATATTTATTTTTTATTTTTGAGATCTTTAAAAAAAATATAAATAATAAAGCAATTGCATGGCATGATTATAAATACTCATGCAGAGATACAACAAATTCAACCTTAAGTCCAAACAGCAAACTTCAAATTTGTATATTACATACGTTTAGCGTAACTGTAAAACCGAAATAAAATAGTTATACAAAGGTATTATACCCTAAATAATTACAAAACTTAATAGCCTTTACATTAAATTTAAACATGATTTAAAGTATTTTCTGATAATTAATAAATTGCCTTAATCGCTGATGAAAATAATTTTTCCCTTACAGTAATAGCTATATCTGAAACTAAAAGAGTTATTGAAATCCTGTTTTATAGGAAAAATAGAGCGCAAAAATATAAGAATAATGGTATATTTACTATTATGATACCATTAAAGTTGAAAGAAATACAAGGTATTATCCAATTTTTTTAAAAGTTTTTTTGCGATTTCCTAAAACTTGCATTTTGTCCCTTACAGTAATTCATATTTCCGGTCGCGAATTATTATATCAATAATCAAGATACATATTGTGTACATTACTTATTATTTTATTTATTTTCCCGAATAAACAAAAAGCTCTTTGTTTCCCAGACCTGATTAAATTAATACAAATTCCTAAATTCAAAGACGGTGGATATAGTTTCTAAAAGCACCTCACAATCTCATCATCAGGTTATCGGCACTATACTAAATCAGACAAACCTAAAAACCGTGGTTCTACTGTAAACAATAACCGAGGTCCTGTAATCATATCCCATCATCATCAGGTCATCGGCAGCAGTTAGGATAAGAGTACCTATCGAGACAAAAGAAACAAGCTTATACACGGTGGTTCTATTATGAATAGTAACTGAGTTCCTGTAAACACCTCCCATCATCATCATCATCATCATCATCATCAGGTCATCAGCATTAGTTAGGATAAAAGGACCTATCGAGACAAATGAAATAAGCCTAAACACGATGGTTCTACTATAAACAGTAACCGAGTTCTTGTAAACACCTCCCATCATCATCATCATCATCATCATCATCATCATCAGGTCATCGGCACTAGTTAGGATAAAAGTACCTATCCAGACAAAATAAACAAGTCTAAACACGGTGGTTCTACTATAAACAGTAACCGAGTTCCTGTAATCACCTTTCATCATCATCATCATTATCATCAGGTCATTAGCAATAGGATAAAAGTACCTATGGAGACAAATGAAACAAGCCTAAACACAATGGTTCTATTATAAACAGTAACCGAGTTCCTGTAAACATTTCCCATCATCATCAGGGCATCAGCACTAGTTAGGATAAAAGTACCGATCGAGACAAATGAAACAAGCCTAAACACGGTGGTTCTACTATAAACCGTTACCGAGTTCCTGTAACCTTCAGGATCCATCATCAGGTCTTCGATGCCATCGGCTCCACCATCATGGCTCCTCACCAAGAAGTATAAGAGGACTATGAACAATTATTGTACAAATTTTCATAAAAAGTCGTCAACAAAAATTCACCTGTTTACTTCTCTTCCCAAAGTATCAATATGTTTTGGACTAGATTTATTCCAATTTATTTATTCAGAAACGTAATATTTTCGTCGAAAAAACGGAGCGCAGAGCGACATGTCCTTACCCTAGAAAGCCTCGGCGGGCACTGATCTCGCGCAGAGTTGCGGGTCAGTTTATATGGTACTTTTAAAAATTCTTTTAAAAATAGTTTATTACATTTTTGAATAATTTTTTTTTGCCATATTGTTAAGGACATATTCTAGTAAAGTAAAAAAAAAATATAATATGTAATTTAGCCATCATTAAGTTTGTCAAAATTGGCTTTGAAAATGCCTAAAAATATATCATTTACGCTATGTTGTTTCGTAATTTACTTTAGAATAATAATAATTATTAAAAATATTGTCTACTAGATTTGTATACGAGTATATATGTATTCTAAAAACCGTTATTTTTTGCTTTTATTTCATATACTTTGCCAGGTATCGAAGGATGAAGTAGTCACGTTTCGTAAATTTTACGAAACATGGTGTCAAACAATAGCCCTAGTATATATAATTATTAAAAAAATTAATAATGTTTTGTATTAGATTTGTTCTTTACAAAATTTCCTATTAAATGGACAGCAATTTCGATATATGATCTATACAATTTAACGAAGTAATTTCAGGATGAAAAATGCCAATAACGGACCGTACGGCGTAAAGGCTCTTAAATAAGAAGAAGATATCTCTGTTTGACCCGTTTACGTCCTAAAACTGCGGCCAGACACCGGAGGACGGGCAGCAGCGTCCTCTCACTAATCGGTGAGCCACTGCGATCCCCAAGCCGCCTGCCAAGCGGGGATTATGGCAAACCCCCCCTTGGGGGAGGCCTTCATTCAGCAGTGGACGTCTTCTGGCTGATGATGATGATGACGATGATCTCTGTTTATCTGTACTAAGATTATTATCACTACCCGTTGTTCTGCTCATCTGATACAGATATACGTGGTAAAGATATCCTGAATACAGCAACAATTTATGAATCTAAGAGCTCAGTCAAATTTATGAGACCACAATCTTCAGAGATACCTCTAGATCAAAGCAAATTATAATTTCTTGCTGTTATACTGAGATATATCTGTATACGATTGACGGCACGGTTGGCGCAGTGGTTGAGAGATCGACTGCTGTGCTACGTGTCGCGGGTTTGATTCCCGCACGTAACAAATATTTGTATGATCTACAGATAGTTGTTCCGGGTTTGGGTATATGTATGTTCATGTGAATATATGTGTTTGTAAACGCACCCACGATACAGGAATTATTCATAGTGCGAGGCAACGTTTTAAAAAAAAAAAGAAAATGTTCTAAGCCATTCACGCATTTCGATTTAATGTCATTTTTCGGGGTAACATAACATAACATAGAATCACGCTTGTGTACAGGAAAGGTTAGGCAGAGATATACTATTGGGCACTCACATTTCGCCGATGCTCAGTCCACACGGTGACTGCGAGTTGTTTATAAGTGACAGCGCTGTTTATAAACTGCCGGCCGCAACTGACACTTTTTTCTTACATAATCTGTGATGAAGATTAAAGTAAAATAACGGCACGGCTGGCTCAGTGGCTAAGCGACTAGCTTTATGTATTTCCTGTAAAGGTTTCGATTCCCGCACGGAACAAATATTTGTACCATCTACAGATAGTTGTTTCGGGTCCGGCTGTGTGTGCATGTGACATGTATGTTTGTAAACTTACAGGAGAGATCCTTGAGTAACGTTAAAACTTAACTAAAGACTTACAAGACTTTCTTATTTATTTTCCTCCTAATCCTAACTAGGTACCTGGTTTTTATCAGGGGAAGAGATGGACCTTATCCATTAATTTCTAAAGTATCATGAAAACCCTCTACGCTTCTAGATAGAGATAGGAGACCAGTCAAGCGTGCAGTACCAACGTGCATCTGTACCGACGGCATAAAAAACTTTAATCAAACATTGTAGACATGGGCGTTATCGGTATTTTTCGATATCAGCTGGACAACCGATACCAATATTCGTTGCTTAATATCGGTATCATTGCCTTGGTATGTTGATTGCATAATAACGTACAGATATAAAGCTATGGTATCGATATATAACTGAATAAGAAGAACCACTTGCTACATAAATATAGGAATTCTGACAATCTAAATAACATCATATGCGCATACATTTAAAATCTATTTTACATAATTCAACTCGCGTAAATGTAGCGTGGCGGCAATCAAACTCGCGACACTATTCGCTTTGTCTCTTTTACGCGCCCAAGCACATATCTAGTTAGAGAAAGAAGCCATAATTATTTTAGTTATTAGATGCCAACGCCTCCAACAATCGTTCGTGACTGTTATTGTGAATATTGTGATAGCGGTTGGTAATTTTTTAGAGATCGATACGTCAGTTATTGGATTGGCAACCGTTTTCAGTTACGTTTTGTGATATCGGACACATGTTTAAAACATTGATATCAAATTAACTTCATAGTTTTCCTAGTTTATAGTATCACGCCTGTATTTCCCGAACGGTTAGGCAGAGGTGTACTATAGTATACCCACATTTCGTCAATGCCGTAACCCACGTAATAACTTATTGCCATCTACCGGCCACAACTCCAAACTCAGTGTTTTAACAAAAAATACAAACAACATTACCTCACCCGGCAACAAAGCTAGTACCTTACGCTCAGCAGCCACACTAGGGACCATTAGAACAATGAGGCAATTGGGTAAGATTCAAAGTTTTAAAAATATCAACATATTTGAAATGAGTGTAGAAGGCAAGAATACAAAGTACGATAACACGGCGTAAACTTCACACAAATAAACAAAACAAAATAATTAAACTTTACATTAACTATTACACTATTTCTGCTGTCGCTACTTGGCAATGGCAACAAAGGTGCAATGACGTCACCCAAATATTTGTTCGTTAGTGTCGTTGCAGTGGAAACTGATGATTCGGTACATAACACCTTGTTTACTGAACTGACGAACCTGAATGAGGCTCCATTGTATGGAGCCTCTTGTAAAATATCCCGGAAAAGGCAGACATAAAATATAAAGCGGCAATTTGGTCATGACTATTACGCGCAATAGTAGGTACACCTCTGTCTAATCCTTTGGGTAGTACAAGCGTGATGCTATGTTATGTTATGTTTGATCCATTACAATAAGTTCTGGAGAAATTCTGTTCTGAAGTTCTGGGTTTTTTAACATTGTAGCCTGGACCAAAAAAAAAAAAAAAACAGTTTTCTTTTAGATTTTTTAGGAGGATCTGAGTTTAAACCCGGCCCGCACCTCTGACTTTTCGGAATCATGTGCGGATCAGAATTTGATTATCACTTGCGTTTACGGTGAAGTAAAGCATAGTGAGCCTGCAAACCTGAGAGGGCTCCATAAAGTTATTGATGGTGTGTGTAGTCCGTCAACCCGCACGGGCCAGCGTGGTGGACTAATGCCTAACCCTTTTCATTCTGAGAAGAGACTCTTGCCCAGCAGTGGGACAGTAATAGGTTAATTTTTTTATAACTATAAATCTTATAGTTCTGCCTACCACTAAGAAGTTTTCACCAAACGTGAGCGCTACACAACTAACAGTGTACATAATATCAAATGGCACAAATTACGCACTGCACACCCCGCTTTATTACATCGCCGTAATGAGATAGCACAACGAAATCCTTGGAATCAGTTACTTTAGTTGATACTAAAAAAATACAGAACGTTTTTTGTGTCAGGTCAAGGAAATTTATTTTTTGCAAAACAAGTATATTGT
Organism: Shargacucullia verbasci; assembly: GCA_947562105.1. Classification (NCBI taxonomy): domain Eukaryota; kingdom Metazoa; phylum Arthropoda; class Insecta; order Lepidoptera; family Noctuidae; genus Shargacucullia; species Shargacucullia verbasci. Next base: position 8,259,819 of record OX387306.1, read on the forward strand.
TGGTTACAGCTAACCCGAAAGACGTTGTCCTGTTTTCCTGGTGTCGTCTGAATTATTTTTTCTCAATTTTTTTTTATGTTTCCTTTCACCTTATTAAATTTTTGTCCCTTTAAAAATCCAAAAGTAAAAAGCAGTTTCTGTATCGAGATTTTTAGTTTAATAGATGGCAATAGGCTCACCCTCTATTAGATGAGGCTCAATAACGGCAACAGTGAAAAAGATGTGTGTGTATATTATGTTATATTGATTCTACATAATCTTTTAAAAAGCAACCAAAAAATAACATATGCATCTTCTCCACACGTCCCCTGTTCTACGCATTGCGCACATGTCTCCCATCACTCATGATCCACATAATGTCCCCACTCTTTGTTCCGTCGTTAATTAACTACACTCTGTTTACATCTACCCGCACCTGCAGAAATGTGAGCAAACTTGTATCTAAGGGACCTTGTTGGCCACTAGTGGACATTCTTAAAGAATCAATAAAAAGACAGAACTACAGCTCCTGTCTCATTCCTGGGGTTCTTAGGTTCGATTTTTGATGAAAAGTATAATTGGATTTTCCTGAAAATTTTGCGTAGAAAATAGCAATAAGGTCGCTCCTCTTACGTATAACATTACGGCAAAATATTGGAATACCTAATGAAAACCACTGAGAGCACAGTTTATTAAAAATAATGGAATCGCTAAGAAGAATAACTTAACATATCTCCGCCTAATTATCTTCGTTAAAGCATATGTTCAGCAGTCGATAGTTTTATCATCATAATTTATTTCTCAATTAAAATCTACATTTAGCATCCCAACAAATGACTATCGCTTACAGCGTACAATGGCATTGTCTATTCAATTGTAGGTATAACTACATAGGACCATGAAGCCACAATTTGAATTGTAATGTGCGCGCGGTCAAAATGACTGCCTCTGCGGCCACGAGCGAGCTAACCGCAACAAATGCTGACGTGAATTTGGTATAGGATCGTGTACCTATTCGGCTTTTGGTAGAAATTGTCACAATATGAAAGTACAAAGTTAAATTATGATTTGAGAAATCCGGCTCAAAGGACCAAATAAAAAAACTTTTTTTTAACGCGTGGTAACACTATGTTTTCTCCTATATCATGACTAGAGTTACAGATACCCGTAGACTCAAGACAACTATCATACAAATATTAGTTCTCTGCAAAAATCGAAGCAGCGACACGTAGCGCAGAAGATCAACCGCTTAGTCATTACACTACGTCAACTGTTTTTTCATCATGTCCAAAAGAACTTCATCGAACTGTCATCTTGTTACAGAATAGACCACCACGGTTTTTGGGTGTATTCTTATTTAATTCTTCTAGGCAAGCGTGCTACATCTTTGACCACATCATCGCTTACCATCAGGTGAGATACTGGTCAAACGCGTGACTATCAAGAACAAAAAAATAATTCAATAACATTAAGCGACTGAATAAAAAAAAAACATATCGCGCTCAGATGTGTTGATGTTTTTTCAACTGCATTCTCTTTTGACCTAACAACATATCACCAAAAGGTCTCAAAATGTTTTTATTAGGACACTAAACCATTCCTTTATAACGTTAGAACTGTTGAACCATTTCTAACAAACACTGTATAACCATTTCTAACAAACGCTGTATCTTACAATTAATAGTGTGAAACATTAAACATATATTTTGTCTGAAATCTTCAGCATAAATCTTAGAAGACAATAAACTAGTCTATTAGTGTAGGGATGCCTGCTAATGCGGCCCATTCACCACAATCTAATTCTATTGTACACATTAAATGATACGGAAAGAATTAAGACAGGATTAGATATGATGAGTGGGTAGCTTTATCTGGATTACGGTTGGTCCAAATGATTTTTTGTGGTCGTTCTTCATAATATATGTCTTAGTCTGTCTGAGTTTTGATGCTTATAAATTTTGGGCCATGCTTTCAACTGGTAACTTATTGTTTATCACGTAGAATATGGTATATCATCACAACTGAAGCATTAGGTAAGGATGACAATATAGAGTCTGGGGGCGAACCTATTGCCATCAACTAGGCATCATTCCAAATTCTAGGCTGCTAAGATTTTCTTGGAGAAAATCCCAATATACTGCAGACACGAATATCAAAAAGCCAGGATTTTTTTAACAGCCTTAGTAAGTAACCAACAGCATCAACAAAACGACTTTATTGGACTAATGGTCACAAACACGACCTATGAGGTCTGCTTTCGACTCCCGGGCCAAGCAAAGCGAGAACTTATAGTCAAATTAAATCTGTAAACACCGATGCACTTTTTTCAATTGAAAAAGGCTATTTTATACGAACATGTGTTCCGAAATTGACTACCTCATTAGCCTAGTGCTGCCTCGACTTCTGAACGTAAGGTCCTGGTGCAATTCGAGGGTCGGTTTAGATGTTATTGGGTTTTTCTGTATGTAATTCGGAATTCCGCACCGACGAAATGTGGTTGTACAATGGTACACCTCTGCCTAACCATTCGGGGAATACATGATGCTATCTGCGCTCAATCTCATGTGAGACCAAATTACACACGAACATATTCTTCCAGGCAAAAGAACTTATCCTCAACCAGTGGAAGTTCAAAGTATCATGTGAAACTATTGAAAAATTGCTGAAGACGACACGAAGCGAACTAAACGAAAATGGTTTTAATCAGTATTACAGCTCGCAGAGCAAATCTAATTTCGGAAACCGACAAGCGACTTCCACAAAACGCGGTTTGCCGAGCAAACGGATAAGGGATGGGGTGACATCGATAAGGGTACATGGAGAAACCACTGTTATTAAAATTAAAACTATTTTAGTGTCCATTAAATTATTCACATAATCTATAGATATAAAAATATCGTAATGTGGCTGAGTTTTTAATCTGTAATACTTCAAAACTGTATTGTACGGCTTGAACTTAATGAATAAATATATATTTAAACCATTTATTTTAACACATAAATAATACAGTAAAAAAGCAACAGATAAGATGGGCGACGCCACCAAAGCTGGCCTATAAAGCGGTGGTGAGATAACCTAGACGCGTACCAAAAGGGCTGGTCCAAGATGGCGTAGGAGAGGTGTGGAAGAATCTAGAAGAAGTCCTTGCCCCACAGTGGCACAATTAAAGCTGACAAAAAAAAGATAAGATCGGTATGTGTGACAAGGGATTCAGTTCTGCTGAGCGTTAAAGCATACCACTAGTTTTCAGCTGATCTCCGCCATTGTATCATCAGTTCATCACGCTATAGCTCATAGCATTTTAATCCATGGAGTTTCTTGCCAGTCTGTTCTCCATAGGACCAACCCACTTTGAAACCGTGCACCGAGATTCTTAACGTTTCAAAAATGTTTGCAAACAACAATTTTGATTAATAAATGTTACGATATCATCATCAGCATTGACCATCAACATTGATCCACTAATTTTAATCGTATGAGAACACCTAATATTATTGCGAAATGTATCTCTCATACAACCAAAACAAAATCTTTTTACAAATCAATTTGGAGTCGTCTCTCAGTTATTGTGTGTAATTTTCCGTAAATCACAGCAAGATATCAATAGCGAACCAAACATGTATATCAATTTGTCGGGATTCTGAATCTGTATACCGATTGTCATAAGTTATCGTATGCTAGCACAGTGAGGATAACAAGGGGACGTTATCACCGATTACCCCGAGACGATTCGGCATGGTCTCCTTAGAACTCCCGAGGTACACCATCAGGTTCCAAAGTAGAATACCACAAGTTTAACTGGTGCGAGGAGGCACAGTCTACCGCCTACCCTAGGCGGAGTATAAGTCCAGAAGAATTCTCACCAAATTAACAAAAAAATAATTATCATATGCTAGCCCAGCTCAACATACCCTCCGAGGCAGGTAAGTAGATCAAGTTCGATGGCAAAAAAATATATATATAAATATGGTTATTCATCTTTGTCAAATCTACGCGTGATCAGAAGGCTGGATTATTATTTGGTCAAAGAATCAGCATTGCCATACAGCGTGGCAATGTTGCCAGTCTTCTGGGCACAATGCCGGTTAACAGCGATGCGTAGGAGTATTTTGATGCGTAGGTAATATTTTTTACATCTTTAATCTGTTTAGTGTTTTAGTAGTTAATAATAAGTAGTTAGTAACTTTGACCGTCTTACATGTGTGTATCAATAAAGTAATCTTTATGGGATGGTTTTTTGGTATCTATCGACACTAGCCCATCACTAGTTGAGCGCAAAGAGTCTCCCTTACACTGAGCGTCGGCAGGAATCTGACTTGTAAACATAATATAACGACACGACGTTCAAGGGTTCAGCAGATTTACCAAGCTTACTGCATTAGGCCTATTGCAGTTCTTAACAGGCTTTACTTGCTTGAAAATAATTCCGTCTTAAACAGGTGTTTTTTTAATCACGATCCATTTTATTTATATGCATTTATGGCATAAAACAACGCAGTAATTTTTGAAAAAAAAATGTTTTGTCAATTTTTCCCAATACAATAAGAAATTTCCCGAAAGAATTATCAATTAAGCGTGTTTACTAATTAATCATTATATACTAGACATGTCGCGTCTAAACTGTATGAAGGAAAAGGCAGTGCGGGCTGGTGAACCGCCTAGCGTGTGCAGTATCCACTAACGTAAACCTTTCATAGGCAACGTTATGATGTTATATCTCAATATTTTAATTCTGAGTGATACTAAAAATTACACGTATTTCAATAATTACACCACAGATTGTGATTTTATTTTATATAATACTTGGATGTTGATAAAAAAGCTTTGAGTACGTTAAAAAGTCAGTCGACGGTACGGTTGGCGCAGTGGTTGAGAGATCGATTGCCGCGCTACGTGTCCCAGGTTCGATTCCCGCACGGAACAAATATTTGTATGATCTACAGATAGTTGTTTCGGGTCTGGGTCTTTGTGTATGTGAATATATGTGTTTGTAAACGCACCCACGATACAGGAATTATTCCTAGTGTGGGACAAGATTATAAATAAAAAAAAAAGAAAATAAAAAAGTCTTGCCGTATATCCGTGATAGCATTACACCCGTATTCCTCAAAGCATTAAGCAGAGAAGACACCCACGTTTGGCTAATTAAGTCCCATATAATAGTAAGCAAGCCTATTGCCATATATCCAGCACAATTATATTCCAACCTTATATCGTCGTTGTCAAACCAATATCTGCTATGTGCACTTTTTGGAGATTTCGAAATTTTGTCGTAAAGCAGTTTTTATTTGACAATATTCTGGCTGATACACATAGCATTTTAAGATACCACAATTCACCGTGTAGTGCTTAGAGTCACGGAGCAGTCTTTTTATACGAAAATTTGGCTTGAAAACTAGTCATAATGTCGAAATCTCTAAAAGTGTACATAGCATAATTAATGGTTTCATAAAGACGATATACTATTTTCGATATTTTCTCACAAGAAATCTCAATTAAACTTTGCCAAACCACACCACATCCTCAGCACCAATATATCATATACATACATAAGAAGATTACACAAAGACTTATGTTCAATGGATTACACAGATTCAAAGGCCGCATGACGAGGTTACTGCAGATTACTTGATCGACATACAACGGAAGCCTTCATTAGCGTATTGACGGGACCAATTAGCTGACTATCTAAAGACTGTAATCCCGATGTAAGTCGTCATGTTGCCTGTGGTTCAAGTTTATATCTATACATATAAATAAAATTGGAGTGTCTGTTTGTAATATTGAAATAACCGTTTTTTACTACATGCATATGAATATATATACGGTGCATACACCAAAATAACATTTTTTACAATTTTTGTCTGTCTGTTTGTATAGGCTAATCTCTGAAATGGCTCGACCGATTTTGACAGGACTTTTATTGGCAGGTAGCTGGTGTAATAAGGAGTAACTTAGGCTACTTTTATTTTAGAAAAAAATAGGGTTAAGTGCATTTGGTCTCACTAAAAAATACATTGTTAAGTTCCGACATCCACGGGAACGAAGTCGCAGGCACAGCTAGTATATATATATAAAAGCAAGGCTATATTACATAGAACTAAATAACGGCATCGATTAAATTTGGGTGTACAATAACGTCATGCTATATTACGTTATTATTTAACACTTTCCAACCAGGAAATCCAACTCAAAACCCCGAGCTCAACACTCGCACCTATCTTGATTCAATCATGTTAACTTATCAGAAACAAACCGATCCAACCTCATTTAACAACAACATAAAACATTGATTTGCAATCTACTAAAAGTGTGCAGTGTGGTTTCATGCATAAATATGCATATACTCTGCATGCATACGTGTGCATCTGTATGGAGTGCAGTGAGGGCGCAAAATGCATATATTAAACTTCGTCCTTCAGTTTGTATGCCACGCTTGTTCCTCGTTCGCTGGCGTATTCTGACATGTAAGATGGCGTATTTTCGTTCAAAAATATTAGTGTATTTAATACGTTGGCCGGAGGCAGCAATACAGCGAGAGGTTTGGGAAAATATGGGCAAGATTTTTGCCCAGCAGTGGGACAGTACAGATCAGTAAATAATATATATAGTTTATGTTCTTGACGGCACGGCTGATGCAGTGGTTGAGAGACCGACTGCTGTGCTACGTGTCGCGGGTTCGGGTTCGATTCCCGCACAGAGCAAATATTTGTATGATCTACAGATATAATAGTTGTTTCGTCTTGGTCTTTATGTATGTGAATATATGTGTTTGTAAATGCACCCACGATACAGGAATTATTGCTAGAGTGGAGAAACGTTTTAAAAAAAAATCTATAATATCTGATTATAAGAAAATTATGAAGATACGATTCAAAGTACGATGCAAGTAATCATCGGCCTAGCCTTTTCCCAATCTACCCGGTTGCGGTTGAATATCAGTATTTTACAAAGTCGCGGGCAACCGATGGATGCAAGTGGCGGAATGTCGTTCAATGTGGTGATCTAAGGGGGAGGCCTTCGTTCAGCAGTGGACGTCTTCTGATTACTGCCATCTGACCTCCGCCACCACCATAACTGGTACACACTGCTACTCTAAGGTTAGCAGCCCAAAAGACAACCATTAGACAGGTGGTGTGGTTTTTGGGCTGCTGTCAGCCTATAACGAATATCATAAGTATGACAGCCAGGACTAACTGCTTAACGTACTTTCTGAGACACAGAAGAGCTACCAATCCAAGGACTGACCGCAGCATGCACTGCTTAACCGCACAGATTAACCAATAAAAATGCGTTTCATTATTTTTGAACATTTTACCTCTGAGGAATTGAATTGAAGTTTGTTTGTAAAAGCAAAAATTTTGTCAATATTAATATACGACTTTCAAATGAGCAAAGTCGAGAGCAAAAGTTAATCAAAAAGTAATTATTAAGTAGTAAAAGGACTCACCTATAATCGTTTTCAAAGTCATTCATTCTTCCCCGTGAATGTAAACCGCTCTTGTTCCTTACTTTTGCTTTTATCATTTTTATGGACAACAGTATTCCTCCGTCTTAATAAAATTATTTTGGGTCCACGTTATTTTAAAATATCAATACACAATTTCACTGTGTATTAATTTTATATCACTTCACGTCACTAACAATCTGTTTTTATTCGTATAAAGCCCCGCTCTTTTTTTTTCAATCTGTCATTCGGGACATTGTTTTTTAAGGCAAAGATGGTCAGTTGCATACAGCCAATTATGTGAAAGTTTTCGAAACTGCTCTTTTTGTAATAAAATTGTAAAGATAACGCGATACATTGCTTGAAAATATGTTTTGTTTGTGATTTGTTTATTATTTAATTGGAAATATTCGCTACTACTACAAAAAGAAATAACATATTTACAAATATTTTCCAATGCCAAATATGTTGAAGAAAGATTTAAAAAAGAATTCATCAATAGCCAGAGCCATAAACATTTGATAATCTTGGTTCGATTTTCAAAATAAAATCTTCCAAGGCAAGGCACTCTTATAATTTTTTTTTTTTGTGCAAAATTATAAAGCGTTATTCGGTCCAGTTTTTACTAAATTTACCATTACCATACCATTTTCTATTCTATACACAACATGCAGTAGGTATTATTGGTAAGTAAGCTTTTAAAATTTTCTGCCTACCCTGTCTAAAAACTCTGTGCACGCCGCTGGTCTATGCTTATTTCTAGTAACCAGAATAGATGGAGATGTAGGTAGCTGGAGCCCCTCCCAAATATCTGAATGAGATAAATTGAAATCTTTTTTAAAAAAGAATTAAATATGTTTTACTACTTAAACTATAGAATAGGTCCTTTCTAAAGGATTTGTGCGGGCTTCAAGTTATAGCGTTCATAGGTGAGCGGCTTACGCCTTTAGTTTTATACTTTTTTGTGCTGCACCTTAAGCAACGACAAGTTCTCTATTCTCTTCTCTTTTAACAAAGCTTAACACTATTAAGTTGTTAGTGAGTTAAAGAAAATAATTAGCTGGTTAATATAACATAGCATCACGCGAGGTGTACAGTGTACACCCAAACACCGATGGCGTTTTTAAATCACATATAATAAGGGACGAGACTATTGCTACAGGGCACAGTTCCAGACTCCGTGCAGCTACTGAGAATTTCCATAGAGTAAAACCCAATAACACTGCTCAATTTGGGAATCGAACCCAAAAGCTCATGCTCAGCAGTCGCACTTACGACCACTAGACCAATGAAGCAGTCAAAGCTAATTTTATACATTAGGTGGTTCATATAAAAAAAATATATTTCATTCGGTTCATTATCATAATGCAACACTGGCCTGTACGTCTATTACGAGATTTTTTAACTATTTACTTTCAAAGTAAATGTAAATTTTCATGCGAGCGATTTTAGTTCTTAACTTGGTTACGTTAGGGATTAGAGTCGCTAACATGATATCTCTATAAAATAGTGAATAGTAAATCAAATCTTACGACGGCTAACTTCACAGCTAATTTAGCTAGTTGTTTCTTTCTATCACGGAACAAAGAAAGAGAAAGATATATATGGCAAAAATACTAATGTTCAGTGTCGATAAATAAAAAACTTAATATTATAATCCTTTACAATAGAAAGAACATCTACCTGTAAGCCGAAGAGTAAAGAATGAGAAGGGTTAAAACCTTAGTCCACCACGCTGGCCTGGTGCTGGTTAGTGGACTACAACCACCATGGGAGATTTTAATGGAGGCCTCAAGTGTGCAGGTTTCCTTACAATTCCTTAAATACTGATCCGCATATGATTCCGAAAAGTCAGAGGTGCGGGCCGCGTTTGAACTTAAACCTACCAGCTTGGAAGGCAAACATTCAACCACTAAGCTATAACTGCTTTTAACATTGTTCCCCGTCCTTCTGGAAAGCCTTCAAACCATCCAAAAAATGTGACAACCGGTCTATAGTATCAGTGTCTCCCATTATGTGTGTGGCGGAGATTAGATATCAGTCGCTCCGTTTAAAATATTGATATTCAGCCGCAACCGGTTAGTCTGGAATCTGACCTCAGATATGTTTTGAAAGGCCACTCACCACAAAGGTAAAATACGTATACAAATAAAAATATATAGGTAGTTATATTAGAAAAAAATAGTCTAAGCAGGAATTCCTGGTAGACAGAATTGATTCCTGTTGGAAAATAAAGTAATAAGAATAATTATTTTGTTGGTATAAATATTCTCGTTACAAAGGCCCTAATATTGCCCGGGAATACCGAGAATATCTACAGTAATTGCCGTCTGATGTTTATACACAATTCTAGGTATATTTGCGAAACATTACCTCATAAAAATGTACCTATATTTCGTTACATAATTTGGTTTCAAAACAATAACTGATGCTAGTTTCTGTGTGATCTGTGACAAGAGGTGACCTATTAATTCCGGGAACAACGTGATCAAACATGTTTCAGGATACATGTTTGAAGTTACAGGTCACAGTGACATGTTGGAGATACAACAAAAATACAGAACGGTGAGTGTCGTAGTCAGTTCAGAAACACGTGCTTGTGCATAACTATGTACTCACGCACGGGTGTACTCTAGAAGTGGCTTTTGTCATGTTACCGGTGGAAAAGAGAGGTTTCCAGAATATTAATTGATGTTCAAAACATAACACCAAAGAAGATAAGTTAATACTACTTAAGTTTAGGACAGAAAAATGAAAGAGTTTTTGTAGCGACTACTACTAAAGAGTAAAGCGCCATCTATTGGAATGAAGCGACAACTACATATCCTGAATCGCACTATAAGAGTTTACAAAGATCGTTCCTCAATAAATTACAATAATATAATATGGCATCACGCCTGTATTCCCCGAAAGGTTAGACAGAGGTATACTATATATGTACATCCATTCTCTTATTTTTTCTTAAGAGAAAAAGGGATAGCATATTTTAGCTACAAAAACCGTCAGATATTTCTTTTGTTTTAAACTTTTTCTAAGCCTTACAATATTTGTTCTGTTAGGGTATCCAACCCACGGCATGTAACAACAAACCCAATATCTTAACCACTGCGCCAAAGTCCCGTAGATCCGAAGCCAAAATGTCTTCAACAAGAGGTACATCTAGTTTACACGTCTCTGTGTACTACATAATAATGGATAAACAATAATTTAAATATTATCTGTGTTTACATTCGCTTAAGCGAGGTTTAAGGAGTCTTACATAAATATCGGCGGGCTCCACGGGGTGCCTTTGATATTGTGACCTTCTTTATGGACAAAAATAAGCCAATGAGTCCCAGTGGGCGTTGTGAGGCGGTTTATGTCTGAAAAGTATTATTGTCTCTCTTAATTTCCATTGTTGAACTTTGGCCTTTTGTGGAAAGATGCGGGGTACAAGGGAAGAACAAACGAGTGAAGAATCTTGAGATCATCTGGCGCACCATGGGCGTAGCGTAGCCTCCATTGGAGTAGCTAATCTTTCTACTGCGGCATGAGCGATTTCCATATGATCGTTCGAGCCGTCACAAGAAGCAACAAAAAGGAGAACCGATACAAGTTAATAATTTAGTATCAATTGGCTGCGTGGCATGACCTCGTGTTCATCTGTGGCTTTCGTCGCGAACAGAGAATTTCATCTTAGCTTTATCTGCTGTAATATTTTTTTACTATGAAAACATTCTGTCTTTGTCTGTCAGTTTGAACACTTGTAACTTAAAAACCAATGGACCGATTTTGATGGAAGTTTCTTTGTAGCGCCTCTTGGGATCCAGCTCTAATCTATATATATATATATTAGAGCTATATATATATCTATACTTATAATAAATCTGTAGAGAGGTCAATTCTGTACATGAAATATATTTTCAAAATAACTACCAGGGGGTGATTAGTGATCGATACTGATGCCAAAAATGTAATCAATAAATTTTTTGTCTGTCCGTCTGTCTGTCTGTCTGTATGTCCCTTATAGAAACAAAAACTGCTCGACGGATTTTAACGAAACTTGGTACAATTATTCTTCATACTCCTGGGCAGGTTATAGTATACTTTTCATCACGCTACAATCAATAGGAGCAGAGCAGTGAAGGGAAATGTTGGGAAAACGGGAGAAGTTACTCCATTTTTTAAGCTTCCGTCGCGTGTGCAGCCTTTATGGTTAAAGCTCCATAGAAATCATATACGAAAGTTAATCTGTCTGTTACATCAAAACCATTGAACCGTGAGGAAGGACATACGCTACTTTTTTACGAAAAACGACTGAAACGCGGACGAAGTCGCGGGTAAATAAAATTATAACAAGCCGATGTCTGTACATTATAGATATTGGAGAAAAACTAATATGGTATTTATTAGAGCAACAGACGCCTAAACAACAGTGTTAAGAATTTTTGTACGTCTGTCTGTCTGTATGTTTGTACACGCATCACGCAAAAACTTCTGCATGGAATTGAATGCAGTTTTCACCGATGTATTGCTAGAGGTGTAACTTAATATAAAGGCTATATTTTACCGCAGAAAAGTATCAGATTCTAAATTCCACGCGTACGAAGTCGCGGGCAAAAGCTAGTATTAAATATATCACGCCATCTCTCATAGGATGTTAATACTTTTCAATAGCATTCGAGTCACATGCACAACTATTTCAACACGAGGTTGAAAGAAGGCCTATTGGCAGTTCCTCCTTGTTGTTTTATCCAGCATAATATGTAAAGCATTCTATCCCCAAAATTCCTTGTTCCCATTAACGGCCCAAGCTGTTCCACAAAGTCTGCCCGCTGTGCTAAGTACACGATTGGATCTACGTTATAAGTACTAGTAGGGTTTGGTCGGTAGCCAAGCGGGTAATAGAGATCTATGTACGTCGATGAACTAACGATCAAGAGGAGTTACTAAAGTTTGGAGGAAGATGGAGGAAATTTTGTTATTGTGTTTTTTGCGGGCTTGATGTGGAGTTGATGGAACAAGTCTTTGAAACTGTTGTTGAGACCTATGGGTTTTAATGTTGGTGTTGTGGTGACGAATAATGCGCGTCTAAGTCATAAATAAATTTGACCTTATATCCCTAGATTCAAACAAATCATTTACGTCGCTTAAGTTAGGGTAACGACCATTGTATATAATTATAACATGGCGTCATGCATGTCTTCTATGACGTGTTGAGCAGAGGTGTACTTAATTTTACACCCAAATTTCCCCACCCTTTTGCCGTCCACCAGGCACAATTCTTAACTCCGGGACTTTTTCCAAACCACGTATGGAATCTAGCCAACACTGATCAATGAAGCAACCTATTAAGATAGTGCTTCATTGAAAAAATATTGATACACCTTCTACCACCTTTCCTACATCAGCCCACAGCACCATGGAAGTCTGCCAGCGTCGGAACAAATGGCCATTCATTGACTTAATCTCAGTTTACACCACTCTTTCATAGATGGCGTTAAAGTCATCAGTACTGCTCTTGGCAGTACGAAAACAATTGAATAGATGGCGTTAATTAAACTTATGAAGTATTTTAACGGTTGCGAATTCAAAATTAGAATATTCTAGGTTTGTAAGTATATTTTTAAAAACGTTTGAGATCTATCTTATTAGGCTAGTGGTCATAACCATGACTGCTGAGCGAGAGGTCTTGAATTCGATAAAGTGTTATTGGGCTTCACTGTAAGAAACATTCTCAATAGCATACGTATAGTTTGGAAAAATGGCACGGTAAATGATGTTCTCCTATATAACATGGGACTTAATAACAAAATTCATTTCTGTCGTATTTCTACAATTATAAATATTATATACACTATATTTACACAGTAGGTAATCAGATTAGAAAAGTAAAAATTATAAAAACATTACGCATCAAAATACTCGTCCGCATCGCTTTCAACCGGCAGTGTGCCCAGAAGACTGGCAGCGTTGCCACGCTGTATGGCACGCTGTACGCTGATTCTTTGGCCAAAAAATAGGTCAGCCCTCTGGTCACGCGTAGAGTCGACAAATCTCTTTGCAGTCTCTTCAAACAAGAGGTGTATTTTAATACATTTTCTTCTATTTTGCTGTGATGTCGTATGGAACATTTCATCAATGTAATCATCAACTAATTTTAAACACAATAATATCCACGTACTATGTTCTGTTTGCCCCATAGCAATAGCATTTTTAAGCCATTGTCAAGTTAAACTTTGCCAAAAACATAAGCGTAAAAAGGCTGTGGACTATTCTTTGGCTGTTGCTTATCCAGATGTTAAGAAGACACTCACAGGATATAATGTGTCCTTTCTGTTGATAACCACACAGTGCTGTCGTGTTGGTACCAGCAAAGAATTCGCCACTCCGAGAATACTTGTATCCAGCCAAATCTGGTTAGACTGAAAGCAGACCCGATATGTAGAAACAGATAGGCTGGTAGATAATGGTGGTGTGGTGTGTTAGGTTATTGAGTTTCCTACATAGTGGTTGAGCTTGGTCATGCTGACGCATGCGTCATGCTCATAAACGTGTGACATCCTGGACTGGTCAGCTTGTAACTATCTCTTCTCTCTCTTACCACAATATTGTATTAAATAAGTTTCTAAGATCTACGATTTTAAAAATGTTTCCATGGAGTTTCTTGCCAGTTCTTCTCCATATATTCTTCTATTTGGAACCGCCTAGAGTCTCGATATTTCTTAAATGCTTTTTGGATTGTATGAAATATTTTTTTATTATTTTCTAGCCTAAATTATCTTTTATATATAACCGCTAAACATTGTTAACGTGAGTGAGATGTAGGCTGAATGCTCTTAAATTCATTAATTCTCACGATGACTGATCCATGCTTTCCCTCTGTTGCGACAGGTCAGCTCTAGCTATGGCACATTCCTCAAGAGGCCATTCCAGACTAAACCCTATATTTCTCTCACATAAATCTTTACTATAATCTGACTGGACTTTAAAATAGACTTTGACCGCCGACGCCATCTAGTTTTCGATGTGCAAAAGTGATTGAAAAATCGTAATTGCAAAATAAACAATTTTATTTCATTTCATGTGCTAATGCGAGAAGACACGCTATTACTGTATAATAAAACCCTCTCTATAAAATGAGTTCAATAAGATTGTATTGATAAGATCAACAACCCACTGTAATCAGAACCGAAAACCGAATCGCCAACAAGAAATTATCAAAATCCAATCTCAAGCTCCCGTTTTAAAATACAACCCAACATAATAGGATAAGATTGGACAACAACCGTAAAAAGATAGCATTAAGCCCTATAACAAAACATAATTAACCCTTTTCACCCCCCAAATTTCACCCCCTCGAACTTTTGGAACCACCCTGTAATTTATTAAAGGAACATTTCGTAATATCCGCCCCGCACCGGAAGTTGCGACATCAAAAACAAAATCCGTTGATCAATCTTTGAGTTCTATTCTTGTCTTTGTTTGTTTGTTGTCTCGTCATGGTTCCGTAGGGATTAAAATTAAATGTTTTTGAATTGTTGTGTTTATTGAGAAGGTTAATGGTTTTTGTATAGGGAGTTTATATATTTTATTGGTTTTATGGAGCGACTGCTGCGCGTGAGGTTCGGCATTCATGTTATTATTATTATTTCTTATATTTTTAAAACGTTGCCCCACACTACGACTAATTTCTGTATCGTGGGTGCGTTCACAAACACATATATTCACACACAAAGACCCAGACCCGAAACAACTATCTGTAGATCATACAAATATTTGTTCCGTGCGGGAATCGAATTCGTGACACGTTGCGCAGCAGTCGATCTCTCAACCACTGCGCCAACCGTGCCATCAGTTTTCAAATCCCGGTAAATGCAAATCCCGGATTTTTGTTAGAAAAAATCTTGATAGCACTTTGGAGTTTAGAAATCGTGCCCCGTTGACACAAGCTCGCCTCCTATTACATACCATACAACCCATCGGGTAAAACAGGCATGATGCTATATTCTGAAAGTTTTATTTCGGTTTTCTGTTAACACATAAATTATTCAGAGTTTAAGTTATTTTGCTTCTTCTTTTGCCGTGTTTGCACAAGCTACCACATGGGAGTCGCTCATGCCGTAGTGGAAAGATTAGCCAATCAGCAATGGTGGTATCGACGGTGACAGACGATCTCATGGTTCTCATCAGTCGTGGACACTCTTTCCTTGCACACCAGTTCGTTACCTATCAGGATGTACGTACAAGTATCATTTAACAGTCTCAGATATTTTTTATATAATTTAATCCTATGTAAATACGTCACATTTTTACACGTACGCTCTCAATGTTTTGTTGTATTCCAATACTCATAATTGGCTCATACGCAGCGATAAAGCCTGTGATGAAATGAAAAGAATTTCTGTGATGTTATCCGATTTCTAATCCGCTCAATGATTTTTGTTGTTTTTTTTTAATAAGCGGGCGAGAAGCCTAGAATTTGATAATTTATTTATTTATTAATAGCTTCAGCCCCCGACGCATGATCTAAATATATAATTTATAGCCTATAGCACGCGGGGATAATGAAGGTGAATGAATTTTCAGATCCAGATCATTAGTTCCGGAGATTATACCCCATATACAAACAAATTTTACCTCTTTATAAAATTAGTATAGATTTTATCTGGAGCAACCTACAATTGCATTGTTAAAAACAGATTTCACAAACCAAAATTCTTCGAGAAAGCTAAAATATCAACAATAATTTCCATGAGAAGATTTACAATTCCTTCACGGTACCCTAAAACCAATATTAAATAACTGTTCGTCTCAATGGATAAAACTAGGTTACAGTGACAAAGTTAGTCGTGATAAAAAGTCGTGACCTTTGATCTTGTTTCCGCTTTTTTATATAAAACAGATCAGACGAACAATCGTTTTGTTCTTTTTAGATGGATCGTAGTTAAAACCAAACCCAGACGTAGAAAGAGAGAACAAGAGACGAAGTGCCCTTAATAGGGTGCGGCTTTTTTTGATTAACGTGGTGAGAACCCATCATGGGCTATCCTCCGCCTGGGGGGGCGGAGGGGTGTGCCGGACTCCTACCGGCTAAACTCACCACGGTGGTCCGCCTCGACACCATAATGTGGGCTTCGGGAACTCTTAGAAGCCCGCACCGAAGTAGGGTGCAGCCTGTCGTGAAACTGACACGATTGTCAGTCTCATCGTAAGTGGAGATGGACTCTGACCGCGACTCCGAGATGAAAAAGCCTCACCGTGTGATGATATCTAGGGTACCGGCTGTCTCTGGGCTATTGCCCGACGTACCCTAGTATCGACCCGGGAGGCTCTTTTTGTGCACCTCTTCACCTATTATAAGGGCTTCGCTAGCGACTTAATTTCCAATTTTTAAACACAGTATATGAGTAATTTGGTCCTGCATCTTGGATAGAGGAGGTTCTGGGATCGATTCCCGGGTTGGGGAAAGTGTTATTAGGTTCTTTCAACAGCAGCAGTTTCGAATTTTGCTCGGTAGATAGCAATTGACTCGCTCCCTATTACATTAGACTGAATAACGGCATCGGCAAAATGTAAACCTCTGCTTGACCCTTCGGTAATAACAGGTGTGATGCTATGATATCTTATGTTGAATTGAGTAAAATAAAAATTAAAAAATTCGTAAAATTGTATTACAATGGCTTGCAAAACTTTTATTAAATATATACTACTATATCTTTATCTTTTTAGACGTCATATAAAGATGGGTCCAATATTTAACCACCCACCCTTCACCGACTTTCTATATTTTTTACTGAGAAAAAAAACAAATAGTGCATACTCTCGCCTACAGTATCCACCAAATCCAACACCTACTAACACAACATACCATCACGTCTATATCCCACAAGGGTCAGGCAGAGATGTACACTCACATTTGACATGCTCTTATTAAGTCAGTCAGGCCACGAGCCTATTGCCATCTACCGGACTCAGTAGGTACTAAACTCCGTGCTGTCTAAAAGAAAAACTTAACACTGACTAACTGACTGCTTTATTGGTCTAGTAGTCGCAAGCGCTGAGCATGAGGTCCTAAGTTCGATTCCCGGGTCAGGCAAAGTTTTATTACGTTCGTCTGTATGGAAATTTTCAGTAGAAGCACGGGGTCTGGAACTGTGCCCGGTAGATGGCAATAGGCTCGCCCCCTATTACATGGGACTCAATAATAGCAGCGAAATGTGGGTGTACAATACAACTCTGCCTAACCCTTCGAGGAATATAGGCGTGATGCTATATATATATATAAACTAAACATAATTTTGTCTAACTTGGAGATCAATGCCAAAACCTCACACTCAGCAACCGCGCTTGCGCATAAACCAATAAGCCAGACCTACCAACATCACAGCACATAAACAAAAATAAAAACCAATTAATTACGAGCGCTAACAAAGGAACTCCCATCATCTCAGCATCTCATTGTAGTACATTAGATAGCCACTTGGTACTCTGTCAAACTAACTTGCAAACTCGTGACCGCAAAGTAAGAAGGAACAATGAGCCACCATCCAATGCGATAAGGTTCCAACTTATAATAAGGAACTTTACTTTCTATAGTCCAGGAGGTCGGGTGCAGGATGGTTACTAATGTGTTTTTGTGTTAGGTTGAGTTTATAGGTGATGTGTGTATAAAATGAATTACAAGGTTAGTTTTTTTTAAACTGTATGACGCCCAGAAGCTTTTTTATGGTATAGGCGTCAAACGAGGTAAGCGATTACCGTTGCCCGTGGACACCCGCAACACCGGAGGAGTCACAAGTGCGTTGCCGGCCTTCTAAAAAGGAGTACGCTCTTTTCTTGAACGTTTGGTTGGTCGTATTGGTCCGGAAATACTCCAGGTGACAGTTCCATTCCACAGTACATACTATGATTATTGTAAGGTATATACTAGGAATATTATGATAAATTTGACAATTCTTTTTTTTTTATTAAATCTACTCGCACACTCGACCACTCAGTGAGTGACTGTCTAAAAAAATGTAACTAAGACCTTTCAACTCCTTAGCGGGTGTCGTTTACGTCTTATGACACTGAAATAAGGTTCAAATTGCCATTGTCCCTGCGCTTGAAAAATATATCAACAGCACATCTAAAAGACACGCTCTGGTTTGTTAAAAATATGAGCAACTTTAGGACATTGGGGCCTATATTCAGCAGTGTACTTGGGTAGGTACTATGGGTGATAAGATGATAAAGATAAAAATACTAACAGAACCTCTCTTCGAGACTCTTACTGAAAAACAAAAAATGGCGCTTATCATCAACAAAATAATATACTCGTAAATCACAGGTTACACATGTATTACTCCTTGTTTACCAGATAATAATATTTATTAGAATAACCAGATTTAAACGAAGTCTTCTAAAGATCTGATTATGAAAATTTTAATAAAAAAATAACCCCGTTGCCACACACTAGAAATAATTCCTATATTGAGGGCGCGTTTACAAACAAATACTCATATGCACAAAAACCGCGGAACAATTATCTGTAGGTCTTACATATATTTAAAAAGCCTCTTGTAACTGGTACATACTTATTTCTTTAAAGACTGTACTAGAAATAATTTCACACCATAATTCAACGGCTGGAAATCAAAGTCACGTGTTTATATTTCACATCTGAAATTGAAATATTAACATATTTATATGTACTCATAATGTCTAAATTTTTTATGATACGAATTTTACCTTTTAGATGTTGAAAAGGCAAACAATTTTTTAAACAGAATATTAAAACACGAACACACGTTCTCTTCTAAAAATTAAAATCATAAATAAAAATATTGCGTAAAAACTTCACATTTTATTGTTTATATGAACATAAATAATAAAAATATACCTTTTTTATATTGCAATTTATATAATGTTTGTTTTATAACGTAACTCCTATGAATATATGTGTACCTATATGATATTTTTGCTAATTTGAATCTTTTGAAATATGTTATTAAAAGCTGAGAATTTTTATTAATAATTTTGAGAGTTTTTAAGTTTTACTTCATATAAGTGTCACGTGATGAAGAGTGCTTTTTTTGCGTTAACTTATTTCAATATTTTTAGGTATGTATATGTTATATTAAAATTACCGTTACTATAGCTAAATTGTCTTCGTCTAACCTGCGATTGTTTCTATAGAAATATCTCCTACATTTGCGATCGGTAGGCGGATTAGCGTCTGTTTGAGCACAGCCTAATACAGAAGGTAAACGCTTGGACTTTGTGACGCTACATGAAAGCCTCAATCCAGCAGACGAGCATACTAAGATGAGATAAAGTACAAAATGTTTAAGACAGTACAATCATCAATTTTTTTTTTTCTACATACATTTATCGTTATTTATAAGGCATAAACACTTGCTTTGGACTGGTCCATCCGTAAATCATGGGAAACACTTTGGCCTACCAGTGCGAAGGTACGGAATCAGTGTACTGATTACCTATTGACATATTACTGCTACAGATGGTACTAAATTTGAAACTCAGAATTTGCACCCTATCTCCTAGCCTATGTTAGAGCTACGGCTCAGTAATAAATAACAGTGAACGCTGCAGTGCCGTCATCATTATAATACAAACCAACCGCTTCACACTTACTCTTGGTTATAATTATCAATTAAACATCTGTTAAATATTTAGTTCTCACTTTTCAATCGTCCTTTTTTTTGTTTTTTGTTATTTTTTTCAAGTGTAAGTGACATGTGATTAGAAGTACAGTTTTGTTTTGATGTGACTTCTTATTAATATTTTTAGGTAAGTTTTCTTTAGGAATCTCTAATAGGAATCGCTCATACGGAGGCTACTTTTTATCCCGGAAAAATGTACGGGTTCGTAAACCACGCGGGCGAAGCCGCGCGCGGAATCTAGTTATGCTATAAAAGTACCATCTCCCTATCTCCTAGCCTAGGTATGAGCCACGCTTTAGTAATAAATAACAGTTGAGCGCAGTGCTGCCGTCATTTCCCTACTAACCCGGCTACTTTACACTTGTACCTAGTTTCTTTTCATTTATTTTCTGTTTTATTTTTACCAGTTACCATTTTTAATTTTTTGGTTTTTTATTTTGTGCAAGTTTCAGTGGTTTTATGTTATGTGACTATTTTGTTGTTTGATATTTGTGCATTTATTTTTGGTAAGTTTTTTTTTCTTTTCCTGATGTGTGGATAGATAGGCTGCTAAGAGCATAGTTGTACACCTAAAAATTCATAGCTTCTAAATAGGGCTGCCAAACATGGGTCCTTGGGCAACACAAGCAAAGGGTTATCGGGATGTTCTGTAGCAGCTTGGAGTTGACAAAGTGAGAGTGAATGGACTTTATTTGAGCTTGCGTGATCCTTGTAACAGCATTGTCACTTACCATCAGGTGAGGTGATGCCAAACGTAGTCTTAATTATTCAATAAAAAGCTGTTTCAAATTTTCCTGGCGAATGGCAATAGGCTCTCTGCCTAACCCTTCCGCATATAGGCGTGATATTGCAGTAATGCGTAAAACGGTAGCTAGTCTTACCTACATAAATATGTTCAGTGCAAACTAATCGCACTCCTGGGGCCAATACAGCGTGTTTGTTTTACAATCTATAGGATGTTCACGGTTGATAAATATTGCTGTCGCGTTCAACAGTTTTATTATGAGATAAAATGGTGAGCTATGAATCTTTGGAAGGAATATGTTACCACGAATTACTGTGAAGATTACCCATGTCTTAACTCCCTTACTAAAAAAGCTTCTTCTTCTTCGTGTTGATTTTGATTCTGATGTCAATAGTATTGTCTGTGGCTTCGCGCAGGTCTTTTAGAGTGCAAGTGTTGGTGAAAAACGAGCAAGACAGGAGATGAGGCAGTGTCTGTAGTGTGCCGCAGTTACATAGAGTCTGGTCGGGATATCTCCATTTACCTAAATCGCTCCTGATGTATCCGTTGTATCATGAGTGAAGGGACTGGTCAGTACCTCTATTATGAGTTTTTTACTATTTACATTCATAGTAAATGTAAATTTTCATGCAAGCGATTTTAGTTCTTAACTTCGTTACATTAGGGATTAGAGTCGCTAACATGACATCTCTATAATAAACTAAATAGTAAATCAAAACTTTACTATGACAAGATGTCACATAAGCGACTCTAATCCCTAATGTAACCAAGTTAAGAATTAAAATCGCTTTCATGAAAACTTACTTTACTATGATAGTAAATAGTAAGATAACTCGTGATAGCGGTACAGATCACAGGCGCTAGAGCAGATCTTTAAAAAAAATTCGTATTACTTTTGTATTCTAGCTTGTTTTGTTTAGAATTTTTTCTTCGTTGTCCTTATGTAATGTTTAGGGAACAATGTACTTTCTTAAAATAACGGACTCCCTCGTTGGTCTAATAGTCACAAGCGGCTGCTGAATATGAGAGCCTAGATACGATCTTCAGATAAAACAAAGGATATAGGGTTCTTCTCTCAGAAAATTCTTAGCAGCAGAGTTTGGTAACATTTACATGGAATTCAGTAACGGAATCGGCGAAATGTGGGTGTACAATTAGTAAAGCCTCTGCCTACCTTAGGAGAATACAGGCGTGATGCAATGTTCTGTTAATAAATACGGATAAAAGGCATGCTCCGGTTTATCCGTAACATAGCAACTCACTGATCTCCTCTTTTAAACTTTGATCCGCTTTCACTTGTAGGTGCTTATTTACCCCAGCTACTAAAGTGTGAGCTTTAGGTACTTTTGGTACAACGAAAGTACTTTTATATTGTGTTTTCGAGTGGCTTTTTAATTTTGGTAGTCAATTATTTCTAAGCTGTAGCTTTCGGTGCGTTTTAAGATAGAATGAAGATGACAGAAAACGTGAAATAACAATTATTCAAAAATGCACATAATAAATTGTATTCGTAAGTATATCTGTCTAATTATTAAATTTATAATAATAAAGGGAATAATTGGCACGGTTGGCGCAGTGGTTGATAGATCGACTGCTGCGCTACATGTCGCGGGTTCGATTCCCGCACGGAACAAATATTTGTATGATCTACAGATAGATGTTTCGGGTCTGGGTAACCGTGTATGTGATTACGTGTTTGTAAACGCACCCACGATACAGGAATTATTCCGAGTGTGGAGTAAAGTAAAAAAAAAACCTATAATATTATAATTATAAATACATAGTATCGCGCCTATATTCCTAGAATGGTTAAGCAGAAATGTAGACCTACCTTTTGCCGAAACCGCTATTGAGTCCCGTATAATAGAGGGCGAACCTATTGCCATCTATCGAGGACAGTTCCAGACTCCGTGCTGCTACTGAGAATTTCCATACAGAAAAACCCAATAACATTTTGCTCGACCCAGATCGAACCGAGAACCTCACGCTCAACAGTCGTCCTTGCGACCTCTAGACCAATGAGGGAGTCTACTACTACTAATATTTTATTAATAGAATTAGTTCATTTTACTAATTATTCCCTCATAAGGTATTGTTTCTATTTGAAACATCATTGATCGATTTAACTTTTTTCTTACAAGGGTTGCCATACGTCTGAATTTCCCTAGATTTTTCTTGATTTAACCGTCCGACACATATTTTTTATACCGCCAGTGAAACCTACAAAATTTAAAACTACGACTATATAAAGGAAAATTCATTCTTAAATTAAAACGTCGTGTCCTTAAGCTTCAAAATCCGGAGATTTGGGTCTCACTGTGATAGATTTATCTTTTTTGATCACTCTAGAGTCTAGAACCTAAGTCTTTAACGATATGGCCCTAAGATACTACCCTGGGAAACCCTATCTACTCAAATGTTCTTAGTGACCTATTTTCTGCTAAAACCTTCATAGTATAAACTCCGTTACACAATAGTGTGTGCCATTTATTCCACATAATTATATTTACATGTGATTTGTTCTGTTTCCTCCCCTCTGTTTACCAACTGAGCCTGGCTATGCATACAAGGATTGTATGCACAAACACATTAATTGCTATATATTTACACTGCTTTCATTTGGGATAAGGCATTTGGAGACCAAGGCTTATGTGTACCCGATGCGGTGGTAACAGCGGCGTGCACAGAGTTTTTAGACAGGGTAGGTAGAAAATTTTAAAAGCTTACTCTCTTAAGAATTCCTACTGCATGTTGGTTTTGGTTCGTCGTCTTGTCGATTAAATGATGATTTATTTGATTTGCCACCTCAAATATCTTATGATAAATATTTATCTGAGTCATGTAGGGTATGCATCAATGATGGCATTATTTTTTTTCTGGTATCTCTTTTACTTTTCATTGTAATCGTAATTCCCCGAATTATTAGGCAGAGGTGTACTATTGTACACCCACATTTCGCCAATAACAATTTCTTTTCCTATGTAAGGCGAGCCTATTGCCATCTACCGGGCACAGTTCCAAACTCCGTGACGCTACTGAGAATGATCATACAGAAAAATCCAATAACACTATGTTTGATTTAGGAATCTAACCCAAACCTTACGCTCAGTAGTCGCATTTGCGAACACTAGACTGATAAGGTAGTAATTATTATGAAACCTATCTTCAGCGGTGAACGTTTCCGGGCTATTGTGGAAACATAACCTAACATACATAGGTCGCTACAGGCTACCACCAACTGACAGAAAAGATCCACGTGAATATTTATTGAGCAAAATAAACAAACACAGTAAATCCAAAAATAAATCCTACCTATGATTACATTGTACCAATCAATCTAAAAACAATGCGTTGTATATTATCTTGATCGGCCATTGTGGCGTGTGAGCGCGCGTGTCACAAATATTCGCCATATTGTCGTTGTCATGGCAACCGATTGTTTCCCGCGCTCCGTGCGAACGCCCGCCATTTGCATGTGGCGTGGCTTTTGTTAGGATTTTTGATGAATGAAAAAATTGTGCGTTTTATTTACGCATGAAGATATATTGTAAGAAAATTATGTTGTTTTCATCGTTATTATCATTTTGCGAATAAGATATCTATTGTTGGAATCTTAACTATATTTCTTTTCAACTACCATATACCTATATATATAATTTTCATACTTTTTCACTTGGATCTACTTTTCTTAGGACAAAATACAGTCAGCTTCATAGATATTTATACACTTGGTATCCAAAATTTTAGACATATTACAATCTTTATCACTAATTTTTCTAGAATAAGATTTTGAATTCCACTAAGTATTCACATGTTTGCAGCCGTACTAATTTATTAGTTTCGATACCATACCAACAGCCCATAGCATACTCAACAATACATTTTTCAACATCCACTTATGTATTGGTGTTGCTCCTCTAATCTATGGCAAATTACCCGATGTAATAAAATGTATGCCTTCACAAAATTTCAAAAAGTTACTTCACGGGTTATTGCTTGAAAAATGCTATTATTCAAGAGACGAGTTCCTTAATGATAAATCACTACCTATAATTATTATATGTTACAATACTTAATTAAAGTTTTAACCAACTTTGAATATTCCTTTCACACGTTATATGTTTTCTGTTTTAAGTTTGAATGTTATTTTCATCTGTACTAACTTAGTAACTCATATTTGTACGTCATTAATGGCAAAACACAATTCTGCGTTCTACAAAATTCTTGGACTTTGACATTCATGGTTTCTTGTCTTATCCAAAACAACTGCCTCTCCCACCTCCGATATTAACATAAGGAAGTAGAGAATTTTCTGGAATCCCATACACCAAATATTAAAACCCTTACATCATTCACAACAGAAGTTACGCTAGCCTATTCCCATGCGACGATCACACAGCAACGCAAATCCATGCAGAGCCAAGAATGAAAAGAACCAGTGTTTGGATGGTTATCTGTCATGCTTGTTAACTGTGGGAAGCGGGTAACTAGTACACATACGATGAGCTAACTATGTATTACGTTAGTGAATAGTACACAGTGTATAAAATCCATTGGCCTATTGTTTGTAAACACGAGACACTTGATTCTTGAGTTTGGAATACAAGGAAACAGCTGAAGTGTCTGGCGCACCCTGGGTAGTCAGTCTCGATACCACTATTGCTGACTGGCAGCCTAATTACGTAAAAAAGCGACAGCAAAGCGATAGCCACGCGACAGCAATCTCACTGTCAGCCAATGCATTATATGTCACAAAAATGACGTTTGACAGAAGATATCGCGCGATCTACGCCTGTCGCTACATCGGTAATTAGGCCGTGGGTCGTTTTCCACTACAGCAAGAGCGATTCCTATAGGTCGTATTGGCTAAATAAGATTAATAGGATTTTATTCGTTATTTTTCTACCATAGGATCTCATTGGTATAATGTTTAGAAGTGCGGCTACTGAGCAAGAGGTCGTGCAATCGACCTCCGGGCCTGGCAATCTTATTTCGTTTAGAATTTGATTATAACTTGCTTTAAGGGTACAGGAAAATATAGTGGGGATAGTTTTAATGCGTCAACACACACCAAGCCAGGGTGGATTAAAGCCAAAATGTTCTAATTTTGAGACAAGTCACGTGGCTAAGAATGGTCAAATTACATTAGGTACAGTCCAAATATGCGACTTGGAATCCAGTGATAAATCTGTTCACGCAAGACAATCACAATTTGATTGGTTCAACATAACCCATTCACTGTACTAAGTAAAAACTTACATAGTAAGTAACTCTGATAGTAAAGTATGTGAAAAATGGACCGTTGCGCAAGATTGGTTCAATTTGATTTCTTAGATAGTGTTACAGACTTGGATTTTGAGATCAGAGAGTGATTTAAAATCTTTTAAACAATTTACTTTATTATCTATTATGCAATGTACTGTTTTGTAAGTATGAGTACTTATAGTGTATAAGTTTTTTTTATTTTTTTATAATGTATGAAGATTATTAATTGAAGCTTATTTATTTATTTTTTGAAAAGAGTATCCATGGAGTTATTTGCCGGTCTCTTCTCCGTATGACCTACCCCCTTTAGAACCGTGCGCCTAGAGTCTCGACTTTGCCTGAAAGAGACTAGTTAAAATAAAAAACTTTGACATTGAAAACTAAGTAAACATTTTTGAAAAAATTCTATTACTTTAGAACTAGATCGTCATCATTAATCATTATCATCAGTATGGAAAGAGAGTGAAACGAAATAGTCTCCATGAGTGGCAATATCTGAGTCCGTCTGGTGAACCCTGGGCTGATCTTTTAGAGCGTTCCCTTCCTTTTTTTTAGGTCAGTTAGCCGCAGTTAGCTCTGGGAGCTTTCACTGCTTAACTGGACTAATGGCGAGACCAGAAAGGCTTCCAGTCAAGCAAATAAAAAAATATAAAGCAACACTGCTAAGAGCGTCCCATAGTGGGACTCGAACCTCGGCTTAGGACGTTGCTGGGGGACAGACAAGACAGGACTTGCTCGATCCGATTGTAGCCCCTAGATTGTTCCCTTCCGAAATTGAGTAATGATATGTAATGAAACTATTAATTTAAAATAGACAATTTCTCCTAATTCCAGATAAAAAGAAGAAAGAAGTAAACTACACCATGCTCTTTCTTCTGCTCCTGATTCTACCAGAAGTGAGGATGCATGGATCACACAACACACCATCCAGCTTAAACAGGCATTTCAAACATCATTCGTTTCATGCCGTCAAGTTTGTGCCTCCTAAACCTACCAAGTAAGTGGCTAGGCCTTAATTATGGCCAAGGAATGGGGTAACAGGATCATGACCTGTTCGCGCATCAATAGCCAATAAGCTCCTGAAAAGCATGGGCCTGATCAGAATAAAAAAACGACGCGCATCTTTCTTTTCTTCTCTATTGGATAACTCGAAAAAAGTGATAGGTTAGGTAAAAGGTGACCGTAAAATGGGGGGTATATGGGGACCGTGGAATTGGGATCAATAAAATGAAATAACGATATGTGCTTCTCCTATGGATTGACTGGTTTTAAACAGTAGTAGTATTGTATGATTTCATTAGCAATTTAACAATGTAGTATAGAAAAAAAAAACGTGGCAATGCCGCCAGCGTTCTGGGCACTTTTCCCGTTGACAGCGATGTGGACGAATTTTACGATGCCCTATGATTTCTTCCCCTCCCCGTTTTTAACACTTTTATTTATATATTTTTAGCTTGTATATATATTTCAATAAGTCTGCATTTCCGCCTGTAAATGGTTTACATTATTATGGAATTAAAGCATATCTTATACGTTTAGAAAATGTGACCAAATTACTAGAAACAAATGTTAGTCCTGAATAGCCTGTTGTTCCGTAAATACCTTGTTACCGGTGCATGAGGTTTTCGTGTATTAATAACTACCTTTTGCCCGTGACTGTCTGCGTTTATTTCGTATTTATTATCTAATTATTTTGCTGCAATAGTAAAAATATCTGTGTCCTTCTCTAGGACCCAAGCTATAACTTTGTAAAATTTCATAACGATCAGTTCACTAGTTTTGTCACGATGAGGTAAAAAAAAACAGACAGGCACAGTTACTTTCGCATTTACATATATATTTAATTAATAAATAGTAATATGGATAGACACGTTTTTTTTTTTTAAATACAGTTTTATATAAAAATATTAATGCGCGCGCATAATTATTTTCAAATATGCTCTTGCGCATATTTTATAACTAACCTATTTTATTGTCTAAACTTACACTTACTCGAGGTACTGTTATACTAATAACTTCATCGCGTTTCTCACAACTTAATATTATGTTGAAGACTGCACAGTGGGTACATCCGTTTCGTTCCTCGTCATCGGGTGTCAATGGAATAGGTATTACTGTTTCTAGTTGCGTATTTTCTCACCAGACTATAAAAAATTATGGTAGCTATTGTTCTGACACTTGGCGAAGGGGCTAGATTGCCTTGATAGCTAATTAGATAATTACGAGTACATTTGACAGAGACCCGGGTACGTCTTAAAACTGCGGCCAGACACCGGAGGACGGGCAGCAGCATCCTCTCACTAATCGGTGAGCCACTGCGATCCCCAAGCCGCCTGCCAAGCGTGGGGATTATGGCACCCCCCCCCCCCCCCCCCCTTGGGGGAGGCCTTCGTTCAGCAGTGGACGTTATCGAGCTGATGATGATGATGATGATGACATTTGACAGTACGATTGGTGCAGTGGCTAAGGAGCTAGGTGATTCAGGTTTGATAAGTTTTCATGTGACACCTATTTTATAAAAAAATATCTACGCTTCATAATATTCCTGCGCATCGCTGTCAACCGGCAGCCTGCCCAGAATACTGGCAGCGTTGCCAGGCTGCGCGCTGTATGGCAATGCTGTTTAGTCAGCCCTCTATTCGTAGAGTCGACTAATCGCTTTGCGTTTAAAAAAAGACTTACCTAACCGGTATATCAAAACCCATTCATTATTACTAAGTAGATATTCAATATGAAAAGTAATGGTGAACTTATTTTTTTTTTTTTTTAAGTTATTGTCAGTATGCTAATTTTGGTTATAATATTTTTGACAGTATCTTCTAATAAGCATAAGATATATTATTAATAATATGTTGCACAGAATGGGCTTGTAGCCACATAGCTACCGCGCAGATCAATCAAACTTCGAGGTTAAGCAGCGCTTGACGCGGTCAGTCCTTGGATGAGTGACCATTTTTCACATTATCAAGACCCTTCCGTGCCTCGGAAAGCATGTTAAGCAGTTGGTCCCGGTCGTCATACGAAGACCTATGATAGTCGTTAGGGTGTCAGTAGCCCGAAAAGTCTGACAACCAGTCCAACCTTAGAATATCAGTGTCTCCCAGTTACTGGGTGATGGAGGTCAGAAGGCAGTCGCTCCGTGTAGAATACTGATATTCAGCCGCAACCGGTTAGATTGGAAACCGAACCCAATGTAGTTGGGAAAAGGCGGGCAGATGAATATTTTGTATAAATACAAAGACGTCCCCACTTTTTAAAAGTAATATAGGCTAGAAAACACACTTCGACTTTTCACTACACTTTACAACCTACACCACTGATACTACAAGGAAATAATTGCGTACTAATGTGAAATCAATACTGCTAGCTATCCGCTCGTACTTACCAACAGACGGTAGCTAACCGTTCGATTTAAACTTAGCAAGTTAACACTAACGACTTGCAGTTTTATCTTACGTTTTGTTGAGTACAGCAGGGTTAATTCTGAGAAAAAAAAACATGAAAAATGTCTGGTAAGGTCAGTTCGGGTAAGATCGGCAATCGGGTAAAATCGTACAGATCGAATTTCCGGCTGATTCGACCACTTTTTATATGTTGTTCTCCAGTCAATAAAAGCAGTTTTATTAGCGTGTATTGCCTGGAGAACGAGGTCAATAAAAAGGAGCTCGAATCAGCCGGAAATTCGATCTGTACGATCTTACCCGATTGCCGATCTTACCCGAACTGATCTTACCAGACATTTTTCTTTTTT
The DNA here is from genome assembly GCA_947562105.1 of Shargacucullia verbasci. Taxonomy (NCBI): domain Eukaryota; kingdom Metazoa; phylum Arthropoda; class Insecta; order Lepidoptera; family Noctuidae; genus Shargacucullia; species Shargacucullia verbasci. Next base: position 8,289,653 of record OX387306.1, read on the forward strand.
TTTTTTCACTTTTTTATAACTTTGTACGAAAACACAATTTTGATTGAACGTATTTTAAAGATGGCGTCGTCTAAGAAAAATCTGACAGTGTATCCCTATTTCGTAGCATGATCGCAACTGTCAAATTTTTGTTACGTAATCCATGAGGCAGGATTGGTGATTCGCACCTTGTAACCCACACGATATCTTAAGTCCTGCTTTAGACAAGCATTATCGCATTTAATTTCCCTGCAATATGGTTGAGCAAAGCGACGCTGATGCGCGTTATACTCGTGAATGGGTGCCGTCTATTAGGACAACTTTATCAAAAGTAAATATATTCTTCATGATTATCAGGCTTGAGTTTCAGACTTACATAAGTTAGACTCTTTTAAACTACATTGTACTCACATAATTGTTGTTCAATATCAATGTATAAATTAATATTGTATATATAATTCCGAGTTAAAAAGAGAAAACATGTAGTTTCTTCCCCGTTCTTCTCTATTGGAACGTGGCAACTAGAGCCTGACTCTGACTATTCATAAGTGCCTGTAAATGGTTTACATGAATAAAAATATATTTGAATTTGAAGTCCGATTTGAATATCGGAAAAAAGAAAATGTTGTAGTCTATAGTTTATGTAGACCTGTCTAAATAACTAGGCTTGCTCTTTAAAAATATATTAAATGGGTATAATAAAGCAGTACCTACTTCATTCTCTAGTGGTCTGCCCCAACTAAACATAAAAATGTATAATCTTCTTTCAGAAAAGGACCCGTACTATTCCCGAATGATGCGCCCCCGCCGCCACCAACGCCCCTCATCGTAACATCTCGCCCACTCAGTGAATCCATCGCGAAAAGCGACTTGAACTCCAACAACAGCCACACAGCCCAATCCCAGCTGAACCATGTCTCCTTCAAGCCGGAATACTTGAACAAGGTCAAGAATTACCGGCCGTTTTCTTACAACCTGGCTACAGTGTCTCCCGTATATGATTTCGAGACTCCTGCAGGGACTTATGATGTTGTGAAGAAGACACACGGAGGTCGGAGGGATTCCTATTATACTGATTATGAGGTAAGGAATTTTAGGTATTTACAAAACTATAAATATCCTTAGCAACTACCAAACAAATGATTGCTGAATATGAACTACAGGATGTATATAAAATACAGGTAGATTTTTTAATCACCATCCAATTCTTTTTCAATACGTTCTGACTAGATTTTTCAAAAAAAGAATGGTTGGTTAAATTTTCACATATTCCCGAAAATTATTTTAATGCTGATTAAAAAATCTTGATGGTTACCGAATATCATCAAACAATGTCGTCAAATAAAGTTGTTATTTAGATTTTCAGTTAACGCGTCCAGAGTTTGATAGACTTCGGTAATGTTTTGAGGTTAACCATACCATGTGACTTAAATTTTATTGCATGGAAACACAAGAAATGACAGCGACAATGACTTATGTAATTAATATAAAATTTTATAGCATCACGCCTGTATTCTCCGAGTTGCGAACGGCTAGAGTTAATTTTTCTGTGTTATCGACGGTGCCTTGATCTGCAGACATATTCCATTCAATAATTTCATAGCTCAGGCCAATACGTATCTAGGCCGTCGCACATTTGTGCCCGTTCTTAGTGACTCGCCAACTTTTCTTAGACCTAGCGGCCATGTTGGGTCAGAGAAGTCGCGTTTATCAGTCATTTCGCACTAAAAGCCGATAAAAATCCGTTATCTAAGCTACAATTATTTTGTATATATTATTCTATAAAGTTGTTGATACGCCCACCATCAACAACTTTATGTAGCGCGCTCAAGTGTTTTTTTTTTTTTTAATCTTTGCGCACCCTAGTTATAATTCCTATATGCCATATCCTGGGTGTGTTTACAAAAACAAATATTCACATGCACCCAAACCAGAAACAACTATCTGTAGATCATACAAATATTTCATCCGTGTGGGAATCGACCCCGCGACCCGTAGCGCAGCAGTCGATCTCTCAACCACTGCAACCGTACCGTCAAGGTCAAGTGTGCAGGTTTATGATGTTTTTCTTCACGGTTTAAGCAAGTGATAATCACATTCCAAGTGATTACACAGAGCTGATGTTTGAACTGGTATTCAGTCAGTCAGTCGCTAGACTATTACTGCGAAAACAGAATAACTACATAATAATGTTTATAGTACACAAATATGCGATATTGACTACTAAATAAAGCACGTAAAGCCGTTGGTCCTGCGCCTGATCTCTCTCCGGTCGTGCCGGATTGCCGTCCTATCGGGCTGTGAGAGTGAAGGAATAGAGAGAGCACCTGTGTTTGCGCACACACTTGTGCTCTATAACATCTCCTGCGTAGTTGGCCTATCTTCGGTGAGATTGGCCGCCGTGACTGAAATCGGTCAGGAGGACATTAATAAATTCAACCTATTACTGTACCACTATTTGGCAAGGGTCTCTTCTCAGAATGAGAAGGATTAGGCCTTAGTCCACCACGCTGGCTTGGTGCGGGTTGGCGGACTAAACATACCATCGAGAACTTTATGGAGCCGTCTCAGATCTGCAGGTTTCCTCACGATGTTTTCCTTCACCGTATACGCAAGTGATAATCAATTTCTGATCCGTACATGATTCCGAAAAGTCAGTGGTGTGGGCCGGGTTTGAACTCAAACCTTCCTGCATGGAAGGCAAGCGTTCAACCGCTAGGCTATCACAGGAGGACACTACATAGAAATATTCTTTTTTTGCATCAGAAACGTTTGATGCGGTCGATTCATCAGAGAAAGGACACATTTAAAGAAGAAAACTTATGGGACAGACCTATATATCGCAGAAGAATGAATCAGGTTAATTCAAATTACTATAGCATTAGCCTAGTATTTTTTTCTAGGATAGGTAAGGGAGTACAGGTTCTATTATGAAGCATTTATCAAAAGATTAGATCCTAGAATATGTAGAAAATGAAGACCCAACAGCCATATCAACTAGGTATTCGTTCACCTCGATGCAAACAACGTATAAAATACTTGGCAAGGTTTTCCTTTTCAGCTGAGGAACTACTTCGTAAGAACATTTATTTTTTGTGAAGCACTCACGTAATTTTATTGGAAGGCTATAACATTTTTGCATTGGCCGTGGCTCCCTGTGCTTTAGCCAGACAATGTCCATGACAATGATCAGCCTATTCATTTTCCCACTGCTGAACCTTAACCTTAATATTAACCTGCCAGCATCTCATTCTAGAGTTATGGTAAGAGACTAAACTGGCTCCCATTCACCTTCTTTCTCCAGGTCTATTAAAGTTTCTAAGGACTTAGGCGATTGAAGTGGTGACTTCATCATTACCAGTCAATTGCCGAACTGCCAAATAATGCATGCTGCACTCTCCGCTCAGTAAACTCCCTTAGTCCCAAAACAGGAGAGGAAAGCTGACAAAGTGACCATTTCTTCTTCGGAAACCACAAAGCACAAATTACTTGAGTTTAATATATATGATAATAATAATAGTTATTCAATTTACATTAGGAATCTAAAAGAGGGAGAAATGCACGAAAAACAATATTATCTGATAAAAAAAAGAGCATAGAAATAAGAGTAAGCCACGGGTCTTTGTACAGTAGAGAAGTTGATGAAAAAGAAGAAGATAGTGTCCAAGTGAGTTTGTTTGTTGCAATTAAACTCTACTGGGCCCTGAGACAATATGATAACCTACAATCACACACAGGTGTCCTATTTAGCACCCACAAATCTTTATTAAGTCGCATGTAATAGGGGATTATTTATATTCTCAAGGCACAAATCGAAACCTCGAGCCACGGTGAAATCCAATAAACTCCTATACCCAGCAGCCGCGCTTACGACTACTAAACCAATAAGGCATTACATTATTGTGCAAGGAATACAACCACAAACAAAATGACATTTTCAGATCATGTGGCAATTCGTCAGGTTATGTCAGTTGAGTAATTTTGTCGGTACTTTGTTTCGTGGAGTTATCATATTATTTAATAAGGTACTTCCATCAATCTTTAAAACTAAACATAGTAAGGGACATTATAATATTAACATTTTTTATCGAAAAAGGTTTTCAGAAGAATGGACTATGACGAAATTAAAACAAAAAGAAGACCCTTTCACCAATTAGACAGCCGAAGCGACAGTCGTTACAGAAGTAGAAGCAATCGACCTTTTAAAAAAATGGAAAGAGCAACCTACATTAAGAACAGAAATAGAAGACCCCTTCAAAAACGAAATAGGATAAGTGACATTGAAAGTAGGCAAGTGGATAGAAGACCTATTCAAGAAGTAAATAGCCCTCGAGAATATTACAGAAATAGATATAGACGACCCTTACGATACCAAGAAAGTTTAACCGACATTGAAGACAGAAGAATAAAGGCAATCCTGAGAAAAAATCAAAGAAAAAAATCCTTAAGCAATGACGGTGGAAACAGAAAAACAAGACCCTTTAAAGAAGCTGAAAGCCCAACTGACGACAGCAAAAAAGAAAATGGAAAACCTGTTTACAAAACAGAAGACCATAAAAAGAAATCTTACACTGGAGATAATTCTGAATACAATTTTAAAAGGCTTAGCAACTATGATATCATAAGTAGTGAGAGAAGACCCACATACAAATTAGAAGACCAAAAAAGTTTTATACGCACTTTGAAAAACATTAGCCGTGATAGCAAAAATAAGGCAAACAAACCTTCAAACAGGGCAGGAGACATAAATAAAAGTAAAGATCAAACCAGAGAGTTGAGCGAAGAAAAAATACAGGTTATTCTTAAAGTTAAAATGTGTTATTTCATCAATTAACTCCTTCCATACAGTCAGCATCAAAGAGATGAAAGATAAATAATAATAATAATAAATTTATAAATTTAAAAACATATGTAAGTAATATAAATAAAGGAAATAATAATTACACGTCATGAAATTCAAAAGCGATTTTTAGAGGAAATAGTGATTGAAATCTTGACCAATATTACACATACTATCTGCGGATACATTAAATAACTTTATAATAATAAAATAATTTTATAATTATAACCGATAGTTTACCAATAATAAACGTTTGAATTTCGCTTCGTGTTTCGTTGTTTATACATATTTTTGACGCTGATTGTACATCATTACATCCTTCTTGTCGAAGGCCGCCATTAAAGATTTTCTAAATACAACAAAAATTTGACTATATAACTTTAAATACAGCCACGGTTTCATGCTGAACTCTCTGTCCTCTGTTTTCTAGACACAAAAACGGTATCAATTTTTCTGCCAACTTTCCATGAAAAAAATATCTTCTTTCACAACTCTGTATATTTTATGGCTCCACAACGTAGAAATGAATCAGTGATATTATTATTTTTTCTCTATTCACCGCCATAAGGCCGATGATTGATTATAGTCGCTTTTGTTCCCGTGGACACAAACAGGTGTGTTTGTTTATCCCGTCATCATCACTCCTAAACGTTTCAGAGCTACTGGTGTTCAGTGATTATTTTGTGTGCTTTTGTTGGGTGTTTAGTAGTTTTGTTTTCTTTTGGTTTACAGTTTGTATTGCGTTTTTCTGGTAATGTACTGGTTATGATACAGGCTTGCCTGGTTTGGGGCCAATGGTAATTCAAATGTTTTTGATGTGAAATATCTAATGCGGCGGATCAGACCGACTGTAGCGTCGCCAGGCTATATGATAGTATTAAACAAAAATATAAAAAATGCATGACAGGAGGTTTATTAAAGGAAATAAATTTTGAAAATATTCAGGTTTATCTTAAAGAAAAAAATGATCTATATTTTAAAAAAAATATTCAGTGAATACCATTAATCTAATATTTTTTTTTGATTATGCCATATTTATTTCTTTTCATAAACTATACTTTTATGCATATTATCTGTAGATAAAAATAATTTCAATGTTTCACATCTGCCAGGTGTCCCGCGACGGCGCACTTTTTTTTAGTTTTTTTTTTTTTCTCTATCATTACATAATCGGATTTCCTAGTCATCTTAACAAAACCTACGGCACTTGCTACAATTCTTGAAGAACTTTCCACGTTTTCCATTTAGCAAAAGCAAATCCAGATCAGCAAATAAATTCGGAAAAACGTTGACCGGTATGAGACCTTCTTATGTATAAATAAATCAATATCATCATCATCATTCTCCCCGACATCGCCCACGGCTGGGCAAAAGCCTTTGAAAGTTGCAGTTTCTACGCTCCTGCGCCAGTCTCATCCATGTTCGACCCCCACTGGCAACGATGTCGTCCGCCCATCTCGCCGCGGGATGACCGACATTCCTTCTCCCGATCCTTGGTCTCCTGCCACTGAGTACAGTATGTTTTATTTAAATTATATATGTGTTACATTTACAGCATCGTGAAATCCGTCCCCTCTATGCCCTATCAGACCACTACAACGACGTCAAACAAACAACACATAAGCCCTACCGTTATAAACCTCAGGTTGGTATTAAACCAGACAATACATACCTAGCATCACGCCTGTATTCCCCGAAGGGTTAGGCAGAGGTGTACTATCGTACACCCACATTTCGCCGATGCTGTTATTGAGTCCCATTGCCATCTACCGGGCACAGTTCCAGACTCCGTGCTGCTACTGAGAGTTTGTATATAGAAAAATCCAATGACACTTTACCCGACCAGGGAATCGAAATTTTAATTTTAAGAATCGATAACATTCATAAGTCAGATAGTACGGCGTTTTTAGTCTAGTGGTTGCAAGCGCGACTCCTGAGCATGAGAACTTGTTTTCGATTCCTTGGTCGGGCAAAGTGTTAAAAGTGTTTTTTTTTCTGTATTGAAATTCTCAGTAGCACCACAAAGTCTATCTATCAGCCAAATGTGGGTACATAGTACACCTCTGCCTACCCCTACGGGGAATACACGCGTGATGCTATGTAAATATGATTTATATTAAAGTTTTTCGCCTACCATTTTATACTGAAATACAGACGTAACTATAACACGTTTATTTTTCAGGAAAAGATCCCTGATTATTCAAATTATTTTTACTCAAATGAAGGCCTCAATGACAACAGCAAGGGCGATAATCACGTAAGTTCACCATCCAAAAATCATCCTACATCAATAAACAATGATGAATAATTGAAAACTTTTTCACAGGGTGACAACTACGCGTTCTCATATACAGTAAAAGACCACAAAACTGGCGACGATTTCTCCCATTCGCAACACAGCAGAGGATCAGCCACCAACGGGGAATACAGAGTTCGACTCCCCGATGGTCGCATGCAAATAGTATCATACACAGCCGACGAAAATGGATACAAAGCTGACGTCAGATATGACGCACAACACCATCATGATAACAGTATAGAAGGGGATGCAAACAGAGAAAATGGACATCATAAAGCTGATACGCCAATTCATTTTAAAAATAACTATGCAGCCGACCATTTTGACAGTCAAGATTTCTCTGTCAATCAAGACTATGTAGATCATCGGTACAAAAATGACCGTGCTAATGAAGAACTCAGTCAACCTCATAGACGACCAACAGTTTCCAGAAACCAATACCAACATGATGGAAATGGACATACCAACCATTATGCTTATAATCGTCCGAAACATACCAATGATCATGCCGATCATCTCAAAGATAATATAGGATTTACTTATGACCTTACAGCACATAAAAAAGGCGACCACGGCGTTCACAAGGACGGGTCCTTATCAGACAATAATAATGATTACTTAGAACATTATAAAGATAAAAATTTTGACAAATTAAGAACTCAAGACACTGACTACTTTCTATTTTCTGATGAAATTCGTGCATCAAAAGAGATAGCTGATTATTCGTCAGAGTTAAACGGTGGATATCGACCACATAAGAGCAAATTCTCCACTTTTAATGATCACAACAATGTGAAATCGACAGTTACACCTTCGTATGATGAATTAAAGGATATATTTGTCACTTCGTTAGCAAGACGTCAAGAAAACGGTGGAATACAAGTTTTATCGACTGCAAACCCTAATTATGATGTGACAACGGAAAAAGTCGTTGTTATAGGCGCCAAACATCCTAAATTATATACTAATATTAGGAATGGTGTGTCTGTAACACCGTCTCCTCTGACATATACAACTCCTTTTGCGTCTACGCCTAGCGGTTACCTATTCTCGACCATCGCGAATTTAAAAAATCAAGTCAATTTAGGATCTAAACCAGTTTTGTCAAATAGATATATTGACAAAATCAATAAATATTTATCTTATTAATAATATGTAATAATTAATTTAAGAATGTAAATAATTTATTTTTGTATATTAAATGTTCTTGGTTGAAGTTTTAAGATTGTTTCATTTTGTTTCTGTGTGATAGAAAAGATGTGGATTCAAACAAACTCACCAGAAACCTCCCGTTCACTGCTTCGCACTCTGAGAGCTCGGCGGCGCGGTCGACCGGCTATGATACACTGAATCCAGCTTCACTCTTTTACACATGTACTCCACAGGCACTAGTTAATATTTCTCGTATCGTGTGAGAGTAATTTGATTACAAAATAACGAAAACGACACTTTTCTCAAAAGAAATTACGATGCACGCATGCACCGGTTCGGGCGAAAAATCGAGAGAGAGTGAAAAACGCGGGGCCAAAATACTATGCCAAACAACAACCAATCAGATAGGCACCAGAAGTTTAACAAAATCAAACTCAATTGATACAATAAGGACGTTGTGGGGCGAAACCTATCCTAGGGTGAACTATTAAAATTAATCTAGAATTTTAGAACCTTTTAAAACGGTACCTACATAACAGTTTCCGAACGATTTCCGATGCAAGTTTGTTATCAATCAGTTTATAGTGGGTTTTTCTGTTAGTAAACTCTCTATAGCGACTCCAAATTTGGGATATCGTGAAATAACAACTCGTGAGTTTATAACAGTTCAGCCAACCCTTCTGAATAGAGGTCATGCCATTTTATATCTAAATAATCCTCAAATTCTACTATAACAGAACATGTAGAGGAAAAGGTCTGAACAACGTTAATTTGAATAATGGCTAACATCACGACGGTCTTCAAACAGAAGGTAAGCAGTTAACTAGGTGCTCGTTCATCAGTCGTCAGACAACTCCTAACTTGTACTACAATATGCCTAATAACGGAAATATTTCGGAGGTGGGTGTATACGGGTGGGTCGAACGGTGAACAAATGTTAGCCGAATATTTGAAGCTACCTTTTATTTAGAAGTACCTTTTGTTATCTTTTTAAATATTGATTATAATATATCGCTCGAGAAAACTGAATAACGAGCTCAATTTTAAACACCGGTCACTCACTGAGAATTTTCTAACAAACAACTCAGTGACTTTTTGCCCAACTCGAGAATCCAACTCAACGGGACTCCAAGCTCAGCAGCCGCGGTTCCGACCACAAGACCAATCTATATACGGTTTATAAAAAAATAAAAAAAATTGTCAATTTTTAAAATTTTTGTCTCTCTGTTTGTTCCGACTAATCTCCATAACGGGTGGACCGATTTTGACGGGACTTTCACTGGCAGATAGCTGATGTTATAAGAAGTAACTTGGGCTACTTTTATTTAAAAAAAAAGAATTAGGGTACGCACAAAAAGTTCACGGGTTCGTAATCCACATTATCCAGCTAGTAATAAATATAAATGCTGTCGTTTCTCCACGACAGTGTGTCTCAAAGGTAAAATTTCCTCAAGGATACGTTCCGAGGTTCAACTTCAGATAACTGTTGAGTTAACGATGTTACGGTAATTTTAACTTATATTCCAGTGTTCAAGTTACAAAGTTTCTCTATGTTATGTTTACAGGAGGATCGAGTAACTGGATGAAATAATTAGGAGTTTCAAGTAAACTTACTTAGTTTTAGAAATGTTACTTTTAATGCAAAGTAGAATTCTGAAAATTATATCGTGCCTTTTTAGTGTGAACGGCTTTGGATTAAAAATACACATCATCTGCCTTTTCCTAACTACATTTGAGTCGGCTTCCAATCTAACCGGTTGCGGCTGACTATCTGTATTTTATACGGAGCGACTGCCATCTGACCATCACCAGTAGACTGGGAGACTGATACTCTAAGGTGAGACTTGTTGTCAGATTTCCTTTTGAGCTACTGACACCCGTAAAAACTGGTATAGGTCTTCGTATGACACCCGGGACCAACTGCTTAACGTGTCTTCCGAGGCACGGAAGGCTCGATTTAAGAAAAATGGTCACCCATCTAAGGACTGACCGCGTCACGTTGCTTAAACTCGCAGAGCGACCGAGCTGCGCGGTAGCTATTAAAAATATACATTTGAGAACAAAACAACTGTTGGACATCAAAAATAACATAGTATTACACCTGTATTCCCCGAAGGGTTAGAGAGAGATGTAATGCCCACATTTTCACCGACAATGTCATTAATTCCCATGTAATAGGGGGGCGAGCCTATTGCCATCTACCGGACATATAATCAAACAGCGGGCTGTTACTGAGACTTCCAGAAAAACCCACACTTTGCCTAACCTGGGAATCAAACCCTCTTGCTAAGCAGTCACTAGACTAATTAACACTAGAAGCGCCGCCGTCCCATTTTTGTCCCACCTGCAAGTTTGATTGTCTCTAACCCTTTTATTTTTTTATTTAGGCCGCTGAAACTTTTTGACTTTTAATTATTTTGTGTATTTATGTGATTTAAAATGTTTTCAATTTTATAACAATAATAGTTTATGAAAAAAATTACGATTTTCCTAGAACTGCCGCTGGGTCATTTTTGTCCCGTCATTGTTTTAAAGAATAATTTGACGTAAGGTCTATGTTCCGGGGAGAGTTACGGGGGTGGAGGAGTTATGTATGCCCGAACAAACAATTGACCATCGTTTCTGACAGTCAGTTGCCCGTCGTTGTGTATAAGGAGCGTAGGTTATTGTTTTTCTAAAAGCGCATCTCACGTGTTATAGATATGTCTAGTCAACTTCATAAAATAATGAAACCGCACGATATTGTGTCTTGGTTTGAATGATATGCCCTAAGACGATTCTATGACCAATATTTTTGAGTACAAATCTAATGGTGAACCTTTGGAATACTCTGGTGATGATTACGTATTGGATAACAGTTCCAGTTCTTAATTTAACGAATCTGAAGAGAGTACATCTTCAGATTCGTCAAATGAAAAACTAGGACTGTTCACATAGAATACAACAAGGTAACCTAACTTTATTATTTACATCCCTATTGTTACAGGACGACATTGCGCTATTTTTGTACTCATTCCAATAGCTATGCCTAATTTTGTTTGTAATTGAGAAACAACGAGTTTTATGAGCATCGTAAATGAGGCACAAAATTATCAAAAAACAGCAAAATTAAACGCAGAGACTCATTGGGAAGACAGAACCAATTGAGAAGTAAATAAATAGAAGAAAAACAACCATTCCTGTAGCAATTCCGGAACACACACCAGAGAGACGAAAAAAAACATACAAGGGGCTCAAATAATTAGTAATGTGTAAAGTGCCACCCACAGAACAGATACAAGAGGTTAGAATGGAAATGTGGGCGTGGCAGGCGCGCCGCAATTATGATTAGACAATCATAATTCAACCGAAATCACGCGTTCATGCTTTTAGTCGCTTTCGGAGTGCGTCTGTGTAAAGAGCTGCGCTAAAATTGCCGAAAAATGTTTTAAAATGCCGTCTTGTGCAATTATTATAAAAGTCAGACATCAAGTATAAGGCAAGGAGGAATTACTTTTCACCGGTAAGCCATAAAGTATCATTTAATCAGTTTTTTTTACAAAAATATGTTTATAATTATGAAATTAGAAATAATGACAATAATATTGCAAAATATTGTAAAAAAATATACATTGCCGGTAATTAAGGTAAGTACATACGCAAATATCCACACGAACACATAGTTCGCGCGCATTGTATTGCGTTCCAGAGATGCGATCTGTCAACTCGCATGGTCCGGCCGCGTTCGTTCGCAATGTTCACATTGAGTTAGGAAATAGTGTTGTGCACGTCTCAGATAATTTTTTCGATAAGTCATCGGATTTTTATGAATGACAAACTGACCTCAATTAAGTATGTTTTTGTATGTTGAGAAATAGCTAATGTCAAGGATGAACTAATGTATTGTAGTACTAATTTAAATTATTTATTTTAGGTTTCCAAAGGATCCCAATAACCGAGAGCATTGGATGAATGTAACGAGTAGAGAAAATTGGATACCTACAAAAACAAATACCATTTGCTCGGAACATTTTAATTGCATTTAATTTTTAAATAAAGCAAGTATGGAGGAACGAGGTATGGTGTTCCTCCATTGAAAAGGGAGGATCCTCCGACCAGGCAAGGTGGTTAGCCTGGCGGGCCGAAGCCCAACATTTGATGTCGGATATTCGTATGTGTTAGAATCGTTGTAAACTTTCATAGTGCGATTCAGGGTTTGTTGTTGTATCTTCACTCCGATAGATGGCGCTTCTACTTTTTGCCATGTTGCGAGTAGTAGTCGCTACACAAGTATAAAATATACCAAACGTGTGTTATTTAATAAATAAATTTTAATTAAGGGACAATAATAAGATTATTTATGTAACTGTTTTTCTACCTGTGTTATTTAGTTACGTATTACACCCAAATCTTGTGAGAACGATTAAAGTCGATACAAATAATAGTAGTTAAGAAATGTCAATAAGTAATTTTATCTATTTAAATAATCGGCTTTTAGAATGCCTAACGTTTATGACAAATAAATAGCTTGTGCGTTCGATATACAGCGTATTTTTTTATAGATACGCACTTGAATTCTAAACAAGTTTCTAAAATATATTCATCGATAAATATGGGCACGTCACTAAACGATCTAAATTATCACTCTCTAAATTATCACGAGGGAAAAATATCCTTATTCGGTTTACATTAAGGTTAGTTTTTAAAAGTAGTGATTATCGTGAATTTCGACGAATAGCTGATAAGTATTTTATGTAGTGTAAATATAACGTATAATGTAAGTGTGTGCAAATTTCGGAATTTTGACGAATAGCTGTTAAGCGTTGTATGTAGTGTAAATATGACATGTTATTTAGGTGTGTGCAACTGGCGACAGTGGTTCTGATACAAAAGTGGTTCGATGGCCCTTCTAACCTCTTGTATCTGTTCTGTGGTGCCACCTATGCAAAAAAACTGTTTGCAATAAATGAACTGGAAAAAAATCAATATTATTAACAAATAAAGAATATAATTTTTGCCTTACTTGCTCTTTAAATAATAATAACAAGTTAAAAATATAGTAAGTTAGAATTACTATGTGACTTGTGATAATTTTGTTATTAAACCAAAAAATAGTATACTTCTAATTCATAATTTGTTACGTTTTTGTTTTTCAAGCAATAAGAATTTGATTTAAATTAATTAATAAACATGTTTCATATATTTTACAAATAGTTTTAAACATAATTTTCATGTCATATACCAATGATTATTATAATAAAAAGAGTGGGACAAATTTGTCACGGCGGCAGTTCAAGGGGGGTATTAATTTTCGGCGCTTCTAGTGTTAAGCAGTCTACACATGAGTTCCCTATTAGCATCGGTGAACTGTCGGTATACAGTACTGCTTAACCCTTCGGGGAATACAGGCGTGATGATATATTTCACCAAATAGAAGTTCTTTCTCAATTTACTCGATCTTGCATCATCAACAATCCAGTTCAAACAGATATACCTACTTCTCAAACTCTAAAGCATTTCAGCAGAGACACGTACGTTCACTGAAAAAACTGTTATGTCTTATATAACAAAAAGTTAGACTACTGGTTACCCAAAAAAAGTGACAACATAACTACTGCTATTTTTAGTCAAACCCGGTTATGTTAACAGTATAACAAAACTATTTTATTATATATTAACAAACGATATTTGTTGCATTTTACAAAACAATTTATTACCATTTAAGTTAATGGAATGTTTGTTAACAGCAAAATAATGTTGTTCCTGATAGGCTACATCTTCTGTTATTAACTGTAAAACAGTTTGATTATATGTAGTCAGAAGTTTCTGTAGCTTTACGATATACCTTGTGGTTAATTTTACTGAACAGTTTTGTTGCTATTAAACATTATTTACTTATTATTAGCTCAACTTCTTCAGTAATTAGTAACAAATTATTTGTTTAAACGCAACCTCACTGAGATGTTATTTGTAACGTGATGTATTTTGTTATTTATAACTTGAATTATTTTGTCAATTGTAGCATGATGTATTTTGTTAGTTGTGACGTGATTATTTTGTTAATTATAACATGATGTATTTTGTTATTAGTAACTTAACTAACTTTGTTACTCATAACTTTACTGTTATGTTATTATAGGATGTTCAGGGATCACTAGTTTGTAACCAAAATTATGAAATAAAAACAGTTTTGTTGTAATAGTATTTATACTCGCTCCAAAAGATACTAATTGTATAGACAGTTTTATAAAAAATTATTTGTGTCACTAATGTTTTGGATCGGGTATGAATACCATTACAACAAAACTGTTTATATTTCATAATTTTGGTTACAAACTAGAAGAGTAATCATTAAAACTATTGGATTTAACGAAGAAAATATAGTTTTTATTCATTTAATTGAATTACAATTGAACTCTGTGTTACATACATTTTACCGTTACGAGCAATATTTACGTGATTAGGTACATGTGATAATAAAGAATCATGAAACATATGTATAGTTTCTTTGACTTCTGGATATTCTACTTGAAAACAATTCAAATGATAATCAAAATCAACAGTCGACAACATTGTACATTCTAAAATAATTCTGTTTTCGTTATACACAAACACTTGACTAACAGTTTTAAAAATAACATCACCAAAATCATAACAGTGTCCACTAACATCGTGGATAAGAATAGTTCCGGGTTTGTAAAGTGTGCCTTTTACTTTTACCCATGAAACGGGTACCAAAGACAATGCAGGGTCTAGATTTAAATTACTTATAACATTGTTGCGGTCCTTTTTTGAAATTCGTTTGGTGACACCAATAGAATATGAAGGACCCAATGAACCTTTTACAAATATTTCATTTAACTGCAGTTTATGTTTTGTAGCAAGAGTTAAAGTGAGATTGCGTCGATTAAACGATGCCCGAGCTGACATTTTTGACAGTCTATGCTTAGCCTCAAACCGCATACTCCAGCAATGTACAAGTGGTCCAAATTTCAGCATAATGGAATGGTAGTTGACAAGAAAATGAAATTTAGGTTTGAGGTTCTCATGGGAAAGTTTTATATAATGTTCATTGAGTTCAGCTATTAAAAACTGCAACAAGCTAGACATTTCTTTAGTTATCACAGTGCTCATTAACAAATCAACTATTTGTTTCAAAGTAATATAGAGTGTCCAGTAAGTGTCATCCGTTGGGACAAAATCGCCAACAAGTAAATTAAAATATCTAACAAATGTTAACATTTCAGAAGCTGATAAACGAATATTATTCTTAAGAACATGCTGTTCACTCAATGGACAGGGCTTACTTGAGCTGTCTGGTCCGAAATCAAATTGATCAATTCTGTCATTTAAAATTTGAAACGAAAAATATTTTAAATCTCGGGTATACTTTATGAGAAGAAAACACATTATGTATTTAGCCACACCTTCGAGTATATCGTGCATAATATCTACGCCTACTTGGTCAAAGACTAAAATTTTTAATAGAGAGCCAAACACATCTTTCTTTCACACCTGTATTACCTGGAATGTTAAGTTGTAACTGAGCATTATAATTTTCATTATCTCGTAGCAAATGTTTATCTTCGAATAACTGTTTTTTTAAGGTTTCCTTTGAAGCATTGCATATTCGACATGGGTAGTTACATTGAAATGATTCATTAAAACCAATAATGGAGTGTAACCCAAGATTATCCCCAATAATTAGGCCTAGCCTGAAATACAGCATCCCTTGAAAAGCTGGTACATTTATGTTAATTCCTGTTTCTGATAAAAAATTTAGTTCTTCAATTAACGGTTGAAATATCACATTATTACCAAAATCATGCCTGTCGGATGAATGAAACAACAGTCCCAAAATATGTTATTAAGAGAAGATGTCCAATGTGGTGGTAAACAAGCAACAGAAACATAGGCGGCTCCTAACTTATGTGTCCCAGAATGGCTGCCAAGGACATTTCCTGTTTCATAATCGTCAAAATACAAAAATAACGGAAACACCAATTTGGTACCAATATTCTGTTTGACTGAATTAATCCGAAAACTACCTTGTATAAAATTTTGCAAATATGTCTCATTTAAATTATTAATATAATCTAGTGTTTCCTTCATGACACCATTAAGTGAGAAAAATTTTTGTAAAACCAATCGAAACGGAACAAATTGCTCAGTACATTTTACTGATTTAGATTTTATAATACCATGCTCCTTGACATTACACATTCTTTGACCAATTACAACTTCTTTCGGCGGTATGTAAGTTCCCAATGTCTCTAAGTATTTCAACCTTTTGAATTCAGTATCAAAGTTATTAATTGGTGATTTTACAACTGATAAAAGGTTTTCTTTAAAATAATTTACATTGTTACCTTGTTCGGCAGCTTTGACAATCTCTGAGAATATATTTTCTATGTTAGAACTTAAACTACTAAGCATGTATTTATGCAAGCCTTCAACTACATCTTGAACTACCTTCCTTGGCATCAAAGGATTTCCGTAGAGAGAAGATACAAAACTTACTAAAGAATAACTATTGGTTTCTAATGGCATTTGAAGGAAAGAGTCAACCATTTGTTTTGAAGTTTCTGGGACCAGAACACATGGACTAATATCAGAACTTTCTATTAAAGTAGCATTTGCACTACTAGTATTAGATTGTCCCGAAACATAATGGTGATTATAAAGATGTTTCCGATAGCTACTTTTTAATGGCATATCATATTGTATACTATTAATAATAATATATCTTGCCGTAATTAAGTTTTTGGATGGTCCAACTACCATAATAAACGGCTGCAATTGAAGACCCATGCTCATTAGCTTATTCCTCCTTCTAGTGATGGTTTCTGCTATCTCAGCTGGACTGTTTACTTGTGTAATAAAGCCTTCTAAAACTTCTTGCTTTGAAGGCCGCCATTGTTGTTTTTGTTAACGTAACATTTGATGTGTTCAACAAAAATGGTAGACTGGTCATAGCAATCATATCTAGTCCTTCTTCATTAGATTCTGAAAACGAAAATTGAATTAAATAACAATATCTAGTAATTTCGTTTTTAAAGTGTCAAAAAAAAAAGAAACACGGAAGTGGTCTCGTCATATTAACAAAACGGTCACCCATCCATGGACTCAATTTACTCAGTGAGAGAAGATACAGAGAAGTAGGTCCACTTACCATCAATGTCTTCTATAAACTCCTTCTTTTTAATCATGTCAATGATTTTGGACCTTATTAATAGCCAATTTTCATCAAATTCCCCAGACAGTGGATACATTGCATTAAAATCTTTTAACATCTGCAAATTAAAATATTTATCTATTTAGTACATTGGTTTAATTGTACATCATTCACTCATAATCTTCATCCCAACCTCAAGTTATTTACGCGTGATAAAAGGGTGTTTCACGCGAGTCTATACAGCATTATTTTAAGTATACATATACTAAACTTGAAAGTAGTTTGTTCAGAATCAGTAACAGAACCGATTGTAATAATTTTTATACCATGTAATCCGCGCGTGCTATCGGCGCATGGCTAAACACGTGATACATGCGCATTCGCACTCACCCCGCTACCCCACGCCGACCGGAAACTAGGGATGACCACGTTTATGGGAGGACAACGAGACAATATAACAAGCTTGAAACTTTGTGAGTTTCCATTATACAGTTTTGATTATTTTTATGCACAGCATGTTTATCTTTTAAAGTTGGCTCACTATAACCTTTTTTATCGAAATCAAATTTGTTCTTAATAATAATAATAATAATAATAATAATAATAATAATCATATTTATTTTTCTCACCACAACATTTGTATTACAATTAGCTTAAAATAAATACATAGCGTTAGTTTATTGTGGGAGACTGGTGCCTGAACTAGGCGTTAGCCTGTATTTCAGGCCACCAGGCCTCCATCCCAGTCTTTACTGTTATTGTACTAGTAATCAAGAGCAGATTGTTGTGCTAGACATAATTAATTTTATTTTATAATGCGTTAGTGATGTCAGGATTAGATTATATAAAAGTGTAGGTTGTGTTTTATGAGTGTGAGGTATGTGTGTGTGTGTGTGTGTATGTGCGAGTGAATGCATATTTTATTCCATGACTTTTATTAGCTTTTCGGTTTTGTCATAATTCAAGGACAGAAGCCACTCGGTCACTTTTTTTTTGCATGCTAGTTTAGTAAGTGGGAATATGTTAAGGTTTTTATTTATATTATTATAGAGGTACACTCCGATGAAGCAGAAAAAGTGATTGGTAAAGCGGTTATGAAAATGAGTATTACTGCGGTCCGCGGGATTGAAATGCCTTTTTCTCATGGCTGGCCGATTATAGGTCAGGAGCGAGTGTTGTTTTAAGACTGTATGAAGTATAAACAGTTGACGGACGGTTAAAACTTTACTTTCCCTGTAAAGATCCTCTGTTGGGAAACGGAATGGCAGGAAGGATGAAACCTTTAATATCGCCCGCTGTGCACGCTCCAACAGTATTATCGAGGTTTTATATGTACCGCCCCACGTCGTAATGCAGTATGTCAGCAGGGACTGACAGAGAGTAAAATAGACCATCTTCCTTAAGCTTTCATCCGCCACTACTCTTAAGTTCTTAAAAACGTAAATCAGTTTGCGGATTCTAGCAGTAAGGGATTCTATGTGTAGATGAAAACTAAGGGAAGGGTCCAGAATGACTCCGAGATATTTGGTCGATAGGGTTTTTTCCAGGGGTTTGCATGAGCACCCTGTGACATGGGGGCTAGGACACACGTGTGCTGTGATGGAATGACCGGTGACTGATAGAGCGGTATTACGATACGCGAATGGTATGTATTTGGTCTTTTCCGGATTCAGTGTCAATGAATTGCCGCGCAACCATTCCGACACCCCGTTGAATCCCCTTTGGGCCACTTCATATACACCTGCCCATGAGTCAGAGTGAAACACAAGAGCCGTGTCGTCTGCAAAAGTGAAAATTTTTCCCTTATTCAGATCGAGGGTACACAGATCATTAATGTAGATTAAGAATAAAGTCGGAGCAATAATGCTGCCTTGGGGGACTCCGTGTGTAGTGTAGAGTTCTTTGCTTACGTACGTATCTACCATAACGCTCTGTGTACGATCACTCAGATAGTCGGAGAATAGTTTTAGTTGGATTCCCCTTATCCCTATATGTTCCATCTTTTCTATAAGGATGGGAACAGAGACCGTATCAAAGGCTTTCGCCATATCAAGAAAGATGCCCAACACTTTTTCCCCCCCATCCATCTTTCTGACAATATGATCGGTTAAGTCATGAACTGCGTCACCTGTTGATTTGCCTGCACGAAAACCGTACTGAGAAGTCGCTAGGATGTTATTTTTCTCGATATAGGCTGTCAAACGACTATTCATTAGGCGCTCAAGGACTTTAGATAGAGAGGGCAAAACAGCGATGGGCCTATAGTTCGTGACTTGGTCTCTGTTTCCCGCCTTAAAGATAGGGTGTATAATAGCTCTTTTAAAGGTTTTGGGGAATATGCCAGATGCAAGTGACAAATTGCAAACATGTGTTAGTGGAGGTACAATTACGTTCCTGTTTTGTTTTAAAATACTTGGAGAGATATTGTCCCATCCAACCGCACAGTTACTGCGTAGAGACATCAGCACTCTCATCACTTCTTCTTCGTCAGTTGGCAGAAGTACCAATGAATGACTGTGGGTTTCCGCAGTTTTGTGTAATTTACGAGGTGTCGGTTGTATTTTTTCTGCAAGTATTCTACCAGTATTAACAAAAAAATTATTGATAGCATCAACTGCCTCATCGGGTGAAGATGCGCGGGAAAGGAGACTAGTAGCGCTACCTCTAACTGTTGACCTGTTGGTTATTTTATTAATCGTTTGCCACAGTGTTTTAGTATTCTTGCCAGCAGTCTTTAATTCATTTTTGTGGTATTCATTTTTCACCTTTTTCAGGATTTTGCTGCAGAAATTTCTGTAACGCGTATATGATTTTGCAAGAATTTGATTATTCGGTGATTTTTTTAGATTTTTATGCATATTATCTCTATGCTTGAGACAGCGAAGGAGACCAGGTGTTATCCATGGTTTTAGGATTTTTTTGCGTCTAGATAACTTGATTATTTTAGTGTTGAAGTCTATTACCTTCTTGATGGAACTTACGAGGAAATCTGCCGCTATATTTGGATCTTGAATATAAAATATTTGAGAGAAGTCTACTTTCGAAAGTTCGATCGCTATTTTTTCGTAATCTATTCGGCTGGTGTAATTGGGTGTTATGGGTTTTGGTGTAAATTTTGAAAGGTAGAGTATCACAGTTTCATGATCAGTAAGGGCTGAGTGGGCGACAAGTGCTTTAGCCGGTAGTTTGGTCTTTAGCATTATATGGTCCAGACAGTTGTTTGAGCGAGTAGGTATAGTATGAGCCGGTAATAGACCAAATGACGCCATTAGAGTTAGGTAATTGTTTTTGTTAGGGTCTAAAGAGTTGTCACTTATATTAATGTTTAGGTCTCCTGTAACTATTATGTTGCTCACATGTTCTATTTTAGTTAAGGTTTCGTTTAGGGAGTTTAAGAATGTTGTTATGTTTTTGGAAGCTGGAGAACGATATATAGCTAATATTATAGTGCTATGATTAACTTTTATGAGCAAACAATTCGAATCTAATAAGGGAGGTTCCTCTATAGTTACGGTCAGGTTCTTGTTGGTGTAGACCACAACACCATCGTTTTGGGACCTATTATTTTTTGTCGCGTAATTAACATATCCAGGTAGTGAAGGTACGTTGTTAACTCCTTGAAGCCAGCATTCTGTCAAAACAAGTATATCCCACTCGACTCGGGTTCTAGCAAGTAAGACTTCAAATTCGTGTATGTTATTATTGATGCTACGTATATTTTGGTTTATTAATTTAAAGTGCTTAGTTATCTCCAGGTCGGGTGGGATACAATCATCCAGGTCGCAGTCATTCGACTCCGCGACGGTGATAGCATCTATCGTTTCAATGTTATGGCTTATGCTATCGAATTTTATGGTTGCTTATCGTCCGCGCAAATGGAATTTCCACACTGTATTGGTTTTGGTGCGTCTCGTCTATATGGTAGTGGTGGCAGAATATTGGTAGCTTCATATTGTGATTAGAGTTTATTTGAGCATGCATAGACAGTATAGAGGTGAGAATGTGATTTGGATGTGTGTAGTGTGTTTGTGTTGTGTGTATGACTTTAGGGTTAGTTATAAAAACACAATATTTTATAAAAATCAATAAAAACCTTTGCCCAAGAACAGCATACATGAAATTAAAAACGTAATGAATACAGTAATGGCACTTATGAACTACAAGATAACCATGAGACAACAATATGTAGGAGCGTAGTCATATTATATCATTTCTTAGCTTATCCAGGTCGCATTCAGAGTTCACACGGATTTGGGGATCGTCTATTTTATCGCGAAGGTAGACAATTCCATGCGAGGTCCAGCAAAACTTATAACCGTAATTTTTACGGAAGGCTCTGGCTAGAGCGTATAGTTTTTGGGTTTTGCTCGTCAATGACTCTGAGATGTAGATTGGCTGAGCCGGTGAATGTAAGCCAATATGTGAGGTGTTCAGTTTGTCATTTTTGTTTCTGTTTTTGTTGAAGTCCTTGACAGCCTTAATGATATTTTGTTTGCGGAGTACTGTGTCTAATTCTATTATGATTGGATTAGAGTTATCTTTAGACTTGACTCTAAAAACTTCTCTTATGTTGGAGGTATCAATGTCGACGTTTATTGCCTTTCCCACGTTTAATAGCAAGTTACTAAGGGTTTCTTTTGTTTCCCCGCTAGTCTTGGGTACATTCCTTATTTCGATACCACATGCCCGCGATTTCCGTTCCAAGTTTTCTATGTTATCTTGCAGCATTTGAATGCGTTTTTTGTCTTCTTTTCTTTCACATTCCAAGTCGGAAATACGCTTTAATAATTCATCGTGTTTGCTTGACATGAGTAGTACACTGTCCTTAAGTTCGGAGTTCTGTGTAATAATATTATTTATCTTCGCAATCAGATCCTCAAAACGTTTCTCTTGTTCTTTAGAGAAATTAATGAATGCAGTCATAGAGATCATCTCGCTGCTCTTGTCGGTAGCTTTAAGCGTTACCTTTCTCTTTTTACGCTCCGTAACAGTGCTGGGAGGCTCCGTGGTGACATTATTAACTTGTTGCTCGTTGATGTTACTGATTGCCGACACTGCCTTGTCAGGCGCTTCGTTGGATACGGTTGGTACTGGCGATGCTGGTGGCGTACGGTTAATAGGCATTTTTGAGATACTTGGGAACCAGGTATGCAGATATAACAAGCAGTTTTAACAAGCGATTGATGCAGGAGCCGTTAGCACGAGCGTATAGAAACAGATGCGGCTGAGTAACTGAAGCGTATCAGGATCCGTTGGCAAAATTATAAAAAAATAAAATAATGTTAGAATGGTAATACGCTTAGGTACCAGGAGTGCATAGAATCGTGCAGTAGTGGGAGCGCCGACGTTAAACAGGGGCGGGGGCTGACGATAACTAATATGGTGGCGCGTACCTCGTATTGTCTTCGCGGGTAGGCGGGGTGCTATGCGAGAGAGACGACACGGTGTAATAAGGCGGCGCCTGCGCAGGAGGGTGTGGCTTCTGGTCTTCAAGATGGTCGCTCACGTTGGCCGTCGGCGCTAGATCACTCCTTCGCTCTTATGCGCTCCTATTTTTCGTGTTGATTTAATTTAAGTAAAACTAATTTTAAATTTTAAGATAGAAATTGATCGGGTTTTGGAGACGTCTACTCGTGATCGAGGTCCGGAGGGAAGGGAATATAATGTATTAATAATGTAAATTTCTTTAAGCTGTGCCCTACTGGGTCCATATCGAGACTAATCCCTAAAATGTACGACCTTTCTGTTTACATATGGAATGCCAATAAAGAATTTGAATTTGTATTATTTGCGAAGGTGTTATTCATCACAGGTATCTAATTTTGAACAAAAATTGTGCTTGGCACATTTTGATTTCAATGAATATCTTAGGAGATATCATAGTTTTAAAATAACTCCGCAACAAAATAATGATGAAGTACCACGCGCGTATTTATGATGTGCAAGGCGGGCGGTCATAAAGACCGATTTCGACGGGATTTTCACTGACAGATAGCTGATGTTATAAGGAGTAAAGTAGACTACTTTTATTTCAGAAAAAGAATTAGGCTCCACGCAAAAAAATTCACGAATTCGTAATCCACGCAGGCGAAGCCGCGGGTGGAATCTAGTGTTGTATAAGGAGAAAACCAGATTCTTGGTACCTACCAAGTATATTCCGCCCTGTTGATTTACAGGCTTATACTTAAAAAAATATTCATCGATTGTCATATCTTTAGATGCCAAATTGCTTAATCTTTTTTTTGTGATCAGTTGCCAGTACAATTCTACAGTGCTCCAAGGATCACAATTATTATGAAGCCATGTTAGTTTATCCTCAATATCAGTATC
This sequence comes from Shargacucullia verbasci, assembly GCA_947562105.1. NCBI lineage: Eukaryota > Metazoa > Arthropoda > Insecta > Lepidoptera > Noctuidae > Shargacucullia > Shargacucullia verbasci. The sequence goes on from OX387306.1 coordinate 8,313,407, forward strand.
AGCTTCAGTGTTGTCTTTCAGGTAACTGATCGCCTCTTGTACCCTACTTGTACTAGGGAGTGGAGAAACTAGCCCACTGGAGTAATTTGAAGATGTCGAAGAACATCTTTTTTCCTTTAATTTAATAATGCCTGACTTAATAAAGTCTCTGCGGCGTTGTCTATAATGGTCAAGAAGTTTTCCTTTAGCAGAAACTTTTTGTAGTGGGCTGAAGCTGGCAAATGGTATAAAATACACTGAAAAACTCTCTTGCTTAAATATTTTACTGATTTCATAAGCCAATTGGTAAAACCTAGAGCTCAATATTTTTTTTTCAGGGTCATTCTTTAATTCATTGTCTATTATTATGTGGCACAGCCTTCTTCGAGCTGCATTATTCAACAGTCCTTTTTCTTCATATTGCAGCAAAAGTCCTTTGCCTTCATTACAAGAATTTAGAATGTTATACAATTCCTACAAAGAAAACATTATAGGTATTAATTATAAACCTAAGAAATATTGTGCCATAACTTTAAAGTGTTATTATGTTTTACTTTGTCAATGTTGGTTAGCTCATAATTGGGGAATATATAAGACCGAGGCCATTTCTGTTTAAGATACTTATGATATATTGTATACACAAGCTGTAGGTAAATCTATATTTTCTTCTTATTTAAGAGCCTTGCTCTTGTCGGTGTAGCTGATGAAGTTCTTAATAAATTAAATTTATAAACCGGTAAAGTTGGTAATTGAAACACTTGTAATTACAATTAAATAACCAAATCAATTAGTGTATTATGTGTGTAGATCATAAACTTTTTGGCTGTTTTAAGTTTAGTAATTACCCCCAAACTGGAGTTATTTAATGGTAAATAAACATTAATACTTATTTCATAAGTTGTCTTTGTTGTGTACAGTCAACTTTATGTCAGTGTTAGTGGTAATACTTTCATCTTGACATCACTCTTATTACTGAACCATAGCACATATCTGTATACTGCAGGAATACTATCCGAAGTCCATTTTTATTGGATTTAAAATGGTATACCACAGAGTAAATCGTAAAATGGTTATTTCAATGACATCACAAAGTGAATTATAAAAATAATGGACTTAGGATAGTTTACCTCCAGTATATAGATATATGTATAATATGTAGTGTGAGTGATACCACTGACATTAGATTGACTGTACCTACCTACCTAGTTAATAGTATGTAATTGTAAGAAACTCACAGAATGTTCTTTATACTCATCATCAGATGCAGCAGGAAGGAACAAAGTCTTTGTAACTGCTGGATCAGGCAGCGGTTCAGTATCATTTACTCCTTGGAGTGTATATTCATACAAAGTTACACTAGTATCATCCAAAATTGTAGACTGAAAGCAACAGGCAATGTCAATAATATAAACATCCATAATTACTTTTTAAGTGACATAATTTGTTTATTATATTAATTTAAGAAATATAATCATGGGTGGCCACAATTGATTTTCCATTGTTTGGTTTTCATTCTTTGAAGGATTAATTTTAACATTAATCAGTAAACAATGGACATACTCAGAGCAGAAAAGACTATTTATTATGCATGTAAATTTTTTAAACAAAATTAATTAGACAATAAATTCATTAAAGCTACTATAGAACCAATGAATGCTACTAATAATTTAGTCCTTGTAGCAAATTTTTGGGCTGAGACTGTCTAGACTGTAATTGACTTTATAATAAGAGGTAGGTAATCAAACCATACTTACTTGATTTGCATTTGATTGCTTTGTAAAGGCATTAGACATTATTTGGTTTAGTAATTTAATTTGTGTGGCAAGTTTTGCACGGTGTCCTATTACAGGCACTAAATCTCTTAGGTCAGCATCTGACAACATCTGAAGTGTTTCCAAATCAATGGAGTGTTCTGAAAATAATAAATATATGTACATACCTTCTTAATTACAATAATAAGTATGTATTTCTACATTGGTAGAGTATGGTTGATGGATCTTGGCCAGCCTGAACTTCATGTGCAGTGCAGATAGATGTTTTTACATTAAATATATTTATGTATTTATCAGGAACAATTTATATTGTGTTTGATACATTACATACCTACATCATTTTTAATAATATTAAATATAGATTCTAAAAGTGAACATGCAGCAATAATATAAACCTTATTACTAAAAACAATAATAAATAGCATTTTTTTTAAATAGAAGTTTGGGTGAATCATTTTAACATGACTATAGATCTTAGTAGACAGGTACCTACTGTTCTGTATTGAATTCACCAGTTCACAATATATTTAATAACTATTTTGTAATCAGAGTATACTTTATAGCATGTTTGAAATTCAGAGACTATTATCAGATCAGCCAAGATCCATTGCCCATGCTGTACAATTTGACTTTGCTTTTCTGAGCAGTAGGAACCGAAGGAATGCCCAAGAATACTCGCCACTGCAGAGCACGCTACCCTACATACATTTTTTTCATTTATAGTATAAACCAAAACAGTTGATAGTGTTTAAGATTTTGTTTGAAAGCATGGACGTGTGTTACCTGGCGCGCAGCGTCCGTCTGCGGCCTCGGCAAAGAATACTATATGATAGTCGGCATGGGTGCGGCTGCGCCAGTGCCTACGTGCTGCGGCCGGTACTTAAAAACGCTTGGGGAATCCCGGGGCGGTGAATCGTCGGGTGGATCGTCTTCGCGATAGGCGCGAAGCGCTGTAAATTTTTGATGTCTATATAAATCCGAATTTGGGATTTTGATTACCTATATAGTACCTACACCTACTTTCTGACGGATTCAAATGTAATTATAACAGGTTTCTATCAGGTTGGTGTTAATATTATTATTTCAAAACGTACTCACCTATAAACTTCTCAATATAAGTATCAAGGCCCCATGACTAGATAGTCGGCGATAGTCAGCTTCGCAGCTGTTTCCTCGGGTGGCTCCATGAGTTTTTTATATTTTTTCACATTATCATTTAACAAAAACATTTAAATCGAATCGGGGGCAAAACAAAATGTATGCCCCATGCAAGATCCAACCGAATAATTCAATATATAAAAGGAGTACAACCAGATTAACTTGGATTATTTTTAACAAACTCCGTGTCATGCGTCTTCAGACAGCGGTGAAAACACGGTGAAAAGAAAACTTGCGCGAGCGCTAGCGGGTGAGGCCGGGCGGGGCGGTACGGAAAACGGAAGGGAAACATCCAAACATTAGCAAATACGTTTCGTTACACGCAACAAAATTTTGTATAAATGACTGTCCGAAAGTTTGTTAAATTCAGCATTTTAGAATTTGTTTGTGACAACAAACTATTTTAGATATGAAATAACTTCGAGGATAGCACTAAACTATAAAACTGTAAAGTTATAACTAAACTTGTAAAAGACTGCTAATAACTTAAATATTGGTAAAAAAGATTGGTTGCTCGTAAAACAAACTGTCGTGTAAATAATTAACAAAAGTTTGTTAAATTTTAACTTACCCCAGTTGAGTTAATACCTACCTAAATAGTAATTGATAACCAATAACTTAAAGTTTTGTAAAAAGTAGCATGACTCAAATAACAAAACCTGGTTTTACAAGATGTAACTGAAGCACATGGGTTGCATTTAAACTAAGTTTGCTTGTGAGTTATCAAAGTTTAGCTATTTTCACAATAGCTCAACTGTTTTTGTTATTTAGTTTTTTCAGTGTTGAATTTAAAACAGAAGCTAGCATTCTGCTTGCCCAGCAAGGAGCAAGCTTGAACATAAGAGTAGCAAGTATACGGGCGAGATAAGGCGGAGCTGCGGTCTATACCTAGTCGATTATTGACAACGATTCTTGGAGGGATGTGTTTCAAAAAAAAAGATATCGATAATTTTATTTATTTTTTGCAAAATACTGTCATCACTCGTCAAATCATCATTTATCGATGCAACCGAAACGATTTCCTTTCCACTAGTGATAAGTAATGTTCTATCTACATAAATAATAAAGAAATTTAGCCCGAGATGACAGTGTCAAACTATTTATTAAACACCTCGGGCCCGTAACCAAAAACTATCTAAATTTATAATTTTGGGGCGGGTTGTGACTTAACAAACGTAAATTCGATGAGCATTTGTTTGAAACAATTCGAACTCAATCGGTATTTTAGTAACTTAGAAAGCAGGAATAAATAAATAAATAAATAAATATATAGTTTACTAGCTTCCGCCTGCGGCTTTGCCCGCGTGGTTTACGAATTCGTACGTTTTTCCGGGATAAAAAGTAGCCTATGTGCTATTCCAGACTATAATCTATCTCTATGCCATATTCCATCCAGATCTGTTCAGCCGTTCTGGCGTGATTGAGTAACAAATATCCATCCGTCCATCCATCCATCATCACAAAGTTTCACATTTATAATATTAGTAGGATTAGATATACAAATTAATTTTATAAGCATGTCTAACATTACACAAGGATTATCGAAGCATTCTTATTAATTGTAAAGCAAAATAAGATGTTATAGCTAGCTCTAAGATAGCAATAACACAAGTTGTTACACCCTTACAGGGTCTTTGTGTATTTAGGTTATAATAGTGATATAAATAAATAATAAGCCCAGCCCTAAATGATTAAAACCGCACATAATAACGCATAATCTTAATCGAAAATCTTGCAGCGTCAGTGTTCTTATCGATGAAAATTATCGATGATTAGCCCATCACTATGCCAGTAGTGCATGCCTCGTTCGGCTGAGTCGGGGCTGGCTGTATGCCAAAGATGCGCTAGACAGCTACATACCTTACATGGTAACATTGAGAAAAAAAGGAAATAATTATTAGGAGTATTTTTCCCCTTAGTTTTGAATGAAAGGGTTGGAAATTTGTTTTAGGTCTGATGAAAGAGGCGTAGCTACAAAGCTAAAGCGCTGATTGGTCAAGCTGCAAGAGTACAGCGCTTGCTGCAGTCAGTCCTTAGATGGGTGACCATTCTTCACGAATGGAGGCGCAACTCAGAAGCGATGGGCTACTGATATATATTGTTATAATAAATGCAGAATGGTTTTCTTCACTCCGATTGACTCTTTCCAGAGATATGAAACACTAACTAATACTAAAATTTAAAAATATTATTTATCTATACACAATGAACTGTGCCCGGTAGATGACAATAGGCTCACTCCCTATTTCATGGGACTCAATAACGGCATCGACGAAATGTGGGTGTACAAATAGTACACCTCTGCCTAACCCTTCGGAGAATACAGGCGTCATGCTATGTTATTATTATTATTAATACATAAAAATTACTCGCTGTTTCAGGGATGGCAAACCTATGGTACGCGTCAGAATATTTATTATTGAAGAAAAGTCCGTGTAAAGAGTCGAAAGATATGCTGTACAAATTATCTTGTTTATCCTACTCGATCATTAAAAATCTATAATTATAAGGATATATCAAGTGCCGTCGCATAAAATATCCTTATAGTATCTTCTTCCTTCTTCCACTAGCTTCCGCCCGTGGCTTCGTCCGCATTGATTACGAACCCGTGCATCTTTTCGCGTAACACATAGCGCCACTAGCGTCCTAAAGCAATTGTGACCGTTGAAAGTTATTATTCTTTCCCTCACGAACAGTACTTTTTTGTGGATGAAAGGTACCCTATGTCCTTTTCTGTACCCCTGACAATGTATATGCAAAAATTTCATGATGATCGGTTCAGTAGTTTAGTCGAGAAAGGGTAACAAACAAAAAAACTTACTTTCACATTTATAAAATTAATTAGGATTCACTTGTCATTGCAATATTATTTCGGTGTGGTGTCTAAGGAATCTCTTTACAAAAAACTTACCGACTGCCTATTTATATGATATTTTCAACCGCCTCCAACGCAGAAATGGCTCGGGCACTAGCTAAATTTGGATACAGAATATCTAAACGAAATCCAGCGAAACGTTACTCCACCGTATTCATATTCATATTCTTTATTGCAAATCCACAATGTAAAGATAAGATGGTAATATTAATGGTAGCACTCGTGGACCCTGATGGGCACAGCAAATAGTAAATTAGAAGAGAGGAAGGCGTTGTATATAAAGAAATATTTGTTTATGCTCAAGTATTCATATTCCTTTTTAATGTAGGTATCTAAGTATGTATAGTATGTACGTCCCCTAATGCTGTAATAGGCGTTGTGTTCTGGCAAATAAAATAGTATTAGGTACCAGAAATTATGAAATTATTCGCGATAACTGTGATGCAACACCAAAAAATACTCAGGCATAAATATTTATTGGAAATATCAAGAGCTATGTCAAAATGTTTTCCACCCCTGCTCTACACTATAGAAGTGCTCATGCATTAACCATTACTTAATTACCATTAATGCAATTAATTTCTACTGTTTACACAAATAATGGCGCCTCATTTAACAATTATGCAAATAATTTATACATTCACAATACTAGCACGTAACTCTCGTGGGGTATGCAGAAACATATCACGTAGCTACTACGATTATTACATATCCCTAGAGTTTCTTCACCATTCGTCAGTTTTAAATACTGTAAACAATCTTTAAAAAGGGCCTATTTAATAAGGTTTACGTGAAACATGCGCATAGCTACATAGCTATGCGCTGATCAGCAATGCCGGATTAAGCAAGCGCGGGGCCCGCAGCAAATTATATCGAGGGGCCCTTGATCTGCTGTGGGCTCTCAAGTATAAAAGTGACTTTTTGTAGAACTTTTGCGTTTACCGTATGAAATTCTGTGTTTTATTTTCGCCAACAAAATAATCGGTTAACAGTTGTCTGACGTGGATTGTCTTAGTCGGAAAACAGATGTAACGTTTTACGTTTTTGTAACATCAAGTTACAATAGCTCCCGCTCGGCGTAGTTGGGTTTGGATACGCGGGGCCCCCTATTGCGCGGGGCTCGTAGCAATTGCTACTCTTGCTACGTGGTTAATCCGACACAGCTGATCAGTCGAACTGGGGGGTTAAGCAGCGCTTGCCGCGCTTAATCCTTGGATGATTGCCATCATGCTTCGAAAAACACGTTATACAGTTTGTCTCGGGTATCATACGAATACCTATGACAGTCTTTACGGGTGTCAGCAGCCCGAAAAGTCTGACAACCAGTCTATCCTTAGTATCAGTGTGTCCCAGTAATTAGGTGGTGGAAGTCAGATGGCAGTAGCTGCGTGTAAAATGCTGATCTTTAGCCGCATCAGATTCGTTGATCTACTAATTTAAGTATTGGTTAATCGGGGCTCAACACGAATAAATACTCGGTAGTTTTTGACTTTAATCCAAAAAACTCGCATCTTTTATTTGCGAATTCTGCGGGGCTCCACTATAGACAATGTCACACTTGCTGAGGTGTCCCTTGTGTCCAAACACCTGCTCGAGAGACGACCTTAACACGACCACACAAAACCCAATTCCATTGGACACACACCTTTCCAAAACAACATGCAATAGAAAAAGAAGCAACAACAATCAACATATCTCCTCACTACCTAAAACTCTGCTTGCTCCAAACATCATGGCTAAATACAAATTGATAGTCAACACAAAGCTAATGGCAATGGATCGCAACGTTGTAAATGTTCAAACAAATGTACATAACGATTGAACGTGAATAGAAATTAGCTGTTTAGTTTGCTTCCTGGTAGAAAATTTGGAACAGCGCTACTCTATTGATTTTAGAGTAAGCAGAGAGAATAAGAGGTACACAAGACACAAGAACTGCGTGTAAAACCACTGATAGCAAATATCTACTTCAGAAATCTACATTTTACTACCGTGCGTCTCCGATTCTCAGCACACGTATTTTTTATCCAATACAATATAAATTAATCTTAATTCTGTACACATACATTATAGAGGAATTTGCTATGGTGTTCCTGCATTGAAAACGGAGGATCCTTTAGACATTTTAAGCTAATTAATGTTAATACTGATTATAGATAAGCAAAAAAACAACCAATAACTCCACGAAAATACGAATTTAAAACTTAAAAACATCGTTCTCATAATAGAGTAACGGTAGTATTGTCAAAAACCGTGACTACTCTAAAATTATATAACAAAAACACTTATTATAACAATGAAACAAAACGCCAGCGATCCAGTTCATTTCTTAAATGGGCGAGCACAATAACAGTTACACGAAAAACACGGAATATTTTGTACAGAAGTTACACTAAGGCACTATATAACATCACCACGATTAATTTCCCCGAAGGATTAGTCAGAGGTGTATTAAACATCCAAATTTGCAATGGGATAGAGGGCGAGCCTATTGTCTTGTATCAGGCAAGATTAAAAACACTACGTTGCTAAAAAAAAATCGAATAAAATTTTGCCTGACCTGGATACGACCACGACCTCATGCTCACTAGACTAATGAGATACTTGCAATGCCGATGCAATAAAACAACCCGGTAAACGTATTTTGATGAGCGGTGTCCTAAAAATACATTGCTAAAGACACAAATGTTTTATTTTTTGTTGATAAAACATTGCGTCGCTGTTAAAAACACAAATTTTTACATGCACGAACACCCACAGATTACAGAAGCACTCGAAACAATGATCTATAGACCATACACATGTTTGTTCTGTTACGGAAGTAACGGAGGGTCTGAGTTCAAACCCGGCCCGCACCTCTGACTTTTCGGAATCATGTGCGGATCAGAATTTGATTATCACTTGCGGTTACGATGAAGGCTCACATCGTGAGGAAACCTGCACACCTGAGAGGGCTCCACAAAGTTCTTGATGGTGTGTGTGGTCCGCTAACCCGCACCGGGCCAGCGTGGTAGACTAAAGCCTAACCCTCCTCATTCCAAGAAGAGACCCTTGCCCAACAGTGGAACAGTAATGGGTTAAATTTATTACGGAAATAAGCATTCAAAAGCGAAAATCAGTCGAATTTCTCACACATAAATTTACCTACCAATATCTGAGTGTTCCTCACTCGCTTTTGATGGACACTGTACAAAGTTATACTTCTCTACATACTGCATAGTGGTGTGCATTACTGAAATTAGTACTTTTGTTTTATTATATTAAAGCTAATTATTATTGCCGGCAAATGTTTGCATACTGTAGGCAGTGTTGAAATGTACTTAATGGTGATTAAAGCAGCTACATTTACTGAATGTAAGAGTAAAAGCAATACAAAATGTGGCTTACCTTCCGCATACTGTAAATTAGAAACGATTTTACTACTAAATAACATAGCATCACGCCTGTATTCTCCAAAGGGTTCAGCTGATGTGTTGCATCCATATTTCACAAATGCCGTAGCATAGGGCTACTAACTGCTTTATTGGTCTAGTGGTCTCAAGCGTGATTGCTCAGCGTTAGGTTTTGGATTCGATTTCAGGATCATGCAAAGTTTTATTTGATTGTTCTGTTTAGAAATTCTCAATAGCAGCACGGAGTTAGGAACTGTGTATGGTTAATAGCAATTGCCTTACCCCTATTACATCAGACTTTAATAACAGCATCGGCGAAATGTGGGTGCACATAGTACCTCTGCTTATTTTAATTATACAGGCGTGTTGTTTTGACGACACAGTTGGCGCAGTGGTTGAGAGATCGACTACTACGCACAGAACAAATATTTGTATGATCTACAGAAAGTTGCTCCGGGTTTGGGTGTACTTCCAATCCACGTAAATATATGTGTTTGTAAATGCACCCACAATACAGGAATTAGTTATTTCCTAGTGTGGGGCAATGTTTTATAAAAAAATTAAGATCTTCAATCGATTTTTTTTCCACTCGATGAGAATCCTGATAGGCCATCCTCCTGGGACAGACAGAGGGGTATGCCGGACCCTTACTGTCTTAAACCACTGCGGTGGTTCACTTCGACAGCTGATGGTGGACCTTGGGAAATATTAGTAGAACACGCCAAAGCCACCTTGCACACACCTTGCCACGGCCAATAACATACACACAACATTGAATCGATAGTGCGGGTGTCTAATTCAGCTCCCTGCATAATCTAACTAAGGTGATCGAAGGAGAAAGGAGGGAAATAGCGTCTCAGAAAGACGATACTCTGAACCTTTTGCCCCGTTATGAACTTTGCTGACTTAATAAATGTTATTACTAAATTGACGAATTTTTGACCGATAAGAATTTATGTTGATAATATGACATCTCTGTATTCCTGTTTTGTAGTGAATCATTTGTATTTTAATTTAACTGTATTGACCTCGATCTTGACGAATCTATAATCTCATTTTATTAAAATTAACATTAATATTGTATGACCTATTTAAAATCATTTACTGAATTTCATCTTGACATGGTAAACTTGTTTTATATATATATTGAATGAGTCTTTATTATTATATAGCTTAAACTGTTTGCATGCCTTAGTTAAGGTAGTTAGTATAAGGAACATTTTAAACTTAACATCTGTCATTTGTACCCGCTTTCTGTGTAAATAAAGTATTATTCTATTCTATTCTATTCTGACTGTCTAATCTCTGCACCATGGCCTGAGCAATTCTCATCTGGAATTCTCAACAGGCCTACCCGTTTATAAAGTCGCCTGTTGAGATTGTTGACGCCGTTGAAGGTGACTTTATAACTAAATACCTAAGCTTGTTGAAAACTAAAGTAATTCCGAATAGTATCCATAAAACTGATCTCCTGAATACCTAACTCCGTTTTAGTACTTTTAAATCCGTAATAATTTTCCGCGCTCCTGATCTGAAGCGGAATAAGTATGGAGTATAAACACTTTTCTTTTGTTTTTTAGCAGTAATATAGCATTTGACAACACGGTTGGCTCAGCGGTTAAGCGATAAGCTTTCTGCGCTACGTGTCGCTGGTTGGATCCCCTGCACGGAACAAATATTTGTATGATCTACAGATAGTTGTTTCGGGTTTGGTTGTGTGTGAATGTGACATGAATGTTTGTAAACTGTACCCACGATACAGAAGAAATCCTAATGCCCCAAAGTTATTTAAAAAATATATATATAGGTACTTCATACCGTAACGCAAATAAACGTTTTTCTGTCTTTCTTTCACTTCATTTGTTCCATAAACCGACAGTTTCGTGATGGTACTACTTAACCATCAACATTTCTCCGAATTCAGTATTTCACACACAAGAGCTTTCGCCAGAAGCTACTTATGATGTAAATAATTCCTAGAATCCATCGTTAGCCGTTTGAGAACGTCTGACTTCACGTTTTAATATTTGCCTTTGATAAATATCAATTGACGACACGGTTGGCGTAGTGGCTAAGCGATTAGCTTTCTGCGCTAAGTGTCGCGGGTTCGATCCCCGCACGGAACAAATATTTGTATGATCTACAGATAATTGTTTCGGGTCTGGGCGTTTGTGTATGTGAATATATGTGTTTGTAAACGCACCCACGATACAGGAATTATTCCTAGTGTGGGGCAACGTTTTTTTAAAAAAAGAGAAAAAAGAGAGAGAAAGAGATATGACTTCCAGACTTTAAGCTACTTTCCTATATAGTTCAGAATAAAAGAGATTGTTAATAAGGATCAAATTCTGGGAAGGAGTGGCATACCTACGACAAACTATAGGAAAAAGCTCATTTTAAACAATATACTTTTTTTTTTCTTACGTTGCGCTGTGCCTGACTGTACGTCTAGAACAAAGAAGTATTCCTCTCTTAAAAACCCTTTAATAGTTATAAACAGATTAAATAGCAAAAAATCCGAAGTAGGTATTACCTTTAAGTATTTAATAAGCCGTTCGATGTAAAACAAAAACAGTGTACTATATATAATAAGATTTGTCGATAAGCTCGATAGTGAAGGGCAAAGCAGACGATTCCGATGCGACGCTTCGCTATAGACGCATCGATGATGAGAGTGCTAGAGATGGGACATGGTCGATGTATCCATAAGACGTGAATTATCGATATTGTCTGTCTGTGTATTTTCTACCTATAAATTATCCAAACAAATACAAAAATGTCAAAAGAGTACAATTTAGGCTCGAAGATTTATTGACTAAATGCAGTTATCAAACTTAACTTAAAGTAAGTATAAATGGATATAATGTAGCTACCGTTTTCGACTAATATGGAGCCGTATGATTCTAATTTAACGTGAAAACATTGTAAAAGTATATAACATTTTCAAAAACTCTAAATATTTGTGCATTAGAGATTTATAAGAAATCCATACACGATACAGAGAAGACATATTGCGGGGAATCGTTAAAAAATCAAATTTCCCACCATCCGCATTCCCACCACGCAATAACCGATCCAAAATCAATTACGTCTCAATTAACCATCGATATAGTCCCACCTCTATCCGCTGGGGAAAACACTCTACAAATAAGCGAGCGCAGACGGGCGCAGTTTGCATAATTGCCGCGTCGGGTGGCACCTCTAGTTAGGGCTGCTACCTAACTGATATTATCTGGGTTGTCCGAAATTTATAACGAGATGTTATTAAAACTATCATTTTCCTACGATGTTATACTCGCTTGAACCCAGGCGAGGCGGTTCAGTGGTAGTAAAGTTATATGTTACGAGCTCAGAGCAGGCAGTTCCACAGTCTGTCTATTTCACCCGTCATAAAAACTATAAGAGAAGAATGAATCCTCATTAATCTAGTAGTCGCAAGCGCAACTGCTGAACGCGAGGTCCTGGATTCAATTCGCGGATTGGGCAAAGTGTTATTGAGTTTTTCTGTATAAAAATCCTCTGTAGCAACACGGAGTCTGGAACTGTGCCCGGTAGACAGGAATAGGCATCAGCGAAATGTGAGTGTACAATAGTACACTTCTGCCTAACCCTTCGGGGAATATAGGCGAGATGCTATGTTATGTTAGAAGGGATGGAGTCATCAAAGCTTACTGGGGCACAAAGCGTTTCAACTTTAGACTTAGGAACGTATTCATTACGTTCCCCTATAATAAAAAAAAGTGAGATGAGGCAAGTCAACTCTTCAGAAAGCTCAAGGCGGTCCAGCAAAGTCTACAATCTCAGGTTGCTGTTATGGTCTTTCGCCCCATTTTTATCTTCGAGAGTTCATAGTCATTGATGGTTTTTGACAGGCCTAACGTGGAGTTCTGAAACGGTAGCGAAGCCCTTACTGGCCAATGCTAAAATAATTGTGTGTTGTGTAATGTTACATATATTTTTTGGACTATACATATAGCTGCGTCATGGGGGCCAGATTTAGGGGAGAGCAAGACTAGACTAGAAGCCTGCAAAATTTCAGTTTCAGTTTTGGTTAAAACATTTTTGTTCTTTGCCCCCTTATTCGATCCAGGGTCTCCAAAGTTCTCCTCTGATTATTTACAAGTTGCCAGTCCGTATCACCGTCCGTGTTGGATCTTTCAGAGGTCCAAGCTCAGTAGTGCATGCTTCCATTCTCATATTAAATCCTGATCATATTTCAGACAACTTGGCAACCCTTGCCCCGAAGGGGATGACTTTAAACTCTTTTGTTTTCTGGGCAACTATTAATTTTACTACTCTTTATGGTTTGTTAACGTTATGTAAAATGATACTGAAAATAGAATAATAAAACCTTTTTAGTCTGATATTTGGACAGTAGATACTATTGGGTAGCGTTACTAGCTAAAGAAGACAATTTACTTCACCTTCCTTTACCTACCTAATTAGTCTTTCAAGAGTAATCGTCATGATCAGGAAAAAATGTACACGGTAGCTCTAACTTAAGGCTTTTAATTTCGCCTTTAAATTCATTACCATTGCCTCCCTCATTGGTCTAGTGGCTTTTTATGAATGGAAATTCTCAGCACGGTGTTTGGAACTGTGCCCGGTAGATGGCAATAGGCTCGCCCCCTATTACATGGAACTTAATTACGGCATTGGAGAAATGTGGGTGTACAATACTACACCTCTGCTTAACCCTTCGGGAAATACAGGCGTGATGCAATATGTAATTCATTACTACCTGTGGTGGTGATAGACCCGCAGATTTCGACCTGTCATCGAAAGAATCACCGGACTCAGACCACAACAACGAAACAACGCTCCCCGACAGAGGCTTCTCCTAAGTAACGCTACCCCACGACACTAGGTTCGCTTCAAGTTTCACACCCACCTCATCCGATATTTCTTCAGTTCGTAAGAACAAACGGTAATAAATAAACTTTAAAAGGAAGAAAAACATACTAAAACACTTCTTTTCCCGGCAGAAATAAACTGGGGTTATTCGATTATCCGTTTTATTCGTTTGTTGTTATTTGTAGCCAATTATTTTCAAAACACAACCATAAGCCATGAGAGCGAAAGTGGAGCGAGGAGGAATTAATTGCCTTTTGACGTCATCTCCCATTTTATTGACGGAGAGTATTATGTGCTGTGGTTCCGCTCAATATTTTTTTAGATTTGGAATTTAAGGAAACTCATCTAAGCAAAGCGTAGGTTTCATGAAGACGACTGGATAACATCAGTTAAAGACAAAAAAAATATATCCTTGGAACTTACGCACTTCATAGTGCAGAGTATCATTATTCGGGAAAAGGATAGGTAGGTTCTCGAATGGCGATCACCGTCCACTTGCAATAATAGCTCCTGATTGGAATGCCAAATAAGTGTATTTCTAATACATATTTATGACGATTTTAAACGAATAAATCTGCATAAACATAAAATCAATAATTTTGCAAAGTGCCCTGAAAATCGCTACAAAAGATCAAAAAGATGAAGTTTTTTGAACGAACCAGAAAATGTCATGATTCTTTTTCCTGGGTGAAGTGAACTGTCACGCAAAATGTCAACTAATTGTAAACAAAACAAAACATGTGGATTCAGTGCATTGCAGTGTAATTAATAAAGTTTTGTGAATAAAGTGCTAAGTGCAGGAAAATATACAGTCATAGGTTACTAATAAGAACGATGAATAACTTTCAACAGTGCCCTCTCAAACTATACATTCAAGACTTATTTCGCGCCAAAGTAACTGAAAACAAGTTTATTTACGAAATGTTTGGGCTGACATTCAAGAATGTCATGATACATGGCGTAATTACCTCTATTTACAATACGAATACGGAAAGCAACATAACGAATATGGAGCTCTCCGACGCTACGGGATCTGTTCAAATTTATTATGATAGCAGAAAAAGCAATATAAATACATCACCGGCCATTTTGAAAGATTTATATTACGATTTTTCTGAAGCGACAAGAGCAGGCAATGACAACATTAACATTATGTCTACTTTGTTGGGTCGTATTGCGAAAAAGCCATTAAATTTCTCAGAAGGCGATTATTTGAGCGTAATTGGAGATATTTTTCTAGATGATAAAAATGTAAGGATGATATCTGCATATGAATGTGTTACAACATCAGCGGAAAGAGATGTCGTATGGATGGAAGAACTTAGATATTTGTATGAAAAGTTATATCTTTGGAATAAGTGATTTATTAAAGATTTTACGATGAATATGTTTCTTTAATTAAATTTTGTAGCTGGACACATGTAACTTCGCGCGTGGCGCTTGTCATTATTATTTTGTATTAAATAAATATGAAAAGACATAATTGTACATTGAGAAACTGGACAAATAAAAATTACTATTTAGTCTTATATCAAAGTTTTCCTTTCTAAAAGTGGTGCATTGGTATACGCTACAAATTAATCAAAATAAGCCCAACAACGATGACAGATGACTACGAATAACAAAACGTAAAATATACGAAACTCATGCCTCCAAAAGAGGAGTCCATTTAATAACGAATTTCCTTGGTTTATTATTCATATGCTATTGTAAATCCAACTTTAGTTGAATGACCTAAAGTTGCTATCATGATTACAACTTCATGCTTATACCTAGTGTCATTCTATTTCATTCATTGCTGGACCGTCACTAAATTTTTTGGCAGACGTCAGCGGCGAGTCTTATCGTTCGTAGTAATTGAACATTTTAATCTATTTCAAACATTTATACACGTTAACATCATAGGAAATGTAAGTATAACTCTAAATATCTTGATTAACTTTCATATAATTGCAAATAATTGATATTTTCACTCATCCAGATACAGTGTTTCTAGGTTAGAATCAGACTGGTATACTTAGTAAATATATGTTTTCTTCGTTTTAGAACAATGTCTCACGAAGGAATTTCGCCGCAAGAAATCGAGGCTCTCTGCCAGACCCCAGATCCTTCGACCAGAGTAAGTTTGGATTGAGATTTGTTCTATAAAATCAGTATTTTGTCATCTTCAAGTCAAGATTATGATAACAAGATAAAAGATAATGTATGTAATACAAATGGTTTCGAATAGGCTATAATTAAAGATATTTTATCTATATTGAATAAGTAATTAATTAAACCTTTTGTATTTCAAATAAGAGTGAGAAATTGATTTGCTGATATTTTGAAGAGTCAGTCAATAGCATTAAATAATAAATTTATTCTTCTCCTTTGATATTTAGGAGTTTTAAACCCTCTCCCCGTGGTATTAGAGCTTCCTCCCTACCTGTTGGATGTTATATAGTTTCAAAATCTCGCTGATGCAATTACCTGTCCAGGCTCCCAACAGAAATTAACTATTGCTATGACTGTTGTAATGATAGATACTAAATGGCCTTTTATCCAACAAATGATGTAGATATTAAAGAAGACTTTCTGCAAATTTATGGAAAGTATTAAATTATCAAGCAATTAAATTAATAATTAAGTTAGAAGTTATCTTAAGACCATTATCTCATTGTTACGTCACTCTAATCAGCGACCTATGACATAAAAATTGTGTAACAATGAATACTTTATTGTAATGTTGAGTAATAATGATCAACTAATGATATGTCGTCATAAAATTCTAAGATACTACCAAACCATAATGAACAAAAAAAATTTATTTTGACATTTTTTGGCTTCTTTCTCGTTTGTGCAATATTTTACTGAATTTTACTAATACATACCTGACATTAGTAACTCGGCTTATAACTGTTATTATTAATGAAAGAAAAGGTTCTAGTTTCTACTTATATGGAATAACTAACGCCCTGCCCCAGCTACGCACGGGTAGCAGAGCATATACCCCTATTTCTTTTTTCTGTCGTAGTGTCGTATCAGCCTGTTGCGTCGAGCATTTACACCGCGCACGTTAGTAAAGCTCTCAGTCAGCATGATTTTTTCCGATATCTTCAACGATCATTGTCATACTTCAGCCAATTTACACAAAAACTTGAACATGAATTACACATCTAAACCTTCCTCATGAATCACTCCGTATGAAAATTGCAGACAGATGCAGCGGGAGGACTTTGTTTTATAATATGTAGTGATACAATTTCTTTCCACTGCTGAAGAATAAATACCAATGGGATGGTTGGCTTAGTTGTGCAATCTACTGTTATGTATGTTACATGTGGCTGGTTCAATTTTCTCACAAAATAAATATTTGTATGGTCTACAGATTATTTTTCGGGGTTGGGGTGGCACCCATGATACAAGAATCATTACAAGAAACATAGCCGTATTTAAAAAAAGAAAATACACCAGTCACTCAAAATTATTCAAAATCCCTGTTAAATCACTTTTAAAACCTCACCAATAAACTAATTTCTAATCCAATTCTGCCTATTCCAGGACTTCATGTTCCAACAAACAATGTACCGCATCAAGGATCCCCGTAAGTCCATCCCGTTCTACACTGGAGTACTGGGCATGACTTTACTGAAGCAACTGCACTTCCCTGAAATGAAGTTCTCTTTATTCTTCATGGGTTATGAGAATGCTGGGGAGATACCGTCTGATGAGGCCACGAGGACCGCTTGGGCTATGACAAGGAAGGCTACTTTGGAACTGACATAGTGAGTTAATGATATATTAATTTTTATTTTTGAGTGTATACGGTTTCGGTCTTGTATGTTCATATAAATAATTACAGGGAGACATTACTGTGTGAAAAGCTCGGGTGTCAGATTTTCTGACTTTATCTATACTAATATTATAAAAAGGTAACATTTGTTTGTAAATTTGTATGTAGGGGGTAATAACCAGAACAAATGATCCAATTCAAAAAAAAAAAAACTGGTAGAAAGGTATATTATTCCTGAGTGCTATAGACTATAAATTATATATTGCACGTAGGTTACGCGGACGATGTCGCGGGCAAAAGCCAGTCCACAATACAAGGGAAATCCTAGTAAAGCTTTGTTTAAAAATAACGTTATTTACGTAATGTGGACCAGTAATCGCAAACACGACTCCTGAGACTGGTTTCGGGTACATTAGATAATGTATTCAAAACCAGTGTTAACGAGTTTGTCTGGCAGAAAATTAGATCGACACGGTTGGCGCAGTGGCTAAGCGATTAGCTTTCTGCGCTACGTGTCGCGGGTTCGATCCCCGCACGGAACAAATATTTGTATGATCAGTTAGTTGTTTCGGGTCTGGTTGTTTGTGTATGTGACATGTATGTTTGTAAACTGTACCCACAATACAGGAGAAATCCTAGTGTGGGGCAATGTTTTTAAAAAAAAAAAGAAAGAAAGATCTCAAATAGGCCTAACCTAACCTAAAACTTTTGGGAATACAGTAGTATATTAATGTATACTTGTTAACACATTTCTTTATTTATTCCAGCAACTGGGGCACAGAGAGTGATGACTCCAGCTACCACAATGGTAACTCAGACCCGAGGGGCTTCGGACACATTGGCATCCTAGTCAGGAATGTGGATGAAGCTTGTGCCAGGTAAACTAGTCAATTTATTGTTCTTTTTATCACGTTTTTAAGTTCTGAGGCTTCTTGATGATTTGATAGAAACAAAAGCGCAGGAGCAGCTTCCATTCGTTAATGCCCTAAATTGTAGGACTTATAAAAATAAGTCTTCCAATTTAGTGTAAAAGGGTCTTGGATTCCCTCATTGGTCGATTGGTCGCAAGCCCGGCTGCTAGGCGTGAGGTCCTGGATTCGAATCCCGGATCGAGGAGTGTTGTTGGGTTTTTCTGTATGGAAATTCTCGGTAGCAACACGGAGTTTGGAACTGTGCCTGATAGATGGCAATAGGCTCGTTCCTGATTACTGGCACTCAGTAACGGCATTGGGGAAATGTGGATGTACAATTAGTACACCTGTGCCTAACCCTTAGGGGAATAGAGGCGTGATGGTGCTATCTTGGATTGACTGTGTTGATCTTTATTGTGCTTAATAGGTATATTATATAACTAACAAGGATATCACAAGGATACCACAGAGTTGCCACAAGGAAAAATCTGGAAATCGAATCCAGGATCTCACTTATGGTAGCCGCTAATGTAATTTCTAGACCCCGTGAGGTGAGCGTGAGGAGTTCAACTCCTGGGTCATAATTTTTTTTCTGTTAGAATATTATCACGAGCAGCCCGGAGTTTCGAATAGAGCCCAATGGATTTGCCCACGTGATGCAATGTTATAACTTTTTTTTAAATAAGAATTATTTCTGTATCGTGGGTGCGTTTACAAACACAAATATTCACATGCACAAATACCCAGACCCGGAATAATAGGCTAGACGATTGCATCAAAAATAAATTCTCGAATATTGTTTGGTAAATAGTTTTCCTTCTATAAACTCAGTTAAACTTAATCTCTTGCTTATCTTTGGTGTTTTCAATTTTTGATTTATCAAAATCACACATAAGTATGGGGTCGTCCATTAATCACGTGAGGCTCGAAAGGGGGGGAGGGTTTTGCAAAAATCACGAAATATCACAAGGGGGAGGGGGGATGTAGTAAGATATTACGTGTATTAATTTTTTCACTTGCTTATAGAATCGAATTCGCTGTACGTTGACAAGCCTTAAGAAAAACACGTGATTCTATAATTTCAAACCTCACGTATCACCAAGGGGGAGGGAGGGGTTAAAAATGCAAAAAAAAAAACATCACGTGATTAATGGACGGTCCCTATGTCAACGGCAATGAATAACTATGACGTCATGCCATTTAGAACAAACTATCGTTTTTGATAGTTCATGAAAAGTAACTCAAATGACTAATAGTCATCTACCGGATTATTTGGTCATACAAATATTTGTTCCGCGCGTGACTCGAACCCGCAACACGTAGCGTAACAGTCGATCGCTAAACCACTGCGCCAACCGAGTATATGTTAAGTTAGAAAAATTATAACCCAACATTTATCATTTCAGATTTGAACAACAAGGTGTGAAGTTCATCAAGCGTCCCAATGACGGCAAGATGAAGGGGCTAGCGTTCATCCAGGACCCTGACGGTTATTGGATAGAGATCTTCACAAGCAATGTTGTTTAACCTGACCATAGACACAAGTACATAACGTCGTTGAAGTTCTAACACCACGTAAGTCATTTTTTCGCCGTTTTGATATTTTGATACCATTTGCTAGAGAATCGGAAGACGCGTTGTTTCAGCCAATCAGAAACAAGCATCGTCCAATAGAAACTCGTAAAATGAAATGAATATTAAATGGTATTGTAATGGTGTCTATGTAAAATTATGCAGTTTTTTCAGTATCCTGAAAAGTAGCTATTTTTGACATACGTGGTGTTAGACCTTCAACGATGATATAGCTTTTAGTACATGCAGAACATGTTATGGGTACTGAAGCACCATTGGACTACTTTTCCAATTTTATTCAAACTCACCCCCTTCATCACGCCTGTATTCCCCAAAGGGTTAGGCAGAGGTGTACCTTTATAGACATGGATGTCGTTATTGAGGCCTAGGGGTGCTTACTGCCATCAACCAAGCACAGTTCCATGCTGCTACTGAGAATTTTCATACACAGTCAAAGTCAAAGTAGTAGTCATTTCAAGTAAGCCTTTTCAGGTACTTTTAAAAAGTCGAGACTCTTAAGTCTAGCACGGTTCTAAAGGGGGTAGGTTCTATGGAGAAGAGAAACCTAATAACACTTTACACGTCCCGGGAATCGAAACCAGGACCTCACGCTCAGCAGTCGCGTTTGCGACTACACCAATTAGGTAGTCACCCCCTTAAATGGTAGTTAATAACGGCATTTGCGAAATATCGGTGTACATTGTTCAACAATACTCCTCTACCTAGCCCTTAAGGAAATATAGGCGTGATGGTATGATGTACAACTCGATCGAGTCTAGTCCGCACCTTATTGGAACGCGACGCCCCCGAATTTTTTTAACAGTATGCCCACTGCTGAGCAAACATTTAAAATGTTACGTATGACTAAGAAATATGTTCTGTAACATAAAATTCATCAATTGAAAGTATCCCACTAGTGGGGAAAAGTGTTATAAATAGGATTATGTGACTGATACGTAAACTGAATCGTTACTTGAAATCAAAAACCTATTCTGTTTTTGGTGAACTATAATTAATTAAAACAATTCAATCTGTAACTGCCTCAGAAGCGCCTCAAAGTGAGGTCCTAGGTTCAATTCCCGGGCAAAGTGTCATCGGGTTTTTCTGTTTGAAATTCTCAATGACAGCACGGATTCTCGAAAGCTCGCCCCAATTATATGGGATTCAACAACGGCATTCGTGAAATTTGAACAATAGTATACCTCTGCCTAACCCTTCGGGGAATACAGGCGTGATGCTATGTTATGTTTAATCTGTATATATAAATACGCCCCACAATACCCCTGCCGATGAAGATCCCGCTTCAAATCGTACTATGAAATTCATAAACACAATAATTATCAAATTCTTCAACAAATCTGTTGTTTAACATAGCCCTTATTGGTAACAAAGGTTGCCCAACGTTGGGCAATCGCGAGCAATTGTGATTAATAATTATAAGGATATTTTTTGTATTTATTTGTTATTCTTGTGTATTGGTTCTTATGTGCAATTATCAATTAAATATTATTATAATGTTATACAATATTTTGTTTGTGTTTTGTAAAAAACTCCATTGCTTGTGTCATAGACTATCCACAGCTTAACATTGCCCCCTCATATTGGGATATAAATATTATACTATACTATTTTAATGTATGGTTGATGAAAAACACAATCCGGTAAATGACTGCTAGTCATCTGAGTTACTTTTTATGAACTGTCAAAAACGACATTTTGTTCTATAAATGTTTGGAATACAAAAGCGTGACGTCATAGTTTTTCATTGCCATTGACATACTTATTGTGTGATTGTGATTAATTAAAAATTGAAAACGCCAAAGATAAGCAAGAGATTTAGTTTTACTGAGTTTTGAGTTTTGAACTATTTACCAAACAAGATAACAGAATTTATTTTTGATGCAGTCATCTAGCCTATTATTAACAAAAACAAACACCCAGACCCGGAACCACTATCCGTAAATCGTACAAATATTTGTTCCTCGCGGAAATCGAACCCGCGACACGCTACAACAGTGTCATCAAAAAGGCCACATTGAGCAATTCACCTATTAATCATAGAAAATGACAAACTTAAAGAATATTAATACAGTAAAATTAAGAGTGGTGATTTCAGTGAATATTTTGATACCAGAAGTGTAAAAGAGAAAAGGCCACCAAATACGTCACGATATCTTTATAAAAACACACCATGTAAGGCAAGGTAGAAGGAAAGAGGAAGAAAGAGCTACAGAGACGAGGGTAGTTGGATGTCCAGACGCACAAAGATGTTAAAGAACTATCAGAATAGAAGTTAAAATTGAAAAAAGCTAATGGATAAACGTGAGTCATAATTATAATTAATCTAAATCGGTCTTTTTACACCTTCAAGCTTCGGAAAGCACGTTAAGCAGTTGATCCCGACTGTCATACGAATACCTGTGACAGTCGTTACGGGTGTTAACAGCCCAAAAAGCGACTTGGGCAACTGTAATGCTTTCTCTAAGGCATGTAAGTAGTCTTAAAGTCAATCTAACCTTAGAGTATCAATGTCTCCCAGTAATTGTGTGTCGGAGGTCAGTTGGCAGTCACTCCCTGTAAAATACTGATTTCCAACCGCAACCGGTTAGACTGGATGCACAAAATTCTAAGCAGTCAACATTATCTATGGTAATAATAATACATATAAAAAAATTGAGTCAGAAAAGATAAAGAACAATACATACCTTGGTAAATAAGCTTGTTAACTGATCAATTCTTATGTACTAATTCGCAACGTTGGGTAAGTAGTTACTTAAAAATCTAACCCGTTACCCAGCGAGTGTCCAATCATGTTAATCTTATCCAAATATAGCGGCCATTATGTTCCCCACTAGTTTTAGTTTAAATACACACGACAGTTATTAATTTAGATTCATCTTTTAAGCCAAGTTTGAATGCAAGAGAGTTTTTTAATATAAAGCCAACAGCAAAATCAAAATCAAATAATTTATTTGTAAAAACATAGGTAAAAAGTTACAAACTTGATGGAATATTAGAAATAATTACGTAGCCATATGTTTCACGTTGAAAGGTATACAGCCATCTTAGGTTGTGAAGAAAAACATCGTGAGGAAACCTGCACACCTGAGGGCAATATAAAGTTGAGTCGAGGAACTTGGAATGGTGTTCCTCCATTGAAAAGAGGACCTTTCAACTGAAGGTCATATTGCCTGGCGGAACGAAGTCGAACTTATTGATGTTGGGCATTCGTATATCCGTTAGAATTGTTGCTAACTCTCTTAGTGCAGCGTAAGATTGCAGTTGTCGCTTGGTCCCGATAGATGGCGCTGATTTTTATGTAGCTAACAGTCTATAGTTGCTTGAGCCCATCATTGAGACAGTAATGAGCTGACTTGGTTGATTGGTAAATGACTACTACAACTACTACAAGCCTTCAAATCCTTTACCGTACCTAACTTCTGTGCTGTGCGCAGTTCAAAGAATCTAAGTCTGCCGAAAACTATTCAACAGGTTAATCCATATCACATCTCACTGACAGGGTTAAAAGCACGAGTATTTTTCTGCTCTATAACCTCGTAATTAGGCTGTTTACCTGTAGCATTTGCAAAAATTCTGAGCAGAAATAATCCATTACTGAAACAAATACATGGTTTTTAATGGCCATTAATATAATTAGGTCATGTAAAAAGACTTGGCTTTATGCACCGTTTCAGACACAATTTTAGTAATGACTTGCCGGCCTATTAGCCAACCTTGGACCAGCTTTAACATCTTCTGTAGCTTTCTGAAGGGTTCTACTAGTACCCCTGACACGAAAATTTCAATCATACGTAACATATTTGTATGTTCATTGATGAATGTTGAAATGAGATGACACAACCGTCATCTAGCCCAGTGCCGTCAGCAATAGATGAACTTCGATTGTCTATTAAAACCCTTATAAGACTGGTATCCAAATCTTTTAAAGGATGTTTAAGTATGATCAATATTGATCATAAAATTATTATTGCACTCAAATAGAGACCGGCCAACCAATAAATCTTAATAGCAAAAATACATTAGTAATCTCTGGACGATCGTTGTTGAAGAATAACAATGGACCAAGAATCCTCCCTTGAGGTACCCTGTATGCATCTACTTGAAAAGACATATTTTGTTAATGATCTTTTTCAAATAGTTCTTATTCAGTAATTAGCGTTCGCTTGCATACTATTTATCATCTAAAACAATGTATGTATGATATAGTCAAAAGCTATTGACAAATCAGAGAAGAAACCCATTTTCTTCCAGTAAAAGGAGATTGATTTATGTTTCGTTAGATAGAGATTTTACATTTCATCAAAATGTGTTTTTATTCTTCCCTATTACTCTACTTAATTAACGCAGGGAAATAATGCGGTGTCGAATTTTTGACACTTCTAATCATTTATAAACCTCTCAGTATATTAATTTCTCTGTTATCTTTAAATTGAACAAGAGAAGCCTGCCTATCCACTTGTTTTTTTATCCAGTTCATTCATTCAGGTGTATTGTAATTTGGGTCTTTAAAACCCACAGGAAGCGATAGAATGCCAATTTTAGTGTGTTTACATCAAATAAACCAGGTTAATTCGTAAAAGAGTAGAAATACGTGATTTAGAAACATGTAACACCAATTTATCGCATTTTTCGTATCATTAGAGATAAATAATAATGGCCAAAGAATAAATAATCTTAGCAATCAGATGTGGTGTAGCGTTGTTACCCCGTTATTTGAGGAAAACTTAATTTCTGGTTTTTTCGAGTATCTTGGATTGTTAAGCCTAGAGGAAATAATAAAATAACTATAAAGAGGTCAAGAAACCCGAAAGATTTTATTTTTTCTATAAAATATTATAATAACATTTACACATTTTGATTTACCTTTATGTAGTCCCGGTATCCTGGTTAAGTAACGGAACCTAGACTACAATTAACTAATCACCCACGACTTGTTAAACAGAAAAAAGAACCCAAGCCTTTTACTCAAGAAAACACCAACATTTTTATTCTTCTTACATAGTGGTGTGCTCGTAGCATGGTGATATTCGGTCGTTTTATTGCTTACATTTGAAATATTTATAATTAATTCTCAAAATAAAATTGTCCTATCTGTCATTTTGTTGATCTCGTTAAGTGACACGCTCCAAATAATCTACCGGATTCAGGTCTTTCTAAATAAATAGGCCATGCTGTGTTACTAGATCGCATTACGATCTATTTAGGGTCTGGACCAATTCAGTGGAATGTGTGTTCTATTTGGTACAATATGAATAATATACTCCTTTTTGTGTGTATTCACTTCTTACTGGTTATGCTTTTGGTAAGTATATTTTTATTTCATGTAATTACATATTTGACCTGCGAAAAAAAAAATCATTTTGAAGTGCATGACAAAAGAATGCATGCAACGTCTTAAATAAATTATATTTGAAATTTAAGCGCGGTTTCTTAAACGGTTCGTTTAATGTCATGACTCAATCTTCCTTGGGACGTTCTTCCATATTTTGGTGGCCCTGTTGAAACCATATAACATATCTTTAATATTATATACTTTTACTTCACAGGATGCAAGCACTCTAAAATTAATTCCAGGTGATCGCAACGTAGTTAAGAAAGATGGAGTTACCCACACTATATCTAAATACTACGTCGTACCAAATGATTTCAAACTAAACAAAGATGCCAATAATAAAAGATATACAAAAAATATGGACCAGGACATTGTGACTGAAGAAAATTATCGAACAGTGAATAATCAATTAGAAGAATTTACAAGTAAGGACAAGGACTTAGTGAGTGAAGACGTGCGTGATTACGTATCAGGTGACGGTCAATTAGGAGAATACAAAGTTACTATAAACAACAATGGAGCTAACCTTCCCAATGATACGGGTGTATCTGAAGCACGAGTGGCAAGTGCACATCAAGCTGATGGCAATGCTGGTACTGGCGGTATTAGTACTGACGCATGGGTGAGTAATATAAAAAATAACTGTCAAGCTCTGTCAGCGCTTAGAAAAGCTGACTTATTGCCATTTAACTTTAGCCCTGTAATCTACGTTACTTATTTCAGAATTATTTCTTTTTCAGGCATTAATGAACACACAACAGCGGTTAGGCACGGAATCAACAAACTTAGGTAATCTTCAAATTGAACCTATCTCTTCTAATAACACAAATAATAGCAGCACTGAAAATAATATTCGCAGTATACGTGAAAATGCTAATGATAGCACTCTTGAATTGAACACAAAGAAACCAATTATAGTAGATTTTGACGCTGAGCCATCCACTGAAAGAGATTTTGCGTTAGTTGTCATTAAAAACGCTTATAGAAATTTAGATAACTTTTGGGGAGTATTAAATAATTACATGGAAACAGTATCAGACACAGACGAACAGTTTGTAAAAATAGAGAAATTATTTGTATTACTAAATATTTTCACTCGTTTATATAAAGCAACACAGTTGCACATCCCTATCGATGATATAATTGATAATATAATTAATATTCTTGAAACCGCTGATATCGAAAACACTGATGGTAACAAAGATGGATCTCAAATAAAGCCAACCCAAAGCAATAATATTAAATCAAAAAGACCATGTCTAAGAAAATGTCAACTAAAACTCTCTAAAGCTAATTTGGATTCAAAAGGTGTTTCTATTTCAGAAACTGATGGCCGAATGGTAAGCGACGATATACAGAATGCTAACCTGGACACTTACCTACAAAGAAGAGATAGCAATGGAGATAATGTGAACTTAATGGTCAATTTGCCTTCTTCCAGCTCTAAATCTAACAAACCGTACCAATCATACATAAAATATATTGACAAACCGGTAACTATTCAAAGAAGTTTATTGATGAACCCCAATAATTTAGGAAAATCAAAAGGTGTGCCAGATGGGTTTAATGTCCGATCTGCATCAATAGCAACGCCAAAGGAAAAACAACTTGCTCGTGATAACAGTGTTTATGAAGAAAATAAATTAAACCTCAACATTCTAGACACAGCGGAAACTAGTAAACTGCCTTATGGGATGGAAAATATAAAAATTAATAGCCTGCCGCGGATTAAAGAAGATATACAATACAGTGATCTGCCATGGCATATAGAAGATAAAATTAATGTGCCATACAGTGATCTGCCATGGCATATAGAAGATAAAATAAATGTACCATACAGTGATCTGCCATGGCATATTGAAGATAAAATTAATGTGCCATACAGTGATCTGCCATGGCATATAGAAGATAAAATAAATGTACCATACAGTGATCTGCCATGGCATATTGAAGATAAAATTAATGTGCCTTATACAAAAGAAAATAAAATAGTCAAGGTACCGGTAAAATTTTATCAACCTGATGGTTCAAAGTTAACCATAAGTGATGATAAAATTCTATTAGATTCCAATCAAACTCCTTTAACTAGTACAGCTAATGGGCTTACTGTTAAAGACAGGTTCGGCAAACCATATCTGTACACCTATGTTATAAATCCGACAAAATTTTTATACAAAGGACCAGAAACTGGTAGTAATATTGTCAAAATCAAGTCTGGAATATATAATAATAATTATAAGACGGAACTTGAAAATGGATATGATATATATAATAAATATGACCAAGAAGCAGATTCAAAAGTTATGTTTGTAAATGCACCTGCTTCAGGCTATTATGAATCGGAACTTAGCTTATCAGAAGAACCAAGCTTTGTGTATAGTAATGGAAAAGGCTATTATAGCGCCCAATCACAAATCGAGAAAGATATCGATTTATCTGGTTATGATGGAAATAATAATCCTGAATTTCAACTTTCTTATGCGGCACCAAATCTTCAAGATTCTAAAATTACAATTGAACTCGAAAAAGAAATAGAAAATAATCCTTCAAGTTTACTTGAAAATTCGCCCTCTTATGAAGAAAAAGATAACATTTTGCTTCCAAATGTTCCATCAACCTCTAACGAACCAAAATTAAATACTATTGAAAATGAGGAGATATCTCAATTAATCGATGAAGCGGAATCTTATATAGATAATGTGAGTCCATTGCCCGTGCCATTAAATGATTATCAAACTCAAAACAATCCTACAATCTGGCATTCTAATATACCTTCTCATGAACATCTAAAGATAGAAAAGGAATATAATTTACCTATAACCGGCAATGATGGAGAAATAGACATTAAATCTGAAATCCTGCATTCGTATCAGACTTATGGACAAGCCTACCCTACAAAACCAACCATTACATACCTCCAAGCAAGCCAACTACCAGTATATAATTATGTTGACCGCTTGAAAGCTAAATTAGCTCCAAGCTACCAACTGTTTTCCACAGAGAACTTGCTGAAACTTCATGATGCGTTAATAAAAAAGAAACAAATTAATGAAATCAATGTTTACGAAGACAGAGCATTGTCAAATTTAAGGAAAATAAATATTATACTATTGACATTGGCAGAACACTTAGGCGAGAATAAATTAAGCAATAAATGGTATGAAAAGATATTTTATAATTTAAATAAATCGCGACACCCATTGCAAGGATACGTTTACAATTTGCTTCGGCAAAAATGGTTGCATGAAATCATGTTAATACTTTATAATAATAACTTTAATCTAAATATTCTCAATTCTCCGAGACTATATTCGTTTTTGAACACATGGAGGTTCCCAACTAACGTCTTGAAATTTTTGGAAGCCGAGGAAATTTTACCAGCACCTTATAGATCGCCAAATCTTTTTGAAGTAACTTATGGAGCACACAATGTAATACACGACGACATTAAACTCCTAGAAGAAAATATAGGGACACAAGATGTTTTAGATAAAACCGTCGTAGACAGTTACATGGGGCAAAATGAAGGCATAATCCTGAGTGTAACGGGTTTCAATGCTGGATTAGATGCAAATATTATAATCGATATACTCAAAAAATATTTACTTTACAAAAATTATGTTGAAAAGCAAGAACACGTCATCGATAGAGGAAATAAGATTGAAATGTTAAAACAAGTAGCCTTATTCTTAAATGAAAAAGGGTATGGAGGTAGGACTGTTATTGATTTGATTCGCAAACTGTATAGGGCAGTGTATTCTGTTGAAGGAGGGGGATGTAGTCACACACAGTACAACGATTTAGTCCAAAATGTTTATGATGTTATTGTACCTGTTCTGCGGAGGTCGGGACAGTAACATTTTGAGTAATAATTAAGTTTTAATAATCAAAATCTTCATGGATCTCAATTTATTGTGCGATTTTTTATAAATTTGGAAAGTAACAGTACAAAAAGTCTCTTACCTGCCATTAAAATTTTACAAAATGTGACGATTGTAAAAATTATTTGTATGTATATATATATTTAAAAAAGGTGACAAGTGACAAAATAAATTCAACATTTTGCTGTTTTTGCCTAATTGGAATATATAAATTGTATTTTATTTGCAAGCGTTACATAAACAAGTTTAATAAATTAATTTAAAAACTTAACAAAATGAGTACAGTTTAAATGTTAATCAATGATAGCCTTGTCGGGCATGTATTTGAAAATGATATGTATCTAAATTATTCAGCATGTAAGCCACTCTACAGCAACCATCATTAGTCAATTAAATAAGATGATACATAGAAACAATCAACATCTTAATAGAAATTAAAATTTAAACCTCGTTTGAGTAATTAATTTGTTTCAGAGGCCATAGTGTAAGTTTCTTTTGACAAACCCGATTTAACGCATCGAACGCGTTCGGCGCTCCGATTGGTCCGTTTCGTGCTCTCCACCAGCGCGCCGTACGCGTTCGATGCATTTAATCGAGTTTTTCAAAATAAACTTACATTAGGTCCTCAGTAGCTTGTCTAGTTAAATAAACTTACCTAAATATTATATAATTATTATTTGACTCCTCTTTTTTGCTATTATTGTATCGTAAAAAGCTTTTCTTTCTTTCCTTGCTAATAGTGAATGATAATTATATTAAACAAACATTTGTATTCTTCTCATTTTGTGTCGCCGGTATTATCTATATTTAATTTATTTTCTGGTTCAGGCATTTTCTAATTTTTAGTTTGCTATAATTGTAATGTATTGAAAAATATGCATATATTTCAATCGGAATTAAATAATTATTATCTTTAGATATGTGTTTTCTTTTATATTACCTTGAATACTTATCTATAAATCCCTTTAATCAGCCAGAAACATCGTGTGATTTAACATTTTAGAAACGAAAACGTTGATAGTAACTGAAATTAAAAAAAAAAGATTTTGTAGATTTTTCTTGATTCATGAAGTACTCATTAATCATGCTTTTTTTGCACTATAAAATCTTGATACTGGTCGACATGCTTACACTACTTACTTAATTTTTTTCTAATAACTTCTGCTACAAAGACGACAAAAGTTTCCATAATTCTTCATCTTTCGAAGTCTTTTAATATTCCCATTATGTCTTTCCTACAGTCAATCAAACATAACACTAATCCAAGATCTTTTTCAAAACACTTAACAGAAATTACTATTATTTTTTACTGCTCAATCTTCTGTAAAACACACATTAAGCGATGTTATAGGTGTATAATATGGTAGATTAAACAACTAATTATTAGTTGATTATATAGTAAGTATATTGAAAGTAGAAATGTCGTCATGGAAATGTCACTATTAACGTTGCGTCATGGGATTGGGAACACAAGAAACTGGTTTTGATTTTCTATAAGGCATGAAAGATAAATTATTTTAAATGATGCGGATGAAAAGACCAATTTATAATGCAAGACAGATTGCTGTCAATTTACTTGCATAAAATCATTACGGGTATTTTTAAGTATGGGGTACAATTAAGACACCGTTTTGGTCACTGATTTCCACAAGCGACAACCAAAAGCAAAGGTAAGCTGTACTTTCCAGGACATAAGTCAGAATAACCGTATTAATTATTTATTTATTCTACGCCGTACTACTACATCTTTGTATGAGTTTATGTACACCTTCCCATGTAGAACGCTGCACCCAACTGTTTAATTTTTTCTTTACATAATTGCCCTTGTTATCATACAATTTTTCTGTATCTCATTTCGTTATTAAAATCTACTAATAATACTAACATTAATTTACGAAATGATTGATTCAACGATATTAAATATAACCTGCTTCACACAAATATCAATCAATCGAGTGTCTTAAGTTGTCTTCAGCATCCACTCCACTATTCGTCTGTTCTATAAATGTAAATAAAAATAATTTTGTTTTTTATAAGTCACAGATTTACCAAACTTTAATATGTAGACATGTGCTCAATTCTTAAAGACGAAGAAAAATTTCTGTGGCGAAAATATTGAATCTATTTGGTTGATTTGTTGTATTTTATATGTAGGTATGTATATTAGAAACATCTAGAAAACTTTGTATCATTTATGTCGTATATTGACATTCACCTTATGTAATATATTTTTTTTAATTATCGTCTGTCAGCCATTTTGCAAAACAGTATAATAATTACGCCAAATATTATACCGTCGAAAATTAAATGACTTCAATTACTGGCTTAATATTGGAATAATAGTAAAGTTTTATTACATTTATGAGTTATTCAAGTGTTGCAAATTATTCGTTTCTCGTGTTATAATTATAGAAGTACATTGATATGTGTGTATTTATATACAAATGCATCAGCATTCTGGTATTTAGATATTATATACTTCTGTGTAGTGTTTGCCTCCGTTTTCATCGCTGAAATGTATTTTAACAATGCAGGATTGTATAAATGTAACAATTATTCTTGGCTGCAATTAAGCAACGCTTTTGACACCATAGATTTTGGATAACTGCTTAGGACACTGTGCTATCTTAACGTATCTCCTACATTCATAGCCAGGTTTCATAAGGTTGGCTGTGAACTGATCGACATTGTTGTTATATTAAAACATCAATGCTTTGTAGTAATATTTCTTGGTGTACCTCAAGGTACCATCTTATCTCCTTTGCTCTTTTATTAATTCCAGCTATACTGGACTACCTTGGAAATAATATTAATAAATATCTTGACTCTTGGAACAGTTCAATGAAGTCAATTTAAGCTTTTCTTTTTACTCATAAAGTCGTTTGACTGTCTTGTGTATTTTCGACTTATCTATGTCGTTTAGTTCCTGGTCGCTATTAGAAAATAATTTTTCAACATTATTTTTTTTCAATCCCCCAAGTAATGTAGCTTATTCAGTGCCACTTTTAGTCTGCTAATTTAAATATTATGTATATGTTAAATACGGCATCAAATAAAATCACCAACCAATTTACTAATTCCACTTCTGGTTCAGTTAAAATTATATCGTTATAGTTATAAGTAATGATATCTATATATTTTATCGTTAAGTCTATGCCTGTTGAGACATAATTATTGGTCATGTTTTTCAAAATAACTTTCTAATCTAATCTAGTTTTCTCTCTTATTGATACGTAATTAAAAATAATTCGAGTTTGCATTGTTTTTGTCAAGTCAGCAGTCTAGTTCAACGTTTATTGTTACATATTAGGACAATGTAAAGTTTCAAGACTCAAGTTTAACTCTATGCAAAGCAGTTGCCTTTTAAAATAAAATAACTCAGAATTCTTGGTGGCCCTTATTATGGACTCAGCCAAACATAATTCACAAGACTAGATGGGCCTAATATCTGTAATTGGAAAAACTAAACTTTTGCAAATGTCTCGTTTACGGATGAAAGTTTCCAAGTATCTTTGGTCTTCCGATTAGTATATTTACTAATAAATCTACGGTTTCTAAGTATCTTACAGTCTTAGATTAAATTCGATGATTTAAAAAAGGTCTCCTCATTTCATTAGCAATTAATAGTATCTACTCTTTATATTATTAACTTCGTGGTATATTTTGTTTCGTTAGATTAGAGTTTTACGATCCACTAAATTTAACAAGCAAATTGATAAATGCACATCTCTGTTTCAGGTGAAGCCGTACTATTTCGTAACAGGACGACATGTGTAAAAGTGTTAGTGAGTACAGAATCATTCCTAAGTATAGCACAATTCTATAAACTTTTTGCTTTGCTTTTGCTGTTTTTCCTTTTTTTTTTTAAACGTTGCCCCCACTAATATTTCTCCTGTATTGTGGGTACAGTTTACAAACATACGTGTCACATGCACACAAAACCAGACCTAAAACAACTATCTGTAGATCATACAAATATTAGATCCGTGCGGGGATCAAAGCCGTGACACGTGTCGCAGAAAGCTAATCGCTTAGCCACTGCGCCAACCGTGTCGTCATTCAATTACGCTGCTTATCGTCACGGCTTTTTTATTTATATAGATTTTGAAGAAAGTAGTAGGTTTCTTGGAAGACCCTTGGTCATTGAGACCAGCAACAATTTATAGTCCACGTACGTATGGCATCTCTAAAATTAACAGTAGAATCCGAGAAAAACAACGCAACGTGAACGGTAAATCGTATAAGTTAATGTATGATCGATCAATACTTATTACAGTGTGATGCAGATTGCGGTAATGTTAAGACGTTAATTGAAAATGTACGTAGATTCTAAATGGCTGATTAAATATTCTTATTTCTCCCTCCAACCCCAAAACCATGAAGCTAGTACCTCCGTTTTGGATCATAAAACGTTCTCAAAAATCGAAACATGTATAACACTACTTGTCCTAATTTGCCAAATCATAGAAAACACAACAATATATATTCTAATATAGCATTCAATCTTGTACTATATGCAAAACAGGTCGTCGATATTATACATAATAGAATTGCGTTAATCATTCAATTATTGTTTTCGATTTCATGGTATATAATTGACATGTCAATCAATTATATACTGTGTATATTTCAATATATTTTGCAGACGCTACTCGAGGTTCCGATACGCCATAATGATTTTGCGCCTAGTGTATAGTTTTTTATTCTTAAGTTTAGTATCGGGAAATCAGCGGGTAAGTTTTTGAAACTGCTAATATCACGTAAAGTGACACCGTGAAGCGACGTTCAACAATTTGGTTCATGCCTATAAAGACTAATGCTCTTTAGTATACTTGAAACTCCTTCGAACTGTAGCTGCAGACACCTGAAGTGAAGCCAACGTTGAATGCGTCCAGGAACCATATTGTTTGTAATAGTGACAATATTTTGGACTACAATGCAAAAAGGATTGGTCTAATGCCATTATAGATGGTAACCTAACAGCTCGCGCGAGGCATCAGCTCTAGATTAACAGTGCTTTCATTATCTACTCGTATTCAAATCCTTACACTTATTTCGAACTCTAACATTCATACAGACTCTCCATAACGAGCACTGATTCCTAATCATCAATATTCGCTCATCAATTACTACAGTATTTAATCAAAACTTTAGGAAAATCAATACTTTCTGCAGTAGATTTTACTATTTTCAGTGGCGTAACAGACAGTAAACCGTATTCTGTTGTACTAATATTTCTTGAACATCTATATGATCTGGCATACTTTTTTTTATTTCAAAATACTAGTTCTCCCTGCTTCTTTTTAGTCTGTCCATCTTCAGATGGGAAATATTCCAACCATTTTACGTTTTCTTATCAATTTTTCTCTGGCACATTATTGAGACCTATTAGGTTTCGTATAAGTGTGGATGCCTTCCTATTTCTTGCCTTAAATTTAATTATTTTGGAAGTATGGTAATTGCAGTATGACGTTATGTTGTAATTTCATAGTCGGGTTGCAAACCGAGCTCGAGTGGGTGCACAGTGGGTGGCCACTGCGTAGCTATGAGCATCCTAATTTTTAGCAAAAGATATGATTATCGAGAGACATAAATAGGTGTTTAATAAGTTTAAAGCATGACAGACATGTAAATTTAGTATTATTTGAAGTTGGAAGACTCAAAGAAGACGGGAAGAACGGGTCCTTGCGAAAATAAAATTTGTATATGCCAAGAGAGATTGGATATTAATTCTGGCCACCATTCATCACCATCTCATCCAACAGTATTTCAAGCATCACCAACATTAAGACCTCCACTCAGAGTGGAACAGGTAAGAACTAAAATGGTCCATCATTTAATAGCACTTATTCATCCATTTCACTGGTTTACTTCTAACAACTAGCATTGGGATAATCTTTATCGTTAAATCCACTACGGAACATCAAATCGAGACTTTGATCACCACAATGCATGTTCAAAGTTTCATCATCATCCTCATCAATAATCTTTGGAAAGGGTTTTAAAACAGTGTGGTTTACAGGTACGTGACCAAGACTTTGGTATAACGCAACCGGCACATTCTTCTTCAGGTTAACTTTCTTTTAAGGGATTAGTCGTGATCATGAAGATGCTGGCGTCCAACAGAATTCTGTGCTTTTGGGAGTTTCTCATTTCGTTACCTTCAGAGATTTATATATTTTCAGTGGACTGGAGATGCTGTTTTTCTTGGGATGTCTCTTATGCTCCTCGAAAAAGTTTTATTTTCGCCTACAAATTTATTATTAGCTGCAAAATTTATTCTGGGAGGAATCAGAGATGTCTGACCTTGTTTTGACCTTAATTCGATTCCATTTGATTAGATGTAAAAGGATTATGTCTTTGGAGGTCAAAACCTCAACCTTGGGTAGAGATATGTAAAATAAATTCTTCTTTCCCTACACCTTTCCTCGAATTCAGATCCAATACCATCCTTCATCAATGTCTGCGAGGCAAACAAAGTGATACTAAAAATGAGCCATTTAATTAGAAATATCCTACTAAAGGTCGTTTCTGGTTTTGGGGTCAATCTCGTCCTCTCCCAACCCGCTATCGGCCTGTGTCTTGCTGTCATACCTATAATATTCGGTTATTGCATTGGTCTGTTTGCCCTTTTTCAGTGTGTCCTCACTCCAATTAGGTACATGTTATGATTTGCCTGTAATAAAACCTGCCTCTTTCAGTAAAACTGTACAAAACTAAATGCTACACTGTCTTAATTGATATAAAAAGGTAAACTTTAATAGTACTAATTAATACTCGTGGATCTGATGCAGCTAATAAACCTTGGACAAGTTGTAAATGAAAATTCTTCCTTGAGTTGTTTTCGTTTTTCGGTCGGTGACCTTTTCAGACTGAACTGGGAGTGTAAACTTTTATCCTGTTGTAGATTTATATCAACGAAGTGAATTCGTCTCTGCACCAACTCGTGACTTCATTTCTTTCGCAAACCATGAAAATCAACCAACAACCGTTTCGAATGTACCATGAATATTGCACATCGCCACTACATATATTTTAATAGTTTCCAATTCTTCCACGTAATCATGGATTATTCCTATATTTAATAGTTATGTAATTTATAGTTATTTGCATTTTATTAGTAGATTAATGTAATGCGTATAATGCGATAAAAGAAACTCTATGAATTAGCCTTTATTGCCTACTTTACATCGGTTTAGTTGGAATTTTTTATTGATATTACTTTTATTTAGTTAGTTGGTTATCGATAAATTTTGGTCCCAGACTAAGTTACCGCATTGGAGGAACCCTTTTTGTAGCCAATTGTCGATTTTATACCGTCTCACTTGGAGTCTTGCAAGACAAAATTTGAATTCTGAATCATGGCCAAAATTGTATAAGCCATCTAGAGTTGGTTACCATCCCCAAATTTTGAAAACCAGTTTTTGAAAGTGGAAATACCAGGATAATTCGCGTTTAAAAACAGGACGCAATATAAGAAAACAGTGTCAATGAAACTCAATGAATAGCAATTACAATGTTTTATGAAATTATCTTCAATTAAACTATATAAGAAATGAAATGTAGGATTAAATTATAAAATAACACTGATGATTAAATGTAAGGTTCGATGCAGTAGAGGACGCTCTTTAATAACTATCCAGGACAACCCAGACAATCCATCTAGGGAAAAATCCAGTTCAGAGATTAAATTCAGGCCTTTAAAATCATGAAGAGCACCATTCTACAGCTTAATTATAGTACCATAGGCTTCACAAGAAGATGAACAGAATTCTCTGTGAGATAATACCCTCCTGGAGGCAACTCTCGCGTACTTCAACATAAGTATAATTTTAAAGAAAATCTCTTTGTTCTTAAACATAGTTATTTAAATCTTGATTCCTCCAATAATACACATATATCTAATTTGCTATTACGAGAATTCGGAAAAACTTAAGTGAACGACACACAACCACAACTTAAAAAAAAAAAAAAACTAATAGCGCTAGAATTATCCCCATTATCGAATCTTAGATTTAAAAAATGTTAACCTATTTTATTTTTCTTCCTCAGGGTCTTTATGGGTTTCCTCCGAAAGGGCTAATAAGCCCGGGTCCCGGGTATATATCCAGCCCCACCCGTGTAGAAACTAAGAGCTTCGATGTGGAATATGTGTCTGATAATGACAATCATCAATATCAGGTAGGTTCTGTGAGGGTGCCGCTATTCAATAATCTAATGGGTACAGGGGGACCAAAACCCTAAAGCCTTATGGGCATCACCGACATCTGCGAGAGAAAGATTACAACGCGATCCTGCACGGTATGACCTTTTAGGTTTTGCTGGTGAGCATATATCTGTCCCAAATTAATGACCTTGCTGGAAAACAGTTTCCAATATTTATACTGACAATTTAGACGATGATCTTGCCAGGCAATCTATCAGACGTCACAGCCTTGTTGATTAGCGGAATCAAATCACTTGTGTGAAATATATGTATATTACAACAATAATAAATTATAATATAATTTTTAGCCGCCAAGACCTCAATTGCAATTCATCGAAGAAGATACAACACAATATAAAGAAAAAACTATATGTTTCACACCAAGAATGGTGCATAGAATGGTCAAGGCAGCACTAGAGTACGTAAGCCAAATTCCTTCAGACATTAATAACATTATAGACAAAATAGACCAAGAATTAAATAGAATGTCAGACCAGGAGTCTATAGAGGAACATTATGGAAAGAAACCGTTGTATCCATTAGATTCTAAAACAATATTCCAAATGCTAAATAAACCAAAAACACCTGATACAAGAACTAATTTAATATTAAAATATGAACTTCCAAGTGTACAGGAGCCTCAATGTAAAGAAGCGCTAGAAAAGTTGATTGAAATAGCGTATAATGCGTATTTGGAATTGGAACAGCACCCGCAATGTCGGGATTATTTATATAGATTTGCCAGTCACCAACCAGAGGATCGGCCTAAAGGTCATCTAGAATATGGACCAGATCTAAAATCTCTGATAGCTTCAATTTTGGAGCAAATAGATAAATATAAACCAAACTCTCCTCCTGAATATAATCAACCTGATTATTATAATCCTGGACCGGGAATTGACATTCCGATTCCCGAAATTCCCATCCCGCAA
Source organism: Shargacucullia verbasci (assembly GCA_947562105.1). Taxonomy (NCBI): domain Eukaryota; kingdom Metazoa; phylum Arthropoda; class Insecta; order Lepidoptera; family Noctuidae; genus Shargacucullia; species Shargacucullia verbasci. Next base: position 8,352,064 of record OX387306.1, read on the forward strand.
ATTCATGAGATTAATATTCCAAAAATTCATGAAAATTATGAATTAAATATGCCAAAAATTAAAAAAAATTATGAACTGAATAATATAAAGATTCATGACAGTTATGAGTTAAATATTCCAAAAATTCATGAAAATTATGAACTAAATGTTCCAATGATTCATGACAAAAATTTTGACCTGAACGTTCCAATGATTCATGACAATTATGAGTTGAATATTCCTAAGATACATGACAACTATGAACTGAATATGCCAAAGATTCAAGAGAATTATGAACTGAATGTTCCACAAATTCACGAAATTAAAATACCACAAATTCATGACTACAATATTCCACATATTCAAGAGATATCTCTACCACAGGTCCATGAGATTGACATTCCGCAGATTCATGAAACTATCCATGAGACCATACAGGAAAATATACCATTGCAACCTGAGGAAACTCTAAATATTCTGATAAAACTCTTGACAAACAATGATCAACCTGATAACGGGAATTTATATGATCGTCTCACAAATATTTTGGAAGAAAATCCAAATCATTTCCATCCAAATGTTTTTAAAATCCTACTCAATCTTTTAAATGCACATAAAGAGAAAAACATTCCAAGGTTTAATGATATATTTTTACTTCTACTCGATTCCCAAAGACATACGCCGTGGAATGAAAAAATTACTGAACATATTCTGTCTTACCTAATACCAGATCAAACTGGCAATGTGGATTCTAGATTAGTTGATATCATAATGAACTTATTTAAACACCCCTCGAATGAAAAACATATCGAATATTTACTATCTCTTTTGAGACCAATCAAAGACGGAAACTTGGATTCCAGATATGGTGATATTATATTAAATCTTGTGAAATCACATCAAAACAACTTGCTGCACCCAGATTACATAGACATTTTACTGAAACTTTTGAAACCAACACACAATGGACCTGCGGATACCAAAGAAATTGATATTGTTAACCATCTATCGAGATGGAACGAAATGGGTTTGAGTCCAAACCATTTAGATATATTGTTTGCACTTCTAAAGCCGATCAATGGAAACACAGATAGAAAATCTATTGATATCATTCATTTCTTGTTGACCCAAAATAAATACTTGGGTCCTAAACATTTAGAATTCATATTATCATTTTTGTATCCTGAAAACGGAATCCCTGATTCAAGACGGATTGATATAATACATTTGATACTGAACAATATGTTACAAAGTCCTAAACAAGTGAACCTTCTGATTTCTTTGTTACAAGAGAATGCGCCAGGTGTTCTCAACTCAAGATTCTTGGACATCTTACTGTTTTTGAATAGTAACAGGTTATTGACTCCTGAACTTCTGGAGACTATCATACGTCTTTTAAACGACGAGGTTACTGGAAACTTAGATGACAATCAAGTGAAAACTTTCTTCTTCCAATTAGCACCTTTAAAGCAGACGAATCCTAAACTTGTGGTTGATATTTTAACTTTATTGAATCAAGGTGGATTGCATGGTAATATAGTTGAATGGCTTGAGACTACCAATAACAATGTAGGTATACCAAACCGCGACGCAACAACCTCTAATTTGCAAGTTCTACTTGAAAAAGTAGAAAACTTAAAAGGACGGTTGATAGATAATCACGAACATCAATATAGAATACCAGATGGTGGATATCAGACTGAAAACGACTTCATGGCCATTTTCAAGTGGTTAGACAGCCAGGGATTGCTAAACCCATCAGATCAAGGAGCACCTAACAATGACTTGGTAAATAAGTTGTTGAAAATATTGGAAATGGGCGAACGTGAATTAGGTGTGGTTGAATTAACTTATATGCTTAAGCATGAGAAGCCTCTTGTGTACCAGCCCGTGTATTACGTGAAATATAGGCTCCCTATACTGAGTTTCATATCGAACATGAAGACCTTGTTAGTGGAGAACCCACAATTAACAGCTGATCCCATGAGGCTTTTACAAGAACTCACTGTTGTTTCTAACGTAACGGAAGTGTCGCCAAACCTTCAAGGTTATCCTAAAGAAGAAATATTGAAATTAACGTTCAATGATGGTGATCTTGTGCAAGCGAAGATATTGGATGAGCAAAACCTGAGTTTGAATGAACAGATAACGTACGTTCATGGTTTGAACGCGGACATTTCACCTGAGGAATTACTACAACTGAATAAAATGAATGAGGCGACATATTTCCCGAATATGGTGCAGATTAAAGGGTCGTACCCTGACAAGGTGACAGTGCATGAAATAGATCAAATTGTAGAGTTCCCACCGGTTCATTATCAGTTTCAACGGAAACAGAGCGTGCCGCTTCAATCACATACTCTTCAGAAGGTTTTAGAAAGATCTCATTACAAACAACCTTTAAAGAATGCTCAGCTCCGGTCGCCGAAATAGAATAGAAAGCCAAAATTTTGTTTTTATTAAAAAATAAACGTTAAGACAAAATTGTGCAGTTTTATTTGTGTGAGGTGCTCACAGATTCGGATATATACCTATGGTGTATAGATTTTTGTCGTCTGTTCAACATAAATACATCTAATACTAAACTTGATATGGATACAATTCCGAAAATGTCCGAAACAAGTTAATGTTAACTGTTATACTTTATTAATAGGTAACAACGCTAATTTATAAATTCATATTATTTTATTAAATAAATTACTGAAAATAAACCGGCTATATTATTATTTTAACAAATAAAATAATACGTAATAAAATTATGTATCATCTGTCGTTTTAATTTACACGTTGCACCCTTAGAATGAAAGTGAACTAACTCAAAATTCCTGTAACTTCTGATTTTGCTGTAAACTGATCTTAAAAAATATACTTTCTGAAGACTTGCTCATTTCCCATAAATTAAATTTTTGACTTAGGGCACTTTCGTTCAGTACCCCTAGTGTAAGTTTCTTTTGACAAATTCGATTTACTACATCGAGCGCGTTCGGCGCTCCGATTGGTGGAGAGCACGAAACGGACCAATCGGAGCGCCGAACGCGTTCGATGTAGTAAATCGAATTTGTCGAAAGAAACTTACACTAGGGCCTCTGAGAGTGCGATGTATGCCTTCCTAGTAAATGTATATAGATGTCACATTCACAGTTACGTATGCATTTGAAAATAATATAATTATAAGTAGATACCCTTATTAATACATCATGAAGTTACTACTGCTAAACTGGATATAATTACGGTACCTAACAAATAAGGAAAATAAACTGATCTGATTACCTAATTGAGTTTTAACGCTGCCACATAATGTCATGTTAAAGATTGTAGAGTATCAGGTTTATTTTTCACAAGCTCATGTTTTGTATTAATCTGCAGGTATGGCAAGTCCGGAAACATAAATAATGTTTTCGTAAAACGTGGTGGATTCATACTTTAGCACACAGTACTTAATAGTACTTTGTAATTACTTTTAGCTAATTTAATTTGTTATCATGTAATAGCAATATACAAAGTCACGTTGTGGCTATTTGTATAATTATGATATTTTGTTACTTTTTTGCATATTATAGTGGTATTTATGCGTTCGATAGTTTTTTGTTCCATTATAAGTAATATGATGAGCTCTGGCAGTCTACTAGAGACTTGAGTCCTAAAAACTGTAGCAAAACCATTAGCGAATCAAAATAATAACCTATCTCAAGTTTAAGAGTTGTATATTAGGTTTAGCGGGTTTAGCCGTATTTCCAAACTATAAACGCTATGTATAAACGGGACACGTAGCGACATCTACCGTGTCAGAATAACGGAAATAACTAAAATATTAAAAAAAGCGCGCGCGCGTGCCCTTGTTTTCGGTTATATAGATTTGTCTTCTCTATCACCTCTCTCAGCAATCAACATAATCGGCCCGCAACTTGTAAGGCATGAGGGCTAAAGGACTTGTCCTGCCTGAGTTGCATGGAGCAGCGGGTGCTGGTGGTCGCGTGGCGTGAAATGTAATGACTCGAAATGTACACATTATAAATTATTATTATTGTGATTGTGGTGTATCGTGGTCGTAGATAGAACAGAAATGCAGAAATTGATCTTAAAAAAATAGGGCGCAGTAAAAGTCAAGGAACTACACGCCACAAGATATAATAAAAAAAAATCGTCAAATTGAAACTTTAAATTTCTAAACGAAAGTTTAAAATGTCATATAAATTTTATTGATTTTTGTTGAGAACGTTCTAAAGTAAAATTTAGACAATACTTTTAGCATTGTGTTCCTCTTTTCTTGTCTCTCTTAATAAGTTAAACAGAGATAGCAAACGCAAAATGATCCGTCTTTCTTTTCGCCGCGCCCGGCAAGTAGCAGCCGGCGTTTGATCCTGGAACACAGATTAAACTACACTCAAACAGTTTAATCGTATTAGTAACGTAAATAAATAAAGAAATTGTATGTTAGATACATTTGTGATAAAATTAAGTGAAAATTACGAATAATGTTAGGACAAAGACCTAGATTTATTAAGCCAGGTAAGTACATTCATACATTTATTTTTATTTTATTTATTTTCAATCCAGTCAGTCCCTACTGCCTTTTTCTTCAGATCATCCGTTCAGAAAGCATCGTGGCTCAACTTGGGTTGAGCCTCCAACATACATTCTATTATAAACATACGTATATCTACAATAATGATTATATATGCTATAGGCTGAATTCATAGATTAAATTTGCACCAGTGGATTCATCATCATATCAGCACCAAGATTTTTTTATTATTTAGTTTTTGTCAGTTGCTCCCAACCTTAACGAATTAGTATGTGCAGTCCGCTAGCCTTTCACATTCTGATAAGCGGGCAATGCCCAGCAACGTAACGCAAGAAAAAAAAAAACATTTCATAAACAATTCAATTATTTTTTACAGGAGAGGAAACACTATACCCAGCACGAAACAAAGATGGCACAGTAGAAACACTGGTAAACCCAAACGTAGATTCAGCATTGTCCGTAGACAGTGATTCTAAAACTTCCTTTGTTTACAATCGGTACCACCATCTACCGTTAGAAACTCAGCGTCAAAGGTTACCAGTGTTTCAGTACAGAAACCATATTTTGTATCTGTTGGAAAAGTATCAAACGTTAGTGCTCATTGGTGAAACGGGATGCGGGAAGTCAACGCAAGTACCTCAGGTAAGTTTTTGAAGATATCATAGATATTAGAATGATTTATTTGTGTAAACAGATCAGTACAAATACAACTAAAACAAATAACTTTTAAAAAATGTGTGTGTGTACTTATGTATGTATGTAAGAAGTTATAATTCTTATTTATTTTTATATTTCCACTTATATGAAACACGTGTTACAGATGCACACATATTTCAATAACTACCTTGAATATAGCTAGCAATTCCCATGAAAATTTAAGAGACATTTACCAGCCAACTTCATGGTATCGCTTTTATCTGTCGGTGTGCATGCGCATCGCAAGAATTCACTCTCAACAAGCACACCAAAAGAAGTATAACTTCAAAAACAAATTTTAAAATGTACATGAAAAGGTATAAACAGTAAATTATAAGAAGGTTTCAATCATTTGTCTCTCTCAGGGAACCTCATACATTCCACAAAAAATATTCTCCATCAGTCACAAATATAGGATACTTGATTTTTGTCAGTGTTATCACATTTCATCATGAGAGCCTGTCCAGCTAATACACCAGGAAAATGAGGGAAATTTTATAATTATTTATATAAAAAGTCTTTATCAGAAAGCAAAAATGATCATTTCTACAAACCAGATATTTTATGTAAAGTTCCTAAATTTTATGTCGCCCGTTGTATTACGTCGACACATTGCTTTAACATTTCCATCAGGCGTTTTTTCTCAACACTACTTGCGGCCCGCTACAGAGAATTTTTGTTTTACTTTGTAAATATGTCTCAATTTACTACATAGATATCTGCCCAGTTTAACAAGGCCTACACAAGTGTACTATCTACATACAATCGAAAAGATTTTGCTGGTCAAATGATGCCTTACACTCGCTTAGGTTCTTTTCGTGCAACTGAAATCTGTAGGTAAGCTTAGAAAACACATTTTTTTCATTTTACTTAAATATTATAAATGTGCCACGCTATTTTCAATCAATTTGTGATTAGTTCACGTGATATTTAATTGAGAAAAACCACAAGTTTATTGGTTACATTATATTTTCAATAGAGATCGTTAAAACAAACTAATTGGTTACAAAATATCAATATACCTTGTTATTAAGGTCACCATTTTCCTTACGACTAAGGCGGCCTATTCACTGAAGCGGAGCGGGGCCGAGAACAATGCCCAATAAACGGTACGGTGGGCGCAGTGGCCTACACAATGATTTGTATGGCCTACAGATATTTGTTTCGGTTCTGGATGAGCGCTTGTGAGATGTATGTTACTAAACTAAGACAGGAGAAAAATTAAAGATAGCTATTTATAACTAATGAAATGTCACGTCAATTAAATTACTAGTAAAGTTGGTACATTTATTTAATAACGATTACCAACCTTATTTGCGGTTCAAAAACACGCCCACCATAGATTTCGTAACCAACGCGACAGCAGAAACGTGTTTTGTAATACAAAGTTGATTTTGCTGCTGCGCTTCGTTCCCAATGTAGGTACACTATGTTTTTGAAACGCAAACGAATTTGTAATCCTTATTCAATTCAATTCTCCGCTAATTTGCTCTTCAATTGATAAGCAGTCTTGTTTCAAGTGGAGAGTCGTTTGTTTAGCTAGCTATACTTTGTGATATCGACCAAGTTACTTCAAGCCATAGATTTAGAATGTAAAAGATGAACAATGACAGCTTGTAGGAGATACCGAAAAATAATATGCATATGTGTTAGTGACTGATATGTCAGATGAAAATAGGGTTGTGTATTTGCATTGTCAATATAGTATAGTATCGATAGATTAAATCTTGCCCTAATGAATAGAGGTATATAAGCTACTAATTAAATCCTCTTATTGTAAATTAATAAACGGATAAAATCATTTTATTTATGAAGATACAATGAGTATTAAAAAATATAATAATAATTTTAAGATGATGTTGTATGCAGCATACAGATAAGTATAGTACAAAGACTTAACCTTGTGCTATCCACTAGTCACCGTTTTGTGCACTGATAATGATAAAGTAATGTATGATATTACCATAGCTAGTTCCCTTAGGCCCGATTACTTAATAATCAGATAAAAATCTATCGACTTTTTATCGATATCCGTGAAGTCATTTCTACAGTCAACCCTAGCGTAAACATACATTTTAATATTTACACTAAATATTATTTATTTCTTCTTTTATCTAAAAAATATTACCACGTATCGGAAGAAAATCTAATATATTATGGTAAAATTTGTTTTCTCGGCGAATTAATACTAGTGCGTACACAAAATATGGTTTCAAAACGTACGATGAAAAAATCACATTTACCTGTGAAACGTGTAATTATTTGGATTATTTCTCTTTGTCACGTTACAATTGGCAAAAGAACATGACATTATGACTGCTTAAGTATCACTTATTGCCAATAATTGCACGATTATTTTATAAATTAATACAATATATTTGACACTAAAGCAAGGGAAAGGATAGGTACCGATCCTTCAAAAAAAATTGTATCATACTGACATTAACATCTGTCTCTTTCTTTCTCGGGTAGTGTTCATATTAAAATGATATCTCTTTTCCACGTTTTGTTGGTCTTTTAGCGTAAGCGAAATTCTAAGTCTATGCTTCAAGCACAAATAAAACAAGATAACGTAGTGGATATGAAAAATGCGTAAATAGTTGAGAGGCACTTAATAGCTATGAGTATAACATGCAATTTTATCAGCGCAATAATTTGTGACTCAATTAGCAATGCAAGATTAGGTCATTTAACTCCACGTGTCGTGACGTCAGAGCGATCAGTGAAGTGGCGCCAGATGCGGTATTAATATTAAGTGACTATTTATAATTCAGCCCAATACTGTCCTCACAGAAATCTAAATAAAAAAAATATGACTTATCCACACTCTTATAAATGCGATATTAGATATTACTGTCTGCTTGTTACCTCATCATGATTAAACCACTGATGGAATCGTCATTAAATTGCACAAAGAGGTAGCCTGGGACGTTAAGAACGATATACGCTACGTCTTTGTGAACGCAAGCACTAATTTGATTATAAATACAACAAAATACACGCAGATGAAGTCGCGGCCAATAGCTAGTATTTTATTTATAAATTAGAAAGCTATTATAAAAATGTCTCAACAATCATTATAATTATTAATTATACTAATCGATAAAGGTGCGTAATTTAATCTTAATTTGTCACAAGTAATAATATGATTAAATGATACTTAATACGGTAGATGATTGGTAGTTTATGAACTGTCAAAAACGATATTTTATTCTTCTAAAAATGTTTGGAATACAAAAGCGTGACGTCATAGTTTTTCATTGTCATTGGCATAATTGTTGTGTGATTTTTATAGATTAAAAATTGAAAACGCCAAAGATGAGCAAGAGATTAAGTTTGACTAAGTTTTTAGAAGGAAAACTATTTACCAAACAAGATTTCTGAATTTACTTTTGATGCAGTCATCTAGCCTATTCTTATTGACTGATAATTGTCTGATGTGGCATACTTACCAGGAATTAACAACAAGTAGTGATACGGGTTTTGAAAGTATTAGTTATTTAATCATATTGTTAATAATATCACTAATAAAGGCCGCTGTGTCGATAAAAAGGCCACGAGAATATAGATGAATGCGCTCTGGAATCTTCTTTTGTAAACTTTGCGTATGTGACTATGTGTGTCTGTCTGTTTCACATTAATTTGTGCTGTATTGTATAGATGAGCCAATCAGCAGTATTTGTAAAGATTGCGCTATTCAGGGAGGCTTTTTCCGTACATGCCTGACTCTAAATGAATAATTTGGTTTATTTTTTAACTTTGCGTCTCTCTGTGATATCTCCTGTATCGTGGGTACAGTTTACAAACATACATGTTACATACACTGGCTTGCCTAAATGGTCTAGTGGTCGCAAGCGCGACTGCTGAGCGTGAGGTCTTGGGTTAGATTCCCGGTTCCGGCAAGGGTTATTGGGTATTTATGTATGAAAATTCTCAGTAGCACCACAGGCTCTGGAACTATGCCCGCTAGATGGCTCGGCCCCCACACGGAACAAATATTTGTATGATCTACTGATAGTTGTTTCGGGTCTGGTTGTGTGTGCATGTGACATGTATGTTTGTAAACTGTACCCAGGGTTGGGCAGTATTTGAATTACTTGTAATTAAAATACGTAATTGAAATACAAATACGTATTTCAAATACACGACTTAAAAGTATTTTGTATTTCGTATTTTAAATACATGTGAGATAGTATTTTGTAATTTGTATTTTAAATAGAGCAAAGCATGTATTTTGCCCAGCCCTGACTGTACCCACGATACAGGAGAAATCCTAGTGAGGGGCAACGTAATTAAAATTAAAAAAAAAAACTGACAGACACCCTCTGCCAGAAACGAGATAGTCCAATTTTGTTGTGAACATCACGCGCGATTATTTCTTAGTTGCTATAGCATATATCTAGTGAGGCAAAGTATATAAAATATAGCATCTATACTTGGTTTCTAGCCTCCTGTGTCTTAATAAATTTTAATTTAATAAAAGCTTAATTAGCAATAATTGGCTGACTATACATTGTCCGGTACGTAGATCGAATAACGGTAACTTGAATATATTTTTCCTGTAAGTAAGTAGCTGTTTTCTATTTTCATCATTCATCATATTAACTAATGGAATTGAAGGTAAAAATATAATAAAATTGTTCGGTAAAAGTTAAGTAGTAATTATCAAGTAATCTGTGGTACATGTTTGATCAATAGTAATTATGGAGATTAAAATTTGTGGTGACTACTACTCGCAACAATTAAAGAGTAAAGCGCCATCTATTGGAGTGAAGCGACAACAGAAAAGAATCGCACTATGAGAGTTTACAACGATTCTAACACATATACGAATGTCCGACGTTAACCGTCTGGCTTCGGCCCGCCAGGCTAACCACCTTGCCTCGTCGGAGGATCCTCCCTTTTCATTGGAGGAACACCATACTTCGTTCCTTGTATTATTTAGATAATTTTAAAGACTTGTGATGATATTTTTACATAGCATCACGCCTGTATTCCCCGAAGGGTTAGGCAGAGGCTATATATGTACACCCACATTTCGCCGATGCCGTTATTGAGTTCCATGTGATAGGGGGCGAGCCTATTGCCATCTGCCGGGCACAGTTCCAGACTCCGTGCTGCTACTGAGAATTTCCATACAGAAAAACCCAATAACACTTTACCCGACTTGGGAATCGAACCCAGGACCTCACGCTTAGCAGTCGTGCTTGCTACCACTAGACTAATGAGGCAGTCGTAGTCATGATATTTTTATTTCCGTAATTATACTTCAAACTATGTTTTGTTGATGTTGGCTCATAGCTATATAGATACCACGCAGGTGGGTCGAACTGCGAGCTTAAGTAACGCTCGCTCCGGTTGGTCCATGGATTGGTGACGGTTTTTAAAAATCGAGACCCCTTTTCATACCTTGAAAAGCAGGTGTCATACGAATACTCATGATAGTTGGAACGGGTGTCAGCAGCACAAAAAGTCTGACAACCAGTCTAACCTCAGAGTATCAGTGTCTCCCAGTAATTGGGTAGCGGAGGTCAGATGGCAATCGCTCCGAATACTTACAATGGTAAATGGTAGGTATAAATAGTATTTGGTGGTTTTAAGAAATATAGCTAATAACTTGTTCTTCTAAAAATAGAGCTTATAATTTAATATATCTCGCTAGTTAGGCATGCAAATGTTTTCGATCTTGACTATACATGACGTCATAACGTGGCGTGATTTTTTTGTCACCAATAAGCAATATTTATTCTTATTATTTGCTAATATAATGCTCGTGCATTCGTATTGCACTAATAAGGACAGCTTGGCAAGGACTGCTTTAGAAATATTTAGAGCTTTCCCGCTAACTAAAAGTTACTTTGAATAAACTCGCAAAATAATTTTTGTTGGACATTATGACAGAACTTGGGCAGGAAAAGGCGCCACCGTCGTTTCGTAACATTGACCGCGCTTCTCCCGCAGTGGTGTTGCTAGGTTTTTGAGTTTACTTCGGTTCGGGGAAATAATGTAATACTTTTTACAAAATTTTATAAGGTTATCTCAGCGATTGGTAAGTGTTAAACAAGTAAACAGTATACTTAAGTATTAATTTATTATAATTTCGTTAATCATTAGGAGAAAAAAAAATTACATGTTTCGACGATTCAGATAAACAAGGATAAAGGTAAGATAAAGGTATTTCTATTTTATTCTCAAACGTATTTGGTGTATTCTAAAATAACTATAAATAGATATCGTAGCTTCCCTTCACATGACCACAAAAAATACAAAGGAATGTTCGCACCGCCACCTGGCAGCCCCGACCCCACCGCATCATATTCGCCATTCGGTCGGCCGCGGCGTCTAGTTGCGCACGCATCACGACGCGCACCAGCTGTATTGACGAGCAACAATAAAAATAAATACGATATGCATTGATGAAACAAACACCCAAACAAACTGAGTGTACTCGATAGCTGTTATGGTTGCAAACAACCCAGCAACTCGTAACAACAAAACTGTTTTGGTTACATATCGGACGAGAACGATTGTGCATCGATTTTACCGAGAAAAAAAACTCTGGGATTGAAGTGTTAAACAAAAGTGAGTGATCTCCAAAGGTCGTCCAGTTGCGACTATGTCAAATGTGCAAAGTGTTAGTACAAAACTCGTGCCTTTTACAAGATTGTTATTGTTATAAAATTGTGAAGTTTGTGCGAGTATTTTTAGAACTACGTGGGTTCGTTTCTCACTAGTTCTAAATATTGCTGCGTTTACTCATCGGCTCGTGTTGTGTTAGAAGCCCGAAGCCCGAAGCCCCACGTGCGGGTTATCCTCATTCGATTACCAGCAAAAATGATGTGGCCTTCATCACAAGCGAGTAAAATACTCACATTTCTACTTCTAGTCATAGTTGTATACTGCATATGTATGGACACTTTCTTATTTTTAAGGATACAAAACTATAAGATAGATTTATTTGATGTAGAAACTAATATCACGCAAGAAACTTCAACATTAAAAGATACGAAAGTCTTGTCGAACTACGAAGATGTAACATGGGTTCCTTGCAATATAAATCCACTATGTCATCCAACGGTAAAAGCGTTAATGGTGGACCATATCAATCACTACATTTATGGGCCTTTGTGCGCCATAGTGGATGTAGGTCTAGGAATTTCCAAGAACATGCTTTTTATAACGCCGAACATGATATCCTTCTTTCATGTTTTCATAGCTCTCATTGGCGCGAAACTTTTGACGTGCCCGAATTTAGCGCCGAGACGAGTAGCAATAGTTCTGTTCCAAATTCGTATGTTTTTGGATGATTTAGACGGCCATGTTGCGAGGGATAGGAAACATATAAAAGGTGAGAGGTCAGAAGTTGGCACTATGGGGTACTGGGTTGATGGCATTTGCGATTTAATAGGCGTTGTATTTATGATGGTTGGCATTACTTTGTACCTTAGAAACAATCCTCCGAGACGCGGTTATAAAGGCACGCCAGTAAGCACCCTTCCTTATCACCAATTAAAAGAAATAAACTCGACTGAAGACATTGAGAAGGATCACAATGCTGATAATGGTATTTCGTATAAAACTAAAGTGACGTTCCAAAGGATAGCACAAGTTATTGGTCTGTTCTCGGGACAAATGCTCCTATCTTCTTTAGCCTGGAACAGATATATTGATATTTATCAGGATTTATTGGAAAATTGTACCGAATACGATGTCTTTAGACGCGAAGGCATGTTTAAGTCTGGCAAATTCTTCTTCTCCAGCGCCATTTGGAGGATAATGAATCCACACAGCTACCTCCATGCCTTGTCCTTGGCAGTATTTTGTGATAAAACTTGGGGTTTTCTAAAAACAGTACATCATAGTGGATATTTATGTTTAGTTCTAGCTGTAGGTACTTCAGAATACTTAATTGATAACATAAGAACCTACGTAATTAATGGCATGGATGGACGATGATTAATATTCTCCTCTATATTGTTGAAAATATGTGGGTATATAAAAATAAGGTGCTCTGTTATTTTTAGACATAATGAACCTAGTTGTCTGTTGTTTATTCTTCCAAATCTTACTAGAATTCTTCGCTACTTGAGTTTTATTATCTTAAACTGATTTTGACATATTCTGATCGGCAAAAGTCAAGCAATTATTGTTAAAGCCCTGATAAAAGTACACAAAGCAAAATATTGTTTTTTGTTAAAATTAGAATGGGAGCTAAAATAAATGTTATGGTTTCAAACCAGTTGCGTTCCGTCTTGTTTATGGCTTCATTGTTTACAATTTGTTCATGGATTTTTCTTTAAATAGAACAGCCGAACTGGTTTACGACTTTTAATTTTTTAAATGTAAAATCAAATATTTTACAGCGATATATTTTTAGGTTGTTATTCTTTCTTTCTTGCTTAATTCAATCTAATAATAATCATTCAGTACTTACTGCTGGCCCACTACTGGACACATGCCTCTTCTTAGAATGAGAAGGGGTTAGGCCTTCGTCAACCATGCTGGCTTGGTGCTGGTTGTCGGATTACGCTCACCATCAAGAACCTACTGGAACCCTCAAGTAGATTTTCTCACGTTTTCCTGCACCGTTTACACAAGAAAGGCGGGCCGGGTCCGATGTCAGATTCTCTTACATGGAAGTAATGTTTAGTTCCACCACTAGGCTGTCACTGCGTATTCAATCTAATCTAGCTATAAATTGCTGCTTAAGATTTCATGTCAATCTGGTCAATTTTAACTAACTGCCTAGGTATTGTCACAATCGTAATATTCTTTAATCTGTGTTTATATTCTTGATTATTTAGAGTTTAAAACTGTCTTTGTTTTCGACGTTCGTATCTTAATACCCACCATCGATGCGTCACTCAAATGTATATTTATTTCTAGTGACACATCTACTATACTTAACTATACTATTTCATATATTTGAATCATAAGTTATTTATTGGTAGGCATTAATGTTGAAGCTAGTTCAACACACACTTGAACCATAATAAACTCATATTTATCATATTATTTATAGTAACCTACCTATTTATTCATCAAAGTTTTCTACTTAAAAACCTACACTTCGACCTACTTACATAAAGTTTGCTTTAGTTGTAAAATAATGATCACACCACCTGACAAATTTCCCACTTAGCATTTGTAGCTTAGCTTAGCAAATTCCGTTCTCATGAACTGTGGGTTGGTTTGCTCTGGCTCTTCATTCTTATCTTATCCACAGATTCGTAGATGTTACTGAGTAACATAAGATTTGTTTAGAACTAAGAGTAAATATTGAAGAACTGAAACAGAATTATAGTAAATCATCCAATATTGACAAGTATTTTGTTTTCAATAAACTCTCCCTTAACTTGACTAACCTGTTTAACTTTTCAATTCCTCGCAAATCTTTACACAAGTTGTTGAGTCCACTTATTAGAAACATGGGCGTGTGTTGTTCAGAAAGACAGGCTTTAAGTTGCCTTTAGATTTTCTCAGTTGTAACGATCACTGGTGTCTAATATACCTGTCTGTGGAATATTGTTTTCTGTTTTTAAATGCGTTTGCCTACCATACAAATCCTTGCCATTTTTTTGATCGAAATTGTGGTTTCAACTAATACATTTTCCATGTTCACTTAATATTTTTACATTATAAAGTCTTACATTCTAATCAACTCTGCTAATTTGTAGACATTTTCCTTATTAAAATCGTCCTACAAATTCACGTTGACCTTAATAAATTTAAAACGGGAGAAGGAAAACAAATTCATTTAACACATACAATTTCAAAGAAATAGGTACCTACAATCATTCAACGTATTCTAAAGATTTTTTCCCAGCGAAGTTAGCGGAATTCGTGCCAGGCACGTGACGGGTTAAAGTTTATCACAATTTGCTTTAACTTGAAAGATATTTGACAATATTATAATGCTATAAGATTTTGTTCAACCTGTTCTGTTTACTGACAAAAGGTCTCCTCCATAATATTCCATTCCTCTCTTTGTGTTGTCTTCTCTGCCCAGTCCTCTTTGAACGCATCTATGTCGTCACGCTTGCGATTCCTTCGTCTGCTCCGCCGCCATCGTCAGGTATCCACTGCGTGATAATCCTGGCCCCTCTGACCTGATATAGTCTGCATATGTGTTTATTCATGAACTCAAACTTCATCTTAGTGTCAAGGAAATAAAGCAGTGTAACAATTTTCCCGCGCAATTTGCGAACTATGAGTCACCATTGAATGATGACATAACTAGTAGGTACCAATAATGCTTGTAGCTAAATTTATTCTGTACTATAGGTAATAATTGATCTAGGCATAAATGGGCTTTTGGCACAAACACCTAACACGTCTGGAAAGATTATCCATAAAAAAATTCCCTCTACTGCAGTTTCTTCTATTCTAGAAAAGGATGGCATGACGTAATGAGTCATGACATCAATAACAAACCTATACATGACTTTACCTCCATTAAATCCTCATTAGTTAATAACTTTTATAAATGTATAACTTAATTGAAATTTAATTGTGATAGACTTTTCTTTTGTTTGGTTTGTCAACTTGTGTTTATGTCGTCTTGAATTGATGATGTATAAACATTCTCGTCGTGGTTTATTTCTATAGGATTTACTGTTTTTTGGTACATTACTATTATAGTTATTTGGCCGCAATGTTCACTACTGTTTGAGACATACAGAACCTATTGTGCTGTAATTCTGCTGGAAAATTGTATTCTACTTATTCAAACCTTCAAGAAAAGAGCGTACTCCTTTTTAAAAGGCCGGCAACGCACTTGTGACTCCTCCGGTGTTGCGGGTGTCCATGGGCGACGTTAATCGCTAACCATCAGGCGATCCGTCTGCTCGCTTGCCGCCTATCACATAAAAAAAAAAACTGTTCAGAATGCACTTTTGCCAGAGTTGTCAGTTTCTTTTAATCCTTCTAAAAGCTATCGAGCCGAAATATTTCCATAGCGGTGGTTTTCGAATGCTATAGTAAGAACTGGGCGCTATTCTTAGCCAGATTTAACGTAGTCCTACACAATCGACAGCTGCATAAAGGTGATTACCGACTACACCGTATCAAAATTTGACCGTATCAAGCAAGAAAATACGATCCCCCAGTAATCAGCTCGAACACAATGGATGTTATACTCTTAAATGATTGGCACAAAGTTGATTTTTATTTGTTGGTTACTAGCCGTTCCGGTCATGGCGCATTGTTGGAACAGATTTGTGGGCGTAGCCATATACAGATCTAGACAAAGAATATATTTTTGCCGGTTACAATTGCGGTCTGATACGATGTAGCTGGCAGAAAGCTTAAGTGTCAGCTGCTTTTGCAATTTTCGAGTCGACGAAGAGAAATCCCGTTTTTAAAACTGTTCGACTGTTGAATGTCCTTTGCGCATACAAATTACCTACGTATGTAAATTTTTAATACTAGCCAGTGCATGCGACTTCACTTTTGTGAAATCTTAAACCGGCTTTCGAACATATCGTTAGTATCATTTGCCTGATCTCCAAAATTAATTAGTGTTGTAATACAATCATCATTATAATCAGGGATTGAAATTTTCTAAAGTCCTCAGTCCCAATTTGGAATCAGCCTTCTATTCCGTCGTTGTACAGTATACCTCTGCCTTTTTGGGGAACAGGCGTCTACGTATGTAGCCTAGTGTGTGTACGTTAGTAAAATTAGAGAAAGTACTCATTGACATCCTGTTAAAACTTAGGTAAAGAGAAACACACCAACTTTCGGACCGGTGTATAATTAGGATTTTGTAAGAAGAAAGTTTTCGTTTTCACATATGACTAAGAAAAGCGATAAGTACTATAATAAATAGAATATTATGTTAGAAATTACAATAAAAAGATGAAAATATCAATAAACAAACAATGTTTGGTAAACAATGTGCGTCAGTTGTGTAAATCATCGCTAAGCAAAGTCAACGGAGACATAGAAAGGACCTAGTAAAAAAAAGCAATAGAATTGCACAAAATTCACGTCTCCACTCAGCTATTGGTTAATATTTACCAGGATTGTATCTTCGGTTTCGACCCTTGTTGGAGACAAATATTTGAAAGTATGAAGTCGAAATAATTTGTCTGGTTCATGGCATTTAAAGCAG
The DNA here is from genome assembly GCA_947562105.1 of Shargacucullia verbasci. Taxonomy (NCBI): domain Eukaryota; kingdom Metazoa; phylum Arthropoda; class Insecta; order Lepidoptera; family Noctuidae; genus Shargacucullia; species Shargacucullia verbasci. The sequence goes on from OX387306.1 coordinate 8,369,379, forward strand.
CTGCGATTGGTTTTATTCGTAGATTTAGATTGTATGGCTAACGCAAATTAAAGTATTTGTAAGCCAATTTCGTATTGTCTTGTTTTACAAATTACATGTAAAAAGCAACACTGTTTTTCTTAACATGGCAAAGGTAGTTAACATAAAATTTACTCGACCTTGAATAGAAGTAGATGCTCATCCAGTCCACTGTCTATAAGTACCTACTCTAGATTACCTTCAATAGGCTCTTAGCGAGCTGATAAACTGATACATTATTGTTAGACACTTTCATATGCAAGCCTTCGGCGTCACGATGCAAAAGTAAAGCACGCAAAACCAAAAGCCAGAAGTCCAGTTGAGTTGTTTTATCGTCTAACGAGAGATAGAACTGCCACCGAGTCGCGGAGAAATGTTCTGATCTTGTTCTGTCGTTTTGATGTGCACTCTAAGACTCTGACGCTGAATTGTCTATATACTAGTGTGATTTTTCCAAGTGAGCAATGAAGTTTAGAGCAAAGTTAAACCATCTTAAAAACTTACTATTCATTAAGTACATAATCAAGCTTAGCCTCAAGTTCATAAAGATGCTTGGTATTGCATTTTACTGTGCTCAAAAACAATGATTCTGTTGGCTTCAGTCACCTGATCTACAATTCAATAAGATACAAATCAGTCACGCATAAGAGTTTGAAATGTAACGGAATATCAGCCCTTTTAGCTGGAATATCAATAAGAATATGGGTTTGTGGGACAATTTTACTTTTGGAGTGACCCAGTTTATTTAAGGGTAACAGAGCGACGGTCTGACTGCAGTTGTTTTGCGTAAACGGGAATCAAAGAAATATTAATTACTCAATGTAATTCTTCGGCGCTATCTTGGCTTTTTTCCAGGGTCCGCCACCAAATAAGACTTCTACACTTACTTGGTCTTGTGTTAAGTAGATCGTGTCATTGTTGACTACCTTATCGGGTTCTTAGTCATCCTAATTCCTATCATTACTGTTGTGTGGACTCCCAAAGCCAACTGTAGTTACTGTATTTAAATACACAACTGATTTCATAGTTCTTCCACCTCTATCGACCTTCACCATCGTGATGACCTTAGTTTTAATACTTCATATGACACCTTTGAAAACGCGGACCTGCATTATTTTGACTGTCATGAGTAAAAGTTGGCGACATCCAGAGTCGAATCTTGAACCATCAAATGTTGCTTTTGCTACATTAAATTTCATTGGACATTCGGATCATCAGTCAATAGAATCTATAGCAATTTACCATTGGAAATACGTTTCTTTAATTCCCCCAATTCTGTCTGATCTCCGTTCTTCAGGTCGTCAGTCATCTGCCCAAAATATACACACGAGTAATACTCGCACTGATAAACTGCTAACTCGAGTTAAATTATAGTATCATTTAGATTTATTATAAAAACTCAGTATCGGCGTGGGACGTAGCCTTGCGTTGTTCTTCTAATGAAGTAATCACGCTGCCTCTGATATCGATCAATGTTTACCGATCAAATGATACTCATGTTCGTTTGAGATGTTTTTGGAACCTGTTCCAGACCTGGTTATTTGACCATCCGTTCGTTCAGAAATAGACAGATTTCTCTGCGACTTTTAACTGCGATTGAAAGACCTTATTATGTAAATTCAGCCTATGATTATACATTGCCCACAACTTCGTCGACGTGTATTTTGTTTTCTGGATCTCGACAAATGCGCCACCTACTGACTCCAAATACAGTTAAGAACCATCCAGGCCCCATAAGGCCACAAGTATAAAAAAAACATCAAAATCGATCAAGCCGTTTAGGAGACAAATACGAACACACGCACACCGGAATAATATATATACATATATATATATATATATAAAGATCTATAGAATTTTCATTTTATAAATGAAAGAACTATTGGAATGGTATTGGTAGTAATAGGTTTTTGATTTGTTGAACAAATATAGACTTGAAATGCAATCGTAAAGTACAAATTATCAATATATATTTTTTATTGAACAGTAAAACACTCCATAAAACGCTGAACAGTACCACTTTCTACAGCTGTTTCCTTATTGGGTGAGTGGAGTAGGTTAGGTAGGTAGGTCGAGGTGAGTCATTGGGGTTCCGGAATATCCATTATCCAACTTTAGTTGTGTCACGAGACCACAGAATACCTTGACAAAACCAAGTCCTGTTTTGGTACAGTTCAAAAATCTTCATTAAGATAGCTAAAAGACTTAGCTTTGAAACAATCGTGATGTTTCTTTTTATTGGCCGATTATAAAAAAAAAACATAAATGTTGTAATTTTTCATGTTTATTTATTTACGTGGGAACGGCAGCATGCATTTAATGATCGTTGCATTTCTGTTAAATGCCTAACTGCATTGATGTTTTTTTGTGAATCCCTGTAAAGTACACCATTTTATGGATTTACATCCATAGAAAAAGAAATTATTCCAGCTAAATATAACGAAGATTTGCGCAATGACAGATGATCGAATTTAAAGTTTTTTTTGTTTTGTAATACTGTCAAATTAAACTAACTGACTATTCAATTGACTGAATTAAAGTAACAAAAATATACTAGCCGCGTTTTCCGACTAAATCCTTATTTGAGTAGAAAACTAATAAGAGAAAATTATTATCTTTATTTTGATACAAGTTAGATAGACAATTTAAGGCTTCTTTATCCATAAATAATATAACGTTTTATAACATGACAGCGGAAAACAGATTAGATGCTTAGATAACAGCTATCGTTCAGTAATTGTCTCTTTTATCTAAAACTGACATTAGATAAATTATTATTTTCACAAATTCAAGTGTAAGTTCAAGGACGCCACATAAAATTTGACTCTAACTAGGTTAATTTCTGTAGTATAAATTGGCTCTCAAATCTAGTTAAAATAAACCTACTGTTAATTTGAGACGGGTTTCCAAATGCTTCGGATTCTGTCCTGCCAAAATCGTCTGGCAATATGCCAGGTTTCGTTACTTTTACTGCTGAAGCGGCTCTGATTTCACCAGCTTCATAATTGTGGAATACCTACACTCTCTCATTTAGGTCATAGGTAGATCGTTAATTGTACTCGTAAACAAGTATAAGGATTTATTTGGAGATATTTATCAATTGTACATTCAGTCATCCTTAGCTTATAATTGGTCTAATTGTCTGGATTGTGACCTCAGACCTGTATACCGACATATGTCATCGATTTAATAGTCAAGAGCATTTTTCGACCCGCATAGATGACGAATACTCCTAGTCATACTAAATAAATTAATGGACTTCAATTTTTCTTCTCCTCCTTCTATAGTAAAACTAAGCTGTGTGAATATTTGATCACGAAGAACTTGAGAAACCACAAAAATATTCTCTTAGTATACTGCTACATCAAACATGATCTTCCATCTTCTTCTACGAGTCGGCACGTGCTGTCACATGGGAGTCACTCATGCTTAAGTGGAGAGACACGCCTGTCAGCAATTATGGTATTGATTCTGACTGCCCAGGGTCCTCTAGACGATCTCGTATTTCGGCACTCTTCGAGCCTTATTCCTTTAATCCCATCTAAATTTCATTTCGGGATTTGCGTTGTCCCTCAGTCAGTCACGGAACTGTATTTCGGTGTATTATATATTGTATCACATAAGGTTCATTATCTAATACTAGTACAGCTGTGAGCTAGTAATCAATCCCTCATTCAAACATGTAATTTTATCAACTTTGAAGCTAGTAAACAAATCGATAGTGATTTTTTATTGTGGTATAAAGTGATTCGGAACTTTGACCTTCAGGTTTCATAAGTATAGCTATATCTAAACATGTGTTATGCTCTATAGCAATAATGACTTTATCAGCACTTACATCTGCTGAGTAAATCAAAAAAGAAGCCGGTAGTCTGCAATTTGCCCTCAGAATAACATCAATTAGATTTAATTCCACTTCACATGTAATATATTTACGAAGAATATCGACTGTATTTTCTTCTTTAAGGTTGCAAGATTCAAAGTTAAATAATAAATCTACTTTTTCTTCCTTTCATGATGTTTTAAAAGTCAATATTATTGTACCGAAAGTACAGTCACCGTAATAATTATCCTCTCTAAAAGTAACAGCTGCACAAATAACGTCTGGTTGAGATCAATAACTCGGTTGTTTTTTGGTTTGTAAAAAGTCGGGTGGGCCTTGGACGTAGACATTTTTGAGCGGTCACACTCTGCAGCTTAATTGGCTACATAATGAAGTATAAAAAAATAAACATCCATTAAACGCCTGTTTGTCTGTAGTAGTCTTGAATTTTGGCAGAGTTTTTGTGTTTAACAATTTTTACGCTTGGCATTTTTGTGTTGCTAATTGCATCGTTCGAATGTCAACTAAACAATTCTTTATTGGTAGGTTTATAAATAAAAATCGTGAATTATGCAAAATACTTAGTTCTAAATAGTAGTAGGTAACTTTAAAGGGTCTTTTTTAAATAAATTAGCCCTAAAATAGCCCTTTTTGGTTCTAAGTAAGCCAGATTTACAAATTCATTATATATTTAATAACAGTCACAGCAAAAATATCGTGTTTTATACTAGGCAGTGGCATTATTACAATGTTGCCTTTGACACAAGACTGACACCAATCGATAGAGCCCTAATTAGAGGAATTGATCCAGTAATTCACACGCCATGACTTGGGAAATTATATGGTCGGTTGGGTTGAAACTCGCAGGCAATCGACCAGGCTGGCATTATGTTGGAGCTTAGAACAAATAGAGGGAAATAGTGTTAAGTGTTTAGTGTTTAGTTTCACGAAATCTCGTGTTCCATGAAAGAGTTTTGGAATGTTCTTGACCTTAGAAGAATTTTCAAAAGCGTTGCACAAATCTTAACTTACTAATCATTATTATTAACTTAAAATATTGTTATTATAATGATGTATTAAAAATATATTATATTTTGAATGTTATGACTGGCAGATAATACCAAATAAGTAATACCTGGTATTACGAAACAAGTTAGGATCGTGGGATAGGATCATATAACACAAAAATGAGTAGTTACATGTATAGCCCCCATAAGTATTGTGTTTTCTTGTCAAAATGTCTTGCACGAAACATCAAATAAGCCAAATGAAAATAGTCTAAATATAGGAATCCTCTATAAAACGGGTTTACAATACCTAATGAGATCTGGTTTGGCCTGTGGCCTCCAAATTACACGCGCCTGTCCAAACAGGCAGCATTTTAGAGTTTAAGCCCCAAATTTGACATTATTGGAGCCATTCATTCGTGGCATCTTGTAAAGACTATTTCTTTAGGTATTGTTTGGTTAAAGTATTCGGTTTCGACATTCGATTCTATTTTTGGTGCCGAAAATCAAAAAGGTGTTGGTGTAAGGTTGTCTAGAACGAGTTGCTTTTAATGAGGTCAACTTTCAATATGTTATGCGCCACAATCAGGCAGAATTATTTTTAAAGTTACAAACTGGTCATTTTATAAGTGAATGTTCAGTTATATTGGACCTTTTACTTTTAATATTCCCGTCCTTGATCATCACGGAAAACGTGCTGGATATTTGAAAAATAGTGCTTGGTATTCTTGAAAGTTGAAGTGGTTATTTGCTCTCTAGAATCAGCCACCTGCTCGACCAAGGTGGTGACTGCGGCAATTCCTTCCACTCTGGACCGGTTTTTTTCATGTCCTTCTGTCAGGTTGGTAGTTGGTAGCATATGAGACGAATACATATACTCTATTAAATATAAACCATGGACAAAAGTGGTCCAATAAGGCACTAAACTCTTTTATACCATTCCTTTAAGTAGTTTCAGCTTGCTTATCTTGATTGACCGTTAAGGTTCATAAAAGCATTCTACTATGTCGAATGCCTGCTCAAAGCAAACACATTGTTTCGTCTTTGATTTGGCTTCTTTCTCTGTTGTTATATGAAAATAGAGTATAGAATTGTGTGATTCCATAAACTCTTTCGATTTATTTTCTACTAACTAATCATGAAATGGATAAGAGGTATAATTAAAATTCGCGACAACATTAATTAAGAATATTATGGCCTTTTGGCGTATGACCTTTGTGTTGTTATAGAGATTGTATGACCTGTTTTTAACTGGACTCTTTTTATCTTGTTTTGTTTTTGAAAATTGTATGATTTTTGGATAGGCTTGGGAGGCGATTAAAAATGGTCTCAATTTAATTATATTATGGTTAGGTAAAGGAAAACAAGCCAGGCCATCTACTAGAAACTCATTGAGATCGATTTCCAATCGTACAGTACTTTCATTTTTGTAGAGAACGGTGTACATATTTTTAGAACGACGTCACTAGTGCAGCGCTTGAGTGATGTGTTTGAAATGATAGAATGAAATCTGTGCTCAAGGCAAGATCACCGCTCATGTTTTGTTTTGTAATTCGAACTTTAGTGACTGCTAATTTACACCTTTTGGAAATTCTGTCAAAGAAAGCACTAAGTAGTTATATTGAGGCGGAGACTGCTGATTGTATAGAGCGACGATATCGCCCAGCGATTAAGCTCTTGAAAAAACACATTCGGGCCAATTTAACTGTTTTGTTTTTCGTTTAGAATATTAATTTCGTTTTGTTTTCCTGTTTTGTAGGATATTTTCAAATAATATACCTATAACATAAATAATAAAGTATTTTCCGCGTACGTTTTGCTATTTGCAATTGAATATTGAAACGGAGCGTTATCTCGAGGGATATCCCTTGCTCTGAACTAATTAGCACGTTTGTACGCAATCTGATGACTAATGTTTTCATTGTATGATTGTATGGCTATAGGATTAGCTGTGACTGTACCGGCCACCATAAAAGTACTATCAAGCACAATACAGAAGTAATTTTGACCAGAATAATCAAAGATTATACTCGGTAGCATTAATTCAGAATTAAAACAAGAAACCTTCAAGAAAAGAGCGTACTCCTTTTTAAAAGGCCGGCAACGCACTTGTGTCACCACAGTCAGTGTCAACACACTCCTCCGGTGTTGCAGGTGTCCATGGGCGACGTTAATCGCTTGCCATCAGGCGATCCGTCTGTTCGTTTGCCGCCTAAGCCATAAAAAATAACAAAAATTAGGGAATATTTCAAAGTTCTTGTGGGGAATAAAAATACTTATAAGGTTTGATTTAAAACTCGAAGTAAACTTCAAATTAAAATTTACAGTCTAAGCCGACCACGTTACAGACGTTTCAGAGTTAAAATCAGTTCTTAACATGAACTTTTATTTAGGTAAATAGGCGTTGGTTTCTTTAACTTAAGTCCCTTTAGGAGTTACCTAAAATTTTCATCCTATCATTTATTAAACAACTAGGCCAATAGGCACTGTAATATTAATTACTTCAGCATCTAATTAGTATAATATTATTTAGTTAATATATTTATGTACTAAATACACATTTTAATGACGTATAAAAGTATTTACGTTTGTTTACAACTTCCAATACACTTTTTGCACTGACTTTTTTCTCTTTTATACAATTCAGCATCATGCTTAATGAAGGAGAACATCCTTTGGAGGCTGTCTGACATCGAATAGAAAAACAAAATCAGTAAGAAACATAAATAACATTGCTGTCAAAATAAAACTCTGAGCACGAGCGTCAAGCCTGTCAGTGTTATGATGCTAAAATATCGCCTAACCCAGACTGGATTTCAATCAAATCTACACTCTGTTACCTCGGCATAAAGTGTATTTTAGTTTGTGGTTTATGATTTTTATATATCTGGATGCGGTATTTGTTGTCGTTTTTCATAGAATTCAAAGCTACACTGTATGATTCTTAGTATTATCGAGTTCCTAGAAGTGATACGTGTGTGAGTATCGTAAGTTTTAGGGCTATTACTGCTTAAATAGGTACAAATGCAATCAACATAGATTGAACAATGCATAACATAGTACAGTCAGCATCAGTAAGATGTATACACTTAGTGAAATTCAAAAACGATTTTCAGAGGAAATAGTGATTGAAATCTTGATTAATTCTACACATAGCATCTGGGGATACATAAAAATACATAGTCATTCAAATTTTACGATTTTAACCAATAGTTTTCCAAGAATAAGCGTTCGAATTTCGCTACGTGTATACATGTTTTTGATGCAGACTGTATACTCAGATATTAAACATCTCAAGATTAATCAATGCAAAATATCTAGGCTTAGATATTAGACACACCTAATATTAATTCTCAATTCGGGAAATTTTGAACTCACATATTCTCCTCCTAAGATTGAACAATGCAAAACATCGTAGCCAGATATTGGACTTGTCAAGATTAATAATGCAAAATATAAGCTTAAATATTAAATCTCCCAACATCAATAAATTCTTCTTTTATCAATGCAAACATCATTCGATATTCGACCTCCCTCGACCTTGGTCGAAAACCTACAGATATGTGTTTTTTTTAACCATTCATAGTGCGTTTTGGTAATTAAATGTTTAACTTATATATAAAACATACTATTTATGTTTTTAACTAACACTGGAATAAACAAAACATTCCTCTTACATATTATTCATGTCCAGAAACTAATTTTGTTTTAGAAATAGTCTGGCGAAAACAGGTTACGATAATACATTCAGGTTTGTGGACTATTGTGGGCTCATAACCTGTTTTGAGCACAATTACTGTTGGCTATCAATGGCGCTAAGCGATTCTAATGGCACCGTTTGTACGTATGTTTGAAACTCATTATGAAATGGATAATGAGAAGTTCGTGCCTATACACGTTTCAGTTCTTAAAAGCGTTATATGTCTCCTACCAAAAAAACGAAACCGTGAAAAATTTTGAGATTTTTTATCTTCACTTAATATCATTAAAAGGTAAACATTTTTAGTTTGTATGTAGGAGATAATCTCTGGAACTAATGATCCGATTCTGAAAATTCTTTCATTGATAGATAGCTACATTTTCCCTGAGTGCTATATGTAGGTCGACGGATGAAGTCGCAAACAAAATTTAGAAATTAAAAATATTTAATTCTGGCAACAAATTGAATATTTTATATGTGACCCAATGAAATCTGAAGTTATGCTAAAAAGTCGTGTTAAATTCGTGTTCTCTAACCATGAAATATTATTTTGCTATAATTGATTGTGACAATACCATATATTTATTACCTAGCCTTTTTACTGATTGACCAAATCTAACAAAAAATAAAACTAAAACATTTCAACACCAAACGGTCGAACGTAAGATATTATAATCAGAGTCCAAATGTCAAATACCTATTAAAATATCAGTGTTAATGAACGTTACACAGTTTTAAAACATGTTCTGATATCTGAACCCACGTTGTCTGGCCGGAAGCTGAACAATCGAGGACAGTATTTGAGGCCAACTTCACAAATTTATGCATTTACAACCATTTTTTTTGTTTCTTTGGAATCAATGGTGCGTTGAATCTTTTTTTAAGGCTGCGCTAGTCGAGATTTTCTCCATACAAACGCTGTGGGGTGATTACTCCCCCGTTTGACATCGTAGGACCAAAATTAAGCATGATATCTATTTGTCTCGTCGTTATCTATGCCTGTACGTAAACCGAATACTAAAAAAAATAGTAATTTGAAAGTTATGAGCCTCGAAAGTTCCGTATTTCAACACTAATTTTAACGCAACTTTGGGCGTAAATAAATAACAGAAGTAGTATAAAATCTCTAAAACAAAATACGTACAGGCATAGGTTATTTATTCAAAAGTCTAAATAACTTTATTTTGAATTGATACATTCAGTAGTTTTTTTGTAAGAACACCTCTCCCAATAGTATGTTCTCCAAATTTTAGGCGCTCGTTACTAACAAGAAATTATGTGCCTTTCACTGCGAAGTCCCGTCCCGGGGGCCGCGCGGGTAGCGGAGGGGTGGCGCACACGCACACGCACCCGCGCCTCTCGGGCACCTGTGTGTGTATCGTAGGACGTACGTGACTATAATCATTTGTATCTTATTATTGTTATCACATTGAGCCCTGGCTTTGAATTTTGGATTCCGATTTCGATATAAGTACATTGATTGAATGATTTCGCTTGTATATTTTGTTTTGTATTTATGTTCTGGTTTTCCGTTCTCCGCTCCTATTGGTCGTAGCGTGATGTTTTTGATAATAGTAGTAAGTGAATTTTTTCAATTCGAAGTAGTTTCTGAGATTAGCGCGTTCAACCAATTCAGCTTTATAATATTAATATAATATATTAATACATATATAGTATAAAAGTATAGATAAACTCGTGGTCGGCAAAGCTAACTCGACAACGAGATGTCTCAATCTCAACGTAAGTAGGTACATCTCCCGCAGTGAACGCCTGGTTCCTACGAAATATTATTAGGATAAGTTCTAGGTACCTATTTATTACGTGCGTATAGTACCTATCTAGTACACACGGTGACATATCAAGTAAATATTTTTTTTTATATACAATTTTTGCCATTAATTATTATATTATTTACTTCATTATTTTGTTATTGTAATGTCGTTTAAATTGAAATTATTTCTTATATATAACCGCTATACATTGTAAATGTGAGTGAGATCTAGGCTGAGCGCTCTTCATTTCATTAATTCTCACGATAACTGATGCATGCTTGCACTCTGTTGCGACAGGTTAGCTCAAATAGTTATGGCACTTTCTTCAAAAGGCTATTCCACCCTATATTTGTCTCACATAAACCTTTACATCAATACAATCTGTCTGGACTTTAAAATAGACTTTGACCCCTGAGTTTGTTTCGGCGTTTCTTCTCAGGGATAGTCATAGGAAATGCCGACGCCATCTAGTTTAAAAAAGACGTGTAAAAGTGATTGAAAAATCCTAATTGCAAAATAAATAATTTCATTTCATTTCATTTCATTTCAATATCCAATATAAGCTGAACTCGCATTGTATAGGCTTTTGGTACAACGAGAGCTCAGCTTACACTGATAAACTAATATATCATCATGCGTACCATAAAAAATATGAGTAACACACTATGATAAATAAATCCAAATAAATAATATTATTTTATCAAACTAGGTTGGGTTTGGTGGTTTACGTTTTCTTTCAAGCTTGTGTGAGCGTGTTGTACCTACGTAGGCGAATCGCGGCAGCGGCGGCGGCGCACAGTGGGAAAATCGCGTGTTTCGTCTCAAAACTTCATATTTCAGTTGTTTCAAAATGAAATGAGCTGTAATTTGCACACGTATACTTGGATATACCTATAAGGATTTATTGAAATATTTTTTTATTTTGAATTATTACGTTATTATTCAAATAAAAAAAAAAAACATGCATTTTAAGTAAAAAATATATATGTTTTTTTTTATCTTAATTTATTTTATCTAAAATAGATTAAGAAATAATGTCAATCTATATATAAAAAAACATACAAAATTTAGCAAGATCCTATTGATTTTCGTTCATAGCAAGAAGGGCCTTAGCTTCATCAAACAGTTCCTTTTTTAATATTGTTTTTGAGGCATTTCTCAAACTTGAAATATAGGGACCAGCAGTATATAACAAGGTATGGAACACGTCTTCATAGGTAACTCTTAACAAATACCTATAATAAAACTTCATTTATTATAGAACATTTATTTATTATTTTTATCCCGTAATATCGATATTCATGTAAAACAGCTTTGTATGGGGCTTTTCCACAGTGCGGCGGTAACGGAGCCGCGCGGTGCCCCGGCGCGCTATATCAATGAGCTTGCGCATGTGTGCGGATACTTAGCGGCGGTATACTATACGGGAGTGTTTACCTGTGTGCGCGCAGTAGCGTCTTACTGCTCATCACTGGGTCTATCCCTTTCTCAGACGATGTTGCGTGAGATAGCATGCATATTAGCCACGCCCATCAACGAGTTCGTGCTTTCGACTAGCGCACCCTTAAGGGCTTCAATTAGTGTACGACTAGTTATATAGTAGCTTTTTTTTAATTTATTGGTTTCTCATTTCGCTTTGTTTGTATATGTGTTTAGTTACTTTATATAATGCTATTAACTGCTGCTATTTGATACAGTCAGTTTGTCAGATTTTCCTGTGTTTCGCAGTGGTGTGTTCGATGAATATATAATTTTAAGATACTTATATATATGCTTATATATAGTTTTTATGTTCCGTTGAAGCTCTTGAGATTGCTGAAAATGTGTGATATGTATTCCGTGTAGTTGTCTCTCGTTTCTTCAGTTTTTAGTTGGTCTTCATAGGTGTACGGTCTTCTGTTTTACATTTCGCAAACCTACAGATATGTGTTTTTTTTAACCATTCATAGTGCGTTTTGGTAATTAAATGTTTAACTTATATATAAAACATACTATTTATGTTTTTAACTAACACTGGAATAAACAAAACATTCCTCTTACATATTATTCATGTCCAGAAACTAATTTTGTTTTAGAAATAGTCTGGCGAAAACAGGTTACGATAATACATTCAGGTTTGTGGACTATTGTGGGCTCATAACCTGTTTTGAGCACAATTACTGTTGGCTATCAATGGCGCTAAGCGATTCTAATGGCACCGTTTGTACGTATGTTTGAAACTCATTATGAAATGGATAATGAGAAGTTCGTGCCTATACACGTTTCAGTTCTTAAAAGCGTTATATGTCTCCTACCAAAAAAACGAAACCGTGAAAAATTTTGAGATTTTTTATCTTCACTTAATATCATTAAAAGGTAAACATTTTTAGTTTGTATGTAGGAGATAATCTCTGGAACTAATGATCCGATTCTGAAAATTCTTTCATTGATAGATAGCTACATTTTCCCTGAGTGCTATATGTAGGTCGGCGGATGAAGTCGCAAACAAAATTTAGAAATTAAAAATATTTAATTCTGGCAACAAATTGAATATTTTATATGTGACCCAATGAAATCTGAAGTTATGCTAAAAAGTCGTGTTAAATTCGTGTTCTCTAACCATGAAATATTATTTTGCTATAATTGATTGTGACAATACCATATATTTATTACCTAGCCTTTTTACTGATTGACCAAATCTAACAAAAAATAAAACTAAAACATTTCAACACCAAACGGTCGAACGTAAGATATTATAATCAGAGTCCAAATGTCAAATACCTATTAAAATATCAGTGTTAATGAACGTTACACAGTTTTAAAACATGTTCTGATATCTGAACCCACGTTGTCTGGCCGGAAGCTGAACAATCGAGGACAGTATTTGAGGCCAACTTCACAAATTTATGCATTTACAACCATTTTTTTTGTTTCTTTGGAATCAATGGTGCGTTGAATCTTTTTTTAAGGGCTTCAATTAGTGTACGACTAGTTATATAGTAGCTTTTTTTTAATTTATTGGTTTCTCATTTCGCTTTGTTTGTATATGTGTTTAGTTACTTTATATAATGCTATTAACTGCTGCTATTTGATACAGTCAGTTTGTCAGATTTTCCTGTGTTTCGCAGTGGTGTGTTCGATGAATATATAATTTTAAGATACTTATATATATGCTTATATATAGTTTTTATGTTCCGTTGAAGCTCTTGAGATTGCTGAAAATGTGTGATATGTATTCCGTGTAGTTGTCTCTCGTTTCTTCAGTTTTTAGTTGGTCTTCATAGGTGTACGGTCTTCTGTTTTACATTTCGCAGGTTGCTTCGTACTGCATTCGTTTACGTATGTATCTTGGGCATTCACTCATCAAGTGGTGAATGATCTGTCTCGTGTTGTTGTCACATGGGCAGTTGTCGTTGCTTGTGATTTTGAAGTGGTGAAGGTACTGTTTGTGATATCTGTGTCCCGTTAGGATTTGCGTTAGGTAGAAGTTGGTTTCGGTTTTAGGTTTGGCTATGGCTATGTCTTTGATTTTTGGAGACATGGCTTTCGTGTGCGGTCCCTGTTCGCAAGTCGTGTATCTCTCCTGCCAGGTGTTGAGGCTGTTTTCCTTCAGTTTTTGTTTTACGAATGATATTGGGAAGCAGTTGTAGTCTGGTGTCTTTCGTCATCATATAATGACATGCGCACATAACAATTCGCAGTAGCATGACAATCATGTGTCGTAGTTAATATTAATATGTGAATGATCTATTACATTAATTTTATTATCCAACCAAGGTCCTACAAAATTATAATTCAGTTCTTTAGATATGAAACATCTTTTGTTTGAGTTGTGAGATAGTTCTCTCACTATTTCTTACTTTTGTTGTTTCTTTCCCATGTGTCTACATAATTGAGCCCGCATGGTTGTACCCCACGAGACGCTAATAATAAACCGTGACATGTTTTGCTCTCAAAAAGTGACAAATGGTTGGGAATGAATGAGCAACGAAACATGTGGAATGTGTAACATTCATCTTCACCTAAATATTGGATTTTGAATACATTCTGAAGTTTTTGCTAGAATAGAAAAGAGCAAAATTGCCTCAATCGCGATATTATGTTTCATTACGAGCGTTCAAGCCAAGCTTTTTGTCATGACGCGATTAGGTATTAATTTTCAGTCTTATTGTCGAGCTCTATATCTGCATGCATCTACCCAGGCAATTAAGGATTTAGGTTCCTATCTTATATTAGGAGTCTATCTAAAGACTCTTATTTGATTCAGGTTAAGGATTTGCGTTAAATTGCACTAAATTATGTCCTTGAATGTGCAAAACTGCATTTCCTTTAAAAGATACTATATTATTATGTAAGAGCTACTCATAGACTTAAGATTTAGCTGGTGCTACTGGCGTGCTCCCAACACGTGTCACGTTCAATACAATACAAAGTTTTATACTCGGAACAAAAAGGGAAGTATGCCAAGTCGCAAAGGACGTCAGTTTTTGCCTTAATATGCCGATAACCTGAAATTCAACCGTGGTTCTTTTGTGAGCCTGAATGTCTGACCTAACCCTTAGTTCCGGTCTAAGTTTGGGATTTCCCCACATCCGTATATACGACCCTACATCCTCGAATGATAGCTATAAATGTGATTAAATAAAATTACTCGGCTCGGCCCACCTGTGAATACTGTCGTTGTTTACTATGTATAGTGTGCCCAAAAAATATATTTAGTTGGTACCTGTATTATGTTTGCACACATGTTTTTAAGCGGCCATATTCGGGCGCGTTTGGAGGCTACACTCTGAAGTTTGAATGCATCTCTCTAGAGTTGACAGTCTCTAGATCCGGACGTCAAAGCGTTGTAAATTTTTAACTATCAAAATCTGTAGTTCTAGATCACTGAAGTTTGTATCATATATCAAAGTATCACAAAGGAATGAAATTGTTTCTGAAACTGGTTGACGTCAGAACAACCAAACAACTACAATCAGAGGCTTTGAACACGGCCTTGTAATCAAGGAGGATGACGTACCTCCTTAAACGATCAAAGGTTTTATTCACATTTCCACCATGTCACGTTGCGAGTTGAAGTATTATTTTGAAGAGAGTAATAAGTGTAATAACAGAGTAGACGAGGAGTGCATCATACACGAACGACAAAATGTATCAAATGCGTATAAAAGATATATGTTTTTTGATTATTTCTAAGCTAGTTTTTGTTTGAACAAAAGGTTTTTATTCTGCGGGTCCAAATGTTCTATAAATTTCGACTATCGACGAGAGCTATTGGACTCAGGATTAAAGCCGTACAATACGATAATGCAATTTTATGTCTGAGACAGGTAGACAAATTATGTGTAAGCTCAATTTTGGTCCTGTCCAAAATTTTTAGTTCATACAATAAAAGTCCTAAGCTTATCGAAGACATGTGCCTCTGAACACTTAGTTTGAAATCTTGGACGTTTGTATAAATGTATAGTGATAATATTAATTATATGTTAAGTAAAAAGATGCCTTGTGATAGGACTCATTGTGCCAACTGTTCCGGCAAATAGATTACAAATAAACGCTAGATCTTCGACTGATTTCGATGTAAGGAGTTGTTGGTTGCAATTTTGTAAATATGCTACTATTGTTGTTAGTGGTTTCAGTACATTTTGTATGTCATATGTTAATGTATTTTTGTAAGGATAAGTGTTAATTGTCAATGCAAATGGTGCGCACATTCCCGCGTGTAGTGTGCCATTTGTTTAATTTAAGATCGTGGTGCAAATTAGCAAAAAACTTTTAAGATTCCTTGTTTACTTATTTTCTGATTTAGATTAAAAATTATATTCGTGAAATGAAGTAAAATGTACTTGAAATGGATTTTGATCGACCCAATTCGTCATGAAATTGAAAAAAAATACGAAAATGTCTCATGTCTAATGCAAGCCAGACCGTTTCAAAAGGAATAAAGAGAATTTCGACTGGATGCCGTCACAAATTCTAAGTCTTTTGTTTAATATTAATTAAGTCGTTTGCTTTTCCCTTTTATTTAAATGTTTTGTAATGCTTCTTATTTTTGTTTAAGTTCATAATTCTCTAAGGAGTGGCCCATTTTAAGCTCGGCTTACGGAAGGTTGTCAAAAGCTTTTGACGAGACTTATCTTGGTTAAAGCATATTTTAGACAAACTTATATAGGAGTGATCGTTGTTTGTTTTATAAACAACGACTTAATAAAAACGAGGAATCAAAGGTTTCTTGCTAAATCAATTTATAAATGCCATCAAATCTTAATGCAGTCATATTGTATTTAATTTGAATATCTGTGATTAATTGTTTAAAAAGCGGGTAGTTTACTTACATTTTTTTTTATCAAAACTATTTCTAAGGATGTGAAAATGTTGAAGAGATATTTATTGTATTGTTGTGCGTGAGATATTTTAAGTGATACAGTTGAAATGTGCTCGGGACATTTTTGTTTAATTATAGATTTTATTGTATCTTTCCCGTCGAACATTTGGAATATGAAATAAAACGTGTTAAGAAAATTTGGTGTCTTTTTCTATTTATTATCTTACATCTCTCTTGACTAACAGAAATACGCTCGGCACCAGTAAACCTTACTGACCTATTAATCTTTCTACATCACCACGAACAATTTCCATGTGAGATATCTTCGGCCAGATATTCGGTCGTTACCAATAAAAATCAGTTGGAGCTTTGAAGTATTTAAAGTCTCACCAAGTGTGTTATAGAATAGAATATATCTTTATTTCATGTAAACCAGTTACAGGCACTTATGAAATGTCGAGACTCTAGGTGCACGATTCCAAATAGTAGGTCCTATGGAGAAGAACCGGCAAGAAGCTCCATATAATCAGTTGTCACATAGCAGTGTGGTTATAACACATGAAACTCTTGTGGTGATAACGGTATCTCTTCCGACAGCGTGGGTGGAGGATTAGTCACAGATTACTGGTGATGATACAAGAGTAACATCACGCCTGGGGGTAAATCCTGAAGTTATCGTTAATACATAGCAGTTACCTCGGCTACACGTTTCCAAAGGCTAATATTATACTAGCGGACCTGACAGACATTGTCTTGCCGGGTCCAATTGTGAATCTAAACCATCCAGGGAGCCCCCTCAAACACATAAAAAAATTCATCTAAATCTGTCGAGCCGTTTAGGAGTTTTAGTGATATACACACGTACAGAAGAACTATATATATAATTACTAGAAATATCTCTCTGTTTCTGTCTCTCTCTCTCTCTCTCTCTCTCTGGGTGACTATTGTTCACACATAGAGACCCCCCTCCGTGCCTCGGAAAGCACGTTTAACAGTTGATCCCCGGTGTCATAAGAAGACATAGGCCAGTCGTTACGGTTCTCGACATCTCAGTCTGACGACCAGTCTAACCTTTGAGTATCAGTGTCACCCAGTAATTGGGTAGCAATGTCTATACGTCCCGTCAATAAAATAAAATGATCTAGCTCAGCCGAGTTGCATCTATTGTGGGATAGTAAAAACAAAATCAGTACATTAGTATTATGCCTGTATTCATCGAAGGGTTAGGTAAATGAGCACTATTACATACCTACCCACATAGCACTGATGTCTCTATTACGTCCAGTGGTCGCATGAGATCCTGGATTCGATTCCTAGGGCGAAGCTTGAAGTTTGCAATTGGGTCCGCTCGATGGCAATGGGCTTGCTCCCAATTTCATGAGACTATAACGACATAGGCATAGCTTGCTTCTGTCGAACCCTTCAGGGAATACAGGCAAACATCACGCCTGATGATGCTGAAACATTTATTTCCAAGGAAAATATCGATCAATAAACTCCGGTGCCACAATAGTATCGCAGCCACAAGTGCAATGCATTCACTGTTATCAACATGAAGTACATTGCCCTGAATTGTGTGAAATCGCAACATACTACAAAGCAAGGACTAAAACGTTAAAACATAGCCCACGAGACCTTACCAACTGTAACACGAGTAGTGCGAGTGTAGTTAAATTTGAGAACTGCGAAGTGATAAACTCCACGATATATTCTATGCAAATCAATAAAATTGCAGTGTCTGTTTGTGATGTCAAAATAACAGCATTTCACTGGCGGATAGCTGGTGTTATAAGGATATACACTAACTGCACACTAACTCCAACCACAGGATGGAATACCATACTATGGTTGATTTCAGATATTTTTAGACTGCCTCATTGGTCTAGTGGATGCAAGCGAGACTGCTAAGCATGAGGTCCTGAGATTCCCGGGTCGGGCAGTGTTATTGGGTTTTTCTGTATGAAAACTCTCATTAGCAGCACGGAGTCTGAAACTGTGCCCGGTAGATGGCAATAGGCTCTCCTTGTATTACATTGGACTAAATAATGGCGTTGAAATGAGGGTGTACAATAGTACACCTCAGCTTAATCCTTCGGGGAATATAGGCGTGATGCTATGTTATGATTTCAGATATGAAAGATCGCTAACCCCTCGTATACACCCACAAATATGTTGTGATACTTGTTTGCAAGAAATCTTGTAAAAGACTTGTAAAAAATATATCACAGTTTTCCAGACTTGTTTACTCTTGTCACACACAGCTTTCAACAATTATTTATACAAGATCTCAAAATATATCTATGTTTTGAGATCTTGTATTGACAGGAATACCGATCACACCAATCGAGCAAGATCATCTACAAGTTAGACTCAGTCTATCCTATGTTTTAAAAAGACTTCTGGAATATTTTTTGGCATATCTCCAAAATTTTAATGAACGGCTATAATACACCACAAAAACTTGGATTGATAAATGGTGTCTCAATCCCAACGCTAGGCAAGCTGGATATTGGGTACCACAATAGATTTCTGGTTTTTTACAACTACAATTTGAGAACGATTTCTGGCCTACATTAGTGCAATAGAATTTAAACGATTTGGTGTTCATTTTAAAGTTGATTGACGAAAAAATGTTTGCTGTTAAAACGATTGTAACATAACGTAATACTTTGATAACCGGTTTGCTTACAGCTTTCCAATTTATGTAGCAAATTTGAAGACTTAATGTACAAATTACTCTCTCTCTCTCTCTCTCTTTGAAAGATAAAGACCTACAGGCCACAACGAAATCTGTGGTACATTTGTATAAGCTACGTTAGCCTCGCAACAATAAATGGATATGACTCAATTTGTATTGTTGAATATACTTAAAAATTACTGTTTGTAAGCGCCTACGTCACCGAGAGCGCTGAACCGGTGGGGCGCGGGGTATGAGGGAGATGCGGGAGGCGCGGGAGCCATCGCCTCACACCACACACCTTCGTACGGCCGGCCGCCCCGCCCGCCAAGACGGTCGCGTCATCTATTGGGACTTGGGAGCCGTACCGAGTTTGTCGGTCGCATCTTTGTTTACAATCAGCATTCTTTGCCGTATAGTTTTTAATCCGTCAAGTGACGATATAATATGACGAGATAATAGAAAATCTATGTATGGCGGGTTTTGACAGCTTAAGTATTCTTAAAATTCAGTTGAATTGCATTTGTTACTGCATTAAAATTTAGTCGTAATACCTTGCAATAAGATTAAATTTTCTTTACCTCAAACGATTGCTAGGATTTACATTTTAATACTAATATTAAAAATTACTGAAATGGATTCATTTTACAACACACGTATCACAATTATGAAGAAGCTAAGTAAAAGGAGATTATTGTTCAAATAAAAAAAAAAAAAACAATACGTAAGTATAGCAATGGAACACACATTTTAAACATACTAAGAGTATATACAGCTACTATGAGCGATAGCGTGATGATATACGATATGAACCATAAGCAGCTCAACATAAAAACTCCCATAAAAATCGTCCCACTAGTTATAAAGTGTTCAAACAAACGGAAACAACTTCAGTTTTATTATAGTAATATAGATAAAGAATAGATAGTATAGTAATATAGAATCACACAGAGATTAATCAACGCGAAAGTAACTCTGTTTGTCTGTTTGTTACCTTATAATTACTAAACCGCTGAACCAAACGTAAAGAAATTTTACAAAATGGTAGCCTGGGTCCTGAGAAAGGATATAGACTATATTTTATCCTGAAATTTCATCCTGATATAAATATAGTATCCAATATAAAAACTAGATGGCGCTACGTGTCTTTTAAATCATTCAGTGATGCAAATTATCAGCTTTCTTTTTTCAGCTATTTATTACTTAGAGTATTAGTGATTAAATTATTAATGAAAAAATTCGCTTATGTATATTTTTGAGGCCGACTGTAGTCCGTTAACAATTTATTTTATACTCTATATCGTATATAGTGGAGAACTACCTAATTAAATGCTACTAAATACAGATTAAAGATGTAAAAAATATAAAAACATTAACTATGCGTCAAAATACTCCTCCGCATCGCTGTCAACCGGCACTGTGCCCAGAAGACTGGCAGCATTGCCACGCTGTATGGCAATGCTGATTCTTTGAGCAAAGAATAAAGTCACTAGTAGAGTCGACTAATCGCTTTGCGATCTATTTAAACAAGAGAAATGGATGCAGAAGAAGTCGCGGACAACAGCTAGTATAATATAAATATAGATAAAAGATCGAAGATTTTGATTTACCTGCCATTATGGATGGCACTTTTTATCTTGAAAATATTGGCAACGATTACTGTTATTAAACGTATTAAAACCATAATAAAATTATGATAGATAAATGATAAATATATTAAAACCTATCTTACCATCGTTTGACTCGCGTATGGGCCGCGCGGCTCATATGACGTCATTCAGAAATAACTCTTATTATCTGGATGCTTAAGGTTCACTAAAAGTTTACAAGATTTGCCAGGATTTGTGACCTTGAGAGTAAAAAGGAATATTCTTTATTTATATCGTAGCATCACGCCTGTATTTCCCGAAGGGTTACGCAGAGGTGTACTATTTGTATATCCACATTTCGCCGATGCCGTTAAATCCCATGTAATGGGGGGCGAATCTATGCCCATCTACCGGGCGCAGTTCTAGACTCCGTGCTAGAACTGAGAATTTCCATACAGAAAGACTAAATAACACTTTGTCCGACCCGGGAATCGAACCCAGGACCTAACGCTCAGCAGTCGCGCTTGCGACCACTAGACCAATGAGGCATTTTCCTTTACTGTTAACCCAAGTATGCATCAAATCCAGATCCGCACATGAATTTAAAAAGTGACAGGCGGACTCGGGCTCAATTCTGGGCTGAAACAATCACTTTTGCATCATAAGTTTGTTTCAAAAATATATAAAATATATTTTTACAACTCCATCCCATTCCCTATTCCGAGACCAATAGCGGTGGCAGGTGGGCAGTCACTCCGAGAATTTAAATACAGAAAATCCGAATAACACTTTCTCCGACCCGGTAATTGAATCCAGGACCTCACTCTCGGCACTTGCACTTGCGACCTCTAGACCAGTGATGCAGCCAGTTCTGTATTCATCTACGTAAAACAAACGTTGGTAAACGTATAATTTGGCGGCAATTAAGGATCTGCTTACCACCACAAAATGTAAGATATATGACGCGTTAACGGTGTTGTATTAGTACTATATACTTTGCATACATTGAGAGGAGCTCGTAGCTACATAGGTACTGCGCAGATCGGTCGATGCGCGAGGTTAAGCAGTCCTTGAATGGGTGACCATTTTGCACATATCGAGACCCCTCCGTGCCTCGGAAAGCACGTTAAGCAGTTGGTCCCGGGTGTCAATCGAAGACCTATGACAGTCGTTACGGGTGTCAGTAGCCCAAAAAATCTGACAACCTGTCTAACCTTAGAGTTTAGTCTCCCAGTTACTGGGTGGCGGACGTCACAAGGCAGTCGCAACCGGTTAGATTGGAAGCCGACCCCAATGTAGTTGTGAAAAAGGCGGGCAGACGATGACTTTGCATACATTGGCAGTAAGCCTGCCATCTCTTTGCCGGCAGTTCTATAACTTGCCTATTTATGCGTCTTGACATCCAGGTTTTCCTATATCTTGTCTATGTGGCTTCCTCTGGTCTCTGGTCTTCCTCTTTTTCCTTCTAACTATTTTTAAGAATGATATTAAAATCTTTTTGAAGTTATCCTTCTTTTGGCGCGCTTGATGAGAGTGAATTCTTGCGATGCGCGCGCACACCGACCGATAAAAGCGACACCATGAAGTTGGCTGGTAAATGTCTCTTAAATGTTCTTGGGAATTGATAGCTATATTCAAGGTAGTTATTGAAATATTTGTGCATCCGTAACACGTGTTTCATATCAGTGGATATATAAAAATAAATAAGAAGAATAACTTCTTACGTGCGTACATAAGTACACACACACACATTTTTTTTTATTTTTGCACCATTTTGGTGTCGCCCCCTCTATTGCTATTTCTTATTTACGTAAAAACAGATGCAGCTATTTTTTTAGTAAGCATTATCTACTGTGAGTTAAGTTCATCTAAAATTGAATGGATGTACGTGCTATCATAACGAATGATTTCTCGTAATTCAATATTTTTCAATGAATAAGTAAATTCAAACAAGAAATATTGTCAGGAGCCGACCTCAACTTCGATTCTACCTTGGACACGGCGCAAAAGGTCATGGCTAGATAAAATATGAGAATGTAATTAAAACCAGTATTTACACAGTAATATGGGCTCTAAATCTATGTAAATAAAGTTGTATATTGCTTTGAGTGATGTCTTAGGGTTGATTTGCGTTCGGAAACTTGGTTCACCCTAAAAGTGAAAGCGAGCCTTTGAACTGTCACGCTAGTAAACCCCACGGGTGAAGTTGGATTTTTTTCCGGTGTGTTACGTGTATGTGTATATCTGTTGGAAATAAATAGTCGTTTCGTGAGGGACTCAACTCGTATAGTAGAAATAAAAAGTCAATTGCTTAGACACTGCGCCAACCATAGACTTAGAATTTCTCTTACGCTAACGACCATGCCATCAAGGACTTTCCGAATTCATGTGTATAATAATTCTCACAAGATGCGTTTACGGTGAAGGAAAACATCGCGGAGAAACTTGTACAACTTAGACCAGTGGTTCCCAAAGTTGACTGGACCAGGACTCACCTAACCAAAAATTCCAAATTCGGGACTCACCTCTTGGTTTTCGTGAAGAAAAAAGGGGCATAACTATATGAATGAAAAACTGTTCAAACAAGAAAAAATACATTCGGTTCCGATCCAAAGACTATTTTTTAATGAAAAGGATGCATTTGTTTCCTATTTTTTATTATTTTTCAAGGCCCACCCAATACTTTGGGAACCACTGCCTTAGACAGTTCCTCGCCTGTACAGCTGTGGAACATTACCTAAATTACTGAATTTGTGTGTTAGACCATGACGTGCGCCACAAGTCTATAAAGGTTCAATGGTATAGATAGGTTGTATTTATAGAATGCACCAGAACAAGTAACTACACTAGGGAATACCCCTCATGTCAAAAATTTATCATCCAATTAACAAGATCACGATAAGATACACCGTGTAATAATAGAGACAGATGGTATGTTATATCATATGCGTGATATTTTTGATTAATAAAAAAGAGTTCTTTTTTTACTGCTTCATTGGCCTAGTGGTCGAAAGCGCAACAACTGAGCCTGAGGTCAGGCAAAGTGCTATTCGGTTTTTCAGTATGGATATTCTCAGTAGCAGCACGGAGTCTAGAACTGTGCCCGATGGCAATAGGCTCGTCCCCTATTACATGGGACTTCATAACAGCATCAGCAACACCTCTGCCTAACGCTTCGGGGAATAGAGGCGTGATGCTATGTTATGTTTTCAAGTCTGAGGCATAGCGAATAATGGCCCTAGTGTAGTTCCCTTTAACAATCTCGATTTTACGCTTCGACCGCGTTCTACTTAACGATTGGTCGGCTCTGAAATCGGCACGGTCAGTGCGTAAAATCAAGATTGTTAGGAACTTACACAAGGGCTCTGATGGCTCTAGTTCGTCACGGAATCGATGCTTGAAACGAGTGGCGCTGTTGAGTTGTCGAAGTAGGCCAATTGCATCGGGGTGTTCACTTAAAATGCCTTGTCTAAGAGTTGGCACAGATTTCCATAGAATTGTCTAAGCCAATTAGTCTTTTGAGCTTGCACAGTGTGACAACGCTAAAAGGGAACTTTCTTCCATGGAATAAGATCTATTTTCCTGTATGTTACCATAAAAAACCCATGCCCTCACTATCCCACTCTTTGGCGACGGTCTTTTCTCGGAATGAAAACAGTAAGGCCTTAGTAAATCACGCTGAATCGATGCGGGTTGCTGAACTAAACACATCGAGAACTTTATAAAGCCCTCAGGTGTGCAGGTTTCCTCAAAATATTTTCGTTCTGATAATCGCTGATAGAAAGTGGATGCGGAGAGCTGAAGACCGGGCTCAGTGGCACTTAATGGGAGAGGCATATGTCCAGCTGTGGATGAATGTGGGCTGACGATAGTGATCATGAATCAAGATCATATTAAATTTACAATCCCTAGCTGTTTTAATACATCTGGTTCCAGTTGTATCTAATATCATACGATTTACGGCCATCATTGTGTTTTTGATTACATTATTGGGTACGTAGATTATCATGCGTACTAATCCTTATCTCTATGGTATGCCGTCCAGGTGGGCAAGCGCAACATGTGTATGTTCTTCTCCAGGACCCAGGTTACTGCTTTGTTAATTTTCATAATTGATCGTTTCAGCAGTGAGGTAACAAACGGACCGAGACTCGAACCTAGGACTATCAAACTATAAACAAAGAAGGCAGATATTGTCATAATTAAGGTCAAAGTTTATCATTGAAATAGTATTTTCTCGAGATGCATGCGACTTAAATCAATGGGTTGATACACTATACAATACACATGTTACTATTTTTGACCCTAAGGTCAAATGTGTAATTCACTACGCCAATTAGAACTACTTATATGTATAGTAATTAGGAAACTATTGATTACCTACGGATGTCAGTGAAACACGCAAAGTACCACGAATTATAGTTTGTATATGGCCGTTCTGTGTTCAAATTGTTTATTTATACACTATTGGCCATCATATTAGCCACATTATTGCCATCAATAAATTTACGAGTCCTGGTCGATAAGACTTAAATCCTATCTATTCTTAGAGCTTAAAGTCCGGACATTTCTATCAGAGTTTTTTTTTTTACATTAGAAATTCCCCCGGGCTTTGGTACTCTGGACATTCGTCAAATTACGAGAAATCTGGTGAAATCTGAAAGGACGGCAACCCTAATCATGACGATCTATCTGTCACAAAAAATGTATTCCCCTAATTAATCCAAATAAGTGACTTTTCGAACGTATTTAAGAAACGACAAGACTACACTCGTTTTGTTGTACAATCTTGATGTGTCTTTTTAATATTTTTGTTTAAAAACTCAGTTTAAAAATAAAATGCGACTAAAAACAAATTTAACCTCTCGGCTCGAACGGATCTTGACACATGACATACCCGCTGATTCGATGAGCTGTCGCAAATTACGTCATGAATTCTAAGAACTACTGAATTTTATACGCAATTTTTATTCTACTATTAAACATGAAAGAAATGTTACCTCATCGATTTAAAGACCAATGTCTACAGTAAATTTATTCATTTTAGTGTTAGTATTGGTAAAACTGCATCATTAGGCTGCGATATGCCTATAAAATGTTAATTTGTACACCTATTACAATATTACGGGTCTTAGGTTAGCTCAAAAAAATTACCTAAGCAAGCTACTAATGTGCTGAAACACTATAATTTGAAATAATTGCACAAACTATCTTTTTATTTATCGATTCATTTACACCATTATTCATACATAAAAACATAAAAAACAAGATTGAAATTAACTGAAATTTCAACAAAAAATGAAGTCACAAATAGTGCTGCCAAGTGCTGCAAATTCAGCTAAAATCGTTATAACAATACAAATCTTGCATTCGTCCTAATCGATTTACTTACAGCTTGGCAGAAAAGAGGTTATACTCTTTTTTTAATTCTATTAATTCTCGTGCATTTTTTTCGCAACTAAATTTCGGTGTTTCTGTCTAATTATCTGAATATTTTTATTATAATAATATATTCATATTTATATTTATCCTCTTCAATCTTTCCCATAAACAATATTTCTCAAGAAATAATTATATTTTATTAAAGATACAGAGAACAGCAAAAGTTTATATATTTGTTCAATTAAAGGAAAATGCTTTCAAACTAAGTTCATGTAGGTATAACAGAGGGCTTTCCCAAAACAGTCAGAATTAAAAGATGGATACTAGCCAAGCTACTGCTACCTGCTTTTGGTTGGCAATCAAATCAAAGACGACGGCCATAACTTTTTTTGTGTAGTTTGTATTTCTTTTGTATTAAGATTTGCCATCTTAATACAAAAGAAATACAAACTACCATGTTACGGATTTTTTCGTTCGTATCCATAAAAAATCTACGAAAATGCACTTCCGCCATATTGTATCATCGGTTTCAGTGTCAGAACCCCCGGAAACCAAAAAACTACACCCATGAAAAATTTCATTAAATTCAATAATACCTATATCATTAAATTAAAAAAAAACCCGCCATATTGGGTTAATACCGGCTTAAATCACGGAATAAAAACGATATACAAAATAACATAAAAAATATAGAGACATAATGATATTAATATAATTTGGTTGAAATAAATAGACGGTAGTGGACAGCAACCCCTTGTCCTAGCTCAGCCGTGGAGCGAGCAACACGTCGCGTCGGCGTGGCCGTCGTGTTGTTATATAGCCTCGTTAGTGCTCAATGCACATTCAGGACAAGCATTTTTGGCGAACATATATCATAACCTTTTCCTACAACAGTGGCACGGCAGCGGCGATTGCCGCACCGTGTTGCCCAGACAGGACAAGGCCTTATTAAAAATTAAATACTTGTACCAAAACTAACCAAGTTAAATTTAATAGTTATAAATTGAAAAGTGCGGAATGAAAATGCTCATTCGGCGAAATAATTTTGTCATGCCTAAAAACATGTACAGTCAGCATCAAAAATATGTAATAATAATGTCTTCCTGACCGAATTTCGGTCACGGCGGCCAATCTCACCGGAGATTAGCCAGCTACGCAGGAGATATTATAGTGCACAAGTGTGCGCGCAAACACAGGTGCACTCTCTATTCTTTCACTCTCATAGTCCGATGGGACGGCAATCCGACACGACCGGAGAGAGATCAGGCGCAGGGCCAACGGCTTTACGTGCTTTCCGAGGCACGGTATGTATTCACATACACAAAGACCTAGACCCGAAACAACTATCTGTAGATCATACAAATATTTGTTCCGTGCGGGAATCGAACCCGCGACACGTAGACCAGCAATCGATCTCTCAACCGCTCCGCCAACCGTGCCGTCCAAAAATATGTATACACGTAGCGAAATTCAAATGCTTATTCTTGGACAACTAATGTTAAAATCATAAAATTTAAATGGCCGTGTATTTTTATGTATCCATAAATACTGTGTAAAATTGGCCAAGATTTTAATCATTATTTCCTCTAAAAATCGTTTTTGAATTTCATAAAGTGTATATCTTATTGATGCTGACTGTACCTACTGGAATATTACTTTTATATTTTATCATATAATATTTAAAACATGAATTATATTTTTTCGTATCGATTTCTAGAATTACTCATTTTGATTAATCGATTACGATTCAAATTCGGAAATAAATCGGTTAAAATAATCGTTTCGAACATCTCTTCAAATCTCTTGCAGACAAAATCTAATATGGCGGCAAATCCTTATAAACCGAATTGAGTAGTGATAACAAAGAATTTGTTATATTTACCTTTGAAGTGATATTGACGTTGATATATGGACATTTACGTGAACTTTATAGATTTCATAACTAGTTTGTGATATATTATTATCTAAGTTAACAGTAAAATGTGTAATACTAGTGAAAATAAAAAATAATAAACGCATGACTCGCGGGAAATTTTTACTTCAGTCATCAAAAACTTTGTTATCACTACTTTATTTATCAAATTTATGGATGATATGAACAACCTAATGAATAAGACGTTATTATCACGCCCAATTTGTGCGGTTTGGTGATTCAAAATCCACCTTTTTGATGTTTTTTAGCACCATAGCCGTGGCACTCATAATGGCCGTCATCGCATTTGCGCACTCATATATTTTATAGGTAAACTATGTAATTTGGGCATAAAATGTTTAAGATTTGCTAACTTAGACACATAAACTGTTTATTAAAGTCTTTTGTTTCACACGCAATATCATGATTTGATCATTTAGTATACAATAATTTTGCAAAAATATTTATCGTGACGATTGACATAAGTTGAAGTGTCAGTCCGGCCCACTTTAGGGCTTATCCTGAGCCAGCGGTGACATTAGTGTCAGGCCCATTTTAGCCACCATTACGGATTATAAGGTTAAAACAACAATAAGGATTACCAAAACATTTGAACCACTAGTTTAAGCAGTAGTTTATTTGTTTAATATGTGTTTGTGTAAAAAGTCACATCAAGATTGTTTACCTTTATTTAAATACCTAAACAAAACGAGTATAGGTATGTTTTCAACATAGTTTTATTATTTAACATTTCCAATGATTACATAACCTGCGCGTTTTATGCGAGGTCCGACTCGCACGGAATTTGAAAGGAATTTAAAGTTTAAGTTTCGAGACACGAACGTTGAACGCGCCAACCTATTCGTTTAGTTTAGATGTTGCCAGTTTAAAATAGTCGACAATGGAAATAGCCTTAACATGTATAAATATTTAATGTTCTTATAAACATGACATAACATAGTATCACGCCTGTATTCCCCGAAGAGTTAGACAGAGGCGTACTATTGTTCACGTAGGTACCCACATTTCGCCGATGTCGTTTCCGAGTCCCATTTAATAGGGGGCGAGCCTATTGCCATCTATCGGGCATAGCTGTAGACTCCGTTCTGCTAGTGAGAATTTCCATATAGAAGAACCCAATAACACATTTGCCCGATCCGGGAATCGAACCTAAGACCTCACAATTAGCCTTAATCACGCCGCGACCAAATAGTCTTGTGTTCTTATACTCTGTTAAAAATAGAAATATAATTTTTTGCGGTTATTATTATAGAACCATGGCAAAGCATTAATATCATGTAATTATTTGATTTGGTCAGGCTGAATAGTGGTTGCAACCGCGACTGCTGAGTGTGAAATCCTGGGTTCGATTCCCGGTTTGGGCAAAGATTTGTAGAGTTTTTCTCTTTGGAAAGATCTCAGTAGCAGCATGGAGTTTGGAACTGTGTTGAAATGTGGTTGTACTATATAGTACATCTCTGCCTAACCCTTCGAGGAATACAGGCGTGAACTTAGATTACGTTATCATTCTCCTTATTCCATATTGTTTGTGGTCGGCGCAATGTCTTTTTCTTCCATTCATCTCTATCAGACGTCATCTCAGACTTCACTTTCTTGTACACCATGTCACTTTTCACACAATCCATACATCTTTTCTTGGGTCTACCTCTTCCCTTGTGTCCATCCACATTCATACTGATAACCCTTCTAGTAACATGTTTCTCATTCCTCATCATCACATGTTATAAAAGTTATATTACGCTATATTAGGAACTTTTGTTGGTGACTTTACCTAAGATAAGATATATGTTTAAAACCACGTGCTCTCTTCCTCTCTCCTACTTTTGCTGTGCCTGACAGAGTCCACAATTCGATCTCATAGTTTTAAGCATACCACCTAAGTACTAAATTGTGGAACGCAAATAAAGTATTGAGTATTGAAGATTTATTACATTAAAAACTAGTTAGTATTTAAGGTTAGTCGTGAGTCTAGTCCAGGTTATATTTAGCTGTGCGATCTCAGCCCGATATGGCTAGTAAAACTTGTCTGTCTGCATTGAGACTTGTAGCTTGGAGGGGCAATGGAACATCGAGTAGCGTCGGCCATTTAATATTATCTATGAAGTTCGAATGTGTTCCGTACAGTTGGCAGAAATGCGATGAAAAGTTACTACTTATATAAAATACTAGCGACCCGCCCCGGCTTTCCACGGGTAGCAAACAAAATTACCAAAAAGCCAATAAAAAAATCTTGATCCGATCGCTACCATACTTCACAGGATCACCCGCTGGGCTAATCTGAAGATTACCTAAAAATATCATTAAAATTGCTCCAGCTGTTTTCGAGTTCATAGGGAACATACATACACGCATTTATTTTATTTATATATATAAATAAATATGTTTATAGGTGTATTCAAATTCAAACGCTTACTCTAGGAAAATTATATACCTAATGGATGAAATTTTAATTACCATTTTCACGCAGAGACCCAGTGTGTACCGTGTGTGTACACACACACGGTATATATGGTATATATTGTGTGTGTACAATTTCTAAAAGTCATCAGTTTCTATGTTGTTGACCTACATCTTTTTGAGGCTGATTATTCGTCTTCTGTCATATTACATGGAAATAGATAGTGCATTAGTGGAAATATTAGGTAGTCCACAAGGATTTATCTGGCCTACCTGCGCATGCGCAGGGTGCGCCACAAAATCTTCGTAGAGTGCACAAGTAAATGCTCTTTCCACCCCTAACTTAGTTTGTGAATGTGTTTTAGTAATAAATAAATGAAATACAGTCTGGACTGGACCTGTTTAATTTTATAGTTATATAAACTGTCGCGTCCTTAAACCATGAAAATTTATCTATATAGCAATTAGCTTGACATTTATAAGCATGGATAAATTAATTGTCGCTAATTAAGATGCAGTCATTTAAATATAATTGAACGAATTGGTGTCGGTACGCGTTTTTGTTAATTAAACTAAGTATTTACAAAAAATAACGTAACATAGCATCACACTGTATTCCCTGAAGAGGCAGGCAGAGGTGTAGATACTGTTTTTGTAAATCAACATTTTGCCAATGACTGCTTATGGCCTGAGCGCGAGCCTATTGCCATCTACTGGACACAAATATAAACAGGTTTGTGAATACTGAGAATATTTAACTGAAAACCAAAAAAGGAACTGTGTGACCTAGAACTTAATCTCAGGATCTGCGCATGCGACCAGACTAGACTAGGGGATGAGATTTTTTAGTTATCTGTATTTTGAATTAAGAATGTAAGTATTTACCATTTTTTTGAAAATAAATAAATAAACGAGCTTATTGCCCGCAGTTTTTTTTTTATATGTCAAGATTTTTCATTTTCTTAAACGGATGAAACAACGAGGTGTACAGCCTGGTAAACCAGTTGAGGGCTGGTAGGTATTTGGCACAAGATAGAAACTTGATTAAGTTGCACTCGCTTGCGACAAGCTGCCAGCCTTTTCTTATCTGTTAACCACTAGATGAACGGTTTGGCTGCCGGCCAAAACTAATAGGAAGAAAGGGTTGGAAGAACCGTTTATTTATTCTATTCATTGTTGGAAGCTTACTGACTAATACATTATTTAGAATATTAGTTGCATGGCCATATTTCACCAACTTTTTTTTTATTAACGTGGTGTGAACCCATCATGGGCTATCCTCCGCCTGGAGGGGGGTGCCGAACTCTACCGGCTAAACTCACCACGGTGGTCCGCCTCGACACCATATGGTGGGCCTCGGGAACTCTTAGAAGACCGCACCAAAGCCCACCATGGTGTCATGCCGAACGGCACTTCCCGGAGGGGGTGACTGTAAAGAGGTCACCCCCTCGTGCACGTCCCGGGGGAGACTGTAGAGACGTCCCCCCGTTACCCTCGCTGGGTGCTGTGTGCACGGCGACACGGTACCACACCGTGTCGCCGTCTTCTCATGGGTCGCCAGACGAGAGCGCTAGCAGAGTCCCCACTCTGCGCGCTCGCGACCCCTAAGGCCCCCCGATATTTCACCACCTACTGATAAAGTAGCTGACGGCCTGTCCATAACTTATCGAACAGAATGGGTTGAATTTTTTGTTTGACAGGTCTCTGATTCATTTATATTGATTATATGATGTAACTGCGAATCAGAAGTTTGCAGGTTTGATTCCTGCTCGCGGCCAGTTTGTAAGTTGTCAGTACACATTTTAAATTACTGCTACTAATGTAATTTTGTATCTGTTTGCTAGTTACCAGTGAGTGGTGAACGGGCAGTCCTAATAATATGCCAGCCAACTTTCACTTCTATGCTAACAGAATAAAAGTCACAAAGAAATCAATATAATATCTTGCTAATTGACCTCATTGGTAGTAATTATAATATTGGATTCTAACAATCCGCCTGATTAATCTGTCTAGCCATCAGCGCGGCTGCCGGGCGACTGATACCAGTCTGGTTACATTCTTAGAGCAGGGGGGCGATTCTCGCGCTATTAGAGATCATGTCGACAAAAAGCATGCTCGATATCGCTCGTCTCCCAATTTCCAAATTCTCGTAGCATCACAATTTTTACTTTAAACTGTAGAAATGCCAATGGTTGGAGGTAGTGGTGATTTTTGGGTGAAATTACTATTAGAGAAAGAGGCTGTTGAATAGATATTTATGTAGACGCGCGTGTAAATTTCGCCGCTGCATTTAGGCAATTTGAAGATCACGTTTAAATCAAGATACCGTTGGCGCAGTGGTTGAGAGATCGACTGCTGCGCTACGTGTCGCGGGTTCGATTCCCGCACAGAACAAATATTTATTTGTACGATTTACAGATGGTTCTTCCGGGTTTGGATGTATGTCCATGTGAATATATGTGTTTGTAAACGTACCCACGATATAGGATATATGGATGTATAGAAATAAAAAATCGTTGATATAACTGTCGCTTACCTTTTTCGAAAGTGTCATAATATCACATCATCATACAAAGTCGAGATTTGACTCTTTCTAAAGGTAAAGGGAAAGACTTTCTAAAATAAACTTTATCGACGCGCGCAAGAATTGCCCGCCAAGTGATCCTGCTCGCGTTTTTCTGTTATGGAATTCTCAGTACCAGTTTTGCTCGGTGAATGGCAAAAAGCTTGCCACGCAGCATATATGTAAAATGTAAGTACACGGCCATAGGGCCCAGCACTCTATACTGTAGAACTAAGAACATTTTGGACCAATTCTGTGGTATTATGTATTGTAACATACTATATACAGACCTATGTACATAATAATAAGTTGCCTATTAAATGATTGTGTAGGTATATTGCTTTAATCATGTTACATCACAACTGTCAGCATTAATCCACATTTTATGTTCTGTAAATGGCTTTTTTGTGTGAATTTTGTATGCGAAATGAGAATTAATGAGTACGCGTCTTCATACGAAATAGACATTTTCAATAACCTCAATTTTACGCGTCAATCGCGTTCTGCGTACCGATTGTCTCGGATCTTACACGGGGCCGCAGAATTAGTGATGGCGCGACGCGAACACTTCGTCAGCAGGTCGGATACATACTGCGGCTAGTTTTACTCGTTGCTGTAATCGCTGCTCTTAGCGCGCTATTGAAGGCCAACCGACGCCCGCCAGGAACAAATATCACGCGCACGATGCGTGTGCGCGGGCGCGTACATGTAAGCCCGCGGTAATTGCCCCGTCGCTCACAGGTGACGGCTCATCAAAACAAAACAATATCTTTATTAAATACAATATTGTCTTTTTGAAATTCAAATACAGGTACAGGATATTCTGCTTATTAGGCGTTTCAAATACCTACATTATAATGTATGGCCCAATATTTCTAGCGGAGCGATTTTGCTCTCATATTAGGTTGTGATGCAAGTGTAAGTACGATAGACTTGTAGTCAGGAGCGACTCTAGCCTTCGTAGGGCCCGGGTGCAAAAAATACCCTGGCGCCCTCTAGTAGACGCGCGATCAAAATGTTATCAAAATTCGGACGCAAGTGCAATTAAAAAGCAAGCAAGCAATTATAAAGAACTAGCTCCCGCCCGCGGCTTCGCTCGCGTGGATAACGAACACACACAGTTTATTTTCTAAATTAGAACAACGCGCAATCAGTCTTCATTAGCAAAAATAAACCTTATTCCATTCGCAAAAGTTACTTTTTAGCGGTGTCTTTTTATTTCATGTTGACACATACATTTCAGGTAATTAAAAGTTTGGGGATAAGTTGTGTTCTCACGTAACCCGACACGCCTACCAATTAATTAGTATAGTGCCGCGTTTTAATGAAGACAAATTATTGCGGTGATAAAACTCGCGAGTTGGTCATATATTCCGTCAGTGGATTAGGTCATGGCCGATAGATGGCGCTATGTGTATGTATATTTTGAAACCTAAAGTAAACTCGCCACATTTTAAGAAAATTTTGTTTTCGCGATTTAATGCCAACTGATGTTGTGAAACGGCATTTTTTCATACATGAGCAGATTGCGCATATCGCTATCGCGCGGACACGTCCCTTACTAATATTTCTTTCTTGTTTCCAGTGGTGGATTATCCTTAAGGCAAACTAGGCACGCATTACTTAATATATAAAATTTTATTTAAATAAACATACATACTCTCTTTAGTTAAAGAAAACGATAAAGACAAAAAGGACAAGGAAGACAAAATTAACTATAAAAAAAAAGTCTACATTAGATATTTTTTCTTCACTATCGGGTCGGGCGATACATTCAGAGTCATAATACACAGATTTTTGGCGAAACTTAAAAAAGACGTTTTTTTTATTATTCTTATTGTAAGATAACTCGCCTCATGGTGATTCCTGTATGTGGTTCCTTCCTGCTCATATTAACAGTATTTTGCATTCAATTCATATCGGATGGCCGCCAGAGAAGCGCCGATGAGGTGCTAGCCTAGAGCGCCGTCGACATTTAATCCGCCAATGCTTATTTCTGCACATAAAACCATACAAATTTTGGATTTTGCATGTTATGTCTGTTGGATACCCATCCCATTTTTCCTGCTGATGGCCGTGTTCACCTGCATGATGACTGATTCGTGCGAGTTCCAAAATATTCTCTATGGTATGTATAGGTAATCCGGTAACCTGTACGAGGCCAGTATGGTGGGCAAATGCCTACACCCTTCTAGGCCCGGACCCAACCGTGGGACAATCATTGTTTATAACAAAAAAATGTATAGTCTTATCTTATATTACATCTTCACGCTTTTTCTTTGCCCCTGAGCAGGCGCAATCTTCATGAAGAATCAACGAATAGTACAGTAATTACTCCCATAATAACATGATCTTGTGATTATTATACAAGCATCGCATGCGACTTCTAATTATCGTTTCGAAGATCTAAGGAAGTATGTCAATAATTTGCTGGCATAAATCTGTCAGACATGATCTTTTTTGAGTTATTGCAAACCTTACGCATCACAGCAATGTGCTTCCCGTTCATCCTTTCAACTAAACAAAATAGAGTACCTAATATAATTTACTAGCGACCCGCCCCGGCTTTTTTATTGAGATTTCATTCAACACGATCCAATTTCCGACTTCTGGTGGATTTGCCAAAAAAAAATCTTTCATGCAAACTTTGCCCTAACAATTACGAACACAACAAAAAAATCATCTAAATCGGTCGAGACGTTCTCAAGTGATAGTCCGTCATACATTTGGCAATTGATTTTTATTTATAGGTATTGGTCTTGACACAAAGATGAGACACATGAAATAAAACCACAAAATAATCACTGATAACTGTCTGCCTGTTGCATGCACCAAATATGGTTGTGGCGCGAGTTAACATGAAAAGAGCATCGGAGTTTTAACTTGTTACCCTCTCATTGACCCGGTTACGTCTTAAAACTGCGGCCAGACACCGGGGGACGGGCAGCAGCGTCCTCTCACTAATCGGTGAGCCACTGCGATCCCGAGGCCGCCTGCCAAGCGTGGAGATTATGGCTAACCCCCCCTTGAGGGAGGCCTTCGTTCAGCAGTGGACGTCTTCTGGCTGATGATGATGATGACCCTCTCATTCGCCAGCCAGACGACATAGCCGTTGGATTATTTCTGCTTAAAAACGAGCGAAAATATTATGAAATCGTTTTGTTTCGTCGAAACATTTCAAATATAAAACTACCGATGAAACCGACGCACGCTTAACGCCGTTAGGTAAACAAAACTGGTTGGAACCCAGCCAAGTTCTGAAGCATCGAATAGATTGGTTTCATGAAAAAACAACTGGAAACGCGGTCAAGAGAGTGTCTGGCTGCTAAAGATTTAGGCCGTTATATAGGTTACCGATTATCTTATGTTTTGCTTCAGATTTGATTATTTTTATTAGAATATGGGGCAAACGTAACGTAGGCGATCACTGCCATTTATAAACAATGATTTTCGGTACACTCCGGCCCAGACTGGACATTACGCAAGAAGCTATTTGTACTCCATTAGCTAAACCGATGGCATTTTAGAGACGCTGTTTCAATCTTTATAGACAAAATATTAGAAAAAAAAAAATTATTCAACTTACGTGTACGTAAAACATTACAGCATATACCAATATGTTCTACAGTTCAAAATAAAATCATCAAAAATGTAAAAACAATAAACACATAACATAAAAATAAAAAGAACACAACACATACCCGTAACATAACACAACAATGACAAATCTTATTTATTTCCAGTATCTCCACGAGATCGGCCACAAAGTATGCGTGACGCAGCCGCGCGTCGCCGCTGCGGTGTCGCTCGCGTGCCGCGTGGCGGAGGAGCGCGGGGAGCCGCTCGGCGAACACGTTGGGTACGCGGCCGCGAGCACCAGCTGCCGGACACCTAACACTGGGATTGTTGTGAGTATCCTCTAACAGAGCAAACATACCATTCGTCTTATGTAGATTGTCAGCCTCAAAGTTACTTACAGATGACTCCTAGCTTGACTGTGCGCACTGCCGTGTGCCTTTTGTTTGATAATAAAGACGATCAATGTCAATAATACTGAATCAATACTGATTTCATCAGATAGTAGAAGTCACTCTTTCAGCTACTCGTTTAACTTGAAATGATTTTAAATGGCGTTAACATAAAATCTTGTCGCGAGATTTACCTGTGTAGATAAACAAGTAAATTAAAAAACTTGATCTGAACGATTTTAATGTTTAAATTTTAAAACTAAATAAATCATCATCATCATCAGCCATAAGACGTCCACTGCTGATCGAAGGCCTCCCCCAAGGGGAGGGTTTGTCATAATCCCCACGCTTGGCAGGCGGCTTGGGGATCGCAGTGGCTCACCGATTAGTGAGAGGACGCTGCTGCCCGTCCTCCGGTGTCTGGCCGCAGTTTTAAGACGTACCCGGGTCCAAGCTAAATAAATAGGAGTACTTAAATCTCGCGACAAGCTTCTACATCATATAAATTGTGTAGTGACGTTATAAATTGATAGTAAAAGTTTTAAAAGTTTTTTTTTTTCTTTTTAGTGTATTTAAATAAAAGCTTGTTTTTTAAAAAGTTTTTTTGACTTTTAATTTTTCCTGCTCAATTCGCAACGACAAATTAAGAGAATAACGTTTAATCTTGTTATATTATTACTAATTCGAGAACGTTATCAGTAAATACTTTAATTTACTATTTGTATTAGTTATGTGTGTGGGATAGTGTGGTTATGTAATGATATTATGTGTTTGTATATTAAAAATAGAAGATTACCTAGGTACCAAGCCTTGTAAAGAGCGTGATTGACCATGGTTGATCCAGGTTTACACGTGTATGTAAACTAGGGACGTTACGGAGGTGGATTTATCGGAGGCGGAATCGGAGTCGGAGGTTCTCGTAGTGACCTCCGCGGAGTCGGAGGTGAATCGGAGTCGGAGTCGGAGCAAATCTACGAATTTAAAATGTAAATAAATAAAAAAGAAAAAACTTGTCGCAACTCGTTCACTCTTCGTTCATCAGTTGCACAGAACACATATACTGAGTCAGATGTCAGTGTCACATAGAAAGCGCTCGGTAGCGCTGCAGCGATAGCAAGTCATAATTTGTAACTCCGATATATACCTCCGTTTTGATATATCGGAACCGGAGCCGGATTCGGAGGTGTAATTTTAATCGGAGGTTCCGACATATCGGATTCGGAGTCGAAGCTCCGTAACATCCCTAATGTAAACACACTTGGCCAGGGTAAGATGATGATGGACTCGTTGTTGCAGTTCATGACGGAGGGTGTGCTGTTGCGGGAGATGTTCGCCTCTCCTCTACTCATGCAATATTCTTGCATCGTTCTAGATGAGGTTAGTATATGGTAATTGAAAAATAATTAGAGAAACTATAGTGTTTCTAAATCGAGGGGATCGTAG
This sequence comes from Shargacucullia verbasci, assembly GCA_947562105.1. NCBI lineage: Eukaryota > Metazoa > Arthropoda > Insecta > Lepidoptera > Noctuidae > Shargacucullia > Shargacucullia verbasci. The sequence continues at coordinate 8,407,955 of OX387306.1, forward strand.
CTACATAGCTACCGCACTGATCGCTCGATCTCTGATGTTAAGCAGCTCTTGACGCGGTCAGTCTTTGAATTGGTGACCATTTTTCACACATCGAGCCCTTGCGAGCCTCAGAATCGAAAAGCACGTTAAGCACTTGGTCCTGGATGTCATATGAAGACCTATGACAGTCGTTACGGGTGTCAGTAGCCCAAAAAAGTCTGATAACCAGTTTAACCTGAGAGTATCAGTGTCTCCCAGTAATTGTGTGTTGGAGGTCAGATGGCAGTCGCTCCATGTACAATACTGATATTCAGCCGCAACCAGTTAGATTGGAAGCTGACCCCAATGTAAAAGGCTAGGCAGATGATGATATGGCGTTTCTAAATAATAAAACTTATGTTTTTTTTTAATTTAAATTTTTTTTTTTCAGGTCCATGAAAGAACACAGATGACAGATGTGTTAATGGGTCTCTTAAAGAAAATTATAAAGGTATGTATTGCATTGATATCGGCCTGTTCTTCTTTTCGTCTCAAACCACTCACTTATCTGACCTGTCTTCTTCTGTCGAGTCGGCACGAGCTATCGCATGGAGGTCGCTTAAGATTATGTTCATTATGTTCATGGCAAGATTGTTAAAAGAGACTTTAAAAGAGTATCCATGGAGTTTCTTGCCGGTTCTTCTCCATAGGACCAAGTTTATGGAACCGTGCAACTAGAGTTCTATAACGTTTCATAAGTGCCTGTTTATTTGAAATAAAAACAATTCTATCTATCTATCTATATATCTGACTTCCCAGGTTGCGCCAGATGAGCTCATGGTTTGTTACTCGTGGAGACGAGTATGTGGCAACATCGATAGCTCTGATCGATTGATCGATATCGGCGAATTTTATGATCTTGTAGTCATACAGACCGATACTGTTGTCATTATACCTCTGCCTACTCCTTTTGAGTATACAGGAGTTATATTCCCACACACCCACATAAATACTTTATTATACTTACTTAATTTTCCAGAACTGCCTCATTGGTCCGGTGGTCGCAAGCGCGACTGCAAGCGTGAAGTCCTGGGTTCGAATCCCGGGTTGGGCAATGGGCAATTGGGTTTTTCCCTATGATAATTCTCAATTGAAATACGGAGCCTGGAATTGTGCCCGGTAGATGGCAACAGGCTCGTCCCCTATTACATGGAACTCAATAACGGCATCGGCGAAATGTGGGCGCACAATAATACACCTCTGCCTAACCCTTCGGGGAATACAGGCGTGATGCTATGTTAATGTTTTACAGAAACGCAAAAACCTCAAACTGGTAGTATCATCAGCGACAATGGACGCCGAATTCCTGCGTGACTTCTTCAACCTGTCTGACAGAAAGGAGCGGGACAGAGCGAGCACCTCTGTCATCATGTCTATGCAGGGCAGGACGCATCCTATCGACGTGTTTTATACAGAAGGTGAGAAGGGAGAGAAGAAGACAGAAGATTGGGCTGGACCGTGAATCATCTGGACCGATTGTTGATGATATAAATTGAATCACTGATAACCTTTTTGTCTGGACTTTAAAATAGACCTTGATACCTGAGTTTGTTTCGGCATTTCTTCTCAGGGATAGTCATAGGACATGCCAACGCCATCTAGTTTAAAAAAGACGTGTAAAAGTGATTGAAAAATCCTAATTGCAAAATAAACAATTTCATTACATTTCTATATTAGACCACGTGTGATCTTTATGCAAATTTAAAATGATTTTTCATTCTTTCTTGAAAGGCCGCTAAGGACATATCTCGAGGTAAGAAGAGGCTTTAATCAACAACATAATTAATGTTATTTGAGTTTAAGAACGAAAGCCTGGCCTAGCCTAGCCACTTTCAATAATTCCTGTATCGTGGGTGCGTTTACAAACACAAATATTCACATGCACAGACACCGAGACCCGGAACAACTATCTGTAGATCACACAAATATTTGTTCTTATCGGCAATCGGACCCGCATCACGTAGCGCAGAAATTGATCGTTTAACCACTGCGCTAACCATGCTGTCATTTAAGAAAACACTTTATAATATTTATTATCTTGACGTGTCTGCCTATATTTTGTATCCAATTAGTGTTTTGCTGCAACAGTAAAAAAAGGCCTATGTCCATCTCCAAGACCCAGGATACCTCTTTGTGAAATTTCATAACGATCGGTTCAGTGGTTTAGACGTGATGAGGTAACAAACAGACAGACAGTTATTTTCGCATTTATAATAGTACGGGTAATATATAATAATAAATATAAACATTCAGCCCGTTTCTGTCCCACTGCTGCGCAAAGGTCTCTTCTCAGAATGAGAAGGTCTTTAGTCCCCCACGCTGGCACGGTGCGGGCGGACTACACACACCGTCAAGAACTTTATGTCCCCCTCTCAGGTGTGCAGGTTTCCTCACGATGTTTTCCTTCACCGTAAACGCAAGTGATAATCAAATTCTTATCCGCATGTGGTTTCGAAAAGTCAGAGGTGCGGGCCAGGTTTAAACTCAGACTCTTGCATGGAAGGCATGCGTTCAACCACTAGGCTATCACTGCTATGTGTGAATAAAAACCTAATCCTAACTAATATTATAAATGCGAAATTAAGTTTGTTTGTTACCTTTTCACGCCTAAACCACTGAACCGATCATCATGAAATTTTGCATATACGTTGTCAGAGGTACAGAAAAGCACATGGGGTACCCTTCATCCAGAAAAAAGTACTGTTCAAGAGGGAAAGAACAATAACTTTCGACGGCTGCAATTGCTTTAGGACGCTAGATGGCGCTACGTGTGATCCGAAAAAATCGCACCGGTTCGCAATCAATGTTGGCCATGCCGCGGGAGGAAGCTAGTAAAATAATATTATATTGTTTCAGAGCCAGTACCTGATTATGTGAAAGCGACAGTAGATACCGTGATCAAGATACACGAGAATGAACCGTTTGGTGATATCCTTGCGTTTCTTACATCACAGGTAAGTGTCGATTTAATTCCATTAATATATCTTATATTATCATTTTAGACGGGCTCGTAGCTACATAGGTACCGCGAGGTTAAGGAGCATTTGCCGCGGTCAGTCCTTGGTTGGGTGACCATATTTCACACATCGAGACCCCTTCATGCTTCAGAAAGCACGTTAAGCAGTTGGTTCTAGGTGTCATACGAAGACCTATAACAGTCGTTACGAGTGTCAGCCGTCCAAGTCTGACATCAGTTTAACCTTAGAGTATCAGTGTCCCCAATAATTGTGTGTTGGAGGTCCGATGGCAGTCGCTCCGTGTAAAATACTGATATTCAGCCGCAACTCTTTAGACAGGAAGCCGACCCCAATTTAGTTGAGAAAAGGCTAGGCAGATGATGATGATATTAAAATATTCTCACAAGTTAAACATGATATAGCATAGCGCTCGTATTCCCTGACGGGGTAGGCAGTCGCTGCTTTATATCCGGCTCGAAGGACCATATGTATAGTTGTACCTCGGTGTACACTTCTAATTAAGGAGAATTAAGGAAACCACTTTTTATACACTTATATTTCGTGTTAAGTTATAAAAACAATCAATGCGCCTTATCGTCGACCATCGAGAGAGAGAGAGAGAGAGAGGAAACGGAAAAACGCCTTACACAAAATATAAGGTTCTGTTGATTGCCAAAAATACCGATGTACATTCATATTTAGATGATGTCGTGTTTAGTCCCATCCAAAAGTTCATAAGGGGCGAGCCTATTGCCATCTATCGGATATAATTCCAAACTCCAGGCAGCCACTGAAAATTTCCACTCACATTGCTCTATCTGGGGTTCGAACCCAGAGCCACACACTCAGTAGGCGCGATTATAATGAAGCAGTATTTTTAAATAAAGAAAAGTAACTTCTTTTGCAACTTTTAGTCGTAATTAATTTCTTAACGAACTAAATTTCCTTCACAGGAAGAAATCCAAACTGCCCTAGAAACTCTCCGCACATACGCCGACGTCAATAACGACACAAACAAGGCTCGAACCCACTTCCCAAGCGGCATAAAGGCAGCTAACTTACTAGTGGTGCCGATGTACGGCAGCCTGCCCCATTACAAGCAGATCAAGGTGTTTCAGAGAACAGACGCCAATGTTAGGAAGGTCGTCATAGCGACCAATGTTGCGGAGACTAGTGTCACTATACCTGGGATTGTTTATGGTAAGTTAAAGTAATATTTCTTTTTATATTTAGTTACAAATAAGATTTTGACGACACGGTTGGCGCAGTGGCTAAGCGGTTAGCTTTCTGCGCTACGTGTCGCGGGTTCGATCCCAGCACGGAACAAATATTTGTATGATCTACAGATCGTTGTTTCGGGTCTGGTTGTGTGTGTATGTGACATGTATGTTTGTAAACTGTACCCACGACACAGGAGAAATCCTAGTGTGGGGCAACGTTTCTAAAAGAAGAAAAAAAAAAGAAAAGAAAAAGATTACTATACTCGTTTTGTTTAGGTATTTATATAAAGGTAAACAATCTTGATGTGACTTTTTACACAAACACATATTAAACAAATACACTACTGTTTAAATCCTAGATTCAATTGATTTGGTAATCGTTATTGTTGTTTTACATTGGTTTTTACTAGCGTTTTATTTTTAAACTGAGTTTTTAAACAAAATGTATTAAAAAGACACATCAAGATTGTTTACCTTTAGTTAAATACCTAAACAAATGGAGTATAGATGGCGTTGTAATTTTGTCGTAGAAATGCTTAGAAAAACAAAAATATTAACTCGTTAAACTAACTTAGTAAGCTAGTAGTCGCAAGCGCAATAGCTGAGCATGAAGTCCTGTGTTCGATTCAGATCACGGTTTTATCTCTATTCATAGTTTTACTATATAAGATTTACATTTAGTTCAAGCTCTTGTCCTTTATTATAATCATACCGTTGTCTCCTCAGTAATAGACAGCGGTTTCCACAAGCTGCCGTACTTCGATCCATCGGTGGGTGTGGAGTCGCTCACAGTGAGTCCTATCTCCAGCAACAACGCCACGCAGCGCGCCGGCCGCGCCGGACGTACTGCGCGCGGGAAGTGCTACCGGTGAGTCCTATTTCCAGCACCAACGCTGCGCAGCGCGTCTGTATTTAAACATCACGCTAGTATTCACTTTAAGGTTGGGCAGAGACGTTTGACTCTCTCTCTCTCTCTCTATATTATATAGGACTTAACGGCATCGGCGAAATGTGGGTGTACCATAATTCATCTCTGCCTAACCTTTCGTGGAATACAGGCGTGATGCTATGTTATCTGGTCATTGAAAAGTCAGATTTTAGCCGCCCGCGGCTTCGCCCGCGTGGATTACAAACCCGTGCATTTTTTACGCGGAATCCTAATTCTTTCTAAGTTACTCCTTATAACATCAGCTATATGCCAGTGAAAGTCGCGTCAAAATCGGTTCAGACGTTTCGGAGATAAGCCGGAACAAACAGACAGACAGACAAACATTTTAAAAATTGTTTTTTTGTTATAAGTACCGTATATACTTTCATATGCATTTAATAAAAAGCTCTTATTTTGACATTACAAACAGACATTTCAATTTTATTTATTTGTATTGATAAATGTACTTTATATTGTATGCCAGATAATACAAATAGGCGACACGAAATTATCTAAAATAGGGGTCGGCAAGTAATTTTAAATAAGGTCCGAATACCGTTGAAATAAATTATCGAGGTCCCAAAAAAAAAACTCATAATGATTACTACACACGGTTTGTTTAAGTACTTAAATAAAGGTAAACAATCTTGATGTAACTTTTTACACAAACACATATTAAACAAATAAACTACTGCTTAAACTAGTGGTTCAATTGATTTGGTAATCGTTATTGTTGTTTTACATTGGTTTTTAGTCGCATTTTATTTTTAAAATGAGTTTTTTAATAAAAAATATTAAAAAGACACATCAAGATTGTTTACCTTTATTTAAGTACCTAAACAAACCGAGTATAGTTTTTATTTTGCCTCATTTATGTAATTATATATGGTCATTTTCAGTGTCTAAAAAAAATAATGGCTAAAGTTAATGAGAGAAATCACACCAACGGTCTTGAGCCAGTTGTCTATAGTTTGGTTTACGCGGGGAACAATAAATTCGAAGACTGTCTTCAAGGTCCGTTAATCTCGAACGATATTAGTTCTTGTTTAATTTAAATTGAATAGGTATATTTAACAATATTTGATGGTCCGCCTGTTGCCGACCGCCCATCTAAAACCTTTGTAGGGAGTACGTACTCATATTTTCAAATATCTAGTTACTACAGGGTGAACAGGATCCATCTTCAAGACGACACATTTGGCGCAGTGGCTAAGCTTTGTGCGCTACGTGTCGCGGGTTCGATCTCTGCATGGAATAAATATTTGTATGATCTACAGATAGTTGTTTCGGGTCTGGTTGTGTGTGCATGTGACATGTATGTTTGTGAACTGTACAAAGAAATCCTAGAGAGGGGCAAAGTTAAAAAAAAATCTAGTTATTAGTTGTCAGCCTTTAACTTTTTTTTTCAGGCTGTACACCGAGGCTGAATATGAGAAGCTACCGCCCTCTGTGCCGCCTGAGATGTGTCGAAGCGACCTGTCTGGCATGTTGTTACAACTGAAAGCTTTGGGCATACATAACTTACTTAGGTAATAAATTTTACATATGTAGTTCTATGTATATTGCTAAGCTGTGATAGCCTAACGATTGAACGCTTGCCTTCCGTGCAGGAGGGTCTAAGTTCAAACCCGGCCCGCACCTCTGAGTTTTCGGAATCATGTGCGGATCAGAATTTGATTATCACTTGCGTTTACGGTGAAGGAAAACATCGTGAGGAAACCTGCACACCTGAGATGGGGACATAAAGTTCTTGATGGTGTGTGTGGTCCGACAACCCGCACTGTGCCAGCGTGGTGGACTAAAGCCTAACCCTTCTTATTCTGAGAAGAGTCCCTTGCCCAACAGTGGGACAGTAATGGGTTACATTTACTATTATTATATGTATATTGACAATCAACATTTAGCGACATACCGAACCCATTTTCAGCATTAGCACACCTGAAAACTTTTAAAACTGTAGGATACTGCAAAAGATTCCGGCCATAAAAAAATAAGATTTGGCTGGCGAATCGATTTTTAGTTTTGGCTCATTTCATTTACAGTTATATAAAGCAGCAATAGTCTAATGGCAAAGGTGTCGATCTTTAAATATTAATTTTACCATATAGGCTAGTTGACTGCATCAAAACTAAATTCTGAAATCTTGTTTGGTAAATAGTTTTCCTTCTAAAAACTCAGTACTACTGAATTTCTTGCTTATCTTTGGCGTTTTCAATTTTTAATTTGCCGAAATCACACAATAAGTACGTCAATGGCAATGAATAACTATGACGTCACGCCTTGCTATTCCAACCATTTTTAGAACAAAATGTCATTTTTGACAGTTCATAAAAAGTAACTCAGATGATTAGTTGTCAACTAGCGTATTCAATAAAACCTTGGTTCAATAAAAGAAAACGATTTTATGGCCGCCATCTTGGATTTCAGTATACAGACCTAAATAACGTCATTAGCAGACCGTAAAACGAGAACCGACATTATTATAACTTTTATTCTCTTCTATTCTTCAGGTTCACATTTCCAACTCCACCTCCAGCCAAGAGCATACTGTCAGGTCTGGAAACCCTATACGCGCTGAAGACCATAGACAAGCTGGGGGAACTCACGGCTACAGGACTGATTGTTGCCGAGTTACCGCTCAGAGCCATGTGTGCTGCCATGCTGTGTAACAGTGGTCTGTGACCTTGTATCTATACCATTTAAACCTTTATATTGTCACACAATACACGATACATTAAACAAAGAAACATATAAAAGATAGGGTCTTGTATATGCGGTAATCTCCGAATTTGAAAATTCTTTCACTGATAGATCCCCAGACATAGCTACGTTGTTCCCGCTAAAGACTCAAAAGTCAAAGTCAAAAGTCAAAGTTTTTTATTTCAAGTAGGCCTTTTCAGGCACTTTTAAAAAGTCGAGACTCTAGGCGCACGGTTCCAAAGGGGGTAGGTCCTATGGAGAAGAGACCGGCAAGAAACTCCATGGATACTCTTTTCAAAAACAAAAAGTTAATTTACAATTAAAATCTTAAATTAACATGCATTATATAAGAAAAAATACAAACTTAATAGAATGCTACTTACACAATGAGGCAATACAACATGAGTTAAACAATTGTTTCGAATATAAACTAAAAACGGGATAAACAGATCAAAGCGGATAAAACAGAAATAAAAAAATACAAAAAAGAATACAAAATATTGAAACATCAAGAATGTCCAGATATGTAAAGTGAATCTAATATAAAATAGAATACTATAAATTATATATGTAGATCGTGCGGACGAAGTCGCGGGCTGAAACTAGTATCATATACTTTAACGTCGTCAGTTAGGAGACGAATGCTGAACATGGGGCTTCTTGTTCCTGCTCAATGATTACATTAAGATGATTAGTTATTAGAGTTTGTTTTCTTGACATAATCCTACGGGCGACTTTCACCGTTATAGTTAAGTCACACTGTGAATTTCCTGGGATTCGAACCCAGGATTTCACGTTTAGTGGCCGCGCTTGCGAACGCTTGGTCGATGAGTTAGTTAGGAAAGAAAGAAATTATTTAAAATTTTACATAATAGTCTATGCCCTTAGCGTTTATCGAAAATTATATTCAATCAATATTGAGGCGGATTATGGCGATGACTAAATTCACTTTGATGAATATTTTTAATAATTTTCTCATATATTTTGTGCATAAAAAAGTACGTTAAGAACTATGACAATCGTTGCGGGTGTCAGAAGCCCAAAAATCTCTGACAACCAGTCTGACCTTAGAGTATCAGTGTCTCCCAGTAATTGTGTGTCGGAGGTCAGATGTCAGTCGCTCCGTGTACAATACTGATATTCAGCCGCAACCCCAATGTAGTTGGGAAAAACCTAAGCATATGTTACTCATAATTTTTTGTTTGAGAGACTTAAATAAAATAAATAAATTCAACCCATAACTGTCCCACTGCTGGGCAAGAGTCTCTTCTCAGAATGAGAAGGGGTAAGCCTTAGTCCACCACGCTGGCCCGGTGCGGGTTGGCGGACTACACACACCGTCGAGAACTTTATGGAGCCCTCTCAGGTGTGCAGGTTTCCTCACGATGTTTTTCCTTCACCGTAAATGCAAGTGATAATCAAATTCTGATCCGCACATGATTCCGAAAAGTCAGAGGTGCGGGCCGGGTTTGAACGCGGACCCTCCTGCATGGAAGGCAAGCGTTCAACCGCTAGGCTATCACTGCACGAGACTTAAATAGTTCAGCCTATATACACCAGAATCCAAACATTATTAATCTCATTTATTTTGTCGTTTGCAGGTGAATGGGGCTGCATCGACGAGGCTCTGTCAATAGCGGCCATGTTGCAAGTGGACAACGTGTTTGTGAAGCCCAGCGGTGGGAAGGAGAGTGTCGCAGCTAGGATCAGTAGGAGGAATCATTTTGAGGTACTTTTACAAGCCAATTTTCATGTTATTGTCTTGAGATATTGGTTGCTGAGAAATGGTAGAATCATTAATGATATAACATCATTAGTGAAAGTGATAAGGAGGGGTGTACTTTTGTACACCCACATTTCACTCCTGATGTTATTAGGCCCCATATAAGCGTGCTATTATATTGAAATCTCAATTGGCTCACTTTACACTTGAAATCACAAAATTTCAATAATTAAAAAACGCCTAATTTTACATACCACAATTTAAAAAGAAAGATTTTTCTTAAGTTTAATCTTCTAAGGGCTGAAATAGGTTTTCAAAGTTCTTTCTACGCGTACAGAAAAAAGCAAATAGTTCTTTATTTTATTATTTTTATTAATCTTTTAACTCATTACTATTTTCAGGTGGCAGAAGGCGATATAATAATGTACTTGAACATATTGGACGCCTACTTGAAACTGAAGTCATCACACGACGACAAGAGATCCAAGAAAGCGTGTAAAGACTGGTGTCAGAAATATTATATTAACTATCGGGTTATAGAAAAGGTATATTATGCAGTTTTTTATGTTTATTATTATATAATAATATACAATGATAGCCTAATGGGTGAACGCTTGCCTTCTATGCAGGAAGGTCTGAGTTCAAACCCGGCCCGCACCTCTGACTTTTCAGAATCATGTGCGGATCAGAATTTGATTATCACTTGCGTTAACGGTGAAGGAAAACATCGTGAGGAAACCTGTACACCTGAGAGAGTGACATAAATGTCCTCCTGACCGATTATATAGTATATTAAAAAAATTAAAAATTTCCGATTTAATCATAAATATTGAAAATATCTATTTTGTATGAAGATCCGTATACATTAAAAAGGTGAAATCATACATCGCATAACATCAAAATACAGTTAATTGATACACTTCATTGACTAGCTTGCCTGAATCGTTGGTCTTGTGGTTGCATGCGCGACTGCTGAGCGTGAGGTCCTGGGTTCGATTCCCGGATCGAGCAAAGTGTTATTGGCTTTTCTGTATGAAATTTCTCAGTAGCAGCACTGAGACTGGAACTGTGCCCGGTAGATGGCAATAGGCTCGCCCCCTATTACATGGGACTCAATAACGGCGCCGGCGAAATGTGGGTGTACGATACACCTCTGCCTAACCCTTCGAGGAATACAGGCGTGATGCTATGTTATGTGATGTGATTGTTACAGATTTTTTATTGAGTTATTTTGTTGCAGGCCTGTGAAGTTAGAGACGGGTTAGAGAAATTAATAAAAAGCAAGTTTCAGTTAGAAAACAAAGTTTTTGATGGAATTGATTTGGGGACAGGTAAATATTATTTACTATTATTACTGTTACCGTTACCGCTAGCCTATCCCACTGCTGGGCAAAGGCCATCCCCTTAATTTTCAAGCTGTTCTGTACGCACAGAACAGAGTTACCATTATTAAATAATTTTATTATATTTCTACTGTGTATTTATGGCCGTTTTTATTTTTAATATGAGGTATGGTAAATGATTTTACCCACATAAGGTTTTCTTAAGGTCAATATCCTACTTCCTACTTAATATTATAAATGTGAAAGTTTGTGAGGATGAATGGATGGATGGATGGATCTTTGTTACTCTTTCACGCCAGAACGGCTGAACGGATCTGGATGAAATTTGGCACAGAGATAGATTATAGTCTGGAATAGCATATAGGCTACTTTTTATCCCGGGAAAACGTACGGAAACTAGTATTTTATAAATTAATCTAATCTACTATATAAAAATCAATGTTTGTTTGATCGTATTTTATGCGCTGCCATACATTTACAGTAGGTGGCGCGCATGTCATATCGAAAAGAACAAATATTTCCACAATTATTTCTTCTGTGGCAGCAACGCGTCGGGGGGCAGCTAGTATTATATAAAATATTTTGAGTTAAAAAGAGCAACCATGGAGTTTCTTGCTCGTTTTTCTCCATAAGATGTCAACCGTTTGAAACGAGGCATCTAGAGCAGGGTTTCTTAAAGTGGGGTCCACGCTGTTAGTAAAATGTGTGGTAGGGGTCCGCAACAGCTCAATTAACCCTTAATATTAATGAGAAAATTGTGTAGCAAACTAACGCATCGCTTGTTTAAAACCGCTCTCGCTGGCTACTGTTCAGCGGCCCGAGATGCGGGGGGACTGTACCTACACGAATCCACATGTTTTATTTTTCCTTTAATATTCTTTGACAGAGGTCCGTGGAATTTTAGAAATTCTGGAAGTGGTCCGTGACTGCATAAAGTTTAAGAAACACTGCACTAGAGTCTGACTATTTATTCATAAGTGTCTGAAAATGGTTTACATAAATATCTTTATATATATATAATTCTTATGTACGTGTATCACTGAACTCCTCCTAAACGGTTGGACCGATTTTGATGTCATTTTTTGTGTGTCACAATTGGATCCGGTAGGCGGCGCTGCGATTTTTAGAACAGTTCGTTCCTAGAACGGTTCGAGCAGGATACCTTCTATCAGGACCGCTTGTATTATATATTTCTGTGATAAGTCTTCAAACATTGTTGGTTTCCAGAATATTCTATATTTTCGTGAATTTGATAACTATACATATGTTATCTTCCTGTATGACAATATATACATTTTTGTTGAAACCATTTTATACTGATAACATAGTAATACAGACTATTTTCTGGATCTCGACAACAGCGTCACTTATCGGGTCCAACTATAGCTAGAGAACCATCCAGGTGACCCCAAAAGTACAAAAAAAAAATAACAGTATTGATCAAGGCGTTTAGGAGGAGCAAAATTACAGACGTACGCACACCGGAATTTTATATGTAAAGACATGCAGCTGATGTAAAGAAACAGACATAGACTATAAAGCTCATTGACCCTGAATAATTATTATATAACTAGCTTCCACCCGCGTGGTTTACGAATCCGTGCATTTTTGTGAGCGAAACCCTAATTATTTTTCAAATATAAAAGTAAGTTAAGCCTATGTTACTTCTTATAACATCAGCTATCTGCCAGTGAATGTCCAGTCCAAATCGGTCCAGCCGTTTTTGAGATTTGCCGGCACAAACAGACAGATAGACAAACATTTAAAAAAAATGCTTTTTTTTAAACTACCCTATAAACTCTCATATGTATTTCGTAAAAAGCTGTTATTTTGACATTACAAGCAGACACTTCAATTTTATTTATTTATATATAAGATTAAATATACCTGGACACTTTTCAAGTTTGTGATGTCTCGGTAATTGCCGAACATCTCCGAAGATAGCCGAAGATCGCCGAGGATTGCCGAAGACAAGCCCCGTAAGGAGTTTGGCTGTAATATGAATTTGTGCGAGTTCGTTGTTATCACAAAATTATGTTCCAGCCAAAACTACTTACGGAATATCTGCTGATCGCGACCATCGGTGGATACTGTGAGGACTGCTTATGCTATCGCCATATGATGGTTAAATGTTTGTGAGTGGATTCGGTGTAGCTCAGAGGCTGGTGTACTGAACCAGAACTTGACGGTATGGTTGACACAGTTGAGCGATCGACTGCTGCGTGATGCGGGTTCGATTCCTGCTCGAGCTAATACTTGTATAATCTACCTGGCAGTACCTGATTCACATACAGTTGTTCCTAGTCTAGGTGTTTGTGAATAAATATTTGCGTTTATAAACGCACCAACGCTGCGTTAAAAACAGTGCTTTATATTAAATCTAATTTGCATTTATTTGACCATTGTACTAGGAAGCGTCATTTGGGAAAATTATGCATTGGGTATTCCAAAACAACTCTCTTACATAAAAGTGTATTTTGCATGAGTCCTAAATCTTATAACAAGATACTTGTACATCTTACTTATGAAATTAAAGTAGCTTTATTTTGTTTAAAAAGAGGTTACACATTCTACTTGTAGAAAATGCATATTATTCAGTCACAGAGTATATGGAGGATCTGAATTAATTCATGCTCACTTCATTGGAATGTAATTATATTGTAATTTTATTATTATACTTGAGAAAAATTATATTTGATCATTTTTAAATTGTATATTATTCTTGGCATGTTGTTTTTTTTTTATATATATTTGTAATTTATTTTAGATTTATTGAACCACATACATTTTAATGTATACCTATTTTATGAATAATTTAAATTGTTGCATGCTCTAAGGCTGAATGTGGTGGAACTAATATATTATGTAACATCTTATGTGAAACCCATGTTATACAAATGAAGGATTGAATTGGATTGAACCTACTTTCTAAATCAAATCAAATAATTTATTTTTATGCATATGGTACAAAGGTGTGATAAATAATAATGTTTCTGAACGATACAAAAAGTTGTCGATGTAACTTTTAATATTGTATTAATGTATGAACATCTACGGCCATTATCTAAAATCCTTATTCGTTAAAACAGATATTTTACAAGCGTTTCAAAATATATTCATCATTATACTCATTGTGTAATGACTCTTCAAAGCTTCAAATTTCAATTCAAAGTTCGTGACTGTGTGTGCAGTGTCGCCAACCCGCACCGTGCCAGCGTGGTGGACTAAGGCCTTATCCTTCTCGTTCTGAGAAGAGACCCTTGCCCAGCAGTGGGACAGTAATGGGTTGAATTTATTTATTACACTCATTGTGCAATTTAATCGATTCTTCCTCTATTTCCAGACAAAACCGAGCGCATCATGAAGTGTGTGTTGTCGGGCTACTTCCCTCAGGCGGCGTGGCTCAGTACTGACGCCAGCTACCGCGGCGTGCGGGGAGCTGTGCTGCACATCAGCCCTGACAGCTGTCTGTATCGGGTGCAACAACCTAAATGGTAACATACATTGTTTTCCCATACTTTTTCCACATTATGTACATGGCAAGATTGTTAAAAGAGACTTTAAAAGAGTATCCATGGAGTTTCTCGCCGGTTCTTCTCCATAGGACCAACTTTTTGGAACCGTGCAACTAGAGTCCTATAACGTTTCATAAGTGCCTGTATTAGGTCTACATATAAATAAAATTGGAGTGTCTGTTTGTAATATTGAAATAACCGTTCTTTACTACATGCATATGAATATATATACGGTACATACACCAAAATAACATTTTTTGTAATTTTTGTCTGTCTGTCTGTTTGTATAGGCTAATCTCTGAAATGGCTGGACCGATTTTGACGGGACTTTTATTGGCAGGTAGCTGATGTAATAAGGAGTAACTTAAGCTACTTTTATTTTAGAAAAAAATAGGGTTAAGTGCATTTGGTCTCACTAAAAAATACATTGTTAAGTTCCGACATCCACGCGAACGAAGTCGCGGGCACAGCTAGTTTGAAATAAAAACAATTCTATGTATTCTATCTATCTATCTAACTAGGCCTTAATGTATTTTATAAAATAATAATAATAAATTCAAGCCATTACTGTCCCACTGCTGGACAATGGCCTCTTCTCAGAATGAGAAGGGCTGGCCTTAGTCCACGTTGGCCTGATGCGTATTGGCGGACAAATATTTTATTATTTTTTATTTAAAATAAAAAACTCATATCTCCGTAACCGTGACTCTTAAAACCCAGGGTCCAAGGGTGGAAAGGTAACAAATGATCCCACAAGTATCCAGAAAGATTTTGACGGTCCATGCATTATTATTCTAAATAATAATAATGAATAATAAAAAATGATGTAGAAGTGAAGATATCAATTAATCAACAGTGGATTGTTTGATAACACTAAAATCTTTTTTTTTATCTTAATTGTGTTTTTAGGGTGATATTCGCCAGCGTCCAGAGTACTGGGGACAAGACTTACATGCGAGAGATGATGACCATCGACCAGCGATGGCTGCTAGAAATAGCACCACACTACTATAAGGAAACTTGACAGTAAACTAATTAAAATAACCATTTGTTTTATTTCAATACTCACGGTTCTGATGTCGATTCCAGTCGTCGAACAAAATAAATACCGGTTATCACCAGAAAATAGCGAGAAAATGTACTTAGTAAGAAATTAAAATAGTTGCCGATAGTTGGCGTTGATTGTACAGACACAACAAATAAGCTTATTACATGGGTGTGAAAAATGGGATCGGCATTCGGGGTTACACCATTACACCTTTCCCATAAATGTATGATATTACGATAAGATAAGAGATATATTTATTTCGTTTAAACATGAATGAAAAATACAATGAAAAGTACAGTTGTGTACATAAGGTGTACATTTTAGGTAGTAACTACATGTTTTGCCATTTGAGGCGTACAATTTTTTTTTATTTGCCCTTAAATCGCCGTATCTTACAATCACAAAAATTATATACATAAATCGCCTGGGGTTACAAATAGTTACAATAACACAAAAGTGTATAGGTTTAGGAGTTTGGAAATGTCATAATTATAGACACAGATACTATTTTTTAATTGTATGTATATGTATATGTATATTATTTTTTACACCCCCACTTTTCGCCTATGGCGTTATTAAGTTAAACGAGGCGAGCTTTTTTCCATCTATCCAAACCCCCATTCTATTGAGAATTTTCATACAAAAGAATCGAACCAAAGACTTCACTCAGCAGTCTACAATCAATACACCAAAAATGCAGTCAAACTTATACAGAAGAATTTAATTTTAATCTCGGAGCCTTGAACTCGTTTATAGTGTATTTATAACTGATTAAGCAATCATTTTCTCCAGACATGCAGACAGTGTCGGATTAAGCAAGCGCGGGGCCCGCAGCAGATTTTATCGAGGGGCCCTTGATCTGCTGTGGGCTCTTAAGTATAAAGAGACTTTTTGTAGAACATGTGCGTTTACCGTATGAAATTCTCTGTTTTATTTTCGTCAACATAATAATCGGTTACCGATTGTCTGACGTGGATTGTCTTAGTCGGAAAACAGGTGTAAATTTCAACGTTTTTGTGACGTCAAGTAAATTCAATATACCACGTCCACATTCACATCCCCCTTTTTTTGTTCAGGTAAGGACTTCAGACACGAATCAATGTGTCCTGTGCCTGTAACACGCATATGTGTCGAAAATAACGACTAGCGTGTGCCAATAACACGCATACGTGTTGCCAAAATCCGTACTGAGTGCCTAAGTACACACATGTGTGTTTCTTATGGGGCTCTTTTTTTAGTTTTTCACAGGTGCAAATTACACAATAGACACGTAGAAAATGTATGAAAGCACAAATGTGTGTACAGGGCACTGTGAATAAGTTTCGACGGTATTAATACGCGGGGCCCGCAGCAATTGCTACTCTTGCTACGTGGTTAATTCGGCACTGGATACAGACATACGGTCAAACACCTAACAGTCTATTACAACTGAGTACAAAGTGTTACAGACCGGATAGGATCTATTAATATCCACACATTTCTCCACAGAGTAAATAATTATAACCTGTGAGGCTATTGTCGCGCGATTAAAGATCATGTTGACCGCTTCACTGGTCTAATATTTGTATGAGCGGTTTGATTCCCATCTCGGGTAAAGTGTTATTGGGATGTTTTGAAATGGTATGTAAATAGTTCGTCCATAACGGGAATCTAATCTCGAAGATTTCGTCAAAATTACCTTTGCCGTTGGAAAACTGTTGTCCCCATACATCGACATAGGTCGCGGTCATTTTACCAACTGCAAATAAGTTTATAACGGCAATTATTTTATGTAACTACCAATTTACGGTTTTCGGATTTTACCCTTTACTGGTGCTATAAGACATTGCTTCTTGCCAAATTTCATGATTCTAAGTCAACGGGAAGTATATACCTACGCTATAGGTTTTGATTACCTTGCGAGTGTCAAAATATGCGGAATGCAAGAGGTATCGTATCGTTTGATTGCGTTGACTTAGAAGTTTGATTTTTTATAACCCCAAGGGAACTTCGATCCAGGTCTGTAGACCTGACTATTTGATATTAATAATTTAGCTAAATAGTCATAGTTTAGCTAAAAGTCTTCGTACAAAATGCGTTAACGTTTTTACCTCACTAAACATGAGTTGACTCTGTTGATTTTTTATATGTTATAGACAAAAAGAAAAACAAGGTCGTCAGGTTTTTGTTTTTTAATATTCTTTATAGATTGAGAAATAATTAACTGTCAAAATGCGTTTTTTTAACTAAAAATCTTTCTTAAGCTTATCTCGTGATAATTATGAAATTAATCAAATTTCGAAAAAATCAAAGCGTGTCGACCTTGTTTATAATCTGACAAAACGATAGAGACCAAAATTAAATTAATTCGTTAAGATTTAGATGTAAGAATCGTTAACGCCCAAATACCTATTATGCGCGTATTTCAAGACAATTTTGCCAGAAGCCGGCAGCTAAACGATATTCTTAATTTCACACGTTCTTGAGAAAATGGATCTTGACAGACAGACAACGAAGTGATCTTATAAGCGTTCCTTTTTCCCTTTTGAGGTACGGAACCCTAAAATGAGTACCTACCTACCTACATATTTAGATTTGTTTTTATTTATGCCCGCATAGATATAACTGGACTTAATAAAAAACAATAATGGTCAGAAAATAATCTTATTTACATAGAGAGACACGGCGGGTAAACGTGCGCGTTTATCAATTATACTTGTAATTAGGTAATTAATTTATAATAATTTTTGTATCCAAGTGTAATTAAGATTTTTTGAAACTATTAATATTTTTTTTGAAAGGCTGAAATCTGAACATTTCGTCATTATTGAAACAATTGTATGTCTGAAATTAAAGTAAAATGTTTAAATTTATTGAATAAATATGACTGCCTCGGTCTAGTGGTCGCATAGCGACTGTTGAACGTGAGAAGTGTTCGATTTCCAAGTCGAGCAGTGTTATTACGATTTTCTGAAATTCGCAGTAGCAGCCGAAGTCTGGAACTGTACCCGGTAGATGGCAATAGGCTCGCCCCCTATTACATGGGACTCAATAGCCGAATCGGCGAAAATTGGGTGTACAAAAAGTACATCTCTGCATTACCTTTCAGGGAATTACAGGCGTAAGGCTATTTTATATAATAAATAAAACCTGTAAAAAATTAACTGCCGCAAGGATGTCGTGTACTGAGGTCCAGAGTTCGATTCCCTTTTACAAGTACAAAATCTGGCCACTTTGATTTTGATTGAATATATTTTATAATTTATACAAATGTAGTTTCTGTGTTAGACCATCATCTATGATTTGGCAATGTGGCCTAGGATGTAACATAGAAACCGAGATGATAGTTGTACAATCTTGTCTCGAAAATGCTCAAGTTGTTGTAAAAATGTGTTTTGTGTGAATACATTTTAAATAAAACAAAAAGGTGTCGAAGTCAAAGTTTTTATTTCAACTAGGCCTTTGCAAGTACTTTTAAAAAGTCGAGACTCTAGGTGCACGGTTCCCAAGAGGGGTAGGTTCTTTGGAGAAGAGACCGGCAAGAAACTCCATGGATACTCTTTGCAAAAAATAAAAAGTTAATTTACAATTAATAATCTTATTATTAACATGCATTATATAAGAAAAAAAATCTTGTCAAAGTAAATTTTTTCTATTTTTTTCCAAAACTATACCTATTGTCGTACTTGTACGTTTGTCGCAGTGACTAAGCGAACAGCTTTCTGCTGTGTCTCTGGTTCGAATACCGCACAGAACAAATACTTCCTGTCAATGTAACGTT
Source organism: Shargacucullia verbasci (assembly GCA_947562105.1). Lineage (NCBI taxonomy): Eukaryota > Metazoa > Arthropoda > Insecta > Lepidoptera > Noctuidae > Shargacucullia > Shargacucullia verbasci. The sequence goes on from OX387306.1 coordinate 8,427,167, forward strand.
GTCAATATAATCACGATTACTTATTATTTACTGTATGTATTATTGTATTTATTTTAGTCATTATGTATCCAATTTTTATTTATACACACCCATATATATATGTATATGTATTGTTTATGTAGTTTATATTTATATTTATGTTGCACCGTGAACTACCCTTTCTCTTTTTACCTGCTACTCTGTCCATCCTAAGGTTGTCTGGCAGAAATCGCCAAGTGCGATAAGACCGCCCCTTGTACATCTCTATTGGTTTCCATTTTGTATATATTTTCTGTTTTTGGTCTGCAATAAAGTGTATTGTATTGTATCTGTATGATCTAAAAATAGTTGTTTCTGGTCTGGGTGTGTGTGCATGCGACATGTATGTATATTTATAAACTATTACTATACAGGAGTAATTCTAATGTTGCTAAATAAACACATTTTTTCTCCATACTAGTTGTATTCGTGGAAATAAACTGAGGCTCGTAAAAGCAGGTGCGCTTGACCCGCCGAGAGTCTTTGACATTGTTGATTATTATTGTTTGTTATACATAAATATTACTACGGTTATTAGCGCTGATTAATGCCGACAGCCAGACTTTATCGAAGGCACGTATTGTTTGTACTGTGGATGGAAAAGGGTGCATAGACAAGTTTTAAGGTGAAATCATATGTGTCAGATTCGTATTTGAAAACTGCTATTTTTTTTTAAATATATATATTATATACTTTTTACTGTTTTTTTTTTTTAAAAAAAGTATACAAAATACTGTTTTCATGACTGCTGTTATTCGGAGCCTCGTTTATTTTAATATTCACTTAAATTGTGGAGAGGCTTATGAATATTTTAAAAACGATAATAAATTTTTAAATTGTGGACAAACGAGAAAGGAGGGATATCTCGCCGTCTAACATAAAAGTAAAGCACTGAGTAACTTGTCGGTACAGTTAGCGAAATAAATAGATGAACTTTTCGTACTGAGGCCCTAGTGTAAGTTTCTTTTGACAAATTCGATTTACTACATCGAACGCGTTCGGCGCTCCGATTGGTGGAGAGCACGAAACGGACCAATCGGAGCGCCGAACGCGTTCGATGTAGTAAATTAAATTTGTCGAAAGAAACTTACACTAAGGCCTCAGGTACCTAAGTCGATAAAGTCGTCAAGTAACGCAAAGAAAATATGTTTGTTGACCACCGGTGTCGGCCTGTGGATCAATTGCAAAACATTATGAAAGCAAGTTTCCAACAGAACCTATTAAACTTTGTTCAATAATTATCTATGTTTGTCTGGACTGTACCTACATAAATACTTATAGTTATAACTACACATGTTTACAAATTGTCTAAGATTGTCGTGATCGTGCTAGACGGTAGGTAAATATAGTGTCATAGGTACGCTTTATCGACATCTCGACCTTCAAACATGCGTGTGTTTAGGAATTAATTCATTGCAATCGATTGCAGTCACAGTTTTGAAGTAACTTAAAAATTAATAGCTTTGGTCATTTTTTCACTGAATACCACACACCACAACAAAATGCGGTAATAATATCGGTTCCCTGATACCTTAGCGATTATGACTATAAACGGGATATCTCCGGCCACCCACGGAAAATGGCTGATGTTTTTCTTCATTAAGAATATCGTTTAGCCGCCGGCTTCTGAGAATTTTTTCTTGCAATACGCGCAAAATAGGTATTTGGGCGTTAACGTTTCTTACGTCTTACGAATTATATATAATATAATTCGATTTTGGTCTCTACCATTTTTTCAGATTATAAACAAGGCCGACACGTTTTGTTAATTTCAAAATGTTGATTAATTTAATCATTATCATGAGATAAGTATAAGGAAAAGTTTTAGTTAAATAACGCATTTTGAGGGTTAGGTAATTATTTCTCAATCTATAAACAATATCAAAAAAACAAAAACGTGACGACCTAGTTTTCATCTATAACATATAAAAAAATCAGCCAAATCAACTCATGTTTAATGGGGCAAAAACTTTAACGCATTTTGTATGAATTTTTTTATTTAAACTATAGTCTTAATGTTGTCAAGTAATTAAATAGGCAAGGCGAGACTATTGCCATCTACTGGTCACAATTCCAAACTACGGGATGCTGCTGAGTTTTTTTTCTAATAGAAACCTAATAACTTTGCCCGACCTTGGACTCGACCCCAGGATCTCACGCTCATCAGCCGCGCTTGTGACTACTATACCAATAAGGTACTTGATTCGCACTAAGGGTCTGGATTCAGTAACAATCAGCCTTACAGTCAGTCATTACCGTCTCAAGGTAAACAGCCACGGAAATGTCATTCCGGGTCATACAATAGTTTATTATAAACATTGCATTGATAATATAAATTGAGTAGGCGTGTAAGTTATTTTTAGCATGTCAAGTGTGCTATTTTTGTGTTGGCTGGAAACTTTGTGTTTCTGCGGTTCTAGGGTGCGATACGACTCACGGCACTTTTAAAGAAGTGGCTAGCTACGTGTCGTGGGATCGATTCCCGCGTGGGACAAGTATTTTAAGGTGTAAGTTTCTAAGTTGTACGATTAATCAGTCAAGTGATGCAAACGAAACAATAGAAAACCGACAGGCGCTGCGTGTATCTTAATCTTAAGGGATTAAAAAAAAAATCTTTATTCAAAATAGATATGTAATATAATAAATTCCAAATTTATTTCCTTTAATAAACCTCCTTTCATGTATATTATATATTTTTGTTTTATACTATCATAATTATAGCGTGGCGACGCGTCGCACGCCAACAGTCGGTCTGACCCGCTGCATTAGATGTTTCACATCAAAAATAAAAAACAATTTATACAAATTATAAATACACACACACACACACACACGCACACATTAAATACAATCTATACTATACGAAAAACAATCGATACCTATCATATTGTAAAGTACCTATACATTTTATTTTTACGAATTTCTACAATTATTTTCTATTCGAATATTTAATATATGCTATTATAGTTTTAATTTTTAATCGTCATAATTTTTTTGTATGTAGGTATGTAACCAATCTAGTCGTTCTATTAGTCGAACTTGGCCCGATATCCCTAATACAAGCTGGTAACACTGTTGATTTGACGGCGATTTTGGCGCTAACACCAACTGTCATGGCGTTTGTCACAATTTTATTTTCACCAGGCACATTCATTTCTATGATCTCAAAAATCATCAAAAGAACAGTTTCTCGTGTGTACTGTGTAATTACCTGAACCTAATTCGAGTGACTGTGTGAACGTACATACCTATAGTTACCGAAGTGGTTTGATTGTGCGAGCCAGGTGGATTTTAGGAACTTTGTTTGGATTGAGGGAGCTGCCAAGGCTGGACAAACGGACGTGGGCAAGGTAAGGATTCTTACTCTACTGTTCATGGATCAGTCGGTCGCAGACTTTTTAGATCGGCGTCTGTACTCCCAAATGTGTAATAGCGTATTCTGAGCACATTTTTAAGTTGTCAAAACCCAAGAATTACGCATAGATATCATACAATGTTGTTTATTTCTCACAAATTACTGCATTCAACACGTTAATTTAGGTTTATTGCTCTTCATACTCGCTTATTTATTGTTATTTGAACCAAAGTTATTCACGTTTGCCAGTAGCATACCTAACTACCGCCATTTAAGATACCCGAGTAAATTATTTTTACAATTCGTTCTAAATGAATGAACTAGGAATAATTCAATAAAGTATCATAAAAGTAAGTGTTTCTCATTCATATTCACGTCCAGAAAATTAGAGTTGGGTCTCGTCTTGTGCCTGGGTAATACTTACTTCAATATCAACGATACGTACATTACTTAAGATTCAAATTCGCTTAAACTTTACTTCGGTAAGCGACTAATTTTATTTATCTACCTACTTTCTTTCAATTTAGGGGGTTAATTCTCTACGACTATATAAGAACACAGAACATCCGCAACCTAGTGATGAAATAAGAAATACTAATACACCTGAGGCTTAAGTCGGAAAGCCTTCTCACCCTTGTTTTAGGTAATTTCACTGGCTATTCCTATCCTCCCGGAAGGTGATTACGCATAAGTACCTTTTTTTGATCATCGTTTTTAATTATTGAGTATATGGTGGGCCTCGGGAACTCTTAGAAGACCGCACCGAAGCTTACCACGGTGGGAGAGACTGTAGAGACGTCCCCCGTTACCCTCGCTGCTGTGCACGGCACGCATAAGTACCTACACATGAGGCATGACGTATCAAGGAATAGTTTTAATTCTTTAATACAGAACTCTTACCCTACACTAAAAATTATCTATTCCTGTTAAGCAGTAAATAGGTAGGTACGCCCTGAGAAAACTAAGAGATGTAATTTCAGTAAGATCTGATTTCTTATGTATTCTGCAGTTTATAAACATATAGGTCACACACACAGACTCGGAACAACTAGATATCTGTAGTAGATCATACAAATATTTGTAAGCGAAAATCGTTTCGTTCCCGTTGCGCTAAAAGGCAATCGCATTGCACATTTATTTCTCGTGGGTGCTAGAGCCCTCGAGCACACACGGAGTCGGCTCCCCTAGCAACCACGCCAATCGCCTAGTGGACGTTTGTTTCAGATATCAAACGCTAGATTCGGGTCCAATTCAAGTAACTAAACGCATCCAATCGACGACCTTTCATCCTGCTCCGCGTGTCCTAAGTACTGCCTGCTCGCGGGAGGAGTTAATTGCCGCTACGGACAGAAAGCGAAGTCCATGTGGCGGAATTTTGGGCCAAACTAATTTAATTTGCCATCGACACGCTATGAAACAGAAAAAAAGACTTTTGGACTATATTCTGATCTAAAAACTAGACATGGTTTATCTATATACCAGTTTTAAACCTTCGAGCTAGTTTTATAAAGGCTTGAATCCGTCACCGGCGATAAGCAGCAGCAACAGGCGACAGCGTTTTTTTTTTATACTTTGCCCCACTCTAGGAATTCTTCTGTATCGTATGTACAGTTTACAAACACATGTCACATGCACACACAATCAAATCCGAAACAACTATCTGTAGATCATACAAATATTTTTTCCGTGCGGGGATCGAACCCGCGAAACGTAGCACAGAAAGCTAGTCGCTTAGCCATTGCGCCAATCGTGTCGTCAAACTGGCTCCTATATACATATATTTTCTTTGAATTTGTATGAAAATACACATAGCATCGGTGACGAACTCAAGCCTTTATAAAGCCGTAAGAGTCGTTGATTTCTGCGTTTTGTTTTTATTTGGTTAGTGGAATTGGTCCTAGGATACGGAATTACGAATAGCTTCCTATTTATGATTCGTATGACTCAATATCTAAGGTTAAGAATGCGCACCCGGAGCTCGGCGGACTTTGTCGTAGGTACCTTATCTCTAATTATTATTATCTTGTTTGAGAAAGTTATTTATAGATGTTATTAATGATTTTACGGTTTCACCTGTCACTGTGATTGTATTTAGTTTGGTACCTAAGGATTTGCAATCGGTATAATTGCATCATGTTGGTACTTTCCAGTCACATCAGTCAGTTAAATTCCATTGCAGTGTCTGAGGAAAGACTTAGAATTACGCTTACGCAGTCTCGAGTATACAATGCCGTCCAAATAAAAATAGGAATAAGTATCGGTCATATTGTGACGTATATGGCAAAAAACTTATAAAGTCATTGTTTAAACCAATTAAGACTTAATAGATTTTGTAATACTATGTGTTAGATAATAATGTAGAAAGGAAATGTTATGTATGTAAAATAATTTCTTTGCAAATCGTAGTTTTCAAGTGACAGTTGGCAGGTAGAGGTCATTGACGTTTCTATTCTTATCTGCATCGCATTGTAAATTTTGACATTAAATTAAGCTACACATTCTATCTGACAGCAATTGTTGCAATGGCTTAGCTTTGTGTCCTGTAAGTTGTGGGTTTGATTGCCACACGGAACATTTTTTTTATGATCTGTTGATAGTTTTTCTTGATCTCGGTGTTTGGATTTGATTGGATTTATATCTGTAAAGTGTTCTCACTGTACGGGGGAGTGGGGAAACCTTTTTTTCAAATTCATTTCAATGTAGCTTCTGTCCTCCGCTATGTTTCTGCATAAGAAACTCACGTAGGTAAGGTGCTTCTAGAAATATCCACAAGGTTAAAATGTATGAAACCATATCGTCGTTGAAGTTCTAATATTAACATTTTGATGGCATTTGTTAGAGAATCGGAAGACGCGTTGTTTCAGCCAATCAGAAACAAGCAAAGTCCAATAGAAACTTGTAAAATGATATGAACATAAAATGGTATTGTACTGGTGTCTATGTAAAATTATGCACTTTTTCCCTCGCCTGACAAGTTTCTATTTTTGACATAAGTCGTGTTAGAACTTCAACAAGGATATGTAATGATACATGCATTTTGTTTCTGCCCACTCGCTTGCGGAAAGGCGTGATGTTATTGTACGTATGGCATACAATAACATCACGCCCATAACAGCTAGCCAGGCAGATGATCAGCCAGTTACCCACATTCGTAACAGGATTCTCAAGGGTGCTCTGGACGAACTTAGGCATCTTCAGTATCTATAAGACAGGTTTTTCTCTCCGTTTTCTAAAGACTGATGCTATCAGTACACCTCTGCCTAACCGTTTGGAATAAAGGCGTGATCCTATGTTATGTTAAACACATTGCAATCAATACATTTTTGGTCATTGAACTTTTGAAGCAAAAAATGATTACGTTAGGTTATTTATTTAAAAACAACAAGGGATTTCAACTAATTAGTTATTTATGAAGTTTTTCGCTTGTTTACGGACACACGAACTTAAATATTTTAATTATCTTTGACATAGTTAATGAAGATGGTCAACAAAACAATACGTAGAGTTTCTATAATACTTATTACTGTTTCCCTGGAGTAAAATAGTCGCAAGCGCAGCTATTGAGCGTGATGTTCTGGGTTCGATTTCGGGTCGGGTAAAATGTTATTGGGGTTTTCTGTACCTACTTACGAAAATTTTCAGTAGCAGCACTCTGCTCGGTAGATGGCAATAGGCTCGCCGCCTATTACAAGTTTTGTATCAAATTATTTTCTGCACTTAAATTCTGAAAGATAGTTGTGGCGGGCATTGAACCTCAGACCATTCTTCATTGAACCGCTTCAACCGCGTTATCACTGCTCGTGCACGAGGGGGTGGCCTCTTAACGATCATCACCTCCGGGAAGAGCCTTTGATGGCGTGGCACCGTGGTGGGCTTCGGTGCGGTCTTATAAACCCACCATATGGTGTCGAGGCGGACAACCGTGGTGAGTTTAACCGGACTAGGAGCCCGGCACACCCCTCCACCCAGGCGTAGGATAGCCCAAGATGAATTCTGGGCAAACTAATAAAAAAACAAAGGAAAAAATTCTCTGCAGACACAATCAAAAAAATAAATTTTTCCCCAATTAAATAGTCACGATTGATTTGTTTGCTTAGGGGTTACTGGGATAACAACTGGTACATTAGCCCCGGGGTAACGTAACCTAACCCAATTCAAGGGTAGCGACAACTGAGCTAGTTGCGAGGTTATCACACGAGTAGTGAGTCATATAAATAAATAACGTTATTTTTATATTCATTGTTACAAATCCAGGTCAATCTCTGCTAACTGCTTTCTTTTAGACATCTTTCTGGATAAATAGTAATATAGCATTACGTATGTATTCCTCGAAGGGTTAGGCAGAGGTAAACCAACATTTCTCTGACGCTGAGAATTTTCTAACAAAAAAATCTAATAATACTTTGCCTGACTCGGTGGTCGAAACTAGGACCTTACGTTCAGGAATCGCTCTGGCGACCATAAATCAATAAGGCATTTATTTTATTTATAGGACTTACAAGTAGTTACGTACCTAGGTACAGTCAACATCAAAAACATGTTTACACGTAGCGAAATTCAAAAGCGAGTCATAGAAGAAATAGTGATTGAGAATTTGATCAATTTCATACATATTATTTGCGGATACATAAAAATGGACCATTTCATCATCAGCCAGAAGACGTTCACTGCTGAACGAAGGCCTCCCCCAGGGGGGGGGGGGTTGCCATAATCCCCACGCTTGGCAGGCGGCTTGGGGATCGCAGTGGCTCACCGATTAGTGAGAGGACCATGATGGACCATGGACCACCATCATTTAAATTTATGATTTTAACCAATACTTTTCCAAGAATAAGGGTTTGAATTCCGCTACGTGTATACAACTTTTTGATGCTGACTACCTGCTGAGTACCTGGTCTGTGGAAAATATTGCCGACATTTATTTTTTGAAAAACTCAAATGCAGTTAATACATAGGCTTTTTTTTTTTTAAGAATGTCCCACACTTGGATTTTTTTCCTGTATCGTGGGTACGTTTACAAACACAAATGTTCACATGGAATTACATCCAGACCCGAAACAAATATATGTAGACCGTACAAATATTTGTTCCGTGCGGAAATTGAACCATCGACACGTAGCACAGCAGTCGATCGCTCAACCATTAAGCCAATCGTGTCGTATATGTTTAATAACACTTTCTAAGGATCAAAGTAGTCTACTCTTAATATTTAGTTTTAAATTAATTCAAGCAACGCCAAAGTAAGGAAATTAGGAGCCGCAAACATATAATATTGCCCACTTTACGCTACATAATATAACATAACATCACGCCTGTATTCCCCAAAGGGTTAGGCAGAGGTTTATTGTACACCCACATTTCGCCTATTACCATCCACCGGGTACAGTTCCAGACTCCGTGCTGCTACCAAGAATTTCCATATAGACAAACCCAATAACACTTAGCGCGAACTGGGAATCGAACCGAGGACCTCATGTTCAGCAGTAGCGCTTCTGTATTACGCTACTTGGGAGGTTTAAAATACAATTTTCTTTTATAAAATTACACTTAACCCTGTAACTCTACCGACCCCATATTCTGACGACAATTAGTCGGTGATAATTTGTTGATAACAAATGATCCGTTACAACACCTACAGACATTCATACGATAATATTACGCTTACCTACATAGTATTGAGACATTGTATTTACTGATATCTACGTTTTATTATCTACTGGCTTCCGCTCGCGGCTTCGCCCACGTGGCTCACGAATCCGTCCATTTTCCTGGGATAAAAAGTAGCCTATGTGCTATTCCAGACTATAATCTATCTCCGTGCCAAATTTCATCCAGATCCGTTCAGCCGTTCTGGTGTGAAAGAGTAACAAAGATCCATCCATCCATCCTCATAAACTTTCGCATTTATAATATTAGTAGGATAGTAGGATTATTAATTATTACAAGAAGATTGCAGTCGAAACTGGATATAGCGACATCGTTTACAACGACGGATCCGTTATAACGACCAAATGGCAAGGTCCGGCAGCCTAATTACGTAAAAAAGCGACAGCGACGCGATAGCCACGCGACAGCAATCTCACTGTCAGCCAATACATTATACGTCACAAAAATGACGTTTGATAGAAGTTATCGCGCGATCTACGCCTGTCGCTACATCGGTAATTAGGCTGCGGGTCGAATCCCTATTTAAACACTTACGTAAATAAACCGCCAATAACATCGGATAAAACGACATATCCCTTAAAACGACGAAACTATCGAAATTGTTCGGCTATAACAACCAACTGCCTCATCGGTCTAGTGGTCGCAAGCGCGACTGCTAAGCGTGAGGTCCTGGGTTCGATTACCGGGTCGGGTAAAGTGTTATTGGGTTTTTCTGTATGGAAATTCTCAGTAGCAACACGGAGTCTGGAACTGTGTGCCCGGTAGATGGCTATAGGCTCGCTCCCTATTACATGGGACTCAATAACGCCATCGGCGAAATGTGGGTGTACATATATGTACATATATAGTACACCTCTGCCTAAACCTTCGGGGAATACAGGCGTGATGCTATGCTATGTTATGTTATACTATAACAACCAATGGTCGCTTAAAACGATAAAGCAGTATTTTTTGTTCAGTTAGATACATTTTACACCCGGGTACGTCTTAAAACTGCGACCAGACACCGGAGGACGGGCAGCAGCGTCCTCTCACTAATCGGTGAGCCACTGCGATCCCCAAGCCGCCTGCCAAGCGTGGGGATTATGGCAATCACAACCCCCCCCCCGGGGGGGGGGGGAGGCCTTCGTTCAGCAGTGGATGTCTTTTGGCTGATGATGATGAGATACATTTTTTATTCAGTTTTTTGTCATTTTATTTGCATACAGCGAATACGTATTTATTACGTATATTTAAATTAAATACATAATAATATATGCTTTCATATTACATATTCAAATAATGTATCTACTTATGAATATTGCTTATAATAAGTACCGGTTATAGCATCCGTATTTATACGGTCCCTTCAATGTCGTTACATCCGACTTTAATTCCTCGAAAGAAGGAACACGATGTATTAAACGCTTAAGTTGAGTACATGAGTTCAAAATGCAGAGATTTTGAAGAATTTCAATCTAAAATCTAAATCTTAAAACAAGGTTTATCTATAGACCAACTTTGAGACTTGTAAGTCACTAGCTTCAGCCCGCGACTTCGTCCGTGTGATCTATACATATGTAATTTATAGCCTATAGCACTCGGAGATAATGTAGCTATCTATCGGTGAAAGAATTTTCAGATTCGGATCATCAGTTCCGGAGATTACTCCTTACATACTAACAAATGAATTTTACCTCTTTATAATATTATATAAGCATAGATAACATAGAACGCCTATATCCCCGAAGGGTTAGACAAAGGTGTACTATTGTACACCGACATTTTACCGTTATTAAGTTTCATGTGATAGGGAGCGATTCTACTGCCAGCAACCGGTCACAGTTTCAAACTCCGTACTGCTACTGAGAATTTCAATAAAGCATTTCCCGAATCGAACTTCATGCTCAGCAGTTGCTCTTGTGCACTAGATCGATTAAGCACGTATCTTATAAGTCATTTTTGTATTAAGAACTTTATTTTTTACTTATACTTTTATTTTTAATCTTAGTCAGTCAAAAGTCTTTACGATATGCCACACTGTAATATCGCACCCCTCACGACAACACGATACAGATAGTGCCATCCACGAAGACGCGCCCCACTCTTCTTCCTAATTGCTTACAGTACAAGTGTGCAACCTTCCGCTAGTGTTTTAGTTCTGTTGATACACAATAATTGCCTATGAGTGCACACGCACACTACGAAATATTAACTGATCACGAAAGAGCATTACGGTCAGCTGGAAATAAGATCCCAGTCTCTAAATAAATAGATATTTACAATCAAAACCGCACGAGAATAATTCGCCTTTAACCAGATTTAAGCATTATGTACACTGGCTAAGTTGTAACGAGTAGTGTACACATTATAAAACTGAACATAGAGCTAAAACTGCTAGCCTATATTCAGCAATAGAAGCCTAGACGCCGATTTAATGACCCATTTATACCAACAAGGAAGTCTACATTCAACCCAGTATGCTAAATTCTCCTATCGCGTGATGAAATAATACAATTTATTACATTATCTAATCTTTTGTTAAATTCACGTTTATAATGCCATATCACAAAATATATAGAAGGTCGACTCCATACAACGAGTAAAAACGCACACGCCTACGTTCGGCGCTACTAACATTATTTTAGAAGCTCTTAGAGTAAGTTTCTTTTAACAAATGAAAAGAAAGCGTCCTTCGTTGTGTTTGTGCTTTTTGTGGCAATTGGCGAGCTACGAACTCTTCGCTAATCGCACCGTCGAAGTTTTGCCGTCATTAGTCGCGTTTACTGCGGTAAATGCATCCAGTCAAATGAACTGTGAACACTTCATCTTTTTAATTATATTTAAATTAAGTTTTTTAATGACACCAACATTTTAAGTCGTGGCCCGTGGCACTATAACTAAAATGTATTTGTGGCCCTTATAAAAAAAAGGTTGAGTATGGCTGATAAAGAAGAATGGCGCTCGTCACGATTGTTATGTACGCGTCTGTGTGCGTGCGTTTTCGTTCTTTATAGAGAACTTGCCTTCTGTGCCATTTTTTTTATCATGACTGTAATAAATGATGTGAAATATGTACAATGTAACTGATATGTGTACAGGTGTTCTCATCCTGATAGGACCATGTAGATTGAATGCTACTGTATCATGTTACATGCAGGTTGAATGGCATACTGTAAGTGTGATTATATTTGCTATAAGCTGTGCGCCCGACTCTGTCTGCGTGGATAAGAATTTTCATCATTATTAGAAATACAAATTGTTTCCCAAAAGTCCTACAATAAAAAATAAGCAATTATTTTTGGAGTTTCTCCAAGAATCAAAGGAATTAGACATATCTAAGCTAGGCTGAGCTTGTTCCGAGTAGGCTAAAATTATTGAATTATTTAAAAAGTAATCCCCCTGCGCTGTGGGCCAAAATAACCACGCATAAAGACATCATTGGCACAGAATAGAACAGTTTGAAAATTAAGTAGCCATTTTTATTACACGAGAAAAGGTCATATTGCGTTGAAGGCAAATATTAATAAAATTAATCATTAAAAGGCACATTGCACTATCAAGGCGCACGGAGAAAGTTTCGCGCTCATTAATAAAGTTATCTCAGGAATAGAAGCACAGGAGCCTGCTGTAGTACACGATGCCGTTATTGAGTCCTATGTAATAATTAGCGAGTGTATTGCCATCCATTAATTACAATATCAAACCCCGTGCTGCTAATGAGAATTTCTATTCAGAAAAACTTTATAACAATGCCTGAACCGGGAGTCTAACCCAGAACCTCACGCTTAGCAGTCGCGCTTGCGAACACTAGACGTACACATTATGAATGTATTCGATACGTCACATACACTAAGAACACGCCTGTGCAAATTATTTAGTGACATATTAAACCGATTGTTTAATATAATAATATATAATTAACTAGCTTCCACCCGCGGCGTCTCCCGCGTCGTTTACGAACCCGTACATTTTTCCGGGATAAAAAGTAACCTATGTGCTATTCCAGACTATAATCTATCTCTGTGCCAAATTTCATCCAGATCCGTTCAGCCGTTCTGGCGTGATTGAGTATCAAATATCCATCCATCCATCATCACAAATTTTCACATTTATAATATTAAGTAGGATATGATGTAAGGATATGATTTATCAAAAGGATTTATTTTCTAAAATCATACATTTATAATGATAAGATCAAAACAAGATTTAAAGATTAGACATGTGTAACAGTTAGATAAGATAGTAAATACCGGTGGTATTAAATTAAAAGCTCTTTATTTTTAATTACTGATTACTCAGTCTAAAGATTGTTCAGCTGGAACGAGGCTGGACAGGAGATGTCTATCGCGTGATGATTGATCTTTGTGTTCTTAGTAAGGGTCTGCGCAGACGCATACCGCGGCTCAGGATTAGAATACCGCTCAAAGAAACGAATGAAGTTGCACTTGGAACAAAACTCTAAAAAATAAATTGTCGTAGTCTATATTTTGAAACTATCTCTAGAGCGCGGAATAAGAAGTTATCTATAGACAGACTTGTTTTTGTAAGACTAGTCTGATTAATTTATTAGACTGAATTACTGAATCAGTGTGACTGACTAATTAATCTGTCTAACTAGTTTGATTAACTTACTAGTCTGACTAACTGACTGACTACTAGATTAGTCAGACAAAAGTTATTCGGAATTAACCGACTAATTGACTCTTGACTTTGATGCGCACGCTCTTATAAGCTGATGTAGACGCATGTTGAAATTAAAGTTAACTTCAGAGTCAAAACATATCTACGAGTATTTAACGACGGAAAAATTCGTTATCCGTTTGTTTGTTTTAACGACTTGATTATAACGAATAACGATGCCTCCTCATTTAATTTATCAGTTTGGTTGATGAAACAACCTATAAATGTTTGCAAGGTTTAATCAACAACCTTATCGGTTACATCACTAAACGTACGAGAATACATAGCAGGAAAAAAAAATAGAATCACCCGTCAATAACGTGAGATGTCTACCTACCTACAATATTTTATCAATCATACTCAAAAGTCAGTTATCGGAAGGATGATTTTTTTTTGAAAATTATTTAAATGTCCGACCTTGGCTGCTTTCGAACTGTGGGTCACCTCACATAGCTATGGCACTTTCCTCAAAAGGCTATGAGACAAATATCAGGTATCGTCTGATCCTACATTTGTCTCACATAAAGCTTTAGGAAAAAAAATCTGGACTTTAAATAGACTTTGACTCTTGAGTTTATTTCGGCGTTACTTTTTAGGTATATTCATAGGAAATGCCCACGCCATCTGGTTTAAAAAAGGCATCATTCCAACATCCCTGAAGGTTTAGGTACAGGTGTATAAGTAATTGAAAAATCACAATTGCAAAATAAATTATTTCATTGTAAAGTAAAGATAGCTCTAATGTAATGCTAGAATTCGGTGTAAAAGGTAAGCGAGTAAAATCTCGCAATGTTTTATCGATATTTCTCAATTTCAACCTGATCTCATAATTCGTGAGAATTGCCCCCCTGAGCCGTGTTGACTATGGTCTGAGCAGGCGCCTACTATCATGGAGCACTCATGTCCAGCCCGGCCATTTAACCTTCAGAGCCAGTAATCAGTAATCTGAGTCTGGTACTGCTGAATTGGCATAGTCGTCATATCTGCTGATTGGAATCGGCGAAATTAGTGTGTACAACAATCCAAGCGTGATGCTAGTTATGCTGTGTAATCTGGGTTTTGGATGTAAAACTGTTAATACCACCGCCATTAATATCATAATAAACAGTGAGTGATTATAAATAATAAATCCTTTAAATAAATTATCTAATCTATAACACAAGATCCTTTTCCTGTGTCTGGCGTGTGATGCCTACGATGTAATCGATTATTTGGCCGATAAGAATATCTTTATGTTGCCAATTGTGATTGGTCGACATCACATCAGACGGTCCCGATACCAACACGACACCGATAAAGAGTACATTTAGAATTATTGAAATGTATTATGAATATTGTGATGCCAGATAAACCCTTTTTATTATGAATTTAAAGTCGAGAGTCGGTGTGTCTTGATTTACGTACAATTTTATATGCGGAATTTAAAAATATTTCTGTTCTGATTACTTGAGACATTGCAAAAAGTACAGCGCCATCTATCGAACTGGAGCGGCAACTAAGTCCTGAATCACACTATGAGAGTTTACAACGATTCTAACACTTACGAAAGTCTGACGTCAATTGTCGGTCTTCAGCCCGTCATGGCGTCAGACTGACCACTTTGCCTGGTCCGAGGATCCTTTCTTTCCAGTGGAGGAACACCATACATTGTGCCTCAAATCAAAAGTCATTTATTGTGAGACAGTAGTTACAAAAGATGTTACTTCTATAATATAAATGGTACTCTCACTGCTCAACCATGTCAGGTGTACAAAATCAAATTTATATAAACAAAATCTCGATTAAAATATTTGCATACAAACACTAACAGCACGGCTCATATTAATATCTATCGGAAAGAAATTCATTAATATTGTAGTAAGGTCTAATTACTAATATATAATTTGCCTCCATAGTGTTGTTTGCAAACGGCCTCTTGCATTTTGAGTTCTACATTGTTATATATATATATATATATATATACATAGTTCGGATTCATCGGGCATTTAAAGTTATTACTTAACCACAAAACCCAATGACATTTGGCCCGAACTTGAAATCGAATCAAAGGCGTCACGCTCAGCATCCGGCTTTCATTCACAAAATCAACGACGCAGTCAGATGAGAATCTAAATGATTAGCTTAATGACAATAATTAGAGCTTGATATGCATTATTTCAGTTATCGCCATCTGCAACTGAGATATTTCTGATAACCCCAATTACTCCTCTGACCTCGGAAACGGTGTTCTAAATTAATTGAGTCTTGTAATTATGCGTTTTTGCTGCACGTGCGTTCAAATCGTAAAATCCACCATAGATAAAAGATCAATTTGTCTATCGAGTCTATCTCGTGTATCTATGGATTGTGATAACAATTTGACAGGTCTAAAGTCCTCTATAGGCTAACCGCCGGATAGTAAATTGTAACTTCAGTTTAATGATCTTTAAAAGATGATTGTATGACACTTAAAAACTACTTAAATTTTATCAGTGTTTAAGTATAATGATCTCATTTAGCAATAAGTTCATAACGCTTAGGAAAACTTAATCGTTTTTGAGATTTGACTTTTGTCAGACAATTTATTTCTGAAATACTGCTTCGCATTGTATAAAAAAAGCAACTCGTGTGTATCTCGAAAGTTTATGTATGCAATTTGGCATTGTCTACATGTACACCCATGTTTGGTCCATGACTGCTGACAATTTTCTGACACCCGAAATACCCGGCCTGGGAAACGAACCCAAATGAGGCAGTCACAAGTTTAAATTGATAAATCGGTGAAGCTGCTGAATCGTGAGTTTCCACGCCTAAGGTAATGTAACACGGAGACGATATGATTTTCTTATTAAATGTTATGCAACTCCCGAGTTGACTGAGTCGGCATGTGAGTCATTGCTATACCTACTTAGGTGCTTATGTTACACAATCAATTCAGATATCGTCAGTAATTTCATACTTCAGTCTAGTTT
Source organism: Shargacucullia verbasci (assembly GCA_947562105.1). Lineage (NCBI taxonomy): Eukaryota > Metazoa > Arthropoda > Insecta > Lepidoptera > Noctuidae > Shargacucullia > Shargacucullia verbasci. Next base: position 8,443,820 of record OX387306.1, read on the forward strand.
TCGTCAAATTACTGACAATATATTGAAAGGATATTGTGATTATACTAGCAGGCAATACTACTGGCTTTATTTGAAGTTAGGTTATTCATCATCGTCACTTTTCATCAGAGGTTGCCGAAAAAAAAATGCCTTAAAATGAAATAATTAGGTAAATAATGACTGGTTGAAACCGGGGAAATATTCAAGATGGCGTGAAAAATGATTATGTAAAGAATAAAAATATACTTAAACAAAAATAAAACATAAATCATTAAAATATTATAGAATTCGCAGTCTGAAGAAACCCTTGCGCACGCACGATAATTAGCGGATAACATTAATAAGGAAGTATCAATTTTTTTCCATTCACACTTCAAATCTTAGTCTTTTATTTCGCAAGCTTTCATTGTGACATGTGTTGCGTGTTGGAGATTCTAAGTAATAAATCTTTGTAAATTGTTATTGGATGAACTGTGCGCAGTGGTATCCCGGACTTTGGTATTGTTTACATGGCACTAATAATAGCAACTGCGACATGTGGCTATATCTGTACAATAAATCATACATCTCTGCCTAACCCCTCAGGAATACAGGCGTGATGCTTGAATTCAATTCAATTCAAATATATTTTTATTAATGTAAACCATTTTCAGGCACTTATGAATAGTCAGGCTCTAGTTGACACGTTCCAAAGTGTTGATTTGCAATGGAGAAGAACGGGCAGGAACTCCATGGTTACTTTTTTTAACTCGGAATTTTACATACAATATTAATTTATACACACTGTGGACTTTGCCCGTAACGTGCACAGCACAGGCTCCGTCAAGTCCCAAATTTCATAATCTCGTTACCAAGTTACACAGCCGTCACTGATATGATGATCACTGATAAACGCATCGTACGTTTTTCGTTATAACCCGCAAGTTCAGTTATGTCCAATTCACGAGCCGAGGGTTCCGTACGAATTTCAATCGCTATGAGTGAATCAGGACTGAAGGTTTCAAATGTTTAAACAATCCGTATTTTTACAATGATCCGGAAAATTGTTAAATAAATAAATTCAACCCATTACTGTCCCACTGCTGGGCAAGGGTCTCTTCTCAGAACGAGAAGGGTTAGCTTTAGTCCACGCTGGCCCATTGCGGGTTGGTGGACTACACACACCGTCAAGAATTTTATGGAGCCCTCTCAGGTGTGCAGGTTTCCTCACGATGTTTTCCTTCACCGTAAACGCAAGTGGTAATCAAATTCTGATCCGCACATGATTCCGATAATTTAGAGGTGCGGGCCGGGTTTGAGCTCAAACCCCTTGCATGGAAGGCAAGCGTTCAACCACTAGGCTATTACTGCTTACATACTTATAGATGTCACGATTAGTCTACGCATGAGAGAAAGAGTGAGCTCTTTCGCTTTAATATACATAAATAGATTTTGGTATATAAATGTTCCACAGCAATATACACCTGCACAGGTTATTTGAGTCAAGTGATATCATCCATATTGATTACTACAGTTACTTAATACCTATCTGATAATAAAATACTAATTAAAAATTTTATATGTCTCACTTTCCACAGAAGTGACCTTTAGACTCATAAGTGTTAATCAATATAAAGTTTTGCGTCCATTATGGCGTAACGAACTGATATACTTATTACGGGTTATTGAAATTAGTCAATGAAAAGACTCATATCAATCTGAGCTAGCAATTGATATTAACTACGCGAAATAGAAAATCTGTATCGAAAATCAACCTTTTATTTAGCTATGGGGCTATATGGGACTAATTGGGATAATAAGCTAGGCGACTGCATTAAAAATAAATTCAGAAATTTTGTTTGGTAAATAATTTTTCTTCTAAAAACTCAGTACATCTGAATCTCTTGCTTATCTTTGACGTTTTCAAAATCACACAATAAGTATGTCAATGGCAATGAAAAACTATGACGTCACGCCTTGCTATTCCAAACATTTTTAGAACAAAATGTCGTTTTTGACAGTTCATAAAAAGTAACTCAGATGACTAGCAGTCATCTACCGTATTATGGGTGGTTCTCCAATGGCTTAGTCGTTTTAAAGAGGTTGGTATAATATGATTTCAATCGAATAGGTATTTTCAATTATTTTAGTAAATATGACCAAACTTTATAAAAACAAATGTCAGTCCGAAATAAGCCCGTGTTTCCCAAATATCTCCGTTAGACCGGTAGTAGATTTCCATGTAACAAGCTCGACTGGAGAATTATGCAGTCCTTTTTAGTCGTCATAACTACTATGCGTAACTATAGTTATTTTCCAGGTATAGATGAACAGCTAACGAAATTACCGGAACCGTATTCTAACTATAGCTTTAGATTGGGTTCGCACCCGGAGTCAGAAGTTTGAAGATCTTTAGGAACCTCTTATGTAGGTGTAGGTAGTAGGACGACATGGTTGGCGCAGTGGTTGAGTGATCGACTGCTGAGCTAAGTGTCGCGAGTTCGATTCCTGCACGGAACAAATATTTGTATGATCTACAGATATTTGTTTCGGGTCTGGGTCTGCGTGTATGTGAATACACACCGTGCCTCGGAAAGCACGTAAAGCCGTCCCATCGGACTATGAGAGTGAAGGAACAGAGAGAGCACCTGTGTTTGCGCACACACTTGTGCTCTATAATATCTCCTGGGTAGTTGGCTAATCTCCGGTGAGATTGGCCGCCGTGATCGAAATCGGTCAGGAGGACATTATTATTATGTAGGTGTGCGCTGACGCAACTTCCGAAAAAATATTGTAACGTTTTACAGTTATTTTATTGGCCCCTATTAATTATCTATATCACAGCCAAAGCACGCGACATATCGCTGCCTGATATATAAGACGTAAGTACTTACATAAATTAATTATTTAGTCACCAATCGCCGTGAAACTGTATCATTTGACATAAAACCTTGCGACTATCCGCACCTCCTTTTGACATCAGAAAAAAATATTTTTCGCACATCGATTATTTTTGACGTTTCCATTTTTGAATCTAATAATATTTTCGGAGCGTATTGTGTTTTTGTGTATTCTATTTTTGGAATAATGGCCGTTTTAATGATGTCGGTGAGTTGTTTTTGTTTTTATTTATTTAATTTAAGTTTATTTGTAAACATTCCTTTTTTTGCGGGATTATTTCTTTATATTTTTCACGGGTTCTATTTATTTTAATATTCAAGTAAAATACATTTTTCTCGTTCGTTTTCTGAAAGGTTCTTGTTTATTTTGAAGTTATTTGAATATTAGGTTTCAAGTGAAAAGGTTCAATAGTTTTAGAGGTGGTACAAAATTATCAATAGTTTTCCCACCAGGATATTTTGATTTACGAAATTTTTAAACTACCAGTGCTTCTTCTGGGATAGTTCTACCTGTTTAATTTATAGGTAGCAAATAAATAATAATCTGCAATATTGCTATATCAAATCGCTTTTATTTACGTGAACAATGTACAATGAACAATGTATGAACAATGTTTTTATATGTTAAAAAAGTTGCCATTCAAACCTTAAAACATGTTTGTCAAACGATTATTTTTTGAACACGTGCAATCAAGTTTCTCAAAACCTCAAACCCAAGCCTCTCTATTAATGTTATTTCTCAAACGCGTTATTTGGACACACTTGAAAAATTGGATCAAATAATTTGTTGAATAAATAAATTTTGTGGTTATGTACAGTTGGAAGGTAGGTTCGGCCTCGAAATGTACAACAAAACCCATCTATCATCCTATCTCATCATCATCATCTATCATGTAAAAAAAACAATTCATCATCTATAATAAATATGTTAATATTTTATAATAATGTAATTATCCCATAAATGTTGCATGCCTAAATTGGAATAACATAGTGAAGGCATTTGCCCAACATCTTGCGAGGTTCAACACAAAATACTTGAGTTCAGCAATAAAGATTTGATTTGACCTTTCTATCCATAGTAACGTATCTCTTGGAGAAAAATAAAATAGACAAAACATAAATGTAATCGGAATTTAATATTCTCAATTACATGTACTAAAAAGAGTGTAAAAGTTGAAAGATCACGCTTCACAAGAACAGTTGCCATGCTGTTTGTAAACTGAGAAGTGACAGTTCATAATACTGTTATCTTAAAAACCCAAACAGTGTTTGTTTTCGTCTGGACTATGTTAAGTAGGTACTTTTGTTAGGTCCTTTACACCGGTGACAAAAAGAGTAGAGTTTATGAAGGAGAACTTGGTAAACATATCTTTAGAGTTCATGATTTGTACACTAAAAGAAGCCATTGAAATAACTTAATTTATAACGAAGTTTTTTTGAATCTATAGCTGCAAAATGGACACTAGTACTTATATATATTGTCAACCAAAAATCTGTTAAAAGTTTCTAACTAACATTGACAAAACGCATTTCTTTCAGTACACCGGGTGTTGCATGAATTTTATGAGCTATAGAGTGATGATTTGTATTTCAATTAAAGCTAATAGTAGACCCCTAAGTAACGCTATATTGAAACCAAAACAGAAAAAGAGACATCCATAAAAAAAAATCTGGATTAATTTGCATATTCTATTTATTCATATGAGTCACTTAAAAGAAGTGTTAGTAACCTGTCGGTAATCACGTCTGATCTCTAACCCAGCACGTGGTTAGAGCGTTGGCGTCGTAATTAGAGCGTCACAAAGTAGGCGGATAGGAGGCGGGGCTTGGTCGGTTTTTTTATCATCAGCTCCATATGCTTTCACTGCTGAATATTGGCCTTTTAGATAGCGATTGTAAGAGAACAGTACCAGAATTTCCAGGTTTGGGATTTTTTTTTCTCATTCTAATAGCGTTTTAATAGTTAACCAATGAATGAAACCATAAAGAGGGTTAACCTTTCGAGTTCGAGAACATTTTTTTGTATTCTTTATAGGCACGCATTTGACCACTATCTGACCTGATGGTAACCGATGATGTGGTCAAAGATGTAACACGCTATTTACAAGATAATCAAATACCATCTCTTTCTAAGCGGTTGTGTGATTTCCTATACACATAAGAGATTACTTTCAAGTTTCAAGTAATCTAATAGTTCGACAATGGTTTAAACAAAGCCAGTGTAGTGGGCTAAAACCTTCTCTTCTTATTCTGAGATGGGACCGTGCCCAACACTCGAATAGTAATAGCCTGAAGTGTTATTATTAATGTATTAGTCACTTTTATGGCTCTACGCCAAAAGCGTCTTTGACAAGATCAACTGTAGGAAGAGTTTGATACTTAACCGTTGTATACTTTATAATAAATCCACTCTTTGATAGTTGTATTGATATTATCGAAGACTAGCTTCCGCCCGCGGTTTCGCCCACGTGGTTAACCAACCCGTAGGTACATTTTTCCGGGATAAAAAGTAGCCTATGTGCTATTCCAGACTATAATCTATCTCTGTGCCAAATTTAATGTAGATCCGTTCAGCAGTTCTGGCGTGAAAGAGTAATAAAGATCCATCCATCCATCCTCACAAACTTTCACATTTATGATATTAGTAGGATAGGAAGTCTGATAGTAGGATTAGTAGGATATTGTCTGTTTTTTCGGTCACAAACAAAAGCTTAATTATTACATAAGATACCATCACGCCTGTATGCTCCGAAGGGTCAACCAAAGGTGGATTATTGTACATCCACATTTCACCGATGCCGTTATTAACTCCCATGTAATAGGGGGCGATTCTATTGCCATGGGCACAGTTCCAGACTCCGTGCTGCTGAGAATTTCCCATATACAGAAAACCCAATAACACTGCCCGACCCGGGAACCGAAATGAAGCAGCTATCATAAAAGATTAAAGTAAATAATTATTTATTAATATTTTGACAATAAGTCACAAGATATGACGTGTAAAATAAACATGAGTGAATTATGTGTCTGCACCTTTAACACAACATGTATTTAAAAACAGTAAGGATTCCGTTGGCGGGTCAATGCGGCTCGATTGATCATCCTGGCCCCGCCCCACTTTGATAGGCCCCGCCTCACGGATGACGCTATCATTATCATTGATACCTATACTATTAACTACGAAGCTTTTGTTGGAAATAACTACCTAATTATTTAGGTATTTTCTTGATAATCAATTTTGTTGTCATGTATGGCGACATACCTACCTAGAAATCATTAAAATGTAATTAATAATTTCTCCGTTTGCGGCCTGCTCTCGGTTTGAGAAGGGTTAGGCCTTAGTCGAAATCATTATCCTACTAACCCTACTACCCTACTATTATAAATGCGAAAGTTTGTGAGGATGGATGGATGGATGGATCTTTGTTACGCTTTCACGCTAGAACGGCTTAACGGATCTGGATGAAATTTGGCACAAAGATAGATTATAGTCTGGAATAGCATATAGGTTACTTTTTATCCCGGGAAAATGCACGGATTTGTAATCCACGCGGGCGAAGCTGCGAGAGGAAGCTAGTATGTATATAAAATTCCGGTGTGCGTGTGTTCGTAATTCCTTTTCTAAACGGTTTGATCGATTATGATTACTTTTTTTTACTTAATAGGGTCACTTGGTTCGTTCTTAGCTATAGTTGGACCCCGTAGGTGGCCCTCTTGTCGAGATCCAAATTAAATTAAACAAATATAGTAAAAATGCGAATTTCAATGTTATATGACAGTTTAACACGTTCCGGGACACTTGACTATTGCAAATGTCATGATATGACACTTCAAAATCCCATACATTTTATCATACCGTCTACAGGCGTACTACCATAATACACATATTTTTAATTTTTTGATATGGCAAATACGGCCACAGGCGTTGACGCCTATAGGCGGAACGTCATACCATAACTAACAATGAGCAATATAATGAGATAATGCGGTTACTTAGCTACCGCCCTTAGCCGTACTGTCACGTAACGATATACCGAGATAACGTCGAGAGGCGGTTAGTCCCCGAAAGTGTTAATAAGTATTTAAAATAAAAGATTTGCGCAAAGTCCACAAGTCCATTAAATGCCAATGTAATTAATTTATTAATGTCTCAACCCTTCTAAAGTGCCTGTATTAGGTTTATTTGAAATAAAAAACAATGGTATCCTAAAAAAAGTGTTCAAATTACATGAAAAATCTATTACTAATTAAGTATGTTTCGCTTTACAAAACATACTTAATTAGTTATAGATTTTTCATGGACAATTAGGTTCCATTTTATAATTGTTGTGCGGTACAAAATCAATTAGTAAAGATGGAGGATCTGAAAAAATCTATATCGGTTCAAGAGCAAAGATATTTTTTGAAATTTTGTGTTCTTCTAAATTATTCTGTGGGAGTTTCACATGATTTATTAGTGAAATGTGTAGGCCGTGATGCGCTAAGTCAGAGAACAGTGGCCAGGTGGCTGCAGTCCTACAAAGCTGGAAGAGTGCAGGCTGAAGACTTGCCGAGGGAGGGTCGACCAACTTCCACAGCCAGACTCGATGCGATTGAGACAATCAAAGAAGCACTACGAGAGACACATAACTGGTCTATCGAGCAACTCAGCCAACATATTGGTGTTGCTCTTTCAACAGTGCAGAGAGTTCTTACTGAAGATTTGGGATTGGTAAGCAAGTTATCCAAATGGATCCCACATACTCTAAATGAACACCAGAAGGCATTTCGGCTAGAGGTTGCATATAATCATTTGTTGTGGTATAAGCGTTCGCCTGATATGTTGCAATCTGTCATCTGCATAGATGAGACTTGGGTGCAGTTTTACACTGCGCCCCGAGGACATCTGACCCGCTCTTGGGTCAAGCCGAATGAGCAACCAGAACCGATACCACGCCCAGAACTCCACGAGCGTAAGATCTTGCTAACTATTGGGACGGACACTGCAGGTGTTGCATTTTGGACTACTTTTGAAGAAAATGTTACGATGACTGCTGAGCGGTATCACGCCTTCCTGCAGCATTATATCCCGAAGTGGACATCTTCTCGACAAATAGAAGCTCCTCTCATTCTTCATGATAACGCAAGAAGTCACAAAAGCCACCTCATCCGTAAGTTGCTGGAAAAAAATCGTTGGACTAAACTTATGCATCCACCTTACTCTCCCGATATGAATCCATGTGACTATAATGGCTTTAGTATATATAATATAAAGCAGGAATTACCCAGAACTCGGTTCTCCTGCAAAGAAGAGCTTGATTCGAAGTTAAATGAGATTATTTTAAAGTTGAACCAAAATGGCACATTTAGTGGTGTATCAAAATTACCTGACGTTTGGAGCCGGGTCATTGACAGCTACGGAGGTTATTGATTACTTTCATGTGTGTTACTAAATTTAATTGCATATACTTATTAAATTATTATAAAAACAAAATATGTCAAAACTTGTGGTACGACCGATACTAATATAATATAATATATGTAATCTTAAACATATCTTTGTTGCGCATTAAATCCAGTGGCATCTGGTTTGAATTGGCGATTGTCAGATAATATTCTGGTTCAGTGAAGAAGTAACAAAGTTGAGTTCCATTTTAATTGTGGGCTCGTGCTTAACATGCTACTGCGCAGATCCATCGATCGTGACTCGTGATTGAGTTTAATGTTTTTAAATTTAAATTGCTTTTAAACAAATAAGAAGTACTTACTTATTATAAGACACGACATTTATGAAAATAAAAAAGCAACAAAAAGTTTTTGGTGATATTTGACCCAATTAGTTAGATAAGTTTTTAGGAAAAAATATGGGGAAGAACATACATACATAGAGTCACACGTATGGGGGTAGGCAGTAACTACGGAACGCCACGTGCTACGATCCTTACATAACCCTTTTGCTTCATCTTCAGTCATCCATCGTTTCGTACATGGACGCCGGTTGTGGGTACCTACTGCACACCTGATTTTTTTATGGACATCACCAATGAGGTCCGTATTAAGGACTTATAGGGAACGTGACCATACTCAAAGCAAGTCTACGGAGCCACGAACGACTCTAAGTTAGTTCGACCGAGTTGAATAATAGTTTCCATATTTTTGCATACTTAAATCATTATATTTGATGTCAGATTTCACACATTCTTTCAACATCCCCAAAATGATATTAAGAGATTCTTATTCGCTTTTCAGTTGATATTTTTTAGGCAGTCGGTTTTAAACTACGCTAAAGTGGATAACAAGATAGAGGTCCAATATAGAAGGGAATAGAATTTTTTAAATATTCGGCAAATTTTACGATAATTTTTTTTTTCGAGGACGTTATTTTTAAATTTTATACCACAATTAAGACGAATCTAATGGCACCTCATATTTTCAAATCCGTCAAACCATTTAGGAGACAGAGCGTGCCAAACAAATGGACATACGTACATACATACACTCGAAAAATATTACCCTTCTTCGGCAGTTGGCAGTAATGAAATTTTCAAGTTTAAAACTTAGTGTCTACGCTAACTACATAAAAATAATTATTCCTCTTTCTGACTGAATAAATAAAAATAAAACAGTTTGATTACAATGGTCATAAGTCTTTAATTTATCGGTTCTCGCAAATTATTTACTAATATAAACTAAAGGTAAAAAGTAGACTTTGTACATGTTTTTGCTTGTTATTTATTTGCGTTATCACTTATGGGTTTAAAATAGCAGTTGATATAATTATGTTTTGGTTGATTTGCACATTTAACGACCGCGTGGTACCATCGGCCCTAGCGACTAACGCCAGAGGACCTTTTGGCTAGCCGCTACTGCTAGCCCAGCCACAATTTCAAGACAAAACTGCCTTAAGTTCGATAACGTGTCAATTTTTTTCTGAACATCACTCTCGAACGATCTAATTAATAAAAAAAATTGACGTTAGCTCGAATTTAAGGCTGACAATTTCTTCTTTCAATTAATTGCCAAAATGTTTTGCAATAAGCACTGAAATTACGCGGTAGATGATTATAGACGGGCTGAAAAATTACATATTTTCTATACAATAATTTTATTGTGAAAACGTAAAATTGTTTCAATTTTTGTAATATTGTAAAGGGGCTGACAATCCAGGGTACATCAGACTTCCTTCAGTCCCCCGTTTTGTTATTAATAATAACACATTCTAAGACACGTCTATAGACGTATAAAAACAATAAAGCTTCAATTGTTAGCTTAAATATCTAAAATACTCTTTTAAAGATTTATTTTTGCATAGTTGGTGCGTTTACAAACACAAATCTTCATATGCCCAAACCCGGAACAACTCTTTAGGCCATTTATATGATTGTTCCGTAGGGGAATTGAATCCGCGACACGTAGCGCAGCAGTGGATCTGTCAATCTCTGCAAGGAACGATTCGCACCCTGGGCAGTCAGCCTCGTACCACCATTGTTGACTGGCTAATCTTTCACGATTCAATATGTTTATTTTGCCAAATGAGTGAATCTTTCCACTACGGCATGAGTGATTCCCATGTGAATGCTTATGTCGACTCAACAGAAGACGAAGAAGAATCTCTGCGACAACCATGGCGTATTTTGTTCTATTAATTTGCAGTACCATTAGATATTTTGTTTATAGCTAAAGTTAATCCACACTTTTATAAATTCCAAAGTTAATATGTTTGTTACCTCATCACGCCTAATCCACTGAACCGATCTTTATGAAATTTTGCAAAGAGATCCTAAGGGACATTTGACTATTGCAAAACCCTAATTAGATAATAATCACGAAATATACGCAAACGAAGTCACGGGCAACAGCTAGTTTCATATAATTTCATCCTAATTTTCCTTGTACCAAATCTAAATCGAACAAAACAACACATACTCAAACTACCGAAGGAAACTAGGTTACATCTTCCAAATAGTGTTAAATATAATCAGTAATGGACTCGTTATCACAATTTATTGGAAAAAAGCCCTTATCAAAATAGTTTACATTCAGACAGATCTACTCTACTACTAACTAGGTTACTACCGTACTACATTGTTTGTTTTGATTGTTATCTTGTTTACTATAGCGTCAAGGGACTGTCACACTAGCGGTTTCGAGGCGTGTAAAACGCACAGGCGGCTGCGCAGTTACCACTTCGCGCCTGTTAAAAGCTTGGCGTATACTCAGTGTTTGAAGCGAATTGCTCACGATTCAAACGCCTTGTCACGTTAGAAAACCGCGACGTTGCAATCGCTTGTGTAAAGGCATTAAGCGCAACAGAAATCATTACAAAATTGTTATTTTCTTGACCTGATTTCCATGGTATGTACCCAGTGATACGACCAAAGTATATGCTTTTTTACGTCACACATGACCCATGATTCGTTTATTTTCAAATAACCTATATTAACTGGACAAACATGCCCTAATTTTCCAAGTAGCTTTTTATCATATTAATTATCATTGTTTATTACAATATAATTATAATTATGTGATAAATTATTGTTTTAGATAAACTTATTGTTTGGTTACGAAATGGTCGGGTTCCCATTCAAGGGTTATCGTATGGTACGATTGGGGTTAGGGGTCAACTATGTGGGGTCAAGAGAGACGTTGGTACTATTAGTATCCGGTATCCACCATGTGTTATGTTATTATTTTGAAATTAATTGCATGAGTTCGTTATTTCAGTTTAAAAGTCTTTAGCAAAAAGTTCTTAACATATGCGGCTTTTGTTTCCATAAATTACTTTTTTTTAATACTTCAAATATCGATAATTTTAAGTCTGGGTATCTTATTACACTTTTCATTCTTAAGTTCCTGACCAACGACTACATATTACGCTTAAACTTCCTTCCAAGCGTAATATATAAATATTTAAAATTATTGTCATTCATAATCTCTCATTATAAACAATATTTTATTTCCTTATCATTATCAACTAACAATTGAATTGTTTCTACTTGAAGTCGCTATCGATGTTAAACACAAAATAATCATTTGTATAAAAGCTTTTGTAGGTGTAGGTACTTTGATGCCTTTTGTTTAGCTACATAGCTACAGATCAGTGGATCTGCGAGTTTAAGCATCGCTTGCTGTGGTTAGTCCTTGGATGGATGACCATTTTTCACACATCGAGACCCCTCCGTGTCTCGAAAAGCACGTTATGGAATTGGTCTATAACAGTCGTTACGGCTGTCAGCAGCCCGAACTGTCTAAAATCCAGTCTAACCTTGGATCAGTGTCTCCCAGCAATTGGGTAGCGGAGGTCAGATGGCAGTTGCTCCGTGTAAAATATTACTTACTGATATTCGGCCGCAATCGGTTAGACTGGGAGCTGACTCCAGTGTAGTTGAGAAAAGGCTAGGCAAATTTTTGTACGTTTTGACTTGTGGAGTGCCGTTAATATTTACCTGTTAGGTACCTACATGTATTTCATAGTTGCACAAGCAAATTAGTAGTAAGGCAGAGATACCCTAGCTGTTGTACATTTGCCTTATATGTTGGAGGGTCTGGGTAGCCTGCCCCCTGACTTTTCGTTTGTTGTTTACGAAAACATCGCGTATTCTTATTTTATTTTTCTTTGTCCACAGAAGAACTCAATAGCATGTGTACTGTTGGTCGTGTGTCTGGCAGTCCTCGTCCGGGAATCCAACGCACGACCCCCGTGGCTTGCGCCAGGCAGCGGAGTGTTCACAGAATCAGCTGAATGTCACACAGATGTAAGTAGTTTTATGTCTACCTACAGTACTTACTTTTATAACGGCCTTAGATGTACTTGTCGCGGCCAGTCCTTGGATGAGTGGCAGTTTTTTACCTATCGAGATCCCCCCGTGCCTCCGAAAACAGTACAGAGTTCGTCCCGAGGCCCTAGTGTAAGTAACTTATGAACAAACTCGATTTAGCAGGAAACGGACCAATCGGAGCGCCGAATGTGTTCGATGCGTTAAATCGAGTTTGTCAAAAGTTTACACTAGAGTCTCCGGTTGTCATACGAATACCTATGACAGCAGGCCAGATGACTGCATTAAAAATAAACTGTGACGTTACGCCTTGCTATTCCAAATATTTTTAGAACAAAATGTCGTTTTGAGTTCATAAAAAGTAACTCATTCGAGTTACTTTTTATGAACTGTCAAAACGACATTTTGTTCACTAGTTATCTACCGGATTGTAACGAGCAAACAGTACCCTGAAAAGTTCGACATCTAGTCTAACCTTAGGGTTTCAGTATCTGCCAGTATTGATATATTGGCCAGTAGTGTGGCAGGCAATAAAATAGTTACTGGTATTCAGTCGCGTGGAAACAAGAGAAGAGCGACGTGAAGACAAGAGCTATTTTACCAAAGCTACTTATCTGTATCGCGGGTAAAGTATAGAAACAAACAAACACGAAACAAATGCTTTTACGTCACTGTAGATATAATAATAAAAATTAAAAATCAATATTTTTATTCATGTAGACCAGTTGAAAGCAATTATCAATAGACAGACTCTAGTTGCCGCGTTCCAAAGTGTTGTTTTCCTATGGAGAAGAACGGCCACGAAACTCCATAGTTACTCTTTTAAATTCTGATTGTTTAACATTTCAATTATATATTTAGCTCCAGCATAATTATTCCATATATGAAATTGCGAAAAATAATCTGGTTTTACAATTTTTATACAAAATAAATTATAAATATTCGCAAATAGATATAAAATTGGCCAATCGCTAGACCTTTGGTTTTTGACCCATGAGTATTAATGGGATTGATAAAATTAATCATGTGATTCCAAGGCGTGACGATAAGCCAACGAGATTTATCTTATTTTTACTAAACTTGGCAAATGAGGTTCGTAGGTTATATTTATCAGTGAGATGTCCGTTTTGAAACGGTTTTTTATTCCGGTTTATAGGTATTAATTATTATTTAACCGGAATCCTAATCCTAACTAATATATGTAAATGCGAAAGTTTGTTTGTTACTTTTTCACGCCTAAACCACTGAACCGATCATCATGAAATTTTGCATATACGTTGTCAGGGGTACAGAAAAAGACGTAGGATACCTTTAATACAGAAAAAAGTACTGTTCCCGAGAGAAAGAACAAGAACTTTCGACGATCACAATTGCTTTAGGACGCTAGATGGCGCTACGTGTAACCCAAAAAATGCACGGGTTCGTAATCAATGCGGACGAAGGGCGGAAACTAGTAAAAATAATAAAAGCAAGATGTGGGACTTTGTTTATGAAATCAGTTTCGAAAAATAAATAAATAGGTATATCTATCCATTATATAAATAATATTTACTTTTAGACACGTGCTTTCAATGTTTTGTTGTGCGGTAATACTCATAATTTGCTCATACGCAGCAACAAGGTCACGCGCCTTCACCACTTCTGTTTGATTTCATCTTTAGATTCCTATGGTGACTTCTCCGTTGAAGGTAAAGCAAGCTCCTCATTCTTGACCAATAATTTGTTTGTTGCAGGACGAGCTCCTAGACCTCTGCCAGAGATGTGCCAAGCTAACGAAGTCCAGACTTGCCTACCCAGCCTGTTGCTCCACAGACCTTCAAGCCAGGAAGTGGTGTTCAGATTACGTTTATTTCGGCAGAGGACAATACGATTTCTATTAGTCCTCCAATTAAGACTTCTGTTAGTCCTCCAGTTTTAAGTCTGTATATTTTGATTAAGTCAGTCATTATGAATGGAATGGAGTGACTGATGTCTAATTTTATTGGCTGAATGTAAAATAAGTATGTTGCATTTAAATAATGGTATTTAAGGGGTAACAATGCTGAAATTTCAAAGTATTGCATCTTGTTGGGGTGTTCCTAGGGGGGCTCGTGTGAATACAAACAGAATTATAAAGAAAGATAAGGAATGTACAAAAAAATATCCTTTTGTCAAAATGGTCTGGTTTTTCTGTCATTTATGAGTAAATTTAAGCAGTTATTAATTTAATTTGCAATTTATTTAGACGAAGTTTTAAATTCTTTGTCTACAACGCTTGAGTAACAAAAGTTATTTTAAGTATTTTTTCTCAAAATTATTTTAACTATCTTAGCTAATTTTTGGGATTTGAGCATTGTTATCCCCTTAATGAGGCCTACCTATAATATATGTACCTATCTACATTATACTAGGGTACTTCTGTCTTCTGATTAAAGTTATTTAAAGTATTTTAAAAGAATTCATTAAGAACATTGGGAAAATCAATTCGATGATGTTGATGCCGATAATTAAGCAAAAATGTACATAATTATAGAATATAAGTTAGGTATAATTTATAATACAGTACCTTTAAGCATTTAAAAGTTACACTGAATAATGAATTGACCCTCACATCATTAAAACTTGAAAATAACATTTATTTTGAGGGAGAATCTGTTTAAAATGTCAATTTTGTTTTGACGATCTTAAGATTATTAATGGTAGGTATTGGCATAGCTGATTATACATAGGAGCCATTTCAAATAAAAACAAACAAATTAGTTGAGAGAAATTAATTAGTTTATATTTTATATCCGTGTGGAATAAAATACTAATTACTATTAATTAGATCATACTTGTTGATATATAAACAGTCATGTGAGGGCCGTTTTATTGAACAAAACAAATAATATTAAAAAAATAACTAATTATTTTTGGTTTAAAATTATTCTTTTCAATTTTATAGTAAATCTAAATTTATTAACACAGACAAATAAATAAGGAAAAATGCTAACAAAAAACAAATGAAATTGAAACTAGATTTGTTTCAAAAATAGAGCTGTGATATGATTTTTGTAAATAAATGTAAATAATTTTAATTTTGTAAATAAGAAATATCTGTAATTTAGAATGTTTTGGAAGGAGGAATAAAAGTTAAAATATTGATTTAATCTTGTTGTTTCTTTTCTATTTCATAATGTTTGAATTTCATTTACATAAAATATTTTTTAAATTTTTTAATAAAAAGAAAATATTATTAGATCCACAGTTTGTCAATTTATAAATAAAACGATAGTTAAAAATCCATAAATTAATTTAATAACACTATTCGACAATATTATAACAAGTTTGTATGTACAAAACCTCATCTAATTACTTCATTAATATTTTGTTTCTATATGTTGTAGCGACTTGGCGGAATTATTTCACTATTAATTATATATTATTATTATACAATTTTAGTATAAAGGTTTAATAATAATATCAAGGCAAAATATAAATACTATATAATACCTATATTTTTTCGATAATGTTGGTTCGCTGCTATTTTTAAGAGTTGTGTATGATACGACAATCAGTTTATAACTTTATTTTGTAAAATAGTGAAATTCATTCCGCGTTTGTCACACTACTCACATTAAGCACGTCTAGTGCTTCATTTATTTAGAAAAAAATATTAAAATATCGGCGGACAAAAGTTTTATATTCAATTGAGAAAAAAAAAAAAACCAAAAAAATTTAAATTGAGGAAATATGAGATTTTTTTTTGAAAGATGGAAAATTGACTGCCGATATTTTGTATTTTTTACTCCCTGTTTATATTTACATTAGTACGACAATTAAACTTATTTAAGTACGAAAGATTGTTTTAGTCTCACAAAGTATATATTTTTAATCACGATTGAAGAGTGGTTATGAAACTTAACGTTGTAGTAAAGGCGCCATTTTGTAAAATCAAGTAGTACCTATATAATGGAAATATTACGGAGTTAACAGTTCAGACTATTATCACATTTACATCAACAAAGTTATTAAAAAAAGCATTGTTAAAGATCAACATACAAAAAGTCACTAAATCGTAACTAATAATAAAAAAAAATCGTTGTAAATATCGTAAAAAGAATCGGTGAGAAAAATAAAATAAAAGTAAAAAATTAAATGCCGATTGTGCTACGGGCCATTCATTGTTTATACTGTGAACACGTTACTCAATCGTACCAATTTGCACGTTTGCACAATTTTCGTGCAAATACACTCTCTAATTCATCTATCTTTGGATAGTCTTAGGTCTTTCGACTAATATTTTTACACGATAACTGTAATTTACACTAAAATTTACAAAGATACGGTTTTAGCTAAAAATCAACTAATCTTTGCAGACATTCCCGTTTGGACGGATATTAAAATCTCTATGTGTTTATCAATCTACTTAAAAGCTTGGATGTGCTATTTTCAAAATCCATACTGTTTTTCAAAAAATAAAAATAGTTGTCAGTATTTAACAACACATTATTTTTTGAAGTACAATATTGATTTTACAAGTAATCGGCTATGTCTGATAAATATTACATTAATTAAAAAATAATACTAAATTGCATAGATTTGCTAAAATACATAATAAATAGACTTCTTAATTGTAATAACCACTTTATTTAACTGATAACCCTGTTTAAAATATACCATAGGTATCTGTCAAACGGAAATAATTAAATCCAAGTAGTAGACAAAGTAGAAAATTCACTATACAAATAAAATGTTTTTTTGTTTTCTTTGTATAGCAAATTCTATACATAGAGTGATAGTGTGGTTGGTGAATCTCACCCGATACACTTGATGTTATCCGACTCCTTCAGCTTAGTTGAAGGGGTTAAACAACAATAATAGTGATAAAACTATTAGAATCGTGACTATCTATCTACTCTTCGCGCAACAAAAAAGTTGAAGTTATCGTGATATTGATAATAATCCAATCTTTGGACATTGTTTGACTCATAATCAGATTTAGAGTTATCTCGATTCTTGCAGACATGTTGATAACAATACACTCAGATTTAAATTATTTTTGTATTGTTCGGTTTTCCGTGTTAAATGTTTTATCTAGATCTAGACGATATCATGGTTGATATAAGTACATTATAATATATAAGTATACATATCTTCAAAGTACTGTCTGACTGTATAGATTGATGGTCATAATATTAAAAAGATGGTTACTACGTAAAAAAAAAGACAAAAAAACGTTGTCTTATACTTGGATAATTGCAAGTAATTTTATCAGTTTTTTTTTACATTTTATATATTCAGGGAAATTTTCAAATATTTGTTGATTCTCAAATTTTATAATCACCTGTTCGGCTAAAAATAAATGATATTTAGCACAAAATCCACACTAAAGTGACAACTAGATCTTTCTGTAGTTACATTTATATAAGAAATCTATTTTTATTTACAATATTTTATGACAACCTTCTAAAATGTACACATACAGGTTATTTTCAGCACTAGATTCAATTTACTACTGTTTACCACATTGATCATTTGGTTGCCATAAAACTTTAAAAAGAACTTATTAAAAAAAACGCGTTTCCTGATATTTAAAAAGTAGAAAAAATACATTTAATTAATGACAAGTCAACAATTAAAATTACTTATTACAAAAACAATAAAATGCGATAACATTCGTTGTTTAAAATAAGAAAGAAATACGGTACAGTGTTATTAAGGATATTAAAGTATTAGTTAGATGTTTGGTAGAACGTTCAAAAGAAAAAAAAAACGAATGCTAAAATCACCAAACCCAACGTTTCTGGCATTGTTTTTTTTTTTTTGACAAAACTCCTTTTTCTTCCACAATAACGCACTGAAAACACGCAACGTTTCGTCACAAAAATTATATAAAAAAAACTTTGTTTTATTTTTTTTGACAACCAAATTGTAATCACAGCATGTCTTCGTTTTGTTTATCGTATATTTCCTGTAATTTTTGTTGTTCTTTCACTTTTTTCATTTGAGCGTAGATCGATGCCGCTTTGTAATTTATAGGCCCATAGTCTTTGAAGTCAGCGTCTGCATATATGAATTGGTCATCGGGTCTGAATGGCTGTGAAAGACATACACAAAAATATGAAAATCCAGAAACGTGCAGACATTTTCGATATTTTTCAATTAACAAATACAGAATAGGTAGTGAAACATATATAAATACAATGGTAATATGTGTTAAGTGCAAAGCTACGAATAATTATTTAAAAAATTAATAGTTATATAAATTGTTTTGAAAATAAACATAATAATAGTAAGTATTTTAAAAATTTAGTCGCAATTTTTGAATTAATTTATTAAAACCAAATATTTATCAAGTTTAAATCAAATTAGTCAAATGAGATAATTTAGAAAGCGATGAACTAATAAGCGATATGAATCCGAAATGAATTTAGAAAAAAATTACCTTATTTTTAAAAAATGTACGTGTCACTCTTGGTAAAGCGTTCCTAGAAGAAAATATAAAACGTCACAACACTGCGATGACATGCTTATTGGGGACCTCATACATTTACATAAAAATAGTTAATTTTAATACCTACTCCTTTGTAAAATATTTAATTAATTGCAAAAGGTTAAAAAATGTCCAAAGTTTTGTAATTAAGTTTAAATATGAGCCCAATTTTGCTCAACTGGTGATCATCATCATCTTATGTTCACTCTAGCTATTTTTTAAATGTAAGATATTATGTGTAAATGTATGAGTATTAAATATAACTTAGGCAATTTATTATAAGGCTTTTTTCATGGCGTGTCGGAAAACTCATGCTGTGAAAGCAGATGTAATTCCACTTAGGCACATATTACCAAATATTGATTCAAAAGACAATATAACATTTTTATATTACGTAAACTTTTATATTTTACACATCATAGGACTTTTAATTTAAATCAATATTAAGTATTTATTTACAAATTAAGAACAAAGTTCAGAGACAATTAATTTTAATCTAAGTAGAAAATATATTGTTCATCTGTTTTGATTCAAAGATTATAATTATTAAGTCCATATCAATATTCATCTGATAAATATCATAAGTACCAAAGATTTCTAACCATAATCAAAGGCAGGGTCTGACATTTTAATATCCTATGCAGTAAGATAGAATATGGGGTAATATATATTTTATTGGAAATTAATAAATCCTTGATACTGTGGTAAAGAAACAGTTGAAATGCCAGAACCCTCTTCGGCATTTGTTGTAAAACAACATAAAACATGGCACTCACCTTTCAGACATCGATCTCATTGAATTTTAGAGTAGCATAGTCACTTCTCGGTTGTCCGTGACCACTTTTTCTCTGAGTACTAGACACATTCTTATAACTATTGTTAGTAGTATCTTTATTAGCACTATCTGAACCTACTGTATACGTATCATACAAATGTCTATTTGAATTGACAGTGTTTTTAAACTTCAAATTATGATTACCTAAAGCTAAATCTGCGTACACTAATTTTTTTTGTTTAGGCTTATCGTCTCTTGGGCCCGAATAATTCGTGCTGAAATTTTCGGGGCCCAAATTTCTCGTTGAATTTGATATGTAGTTGCCTTTAAGCAATTGTAAATAAGATTTTCTTTCTGACTCATTATATTCTGGCTCAGGGTAATCGGGTTTTTGGTAGTTATCGTAAACACCGACACAAGATAATTTTTCTCTCAAACTTTCTGACTTTTTCAAGCGATTCAATTTCTGACTGTTCTTTTCTCTCGTCCTGTTTAGTGTTTTTGTGTAGTATTGCGCTTCTGAAGGCTGATAGATAAGAGGTCCTATCGTATTGTTGTATGACCTTTCTTGATCAACAGGGATTCTTTTATCGACTCTTATAGGTTGGAAGTAACAAAAGCTATGGTGTTTTTGGAGAGGAATTTGAAAGTTTTTCTTGTTCTTCCCTTTGTTGCTTAAATTTGTAAAGTGATTACGTTTTTGCATATACTGTTGTTGGAGTATGTTAGTATTCTGAAAAGGAAATTAGTTTGTTAGTGATTAGAACACACATGTTAGCCAGAAGGAGCATAAAATAGAAAATAAAAAATAAGAAGCGTTATACCTGACCGTTATCACTATCCACTGTAATATTACTTTGTACTGAATGACTACGTTTAACAACTGAACGTTTTGGCACCGGTTTCTCAGTCAACTTTGGTATTTGTAATGTCTTATTTGGTGGTATAACTTGTTTCTTTGGCAAACCAACTTTGTTTATACCCTCATCGTTCAATTGTTTCACCACTGACTTAACTAGTGAAGTAGATGGTAATATTACAGATAAATTTCTTTTAGGAGTCGCTCCTATTATATTTGGTTTAGAGAGATCAGCTTTGGTTTCCTCAGAATCCTTTTCTTCGTCACTGTCATCTTTATCTTTAGCTTTAAGATCTTGGAATTTAATTTTAGAAATATCTTCTGCAGATTTTGTAGGTCTTACTGGGGCATCAATAGTATCAATAGATTTAGAAAATTTTGTATTTATCAAAGGCATGGAGAGATTGACGTAAACGTGATCACTTTTAGAAGGCGACACAAATGGTGATAGTTTAGTTCGTGGGGCTGGTACAGGTCTGTTTAAAGAGGACGTAGATTTGTTTAGATCAGTTTCATCACACACTTGAATTGAATCTGTTAGATTTTCAAACTGTTCAACCCCACTGATATTAGATTTGACTTTGAGCAAAGAAGGACAGTTAACGTATATCGTATCTTCATATGTAGATTCAGAATTTGCGTTCTTATTATTATTAATTTCATTGAAATTCTCTCCATATTCTGTGTTAGGATAAAATCTTCCGATATTTCGTTTTCTAACTACTCTCATTGATTGGAACTGGGGTGGTTTTCTATGGACTCTCGTGTTTAGTGAAGAAAATTTTCTTTTGTCGCCTTCAGGGATTTCCTCATCAATTGTCGGAAATTGCTTTAAGAACGAAGTTTGCATTTGCGGTAAATAAGGATTAAGTAACACTGTTTGATGTAACGGATACATCTGTTGTATCGGAGATAGCATTGGAATCCCATAGGGGTATTGTGAGTTTGAAGTCATGGGATAACTTATAGCATTTTGTACAAATGGTGGGCAAACAATTCTTGGTGTGAACGATGGGTTTGTAGTCAGTTGTTTCTGTAAAGCTTCTATGCCTTTTGAAGATTTCGGGTTGGTATCGATTACCCTAGGTTGTATCGCTTGCACAGGCTTTACATGCAAAATTAATAAACATGAAACAAAAACAAATGCAAATTATAATTCAAGCAAAACAATAACAATTATTAAAACAACATTAAAATTAATAAACTGTAAGTATTGGTAGTTATAATAATATCTTAAAGAAAAATAAATATTTAGTCTTTCAGTAATATCAAGATTCAAGGTTTATTTTGCCAAGTGCACAAGTAATGGTGTTATAAAATAAAATCGTTCTCTTATATTATTTAGTTGCCCTTTTCAGGCATCGCAAACATTGGGTATTATATAATTCTAACTTATACTAGCTTTCGGTATACTTTAATCGACTAAAAATAAAAGAACTAGATCACCCTAATAACTTTGTGTAAGTAATATAGAATGTAAGTATTTCATTAAAATACATTTCTCTTATTTTAATTAGAATTTTTAATTTTGGCACTATTTTCAAAATATTCTCCAATATTTCTACAATCCAAATAAAAATAAATATTGGCATATAACTAAGACTATTATATTCTTGAATCTAAAATAGTATCGTTTCCAACAATGTCATGAGAAAAAATAAAGTAGTTATTTAAAATTCGCCATTATTTAGTGTTCGGGGTTTAAATTAATATAAAACTGTCCGTCTAATATATGGAAACTTCCATAGCGTTGAATTAAATAGTTTTGGAAGATTGTTGTTATATTATTCACTTCCAAATTACTGAAAGACTAAACTCGTTTATGGACATCACTATAAATCATTCTCAAGATTGACATAACATGTACCTTATTCGGTGGTTGTTGTAATCCATGGAACGGCAGGTTCTCGTAGAGTCCTGGGTTGTCCGCTCCTAAGTTGCCGTTTGCTGCATTATCTACGCCATTCGAAGGTGGGCCTGTCGGAAATAATAAAACATGAGTATAACGCGAGATATTCCTAATACGAAGTTCTGGTGAATTTCAAGATCCTTTGCCAAAAAACGCAAATATTTTCTATTATGGGGAGTCTTTGGATTTTATATCAGCATTCAACATGTTAAATTAACGATATATTTGAATTTCGTGATTTTTGATATTTAAGTTTTGTATCGTTTAATTTTTATGCTTTGTTTGAGTATCATTTACATTTTTATTAATTATATCTAATGCGAAAAATATCACAACACACATTCAAAACAAACAGACATGCTCTACTTACTATCGCCGGGTTTTTTCCGTTTTCTCGTATTTCTTGGTTCTTCTTCACTAAAGGGTTTTACTTTGGCACTAGTCGTGGCAATTCTATCAGGCCTTTTGAACGACACAACTAAAAACATGCTCACATTGAAAACATTGCAAAATAAAATCGTGCTTAAAGCGTAAAAGCATAAAACGCGCTTACAGATGCTTATATTAGTAATGTAACATTACTAATATAAGTTAAAAGCAAAAGCGATGGAGGGCGTGAATAAAACGAATGCTTGATCAAACTCTTGTAGTAAATAATAATTTGATAACTCGAGCACATTTGGAGAAACTGTATTGATTCAAATTATTTTTAATTTATTTTCACAAATTCTTTAAATTCCTCCAAATGAGTTAAGTTTTATAGGAAACCATATGAATTCAGCAGTAAAGGTTCATACTTATTTTTCAATTATTGTTGAACGATATTTTTGCATTATCATCGTATCTACATCTCATGCTAAAGCAATGTATGTTAAAAGCAAGAATTTTGAAATGAAAAAGGTTTTGAATCGTATCTCTGATTAGTGTTATGTGTGGCGATAATATGTGATACAATAACGCAAACATAAAATATATGGGCTTAAGTGAAAATAAAATTAATTTTAACAAATGTTCGGATTGTTTTTGATGACTTAGAAAACATTCCCTGAATTGTTCAAAATATTGTTTCACTTATTACCACTTTAGAAAAATATATTTATAACAGCTACCTCCTTCAGTAACAATAATGTTAGGTTTTTCGCTTTGGAACAGAGATCTCAATCGGTTTTTTTGTAAAACATATCCCGGCTTATTCATATTAACTAAAGACATTGCCCTTTTATTAGTCTTGTTAATTTTCTTATATTTCCCACTATCGTCATCCGAATCAATGCTCTTTCGCCGGAGATTCTTAAAAATGCCCGTCACAACATTCTGTCTTGGTTTTCCGTTTTTCTTTGAGTACTCTACTTTAGGCGACTTTTCTTCACTGTTGTTTCTTTCTAGTAGTCCTAAGTTAGATTCTACAGTCGCTGCTTGTAATCTTGCTTGATTTTTAGGACTTAGTGTATGGTTAGAATTGACGTGAACTAACACTCCAGGTTTTAAAGGCCATTTGCTAGGAGTAACAACAGTTTGAGCCTTATTCCCATCAGCTTTATGTTCTGTTTTAGGAGTCTGTAACTCAGTTTCTTGGTTCGTTTCTGTATTGGTAGTATTTTGCGGAGTTGCCTGATTGTCTTCTATTTTGTTCATCTCTAAGTTGTGCGGGTAACTTTGCGAATCAACCAATCTAGTTCTATCGGATGTTTTTGGACTGAACGATAGACTTAAACGAGGCGATAAGGTGGGCAAAGCTTGTGATATTATGGACTGCGCGATTGACACTTCGTTTATACAGCTACCATCTGGACTGAATTTGAAAATAAAAATAATAAATATTGAGGACATGCGATGGGTGTGTATAATTAAATATATATTTGTAAAAACTAAGGATTGTATAAATGACTGCTTATTACATAATAAAGTTAGTATTGTAGTGTTTACCTATTTGTGATATTTAATAAGAGCGATTTTAAAACCTTGTCGTAATAAAAGGTAAATTAACTTGAATAAAAAATAAACTAAAAGTTAATGAGTTACTTTAAAATTTAAATAGTTTATATAAAACCAAATAAATATATACTAAATTGAAAATACATAAACTATATTTATTATACTCGTATTATATCATAAAATACATAAATAAAAATACATAAAGAGTTGAATCAACAGAAGAATGCTTTCCACAACTTGTATCATGCATCACCCAATAAAATACTTAGTAAAATAATTTTGACAATTTGTAGACTACTCATAATATTTCTACTGTGTTCACACTTTACGCCAAGAAATCCAAAACAACTAGCCAAACAGCATTTAAATAATAGAAAAGCATCCTCCATCTAAAAAAATATATGAAAACTGATTTTTATTTCTTCTTGTTAGTAAAAATGTACCTGAAGTATTAATTGTGGTCAATCTGAGAACGTCCGGGGTTAGGGCGGTTAGGAACCTACACATTAATAGTTATTAATAATAGTACACAATAATAAAATAATATTCTTTGGAAAACCAGTGTTATTTTGTCAAGAGTATTAAATAAAAACATGCGTCTATTTTTTTTTATCTTCAAGCCGAACTTTTTTGCTAAAACGTGGCTGAATTTTAATGATTTGACAGCTATTTTAACAATTACAAAATTAATAATTAATTTCCTCATTATATAAAAAAATATATAAAATACATTTTTTATAATATAATATATAAATTCTCATTCATTCTTTAAATTTAAAATATAAATATTTCATTAATTTGAATAGTGGCTTGGTATAACAATTAATTATAATAAATTCCTTTTTATTATTGCCCGATATATGTACAAATATGTCACTGTCAAACCATTATTAATAATATCAGCACATTTCAACGCTAAAAACTGTAGTTAGACTCTAAAACCAAAACTATCGGCCGTTGGTCCAAGCAATAGTATAGCGTTTCACTCAAACTCAAACTCTGTGACCTTGGGTATGTCCTTGACCTTCTAACGATAAGATCTCGTCATGGGCACAACTACGGGTGACCTTGATGGTGGCATTGATAACGTATGCCATGAATCTGCTCGGACCAATGGCGTAGCTGCAAATTTTTTATTATTTTATACTAAAAAAATCATATAAAAATTGTGTCCTCTGTTAAATACAATAAAAACGCATAGGTATATATAATAAATATAATAATTATGTAAGGGATAAACATAAATAAAAAAATCGTTGGTATAAGTATATATCATTCAGTTTAGATAAAACTATCTCTACGAGCTATTATTCTGTACCTAGATAAATAAATATATTCAGGGATAATAATAATAATAATAATAATACGGCACGTATTGTGAGGAGGTTTCTGTCTCTGGAGCCCTAACCACCGGTAGCTTGGACCCTGTTCCCGATACCGGTTGGTCCCTATTTTTTATATTTATAAATGTATTTTTTTATTATATATATTTATAAATTTAAAAATATATGTTATTAAATAAATAAAAATAATAATAATAATATTTTATTGTTCATAAAAGATTACAACCATCATTTAAATGACACTGAACCCCACACTAGGATACCCTGTGTCGTGGAGTTCAGTCTCTTTCGTCTAGAGTGAAACAATATACAATTTGTGTTTTATAAAACGAATGTTTTGGAATTTTATGACAATACGGGTATTTTTTACTGTCAGAAAGATTTTAAACAAGAATCTTTTTAAAACAAATAAATTGCTAAATTGGTGACGTGAGAAAAGATATAAAACAATAAAATAAAACTTTCCAACAATACCTAAAATTGACAAAATAAATCTAAAGATATATAAAAATGGACTAATACTAGACATTCTAGAGAGATAAAAAATAACAAAAATAAGAAAAAGAAAAAACTTACTTTTCGCGCTCCTCTAATTCGACCGGATTATTGTCTATATGTTTGTATGTTAGTTGACGATGGCATGTTTAGTAGCAGCATCCGGGAAAGATAGGATGAAGAAAAAATAATGTTAGTTTTTGCAAAACAAACAAAAAAAAACTTAATTTGCAAGGTAAATGAGTAATTTAATAATGAATGTTCTATTTACTATGAGAAAAGTTGAACAAGATTTTAAAAACATGATATTATTGAAAATTATGAAAAAAACATTGATTCTTTGTTACAATGCTCGAATCTAAAAAGATGATGTTTTGATAAACAAATTAGTTACTCAACATTAAGATTAATTTATATTACAGACGACAATATCAAAAAGTACAACACTAACAAATAAAAATCAAGCAAAAATATCGTCAGTCTATATGACACGTTGGAAGTAAATCTAGACTATTAATAACGATAACATTATTGATTACGAGTAAACTTTTAATGCTGCATTTATTAAAACTACATATAAGAGTGAAAATTTATTCAAAGAGTTGATGACGAAATTTCTAAAAACCAGAGTTACCGGTGTAAAAATTAGTTTATCTATAATTAAAGTGACAACATGAAATTGTTACAAAATATTTGCGTCATGTTTGAATAAAGTCTGAACATTACGCAAAAAAATTATTGAGTGCAGTTTCCATTGCCCCTTTGCCTGTTATATGAGTATGTTATTACTGTACGGGTACTACTTTGAAACTACGTGCAATATTTCTGACGGGTTATTATCCTAATTGTACTCTACTTTAAATTACACCAATAAATTAAATATTTTTTTACAACTTGTCACACAGACTGACAATAGCAAAATAAAGGATGACTTACACTTGGACTTGGCTCTCATCCGCCGGCAGATGCAGATGATGATGATGCAGAGGATCACGGTGATCACCAAGATGGCGAGGGCTATGCCTCCGATGAGGATCAGCCTCTGTTGGTCTCGCCACCATACTTTTGTACCTGGAAAGATAAGCTCTTTGTTTGACGGATTTCTGGGATTATATTTATGAACATAATATTTATATTGTTTAGTAAATACGTAAAATATTTGATTGTTACGAATTATTTCAGAGAATAATAAACAATATCATTGGTACATTAATTTTGAAAAAAAAATAAGTATGTAAAATATTTTTTTGGTATTGTTTTTAGATGCTTATGAAATAGATAATTAAATAATTTAATCAGTCAAAATACGTAAGTATTTGTGATTAAGATTAAACACAAAACAAAGTGCTTTTTAGAATTCAAGCATATTTTTGTGCTAGTAGAATTATTTTATTTTATATTGTATATTTGCTTTTAATAAAGAATTTTAATTATATAAAAATATGAGAATTTTAATTATACAAAAGGTTTTAATTCCAAACGTTTTTTTTTATAATCAAATAAAAATACAGATTTTTTTCTGATACTCAAGTTACCGAGCGACTTACCGAAACTTTCCAAGTTGGCTGTAAATCAGAAAACATGATTTACTACAAAAACTTTTGAGAAAGCAAGAAGTAAATTTTCTTCTTATATAGATTGTATTCCGAACCACATGTATACATATATTTTTATAGTCAATACTCAGTGATTACCGATCCAGATTATTATTAAGTTTTTGGTCCATTTATTTTAAAGTTTAGGCCAAATAAACGTATTTTATTTGTATCATTTAAATCGTTTAAAAAATTCAGTATTTTTGGGACAGTATTGCAAGTTATCACTTGCCTCAGTAATTGTTACAACAGTTGCGTAGTATTCTTCTGTCTAATTCTTAGAGATCAGAAATATGATGACTTGATATTAATCAACAATTTAAATACAGCAGGCCACACCTTCATCGATAAACTGCGACCTTGAGCTGGTCTACCGTAGTATGTAATTTCAATAGTTATGTGAGTCCAACTTATACTGGTTTAAGCCAGTCGTGGGACCGCTACATTACAGTCGTTCTAATTAATGTTTGGCTTACCCATAACATCACGCTCGCACGCCCTGGAGGTGCCGACAGAGTTGTTGGCATAGCACAAGTAGGTCCTGTACACGTCGACGCTGGTGCTCAGTCGGAGGAAGCTCTGAGGTCCTTGTTGCCAGATCTTCTCGTCTGTTATACTGTCGTTGTCATTCTTGAGCTTCCAGGAGAAGGTAACCTGGTAAAGGACAAATAAGTTTTAACAATATTAGTTTTCTGACTTTACATACGTAAAAAGATTTTTCAAGTAAATTCATTATATTTACACGATAATTAGTAAATTCATAATGGACTCAGTTTTTCACTGCTAAATTTTGGACTTTGGTCCACCAAAACATGGACGTTATTGTCTATTAAACTCACGCCGATAAGTAACATAGAATAGATATGAATACTTACTGCTGTAGGATTGGCATGTGCTGTGCAAACAAGTACTTGGTCTCCATCCATCTCGGTCTGTTTAATGCCGCATTCAGGAACAACTGAAAAAAACATCAGTGAACAATATGATATCTGGTAATATATTAAAGGCCTAGAAATGGACCTAATATGCTACCTTGTGTCACACCAAAAGTTTGAACTATTGATATATTATGTATCTTACATTTTAGAATCTTATAAAGCTCTTCAGACATCATGCCATAGGAATAAATACAAAAAAAATGTTATTTGAGGAATACTTGTTTTGTTTACAATATCAAACGCTTGATTGAAGTCTAACAAATCTAGTTTAAATATATTACCAAATAACTTACACATTACATCCAGAAATACTGTAGTATTAACAGATCCGTGTCTATTGTACGCTTCGCATATATAGTTGCCTCCATCCTTTCTCTGCACAGGTCCCAATAGCAGCGTGTTTGAAGATGAGAGGACCAGAGAGTTGTTGCCATGTTCCTTGCCGGCTGCCTTGCTGGGGTGCTCGCGTCGCCAGGAGTAGGAAGGCATGGGAAAACCTCTGCAAAAGTAAAATAATAAAGGTAATTTTAATCTGTTAATGAACAATTGGTACTTGTAAGAAACTACCTAAAAATAGGCAAATTATAGTTAGTAAAAACAGATAAGGATGCTATAAAAAAAAATGTGGTTCTGTAGTCCAATGGTAGATTTTTAATTTAGACTTGGTTTTCGCAACCATTTTCAAAACGTCGAGAATATTAGTGAGCGAGATAATCTTTTAAAACAACAACTTTAATGGTTGAAATCTTTCAACCAAAATCAAGTGAAGAAAACAAATGAAAAAGGCTTTGATGATGATGATGACACTGAAAAAAATAGAGCAGTTAATATAAGTACTGACCTGGCCGAGCACACTACTTTGGCTGGTATCTCATTTTCAGTTACAGATACTACTTTAGGTGTCACTGTGATGTTTTCTGGTTCATCTGTAAATAATGATATTATACTTGAAGTGGGCTTAATATTATGAGGAGTTAATGCCTTTTTTATTTTCGTCAGAAGCTGGTCCGGTTAGACGCAAACCGTCCAGAAATTGGGTACTTTAGATTAACCTGGGCTCGTTCCAGTTGCATCAGACTTGGGGACAACGAGAAGCAACACGGCGAGATACACCAATGAACAATGGTCTCTTGTTATACAGTAATAATCAGCGACATCTTGTTTTGGAAGACGTTTAGCGCAGTGGTTGATCGTTCGACTGCTGCGCTACGTGTCGCGGGTTCGATTACCGCACATAATAATTGTTCCTCACAGAGACCCACAAATTGTAATTTTTCCGGATCCGGATAAACGCACCCACGATACAGAAATTATTTTTAGTGTGGGCATTTTTTTATTTTAATTTAATTAACAAATATTTCCTCTAGTAATTTTAAGTCTTTGAGTTCATACTTACATTCAACAGCAAACTTGGTGGTACTATTGACGGGAGGTCCTGCTGAGTTCTTAGAAGACCTGCACGTGTAGCTGGCTGTGTCTGCTGCTCGGTCTAGAGCGTGTCCTGGCCAGGCGGACATGTTCCAGTGCTGGGAGGATAGGTAATTGAGAATTTTTATAAAAGGGATGTAATTGAATTTTAGAGAGTGATCCAATTACATATGTCATCGAGGCCAAATTTATTAGAATTAGAATGCTTTGCTATTTCTTACTCCCTGATCACTACATCCTGGGTATCTTCAAAACTAGAGTGGTCAGGTATCTTGTAAATATATTTCTGGTCGTATTTTGAATTGTTTCTGACTTTAGTTTTACTAATACCTAATCTTTATCTTCTCAAAACACGCTTTATAACATGTCGATGATTAAAGTCCTTAAGTTAATAATACTACACAGAACTTTTGTAATAATTTCTAGTTCTTCTTCAGATTGCTACGTGTGTAGTGCTTGGTGAAAATTTTACTCTACTTAAAATCCACTTACCAAGGTAGACTCCGTGGCTTCAAAATCATTTCTATTGACTTGTGGCTCAATGATTCTTTCCACCAAATAGTATCTGTCAGTCTTCAGAGGGTCTATCACTTGTCCATCTTTCAACCATTGCACGTTGCAAAGCGGGGCACACTCCACCGTGCAGGAAAGGGAAATGTTCTGGAGAAAAACAAAACGCTTTATTATATACCAACTTATTTGGGGTAATGATAATTTGTCTAGCCTTAGAATATCAGTGCCTCCCAATTGGATTTCAGTAGCTCCGGGGTAAATACTGATAAACAGTCGCATCTGGTTAGAAGCCGACTCATAAAGTAAAACCCAATAACAATGCATGATCCGGGAATCGAACCCAGGACCACACGGTTGGCAGTAACGCTTGCGACCACTAGACCAATGAGGCAAGTAAAAAAGACTTCATCTCCTTGGATAAAGTCCAATTTTCATCACCTTTTTAATGAATTATAAAACAATTAATAGTGTTTTCTAAACTTACCTGAGATTTGTACAAAGCACCGCTGTAGTGGTTCATTGCGTACTTGAAGCTTGGTGGCGCTGAAAGAATACAACATAATATTAGGTGTTGCAATATCCTACTAATTTTCATCCAAATATTGTAAGTGTGTAACATTACGCCTGAGGGCATTTGCTCCTTAAATATTCGTCTAAACTGACCCAGAACATCGATGGAAGTGGAAGCGAGTTCTCCGTCTCCTCCGGCGTTGATCCCGCGACAGGAGAAGTTGGTGCGGTGGTCCAGCGTCACTGGGTCGATGGTCCAGTTCTGGGACACGATGTCACTCACCACGCGACCGCCTCGGTACCAGCGGAACCTGATGACAAGCTTATTTTGTTAGATATCGACTAGCAATAAAAAATATCAAGTAAATCTGTATGTACTCTAAACGTAATAAATGGCTGAAGGCGCGTGTATGCTGGGCTGCAGGTAGGGTGCGAACAGACTGGGAGATTGTGACGTGAGGCCACTTTTTACTTAACATGTTACGCTTGAAACACCTCGCCACGCAACTTGTCAGCCTTGTCAGTGACGGAGACAGATGGGATTTATGTGAGGCCACATTACATGATAACGTGGTATACAAAGGCCAACAGCTGCGAAAATCATCTACATCTAGAACAAGCCTTTGATCGTCGCATACCAGTATTGGTGTTTCCACATGTTTAGCAGTTTCAGGTCCTTTGACACGAAGCGTTTCTTCAGCAGTTTTGGAAGTAGATGTATAAAGCTTACATCTTGCTCTCGATTTTTCAATAATTTTAGCAGTTCTTCGAATTGTGCTAGACTAAAAAAAAGTATATGTTGTCACCCTTCACTAGTCGTACCTATGAGCCTCAGGCCGCCCTCGCTCCTTGATGCTGCAGCTGAGCACCAAGCTCTTGCCCTTCACCACACGCCACGGAGAGTACGTGAGTTTGGCTGGACCAGGTGGATCTGAAAGTAGGTTGTAACGATGTAGATAAGTTATTGTAATATATTAGAGTCCTATGAAGTTTATGGTAAATATTAAAAATCCAAAAATCTAGTAAGTGATGATTAGATAAACCAAAGGTGACAGTCACTGATATAGCTTGTACCATTAGCAAACTGAAGTGGCAGTGAGCCAGCCATTTCAAATCTCAAATCTTTATTGCAATCCATAATTTACACAGTCATACATGTGGTAAGTATCAAATATAGAAACAATTATGGACCCTGTCGGGCACAGCAAAAGTTTAAATAAGTAGGAGAGAGGAAGAGCGCTTTAATAATTTTCCTATTTTTTTGACAAGAGAGTTATTATAAACATATTATCACTTATTTATTTATTCTCTTCATATAATACGTGTTAGTTTCTGTAAAAGGGCTAATGGATATCGCATATCTGACTGCTTAAAATGCTTCAGCTGGGCTTAGCATATCTTCAGAAGAAGTAAACCCAGGTGTTGTGGGAGCTACTTACAATTGACGATCAGCTCAGTGTTAGAACTCTTGTTTCCCCATCCAGCGTAGTTCTTTCCTTTGCACGAGTAGTTTCCGTGAAAACTCTTGGTTGTATCCTGGAGTAGCAGCATCGATGGATCCACTTCATTGCATAAGTTTTCTGTAAAGGAATATAAATATTTTATCTTAAAACACAAAGATTCTCATATTTTGCTTTTGGCATAGTATTTTGGGCAGATGAGGCAGAAAAATTGTTGGTGTAACCCAGTTATGGGGTTGTGGCAGGCAGATCTCAGTCTACGTTCTATACATCTAACAGCGACTATGCTGATTATAGAGCAGGTGACAGCTAAAGGGGACTTATTTCCATTTTGTCCGAACTTTGTTGAAGAAGTTCATAGATAGCAGGATTGGCATAGTCGTACCATTCAAGATTTAAATGGTCACCAAGAAATGTTGCCGTAAGGTCTTTCTGTTACTGCTGTTTTAGTTATTAAATAGTAGCTAAAAATTCAAAAAAATGTTTGCCGCTGTCCTTTTAAGAGTAAATTTTAAGGATGGCTGGAAAATCGCCACTGCATCATATCAAATAGTGTAACAGAGAAGAAGCCTATACTTAGCAGTGGGTGGATAAAGGTAAATGATAATGATGATGATATAATTTTCAAATGCCATACTAACCTTCTCCCTCGGTATCGTTGCATTCCGGCAGATGCTTCAAGACTTGTTCATCCAGATACCAGATGACTTCGTCGAGGAGCGGTGGGTTGCCAGACACCACATCACAGGTGAGGGTCACGTTCTTGTGGTCGGTTTCCAAAATAGGGCTAGGAGAACTCATTGTCAGGCGGACTTGGGGTTTGACTGGAATTCATGAATTAGTGAATTAGATCAAATGAGTACGTAGAATACTTGATGTTATGATGTTAAGATTTTAAGGGAATCAAAAAATAACTTGAAATCAGAATAGTAGCTGCAATTAAATTAAGTTTAAATTACAGTTGTGAGCAAGCTATACGCTGCTCTGACATATCTAGATATAGACATTCACTAAAATCGTCATGATTATATTTCATAATAGACTATAGAAAATCTATTGCTTGTCGGCCGTATTCTACCGCGGATTCATGAATTAAAAAACGGTGGTGAACAAGAATAGCTCTAAGAAGCTGAGAATATAATACAGGAAGAATTAGTTAGAGAAGAACTTACAAAGGACATTAACATCAATACTGTCATCACTGGTCCCATTTCCGACTGCGTTGCCAAGGACACAAGTATAGTTGCCCATGTCATCGCCGTTAGCATTCAGGATGATGAGGGAATGCTGATCAGTCGTGCCACCTTCGTAGTGACTGGTGTTGTTCACAGGAACACGTTCACCATTGCGGTACCTGCAAGAGTAGATGTTATAATATTTAAATCATTGGTTATACTTGAAGATGATATCTTGAAAATGTAAGGTATTTAAATGTTAGTGTTTGATGTGGATGATGTCAAATAAATATATACGAGGGGCTCGTAGCTACATAGCTACCGTGCAGATGAGTCCATCTGCGAGGTTAAGCAAAGCTTGCCGCGGTCAGTCGTTGGATGGGTGACCATTTCCATTCCACATATCGAAACCCCTCCTCTCGTAAAGCACGTTAAGCAGTTCGTTCTAATGTCATACGAAGATCTATGACAGTCGTCAGTTGCCCAAAAAGTCTGACAAACAATGTAACCTTAGAATATCAGTGTCTCCCAGTAATTGGGTGGCGGAGGTTAGAAGGCAGTCGCTCCGTGTAAAATACTGATATTCAGACGCAATTGTTTAGATTGGAAACCAACCCCAATGTCAACTACATTGGGGTTGGTTGGGAAAAAGCAGGCACATGATTGACATCTTAAAGGCGTCATGAATCAAAATATTAAATCAGGTGCTTTCAAACTAAATATTATTGAAGTATGTGACACTGCGTTAATCATGACCTAGATTCAGGAATGACCATGTAGTTTGGTAATTTACTGCTGCAAGACTGATGCATCAACTGTCAACAATTCAATACAATGACTGACAGTCGTATAAGATACGATCATTTAGACTTACCAAATGACTCTGGTGAGTGATGATGGATTGCTTTCATATTCACACTTGAGAAGTAATTTTGATCCTTCTACCACTGTTATGTTCTTCGGCTCCACTCGCACAATTGGTGGATCTGAAAATCACGAATGAAAAGATGTTATAAAAGTCTAGCTCATACATACCTTCCTACTATAAGATGCTTTTTGCTGTAGCATTAGGATGTTAACATATATAAGGTGCAGTTTTAGAGGAGCAATTTGTAACTTGTATTACTCTCCAGTAAGCAGTGCTATCCAAGCGGTTGAACGCTTGCCTTCCACGCAAGAAGGTCTGAGTATACACCTGGCCCGCACCTCTGATTTTTCGGAATCATGTGCCGATCAGAATTTAAGTATAATTTGTGGTTACGGTGAAGGAAAACATGATGAGGAAACCTGAACACCTAAGAGGGCTCCATAAAGTTCTTGTTGGAGTATGTACTCCGCCAACGCGCACCGGGCCAGGGTGGTGGACTTAGGCCTAACCCTCCTCATTCTGTGAAGAGAACCTTGCCTGGCAGTGGGACAGTAAAGGGTAGAGTTTATTAACACTCCAGTCCTCAATGATTTTATTACTATGTCATCTAGATACATACACCAAATCTCGAGTTCCCTCGTCGCATGCATCGGTTGATCTTTAGTTAGGACGGTAACTTCATTGGAGGCTTCGCAGTGGAATTTCTGTCCGTTTTCAAATCGTGTTGCCTCGAAGGTTAGGTTAGAACTGGTTTCATATGTGGTGTCAGTCTGAAATTATAAAGAGAATTGATGATACACCAGAGTATACTCCAAATATTTAAATTCTAAAATATGTTATAAGAGATTTTTATAAATGCTGATTTAATATTCAAATCAAATTGTGTTTATTCATCCAGTTGCTAATTATGAGTGACTTCTCGATGGCAAAGGCGGGACTATTTACCTAGAAACTGTTAAGTCGGCCAGCATAATAAATCCAGTATGAATATTAAACTAACAAGGTTTATTATTCATAATTTATATTGCTTACTAAAGGTCTTTAAAATTATTACCGCTGGCACTAAACAGAAGCTTAAGCTGGCCATAACTCCCCAAATATTGCTATTTTACTTATCCACCATAAAAGAGCTATAACATAATTACTCCAGCAGTAAGCGGCAGTAACATTTTAAATTCTGCTCACCCCGCAGGGCGACAATCTCAAACTGTCAGGGCGTCTTTGTACAAAGTTTAGTTTGGATATAAAGTTTATTGAAGTGGCTTTGAAATGGACGTAGTTGGGAAATATTACGTTAGACTTCAAGCTGGGTAAAATAGATGAAACCGTTATTTTGTATATGGTTGATAAAGTTTATTTAATGCCTGTTTTTTGACGAACTGATATCTTTTTAACACACACTTAAACGTGGTAGTCACTCCAAACTAGTAAATTAATGATTTGTTTTGGCAAAATAAAGTGACCTCTGGCAAATGGCCTAGATAATTCTAAAGGTAACGTCACTTCCATCAAAACTCGCTCCTCGGGTTATCCCGTTTTACATTTGCAATGTAAATGCTTATTAATTAAATATGCATAGAAAATAACAGGCCTTAGGGCTGTAGCCTTGGTAATCGTCGTGTGTGTCTTTTGTTGTTAATTCATTATATTTAAAACTTTCTTAGGCTTAATAAATTTCATTCCGTTGTTAAATTGTTTGGAGGGAATATTGTGTTGTGTTGAGTCTGTTGTTTTGTTGTCGCTAAAGGCTTCTGTTGTATGTTTATTCATATTGAGTGACCCTATTTCAAGAAAAACTCGAATATCTTGTTGCGTGCAGATGCTAACGTCTATATTATTTAAATCGCTCTCAATCAAAGCGTTTTCAGTGATATCACTCAAGTAGCTTTCGCAATTTAAATTGTTTCTTTTAAACAACATTTCTTTTGCAACTTAAGATAAATTGAAATATAAAATCAGCTTCTCAAGAGTTATTAAAGCTTAATTTGAAATAGCATTCTCAAATGACAGTTTAACATAACAGACCCTTGTACAAAATAGATTAAAGTAGCGCATATTTTTATTAAAATTCTAGATGACCTGAATGATGTTGTCCTATATCGCTTGGCTTCTGTGAAAAAAGTGCTTTCAGTATTTCCCGAATTTTACAAATTTTATGGGTAACATTTTCAAGATCAAATAAGCCAAATAGGTCTAACCATTCTCAACTGGTACGCTTCCCAACGAACGGCATTTCAATTTTATTTATATAGAAGTTTAAAAAAATCGAAACAACGGTTAAATTTAGTCCTAGTATAAAAAGGTCTTATGAAATAATAGTGCAATTAGGTACAAATGTATCTTTATATCAAAATTCCAATAGGTACAGACAAGTTTTTCCTTGCGCAGTGAACAAAACTGTAATTTCATTGAATAGAGCATTGATTTTAGATTCTTTCTTGCGCAACGTGAAAAGAAGATTCTCAATGAAGACCTAGTCTACGATTTTCTTATCGCTGTATTAAAAGTATTAAACCTTACTATATAATATATACTTATTGTAGTTTTCTTAGAAAATTTAAAAGTAAATGTGCAACTTACCTTTTCGTCGTCTCTTTGCTGTTTTCCAAACATGAAACAAAAAGAAAATACCAGTTTTGAGTACAGATAATAATATTTTAACCTCTTGTTAGTAAAAAAATTAAAGATTATGTCGTAACTAAGAGCATTTTAACTATTAATTTTTAACATTTACGCTTAAAATAACTTTGACACAGAACAGCATCTACCGGATACACTTCCAATCTTCGAGCAGCACTGAGAATTTTATTAAATAACAAAAAAACCCTGTAATACTGCTCGACCCGGCTATTGAACTAGGACGTCACACTTAGTAGCCCCGGCAACCTAATGGTCGCGTTAGTTACCGTTAGTGTACTTACAGTAGGTAAACTACAGAAAAAAACTTTAATAACATTTTGCCCAACCTGAAAACTGAACCTAGCACCTCATGTTCGGTATCGACGCCGATGCTTATTACACCTAATGAGGCTCTCTAATCTCCATACTATAAATAAAAACATAACCCTATCTTTGCCGCGCAGTCGGGTAAAAAGTCAGCGACATCTAGAGTAAACGTATAATAGCTGATTCTCGCATAGTTTTAATGAGACTGTCGAGCAGATAACAGAAGTGCCTCAAGAATTCTAATCTAAAATGTTCAGAACAGTACTTCAGTCCCTTTTGATGTTACACCTAAAATATCCCTTTAATTAATTCTCAAATATTTGATGTTATAAAATAGTAAAGATCAAAGTTAAGAAAATAGCTTTTGAACGAAGATATAGGTGTTTTGAACGCGTTCATTTTCTGCGCTGAAAAGTTACTAATATATTGCCATATGTTAGTGAGAATATTATTGTGAATTTTCGAAGGATTAGGCAGAGATGTAGACTGTTATATGGGTGAGCCTATTGCCATCTACCGAGCACACTTTTAACCGAAAAACCCAGTAACGCTGCTCGATCCTGAAATAGAATCCAAGAGCTAATGTTCAGCAGGCATATTATGGACCATACATACCCTATACCATATCCCCTTATGGAGTGCATATCCCGAGAAATTCTTAGCAGAAAACCTCATCATAATTCTCCAAAACTAAAGCTCTAAGCCGTGAACCTAATTCACAATAGTTACACTCAACCATTAAGGTGGTGTGTATAAAAATTGTTGAACTGTAAATAGCGCTAGCTTAAGAGGAAAGTTAAATAATAAATGTGAAATTAAGCGACCACTTTAATCAGGATTAAGTTAATCTCGAAATATTCCATTTTATTATACTTCAATAAAACATTAATAATATTTTAAGAGCTGTTTTTTGGTCTGTTAATCAACGTTTATAAATAATTTTTGATGATTACATTTTATTAAAACTACGTAATATTGCTGAAACGCTTTAAAATTTTGCGAACTCATACATATATTAAACCACTCATTAAAATTTTAAACTATTACAGAATACAACTTAATGAGATGTTAAAAAGTCGGTTCAATCATAAAGATAAAACCGTCAGTTGCAGCAGTTTTTGTGGCAAAAGTAGCGTAATGTCGCATAAAACGAACGCGCCTCCGCCGACGATAAAATATGGTATACGTGAAAAAGGCGGGAAGCGGCCATGTTCGATATATTTTTTTTTCTGCTTTTTTAGCATTCCCTGCATTAAGAAAAGTGGAGACGGCTTCAATTTCTTCAGCTGAAAAGTCAAAGGCTTTTATTTTTTTGTTTGTACTTGAGGCTATACTTTGTAATTTTTAATTTTGGTAAATTTTCTGTATACTTGCTCGTGTTTGTGCTTCTTGTTAAGTTTTTGGAGACTATTTCGTCTAGAGTCAAAATGCTCTTATTGCTTTTTAGCCATAAGCACAGGATTTGACCTACGGATTTACGGAAATATACTGAATAATTAAAGTAATTATTTAAAAATACATTTCGGTATACGTATGTTTGTTGTAGGTTACCGAGATGTTGCATTATCTTAACGCCTGGATTCTGGTAAATATCAGAAAATATGACGAATTTATTGCCTCCGATCTAGTGGTGAGATATAGAAGTATAGTATTTTTATGAGATTTTTTTTTATGAATAGGCTGATGTTTGATCTTATAATCGGTCGATGGCAATAGGTTATATTACTACTATATGGGGCTTAATAACGGCATCGCCGTATAATGAGTGTATAAAAGCACACCTCTGCCTAACCTTTCGAGGAATAGAGGCTTGGTGGTATAAATATTATGATTTTTTACAGAATATCTGCATCATTTAGATGATTCTCATGTATATCGGTACACCAAGATAACATAACATAGCATCACGCCTGCATTCCCCGAAGGGTTAGGCAGAGTTGTACACTCACATTTCGCCGATGCCGTTATTGAGTCCCATGTGACAGCTGGCGAGCCTATTGTCATCTACCGGGCAGAGTTACGAATCCCGTGCTGCTACTGAGAATTTCCATACAGAAAAACCCAATAACACTTTGGCCGACCTAGAAAACGACCCCAGGACCTCACGCAGTCGCAAAGTCCAACAAGATGGAACTAAATATAATTATTTTATACGGAACGAGTCCATCAGAAAAGCTCCGTACATATTCATATAGAAACAGATATATGTGGTATGGCCCCGCGAGTAAGGATGATATCATACTATCTCTTCTCGTGGGAGTCGTAACCGAGTACAAGATTGTATCTAGTGGATGGCTAGTGGCTAAAGTAGCTAGCTTTTTAGGACAATATCCAGTCAAAAGTTTAAACAAGTGTTTTCTTGAAACAGCATGTCGGTTGTAACTGAAAAATTCACAGAAGTAAATATCACAATTTTGGAAACGTTTGAAAATCTCTCAAAATAGATAATGTAGGCTCAAACTCAAAGTTTTTTATATCAACTAGGCTTTTGCTTTTTAAAAAGTCGAGACTCTAGGTGCATAGTTCCAAAAGTAGGTTGGTCCTATGGAGACGAGACCGGCAGGAAATATCATGAATACTTTTTTCAAAAAATAAAAAGTTTATTTAAAATTAATAATCTTAAATTTAACATGCATTATATAAGGTTAAACAAACTTAAGCTATGTATAGTAAGGTGCTTGATATCGTTTCTCAATTGTTAATAGATAACGGAAATTTATACTGACACCTAAAGTCGTAAAAATATCAAGTCGTAAAGGTATCTTCGTTAAAACTGAGATTTTCGTCAGTGAGCAGAATAAGTATCAAAATTTAATTTAATATACGTTCTGATAACCAATCAAATTAGTTTGTATATTATTATCCTGCCTAATTGGTGTAGTGGCTGCAAGCGCGACTGCTGGCTGTGAGGTCTTGGATTCGATTTCCGGGTTGGGCAGTGTTATTGGAGTTTTCTGTATTCAAATTATTAGTAATAGTACGGAGTCTGGAACTGTGCCCCTCGAATGGCAATAGGCTCAGCCCTATTACATAGGACTCAGTAACAGCATCGGCTAAACGTGGGTGTACATTAGTTCATCTCTATTTAACCGTTCGGGGAATACAGGCGTGATTCTATGTTATGTTATAGTATTGTAAATACATAGGTAATTTAATTTTGCTTGCATTATGTAAGATTTCATTAGAGCATATTCCATCCATATTGCTACAATATTTCTCTGAATCCCCCCTTCCCACTGTAACCCTTCAATTCTTTTTACTCTTTACTTCAATATTAACAAAATATTGAAGCTTATTCAAACTTAACTTCCAAGGTATCAAACATGCTTTTTAATCGTTTATTTTCTTTTGTTTGTTTGTATGTTTTTCAATGAGTTTTAAACCGAAATTATAGACGTGGATAATTATGCTTAACGTTTCCTTTTGCCGCGAAAAATTTCCCTTTAAGCATTTAATTGGTTGGAATTTTAATTTTAACTTTTTGCTGGATTAGTGATGGGATTATGCGAAAAGATTTGTCGATGTCTCGTTTGTGTTGACTTGTGATATTACTGAATAGAAAGTGAAACCTGTAAACGAAAGATCAATGGAAGAAAATGACGTAGAATTTACAAGAGAATCCTTATTCTTAATCCGAGCAGATCGAAAGTTTCGGTTGCATTCTAATTTCCTTATAGAAAATCCTAAATATACTTTGCCTGACTTGGAAATCAAACCAAGGATCTATTCAACAGCCGGGCATACGACCGTTAGACAAATAAGACTAATAGAAACTAGTTTGTATATATTTAAAATCTACAATATGATAAAGGATGACTTTGCTCAAGAATTTTTTTGGGAGCCAATTTAACTTATTTGTGACGCTGTAAACGTAAACACTATTTTTCAGCGGCGCCGATAAATATTTCATGTTGGCGTGTGACGGGCGAGCTGAATGATAAGGCAGGGTAAAAATCAGAAGGCATAAATGTACACAGTATCTCGCCTACATTTCATAAAAGGTTAGACAGAGGTATAGCTGTACTGTTGTACGCTCATATTTCTAGATGCCAGTGCCAATTACACTTTGCCAGACCAAGGAATAACACTCATGCAGTTAAATAT
This sequence comes from Shargacucullia verbasci, assembly GCA_947562105.1. NCBI lineage: Eukaryota > Metazoa > Arthropoda > Insecta > Lepidoptera > Noctuidae > Shargacucullia > Shargacucullia verbasci. The sequence goes on from OX387306.1 coordinate 8,485,740, forward strand.
ATTTATAGTTGTCGTATTATTATTCAATATTTCAACGTAAATTGTATGATATCGATTTAGCATATCAAAATAATATAATGTTTAATCATATACACGATATAAGGAGAAGCCCGAGAATAATAACGAACAACGTGACAAGTATATTTATCTGTCTATGTCAAGAGATATTTCTATCACTATATTTCAGCTTCAATTGTAACTGTGAATTTAAACAGTCGAAAAAGATATATCGATAAAAGCACTGAAGCACTTCGTCCCATCACTACCACATAATCGGATTAACGTAGTTAGAGTGAACATTAAAGACTTTTTACATCGCGTCGCCATTGTTACATCTCTACTGTTTACATTGTAACCAGTAGAGATGTTACCTTACAATGTAAACATTACAAAACAGTACAAATCCGTGTAGATCAGAATTTGATCCGCACATCAGCAAACTGCTTCATTAGTCTATTCGCGGCTACTCAGCGTAAGGCACTGGGTTCGATCCTGGGAAAGGCATTGTTATTGGGTTTTCCTTTTCAGAAAATTCTTTGCCATTGCCATATAACTGTTATATGGCAATTGGCTCGCCCCATATAACATGGAAATGTGGGTGTACTTAAATCACTGCTTATCCCTTCGAGGAATACGGTCAAGTTGCTATGTTAATTAGGTAAATGGAAAATTAGAGATGAAGCGCGATCGAACTCAGACCCTCCTGCATGGAAGATAACCGTCAACCGCTGCAATAACCCCACATACTTACATATCACTAATATTTTTTGACGTATAAGCTTGGCACAACTTAATTCCAAAGTTTTATTAGTAAAGAGGATAAAACAAAGGAAAACATGGCAGTTAATTTCCCTTATTAGTTGAACACATAAAGTGTTATGCCCACATTAAAAGGCATTTATTATCAGAAACCTTTTGTAGTCGTATGGGTATGAAGGCAGAACATTTACACTAAGTAAATAGTACCCCAAGGGTAGCGTCCCAACATTATACGTGAAAGAAACCCCGAATATGTTTACTTTTAAATTAGCAAATGGCGGCTTCCGAAAGAGTTGTTTAATTTTTAATTAGGTGTTTATAATGTTGATAGAAATATATAGAATGTAAGCAAGGTGCAAGGTACAAGGGTCAGACAGCACGTCTCTTTTTTAGAGACCATGCTAAACGCTTGGTCGACAGTACACGTGACCAGAGGGCTGGCCTATTCTTTGGTCAAAGAATAAGCATTGCCATTCAACGTGGTAATGCTGCCAGTCTACTGGGCACGTTACCATTTGACAGCGATGTGGAGGAGTACTATGACGCCCAAGTATTCGTTTAGGTTTTTTTTTTATAAGGTTTTAATGTATACATTTGCATAAGTAGTTAGTTTTTAAATTAAAATACTGCATATTTATAAAAAGGACGCTGTATTTTTTTTGTTGTGTTCCTAATTATCGTGACAAGTTTTGTATGAAAGATTTTTTTTTTGAAAATCTGAAATTTGGAATACTGAATTGCATTCGTGCGAACCCGGGGCGGATCGCTAGTATTATTTAAAAAATAAAACTACAGTAGTGAACTGGTGATGGCAATATATTATCAACCAAAGACGCTGCTCCACATAAACATAATCCCTCAGTCTTTATCAACCAATACCCAGGACAAGAGGCAGGTTTTCCCAACCCAAATAACGTGTAAACTACCCTTAATTCCGCATCTGCGCCGTGTGTACAACATAGTGAATTAAAACCATTAATTATGTATAGCGCAGGTGCACACCGGCGTGAGATTACTCGGCTATCACAACGTGTGTACAGGGTTTTATGACATTTTTCATGAAGGTACTTTTATAAATGAGAGTTTATTAGTTAAATTTGGAATGGTTACGTAAAACGGGACAAAATATTGTACAGTTAAAAACAAGTACCTATTACATTTTACTGGTGATCACCAGTGTGACTGCTGAGTTGGAGGTTTGGGGTATGATACCCGGGTTGGGCAGTGTTATTGGGTTTTTCTGTATGCGAATCTTCAGTAGAAGCCCAAAGTTTGGAATTGGGCTCCGTAGATGCAAATAAATTGAAGAAATGTGGGTGTGCAATAGTACACTTCTGTCTTTCTCTTGGGGGGTAAACAGGCTTGGCGCTATGAGTAACAAAATTTGTCAGATGTTTTTTTTATGGACAATCGATCAATCAGACGTAAGCCACCAATTATTATACGTCGTTTTTGGTTAAGATGTATTCAAGTGCTATCAGATCAAAATTTGGAAACGTGCCAAGAAAATGCAAATAGGTCTGTGTCTTATCCAATGAATCAATCAAGTCAGTCTAGTGATGTCCGTGCTGGTCACAGTCCATCCGCCCACCTTTCTATTACAAGTGATTCCATACCATCATCCAGAAAATCTGTAGAGTTGAGAGAGTTGTATCTTAGATTGGAATCCCACGTCCAGAAATAAGTTAAGTTAAGCTTCTTGCCTAACAGAATTGTAACAGCATGGAACAGGCTTCCAGAAAGGGTTGTTGCGGCACCCACACTGAACTCCTTTAAAAACAGACTCGATGAAGAAAACATCTCTGAACTATTTGATACACACGCATCAGCTAATTAGCTGCTAGTGTGTCTTACCTAATAATAATAATAAGTTATAGGATTTTTCTGGAAATAAACACTTCGTCATAATATATGGGAATTGCTTCTCTACCTGTTCAAGACTAAATAACGGCATCTACCAAGCGTGTTACCTCACACCTCTGCCTAACTCTTCAGGGGATATAGGCGTGACACAATGTATCTCCCATATCTACCTGTACACAGTACAGTATCGGTTCTAACTCCCATACCGTGTGAAAGAACTCCAGCGGTGACAGAATGAAAAATTGCGCAGAGCGACCTAATTCCCTCCACCATTAGCAGAACAACGATGTAAGGCCAACTGAAGTGGCTGGAGTGGAGTTGAAACTGATATTTGGCTGCTTCATTGGTTGCAAGGGCTACTGCTGAGCGTGAGGTCCGATTCCCGGGTCGAGCAAAGTTATTGGGTGTTCCGGTATGGAAATTCTCAGTAGCAGCTCGGAGTCTGGAACTGTGTCCGGTAGATGGCAATAGGTCATAATGTAACAACCCACATTTCGTCGGTACCGTTATTGAGTCCCATGTAATAGGGGGCGAGCCTATTGACATTTACAGTTCCAGAATCCATGCCGCTACTGAGAATTTCCATACAGAAAAACCCAGTACTTAACTCTGCCCGATCTTGGAATCGAAACCAGGACCTCACGCTCAGCAGTCGGCGACCACTAGACCAGTGAGGTAGTATTTTATATAAAAAAAATAGCCATATCCAGTTCACCGTAGCTCTGAGTAGGCCTTATTCTTGCAAAATTGAATTTTCCTTGGCGGTGCGATGTTTTAATTAACGATGGCGCGATATAGGGCGATTGATGTCCTCCCCTAATGTCGGCGGTGGGCGGCGATATGTGCTATTATTAAATTTTGTTACATAATAAAAATGTGGTTAACATTTTTTTTTGGCGTAATATAAAATCATTTTGATATCTATATTAGGGCGTAATGCCAACTTTATTTAAAAAAAAATACGAATATTTAAAATTCCAGTTCTACAGTAAAATTGGTCATCCCCGTCAAACTCAAAACTCACCGCAAATTAAAAAGCCTAGCATCCTAAAAAAACACATTATATATTTTTCCAAGCGCAACTCTTATCGAGAGTTTGAAAAAGTTGAAAAAGTTAAAAGAAAAAGTTAAAAGAAAAAGGGAAAGAAAAAGTTAAAAGATACGACGATTCATCGTCTTGGACTCAAATAAGCGTTAAAGTGAAGGAATACCTTCTTTGTTGTCTGCTTTGCGATGTGATCAAATTAAAAATAGTGATGGGCATCTCATTTGTGGAGATTGTCGATATCGATATGATTGATGATTTTTTTATTGTGAGTAGGTGAATGGGTTTCGGTTTGATTAAATTTTATTGTATGTAGAAATAGTTTATGTAGGAAATCGAGTTAATTACTTTGGAAGGCGTTCGTTTGATAGTAGCGTGCAGAAATTCTCGACACTAAAGAAGTTGGCAGTATGTATAGAAATTCTAATTGAGTTTAATATTGAAAAAAAATTAATTAATTTCAAATGATCATTATTGACAATCCGAGCTGGACAATCAGACATGGACCTTTCTTCGTCAGTATAAAAAGTTTAATTAATTAGTCAGCTGAAGTTGTTCACAATATTTAATTTCAGCCGTTTCTCTCAGACTGAAAGACAACCCCGAAATAGTTGGAAAAAAGCTATTATTTCTTATAATTTGCAATAAGTCCTTTTTTCATTGACACACAAAACTAATTCAGCTTTATTCTTTTAAATCACAGGCGAGATGTTTAAGTGTCTATTGAAAACAAGCATTATTAAAAAAATAATTTCATTACATTGATTTTATTCTATTGTAAGACGATATTGAACAAGCAAAATATAACGAGATTGGAAACGTTATTTTATAAAGGTTTTGTATAAAATATGGGCTTACACAAAGTAAACGGGCAATAATATTTTAGTGCCTTAGGGTAGCACCCTAATAATGTTATAAAAACGTCGATAAAATAATCTTCGACCGTGTTTCTGTATTAAATTGGAAATGAAAGAAAATATGAGTTAGGTGGATATATACTGATTTTCAATTTTGTCCATTATACGCAAGTTGTAAAGATGTTAAAAAAACCTTTAGTGTAGTAATTAGTACATAAAGGAGCATGGGTGGCGAGGCTACGGTTTTGTGGAGTCTTTCGTTTATATTCTAGGCAGATTATTTGAACACACGAAAACTACAAAGTGAAAACAAAAGCATTGACGTCAGGCACCTCAGATGAACTTGAGATTATCAGGCTTCATTTCTTAATATGAATGCCTAATATCAAATCAATGCGTCGCGATAAATAATCCCTCATATCCAATCTCTCGTGGGGCTACTCATGCTGTTTAAAGATTAGTCAGTTACATATGTTCGTAACGGAGCCGAATGCCTAAAGTGCGTCCGACGTATTTGGGTCTCGTGACAGGGTACGCTTTTTCGTTCATGAGTTCTGCATAGACGGAATACGATAACGACTGTACTTATAATTTTAGACTTATTCATATGTTAATATAGGTATATATTACACACCTATATTTTGCCGACTTCGAATAAGCAAGCTTATTATTGCTACTGAAATTTTCTAACGGAAAAAACTCAGGACTTTTAGCTCGGTAGCCGCGCTTACGACCAATAGACCAATGAGGGTCACTAATTCTTCTTCTTCTTTAATTAAAACGTTGTCCCACACTAGGATTTCTCCTGTATCGTGGGCACAGTTTACAAACATACATGTCACATGCACACACAGTCAGACCCGAAACAACTATCTGTAGATCATACAAATATTTGTTCCGTTCGGGGATCGAAACCGCGACAAGTGGCGCAGAAAGCTAATCGCTTAGCCACTGCGCCAGCTGTGTCGTCTATTAAGTCCTTTTCTAATTATAATCAATTTCTAATTAAACAAACACTTATTCTAATGAAACTTAAAAATAATGCTTATTCACATGTCCTCAACGAATAAAACAGAACGACGGTGAATTCCATCGACCACACCCCATCCCTAGCTGAAGAGATAACAGCACATAGTTTACTGGGTAAACTTTTGTGCAATTATTTTAATAGACGACATCTCACAAACTGCGCCGCGTTACTCATTCTTTCGTTTACTTTCAACTTGTCTGTGTAAATGATGCGTAAGCCGTGAGCGTTGAGCGGGTTTCATTTCACAGCATTGTATCTTTTGTTATATTTTTTTTAAGAAGGCAGAAATAATCACTCCTTCTGATACTTAGAATATTCTAACGCAGTATTCAAATTATAATAAAGTAACTTTCACCCGCGGCTTCGCCCGCGTGATTTAAGAACCCGTTCATTTTTCCGGGATAAAAAGTAGCCTATGTGCTATTCCAGACTATAATCTATCTCTGTCCCAAATTTCATCCAGATCCGTTCAGCAGTTCTGGCGTGATTGAGTAACAATTATCCATCCATCCATCATCACAAACTTTAACATTTATATTGTAATATTCCACAACCAACAATATTTTAAGGCTTTAATTTAGTGCTAGGTGCGTTTTAAGTGTTTGCGATTCTTAGTAGTAAAGGGTGATGAAAAGGACTAAATAGAATAATTCAGCTCATTATCGAATTGAATAACAAGTTAGGCTTTACCATGCAGGCTGGCGGAATACACATTATCGAGAACTTTATACAGGTTTCCTCACGATGTTTTCCTGAACCGTCAACGCAAGTGATAATCAAATTTTGAACCGCACATGAATTCAAAAAATCATAGATGTGGGTCCGATTCAAACTTAGAGTCTGTTCCATAGAAGGCAAGCTGCCTCTAGTAGTCGCAAGCGCGACTGCTGAGCGTGAGGTCCTGGGTTCGATTCCCGGGTCGGGCAGTGTTAATGAGTTTTTCTGTTTAGCAGTTCTCAGTAGAGGCGCGGAGTTTGTAACTGTGCCCGGTTAATGGCAATAGGCTCGCCCCTATTACATGGGACTTGATATCAGCATCGGCGAAATGTGGGTATGACATTGAGTATACCTCTGCCTAAGCCCTTCGACCATACAGGTGTGGAGGAACGAGGTATGGTGTTCCTCCACTGAAAAGGGAGGATCCTCCGATCAGGCAAGGTGGTTAGCCTGGCGGGCCGAAGCCCGACGGTTGATGTCGGACATTCGTATGTGTTAGAATCGTTGTAAACTTTCATAGTGCGATTCAGGGTTTGTTGTTGTCGCTTCATTACGATAGATGGCGTTTTACTTTTTGCCATGTTGCAAGTAGTAGTAGCTACACAGGCGTGAGACTTTGTTATTATGTTTATAAAAGACAAGGGTATATATAATCTTTGGGTTATCATTGCTATAGTAGAAGTAAAGATGAAAAAGACTGAATGCCATATATATTTCTAATGAAATTGATATTTTAAAATCGCTTTCGTTTATAATTTGGACCAACCACGGGGGACTATTGTGCTAAAATCGAGAGAATTGCTCGTTTCTCTTATTTTTTGTGATAAAGGCATTAGTATGGGCGCCCTTCTATTGCAGGGTTTAAAATTATGGCTACGAACATCTCCAATTGTGTTCTCGGCTTATATACTTAGATGTAGACAGGCTTAGGTTAAGTACTGTTAATGAAATTTATTCTATACTAGCTTTTGCCCGCGACTTCGTACGCGTGGAATTTAGAATCTGATATTTTCCTGCGGTAAAATGGAGCCTATATTTTGAGTTAGACCGCTAGCAATACATCGGTGAAAACATCAGTGAAAACGTTGCATATACGTTGTCATGGGTACAGAAAAGGACATTGGGTACCTTTCATCCAGAAAAGTACTGTTTTGGAGGAAAAGAACAATAACTTTCGACGGTCACAATTGCTTTAAGACGCTAGATGGCGCTACGTGTGACAATGCGGGCGAACCCGCGGACGAACGCTAGTTTTATTAGATGGTTGTTATTTTAAATCACGTTTTAGCCACTCAAATCTGGAGAGAGATTCTGTTTTGTAGACTTATTAGAGGGCAACCCTTTTGCCATCTGTCGGGCATCATTTCAAACTTCGGCTTTTTTGAGGATTTTTCAAACGTAATCCGACAAAATTTCCGACCCGGGGATCGAACCCAGGACCTCACACTTATAAGCCTTACTTGCTATCACCAAACCAATGAGGCAATTTGATAATATAGTGAGTTCTATCTTTTATTCGTAAGACAAAAGATTTTATACCAATGTAAAAAGACCAATGCAATCGCAATGAATTCAATTCAATATTTATTATAATTCATCATCATCAGCCAGAAGACATCCACTGCTGAACGAAGGCCTCCCTCAAGGGGGGTTTGCCATAATCCCCACGCTTGGCAGGCGGCTTGGGGATCGCAGTGGCTCACCGTTTAGTAAGAGGACGCTGCTGCCCGTCCTCCGGTGTCTGGCTGCAGTTTTAAGACATACCCGGGTCAACTTTATTATAATTACGCAGCCTCAAATTTCCGGTCACACTGACTGAAACCATCCCTTGCAAAAGGACATAAACCCTACAATTAATATTTCCGTATACAGCCAAACAAATTTTGCACCTAAAAAAAATACTTAAAAATTTCAACTAAGAGACTTAGTAACTTCAACGAATAAACGGGAAAAGTAATTAATCCCGCAATTTCTCACTGTCAACGTCGGTTTAACGTAACGTAAAAAAGTGTAAAACTGCTACCTCTGGTATTATTTTATCATCAATCCCATGCCGACGGGGCGCGATCAGCGGGATTGCTATTTAAAAACTTTATATATTTTAAAATATGTTTTTGATTTAATTAAGTTGTGAAAACAATGGATTAGTTAAGATAGAGTAGAAGAATCAGATATCAACAGTTTATGCTAAGCGTGAGGTCACGGCTTCGATTCGCGGTTAAAGTATTACTGGGATTTTTTTTAATAAAATTTATTAATGCTCGATGTTTGGATAAAGCTCGAGAACGGCATCGGGGGTACAGATACCTCTAATGAACGCTTGGGCGAATATCGGTATTATGCAGTGGCGTGCGGTTCATAAAGACAAAAAGACACTGCATACCCTCCATAACTCAGATAAATATTTATTATAAGATATTTGAGGTGGCAAATCACATACATCATTATTTAATCGACAAGACGACCAACCAATACCAACATGCAGTAGATATTTTTAAGTAAGCAAGCATTTAAAATTTTCTGCCTACTCTGTCTAAAAACTTTGTGCACGCCGCTGGTATTATGCTATACCTATGTATTTACATTGAGATTGGTAAGCAGTACAAATAGCAGCAAATAGCATTTGACTGCGTCGTTGGTCTAGCGGTTGCAAGCGCGGCTGCATAGTGCGAGGTCCTGGGTAAAGATATGGTAAGTGAACGACGTCTTGGTGGGAACAAAACTGACATTTATTGTTTGTTATATACATCGAAATAGTATGTCTTTAAAACTGAACATATTATTTCGATGATTAAATTTGTTTTTTTTTCTTTTTTTAAATAAACATTGCCCCACACTAGGATTTCTCCTGTGTCGTGGGTACAGTTTACAAACATACATGTCACATGCACACACAACCAAACCCGAAACAACTATCTGTAGATCATACAAATATTTGTTCCGTGCGCGAATCGAACCCGCGACATCTGGCGCAGCAGTCGATCTCTCAACCACTGCGCCAACCGTGCCGTCGAATATAACCATCGAAAGAAAAGGATAAGCCTGGATATGCTTCTAACATATAAATAATCTAATTTAATCAGTAACAAGCTAAAAATATATAAATAAAAGTACAAACTGTTAAAAACGGGGAGGTGAAGAAATCATAGGGCATCGCAAAATTCGTCCACATCGCTGTCAAAGGGAAAAGTGCCTAGAACGCTGGCGGCATTGCCACGTTGTATGGCAATGCTAATTCTCTGATCGAAGTAGAGGCTAGCCCTCTTGTCACGTGAAGAGTCGACTAACCGTTTGCTGATTTTACGGAAAACCCGATGATTGATGATGATTCGGACCCCACGGCCCTAGTGTTTCCAGGCCCAAACGGCTCGAACATATAATTCCCAATGAGGTTGTTGTATTTACGCCGTTTGAGGTTTTCTGCTCCTGCAGCAGCCGCCCCAGCACAACCCGCCGTACTTGGAAGGTGGGATGGCGCAAGGGTGTCGTCACATGTCGCATCCCACACCAAAGGCCTACCCAACTTCCAAGGCATTATAGTCATCCCATCTGGTCTCTTCTCATCGTTTCGTGCCAAGCCATTGGGTTCTAATGGACTTCGTAATTGTCATTGTATGAAATCTGTCACCATCGAAATAATTCATATAAATATGACACGAGAGTAGACACAAGACTTACAAATAGATCTCGCATTAGTTACACAAGATGAAGCTACAATTTATTTTGTTATAAATACTATACAGCCATATCCAGTTAAACAGTCATCCTCGAGAATGAGATGACGAAATACTCAGAATTAAATGTTTATAATGGCCGCTCATTTCCGACACATGTTTAATTAATAAAGGTAAAGATAGGCACGTGTTTTAAATTATGCGTACCCCGGGCATGTTTCACTGTTTGCATTCAACACGATACCAGGTCCTCTGGCACCCGTATTACGTAATCACGATGTGACAGTTGATGTCGTTATCAATCATGCTGTTCCGTTTCCTCTTATGGAAACATGGGTAGAGAGAAAGAGATGTTGTTGGTCGCTGTGTTTGTTATTTTTCGTACGTAATCAAGGCGCGGGTCGGTTTGGAAATCAAACTCTTGTATTGACTGGAAAAATAGTGTAATGAATTGGTCTTCGATTGCTTCATTGGTCAAATGCGACTGGTGAACGTGAGGTCCTGGGTTCGATTCGCGGGTCGGGTAAAGTGTTATTGGGTTTTTCTGTATAGAAATTCTCAGTAGCAGCACGGAGTCTAGAACTGTGCCCGGTAGATTGCAATAGGTTCGCCCCCTATTACGTGGAACTCAATAAGGGTATTGGCGAAATGTGGGTGTACAATAGTACACCTCTGTCTAACCCTTAGGTGAATACAGGCGTGGTGCTATGTTATGAATTGGTATTATTTGATTTTATTTTCTTAAGCCAGTTTTTACATTAAGATAGCATCACGCTTGTATTGTCCGAAGGGTTAGGCAGAAGCGAATTTCATCTACTGACCCTTGTCATCTACTGGACACAAATCCCAAATCCGGACTGTTACAGAGAATTTCCTGACCGAAAAACTCAGTATCACTTTGCCCGACTCTGGAACCGAACTCCGGACCTCACACGCTCGCGACCACCAGACCGATCAGGCAGCCTATGTAGATATATAATAAAAAACTAGCAATGAAACAACGAAATCCTTTTCACTAAAAGTCAACAGAATCTTGAATAAACTTCAAAATATTTTTCCATTTAAAAGTCCAGGGTGGAAAAAGGTGGAAACTTTCTACCCAGTCGGTTGGAAAAATATAAAATTGTGCCGGAGACGCCTGCTGGAAGGGCGTTTCATTTGTGAGAATTATTGAATTTGAATTATTGGAGTGGCCACCGTCCTGGACAAAAATACGTGGAGTTGTGTTGTGGTGATAAAAAAATATTATTTCTCACATAATTTTTTATTTATTCTTTGTTAATAATTAAGCGTTAGTCACGGACTCAAGAGCAAACTTTATTAGGCCTACAGATATTTGTTGCGGGTCTGTGTTTGTTTATCTGAAGACTTGGCCTTTACAAAGGCACTCACGATACTGGAATATGTTTAAGTAGAGCAAAATTTATTTATAAAATAAAAATTAAGGAAAGAAATGTAAAGGAATTTATACCTATATCCCTTATGATCTAAATAAATAAAATAAATTCAATCTATTGTCGTCCCACTGCTGGGCAAGGTCTTCTCAGAATGAGGAGGGTTAGGCCTTAGTCCAACCATGCTGGCTCGGTGCGAGTTGGCGGACTACACACACTACAAGAACTTTATGCCCCCCTCTCAGATGTGCAGGTTTCCTCACGATGTTTTCCTTCACCGTTAACGCATGTAATAATCAAATTCTGATCCGCACGTGATTCCGAAAAGTCAGAGGTGTGGGCCGGATTTGAACTCAGACCTTTCAACCGCTAGGTTATCACTGCTTATTAATATGAAAATTAACACTACAGCTACACATACAATATGTAAAATACGACACAATAACATCACACTTCTACAGGATTCACGGAAAATGTTACCACACTCATCTCTATAACATAAATTCAGTTTAAACAGAACTACATTGTAATGCCTAGACATTTTGCGTAAGTCTCGTCTAGAATAACTGTCTAGGCGACAACTTTAATTACAAACAAGACATTAAGTCCTCCATTTGAAACTGTTGTTAAATTTAACTTCAAATGTTAGAAATTCATATAATGTACGAGGTGAAGCCACGATTTATTTCAGAAAGATATTTTATAAAGTTAAAAACAATTAGAAGCTTTTGCTTGAACAATGAATCGTAGTCAGGACAATCCAATTATTCATCATCAATGAGGATATTATTATCTGGTCATGCTTGTGTACCTAAGGGTCTGGTTTTGGCATGCAAAGGGCTAGGCCTTAGTCCAACAGGCTGAGCCTGCAGGTTTGAACTAGATACCATCGACAATATTTTGGAGACCTTTCAGGTACATCTGTATTCCTTGAAGGGTCAGGTGTACTGTTGTACACCCACATTTTGCCGATGCCGTTATCGAGTCCCACGTAATAGGGGGCGAATCTATTGCCATCAATCGGGCACAGTTCCAAACTCCGTGCTACTACTGAGAATTTCCATACAGAAAAGCCCAATAACACTTTGTCCGACCCGGAAATTGAACCTAGGACCTCACGCTTAGCAGTCGCGCTTTCGACCACTAAACCAGTAAGGCATTTTCCTTCACCGTTAACCAAAGTATACGCGTTTTGAATGCATGTGCGGATCTGGATTTCATATCCAGATTCGCACATGCATTCAAAACGCGAGAGGTGGTATTCGGTTCCGTACATAATTTATTTAAAAAATATTTAAGGAAATATATTTTGACAACTCCATCCCGTTCTCTGTTCTAAGAGGAGTAGCGGTGGCAGGTGGGCAGTCACTGCGAGAATTTTGTTCTTCAGCCATTTGAAATTACAACAGCGATAATATATAGCTTTCAATAGTATAGCCGACTCTGTGGTAGAGACCTGTGGGAGATACTTGTACAATAATCTATACATATAATAAAATTATAACAGGCTGATGGCTGTACATTATAGATGGAGAAAAACTAATGTGGAAGGTCTTTATTAGAGCAACAGAGGCCTAAAACAACAGTTTTTAGAATTTTTGTCTGTCTGTATGTTTGTACACGCATCACGCAAGAACTACTGCATAGAATTGAATGCAGTTTTCAGCGATGTATTGCTAGAGGTCTAACTTAAAATATTTATATTTTAAGCTCTATTTTATCTCAGGATAATATAAGATTCTAAATTCCACGCGTACGAAGTCGCGGGCAAAAGCTAGTAATCCCTAAAGATCATTTTCTTTTTTTTTTTTTAAACGTTGCCCCCTCTAGGAATTATTCCTGTATCGTGGGTGCGTTTATAAACACATACACAAATACCCAGACCCGAAATAACTATCTGTAGATCATACAAATATTTGTTCCGTGCGGGAATCAAACCCGCGACACGTAGCGTAGCAAGCGACCTTTCAACAACTGCGCCAACCGTGCCGTCAAAAGTTCTCATTAATTTCATTCTAAATCACGTTTCCCAAGAAAATTCTCTAGTAGTCTATAAAAAGGTTTTATGTCTCTCAAATGAAAAGAAAATACAAGATGAAAAAGCATTTTCGTTGTGCCCCAAGATCAGTCTCAAATTAGGCTGACAAGCGACTTTTAAATAACTTTCCACCTAAAAACAAGCTCAGCAACCTCATTGAGAATCATTTCCGTTTCCTAATCAAACAAGGTCTCAGAGATTTTTCCTCAGAGTATGAACAATACAAGCCTTAAACGCTCCAGCGGGATTGTGGGATTTTAACTTTATAAACTTGTTTTAGACTACTTGTGGGACATGCTTACATGGAAAGCGCAACAGCTTAACATACTCCCTGATGCACTTAGGAATCTTGGCGTATTGACAAAAAACGATAACCGAGCCAAGATATATAAGTACCGGTTTGCATCCAGTCACTACATATTATAAAACAAAGTCCCCCGCCGCGTCTGTCTGTCTGAACGCGATAAACTCAAAAACTACTGAACGGATTTTCATACGGTTTTCAATCAATGGACGGATTGATTTATGAGGAAGGTTTAGGTGTATAATTCATTAAGGTTTTAAGTAAATTGGCTGAAATATGACGATAATTGTTGTCCCATGTAACAAAAGGCAAGCCTATTGCGATCCATCGCTCACATTTTCAAACTTTATAAGTACACCTACTTAAAATTTACAGAAAAAACCCAGTATGCACAGCAATCGCACTTGTAACCACTACACCAATGGCGCCGTCATCATTATTGATACACGAACACAATTTTATATATGCCAGTTAGCTGCGGCTTGCGTAATTCACGTACCAATGGCATCAGCGCTCTACAATTAATTCATACTCCTAAGACTCCAAAACATTTGAACGGACAGAAATTAATTAGTCCTGCCAAATGATTGTTTTACTTTTAAAACTTCAGTACTAACGCTACGCACAGAATTTACAGGTGCGCCCATAAGTTTTCCAAGTTTTCTGGATTGCCGAAACGAGTCCAATTCCGTTTTCAGTTAGTAAAAGTTTTGGGGAAAAAGGAAAATAGGGGATTCTGTGAAATACTCCCGCTGTATTGAGATAGAAATGTAAGGATTGTGCGGAGGTGTATTGTGAATATTTGCGAACTAAAAGTGAAAAAGTGCGGAGCGCTTGCTTTCATGAAAATAATATGGTAAAAGGATTCTGGTTAGTAATATGTTGACATATGTTCTAACTATAAATAGGAACATATTTTTTGTACTAAAGATAGTGAGGTTTTTTATGCTATGGCCTGAAATAAGATATTAGTGAAAGAGTGATATTTATTTACCTCAAGAGCATATGGAAATTTCAATTTTTACACTCAACGATCATCTGGATTTACAGACAAGTATTGATAATGGGATATAAGATTGAGGATGGGAGTGCGAAATATCCTAATCGTAAAATTAATAATTTAATTTCTTTGATGGACGTGGAGAAATTCTGTCATTATTGCAATCTTGACAGAGATCTTAAATCCAATATAAACAAATGGGTAATGTTTCATTTCCTTGCGCAAGCTTGTTCAAGCCTGTCACAGCTCCGGCACGAATTTGTCTTCATTACCGAATTTAAACTAACTCACGTACCGTCTCATTGCAATACGAAACATCTTGAGAATTGTGAACATCATGTATCAGGGGTGTCAGGATTGTAAATCATATTAAGAGTTACAGGTTGATGTTTTTTTTAACGTTTCATATTTTTTGTTTTTACAAAATATTATGATTGGATATGGCACTGTAATCGTAGCGGTTGAGTGCTTGCCCTTCATTCAGGAGAGTCTGAGTTCGATCCCCGCCTATATCTCTGACTTTTCGGATTTAATCACTTGTTTAAGTTACAAAAACAGCTCCTTTTTAAAAAAAATAACATTACTTATACGTAACTTAATTTTGTTAAATGCATTAATTCGCATAAGTGCTATTTATTAGGTACACATACAGCTATCCTTTATTATAATTGTGAAAGTAACTCTGTTTGTTTGTTACCCCATTATGACTAAACCACTGAACCGATCGTTATGAAATTTTATAAAGAGGTGGCCTGAGTACTGGCTGGACTACTGGACATAGGCTTATTATTACTATTGCAGCAAAACACTAATTAAATAATAAATACAAAATATGCATAAACGAAGTCGCGGGTCAAAGCTAGTATATTATAACGTCAACAATGGTGCTCTTGTGTGTCCACTCAATGCTCGTAGATTAGGCAGAGATGGACTATTGGACACTCACATTTCACCGATGCCGATATCGATCTCGTATAATAGGGGGCGAGCCTTGTGCCATCTATCGGGCACAATTCCAGACGAGAAATTTCATAGAGAAAAACCCAATAAAACTTTAGTTGTACCGAGAATCGAAGCTAGCAGCTCACGCTCAGCAGTCCCGCTTGCGACTATTAAACAAATGAGACAGTCAAACAGCAAGTTACTTTGTAACTTTATACAATCTGTGCCGGATGCCTTAGAAAGCTGTCGCTCTGGCAATTAGCTAGATGACAACATTGATTTCATTGTTATCTAGATATTATGAGCCTGATTACAAAGATTTTATAGAGGAAAGAGGTATGGTGTTCCTCCGTTGAAAAGGGAGGATCCTCCGACCAGGCAAGGTGGTTAGCTTGGCGGGCCGAAGCCCTACAATTGATGTCGGACATTCGTATATGTGTTAGAATTGTCGTAAACTCTCATAGTGCGATTCAGGGATCGTTGTTGTAGCTTCACTTCGATAGATGGCGCTTATTTTTTGCCATGTTGGGAGTAGTAGTCGCTACAATAAAAAAAAATCATAACAATAAGAAAATAACTCATCCATGAAACCCAAATATAAAACATTCGTTTGTAACAATAATAAAGCACTTCATTACCTCTCTTATGAGTTTATTTCGCGAGCATCCCTAAAAATTAAATGTCTTTTCATTTTCCTTATCCTAATTCCAATTTGACAGCCCTAGCTCCCCTGCGATGTTCACTGGTTATTACCAGAATTCTGACATCCCTACTTCCTGATCTCGAAGTGTGTCTTTATCAAAGTCATCTTTCTTCTCATCATCGATGTAAACAGTCTTGAATTCACCCCTTTTTTCATCCCTGTCACTTTTGCATACTGAGTAACCTAAATGATGCAGAGGAAGAATGATTGTTTTCTGATTCAAGGTAAAGATTTTTGGAAGTGTATGGGGTTAAAGGTTGTTTAGTTAGAATGGTTGTTTTGGTAATAATTATTATGTATGAGCATTTCCACACGTAAAAAGAATACTGACTGCATCAAAAATATATTCTGAAATCTTGTTTGGTAAATAGTTTTCCTTCTAAAAACTCAGTAAAACTTAATCTCTTGCTTATCTTTGGCGTTTTCAATTTTTTATTTATCAAAATCACACTATATGTATATAAAAGGCAATGCAAAGCTATGACGTCACGCTTTTGTATTCCAAACATTTTTAGAACAAAATGTCGTTTTTGACAGTTCATAAAAAGTAACTCAGATGACTAGTAATCATCTACCGTATTACAAATGACATAAGGAATGGCATGGTGAAGATTAATGTTTTTAGAGATATAAATAAATCTTTAAAAGACTGAATACGAATAACAGTCTAAAAGATTTATTTCAAGTATTATTTTTCTCTCGAAATGTAAATCTCACATTTATTTTATTGAATTATCATATGCCAATGGTCCGTTTTGGCTTTAAAAGTTGGTGTGCATTTAAAATTGATCAGTATTGGGGATAATCTTTTTCAAGACACTGCGTATCTAAAGTTCAATCGCGTAAAAATTCGTCCGCTATTTCTTGGTTCAGTACACCAGCCGTTCTAGTCAAACAGAAAGTCATAGGTTTTTGTTCGCAGTCGATTTTTTCTTAACACAATTTTATCTTAAAAATTATATCTTTAGAATTCGTTTCGCAAAAATTATTGTGTCATAGAATCGATAAAACTGTACGTGTCGTAAGTAAACGTAAATTTTGAATCACATTATCACATAAATCCAAAATGGTTACGATTTGACTGTAACAGTAAATTTTATTTGTACGGAATTATGGTTATCCGATTGTATGGGACTCAAAAGTGAGCAGCTACGTTTTTATAACACTGCTCCCCACTCTACTGTGCCTGTTGTCACTTACGAAAGCAAATGTTGTTAAGCTTATTGCATATTGTATCGCGAGTATAACTCGACTACGACAAAAAAATAAACAAGTTTAGTACGTTTATAAAATTATATGTAATTGTATTGAATAGTAAGTAAATACCTAAGTTTGTTTTATTTATTCGAGCAGAAAACTCTTAATGAATAAACCCACTGCTGAAACCAATTTTCAGATTCCTAATAATTTATTTCGTGCTGTATATGTCTATAAAAAATAACGTATATAAATAATTTACTAAATTTTAACTAAAAGATTATTAAATTAAAATAAAAAAAAACCTTTTTATTGTACACCGATAAATTTTAGATATAAAATGTTTTTCTCATTTGGTAATATATTTTTTGTTAATGATGTGATTAGTAAAACATATTTTAAATATTCAATTTCACCAAAAAGATATGTAAAGGACCAAAATCTAAAACTACTCACATGTATATTCTGTTCCTTGGGGTCCAGCTTCTGCGTGCCGTTATACCACTCGATCTGGGCAGCTGGTCGGGCCCCTGATGCAGTACATGACAGGGTCAGCAGGGTTCCTTGTGTCGCATGCTCCCCCACACCCTTGATGAACGTCTTGTTTGGGGGTACTGGAAAAGAAAACCATTGATTAATATTGTGACTAGGAAAGAATAAGTGATTATAACCTACTAATCGAACGCTTCCGTTTCTATTCGAGACATTGGCCCGCACCTCACACTTTTGGGGTTCACGTGCCGATAAAAAGTGATTGTGACTTTTTTTAGCGGTGGATGATATGGATAGGTATTAATTTTTAAATATCCATGCACATTCAACGTTGACGTTAACTTTATGAGCATTTGAAAAGTTAAGTTATATTGCAAAATTTGTATGTATATTTAGAAAAAACGCACTTAACATAAATTGAATAAAAATCAACTGTAATTTAATTTTAAAAATCAATCCTCTCTTTTTATGACTATCGTTCAGAAAATTGTCTGTTTTTTACAAGTCAGCATTTTTTTACTACAGAACTATTTTAAAGGCAAGTAATCCTAGAGATCTCATCTTGACACCAACCTATCCAATTTTTGGGGGTTGTAAAAAATATGCTGGATCAGTATCTATTTTTATAACTCATCCCTTAGGCTATGGTAGAACGTATTATATCGGTTGGTCGTTTGGTCTTCGATGGGATTGGTCCTTCGGGGGTAAAAGGACCAAGTTTTGTTATACATGGTAAGTTTCTTTAGTGTCTATAATGTTGTAGTTATAATATTGTTTTATGTGTATTCGAAGAAAATATTCAATAGCTTGGTATACTTATAGTTAATTAATAAAGCTTATATATTGAAATAATAATAAACAAAATTTTATACCATAGACATATTTCATCTATTTATTGTTTTAGTCTATACTAATACATAATGGACGCCTTTTACCCAGGCGTTTTCTCCAGGAAGAAATTACAGAATGCCCCGCAATTATCTTGTATCGTTTCATACACGGACGTCGATTGTGAGTAGGTACTGTATACCTAAACTGTTTGAAAAACATCCCTATTTTTGTACTTTATGGTATGTCTTTAATAAATAAAATAATGGTCACACACATTAATTCTCAGAAAGAAAAAAGATAATTATTTCTAATATTCCACTAAAATTACCTAAACGAAACCTACACGTGTCTAATACAAATAATTCCAGTAATATACAGAAAAGTAATAGGGTAGGCGCACCTATTATCGTCTGTCTGATCGACTGTGATCACCAATCAGGTACGTGACATAATATACTGTAATTGAAAGGAAAAAATGCCTTTTGATGATACCTGAAAGGCTCGTAATTAATACCTTATTAGATTTTGTGAGGCGAATATTGGGACGGGCTTTGGTAGAAAAAAAAATAGGGTATTTTCTATCTTTATTTTGGTATTGATTTTGGGTGTAATGCGAATTTGTTCACGAGTTTTTTTTTCTGTAATATTTGCACTAGGCAACATTTAATATAATTATTAATTGAGGTTTACCTACACCTTTTACATACACCATAGAGAACTTAATAGAGTCCTCTCAGGTGTGCAGGTTCCCTGACGATGTTTTACTTTACCGTTAAAACAAGTCACATTAATCAAAAATTGATTTTTTTTCCTAAAGTCGAAATATCCGAGCTGTGTTCCCAAATACTCTTAATATGAGAGCCGAGTTTCAGTTAATTGGCTATCAGGGCTATTATCCTAACAAACTGTCAATATCTGTTATTTTATAATAATTTCAATAGAGTATCTTGCCGGTTCTTCGCTATTGGACCTATTATTTGAAACCGTGCGCCTAGTCTGGACATTTTTTGTAACTGAACTTGGTTTATATGAAATAGAAATGTATTCTACTAGCTTCCGACCGCGGCTTCGCCTGCGTGGTTTACGAACCCGTACATTTTCCCAGGATAAAAAGCCTATATGCTATTCCAGACTATAATCTATCTCTGTGCCAAATTTCATCCAGATCCGTTGAGCCGTTCTTGCGTGAAAGAGTAACAAAGATCCATCCATCCATCCTCACAAACTTTCACATTTATAATATCAATAGGATTCTATTCTAATATCTACACTGACAGTATTTTGACGTAACTATTTCGTTCAGAAACGTCACAGTACTGTGATTAAAGTATGAATATATCATCAGTCTGGGCCACTTATAAATAGCACGGTGGTATGATTAATTAACTCAAAAGAAAGGATCACATTATAGTGGGTCATAGAAGTGTCCCGTATTAAGCTCTGGCAAGGATATTTTTTCACATCTCTCTAGGTAAAATATTAAGTAGGGATACTCGTAATAACTGGGAGGAATCTATTAGGCGGAGGACAAATTGGTGTGTGTTATGGGCCTTAATTCATTTAGCCTTACTGCCTCCTCTATAACGCTGCGGGTAGACGGGGAATTTGGGATTTTAGTGAAATTTCCAGATTTTTTGTGTGTACTATTTTACTGTTTTGACGTCACGGCTGTCACAGTGGCTAAGTGATTAGCTTTCTGTGCTAGGTGTCGTGGGTTCGATCCCCGCACGGATCAAATATTTGTATGATCTACAGATAATTGTTTCGGGTCTGGTTGTATGTGTATGTGACATTTACATATGTTTGTAAACTGTTCCCACGATACAGGTGATATAATAGTGTGGGGAACTTTAAAAAAAAAATCCATAAGTGTATTTTTTCCCCCGAAATAGGTGTAGGTACTATTGTACACCTCATATTTCGCTAATGTCGTTATTAAGTGTCGTACAACAGCCACTTACAGGGAACAAATTCAAACACCAGGCTGCTAAAAAAAATCTAACAGAAAAACGTAATGACACTTCAACTGAGTCTAGAATCGATGAAATATGCGTGTACAATAGCAAACTTCAGCCTTACCCTTCGAGGAGAACATACGTGATGACGTCTTATGTTATTTTTTATCACAACGCAGGAAAGAACACATAAACTCTGTTGTTCTTTAAAACTGCACCACAACAATTTCTTTAAAACGTTGCAACACTACGCAAAAGTAGAGCTAACAGGTTGCCAGTCCATCGTGTGGACTATTAACCTATTTGTCGGTGGACTGGCAATTAACGTGGCATAATTAACACGGATGCACCTAATAAGTATTTTTGTACTACATTACTTTAAAAGTGTAGAATGTTGAATGAAACACTTTTTATCTAAAAATATGTTGAAGAAATTTTGTGTGAAATTCTTATGGTAATAATTTTTGATAAAATGGCGGCTAGATTGGTGTAAACTGACAGTTGTCTCTCCGTGGTAAAGACCTTGGGTTCATTTGGCTTAGAAAATTGTTTGGATGATCATCATTTAATTTTTAACCGATAACTTGTTATTAAGATATATTATATATATACACTATATTTACACACTAATCAGATAAGAAAAGTAAAAATTATAAAAACATTACGTATCAAAATACTTCTCCGCATCGCTATCAACAGGCAGTGCGCCCAGAAGACTGGCAGCGTTGCCATACAGCGTGGCAACTCTGCCAGTTTTTATAATTTTACTTTTCTAACCGATAACTACTTTCAAGACGATAATTTTATAATTTGCAATGTCAAAGTCAAAATCTTTGTTTATAGGGATTATTAATAATGTCTCCCATTCTCGGGCAACGGCCCTCCCATCTTCAGTTCAGTCAGCTGTTATTAGGGGCCAATCCTTTGAATATATTCTAGCTCATCGTCATCTGGCACCTTCTTGCTAGGTCTGCCGGTGCTTTCAACAGTTTCGGATGATTTGACTGTTAAATATACGTATAGCCTTATCACGCAGGAATCACTTGACTCATGTGACCTCATATACCATTACGCCTGTTCGGTTATTGAATCCTATATAATAGGGGGCGAGCCTATTGCCATCTATCGGGGACAGTTCCAGATTCCGTGCTGCTACTGAGAATTTTCATACAAAAAAACCCAATAACACTTTGACCGACCCGGCAATTGAACCTAGAACCTCACGCTCAGAAGTCCCGCTTGCAACTACTAAGACCAATGAGGCACCCATGTGGCATACACCTGGGAATTTGGCGAAATTACAAATGTTCCCAAACTGGCTGCGACTTAAATATTAGTACATACATATTCGTGTAGTGTCCAACTCGGCGCGTCCCACCCCTGAGATCCTATCGACCCCCAATATTGCAAGGTGGTAAAATTCCCGACCCCATTACTCGTAGTGATGTGACATGCTAATATCGATAACAATATCTAATTAGGAAAAAATGCTGATTTTTAATCATCATCTGCCTAGCCTTTTCCCAACAGTACATTAGATCGGATCCAGTCTAACTGGTTTCGGTTGAGTATCAGTATGTTACACATAGCCATCTGACCACCACCACCCAATTACTGGGAGACACTGATACTCGAAGGTTAGACTTTTTAGGCTGCTGACACCTGTAATGGATACATATATATCCTTACTAGCTTCCACTCGCGGCTTCGCCCGCGTGGTTTACGAACCCATACATTTTCCCGGATAAAAAGGAGCCTATGTGCTATTCCAAACTATAATCTATCTTTGTGCCAAATTTCATCCAGATTCCTTAAGCCGTTCTGGCGTGAAAGAGTAACAAAGATCCATCCATCCATCCTCACAAACTTTCACATTTATAATATTAGTGGGAAGGATTAGTAGGAAGTAGGATTAGTAGGATTATACCCGGTACCAATTGCTTAATATGCTTGCCGAGGCATGGAGGAAACTCGTGTGAAAAACGATCACCCATCGAAGTACTGACCGCAACAAACGTGAATGAGCGTTAGCGAGACCGAGTGCACGATATAGCAACACCCCTACACAATAACCGTAACACATGGGCCTTAATTTCCCTGAGCTTTAATGGCGAGCCTAATGCCGTCTACTGGGCACATTTCCAAACTTCGGGCTTATACCGAGAATTTTCTAAATTCCTTATAATCCCGACCCTGGAATCTAACCTGGAACTTCACGTAGCAGCCGCGATTGCCCCCAATTGGCCAATGATCGAAACTCAACCAATCTTACAGTTATCTCACAAACAACACCTACTTACATTCTACAACTAATATATTCCTTAAGGGCTTTAATCTGACCGCTTTGAAGCCGCCGCAAGACGCGGGGATGACAGTAACGGTTAGACGGTGAGCTTGCGGGTACCGTGTCCTAGATACAGTTTACTTAACCTAATTATTGTTAGCTCAGCTCGGGTAATCGATATGTGACTAGAATTTCAATTAATTTCTTAAAAGGTCCTTTGAATGATACCTACGTGATTTAGGGTTACAAATGTCTGATTTAGTAAAAAACAAAACTATCACTATGAATTTTGATTGCGGAATTTGTGTAAAATTTTAGACTTTTTAATTTATAAGTAAACAAGTTTATTATTTAGTAGAATTCAAACAATTTTCTCGTTATTCTTTTTAAGTTTTAATAACATTTAAACCTTTTTAAATATCTTGTATAAAATTCATCGGTAACAATAAGGAACGGTCTAGCTAAACAATTTAGTTAAAGCATTTCGCAGTGACCCGGGTACGTCTTAAAACTGCGGCCAGACACCGGAGGACGGGCAGCAGCGTCCTCTCACTAATCGGTGAGCCACTGCGGTCCCCAAGCCGCCTACCAAGCGTGGGGATTATGGCAAACCCCCCTTGAGGGAGGCCTTCGTTCAGCAGTGCACGTCTTCTGGCTGATGATGATGATGATTTCGCAGTTATTTCTGTTATATCTAGTATATATGCATACATTTTTCAAATACTTAAACATCTGCATTTTTATCAAAAGATTACAAGATGTATATGAAAATCGGTAGCAACAATAAAATTGGCCGCCAATAAATAAAAAAAAAACATAAAATAGCATCACGCCTGTATTCCCCGAAAGGTTAGGCAGAGGTGTACTATTGTACACCCACATTTCGCCGATATCGTTATTAAGTCCCATGTAATAGGGGGCGAGCCTGTTGCCATCTACCTGTCACAGTTCCAGACTCCGTGCTGCTACTGAGAATTTCCATACAGAAAAACCCAATAACACTTTACCCGACCTGGGAATCCAACCCAGGACCCCACGCTACTAGACGAATGAGACAGGCAGAAAAAAAAAAATCCCTAAATACATCGATAACACATGCCCCAACACTAGAGTACACTATCTTGCCACTTATTAGCTATATGGTCTCGCAATTTATCGGCTCGGCTCTGAAAATTGCTCGGCAGTGTAGTGCCGAAGTTAGTTAACCAATTGTTCAATATGGGCTCGTACTTGTGCGTTTATGTAAAATATGGGAGATGTTGTGTTAGCGGGGGCCAGCGGGACGCGGGGAGGGT
This sequence comes from Shargacucullia verbasci, assembly GCA_947562105.1. NCBI lineage: Eukaryota > Metazoa > Arthropoda > Insecta > Lepidoptera > Noctuidae > Shargacucullia > Shargacucullia verbasci. The sequence continues at coordinate 8,510,120 of OX387306.1, forward strand.
AATTGGTTTAGAGTTATTTGCGGGTAGTTTTTGTTGAGTCCAGGAAAAATGGGAGGAGAGCTTAATTCCATCGAATTAAGGGTGGTTTTTTGTTAATTAGGAGTATAGGAGATACACGTTTAAATTTCTATGGTCGTAATGACATATTTTTGTAAAACGGACTGTTAAAGTAGTGTAAAACCATAGTTTACTGTTAAACTATTCTGTGACAAAGAGTAGACACAATTGAGAATCTATTATTTGTTACTGATGAGTGCCTCTAGTGTCTTATTGAATCTAAAATAACAGAGCATCACGCCTGTATTCTCCGAACAGTTAGGCTGAGGTGTAAAAGCTGTTATTGAGTCCTATGTTATAGAAAGCGGGCCTATTGTCATCTACCGGGCATGATTCCAGACTCCGTGCTGCTACTGAGAATTTCCATACAGAAAAACTCAATAACACTTCGCCCGACGCAGGATTTGAACCCAGGACCTCACGGTTAGCAGCACTTGCGACCACTAGACAAATGAGGCAGTCTAGTATTTAAAGTATGTTAAATTTAATTAAATTATAGGATTGTTATTTTTTTTATTGCCCCACACTATTATTTCTCATGTATCGTGGGTACAGTTTACAAAAATACATGTCACATGCACACACAACCAGACCCGAAACAACTATCTGTAGATCATACAAATATTCGTTCCGTGCAGGGAGCGAACCTGCGACGCGTAGCGCAGAAAGCTAATCGCTGCGCCAACCGTGTCATCAATTTACGATTTACTTTGACATCTCCATAAGATGTTAATAACAAGTCTAATAAACTGGAGACAACCCTAAACATCCCTTAACCCTTCCAATAACACTGTATTACTCAATAAATTGTCAATTAATAAACAACTTCGTGAACTACACCTATTGGGCCTCAATCGGGACTGAACCCCGCGTCCTTTTGATTCAAAGGGTCAAACTGATAATGGGAAGTTTGGAACATGTTTCTATGTTATATCTATAACCTTGTTTCTATGGTTAGTACAAGGGTACGGACATTGGGTGTAATAGTTGTACTTAATTAGACTGACAGTGAATGGGACTTAGTTATTGGTCGATTCGTCCACCATGAAAATTCGTCTCAACAATAGATGATTTCTTTTTTCATTGAAAAATTGTTTTGTTATATATTATACAATATAATTGCAACTATTGAGCGTGAGGTGTGTGTGTGTGTGTGTGTGTGTAAGGTGTGTTTGTGTGTGTAAGTGTGTGTTTGTGTGTGTAAGGGGCTTGCCTATAGGTTTTCTACAAGATTCATTTCGGAGAGCGTGCCCAGGAACTTCACGACCTCATACCACCTCCATTCCACCTTCACACGGCCAGGCGTGGGAGGGGCTTCCATCCGTATGGCGTTGATATTCCTTTTATAAGCACTAAGCGTTTTTGCTTCATCGTTTCTCATGCGAACGGCTAGGGAATGGAATTCTCTGCCGGCGTCTATATTCCCCGATTCGTATATCTTAGGAATCTTCAAGGCAAGAGTGAATAGGCATTATTTGAGCTTGCGTGATCCGTCCTCGGCAGCATTGTCACTGACCATCAGGTGAAGTGCTGCCAAACGCACTCAAATTAGTAATAAAAAAAGGAGGATCCGGGTTAAATTCCTGGGTCAGGTAAAATTTTATTGGGTTTTCTGTAATTATTTTTCCGGATTTCAGAATTGTTGATTCCATAGGTCCTAATAACGGCATCAAAATATACAGCAGTAATACACATTTCGCCCAAGCACCCGCATGTTCCCATTATATCTTACTAGGAAAGCAATTTGTCTAAGGGCAGTTAATTATGGTATTACCCTGCCAGGGTCTCTGCAACGATATGGGCGAGGCTCGGGCCCTACATGGCGTCCAAACTGTATATATGAAATGAATATATATTTTATTTTTACATTGCCCCACACTAGAACTTCTCTTGTATCGTGGGTACAGTTTACAAACATACATGTATACGAAATATGAGGTGTACAATAGTACCTACACCTATGTTGGGGGAAAAAATACAGCTATGGTTTTTTTAAAGTTCCTCACACTATTATTTCACCTGTATCGTGGGTACAGTTTACAAACATATGTACATGTCACATGCACACACAACCAGACCCGAAACAACCATCTGTAGATCATACAAATAATTGTTCCGTACGGAAATCGAAACCGCGACACCTAGCACAGAAAGCTAATCACTTAGCACCAGCCCCAACCGAGCCGTCAATATTTTTTAGCAAAATAAGCCACGCCCGTATTACTCAAAAGTTTATGCAGATTTTTTGAAGATGCTTAAGTCCCATGAAATAGGGGGCGAGCCTTTTGGCATCTACAAGGCACAGACTCCGAGCTGCCACTGAGAAATTACCAACAGAAAAACCCAACAACACTTTTCTCGACCTGAGAATCGAATCAAGGATCTTAAAGCTTGCGATCGCTAGAACTATGAGGCAGCCGATTTAAAACGGACTAGAATTCTTTATTTTTGAACTTTAAATTGTCATGGAATAGTTCAGGTGATGAGCAGTGTCCATGAATGATGGAGCCTAAGATTGTCTGGCCCTCTCTGGGCAGTCAGCCTCGACACCACCATTGCTGACTGACTAATCTATCCACTACGGCTTGAGCAATTCCCATGTGATAGGCCGTGCCGACACGACAGAAAAACGTATAGGTATATGGATCGTGGATTTATTCATAACTAGCTGTTTACACGCGAATTTGTCTGCATGTATTTTTTTTTAAATAAGTCTATGTCCTTCTCCAGGTCCCAGACTACCTTTTTGTAAAATTTCATAACGATCGGTTCAGTGGTTTAGTCGTGATGAGGTAACGAACAGACAGAGTTACTTTCACATTTATAATAGTGTGTATGAATCACCCAACTCATGCTGCAGACTATTTAAAACCTAGAGTTACACAAAACTTCGCTCAGAAACTTTTAAATCCTTTAAGTTAAGCCCTTGACTTTAATTCAGTGACTTTTTCGTGTTTAATTTTGTGAAGAAATAAATTTTCATTAAGTCTGCTGATACCGTTTTATTAATGACTTCAATTATACAGACACGGCTCCTAAGATGGCGGTTGTTAGAAAAATTGTACCTAATTTAATGGATATTGAGTTTGTGGAAGAAATATTGCCTTTACTATGAGGGCAAGTAATATATTGCCTAGTTGATACTCGAGCAAGTAATTGTGAATATTTTGGGTCGATTTTTTACTGATGAATATTTTCGAACCTGTTATTCCATTTCCCACTGAACTGTCCACAGACTTATGTCTAATACATAAAATAAAATGAAAGGTAATAAACTGTAGATGACAACGACTCGCGTATTACATGGGACTCAATAAAAGCATCAGTGAAATGTGGGTACAGTAATATAGCTCTTAACCTTCAAAGAATATAGGTGTGTTTATACTTGCTATGTTTATATATGAAATTCCGGTGTGCGTGTGTTCGTAATTCTTCACCTCCTAAATGGCTTGATCGATTTTGATGAAATTTCTTTTTTGTACTTATGTGGGCATTTGGATGGTTTTTAGCTAAAATTAGACCCAGTAGGTAGCGCTGTTGTCTAAATACAGAAAACAAAAATACACGCAGACGAAACTGAGGACAACGCGTAGTGTTATATAAGAAACGAAGAATACCACACAAACAATTTAGATAGGTATCGAATTCTGATTCCAGAGGTCATCCAAAAGAAATTTATTCATTGAAATATTGTTGGCTGCGTTCACCGAATTCGTTCTAATAGTTTAATTAATTCTGTACACTTGGGAGTAACTGCCCTTATTATTTTAATTTGATTGGCCGGAGTACTAACTTAGAAATAACTTTGACATAAGTTCTTTGATTTAAATAAAAGTATGTCCCCAGGGTACAGGTTTGTTGGATCTTTAGCGTTTGAGTTTGGGGAATGTAAGAATTTTAAATGGTTTCTTATATATAACCGCTATACATTGTAAATGTGAGTGAGAAGGCTGAACGCTCTTAATTTCATTAATTCTCACGATAACTGATGCATGCTTGCACTCTGTTGCGACAGGTCAGCTAAAATAGTTATGGCACTTTCTTAAAAAGGCTATTCCACCCTATATTTGTCTCACATAAATCCTTACATCATAACAATCTGTCTGGACTTTAAAATAGACTTTGACCCCTGAGTTTGTTTCGGCGTTTCTCAGGGATAGTCATAGGAAATGCCGACGCCATCTAGTTTAAAAAAGACGTGTATAAATGATTGAAAAATCCTAATTGCAAAATAAATCATTTCATTTCATTTCATAAGGACTAGATCCGATGGATAGACTTACAGCGGTGAAATATGTTATATTTATGTCAGTTTTATGCCTGATTGCCTCATTGGTCTACTGATCGCAAGTTGCTAAGCATGAGGTCTGGGGTTCGATATAGAGGTCGGGTAAAGTGTTATTGGGTTTATCGGTGTGGAAATTCTGAGTGGCAACACGGAGTCTGGAACTGTGCCCGTTAGATGGCAATAGGCTCGCCCCCTATTACATGGGACCCAAAAACAACGTTGCTTAAATGTGGGTGTACAATAGTACACCTCTGCCTTACTTTTCGGGGAATATAGGCGTGATGCTATGAAAATTAAGTATTAGATAATTTCTGTTAAACTTGTTAATTGCTTAGATCGCTTCATTGGTCTGATTGCCAGCGGGGTTGATGAGTGTGAGGTCCTGTATTCGATTGCCAGTTCGGTAAAATGTAGTTGGGTTTTTTTTAATGGATTTTTTTAGTAGCTGTCTGGAATTTTGGTATTGTGCCTAGTAGCAATAGACTCGACGAAATGTGGGTGTACAGCAGTACACCTTTGCTCACCCTTCGGGGAATACAGACGTGATTCTATTGTTAGAATTATATGGTAAAATCGAATAAACAAACAGTGACATCAGTAATCTAATATTTGTACTATGCATGGTCTGATGTTTTTATTATCTGTAATCAGTTTTGTAGTCCGCCAACCCGCACTGGGCCAGCGTGGTGGACTAAAGCCTAACCCTTCTCGTTCTGAGAAGAGACCCTTGCCCAGCAGTGGGACAGTAATGGGTTGAATTTATTTTAATCAGTTTTATGTATACTCTATAATCTATGGTTAAAAATAAATTCGTCCTCTTTTTGTTACTGGCTTTGAACCAAACAAAGTGGTTTTATTAGCTATATGATACATACCTCTAACATCCAGGCTGATCTTCTTCACGATGTCGGCGTCCAGCGCGGCGGAGCTCACCACGCAAGTCAGCTCACCCCCCAACTCCTCGCGCGTCACCGTCAGAGGCAGTAGCCGGGTGATCGTGGAGTTATCTGGCGTTATTGTCTCTCCTGGAACAAGGCATACAACAGAATTATTATATGGACATTAAAATCTTATCCTAATCCTAACTAATCCTACTAATATTATAAATGCTAAAGTTTGTGAGGATGAATGGATGGATGGATGAACGGATCTGGATGAAATTTGGCACAGAGATATCTTAAAGTTTGGAATAGCACATAGGCTACTTTTTATCCTAGGAAAATGCACGGATTCGTTATCCACACGGGCGAAGCCGCGAGCGAAAGCTAGTATTATAAATGCGAAAGTAAGTTTGTTTGTTTGTTACTTTTTCACGCCTAAACCACTGAACCGTTCATCCTGAAATTTTGCATATACGTTGTCAGGTGTACAGAAATGGTCAGAGGGTTCATGTTCATCCCGAAAAATAGTACTGTTCCCGAGGAAAACAACAATAACGTTCTTATAATAAAAGATGGCGCCACGTGTCTTTCGCAAACAGAGTACAATCCGAATTGATTGTCAAATTCTAAATTAACGAGAGCGAAAGCCGCGAGCAAAAGCTAGTTTATTATTATTATATTTTTTTTCAGTTCTGGAACCGAACTTGCGACTCGTAACACCAAGAGCCAATCACATAGCTACTGCGCCAACCGTGCATCTCAAACACTCAACTATTGTTTGCCAATCCGTCATATTCATAGTCACTTTGAACGCTCGTCACTGTACAGTCAACATAAAAAGTAAGTTGTAATCGATTAGAATTTCAAAATTACTGTATATAAATAGGGGGCGAGCCTATTGCAATCTACCCGGGAATCGAACCCAGGACCTCACGCTTAGCAGTCGCGCTTGCGACTAGATCAATGACGCAGTCAGTCTATATTTATAAGTTAACTAGCTTCCGCTCGCGGCTTCGCCCGCGTGGTTTACGAACCCGCACATTTTTTTCCGGGATAAAAAGCCTATGTGCTATTCCAGACTATAATCTATCTCTGTGCCGAATTTCATCCAGATCCGTTCAGCCGTTCTGGCGTGAAAGAGTAACAAAGATCCATCCATCCATCCTCACAAACTTTCACATTTATAATATTAGTAGGATATTCATCTCAAACAAACCTTATACCCTATAATATTATAGTAGCATTTATATCTGGTAACTCATATCTCTGTTCGACTGAACTATCCACAACATAAATCCAGAACAGTTCTGCCAACACACTTATCAATAAACGGTTTAATTGAACTGCTCCAGATGTCTTGATATGCTCTCGCTTAGCAGCTGGATTAAGAGCTGAATGCGCTCGATAAGACACGCATACTGAAGAGGCGTCTTATAGCTTCGCTTAGATTAGCTTAGCTTAGCTTGTTAAGGTTCTTTATAGTGAAGACGTTGTTGAACACACGTTTTTACCACAATAAATATTTGTCCAAGTGTGACTGGGGTTTGCTTTATAGAAATTCTCAGTAACAGGATGGAGTCTGGAGCTGTGCCTGGTAGATGGCAACAGGCTCACTCCCTATTACGTGGGACTAAATAATGATTAATAATTATCATTGATCATTAACATCCCCGAAATGTGGATGTATAATTGAGGCCATGAGAAACATTTTTTTTTTTTTACGTTGCCCCACACTAGTATTTCTCGTGTGTCGTGGGTACAGTTTACAAACATACATGTCACATGCACACACAACCAGACCCGAAACAACTATCTGTATGATCATACAAATATTTGTTCCGTGCGGGGATCGAACCCGCGACACATAGCGCAGAAAGCTAATGGCTTAGCCACTGCGCCAACCGTGTCGTCGTCCTAATTAAATTTTTTACAATAATGTGTTTATGATTTTTACAGTTAAAATTGATCATTTTGGTTTCTACCAAAATGGTTTCTCCAGGGTGGCCTAAAAGTAATTCAATAAATATTCAGTAGATGTTAAAATTGATTTAAATTTTTAATTTTAACTGTAAGAAATCATAAACTCAATATTGCAAAAAATGTGGTTAGACCACTATGGTTCTCATGGCCTCAATTATAGTACAACTCTGCTTAACCCTTCTGAAAATACAAGCTGAAGCTAATGTACATATCTGTCGAGTCGGCAGTAACTATCACACGTGAATCGCATATGGTTAATGGAAAAGCAGCAATGGTGGTTTCAAGGCTTACTGCCCAGGGTGCGCAAGATGATACCATTTAGACCATTTATTTAGCCACACTATATACCATACATTAAACAAAGAAACATAACAGATAGGTTCTGTATGTGCAAGGAACCCAGCTCAGTATTTGCCGTGCGTTTAAGCACAGCACTGATTGTCAGCTGGTCCCCGCTTTTTATACAATCGAAGTAATACAATAGGTGCGCGCACGTAACGAAATCAAACATTAAATTTAAAATACAACAAAACACAAAATTAAAAGTGGAGACAAACATAAATTTTAACAGCCTTAATACTCTCTAAAACCAAACATAATATTCATCAAAGTAAATAAACAAAATGGCTGAATGAATACGCAAAACCGATATAGTAATTTTTTAATACATAAAAGCTTCCTCCAAAATATGTTTTTTCAGTCAATTATCTCATGTTGCGTTACTTTTTGCACTATTGATGATACAGTTTGTGTCTTTCTGTCTGTTTGCTATACTGCTTTATGCAATAAGTTAACTTCGAACCTGACGTCACGATTGGCGCAGGTTCGAATCTCGTACGGAACAAATGTTTTTATTGTTTAAATAATACATAGTTGTTCAGTACACACTATATGCAAGGAAATCACGTGAGAAAGCTTTATAAAAAATCAGCAGTAGCTATAGTTCTACCTACCCTGGAAACTCTACACGAAAGCAAAATACAGCTTATACAGAATACAAAATAGATTTTCACGCTCAACTCAAAATCTCAAACTGACTCAATTTAACCCGAAAAGTACAGAAACTCCCATTGATTAACGTTCGAAAGTACTGTCATACAAAAACAAAATAAATGTCCACCGCAGAACGGAGTGGACCAAAGATTTATAGCACCTGCCTGCCTCGATCACACTGAACGCGTACGATACGTCGGACAGGGGTTGAAAATTTTACTGAATTTTTAAAGTTTGACTCCGGTTTTTAAGTTTTCGTATTAAAACTATCAAAGGTCTGTATCTACATGGCTATTGCACAGTATTAGCGAGGTTAAGCTAAATTTACCGCGTTCAGTCCTTGGATGGGCGACCATTGTTCATTTATCGAAACTCCAGTTAGTCCTGGTTGTAATACGAAAACCTATGACAGTTACGAAAAAAACGTCTGACAACAAGTCTAATGAGAAATATAATTGTAATAAAAAAAAAACCAAAATAAAAAATTGAAAATAATTTTTAAGTATAAATAACAATTCATTTCATTGTAAAAAAGCGTGGGGTGCTTTCACGATATAAATAAAATAATTTTACTTTTATAAATAGCTATCAATAGAATATTTGCAACATTTAATATATGGCACCCCAAGTTTTTTAAAAATAAAATGAATTGTTATTCATACTTAAAAAATATTTTCAACTTTTTAGTTGGTGTTTTATAAAAGCGTGTTTTTTTTAGATTTTTTAAACTATTATTTATTTTCTTATTGTTTAGTCTCTGCAAAAGCGTTAACAATAATCACAGTCAAAAGACTTGATTTTCAGTGTATCTTATAAATAACATTTCCTGACACTCATCCTGGTGATCCTGGCCAGGATACTAAGACAAAACTATAAAATTATTGCATTGTCATCGGCCCTTGGTACGTGTGCCAATTTTTAAGTGCATCAGACGGCTTCAAGATGGTGAAAATCATATTGCAAGATTCCGTTACATAGATACATACAGGTCAAGCTAATATAAAGCGTGTAAAAATGACAGAGAATATTTAGAACTGTCAAATAGTCTATGCCCTTGTCATTTACGGGAAAATAGACGGGACTTATGACAATGGTGATTACTAAATTCACAAGCAAGAGGACTAATTTGACAGTATAAATATTTTCTGTCCCTTTCTTATGTGTTCAATTAGAAAGAGACATAGTGAAACTAATTTAGTTCTATTTGCAAACGAAATAATCACAGCCATTTCATTTTACGTAGAAATCGTAGAATGGTTGTTATTTCTAGTTTCTTTACACAAAAGCAGAACCATACCGTTGCAGAAACAAACCATATTTGCACTGAAATAATATCGGCGGCGTTTAGATAACGATCTACAAACGGAACAATTTCTGCTGAGCTACAAATGCGCCTAGTTTCAGCTGGAAACTGTTGAAAAGCGAAACAGTTAAGATTTCAGTACCTCGGCGCTTTTTGCACGATATTGTCTGAGTTTCAGCTGAGATTTATTATAAATTTTGTATTGTGAAGTACTGGAATGGTGTATTATTACTATATTATTTCTGCAAGGTTCTGTCTGTGTCTCCGAAAGAAAATTGATGTAGTTAGTATATTAGGAGGTAGATCACATTAACATAAAATTAGCATCACGCCTTTATCCTTGAATGATTAGGCAGAGGTGTAAATACTATTGTGCAGTCACATTTCGCTGATGCTATTATTAAGTCCCATGTTATAGCGGGCGAACATGTTGCCATCAACCGAGCACTGTGCCAAGCTCCGTGTTACTACTGAGAATTTTTATACAGAAAACCCAATAACACTTTGTCCGACGTAGGAAAAGAACTGAAGACCTCACGCTCAGCAGTCAAGTTTGCAATCAATAGACCAATGAGTCAGTTATTTTATAATGATAATAATAATTAGGCCCATTACTGTCTCGCTGCTCACCGTGCCTCTTATCACAATAAGAAGGGTTAGCACAAAAAATTAATTGCTTAGCCACTGAGCTCGTTGAAACGTTGAAAATAAGCACTTGATGGCTCGATGAATCAGGATATCACAAGATTTACTGAAATTTCAATTCGCAAAAGAAGTGTGAGAGGGCTTGAAACTTAACCACGCGGGCAAAACTGCGGGCAAAAACTAGTAACAGAAACAAACCCACCGATATCCCAATTTACGTACTACTCAAAGCTATTGGTAATTGAAAAATAAAAATAACCCTCCACCCTTATTCGGGCTATACATCATTTTGATAGATACCACTCGTATTTTAACCCTGTATTGATACGGGTACAAAAGACCCCGTTTATTACACGAAATGGGAAGGTATTCGGACAACGGCGGGGGGTAGGATTCCGTAAATATGAAATGTGATTCACGCTTGCCCGAGTTGGGATAAACAGGTAATGGTGGCAATCTATAGACGATGAATGTTTTGTTACAGTTTTCGTTTTGTTTTTAGTTTTTTTCTTATTTTAAGAATATTGGCTACGGGGAGGCGTGGAGGGCGTGAAGTCTTGAGTTTGTTTACCGAGACGGACAGAGTGTATATTGGATTTTTCCGTCGGAAAATTCTCTGTCAGCAGCCTGGAGGTTGGAACTGTGCCCGGTAGATGGTAATAGTGTCACTCTCAATTATTTTTCTTCATTATTCCTCAAGATTCTGACCACAAATTCGTCTCCATTTAAACCTGTTTGAAATCGAGAGCACTAGTTGTATGATGTCCCAATTACAGAGGACTCAATAACGGCGCCGGTGAAATGTGAGACTTCAACAGTACATCTCTATTTGCATAAAAACATTCCCCTATTCTATAATTTCTCCTGTATCGTGTGTACAGTTTACAAATATGCATGTCACACAACCAGACCCGAAACAACTATCTGCAGATCACGCAAATATTTGTGGCGTGCGGAAACCAAACTCGCGACACGTAGCGCAGAAAGCTAATCGCTTAGCTATTGCACCTACCATGCCTTTGAGGAATATACCCGTGTTATTATAATATTCTAACAAAATATCACACTAAATCCTTATTCTTTGGTAGGTATCCAGTGAAAATAAATCCGACCCATCCACCCGCAACCCAATGCCGTCAGGTGAAACGCAAAATGTAAGCCAATGAAGTGAAAACTCAGCCATCTGCTGCGTCGAAGGATCTCATGAAATATGGATATAGCCTTTGGAGGAGGAGGTACCTTCACAAAGTTCTGTTGGGTGAGATTTTTCACTCAAATAGTTACGAAAACAATTGTTTGATTTTAATTAGTTTTATACGAGTCCCTTGATTTGAATATTTAAATGATATGTTACTGCCGTTGGTATGGTTTGAAGCGCGACTGTTGAGCGTGAGGTTTCGGGATCGATTTCCGGGTCAGTGTGAAAACATGTTGTCTATGTAATTTTTCATTTGTAGCACCGAGTATAAATCTGTGCCCGCTAGATGGCAATAGGTTCGCCCCCATTACATGGGACTAAATTACGGTAGACTACTTCATTGGTCTAGTGGTTGCAAGTGCGACGGCTGAGCGTGAGGTCCTGGATTTGATTCCCGGCTCGGGCAAAGTTTTATTGGGTTTGTATAGAAATTCTCAGCAGCAACACGGAGTTTTGGAACTGCACCCAGTTGATGGCGATAGGCTCGCCCCCTATTACATGGGACTTAATAACGACGCTGGCACGGTTGACGCAGTGGTTGAGATATTGATTGCTGCGCTGCGTGTCGCGGGTTTGATTCCCGTATGGAACAAATATTTGTATGATCTAGTTAGTTGTTTAGCGTTTGGGTCTTTGTGTATGTGAATATATGTTTGTAAACGCACCCACGATACAGGAAACAAGAACGGCATCGGCAAAATGTGGATGGACAGTTAAATAGTATAGTCAGCATCAAAAACCTATATACACGTAACGAAATTCAAACGCTTATTCTTGGTAAACAATTGGTTAAAATCATAAAATTTAAATGACTCTGTATTTTTATGTATACTATTTGTTAAATTGGTCAAGATTTCAATCACTATTTTCTGTAAAAATCGCTTTTAAATTTCATTAAGTGTTTTTGTATTAAGTTTGTTTTTTTGTGTAATTATGTAATTTGTATTAAGTTTTCATCTTATTGACGCTGACTACATACAATTGCCTAACCTTTCGGGGAATATAATTATACCATCACGTATCTAGCATATCACCTCACTGGGTATATATCCCCATATTTTCGACACTTCATTTCCATTGCTTAACCCAGTCAACAGCTTAAAGGTTAAATAAGAAAAAAATACGTAACCCACAAGTATTCTCTTGCCGAATTCACCCCGAACTAAACCCATACCCATTCATTCTACTGCGAAAATCAACTAACATTAAAAAAAAACAGGAAAACCCGAAACTACGGTAGTATGGTAGCTAACAAGAATTTATAGCTAGCAACACAAATTAATAGACGCTTTTCGGAAAGGAACTAATTGTGAATTGTGTTTAACGCGTAACTCGATAATATTGCGTTACCTAATGTATTTGATAGTTGTTTTTCGTTCTCGAGGTTTTTATTGGTACTGTACTGTTTTTCCTGTAGGCTCTATAGCATCACGCCTGTATCCCCCGAAGGGTTAGGCAGAGGACGTGTGCTTAAGTCCCATGAAATTGGCAGCGAGGTTATTGATATATACCAATTTCAGAAAATCAAAATAACACTTTATCCGACGACACGATTGGCGCAGTGGCTTAGTTATTAGCTTTCTGCGATAGGCGTCGCGGGTTGGATTCCCGCACGGAACAAATATTTGTATGATCTACAGATAGTTGTTTCGGGACTGGTTGTGTGTGTGTATGTGACATGTATGTTTGTAAACTGTACCCACGAGACAGGAGAAATCCTAGTGTGGGGAAAAGTTTATAAAAAAAAAATCAAAAAAACCGGCTTGGGAACCGAACACAGGATCTTGTGTACAACAGCCACTTGCGACCACTAGACCAAAGAGGCAGTTAATAATAGGCAATTGAAATGATATGATGGATGAACCCGGGTACGTCTTAAAACTGCGGCCAGACACCGGAGGACGGGTAGCACCGTCCTCTCACTAATCGGTGAGCCACTGCGATCCCCAAGCCGCCTGCCAAGCGTCAAGCCCGGCAAATCCCCCCTTGAGGGAGGCTTTCGTTCAGCAGTGGACGTCTTCTGGCTGATGATGATGATGATGATGATGATGATGGATGAACCAGCTTTTCATGCTGAAGAGGATTTGGGTATGCTCTCGGCTCCTCTGACTATTGAAATCATGTGCCGATCAGATTCTATTCTCACTTGCGTTTATAGTGAAGGAAGGCATCGTGGGGAAACCTGTCGTATATGAGAGGTCTTCAAAATGTTCTTGATGTGTGTATTCCTCCAACCAGCACAACAGCGTGGTGGACTAAGACGTAAACCCTTCTCATTTTGAGCAAGTTCTAGCAATTCTGTTCACCCTGTGTTACAGCTGGATACAGAGGTCCTTACCAGCTGACAGAGTGAACAAAATTGCTGTGGCTCTACGTGAAAGATGCTGAGATGATTTTCATTTCATTTTACGTATTGATTCATGAGAACTGTATGGAATTTTAAAGAAATTGGCCCTTGTAACTTTCAGAGAGATTTGACGTTTGTCGACAAAATATTGTGCCATCTATATTTGAAAATCTTGAGCTATGTTTGAGGTCCATTGATTACGACTGGTCTACTTACATAGAAATAAATAAATGTATCTTTAAAATTACGACCTCGTTGGTCTTATGTGCAAGTGCGACTGCTGAGCGTTAGGTCCTGGGTTCGATTCCCGGGTCGGCCAAAGTGTTATTGAGATTTTTTCTGTAGCGAAATTCTCAGTAGCAGGACGGAGTCTGGAACTGTGTCAGATAGATGACATCGCCTCCTGTTACACTTGGGACTCAATAACGGCGAAATATAGGTGTACAATAATACTCCTCTGTCAAACCCTTCGGGGAATACAGGGTATGATGGTTTGCATGAATCTTTAAAATATGGTTTGACTGAAATAAAACCTTAAACTTTTTGTGTGTGTGAGTGGATGCAGCTGTCCAACACATACTATACTATACAAAAGAACGTAGCCGAAATAAAAAACGTCGAAGACACAGAAATCCTTTCCCCTAGTCGTATAAGTGTGACGTCACGGCCCAATGGAGCGCGCACTAGTTCAAGTGAGGACCGCTGTATGCAACAACGTATTAGTTAGTTAAAATAAATAATTTATTCAATAAAGTTTGAATAAAAGTTTCGAAATTTAAAAATGTTTATGTGACTATATTCTATAGTATTTTTTTATTGATTTGGTTTGCTTGGAAGGTGTGTGACGATACTTATGTATATTCGGCGAACTTTCGACAATCGGCCTCGATAAACAACTTGTCGGCTAGATGATCTTTTAATGACAGCATGAGGAATTTATATGTGAGCTCAACACAGAACGAACGATTCATGAAGCCAAACATAGGCCGCTATTATGACCCCCAGGTGTGCATCGTAAGAGACATTAATTTTTTGTCATCTATAATGTTATCTGGAATCATAATCAGTGCACAAACAATATGCGCAAGTATTTATATAGTACGGGACATTTGGATAGTTACGATTTATTAATAAAATCGCAATCTCAGTTTCATTTGAGAGTTTCCGGGGCACCCTATTCCATGGGACATAATAACGGCACCGGCGAAATGTGGGTGTTCAATACACCACTGCCTATTCCCTCGGGGATGAGACACGATGCTATGTTAAACTACGTGTTTAAATGTCATCAAAAATAAATGAAGACATAACGTTTAGTCTGCGCAATATGATAAGGAAATGCGTCGAGAAAACTTAAGATGAAGGAGCAGATTAAAGAATCGTTTTACTTTCCTCGAGTCATAAATTAAATTGCTCTAATATATCAAATTGCGCATCGCGAAGATAATCTCTTGGTACACCGCCCCTCTGTTTAATTTCATTTTGTCCGCAAAATTACCATTTTTATAGGTCAATATTTTATACGCGTCTAATAAACATAATATAGTCTTTTATGGAGCCTGTTTAGTGTGAGTTATGTTTTCTATGATCTTGGATTGAAATTGGGACGATTTTTCAGTTAATAACATGTCTTTTTTTTAAATTACATAGCCAATGTTTGTTCAGAAATTATTCTTTCCATTTTGTATTTAAACAAGGTATTCTTAGATTAAAGTTTTCTTAGACTTAAGGGTTCAATTAGTTTTGATTTTATTCTACAAGATATTATGTAAATCAACCTTAAAAATGGTCCACTGAAATATGAGAAAGTTATTTATAAAGTCTCAATAAAATGCAACAGCCAAGAAAACTGAAAACAATTTCTCAAACGAATTTCCAATTTTAGTCCAACAAAAAAAAATCTATAAAACTTTTGCCTGGCTATCGCATACCGCCGTCCAACAAAAAGTCTTGCGACTCGGTCCTTTTCCCAGCATTTAAACTGACTCGGGCCCTTAAGTAGCAAGTTCTGTGAACTTATTGTGATTGATTTTTCTTTCAATCTCTTATTTTCTGGGACTTGCGTTTCTTGTGCGGCGGAGCGTTTGCACAAGTTTTAAGAAATTCCGAATTTGGAAACAAATGAACGTGAAATTGGTAGAAAGTACTTAGAGTTAAGCGATTGGTTTTCTTTAAGGGGAATTTTATTGATGTGTCAATAGCGGTTTCACGAAAGGGTGAATTTGAAGCTGATGTTTTTACAGAAGAATGATCAAACGCATTCTGATTTTAGTTGTGTCATTTCAAGGCGGGCAATTTTTTTTTCATGTACTTTTATAAAATATTGTAAGAAATTCTGAATTTAAATAGTTATCATGGAGTTTCTTGTCCGATCTTATCTACAGTTTGTCAGTACTTTAACACGTGGTGCCTAGGGTCTGAATATTCTTAGTATTATAGTCTACATGAAAAAATATACATCTAAACTTATCTTAAAAGCGCGTTTGAGTATTTGGGTTCATGATCTGATAATATTCAAGAAGAAAGTTTTGAAGAATTGGAAATAACTTCTCCAAGATGTACCTAAATCCGTCCTGCACAGCCTATGTTATAAGACCCATAATAAACCGCACTGACTTGCTAATCTTTCCACCACGGAATAACCAATTTTAATATTGCAATGCGACAGAAACCAAGCGGCTCAAAGTGTACTAGCGTCTCCTAAAACAAGCAGTTCCAGCAAAACATAACACATACAATGAACAAACTAAAGCAAGTTGGTCACACTCTCCATAAGGCATAAGTGTTGCTCCAATAATAACCCAGCTCTAAACAAACCGACGTCCAAGTTTACGAGACTATAGCTAGCATCTAGCCAAGGCGTACTAGGGTGTGGTTCAAGTTATAGCAGACAGTGTATTACGTTCATGAATTGTGGCTAGCAGTTTGAGGGTCTTATATGAGGTTTCCGCAGTCTCGATCATAGATTTTTGATAAGAGTTCACTCAAATACGCACATGATTTTTTTTATAAATTTTTAACTTAACGATATGGACGATCAAGGTGGAAAAAAATCTATGCTTGATGAGTTTTTAGACTCAATCGGAGTGGTTTGGAAAGGAGAAGCTGAAGAGAGAAAGGTACGCATCACTTAGTTATAGCAAAAATCAGTTATACTATGTTATCAACACCTGGGCGAGCTATTCTATTTACCAGCTGTTCTCAAACTCTGGCTATAGCATGATTCTCGCTTTTAAACATAGTAAAACGAAATATACATAAATTTTTACTGATATGTAGAATTTGTGAAGTTAGGGTCGGTAGAGTTAGGCCGTGTAGATTCAGAAGCTTGGCTCTACATGAGATCTGATATCTTTTTCACAGGGCAAACCTTATGTGGTCGTCTTGGCAACATTTTACATGAAATGTTTTTGGTGGGATTTTATTTACGATTAAGGAATACCTAAAGCTACTATAAGTTAGTATTACACACATTCTTATATATGAATACTCAATTTTTGCAATGCCGGAAAAAGGCAACTAAGTTTAAGAGTACCATTTTTTTTTATACTATTATATTATACACTTAGTTGGCAAAATAAACATCATGAATCTTGAAACTAAAGGGTGACTGTTACAAGACCCTCTCCGCTACCTTATATGCCTTGGTACCCCTTCCATGTATATTACCACAGGAATCTGGTGACAAAGCCGTTGCAGACCAACTCAATTACATACTAAGTACGACCGCCACTAACACACTATTTATGCTAGCTAATGCTTTGTTTGACCAGGGTGGAAATTAATTAATTTCCTTGTTTTGGTAAGAAGTTGTATTACAGTCTCTCGTCTAATGGTGACAGAGGCCGCTGATGAGCTTGGTCTTAAGTTTTGTTACACATGTGGAAAAGTATGTACTTATAATATTATAATAATTTAGCACCGTCCCAATTCGAGGCAATGGCTTCTTTCAGGATAAGACGGGTTGGGACCTTCTCTACAAATCTGGCCTGGTACGAGTTGGCGGACTTCATCACTCACAGTCGAAAATCTTCTAAAAACCTCTCTAATGTGTAAATCTCCTCACGATCTTTTCCTTCACCGTTATCGTTAGCGCTAATCAAATTATGATCCGGACATGAATTCGAAAAGTCAGAGGTTCTCTTCAAACCCCACTCGCCGTGTGTGAACTCAGACCGTCCTGCGTTCAAGGCAAGGCTTCCTTGCATGGAAGGCAAGACTTCAATCGTGGGGCTATCACTGCTTTTGCATTTGCAAGTATAATTCTATTGCATATTTATTCGCTTCAACAGTTTCTTTATACATGACGCGTTAGAGAGGGGATACTATTCTTTGGCATGACAGTTTCAAGCAACAAATTCGTATTTCAAAAACATTTTCTATGAAAAACTTTAAACTTAAAACGCAGTTTCCACCCATTTAAATATGAACATACATTATTTAGTTCGGCAAATGAAAAACGAAACGTTCCAACCAGTCGGGGAACTTTCCGCAATTATAAACGGACCCAACTAATTAAAACTGGGCGTCTCATGAGCGAAAAGAAACGAGAACAGTTTCAAACCATGCCAGTATTTAGGTCGCTGTGTCTACAACTTTTTGTATATTTTTATAAATAAGTATTGGCTTTTTATGTTTTTGTTTTGTATCAGGAATCGATCATAAAACAGTACTTAGTGATATTTTGATGGAAGGAGAGAAAAATTATCTCGCTTTGTCCTAGACAAAAATGAGGTTCTGAAAGATCCCTCAGTGACGAAGTACTTTCAACCGAAAATCTGGAAATATCGACATGTCAACAATTTTTATATGCTATATGAATTGGTACTTAACGATTACCCATACCATTCTTCGTGTAAACACTCTAAAAAATTATACAATATTAGCAGACAGACAGACATTTAGCAAATTATAAAATAATTCTTGTTCTTTTGCTCATTTTTAGTCCAATTTTCCTAAAATTCTTTTCGATGTACCTTTAGACGTTTAAGATTTTATTATATTTTAGATGAAGAAGATGAATACCCATGATCTAATCCTCAAATTAAATATGTCGCTTGCATGTTAGAAGAATGTAGGTGGCAATAAAACTCACATAAAATATGTTATTATTGAATTGCACCGTCTGACATACACTCATCCATTATATATTTAATGTCTGCTGTGGATGCAGTCCACTGTTTTGATAGGTTATTATGAAATTGCATTTCAACGATATTTCCTGTTTATTCGTTAAAATTATTCTGGAATCACGGTTGGCGCAGTGGATGAAAAATCGACAGCTGTGTTGCATGCCGCGGTTTCGATTCCTGCCCGGAACAAACATTTGTGTGATCTACAAATAGTTGTTTCGGGTCTGGGTCTTTGTGTATGTGAATATATGTGTTTGTAAACGTACCCACGATACAGGAATTATTCCTAGTGTGGGGCAACGTTTTTTAATTAAGAATAAAAACAATCAAGAATCATTCATGACGCAGTTGAAAAATTAGCCAGTCAACAATAGTGGTATTGAGGTGACTGCCCAGGGCGTGCCAGACGATCTCATGTCTCAAAGGAGGTTTATACGATAGGAAAAAAGAAATGACATAACATTTTTTTGGGCTCCTTGGAATATAATTTTATTCTAAATTAATTCGATCTAAGCAGTAGTTATTAAGTTGCCAGATTAATTAATCCTGTAGTCGGTGGGATACGGTAATGAAAATCTAAAGCTATTTTTAGTGGAAATAGTGACATTAAAATTTTATGGTTTTAACCAATCGTTTTCCAAGAATTAGCATTTCAATTCCGCTATATGTTACATATGATACATATTTTGGATGCTGACTGTATATTACAGATATTCCTATACAAATATTGTCCAAAACCAATTTTTACTTTACATTAAAATTTGTAATTATTTTTTGTTTTCATTTTACTTGTTTTTATGAGGGCGATGTCACTTGAGGAGTCTCTTTCCATCTACTGATAATCATTTGCATGCCAAACATTTTCTCATTCCCTATCTCGCGTGACCTACACATAGTACACTCAACATAGCTCAGAATAAACTAGCCACAGCGACAAGGGAAATCACTAGCCGTATGTTTAATTAAAACTATCATATGCTTGTACATATTTCTATGCTAATTTTGAAATGGAATACAAAGTTTTTTTTTTACTATAATGCCACTCTGTATATATATAGGATGTTTTTTATATAGGTGTCTTTGTATGTACTTATATCTACACTTTTTTTTTAATAGATTCTTGATTATTTCAACAAATACTTGTCAAAGTTTACCTTGATTAGTTTAGCGTGGGTATTGAGTTCAATTCGAGGGACGGGCAAAGTGTACTTTTTTTTTCTGTATAACAGTCTGGAACTGTAATAGATAGATGGCAATAGGCTCGCCCCCTATTACATGGGACTTAATAACGAGATTGGCGAAATATGGGTGTATAATACTACACTTCTGCCTAATCTTTCGGGGAATACAGGCATGACACTATGACGGTTTTGAACCTTTTTTTTGTTCCTACGTAGGTATTCACCTACATTGTCACAATACGTCCCCAAATCGAACCTAAAAACGAAAGTCCAAGCGTTTGACTCCAGAGCAAAACATCCAGGGTACGACAAGGGAAATCACAGTCCACGAGTTTAATCAAAATTAATTAAAATACTTAATTAAATCGTGCAATGTACGAATACTTCTGCAACTATTTCACTCGGATATCTCTGTCTCGCTCGAGCAAACCGTTTCTATATATTCCCGTCTCACGTACTTTCCGTGTTTTAATTGAAGAAATTTTTGAATTTAGAACGAGAAACTATTGAACGGTTTTTGTTTTGATGTGTTGTTTGTTCAGTAATGATTTGGGAATTTGCCACCTTCAATCTGGTTTATTTATGGGGTGAGCAGAATTCCAAAGCGACATCGGTGCAAAGGGCATCACGATTCCTAAAATAATTGAGACCATTACTATTGGGCACGTGTCTCTTCATACGAAGAAATAAACACATAACATAGTCTCATAACATCACGCCTGTATTCCCTAAAGGGTTAGGCAGAGGTGTACTATTGTATACCCACATTTCGCCGATGCCGTTAGTGTGTTCCATGTAATAGGCAAGCCTATTGCTATTTACCAGACACAGTTCCAGACTCCGTGCTGCTACTGAGAATTGCCATACAATAACAATTCGCCTGAACCAGGAATCGAACCTAGGACCTCACGCTCAGCACCACTAAACTAATGAGGAAGTCTAAGAAAAATAAACATTATACAAACAATACGATACGCTTAACGCAATTGCTAAGCGACTGGCTTTCTGCGCTACAGGTCGCGGATTCAGTTCCCGAGCAGAACGAATATTTATATGATATCGAATAGATGGTCTCTTTGACTTCTTTACATGGTGAATATTAGTGTATATAAACGCACCCATGATACAGGAATTATTTCTAAAGAAAAAAGGGAACCCGGGACAATACTACTTTGACGACACGGTTAGGCGT
Organism: Shargacucullia verbasci; assembly: GCA_947562105.1. NCBI lineage: Eukaryota > Metazoa > Arthropoda > Insecta > Lepidoptera > Noctuidae > Shargacucullia > Shargacucullia verbasci. The sequence goes on from OX387306.1 coordinate 8,531,317, forward strand.
AGTGGCTAAGTGGTTAAGCATTCTACGCTAACTGTCGCGGGTTCGATTCACATTGAACAATTTGTATGATCTACAGATAGTTGTTTCGGGTCTGGTTGTGTGTGCATGTGACATGTATGTTTGTAAACTGTACCCACGATACAGGAGAAATCATAGAAACCAAGGTATATAAAAAAAGAACTTGATTATTCAACCATACCGTCAGTCTTTGGCTCAATTAAGAAAAAAATATATCGAGTGATCTAAAACTCGGAAGTTTCATTACCTAACTCCTTGCCGTTGAGGAGTACTATGACATCCATCATCAGCTCAGCATCATGAAATAATCATTTTCAGACGCCGACACCTGACTTATTAAGAAAAAAAGCTCAAACGCACTATTTATCCTACAATATTTGAGGGTATCCCTCGATTTCCCTAGGATCCCATCATCAGACCCTGACTTGGTGACAATGGGACCAACTTGGGAGAATACTCTTTCAAACAAAAAAAGAATTTTTAAAATCGGTCCATAATTGACGGAATGATCGCGTAACAAACATACAAGAAAAAAAACAACACAGTGGAATTGAGAACCTCCTCCTTTTTTGAAGTCGGTTAAAAATACGTCAGTGTGCGGTACCTTGCCTAAGTATTTAACCCACAAACCCACTACGCAGGGGTGACAAACTATTGGCGATTTAATTTAGAAATTTTAATTAAACTCAGCCCCTGGAGAGGCGACTTTTAGTTTTCTAGTTAGACGGCAAAATTTGCCAGTTACGGTCAAATGCCAATTAAATTTAATAATTAAGTTGTTTTTAATTTGATGGTGCGTTCGTAAGTTTTTAGTGAGTACAATGGGAGTTTGAGATTTGTAGGAAAGGAGTTTTGTTTTTAAAGGCAGTTGCGAATATGGATTAATAGGCCTTCATCATCTGCCTAGCCTTTTCCTAACTACATTGTGGTCGGCTCCCAGCCTAACCGGTTGCGGCTGAATATCAGTATTGTACACGGAGCGACTGCCTTCTGACCTCCGCCACCCAGTAACCGGGAACCACTGATACTCTAAGGTTAGATTGGTTGTGAGACTTTTTGGGCTACTGACACCTGTAACGACACACGGGACCAACTGCTTAACGTGCTTTCCGAGGCACGGAGGGGTCTCGATATGTGAAAAATCGTCACCCATCCAAGGACTGACCGCGTCAAGCGCTGTTTAACTATGTAGCTTAGTTAGTTACTTAGCTTAGTTTCTGCTTTTACAAGAAGCAACTGTCGTAACCATTATCACTCACACAACGACATCATGAAACATATAAATTAAAACAATATTTCTTTCTAGCCAGAATAAAAAAGAGCGTAGCCCTAAATCCCAATCAATATTTCACCCGAATGAAAAATTCACTGTACTGCCATTATTTTTGCAATCCGCTCTCGGTATAGCAATCGAAAATCTGTACTCTACGTCAAAGGTTTCTATCAAAGCATTGGCGGATAAAACAACAAAAAAAAAAACTTTTGTAATCTGATCACACGTTTTCGATCGTAGCGTAAAAATAGAAAAAAAAACATAAAAAATAATAAAAAGAAAGCGTTCAAATCGGTTGTCAGCTGTCGGGCGATTGGTTAACGATACGCAACCTGTCCATATCGCGTGGTTGACGGCCCGTTGATTGGTTAGGCCAGCGGTACTCAAACTTTACCGGGAGAGCGTAATATTTTCGGTTTAGAGATATTTATTTTCTCAAAGAGCATTACATAGTTCACTTAAAGAGAAACTTAACTAATAAACATATAAAAAAGTTTTAAACAAGGCGTTCAAGCTATTTAAAGATTTTCTTATGCTGAAGTTACGAAACCGTATTAATATCGTCCAGAGTATTCTTCAAATGCCTTTGAGATGCTTATTTGTTCAATTAACGAAGATGACACATGTATACGAAGTTAATATAATGTTTTTATTCCAAACTATAATATGTTTAGTACCTCTAAATGTTTCTTCGAGAGAAGAGTACAAAAGGCAAAACCTTAAGTAAAAAAATATTGCTGAATCGTGGGCACTCGAGGGCGAAATTATTTTTCTGCTAGTTTTCTGAGCAAGCTGCTTGTTCGAGTTTGGTTTTGGGCATGATAGCTTGCAATAGGCTCTACCACCATTAAATGGAGTTTAGGTGCATAATAGTACATTTATAAACCTTCGGAAATTCAGGCGTGAAGCTATTATATGTTACTATTGTTTGATTCATTAGACAACTTAATAAAATCCACCCAACTTCACTCCTCATAGTAGAACATTAAAGAACTTCACAACTATTCAAAGCAGCAACTTTCTTTTAGCACCTAACTACCCGTTTTCGAAAAGTTTGAGAGCCTCTGTCCACCGAAAAACGACTGAGCACGTCAAGTGATATGCTTTTCACTTCTCGACGGATTCCAAACAATTTTTTGACAAGCATTTTAAACGCTGAATGTAATTTTGGTTGTAAAGATAACGATTGGTGTACTGGTAACATTCCTCGGAAAAATATCTTTCGCCCAGATCGAGACATATGTGTTTGTTTAAAAAAATACCTACTTATATATATAATATTAAAAAAACCTACTTATATATATAATATTAAATACAAATATATTTCTTACATATTACACATTATATTTTTCTAATATTAATATGAAAATAAGATTTTAGATATGTGTAATGATAGATATTAAGTTATTACTGCTTTGCCCTCTTCATACCTCCTAAGTTTTTGCTGTGCCCGACAGGGTCCATAATGATTCTATATTTTTATATTTTTAAGAACATTGTCAATTATGGAACGCAATAAATTAATAAATAAATATGTGTTTGAATGGTAGCTGACATGAATAAAGCGATATTTAAATATTTAGCTTAAACAGTGATCAATGAGAGCATTAGAATATGATAGTTTTGATTTAAAACTGGTGGACCCTCTTCTGGAAAAGCGCCAGCTACCGAATCCAACTATAGCTAAGAAGCATCCAGGTGAATTTATATACACAAAAACTCAATGACATCGCCCGACCCGGGAATTGAACCCAAGGATCTCAGCACGAGACAATGAGGCAGTTTATTAGAACCACCCACAACGTGTTTTACTAGTAGTAGCAAGCAGAGAATCCACATTATCATGCTAAAGTTATTCATAATTTTCAAATAACTTCCAGAGACAATAAGTTGTACCAGAATCCTCCAAATTTACAGTCGACTCTACAACTTGCCCACAATAGCATTAAAATTTCATATTTCCAAGATACTGCAACCGACACTCTTTATATTCTTTATGATGTTTTGCCATTCTCAAATGGCTTGGAAATAAACTAGCAATAATTTTGGCTCTGATACTTTCCGGCTCGGCGCCTCTTCGTATCGTTTTTCACCATCAACCGTGATAGTGTTTGTTTTCTTTCCTTTTTATACAACCGGTTTCACTATTTTGAGGTTTTTCGCGATAAACTAGATTGGCTGGAAATATTCGAATACCCATTTTTTACCTCCGTCTGATATGAACCAAAAAAATATTCCGTTTTTATTATTCTTAACATTCAGAATCTGAACGAAATATAAATAAGGTTTTATTTTAAGTCGGTGTCTGAAAAAGAAATAGTATTTGTTTTGAAAAAATAAATGATATTGAAACTAGTCTCTCAAATCCTAATTTATTGATATTCGGCCGCGTCTAGTTAAGCCTTAAGGCTAAGATGATAATCCTTATCGATCCTCTTATATTTGACAGCCAAAATCCCAAGAAATTTTGTATCTACAGCTGAATAGGAATTTAAAATCAAACACTATAAAATAATAATGACACTCCAAAAGTATACAGAACAACCGATTTCTAGAAATACCTTGCCATTTCAATAAGAATTAAAAGTAAACCACCGAGAAACAAAGGAAACCTATTCCCAAAGCCAAATTCCAAAGCTAAAGTGCACCGGAAACTTGGAGAAGGAATCCCAAAGTTTTACCAAAGTATTAGCTGTGGCTACTTTTGGTACCCTTTGCACTCGACCAGTGTTAGAATTGGAACTAGTAAAACGTGTAAGAGATGTTGGACAAAGTTTGGACATTCTTGGTGTTTCTTTAATTAAAGAAAAGGTAAAGAATACAAAAGATACATTAGCAAGAATTGTGTGTGAGAATTATGATTTTGAATGTTTAGTTTAATCTGTTTGTTATATCAAATGTAAGTAAGGTTAACTTGCAACAGTAATAGTATTCATAATCTATGTATTTGGGACGGTAAAGTGTAATGAGAACTTAATATGACAGCCTATCATTACTATCGATACATAAATATCAAAGATATTCAACTAAAATAGATACAACATAATAAAAAAATACATGAGAATTATATTAGAAAGCCTCATTCAGCAATTGATGATGTAACATTGAATAAGAGGTAATTTTCTAGCCCATCAATATTATTACAAGTAACGCTATAAAGAATTTTCTTTCATAGATATCAAATCTACCAATTTTATATAAATTGAATCCAATTTATAAAGGTAAAGCTTACATTACTTTCATTTTTAGATCAAAACAGAAACCGTCTTCTATTTGTCCTCCAAACTTATTTGCATCGCAAACAACAAAGAAACAGTATATAAAATCGAACTGACTTATCCCATTGAACTAGAGACTTTGAAAAATCTTTGTTTAATGTACGTCTTGACCGTCTGGCTCTTCGACAGTGAGAAATAGCTCTGCTGATGCCCTTTGACGTCTCACTTAGGCTTCACCATATTTATCTTGGAGCAGACGTTTAAATAAAATACAGTTTTGAGCTCAAAGGAGAACGCTTCAGGCATGTGGAGCAGAGAAATAGATTTATTTTTCATAAAATTCAAACAGACATTCACTTTGTTTGTTTTTAAGTGTTTTAAGCTAGTAAAAAAGTTTTGTAAATTGTTGTTCATTTGCATTCTTCAAAATCGTTTATAACTTTGATATTCACATCTATACATCTATACATATAAATAAAATTGGAGTGTCTGTTTGTAATATTTAAATAACCGTTTTTTACTACATGCATATGAATATATATACGGTACATACACCAAAATAACATTTTTTACAATTTTTGTCTGTCTGTCTGTCTGTCTGTTTGTATAGGCTAATCTCTGAAATGGCTGGACCGATTTTGACGGGACTTTTATTGGCAGGTAGCTGATGTAATAAGGAGTAACTTAGGCTACTTTTATTTTAGAAAAAAATAGGGTTTAGTGCATTTGGTCTCACTAAAAAATACATTGTTAAGTTCCGACATCCACGCGAACGAAGTCGCGGGCACAGCTAGTTTTAAATATAATTCTTTATTGTACGTCATATTAGTTTGCCGACGACAGAATTAGTCCCATGTGTCAGGAGTTGAATCTAGCTTCACTTAACTAAATCTTTTTATAGTAGCTGATATAAAAGCTTTATGATTTCAATGTATTATAATTTATTTTAACTATTTTATATGAATAATAACGGTGATCGTTTTAGGTAATCTTTGTATGGAGTACAACAAAAAATGGAATAAAAATAGATTTATTTCTCATTTCCCGTGAGTGTAGTAAGAGACTAGCTACCTCATTGGTCTAGTTCGATACCCAGGTTCGATATCCATGTCGGACAAAGTGACATTCAAGTTTTTCTTAATGTTCAATTTTCAAAAGCAGGCCAAGTTTGAAATTGTACGAGGTAGACTTGGCCCTATTACATGGGATTCAATAACCGCATGGCGAAATGTAGGTGTACAGTAATACACCCCTGCCTAACCTTCGGGGAAATGCGTGAAGATCAAACCGTAAAAGAAGACAAAAATATTCGAATCAAATAAAACCATTGAAGGATATTTTAGCGAACTATTTTTCTCAAAACACTTTCTCAATAAAATATCAGAAATGGAAATATCTGACGCATAATTTTATTCAGCTGAACGCGGTACTTCAGATCGAGACGAAATACCTGGAGTCTTAGATTGCCAGCCATTTGAAGGTTTGCGAGCATTCCGAGCCTAAGATTCGAGGTTGCGAAATTTTTTTGCTGTGTAAATTATTGCCTAGGTTACGCCTGCGGCTTCGTCTGTTGGGAGGCGTGGTTGATGAAAATCTGAGACGCATATTTTAGTTAAAAATATTCGGATCAGGATTTTCTAGTTTATTTTTAAGAACACCAGACTTAACCTTTTTCTGAATGTAAATTATATAGTTGTGCCTTAATCAAAGACAAGTAATGTGAAATATACTGATTAAAGATCATTATTATGAACACAACATAGCATCACGCCTGTATTCCCCGAAGGTTTAGGCAGGGGTTTATGCCGTTATTGAGTCCCATATAATAGAGGGCCAGCCTATTGCCATCTAGCGGGCACAGTTTCAGACTCTGTGCTGCTACTGAGAATTTCCGTACAGAAAAACCCAATTACACTTTGCCCGACTCGGGAATGGAACCCAGAAACTCACACTCAGCAGTAGCGCTTGCGACTATGAGGCCTTCCCAATGAGGCAATTTGAACATCATTAAGAATTTAACCTTTCATGTATTCGTTTTTTTATGCAAAATACGTCATATTTTTATTAGTGTACCAACTTTCTACTGCTTTTAAATACCCATTGCTATAAGAAAAATACTATAAAACAATATGTACTGAGGCGTTAAGTCGACAAAAATAAAAATAAAAACACTTTCTCCTTCACGCTTACTTTCCATCTTATTTTTCTTATGTAAGTCTGGGTGAGAGAAAAAGCAATATATTACAGTACTAGCTTCCGCCCGCGGCTTCGCCCGCGTGGCTTACAAACCCATACATTTTTCCTGGATAAAAAGTAGCCTTTGTGTTATTCCAGATTATAATCGATCTCTGTGCCAAATTTCATCCAGACCCGTTCAGCCATTCTGGCGTGATTGAGTAACAAATATCAATCCACCCATACATCCTCACAAACTTTCACATTTATAATATTAGTAGGATATTCTTGTAGCCTGTGAGTAATCGCAAGATTTTACTAAATTTCATTTAATTTTGTCTCCCTACAAAAAGCAGCAAAGATACTGAAAATAAATTCCCACATACCATAGCTATCATCAAACACAAATATATTTCACCTCTATGACTTCACAGTACAGGTGGGTACCGAAAGTGTTCCATTTCGTATTCCTGTCGCCTGCCTATTGATCGAAATTGTCTCACTAGCTTGTCATCGAAGGAATTTTGTATAGGAAATAGTAGTTGAATATGGCAATTATAGAATTCAGTTTAAAAAAAATGAAAATAATACAACAAGATTTTTTGTCTCACGATCAATACGTCTAAGTAGCAAAACGGCCAAATAACCAAATGTCTATTTGCTAAATACGTCCAATGAGCAAATCGTCTAACATTTCTAAATCTAAAAAACAGTTTTTTTTTTATTACCTTGCCTCACTAGGATTACTCCTGTATCGTGGGTACAGTTTACAAACATACATATAACATGCACACACAACCAGACCCGAAACAATTAAATGTAGATCGTACAAATATTTGTTACGTGCGGGGATCGAACCTGCAACCCATAGCGCAGAAAGCTAATCGCTTAACCACTACGTATATTCGCAAATGATTGATTTTTACGTTTTAATGGCTCATACCATTTTTAGCATCATAGCATCACGCCTGTATGCCCCGAAGGGATAGGCAGAGGTATACTATACACCCACATTTCGTCGATGTCGTTATTGACTTCCATGTAATAGAGAGCGAGCCTATTGCCATCTACCGGGCACAGTTCCAGACTCCGCTACTGAGAATTTCCATACTGAAAAAACCTAATAACACTTTGCTCGACCCGGGAATCGAACCCAGGACCCCACGCTTGCGTCCACTAGACTAACGAGGCAATCACAATTTTTATAAAGTTAACCAATATCTGATGCCTTGCCTATGATTTATCCAGTCCACTTAAACTGTTAGAGGCCATCCATAAATTACATCACACGTTAAGAGGGGGGGAGGGGGTCGACGAAGTGTGACATTGTGTGACAAGGGGTGGGAGGGGTACTAAGTTTCGTGACATCACATTTCAAAATCTAATATATCTAAGTATTAAAACGTGAAGCTTGAACTATTAACGAAAAACTTTAAAATATTTCCAACTCTATCTGTGTGAATATAAGATTTAAATTGTTATGTTGGCGAGTTCCTTGAGAGCCTCGCCGTGATTTCAAATAAATGGAAATAAAACGAACTGCAGTTTTAATTTAATAATTTTTGGATATAAAATTGCAAATATGTGACGTCACACTAGGGAGGGGGGAGTCTCACAAATGTGACCAGCTGTGACAAGGACGGGGGAGGGGTCAAAAAAGCATGAAATTCGTGTGACGTAATTTATGGATGGCCCCTTATGACGCGTAACATGACGTTAAAATTCCCATGGCATCTGATAGGAGAGCTAATAATTCGGGCCACGTCTGATATCTATATATGTACATGAACACTAGCGTTTCAGATTTACTGATATCGCTCTGTGGGGACTCATTCCAATGGCAGACTAGATTGGGAGCAATCGAGCTAGATTTTTTGTTTTAGACCAATTTTTTTTTTGTCTGAAAATATTATTTACACTTCACTTTTCGAGTGCCTTTTTTGGCGCTGTGATGTTAATGTAACATAATATAAACATAGCATCACGGCTTTATTCCCGAAGGGTTAGGCAGAGGTGTACTTATTGCGCACCCACATTTCGCTAATGTTGTTATAAGGTGCGAGGCTATCGCCATCAACCACAATTTCAAACTCCGGCTAGCTACTGAGAATTTCTATAGAAAAAAAAAACCAATATTACTTTGCCTGACTCGGAAATCGAGCCCAAGACCTTTTGCCTAGCAGTTGCGCTTCACTACTAAACCAATGAGCAGTGGCGTGCGGTTCATAAAGACCAAAACACACTGTATACCCTACATAACTCAGATAAATATTTATTATAAGATATTTGAGGTGGCAAATCACATACATCAGTATTTAATCGACAAGACGACGAACCAATATTTTAAAATTTTCTGTCTACCCTGTCAAATTCAAAGTTTTTTATTTCAAGTAGGCCTTTTCAGGCACTTTTAAAAAGTCGAGACTGGGCGCACGGTGCCAAAGGGGGTAGGTCCTATGGAGAAGAGACCGGCAAGAACTGTCTAAAATCTCTATGCACGCCGCTACCAATGAGGCAGTTAGAGAGACTACCCTTATCCTGAATACAATTTCTAGCTCATAGATATGATATAAAAGTAAAATACTTGAGTCATATACGATTGAATCTCTTTACGTCACAATATCAAACGTCAATTGTTTCATCCATTTTTATTTATTCATCCAATCGTATTCGGATAACAACACTTAGATCAGACAAAAACTCCTATGAAATAAAATTTATCTCAAAATGATTTTTTCTAAACTACCCATTTTCTACCATTCTATTTGAAACTTTAGCCTGTCTATACAGAGTTGAATTTCCTTTATTTTCACTGTTAGTAGCACTAATATATTCCTTAGATGTAGAGACTATATCCGAACTGCTTCTATGAATATCTGAGTTAGTCTGTTAGTGCGGAATGGGTTTCGATTTATTTAATTCAGAATACCTATATGTTTGGACGACCCAAGTGGAATATTGCCATAATTGAGAGAGGACTCAAGATACCAGGTTCTGCCTGGAAATCTTTTTGGAATTATGATACTTCTATTTAAAATTTAAGTAAGAATACTAGATGCAAAATTAGCCGCTCAAGTATTAAAATTTAGCATCAAAATCTGCCAGGATAAGCACCATTTTTAGAATGTCTGTATTTCTTTGTGTTTTGTTTGTTTCAACACTTTAAGGCTGGAAGATGGGAGTGGATAGGACTTGTACTCAAAATTACGTCGTCTAATTATTTTTTATTGTAGATTTTGGGCGGTATAGACCCCAAAATACATTTTGATTTTTGTATTGTGTGCGGCCACAAAGCGACTTTTATGCATAGTTGGTAGTAGCGATATGGTGATATCGGTTTACGAACTATACGTAAGTGATGGTCCTTAGGTACACACGTCGAACAATCCGTAATCCATCAGAAATTGGCGTAAATTGATCAAAAATTTAGACGTCCTACAAAAGTAAAGAAGGGTTATAGGACATATACAAATTATTATGTCTGCGTACAGCCTTATCGAATTGTAGCAGATTCTATTAGTCGACAAGATTATAATAGATACCTATTATTAGTAAGACCTTCAAAATAAATTGGTTCTAGAAAACAATACAGAGCTAACATCGCCATGTTTATACAATTTGAATCCCGAGAGCAATATTAACCCGACTAGAACATTCAACATAGTTTGAAAACTAGAGACCCAGTCTTTGTTGGGGATAGTTTTAATCTAATCTAAGTTGACGATGTCCCAATGCTGGGCAAGGGCTCTTTCGCCTCGAGGATTTCAATGCTTATCTATATTTACTTAATCAAATGTTATAGGAGCCATCTTGTCTGTGAATTCTGAAGATATAGGCAGTTGCGTAAATACTGTTGTGTATCTACAAGTTATAGTATTGATGTGATGGATCTATGGTATATGGTAAAGAACCTATTGATATTACCATACATATCTCCAATCACATAACATACCTAACCTACATTGTCACATGGAGTTTCTTGACGATTTTTCTCCATAGGACCAACTTTTAAAACCATACTCCTCTTCTATTTCTATTGGTATTTTAAAAGTGCCTCAGATAGGCTTATTTTAAATTAGAATTTTTTTGGATCATCAAATTAAATTCAAGATTACTAATTATAGACCTTTTTTTAAAGGATATCCGTGGATTTTCTTTCTGGTCTTTTCTCCATAGGACCAACCCAGTTTTGCAACCATGTATCTAGACTCTCGACTTATAAAAGTGCCTGCAAAGGCCCAATTGAAATAAAAAAATCATTGACTTGTCTTCTAAACGTGAAAGTAACTAGTTATATTAATTTATCATTTCCATCTTCCATGTAGCGCATTAAAGTATCAGTTCTCAGCTAATCCCGTAAATGAGCGGGATAAGCCACGTATCCATTTTGTGGTCAAGCACGAGTCGTGGTTAGTTCTGTACTTCCGTACCATAGTCATGCTTAATTGGTTCCTACTTTCCTTAACTGTGTAAGGGTAGGTTTTTGTCATCCACTGAATTCTGAATACAAGATTATACGGCAAAAAATATTTATTTAAGCGTAAAAAGAAGCTTCTGCTCGCGGCTTTGCTCGCTTGAGATTTTATTTATTACGTGTGGAATTTTCGATGAATTTTTTATTGCTTTTACAAATGAACTTTCATCCCCTATTTCCCCCCTTTGGAGTAGAATTCACAAAAACTCTACTTAGTAGATACCTCCGTCATAAAAGGCACCTATTGTCAAAATTTCAAGTTTCTAGCCGCAAGAGTTTAGGCTGCACGACGATAAGGACAAGTCTTAAAGAATATAGAAAGATAGATAAATACAATGCACTATATTCTTAAGATTTCAGTGACCCTGAAATCAGTATTTTATACACCCTGCTTTTATCTCGTAAATAAATATACTACTTCGTAATATAATAATAAATAAATATCAATAGCATGAAAAGTTCAATTCTCAATCGTGTTCACACAGTATTAATGTTAATGTTCGTGCAAAGGGGTACTCCGTAAACGAACATTTTAATCCTACGTAAACATTTTACTAAATCGTTACGAAGGATTAAAATGCTCGTGACCTTGATACGGCGCCCCGAACACGAACAATACGAACATTTAAATCCTTCGCAAACACGCTACAAAATCGTTACGATGGTCTGAAATGTTCGTAACAGGTAATCAAAGGTTTTGTGAACTTTAACATCTATACAACTTTATCACCGATAACATTTTGTTCAATTATTGCGGAACCCTAAAAACCCGATATGAATGCATCATAGAGCTCACGTGCCAAGCCGTGTAATTTATCACTCGGCAGCGGGTTCTGCATACAAATGGTTTAAGAGATAGCTACGGAATTCTGAAGTGGGGCATATTGTACTCGATTTTGATAGTGGATTATATGATCAGGGTTTTGGATGAAGACATAAGATAACTGGTGGCTTCACTATGATTATACATAACATAACATCACGCCTGTATTCCCCGAAAGGTAAGGCAGAGGTGTGCTATTGTACACCGACATTTCGCCGATGCCGTAACTGATTCCCGTGTAATAAGGGGTGAGCTTATAGCCATCTTTCGGGCACAGTTCCAGACTCCGTGCGGCTATTGAGAATTTCCATACAAAAAACTACATAACAATTATGTCGGGATCGGCTCCCAGTCTAACCAGTTATGGCTATATATCAGAATTTTACACTGAGCGACTCTGCGACTCATTTACTGGGAGCCACTGATATTCTAAGGATAGACCGGTTGTCAGATTTTTTGGGCTGTTGAGACCCGTAACGATTTTCATAGGTATTAATATAACAATCGGGACCAACTTTTGACGAAACGGTTGGCGCAGTGGTTGAGCGATTAGCTTTCTGCGGTACATGTCGCGGGTTCGATTCCCGCACGAGACAATTATTTGTATGATCTACAGGTAACTGTTTCGGGTCTGGGTGTATGTCCATGTGAATATTTGTGTTTGTAAACGCACCCATGATACAGGAATAATTCCTAGAAAAAAATTTTGTCTAATGTGCTTTCCAAGGCTCGGACAGGTCTTGATGTGTGAAAAATTCCTTTAAGAACCCATCCAAGAACTGACCGCTAACCGATCTCTTCTTGCTAAACTCAATACTGTCACTCTCATAGAATTCTATCAGAATTTTAATCCTAGATATTTCAGTGAAAGTATTTCATTCCAATCTGTTGAGAGCTCGGAATAAATTGATTTCATTTCAAATGTCTCTGGAACCAATTGCATTGTCACGTCACGAGTTGTTCGAGCTTTTGACCGTGTTTGTGGTAACGAGGTGGTGCGTTATCGTTTTGAAGGCTCCATAATTGCTTCAGTTATTGCCTGGATTCGATTCTAGGGTCGGTAAAGTGATATTAGCTCTACTTGGTGACAGTCTGGAATATTATTTTTTATTATTCCACTGGACTCAATAACATACATCTAGGCTCTGTCTAATCAAATAATCAATTTACTCGTTGGATTAGTGGTCGTAAGTTCCTGGGTTTGATTCCGGGATTGGGCTAGGTGTTATTTATTTATTTTTATCAATAAATTATCCTTCAAATTCTTAAATGAACGCCATAAAGTAACAAAACACTATTAAGGCTGTATAAGCAATTATGGTAAAACCTTCACCCAAAAATGTCACTCTTAACCCAGTCAAACAACAAAAGATCAATACTACTTAACATTCAGGGTTGCCACACAAACAATAAATAAATTCGGCTCGGGAATCGAATCTGCGACCGGGTTGCGTTTAAAACGTTTGCTTTGTGGTTAAGCTCGCACACCATTTGAATACAAAGGTCTGGAAGTCTAGATTTTTCTCACAAAGCCAATGGATTTCGTTCTGAGACTAAGTTTTGTTAGATTTTCAAAGTGATTTTGGATAAACAACAAGGCTCAATCTTAGGGATTTCTGTAAACTGTAAAACACATATATATGATATTTATAGGATATTGATAGGATATTGATAGGATATTTGTTACTCTTTCACGCCAGAACGGCTGAACGGATCTGGATGAAATTTGGCACAGAGGTAGATATAGTCTGGAATAGTACATAGGCTAATTTTTATCTCGAAAAAATATACGAGTTCGTTAACCATGCGGGCGAACCCGTGGGCGGAAGCTAGTCAATAAAATAACCTAAAAAATATTGACAGGAGTACAATTTGAACCAATGACATTCCGCGTACAGTGCCATCGCTGCGACAACTGACCTATCGAGCATAAACAAATTCAAGTGTTTTATTTTCACAGGTCTTCGGTGAGCTCTTTAGGTTTGCTTTCAAATATACAAAACTAATAATTAGAACTTAATTTCCACCCCAACCCTTGCTCGAGCCAGCCCGTCCTGAGCCAGTAGTAATAAATCAAATGTCCCTAAATAATCACAATCAGATCCAGCAAGTCCTCTCTTGTCTGTCCCCCAGCGACGCCCTAAGCCGAGGTTCGAGTCCCACTATGGGACGCCCTTAGCAGTGTTGCTTAATATTATTAGGATCTGGTCTCGCTATTAGCTTAGTTAAGCAGTGAAAGCTCCCTAAGCTAACTGCGAGAGACAATTGTCACAAAAAAAAACTTAAAATATATATAAGAACATACAGGTACATAATCATTATGTACCTGTATTTCTCACCACAAACTGTGTAATAACCGTTATTGCAGACCGAAGTCCGGATATATTTTGATTTAATGTCTGAAATTGACCACAAATCTGGGCAATGCTTCGATTTTGACCTAATTTGGGCCCGATAACCGAGGTAGATTAATTTATGACTAGATAGAACGAAATTTTAGATTTAAGGGGTGGTTCACACGAAAGTGATTATTTGTCGGCGATTGTGAGCTTACTTTGTGTAGCAACTACTCGCAACATGGCAAAAAGTAAAGCGCCATCTATCGGTGTGAAGCGACAACAGTAAATCCTGAATCGCACTATGAGAGTTTACAACGATTCTAACACATATAAGGCCGGCAACGCACTTGTGACTCCTCCGGTGTTGCGGGTGTCCTTGGGCGACGTTAATCGCTTACATCAGGCGATCCGTCTGTTCGTTTGCAGCCTATGCCATAAAAAAAAAATATACGAATGTCCGACATCAACCTCACTCCTCACTTTTCCTCCATAAGTCTCATTGCGATTGTGAAGTAAGATAAGATACATGATTACATTCATGCTGTTTCTCATAGGGGCCTGATAGTTACGTAGCCACTGGGCAGGTTTTTCGATTTGCTAGAATAAGCAGTACTTTCCGCAGTCAGACTTAGAACGGGTGATCTCAAAAATCGAGATGACGAGCCTTGGAAATCTTTAAACAGTTAATTCCAGGCATCACACGAATGAATTAGAGACATAAAATAACATAACATAACATAGCATCACGCCTGTATTCCCCGGAGGGGTAGGCAGAGGTGTACTATTGTACACCCATATTTCAGCAACGTCGTTATTGGGTCCCATAATAGGGGGCGAGCCTATTGACATCTACTGGGCACGATTCCAGACGCCGTGCTGACTACTGAGAATTTCCTTACAGATAAACCCAATAACACTTTGCCCGACGCGGAAATCTAACCAGGGACCTCACCCTCAGCAGTCGCGAATACGACCATTAGACCAATGAAGCAATCTCATTGTTAATACATAATTACGTTCAAAAAGCACTATTTATAAATCCACTGCTAATAAATGATTTTGACACTAGCTCATATTTGGAGTCAACCGTGAGAGAGCGCTGCGTGTGTTGTGAACCACGCTTTAACATCGCAAATTGATATTTGGGACATTTCACGTTGATTCGAGAGAAATACACTACATTTACTGGTTGGTTTCGACTTGAGATTAGATTAAGCGGTTGGACTATTGCGGTTGAACAGGAATTTGTTATTGCTTTACCGGTGTTTGCAAAGCTAGAAATTTTGATGAAATATTTGGATTATGGAGTAAACTCATTAACAAAAACTGTGCAACTTTGACTGATAAAATTTTCAGTAACTAACAATTCATATTGTGTATGACATTTTTTTTTTGATTTACGTGATTAGAACCCATCAAGGGCTATGGTGTATGCCGGACTCCTACCGGCTAAACTCATCACGGTGATCCGCCTCGACATCATATGCACTGCATACCTACTCTTTGATAAAAATATGTAACAGTTAAAATAGGTGTTTAAGTAACTAACTATACTTTGACTTACCATTCAGCTCCCGAAGATCGTCTTTCTTGTTCTTCTTGAAGTACCACACGACCTTCGGTTGAGGCTTGCCCTCGTGGACGGTACAGCTGATGTTGACCTTGGCTCTCTCCAGCAAGGGTCCGAAGACAGCACCATCGGGTAGGGTCTTGCCATCGCCGGTAACCACTTCCACGGATTTGGGTTTTACTGGAAACAAATGAGGATGTTATAATGATGGGGATCTGCAGCTGACGTAGATTCAATATTTATTTTACAGAAGAGAGCAATTCGTGCAATCTACAACATGGGCCCCCGCGAGTCTTTACGAGACTTCTTTAGTGATATAGATATTCTGACACTGCCGTCACTATACATTCTAGAAAATATCATGTATGTCCGGAAAAACCTGCAACTGTTTAACGTCAACAGTGACTTCCACAACTTTAATACTAGGAATAAACACAAAATAGTGGTACCTAAATTTAGATTGTCTAAAACTAATAAGTCATTTCTAGGTAATGGCGTGCGCTTCTATAATAAGTTACCTAAAACTGTCACCGATCTCACTGGTAACAAGTTTAAATCTTATGTTAAATCCATTCTAATAAAGAAAGCCTATTATAAGGTCAATGACTACGTTGATGATAGAAACGTATGGCGTTAATTATCTTCTGCACATGTGGCTTCCCTGGTGACTAGTTGTTTCTAATCCCCACAATCTAGTTGTGGTGTTTTCTGCATGACTAGACATTTATATCTTATGTGTACTTTATTTTATTTTATTGTATTACATTATTTTTTTTCTTCTTCTTTTTTTTTTTACATAACATTGTTATACATTTTTGTTTAACAAACAAAGACTTGAACATTTTATTTTGAAAATGTTAATTTATTTTATTTTATTATCTTATATAGTAGTCCTTGTATGTCATGTAATGTAATATTGCATTGTAAGAGTATTTTCTATTTTATTTTGTTATTATAAATTGCTTCAACTCATTGTAAACCAATATTTTTAAAAGAGTATCCATGGAGTTTCTTGCCGGTCTCTTCTCCATAGGACCCACCCACTTTGGAACCGTGCGCCTAGATTCATAACGTTTTAAAAGTGCCTGCAAAGGCCCATTTGAAATAAAAAACTTTGACTTTGACTTTGACTTTGATGTTTTTAAGTGTCTCGGATCTTAGGTGCGACTGGTCTTGGGTTTCTCTAGTCCATCTTATAACTTGGTCTTTGTGTCCTGACACCTGACCAAAGGTAAATAATACGTTATTAAAGGTAAGTAATACGTCAATAGAATTCGTAAAAGCGAGTGCACAGACGCCGCGTTAGAGCAAATTATGTGTTCTGCACTACGACAAAACGTTTAGTGCGTACTTTTGAAAATGTGACGTATACCCAAGAAATAAGATTTTATATAGCACTAACAGAGTAACTTAGGTCACCATTGTAGTTGTTTTTTTGGGCAAAATAAGAATCACAACTTATTATAAAACAAAGGCCCCGCCGCGTCTGTCTGTTCGCGATAAACTCAAAATTTACTGAACTGATTTTCGTGCGGTTTTCATCGATAGACAGAGTGATTCATGAGAAAAGTGTAGGTGTAAATTGGCTAAAATATGTCGATGATAGTTGAAGATGTCGAAAAAGATCATGCCGACTGGGAGCTTTACTGGCGTGCGACGAGTAAATGCTCGACGTAGCAGGCTGATGCGAAACTACGACAGAAAAAAAATTAACGCGTATATGCTCTGCTACCCGTACGAAGCTGGGGCGGGTCGCTAGTAATTTCCTAAAATAATGCCAAAAGTGGAACAAAAATTCTAGTGATTTAATCTGTAGCAACTACTACTCAGTAAAGCGCCATCTATCGGAATGAAGTTATAACAACAAACCCTGAATCGCACTATGAGAGTTAACAACGATTCTAACACATATACGAATGTCCGACAACAACCGTCGGGCGTCGGCCCGCCACGCTAAACACCTTGCCTGGTCGAAGGATTCTCTGAATTAAAACAAATTTAAAATGACTACATTTCGTGTCTTTCTCTCTCTCTCTCTCTCTCTCTCTCTTTGAAAAAAACGTTGCCCCACACTAGGATTTCTCCTGTGTCGTGGGTACAGTTTACAAACATACATGTCACATACACACACAACCAGACCCGAAACAACTATCTGTAGATCATACAAATATTTGTTCCGTGCGGGGATCGAACCCGCGACACATAGCTCAGAAAGCTAATCGCTTAACCACTACGCCAACCGTGTCGTCAACCATATTGCTCATTCACTCACTTGCAATTCATACAAGGCATCAAAGTGCATAACTCGACATTTATCTTTCATCACTAGATGGCGCCACGTAACCTATATACCAATGTTTTATACAATGTGCAAGTTCCCTGTATTATTTTCGCTGTAAGTGATAACTTGGATACATATGTTTGAAAATCCCATTAGTAGGCCGAGACCCTTCGGCTCAAATTAACGGCCCATTTCTGTTCCAGCTATTATACTTCAGACCCTACCTGAAAGAAGGTTGAAGTATTTGTAGGTGGAAAAATATGGAGCAATGTAAAATGGAACTTGGCCTTATTGATCTAGTGACTTGTGCCGCTGCTGAACATGTTTTGGGTTCGATTTCCAGGTCGGGCAAATGTTATTCTGAATGACATGAAATGCAGTCAAATGTATTATAATGCATTATTTCGACAGCACGGTTGATGCGGTGGCTAAACCATTAGATTTCTGCGCTTCGTGTAGCGGGTTCGTTTCCCGCACTGAAAAAATATTTGTGTCTACAGGTAATTGTTTCGGGTCTGGTTGTGACATCATGTTTGTAAAGTGTACCCACGATACAGGAGAAATCATATTGTCGGGCACTGTTTTTAAAAATGACATTAGGCATGAAACTTAATAACGAAATATAGGTAAATTAAAAAAAGGTATAAACACCTCTGCCTCACCCTTTGGGAAATACAAGCGTGATGTTATGTAATTAATAATATACAGCAGTACACCTCTTCCATTATGGATTATTTACACAGTATAATGAAGATATTGTCACAAAAATAAAGGCATTCGTTAACGAAAAGGGAATTACTGCTTCTCATTATGAAGCTTTTACATTGATGTTAACAAGGTAAAAATATTTTTCAGTCGACATGTGTGTGTGTCATTATTCTGGTGATCAGTATACGGGCACGAAAGTGTTACAATATAAATTAATTAAAAAATATAGAAGTATATGCTACAATTTTATTTTTCACTAGCTTCTGCTCGTGGCTTCGCCCGCGTGATTTACGAACCCGTACATTTTTCGGGGACAAAAAGTAGCCTATGTGCTATTCCAGACTATAATCTATTTCTATGCCAAATTTTATCCAGATCTGCTTAGCCGTTCTGGCGTGAAAGAGTAACAAAGATCCATCCATCCATCCATCCATCCTCACAAACTTTCACATTTATAATATTAAAAGTAGGATTTATTTCATATGTTTTTATAAAAGAATGAAAAAAAAAAAAGAATTGTTTTCACCGACTAGTTGCCTGTGTGCTATGGGTCGCTAATTATATATCCATTGTTGAAATGTTTGTATAAAATACAGATAGTTACTAGTTTGTGTATCTGAGATAAATACTGGATGCATTTGAAGTCTCAACAAAGTTTTGGTTTCATAAAAAAACCTACAACATGCTTCAATTAATTGAAGTACGACAGCTGTACTAAGATTAAAAGCGATTAAAGGACTGATAAATATATGATTAATAATATTAAAAAAAAAAAAATTTTTTTTCCTCGTATCCACACGATTATTAATGCGAAAGTAACTCTGTCTGTTTGTTACCTCATCACGACTAAACCACAGAACCGATCGTAATGAAAACTTTACAAAGAGGTAGCCTGGATCCTAGGGAAGGACATAGGTTTATTTTTACTTTTGCACAAAATCACTAATTATATAACAAATGCAAAATACACGCAGTCAAAGTCACCGGTAAAAGCTAGTAAGATATAAATAAGAACTTCAGTGCCCGATTGTACCGTATCTATTGAACCAATCGCATCACATAATAATGTTAGCTGATTGTCTCAGTCGCACTGTTTTACGCGACTGTACGTAAGTTGACGGTAAAGCTGCCTGTTCATTAGTCGACTTTTGTCGTGAAAACAGGTCGCTGGATATGTTGAAATGCTTTTTCAGGTGACAATGCGTATTGCAATTCGTTGTCTGTTGAAATAAAGCCATAATTATTGTTTCAACTTATTCTTGATGAGATGCAGTCAAATTTATTATCTGCTAGCTTCCGCCCGCGGCTTCGCCCGCATTGTTCACGGACCAGTGCATATTTTCGGGACACACGTAGCGCCATCTAGCGTCCTAATACAATTGTGACCGTCGAAAGTTATTGTTCTTTCCCTCGAGAACAGTATTTTTTTCTGGATGAAAGGTACCCTATGTCCTTTTCTGTACCCCTGATAACGTATATGCAAAATTTCATGATGATCGCTTCAGTGATTTAGGCGTGAAAAGGTAACAAACAAACAAACAAACTTACTTTCGCATTTATTATATTAAGTTAGGATTAGTATTTACTGTATGAATTGTGGAAAGAAAGAGGAGTGGCGAATTTTGCCAAGTCATATCCATTGTCAAAATGTACAGACAGCTTCAAAAAGATCATATGATGACATCGAAATTCAAAAGTGAATTTTAGAAAATAGCGACTTTAGTTTTGCCACATTTTACACATATGTATGTAAGTGCGGATACATGACAATTTAAATTTTATGATTTCAAATATAAATTTTAATTAAATAATCTTATTGATTTCGCTAATTGTATCTATTCATATTTGTAAGACTTCACGTTACTTTGATCTTTTGAAAGTCGGGAAAATCAATCTGTATCGTGAGTCTCGAAAAGAACAAAACAGGAATTCCATTTATAAGGTGAAGAACACAAACTTTTGTCAGATGACTTACACACAGACAAAATGTTTAGTAGTTTTGGCGTACTGCCGAAATACAACGACGAAAATGGATAAACGTAATTTTGTGAAATCTTAGACTATTGCATTTTAGTACGACCACTTTTCAATAATATCTTCAATATTTATCGCTTACAATTTCTTATAAAACTGAAAATGGAAACTGTATAGAACATTTATTCGATAAGTACCAAATTTAAGTCGAAATAAATTTAATGAATTAAAAAATGCTTATCCTTTCTCGTTCTCTCTCCTTCGTAGTTCTGTTATAATACTTAAGCCCATTACTCAAAAGCAATAAGAACGGTTAGGCCTTAGTCTACCACGAAGGCTTAGTGCATGTTGGCGGACTACACACACCACCAAGAAGTTTATGGAGCCCTCTCAAGTGTCCAAGTTTCCTCACGATATTTTCATCGTTAATTATGATTTGCTAATGAA
Organism: Shargacucullia verbasci; assembly: GCA_947562105.1. NCBI lineage: Eukaryota > Metazoa > Arthropoda > Insecta > Lepidoptera > Noctuidae > Shargacucullia > Shargacucullia verbasci. The sequence continues at coordinate 8,552,617 of OX387306.1, forward strand.
TTCGAATAGTCTAGAGGGTTGGGTTCAAACTCAGACCCTCCTGCTTGGAAGGCAAGCGTTCAATCGCTAAGCATAAAGTTCCCAACGGCGTAGTCTACCCACCCGTACTAAGCCAGCATGGTGGAAGCATTAGTCTTCTCATTCTGAGAAGAAGTCTTCCAATTTTGTGAGCTAGTAATTAGCTGGTTTGTTGGTTCTCTTACTCTCTGGTTACAGGCAATCTTAATATAACCCAACCCATACAATATACCTATAACACATGTAAAGGTACTCTGTAGAAGAAAATGCTTCTATTCAAGACTTTACTCATCCATTTCGCCGCTCGCAGACACGTTTCTGTCTCTTCGCGAGAAATATGTCTAATGTGCATATAAAATATACGTTACGTGTAAGACATTGCGACACACATACCTGCCAAATTGCCGTGTCTCATTGCTTCACATTTGTCGTGTCATGAATGCACCGCTTTAGTATTAATATTCATTTCTTTACTGACAGAATAATTAATTGATGTTTCCGTTCTTAATAATAACGAGAATATTAACATTATATAATAATATTTTAAAGATATAATATATGTGGATGGTAAGGAATCGACTGTCTTTGTTTAATTGATGATCTGTATTGCGCTGACGCAGCCTGTTCTCATCAAGACAACTATATAGGCGTCAAAAATATATTTGTATCGAACTCGCGACCCAGTTCCATTGCGGTAAGCCACTTAACAATCGTTGAGTAGTCGTCACCTATTACGTATAGCATCATCCCTGTATTCCCCGAAGTGGTAAGCAGAGGTGTACTTACGCCCACATTTCACTGATGACGTTTTTAAGTCCAGTGTAATAAAAATAATCAAAATAAGAACCCAGAACCATTGCCCATGCTTGTAACTAGAAAGAAAGAAAGAAAGAAAATTGAATTTATTGTCACAAAAAAAAAAAACAAAACGTGCGGTCAATATGCTATACACAAAAAAAAACTTATACATATTGACAGTACACGCCGCATCTGTGACAACGAGGTTCCCAATCAGCATTATGCTGTGTTGCGCGCGGCATGCGCCACAACAAAGCGCTGGTTTTCGTTGTTAACCCCAAGTGACGAACAAACGCGAAACCAGCAAAGAATATCAGTAGGTATTATTATACTTATACTAAATAAATACCCAATATAATAACATAAAACCAATGGTTCCGTTAAATCTACTATTTAATTTAGCCGAAGAACAAATACTTTCAACTCATAAGGACACACACATTGACTGCCTCATAGGTCTAGTGGTCGTAAGCGCGACTGCTGAGCGTGAGGTCCTGGGTTCGATTCCCGGGTCGGACAAAGTGTTATTGGGTTTTTCCGTATTGAAATTCTCAGTAGCAACACGGAGTCTGGAACTGTGCCCGGAAGATGGCAATAGGCTCGCCCCCTATTACATGGGACTCAATAACAGCATCAGCGAAATGTGGGTGTACAATAGTACAGTTCTGCTTAACCCTTCGTGGAATACAGGTGTGATGCTATGTTATGTTATGTCATAAGGACACACGCGGCGCCCGGCAACGAGACACAGTAGAAAATCTATTGTCTCATATGCTTTCACTTGACGAGTTAAACATCAAAATGAACTTATTATAATATGCAATTATATTATATTGCACGGTTGGCGCAGTGGTTGAGAGGTCGACTGCTGCGCTACGTGTCGCGGGTTCGATTCCCGCACGGAACAAATATTTGTATGATCTTCAGATAGTTGTTCAGGGTTTGGGTATATGTCCATGTGAATATATGTGTTTGTAAACGCACCCACGATACAGGAATTATTCCTAGTGGGGGGCAACGACTTTTACAGAAGAAAAAAATATATATATACTCTCTTGTCGATTTCGCCTATGAGAGACCGCTTCTGTTTAATGATTGTTATATGTTATTAAGATAATTAAATACTATATTTGTATACGTAATTACTTCCACGTTAAAATATATGATACAGAAACTTATAATCTTATATTAGAAACAGCATATCACAGAAAAATGAAAACCGCTTTAATCCACTCGCTATACTTTTCATTACTAAATGAAAAGAAAATGTCTTTGAAAAACAACTTCTTAACTCTTATATGGTGTTACAAAACGGAGGAAAGCATCTAGATCATCCTGTATCATTTCTAATTAATTTAAAACACAGACCGACTTTTAATTAACTTTGCAACTGATGCTTATCTGTCGTTCGCTAGTGGTGGGAAATGTCTATACAGTTATCGATAAAGTTCAGAAATGTCCGCCTCGAACTGCGGTTATCGATAATTTGGTTGCATCTCGTTATGTCCATATCTTTAGATGACGTAAATGAAATTCGAAATATATTGTAGGTAACGATGAAGTTTTGCGGTTTGAAGATTGGAGTTGTCGATAGTGGTTAAGTCTTTTATAGCAAGTTTTGCAGTTAAAGTTTTTACTTGTAATATTTTATTAAGTTACCTGTCTGTGGTCACATTAAACGAATTTTCTCAATGATTATTAATCGTAGCGAAAATTAGTCCAAAGTGATACAAGTGTACAGATATACCATGTGCTGTTACATGGTATATCATGGTATACTACCTAGTCATAGATTGTTGCAAATATTAATGAGATTGTCAACAAGATAACCAATAGTTTAAGCATACAATTATGTCTGTTTTCACAAATTAGGATGAAAAAGTGCATTATGAGACGAACTGCCTCAATTGTTTAGTGATCGCAAGCGTGTCTACTAAGCGTGAGGTCTTGGGTTCGGTTCCCGGGTCAGGCAAAGTGTTATTGGGTTTTTTGTATAGAAACTCTCAGTAGCAGCACGAAATTTGGATCTGTGTCCAGTTGATAGCAATAGGCTCACCCTATTACATGGGACTTAATAACAGCATCGGGGAAATGTGCCACCTATCCCTAACCCTTCTGGGATACAGGCGTGAAGGCATGTTTTGTTACTTAGGGACAAATATTTTGAACCATTTCTTCAAGTAGAGTTTCAGTTCATATTGACTGACCGTTAAGATTCATAAATAAAATAAAATATAGGTACTGTGTTGTACTCCTGACAGAAAAACACTTGGGTTATTGCTCTAATATTTTCTAGTTACACTGGAACTTCTTTGTCTTGTCACATACACAAAGATTCAGGCCCGAAACGACTATCTGTAGATCATACAATAATTGCTACTTGCGGGAATCGAACCTGCGATACGTAGCGCAGTAGTCGATCTCTCAACCGCTGCGCCAACCATGCCGTCAATAGTTTACTGATTACGAATGCAATATAATTCGTATTTAATATCGATAGATGAAAAAAATGTATCGATAGCTTTTTGTTCCAAAACTTTTCATCACTATCAGACTTCAAAGAGTAATAGAGTAAATTGAGGAACGGTTTGAAAAGCTTCGTTTTTAACTTATTTTTATTTGTCGCGGTAAACGGTTCTCTTTAGTTATTATCAATTTAATTCTATTGAGTGTCTCCAACTTGGTTTTATTTTATTTTCTAATCCTTTTAAAAGCGAGACATTTTGTCGAGAAGTTCTTGAGACTTTTGCAGATTCCGTCTGGCTCCTTTTTGTATAGGTCTTGTTAGAGGTGGCCGAAGCATACAGGGTGATTTTTAAAAGAGGTAGGTACTTTATTCATTTGCGTCTCTTTTGAAAATGAAAATGTCTAAGAATCTGGTTTTATGCGATGGTATTATGTAACAAGATTTAAGTATAAATATTGTATTTAGTGAAATGTATTTATCAGAGACCTTATAAAGTCAGTTTGATTGTCAATAAGTTCATTAACAGCCGTTTATTGGATTATTTTGCATCATCGAGTCAATAAAGAATCTGTACTTATTTCAAATTCACAGGTTTCTAAGATATTATACCTTTTCAATAATTATTTGCTGGGCGTTATTTCCAAACAAGTATTCTCTAAGTTAAAAGTCCTTCTTCAAGTTAAAGAATCTTTAAATAATCCCCAAAAAATCGCATCAAAATCGCTTCAGAAAAAAGACATGAAACCTAATATATTATTACCTTTGCCCTGCCCTTGTCACCCTGTTAATAAAATAAACACGTCACTTTTGACAGGTATTGCGGTGCCATGACAGTTTGGGAATTAGCGCGCCAATTTTGACAGATACGCAATATTAGACGAATATTATTTTTGGGGTGTTACCTATTTCACCGTTATTCTGCTGTTAGGTGAAAGTTTGATAGCTTTAACTTAAATAGTAGAAAGTTTTAGAAAAAATAATACTAGAGTATTTATTATGTCCTCTTAATCTTTACATAATTATGTTAATCTTCATGTACAGCCTCACTGGTCTAGTGGTAGCAAGCGCTGCTTCTGAGCGTGGGGTCTGGGGTTCGATTCCTGAATCGCACAGTGTTATTAGGTTTTTCTCAATAGCAACGCGGAGTCCGCAATTATGTCTGATAGATTGCAATAGGCTCGCCCCATATTAAATGGGACTAAATAATAGCACCAGAGAAATGTAGGTGTAGATCAGAACACCACCGCCTTGCCCGTATGAACATTATGTTTGTGTTTTAGACATGAAAGTGTTGCCATTACGTCACATCCGTTTTGTCTCAGGTGGATTGTGAGGACAATCGCATTATTGTGTCATTGACACACCAAATGTCGTAAGTCACTTTGATGATGTCCCATGGGAAGTGACGGGGCGAGATCTGGTCCCTTGTTCTAGTTAGGCAGGATCTCCGGCCGACAGAATGTCGTTCCGGACAGTTTGTGTAGTAATCAGACATGGCGTAATGTGAACAGTGCCATTTAAATGTATAGTGAGTTGCAGTATATTCAGTTGAGTTTTACAAATGAAAATTAAAAAGTTAAAAGTAAACCTTAGTTGAAATGATGCAGTATATTTTCTATGAAAGTTTTGTTATTTGTAAATAATGTATTTCTAAGAAATGTTTATTATGAATAAAATATTTTACCTAACTTTAACGGCTTAAAGATATCGCTTAACAATGATAGATAAGGCAATTTTTCATATTTATAGACATTCATTTAGGTGTTCCTACATAGTATTCACAAGATACGATATATTATAAGCCAGTATTGCTTGTCTACAATAATATAGACGATCAAATATAATAAAAGTCGTGACATTTTTAAATTACTACATGACTTCATAAGAAAGAATATTGGCAGACTCAGGTAACAAAACCTATCGTAGTAGCAAGATACATAGCATACAAGTAAAGTTAACGACAGGAAAATCTGCAGTATTTGATTTACTAACCTGCAAATTAAAACCGCTGACTAACCAAAAATATCTCCCAAAATACCAAAGTCTCAAACTACTCTCCGTGGAAATAAATCACTACGCAATGAAAACACCTCGCTGTGACAGTGAAATTGGCGGGAAAACTGACAGCGTTGACATCTGTCAGTTATGGAGCGTTTATGAGGGGAGCTATTACTCGACGGTATGTTTAATTGTTATTTTGTCCGATTGTTCGTGACGCATTTCATTAGCGTTTGTGAGGCTAGTTTTGATGTTGATTTGAGTGATTTTGAGTGGACGAAATTGAATTGTTTGCGAGTTTTAATGGGTTTTCGGATTTCGTGGTTTTTCATGAGTGTTATTAATTTGTTGTTAGTTTAATTATACGTTTCTGTTCAGTTTAATGTAGATTTTAATTATTGGTGTCAATCATGGCCGAGTTTAATTAAATTTTTAATATTTCCATTAAACTTCTCTACTTCCCTATTATTTGTATTTATGGAAATTATTTATAGAACTAAGTTGAATTGGTTCCTTAAATCCCTGCGTATCCTTTTTACCTTAAAATTGCTTTTAATTTAAGAATCTCGTTAGGGAGTACTCCATATTACCAAACCCGGATTTATAAAGGATCTGATAGATTAAAAAAAAAACTATCAATTTATCTCAAAAAATCTGCTGCAATATTCATTGGAATTGGCAATACGCAAACTGCGCCGCCAACTGTACACCGGCGCTCTCATTTATATTCTCAAGTTGAACAGTAAATCACTCAAGTTCCGATATTCGTATAAGTTTTGGAAATATTTCGAGTTTACGATAAAATTTCAACTTTTGTCAAGTTCCGAAGTGAGTTATAGTGGTTGGATGCACGTCGAAAACAGGAGCAATGTGCTACAATATGATATGAATTTTATTACACTTTAGATAAGAGCTATATTTAGCTGGCGAGAGATTCACATTTCAGTATTGCCCGAAGTAAAATAAAATGTTTGTGAAATCAATTCGAAAATGCATGATACATTTTTTTAGACTGTATATATTTGAAGATTCTTTTGCGGAAGATAAAACCAAGAAAACCTTTTAAAAAACAGTAATAATGCCTATAATAAATATTGTGCATCAGTATTTTCGATACGAATAAAAAAATAGAACATCTCGTACTAATTTAAGTTGTGTAAACACATAAAGCTAAATTGTTCTATCACATACTTGTTACATTCTAAGATAATTTAGTTTATATAAAAGATTGACTACGCGTACAGCTGTACACTCGTGTTCTGACTAGTTATATGAAGCCAATTAGTCTAATAAAACGGTAGCAGCACTCAAATTGATTGCCAATCCTACCAAACGGCCTTCACCTAACCACAGGGTCCTTCATCATACACACCAACTTGTTGAAACCGTTACCCGTACATTAATTCCACCATCTTCGCCACTTAGGGGTCCTCATAAATTTGGCGCGCGCCATGTGTCCCAAACGTTCTTCCTAATTACGGATAACCGGCACAAACTTTTGTGTAAAGCCAGTGTATGTCCAACGGGTGACATTTTGTTAAGATTGTTTGGGTGAAAGTATGTAATTTTTGGGCGAAAATTTAATTCAATTTTAAATTAGATATAAACAGAGGTAGGTAACAAAAATGGTTTGTTTACATTGATGCTTGTATATTTTCTGAAGGATGCATAATTTGATTGAGCTTATAAATGGGGAAATGGTTGCGGTTTTTTTTTTTTTGTAATAAGGCACTATTTATCTTTTCGAAACATTCTTCTTTTAAGTTGCAAAAGTCTCATCTATAGCTGACTGTTGCTCAAAGATCCTATTGATCCTAATGGGTCGTAAATTTTGCCCATAATATGTATTCAAGAATAAGAAAATTGTTTTTATTTCAAACAAACCTAATACAAGCACTTTTGAAACGTTAGAAGACTTCTAGTTGCACGGTTATAAAAATTTGGTCCTATGGTTCTCCATAGGACCAAATTTTCTAGAAACTCAGTGGATACTGTTTTAAAGTCAGTTTAACAATCCTGCTATGAACATAATGAGAGAAAAGTATGAGAGAACAATGTTGGTTTTGTCAAATAAACACTAAATTGAACTTTTACACAAAGCCAGTTCAAATACCTAAATGTTACCATGTATGTTTAAAAGTAACGTGTAGTTAAATTATTCATTCATAGCTTTTCCCTCCGTATCCTTTGTTTTATTTAGGATAAATGAACCATTATTTAGTCCCTACAAGCTAACAAGCCTCTTGTTTTTTAAGGTTTAGCAAAACAGTAATTAGCAATAATACGCTTCTCCAAATTAAATTATACATACAAAATGTATGTTCCCTTTTTTATATATACATGTACATGGTTTAATACATAATTTCTTGGGAGAGTTTAAGAGACTTATAATTTGACATAAATAAACATCCTGCCTCGAACAACTATTTATAGGTCAAACAAATATAAATTTCGTACCGAAGGAAGCAGCTACAGAAAGCCAAATTACTCAGCCACTGTTCCATTCAAGTCACACTCAAAAAGACATAACCACGGTAATTACGTTTTCCCTCCCCCATCCTGATTAAACAATCATAATGTAGAATCTATAGATTTTTCATCAAAATGAAGGTTAATGACAGGACCTAACGGTAACGCCCCTGTTTTTTACGAAGCTCAATGGTTATTGGCACCAGATGGCTGTAAGAGCCTCGTCGAGGAAGAGATAAGCTTTTATGAGGCCGCTAAGAATTTTTTGGATGTTCGAAGTCAATGGAACACTTTAAGTCTTTACTTATACACAAATTTTGACATTGGCCTACATTTTGGTATTAACGCTTTGTTATATTATTGATGATGAGTAAGCCTATTTGAGGGCTACTATAGGAATAAACTGATTTGCAAAATATAAGGAAAAAAATCGTTGGTTGTAATGCAAAGCAAAAGATGAATTATGACAACGGGCAAAGGCTTTTATCATTTTTAAATAATTTAGGATGTATGCTTCTGTGTTATGTTTTGTACCTATCGCATATACAAACATGTAGACTCGGAACAAATTATCTGATATTGTTGGCTCACTTCTTACCTTAGCGTCAGAAAAGTAAACATTTAGCTGACCCTCTATAAAAATCATCGTAACTGGTTTGATTATATTATTAATTAGACCTTACATCTTTAGAATACAGTATAAATAGATCATTTACTTAACGGTTAAGTGATAGTAGCTAGTTAAAATGTATATAGGAGAAAATTATGGTACAGATTTACCAGAGGTATTTTATACCTTCAGGACACGATGAGATGTCTTCCTTTCAGATAGGATCCTCATATACCTTATGCATCATCAAAAACTGGCTTCCTAACTACAAAAGACTCAACAGCCATAAAGAACTGATTAAATTCCCATAGAAACTTGTAACGGGTAGTTACCTACATAAAGCGTTCCTCAAGGTAATTTAGTTGGACCCTTACTACTAACAACTTACATACACTAATATTGGAAACTTATGTGAAGTTCGGTAAACTTTGATTGCGAGTCAGGTTGGTAATATTAATTTAGTGTTAGTATTGACAGCTGGTGGTGATGGTTATTAGTTTAATGGTAATTTATGTGTGTGGAAACGTGTGGAAAGATTAGGCTACCTCTGCTCTTTCTCTGGGTGTGGCAAATGATGTAAAGGGATTCGCAGCACCAATCCATTTGCCAAGTTTGTTCATTATGGCAATATTCCCTCATGACCGTATAAAGGTCCCATATCAAGCAGAGGTCATTTACGTGCTGTTACTGAGAATGATGATGCGGACTATGATGAAAAATTCAAATTCAAATAATTTTTTTTTTTACTATATTTCTTTTACTAAAATATGGAATGTACGCCGAGATGAGCAGGTTGCGTCACACCTGGTTTCCCGGCGGCAGCGCAGGCTGTCCAGCTATGGTCTGTGACCCTACATACATGTTCACTGACTCACTGAACTTAAATTTAATTCACTACTAAATCATTATTAACTAAAAGTTTCCAATGAAAAATATTGTGTTTTACAACAAGGTAATGTACTTCCATTAATTTTATATATAGCTGGGAGGATAAAAATGAACGCGATAATCCTCATTGTACCTTTTGACAAGAAGGAACTTTGCCAATATCTAGAGTCAATACGCTTATTAACTTTGCTGAAGGGGATTGAATAAGGCCGGTTTCAGATGTGGATATATTTACGTAACTATTAATAGTTTGTTACCTGTTGTTATTTTGGTGCTGCGGCATGGCATATAATTATTTACCATAGTTTTGAGACGATTAAAGATTTAGCTGTATCTAGTTGGAATAGAAACTGGCCTAACAGTAGCTCAGACATTAATAGTTTGATTACGGTGTGAAAGTAAGTTTCAAATTCTATCAGTCTCAAATTATCGTGCAAAAGAAAAATTATTATGATGAAATAATACACTTATGGTAATATCTACCAAGACTTATTGGACTAGTGATCGTAAACGTAGGTTCAGGGTTGATCTTCGGGTAGAGCAGAATGTTAAGGGGGTTTTTTGTTACAAAATTCTGAGTAGCATTCCAGAACTCCAGTCTTAAATCGTGGCTCGCTCCCTATTACATGGAACTAACATTACTATACTTCTACCTCTTCTAGGAATACATGCTCAATGCCATATTATATTTATGTCACACCTTATTTTTAAAATAGCCTCAACAAGCAACAGTTAAACATCAGAGCAAATTTTGCAAGAAACATCCAGCTCCGAATCCAACTAAAACTTTAGAATACCAAGATTTCTTGTTCTACTATAACAGTAGTATCAAATATTCCTTGGATTTATCCGCTAAGTCAAGACTCGCACTTGACCGTTATTATCCCCAACTCGGTAGGAATTAACACGCATTATGGAAGGATCGTAGGAAGAGCTCAAAGCTCAGAGAGGTAACAATATTGTACAGAATTTCAGCGAAAATAATCTCGAGTTCTAATGCTGCGATAGTTGGCAACAAAAATTAATTATACATAACGAAAAACAAATTGAAATTAAATAGAAAATAGTTTAAGAACTAGAGGTGAGCCCCAAACTGGGCACTCTGTATCTTGGTGGCCCAAGGTCTGTATATGATGAAACATTTGAAGGTTGTCGTAGGTTAGAACATAAATGTGTATTGCTTACAGATAGTTTTCAGTATGTGCGTGTACGTGAAATGTATGTTTGAGAACGATGTATATTCACAAAATATTGTTAGAAATTCGGAATTTAAAAGACCATGGAGTTTCTTGTCCGTTCTTCTTCATTGGAAGTTAAGTTTGAAACATGGCACCTAGAATCTAACCACTTTAAGTACCTGTATATGGTCTATATGGATAAAACTTTACTTACATCTGTCCCCACAATACAGGAAAATAATAGTAAAGTGAAAAAGTGGCAATGTTTAAAAAAACATCTATTACCTAACAACTAACATCAGCAGGCCTAGCACGAATATTTTGACTATAGAAACGTAACCGTATCGTTAATATCGGTGAATTTTTAATGCAACATATTACCGTCCTTTTAATTTTAGATAAAGGTTTTATATTAATTTTATGCGTGACAAATAATTTGTACCATAATTAGATATTAAAAAGTCATTAATAAAAAATAAAAAAATCGTTGAGACGTCGCTTACGATACTAAAAGTCAAAACATTTGTACTAGGCCAAAGTTCAGCCACTTCACGAAGTAAAATTCAAAAGAGATAGTAAAAGACACAAAATACTTAAAAAAAAAAATGAAAATTCCCGTAACATGATTACCCTATATCATGGCACTTAATAAGGTGATAACTTGTCAGATGCTTGACATGGGTCGCCGTGTGTAATCTGATAATTAAGTTTTTTAAGCATTTCGCCTGAATTAGACCCGAGTTTTCATTAACTGGTGTCATTGTCAGATAGGTTAATTAACTTCGGATGGGTCCGTGGAGTCCTTTATGGGATATTTTTGGAAAAAGAAAAGTGGAAGGTAAACCGTCTCATTCGGGGAGATCGGATGACTAAATGTTATGATATTATAAGCTTTGAATTCAAGGGAGCTTTTGCGAGTCAGCAAAAGCACAAATGAACTGGCATGTAAATTGATATGATGACGTTCGTTGACTGACAAAGTCCGAAGTTTGAGCACAAAAAGACTTATTTTTCGAGTTTAAAATAAAATACAGAAAAAAAACACAGCATCACGCCAGTATTCCCCAAAAAGTTAGACAGAAAACAAAATAACACTATTCAGGAATCAAATCCAGGGCTTTACACTCAGCAGCCGCATTTACGGTCACTTGACCAATTAGGTAGTTAAATATTAATGAAAATGATGACGTCACTAAACTATAGACAAATAAGATTTCTCAATGAGATACAGAGATACTTAATTAAATGTGGCAATATTGGGGCAGCATGGTTGCAGAACTTTGGGCAATAACGCCCAGCGAGAACCAAGTTACGTCTTCCGAAAGGCTTTCGTTGGGCTAGGAAAGAAGCGACTTTGGTCGTTCGGATTACAAGACAAAAGTTATATTAGATACGAGTAAATACACACACGTTACGTCACGCCTTTTTCCTTTAAATATATTATGTATTTATATTTAAGTAATATAAAAAAAAAAAACTATAGACTCAATCATGTCAGGATAGCTGTGGATGTATTAAAGGCAGATAGATTCTCAATTGTCGCCATAGCACAATCAAAAGCTGGCTCAAATATATGCCCAACCTTTGGTTTGAAAATATAGTTCTGGCCCCAACACTTGCGCCAACATTGGGAGCAGAATCGGAGTCAGTTTCTTCAGCTCTGCCTAGACTAAACTAACAATCCAACATTGGTACCAATGACGAGTGCAGGACCAACATTCTCGAACTTACTCCCCGCGGTCTTAGGGTCCGCAAATAAAGTTCTGTTTTCATTAAGTGGACTTCGGTCTCTCCTGAATTATGGTGTGTGAGTTTCCAACTGAAAACTATTATGAAAATTATCGACGGATCGTGTTTGAACAACATTGGCTTTGTAATCCTACCCTTGTTTCGGCTATAAGTTTGGACATACATAGTTTAATTTAGAAGGGTTATAGGATAATGAAAAATATTTGAAGGTTAGATTGTGTGCCTCGTTAGTCGCAAGTGCGGCTGCTGAACAAGTGGTTCTAGGTTCCCAAGTCGGGAAACGTGTTATTGGGGATTTCAGAAAATTTATAGTAGAGCTCTAGTTGTTCCAATTGTGTCCAGTAAGCACAATTCTATATCTTTTCTTTGCTGTAGAATTTTCCGATGACAATAGGCTCGCTACATATTACATGGAACTTAATAACGGCATGGCGAAATAAGCGGATATATGTCAACATCTACCTTCTCTTTGGAGAATACAGGTGTAATTATATGATGTCGTTTGGGGCGAGCCTATTGCTCGGCACAATTCCAGACTCTGTGCTACTACTGAGAGTTTCTATACAGAAAAATCCAATAACACTTTCCCCGAACTTGGAACCGAACATAGGACTCCATGCACAGCGGTTGCGCTTGCGCCCATTAGACCAACGAGGCAATCGTTTGGATTGTTTATATATTTAAATACCTATAAGAAAATTCAGTACGATGTTAAATATAAGAAATATATAGTGAAAAGTAAATCAATTTTCAAGAAACGGTCTGTAATACTTCATACACAAATATTCTTACAGTACTCTTACAAATCGAGACCCAATTGGCGACGCCACAATATTGCATATTCTACTCAAATCCAAGATGTATTATCATCCCCATAAAACTATCCAAATGGCCTTCATAAACCAGTTAAAAAACTCGTACCACGAAATGAATGCCAGATTTTATAAAACAAGTTAAATGAGGCGTTTGTGTATACAATTAATGCCCCCATTAAGTATCTTCTTACACGATAGCCGTGTTCGTGGTGTAACGTGGTCGGAATTGGAGCAAAGGGCGACGTCACACTGTGGGCGGGGAACAGGCTCGATTTTTTTTTAGTGGTCATTTTTATGTCTAACAAAGCATCACGCCTGTATTCTCCGAAGGGTTAGACATGCCATGTTGGAGTCCGCCCCCCCCCCCCCCCAGGCGGAGGGGGCGAGCTTATTGCCTTATTAGTACAGTTCCAAGCTCCGTGCTGCTATGAAAATTTCCATATAGAAAAATTACCCGGAGATTAGCCAACTACGCAGGAGATATTATAGAGCACAAGTGTGTGCGCAAACACAGGTGCTATCTCCTTTCGTTCACTCTCATAGTCCGATGAATGTTATAAATTGACGACTATTCTACGCAGTGGCGTGCGGTTCATTACGACAAAAAGACACTGCCTACCCTACATAACTCACATAAATATTTATTACTAGCTTCCGCTCGCGGCTTCGCCCGCGTAGACTACGAATCAGTGCATTTTCCCTGCATAAATAGCCTAAATGCTATTCCAGACTATAATCTATCTTTGTGCCAAATTTTATCCAGATCCGTTCAGCCGTTCTGGGGTGAAAGAGTAACATAGATCCATCCATCCATCGATCCATCCATCCTCACAAACTTTCGCATTTATAATATTAGTAGGATAACATATATGAGGTGGCAAATCACATACATCATTATTTAATCGACAAGACGACGAAACAAAACCAACATACAATAGGTATTTGTGGTAAAATTTTCTGCCTATCCTGTCTAAACTCTCTGCACGCCACTGATTCTACGTATATCAACGCTTTCAGTTACCATATCGCTATCCGCTAACAGTATGACCTAGCCTGAATAGCCACATCACAATGAGCTGCCGGCTTAGTGCCAAACACATGGTTTGTGTACGAATAAATTAGTGTTATACTGTCTTGTTTCTTACTTTGTGTATCTTTGTATTAATTATACATATATACACTATGACTGGTTAACCGCCAAATATATTCAGCTTATCAAGGGCGCGTAGCTACCTAGCTATCGCGCAGATGGTCGATCTTCTAGGTTAAGCAGCGCTTGCCGCGATCAGTCTTTGGATGGGTGACCATTTTTGACGCCTCGAAAAGCTTTCAAATTATAGCATCATTAAAGTTTACGGTAGCTCTAACTTGGGGCTCTGTCTGAAAATCTATGATAATTATTAGGTAGATAATTAAGTGAAATGTTTTTGAAATATAAAAAAACTGAAGCCTCCTTCATTTTCTCTCGTTTAACCAGCCATCTTTGTATAGGTACGGGTTCGATTCCCGCACCAAACAAATATTTATATGATATACAGATGGTTGTTTCAGATCTGGTTGTTTGCATATGAAATGTATGTTTGTAAACTGTACCCACGATACAGGAGAAATCCTAGATAATATAGAGGAAAGATATATATAGAAGTAACGGTGCACAGATATTTAAAAAAAATTGCTATTATACATCTATGTATAATATTTTTATTATATATTTTTATTTGATTACATATTAGCTTGACTGCCTCATTGGTTGCAGAGCGTGAGGTTTTGGGTTTGATTCCCTGGTCGGGCAGTGTAATTGGATTTTTCTGTACCTGTGGAAATTCTCAGTAGTGGCACGGAGTCTGAAAGCGTTCCCGGTAGATGGCAATAGGTTCGCGCCCTCTTACATGGGACTCAATAACGGCAACGGGGAAATGTGTGTGTAGAATATTACACCTCTGCCTAGCCCTATGGGGAATACAGGCGAGAAGCTATGTTATGTTATATTAGCTTGACTTTTACAGTGGCTATTCAAAACCATAACCTAAACACGTTTTGCAATCAGTCTGTCTCTTTCTATCTATATATACAAGGACAGTACAGCATTTAATTAATTATTTACATAGTAACTAGATTATTTCATTTAACATTTGCCCGGACCAACTCCCTGGGGAACTTGAGGACCTACCACTACTAGGAATAGATATCTCAAGTCCTCAGCTGCAATAATTCTAATTTATTTTATACTAGCTTCCGCTCGCGGCTTCGCCCGCGTGGTTTACGAACCCGTACATTTTCCCGGGATAAAAAGTAGCCTATGTGCTATTCCAGACTATAATCTATCTCTGTGCCGAATTTCATCCAGATCCGTTCAGCCGTTCTAGCGTGAAAGAGTAACAAAGATCCATCCATCCATCCATCCTCACAAACTTTCGCATTTATAATATTAGTAGGATAGTGCTTCACTGGTCTAATGGTTGCATCGCGGTTGAACATATGTTTGCGGTTGAATTCTCAGGAAAGGCAATTTGTTGTTAGGTTTACTGATATTTCCAGTTGGTGCTGAGACTTTGGAATAGTACCCGTTAGATGGCAGTAAGCTCGCCTCCCTATTCCATTTTACTCAATAACGCCATCAGAGAAAAGTCATAACATAACATAGCATCACGCCTGTATAACCGAAAGATTAGGCAGAGTACTATTGTGCACCCACATTTCGCCAATCCTGTTATTAAATCCCGTGTAATAGGGGGCGAGCCTATTGCTATGAACCGAGCATAGTTCCAAACTCCGTGCTGCTACTGAAGATTTCTATAGAGAAAAATCCAATAACGCTTTCCCCGATCTGGAAATCGAACCCAGTACCTCTCGCTGATCAGTCGCGCGAGAAAACTCAATGAACTACACAACATATTATAAAACAAAGTCCCCCGCCATGTCTGGCTGTCTGTCTGTCTGCTGTTCGCGATAAACTCAAAAACAACTGAACAGATTTTCATGCGGTTTTCACCAATAGACATATTGATACATGAGGAAGGTTTAGGTGTGTTCGGCGTTACGGTTTTGTGTAAATTGGCTGAAATATGACGATGTTAGTTAATGATGTCAGAAAATATCATGCCGACTGGGAGCTTTACTGGCGTGCGCCGCGTAAATGCTCGACGTAATAGGCTGATACGACACAACGACAGAAAAAAAATGAAGGCGTGTATGCTCTCCTACCCGTGCAAAGCCGGGGCGGGTCACTAATATAAGATAGTACACCTTTGTCTAACCCTTCGGCGTGAAAAATGTACGTATGCTATTTCAAAACATTAAAAGTAACGCTTTAATACTTAAGACGAATAAATTACACGATTCAAATGTTTTCTTTAACTTTAACTGAAGTTTTAAAGGTATTTAAGTTAATGTATTCTCAGATCTTCAGATAACTTGTGCTTGATAACTTAAGCCGATTGTGTAGACAAAATAACGGCTTATTCAGACTTATTAGACAACACAAGATTATAAGTGAATGGTTATTTCGAAGAAGCTGATATTAAATGAACAATAATTCGGGCTGGGCCCATAACCTCTCTCACCTAGTAATTGGATGGTGGAGGTCAGATAGTCGTGTTGTAAAATGCTGATGTTCAGCTGCATCTGGTTAGATAGGGGACCAATGTTTGATAGATGATGATGGGTGCCTATCAATCTGAGGATCCTGAGATCCTGAGTTCGATCCCCGAGTCGGACAAAGCGATGTTTGGTTTTTCTGCAAGAAAATTCTCAGTAGCGGCCGGGGTTTACAATCGTGTTCAGTAGAAAATAATAGGCTCATTAGCATGGTAAAATCCATTATCAACTGAAGTCAATAGGCTCCCCCCCTATTACATGGGACGGTAATAACGGCATCGGCGAAACGTGGTTGTAAAATAGTACACCTCTGTCTGACTTTTCATCAAATAATACGAATAAAGTCGTGACGCTAAGTAATGTTATGTTATAATTTGTGACGTCGACGTTATCGCTAACGATGACGTCAACGCTCCCGCGAACAGTCTCAAACCCTATCTAAACTAATATAAAGTTGTTTAGAAGTTAATGTATTCAAGATCTTCAGATAAACTGCGTTCTTGGTGAATTACTAAGCCGATTGTGTAAGCCTAATTAAGTTTTTGTGAAAGCTTCAATATATATTATACAATTAAGCCTGTATGTATTCCCGAAGGGTTAGGCAGA
Source organism: Shargacucullia verbasci (assembly GCA_947562105.1). NCBI lineage: Eukaryota > Metazoa > Arthropoda > Insecta > Lepidoptera > Noctuidae > Shargacucullia > Shargacucullia verbasci. The sequence goes on from OX387306.1 coordinate 8,569,810, forward strand.
GGTATACTATTGTACACCCGAATTTTGGGGAGCCTATTGAGTATTAAATCAAATATATTTTTATTTATGTAAACCAATATAGGGCAATTGAATAGTCAGACTCTAGTTGTTAGTAACGGAAATTTAAATACAAAATTCAAGTCACTCAGTCATAGCAGTTGAACTCTTGACAAGCAGGAGGGTTTGTGTTAGAATCCGCTCCGTAACTCAGACTTTTCGGAGTAAAGAATCTACCAACCTGAACCAAGCATGGCTAAGGCCCTTCTGTTTCAAAGACCTTCGAGCCTAATACTGGTCCAACGAATAGCCAAATTATTAATATCAAATCAAGTAACTCAGGATTCAATTACACAAACAGCTTTTGCACCAGCTCACAGTGTATCCCGTACATGCAAATTAAGCATGTCACCCATAAATAGTCAGCAACAGCGCGAACAACAATGCTACACTAAAACGCACGCATCGAGCGTATTAAAGCGAAATAACCGAACATAATCAGTGCGCTACTCATGCAATTACTGTACCATCAACGGTTTCGACGGACACTTTAGTTGCTGGATGTGACATTGCCATAATAAAGGAAATATTCCCGCTACGAGATGCTACGCCGTCGACGTTATCATCGGACACAAGACGCTACGCTGACGTTGTTGTCACGCGCTATGAGATGCTACGCCGTCGATGTCTATCGTTGGCCACAAGACGCTACGCTGACGTTGTTGATACACGCTACGAGATGCTACGCGTTCGATATTGTTAATACTTGCTACGAGAATCTAAATCGTCGCTGTCATTGTCAACAACCGCTACGAGACGCTACGAAAGGCTACGCCTACCTATAGTGATTATTATTGTTTTAGTTTTTGAGCAAAACACATTCCATAGTATATGTGTATGAGGGTTCATTAATTTTAATAAATAAAATGAAGCTTTTTCTAAATGCTCCCGAAATATATTATAAGGAGTGGGCAATAGGCAAATGGGTAAAATGTGGGTGTACATCAATACACCTCTGCTGAACCCTCCGGGGAATACAGGCTTGATACTATGTATAAAGCTTCGTTTCGTTATCTCTACCAAATTCACAATAATAATTATCCATTAAAAAACAAAAAGCCAGCCACATCCAGTACAAAACAAAGCCCCCTGTATTCAAATGCGATACTATCTCGATGTGCCAGCCGCGAACCCTGTATACCTAATAAATACGCGCAATTTGTGAACACAGCCTGTATAGCAATTGTTCATACATTTGTATGAAAACACATTGTTTATCGGAGCTATCTTTAATCGTAACACACATATAGTATGTTTTCTTTTCAAAATATAAAGCGAATAAAAAACTGCTTTATTGGTCTAATGGTCATAAACGCGACTGCTGAACATGAGGTACTCGGGTTCGATTCCCGGGTCGAGCAAAGTGTTATTCGGTTTTTCTGTATGGAAATTCTTAGTAACAGCATTGAGTCTGGTACTGTGTCCGGTAGATGGCAAAGCTCCCTCTCTTATTAAATGGGATTCAATATTGATATAGGCGAAATGTGGGTGTACAATAGTGCACCTCTGCCTAACCCTTCGGGGAATATAGGCGTGATGCTATGAATCTGTATCTAAATAACTACAACACTTCGCAACTCTTCGCAAATACTTTTCAACATCATTCCTTCATAATAATATCTCAGAAATATCTGTGAACCTAAACATACTGTGACGTCATCTCTACGCTTCACATTATTGAATTTCAGAATAGTTTGCAGATGGAAATATTGTTGGGACATGCTTTACGGAATGTTGGAAGTTAGGGGTAAGTAGAATATCTAGGCTGTAGGTGTAAAGGAACTAAATATAGGCGTCATTGGCCTAGTGGTCGCAAGCGCGGCTGCCGAGCGTGAGGTGTTAGGTTCGATTCCCAGGTGATAAAGTTTTTTTTTTTTGTAGAATATACTCGGTTATATCGGAGTTTGTAGTTTTGGTATATGGCAATAGGTACGAACCTTATTAGAAAGAAAGAATGAAATATAATCTACTAGTGACCCGTCCCGGCTTCGCACGGGTAGCAGAGCATATACGCCTTCATTTATTTCTGTCGTATTGTCGTATCAGCCTGTCACGTGGAGCATTTACTCGGCATATGCCAGTAAAGTTCCCAGTCGGCATGAATTTTTCCGACATCTTCAACTATCATCGTCATATTTCAGCCAATTTACACAAAACCTTAACGATTTATACATCTAAACCTTCCTCATGAATTACTCTGTCTATTGGTGAAGACCGCATGAACATCCGTCCAGTTGAGTTTATCGCGAACAGACAGACAGATAGACGCGGCTGAGGACTTTGTTTTATAATATGTAGTGATGTAGTGATTTGTACAAAAACATGGGACATCACAAATGTTGAATTATGAGCGTAGGTCCAATAAACATATATATATCTGTCTAACTTTACGGGGGTTACGGGCGTGAAACCTTCTTATGATGATGATGAAACAGCTTTTTCGTTTTTTCAAATATATTTTGTCACTGACGAAATACAAATAGACAAAACAAATAGTCACATAAAGATCCCATACTATGTTTTGCATGATACAAGCTCAAGGAGACAGACAAAAAATCATGATCTGCCTAGCCTTTTCCCAACTACATTGGGGTCGGCTTCCAATCTAATCGGTTGCGGCTGAATATCAGTATTTTACACGGAGCGACTGCCTTCTGACCTCCGCCACCCAGTAACTGGGAGACACTGATACTCTAAGGTTAGACTGGTCGTCAGACTTTTTGGGCTACTGACACCCGTAACGACTGTCATAGGCCTTCGTATGACACCCTAGACCAACTGCTTAAGGTGTTTTCCGAGGCACGGAGGGATCTTGATATGTGAAAAATGGTCACCCATCCAAGGACTGACCGCGTCAAGCACCGCGTTACTTCGCAGATCGATGAATCTGCGCGGTAGCTATGTAGCTACGAGTCGCTTACGAACAAGGAGGTAGACTAAACAGTTCTTTAAATAAAACCAAGATTAGAATTGAATAAATACAGTTAAATAGGGATTGAAAAGATTTTTTACAATGTCGTCAACCCACGACTGATGCCCCTGGTTATGGTAACTGCTTACCATCTGGCGGGCCATATACTAGTTTACATTCTAGGGGTATAAAAAATGTTCTTATGTGCACAAACGTGGCTTGCATTGTTCTTGCATTGTTTTTCCCGTAAAGATCCGACCTACTTTGGAACCGTGCACCTAGAATCACGACGTTTTGAAAGAGCCTGTAAAAGCCTACTCGAAACTCGTATTTCACTTTGACTTATCATCATCATCATCATCATCAGCCAGAAGACGTCCACTGCTGAACGAAGGCCTCCCTCAAGGGGGGGTTTGCCATAATCCCCACGCTTGGCAGGCGGCTTGGAGATCGCAATGGCTCACCGATTAGTGAGAGGACGCTGCTGCCCGTCCTCCGGTGTCTGGCCGCAGTTTTAAGACGTACCCGGGTCATCTTTGACTTATGTATCAAGAATAATATTTGTATGACCCCTAACATATGTATATTTCAAGTGACACTTAAGTTGACACAAGCACATTATGCGGCAAAATCTACTATACCATTCAACCAACATTTTAAAACTCTAAATCTTATTCCAACGGTGGGCAAAAATACACATACTTCACTCGGAACAAATAACTTGGAAACCTCAGGATCGCAAACACATTAGTGCTGTGGTGTATGTATCGATAACTCAGAGTATCGAGTTGGCCTATCGCCACGTCTTGCACTCTACAAATGCGGTGGGCGGGGCAGGTTATCGATATTCTGTAATTTATCGATGCTTGTGAAAATTTATTGTGTGGTGCTGGGAATTTATTTTGGTGTTTTTAAGCTAAGGGTGGTTAAATTTAAAATAGTGTCGATAAAATGTCGATTTTGAGTAATATCGATGTGTTATTATTTTTTGTTTAATGTTTAAAATACAATTTGAATAAATACTAATCTCTTCTATTGACTGCACGGTTGGCGCAGTGGTTGAGAGATTGACTGCTGAACTAAGTGTCGCGTGTTCAATTCCCGCACTGAACAAATATTTGTATGATCTACAGATAGTTGTTTCGCGTCTGGGTATTTGTGTATGTGAAGACATACCGTGTCTCGGAAAGCACGTAAAGCTGTTAATCCTGATCTCTCTTTGGTCGTGTCGAATTGCCGTGCCATCGAACTATGAGAGTGAAGGAATAGAGAGAGCACCTGTGTTTGCGCACACACTTGTGCTCTATAATATCTACTGCTTAGTTGGCTAATCTCCGATGAGATTGGCCGCCGTGACCGAAATTGTTCAAGAAGACATTATTATTATTAGTAATTTCTACTTTTAAATAATTGATTTTGAATATTTAATAGTAGTTTTAGTAACGTTTGTATTAACGTTTAAACAATCATAGTTCATTGGTTAAAACTTAGAAAACTGTTTATTTAACAGCTACTTACAAATGAGAAAATTATAAAAAAAACGTTAACCCAAGTAAATTCCAACCCAAACTGGCAAGATTGCATATTATTGTCAATGTCAAATTACTCTACATATGCCTACATTTAATTCACGTTAATAACAAATATGTAGACTTTAAAAGGACGCTATGTCTTCCATCCTCATTTATATTTTTTGTTAGAAAGAGACATAGTGAGACTTAATTAGTTTAATGTGTAAAAAGTAGAGTCAGGGCTAATACTTATAATAGCAACGCTATTCATTATCAGGTATCACACACACTATAATATATGAACGATAAATTATCGATACCAATATCTACAATTGCCACCCCATCTCTACTCCAGTTTGGCACAGGGTGCGCTGTCAGTGGCAAGCCGACAATGCATCGTATTTTGCGACTGGCAAATCTAAACAGGAATATATATCATGAATTTTTACCAAGAAAACAACACGAAGGAAGCTATAACTCTGCACATGCTGAGAATTTAAAGGCTTGATGTTTTGACACCCGGAGACGAAGTTGAAACGATATGACGGCCCCAGTTGTCTAGTGGTCACAAGCGGGACTGCTTAGCGTGAGATCCTGGATTCAGAGATTTTCTGAGTATTAATTCTCAGTTCCGGTATAGAGTTTGGAACTGTGTACGATTGATGGCAATAGGCTGGTCTCCTACTTGGAACTTAATAACAGCATCGGTGAAATGTGGGTGGACGATAGTACACCTCTGCCTAACTTTTCAGGGATATAGTGATGCTATGTGATGTTATATTAACGCGTCCACGATGCGGCAGAATATTATAATTAGAGCCAACATTTCTAAAAAAATATAAAAACAGTGGCATTTCGCTTGCCTACATAAATTAAGATAAGATTTAAAACCTTTAAAAAGTGGAATGAATGTACTTATAAGTACATCAATAATAAAATCCAATATAAATGTATCTAAAGACTGATTAAGATCTCATAATTACATTAGATATAGGATTTAGATCAAAAGGTACAAACAATACCTTATTACTAACGAATTTATTGTAAGCACACGTAAAACACAGTCTACAAGACAGATAGACAGAGAGAGAAATATCTATAAAAAAGAACAGAAGATACATATTGAAATAGGTCCTATTCATCAAGCAGTATTCCGATTTTAAAACACTTTTATATTTACGTAAATTATTTTTTGGTCCTTTGATTCGAATATAAGATGACATTATACAAAGCCCAAGAATCGTTTATTTTTAAGTATTTTTCTAATGACACATTTTTTTTTTGATCATGCTCAACTTATTTCCATTTATAAATCTAAAGACCATCTTGAATAATCAGAAATTTTAATCTACCTTCACAATAGTCTAAAGATCTACTAGATTTTTTGGGTTTTCATCGAAATATTTAATTCTCATTGTATAAGTATTAAAGGTTCACCGTTTCAAATAATTTCATAATGTTCAAGACAAATTTCTTTCAAAGATTTTAATAAAAAAAAAACTTCGAAGTTCTTAATGGCTTCTTACGTTTGATTTTGTTCAGCTTTCGATAAAAATTTAAGGGATTTTTTACAAAACTTTTTATTCATGGTGCTTTGTCTTTGAACAAAGAACAGTTCGTACTTAATTGTTTTAAAATTTTGTGCAATTACAAAAGGATAAACAATGTTTGAACTTATGTGTGAAATTATGTGGCAATTGCCCTATGGCTTAAACGTCAGCTTTTTACATGAACTTACTCCAAGCATAGTATATGGAACTTAGTTGGATTAATAATAAGATTTGTTGGAGGTCGATTCGTTACTGTGAAATTATCTAACAGAAATATCCAATAACAATGCCTGACTCAGAAACTGAACCCGAGACGCTTAGCAGCCACAACCACTACACCTACGGGATCTGTTATAAAATTCAGTAGCAACCCGGAATTAGGAATTGTGTATTACATAGAACTTCATAACGGCATCAGCGAAATGTGGATGAATATTACACCTCTGCCTAACCCTTCGACGAATACTAGCGTGATGCTATATTGTTATTCTCCTAAAGATGAGATCGAGACCTTTCTGAGAGAGGGACCTGTATAAAGTGATCTAAATGCCCGAACAAATTTAAGTACTAGTGCAATTATGAGACATACTTGAAATATTTTCAACTAACATCAGAACATCTGCGTATACGCTTAAAACCCCACCAAAGCGGAACTTACAGATCACTTATAAAACCCAGTGCGGTCTATTAAGTCGTTTTAATGATGTCAAACTAGTGTCGTTAAGGCATCGTTAAGTCGCTCGTTATTTATGAAATACTTTCGATCCGAGATCTTTATGGCAGATAGTGTTGTTCGATGCAACGAGACGGACCCGATACGGTGTTTGCGAAAATAAACTATTTATATTTATATTTGAAACTATCAGTAAAATGTATCAATTTTCTTTTGTTTGAATCAAAAGGGTAATTTTTGTTTTATAAAATATTTATAAAATTGCTTGATGTAAAGAACTTTTAAAATATTTGGATATACAGAGTGACTAGTTAACCGATGAAGATATCCTCTGCTTACTGCTAAAAAGTAATTAGTGCATTTTGACTCTAAATGCAATTATTGCTTTTTAGCCGTAAGCAAACTGCCGAGTTGTTGTCAACAGGTACAAAATACACAAAAATATGCATACAATATCACTACATATCGTCTGCTTACGGCTAAAAAGAAATAATGGCATTTAGAGTCAAGACGATATTGTCGTTTCACCAGTCTGTATCCGAATCTAGTTACGAGAAGACCACCACACGGCTGTGGGACGGTAATGAGCTGACTTATTATATACTCGTATTCTATATATAATTGATTAAATAAATATTGCTGCTTATTATCCCGTTGGAAACGTTCAGGTGACTCCTACAACACTACCCTATCATAGAATATATCTTTAAAATTCGTATCAAAACATATATGATTAAAAAAAAAGGAAATGTACAAAAAAAAAATCACGTGAGCACATCATTAAAAGTAGTAGTAGTGTAGTAGTGACGACACCGCTGGCGCAGTGGCTAAATGATTAGCTTCCTGCACTAGGTGTCGCGGGTTCGATCCCCGCACGGAACAAATATTTGTATGATCTACAGATAGTTGTTTCGGATCTGGTTATGTGTGCATGTGACATGTATATTTTTAACCTGCCCACAACACAGGAGAAAGAGTAGGGCAAAGTTTAAAAAAAAAAGAAAGTCATATTTAAGCCTAACCCACATCGCATCGTCCACTATAAACGTCCCTAACCCTATAATGAGATGACTCCAACTCTCAAAGCACCCACGACATAATTATGTATCAGCATTGCTATCCGTGTCCTATTTACAGCGCATTGGAGCACCCACTACTTGCGACTCCAAAAGCATTTATGAAATGAAAATTTTCTTCAAAAGAAAATATCGAGGTTTGGATTTAGTAAAATTATGAAAAGATGTTCTGGAAAAATTAATAGCCGAGTTATATTGGGGAATTATTTGGTCCTTTTGTGGGTTCATGTCTTGAAAGGAAGGTGAACTGATGGAAAATATAATATGTTTTATAAATGCTCAGTGGGATAAATTAATTAGATTTTTATTCATACTGTATATTATGAATAGGTAGTTTAAAAAGTTGTAAATATAAGGTGGGGTGCGTGTTGCTGGCTCAGGGCGATACATTATGAAATTGCATGCAAATGTGACGTCATGCCTGCAAGAACTTGCACATTCGAACCCCAACTTAAAACCTTGAAGTTTGATTTGAAGAACAACGAAGACCTTTTCAACTGTTAGAGATTTTTAAGTTTGATACATCTACCTTTAATTTTTTTCGTTTTCATTGTTCTTCAAATCAAAGTTCTACTTACTTACTAAGTAAGTTTATTTATATTGTTGATACATTAAAAAAAACATATCGACGGAATTTTATGCCCTCTAAAACACAGAGTAGGAAAAATATATTGAAGCCTGTTACCAATAAACTTCTAATGGTAAAATATATTTTTAATTCTTTTTTCAAAGGAAATATCCGTTCTAAGTCAGACTGACAAGTGTATTTCTATGATGCCGACGTTGCTAAATACTATTAAATATTTCTTAGCGTTACGAATGTGTTGAATTAGAGTGTTTGCCACATGGTTTCTTGGTAAAGTCTTAATCAATTTTCTTCTTCTTGACTTGCCATGAGTTATAAAACAGGAATTGGTTAAACTAAGGTAACAAGATTAGTCAGACACTTTCATGTAAGGTATCAGGTATTTTTACTGCAAGCAGCGTGCATGGAAAGAGCTTACTCATGCTCTTACTCAAATTAGTCTTGCAAATAATCAATCGACAAGAGCTGAGCCCTTAAATCGAAGAAGAAGTAGCATATACCAAGTATCTAAAACTATTCACAAGATTCTTAACAAATCATCTGACCTTTCCCAATTAAGTTTGGCTCTCAGTCTATCAGTATTTTACACAGAGCGACTGCCATCTGACCTCCACCACCCAATTACTCTCAAATCTCTCAAATCATGTAAAAATAAATTCAGTAAATCTCGCAGAAACAAACAATTAATATAAGAGTGTCCATGTCGAAACTCCTGGCTTCCATCCAGAAACTGAAGCAAAGCAGTGGCTCCGGAGCCAGCCAACAGATAATCACAGAGAACCGACGAACGTCTTGGCAGAACCTGAACTTTATCTTTTTGCGAGTTTCAGTTTTGCTGTCATTGATACGGTTTAAAATATTGTTAGTTTCAACTTATTTTTGAGCTAATGGCCTAGCGGTTGCGCTTGCCTTCCAAGCAGGAAGCTAAGCCAGAATTTTCTTTTTGTTATTCCAAACTGTCCCACGGCTAGGCGAAGGCCTCCCCCAAATTCGTCCTGAGCCACCAAAAACCAGCCACTTTGGTACACGTACAGAATAATAATTAAGATTAAATAGATCGTTTATATTGAATTTTGAGTCAGCCGTAGAAAAGAAAAATATATAGATGTAAATAACATGATATCTTTTATTATGTATTTAACACTATATAACGCTTTTGTAAACTTAACAGTTTATCAAGATGACCTGAAACTTTACTTGAAGAAATAGTTCGAAAGATACTCATGTCTTGACGGCCCACTTTTGTCTAATGCTGTAGAATATGCGGCCTGCATGTTGATGCGACGTCATCATCACGATACACGTTCCCAGTTTTAAGTCTACGAGGGGAAATTGGCACATAATCAACCAACTAAATGTATATGTTCAGGGGTGGCAAGACAGGTCCATAACACTACCGTTTCCACTTTGGTACACCTAGGTATTGGCCTAGTAATTTGTCTCTAGGACACGGGCTTTCTATTTGAAAAGGCTAGTGACGAAATCCATTATGCAGACCCGATGTTGATTGGTAGATCATCATCATCATTCTCCTTATCCCATATTATTTGATGTCGGCGCAATATGTCTTTTTCTTCCATTCATCTCTATCAGACATCATCTCAGAGTTCACTTTCTGGTCCTTTCAAATAATCCATCCACCTTTTCTTGAGTCTGCCTCTTCCCTTATATCCATCCACACCAGAATTATTGATTCAAGAACGTTTATTCACAATATTTTTCTTACGTTCTGAAATTCATTGAATAGGGCCAGTGCAAAGTCAGTACAACTTTTCAACTGTAATTAAAAACTGGCTAAAGATGCAACTTTGTCTTTAAATTCGCGCCATACTAATTACAGTTGGGACGTGTTTTAACCAGTGTTTGCTTATTATAAACTTTGCTTTCATATGAGTGTGTGTGTGTGCAGTCTTTTGTGAAGTTTCTTTGTATGTCGGAGCATGTTCCCTCGTTCGTGTTTTGAGCTGGAATTTCGGTTTTTGGGTTAATTAAGACATGATATTGCGTGATGAGCTACTCTTCTAGATTAACATTTTAGATTTCTACATAACATAACATAGCATCACGCCTGCAGTCCTGCAGGTTAGGCAGAGGTGTACTTTTATACACCCACATTTCGCCGATGCTGTTATTGAATCCCAAGTAATAGGGGACGAGACTATTTCGGACTTCGTGTTGCTACTCCGTCCGGACTCCTACTGAAAATTCTACAGAATGCTACAGAAAATAGATTCTGCTTGCCTCTATTCCAAAAAGACGTGAAGAAAGGAGTAAGACAGAATAGATAGACTATGGTAACCGAACATAAATCGAACGCTAAACATCTTCCAAGAATGTCGTTAGAACACAGACCCAAAAACAACTTTTACTAATATATTTTTCTTAACATTGTCTTTTTCTTTGTTTTTAATTAAAGCGGAGTCTCCAAATTCTTCTGCCAGAGTTTTCTATCAGTAGGAAACTACCAATGAATGTTTCTTAATTAATTTGCTTGTAGTTTCCTTAAACTGATCGTGTTTTGGGTTACAATGGACCAATTACGTACGACAACGCCATTTTATTTTGGGCAGAGGTTAAAAGTAAATGTTGTATGTCAGTATTGTCTTAAAATATTGGTTGACGATACGGTTGGTGAGCTACGTGTCGCGGATTCGATCCTCGCACGGAACAAATATTTGTATGATCTACTGATAGTTGTTTCGGGTCTGTTTGTGTGGGCATGTGACATGTATGTTTGTAAACTGTACCCACGATACAGGGGAAACCCTAAAGTGGTATTTAAAAATAAAATGTTGGTCCCCCTCATAAGTGTTTATTCAAATGACTATTCCAGGTAAAGTAGTGATTGAAATCATTATATATTTAATAACACATAACATAGCATCACGCTTATATTCCTGAATGGTTCTGGCAGAGCTTTACTTTTATTTTACATCCAAATTTCACCGATGCCGTTATTAAGCCCATGTCGTTGGGCTTATTGACTACCGAGAATTATGTAAGAGAAAAACTCAATAGCACTTCGAGCGTTCCGAGGATCTAACCCAGTCGCAGTGGTCGCAAGCGCGGCTGTACGCGTTGTCTTGGGTTCGATGTTTGAGTCGCCTAGTGTTATTAGCTTTTTTAGTGAAGCAGTTCCGTGTTTGAATTTGAATTTGAATAATATGGAATAAATGTCTTTATTTGAATTTGGAATTGTGCCCGATAGATGAGGTGGCCAGACACCGGAGGACGGGCAGCAGCGTCCTCTCACTAATCGGTGAGCCACTGCGATCCCCAAGCCGCCTGCCAAGCGTGGGGATTACGGCAAACCCCCCCATTGGGGGAGGCCTTCGTTCAGCAGTGGACGTCTTCTGATGATTATGATGATGGCAATAGACTCACTCAAATACAGTTTTATAGTCTCGGTGAAATGTGTTCATTAGTACACTTTTGCCTAACCCCTAGGGGAATCTAGGCGTGATGCTATGTTATGTGTACACTGTTCACAGAACAGACAATTTTACCCGCCTTCTGACATACGTGCGCAGTCGTAATTTCGGACTGTCACAACTTGAATAAAGTTAGGTTAAAGTTTCGTTCGGAACTCATTAGTTGCACATGACTGTTTGGCTTACTCCTGTAGCTTAATATGAGCATTGTGGTTTTCTGCATAGTTGGTAAGTCGACTAATTTAGTCTTGAAACAAGTTTGAGAGAGATCGCCGGATTCAGTAACTCTTTTTTCTCTTAAAAACGTTGAACTAGGAATAATTCCTGTATCGTGGATGCGTTTACAAACCCAAATATTCACATACACAAATAGCCAGGCCCGGAACAACTATCTGTAGGTCATACAAATATTTGATCCACTTTACTACATTCATTACAAAATAATATTCCACAAAATACCAACAAATCTGCTGACCCAAAATAACAACACTTAAATACAAACCGAATAACTAAAAACCCGGTACATTTGTATTTAAATTCACATTATTTGAATGCTAAACAGAACGAAATGGCAAACAAAACCAGGGCAAAACCTGCTGCATCAGCCTTCGACAAAATTCTGTTTAAATAAATATCATTTTGAAACTATGCCGTTCTGAATAACGCGTGTTCGACAGTTTCGTTGTGGTGAAATAGCAGAACGAAATATAAAACAGTTTGGTACAACGCCTCCTCTGGAATACGGCCAGGCTTGAAATAAATATGTATAAACCAGACTCTGGGCTGAATTATATTTTCTGTTGGAAAATACTTTAGATTTAGGTGGGAAAGGGATAGAGGATTAGGATAGGAGCTAAATGCATAAACGAATAAAAAAGTTTTGAGTTTGAATTTGACTGTGAATCAGTTTTTAATTTAAATATCATTAAATTCCTAATAACATTTTGTACGACCCGGGAATCGAACCCTCATCAGCCACCTGTGCGACCACTAGACCTATTATGCAGTCTTTCTGTTTTGTTTTTTTCTATGCTTGGGGTATCTTGAAAATAGAGACAATCGTTACTAATCAGAGAAATCAAAGTATCAGTTTTAATGTAACGTAGCATCACGCCTGTCTTTCCCAAAGGGTTAGGCAGAGGTTGTATACCCGCATTTCACCAATGCTTTTATTGAATCGAACGAGCCTATTTCTGTGTATCGCACACAATTCCATACGTCCGCGCTATTACTGAGAATAATTTCATAAAATATCCTAAAGTCCTCCTGACCGATTTCGGTCACGGCGGCCTATCTCACCGGAGATTAGCCAACTACGCAGGAGATATTATAGAGCACAAGTGTGTGTGCAAACACAGGTGCACTCTCTATTCCTTCACCCTCATAATCCGATGAGACGGCAATCCGACACGACCGGAGCGAGATCAGGCGCAGGACCAACGGCTTTACGTGCTTTCTGAGGCACGGTATGTATTCACTTACACGAAGACCCAGACCCGAAACAACTATCTGTAGATCATACAAATATTTGTTCCGTGCGGGAATCGAAACCGCGACATGTAGCGCAGGAGTCGATCTCTAAACCACTACGCCAACCGTGCCGTCAATAAGACTTTACATCCAAATAATATCAAACGATTCCATACATTCTGATCTCTCAATCCTCAAACGAATGGGTTTGAAATGAGCGTTTTATTCTCCAGAATAACTCTTCCAAACGTAGTGGAGGCTTATCTTCGGCGGTCGGTGTAATCTTGAATAATGGCGACCGACTAAATTCCTTCTATGTTACTTTAATTGTGATTGATTTTGGAGTTTAAATTCCAAAGTTTATGGGTTTGTGCTCGATTTAGGGGTGCATCTGAAGTGGTATTTATGATAAGGCTTGTCTGTGTGGGTCTGTCTGTGCGGTTTCCAGAGAAAAATAACCAGCCTTATGAGGATTTATAACATAATATAGAATCTCGCCTGTATTCCCGTAAGAGTTAGGCAGAGGCGTACTATTGCACACTCACTTGTCGCTGATACCGATAAATTCCATGTAATAGGGAGCGACCCTATTGCCATCTACCGGGCACAGTTTCAAACTCCGAAAGATTTCCCTTTTTATTTTTCACTTGAGTGCCATGGATTTGTCCCTTTTGGCACTTAAGCGGCTATTGGGAATTTCAATGCGGAACACCCAATAACATTTTTCCCAACCCGGGATTCGAACCCAGAATCTCACGTTCAGCTGTCACGTTTGCGACGTTTGTCTATGGGACTTATATGCATACAAGTTTTTGTATGTAAGAATGCACTTACACAATCATAGGCTGTCATATTCATATAGGTACCTATATATAATTCCATATCATAGCAGCCTCATATAGGACTCAACATTACCGGTCAAATGACGATGAAAAGTGGGCCATTTTTATCCCCAGGGCTAAATCCGGGACATTTGTAAAAAATGCGCGCTCCGGACCAATGATTGTCGAATATTCGTGTAATGATAGGGTTAAGTTATAGGCGACGAGTGGGCAGATGGGTTCATAAATTATTTTTTGTAGAGTCGAACAAATAAAGTACCAACACAGGGTTAAGAAATATACTTAGATGAAGTATTCTCAGGAAATTATGTTTGCATTTGAATAGTGTAATAACGAGCCGGGTACGTCTTAAAACTGCGGCCAGACACCGGAGGACAGGCAGCAGCGTCCTCTTACTAACGGGACGTCTTCTGGCTGATGATGAAGTGTAATATATCTTCTGTCTTCTATTTAAATAAAACAATCAATTGCTACATGTAAGACGGAGCATCGCTTGAGAACGGTTCGAACGTTTTCTTTTTTGTTATGTTCGTAGTTGTCAGGACAAAGTTTGTAAGAAAGAAAATTTTTGGAAAATCCACCCTATATGTCCGAAATTTGGATGGTATTTTTGTATGAAATTTATGATTTTCTTCATTAGTAAATTTCACACGTGCAAAGCCGGGGCGGGTCGCTAGTCGCTTATATATTGTCCCAAACAACATTCTACAACGACCATAGGACGGGTCAACTCGAGTAATGTCACGTGAAATGAGTGTAGTAGGACCCTTTCGATTCCTTAGGGATGGGACACGGTTGTATCGACAGTTCTAATTCAAATATTTATTTGCTTATAAAAATATGGTTACAATTTGTTTTAATCTTTATTTATTAGCCTAACTAGCTTCCGCCCGCGGCTTCGCCCGCATTGATTGCGAACCCGTGCATTTTTTCGGGTCACACGTTACGTTGAAAGTTGTTTTCCCTAGGGAACAGTACTTTTTTCTGGATGAAAGGTACCTTATGTCCTTTTCTGTACCCCTGACAACGTATATGCAAATTTTCACAATGATCGGTTCAGTGGTTTAGGCATGAAAGGGTAACAAACAAATAAACAAACATACTTTCGCATTTATAATATAAAGTTAGGATGAGTGACAAAAACAATACGAATAGCTCCATTTCGTCAATTGACGAAGAAGTAAAAATTTTTAAACAAGAAAATATAAATTATTTTGCGGAGACAAAATAATGTGTAGAATTTTTATAAGCATGAATATTTATAAATGAGGCAATAAAGACGAATATACGCCCTATACGCTTTTGCACAATGTTACACTGGTAATTAAAGACCTGAGTGTAATTGCTGAAGGATAGGTAGATGCATAGTACAATAATTTACAGTAGTGTACAAAATAAGAGTAGTAGGACTGTCATCGTCAGAGCTTATCAGAAAATATCAAGCATAAAACCTAATCACAATTTTTATAACCTGATTATCGAACGTAAGACCTCACGCTTGGTAACAGCGCTAGAATCGCGATCAATTTAAGATATTCAGGGACTGTTTTACCATTTTCTGTCTATGTCCGATTGTTATCTAATAGATAAATTATTATGTATTAGATAAATAAAGAAATAACTCCCAAAACATCAACCTGTTAACGAATCAAAGAGATCAATTCTATTTATCCACAATTCGTGAAACAGGTTCTTATTCAAATTCGACTTTTGAACACCTAATTCGCAATATAAAATCGAAATTATCATACATAAACCAATGATCTCTAACAACGAAATCAGAAAATATATTCTAATACATTTTACATCTACAAGTCTGATCGCTGTTATTGCTCGAACGATTTGAGCACAATTTTGTTTGTTTTCTAAACACATCGCTCGGAACATTTTATGCCGCCGCGGGGGACAAATAAAATGTTTTCTCTTGTTAGTTTGATATTTGCTTACATTTACGAAAATGAAGTATGAGTATTTTTATCGATGATATTGTTTTCTGATTCAAATTAACTGCCTCATTGGTTGTCTAGGAAAGAGGTTCTCATCATCAGCCAAAAGACGTCCACTGCTGAACGAAAGCCTCCCTCAGGGGGGGAGAGGGGTTTGCCATAATCCCCACGCTTGGCAGGCGGCTTGGGGATCGCAGTGGCTCACCGATTAGTGAAAGGACGCTGCTGCCCGTCCTCCAGTGTCTGGCCGCAGTTTTAAGACGTACCCGGGTCAAAAAGGTCGAAAGAGGTTCTACGAGTGATGAAATATGAGATCGTCTGGCACACTCAAGGCAGGAAACCTTGATATCAGTATTGCTGACCGGCTAATCTTTCCATGGGCGATTCTCACGTGACAGCTCGTGCCGACACGACAGAAGAAGAACATGAATTGATCGTCAGCGTTGCTGCTGTGTGTGAAGTCCTATGTACGATCCCCATGTCGTGCAAAGTACTCGTATTATTTATTCTTTCATAATTTAGAATTATGCCCAGTAGGCATACATCAACTGCATCAGTGAAATTTGCCATATCTGCCTCTCCCTAAACAGTTTAAAACTATCGATATCGACAATAATCGAGTATAGTCACATCCCTAATCTCACCGCGTCGTAACCGTCAGTGATGACGCTCATAACGCCACCTCGCGTGTAATGACGGTACCTCCATTACTGACCCGTGACGGCATTGAGGTCTATGAATACTTCAGGTTGTACTATAGACTACTGTTCTTTGCCCATTAAGAGGAGTCAGGAGTATTAGCTGGGTCACTAGGAAACAAAATAGATGTATAAGACATATTGCCAACACTAAGTTATGTAGTTTGTGATATTTTTGACTGGAAAAAGGCATAGGGGCCTCCCAGAGTTACGATGAAACATTCTAAATATTCGTGTGAATCTCACGTGAGATTCCGAGTTCAATTCCCAGGTAGGGCATTTTGCCCTCAATTTTGCTATGGATTTTTTCTTAGGAAATTCGGAAATTTAAGTAATAAATAAAGAATGGTGGTTAGCGTGCCTGCTGAGCGTAAGGTCCTAGTTTTGATCCCTGGGTCTGGCAAAATTTTTAGTATCAACCTGGAGTTATCAACCTAGTAGAGATTGGAATAATCTCCCATATATAATATATAACTACAACAAAATTTTGTCATACAATTTTACACCTCTGCCTAACCCGTCTGGAATACAAGCTTCATGACTTTACCTACATCTCTACACACCCCTACAATAGGGGTCCGTTATATTTAAACCGTTGTGAGACAGGGTTATAAAGGTGAAATGAAGGTCTGCTGGTACAAAGGCCCTTGTTAAAGCACCTATCACATTGCGGTTTGGATCCCTGAAAACTTTTGGAGGGTGGTGGGTTGGTGGTAGAACCTTTGAGTTTTATTTTTGGAGACGAGAAACTTGCCAAAAGATTATTGGTGATTGTATGTTTGTAATGAATATTTTTGATTGTTATCTCACTCATTGGATGGCCTCATTGGTCTACTGTGTGAGGTTCAGGGTTCTGTCACCGAGTTGGGCAAAATGTTTTTGGGTTTTTCTGTTACGAAATTCTCAGTAATAGCTCGGAGTAGATGGTCAGCTCACTCTTATTAAATGAGACTTGATATCAGAATTGGGCGAAACGTGAATGTAAAATAGTATGGCTCTGCCTATCCTTTCGGGGAATACAGGTGTAATGCTTTGTTTATATGTGGCATACCTAATGATTGTGTTTATAAACGCATTATTATTACGCATTATTATTACGCATAACGATACAGAAATTATTCCTAGTCCTTTTTGTCCGCTTTTGTTTCAAGATATAAACAAAAGCTAGACGGCGTGCGACGTCGCTGTCGGTCACGAAGATGGAGGGACGAGCCAAATAAAACCAATAGCGAATGGTCCACACTAGCTCCGGATCAAAAGGCCCCACAAATAAGAGTAACAGTACAAAACGGCGACATGATTGGTGCAGTAGCTGAGCAATCGACTGCTACGCTACATGTCGCGGGTTTGATTCCCGCACGAAACAAATATTTGTATTATCTAAAGATAGTTGTTCTTGGTCTGGATGTTTGTGCGTGTGAATATTTGTGTTTTTAACCGCACCCACGATAAGGAAATTATTCATGGTGTGGGGAGCTACGTTTTTTATAAAAAAGGAAAAGTAACCTACAAAAACACAGTGGACGACTATTTATCAGATAGTTTACCTAATACTATTGTACATTGCTCTTATATCTTACTAACCCTATCCAACTTAATATTATAAATATTATAATTGTGAGGATGGATGGATGGATAGATGGATCTTTGTTATTCTTTCACGCCAAAACGGCTGAACGGATTTGGATGAAATTTGGCACAGAGGTAGATTATATTCTGGAATAGCACATAGGCTAAAGGCTAGAGTTCGTAAACAACGCGAGCGAAGCCGCGAGCGGAAGCTAGTATCTTATATTTTCAGTATCTTTTTTATTTACCTAACTCCAGCTCAAAAGTATCTTTAACTAAAAACATATGTAGCAATATTCAAAATGGCAGAATAATTCAAGTTAGGAACACGAATATTTTATAAGGACAAATGTCTGTGACGTCAGTAGGTGCGAGAAGTTATGTGTTTGCTACGTGAGAGAATATTTACCTACCTATGTATATACTCTTTTATATAAAGAGTGGTTTTGAAGATGAGCTTAAAAGAGGAAAAATTGTGTTAGCAGTCGCGGCTCCGAAGGATAACGGGTTCGATTATTGGTAACGTAACATAGAGTTACAAGTGTATTTCCCAAAGGGTTGAGCAGAGGTGTACAGTTGTACACACACATATTGTCAATGCCGTTATAAAGTCCCAAGGGCTAACTTAGGGCTTCTTTAGATTATGTTCTTATAGGAAAAGTAATAAAAACTTTGCCCGACACAAGTCTTAAACCCAGAACCTCACGATTACTAGCCGGGCTAACGAATATTCTTTACTACATTTTTGATTTTATTCCAAACTAGCTTTTGCTCGCGACTTCTTACGCGTGGAATTTATAATCTGACATTTTCCTGCGGTAAAATGGAGCCTATATTTTAAGTTAGACCTCTAGCAATACATCGGTGAAAACTGCATTCAATTCCATGCAGTAGTTTTTGCGTATACAAACATACATACAGACAGACAGACAAAAAATCTAAAAACTGTTGTTTTGCCTTCTGTTGCTCTAATAAAGACCTCCCATATTAGTTTTTCTCCAATATCTATAATGTACAGACATCGGCCTGTTATAATTTTATTATATGTATAGAAGACTGCAGTCTGTTTCTGAAACTTCTTGAAAAAGATTTATTTATTTCATCATCATGATCAGCCAAAAGACGTCCACTGCTGAACGAAGGCCTCCCCCAAGTGGGGGGGTTTGCCATAATCCCCACGCTTGGCAGGCAGCTTTATTTATTTATTTATATTAAATTACGGCTATATTTTCACGGTGTTCGGGGACCAGGATCTTTATGGTACAATATACTACTTTACTAGCTATACGAAACGTTTATTTTATATTCCACAGTAAAAAATATATTTTTTTAAATAAAATTTAAAAAAATGGTAATACTTTTTTTTTTTAATATTTTACATGAGTTTTTGGTGAAATATGATGTGAGTAAAGAAGTTATTTTAGAAATAAATGTCTTTAAGTTACATATCCGACATGTGTAGACTGTTGAATTTAAAACTAATGTTTTTCTAAAATAAGAACTTAGGCAGGTACATACTTTCTTTTTAATTTTTTTAATTCGTTGCTCCACATGAGGAATAATTCCTGTATCGTGGGTGCTCTTACATACACCCAAACCTGAAACAACTATCTGTAGATCTGTAGATCATACAAATATTTGTTCTATGCGGCAATCGAACGCACGTCTCATAACGCAGCTGTCGATCTCTCAACCACTGCGCCAACGACGCTATCGTTTATGCGTTCATCTTTAGAAAATAATACGTACATATAAAAGTCTAAATAAAATTAAAAATATACGCCATAATTTATAAGAATATATTTTTTCACATAATACAGAGAAACAGAGAGTTATTCTTCGATGAACTCTCTGAAAATAAATGAAAAATAATAACTTCTCACATCCGCCATAAATCCATCCAGTCCACCATCCTACCACTGAATCACTTTAGCGTTATCGTGCGAAATACAATGCATCATAACCATTGTAGGTTGTGTTCCGGCGAAGCGTTTCCTGTACACAACGAACCGGCAATGTATAGCGTATACGGCAAATAAATCGACCGGCTAAAAGTGCATTTTTCTCCGCACAACCGTGATATGTACGACATTTCCTTCCTTTAGCGAAGTCGGCTAAAGTGTTATGTGTGTATTTATTTTTGTGTATAATAAGTCTGTTTTCGGAGTGAAAAATTGCGTCTTTCTTGTATGTTTGTTTATTTGTTGCGCTTGCGAGGAAATTTTAGATTGTACTCGCTTGGTAGTTTGCGTCAGAATGGCGAGACCAAAGTCAAGATTATTTTTAAAGAAAAGTATTGTAGGGTTTATCTATATTAATTCAAATTTATACCAATTAATTAGTTCCCAAAACAAAAGAAGGGGTGCAAGGAAAGGACCTCAAGGACTCAATAACAGCATCGGCGAAATGTGGGTATACAATAGTACAACTCTGCATAACTCTTCGGTTAAAAAAAAACATGGCATCAAGCATGTACTCTAGATGGGTGATGCCATGTTTTTTTTTATAGAAAATATTTGTTGACATACTTCAAAAATAAAACTTGAATAATGATGTACATAGGCAAAGTTTGAACTCGCGACCTCCGACGCTCTTTATTTTACTAGTGTATCAAAGAATGGCACCAATTTGGAACTAAATCCCGAAATAAATCGGAGTTAGTCGCGCCATTTTGACGCTAATGCTTGCCCATTGCAGTGAGTTGGACATTAAATTCCTTTAGGACTTAAAATAGCTGAGTATTAAAAAACGTGCATTTTCGATTGCAGTTTTAATTTTTATTCAAAAGAAGCAAATGTGTATGAGTATGTCTCACAGTTAGCTCAGGGAGTTTTTACTGCTTAACCGGGTTAATAGCGAAACCAGAAGGGCCTCCATCTGAGCAAAGAAAATAAAATTAAGCAACACTGCTAAGGGCGTCCCAAAGTGGGCCTCGAACCTCGGCTTAGGGCGTTTCTGGGGGACAGACAAGACAGGACTTTAGTACCATTATAGTTTACTTAAGACTGTGCTCTATATGGCCTTTTCAAACCGGTTTCTTACGAGCAAAGAGGGGGGTAACCTATCCAGAATCATACCTGTATTCACCGAAGGTAGGCAGGATTCTAAAACTGTTCCCAAACATTATCCCAGTGCCGCTATTGTCTCCAATGTTACAGGAGGCGAGCCTATCACCAACTCTTTGCAGGAAACCAGACAATCAAATGCTCTAATCATTGTAATTAACCCGTATAGTGTAAAACGTGTCGATGTAAATTCTATCACACCTTTACAAGACCAAAGAGAGACGACGAACACAGAAGCGGCCTAAAACATTGTTACAATCTAATGAGAATTCATTATAAAGCAACAAGGTCGCAATAAGGGCATGTAGTAGGTTGCCAATCCGTTGTCTACGCAACAAAGCTAACGGCAACATCAAAGCGGTACGATCCCTTTGATTACGCCGCTCTAATGAAAGTGTTAAATACACTGGCTGTGTAATTTAGACGGTATTTTGACGCACTACAGTGTAATCTGTGGCGAATCATTTAATTAATTTATATTTGTTGTGTATATTTAGTTCGGCGATTTGCTTGATTATCATTTTTATAGATATCATTGATTTGAAGAATTTTTGTGTTGATGTCTGATAGATTCATGAGATGATTGATGAGAGGGACTCGTAGCTATAAAGCTACCGCGCCAATCGGTCGATCTCCAAGGTTAAGCAGCGCTTGCCGCGGTCAGTCCTTGGATGGGTGACCATTTTTCACACATCCAGAACCTCCGTGCCTTGGCAAGCACGTTAATCAGTTGGTCCCTGCTGTCACACAAAGACCTATGACAGTCGTCATAGATATTAGCAGCACAAAAAGTCTGACAGCCAGTCTAACCTTACATAAGTTCATGTCTCGATTCACAGACTAAGAAAAATACTCCTAGGTTTTCCATATAGAAAAAACGAATAACACTTTGCCCGATCCGGGCATCGGACCCAAGACCTCACGCTCAGGAGTCCCGAAGGTGATCACAAGACCAATGACACACCACTTTATCGTACCTACAAAAACGTCCATTGCCTGTGCGCTAGACTAAATTTTTGGGTAAGTCAAATCAAACCCGATTCAGCACTAAAGTTAGCGCTAAAACATTCTAGCTGACTCCTGCCCCACCTCTAACTCTAGTGATGAATGTGAAACGTCTTTCAGGTATCCCAGTCAGCGACATTTTAATTCACTGCCCGAATGCACGCCTTTCAGCGTCCACCAATATTTTCTGAATAAAGTTTTTGGTTGCTTTTATGAGGTACGATTCGATGAGACGATTAGTCGTTGAGTCGGCCGCGATTCGCTAGAAAGCTACCTAGATATCTCAATATCATCATCTGGCTAGCCTTTTACCACCTCCGACGACCAATTACTGGGAGACACTGAAGCTCTAAGATGAAAATGGATTTCGGCTTTTCTTGTATGACACCTGGGACCAACTGCTTAACATACTTTACAAGACACGAAAAGGTGTCGATGTGTAAAGAATGTTCACCTATCCATAGGAATGACTGCAGAAGCGCTGCTTACCCTCACAGTTCAACCAAACAGCGCTGTAATTATGTAGGTATGAGCATCTCTATCTAAATAATTAATGGAATCAAGCGTTACTTTGCAATCCATGATATACAAGATATGTAACTAGAATATTTGGTTTTAATCCCGAGGATCGGTTTGGGTTGCATGTTATATAACATCAATCGCACCTTCTGCATGTGCATATATGTATTTGCGGGCGGGAGGGCGGTGCTGCATGCATCCAAGCCTGAACTAGTTTAGCGAATTTAAAACTAAATATACTTGTTGCGTATCTTATCTAAGAAACAATTTATAAAGATAAATTAAATCTAAACTATAGGTTTTGGCCTATGATAGATAGAATTGGATAGATAGAATTTGGCCTATGATAGATAGAATTAGTTTTGGCCTATGAGAGATAGAAAAAATATATATATGATGTCCAGGTCGTACACACTAAAGCGCACTTTCCAAAGGCAACAGCATCAAAAACTTGCGTTAAAAGAGAGCAGGATTAAAAACCGCTATTCCGTTTAAAAATATGTCCTCTTACAGATTACTTGTGGATGAAAGAAACATGCCTTTGCGCGATATACTTTTTCTTTTATAAAGAAAGTAAAAAAAAATTCAAACAATATTTGTTCGATGTTAGTCAGGGAATTTATAAACATGAACTGTAGGTATCACAGTGTGAGTTTTAGACGTGGCAGCAAAGGGTTATGTTAACCTTGCAAACGTACGAAACAGATTTAGGGAGATTGTCTAAATTTTTGAAGATATTTCGATGTGCATTTTTTATAAAACCTCCTATATCAATTAAAAAAAAAATAGTATTCTTATTCCTAATTAGCAGTGATAGCCTAGCGGTTGAACGCTTGCCTTCCATGCAGGATGGTCTGAGTTCAAACCCGGCCCGCACCTCTGACTTTTCGGAATCATGTACGGATCAGAATTTGATTATCTCTTGCGTTAACGGTGAAGGAAAACATCGTGAGGAAACCTGCACACCTGACAGGGCTCCATAAAGTTCTTAACGGTGTGTGTAGTCAACCAACCCGCACCGGGCCAGCGTGGTGGACTAATGCCTACCCCTTCTCATTCTGAGATGAGACCCTTGCCCAGCTGTGGGACAGTAATGGGTTGAATTTATTTATTATTATTCCTAATTTAATTTTTTTTTATTGTTGTAATAGTTAATGTAGGGTTTTTATTTATTTTTTCCTTTTTAGTAATATGATACCTACAGTCAGCGAGAAAAAAATGCAATATTAATTATAGTTATAATTAATTAATCCTATTTTTAATGTCTCTTAGGTCTATTTCGGAACAATGCAGATACTAGAAATGGACTGACTATACCTTCATCATCGAGAGCTTTATGGAGCCCTCTTTCCAAAACTCTTTTTCATCATTTATAAATATCTACTTATAAATCCACCCAAAATGACTGCCTAGTGGTCTAGTGATCGCAAGCGCGACTGCTGAGCGTGAGGTCATTGGTTCGATACCAGTCACCATTGAGAAAATTGTTGAACCCTCTCAGGTGTGCAGGTTTCCTCACAATGTTTCCTTCACCGTTAACTTAGGGCACTAAATGTTTCATCATCAGCCAGAAGACGTCCACTGGTGAACGAAGGCCTCCCTCAAGGGGGGGTTTGCCATAATCCCCACGCTCGGCAGGCGGCTTGGGGATCGCAGTGGCTCACCGATTAGTGAGAGGACGCTGCTGCCCGTCCTCCGGTGTCTGGCCGCAGTTTTAAGACGTACCCGGGTCCAGATGTTTAGTAAAGGACATTTTGAAATCGTTTCTAGTTAATTTAATTATTTATAAAATACACATTTACGGCCAATTACCCCAACAATTTTTTACATCGTAAACGAAGACACAAAATTGAAAACACCAGACGCAAAGCTAAGCTAAATTTTATTATTTAACCCTACACTGCTCAAGTCGCACTTCAGACTACTGGGGGTCTATCCAACCCGTCGCCTGCTACGGACTATTCGACCCATCGTATAATCCTTAACAATAAAATCGTAAGCCATTAAATGGCCATTGTCTGCAGGTTGGTGAATATTTTTCATTATACAACCTTTAGATGAAATTTAACGAAATAGCCTTAAAATATAAATTGGCGATTTATCTTAGTTTTGTAAGGTCGGGTAGCCATGTGTTTTTAATGTGTTTAATCTAAATTCATGTTTGTGTTTGCAAATTACAATGGAATAAAGCCGATTTTTCATCACGCCTGTATTCCCCGAAGGCAGAGGTGTACCTAATTCTTTGCTCCCAAATTTTGCCAATGCCATTATGAAGTCCCCAGCAGACTCTCGCACTGCAGGGGACTTTATAATGAGGAGCATATGAGGATCTGCTCGACCTGGGAACCGAACCTAGCATTGCATAGTTCAGCAGCCGCGCTTATGCCTTGTGTTATTAGGTAATTAAATATAGGTGTACTTACATTTACACTTCTGGTAAAGGCGTGATGTTGTGTTATGGGACAGAATTCTAAATTTTAATTATATATCCTTCTTCTGAATATAAAAAGGAAAGACCTATACATATAATAAAATTACAACAGGCCGATGTCTGTACATTTAGATATTGGAGAAAAACTAATATGGGGGGTCTTTATTAGAGAAACAGAAGCGAAAACAACAGTTTTTAGAATTTTACTGCCTGTCTGTATGTTTGTACACGCATCACGCAAAAACTACTGCATCGAATTGAATTGAGTTTTCACCGATGTATTGCTAGAGGTGTAACTTAAAATATAGGCTCCATTTTACCACAGGAAAATATCAGATTCTAAATTCCACGAGTACGAAGTCGCGGGCAAAAGCTAGTTTACAATATAATATCGTAAGAATTTCCAAACAAATGATTTTAACTGTAGATCACAAATGCCAAGAGAATCTTTAATTAAAATGACTGCTTTGATTTTTAAGTTAAACCATCTTTTAAAAGAAAACAGAAAAGGTCAAAAATTCTTTTTCACTTCATTAAATAAAGCTAATATTAGTTTAGGATCTTTACCATTAATTAAGTTTCACGTTCCAATAGCTATTTTCTAGGGTCTTGAGTACCTTTATATAAATATTTAAGTGTTTTATTAAAACTGTGAGGGGTAAAATTTCTCAACAGCACTTGAACACGTGAAATTATTCGTATTGTTTTAGATTTTTGTTAATCAATAACTGCGACCAATCTCACAGGAGATTAGCCAACTACGCAGGAGATATTATAGAGCACAAGTGTGTGCGCAAACACAGGTGCACTCTCTATTCCTTTACTCTCATAGCCCGATGGGATGGCAATCTGACACAACCGGAGAGAGATTAGGCGCAGAACCAACGGCTTTACGTGCTTTCCGAGGCACGGTGTGTATTCACATACACAAAGACCCAAACCCGAAACAACTATCTGTAGATCATACATATATTTGTTTCGTGCGGGCATCGAACCCGCGACACGTAGCTCAGCAGTCGATCTCTCAACCACTGCGCCAACCGTGCCATCAACAGTACACCTCTGTCTAGCCCTTCGGGAAACACAAGCGTGATGATATGTAATTAATATTCAACTCTTAACGCTACGATTTTGCATTTTGCCTGAGGGTTTCGGCCCATCTTTTACTAGCAACCCTAATATGGCCTTCGGCAGTTAATTGTTAAGCTCCGAATTAGAAACGATACGATGTAGTATAGGGTTAAATCTGGCCGTGAAATAACGTATCTTAACGAGCTGTCAAAGGCCTACAACACTGACGATAAAATAGAAAGAGAATACTTTTGTAAGTGATGTTAATGATGTTAATGCTGTCATCATCATCATCAGCCAGAAGACGTCCACTGCTGAACGAAGGATTCCCCAAGGGGGGGGGTGCCATAATATCCACGCTTGGCAGGCGGCTTGAGGATCGCAGTGGCTCACCGATTAGTGAGAGGACGCTGCTGCCCGTCCTCCGGTGTCTGGCCGCAGTTTTAGAACGTACCCGAGTCCATACTGTAACTTTTTAAAATTTATAATACGCTTGTTGACTGCTAGTCATCTGAGTTACTTTTTGTGAACTGTCAGAAACGACATTTTGTCCTAAAAATGTTTGGAATAGCAAGGCGTGACGTCATATGTAGTTTTTCATTGCCATTGACGTACTTATAGTGTGATTTTGGTAAATTAAAAATTGAAAACGCAAAAGAGAAGCAAGAGATTCAATTTTAATGAGTTTTTAGAAGGAAAACTATTTACCAAACAAGATTTCACAATTTAGTTTTGATGCAGTCAACTAGCCTATTGTATTTAGAAGGGCGCCTCATCAGTCCAGTGGTCGAAAGCGCGGCTGCTGAACGTGAGGTCATGGATTCGATTCCCAGTTCGGACAAAGCGTTATAGTCTTCTGTTGGAAAATTCTTTATAGCAACCCATAGTGTGTTTTCCATTGTACGTTTTCATCATCATCATCATTGTATCAGACCATATTCCCGTGGTGAAGACATTCTAACGATCAATAAAATGAAAAGCCATATTACCGACCTTCATGGGTCATTTATTTTAATATTAAATCGAAAATAGTGATTAAATATTTAATTTACATGCAAATTGCATAGGACTTAAGTTCGTATTGTTTATTGAATATTGATGTCGTTTTGAAGATTAATTTAATCTTCAATGAACCTTCAACTTATTTGACAGCAAATAATAAAAGATGGCAATTTTAATGGAAATTTTTAATATGTTTCAGATTTTCCATTAATCTAAATGCGAATTGACTGCTTTGTTGGTTTTTGTCAAAAGTTTTATTTATTAAGTTTTCTGTCTCATATTTTTTCAGTAGAATTCCTTATTTTTTGTGCCAGTTAGTATACATATTTAGTTTCATGTAATAGGGGGCGAGCCTATTGCCATCTACCGGGCACAGTTTTAGACTCCGTGCTGCTACTGAGAATTTCCATACAAAAAATACCAATAACACTTTGCCCGATCCGGGAATCGAACCCCGGACCTCACGCTTAGCAGTCGCACTTGCTACCACTAGACCAATGAGGCAGTCTTTATTGAAGGAGAGATATAAATTTGACAACTATTCGCAACATGGCAAAAAGCGCCATCTATCGAAGTAAAGTTACAACAATAAACCCTGAATCGCACTATGAGAGTTTACAACGATTCTAACACATATACGAATGTCCGATATCAATCGTTAGGCTTCGGCCCGCCAGGATCGCCTCTTTGCTTGCCACTTTTCAATGGAGGAACACCATACCTCGTTCCTCCATAGTTTTTATTATTTATTGTTATGTGTTGTAGTTAATGCTTATATACTTTATGGTTTAATTTAATATGTGCTTATAACATCGCCTTGGTGTAATCTGTAAGATGTAATGTTATAAATAAATAAGCTGAATCCAAACGGAACCCAAGAACAAAGAGCCTATTGGATCGTGATTTATTTTTCCCCCAGAAATCCTATGTAAATCGTTATGTATGAATATCAACAAATATTAACAAGACACGGCTTCTCTCCTATTTGTTTACAAATATATCGGCTTGGTATTGACGGAGCTATTGAGGAATAAAGAACAATATTTTGTTTAGTAAATCTTGGTACGACTTTCTTGTTTGGTCCAAAGCTTGTCCGCTTGGTAACGCGTAGTCTGGGGTTTATGACTCTATAGGGAGCATAATTTGCCAAGCTTTTTCCTATGTTGGGGTTGGATACCAGTCTAACCAGATACGGCGACTGCAATCTGACCTTCCAACCCAATTACTGGGAGACACTGATGCTCTGAGGTTAGACCGGTTTTCAGACATTTTGTGCTGTTGACACCCGTAACGACTGTCATAGGTATTCGTATGACAACCGGGACTGACTGCTTAACGTGCTTTCTAAGACCTCCGTGTCTAGATGTCGATGTGTGAAAAACGGTCATCCATCCAAAAACTGAGCGCAGCAAGCGCTGCTTAACCTCGCAGATCGACTGATCTATGCTTTAGCTACGTAGCTACGCGCCCTCCACGTATTTGCTCACAGTAAAGTTTAATTTATATTGACAGTTATATCTTTCTGTTTAATTTCACCGAATCGATGTGTATGAGCGGTCATCCTACTGGGTGGATTCGTTCAGAATATTTTGACTTATAATAACTTAACTGAATCGTAATGTCTTTGAATGATGACCCAGGTATGTCTTAAAACTGCGGCCAGACACCGGAGGACGGGCAGCAGCGTCCAATCACTAATCGGTGAGCCACTGCGATCCCCAAGCCGCCTGCCAAGCGTGGGGATTATGGCAAACCCCCCTTTGAGGGAGGCCTTCGTTCAGCGGTGGACGTCTTCTGGCTGATGATGATGACATTTACTTTATCAGACGTCAAAACAATCGTCCTAGGCTTAGTGTACCGTTAGGACGAATATTCTGACGTTTAGTACCGTAAGCGTAACGATTATTTTTTTTTGAGTTGTCTCTCGCATTTAGCTCAGGGAACTTTTACTGCTTAACCGGGCAAATGGCGAGACCAGAAGGGCCTCCAGCCGAGCAAATTAAAAAATAATAAGCAACACTGCTAAGGGTGTCCCATAGTGGGACGCGAACCTCGGCTTAGGGCGTTGCTGGGGACAGACAAGAGAAGACTTGCTGGATCTGATTGTGATTATTAAGGGACATTTGATTTATTACTACTGGCTCAGCGCGGGCTAGCGTAAGCGTATCGTTAACGAGCGTGAATTTTGAATTGAAAATATTCATTTAATTAGTACGTATTTAAGGACAGTTGTATTGTCTTTTCAAACACTGACATTTAACAATACGACGTCAAAACGTTCGTGCTAGGCGTACAGCAGAAGCCTTTGACTTTTCCGCTACTTTATTCACTAAATAGAAACGTATAGATACAAACCTACGACTATAAATAACACCCCAGAAAATATCCAGCTATCTACAGAACACCCTATCGTAAACAACCAAGTATCAAATAAAATATCGTCCATCCATTTGTTTCATAGAAAAGATGTATGCTGTAACGAGGGAGAGAGATGAAGTATGTTTGGTTACGTGTGTCAGACAGAGATGGAGCGTGTGGCACCTTAGTGAATCGAGTGGCCCGAGGCGGGACAAACGCAATATCCTAGAGAACCTAACGGTGACTAGAGATGGGGAATGTCGATATTATTTTTTGGGATATTTTTATTATTGGCGTGACTCGTTGGTGTAGTGGTCACAAGCGTTGCTACTGAGCGTGAAATGCTTGGTTTGATTCCCGGGTCGGCCAACGCGTTATCGGTTTTTCTGCATGGAAATCTTCACTAGCAGCGTGGAGTTTAAAATAGTGTCAGGTAGACGGCAATAGGCCTAAATGTCTATGCCAATTTTGAGTCTCATGCCTCTGCCTAACCCTTCGGGTAATACAAGCGTGAACCTATGCTATGTAATTCAAATATTTTCATTCTACCAAAATTACCACCAAATTAAAGGCCTCTTCCCGAAACTTTAATAGAACACGAAAAATACTAGAGAATCCAATTTATAATCAGAACGGATAAGAATCTGACATTTTTCCGGGTTTTTATTCAACAAGCTGAGAAGTGGATTTCCGACACAGATCAACAAGGTCCCAATTCACCCTTTAGATTTATCAACTTGTTAGATTTATTAGTCCTTATAATTGTTAAAAGGAAAATCGGTTCCATTATTTTTTGTTCCCTTTATTCTTTGATTATTTGATGAATTTACAAGTCTATAGAGTATTGGATATTAGTATGAAATGTAGTGTCGTATAATATCTGCTAGAGGCGCTGCATTAAATTTCTTGACTTAATATACAAGTCGTATTCGCTTTTTATAGTAATAGGTATGTGGTGAATGAAGCTTAAATATAATTGACCGTAGAGTAAGCTTCGAAATAAATATTTTACAAAATAAAATTCGAATAAAAACATGGATACTCAAAAAATATGTCCGTATTTGAAAAATGAAAATCGATATTTACTCCAAAACTTGCGCATCGATATCGACACTTTCCCCTCACTATGTCACCATCCGCCCGTCTGATTGGCTGTCATGTTGACACAACTTATGAGCGCGATATGTCGTCCACTCAGTTACAACACACGGTTCTCTTGAACACTAAGTATTTGAAGTAACTTACAGTTTTCTTGAACGAAGAAAATTGGAAGAAAAAGTTTAAAATGGATTGTTACAATGGTCTTTTCGTTGTGATTTAGTCCTTTAAACTATGTACTTACAAAAGCTATACTTATAGATTGAGTCTCTTTTTTACATTAAGGTGGTAAAATAAGGTGGCCCAAAACTTAGATATTTTCAGTTGTTCATTGGCAGAATTTATTAGGGTGACTACTGAAATTGTTTGTCACAGCTCAGTGTAAACATGAAATTTTTGTTATTATCATTTTTTTTAAAGTACATATTTTATTTATTTGTTAATCTCAATAATTATTTTTGTTGTTCCTTTTTAATTAAGTTAGTTTAAGTTTTGGATGTGTATTAATAATATGATGGATGTGTAATAATTTTAATTCTAATTTTTAATATGTATGCCAGCATTGTCGCATTGGGTGCTTACCTGTAAGGATGGTGATGTACTATAAGAAAAAAAAATAAAAAAAATAGTACATATACCGTTTGATTATAAGCGGCAACCAATAAACGTTTGCAGCACCAGAGATATCATTTGCGCGTTGTTGACAACTTCTTTATGAATTTCATCACACGTGAGTCCGTGTGAATACTTATAAAATAAAAACCAATCAACTGATTTTGATAGGACTTAAACATCGTTCATAGGAGCTGTGCAAATTTCTATACTATGTTTGATTTTTGTCTAATTTATGACCATTCGAAACGCACACGGTTCTCGTACTCGTTTATTTATATTATATATTATAAAGCCTAGGCGTGATACCCCTTAATTAGCACAATTTAAGCGCAAAGTGTGATCTGAAAAATAGCCACTAACAAAAATTGCATTGAATAAAAAAGACGTCATAATCTACTAGACCAGTCTACTAAAAAATCAACTTAATACTAAGTACTTACTGTAAGTATGGAAGTCGGTGATCTGCACAGTGTTACAGTCTTCACCGACTTGCAGGTAGGTGATCTCGCACCGGTAGACCCCCTCGTCTTCTGGCTTCACGTCGTTGATCACCAGTTCAGCGTACGTCATGTTCTGAGAGTATGATATTGTTACTCTGTGGACAAAGAGATCTGCATTAGAAATTGCAAACATACGAAAACTTTTTCTATTTTAACAGATTATATGTCCGCTAAACAGAGAATAGTTATGTAATGGCTGTGTTTACATGATTCATGAGGCAGGGCAAGGGTTAAGATATATTGCGGTTTTTGAATGTGTACTACTTAGATCGTATTAAATACGTTTATTACAACAAACACATATTAATTTGAATCAATTTTCAACAATGTAAAAAGAATAAAGAAAGAAGTGGTAAATTTTTAAAATGTCATCAATCATTACTGTGGCGAGTGATCAGTTTTTTAAATAAACAATGCAAAAAAACTCGTATTAACATGAATTTGGAATCAATAAGACGAGTAATTTGTCTAGAATTTTTTTCTGGTTTTGGTTAACCTAACTAGTCATCATCTTGCTTTCAATTGATTAAGGCATATGTCTCAATCAATTTCTGTCATATTTTTATTATATATATAATTTACAGTTACATGCTGTCGGTCTGCCAAGTAATAAATAAATTACTATACAGAACAACTAGCTGCCATTAAGTCTTTCTATAAAAGGCTATTCCACCCTATATTTGTCTCACATAAACCCTTACATCATTACAATCTGTCTGGACTTTAAAATAGACTTTGAACCCTGAGTTTGTTTCGGCGTTTCTTCTCAGGGATAGTCATAGGAAATGCCGACGCCATCTAGTTTAAAAAAGACGTGTAAAAGTGATTGAAAAATCCTAATTGCAAAATAAATAATTTCATTTCATTTTATTTCATTTCTCCACAACCAAAATTATCAAGAAAAAACATTTATTTACGACAAAAACCAGTAACATTATCGACCCTTCTTTCGTAAAACAGCAAGTCACCAACCAAAATCATTCCGCAAATCGGGAAACTTCATTAGATATCGGGAACGGTGTAGTTACGTTTTTTAGCCGAAATCCGTCGGCTAATGGGTGTTGGGTGAGAC
Source organism: Shargacucullia verbasci (assembly GCA_947562105.1). Lineage (NCBI taxonomy): Eukaryota > Metazoa > Arthropoda > Insecta > Lepidoptera > Noctuidae > Shargacucullia > Shargacucullia verbasci. Next base: position 8,602,866 of record OX387306.1, read on the forward strand.
TGCAAGTTGATGGGACAAGCTTCAGTTAATTAAGTGGACTGTCTACTAGATTGATAGGTCTGTGGTATAGGACCGAATTGTTTTTAGTTTTGATGGGGAAGGGTATTTTTTTTGTTTACTTTTTATCCCACACTCCTGTTTTGTACATCTTTGCTGAACCGAGGCTGCCTTATTGGTGTAGTGGTCGCAAGTGCGACTGCTAAGCGTGAGGTCCTGGGTTTGATTTCCGGGTCGGGCAAAGTCTTAATGGGATTTTCTGTATGGAAATTCTTAGTAGCAGCACGGAGTTTGGAACTGTGCCGGGTAGATGACAATAGGTTCGCCCCCTATTACATGGGACTCAACAAATGTGGCTGTTTAAATAGTACGCCTATGTCTAACCATTTGGGGAATTGTAAAAATTGTTTATGTTAATTTTTATTAATACTTCAGCATAGCTAACGCTATGCGCTAACTAACACCTAGATAATACTATTTAATTATCTTTTGACAAACAATTAAAACATGTAGAGTAAAATATGCCGAATATGGCCAGAAAATTGTATAATTTGGGAGTTTAATTTCAGAAGCGACCTAGCTACGTATATTTCTAAGCAAGAAATATTTAATAGTTTAGGTGTAGATATTAAAATATTATATTTACCCGAGTAGTTTATACGTATTTCTCTTGTCAGTTTAAATGCATGAAATGTGACGAGAATTTGTCAATTCGAGGTTTTTAGTACTACTAGCAAAAGTATAACTATTTATATAAATGCCATTACAGACACAATATCTCAAAAGTAAAAAATAAACCCAGAACAACTATCCGTCGAATAAATATTTGTTCCTTGCCTGTATCGAAGCCGCGACCCATAGCACAGAAATCCAATCACTTAGCCAACTTCTTCCACCGTCCAGTCAAATAAATCATTTCCAAATAAAAATAAAAACCACAAATCTCTATATATTATTCTGGCAAAACCTGACACTCCTCTCACCAACCAAGTTGAAATTTTGCACGACCAGACTTTAAATTAAACGGACCAACAGACCACGGCAATAACCCAAAACGCCACACTGACGAAGAATAACAACAGAAACTACAGCGGAATAAAAAGGACCCACACAGATAACGCAGTTTAATCCAATTTTTCAATCTTGGACAATAAATTACACAAATAAATTGTCCACAGTACCTGTACTAAATAGAGTAGAACAAAAAAAATGGCTTCCTTTGCCGACAGCAGTTAATTTGTCGACGCCAGTCCCACGCTGTTCTATTTAAGGCCATTTTAATTGTTGAATGTCCGGGACATTGTCCGTAGTGTATTGTCTGTCCGTTTATAGGTCTGTGGATTTAGTAATTAATATAGAGTATAGAAAATTGGATAGTAAATCATGTCAGACTTATTTAAAAGAAGAATGTTTTTGGGTCTTACTGCAGCGCACGCGCAAGGATTTAGTGTTAGATATCGGAAAACGACAGTGCGTAATTATGATTTTAAGGTGAGAGGTCATCGTCGCCGAACATCTGCAACAAACTCAAAGTCTGATTTTTATTTTTATTGGTCCTTTAATAATTATTATCTATTGAATTTATTCACTTTCTTACAGTATTTTCCAACTAACGAACAAACACATAAAACAAGTTATCGCAATGTTGCAGCCGTACACTCCGCCGCACAAGGCTGCAACAAACTTTGTATTGTTCGACGAACAATACGCGCAACTAATGTAGGCTACACCTGTGTTGCTGACTGTACGTCGAATAATTTATGCCCTTGTATTTGAATTTGCTGCTATCTGTGCGGAATTTAACTTAATATTAGGTGTCTGGCATCACGCCCGTATGCCCTGGAGGGGTTGGCAGAGGAGTATTGTTCTACATTCATTGTTCCAATTGCAGTATTTCGGCCATTGAACGCAATTAGACACTTAGGCTAACCTGGATATCGAAACCGGGAACTAATGCTTGTCAAATGGGCTCTCCTTTTACCGGGTCTAATAACTACATAACATAGCATCACGCCTGTATTCCCCGAAGGGTTAGGCAGAGGAGGAGAGGAAGGGTAAGCTCATTGCCATCTACCGGGCATAGTTTTAGACTCAGTGCTGCTACTGAGAATTTCCATTCAGAAAAAACCAATAACACTTCTCCCAGGAATCGAACCCAGGACGAGACCAATGAGGCAGTCAGTCTAATAACTTCATCAGCGAATAACGTGTACAAGAAAAAATATTCATCTTTACCCAATTGATTATGCTATACAGGCAAAAATATCTTTAGCAAAGTCTCTGAACGTATTTTACGGAAACTGAACATTCTAGAAAACCCACAACCCTAATCCAAAGAAAACAGAAGACTTAATAAAAATATGGACAACATAGCCATAAAATTCTTCTAGAAGTTTATTAAGAAACCCCGACCATAAACACAGAACTAACCTTTTTAGTATTTTAAACTTGGAATTTCAAAAAGCCGTGTTTATGACGCTTTTAAGTATATGAAGTTATTTTATGATAATAGCATGGTATAGCCAATATTCATTAAGCAAGCTAGAGTTAAGTTCTACTTGTTTATGGTTGTGGGTTAAGCAGATAAGCAGCTTCATCCTTTTATTGTAAATATAAAAGTGACTGCTTCATTGGTCTACTGGTCGCAAACGCGACTGGTGAGCGTGAGATCTTGAGCTGGATTCCCGGGTCGGGCAAAGTGTTATTGGGTTTTTTTTGTATGGAAATTCTCAGTAGCACGGAGTCTGGAACTGTGTCTGGTAGATGGGAATAGACTCGCCCACCAATTACGTGATAAATATACATTTCGATGCCGTCACAAGTAGCATTAAATTCGAGTCCATTGCCATCTACCACGTACAATTATAAATCTCAAGTTCCTACTAGTAATGATAGACCTGGAAATTGAAACTAGGACCTCATAACCAGCAGCTTAAAATAGCTATAAAATAACTTTATATATGTATATTACTGCTTCACTGACGATACGGTTGGCGCAGTGGTTAAGCGATTAGCTTCCTGCGCTATGTGTCGCGGGTTCGATCCCCGCACGGAACAAATATTTGTATGATCTACAGATAGTTGTTTCGGGTCTGGTTGTGTGTGTATGTGACATGTATGTTTGTAAACTGTACCCACGACACAGGAGAAATCCTAGTGAGGGGCAAAGTTTTTAAAAAAGAAAAAAAAAAAAACTGGACTAGTGGCGGCAAGCTAGACTGCTGAGCGTGATGTCTAGGGCTCGATTCTCCGGTTAACAGTGATATTATATTAGCAGCCCGGAGTTTGGAACTGTGCGCAGTATAGGGCAATAGGCTCACCCCTTATCACACGGAACTCAATAACGATACCGAAATGAGTACCGCCATCACGAGTTTTCTTACTATTTACTATCAAAGTAAAGTAAATTTTCATGCAAGCGATTTTAGTTCTTAACATGCTTAGATTAGGAATTAGAGTCGCTAACATGACATCTAGTCATAGTAAAGATTTGATTTACTATTTTATAGAAATGTCATGTTAGCGACTCTAATGCCTAATGTAACCAAGTTAAGAACTAAAATCGCTATCATGAAAATTTACTTTACTTTGATAGTAAATAGTAAGAAAACTCATGATGGAATTGAGTTCACTATAATAATAGTACGCCACTATCTCTTCGAGGAATACAGATGTAATGTTAAGTTGGAGTGCCTATACAATTTTGTACTAATCATCTAACTACCAATCGACCACAAACTTTCCATGCTATTAACAAGGCAGTTTTACAGCTTATTGTTTAGCTCACCCACCAACCATTAACCACTTTAATGCACCCCCGGTGAACATCCAACGAGCTTTTCATAGTCCGCTTTTAGTTTAAGGTTTTAAACTCACTATAAAGGTTTTTTGTTACTTTAGGTTTTATGAAATGAAAGTAATATTACAAAGGGAAAGTCTGTGAGCATCTAGTACTGAAAATAGGCCTCCTTATAATCTAAAGAGGGGTGAACTGCCATTGTAACACTTGGCGGATAGAATGGTGTGTGTCCTGCAGAGAATGTTGGTGGAAATGCTGATTTCATCGTATATTTGTCTAAGATAAATCCTTACTACTCTGTCTGGACTTTAAAATAGACCGTGACCCCTGAGTATTTCGGCGTTTCTTCTCAGGCAGTCATAGGAAATGTCAATACCATCTATATAGTTAGACGTATAAAAGTGATTGAAAAATCCTAACTGCAAAATAAATCATTTCATATAATTTCACTGGTTGAACCCCGTTCAAACATACATACATGTACTGGTCATGTGGCGACTATTAATTACTCTCAACTAAGTTTTTCTCGAGAATGTCAAAGAATCTGAGGGCAGAGGGGCGGAGGACGGTTGGTGAACTCCACCAAAGCACTCGACAAATCATGCAGTCAGTATATACAGTTTTAATATCAACATATGGTATTAAAACTCCTTGAATATTGACGGAATTACATCGTGCTGCTGACCATATATTGCTATCATAAAGGTAAGGGGGTCTCGTGTGAGTCAATAAAAAAAATATATAAATGATTTAGATTTTGATAAAGTTGCTACGTGTCGCGGGTTCGATCCCCGCACGGAACAAATATTTGTATGATCTATAGATACATAGTTGTTTCGGGTCTGGTTGTGTGTGCATGTGACATGTATGTTTGTAAACTGTACCCACGATACAGGAGAAATACTAGTGTGGGGCAATGTTTTTAAAAAAGAAAAAGAAGAAAGCGGTCAGTTTTGATACCTGAAGCACTCATAAGTAGAGAATTTATTGTATACTATAATGTGTAGGTCTTTTCTTACCCTATATAGTCTTGTAGTGCACACTAGGTTCGATGAAATTAAAATTCACAAATATACATATGCTCGATTATAGTTCACGAGTCATTCACAATAGCACAACAGAAGAAAAGCACGAGAAATAAAAACAGTTAAAAAGAAAGACATTAAAGTTTAAGCAATAGCAAGAGCAATTAAAATACACCGATAACACAACTATGCAAAACTTATGTTAAATGTGAGGGTAATTTATAATCAGCGTTGATCGGACAAGCAACGTGCGCCTCGCGTCGAGACCTAGTCTAGACTGGCGAGCGGGAGGAGACACGCGAGCGCCGGCGCCGCCGCGCCGCGCCGGTCGAAGTACCCGCCGTTCGTAACACCAAAACAATAAAGGCGCTGTTCCATTGCTGCGCATGCGGCGTATATTACTTGCTCGGTCATTTGCTAAGATTGTAATGTAATGTATTCTAATGATGAATATTGTCGAATCTTCAGCTGTAGCACTTTATACGTCAGTTCAAGCAACTATTGAGTCAGATGCTAAGCCATGACGACTATTGGCAGATTTGATTGCTTCCATAACGACATACAACATATTCTCGTTGAATTGACGCGCGTCAACGTTGGAAACGGCCCAGTGAAAGGTTCTACTGCGTTAAAGTTGCGCTTGCGCTTAAACTGTGCGTCTAAATATCGTCGTACCCATCGGCTTTTAGGCCTGACAATCTGCTCTAATAGCCACAGAAAAGTTGAATTGTAGATTGAAATGAAATGAACTTCTTTATTTTAGACAGATCGTTACACGTTATAAAATTGCTCACCCATCGAAGTTTCGACCGCTGCAACATATTAAATCTTTTAGACATGAGAAGGTAGCTATTTTGGAAACTAGATCAGCTTGTAGCCATCTAGCAACTTCAATGTTAACCCACTTTAGACCCAAAATTAAATCCAAAATACCTCACGACATAGCTAAGCCGGGATGGGCAGGTGTTCCCCTCGCTGGCCTCGACCGCACATCACTCTGGCTGACAACACACTTTGTTACTACCCGCAAACAAGCGCGCTATATCAAATGGGGTAAGCTGAACTACTCCGGTATAGGTTACCTTATTTTAAAGGCAAATAAGTCAGGGTTTTAAAAATCAATTGGAATGACCAGATGCAATAGCATCGCTATAAATCTCAATAACATTTTGCCCGACCTGTGAATCGAACTTACGACCTCATGCTCAACAGCCGCGCTTACGGCCACTAGACCTATGCCGAACCCTTCAGAGAATACAGGCGTGATGCATGCCTGTCGAATTTGGACTCAACAATATCGATATAATCACAAAACAAACGTATTTTTAACCTTACACCGTCGTATAACTTAAATTTTTGCTTAACCCTAGCTAACTCTGGCACACATAAATCTGTGTGAGCTACCACCGGCCATCATTCAGCTCAGCACACAGTTTGTTACATCGCCGCAGACACACAGACTTATATCACGGTTCATGTGTTGGTATGTGTTTATAAGATTGCTATGCTGACTGGAGTTAAGCGAAATAGGCTATTTGACAACTGTATTTGACATTCGCATAGGTTATAGGGCTTTAAAATAAATTTGCATTAATTGCTAAAAAATATGTGTAATTTATCCAAAAACCTTGAAAAAAATTCTTTCGTTTGCTACTCTTTTTGTTTGCCATATATCATTGCTTCCCAGAATTTGATCCATAATAGCACAATCGGATAGTGAAATAATACAGCGTGTTTTTTTTTTTCAAAATCAACTGGTTCAATTCCTGACTAGAAATATTGTTTTTTGCAAAAACTCAGTGATGCAGTTTAAGTTTTCATCAAAATCGGGCTCGAGACTCGCTTGAGTATTTTTCGCTAATCCTTATAGTTTCGGATATGGCCGTCCACGCCATTTTGAAAAATTCATTCTGTATATAAAAAAATCAGAGGTACTGGCCGGGTTTGAACTCAGACCCTCCTGCATGGAAGGCGAGAAAAAAATATCCCTATCCTAGACGATATTGCTGGGCCAGTCAGAAATTAAATTATGATATCGCTGCAATAACCTGCTCGGTATTTAATTAAACCAATTACAGCTGTGCACTCAGCCTCTGACGGATCAATTTGTACCAGAAATTGGAACCAATGATTTCCTTGGAACGGACCATATCTTATATATATGTACATAGGTAAGTCTGTCTTGTTGTGTAGAAAGTAATTATCAATATATATGATTCAATTAAGGCGATTATTTGTGGGGCTATTAAAACAGCGTATGTATCTAAGTGGTGAGATATATAATAAATTCAACCCATTACTGTCCCACTGCTGGGCAAGGGTCTCATCTCAGAACGAGAAGGATTAGGCTTTAATCCACCACGCTGGCCCGGTGTGGGTTGGCGGACTACACACACCGTCAAGAACTTTATGGAGCCCTCTCAGGTTTGCAGGTTTCCTCACGATGTTTTCGTTCACCGTAAACGCAAGTGATAATCAAATTCTGATCTGCACATGATTCCGAAAAGTCAGAGGTGCGGGCCGGGTTCGGGTTCCGTTCGAGTTCCGAGATATATAATAATAATTATTATTATATTATATATGTAGGACACATAATCGACTCTAAGGCGGTAGGCCTAGGGGGGCACTAGGGGACAGAGTGAGAGCCCTTCCTTCTTGTTTGCTTTTCTTTCTTTTTTTTTAAAACATTGCCCTACTCTAGGATTTCTTCTGTATCATAGGTACAGTTTACAAACATACATGTCACATGCACACACAACCAGAACCGAAACACCTATCTGTAAATCATACAAATATTTGTTCCGTTCGGGGATCGAACGCGCGAATAGCGCAGAAAGCTAATCGCTTAGCCACTGCGCCAACTGTATCGTAACTTCTAGGCTAATTCCTGCTTTGGCCACCCTAGGCCGATTTATGATTTGCACCACTTTGATCAAAAGCTACATTTGCCCCCTAGGCCTGCAGTTCCTGATTTGCTATAGGTGCTATAATAATTAATGATTAGAACATTAATATAAATACGATAACGACACCTGATTCGTATTTTTATATACCTACCTGAGGTGAAAATAAGGTTCCAGTATATTTGTCGCTGAATATAACTATATCCTAAAAAAATATATAAATATGGTAACAGTATATTTTCCCAGACCTTTTACACCAAATACACAAGCAATGTAAACAAAACACCGTGAGCCTATAATAATGAAACCCGTATGACGTAGCAAAGGAAACAATCGGGCGCCTTCGGGCAGTTTCGGGCGATTTCGTGCGCCATCGGAGCGGAACGACGCCATTCGGGAAAACTATTGGGCGAAATAAGACAGGGTTGCCTATCAGAGAATTTTATTCGAAGCTGGGGGACGGATTCATTTTTTGATGCAGAAACAAGAAATTATTGAAGGCGTTACATAGTGTGATAACTAATTTTAAGGTATAATGTATAAATTTCTGAGACCAATTTTAAAATTGGTCTGTTTTCATTGATCTGCCGCATTGGTCTAGTGGCAGCAAACGCGGTTACAGTGTTAGGTCCTAGTTTCGTTCAGTAATGCGTTTTTCGTTTACAAAATTTACAGTTAAGTTCAATTCAGTTACAAAAGATTCAATTGATGTCCGATAGGCAATGTATGGAATAGAATAACGGTGTTATGTGAACGACAGTACACCTCTGTCTAATCCTCCGAGAAATATAGGAGCGATGTTGCCATAATTTAAAACTTTCTTCAGACTTGTTACAGTCTAAGTACTGTAAGAACATTTCACCCTTACAATCCTCTGAAAATAACAGAAAAATGAGTTCACGAGTGGAACAATTACAGTTCTTTCTAGGGTAATTTTAAAATGGAAGGTGGCAACATTATCCGGCTTTTTTCTAACAAAAGGTGAATGTCAGAAAGTCCATTTGTATGAGGTAAACTTTGTAACGTCTTTAGAGGTTGTAATATGGGCCGAAATGATTCTTAAATGTCCGTTATGCTTTTTTATGGTATAAAAAGAGAATTTTTGAGTTGGAGGAAGTTTGTATAGGATCCAGGGATTTTTTATAATGCATCGTGGTCTTTGAGGTACTGTTTGCGAGTTTCCTTTTGAGGATAAGTAACGGTCATTGCCATTTTATAAGCGGTGATATTTATCGTGAAGGATCCAAAAGGTTACGTTACATATAAAATGGTTGGGGAAAGCTGTTCGCTCGATTTCGCTGAAACTTTGGAAAAATATAGTCTGTAATACATAGGGAGAAAGTCTATATTGGCGGAAAGTTAAGTAATGGTTGGTTTTTGATATATAGCCATTTCTAAGTTGAAGCCAATACTACAATGTTTATATGACGTGATACACCTACTCCCTTAAATATGATGACAATTGAATAAAATCATAATCGCCGGTTTCATCATTACCTGATAAACTGGCTGATTTTCTATCCACAAGTTATCTAGCAGAATATATACGAATTGCAAGTGCCTGTTAGTAAATATAGTACCACACCTGTGTTACCCAAAGGGTTAGGCAGAGTATTGTTGTACAAATCGGGGTGTACAATGTACACCCACATTTTCGCTGATAGCAATAATAATAATAGGGGGCAAGACTCTGGTCATCTTCTAGGGATGATTCCAAATTCCGTGATGCTACTGACCTTTGCCCGATGGGAATCGAACCCAGTACCTCACGCTCAGCATTCGAGCATACGACAACTAGACCTATAAAGCAATCGGTGACAAAGTCAACCCTATTTATTCTTCTAATAAAAAGAAAACTTCTTAAAGGACCACATTTCGATAACAGCGATTATCACGTTATTTTTTTTATTTTTTTAAGGAATAATTCAGAATCGAACATGGACGGATTTATGAACTCGTAAAAACTATATCTTTCAACGAATTGGATATCCAATTTTATATACTTATAGCTGAAAACCTGGAGACGTCTGGGGGCTTGATGCACCTAAAAATAATACCTACGCTAAAATTATTTGTCAGTAAAATCGTACTGAAGGACCAAAAAGTATGAATGTACTTTTTTAGTTAAAAAAAATCTATTCTGAATTTAAAAAGAGTAGGAAGTAAGAAGAGTGTTTCTTGCCCGTTCTTTTATGGTGGAAATTTTATAATTACTAAGTTTTATAGTCGCTGTATGGCAATGCTGATTCTTTGACGAATAAGCCATCCCGTTGGTCACGCGTAGTGTCAACTAACCGCTTTGCGATCTCTTTAAACAAGAGGTGAGCACTCGGACCCCAAGACCGAAGTCAGATTATTAACAAATGTTTACATGAATAGTAGCAGTGGCAGTCTGCTTACGCCAAAAGGAAAAACACGCGTGAACATAGATTAATAGCTTCGGACATATTGGCTACCCACAATTTTATGGCGCACACTAAAAATATCACGAGCGGAAATAATTGCCGCGGTGTAGATCTATAGAATTTTTATACCATGCCAGTTTATGGGAGTTTTCTCGTTAGAAATAAATCTTAATGTCCGCGAAACGTGGGATGTTTAATAAACTACTGTTATTTTTATTTTATGTCCTGTTGGCGTCCACGTCTTGGTATAAAAGTCGGAAGAAACTGTTAAGTGTGAGGTTTGGTTTGATTCGCTGGTCGGGTAGTGTTATTCGGTTTTTCTGTATGGAAATTCTCAGCAGCAACATGGAATTCGGAATGGCGTCCCCTATTACCAAAATATATTATCAAAATATGGGTAGGTAAAAGTAAACTTCTGCTTAGCCCTTAAGAGAATACAGATAACAAGCGTGATGCTATTAGAGTAACGATGATTATAGCATTCTATATTCACACCTGGTTGAATTATCTTGTGAAACTAAGCCTAAGCTCTTTATTTATGTTCTCTTGTGTCATTGGCGTGTTGACAGACAAGAATTTTACAAGCAGATACACCTAGACCAATAATCCGTAGGATAAAGAACTTACCAGCCAAATTTCAAATTTGTCGGTTATCTATCTATTTATATAAAAATAAATATGTGTATGTATGTTTCCTATCGACTCCAAAACGGCTGGAGAGATTTTAATATTTTTTTTAGATAATCTTGATATTAGCCCAGTGGGTGATCCTGTGAAGTTTGGTAGCGATCGGATCAACATTTTTTTGTTTTTTTTTAAAATTTTTTGTTCGGGTCGCTAATATATAATATAAATTGTATAGTTCCTAAGATTTCGTTCATTAGCGAGTGAGCGGAATTTCTCTTATATATGTACGTGTATCCACCACACTGTCAGACCTGAGTTTACAGTTTATGAGGCCGTAAACTCAGCCTGATATTCCAGCTATGGTCTGAAATATTCAAGCTATATAAACGTTGAGCTGATCATAAACGGTTAACCGGATCGACCTCGGTTAAGGGTGAGTTAAGGTTTACGAATATATATTACTGTAATATTTTAAATTATTGTTTAACTTAAGTGTCAGTAGAACGGATGGTCGACGGGGCCATAAGGTTCTGGAATGGCGACCGCGTACCGAAAGGCGCAACGTGGGAAGGCCCCCAATGTGGACCGATTAGCTGGTGAAGGTTGCGGGAACCGCTAGATGCAGGTAGAACAAGACCGGTCGACATGGCGATGCTTGGAAGAGGCTTATATTCAGTGTCGACGTCGAACGTCTTGCGGCTGCGATGATGATGATTATCTTTATGACTCATTCATTCATATCATCTTCATTACCATTAGTCTAGTGGTTGCAATTGGTCGCTAGTGGGTTTGTTGAGCTGTGAGGTCCTGGGTTCAATCCCCGGGTAAAGCAAAATTTTATTGGGTTTTGGGCTAGAAAATTCTCAGAAGCAGGTTCAAATATGAAACACTGACCGGCAAAATTAAACACGCCCCGTTTTTCATGAAATTTGACATGACATAATTTTATTCTCGCTGCCAATCCCATGCTATGGGTTTTTCAACCTATTCCTACCCTCTGATAACACTTTCCCTTAAACAGTGCTATCGTCATACACCATAAAGAGCGCGCTATCATCCCTTATGGAAATATAAAATCAAGTAGTTGTATGGGGCCAAGGGCGGTACATTTTATGACTCTATAACCTACTAAAGACGTTACTTTAACATCAACCGAATTTCAACTCTACTCCACAAGATACAAGGTTGAAATTTCAATGGCACAGTTAAGTTTTATATGAGGTATCTGTTTTATTAATTTAGACTTTATTATGAGGAAAATTAGGTTGAATATTGAATGATAAGTTTGGAAACTAAAATAGAATGCAGTTAAATAAGTGGGTCAGTGGAAGTGATTTGTGGAATTCTGTCAATATGTATCATGATTTGATAGTTATTTATTAGCAAATATTTTCTGTTACCGTACATCCTTGCACGCATGGAGTAATGGCCGAAACTTTCTTTGGAAAAAAATATATTTTTGCACCTAAGAACAGGATAGTAAAGATCATTGAATTGAAAACTGAGAATACCAAGGTATGCATAATCTTATTCCAGAAGGGTTAGGCCGAGGTGTACTATTGTACACCCACATTTCACATTCACATTCGTTATGTATGGACCTATCTGAGGACTAACTTATCTGAAGTTTATCTAGCCCAAAACTGACAATTTGTGAAGTTTGACAAACTAAAATAATTTGTCTGTCGAGGCCGTGTGAGCCCCATAACACAGTACCATAGCAAAATTGCTCATGCTTTAAAGGATTATCTTGCCAATCAGTCCATCTTTGTAATGCAGGTGAAGGAAAGGAAAGTAGAAAGAAGGAAGGCGGTTTAGGACTTGAGGTACTAAGATACCATGCCTTGGAGAGACAGTTTGGACCTTGTGCAGCTTTTGTATCTTATAGCCTTTAAGTGTGTTTACTGCTGAGCAAAGACCTGCTTTTTTGCTTCCATACTTCATTATTTTGAGCGACTTGTTGCCAAGTCTGTCCCACATAAACATATTGAATATAAGATATTGAATTCTTCCCCTCAAATGTGTCCCATTCCATAACATTTCCCATAAGTTTACATACCTTAGTGCCATGTCAAAATTTACGCATCTACCTACCCTTCATAGTATGGTTTATTATGGTGCCCATAAAACTTGCAATAAAACTTGGTAACGAGATGGTGTTTGCAAACCCATCGCATAATGTATATGTACAGAAAAAGCTTCCATGAGTGACGTAACTTGGTGCACCCTGGGCAGACAGCTTTGTGGGGGAACGGGGTATGGTGTTCCTCCATTAAAAAGGGAGAATCCTCCGACCAGGCAAGATGGTTATTCTGGCGGGCTGAAGCCCGACGATAGATGTCGGATATTCGTATATGTGTTAGAATCGTTGTAAACTCTCATAGTGCGATTCAGGGTTTGTTGTTGTACCTTCTCTCCGATAGAAGGCGCTTTACTTTTTGCCATGTTGCGAGTAGTAGTCGCTACAACTTCGATACCACCATTGTTGACTGGCTAATCTAATCTACTAACTCTCTCTCTCTCTCTCTGGCTCTCAACTACGGCATGAGCGAATGTCTAATCAAAAGAAGATAAGCAGAGGTGTACTATTCTAAACCCACTCGTCGTCAATGCCGTTATTGTTTCTCATGTAATAGGGAACGAGCGAGCACACAAAAACTCAATAACATTACACCTGATCTGAGTAGCGGACCACCCTCTAGGAATCTATCACACCAGGAATCATTCCTGCATCGTGGGTGCGTTTACAAACACAAATATTCACATGGACATACACCCAGACCTGAAACAACTATTTGAAGATCACACAAAGATTTGTTCCGTGCGAGAAACGAACCCGCGACACGTCGCGCAGCAATTGATCTCTCAACCACTGCGCCAATCGCGTGGTCAGTCAAATAAATATATATGTAATATCACGCTATTGCTCATAGAAGCCTAGCAGTGCCATATATTTTGTATACTACATTCCATATATATATATATCATTCAAACCAATGTACACGAAGTTACAAGAACAGAATTTACAAGCATAAAAAAGTGCCCTAACATTTTTCGTAGAACGCTGGAGTTTTTCCTTGCGTCCAAAATGTAGGAAAATTATTCCACAACCGTGTTTTCATTACAACTGACGAATTCCTGGAATAAGTGTCACAACATAAACATTTTAGTGGCATTTCTGAACGTGACATTTTGACTTGTGCTGCCCGCTATTACTGTTTACGCAAACATCTGAGTAATTGAAAATGTTTGAGGTTGGACTGCCTCTTTGGTCTATTGTTCGAAAGCGTGACTGCTAAGCGTGAGGTCGTGGGTTTGATTCCCGGGTCGGACAAAGTGTTATTGGGTTTTTCAGTATGGAAATTCACAGTAGCAGCACGGAGTTCGGAACTGTGCACAGTGGATGGCAATATGTAGGCTCGCCCCCTATTACATGGGACTGAATAAAGGCATCGGCGAAATGTGAGTGTACAATAGTACACCACTATCTAAACCTTCGGGGAGTACAGGCGTGATGCCTAATTTGTTGCTTAGAATTAGTATTAGAATATGAAAACAATTATAACTTACAAAAACGTGTTGGGAAAAAAATATAATATTCAAAATGGTAAATTACCTCTTTCTCATGAACAGTAATTAAAGTCAGATTTAAGGCTTTAATTTCAAATTAAGGGTCCCAATCTTGAGTTGTGGACATTATCTAAATTGCACCACTCATATCCGGGTGAGAATTATGATTGATGACGTCACATCCTTTTGGTCCGAGGGTACTGTGGTCCTTTGAGTGGATGGAAATAAATTTGCTTGCTGGTTTTGGAACACGGGTACATGACTCTTTATCTCAAGCGTGCACTCCCAGAGGTTGTCAGTAAAAAAATAAGGATATAAACTGCCTCGTTGGTCTAGAGGTCGAAGGCGCGGCTGCTTAGAGTGAGGTTCTCAGTTCGATGTTCGGAGATGTATATCAGGTCCTTAAAGTCCTTAAGGATCAGGCAAAGATTTTCTATAATTGTACACTCATATTTCACCTATGCTGTTATTAACTTCTATGTAATAGAGGGTGCGGTAGAGTCCTAGACATAATATACTGTACAAAAAACAAAACTCCCGTATCGTAAAAATCAAGTAGTAACTATCTGAGATTCATATAAATATTAGTTCCGCGCTGGAATCGAACCGACAACCCTTACCGCAGAAAGCCAATCGCTTAACAACTGTGCTAGCTGTACCATCTCAATCACCATACTGGATAAGCAAGTTGGTACCCGACCTTTCTAAATCCATTGCAAACCATTCTTCGTAAGGGTAAAAAGCAGAAAAATACACGAGCGGTATACAAAACGCGATTGTTGGCACAAAGCCCAGATAAAATAGGAATAAAGGATAATCCTATCTAAAGCCGGCGAAGTTCCCCAATAAAAGGTATTAGCTTAAAATTTTATTTTTTTAAAGCATTAGCACGAATGACGGCAAATATAATGCTTTGGTTCCTTCTCTTGTTGTTCGAGTTGGCATTATGAGTTTGTGACTTCGACGCCTACTCGTTGCATTGTTAGGACACGGGATCGGCTCCCAGTCTAACATTTTACACAGAGCATCCAGCATTTTACACAGAGTAACTGCCAATTGACCTTCGCAACCCAATTACTGGGATACACTGATATAAGATTAGGCCAGTTAGACTTTTTAGGGTGCTGACACCCGGAACCAACTGCTTAATGTAATTTCTGTAACGTTTGTGTGATGAGTGAAGTTCGGTCACCCATCTATGGACTGACCGCGGCAAGCGCTATTTAACCTCGCCTAGCCCCGATACCATAGTTGAGTGGCGATGAGATATAAATGATAATGTGCTTAACTTAAATCTATATCTCAAAATACTTAGTTGCTTATTTTTGGTATGGATATCCTCTGTCTAGTAATTGAGCAGCGATTAAAAAATAAACGCCATTTTCTTTAATATTTTGCCCATTGTTCTTTCACTTCAGAACCGAGATGCTTATTATTTTCATCGTTCCTTAAACTTCCGCAATGCCCTAGGTCCTAAAATTCGAAGATTTAAGTTGAATTTTCACCGAAACCAAAACTTAGTACCGAAGGACCATTCAAAGTATAATCAAGACACAAAATCTGGAAGTTTTCAACAATCATTGCGACATATTCAGCTACTTTTACAAACTTTTACTGCATAATTGGAGCAATGCAAGCTGAAGTGTCTCACATAAGCCAAAGTCAACAAAAACCGAAAAAAAAAACTTCAAAAATTTTCCACAAACAATCGCCCTAAAAATCTCCCTAATGAACGTGGCGTTTTCCAACAAAATTCTGTGTAAGCCAAAAAATATTGCCGTGACACTACAGTAATATGACAAAACCGCTGTGTGGCGACACGGTGTGGTAATTTTTAAGGATTTGCTGGCAGCACTTATCACGCGCTGTCTGTTGAGATTAGACTGGAGTGGAGGACTCTAAATAAGCGAGGACATTCTGGTTTAGATGACGGACCTTTTGTTTGGGCTATTCGGTCTTTCATCTGTTTTCAACGTGCTTGTTTAGAAAAGTCACTAGCTTGCTGGTCATAAAACTATCCTAGCATCATTGTTTTTTTGTATATGAATAATATGTTCATTATTTATTTGACAACCATTCAAAGTTTACGCGGACACAATCGGAGGCTATTTACAAATTTTTTTTGAGTTGCACGTTTTGATGCAAATTTTAAAAATAATTTTTATTTATAAAAAAATAGCTGTTGCCCTCGAAATATTTTGTATTTACTATCTAATTATTGTTTTGCTAAAATAGTAAAAGTAAGCCTTTGTCCGTCGAATACGATTGCTTCAGTCGTGATGAGGAACAAATGGACAGATAGAGTTACTTTCACAGTTATAATAGTGTGAATTATAGTTTAACCTGTATAGTACAGCCTGCTTCACAGACACTGAAACACGTAACGATACTTAACGATCCTTGTGAACTTATTACTCCATTAAAAGAGACACATCCCCAAATTTTCCCCTTTTTTACCAAACGCTCCTAACAACTAACCTTCCAAACAAACCGCTATTCTCAAAGCCCGCAATATAAATAAGAGGCTTTATCCAAGGATTATCTCTTTAAGAATTGCGCGTGCCGGGTACGAACAGGTTTAAGCAAATATGACAATAGAACCTTTTATCTTCGCGGCTTAAGAGCAAAAAGTTTGCCATAGTTTTTTGTTGTATTAGGATGTTTGTCGTCAGGATCTTTTTTTTGTGTGGCAAGGTATACGTTGATGACAAATTGAAGCGATTTCTACAATGCTTCTAAAACTGCAATTTAAGAAGAATTATAGAAAGCGCCTTTGCCGTTTTAGAAAACCATTTGGGAAATACTGCGTACTATTGCCACTTTTTCTTTTATCTAAGTATGAGTGAATTCCTAGATTTATTTCTGAGCTGCTACAGTTTTTTGTATCAGGAAATCTGGTAACTTTTCCAACAGAAGAAAAGAACCTAAGACCTCCTAGGTTACACAGGCTTACACAGAATTTTGTAGCTGCGTTTGCAATCACTACAAGGATGTAAGTAGAAGTCAGATCGAACGAAACCTCCAAGCAAATAGTACGAGTGATGAAACACAACGTCTGGAACATTTTCAGTACCTGACTGGCAAATTCAACAGAAGATGACTGATCAGAAGTTAAAAATATTCCTGCATCGTAACTAGTCGTTATACCTCCCAACTACCCTCAAAACTGCCTCAACTCAAAGCACTTAAACCTATCATACAAGACAGTTATAATTTATGCAAGGCTCCCGTTTAGCCGTGAGGGGTGTTCGCGAAATGTGAATTATTACTCACCCTGTGTAAAGGATGAAGGATGCGTGGATATGGTAGATTTTGGACTTATGTTTGTGTCGAGATGAATTATTTCTATGATGATGTGGGAGGTTGTACAGGGGAGCTTGAAATGTAGCAGATTTATTTGTTTTTCATATGTTGGTGATAGCAACTCAAGTATTATGCATTTTGGTCTAGCGGTCGCGAAGGCGGTAGATCTTGAGGTTCTGATTTCGATTCCCGCTTCAGACAAAGGATTGGGTTTTCCTGTTGAACATTTCTCAATAGTAGCTTGAGTTTTGAAATTGTGCTCGATAGATTTGAGAATGGCTTTTCCCAGACTTCAATCCTGAAGGTATCCTGTATCTCTACTCTACTAGACAGAGACACATATAAATAAACTTTTCTGAAGCATTCGCCGATGTTGTTATGAAGTCCCATGTAATAGGGGGCGAGCCTATTGCAATACAGTGATTAACTACTCGAATGCATACGTAACTTTCTGCAAAAGCTTCATCCATATCTGTTGACCCTATTAGACTGTACCTTTACCATAATATGTGTTACTTCCTCGACAAATCTATAAATAAATCTCATTAAACCCCCAACATAACCAAACCAGCCTCATTTCCATATACTAACAACACTAAACGCTTTCGGTTAACACATGACGTGACGGAATTCAAAATGGCGGTAATCACGATAGAACCGGATATTTATTAATGAACGGCTCATTAATTATAATTTAAAATGCGTAAGGTTTCCCCTTGTGAGTTGCTACGCTGGCGAGGAATGAGGTGGAATATTTTTAATGATGTTACCTTATGAGGCGGTACCTGAGTCAGGCAGAGGTGTATCGTTTACATAGTTTTTTTTTATGTATTAGATTTTTAGTGTAAATAAGTAATGATAAGTATAAAAAAGTTACCAAAGAGTTTGACTATTTCTTCTTTTTAAGTAAAAATAAACGTACATCGCAATATGATTTCTTCTGTATCGTAGGTACAGTTTACAAACATAAATCTGACGTGCATAAATGCGTACATAGAAATAATTGTGAGGAATCAAGCGTAGCTGCGTAGATGGTCTCGTTTAATCTCGTAGCGGTCTACGGTATTTTTGGTTTCTACATTTTCGTACGTCTACGAGTCTTCGTAGCTTATAGTCGTAGATTCGTAGACTATAGACCTACATTCAGTGTCGTAGCGGTCTACAATCTATTCTACATCTAAAATTCTACGAAGACTGAATTCAATTGGTTCTTTTAGACATAACACACATTTCCTTTTACAAATCAGCTTTTATAAAAAAAGTATGGTAAATACGAACATATCGTCCAATTACGAATCCATTTGATATGACATAAATCAGCCCACAATCGAACTGGGATGTCGCGCGGTGAGAAAAAATAAAATTTATTCGCCGGTCCACCGCAAAAGTCGGGAGTCATACGCGGCGTGTTGGAAGAGAGGCAGCGGATGGAAGGACCATTTTTTATATCCTATATGGATAGTTTTAAAGATGTTTTTCTAGTGCTAAAGAAAGAACACTTAAGATACAACATTTCTTTTTTTTGGCACTTTATTTCATCCTTTGGTCATTAAGGTTATACACTGCGATTTTAAGACCAAGATATCTAGCTGTGTGTAAAGGCAAACGTTGCTGCTAATATTCAGTTATATAATCATTGTATGTGTATGTAATCAGTTAATATACATATATGTTATAAAGAATAGAAAATGAAAAAAATTACTTCCTACATACTAAATTAAATTAATCGAAACAACTATCAAAGCGAAAACGTCAAAAAGCTGGCGATAAACAAGTATGTAAAAGTCTTCCAAAAATTAATCATCAATTCAACTCTGTCACCTAAAAATTACACCACACCACTCAAGACCAGGGGAGACGCGGCATAAATCAACCATCCGATGGGTAGGCCGAATGAAATGTGGTATGTAAATCCTATCCCCCTAATATTGGGGGGGATGAATTATAGTCAGGTTATCCTACCGTCCATTGTGAGTTTTACTTGGGTTCCCTTTAAGATATGTTCCGAATGTGTGTCAGAAAGGTGATTTATTTCTGTCCGATTGCAAGTGGCCTGTTTTTTGCGGCCATTTTTGGAGCATCATAATGATTGGTCCTTTTGGGTCGGATGATAAAGGGTTGTGTGTATTGTTGTTGTTTGGGCGATGCATAAGAACGAAAGGAGGTATAGATCAGGCTATGTAACTAACTTGATGAAAAAGGAGCTTCGGATTGAATTGTTTTTATAGCCCTGTGGATGCCTCGATTGTGGAGTGGTTATTATTTTTCTGTGTGACTGGTCTCAGGTTCGCTTCTGTACGACACAATATTTTTATGACCTGGTTGTTCCAAGACTGGCTATATTTATGTATGTCTTTAAACGGTACCTGTACTGTATCTATGACCTTTATGGCAGGAACAGCTCTGAAAACTCGGATTAAATGCTTGATTTTGAACTTAGGTCAAGAAAATAGTGAGCAAATCATTCTTCTGCACAAATTCTATGATCACCGACTCGTTTCCTATGTGTGATGATTATCGCAATATTCCCAAATGTTCATCATATTCGTTGTTTCTTCTTGAGATTTATCATTATTATAATGTGAAATCACCTTTTATTGTTAACGAATATTTAAGTTTTCTTCTGCAATGCAAGAGAGACAGCTGAGTGTGAGGTCTTAGGTTTGATTCCTGGGTCGAGCAGAGTTATTGGGTTTTGCTGTATGGAAATTCTCAGTAGTAGCACGCAGTCTGGAACTGTGCCCGACAAAGGTCACTAGGCTCGCCCGCTATTACATGGGATTCAAAAACGGCATCAGCTTTAGGCCGGCAACGCACTTGTGACTCTTCCGGTGTTGCGGGTGTCCATGGACGAAGGTAATCGCTTACCATCAGGCGATAAGTCTGTTCGGATGTCGCCTATATCATAAAAAAGTGGGTGTAGAATAATACACCTCGATCCTATGTTAAGTTTTTTTTCTGAAATGTATAATATTTTATGTACTGTTCGAAAAGTATTCTTTTACTGACAGTAGGTTTGCTAAAATTACGCTAGCATTGCGTGGAAAGAGTATTTTATCTCCGTTTTTATAACAGATAAAACTATCTGATCGTATCGGAAGGAACCTTTTTAGTTTTTATTTCAAACATTTTTCTTCAACGGACCGGTTTCCTATCTTCGTGCTTCATAAAAGACATAAAGAATGATAGTAAACTCAGTATAGTCCACACTAAAACAAACCAAATATATATATTTATTGAGATCGAAACGACCGAAACCGCGGGATAAAACAGTATAACAATAAAAGTCAAGTTTTATTATGATTTAGTACATTCGTAGCCATGTGACCCCGGTATACTCTACCAGCATAACTTGACCCGTATACGCTCTTGTATTGTTTGAATGGAGAGCTCAAGATATATTGGTATAGAATGTCATGTTCTAGGAAAACAAACTTAAGATTTACCTTTTCTTTCGACTTTAATCCGTTGAGTTAAGGGTGGGTTTTGCTTGAATTACTTTGAAGATAAACTTGTTGCAATCGTCACGTATGCTATTATGTTCACGATTACAGTTCGTATAATGAGGGTAGGTGTAATTTTGTGACGTCATCGGCATATTGATGTGAATAACTTTTTAGGGGTACATTTGCATGCTGATCGGGGGAATGAAATCCAATGGATTAGTGCTTATCTCCTTAAGGTCTTTAAGTATTACATTGGGGAAGGCAACTTAATGTGCTTAGTTATCCTACTGAGCCAATAATGGTCTTTAAAGGTTCGATTCCCAGATCAGGCAAGAAAATAATTGGATTTCTTTGCATTAACCTACTAAGAATTACCAGTCATTCCCATTAAGTCTATTTTCAATTACTGAGCAAATGTAGAAGTGCTACATTGGGTTTAACGAGAATCGTTAAAAAGAACTCAAATTCAGGACAACTAAAGCAAACGAATAACAGGAATCATATAGCATTCAACCTTTTCATCAAAAAGTTTCGTCTGTAAACATTTCGTCGTAACAGAAAATCGTCCTAGCCTTTTATTCAGAATGCTCATAAATCGCTTAAAAGACATTTATCAAAGTACGTACCTATTTCTCAGCGTCAAACAAAAGACGTTTTTAATCATAGCTACCAGGATTACAGAAATACAGAATGTCTATAAACAAAAAACTGTTCGTCGTTGAGACGCAAAAAATCAAAAACTTTTTAATTCTTCGTTGCTAAGTTGTCTTCCTTTCAACTGTATTGTTCGGGCTGCCGATTACACCAAAGCGTGGCTATGGCTTTAAGAAATCTAAATGCACAACACAAAGCGGAATAAAAATAATTTGGTAGGGAATTGAAATAATCATGTCGAGATAATTCTAGAAGAAATGAGAAATTTTTTTATGTGTGGGATAATAATTATTATTAGGATAATATTTATAAACTTTTTTCTCATCTTAAATTATAATTTATCCGAATATGGCAGGCAGGACCAATTGTAAATGATAAAAATATTCCAAACTTGTACTTTTATATAAGGAAACACTACACATTTATTATATTAGTGTCTTTACCGCCCACATCCTTTCACTAAAAACAAGAATTTAAAAAATTCCATCCTATTTCATAACATAGCATTACGCTTGTATTCCCTGAAGGGTTAGCCAGAGGTGTACTATTCACCCACATTTCACCGATGCCGTTATTGAGCCCCATGTAATAGGGGGCGAGCCTATTGCTACCCATCGGGCATAGTTCCAAAGTCCGTGTTACTACTGCGAATTTACATACAGAAAAAAATCTAATGGTACCTACTTTATCCGAACCGCACCTTAAAACTTCACACCTATGCTCATTGTAGGCTTTTAGGGGTCTTAAACTATTAAATATCACACATGACATTCTCGTCAGAACACAATCTCGCCTATAAACGCTTTAATTCTCTTTCAACTCCTATTAGTAATATTTTCAAATGAATAAAATTGCTTTAAAACAAATTACTTTACTTTTATATACACTTCGGTGTAACACACGGCCAAGTTTCTCAGCTAAATATCCGAGATTACTCATAATTCGACCGGGAGTTAGTTCGCAGAGAGATTCTGTCGAATATACTTTTACCACCCCCGGGGGTAATTGGGGGATGATCGGAAAAAATTAAGGGAATTATTAAAGAAATGACTTCGAGAATTATTCAATTAAGTATATCGGGATTATCGATGGAGATTTTTTCTGATATAATAATTTTAGTTAACCTTTCCTGTTGGTGCGATTGCGAATTAATCGGGAATCGTCAAAAAATATTTTTGATATTGGTTGACAAGATTTTTAAGGTTTTTGCTAAGTACTGGCTAGTATTAGATATCCTGATCAGGGTAAAAAGGATCGATAAAATTAAACTAAAATTTCAATTTTCAATGGCACTGTTAAGTCGGTACTGGCAAATCAGTGATATGCAATAGTAAGTTCCTAGGATCTAAACCTTAATTCAATTTTAGGTACAATTTGAATTATTTATGCTTTGAAAAATATGTATTCGATGGCATAAGTAACAGTGTAATGGCTAATCACTTTTTTGTGCTGTAATTTTTTTTATATATGACCAATAGCAATATTATATAGATTTTCGGGATCTGTGAGATTTATTTTTGTAAGCTATATCCGTGAACCAGCAGAAAATCTGCTTAAGGAGCAAATAGTAAAGGAAATTGTATTTCTAAATCCAAATTGACAATCCAAACTTGATTAATTAAACCCAATCCGTATTAAAAGACCAAAAAGAATAAAAATAAATTGCAAAATTTATAATCACAGATAAAGCAAGATTCATTCCGTTTCCACCAGCTTCCCTTAAAACGGGGGTAGGACTAATTTAATTTTAACTTTTCCCCTTATCTCGATACAGTGTGATAACGAATTTAATTAAGTTTACAAACTAAGTATTTTTTTATGATGATTTTTGTGATTTGTTACTCGCGGACCAGTGGTCCCGTAATTTCAATTTGGATTTTCATTTAAATTTTTATATGGATGGTAAGGAAATTTCCGGATAAATGTTGTGAAAGATTCTGTTAAGATTGAATGCCTGAGGAGGCATTATTTAAGCTAGGATGAAGAGAAAATAAGTTTTCCATGTTTGCAATATAAAGATTTTTCTATAAACGTTGCCCCACAGGAATAATTCCTGTATCGTGGATGCGTTAACAAACACAAATATTCACATGGACATACACCCAGACCCGGAACAACGGTCTGTAGGTCATACAAAAATTTGTACCGTAGGGAAATCAATGTATTATATTAGATATATGGATAAAAATGTATACAAAAAGCTACATAAGCCAGAGGTACGAGTATATCGTAGAGAGCGAGGCTATTGCCATTTACCAATTTCGAAATTCCATACAAATAAAGCCACTAACTCTAAGCTTGACTGAATCAAACCCAATACTATTCGTTCAGGAATCGCTCCTGTAACCACTAGAATAAAATGGCAATCAAGAAAAAAAAATACTTACATAAAATTATTTCCGAACGTACCAAAATGTCACAAATCAAAATAATCTAGACTCCTTACACAGCAATTATTTCCTAAACCAAGTGTTCACGCAAACACGTCCATTAGTCACGTAGTCACGTAAATAAAAAACTACTTAATTCCAAGCATTCGTACTATGTGAAATATTCAGCGATTAACATACCAACAATAATATAAATTACGTGAAACTATAAATGTTTGTGTTGCGTGTTACAATTTAAATCGCTTGGGGGCACGGAAAGAGCCTCCCATAGTGACCGTCTGCTAAGACTTTTCCCATGCCTGCGTTTTCTTCGTTGGAGTCGCGACATCTTATCTTGCAACCAATTACTCTGAAATACTAATAATATTCTAAGGTTAGACTGGTTGCCAGAATTTTTGGGCTGCTTACTAGACTAGACTGTCGTATTTCTATGATACTTGGGACCAACTGCTTAACGAGCTTTTCTCGAAGTGTAAAAAAAGTCATCCAACCGACGAAAAGCAGGGTTTAACTTCGCAATTCCACTGCGGTAGCTATGTAGCTATGAGCTCTTATTCGCGAGGCTCTTTTACTTGCGTATGTCTGGGGCTATGGGCAGTCAGCCCTGACTGACTGTCTAATCTACGTGAATAGGCGGGCCTATTGCCATCTACTGGACACTATTCCAAACGCACAAAACCAGGTTGAAAGTGATAATTTTAGAAATACCCAATAATACTTTGCTTGATCTGGTAATCGAACTAACTCACACAGCAGTAGCGCATAAGGCCACTAACTAATGAGGGTAACAATTTTGTTACTATGTGCAATCATGTGGATTTCTATGTGATAGAGAGATGATTTTTACCATATTATCGGTCATTGGCCACACTCAGTATTGACCGCGGTTAACACTGCTCTAATGTATAAAACATATTGACTATAACCTAAAATAATATAAAAAAAGAAAATAATAAAGGCCCATTTACACCTGCCAGCGACGCGAACGCGACTCGCACTCGCCGACCAAGTCACGTAACGATTTAAACCTAGCTCCGAGTTTCGAACTCCGACCCCGAACTCCATAGAGGTCGGCTTAAAAGATTTGCTATTGTCGACGTGTTAGCAACTTGCTAAAAGTGGTAAGCCGCCGACATCGACACGACACGACTTTTTCGTGTTATAGTTGGAATATGGTTTTATTTTCGCCATCGGGTGAGACGCCGAGGAGAATATTGAAGCTCGGTTATTTTTGGGTTTAAACTTTTTTATGACGACGGCTTAATTGTGACTTCGAAATCGGCCTCTGCCTTTTCATAATCAGTATTTGATTACCGCTTATCTGAGCTAATTTCGTTCTTGATGATGTGTATAGTCCCGCATCCCCAACCCTATTCCAGCGTAGCAGATTGAGGCATAACCCTTCTCATAATGAGAGGAGACTCGTGTCCAACACTGAGGCATAAATGGAAACGAATTTTTCCAATAACTCTTTTTGGAGGACAATTTATGTGGCTATAGACAAGTATAAATTTAGTAGATTATGGACTGTAGTTAAAGAATTAACTAAGCTATTTAAACTTCGGAAGAGGTAATTGATACAAAATATTTTTTAGACCATAATTCTTGTTTTCCATAACAATATGCAGTCATTTACGGTTTCAGTATTTAGGTATAATTATTGTACCTCACTACTTCACAAAGTCAGGGATCGAAAACGTTTTGCAATTTTCAAAGCCCATCTAAACTGTAAACTAAACTACAAGCCTGACCACAAATCCAGGTTATACTAACAACACAAACAGATAGTGCACTCAATTTCCATCCTCTCAGCAAAGAGACTGTATTACACGCAAATATGCATTGACTCTGAATGTCCATCCACAACAAGTCACTTGGCCTTATCTGACTCACTTTTCTGACTGCTTCATTGGACTAGCAGTCGCAAGTGCGACTGCTAAGCGTGAGGTCCTGGGTTCAATGCTTGAATCGGGCAAATTCTTATTATATTATTATTATTATATTTTTATTATTTTATCATATTTTTTCCGTGTGGAACTGTGCCCGATAATTGGCAATAGGCATCGCTGAAATATGGGTGTACAATAGTACAATTTTGGCTAACCTTTCGAGGAATACAGGCGTGATGTCGTGTTATGTTATGTTTTCTCACTCAATATAGCTGTCAAGCTATTTGTTTGCTGCTGTTTGTTCGTTTCACAACATTTGACTACAAATTTGAATGAAAAAATTCAAACGTCAGCTAAAAAGTGATTCTGGTCCTTTGTGTCCTAGCTAAATTATAATCTAACGTGCTTACATGTCGAAATTATGAGAGGCATGCGCACTACCCATTTTTATCGCGCATTGCCAATCTATACATACCCTAAGCTCACACAATTAGCAGCAATAAAATCGAGTGAACGTTTAAATTATTCACTTCATTACCATAATATGTAACAATAAATTTAAAATTACAAATGTCTGCTTCGCATGTTGTAATCTAGACTGTTACTGTATAAGTTTCCCTGCTTCCGTAAGTGCATGTTGTTGATAATTATAATTTATCATTAATATAAACTTGCGTTTGTTTAATCTATGTAAACGCTTATTAAGTGCTAATTGCTAATTACTGACACATATTAATAGTAGTTGTAAATTGTTGACGATATGCGATAATTTAATGACATACAGTTTAAAATTAAAATACACTACAACATAACATGGCATCACGCCTGTATTCCCCGAAGGGGTTAGCAGACTTGTATGTGTATGATACTATTATACATTCACATTTTAACGATGCTGTAATTAAGTCACATGTAATGGCTACAAGCCTTTTGCCATATACCGAGCGCAGTTACAAATTTCAAACTGCTAACAAACATTTTCTAACAGAAAACACAATAACACTTTGCCAGCCCCGAGTAACGATACCTGAATATCACACTCATGCTCTTCCACCACTAGATCAATACGGCAGTTTTACAATGAATCCTAAATATTTCACAAAAAGCACCTATTAGGTGCTTTTTGTGAAAAAAAGCTACCCATTTTTTCGACACAACTTTTATACTAAAACAAAAACGTACCATTTAACAAAAGCATCGACAATGCACCGGTACATTTTCCTCGCATCCTCCAACAAAGGAGAGATCCCAATATCGCCTGTACCTCGAATTTGGAAACCCGACAAGTCTATAATCGAATGACTTTCAACGAGACGCTATTACAGCTGGCCGGCAAAGGGCCCGAATTACCGCCCCAAATGGGGGATGTGATCGATTTTTCCTTGCCCACCCCCAATTAGCTGTCTGAGGTAGATGTATCAATTGCACGTACCATCAGCAAAATACTTGGTCGAAAGTTTTGTAATTACCTAAAGCATACTTTTCATAGACAGGAAAAGTTTTTTGGCAAGAAACAGGATTGTTTCATAGCAGAATTCTTCAACGACTCAAAGGACCAAAGTTCATGCATCGCGATGCAGTCAACTGTTCAGTTATGACAAAGTGTTTCTGACAAAGCAGGCTTACACATTCTAACATCTTTCTGTTATTATAAGTTTCCAAGACAGGGGGTTAAAAATGTGATATTCTCATTCTATAAAAGTTGACACATTTATGATGCTGACTTTACATACCGTTGTATCTAATTGCAGTCCGATTGTCCGAACATCGTAGTTGTTTAGTTCACATGACACGTGAACGATGCGACTGTATTTCGTGCTTTTAATTAAAAACTTTGATTTCCATCCTTCACATGACGAAACTATCGAAGCAGCAATCGACAATACGTATAATATGTATATGCTCCATTCCATAACTGGTCCTTAAATCCGCATTTTGCACAAATGAAAATAATTCAATTTTTTTTCTTATTTATTTCGAGGCTTTTACCTTATAAAAGTATGTCAGCGTCATCGTAACCTAATCTAATAACTACACAATTCCATCATTTCAGTAGTCGACTAGCCGCATTTAGTAAAATGCGGAGGCTTATATTTTTAGCTTCCCATTTATCAGCACGTTGGTTGTTGAATCTCACAAGATTGCCCCTTAGTTCGATACAGGACTTAGTGCTCGACATGTTGCTGTAGATAAGAGGGTGACTGTATTGGATTATATGGGAATTTTAATTACAGGAATAATTTGATTTAATATTGGCTCAGTTTTTAGGGTATTATATATTATTTAAATTCATAAAATCACGTCTGTACTTCGAAGAGTTAGGCAGAGGAGCCATTAGACTTACATTTAACCGAACCCGTAATTAAATCATATATAAGGGTGGTGAGTTTACTGCCATCTAGCGATCATAATTATAAACAAAAAAAAGCTTGATTTTGCTTTCCAAACTGAAAAACTAAATAACTACACAAAACTTAAAGAGACGCGAATCAAACCCAAAATATGATCAGCAGTCATGCTTGCGAACACTAAACTAATCAGGCAGTCAATTTTTCAACAAAAACACTATTAAAAACTTTAACCTGGAATTGAAGCCAGGACCTCTCGTCGTCTCTTGTAGCCGTAATACAAATAAAGCGATAAGCTGCACTAATTTACATTGTAAATGTAACGTTGAAACTAGCACATCTCGTGGCTCCGATCACTATCCAGATTCAACAAGAGCCTAATAACGTAAATGGTTGCTGTGAGATTATCATAATGAGATCTCTGTAGGTAGGTCACCTATCTAGGTATATAGAAATATTAGAGGAACACTGGCGATATGCTTGGATGGTATTAAACACGTAATAGAGTCACATAGAATGGTTGACGTAGTGGTTGAGCGATGGTCTTCCTGCGCTGCGGATAACGGGTTCGTTTACCAAATGAAAAAATATATATGCCCTTAATTATGCCAAAAAAAACTATACCCTTATTATTCGTTTCGGGTTTGAGTATGTTTATACATATTTTTTGGAAACTATAACTACGACACAACAGAAATCGATATGTTGTTTAAAAAAACGTTTAAACATATCTATAGTAAGCTAGACATAGTCCCAATAGCCTGGATTGAAATAAGTACATTATTAGATAAGTCTTATAACAGTAACGGATCATAACTTAGTAAAATTATCTTAATGAGATCTGTGTAAACCTTGTGTACATATCACAATAATGTTATTGTAACAATAAACACGTAATTGTCTCATTGGTGTAGTAGTTGCCGAGCAAGAAGCCCTGGATTTGATTCCCGAGATACGCAGTGTTATTGAGTTTTTTTGTGAGAAAATAGTTATTAGTAGCAACCCGGAGACTGGATTTATACAAAAGCATCTGATAAAGAAATGGGAGTCCAAGATAATATTCTTTTTTAAATTATTATAGATTATAGCTAGTCAGTCATAAATCTAAAATTCCCAGTTTTAAAACAAGAATGACATTGTTTATTTTCAACCAGCCGAGACAAAAAGTAACCTAACCTCAAAAACAGAAAAAAGGCCTTAAAAATTAACACCACCCTCGTCACAAGTGCGTGACTCTCTGTCCGGCCGGACAATAGCCACATAATACACAATTCAAGGCCTCACATATTCCGTCCGAACCGGAAATACATAAAAGTGGAACGTGACGAAGCGGGAGGTTCGGGTTTCTGTGCCGGAGAGGCTTTTGAAGTTGTGTTAAAAATAAAAGTGGAAGAAACAGGCCCCTTCTTATCAATACTGCTGGTGCAGTGGTTAGGCTGTCTGCGCTACGGATTGCGGTGTCAATTCCCGGATGAAACTAACACTGATCTATTGATATTTGTTTTTGATTGATCAAAGTCCAAGAAGTAAAACATTTATTGAATAATTTGATATTTTTATATTACCAGCTGTCGCCCACGACTTCATCTGTCTGTATTTTGTATTTAGTATCTGATTAATGTTTTGCTGCAATGGAAAAAATAAGACTATATCCTTCTCCATGATCCAGGCTACCTCTTTAATGATCGGAAGGTCGAAGATACACGTGGAAGAAAAAGAAATACAGGATGAGGTTTTACAAAGAGTACATCTACCTATTTCAAATGTTGTGTTTACACAGATTCATAAACAGATTCATGCTGTATATAAAGATTAGAAATACGAGGAAATACAGCGAGTTTCCAATAACAACTTCTCCGAAACATATTAACAAACAAAAAAAAACAGTTTTCAACAATTTTGCAAAACAAAAATGTTTATATAAACACAGCTCGTTCTGACCAGAGGCCCTAAACAAAGGGTTTCTATAAATCTTAATACTGTGTTATAGCCTCCCTATACTGTCATGTTATATGAGTTTATATATATATGCTTATATATATATGTTTATACTGGACCTTGTTATATGAGTTTATTATGTAAGGGACATGTATTATCTTAGTCTCTCGGGTGTCGGCAGAGAGGCCCAAAAGAGACGCTTTTCTAAACGTTATAAGGTTATAGAGTCCATTGATTTTTCTACGCTGGTCTAAATTGTAAATGTTGACTGTCTCTTGGTTTAGTCACAAGCGCGGCTGCTGAGTGTGGTGTTCTGGGTTTGTTACTTGGGTCGGGAAAACTGTTATCGCATCACGGCAATTCCCCAAATGGTTAGGCAGACATGTATCACATTTTGCCGATGCTGATTTTGAGTCCCATATAGTAGTTGGCGAGCTTATTAAAGGAGTTTCCATAGTCAAACCAAATAATATTATGCCTGACCCGGAAAATGAACCCAGGACCCGTGGCCGCTGAGCAGTTACGCTTGTCACCTCTAAACCAATAAAGCACTTGTGTATAATACCATTCATTATTGCCAATATACTTTTATGGACAGAAAATTGTTAGAATTTTTACACAACCTAGAACCATGTCATCAAAACACTACCTACTACTTTAGCACTATTAACCCGTCAAAAACTCTAAGCGTGGTTCCATGTATTTTTACAATAACTATAGAAAAATTATATAACCCGTACCTTATCCTTACGCTTTCAATATCGGGTGACCCGCCATAGAATAATATAAATATATAACATTTAATGCGATACCGCTGTATTTTCGTCCTATTGGCCCATTCTGGTCCTTTGGGCAGCACGTGCCGATTGTATACAAGGCTCTAATGGGTTTCGTATGAGAATAGGTTATGATGATTTAGATTTGAAAGATGTTGGTATGAGGGCTTGTGTAGCGGTTTTAGGGTAATTTACAAAAGGGTTTTAGGTATGTAAAGTGTATGGATATGTTCTGATGATTACAGAAAATATTTAAATATTAATGACCTATAAAAAGTTAAAGAGGTTTATATCGCTTAATGTATGGAAGGTGAACGCTTGTATAAATAAACTTACATCATACCTAAATAGGATAATTAATATCTGAGTGATCGAGCGCTCGCCAGGGACGAATTTACTTTTTTACTAGAGAACCAGCGATAATATATTTTATTGTTTCTAATCGCGTTCCCGAGAACGGATCTAACGATTAACATGAAATTTTCAATATCCTCTATATTGCATATATAGGAATAAGTTACACTTTTTTTAATTGTTATATTTTTACCATACTTTGGTAACATTTGGAAGCATTAATATGTAATTGACCTACTTGTTTAAAAGTCAAACAAACCCAGTGTCAAACTGATTGGGCGGAGTATAGGGTTAGGCCGCTGTCTACCATCGTACATCTACATTCCGCCGACGCCATTATTAAGTCCCATGTAATAGGGGCGAGGCTATTGACATCTACCAGGCGCAGTTATAGACTCTGCTACTGAGAATTTTCATACAGAAAAACCCAATAGCTCTTTAAGGCCCGACGCGGGAATCGAATCCAGGACCTTATGAACAGCAGTCGCGTTTTCGAAAACTAGACGAATAAGGCTGTCCTAAATAACTAAATAAATGAATTTATGATCTAAAAACTATTATGGCAAGATAGCATGATAACATAATAAAACAGACTATTAAACATTATTTATGTGATATAATGACGTCATATTATTAAAATCAGGTTGGAGAAGTGAAAAACCTAACATATTTTGCGTTTGTAAAGCAACATAATTATCTGCTCCAGGCCAAGAAAAATCAATACAATATTCTTTAATATGAACAAAAAATAGCATTAAAAAACTTAAATAATTTAAACTTGCCACAAAACTACGTTTCTTCGGCGGCGCCAAGTTTTCCCATTGAATACATTATAACTTTTTATATCAACTTGGTTAATATTTCAATAAGGGATTTGCATTTTTGATGTGAAACTATCCAACGGTCTTGGAGATATTATATTTTTTATCAACGTGACGCTGGGTGAGTTTAATATTTATAAAAGTGTATACACATGTGGTTTTATTGAAGTTAGAGAAAATAATGTTTTTAAAACACTAGGAATTATTCCTGGAACGTGGGTGCGTTTACAAAGACCAATCTTTATTTTATAATAACCATCTGATCAAAAATAAAATTGGTGTGGGTGCAAAGAGTCTCTCTGATACCTATGTTTGTTCAGCGCTTCGTGGAGAGTAACCTATGTTACAAACCTTGCTCAAAAATCAGCTATCTTTCCTGCATTCTAGAAGATCAACTAAGAACTCACATGAAATATGAAAAATAATTCTAAGCCAATAAATAATAGAACAAGCGTCTTTCTATAATTATTATAATACAATCTCGTGATATGAGAGTAAATGATTTTACTTACTACTAGTCCGGCGTACTATCGTATACCTACACTTAGCAATATTCAAACGTTTATTGGAAGGTAGTCATTTGGGGCATTATGCAGATACTATGTGTAACATTTAAAAGAAATCAAATCAGGATTTGTTCTAAATCGTCAAGTTAACACATCTTTTTGTGGGTACATACATAAACTGAGTGAATTTCAGAAACATAGAATAAGCGTTTGAATATGGCGGATTTTATATTTCTTTTTAGGATACCCGAAAACTCATGAAGCACAGGTTCTATAGTTCCTGTTATTCTTCGAGGGCAAAAATCCATTTACATCAAATAACATCAACAGCCCGATATCAATATGGGAGTGATAAAAAATGTTGAATAAGCGACACTCGGTGGCAATACACTTCTGTATTCCGGGCGCGCAGGAGTATTTATTTAGGCTTCGATATTGGGGTTGGTCTAATGCATAAACTTAGTTATGGCCGCTGGCTGTAGATTGTAATATCTGTCTATGTACGCAGTGGTCATTTCTGTTGATGTTGGTCCTTTTGTACGATCAAACAAAAAATAAGTATGAGGTATAATACTCATTTTTTGTTTGAATGTACTACTTATTTTATAAGTACTAGTTTTTTTTTAATTTGTTTATTAATTGAAACTGTATATCGAAAATATTATCTAAAATAAGATGTTCAAAAGATTTATATTTTTATTTTATAAAATCTAACATTTTTATCGGCACACTGGCTTTCAATTTCACTGATATACTACGTAGGATAGCTGTAATATTTTACTCTAATGTCAGTCTAGTACAAAAGTCACAGTTCTTATAATACTGTGTTCAGTTTAGTATTATATTTTTCAAATGGGTAAAATAAATGCAAATAACATTATATGAAATGAAATTTCTATCTAAAGCTCTACATTTTTTGTGATTATAAAAAATCTGAGTGTTAACAGCTACAGATGCAAATAAATTGTCAAAATCTCGTTAATTTTTATATGTATACTATAGTATGAAACAATTTGCAAATAAAATAGATAACAAATTAAATTATATAGACAAAGCTTTATCCACATCTACACATTAATAAGTAGATACATGGCAAAAACCTTACCTGGATCCTGTATTTAGCTCAGAACTGGAAACAAAAAGTATTCTTTTTAAATATAAGAAGATTATTATTATTACTGCACATAGCATCATGCCTGTAATCCCCGCAGTTTTAGAAAAGGTGTAGATACTTTGTATGTATACCGTCAAGAAAACACATATAATATGGGCGAGCATATTGCCTAAAATAAAAAAAAATATAACACTGCCCGACCTGAGAATCGAACCCAGGACCTCACGATGCCGCACTTGTGACACTAGACAAAATAGACAGTGAAAATAACAATTTTCAATAGTGATTCTGAAATTGTAGAATAAAAATTATAGTAGGTACTAAGAATTCATGTCACCATAATTATTATAAACTATATAAGAAGCATTATATTATTATGTAAGTACATGGTCTTATTTAGTTGTTCATAGAATTATTTACTTCATCGAAATATATTTAGGGACGAATAAACATATGTTTTATACGGGTTAATTTATAAGATCATAATTATTATTGTTTATGTGAGTAATTATGACTATTGTAACATGAATATTGACAGAGCAACTGATACTCAGCGCCATCTATCGAAGTCAAGTGTCAACTAAAATCCTACATCACACTATGAGTCTGCAAAAATTCTAACACATAGGAATGTCCGACATCAATCGTCGGGCTTGTCTGCAAGGCAATTGCCTCTCCTGGTCTAAGGATCCTCCCTGAAGGACCACGAAACCTCGTTCGTCGACAATATCTAAGGATCTGACATAATACCGAGAAACATAATAAATAACAATGCCATAATTATCTAGCACCGGCTTTGTATCTAAAGACCTGAAAAAGCCTTAGCCCAGCAGTGGCATAATACTGTGTAATAAGTCTTTACTTGAGCATGCAGCTATAGTGTGATAATAAATATGTATTCATTATTACAGCTAGACTCCCAATTAACGCATCAGTGAAAATAAATATTCAATAGTTTGTAAGTTAAAAGTGGTTAAACAGATAATTTCGAGTTTTGCTATAGTACAGATAAAAGATAATACCTATACCCCATATTTGTACCAAAGGACCAAATCTTATACAGCATGTTTTTTTCTCCAAAATTAACATAAAAGACCAAAAAAATATTTTGGCTTACCTACTCTAAATTCATGTCCACATCATCCTATAACTGGCACCGCACTCAAATTTATTTAGTCTCTCCCTTAGGGTGACAATAAACACTCAGCGACCAAACAGTTTGAACGCGACCAGAATAACCGATACTATTTGTTTGTGAACGATTTAAAGCGACCCTTTTAGCGTTTTTATTTATGTCCAAAAAGTTAGTCATGGGTGAGAAATATTTCGATAAAAGTGAAGGATTTGATGTTAAGAATCAAATCTCAGAGTATTTTGTTTTTGTTTTTTGGCACTTTTCCTTCTCAGTTTCATTTTACTGAATCTATATTTTTTTAATTTTAATTAAAAAAGAACCAGCATATTGCCTTTCGCACATTGTAACGTGTTTATATATTATATTTCTTTGTAACACATGTGGTCTAACCCACTTTTGGAACAGTGCACCTAGTCTAGATTATTTAAATGTGTCGGCAAAAGCGCAGTTATATAAAAATAAATACTTTGATAAGTAACCACTACCAACAAATACTTTTTAATTATTTTACTCCATGATTTTATAGCTGCGAATAAAAAAAATCTCGCAGCGTCCAAAGATTACAATTGGTCCTTAACTACACTAATCCAGCTAGAATGATAAATACATGGAGTATCACCAATGTGTAGCTGGCTCGCAATACAGGGTGGCTATGGTATCACGTTCTGAACACAAAAAAAGACAAATGAGGATAAGTTAAGAGAAGTCTCTGCCGAGAGGGCCGTGTCCTTACACTACGTAGAGCTTAAAAAAACGTACACTATCATCTACCGATACAATGGCTTTATCTGATTTACAAGTGACAACAATTAGTGCCAAAGCTTGGAACACTTCTGGCATGAACAGTGAGTTAAAGATTTATACGATTTATACTGTGCGCTTGTACTGTGTACTGGCAAATATCCAACACATTGCTTATCGCTGGTACCAGAGTAACCTATTCCACAGAATTTTACAGAATGATAAGCGGGTGAAATTTTCAATGTTTTCTGTTGTCGCTGACGTCTGTTTTCTTAAACAATATAGATGGCCTTACATTTGCTTATGTAACATGCATAGGAAAGAATATAACTTTATTCGCTAAAGATATTGTATAAATAAGTAGATTTGTACCTACTGATACACAATTCAAAAATACATGCGACTATTAGGGTAATATTATTTAACAGCCTTCTAGAAATGAAGTGTGATTATGACAAAATCCGTACCTACCATTGTTAGTTATCTTACTCTATTGCAATATTACTGTTCCATAACTTTAAAGTACCAGAAATAGCCAGTATACACAGAATATTCGACAAAATGTCAACAATATAAAAATGCAATATCATCTCTATTACTGTTTGTCCCACTCCGCTTCGGTCGCAAATATGAAATAGATGAAGAATTTCGACCTTTAAAGAGAATGCAATTTCCATTGTGCTACATTTTGTAGTCAAAGAAAAGGAATTTTCTAAGGAAGACATAAAAGCTAATAGACTGTTTTTAGAATGTTTGAGATTGAACTGGGAGGGATTGGAATATTCTGGCGAACGCTCAGACTAATCAGTGTACTGGCTGATAATAAGAATGTTGTATAAGAAAAATTTAATAACGCTTTGCTCGAGTTAGGAATTGAAGAGAACCGAGCAAAGAAAATATACAGGGTGGAATAACATTGATATCCTTTCTGCGCAGTGGCTGACGCTATTATGCTACATGTTACGGGTACGATTACCGTATGGTACAAATATTTGTCTGGCCTACAGATAGTTGTTTTGGGTCTGGGTGTGTGTGCATGTGAATATTTGTGTTTGTAAACGCACTCATGGTACAGAAATTATTCCTAATGTGGGACAAAAAGTGTCATAAGAAGGAAACAAGTCAAACAAAGAAATAGGTTCACAGAGCCACATGAATTGTAGGAATTAACTTAAATATAGTGTAAGTATGTCTTTTTATAAAAGTAAATAATACTTGCATGCCTCACTATAACTACAATATAACTTATCACCCTGTATACCATTCTTTTTGATTGAATGTACCTTAAATATTGACTTGAAGTAATTTTTACTGAAAGAATCTTATAAGTGTTGTATAGGGGTCGGAATTTGTGCCCGGTAAATTAAGATTAAAATTTTGAATGGTATGAAAAAAAAAACGGATAAAATCGGCATAATAATTTTCCTTTAAAAAACAACCCGCGCATGAACTGAAAAGAAAATGAAAAATAAAAAGTCCCAGAAAAATATTACATTAAAAATACCAAAGATTAAAAGGCTGCAAAAATGTTTTACTAAAAAAGGACCAAAAATTATTTGGCCAGTTTCGTACGTCATAAGTAAATAATAATATTAACCCCTTTGACCATCGTATTCGGGGCGGCCGGCCGGAAAATACTGGTTTTAACCAGCGAATTCCGGTTTGAGGTGGTTTGAAACCGGAACGGGCGTACTCCGAAGCGGTTTGGACGCAACTTTTTAGGAAAATGTTTATTTTTGTTTATTTATTCACAAAAAAAGGTTTAATTGCTTTGATATTGTTTCGCATCATCTGTTACGGGGATCAGGAATGTGTAACATTAAATATTTATTCTTTTTTTTTAAATAAATAACTGCCTCATTGGTAGTGATTGCAAGGTTGGCAGCACAGCGTGAGCTCCTGAATTCGGTTACCAGTGCAAGGCGCAGATTGTAGTTTGAACGAAACGATGAACGCCAATAGACTGGCCCTGTACGTTGGACTTAATAACAGCACCGGGACCTTCAAACAGAGAGTGAAAAGATTTTTAAAAGGTCGTCAACGGAATTACAATAGTTTATGGTAACTGCCATCAGGAGGGTCTTACACATGGTCGCCACATTGTTGGTGTAAAAAAAGAATAGGTAAAACACTACAGTACAATCTGTACAACTCAAGCCGATGATACAAAGCACAGAGGGTGCAAGGAAAGAGCCTCCACGAGTGATGAACTCTGACATCATCTAGCGAACCCTGGGCAGTCAGCCTCGATACCGCCATTGCTGACTGGCTAATCTTTCCGCTACGGCATGTTTTTCCCATGTGGTAGCTTGTGCGGACAGGACAGAAGAAGAGAAGCCGGAGTTTCTCGGCCAATTCCGTTAAAGCCGAATTTAGCCGATGAAAATGCGTATACAATTTTATGTATTAAACAAATATCAATTTAATTTAATTATAAATATCTTTATACTAAGCTAAATAATGTTCTCGCATTTCAATCGGCAACATTCGGTTTTGACGGAAACAGCCGATGGAATTAGCTTACATTTTACTGCACGCATTTGCAATACTGGTTTAAATGTACAATGACACGGTTAGCGAAGCGCTTGACTGATCGACTACTGTGCTGTCACAGGTTTGATTCCCGCATAGTACACATATTTGTGACAACTAGTGTGGGGCAACGTAAAAAAATTTGTTCAGCGTAACATAATTTCTGACAAGTTTCCATAATCTGATCAAACAGATATTCGGGTCCATTGTTCTGTCCAGATTCGTCAAATAATCGACAATATCCAGTTGTGAGGGATCATATCCGAATTCATTGTAAATTACAACCAGAATTATGCAAATATTCATGCGTAATTAGCAAGTTTGCGGAATCACTGACCTATTTTCGAAGTTCATTAAACAAATATTGTTGACAACACGGTCGGTGCAGTGGTTGAGCGATCGACTGCTGCGCTACGTGTCGTGGGTTCGATTCCCGCACCGAACAAATATTTGTACGATCTACAGATAGTTGTTTCGGGTCTGGGTGTGTGTTCATGTGAATATTTGAGTTTGCACCCACGACACAGGTTTTTTTCATAGAGCAACATTTAAAAAATAAATTGTTTAGGGAAGCGATGCTCAAACTAGGGCTTTGATGAAGTGGTTTGAATTGACATGAAGCACCAACTTATGCTATAATAAAGTTGTCAATAGCCCGGAGTCTGGAACTGTACCGGTAGATGACTATCGGTTCGCCCCATATTAGATGGGTGGAAAATAGTACACCTCCGTTTAACCAGTCGGAGCAGGTAGGTAGGTAGGTAGTTAGGTAGAGGTGTACTTTTTGAACACCCACATTTCGCCGATGCCGTTATTGAGTTCCATCTAATAAGGGACGAACGATTCCAAACTCTACTTACGAATTTCATGAAATCCCAATAATATTTTGCCCGAATTGGGAAGCGAATCTAACTTCTCTCGCTCATGAGACTAATAAAAATACAAGGATCGTATATTCCCTGGCTACAAATTGTTGATTGAAATACAATTTTATATGTTAACGGGTGGAAATAAATCGTTTATGCAGTATTTAAATGTTGAACCAAAAAAATCGCTTTTGTATTTCGGTCAGCTGTATACTCGGCCTCAAAAAGAATGATACTCTTTACAGTACAATGTTAAACGTCAGTTCCACTTCCAACGTGTGAACGACAAGAACTAACAATATTATTTATCTTTAATCTTTCTCAATTAATCAGGCGGTCAAAATAACCCTTTGTGCCATTCATTCGCATTTTCCAGATTAGACGGTCTAGAAAGGGCGCTTTATATTTCTGACAAACTTTATATGCAAAAAACATTTGAAATTGGGCGAGCCTATTGCACTGGCACTAGGCTCGCCCCCTATTAGATGGAACTTAATAACGGCATCGACATAATGTGGGTGTATAAAGCATATACCTCTGATAACCGCTTCGAGAAACACAGGTGTGATGATTTGTTATGTAGCTACTAGGTATATAGATTGGTGATGAATTGCTAAATGTCCCTCAGAATCAAGAACTTTGAGGTCCATTGGCCTAAAACAGACATTCCCCGCTGCACATAGGTACCGTCAGTGTTGCAAAGGTAATTGTTCGTTGATACCAAGGTACGGGGCTGCGGGCTAGGTATTTTACATTTGATGTTTACATCTGGGGCTAATAGAGGAGGCATTGTTAGGTTCATGATGTATGTTTACGAACTCGTTAAATAGCTGCAAGGTTCAGTTGTCTGCCTCACTGATCTAGTGGTAGCAAGTGCGACTGCTGAGCGTGAGGTCCTGGGTTCGATTCCCGGGTCGGGCAAAGTGTTATTGGGTTTTGTGCATGGAATTTCTCAGTAGTAGCATGGAAACTGGAACTGTATCCGATAGATGGTAATAGGCTCGCCCCCAATTATATGCGGCTCAACGTCGGCGAAATATAGGTGTTTTATTACATCTCTGCCTAATCTTTCGGGTAATACAGGCATGATGCTATAATATTATTCTCACTTAAATATTATTTTATATATAATTTCCCAGTTGTAATTTTCAGCGTTAAAAAAATAGGTGGCCCATTTCAGCTCTCTGATATAAATTAAGTTAATAATACAATCATAATTTGGCAACACTAGAGGGCGCCAATTCGAGTAATTTGCATGAATATTTCATGAACAATATTTCGTTCGTTAAATTTAATGGCAACTATTTAGTAAAACTATGAAATGTTAGTTCTAAAAATATTCGATTTTATTTTCAGTTATCGGTATCGTTTATGATTGTGCGTGTACTGGTGAGATTTGCCTTTCAAGTCTTACATGCCAAGAGTTCAGATACGTTGGATAGTCAACAGAATGTCCTAAATAATCTTACTATCCGTTTCTTTTGGACTGCTGTCATTAAACCTTCGTCTAATTGGTCCTTCTACCCACCTATCTCTAATTGGTCCTTCGAGTCAGATATTGAATCTGGCAACTCTCCGACAATAACCGGTTGGAACTAGTTCGAACCAGCGCAAAGCGGTTTATACCGGTTTATATTTATGCGCTCGTAAAGTGAAGCAATAAAAATGGCGGCTTATGCAGTTTTTATGCATAACTGTAGTGTTAGTTAGGATTTATGTTTATTTAATATTTCACTCGCTTGACGTTTATGGAGTTAAATGTAATTACTGCTGGCTCCTTGGATGTGTTGTGAAGTGTAATATTTTTCTAGGAAACGAGTGGAAAATATAATAGGATTAATAAGGAAGAAATGGACCGTGAATATATTATTTAACTGGTATATGAATAATTTATTATACTATAAAACTATTATATAGTTCTCACTTGTATTCCCCAAAAGGTTAGACAGAGATGTATTATTGACCGTCCAGACATTTCGCTGATGCCCTTATTGAGTCCCATCCAATACGGGGCGAGCTTATTACCATCTAACGTGCAAAATTCCAAACCCCGTGCTGCTACTGAGAATTTCCACACAGAAAAAGAAAACCAATAACTCTGCTCAACCCGGGAATCGAACCGAAGAGCAGTCATTCTAACGACCACTAGATCGATGAGTCAGTCACAATGAGCCATTTACATCAATATCACTTAAATCCACTCCATCCAATTCTCGAAATCAGTATGACCTACATGCGCGCCATTACGCTCCAAAAACGCTTAACGACCGGTACAAATCAACAGGGCTGAAGTAGTGGGTAGGGTAGCGAGGTAGAAACGGATTTACTGAAGATTTATACACCGATACTTGAGCCGTACAGTTTCGTACTAGTCAAGATTGGAATGACAGTGTACGAAATAAATGATACAGTATTGTGTACATAACATAGCATCATGCCTGTATTCCTCGAATGGTTAGGCAGAGGTGTAATATTGTACACCCACATTCCACCAATGCTGTTATTCAGTTCCATGTAAGGGGACAAGGGGCGAGCCTATTGCCATCTATAGACCACAGTTCCAGACTCCGTGCTGTTACTGAGAATTTCCATACAGAAAAACCCAATAACCCTGCCCGACCCAGGAATCGAACCCAGTTTCTCTTGCTTAGCGGTCGCGATTGTGACCACTAGACCAATTAGGGAGTCCGTATATAACAGAGTGTCTATCTACCAGACGCAAGAGTGCTTGTCTTGCGTCTCTCCAATCTCAAAATGATGATATTATTTCTTTATCAAATTACCACATCCTTGCCCGTAGAAAACAGTACAATAAAGCGTAATTTCTAAGTGCACCAGCTTCCAAAGTCGCTTCCAGCATCCTCCCAACACGATCCGCCTTAATTTCATCATAACAATATCCGTTATCCTCTAAAAACAGTATAAAATTATCAGAGAGCGCAATATCCCGTATACTGAAACTTTAAGGTTTAAAATGTAATTATTACGGCTCAAACGGGCTCAACTTCACGCTAGAACTGGCTAATTAGCGCCACCACAAGCACGCGCTATTACGGTTCAGCGTTATTGTTGGGTTTGGCAATGGCTTCATTTGCTGCTGGTGAGGTTTCCGTTTGATTGTTAGAAGGAGGGTAGATACTAAAGCTATAGTACCACAAGGACCAGTGACTTTGATATCAGAATCGGTGTTGCCA
The DNA here is from genome assembly GCA_947562105.1 of Shargacucullia verbasci. Classification (NCBI taxonomy): domain Eukaryota; kingdom Metazoa; phylum Arthropoda; class Insecta; order Lepidoptera; family Noctuidae; genus Shargacucullia; species Shargacucullia verbasci. Next base: position 8,645,199 of record OX387306.1, read on the forward strand.
GTTTGCACCAATACGTATATTTGCATCTAATCCACACTATTATAAATGCGAAAGTATCTCAGTCTGTTTGTTACCTCATCACGATTAAACTACTGATTCAATTGTGATGAAATTTTACACAGAGTTAGCCTGGGTCCTGGTGAAGGACACAGGCATAATAAACACAGGTATTTTTATTACTTTAGCAAAATACTAATTATGTAAGTATACCAATTACATAAAGACCAAGTCGCAGGCAACAGCTAGCACAATATAAAATAAACTTAATTCTGTGCACATATGTCACATTTTTTCTTGTTCTGTATTACTCATAATTTACTCTTGTGATAAAGCTATGCGCCTTTACCACTTCTACTAACTTATTACATTTGATATTAGATTTTTGTGATTGTATAGTGTCACAAAATAATAATTCAGTATAGCTTACCTAATATAAACTTCTGGCTACCCTTTCAGTATTCACAGGCGTAGCATAGATTGAAGTTACGTCTTCATATGTCTGTCAATGACTTCATGAGTTTAGTGGTCACAATCGCGGCTGTTAAATGTGGGATCCTGAGTTGGATAACTGGGTCGGGCAAAATGATTCTGGGTTTTTTGTTCCAATAATCCTTCTTAGCAACCGAGGTGTGACCTATTCATGTGTGAGACATGGGACTTTAGGGATTGGCGAAATATGAGTGTATAATACAACTCAATACAACATAACATAACATCACGCCTTTATTACCCGAAGGGTTAAGCAGAGATGTACTATTGTACCTACACCCACATTTCGCCCATGCCGTTATTGAGTCCCATGTAATAGAGGGCACGGTTCCAGTCTTCGTGCTGCTACTGAGAATTGCCACCCAGAAAAACCCAATAACACTGCCCGACTCGGGAATCGAACCCAGTTTCTCTTGCTTAGCATTCGCGACTTGCCACCACTACACCAATGAGACAGTCTGGGCTAGTAAATTATAGACATGTAATGTAATGGAATATTGATCAGTACACGTGCTATTTTAATGAATTGCGTTTATAAAATAATCGAGATTAATTTAACAATATGGGGAACATTAACTTGTTTGTGTCGTATAATTACTTATTAAGCGTTTAATGAGTTATTGTTGTAAGAGATAATAGATTTTATTAATTACTTAACAACTATACTATAGGTATTTGCAAACTTAACCAGTAAAAATATACCAGACATACAAATAAACAAAAAATCAGCTCTTTCATATGAAAAAAAAAAACAGCTGATTCATACAAAAATTCAATATCTATTCGACTAGAATGTATTAAACAGCTGATTCTTTTCGTGATTTCCGAGTTGGTCCCATAGCGAAACTTGTTCATATTCATGGTTAGAACACCCTGTGCAAAATTTGGACGGTGATAAAAAAGTAGCGCAGTATAAAGAAAAACTAGCTTATCAAAACCTTACATTGCATGAGGTAATACAGTACAAATTATACAACATAGAACTATAAATGCTTATTACCGGTTTCATATTACTTTTAAACCCCATCTACGTAACGTACGTGACCGTAGGCCCCACTTCGCGTTACGTGGCAGTTAGTTAACTGTTACACGTCACTTCCGCAACAGTTATAAAGTTAACTAAAGTTTAGTAACATTCGGTTTACGTGACTTTGTGACGATATTTTTTGGTTTAACTATGAATATTTTTAATGAGTTTAATAGCACTAATTGTTTTGGTTTAGTTAGGATGATAATTATTTATTATAAAGTAAAATTCAAGCTACATTTATGGCCACCATTTTATTTTCATGTATTTTTTTTATATAAAAAGTAGGTGATAACCTTTATAATAGCTTTTTGAATTTGTGTAGTTATCACTATTGCAACCGCAAGTCCTGGCTTTGATTCCCAGGTAAGGCAAACATTAAGATTTTATAATAGTAAACAAATAAAGAATAAATTCAGAAATAAATTTTTAATAGGCATTTTTTTTGGGGCCTCTATATATCACACATAATTCTCAAAAAATTTGCCCACATGTGCTACACCCTCCTTCCACCTTCTCCCACCACCTCAGGGAAACAGACATACTCTAAAAGTGATACATTTCACCATACAAAACTCCAAATTAAATTCTGTTTACCCCTCAAACACACCATGAAGCCAAAAGCCGCCAACAGTTACGAGTTAGATTTATTAATTTCACAAAGGTTGTCAGTTCTATTCCCGGCCGGTGCAGCTATATTAAAATTTCAACAGTCGTGGATTCCCCTCCTATTATATCGCCTGTGTTTCCTGGTACTTGGCAGGTGTAGAGGTTTAATTTTTTTCCACAAAGACATCGGGTTTTATAAGATTTTTTTTTGGGCTTATATTTTTTATGAAAGGTTAAGGTTTTGTGACGTGTTATGTTTCAAAAGTTTTTTTTAATATTTTCAGTTTCTGAAGATATTATATTTTGAATTGGTATAACAGATATTTTAAATATCTATACCCAAATAATTATATACATTTTTAATTATTTGATTAGTCTGCTGGACTGGTTCGATTCCCGGGTCGAGCAGAGTGTTATGAGTTTTTATCTCTATGAATTCTCATAACAACATAACATTGCATCATTCCTGATATTCCTCGAAGGGTTAGGTAGAGGTGTTCTATTGTACACCCACATTTCGCTGCCGTTATGAGTCTCATGTAATATGGAGTAAATCTTTTGCCATCTAGCAGGCACAGTTCCAGACTCCCTGTTGCAACTGAGAATTTCCATACAGAAAAACCGTGCGGCCACTAGACCCATGGATATTCTCAATTACCTGTATATTAAATAGGATAGGTCTAAAAGCAGTTGTATAAATACAGAACTTATTATTATCTTTCATATTAAGCTTGATGGCTTTGACGGCATAGTTGACGCAGTGGCTAAGTGATTAGCTTTCTGCGCTACGTGTCGCGGGTTCGATTCCCGCACGAAACAAATATTTTTATGATCTACAGATAGTTGTTTCGGGTCTGGTTGTGTGTGCATGTGACATGTATGTTTGTAAACTGTACCCACGATACAGAAGAAATTGTGGAGGAACGAGGTATGGTGTTCTTCCATTGAAAAGGGAGGATCCTCCGACCAGGCAAGGTGGTTAGCCTGGCGGACCGAAGCCCGACGGTTGGTGTCGGACATTCGTATAACTGTTAGAATCAATGTAAACTCTCATAGTGCGATTCAGGATATTCTAATGTCGCTTCACTCCGATAGATGGCGCTTTACTTTTTGCTATGTTGCGACGATAGTCGCTACAAAATCATATTATGGGGCAACATTCTTCAGAAAAAACAAGATTAAAGACTTTAAGTTTGTTACTGTACTGTCACTAGCCTTTATCTTAAAATTTTATAAATAACTCAAAGCTAATTGTATAACTGTCATCTTGACTATTCAAGAAATAATAACTATTAAAGATGAGTCAAATATATCTCCACTAAGACAAAAGCCTTCTGTCAAATTTAATAAAAGTGCGCAGTGGCAGTTCTACATATTTATGAGACAGCGTCTACCAAATTATAATTTGATTATACAAAAATCCTTTGTGTGACCAAAATCTTATTAAACTCAGTAAGCCAATCGGTTTACTATCTAGAGATCTAAATTGAGACGAATAACATCTGAGTTTAGGCTCAAGCCACACAGACAGGAGCTTCACTTAGAGCCAGGGTCAACGTGGCTCGAAGTTTATCATGGTAAGCGGCTTTTTTTTTTTTGTTTAGCGTGTGGAATAGACTCATGCGTACTCGCAGCCCTGAGGAAAGCGAGAGAATATGTGGGACTCTTTGCCGAGTTCCCGCGGCATACCTGTAACTCTGAACGCACAGGATTCACTGTACTGGCCCGATAGATGACTTAGCGGGTCCCATCCCATTGTGTGGGTGAATTATTATATTACATCCTCACAAAGGCGTGCGTAGAACCCACACGTGTCACCATCGAGTTTGTTACTAGTCGAGTGACGTCGACGCCTATATGGCTGGCGCCTTAGACCTACGGCGTAGCGCTGCCTACGGAGCTACGTGTGCTACGCCGTAGCAATATGCTACGTGATCTATTTGATGATACGTAAGATGGTGTGAGGTTTATAAAATGGAATATATGCATATTTATCACAGTGCTGAGACTTAAAGGGACTGGCAGAGTTAATGAGATGTTATATAAAATATAGTAAGACTAAAATTAGCAAAAATAAAACTAAATAAGACAACTTTAGATTAATTATAGCGATATCTATTTACAAGCGACACGAAAAAAAAGAAAAGATACGATTTTTGTCCTATATTGTCCCTGCAATATAGTCTAAAAGAAAATATATCAACGCTATCTTAATAAAATAAAAAAACTCTTTTTGTGCAGCAGTGCACACGCGTTAACGGTGAAGGAAAACATCGTGAGGAAACCTGCACACCTGAGAGGGCTCCATAAAGCTACCGATGATGTGTGTAGACCGCCAACCCGCACCGGGGCAGCGTGGTGGACTATGGCCCTTCTCATTCTGGGAAAAGATTCATGCCCAGCAGTGGGACATTAATGCATTTTTTTCTGGGTATTTGTGCATGTGAGATTTATGTCTGTAAAATATACCTACCATTAGTGGCGTGCGGTTCATAAAGACAAAAAGACACTGCCTACCCTAGATAACTCAGATAAATATTTATTACTAGCTTCCGCCCGCGGCTTCGCCGGCGTGCTTGACGAACCCGTAGATTTTCTCGGAATAAACAGACTATAATCTATCTCTGTGCCAAATTTCATCCAGATCCGTTGAGCCGTTCTGGCGTGATTGAGTAACAAAGATCCATCTATCAATCCATCCATCCATCCATCCTCACAAACTTTCACATTTATAATATTAAGTAGGATAAGATATTTGAGGTGGTAAATCGCATACATCATTATTTAATCGACAAAACGACGAACCAAAACCAACATGCAGTAGGTATTTTTGGTAAGTAAGCTTTCAAAATGTTCTGCTTACCCTGTCTAAAAACTCTGTGCACGCCGCTGCCTACCATACATGAGAAATTCTAGTGTGAGTTTAAGTTTTTTAAACCTCTTTTATTACTAAATTGGTAGCACATATTGATGTAATAAACCCGCCATTTCATTTTGACTCACACAGTTCAAAAGTAATATCTTTAACATATGAATGAAACAACTGTGTTTCATTGGTATTGTAATTACTTTGAAACAAAATGGCTGAACTTTTACTCATATATATGTGAATTTCGTGTAAATGGTTTATTAGAATACATCATTGTATATACACATACATAACATAAGGCATGTATCGCAAATGCTGTTATTAAGTCCCATGTCCCCCAATCTCATTGCCATCAATGGACACAGTTCGAAATTCCATGCTGCTAATGAGAATAGTAGTTTTTCCGACTCGGGAATAGAACTCAACACTTCAATCACGTTCAGCCGTCGTTAAGACACCTAAACCAATGAGGCAAGCTCACATTTAAAGTATTAAGTTTCATAATAATGAGATTTTTGAATAACATTTTACTTGACCTGGGAATCGATCTCAAAATACTCATGATAAATCAAATACATAACATACGGTACCAAGCTACTTTTGTCTAACCTTTCTCTCTCTATCTATCTCTCTCTCTCATGTTATTATTCTCTTGCAGATTTCGGCTATGGTGATCGCCTCTGTTTCATTATATTATTACCAATGTTTTTAGGGATGTGGATTTTGACCTGATATGGCTTATATACCCCATTTTGCCGTTGAAAACAAGTGCACAGTGGGGACACGCTATAGTATCATTTTCATAATTATACACAAAAAGCGTGAGAGTTGCTCCGCTTGATATCGACTGAAAACTAAAATTTAACACAAAGCGACACCCATCTGACCTCCGTTACCCAATTATTTTACAAAACGGATACCTGTTAACACTGATTGTCAGACTTTCAGGCTGCTGACTGCCAGTAACGTCTATCACAGATATACTCATAAAAAAGCAACCCCTTTTGGCGTAAGTCCAATCGGGCGAAAACCCAGTTAATGCTAAATGACGTCAACATTGGCCACCGGTTCCATTATCACTCGTTAATAAATCCGTTGTAAAGTATTGTCTTACCGCCGAAGATATGCGACGCTATTTTTACAAAATTTGTTTTGTGACTCGGGTCCGGATTTTTGAGTGCCGATCGGCAGATATCGAACTCTAATCAGAGCCTTCAGAGCACAGAAAAAGTGCGTACGAGTAATATGTGGTGCAGATTATTTAGATAGTTGTGTACCTTTATTTAAAAAGCATCGCATTCTACCATTACCCTGTCTATATATTTATGAAATTTCTATTTTTGTTCATAAAAATCCCGATCTCTTTGTTAAAAATATTAATGTTACAAATAGAAATAGTAGATTTCCTAATAATCTGTCTATGCCAAATCAACGCACAACATTGTATAGCAAAAATTCATTTTGTATGGCTATAAGAATCTACACTAAGTTGCCAACAAAAATAAAAAATCTCAATTTAAATCAATTAAAAAAAACACTATTTGATTTACTAATAAATAAATGTTATTACTCTACAAATGACTATCTTAACGATAAGTACATTGCTGTAGCTTAATATATATATAAACAATTAGACGAAATAATATTTGTACACCGATTCGGTAGAATATATGATACTGTATAAACTACATAACACCTATTCTACTATATTCTGACAAATAAATTTTTCTTTCTTTCTTCTTTCTCGAACGGTCAAAAAATGCATAGTGTCCATAAATTTCTTCGTTAAGTTTTTTGGTTATATTTATTTCCAACTTGTACGATCCATCTATGATTCCAAATTACCTATTGATTTGTATTCCTAATTGTCAGGACATAACAGAACTTATATTATGTATTGTGTCATGCGTGATGTAGAAGCAGCCCTGAATGTTTATCATGGCTATGTCGGATCTGTATTGGCATAAAGCATACTTTTATGGGGTAACTCTACAATGTACTTTCATAGTAACTATAAAATCTGTCTGCTCGCTTGCCGCCTATAGCATAAAAAAACTATAAAATATGGGTCACCTTCATATGAAAACTGCAGACCAATCTTTAAAAAGCTAAAAGATTCCACACTTCTTCTCTGAAGTTTTATATTTCTTCAAGTTATCAAGCTACAAATTATCGTGATTTTTGAGTCGGGGAAGAGATGCGGGAATCAGCCAGGTTTGGAATCCACCATCATAATTATGGTTATTAAATAAATGATATAAAGTTCAATTTTGCTTGTGACTGCAGCGACCTCAGGTGTGGCGGACGGTCACGACTGTGTGAAAGCGAAAATATCATTGATCGCTTAGCTTTCGCTTGCAGTGTAGCATCTACCTTAAGCTCAGAGTCCCACCTTTTTGATCGAGCTCCGGATTACGTGTCGATATACCGGCAATTCTTATTGCCTTCCGATTAATCCCCTTCAAGACTTTCTTTTGCTATAAAAGGGGAATTAATCATTCGTTCTGATGAATGAGTATTTTATCTTAAAGAGTTTTTGCGGAAATTCATTTTATGTAATCATTTGAGTGATGAAATGAGTTGGGTAGAATTAAAAGAGTAGATTAAATCAACTGGTTTGTTAGGAGATATTGATGTTTTTACCTCACTGCTGAACTTAGGCTTTCACAATGAAAGGAAGTATGGAGCAAAGCATTTCTTAAATCGAAAGTTAAAAATAAATAACATATAGTATCACGCCTGTATTCTCTGAAAGGTTATGCAGAAATGTAGTACTATTGTACATCCACAATTTGCCGATGTCGTTTTAAGGCCCATATAATATAATCAGCGAATCTATTGCCAAGTATAATTCCAAAATTTCGGTATGGTACTAAAATTTTTACAAAATTAAACTTTACCCGATACGGGAATCGAACCCAGGACCTCATGCTCAGCAGCCGCGCTTGCGACCACTAAACCAATGAGGCAGTGATATTGAGTTTTTCTGTTAGACAATTTTCATTGGCAGCCCGAAGTTTGCAGTCATGGCCGGGAGATGGCAACAGGCTCGCCTCTTATTAAATGGGACTTAGTAACGGCATCACCGAAATGTCTAACAGAGTGACACACCTCTGCCTAACCCTTCGGGGAATACAGGTGTAATGTTCGGTTCCACTTCTCAGAACAACAGACGCAAACCTGTATACGATAATTTCAAACCAATTCTGCGATTTAAAAATTGACGGCACACGTAATAACACCGCTATTTTGAACTCATTGTATATTCAATTAGTTTTACAGTGAATACCACTGATCAATCTGCACTTTGCTTGCACCTTAATATTCCAAGAATAAGGTTGAAAATCGAATGTATTCGTTTCAAAGATAAGTGTGTCAATGAAAATAAATTTACACTATACATGCGTCTTGTATCAATGGAAATAAGGTTTGAAATTCGAAGTATTGATTTACATTAAATGTCAATCATACAAATATATATTTCCATTTCTGTTATACCTTAATAATGATGTCATAGAGTTTGAAATCATATGTGTTGTCTGTAAAAGATAATTAAGTATGTACAACGCGAAGGTCGTTTGACAAAGTTAATTTGCATTTTATTACCACCTTAAAATTAGGACCATAAGGTTCAAAATAGATTGTCTTGGCTGTATATAAATGTGTGTGTATCGGTGGACAGCAGAAAGGGTGTCCAGACTAATGTGTTTAAATATAAATGGGATCAGCTGTTACTTTAAGTTGAGATATCTTAAATTTTAAAGGGTTTTGTGATTTGATTGCTAATGGAGGAATTTTACCCACGATATTTATAGGTTTAAAGTGAGACAATTTATTTGACGACCCTTTGTTTCAGTAGCTACACAACATTCAATCATTCAAAGCATCACGCCTGTATTCCCCGAAGGGTAGGCAAAGGAAAGGCGTCTACCATTGTACTTGTACATGTAATAGGGGGTGACCCTATTGCCATCTACCGGGCACAGTTCCAGACTCCGTGCTGCCACTGAGAATCTCCATACACAAAAAAACTGAATAAAACTTTGCCCAAGCTGGGCATCGAACCCAGGACCTCACGCTTAGCAGTCGCGCTTGCGACCACTAGACCAATGAGGTTGTCTATTTCTATACAATACACGTTATTTAAACTAAATACAATATTAAAATACGAAAAAAAGGCAATTTAGTTGACTTTCAAACTGCCCAAGTTTAAACAAACACTAGAGACCAATCTTCCTTTACTGAAACAAACGTCAGCGAAACAATATTCCACAAAAATCACACTAAACATTTCAATTTTGTATAAAATCCTGCAGCCACACATTTCCCCACCTCGGTACGTCAACCAAAAATATTTCTGAACACTTGAAACACAATTTCACATAGCAAAACTCACAATCTACAATAAAACAATGTGAGAAAAGTTTTCTCGCAAAATTTGAAAGGACAAAGATGTATCGCCGTGTCATTTCACACAATACCCGGTAAGTGCGGCCGTTATGAACAATAGCCGGTGTGTGTCGTGACGTCTTTAGTTGAGTTGTTTATTTGTGTTGATTTAAGTTTCTGAAGCTCGGTGTAAGCGGTTTCAGCTGTGTATCTTTTGAGCTCGGGTTTGGATGAATAAGCGATTAAATATGGCGGTGAAAGAGTTTTTGAAATGAAATTATTTATTTTGCAATTAGGATTTTTCAATCACTTTTACACGTCTTTTTTAAACTAGATGGCGTCGGAAATTCCTATTACTATCCCTGAGAAGAAACGCGGAAACAAACTCAGGGGTCAAGGTCTATTTTAAAGTCCAGACAGATTGTAATGATGTAAGGGTTTATGTGAGACAAATATAGGGTGGAATAGCCTTTTGAAGAAAGTGCCATAACTATTTGAGCTAACCTGTCGCAACAGAGTGCAAGCATGGATCAGTTATTGTGAGAAATAATGAAATTAAGAGCGTTCAGTCTAGATCTCACTCACATTTACAATGTATAGCGGTTATATATAAGAAATCATTTCAATTTCAACGGCACATTTTGTTATTACTCTAATTTGTCATAACTCATTAAGACACAGGAGGCGCCCGGCAACGAGAAACAATAGATTTTTACTTGACGAGTTGATCGTTGTAAGTCATCAACCGCCTTGTCCTGACAACATTGTGGTCGGCTCCCAGATTAACCGGTTGCGGCTGAATATCAGTATTTTACACGGAGCGTCTGACATCTGACCTCCGACACACAATGACGGATATTTATGAAGCGTTTATTTAGCGTCAGTTTTTATGGTAAAAAATATATTTTATTCTATTCTGAATATTTTGTCTGTTCATAGGTATCCCACGCAAAAGATATAATATTAAGTTGATTGATTAAATAAGTAATAAAAATTTGAGTAAATACAATTATCTGTTTCTTAAAAATTACCTCTGCAATGTATAAGATGATATTGTATAGTCATTTTTTATAATTCCATTTTAATGTATAATGTATATGCATGCCATAATTATATGGCGAAATGTGTATGCACTGAACACTATATATATAATATCTTTTGTACGACATTTTAAGGAAATAAATTGAAATTGAAAAAAGTAATTTATCATTTACGACTTTTCATGTCAAAATCTATTAAGTATTTTCATCATCATCATCATCAGCCAGAAGACGTCCACTGCTGAACGAAGGCCTCCCCGAGGGGAGGGGGGAGTTCCGCCATAATCCTCACGCTTGGCAGGCGGCTTGGGGATCGCAGTGGCTCACCGTTTAGTGAGAGGACGCTGCTGCCTGTCCTCCGGTGTCTGGCCGTAGTTTTAGGACGTACCCGGGTTCAAATTCCTTTTTCACGGCTTAATAAAGATATTTAATAATTTAATTGTTTTTAAATTAACCAGATTTGCATCAATATAAATACACACGTATCCAATCGTTTGAAACTGCTTTTACGGACATAATTATGACAGCTCATTTGATTTTGGCTACAAATCAAATTAACTCATATATCTTAACTTACCTATCCTTCATAGGTCCCTCAGGCCGATCGATGGGTGTGTTCCCGGCTATCGAGTACACATACAACCGGGACTCGGACTTGTACCATTTGATGCTGTGCATGGCGCCGCATGACCGCCCGTCGATGCGACAGCGCAGCCGGGCGGTCGTGCCCACGATTGCGGAGGCGTGATCTGGAAAGAAAGATTGATGTTAGGAAAACGATATTACGTGTATGATGGAGGTTGATGCAGTGTTGGTTCGATTCCTGCATAGAACAAATATCTGTATGGACTGCAGATAGTTCATCTGGGTCTGAGTGTTTGAGCTTGTGCAGATATATGTTAGGAAACGAAGCTAATGAGGGTGAGATTTTTGTTTTTTCATTTTGTTTCAATTATTTTATGTTATTGTTTTAAATCTACTGGGATGGGAAACTAGTAAATCCTTGTTACGCTGTAGCTTCTTGGGAAAACCTCGATGAGGAGCAGGTTCCACAAACTGATGGTGCTTGAGAAAATGGTACTAGACTGTTTTGGCTGAAGTACGGATACGTATAACTCCTGAAGATGGTGAGAATTGCAGAATAAATAGTAGTTATTAAAAGTCAAGTTATAATCAGGTGGCAGTTCCTAATCATAACATCATGCCTGTATTCCCCGAAGGGGTGGGCAGAGGTGTACTATTGTATACCCACATTACACCGATGACGTTATTGAATCCCATGTATGTAATAGGAAGCGAGCCTATTGCCGTCTACCGACCACACTCCCAGACTCCGTGCTGCAACTGAGAATTTCCATACAGAAAAACCCAATAACACATTGCCCGACCCGGGAATCAAACTCAGAACCTCACGCTCAGCAGTCGTGCTTGTGACCTCGAGACTAATAAGGCGTTTAATTAACAATACATGAAGGAATTTTAACCTGCTTTTGTCAATTAACAGATCTGAGCCAACTATCAGATTAAAAAGAATTTATAATGAGAAATAAACAGTAAGTTTGCAGATAATTATGCTTAATCTCTTATTCTTTATTGGCTTAATTAGCAGCGATGGCAGTATTTTCAGCTTCTGTATTCCATTTCCGCAACGAGATAAATATTTGTATTACCTATAGGTAGAACTGGCATATTAATAATAACCTGCCAGTATGTGGCAAAAGGTTTTTTATAAGAGAGAATATTAATGTGATGAATCCCTCCTACTTATATTTAATAATATAAATTTGAAAGTTTGTGAGGATGGATGGATGGATGGATCTTTGTTACTCTTTCACGCCAGAACGGCTGAGCTGGATGAAATTTGGCACAGAGATAGATTATAGTCCGGAATAGCACATAGGCTACTTTTTATCCCGGAAAAATGAACGAGTTCGTAAACCACGCGGGCGAAGTCACGAGCGGAAACTAGTCTTTTATAAATCAACACTTTGGAAGATGACAACTAGACTCTGATTAGTCTGAATGTAAACCCTTCACATGAATAAAAAATACTTACCTATGTAAAGTAATTCAATGCCAAATAACATGATGAAATAAGGTCTATATTCCATTAGCAATGACATCGCTGACCCGTTGACCCGTTCATCTATCCTTCAGCAAATCCTATCCCTTTTAATGTGACATTGACAACTGTTTCAACTTCCAATTTCAAACATTTCAATTAAACCTAAATATTCAATTCCAATTCCGAAATTTTGGGGTGCACGAAAAGATCCTACCCATGTCATGCTATTTGAGTACGTTGTCCGGTGCTGCTCAAGTAGTCAGCCACGTAGCAAAGCTCCTCAAACGAGAAGGTGGATAGTGAGATAATATTTCCAGTACATCATGAGCAAGCAATAAGTCCCACATTTCACACATATATTTTACATGAATGGGTGTGGTCACCGACTATAATAAATAATAATATAGTATAATAACTAATAAATTCAACCCATTACTGTCCCATTGGGCAAGGGTCTCTTCTCAGGATGAGAAGAGTTAAGCCTTAGTCCACCACGCTGGCCCGATGCGGGTTGGGGGACTACACATACCAACAAGAACTTTATAGTAAGTACCCTCTCAGGTGTGCAGGTTTCCTCACGATATTTTCCATCACCGTAAACGCAAGTGATAATCAAATTTAGATCCGCACGTGATTCCGAAAACTCAGATGTGCGGGCCGGATTTGAACTCAGACCCTCCTGTATGGAAGGCAAGCGTTCATGCTGTCTACGCTAAAAAAATGCTGCTATAACAAAAGAAAAATATATTTAAAACCGTTTAACCGTTGTTCAGTATTCCGAATAATCCCGGTATCAACCGGTTATCTAAAAAACTATCCGGTCCGATTCGGTTCAATCTGGTTCAATTAAATACTGCGCTTTGTATAACACCCGTTTGTTTATTCGAAACGTGTGATGGTAGTTTTTTAGATGATATGTAGTAATAAATAGTAGATTTTATTTTCGTTTATATGTGGAGGAGTTAGTGTTTTGTATACGCTTACTCTATAACCAGACCCGAAACAACTATCTGTAGATAATACAAATATTTGTTCCGTGCGGTATCGAACCCGTGACACGTAGCGCAGAAAGCTAATCGCTTAGCCACTACGCCAACCGTGTCGACGACCACAACCGTATAGACGCCATTTTAATAATATTAACGAAGCAAATGACACATCAGCCAGAATCCATGTTAATTTTTTTTTATGTCGTAATATTTGTTTTGTCCTTGCACGGGACTACAGAGTCCCGGACTTTTGGAAGGCGTGCGTGGGGCCGAAGCCAATACGTAGGGGCCCATTAAGACACCTTTAATGAAAATGTTGTGATGACATACCCAGCTATTATCCCTGTATGCACTATAGAAATGCAACCAAGGACAATCCCTGGATTTGTAAGACTATTGCAGAACATGTGAAGAAAAACTACTTGGGCTATTGTGATGGGATGGTAGTGGACTGGGTAATGGGGAATTATGGAAACCTATGGCTTATGTATAATATGTGTATTATTATGGTATTTAGTATACTGCAAAATCAAACCCACATTTTCTATTTCTTCTGAGTCCGAGTCCATAGATTAGCTAGAACAAATACATTTAAGTATATTTTATATTTCTGGTATACAATAAACCGGAATATATTGTTATTGTATCATTAAAAATCAGAGCGACTCGTAGTGAAACATACAGCAGGTTAATCAGCTTGTTAAGGTCAGTTTTTGGATGGGTGTAATCGTTCTTCACAATCGAGACCCCTCCTTACTTTGTCCTGTTTATACCAGTTTTCACAGGTGTCCGAAAAAGTCTGACAACCGGTATCTGAGATCAGATGAACAGTCGCTTCGTGTAAAATACTAATATTCAGCCGCAACTAGTTAGACTGGGAGCCGACCAAGTATTTGGGAAAAAGCTAGGCAGATGAAGATCATTAAAACTAACCCCAGACACGACATAGCAAAATTTTCTGGAATTATAAAATTTTCAAACAGAAAAAATAACACTTCATTACTGTACATTTCATTTTCCATAATCCGTTGGTTGTCTCTTAGGATTTGTACGGGCAAAAGTGGTGAAGCCTTATCAAAGCTAAGACAAAAGCCACAATAAGCCGATGCATTTCCCTAATTGGAACCTAGACCGCCTTTTATTATGCCATTTTTACCACAATACAAGCTCAGGAAAAGTACCAGGGAATTATGAAAAAGAGATAATATTTTTTCTCCACTCCGTTCTAACAAAACGAGCTAACAATTAAAATATCTAGACAGTATTATTCTATTTTGACCGCGATAAAATGAGAAATCTTAGCAGAGAAATTAAAAAGGCTTTAAGTTTCTTTTTTATTCTCAGTGGCAGTGTGGGGTTTCAGAAAAATACTTTATTTGCTTTAAGGTCCAGAATAGAGGCATTTGGCTAATTACGCTACAATAAACTCAGTGTCTGAATAATTCCATCTTTAACCAGAATAAAGTACCAGGGTATTATAAATACGAGTAATATTTATTTCTTCTCTCCGTTCAAACAAAACGCGACAGGGTGGGCGAGGGTGGCGGGGCTTGGGGGAACTTATGAATAATACCTCCCATAGTCAACTTTAAAAAATACTTCTCTTCAAGTTTTTTATATTTTGCTAGGAAGCCGTTTATTAGTTACATAATCCTAATATTGCGCGCTTGAACATGTGTGCAAACGCTTACAGTTTTGGGGTGAGCAGATGGTGTTGTGGGCCGCGGTTTAAATATTTTATTAATAACGGCATCGGCGATATTTAAGTGTACAGAATACATCTGCCTGACCCTTTTCGGAATACAGGCGTGATGCTATGTTTATACCAGCCAATAACAATTTGAATTTTAAATGGAGCTCCACGGTTATTTTTTATGCGACGAGGTATATGTCTTTTTTAGACATTATTAGAAAAATATTTGTCACACAATACATATGTATGCCTGCGTTTGTTGCCTGTATATTACTTAACTTTCATAAACCGCTCACGCCTCAGCTTCTACCCAGCCCGATCCCTAAAGCTTAAGTCTCAAGCGAAACAACTGCTAATTTTGTTGCGAGAAAAATGCGCTGTAATCCTAGAGTCCTGCTCGATCCCCGACGGTTTAGCGTCATAAAAACTCTTGTACATTGGCTTGGAATTTTCATACTTTCAAAATTGTGGAACACGTAGGTAAAATGGTTTGAAGTAATCGTGGATTTTGATCCAGATTTTCGTCGGATGTAAAATAGGGTAGACGAAGTGCTTCTCTCTCGTTGATGATGGAGTAAAAGAGAACTATAGAAGGAATTAATTCTTCCTTTGGGGAATACAGTCGTGATGTTGTTGTTATGTTGTGTTGTGTTTTGTTATGTTATGTTGTGTTATATTATGTTATGTCCAATATAACGTATATACGTCCGATAATCTTCCGTGTCCCCACTTTGCACGTTATTTCAATGCCGAAATAGGGCACATAATTCATATCAGGACACACGATCGAAATCCAGGACCCTCAATTAAAATTCAATTTCATCATAAATTGTCGGCATGGTTGGCGCAGAGGCCAAGCTATTGGATCTCTGCACTACTGGTCGTTGTTTCGATTCCCACACATAACAAATATTTGCATGATTTACTGATAGTTATTTTGATCCTGGGTGTTTGTGCATGTGAGATATGTGTCTGTTATCTCCACGATACAGGAGACACACTACATAGGTGTGGGCAAAACTACTTTTAGAAAAAAAAAACAAAAGAAGGTTAATAACACATATTAATTTTTATATGTTTAATTCCGGTGTGTATGTGTGTGTGTGTTCATAATTCTTGTCCTCCTAAACGACTTGATTGATGAATTTCTTTTTTTTTTACTTATAGGGTCACCTGAATGGTTCTTAGCTATAGTTGGACCCGGTATGTCCAGATCCAGTTATTATATTATTTTTAAATCGGCGCAATTTTTTATTTTTTTTATTATCTCACATAATAATCATATAATGCCAAAAGGTAGCAGTATTATCGTATAATTGCCTTAATATATAATGAACTTTGAACCCATGACACTAAAATCTCTCCTCACCTAATTACATTTTAAATAGCAACTTTCAATCTTTAACAGATAAATTTCAACATTCATAAAGATCTTTGAATTACAGATTACAACTGTAACATCTTTATGGGGTGACTGAATTACAATTGTAATTTCGTTAACAAATGGCTGTATTTTTAAATTAACACCTTTGTTGGCTTTGTTGACTGTTTAACAAAAGCTTATTATTTCGTTTTTGGGTCTATTATGTAAAGAATAATTTGGGGTCTCGCTCGGCGAAATATTTTTAAAGATAAATTGAGTTAGAAGCTTTTGAATGCTTTTGAAGATGTTTTTCTTATTTTGATTTTAATGGGCCCTGTTTTGATGTTTGTCAATGAGAATAAAAGAATTGATGAATAAGAAGAAGATATTCAAATGGAACATAAACTTTGGGAAGGTGAAACTAAAAGTCTCTGAAATATCTGTACATAATTATAATAAGATTATAACAGGCCGACGTCTATACATTATAGGTATTGGAGAAAAACTAATATGGGGGGTCTTTATTAGAGCAACAGAAGCTAAAACAACAGTTCTTAGAATTTTCGTCTTTCTGTCTGTATGTTTGTACACGCATCACGCAAAAACTGCTGCATGGAATTGAATTGGTCTAGTGGCCGCAAGCGTGACTGTTGAGCGTGAGGTCCTGGGTTTGATTCCCTGGCAAAATGTAATTTGGTTTTTCTGTATGAAATTCTCAGTAACATCACAATAAGCAATATCAAATCAAAAAAAGCAGAGCAATAGACAGCCCCTCTATTAAAGGTAACTAAACATCAGTGTTAGCGCAATATGTGTGTACAATAGTACACCTCTGGCCTCTGGCTTAACTTTTTGAAGAATACAGGCGATCATATGATGACGACGAAAGCTAAGGTTTGAATAGTCAAGTATTTTCATAATGTATGATCAAAATTTGACGACACATTCGGCGCAGTGACTAAGCGATTACCTTTCTGCGCTATGTGTCGCGGGTTTGATCTCCGCACGGAACAAATATTTGTATGATCTACAGATAGTTTCGGGTCTGGTTGTGTGTGCATGTGACATGTATGTTTGTAAAATTAGTTTGTGGCAACGTATAAAAAAAATTAAAACATATTTTCAAGTTTTCTTGGAATATCTCATTGTTTTAAATGTGGTACCTATTTTCAAATAAATAATTATTTTTATTGAACTGTAGTAAACACAGCCATAATGAATAAATTCTTCGTTCAGAAATTCGTACTGATTTTTTGTAACAGGCCGTATTTAGTATATTTTTTTGAACCCGTAATTTTTTATTTGAAAAACATTGGACAAAATTCTCAGACAGCATAAAATATGATCTACAACATGTTTTTGCAACATTAATGACAAATCTAATGTCGCCTATAAACAATGCTATTATTGTCAAAAAGAATAAAAACACTCAATTTAACTGTAACAAAGTTCTATCACCCGAATAAGGACTCAATTCTCAACTTTCCGATTCCACCCGAAGAATCCCGAAGTGGTCCGAACGCCACATAAATTGTCGGCCAATTACATGCTACACGTTTATCGCCCAAGTTTCTGCTGAAATATATCTTTTTTATTGTCATAGTTTTTAAAAGGTTCAATGTTCCTATTATAGATGGCGTCCCTTCTTGGCAGTTTTATTAAACTGTTTTCGGATTTTGTGAAAACAGATTTTTTATGGCGGTGAATTTGTATTTTTTTTCTAAAGTCCCCGTGTAATATGGCCTCTATTGCTGTTAGGTGTGGTGATATAAATACTTGAGCTTTCTCTTTTACTTTTCTTCTAAATATGTCTAAGTTGTCCAGTTATATTTTTCTTGCTATGTTGATCAAATTTTCAAGATTCATTACTTTCACCACGTTGCACTATGAACGAGCTCTTAAAGAGTCTTTATTTTCTGTAGATATTTAGAGCTAATGATATCCTACTAATATTATAAATGTGAAAATTTGTGAGGATGGATGGATGGTTTTTTTTTTTATGCGATAGGCGGCAAGCGAGCAGACGGATCGCCTGATGGTAAGCGATTACCGTCGCCCATGGACACCCGCAACACCGGACGAGTGCGTTGCCGGCCTTTTAAAAAGGAGTACGCTCCTTTCTTGAAGGTTGAAGGTTGTATTGGTCCGGAAATACCGCACGCGATCGATGGATGGATGGACCTTTGTTACTCTTTCGCGCCAGAACGGCTGAACGGATCTAGATTAAAAATTAGCACAGAGATAGATTATAGTCTGAAATAACACATAGGCTACTTTTTATCCCGGAAAAATGTACGGGTTCGTAAACCACACGGGCGAAGCCGCGGGCAGAAGCTAGTACGATATATTTTCGGATAGATTAAAAATACCGTCACATTCAATGTTTATGACAATCACATTCGAATAATTGAGAAAAACAATTAAGACATCAACACAAAAATTTCACTTTCCACCCCGAATTCCTCTAATCCACTTACATTTCTGCTCATCCTCAGTACCATAAACTGACAATAAATTGAAACATTAAGAACGCCAGAAATAATTAGAACACTCGTTACGAAACAATTTAAAATGTCATCTTCGGTAACCATTTCAATTTGCCAAAAGGAAATTAACCAAACTTGTTAGCATCCATTTTGAATTCATTATGGAACCGTATTTTCTGAGAATTGTTAGATTTCCACAAGTTAAAATGTAATGTCACTTATTGTATTAGTTCAGGTTCTTTTGATCGGTTCACATTTTGAATGATTAATTATGAAAAAGGTTGAAATGATTTGATTAATTAAATCTCGTCTTATAATTTGAATATCATGATTGTATAAGACTTGAGATTCAATATTAATATACTATTTTAGTTTGGCTTGTTATAAATCCGATGTGGTGTTCAATAAACTTTATAATTGACTCCTCAGACCCATTGTTTAAAGTACGAATTACTTTTAACTTTAAAGGACTTTCTCTTTGGTGAATGAAGCTCTTGAATTCAGCTTTATTAGGCCCTTAATTGTCGCTATTTTATACAAAAGCTATGTCTAATAACTTATGTTGATTCCTATACTTTAAAGGACTTAATTATAAACCTGCATTATATATGTACTAGCTTCCGCCCGCGGTTTACGAACCCGTACATTTCGGGATAAAAAGTCTATCTCTGTGCCAAATTTCATCCAGATCCGTTTAGCAGTTCTGGCGTGTTTGAGTAACAAATATCCATCCATCCATTCATCTATCCTCACAAACTTTCACATTTATAATATTAGTAGAATAGGATATCTCTCTCTCTCTCTGTGTGTATCGAAATTATTACAGATCTCATTTCTATGTCCATTGACAAGTTATGTAACATAACAAAATATATCAAAGAAACCAACAACACAATAAAATCACGAAACCTTAAGCCAAAAACAAAAACTACTAAACAGTCACAGAACAACAATGAATTCATACACGCAGCAAAACGCCTGACAAGCGTACATTACACGCAACATTAAAAGTTTCACCGCTACATAAATATGCGGCTAATTTGCGAAGTTGCCGGCGATTTGGCGCTCTACCCGCACTGCTGAGAGATTATTTACTGCGCTATGGAACGAAAAGTAGGTATAACAGTTATCTTACCCTCGTTTTGGGGCACAGTTAAGAAAAGACTGGGTTGTCGTTTTCTGAAATATCTTCCTACTAGCTTCTGCCGGCGGCTTTCGCTCGCGTTAATTTAAAATTTGACAATCAATTCGGGTTGTACTCTGCTTCCGAAAGACACGTGGCGCCGTCTATTATCATAAGAACGTTATTGTTGTTTTCCTCGGAAACAGTACTTCTTTTCGGAATGAAAGGTACCCTATGTCTGTTTCTGTATACCTGATAAAGTATATGCAAAATTTCAGGATGATCGGTTCAGTGGTTTACGCGTGAAAAGGTAACAAACAAACTTACTTTCGCATTTATAATATTAAAGTTAGGATGTCATATTTGGTATACAGTAAACTTAAAGAAACAGTATAAAAATGCCCGTCCCACCACTGGGCTCTCCTCAAAACTCCTTAGTTCATCACGATACCACGATGCTTCATACCATTGAAAACTGCATGCAGCCCTCTCAGGTGTGCAAGGTTCCTTACGATAACCCCTGCGGGAATTGCCCTTAACGACGTGGGCTTCGGTGCGGTCTTCTAACAGTTCCGAAGCTCACCATATGGTGTAATGGTGGACCACCGTGGTGAGTTTAGCTGGTAGGAGTCCTCCCCGCGAGGTGGAGGATAACCCGTGATGGGTTCTCACTACGCTAATCAAAAACATTTCCTCACGATGTCGCCCCTGTTATTGCAAGTGATATTCAAATTCTGATCCGCAGATGAATTTAAAAAGTGCGGGCCATGTTTGATATTTTTGGCCTTTTCAAGCACTTTTAAAAAGTCGAGACTAGGCGCACGGTTCCAGAGGGGGTAGGTCCTATGGAGATGAGACCGGCAAGAAACTCCATGGATACTCTTTACAAAAAATAAATAGTTAATTTACAATTAATATCTTAAATTAACATGCATTACATTAGAAAAATACAAACTTAATAGAACGTTACTTACATAATGAGGCAATACAACATGAGATATACAAGTGTTTCAAATAAAATGTTCAACTGTTCGTTATCAATACTTGTTTCACATTATTGGAAATTCTCAGTAGCAGCGCGGAGTCTGGAACTGTGCCCAGTAGATGGCAATAGGCTCACCCCCTATTACATGGGACTCAATAACGGCATCAGCGAAACGTGTGTACTAAAAGAAAGCTTTGCTGTTGCAAATTGCACTTATAGTTTGTACCATGACAAGGTTTAAATAGTGCTACAGTTTAAGAGCGCGGTTTTCCAAACATATTGCCCAAAGAGCTCCCCAACCATTTGTCGCTTTAATACAAGGCTTATATTATGGTAACTGGGTATATCTGTGAAATTCTTTGTTAATGTAAGCTGGTTAATAATAAATAAATTTCAAGCGCAAGAATTCTGACAATTTCAAAAAATCTCAATAAATCTTCATCTGGGAATCGAACCTATGAACTATTGCTCAGCAGCCGCAGACTAGATCAATGAGGCAATTATTACAAATTTACCGACGATAAACTTTACATACATAATTATAAGCACTCATTTTCCCTAATAACACGATTTATTTTCAAGGGTATCCCCAAAAGAGAAGGGGTAATCACGAGACGAACTGGTAACATCGTTATACAGAAAAAAAGTTAAAATCGTATGTTTACGCGTCGTAAGGGTTTTTTATTAGAAAACTTTACTCATTTGTTCTGGTGTATGTTTGGAGGGGCCAGGAAGAGAGCGAGGAAGCGGGGCGGAGGCGAAAACGGTTGCTTTTGAACCCTTAAGGTAGGGTCAACTTTCAGCTAAATGCTGGCTGACATATCCTATCCTATCCTACTAATCCTATCCTATCCTACTAACATTATAAATGTGAAAGTTTGTGAGGATGAATGGATGGATAATTTGTTACTCAATCACACCAGAACGGCTGAACGGATCTGGATGAAATTTGGCACAGAGATAGATTATAGTCTGGAATAGCACATAGGCTACTTTTTATCCCGAGAAAATGCACGGATTCGTAAACAACGCGGGCGAAGCCGCGGGCAGAAGCTAGTAAGATATACAATTAGGAAATTTTTGTTTTTAATTCCGCTAAAATATTTCTGGCCTGGGTGTAATATGTAGCACTGCCCTCTCGCCCACAAATATGCACATGCAACCCAAACCGATCTTCGACACGTGTTTCGGCTCCCCACGGGGCATCCTCAGGAGATGTTGATCCGTCGCTTGGACGCGAATGGACGTTGGCTGACATGTACAATTAAGAGATAGGTGTACAGGACCACAAAACGTCTAGTCTGTTTTTTAAAACATTGGAAATAATTCCTGTAGTAACGTAAGTGTATTTACAAACACAAATATTTACATGTCAAACGTCATTTTTGTGACATATAATGTATTGGCTGACAGTGAGGTTGCTGTCGCGTGGCTGTCGCGTTGTTGTCGCTTTTTTACGTAATTAGGCTGCGGATCAAACTATCTGTAGATCATACAAATATTTGTTCCGTGCAGGAATCGAACGCCAGAGCAGCAGACTATCACTCAACTACTGAAATGAAATGAAATTATTTATTTTACAATTAAGATTATTCAATCACGTTTACACGTCTTTTTTAAACTAGATGGCGTCAGCATTTCCTATGAATATCTCTGAGAAGAAACGCCGAAATAAACTCACTGCGCCAACCGTACCGTTTCTATACTGGAATGACAGTATTAATTGATTAAATTAACTTAGCTAACTTTGACCAGATATAACAGAGACTCAGAAGAGTGTTGTTATATTTTAATTGAATTTTATAATAAAGGGAACAGAACTTGTTTCCAAATGTTATTATGTAGTTTGAAAACAATCAAAGAGTTATAAACTTGAGGGATTAGCAGAATTTCAGGCAAATGTTGTATGATAAGGTTTATTTTGTGCCTCCTTGTCATTTTAAGGCTGTCACGTTGGTTTCGTTGTCGCAAGTGCAGCTACATTACGCCTGTATTCCAAACTCGAGCTAATACTGAGAACTATAAACAGAAAAACTCAAATGGAATATAATATAATATTCAGTTATTTGCATTATAATTTTTATTTTATTTTATTTATTTATTTCCAACTTTACACTTATCATTACAGGTTCATATAATACCTAATGCGATAATGTAATACATTTGTAAGTTCGGTTGTGTAATGTTGTTATTTGGCGAGATAACCGTGCCCAATCTGAAAATTGAACCAAGGAACGAACGTTGATGTTCACGTTAAGCCCTTGCAACATCTAGACCAATGAAGCAGACTATAGATAACCAAAAGCAATTAAACAAAAATATATTTTTAAAAACAAGCTTTTATATCCGTTAGGATCACAGTACAGTACAGAAGACAAATCAAACAAGCCCAAACTCGATGTGATTGCGTCATTTCGTCACAGAGCTCCTATGACTACCTTCTGGCTCCATCATCAGACCAGCTCGAAACTATCATAATACTATATTGTCACCGAACTTACAAAAGCGTGCAAAATTTCATCTCAATCGGTTGAGGATAACTGCTTTAAAATTCAGTTGCAAGATTTGACCCGAACATACATACAAACAAAGCTTATAAAATGGAGTTCATAGGACCTATTACGCTTAACGCTTAAAAGCTTTCGTACCGCTAGTTTTCTGGCCACAACATAAACGTAACAACTCGCTCGCATGTTTGCTGGAGCTCTAATAACAAGAGTTCCTACCAACATTGTTAGTTAATACATGTTTCACAGGTGTACCTGTCTGTTTCAAATTAGTTGCCATTTGTAATCGCAGTAGTTTACATGCTAGAAGCTTGTAACTCCTTAGTGCGAAGTGGACAAACCTGTTCGTATATTTATTTATAAAGGATATACACATAAAGGAACAATAAAATATAAACAGTCCTTCATTCGTGTACTCTTTCAATTATAGGAAGCCACAATATCCAAAACTTTTCAACTGAGCTGAGGTACAAGTAAATTGAGAATGAAATTGAATTAAATTTAAAGTAACATTATTACATACATACATACAGTCACGCCTTTTTCCCATGGGTAGACACTACGGAACGCCTGCTACGATGGATGAAAGGCGATTAACGAAAGGGATTCATAACGCGGTTTTTTATTGGAAACACCAGGAGGGGACTTTCTGGGAGGGGAGGGGATTTATTTTTCTTTCTAATAATAATAATAATGCATGACGGGAACCTCGTGAAAGCCGAGAAAGATAAACAAATCAAGTATCTTGACTTGGCTCGCGAGATTGTCGACATGTGGGATGTGGACTCAGCGATCATTGTGCCGATAGTCGTTTCAGCCAATGGCTTGATAGCCAAGAGCCTCGACCAACACCTGAAGAGGCTCTCGTTGGGCGGCTGGGTCAAGGGCCCGATTCAGAGAGCGGTACTTCTTGACACGGCTCGCATTGTTAGGAGGTTCCTCTCTCTGGAGCCCTGACCGCCGGTGGCTTGGACCCTGTTCCAGATACCGGTGGGCTACTATTCTTTTTATATTTTTAAATGTTTTTATATTTTTTATACTAATATTTAAAAATGTAATCTATATGTATATATAAGCAAATAAAGGAAATAATAATATACATTATTATCATCAAAAACAATATTTTTCCGTCTAACCTAAAATTTATTTTCTAAAACAAGCCGTGGATACTCTCAAATTTATTATAGAAACAAACCAATAGATACAGAAGCATTTCATTCGAGCATCTTCAGCAAAATATCCCAACATTTCGTGAGGTTCCTACAAAATGAACGAATGAACGAATGCACGATATCGAACCGTTCAGCGGAATGCATTTTGTATGCTTCGAAATTTAAAACGTATTGGGTTCTTTCAATGTGTTTTCAGGGAAGAAATATAATTTCATCTGTACTTACTTGGAACGTATAATGTTTTATTAGATAATTCATTCATTTTCGTAGACTGCCTCGTTGGTGTAGTGCTCGCAAGCGCGACGGCTAAGCGTAAGGTCCTGAGTTCGATTCACCGGTTGGGCAAAGTGCTGTTGGGTTTTTCTGTATGGAAATTCTCAGTAGCAGCACGGATTCTGGAACTGCGACCGATGGATTGCAATAGGCTTGTTCCCTATTACTTGGGACTCAATAACGGCATCAATGAAATGTGTGTGTATAATTATAGTGCACGTGTGTTTAACGCTTCGGGGAATACAGGCGTGATGATATGTTATGTGATGTTATCTTCACAGTTTATTTTTGCGTTCTTTATAGACACTCAGGAACAGAGTTTGTTTTATTACACTCGCTTATTCTCTACGACATTATGACAGCACGCGGTAACATTTGACAGATCACAAACAAGTAAGACAATTTTCAGAAGTTACCTTTCTTGACACGCTACTTTTTGAATGCAGAAAGCGTATTTAAATCTAGACTGAATTATGCACTTTGTCCGCCTTAGGTTTCAGCGGTGGTTGTCAAATCAAATCAAATATATTTTTATTCGTGTAAATCATTTCCAGGCACTTATGAATAGTCAGACTCTAGTTGCCACGTTCCAAAGTGTTGGTTTCCTATGAAAAGGAACGGGCAAGAAACTCCAATTGTATGCCAATATGTAACGTACGTTAAATCTACTTCTACTTATAATATTATAAAATATTATAATTGTGAAAGTTTGTGAAGATGGATATCCATCCTCACAAACTTTCACATTTGGATTTATGGATATTTGTTACTCAATCACTCCAGAACGGCTGAACAGATCTGGATGAAATTAGGCACAGAGATAGATTATAATCTGGAATAGCACATATAAGGCATGTAGACTTTTTGGGCGGAAGCTAGTATTACATAATACTACAATTTTACTTTTAATTTTTGTTCTTGAGATGCCGTAAGTCAGTGACTGAGTGCAAGAAAGAAAGAAATGCAAAATTATTCAGAACAGTCACAAATGGTACACAATTAAAAAAAAAAAGTAAGTGGTATTTTCGCTTTTATCAATAGTTATACAAATTTCACGAGAATCCCTTTTCCGAATACTAATAAAACAAAAGTTTTTCGGTCTCTCCTGTTACATACAGTCCTATTATCGTCATTAGCGTACTGTGGGTAAATTAGCATACATCTGCATTACACTCTGTAGACGAAGGATTCTCATGTTTTTATATACTCAACGTAAAAAGATAGTTTATCTAAATATTCTAGAACCGATCTATTTTACCTCTGTTTTATATATTTTCTTTGACCAAACGATTTTCTGGTTCATTGCAAGAAGCCACCTCACTTCAATAAACCATGGTCAAAAGACTATACCTTGTCTTATTTTAAGTCAGTTCTTAACTTAAAGTTACAGTTTTCTGTTTAAACTAGTCATTCCACGCGACTTCGTCTGTACACTTTGTATTTACAATCTAATTAGTGTTTTGCTGCAATAGTAAAAGTAAGCCTATGTCCTTCTCCGGGTCCCAAGCTAACCTTTTGTATAATTTTAATACGATTGATTCAGTGGTTTAGTCGTGAGAGTTACTTTCGCATTAATAATTAATTGGACGATTGAAAAATCCATTTATATCCAAATGCGAGTTTTCCCCGAGAAGCCAAAAATATAAGAACACAGTATTACCTGCGTTTCTATTGAAGTTCTCTCATATACGTGTAGCGACTACTACTCGCAACATGGCAAAAAGTATAGCGCCATCTATCAGAGTGAAGCTACAACAACAAACCCTGAACGCACTTTGAGGGTTTACAACGATTCTAATACATATACGAATGTCCGACATCAACTGTCGGGCTTCGGCCTGCCAGGCTAAACACCTTGCTTAGTCGGAGGATCCTCCCTTTTCAATGGAGGAACACCATACCTCGTTCCCCCATATGCGCATGCACTCTTGGGGCTGCCTAGAGCGCCTTCACATTGAAATTTTTGTATCTAGTTTTGTAATATTTCCTCTTCTTACATATCAATGGTCAAAGATTATATTATTTTAGAAAATTATGTGGCAAAATAATTTATGTTAGGCGTGGTGTGAAGGTCGTCCTCATGCAGGTCTTCGGGTACAAGGCAAGCAAGTGACATTGTTTATATTGAAGCCCTGCATTCACATCACACCAAGACTGAGATCTCAAACATAACATAGCATCACGCCTGTATTCCCCGAAACAGCAGACCCAAATTTCGTCGATTTTATTGAGTCCCATGTAATAAGGGGGCGAGCCTATCGCCATCTACCGGGCACAGTTCCAGTTTCCGCGCTGTTACTGAAAATTTCCAAACAAAAAAACCCAATAACACTTTTCCTGACTCGAGAATCGAACCCAGGACCCCTTCAGTCGCGCTTGCTACCGCTAGACCAATGAGCCAATTATTATTACACAGACGTGGTGTTATATACTTATATTATATATAAGATATGTTTGTTAATAAAATTTAAAACTCTTGTGACAATATTGTGAATATCACATTATTTGCGGACCGTGACGTCACGTATGTTTGTATGTCGGTTTGTTTGTGACGCGTGACTAATTGGACGACAAACATAGAGGTGTAATGTTGTTCTGTGTTTGTTAATGTTTTTATTTTAATAGAGTTGAGTTAAATTTTTAAGTGTCAGTTTTAATCTAATATTTTTACCGGTATATTATAACTGTCTCATAGGTGTAGTGGTCGCAAGCACGACTACCAAGCGTGTGGCCCTGGGTTCGATTCCCGAGTCGGGAAAAGTGTTATTGGGTGTTTCTGTATGAAAATCCTCATACAGGCCATCATGAAAATGACGGCACGGTTGGTGCGGTGGTTGAGAGATCGACTGCTGCGCTACGTGTCGCGGGTTCGATTCCCGCACGGAACAAATATTAGTATGATCTACAGATAGTTGTTTCGGGTCTGGGTCTTCGTGTATGTGAATACACACCGTGCCTCGGAAAGCACGTAAAGCCGTTGGTCCTGCGCCTGATCTCTCTCCGGTAGTATCGGATTGACGTCCCATCGGACTATGAGAGTGAAGGAATAGAGAGAGCACCTGTGTTTGCGCACACACTTGTGCTCTATAATATCTCCTGCGTAGTTGGCTAACCTCCGGTGAGATTGGCCGCCGTGACCGAAATCGGTCAGGAGGACATTATTATTATTATGAAAATCCTCAGTAACAGCACGGAGTTTCGAACTGTGCCCGGTGGATCGCACTAGACTCACCCCCTATTACATAGGATTTAATAACGATATCGGCGAAATGTGGGTGTACAATAGTACACCTCTACCTAACCCTTCGAGGAATACAGGCGCGATGCTGAAACGAAATAGCATTACTCAACTCTATTCATTAGAAAACAGTCCATTACGAAACATTATACGAAATGTGTTGTGATATGATATCACAAAACAATAATTTCCCATCACTATTCATATCGACGACACCACATCACTAAACAGATTACAATATACCGCAGTTTGACACAAAACTTGTTATCTGCCTACATATTTCAAATGTGAACTGAAATTTACTGAAATGATCTATTTCTGAACTAATATACGCCATGTTGAACAAACAATACAATGTTATTGCGTTTTAGGGATGGGAAAGTCTGTTTGCAATTTCAGATATTTTATACGAAATTGGAATATTTGATATTCTGAAGACATTAGTGTCTTGTTTTGATGTTTCTTAATCGTGTACCTTGTGAGACTCCTAAATAAATCTTTCTTTCTTTTTTGATTGTCTGTATACTGTAATACCACAAAGATACCTTGATAAATTTACAGGAGTAGGATTTGAACCCACAACATCTACTGAACCTCTTTTTGATTAGCGTGGTGAGAACCCGTCATTGGCTATCATCCGCCTGGGAATGGAAGGGTGAATACCAGGCTCCTACCTAAATTACCACGGTGGTCCGCCTCGACACTATATGGTTGGCCTCGGGAAACCTTATAAGACTGCACCGAAGCCCACCACGGTGTCATGCCAAAGCTTACTTCCCGGAGGGGATGACTGTTCAGAGGCCACCCCCTGGTGCACGTCCCGGGGGAGACTGAACACCTCTAGCGAACCTACCATACATGTTTATAAATGCAATTTTTGACTACCTGATTGGTCTAGCGTTCGGATACATACATTCTGGTTTCGGCGAAATCCCGTGTAAACTAACATAATAAAATCACCAAATCTGTCAAGCATGATATTATAGCGGACTGGCAGAAAATCTGTTCTTAAAAAACATTCTCACAAAAATTAATTTATCTCTAGAAACATGAATCACTTACGTACCGAAGTATCAACATTTCTCATCACTATACGATAAAAAGATGACGCCAGCGGTGACGTCACGCACATTTTTCTTCCATTATCGTTCGGAACGGTAATGTTTGGAGGAATGGTCCAATTTGGTTTATATAAATATGCCATATATGGTGGTGATAATGCTCGGTAAAATACATATTTCCATGCAGATTTGGGTGAAGGAATATGTTATGGGCTGTAAGTGGGACGCCCTGGTCACTTATGCGAAAACATATGGCGGCGACGCGCAGATCTGAGTTTTATTTGCCTAAGAAAGGTCAGTCTTTGCTATATTCGCAAGGAGTTGGTCTTTTCACCCATTATTTTGGTCTTTTCGCAAATTTTCAGAATCTAGGTCCTCGGTCCCATAAGGAAGGAATCTTTTAAAAGGCTGGTTATACCATAAAAAGGCTAGCACTATCGGGGAAGTACCAGGCATAGAATACCGGTAAAGGTATGGTATTATTTAAAAGGGAAGTACTTCTACTTAAAAAAGAAAAAAACATTACTCCACACATAGGAATGATTTTTGCATCGTGGGTGCGTTTAATTATACAAATATTTACATGCACAAATACCCAGACCTGGAACAACCATATGCAGGAAGGAAATACAAATATTTGTTCCGTGAGGTTCTCCCACAAGTTGCCATGATCACAGTCCAAGTTAATGGAATGGCCTATCTTCAGCATCGCTAAACCTACATCTCTCTCAGCACGATAAATTTATGAATCCGACCTCCCATCCGTTCTTATACGCCATAAATAAACACAAGAATACTTTTATCAAACGTTTCCAAAGTTTTTCACTTCCGAGTGCCGGCTCTGCCGAGTTCTCGTGAACTTTTTAATTCGCTGCTAATCTCGAAACATAAATCTGCTGTTTGCATCTTTTAAAGCGGAGCGCTGAAAACAGCGGGGTTTCAGAAACTTGCGCTTTTTGGATTTATCATACATACGTAACATCACTACTTTTTCCCGTGGACTGGATGTAACATAGAGCAGTTAAAACGTTTTATTATTAAGGTTGGTTTGTCCATACGTTATGCCCTTAGAAAATCAAATCAGATTATAAGTTACTAGCTGTATCCCGTCACTTTGTCTGTTTATTAATTAATAATCCTCCAGATTCCAGCCTACATCTATGTAAAATTTCATCACAATCGGTTCAGTGGTTTAGTCGAGATAAGGTAACAAACAGACAGAGTTCCTTTCATATTTATAATAGTGTGGATAACAACTGTATACAGATTAACAAAGCGATTATTGACTCGCTCTACAGACAATATGATATGCGGGACAGCAAAGAACTTATTATCAGACTCATTTGACCATAGACAAAACTTCTTCAAGTCTTTTTTCTTCAAGTCTTAGGTGCGCTTATCGATTCGGGAATTATACTCGCCAGATAGGCTCGCCTCCTACATGGGAGATGATAATGCCATGTTTTATTTTTAAACTTTACCCCTGACTAGGATTTCTCCTGTATCATGGGTACAGTTTACAAAAATACATGTCACATGCACACACAACCAGACCCGAAACAATTAATCTGTAGATCATACAAATATTTGTTCCGTGCGGGGATGGAACCCGCGACACGTAGCGCAGAACGCTAATCGTTTAGCCACTGCGCCAACCGTGTCGTCATGTTAGAGGATAATATAATGTGACAGATAAAAGTATCAGTTAAACTTATCTAACTACCGACAGTCTTGAAAAAAATTAGCGTGTTCTCTGACGCGTCATAATCGCCATTTTCGAGGCCCTAACTCCTAAGGCCAGGCCAAATAGGAAGAGTGTTATGATTAATACGAGTTGTTGAAGTGCGTTGAAACGAGGCCCAAGTTAACGGTGATGCCCACTGTCACTGTTGGTGATTGATCGCTCTGTGGTGATTAATAAGGTGATTTGTTATGATTGTCGCTATTATTTCTGAAGATTGAAGGTAAAACTTTCAGCTGGAGGTTTGTTTCAGATATATACATCTACCTAAGTTAAATATCACTTATTTACTGACTAATTCTTTTACTAAAGGGTCTAAAGAGAGAAAGATTATTCAGTAAGCTGTGGTGTTATCGAGGCTGACTGCCCAGGGAGCGCCAAACGATCTCTTGATCTTCGTCTGCGTGAATTTTGTTTTGTGGATCTCGACAACAGCGCCATCTACCTGGTCCAACAAAAGTACCTACAAGAATTTGAACCTTATTAGCACCACTATCGGGTGGAGTAATAATACAGCGTGTGTTTTTTCAAAAATCAATAGGTTTGATTCCTGACTAGGAATATTGTTTTTTCAAAAATCCAATGATGCAGTTTTAATTTTCATCAAAATCGGGCTCGAGACTCCTTTGAGTATTTTTCGCTATTCCTTATAGTTTCGGATTTGGCTATCCACACCAACTTAAAAATTCATCCTGTATATATTGTTGTATATATTTTAGTGTAGGAACCACAATCGCGATATCATCGGTTTCAGTTACCGTCTTTATGTCGTCACCATTTTGTATAATCCTATCCTATCCTACTAATCCTACTAATATTATAAATGTGAAAGTTTGTGAGGATGGATGGATGGATATTTGTTACTCAATCACGCCAGAACGGCTGATCGGATCTGGATGAAATTTGGCACAGAGATAGATTATAGTCTGGAATAGCACGTAGGCTACTTTTTATCCCAGAAAAAATGTACGGGTTTGTAAACCACGCAGGCGAAGCCGCGGGCGGTAGCTAGTAACATTATAATTATAAGCATATCCACGGGCAATCACTATAACAAGACACAATAATTATCGCAGACACAAAAAGTGTCATTACTCAACACTAACGAGATTTTTTCCCAGTTAGTATCGGGACGTATCATTTCCCTAATGTGAAATGAGCATGGTGTCCGGCAGTGGTGTAGCTGATTTATAGTTGTGCGTTATAAAAAGAAGATTATATTTAAGCCTAAAGACAGGTGGCGCCATTGAGTCAGGCCTAGAAAATACTTGCTGCATTATGTGGGTTGTATTAAAAATAAAATAACTTTCCGAGGAATTGTTCGGACTGATCCCTGCCGACTCTTTCCGCTATCGTTCTACGCCACAGCAGTTCCATCACCACCAACTGTGCGTTTCTCGCGAAACTTTCTGCCTCATACAACAAAACTGTGGAATGAACTGTCGCCTGCGGTATTTCCGGACCAATACTAACATAAAGAAAAGAGCGTACTCCTTTTTAAAAGGCCGACAACGCACATGTGACTCCTCCGGTGTTGCGGGTGTCCATGGGCGACGGTAATCGGTTACCATCAGGCGATCCGGGTGTTCGTTAGTCGCTTATGCCATAAAAAAAATCTGCCTCATTGGTGTAGTGGTTGCAAGGGCAACTACTGAGCGTGAGGTTCTGGGCTCGATTCCCGGGTCGGACAAAGTGTTACTGGGTTTTTCTGTATGGATATTCTCAGTAGCAGCACGGAGTCTGGAACTGTACCCGGTAGATGGCAATAATCAC
This sequence comes from Shargacucullia verbasci, assembly GCA_947562105.1. Classification (NCBI taxonomy): domain Eukaryota; kingdom Metazoa; phylum Arthropoda; class Insecta; order Lepidoptera; family Noctuidae; genus Shargacucullia; species Shargacucullia verbasci. Next base: position 8,678,091 of record OX387306.1, read on the forward strand.
GCCCCCAATTACATGGGACTTAATAAATAAATCGGTGAAATGTGGGTGTACACTAGTACACCTCTGCGTAACCTTTCAGGAAACAGAGGCGTAATGTTATGTTATGTAAAAATAAACGTTGCCCCACACTAGGAGTAACTCCCGTATCATAGGTTCATTTACAAACACAAATATTCACATTCACAAACATATATCTGTAGATCATACAAATATTTGTTTCGTGCGAATCGAACCCGCGAGACGCAGCACAAGATTCGATCGCTTCACCGACTTTACTGTTAGGGACGTTTGCCCACCAATGTGGCAATAATAATAATGAAGCCCATTAATGTCCTACTGCTGGGCTCGGGTCTTGTCTGAGTCTGCGAAGGCTTAGACACATCATCAAGAACTTCATAAAGACCTTTCAGGCGAAAAGAAAAGTCAGAAATGCAGGCACGTGTCGAACTCAGACCTTCCTGCATGGAAAACCAGTTTCCAACCGCTACACTGCATCACCACTAATATAACCCTCAAACGGCTCGCATCGTAAATAACCTTTCGTTTATGCAAACGAGAGGTTAAGCTTCGTTTCCAACGTTGCCAAGTTTCGTGCTTACGTTAGTGTAAGTTATGGGGCCAAGTTATGGGAGACTTAAACACTGTCATATGTTTTACTTAATACGAGCGCTTAAGAACAGTGACGTAGAGCTCTGGACTTGTATGTTCAAGATGTATAGTCTGTCGTGATATGCATTTTATAAAGGTTAAACTGTTCTCGGAGTTTAAAATATTCGATTGCCTCATTTGTGTAGTGAAAGCATGATGAAAGTTAGGTTTTGGGTTCGATTTTCTTAAAGTTTTACATACATAACATAGTATCACGCCTGTATCCACGAAGGGTTAAGCAGAGATGTAATACTGGGCACTTATATTTCACCGCTGCTGTTTTTAAATCTCATGTAATAGGGAGCCAAGTTCAATATCCGTGTCGCTACTGAGCATTTCTTATACAAAAAAACCCAATAACGCTTTGCCCGATCCGGGAATCGAACCAACGACTTCATCCTCAGCAGTCGCGCTTGCGACCACTAGACCAATGAGGTAGTATATCAAATAAAGAATCAATAAATAGTCAAAATCTTCAGTTACAGCTCAGAGTTTGGAATTATAAAGCCTAATAGATGGCGCTAGGATCAATCTCATGCGGTTATGCGCATATGATAAGCCCTATGTAATAAAGAGCGATCTGCCGATATACAACGAAGGGTTTTTTTTAAAAAAAAAACAGAGATATTCCATACTGGACACGCTAGGATTTCTCCTGTATCGTGGGTACAGTTTACAAACATACATGTCACATGCACACACAACCAGACCCGAAACAACTGTCTGTAGATCATACAAATATTTGTTCCGTGGAATGAAACCACGTCACGTAGTACAGAAAGCTAATTGCTTAACCACTGCACCAACCGCGTTCATTCCGTCGATACCCAGAGTCCCATGTAATAGCGGATGAGCATTGCTATTTTTTTTTTTTTAAACCTTGCCCCTCACTAGGATTTCTCCTGTGTCATGTTTACAAACATACATGTCACATGCACACACAACCAGACCCGAAACAACTATCTGTAGATCATACAAATATTTGATCCGTGCGGGGATCAAACCCGCGACACCTAGCGCAGAAAGCTAATCGCTTAACCACCGCGCCAACCGTGTCGTCAATATATATCGTCTATTAAAAGGGCACAGACCAAAACTCCGCGCTGCTATTAGGAGTAAATATATTTAATCCGAAATAAATGAAAATAACTTTAACACTGAACAAAATTTCCACTTAATTTCACTATTACAGCAAGTAACATTTCATCAAACACACACAGTACCGAACTGAAATTAATTTCCACGCTCACTGAACATTTGAGGATTAAATATCTAGAATCTATTCCAGTTACTATCAAATTAATATCTCATTTGGATTAGTTGGGGATCAGTTGCAAATTGCTACCTGCTCTGGTTTGGGGAAATCTTGGGGAAATGACGTCATTATGTCCTTTTTCTGTGGAATATTTAACTTTAGGAATTGGTCCCAATGATGTCCAAAAATGAAAATATGCATTTGATTCATTAAATCGATTAACAGAAAATCGGACCGACTCTATTCCTCGATTTGGAGGTGTAAAAGAATCTTCACTTGGCAAGGCTCTTTCTATGCACCCCAAAAAATTAAATGTTCTAGAATACCCATCAACATTAAATAACATAGCATCACGCCTGTACTCCCTGAAGGGTTAGGCAGGGATGTATCTACTATTGTCCCTACACCCACATTTCGCCGATGCCGTAATTGAGTCCCATATGTAATACCTAGTACCATCTATCTGACACAATTCCAGACTGCTATTGATAATTTTCATACCGGAAAACCCACTATCACTTTGCCCAACCCGAGAACTTAACCCAGGACCTCACGCTCGGCAGTCGCGCTTGCAACCACTAGACCGATGACGCAGTCCATCAACATCTCGTTGAAATAAAACTACTGATTAACAGCGAAAAATGTTGGCAAGAAAAGAAAATATTCAAGCTCCTTCACCCTTTTTTATACTTACACACCATAAAACTATAACTCATACAAAATAAACTCCAAACTAGACCGAAAAACGCATTACACCATTCAACATAATATATAGCGGGCTTGCGACACGACACGACAAAAAGCGGACAAATCGCCACTCCGCGCGACTTTTCCCGAGAGAAGGCGATTTTTCACTGAGATTGCCCGTCGTCTATGATATGTTGTAAGGAAATAGGTACTTCTCGTAATAGGCACTCTTGACTTTGAGAATTCTACGAGAATATTATTCTTATGGTAATCTAGAAGTACAGAGAAAGAAAGGGGGGATGGTTTTTCTTTAAGTAAAACCCTTTTTTCAAACAGCAACAATGCAACGTTCAGTGTAACCTACTGCAATGTTACAATTTACAAAAAAACATTTAACAATAGTTTCTTATTGTTGTGATTTATTTTTTAGAAAATAATTTAGTTTATTTAATTGTGGTATCGACCCGGGTATGTCTTAAAACTGCGGCCAGTCACCAGAGGACGGGCAGCAGCGTCCTCTCACTAATCGGTGAGCCACTGCGATCCCCAAGCCGCCTGCCAAGCGTGGGAATTATGGCAAGCCCCCCCTTGAGGGAGGCCTTCGTTCAGCAGTGGACGTCTTCTGGCTGATGATGATGATGAATTGTGGTTTTACCCTATTCTTTACTAAAAGACGCTCCCCGGTATTACCTACAACAGAACGAGGACTGAGGAAATTAAAAAAAAAAAATGTACCTCTACATTTTTTTGGAACATGTGTTCCAATTTCTACGTTTCTGTCATGAGTAGTTAAGTCTGTGACTTGTCTGACAGTTACGCTACTGTTTTATAAATATAGATATGTCAAATAACAATAGACAAATAAGGTCCACTTTAGCACAAACATTTGTAGACATAAACAACGTGTTTGCTTGCAGCAGACATAGTTGGGCAACACTGGCCGGGTGACATGTCATAAATCAGCTGTGTGTTTTAAAATATATTTTTTCTATTTAATAGGTGTTATTTTATCCTAAAATCCATTGTCAACTGTAGTAAAACTAATTAATATCGTGTACAAACGTTTGTGAAGAATTATCAAAAGGATTTTGCGCTAAGTAACAAATACAAAAGCGGACAGCTGTCAACGGCTCATCATTTTGAAACTCATCGCCTAAAACGGGAAGTATTTTTCTAATAATCTTGTTTTTATAACTTGTATGAACACTACTCCTCATTTGTCATTAGTTTTTATGCTATTATTAGTTGAAGTAATAATTTAAGAACTGTGTGAGCCTTAAATTTTGCCATCTGTCACTACCCACTTGTAACAAATATATTACTAGAACTTCAATAAACTTAAAATCCTTCTATGCTAAGTAATAAAATATTCGGTTTCCCCCATCTTAACACTATAAATATACTAAATTAAGTGTCGACTAACCAACTTCCATTAAATTTTAGTAATAACTATTTACATTTATTATTATTTTATTGTCTAAATCTCTCTCATAATTTCTCCCTAAATCTAAATACTGTCTTAGATTTTCCAGTTTCTCACTCGTTTTCCACTTATTTATTTTCCAGTAACTCCACACGCAATGTCTATGATGACCCGTAGGGCTGTTGCCAAGGATGCGGAGTTGAAACTGAAGTTGACACTGCAGGAGCTTAAAACCTCAAAGGAGCTCTGCGATCAATTACTCAAAGAAAGAGATGAGAGTGAGGAGGAAATCAAGAATATTATAAACAAGAACTCTGATTTAAAATGTGAGCTTGCCGACTTACATATTCAATATATGGATGTATTGGATCAACGAGATAGGCTGCAGGAATTTATAACTTCTTTTACTGATTGTAGTAATACACATGAGGTGGCTTTGAGTCGCATTACTGAGCTCGAAATCAGCTTAAGTGAAGCTCACAAATCTATTTTGTGCTTGGAGCAACTTAAGGAACAGCATGAAAGTAGTGCGACTCAGAACTTATTTACTCAACTGGTACATTCCAATACTGACTTCCCACATAAAGAAATCCCCTCTACCCACAGTAACAATACAATCATGAGTCACAGGAAATTAAAAAAGTATATTAAACATACATACATACATAAAGTCACGCCTTTTTCCCATGGGGGTAGGCAGAAACTACGGAACGCCACGTGCGAGAGAGGATGGATGAAAGGCGATTAACGAAAAAGATTTATAACGCGGTTGTTAGTGGAAACGCCAGGAGGGGACGCCCTAGAAGGACGTATACGGACCTTATTGGTGATGTCCTTCAAAAAGGTCAGGTGCGTAGTACCCACAACCGGCGTTTATGTATGAAACGATGCATGAATGTAGATGAAGCAAAAGGGTTATGTAAGGATCGTATATTAAACTTAATAAATTAATTATAAAAACTAGAAATGCATGTAGGAAACAGAAACAGTCTTACAAAATAAATAGTTTAATTAAGAGCCGTATTGAATTAACAAATCAATTGAATAATTGTAATGAGCAGTTAATACATAGTAGGCTAATGTATGATCAGGACACACAGCTCTTGCAGCAGGAAATGTTAGAATTACATAGTGAATTAACCAAAACTGCCAGTAGGTATCAGGATGCTCAAAAACAAATAAAGGAGCATATTCTTGCTGCAGATGAACTGCTTAAGTTGGGCAGTGAGAACATGGATCGCCTTGACTCACTGACTAGTAAGTTTAATAACTGTATATGTTCAAAGACCCCAACTACAACAGCCTGTCCAATGTCTGAATCTGTTCACTTAGAACCAGAGTGGTCTAATGGCCATCAAGATAGTATTTTTCATAAACCTATCATGGCAACTAATACTCTACATGCTAATAAAAACCATTTAAGTGAAACCCACATATTTTCTGATAGTTTAGGAAAAGGTTTTGGTAGCCTAATGTATGAACACTCAGTAAATAATGTTATAAACCATTGTTCACCCGGTGCCAGCTTTAATTATTTGATTAACAAAATTAAATTAACAGGGCTAAACTCCACATCTTCTGCTATTCTTTTATATGGTGATGGTTTAGCAGTAACTAAGAAAGACATGATTTATTGTTTGAGACTGATGTTAAGCATTAATCAGAAGACAAATTGTAAATTTACTATCTGTGCCTTACCTTATTCTTACACTTTGACTGAAGAACAAAATAGGCACATATACAATTTAAATTTAATTATGTATAACATGTCTCGTTGTTATAGTGACTCGATTCTTTATTTCGACACAAACATATTTATTAATAAATTTAAGTTGACAGAAGATACAATGTATCTGCCCCATTGGTATAAGCGACAAATTGCTAATCTGTTAGCATTCAATTTACAGACTGACACAGGTACCAGTAGTGTAACTAAGATAGTTTGTAATGTTAGTAATGTTACTAACACATGTATTGACACATCTTATAGTTTAAACTACAAGGTGGGACAACAGACGGGCTCCATGAATTGAATATTGTACATCAAAACATGCAGGGCCTGTCTGGCAAGGATTTAGAATTAAGTTTATTTATTGAGAAGCACAATGTTCATATTATGTGTGTTACAGAACACTGGCAAAAAAGTCATGAATTAATTTTTTTTAACAATGGAAATCACTCAGTCCAAAGTGCGTTCACAAGAAAGGAGGCCATTCATGGTGGGTCATTAATATTTGTTTCTAATTATTTTAGGTGTAAAGAACGAAAAGACATTGTGAACCTCTCTGTTGAGCGTACAGCTGAATTGTCCTGTGTTGAACTCGAACGTTATGTTATAATGTGTGTATACCGGCCTCCGACAGGTAACTTTAATTCTTTTGAAACAATAATGGAGGAGTCACTGGGAAAGTTGAGTTCTAGTAAGAAAGGGATAATCGTATGTGGTGATTTTAATGTCAACATATTAGAGTTGTCCACCCTTGGTTCCAGGTTAATACATTTATTCAAATCATTTAATTTAAACTATTTATTTTTTGAACCCACCCGAATCACGGCTTCCTCCTCTACCTGTTTAGATAATATTTTTTGTAATTGTGATGCAACAAATGCCACGGTATTAAATGATTTGACGTCTGATCACTGTGGACAAATAGCTAGTTTCAAAAATCAACTTGATAACAGATCGCGTAAAATAACTTGTCGGCCACTGACGAATAGACGTTGTCTTATTTTTAGGAACAAGATAGACTCGAAGATTAATCCTTCTATATTAAAGCAAGATAATCCGGATCTTATGTATAGAGCCTTGTTTGGAGTTGTAATGGAAGAGTTTCATGGTACTTTTAAGACTAAGACGCTAGAGTTTAAGGGTACTACAAAATTTAATGAGTGGGCTACGCCAGGTATTTACAAGAGTAGAGTTAGATTATATGAATTATATGGTATGAAAAAATATAATTTCGATGCTTCATTTATTGAATATGTAAAAAAATATTCAAAATTGTTTAAAAGGGTCTGTAATTTGGCAAAGTCTAGATTTTTAAGTAATAAAATAAAACAGTCCGCTAATAAAATAAAAGCCACATGGAATGTCATCAATGACGAAACTGGCAAGAGTGTTCAACGTAACAACCAATTCGTATTAGTTAACAATAATAGAGTAGTAAATAGAGATTTAGACGTAGCGCAAGAATTTAATAACTTTTTTGCTAACATACCTGTAACTACCACCAGATCCTTGGATTCTTCTCCATCTTACGCTGAAGAAATCTTACTTAGTAACGTGCCTGAATGTAAATGTCCTTTTGAATTTAGTCACGTCACATCTAATGAAATTGTAAGCATTTTTAAATCGCTAGACCCGAAAAGAACTAATGACTTATGGGGTATTTCTGTCAAAGTCCTAAAAAGCATCATAGATGTTGTTGCTCCTTATTTAACTGATATTTTTAATCAGTGTATTGACTCTGGCACCTTTCCTGATCTTATGAAGTATAGTAAAATCATTCCTCTTTTTAAATCTGGTAGCAAAAATGATCTAGGTAATTTTAGACCTATTTCTATACTACCCGCGTTCAGTAAAATTTTTGAAAAGATCATACTTAAACAGTTACTAAGACACTTTAATCTGAATAGACTCCTTCACACTGAACAGTATGGTTTTACTAAAGGACGTTCAACAACGGACGCGGGAGTTGCCTTACTTAAACACATCTACAGCGCATGGGAGAAATCGCAGAATGCCATCGGCGTTTTCTGTGATCTCTCTAAAGCGTTCGACTGCGTTCACCATGACACGCTTACCCGCAAACTCAGCCATTATGGTATTAAGAATATGGCACTTAGCGTAATAACTTCTTATTTAGGTGGTAGAGTACAATATGTGGATATAAACGGGGCTCAATCTTCTGGATTACCTGTTCACCTGGGCGTACCACAAGGTTCAATTTTGGGTCCTTTTTTATTTCTGATATATATAAATGATTTACCGTACTCCCTAAAAAACATATGTGAGGTCGTACTTTTTGCAGATGACACTTCACTTTTATTCAAAGTAGATAGAAATAGGGATCATTTTGATGATGTGAATAGTGCACTTGCGCAGGTTACGAACTGGTTTACCGTTAATAACTTGGTATTAAATTCCAAAAAAACTAAATGTATTAAATTTACTTTACCTAATGTTAAAAATCTTGGACCGAAATTAATACTTAACAAAGAAGTTCTTGATACTGTAGATGCCACAGTATTCCTAGGTATAACATTAGATTCGAAAATGCAATGGGGTGCACACATATCTTGTCTTGCGGGAAAACTCAGCTCTGCTGCTTATGCTGTCAGAAAAGTAAGGCAACTTACCGACGTAGACACAGCTCGACTAGTCTATTATAGCTATTTCCACAGCATCATGTCCTACGGAATTCTTTTGTGGGGCAGAGCTGCTGATATTGAAAGCATTTTTATTTTGCAGAAAAGAGCTGTTCGTGCCATATACCAGTTAGGAGCTAGAGTTTCGCTTAGAGAACGTTTTAAAGAAATTGGTATTTTGACTGTTGCATCTCAATATATTTATGCCAATATAATGTTTGTAAGGCATAATATACATTTGTATACAAAAAATAGTGATGTCCATAACATCAATACACGTAATAAACATAAATTATGCGCCTCCATCTGCCGTTTACACAAAGTACATAATTCGTTTGTAGGGCTGGGTATACGTATTTATAACAAAATACCAATGCATTTGCTAGAATTGTCTGAAAATTCCTTTAAAGTTACTATTAAACATTATCTTATTAAGAAGGCTTATTACTGTATAAATGATTATATAAATGATAAAAACGGTTGGTCATCGTGTTAAACGCAGGACAATTCCAAATTATATAACGAGCATGACATGACGTTTATTGTTCTCTTTTGTTTTTTTTTGTTTTGTGCTTTATTTATTAATTTTTAATCCTTTATTTGATTTACTGACATAGATATTTTATTAATTAATGACAATCATATCAATTGTACATTTTGTATGTTTTGTTTTTATTTTATGTTTTATTATATTTTTTTTTTTTTTGTTCCCCTGTCATTATCTTGATTCAGAGGCTTGGAGGTCTAATGCAGTTAACTGGTGATCATTGCAATTTCTATATTATTTTATTTTTATGCAATTCTCAGGTAGCAAATTCGTCATGCTCCCTTTGATGTCATTGCATGCGGTGGCGTCATGGGTCGGGTCACCTGCTTCCCTCTAAAATGGCGAGGCAGGTGATGGCTGATCTTTGCGTCATACTCGTGAACGGGTGCTGCTTGTGGTGACTGGTCGACTTGCTGGCTGAGATTAATGAATTTATAATTTATTCATTTACATACATGCATTTGCCTTGCATTTAATGTATCATAGTTCTGCATGCGTGAGCCGTAAAGCCCTTATGACTGCTATTCCAAAGCGATTGCAGGTGTGGGCGGGCGCGCTCTTCACACTTAGGTGTATGACATCTTTAAGACAACGGAGGCTATATTACCTTATACCTTTTGGTGAAATGGTGTGCGCTAGCTCACATGTGGAAACGTTTTTGCTAAGCTTTAATTATTGTAATAGCATTCTTTAATTATATTTTTTTTATTATTGTATAATGACAGACATGGGAGTGTTGCTGGGGAGTTTGTTGGGCCGTTTCTTCTCCCCAAGCTAAAACACATAGGAAGCGGTCAAGGGCGGGCGTATTAGTTCTGTCCATAATATGTTTGACGTTCAAAAAGCACTAGTAGTAGTCTATTTTGAATAAATGAATTTTGAATTTGAATTTGAATTTGAATTTGAATACATTGACGATAGCAGGGATTCAACACAGTATACATTTATGAACCTTAACGGTCAATCAAGATGAGCTGAAACTGTACTTGAAGAAATAGTTCAAAAGATATCTTGGTATGCTATTTTTGTCTATTGTTATAATAAAATGAAGTAAAGAGTATGTTTTAACTGTGTGTGACGTAATCGCCGACAATAGGCTAGATGACTATATAAAAAATAAATTCTGAAATCTTGTTTGGTAAATAGTTTTTCTTCTAAAATCAGTAAAACTTAATCTCTTGCTTATCTTCGGAGTTTTCAATTTTTGATTTCTCAAAATCACACAGTAAGTGTGTTAACGGCAATGAAAAACTATGACGTCACGCTTTTGTATTCCAAACATTTTTAGATCAAAATATAGTTTTTGACAGTTCATAAAAAGTAATTCAGGTGACTAGTAGTCATCTACAGTATTGTTGAGATCGGTACCCAGTTTAGCCAGATACGGCTTTATTTTGAATACACTAGGGGATGACAGCCGCAAGCCTCGGCAAAGTGTTATTGGGTTTTTCTGTACGAAAATTCTCAGTAGCAGCACGGAGTTTGATACTGTACCCGGTAGTCTGGATGTATGGCAATAGGCTGGCCTCCTATTTTATGGAATTTAATAACAGCATCGGAGAAATCTGGGTGCACAGTAGTACACTTCTGCCTAACCCTTCGGGGATGTTGGCGTGATGCTATGTTAAGTTACACTACGGGTTATGAAACAGCTTTAGCTGTAACAAGAATCATGTAACACGCAATGTAATCAATAGTATAATGCTACAATTTACAAACAAACTCGCTAATTACGCTAGCTTACGATAACACATCCAAATTACCTTATTGTGTTGCAATACGACCACTGATTACATTGCATGTTGCACTATTAGCGTTAATCGAACATCACGCCTGTATTACCCGAAAGATTAGGCAGAGGTGTACTGACACCGATCCTGGTGGCCCTTCTGATCTCGCCATTAGTCTCGTTAAGCAGTCAATCCTCCATGAGCTAACTGTGTGTGACATAAAAATAGGTGGGGTGCGATATTAATACCATGGGATAGAGGCTGGTGTATGGCAATAGGCTCGAGCTCGCGAGCTAACGTCAAACCCCTAAACGCTTCAACTGTGTCTCGAACCTAGAACCTTATGTTCGTGGAGACAGTTGGTGTCAAACTTTACATGCATCTACCACAAAACTACAAAAATAGCCTCATCCGTCGGCCCCAATCAATGGCTAAAAGCCAGCCCGGTTCGACATGTCCATGTCGTAAACTTCCCCGCCATTTTTGACTGGAACATGTTAGAACATAGTTTGCTGGGGGAATTGTTTGGGCAACTTTTGTACAGTTATTTCCGTATGGACACAACAATGGACCGGTGTGTTGTTTCCGCAATTATTTAAAAATTTAAATGGAATTTTGGACATGGAATTTGGGTAGTTCGGTAGCTATAGCTGGAAAGTTATCGAGACAATATTTATGGCAGATTATGGTTTACTTTATATTACAATATCTGTAAGGTTCTTTAGTAGTAGGCACCTTACACTTGCTGTATCAGTTAGAAGTTGTAAGTAAAAGGTTTCTTGAGTGAGGTGAGTTGACGTAAACACACAGATTTTGTGACACAAAAGTTTATTAGATGTACCGATCACAAGTAAGTTAGAGTAAGTTTAAGTTGGATGGTAATCCGTGGTGTTCGCGTAAGTAAGTGGCTTTTTCAACTGACTACAAAACTCTCCAAATTATATGAAACTTTGTTATAAGTACGCTACAAAATTAGGTTGCTGCGTTTGCCGTCTGACGTATGTACGTAAACAGTACAATATCTATTCTGCCTAATTGGTCTAATGGTAGTAATTGCGACTGCCAAGCGTGAGGTATTGGATTGGATAGGTTTTTCCGTATAGACATGTTCAATAGCAGCACGGAGTCAGGAACTGTGTCCGCTAGATGTCAATAGACTCGCCACTCATGAGACACACATGAGATTCAATGATGGTATCGGCGAAATGTGTATATAATCGTACACCTCTGTGTAACCCTTCGAGGAATACAAGCGTGATGCTATGTCAAGTTATGTAGAATAACTTGAAATATAATTATGTATCTGTGATAGTCATTTTGTTTCTTTTTATCATGTTGAATTGTGATGTAGCTTAAACTAATACCCAAGTTAAACGAGAATCGGAAGCGATACTAAAGATGGCTATTCTCTACAAGGTAGACTTTCGTTAGAAATCAAATCCCGCTCGGTTTCAGAGTCCAGAGTGTGTAAAATGGTACGCTCCATGGGTCGTTGGCAAACCTCGAGCGAGGACCTGAGCTGAAGACTCGGAGACCAAAATTGAGTACCGTATGTGACTACAGGCAGAATGTACACACATTATACCCATATGACAATATACCCTGATAAATATTCATTGTTGCGGTCGATAAAGCTTATATTCTGCAGCCATTTACAAACTGATACGATTACAATGGATTAAAAAAAAAATCTGAAATAAAACCCATAATCCGTTCACAAAAAAAAAGTAAAATTCTCACCATTAACGCCGTACTATTTGAATGGCGTCGCATTTTTCCGTCAGCGTCGACAAATTGTCGGCAAGCTCGTCATATGACGTCACAAGAGTCGTTAGTACTACCCATCGACAATTTAGCGTGTTCATGTCGATTTGATAGATTTTTAGACGATAAACGTTCGGGAATGGTTTTAAATTGTGATCGATAGATTTTTGTTTTATACATGTTAATTTTTCTTATTTTAATTGGTCTCTCTAGTCTTGTGGCGAGCTTGGCTGCAATTGCAATTGCACGTTGCAATTAGGCAACGTGTTATTAGTATTTTTTGTTAGAAAATTCTCTTCAGCAGTACGGAGTTTGGAATGATAGGTAGATGGCAATAGAACTGCAAACATCAACGGGGAAATGTGGGTTAACAATAGTAGGTACACCTCTACTTATCCCTTCGGGGGTACAAGCGTGATGCTATGTAACCATACGCTTAAAGAAGTTTAGCATAAAGTCTAGCGCAAAGCCTTAAAATAAGCAATTCGAGATGCTATCAATCTTAAAGCCATATATTACACCATCTAAGCTTATCTTTCACAATATTGCAGCGCTGCAACAAATGCGATTCCGATCAAATTCTCTTCCATGTCGAGTCTAACCTTATAACATGATAGAATCACGGCGTAGTGCGCGCTGTCACGTATACGACACACGTAGCGTGTTACGAGCGTGACGAGCGTTGCTAAGCAACGTGGACATTTTGCAACTAGTTGGACAAAGTTGTGGAATTGGACAAGTGTAATTACTCTAGTTGGACAACCCAAATAGTAGTGGACAAATCTGTAGATACATAATGTATGTTGCTCAAGAACAAAAAAACTACAAAAAAACGAAAGAAAAACAATAAAAAGTTAGTTTAGATCGGGGGGCACGGCAGTGCCCCCGCGAAGTCGAGCGCGAAGCAAACACTGCCGTACCATCCTTTACTGGAACCATTTCGCCGCATTTTCAGGCCCCTATTTGAAAACCTCTGGATAAGACCAGAACGCAGAAATTTTCGTCATCCAGTAAGCTATAATCACATACTTAAAATCCAAAATTACAGAATGTTTTTGGTGGGATAAATATTACTTCTTATATATTTGACATTTAAAATCGTTTAATTCATCTAAGTTGTGGTTGGCTCCCAGTCTCACCAGATGCAGTTGAATATTAGTACTTTACACAGAGCGACTGCCATCTAACCTGCGCCACCAAATTACTGGGAAACACTGGTACTCTAAGGTTAGACCAGTTGTCAGACTTTGCGCTGCAGACACCCGTAACGACTGTCATAAGTATACGCATGACACCCGAGACCAACTGTTTAACGTGCTGTCCGACGCACGGAGGTGTCTTGATGTGTGAAAAGCGGTCACCCATCCATACACTGACCGCAGCAAACATTGCTTAACTTGGCAGATCGGCAACTCTATACCTACGAGCAAACAACGCTAGTTACAGATGGCTATTCATCGTAAATGTGAGCACAGGATAGTTTATACTTTTGTTTTTATTTTTATTCACAGACTTTATGTTAAAGTTGCATTTAGTATTTATTTGACGAAACCTTCATTGTTCTCTCATACTTCTTCCACATTTTGTACATGGCAAGATTGTTAAAAGAGACTTTAAAAGAGTATCCATGGAGTTTCTTGCCGGTTCTTCTCCATAGGACCAACTTTTTGGAACCGTGCAACTAGAGTCCTATAACGTTTCATAATTGCCTGTATTAGGTTTATTTGAAATAAAAATTCTATCTATCTATCTAATCAACTTTGAGATAATTCGTCATCATCATCATCATCAGCCAGAAGATGGCCAGAAGATGTCCAGAAGATGCTGAACGAAGGTCTCCCTCAAGGGGGGGTTTGCCATAATCCCCACGCTTGGCAGGCGGCTTGGGGATCGCAGTGGCTCACCGATTAGTGAGAGAACGCTGCTGCCCGTCCTCCGGTGTCTGGCCGCAGTTTTAAGACATACCCGGGTCATGATAAGTCGTAAAGTACGATAAACCTTACACTAGGTCATCTCACAGACAAACAATTAATCAGTCTTGACCCTAATCCGTACACAAAAAGACAGGCTGACACAATTCAAGATATCTTCGTGACAACATTGCTGGTCTACAAATCTCTGGATCAACAATAGTTTCAGTACAATACACAACAATGAGAGGGCGTGTTGCAATGAATTTGAGTCTTAAGCACTCTGGTTATAAGGCAAAGGTCATATATACAGTGTCTAAAGGTCTCATTAGTTTTGTGGTTGGCGCGGCTGATGAACGTGAGTTCCTAGGCTCGATCTCCAGGTCAGTTAAATTGTTTTACGATTTTTATATTTAGAAAACACTCAGGGTCACTAGATGGCACTAGGCTCGCTCCCTTTTATATGGGACTCAATAACGGAATCGGTGAAATGTAGGTAAAATGTTTCTTTTTTTTTATTTATTTTGCAATTAGGTTTTTTCAATCACTTTTAAACGACTTTTTTAACTAGATGGCGTTGGCATTTCCTATGACTATCTTTGAGAAGAAACGCCGAAACAAACTCAGGGGTCAAGATCTATTTTAAATGTCTGTAACCTAACATGACATAACATCACGCCTGTATTTCCCGAGGGGTTAGGGAGAGGTGTACTATTGTAGACCCATATTTCACCGATGTCGTTATTGAGTCCCATGTAATAGGGGGCGAGCCTATTGCCATCTACCGGGCAAAATTCCAGACTCCGTGCTGCTATTGAGAGTTTCCATACAGAAAAACCCAATAACACTTTACCTGACTCGGGAATCGAACCTAAGACCTTACGCTCAGCAGTCGCGCTTGTGACCACTAGATTATTGAGGCAGTCATGTGAGTCATGAAAGTCATGCCAAATGTGTGTGTAAATATTTTTCTTCGACGTCTATCAACGTTAAACCAAAAATAAATACGTATTTAAAACTTGGCCTCCTAAATCAACGCAATATAATTAAAGTTTTGCGCAGTTGTCAAAACAAATGTCCTAAAAACACACGGGCCTATCATAACTTGGTGTTTATTTACCATGCCGACGCGTTTGTGGTAGGCAGCAAGCGAAGTCATTAACTAAAGTAAATATTTCACTAACTCACTTTCAAAGGCTTGGTAATACGTTGCGATTTGAGATTTTCAGTGATAACCGCTATTTTGAGAGTACATTGGAATATCGTAAGATGTAAAGAAAGCTCTTGGCTACGGATATATAGGTGGATTTGGATGGGTGGGCGATTTTCTTCATCAAGATGCCTCCTTGTCTTTGTTATGTCGAGGCAACTGATTTCTGATGCAAAGAAAGAGCGTCCACTAGTGATGATACCTGAGATTGTCTGGTGCATACTGGGCAGTCAGCTTCGACACCACCATTACTGACTGGATAATCTTTCATTGGCTTCATTGATCTAGAGGTGAAAGGTGAACGTGACGAAGGATTTCTGTTAGAATATTCTCTACAGCAGACCATCAGCCTAATTATCGATGTAACGACAGGCGTAGATCGCGCGATAGCTTCTGTCAAACGTCATTTTTGTGTCATGTAATGTATTGGCTGACAGTGAGATTGCTGTCGCGAGGCTGTCGCGTCGCTGTCGCTTTTTTGCGTAGATAGACTGCTGAGCTTAGAATTTTTCCCAATTACATAGGACACAATAACAGCGAAATGTGTGTGTCTAGTTTCCATTCAGCATCAATAAGATGTATATACTTAATGAAATTAAAAAGCTATTTTTGGAGGAAATAGTGATTGAAATCTTGACCAATCTTACACATAGTATCTACGGATACATAATAAAATGAAATGAAATTATTTATTTTGCAATTAGGATTTTTCAATCACTTTTACACGTCTTTTTTAAACTAGATGGCGTCGGCATTTCCTATGACTATCCCTGAGAAGAAACGCCGAAACAAACTCAGGGATCAAGGTCTATTTATATAAGAATACATAGTCATTTAAGTTTTATGCTTTTAACCAATAATTTTCCAAGAATGAGCGTTTGAATTTCGCTACGTGTATACATATTTTTGATGCTGACTGGACAATAGTTCACATCTTAACTCATCGAGGAATCCAGGAATATCATTAAGTTTTGTTAACCCTTTAACAAAAAATGAAGCTTACAAAATTGTCCCTCGTTTAAGCCGCTTCAGAATAAAGAATGACAGCATGACCGTACATTAGGGGATCGATACAGGGTGATGCATATGCAAGTAGCCTCGTCCTATCAACTTAAGTGCCGTAGTTACGGGCCCCGGTTACGTCATTATAGCCGGGTTGTGTGTTGCACTATTTTTACTATGAAGGCTTGGCTAAAACTAAGCAAGGTGCAAAAACTAAATGGATTAATGCTGTAATTTCTTTGAAGATCATAGAAATGATTGCTTTGTTGTTCTGTCCGTGCGGCTGTCGAGCGTGAAGGTTTGGATTCGAGTCCCAAATCGTACAGTGATATTGAGTTGTGATTAGTTAATGACTAGTAGACTGCTGAGCGTGAGGTCCTGGGTTCGATTCGCGGGTCGGGCAAAGTGTTATTGGGTTTTCTGTATGAAATTTCTCAGTAGCAGCACGGAGTCTGGAGCTGTGCCCGGTAGATGGCAATAGGCTCGCCCCTATAACATGGGTCTCAATGACAGCATCAGCGAAATGTGGATGTACAATAGTAGGATGTACAATATTAATACCTACACCTCTGCCTAACTCTTTGAGGTATACAGGCGTGATGCTATGCTATTAGTTAATTGATGTTTCATGAATGTTTTAATTTCGTCCTGTGTAATCTAGTAGCAGGTCATAGCTCTACAATCCTACTAATCCTACTATCCTACTTCCTACTTAATCCTATCCTATCCTATCCTACTAATATTATAAATGTGAAAGTTTGTGGATGGATGGATGGATGGATCTTTGTTACTCTTTGACGGCTGAACGGATCTGGATGAAATTCGGCACAGAGATAGATTATAGTCTGGAATAGCGCATAGGCACTTTTAATCCCGGAAAATGTACGGGTTCGTAAACCACGCGGGCGAAGCCGCGAGCGGAAGCTAGTACTCAAAATTTTAGTAGGTATATTTATTTTTCTGTGGGAATTTTTTTTTTTTTTTTTTTTGCAGGAAGATTTTGAATTTATACACAATAATGGCAACAGCCAACCACTATGCCCAAGTCTTCCCCTAAACCAAAACCTTAAATCTACTTAATTAAAACCCTTCACAAAACTCATATGAAAGGTTTGAATACATCGCTTCGCATGTTTTCGAAACTTTATTACAAGTACATAATCCGCTGAAACTTTCAGACAACAATGGCGGGTAAGTAAGTGTCTAAAATTTAATAAAGCCAGACGCACACATACTTAGAGTTTGGGAGTACAGATGTAGACACACTGGAAGAGCGAGCGTGCTTTGTTGTGGATGTTGAGCGTAGTTAGAAATGTAGCTCTTTTTTTAACATTGCTCCACACTAGGAATAGTTTCTGTATCGTGGGTGCGTTTACAAACACATATATTCACATACACAAACACCCAGACCCGAAACAACTACCTGTAGATCATACAAATATTTGTTCCGTGCGGGGATCGAACCAGCGACACTTAGCGCAGAAAGCTAATCGCTTAGCCACTGCGCCAGTGTCGTCTCGACTCTGACTTTTCCTTTATTTACTACTGTGTTACAACACTTTAAATTTTTGCATAGGAGTTTAATTTATTTGTTATGTCAGTAACAATGGCTAAATAATTTTTTTCAACGTCTTAACATTTAGATTTTTAATTAAGTAAATTTGCATGGCAATGTATCGTCAAAATATGAAGTAATATAATAATAATAGTATTTTTCTAACCCTGTGTCATGTTTCTTGCAAATAAATATGCATATTTCTATTTCTAGTAACTAAAATAGCCATTTACTGAACGTAAGTTTAAATAAATGATCGAGATTTTAATAAATTATTATATTCTTAATAGATCATCATATGTATTGGTTATGTAATAAGTTCACAACCCAAAAAGCAGATCAAACCTCTCAGACATTCACGTTCTTCTGTGACACAATAACATCACGCCTTTATTTCATGAGGGTAGGCAGGAACTACACAACGCTATCAAGTAACCTTCCAGTATATGTCTACATCTCCGTCAAACCCATAGCATCTTTCGGCTGTATACTCAAAACGTAATCTCGTAAACTAAAGCTGAAAATTCAGCCTCGCCTGGCCCGACGTTAAATGGTATCTTAAATTGTACTATTCCCTTTGAAAGATAGACATGAAGGTACTAAAATTAAGTCGAGTTGAAACATAATGACTATTCATTGAAGAGAATTTTATTGACATACTTGTTTAAGTCGTTTCTATTTGATTGTTTTTTTTTTTTTTTTTAACTTTGCCCCACACTACGTGTGGTTCCTGTATCGTGGGTGCGTTTACAACAATAATGTAATAATGTCCTCCTAACCGATTTCAGTCAAGGCGGCCAATCTCACCGGAGATTAGCCAACTACGCAGGAGATATTATAGAGCACAAGTGTGTGCGCAAACACAGGTGCTCTCTCTATTCCTTCACTCTCATAGTCCGATGGGACGGCAATCCGACACGACCGGAGAGAGATGAGGCGCAGGACCAACGGCTTTACGTGCTTTCCGAGGCACGGTGTGTATTCACATATACGAAGACCCAGACCCGAAACAACTATCTGTAGACCATACAAATATTTGTTCCGTGCGGGAATCGAGCCGGCGCACACCGAGCAACAATTTCATTGTTTCTAAATTCAAATATTTTTTATTTGTCAATAGCATTAACTGTCGCTCCACTTAGTCTTTAAGACTATAGTTTAGCTAAAAGTTTTCATACAAAATGCGTTAACGTTTTTAACCCTCTAAATACATACCTATGAGCTGATTTTGATGTACGTTTATGTATAATGTTTACATAAAAAATAAAACTATCTGTCATCTTCCTCGTAACACAATTTCGAGTGCTCAGTAACGCCTACAAACGATATGGGGTAACATCTTCACCAAAAACGATAAGTCATTATGAAATATAACGTTGCATCACGCCTGTTTTCGTTGAAGAGTGGAGCAGATGTGTCAGATTTCGCCGATGTTGCTACTGATAATTTATATACAGGAAAACCCACTAGCACTTCCCGACCCGGGACTCGATCTCAGGACCTCGTGCTCAACAACTATTTTCTACTGACCTACCCATTGACATTGTATTTATTGTTTTTTTTTTTTTCTATTTATACAATTTCTGACATGTTTAATTATACATTTTTTTTTTCACATTTTTATTTTGGGATTGTTTTCTGTTATGGGACCGTATTGATACTTGTTTTATATACGGGTTAAATAACCTAAAATTTGTTATTATGTGAGAATCGTGTAGACGTAATTTTATATTAATTAATAGACATGATAGCTGTCTGGCAGTTTGAGTTTGTCATGCTCACTCAAATGTCCTGCTGGTGGTGGCGGTGTGTGTCGGGTCGTTCGGTTCCCTGCAAAATGGTTGAGCTGAATGACGCTGACACATACGTCTTACTCGTGAACGGGTGCCTTCTGCTGGGACTGGTCAGCTCTTAACTGTCAAGGCAGTATTATCAGAAATTTCTAGATATTATAGTTATCAGTTTGTCTAGTCTAGACCTAGTACCTACTACATTTTCCTCACATAACGTTGAGGGAATAATGTATTCATCATAATTATTATGAAATGTTAAACAATCAGACTTCAAAAGAGTAACCATGGAGTTTCTTGCCCGTTCTTCTCCATAGGAAAACAACACTTTGGAACGAGGCAACTAGAGTCTGACTATTCATAAGTGCCTTTAACTGGTCTACATGAATAAAAATATATTTTATTATTATTTTATTATTATTAAAAAACAGTCGCGCGTCCAATCACTAAACAGGAATTTTATTATGTGGATGCGTTTGAAATATTTTAAGATGCCTCATTGGTCTAGTGGTGGCAAGCCGGACTGGTGAGCGTGAGGTTTTGGGTTTGATCCCCGGGCCAGATAAAATATTATTGGGTTTCCCTGTACAGAAATTCTTAGTAGCAGCAAAAAGTGGAACTGAACCCGGTGAATGGTAATAGGCTCGCCCCCTATTACATGAGACTTCATAACCGTATCGGCCTAATGTGGGTGCACATTCTGCCTAACACTTCGGGGGTACAGGCGTGATGCTACATTATATTACCATAGCAAGTTCATAAAACCGGCTTATATGTAACAAAGGAACTTTATATGAAATTATCACATTGTAATCTCTTGCGCAACTTTCTAAAGCTTATAGTTTTGATCCCCGAGTACTAAGTCACCAGTAAATACAATATCTTAACTAACTTGCTTATTAACATGAATTAAGGCTTTAGTTTTAGAGCCAATTTAGAGTATTTTATTATGGGCTTTAAATTTATTGTCGGCTCTAACATAAGTAGGTATATATAACACTAGCTTCCGCTCGCGGCATCGCCCGCGTGGTTTACAAACCCGTACATTTTCCCGGGATAAAAAGCAGCCTATGTGCTATTCCAGACTATAATCTATCTCTGTGTCAAATTTCATCCAGATCCGTCCAGCAGTTCTGGCGTGAAAGAGTAACAAAGACCCATCCATCCTCACAAACTTTCACATTTATAATATTAGTAGGAAAGCAGGATATTAGTAGGATTAGTAGGGTAGGATATTTGATTAATTTTAACTTAGGGACTTTATTAACATTGTAACTTAATTAAATGGTTTTCTTACTTATTGTTTTTGCTGCCTGGTCTAGTGCTAATCCTGGCTTCGATCCCCGGGTCGGGCGAAATGTTATTGGGTTTTTCTGACGGAAAATTCTCAGTAGCAGCATGGAGTTTTAAATTCTGACTATGGCACTTAATAAGGGCATCGGGGTAATGTGGGTGTACAATAATATCTACACCTCTGCCTAACCCTTCTGAGAATATAGGCCATGTAATATTACAAAATACGAGTATTTTTTTGTTAAATAGCTACACGCACTTTAAACAAATTTTATTCATTGTAAGACGATATTTTGAAAAGAGTATCCATAGAGTTTCTTGCCGGTCTCTTCTCCATAGGACCAACCCACTTTGAAACCTTGCACCTAGATTCTTAACGTTTTAAGAAGGACCAATATGAAATATAAAAAAAAACCTAGTCTTTAACTTTGAGGCGTTCGCCCCAATAGTCAAAATAAATCATGATCTTAGCTTTCCTTCCAATTGATTAATTTTCCTCAAAAGTAATAAGTGGCTTTCTATAACGCCCACAGTCAATGGCAAATAAGGGCCGTAAACAAATAACTCTTACGTGACATTTGAAAAAGGCCATAATAGGGACCTTTGATTTTCTTTTCAAAATTACCAGTTAACATAACTTGGTTTGTCCGGGAAACACGCGAAATTTGGGGCTATAACCGAATTATGAATTAGAGTTCGAGGAAAAAATATAAAATTGCGAATGACTGATATTTAAATAGAGTTCTTTTAAAAGGTAAAAGTATTTTCGATTCGGTTATAAAACAAACGCTAAACAGAAAAAATAAATAAAAAAATGCGTGGAAAAAATTGTGGCGCGATACGCTTTTGAAATCCCTCTGCTTTTCTCGGAAAATGGAATATGTATAAAACTCCTCAGAATTTTTATTTACTACGGCATTATGGGGTTATGACGTCACAACCTTCGTGTGTGTGTGCCTCTGTCTATTATGCGATCTGAAAAGCTTTTAAGTTAGATTTTTTAATGAAATTTTTAATTTTAATCAAATTTTTGGAGACGCTTCATATTTGTTAGTAAAATATGAAGGCCGCATTTTTCTAGTCACAAACGCGACTGTTAACGTGAGGTCCTAGGTTAGATTCCGGGATGGGGCAGTGTCATTGTAGTGGGTGCTCGCGACCACTAGACCAATGTGGCAGTTCCCTGGTCCATGGAGTCAAAATAAATGGCTCTTCTACAACTCTTTACAAGGAAAAGGTCGAATTACTGTTAACCCTATATATCGTAGGAACAGTTAAAATTGAAAAAGCAAGTGTAATTTTATGACTTTTTACGCTAAATGAACAAATATTTCTATGATCTACAGATAGTAGTTTCTGGTCTGGTTTTGTGTGCATATATATGTTTGTACCCACTATACAGAAGAAACTTTAGTGCGAGGCAAAGTTAAGAAAAAAAATACTGCTACTTTACTGTGGAGGCATATTTAATTCCTCATTAAATAACTATAAGATATACTACCCGCTGGTTTCAGTGCCACTTGAAGTTCGCGTGTTATTCGCCTCGTTTTTTCAAGTGTTCTGCCACTGACAGGGACGAGGCTTCATTTTGAACAGCCCGAGTACTTTTATAATTAGTGATGTGGATACTTAAGTGTTGGAGTATCGATGTTTTCAATAAAACTTTATTCGAAACATCGATACTTATTTGCCTTATTGAATATTTTAAATTTGAACCGGCCTTTACTTCTGAAATTTTGGAAGGATGTGTGGTTTGGAAGATATTGTCTATCACGTGCGCTGTAAAGGACAAATATTGTGACAAAACCTGCTCACCTGAGCGGCCTCCAAAAATTTCTCGTTTGTGTGTAGTCTGCAAACCCGTAGCAGGGTAGTGTGGTGGACTGAGGTCTCACCCTTTTCATCCAGAAATACACCGAAACACGGATGAGCTGTTTTGAAAGATGGCCATATTACCTTCACAACTACTCAGCGCCTAAACATTATGATATCACACGCGTGATATTTGTAAACGAATAACGACAATTTTATTAGGTACATTTGATTGAATTTGACAAGTCCTTTGAAGAGCCAGATAAAAGTTAAATAAGAGAATCAACTAATTTCTAAGGCTTTTTCTTAAATTAATATTTTTAGGTGAGTTCCTTCCATAGATAAAAAATTAAAGGTAAATGTAATTGTTTTAACAAAATGTTATCATGAATACGTATATTTCATTATTAGTTTAATAATACTATTTATAACGAAAGCTTTTTTATTTCTTGAACAAGCCTCATTATCTCTTATTAAAGATGTCATAAAAATGACTCAGAGATTATAATATTACACTAGTTGTGCCCGCGACTTTAGCAACGTTGATTTTAAATGCTCGTTTTTAAATGCCTATAAGTAATAGCGTAATGATATATATTACTAGACTTACTGCGAAATCCTATCAAAATCGGACTGCTGGTTTTTAAGTTATAAGTGTTCAAACGAACAGACAAGTTTAGAGTTTTATCATAGTATAGATAAAATATGAAGGGATTAAGAAAGAAAAATCAACATTAGACATTAGAATTTTCATAGCATCACGCCTGTATTCCCTGAAGCGTTGAGCAGAGGTGTCTGATCTGATCTGAACTGATCTAAATCTACTTTTCGCCAATGCTCTTAATAATAAAAATAAATACCAAAGATAGTTCTGCCAAGCCCCAAGAAAAGTGAAAGGACATCAACAAAGTATTAGCAATGAACATTATATCGAGATTATATTTTATCGACACTGTCCAGCACTATACGACGGCTTAACATAATTCTAGGTAATTAACAGCGACAATTATTTACGAGAATGTGCTACTTAATTAGTGATAACCAATTTGCAGAAAATAACAACCTGTTAATAATAGGGCAAACGTTGTTTTGGGAACTTTTCTGAGAATTATTTTAGGAACTTATTTGAGAAACATTTTGTGTTTCAAAAACCTGTGCCAGGTTCCAGCAATCATATCGAGTGACGATACTTATGTACAGTCAGCCTCAGAAAGGTGTATACAGTAGAGAGTGCAAGTAGTGATTGGAATCATAAAATTTAAATTACTTGTAATCTTGATCCGTAGATATTATGTGTAAAAATTTTCAAGACACAAATGATTTATTTTTTCTAAAAGCACTTTGGAATATCGATATATTTTTGTGGCGGACTGTACGTCCGGGGCAACTTGTACAGTCTGCCACAGTTAATCATAGGTACTTAAACCCACATTTTTATCTAAAAGAACTTTTTTAAGAAACTTTACAGCCCTAGCCGAAGCAACTTGACTCCATCTTAAAACCAGCACTAAAAGCCTACAACAAGCTGAAACATTATAAAAGTGTTTCAGGCATGCAAATATGAGAGCTGCATTATACAGGGCGGCCATTTTAAAGCCATCAAGATAAATGAATGCTAACCCGAAGTAGGCTTTTATGTAGTCGTGGTCTACAGAACTTTTTAAAGTACGTCGTTTTTTTTTTTTCTTGAGATATGTACTGGAGCGGCCCGTAGCTACATAGTTACCGCGTAGATCGGTGTTCTAATGTTCCTAATTGCTTGAAGGTCCTTCAGGATCCAGGTTTGCTGGATGATGATTAGTTACCTGAAACAAAGAAATGAAAATAAGAATTTAAAATGACTTAATTTATCCACAAATTATAGAAGTTATCATCATCTGCCTGCCTTCTCCCAACTACATCGAGGCCAGCTCCCAGTTTAACCGATAGCGGCTCAATACCAGTATATTACACGAAGCGACTGCCATCTGACCTCCGCCAATCTGACTGGTTGTCTGATATTTTGGGCTGCTGACCCGTAACGACTGTCATAGGTATTCGTATAACACCGGGTACCAACTGTATAATATGCTTTCCAAGGCACAAATAGTCTCAATGTGTGAAAAGCCCATCCAAGGACTGACAGCTAAGCGCTGCTTTACCTCGTAGATCCACATACATAACTAGGAGCCCCTCTTGTTCAGTATACTAATAAAAATAAAAACTCTCAACTGGTTTTTGGTGCTGCCATCAGATAAGTATCAAAACATAAACAAATATTTAACCTAATAAAACATTAAATAACATAACATAGCATCACGCCTGTATTCCCCGAAAGGTCAGGCAGAGGTGTAGTATTGTACACCCACATTTCACCGATGCCGTTATTGAGTCCCATGTACTACGGGGCGAGCCTATTGCTATCTACCGGGTACAGTTCCAGACTTCATGCTGCTACTGAGAATTTCCATACAGAAAAACCCAATAACACTTTTCCCGACCCGGGAATCAAACTTAAGCCTCACGCTCAGCAGTCGCGCTTACAACCACGAGACCAATTAGGCAGTACAACCATTAAAAACAAACATAATTTTCTTCCCACAAATAATCTTAACAATGAAATCTCACTGAATTCATTTTACCACGATAAGATTACTACAACCCCACGCTGTCCACTTAGCTAGCAAAAAACATCATCTGCATCAAGATAGTCCCAAAGGGTTGTAAAAGGAAAGAAAGAAAGAAAGGATGACAATCAAAAATGTTATTTCACAAGAAAGCATCGCCAGGGGCTGCAGTGTTACTGTAGCGATAACTGTGACATACAGACAGAAAGGATAGCTGATAAAATATTATACAGTTTCAGAAACTTGTAAGTTCAAAAACCTGGCTTTGCAGATCCCTTGTGGCAAGAAGCGAGCAAGAAATAATAAATCCACTCGTCATGTAGTTAGACTGCCTCATCGGTCTAGTGGTCGCAAGCGCGACTGCTGAGTGTCAGGTCCTGGGTTCGATTCCTGGATCGGACAAAGTGTCATTGGGATTTTCTGCATTAAAATTCTCAGTAGCTGCACGGAGTCGGGAACTGTGACTGGTAGATGGCAATAGGTTCGCTCTCTATTACATGAGACTCAATAAAAGCTTCGGCGAAATGTGAGTGTGCAATAGTACACCTCTGCCTAAGCCTTCGGGGAATGCAGGCGTGATGCTATGATGTTATGTAGTTATGTAAAATTTGTTTCTAAGAATAAGCTGAAACTATGGTAAAATATTAAGGCTGTGTTTTACCACTTTATTGGTATACTATAGTAATCCAACATATAAAATATCTAATCCGCACAGAAAAGTCAGAGGTGAGGGCAGGTCTTGAACTCAGACCCTCCTACATGGAAGGCAAGCGTTCAACAAAGTCAAAGGTTTTTATTTCAACTGGGCCTTTACAGGCGCTTTTAAAATGTTATGATTCTAGTTGCGCGGTTCCAAAAGTGGGTTGGTCCTATGGAGAAGAGACCGGCAAGAAACTCCATGGATACTCTTTTCAAAAACTGTTTTACAATATTCCTCAATACACAAATTATACACTGTAAAAAACACTAAACAAAAAAGAACATAAAAAAAACAGTTATACAATAAAAGTATCTAAAATACAGACCAATACTAAAAAAAGGCAAAATCACTGTAACTAAGTGGTAGGGTTAAACACGACGTGACAGTTACCAGGGAAGCCACATGTGCAGAAGAAAATTAACGCCACGCGTCTTCATCTTCATCAACATCCTCCTTATATATATTATATATAATAAATTATAAGTTGGTTAGAATGGATGGATGGATGGATCTTTGTTACTCTTTCACGCCAGAACGGCTGAACGGATCTGGATGAAATTTGGCACAAAGATAGATTATAGTTTGGAATAGCACATAGGCTTTTATCCCGGGAAAATGCACGCGGGCGAAGCCGCGAGCGGAAGCTAGTAGTCTATAATCTTATAGTATTACAGTATGCTATAAGATTATACTTGGAAGAATAATATTTATTGCTTTTGAAAATCTTTGTACAACACATAAGACCGTATGTCCCCTAAGATAAGGCGCGCTTAAAGTGTCGTCGGGTCTCAAGTCTTTTGTATATTTTCACAGCATAATTTATTCCATGTTGTACAATTTAACCCTTTTTACATATCTGTGTGTGGATTGCACATGTTCTTTTGTTTTATTGACGGTTCTGCATATCGTTGTATTATGAAAGGTTATCTGATGCAGTTTTTAGATATATCTTGAGGTTTGAAAGTGTCTTGTTTTCGGCTTTCGAAAGCACCCTCGCTACTATGGAGGAACAAGGTATGGTGTTCCTCCATTGAAAAGGGAGGATCCTCCGACCAGGTAAGGTGTTTAGCCTGGCGGGCCGAAGCCCGACGGTTGATGTCGAACATTCGTATATGTGTTAGAATCGTTGTAAACTCTCATAGTGCGATTCAGGGTTTGATGTTGTGGCTTCACACCGATAGATGGCGCTTTAGTTTTTGCCATGTTACAATTGGTGGTCGCCACATATGACTATACAAATATTACGTAGTAAAATAATTTTTCCTACTTCGTTATCTTTTATAGACAAAAAATTATTAACAAGTGTATTTAAGTACGAACTAGAAATTTATTTTTCTCATTTCTAGTCTGAAAAGTAGGACGGTTTTAATAAATTCTAGACTAATCCTCCTCAGTTAGCGACGGACCGCCAAACGTTAATTTTGAAGTCCAATTATCCTAGGGACCGAAATTAGGATTCTTGGGTACCGAAAAATGGTAAAAAGCTGTAAATGAGTTTGTTACTATAATTAGGGTTTAGAGACACTAACTGAATTAAATGTTAACTAGAAAAATATCAAGCTTTTTTGCATGATGAGATGTTTTTTTTTTTTTTCAATATTTTAAAGTCTACAAGAACAATGTAGGTCAAAGATATATTTGTCGGCATCAGAGATGGTTGAGCGATAGGGCTGCCATCATCTCGATTCGGTGGTACAGGGTTCATAATGCAGGATTAAAATCAAATCAGAATTCCAAAGTAAATCAGTTGTTATTTCACTTTCACAATACAATTACTAATTGTATGTAATTCAATTGGCACAAATTATAAGCTAACTATTTTCTAACTCCGGGCAACCTGACAGTTTCATGTCGGAGAAGTGTATCCGTTCGATGCTCGCACAAGACTGCGATTCTTAACAATCTTGTCCCTTAACACGACTCTGTCCACGCGCCGCCATCTTGCAATGACGTCATGGCATTTACCCTCACCTTAATACTACGGTAATGAATTGAGAAACTAAAAATTGTTCTCTACGACATATTATTATATTTGACAGTTGGTGCAGTGGCTGAGCGATTGATTTTCGGCTCTACGAGTCGTGAGTTCAATTCCGACACGAAAAAACATGTTTGAGGGCTAGTGATAATAGCGTTGGGTCTGTGTGTGTGTGTGTTTGTGAGTTTTAAGTTTGTATGCTGAACCCAAAATACAAGAGAAATCCTCGGGTGGCAACATAACATACCATCACGCCAGTTTTCTCGGAAGGTTTAGGCAGAGGTGTGCCTATTATTGTACATCAAAATTTCACCGATACCGTTATTACGATACATATAATAGAGGGCAAGCCTATTGCCACAGTTCCAAACTCCGGGTTGCAGAAAAATCCAATAACACTTTACGTATTTTATCAAACTGACCGAAGACCACGCTCGACATCCGCGCTTGTGACCACTAGACCTATGGGGGTAATCGAATTAAAATAATGTTAGCAGAAAGTATAATGGAATAAAAAATTACTGTCAAACTTTAAAAGAGTATCCATGGAGTTTCTTGCTGGTTCTTTTCCATAGGACCAACTTCTTGGAACCGTGCAACGACACGACGACGACACGGTTGGCGCAGTGGCTAAGCAATTAGCTTTTTGCGTTACGTGTCGCGGGTTCGATCCCCGCACGGAACAAATATTTGTATGATCTACAGATAGTTGTTTCGGGTCTGGTTGTGTGTGCATGTGACATGTACATATGTTTGTAAACTGTACCCACGATACAGGAGAAATCCTAGAGTGGGGCAACGTTCTTTAAAAAAAAAAAACTAGCGTCTTTTTACGTTTCAAAAGGGCCTGTATAAGGGTTATTTGAAAAAAAAAAAACTTTCTATTTAAACAAAAACCTACATACAACCAAACCTTAAGGGCAAGCAGACTCATCGGAAAAGACACTAAGATAAAAAAATACACTATTCTTGTTTCCTAAAACGATGTTCAAACTGCATCAACCCTTCTGTCACCTTTGTAAAGCAATTTAGGGTTGTTTACAAGTAATCGTGCAATATCCCCGTCCCCTGAGAAGGGGGTGAGTCATAAATCGCTACCTCAGGACTGATTTGCGCGTTACCGTTGATGTATTAGTGGGTGGTGTGAAGTTATACGCGGAGCGGGGCCGGGGCGAACCCACCAAGAGACGTAAGGTAGACAATAGAATCTCTATTGTTTCTTGACGCCAAATGCCTCCTGTCTCAATGGAGTGGAGTTTCTTGCCCGTTCTTCTCCATAGGAAAACAACACTTTGGAACGTGGCAACTAGAGTCTGGCTATTCATAAATGCGTATATTTATTTATTTATTTATTTAATAGGCAATTACAACAGGTGACAATCAATAAATTGTAAACTTAATTCTAAGTACATATGCATTGTACAGATTGAGACCCTAGCGTAATCGCACAGCATGATAGTTACGTACTAGTTTATAAAAATATGAAAGAGCAAAACAAATTAATTCAAGCCAGTGACAGAAAATTTATGAAGAACTAAAACAATCAAACAATAAGAATTCTGCAGAAAGCAGATTTCAGTACACATGTCACAGTCCATCAGGCAAGTAGGGCGGCAACATTTCCCCTGAAAACAGCAGCACGAGAGTCGAAAATATCAATATCACTATTGTCGCGCGACAGTTCATTATAAAGACGACACATTCTGATACATACATACATACATACATAAAGTCACGCCTTTTTCCCATGGGGGTAGGCAGAAACTACGGAACGCCACGTGCTACGATCCTTACATAACCCTTTTGCTTCATCTACATTCATGCATCGTTTCATACATAAACGCCGGTTGTGGGTACTACGCACCTGACCTTTTTGAAGGACATCACCAATAAGGTCCGTATACGTCCTTCTAGGGCGTCCCCTCCTGGCGTTTCCACTAACAACCGCGTTATAAATCTTTTTCGTTAATCGCCTTTCATCCATCCTCTCTACATGACCAAACCAACGAAGCATACTTTTCTCTATCCTTGTCACTACATCTTCTTTCAGACCGCAACGATCTCTTATCACGCTATTTTTTAATCTGTCATTCAAAGTTACACCGCACATACTTCGCAAGGAACGCATTTCCACTGCATTAATTCTACTTTCATGCCTCTTCTGCCACACCCAACATTCACTTCCATACATAAGCGTTGGTACCAGCACCCCATTGTGGACAGCCAGCCGTCCGTCTTTTGACATAGACTTGCTGGCCACAACGGCATGCAGGGCGCCGTTCACTTTATTTCCCGCATTCACTCTCCTTTCCACATCTTTATCAATTTTCCCATCTTTCGTAAACATACTTCCCAAATAAACGAACTCATCCACCTGTTCCACGCTTTCCCCTTCTATTTTCACATCGCACACAGATACATTCTGATAATGGGGTTATAATAAGAGGTATTGTTTTTGAATACTTGAAGTGAGAATATTTTTGGCGTTCGGGTGTTATGCCTCGTGTTAAAGTTTATCAGGGACAGCAAAGTAGGAGAATCCAGCGAGGAATGCAGAATCTTATGCAAGTTGACCAGATCTTGTTGCTTACGACGCACATGCAAAGTTTTTAAATTGAATTTATTTAGACGCTCCGAATAAGATTGAAGCGTTCTAGAAAAGCCATATCTATAGGAAATCCATTTTAAACATTTTTTCTGAACACATTCAATCCTCTCAGAATGTACTGCGTAACAAGGCGACCATATTATAGAACAGTATTCTAATATACCTCTAACTAGGCTACTATAAAGCAAAATAAAACTCTGGGGATTTTTAAAGCCCTTGGTTGACCTAGACACAAAACCGAGAAGTTTCAATGCTCTATTCGTTATGTCGGTATAATGATCGCGAAACGATAATTGATCGTCAAACAATACGCCTAGATCTCTTGCCAAATGTTTATGTTCAAGTGAGTGACCCTTGAGCCTGTAGCTGTAAGTAGTCTTAATACGTTTATTAGTAAAACTTATCACGAAACATTTGTCAATATTTAATTGCATACGATTAATGCTACACCAACCAGAGATAACGTCAAGATCACTTTGAAGCAATTTGCAATCGGAAGAATCCCTAACCGTAGTAAATACTTTCAAATCATCGGCATATAATAGACATGGGCACTTCAGTCTTTTCACAAGATCATTGATGAATATAAGAAAAAATAAAGGTCCCAAATGCGATCCCTGCGGAATGCCGGATGTAGTTTTTATAGGCAATGACAGATACCCTTTAACAGAGACTAGTTGGCTTCTATTCTTTAGGTACGATTGAATCCAGCGTAATAGGCATCCATGCATTCCATATGATGAGAGCTTCAGTAGAAGGATGTCATGGTTAATTTTGTCAAACGCTTTCTTGAAGTCAGTATAGACAGAATCTACTTGACCTCCTGTGGCAAAAACAGAACAAAGGTAATTCTTATATTCAAGTAAGTTGCTGAGTGTCGATTTTCCACGAACAAAACCGTGTTGATATTGGGATAAATGTGGTTTAAAATGAAAGTATATATATTCGTATAATATTGCCTCAAATACTTTTGCCATGCCAGAAAGGATGCTAATAGGCCTATAATTCCTACAGTCTGATTTGTCGCCAGATTTAAAAATAGGCACAACATGAGCCGTTTTCCAGACCGTTGGAAAAGTTCCCAACTGCAAAGAACAATTGAATAAGTAACAAAGTGGCACAGACAACTCGTCAGCACACTTAATAAGAAATAGAGACGGTATTCCATCTGGCCCTGGGCCCTTGTTACGATCTAATGTTTTCAATGTTCGCAGTATTTGCCCCATCTCAATATGAACTTCAGACAAAGAAAAGCAGGATTCTATGCCGGTACATTCCATACCACTAAAAGAATCGGCAGACGATTTTTCAAAAACAGATCTAAAAAATTCCGAAAACAATTCGCAAATAACTTGACTCTCAGAAGAAACAACCTCATCGAGCTTCATCGTCTGCGGTAACCCATTTGAGCTCTTCCTACTCTTAATAAATCTCCAAAAAGATTTTATGTTACTAGATAAGGAATCCTCTATTGACGCTACAAAGGACCTATAACATTGCTTTGTCAGATTTTTACATCTTGATCGCAGCAATGAAAAGGTATCATAATCACGTGGGTTCTTGTATTTTTTAAAATGCTTATGGTATTTGTTTTTTTCTATAAGACATTTTTTCAAGGCAGAAGAATACCATGAAGGGTTTTCAGATGTATTTCCTCTATAAAAGGGAGTATATCTGCTAATGATGTCGTTAAGAACACCGTAGAACGATGCTACCGCAAGATCAATATCGCTGGACAATAGAAGGGTAGCCCAATCAACCTCTTTTATAGCAGCTTTTACCATTCCATAGTCACACTTGTGGTAGTTAAGCCTTTTAGTTTTGCTTGGTTTCATTAGTTTCGAGGGAATACTTCTCTTATGGTGTATACATATAGATGGATGATGCTGATCGATCCGTACTAGTGGTTCCTCAACTGGCATAACGCGAATACAATCTGAGGTGCATAAGACTAGGTCTAAAAACCTGCTGTTTTTATTAGAAACACAATTAAATTGTGATAAATTACAGAGAGCCAACAAATCCAACAGGAGGGTTGATTTAATATCAACGGGAATACCAGATGTTAATTTACAGCATGTCGAAGTCGGCATCCATGATAGTCCAGGAACATTGAAGTCACCCACAATTAAGTTGATATGGTCATCACCGGTGTTTATAATTGTTTTTTGAGTATTAGCATAGAAAACCTTGAGATCATTTTGTGGCAAATCTGGGGGAAGATAACATACGCAAAGGTTCAATTGAGTTTCACGCATATTGTCAGGCAAAATACTAATCCAAATATCTTCCACTTTGCTGTCCCATAAAGTTTGACGTATTACCTTGAATTTCTTTTTTACGGCAATTAAAACACCACCCCCGTCCATTTTGCTTATGCATGTACTTTCGCGGTCTCTTCGAAACACATTATAACGTTGGTCAAATAATTCATTATCAAAAAAGCCAGAATTAAGGTTCGTCTCAGTTAAGCATATGATATCGTAATTACAATTTAGTGTATTAACATAAAGGTCTAATAGCTTAGATCTCATTCTGTTTACATTTTGATAATATATTATTAGCATTTTATACAATAAGGAACCAAACAAGTAAACAATCAAAACAAAACAGATTCAAGTTACACAAGCTTATTTAAGCAACTAGTATCTCTTATTAAAATAGCAGGCGCTTGTTCAATTTTCCTGACATAAATACGGCCATACTTAACCCAGACAAACTTGTATGCATATTCTTTAGCTGCCTTTCTCGTCTCAGCGTGAAGCTTTTTACACTCAGGAGATAGATGTTCCGCCAGATAGATAGTCCTCTTGTCCCCAGGTATGCCTAGAAGTGACGAGTTCATTGGATCATCTTTGTTGACCTTATTGTACTGTCTCAGTGCCGAAAAAAGCACGTCCCGCTGTCGCTCAGAAGGAAGCGTAACCAGTATGTTCCGTGGGCGATCCGAAGTCTCGTTAATCTTGGCGACTCGACGAATTGAATATAGATCTGTATCATGTATTGGCACTTTTATTTCATTACAAAGATTCTTAAAAATTGTAACGAGGTTTTCAGATTTTTTCTCTGGCACAGAATGAATTTCAATATTGCGACTTCTTGAAGATTTCTCCAAGGTCTGCATACGCCTTGTGAGCTCATTCATTTCCGAACGCAGTTTCATATTCTCAGACATAATTGATGTAATGGTACTGTTAACGGAAGCAAGGCTGTCCCTCAGGTCTTTTTGTTCAGCGGCTAGGAAGTCAGTAGTTCGCGTGAATTCATCCTTCAAATTGTTTATCGCAGTTGCAATTTCCCTCTTAATATCTGCGGTCAAAGCAATCCTTATGTTTTCCAGCCTAGAGTCCAGAAGGTTACCAAACTGCTCATATGAGATAGAACGGGGTGAATCAGATAATTCCAACAACATTTCGGCTGCAATTGGGTGAGTTAACTGCTGCGGTGATGCCTTAGGTGCGTTATCAGTATGCTGTAATAATTCGTCACACGACATATCAGCATCCACTCGAAGAATATCAAATTGATTTCGCACCGGTGTGTTATCGTTTCTGCGACGGGGAATGGTGGTACATGAAGGGCAAAGCCAAAAACGTTTGAGTTCTCCAGTAAGGCTTGTATAGTAATCTTTTGTCATACCAAGGCATTTATAATCATACAACCCCTGACAAGAGGCGCAAACCATCAGTTCACCACGATCTATGTTTTCATTACATGCCACACACTGCATCTTATCGGACACTTAGTATGTCAAGCAACAATAGTATGAATAAAATACAATAACATACAATGCACCGAGTAGGTAGAAGCGCAAAAAAGGCAAACCACGTCATACGCGAGGTTGAACTTAACTGCTGTGTGATAAGGTCGGGTTCAGAATAAGTTCGTGCCGCCGTAATCTCACTGTTAGATAGACTTTTATTTTATAAAATAACTTTGTCTTTATATTAAATGTTCACTATTTTAAACTTTTTGAGTGTCACTGCCACTTAGGTTATACTTTAAGCTTTCTATTGATATATTAATCAATTGTAAACGATACATTTAACACTGTTAACACAATAATTAAACGAGGAGCGCACTGCATAATACATGAATAAAAATATAATTAATTATTATTATCAATGAATTAAAAATATATTATATATTATTTAATCTGCTATATTAATTAATCTGTAACCGAAAAATGAAAATAAATAAAAAATAATGATTAACTATTACATTTGTCGCATCTGTCATCTGTCTAGTGGTAGCATGATTGCTGAACATGAGGTAATGAGTACGATTCTGGGGTCGGGCAGCGTTAGGTTGTTCTGTATGGAAATTTTGAGTAGCAGCACGCAGTCTGGAACTGCGGCCGGTTGATGGCAATAGGCTCGTGTATTATACGGGACTTAATAACAGCATCGGCGATCCTTCAGGGTTACAGGCGTGATACTATGTTATGTTCTAAAATCCGTCTCCGAATCAGTCCCGGCCTATTTCCT
Organism: Shargacucullia verbasci; assembly: GCA_947562105.1. NCBI lineage: Eukaryota > Metazoa > Arthropoda > Insecta > Lepidoptera > Noctuidae > Shargacucullia > Shargacucullia verbasci. The sequence continues at coordinate 8,713,464 of OX387306.1, forward strand.
CTCATACCTTGGGCCACACACCTCAGGGGCTCAGTTAATTGAAGAATTATTGCTACCTACTCACATTTTGAGCAAATTCTATTACATACATCAACCGATTAAAACTGAACTCTATTACATTAGAAATAGAGTCTTAATTGTTGGCAATATGTGTCTAAAATAGTTATTTGCTACCTTTAATATACTCAAGTGAAGGCTTATGGAAATGTGGATGGTTTAAGTGGAAATTGTGTTAAATAGTGTATGGTAACAGTATGGTACTAAAGGTACCATACCATATTACGTTTGTTATTCTTGATGAGGGGGTAGGCAGTATATTAGGGTGACTCCTTTGTTTCTATAAAATTAACTTAAGTATATTTTGGTCGTAATAGACTCATTGGTCTCGTGCTTGCAAGTTTGACTGCTGAGCGTGGGGTTTTGGGTTTGATTCTCGGGTCGGGCAGTGATATTGGGATTTTCTGTATAAAAATTCTCTATGCCCGGTTGCTGGGAATACGTTCGCGTCCTATTACATGGGACTTAATAACAGCATCGGCGACATGTGGATGTATAAAAGTACACCTCTGCCTAGCCCTTCATGGATACAGACTATAACATCGTATGTTATGTTTTTGTTGTTTAGCAAGAACTCTCAAATTCTTTGTTAGATAATTTCTACGAAGTGAATTTTTTTTTTCTTAAATTAAGCCCATTTACATTTAATAGTTTAGTGTTTTCAACCAATACGATATTGGTAAAATATGTCGAACCCTAATAATGATAATAATGTCCTCCTGACCGATTTCGGTCACGGCATACACGAATAATATGGAAACGCTCTTACCTACACTCAATATATATATAATTCAATTCGTTAACCACTTACTACATATTGAATGTTTCATCATCAGCCAGAAGACGTCCACTGCTGAACGAAGGCCTCCCCCAAGGGGGGGGGGGTTGCCATAATCCCCACGCTTGGCAGGCGGCTTGGGGATCGCAGTGGCTCACCGATTAGTGAGAGGACGCTGCTGCCCGTCCTCCGGTGTCTGGCCGCAGTTTTAAGACGTACCCGGGTCTCTCTAATTGAATGATTACAATTAGTTAATCAAATAACTTATGAGAGGATCTCAGAAATTTTAATATAAATTCCCTCTAAATAGTTCCATTGCTGTCCGAACCCATTATTACCAGATTTTAAGTTATGGGCTATCAGACAGACAACTTTAAAGTTTTATTTTAGTACTGTTGCCCGCGACTGCAATAATAAATATATGATTATGTTCTTCTCGAGGACCCAGGCTACCTCTTTGTAAAATTTCATTACAATCGGTTCAGTGGTTTAGTCGTGATGAGGAAACAAACAGACACGAGTTACATTCGCATTTATAATAGTGTGAAATCAATATGTGTAGATAGGTAGTTAAAATGTAATTAGCAATAATTAGTATCTGTATTCTGACCAACGCTGCACTTAATTAATTTGAAATAAAGTTATATTGTCATCAGTGCCGTATTAACCACGTAGCAAGAGTAGCAATTGCTACGGGCCGCGCGCAAAAGGCGCAGGAAAAAGGCCGCAGAGCTCCGCCTAGCGTTACCCCTGTTTTCTAAGACAATCCACGTCAGACAATCGGTAACCGTTTATTTTGTTGGCGAAAATAAAATACAGAATTTCATACGGTAAACGCACATGTTCTGCAAAAAGTCACTTCATATTTAAGAGCCAATAGCCAGCGGCGTGCACAGAGTTTTAAGACAGGGTAGGCAGAAATATTTAAAAGCTTACTTACCAATAATACCTACTGCTTGTTGGTATTGGTTCGTCGTCTTGTTGATTAAATAATGATGTATGTGATTTGCCGCCTCAAATATCTTATAATGAATATTTATCTGAGTTATGTAGGGTAGGCAGTGTCTTTTTGTCTTTATGCACGCCACTGCCAATAGCAGATCAAGGGCCCCTCGATAGAATTTGCTACGGGCCCCGCGCTTGCTTAATCCGGCACTGATTATCATTAGGAATCATTTTAAATTTAAATTAATGAAGTTTCGAATTATTACACATTGAACTAAACCCTGTACACTATACAAACACTCTACATATTTAATTATGAACATGTTAATTACATTTTATTTTAAAGTAACAGGGAAATAATTACAGGACAAACATGGTACTGTGGAGGAGCACGGTATAGTGTTAATGAAGCGTAACATTATGTGTTAGTTTAGTTATCAGTTAATTATCAAATCCCGCTCATCGATCTCCAAAATCCAAACATTTATTTGACCTACCTATCCTCCTGTCATAATAAGGGATTAATTACAATATAAAACTCACAATAGTAGCATTTTCCAGTTAACAGTTAGAACAAAGTATAAAATATAAGATTGGTAAGCGACAAAGTTTTAGACGCGACCCGCTCAGTTCTATTAAGTGCTCTGTTTGTAGGGCTGGCGATGACAATATTTTAGTTTTAATATCCATTTACCTCGTTGGTCTAGTGGTCGCGGCTGTTGAGCATGAAATCCTGGGATTCTATTCCCGGATCAGGCTGAGTATGACTGAATTTATTTTTTAATTTTCGGTAGTAAGAGTTTGGAAGATCACGCTGGCTCATTGGTGGGCAAAGGCCTCTTCTAGGAATTATATGAATTAGGCCTTAGTCCACCACGCAGGCCTGGTGCGGGTTCACCAACTACGCACACCACCAAGAACCTTATGGAACTTTTTCAGGCTTCCTCACGATGTTTTCCTTCACCGTCAATGTTGGTGATAATCAAATTCTATTCCACACATGAATTATAAAAGAAAGAAGTGAGTGTCGGGCTTTTTTTAATTACCTTGCCCCACACTAGGATTTCCCCTGTAACGTGGGTTCAATTTAAAAACAAACATGTCGTATATTCAAACACCCAGACTCGAAACAACTATTTGTAAATTAGAATTTTTTGGAACGAAGTTCCTTATCGCGCGTTGTGAAAGGGGGCTAGACGGAAAAAATTCTTACGAATAGTTGTCACGACACTTTTTGGTCTGTCTCTCTCTCTGTCTCTCTCTCTCTTATAGAAAGCAAGCCAGATATTTTCATTTCTATTTCGCATTGAACAGTGTGGTGTCGCGACGATTATTTTTGTTGAGTGTATACAGGTTTTTTGTAAATAATAAATAATAAAAAATAATAATAATGAATCCTGACAGTGTTTCTGCACAAGTTCCGGATAATGCTGATGGAGTTAGGTAAGTAGAGATTATATACAGATAATAATAAATGCTTTTGTATTTTTAGCAAGTACGCACTATAACCTCTCTTTATTATTGTGAAATAAAATTTTATTACAATTCCTTCACTAAAAAGGAACTTCGTTCCATCCGGGTGTCCCTTGACACCTCTCAAGTTTTTGATTTTTTTTTTCCGTGCGAGAACCAAACCCGCAACACGTAGCTCATGAAGATTATCGCTTAGCCACTGCGTTAACCGTGTCGTCGGTTTTGAACCGGGTTTGAATTCATACCCTCCTGCGTGGATGGCAAGCGTTCAAACGCTATTCACTACACAAATATTACAGAACTTAAATCAACACAGCGTTATTACTTCCAAACTTCTGCAGCCCGTTCGGAAACTCCGCAAAGTAACAAAAAGTATAATTATGTTCACGAATTTTTTTTTACGCGAAATAAAACCGTACTTTCGAAGGCGGCAACCCTAATGCAAGTTGTAACCAGATGAAACCAGTTTCAAGTGACACTTCTAAGTTCCTCTGCAAGTGGTGCGAGCTTTCGAAAAAGTTACAAAATTATAATAATAATAATAATAATAATACTCTTTATTGTACATCAATAGAAAATAAGTTACAAAAGGGTTAAACAATACGCAATGTACAAGGGGCGGCCTTATCGCTTAGAGCGATCTCTTCCAGGCAACCAAATGGAAATGATAGAAACAGGTTAACAAGACAACGGGCAGTCCAGATGTACAATAATTGAAAAGAAAATAATTAATAACATTTATAAATATATACACACTAAATATCCAAATATCTGCAAATTAGGACGAAGCAAGTCTGGAGTACTCTATTTCAGCGTCAGGTAATGTTCCTTGACAAGTTTTTTAAAAGTTGTCAGAGATTGTGCACGTCTCACAGCAAGTGGCAGCGCATTCCATAGGCAAGCAGCTTGTACAGAAAAGGACTTATTAAGAAACATGGAAGAATGCGCTGGGATTTTAAGCACCAGGTTTTCTGATGACCTCAAGGATCTAGAATGCGAATCACAGAGAAACTCAAACCGTTCTTTTAGGTAAAAAGGAGTAAATGGATTAAACAGTACATTATACAGCAGTGAAAGGATATGAGTATTCCGGCGAAGACGGATAGGCAACCATTTGAGCTTAGTACGAAATTCAGAGACATGATCATATTTGCGTAATCCAAATATAAATCTAATACAGAAATTTTGAAGTCGCTCAAGTTTATCCAGTTGCACGGCAGTGAGATCGAGATAGCTCGCATCAGCATAGTCTAAAATCGGCAGGAGGAGGGATTGTGCCAGTGCAATTTTAGTGGCAGTTGGTAAAAAGTTTCGCAACCTTTTCAATGATGATGCCGATGCAAACATTTTCCGACTGACTTCCTTTAGTTGGACGGTCCATGACAAGGTTTTGTCAATGAAAACTCCCAGGTTTTTTACCGTATCACTTATAGGAATTATCGTTCCATCAAAAGTTACTCGAGGAAGTGCCGACCAGTTGACCCTAGCGATCATCCTAGAACTACCAATAACAATTACTTGTGTTTTGGTAGGATTCACTTTTAGCCCAAACTTAGAACTCCAGTCACCTATTCGAGCCAAATCCTCATTAATAACACCAAAAGCTTCAGTCAACTTTTCAGCTGGTGCCTGCGAGTAAATTTGTAAATCGTCTGCATAAAGATGGTAGGAAGAAGAGAGCCGATGAGAGATGGAATTTATAAATATAGCGAAGAGTAAAGGAGAAAGAACGCCACCCTGTGGTACACCAGCTGTATAATTGCACCAAGAGGATTTTGAATCTTCAAGGCAGATACGTTGCCGGCGACCAAACAGGTAACTATGAAACCAATCAATCACCGTTGGAGATATGTTAAGAGAGCGGAGTATCCCCAACAAGACATCGAAATCAACCGTATTAAAGGCATTGCTAAAATCTAATAACGCCAATACAGTTAAATTTCCAGCTTCCATGCCCGACCTGATATCATCCGTAATATGAACTAGCGCTGTCGTGGTACTGTGACCACGACGGAAGCCAGATTGAAGTGGGTTGAGGAGACAATTTCTGGAAAGGAACGAGGAGAGTTGAGAGTGGACTAGGCTTTCAAGGACTTTTGAAAGAAACGGTAAAATGGAAATAGGGCGATAATCAGAAAAAGATACAGGTTTTGATATTTTAGGTAGAGGAGTGATTTGGGCATCCTTCCACGCACGAGGAAAGACACCAGTTTTTACTGAGGAGTTAAGGATATAAGAAACGATAGAAAGGATTTCATCGAGGATAGGAAGGACCATACTACGGCTGACACAGTCGCAACCAACTGCATTGGAAGTAATGGATACAATGCTCTTCCTGACATCACAATCAGAGAATTGATCAATGACAAATGGGGAAAAATCGGGTGTCGGAAGATTTGAAAGATAATTTAAAGTACTAACTTTAACTGACTTGTTAAAGGTAGACGACGCAGAGAAGTACTGATTAAGTAAATTTAAATCTAAGTTATTAGGAATTTTGTCGTGCTTCGATTTTCCGACCCCAAGTGATCTAAGAAATTGCCAGACTTTAGCTGGGTCACCATTTTGTACTGAATTATGGATGTGTTGGCGTTGAGCATCCCTACACACTAAATTGCAGCGATTTCTGATGGCGGTGTATTGCTCTTTAATTTTTATGTTATTAGGATGACGCTTAAGTTTATATTTTGCCGCAGCTTTCTTGGACAACAGATGCTTTATTTCCTCCGTAAGCCAGGGAGCTGGTGCATGCCTCACTTTTACTGCTCGAATAGGTGCATGGCGATCATAAAGTTGGACGAGGTTCTTAACAAACAGATCAACTTGTTCATCAACTGAAGTAGCTGTAACAAGAGAAGACCAATCGATGTTGCTAGCATCATCACGAAGGCAGTCCAGGTCCATGCCACTAAAATTGCGAAGCATAAGGATTTTAGGGCGAGCTTTTGGGGGGCGTACTTTATACGACAAAAAAATCAAGTCATGGTGAGAAAATGAGTCTGCTGAACACTGTCCATGTTTAGCGACAAGGGTTTTGGAAGAAACGAATATGAGGTCAAGAAGTGAAGCGAGTGAGTTCGGGAAATGGTGAGTAGCACTTAGATCTAGAATTGTCATATTATTAGATTCTACAATGGAAGAGAGTGAAGAAGCACGGAAATCATTTTTAAGGAGGCACGTATTAAAGTCACCCATAATAATTGTATGACTATAGAGAGGGATTAAATTTTCAAGAATATTTTCAAAGGAAGAAAAGAAATTTATTCGAAGGGAAGGACAATAGTATACGCCAAGAAGGATTTTGGTATGATGAAGCTCAACTTCTATAAAAAGATGTTCGCCGGCGTTTGACGGGGGTGGTTGTGGAGACATATTAACAATATTATAGGATATGTGGCTACGAAGATATATGGCTACACCGCCACCACCACCAACCGAGCGGTCATTTCTTATGAGCTGGAATCCGGGAAGAGAATAGGAACGTGAGGCGAGGCATGGCTTTAGCCACGACTCAGAGACTAGAATGGCGTGGATATTCTTACAGTCGAAACAAGCGAGCATATCGGGGAAATGAGCCGGAATACTTTGGGCATTGATGTGGACAACATTAAAATTCCTTGCGACATCAGAAAACTGTGAGACAAGAGAATCAGCTAAAGTAGGAATACTCGCAAAGCTTTCCTCGTCACTACTGGCAGAGTAAAAACTATCACAACTAATATCTGACATAATGCAATAAAAAAAGACGATGTAAATATATAAATATAATATATAAATATATATGTAGGTATAATATAAATGAGGTTTATTCAACTGAATAAACAAAAACAACAAGTAAGTATTCTTTTACCTGCCGGTTGTGTACAATAAGTTATTCACAATAATTATACTATAACAATTTTTAAACTACTGTATGGCCAAAACGATTAAAAACAATAATTTGGAAGAAAACATAGTAAAGAAATAAAATAAAACGTGCACGGCAAATGAAAAACAACTAAGAATAAGAAAGGGAAATAATAGAAAAGGTTGAGGGTGGCGCCGCCGCCGTATGTTTCTACTCGCTCTAGCCAAAGATAACAAATGTCAAAAAGCAAATTATAGAAAAGAAAAAAAAAAAAAAAAGATTCGTGGAACGAAACGTAACTAAAAGAGATGACACTAATGACAGCTGACAGCAATACAACAAACGAATGTCGGGCGATCAAGCACCCGCTTTTGTCATAATTATTGTAATAAATATAAAATGAAAGAAATAAGAATGAGGGTGGACATAGTTAATACAGAAAGGAAAGAAGCCGAGCGTACTACTCACGGAAACGTAGCTGAGCGTAAACAAGAAAAATACAAGTTATTTTCTAGCGGCGGCACGCTTTAACTTAGCAACTGCAGGAGCCGGCTGCGTAATGGTTACGATGTCCTGTTGCGACTGCGACTGCTGTGGCTGCTGCTGTCCGATGCTGCTTAACTCCACATTGGTAGTTATTCGATGCTTCGTGCCATTAGCCTCAAGGACAAACACAGAGCCCGCCTTTGTCCAGCAGTTAGTGACACCGAACTTCTCGCGTGCAACCATGAAGAGATCATGTCGTACCTTGGTCAAAAACTCGGAAACCGTGATACCCGTGCCCTTAAGTTTGGTTTTTTCAAACCAAATTGTGTCCCGTTGAGCAACATTATGCAGCTTGATGACAATAGGCCTTGGTTTGAGCGACGTGGTTCGTCCCATTCTGTGGCAGCGCTTGATATCACTGCTCGAGAAGTCAACCATCTTGAAGTGATCTCTAATGATTTGGGTGACAACCTGAGCAGTCTCCTCCTTGGCTTTCTCCGATACTCCATGCAACAACAACATTTTTCTGCGACCACGCATCTCCAGATCGTCTACACTACGGGACAGCAGCTGTACCTGTTGCTGAAGAGCTCCAAGCGCCTCCATAATAAAACTCCGGAATGTAGAGAACTCGGTGGCCAAACAGGAGGTGTCAGAAGTAGTGGCAGCAGGTGCTTTCTGAAGTTTAGCTTCAAATTCCATCATCCTCTTGTTAAACATATCCATCATATCAGTGATATTAACCTTGATGGACTCCATTGGAAGTGTTTTGTGGTCTAGTCAGTTGGTGAAAGTTGGTGAAAAATTGTAAATAGTGAGATAAAAGTAGGGAAACACTTGTCCGGCAGGTAGAAAGACTTAGATTGAAGAATATAGCATTTAAATCACTAAAAATTGCCTTTAACTATTTAAAATGTATTTTTTTAATTGGAGCAAGTTTTTTAGCTATGTACTGTACAACTACCCGCCAAAAAAAAAATGAGCTTTTCATATTCATTCTTATGCAAAAAACTTAGTTTTTCAATTTTTCTATTATATCTTCGTGTTTTGTTTCCTTTGGCTTGTCTGTCTTCAGAAGAAATTACTAAGAAATCCTATGTCAAAGGTTGGACTGGGAGTTGGGTTGCCAGTTATCAGGCTTTTACAATCGTGTCGGGTCAAATATATACAAGTCCGGCTGTCCGGCTTTTGGTCCACCCTGCCCCGCCAAAAGATGCCAAAAGTATCAAAAATATTTTTTCTTTTTGGCAAAATGTCCGGTTAAATATGACTCTTGACACTCGATTTTCCTATACGCCATAAACTCTAATTAAAAATAACATAGCATCACGCCTGTATTGGAGAAGGATCAGGGAGAGGTGTTCAAATGTCCACCCGCATTTCGCCGATCCCGTTATTAAGTCCCATGTAATAGGGGACGAGCTTATTGCCATAAATCAGACACAGTTCCAATAATAATGCATCTTTTATCGCCTATACTATGGGGAGTGCTCCGAGGAATTGTTCGGACTGATCCCTGCCGCCTGTTTCCGCCATCGTTCTACGCGACAGCAGTTCCATCACCATCATTTAGATGGTTGGCAGTCCACAACTGTGCGTTTTTCTAGAAACTTTCTGCCTCGCACAACAAAACTGTGTAGTGAACTGTCCCCTGCGGTATTTCCGGACCAATACGACCTTCAAACCTTCCAGAAAAGAGCGTACTCCTTTTTAAAAGGCCGGCAACGCACTTGTGACTCCTCCGGTGTTGTGGGTGTCCATGGGCGACGTTAATCGCTTACCATCAGGCGATCCGTCTGTTCGTTTGCCGCTTAGGGCATAAAAAAAAACAAACAAACCATAGACCAATGAGATTGTCATAACGAAGGCACGGTTGGCACAGTGGTTGAGAGATATACTGCTGCGCAACGGGTCGCAAATTCAATTCCCACACGGTAAAAATATTTGTATGATCTGCAGGTAGTTGTGCCGGGTTTGGGTGTGTGTTCATTTGAATATTTATGTTTATAAACGCACCCACGATATACGAGTTATTTCTACTGTTTAAAAAAGAAGAAAAAAGAACCAAAAATTTCCAATTAAATTTCAATAAAACGTAAACAAATCGCCAATAAAAACAAACATGAACATACATTTTCGGGGTATCCTATTAACCCATATCCTACCATGACAACCTCAGCAAAACTTCACGCCATAAATCAAACCTCTTTTGTTAGTAAATCTATCATATCAACTAATACGATTGGAATCAGTCACGCCACATAACAGGACACTTCAGAAAACCCACATGGCTTGGGTGACTATTTATTGGAACGGAGCTAAGAGCAGATAAGACATCACGAGATTTATAACATCATCTGCTTGCCTTTTGCCAACTCCATTGGGGTCGGCTTCCAGTCTAGCCGGTTCGAGTCTAATAGGCTCTGCTTAACCCTTCGAGAAATACAGGTGTGATGCTATGTTATTGTACTTAAATGTAAATTCGTCTTTGAAAACTCTTTTACATGTCATTTAATTTAAACAAGATGGCGCTATACTCGACACTCACGACATAAAGAGGAGCGGCAATTTTTTTAAAATTTTATACTAGCATCTTGCTATCTTTCCGAAATAGTCTTTGCTTACAAAGAAGATAATTAATATCTCATTTACTGAACATTGTTACGCTATTCTAAATTGTATTATGATATCATATTTGGTACCTATCCTATTTAAATTAATTCATTTAATTCGTTAAAACAATTATTTTTCTTTTTTCATGAATCAACCTCTTTTGTTTTTATTTTGTATAAATAAATTAATGTATTAGTTTTAGTTTTATATTTACAGCACCTAATAATATAATAATAATATATGTTACGGAAGAGGACAGTGTCCACAAGCATATTCTTGCTTAAAAGGAGGCTTCAGTCACTAGCTATATATTAGATATCTTGGTGAAGAAAATAAAGTATTTTGTTTTGTATTTTTGTATTTTACGACACTACAAGGCAATATTAGCCGCCTTGTGAACCTTCTGTATCTTCATGTTTGTTGGTTCACCCTGAGCCAACCAATAATGGGCTTTGTGATTTATCGCCGAAGCGTCTACTCCTGTGACGTCATCCGCTAGTTTTTATTGAGAATCATGTTAATATCATTATGATCACTTTTTTATCACTATGGTGAGTTTTTGGTGCCAAAAGAGCGAGTACTGGAGTTGGTTAGTTAGCTTGTGTACACGGTCTTTAGGAGAAGCAGAACCGTTTAGATAACGTAACATAACATCACGCCTGTATTCGCCAAAGGGTTAGGCAGAGATGTACTTATACATCTACCTTTTCCATGGAATAGAGGGCGAGCCTATTGCCATCTACCAGACACAGTTCCAGACTCTATCCTGAGAATTTCCATACAGAAAACTCTTTGCCCGACCCGCAGCCTAATTACGTAAAAAAGCGACAGCAACGCGACAGAAATCTCACTGTCAGCCACATTATATGAGACAAAAATGACGTTTGACAGAAGCTATCACACGATCTACACCTGTCGCTACATCAGTAATTAGGCTGCCGAAAATCGAACTCAGGACTATGTTTACCAGATGTGCTTGCGACGATTAGACCAATGAGGCAGTCATTTAGATAACAGTCACCCAATAAGCAAGAAAACACAATAATTCTTTTCAGCTTGTTACTAAAGGACAAAGGCAATCAAATTCATACCAATCTATTCTGCGATTGGTCTCTTGTTTCCCAATAAAAACACACCTAATGTCTTCCTGACCGATTTCGGTCACGGCGGCCAATCTCACCGGAGATTAGCCAACTACGCAGGAGATATTATAGAGCACAAGTGTGTGCTCTCTCTGTTCCTTCACTCTCATAGTCCGATGGGACGGCAATCCGACACGACTGGAGAGAGATCAGGCGCAGGACCAACGGCTTTACGTGCTTTCCGAGGCACGGTGTGTATTCACATACACGAAGACCCAGATCCGAAACAAATATCTGTAGATCATACAAATATTTGTTCCGTGCGGGAATCGAACCCACGACACGTAGCTCAGCAGTCGATCTCTCAACCACTGCGCCAACCGTGTTGTCACAAAAACACACCTACCCACATAACAGCACGCAACAAACTGTTTAACGTAACTGTGAACATTGTTGCACTTTACTGCGGCTGCGTCGTAAAGGCGTCGCGAAACTTTTACCGTACAATGTTGATCGTTACCACTTTTATGACTACTGTTTATTTATACAATGTATATTGGGTAATTTGTACTATAGCCGTAAGTGGATATATAGGGTTGAATAGAATGAATGCAATATTCATATATGTGTATGTATATTTATTGTACACCAAAAGTGTTTTTCTAATTTCTCAAAATTAATAAAAGTTGGAAAATTAAAAAAGCCACGAACATTTTCGCGGTTTAGACATCAAACCCAAGACGTAACACTCAGCAGCATTAAAAAAAGCCTAAATTATTAACAGCATCAGCAATATATACCTAAGTGTGCGAAAATACATTACTGCCTAGCACCGGAATGCGGATTTAATATTTCATGGAATTATTTTATTAAATTAAAAAAAAAAATATTTTCCTTTTCTTTCTGTTACAGTTATAATTCCTTTATAATAGGCTAGTGACCCGGGTACGTCTTAAAACTGCGGCCAGACACCGGAGGACGGGCAGCAGCGTCCTCTCACTAATCGGTGAGCCACTGCGATCCCCAAGCCGCCTGCCAAGCGTGGGGATTATGGCAAACCCCCCCTTGAGGGAGGCCTTCGTTCAGCAGTGGACGTCTTCTGGCTGATGATGATGATGATGAGGCTAGTTGACTGCATCAAAAATAAATTCTGAAATCTTATCTGGTAAATAGTTTCTCTTCTATAAGCTCAGTAAAACTTAGTCTCTTGCTTATTTTTGACATTTTCAATTTTTAATTTGTCAAAATCACACAGTAAGTATGTCAATGGCAATGAAAAACTGTGACGTCACGCCTTGCTATTCCGAACATTTTTAGAACAAAATGTAATTTTTGACAGTTCATAAAAAGTAACTCAGGTGACTAGTAGTCAACAAGCGTATTAAATAAGACTTTTTGGGAATACAATACATTGGACGCGATAACGGCATCAGCGATATTTAGATACACAATAGTGTGGTACATGTGGGATTCCCGAGTCATGCAGAGTTTTAAGGTTTTTTAGGGAATTCTTCTTCAGTTTGGGACTGTGCTCGGTACTTGGCAATAGGGTCACCCCCTTATTCCTTGGGACTTGACATAGGAATGTGGTAATGAATACATCTCTGCCTAACCTTTCAGCGAATACAGGCGTGATACTACGTCACGCTGTTTTAACCTATACCCATCGTACGTCCAAAAGAATCTATTTCTCTCTGCGGAGTCTTACGGCCTGCGCAATGACACTAAAAGAACATGTAAGTAGTAGCTAGTAGAGAGATGTTTCACCAGTTTTATGATGTAACTTATTTTACGACGCGACACACGACTGTGCCTAGGTTTCAAGACTTTGTGACTAACTTGTGGTATTCCAGATTTTTCGTAGAGCAAAAGAAAAACACGTTCTTATTTTATTTCTGCTCGTAAATATATTTTGCGATGAAACGCGTTGTGGAGGTAGGATTTGTTTTTGTATTTAGAAAGAGTCAGTACAATTAAATATATATGTACTAGCTTCCGCTCGCGGCTTCGTCAGCGTGGTTTACGAACCCGTACATTTTTCCGGGATAAAAAGTAGCATATGTGCTATTCCAGACTATAATCTATCTCTGTGCCAAATTTCATTCAGATCCGTTCAGCCGTTCTGGCGTGAAAGAGTAAAAAAGATCCATCCATCCGTCCTAACAAAATTTCACATTTATAATATTAGTAGGATAGAATATTTGATGGGGAGATATAACACACACATTAATTACAAACATGGGTAACAAACCCACAATACGTAACGCAGAGAGCTAATCGCTTAACCATTGCGCCAACTATACATTGAAAATGTGTGTTGTGTGTATAATTATGTGTTAAGAGTATCGTTTAGTTGTCGGCTTCTGACACAATTGCCTTGAAATACACGAAAAATAGGTGTTTGGGCGTTAACATTTCTTACATCGAAATCTTAACGAATTCATTTGATTTTGGTCTGTATCGTTTTGTCAGATTATAAAAGGAGGAAAAGTTTCGCTTTTTTTTTTTTCAACATTTTGATGAATTTAATAATTATCACGAGATAAATATAAGGATTTTTAGTTTAATATATCAAAATAAATAAACAATATCAAAAAAACAAAAACGTGACGAACTAGTTTTTACTTGTATCTATAACATATAAAAAAAAAAACAGCAAAATCAGCTCATGTTTAGTGGGGTAAAAACGTTAACGCATTTTGTATGAAAAATTTTAGCTAAACTATAGTCTTGATACGACAATTTTACCATTTATGTCATATAGGTGCGAACAGAGTACGGCGAATGTCTCTGCCAAGAAGATCAATTGAAAGCAATCAGCGCGCGCTCCAAACTCAATGCATTTCACTCACACCTGTAGTACACACTCAAACGGTCTATATCTTCAAGTTAATACCATTGTGGTGAGAACAGAATTTTACGTAACTATATTATATGTATCGGTGTACACGGATCAGATCGGATAATCATCCTACTCCTACTTAACTTTAACTTATTAATATTATAAACGTGAAAGTTTGTGAGGATGGATGGATGGATGGATCTTTGTTACTCTCTCACGCCAGAACGCCTGAACGGATCTGGATGAAATTTGGCACAGAGATAGATTATAGTCTGGAATAGCACATAGGCTATTATATACTTTTTATCCCGGGAAAATGTGCGGGTTTGTAAACTACGCGGGCGAAGCCGCGGGCGGAAGTTAGTATAATAACATAAAATAATGTAACATTTACATTACAGTGAAGGAAAACATCGTGAGGAAACCTGCACACCTGAGAGGGCTCCACAAAGTTCTTGACGGTGTGTGTAGTCCGACCCGCACCGAGCTAGCGTGGTGGACTAAGGCCTAACCCTTCTCGTTCTGAGAAGAGACCCTTGCCCAGCAGTGGGACAGTAATGGGTTGAATTTATTTTTATTAATTTATTAATGTAACTTTGCATAGCAGAGAAATAATATTACTATACATTCATATACAAGTTTCGTCAAATGTCACGATAAAGGCACATCCAGTATTGTGTTACGGATTTTTATATAAATAATGCCACAAGAAACAAGAAACAAATGATGCGTTCAGATATTTTGTTACGAGACTGAATATTTAGGCATTTGTTTTGTCTGTAAACCCGCATTCAGTTCAGATTTATCTAGCTCGAACCAACGAATATGGAGCATCTCATATCTTTGTATTATATAACATAACATAGCATCACGCCTGTATTCCCCGAAGGGTAAGGCAGAGGTTTACTAATGTGGTGTACATTAGTAAACCTCTGCCTTACCCTTCGGGGAATACAGGCATTTTGCACCGATGCTGTTATTGTGTCCCATGTAATAGTGCTGCTATTGAGAGTTTCATTAGAGAAAAACTCAATAACACTTTGCCCGACCCGAGAATCGAATCCTGGACCTCACGCTCAGCAGTCGCGGTTGCGACCACTAGACTAATGAAGCAATCAAATTAATCAGTATTTGTATACAATTTTCATAAAAAAAAATGCTCCATTTAAAAAATATAACTACACACAAATATTTCTACGATCAAACTAAAGTACAGTAGTCAATATCTCAACCACTACGCAACCGTACCATTTATATTTTTAGCCTTATAAAGGAACCTGTTAACTGAAGCTGTGATGCATGGTGCATTGGACACATAACTCTTGGCTCAGTTTATTTATGGCGGTAGGAAATCGTAAACTTGTCTAAAATATGCTGTGCTGTCGTCTCACTGTTGAGGAGCAAGAGACTCTAGATGGTGCGAACAAGCTTCATGTTTTATGTTTTTGGTACAAAGTATAGAAACTTTAAGCGATTAGCTTTTTGCGCCAGGTGTCACGGGATCGATCTCCACACACAAATATTTGTATGGCCTACAAATATTTGTTTTGATAGCCTAAGTACGGAAAAAAGCGACAGCAACGCGATAGCAACCTCACTGTCAGCCAATACATTATATCACACAAAAAAAAAAACGTTTGACAGATAGCATCGCGCGATTTACGCCTTTCACAAGCCGACTGCTACCTAGATAATTAGGCTGTGGGTCTTTATGTTTGTGTATGTGAATATATGTGTTTGTAAACGCAACCACGATACAGGAATTATTCCTAGAACGACAGCCTAATTACCAATACCTATAGCAATCAGTTTGCGACAGGCGTAGATCGGCAGCCTGATTACCGATGTAGCGACAGGCGTAGATCGCGCGATAACTTCTGTCAAACGTCATTTTTGTGTCATATAATGTATTGGCTGACAGTGAGATTGCTGTCGCGTGGCTGTCGCGTTGCTGTCGCTTTTTTAGGCTGCCGGTAAAAGAAAAGAGAAACAGTCTCACTTAAATACCATCACATTTCTTACGCTAGAGAAAACATTATTATATCAAGACATTACTGACAAAAAACATATTGACCGTTCTTCACACGTGGAGAGTCCAACTGCTTAACGTGCTTTCCGAGGCTTTTACTCTTTCAATAAATTTCGTACTAGATAACCTCTCAACCACGACAGGACCAAAGCTCATGCCTTCATGATCACGATTTATAACACAGACTGCTTCTTTTTTTTCATTTTTCTTTTTTTTTTAAAACGTTACCCCACACTATGATTTCTCCTGTGTCGTGGGTACAGTTTACAAACATACATGTCACCTACACACACAACCAGACCCGAAACAACTATCTGTAGATCATACAAATATTTGTTCCGTGCGGGGATCGAACCCGCGACACTTTAGCGCAGAAAGCTAATCGCTTAACCACTGCGCCAATCGTGTCGTCCAAATCGTGCTTGAAGACAAAGAGATTCTCATCATACATGCTTACAGTTGGCGCGATCTATTTGGCTCTAAAAGAATTCTTGATGGCCTGAAACACTGATCTCAAAGCACCACTTCCAGGCACTTTAGTTCATGTTTTCGACCTACATTTCTTATTGCGTTGGCGATGAGTGCTAGATTCTAGATGTCTTTGCTTTATGGCACTTTGGCTTTGCCCATCTTCCGCACCCTTTTCTGTTATTACAGATTTGACGAGACTGCAACTCTTATTGATCATAGGAGCCTTTTGGGTATAGGATTACGCGCATCAGACAAAATAATATCATAACATAACACCAACAATTTAGAGGTTTAAAAAAAAATGTTGCCCCACTCTAAGCTCTGTATCGTAGGTGCGTTTACAAACATATATTCACATACACAAAGACCCAGACCCGAAACAACTATCTGTAGATCATATAAGCATTTGTTCTGTGCGGGAATCGAACCCGCGACATGTTGGGCAGCAGTCGATCTCTCAACCACTGCGCCAACTGTGCTGAAAAAACTATTTCCCAAATAGTTGGACATCTCCATCTACCCAATAACACGTTTCTCGAACTGGGAAACGAACCCAGAATCTCAGACTAATGAATCCGTGTATCAGACAAAATCAGGACACACGCACAAATCTCCCCACAGATAATGGTCCCGGGTTTAAATGTCTACAGCCACTTACATCACCATAAAAAACACCCGTCTTTCACCATCAGCTCACATAAAAGGAAATGCCACAAAATAAATGATCACACAACGATTGATGTTTCATAGTTACATTCAGATACAAAAGATTCCCATACAAATCGTTTCTTTTAGTGATATTAATATGAGAACGAGACAGTTATATACTGATCGCGCGTGTTAAAAAGAGACAGGTATATGTTGGCAGTTTCCGCTACATTAAGAGGCAGAAATTTATTATTTTGACAAGACGAAGAGTGGTCTATTTATTTTAACGGGAGTCGTGGAGTTATATTTATATATTATGTATTATATACAGCGTGGTGACGATATAACGACAATAAATTAAAACACAATCGGATCTAGTCTAGGGTCGCCAACCGTCCTGTTTTCCCAGGACATGTCCTGCTTTTTGGAGTGTCCTGGGTTGTCCTGGATAGTTATTAAGTAGCGTCCTGATTTTTTTAAAGACTCCTCGTAATGTCCTGTGTTTTATTATCCGCGCATCACTACTGCCTCGAACCTTATGTTTAATAATCGGCGTTATTTTATAATTGAATCCTTAATTTTATTTTTTATATTATATTATTTAATAGAAGATAATTTCATAAAACATTGTAATTGCTATCCATTGAGTTCTATTGACACTGTTTTCATATACTTTTCTTATACTGCGTCCTGTTTTTAAACCGATATGTCGTGGTATTTTACGTTCAAATCCTGATTTTCAAAATTTGGGAATGGCAACTCTAATCTAGTCATTATACTTTAAAATGGTTAGGTGATTTGATTGTATTGAATTAGATGTTCAAAATTGAATTTATCAATATTGTAGCACTTCTAAAGAGCTGATAATTTCTGAACCGCAAATTATTCGTGTAGGTTAATCTAAATTGTTTCAGTACGTTTAGGTCAAGGACATGGTGAATAACGGCATTGGAGAAATTCGGGTGTACGATACTCCCCTGCCTAACTCTTCGAAGAATACAGGCAAGGTGGTATGTTTATCATCATCATCAGCCAGAAGACGTCCACTGCTGAAAGAAGCCCCACGCTTGGCAGGTGGCTTGAGGATCGCAGTGGCTCACCGATTAGTGAGAGGACGCTGCTGCCCGTCCTCCGGTGTCTGGCCGCAGTTTTAAGACGTACCCGGGTCCGGTGGTATGTTATGTGATTTGTATTAAATAAAAATGAATTGAAAATCGGCTTTGACGTGCAATTAAGGTCCGACAGTTTTATTATTTTATTTTTCCATTCATAAGCTCTCACATACAAATTATTGGTCCTGTAGTGCAAAGACTTTCTAGTCATAATGTTCGTAACGATGCCACACGATATCGTCACTTGGCAAGGATATTTCTGTGCTCTCCTATTGAAAATGGACGACAGTTAATTGTTTTCACTTTTGGCTTCAAATGTCAACTGATGCCTTCTTGTTATTGACATATTGGGGTCAAAGAAATGGTAAAAACGAACTTCGTCGTCGGTCTCAATTTGAACAGACACTCGAATTTTAAAGATAAAGATCATTTTAAATGTTGAAACATGAGTATACATACATATGCATGCAGGATGTTACAGAAATACAATAGACAGTCATGTTTAGCCTCTACGGCGTACAAATAATAGAGAAAAAAAAAATCACTTTTAAGAATAATAATTACTCTTCGCCTTATTTTGTATTAATAAATTATACAATATTCATTTAAAAAAAACATTATATATATTTGTACTTATCAAACATTACCTTTATTTACCATTTAATTATGCAATATTCTCAGTTTTATATATATATATATCAATCGATTTCGTATACATTATTACTTTTGTGTATTTTATCAATTCGATTATAGAACCCTATAATCATTGTAAAAGTGTATATTATATAATACGTGCAATTATTTGCCGAAACATATTGCGCCCCATTTAACCCGCTAATGGCACCACCCTACAGCCTCCCTTCCACCCAACTACCCATATCACGTAGTAAAGCAGTAAGGACAGTTTTATCGCCACACAACGACATTATTAAAAGACATCATTTCGAAATGCCTACTATAAACAACGCATTTACGACAAGATTTCAAGCGTAACACTTAAATATACACCCGTCTCTTTCATGTATACCAAATTACTATAGTCCCATCTCATTCATCCGTAAGTGTTCTGAATTTAATTTGCCTAAAAGCAACAATTTATAATCCTGCGCGGGAACGTCATAACCTACAATTCTGCAAATTTATTTTTGCAGTTTCCAGTGGCGCTAGTAGTCTTTAGCAATAGACAAGATTGCTCGCTATCTTGAAGTTCCAAATTTCGCCGGTTGGCATATTTAAAATTGCGGGATTTGGGTTCTGTGCCAAAATGCGTTCAGAAGTGTGTTTTTGGTTTTTTTTTGTTATGTTTCATTCTTTGTTTATTGTTATTGTTTTAAATTTTTACAATTGTGTGCGGGTGAAGTAATTTTAGCGTGTAACGTGCGTAAATGGAGATTGTCGACGGGTTTAACTCGCCGTTTTCGGGGAGCACCGCGCGAAATTACTGTGATATTCAATCGCATGTGTTGGTAATAACAAAATACATGATATTGTTATGTTTGCAATTTGAGACAGGTTTATTTCAACCAGATTGCAATAAACCCCAATTTTAAATGTAAAGTTTTTTTAGGTTTAAAAAATCTTTACAGAGTTTTTGTACTGTTTTATATAATCGAGAGTCGAGAGTCATCATCATCATCAGCCAGAAGACGTCCACTGCCGAACGAAAGCCTCCCCCAAAGGGGGGGTTTGCCATAATCCTTGGCAAGCGGCTTGCGGGTCGCAGTGGCTCACCGATTAGTGAGAGGACGCTGCTGCCCGTCCTCCGGTGTCCGGCCGCAGTTTTAAGACGTACCCGGGTCGCAAGCGAGAGTGCTAAGCGAGATTCTGGGTTTGTTTCCCGGGTAGAGCAAGTGTTATTAGGTTTTTCTGTATGAAAATTCTCAGTACCAGTACGGAGTCTAGAACTGTCCCGGTAGATAGCAATAGATTCGCCCCCTATTACGTGGGACTAAATAACGGCATCAGCGAAATATGGGTGTACAACACACCTACATTTCACAGATGCCGTAATTAAGTCCCATGTAATTGGAAGCGAGCCATGCCATCTAACGAGCAAGATACGAAACTCCAAGAATTTTCGACCGAAAATCTCAGTAGCACTTTGCTCAACCATTGGATCGAACTCAGGACCTTCACTTTCTTCAACCGCGCTTGCGCCTATGTACTCCAATGAGGTGTTAAAACAATACCTACCTAAAACAAAGATGGCGGCGACTGAAACTAGCCTTAAAACGTATCTAGCTTACAAAGTCAAGTCTGCAACATAGTTACATTTTTACCTTTTGTTGCCTTTTACAAGCTAGATAAGCTATTACAAGGAAATTACATTTGAATTTGTGTTCAAATGAAATAAAATTATGAAAATTCAAAATCAAATTCGAGATTCCTTTATTCAAAATAGACTGTACTACTAGTACTTTTTGGACGTCAAACATAATATGGACAGAACTAATTCGCCCACCCTTAACTGTATTCCCCGAAGGGTTAGACAGAGGTGTATTAAACATCCACATGATGATGCCGTTATTAAGTCCCATGTAATGGGAAGCGAGACATTGCCATCTACCGGGCACAATTCGAAACTCCGGACTGCTACTGCAAATTTTCTAGCAGAAAAATTTAATAACACTTTCCTAACTGGATCTTGAACCCAAAGACTTCACCAATGAAATAGTTTTGTATCAGGGTGTAGATGGCCATAGCCTCGCATCCTATTACACGATACTAATTAACAGCACCGGCGAAATTTGGGTGTACAGAAATCCCTTTACTTAACCCTTTAAGGAATATAGGCGTCATGATATTTTATCTAACGGTAAAAACACATATGGCTTTGAAATGCATATGTCCAATGTCCATATACAAAAAAATACAATATTACAATATTATTTAGTAATATTAATAAAACCTAGCAAATAACGACGGTGACAGCCTAGCGGTTGAACGCTTGCCTTCCACGCAGGTCTAAGTTCAAACCCGTACCTGTGACTTTTCGTAATCATGTACGGATCAAAATTTGATTATCACTTGCGTTAACGGTGAAGGAAAAACCATCGTGAGGAAACCTGCACACCTGAGAGGGCTCCATAAAGTTCTTGATGGTGTGTGTCTGCCAACCCGCACCGGGCCAGCGCGGTGGACTAAGGCCTAACCCTTCTCATTGTGAGTAGAGACCCTTGCCCAGCAGTGGGACAGTAATGGGTTGAATTTATTTCATAAAACCTTAATGATTAACAAGTTACAATTACTTTTAAGTTTGTTTTCAGCTAAGTATTTGCCAAAGTTATCACGCCTGAATCATGAATGTGGAACACAGACCAAGTTTTAATCGAGGACCTAACTAAATATTTCAACGGTAATAATCTTCAAACTTCGCTCCATCGAACTTTTTGTTTTTTTGTTCAAATCGTTCTTGTGAACTAGCTTTAAGTTTGATATGTATAATAAAAAATGCAGAATAAATTATTAGGTCACCAAGACTTATTTGTATAAAGGTTATGTCTTATTTAATGCTCAAACCGAGGAACGAACCCCAATGACTTCTTGCTCAAAAACTGCGCTTGCGACCAACAGACCAATAAGCCAGAAAAAAAAAATCTCCCTGCCTAACTGTTCTAGTGGTCTCAAGCTTGACGGCTGAGCGTGATGTCCTGGGTTCGATTCTCGGGTTGAGCAAAGTGTTATTAGGTTTTTCTAAGTATATAGAAATCGTCAGTCAGCACGGAGTCTGGAACTGTGCCCGGTGAACAGGTTTGCCCACTATTCCATGGGACTCAATAACGGGATCGGCGAAATGTGAGTGTACAACAGTACACCTCTGCCTATCCCTTCGAGGAATACAATCGTGAACATATCTCGAACTCAAAGATTATAACGAGACACCCAAATATCCCCACAATTATTTTCGTAGTATTCAAAAAACCAACCAAATCAGACATCACAAAATGTTTAAACATACCCATTGATACCTTTATAAAATGCGTCACCAAACAATCTATACTAAAATCTAATTCAACGTATAACATCGTGAACTGCTAGTTTGGAAGCCTGTGCCATAGTAGCGCAAAGTTCCCAAACACGACGGGACTGATTTTCAAATCAGTTTTACCGTATTAACAAGTTTTGCTTTGAATAACATACTAGCCACTTCGTTGTAGCTGAAGTTATTTTTATTAGTTTATTTTGGGTGACCGGTATTTCTGATGGTTTGGAAAAATTTATAATTGGTAGTGTTGCCAGTAGCTTTCGATGTTATGACATAGTTCACAGTATACAAGATGATTTTTAAATAACTTAGTAAGTTATTTAGGTATCATCCAAAGATATAGGTTGGTCTTTTCACAATAAAATACTTTTCTCGAAGACGTGTGCGCACTTAATTTTAGTTTCGATCTACAATGAATTAGAAAGAATCTTGAGGTCCATAAAATATTTTTTTAAAGGTAGTTTTAAGCCATTTTAAGTCCGTAACATAAGATAATGCAGTGATAGCCTAGCGGTTAAACGCTTGCCTTTCATGCAGGAGGGTCTGAGTTCAAACCCGGCCCGCACCTCTGAGTTTTCCGAATCATGTACGGGTCAGAATTTGGTTATTTTTCATGAGAGGAAATGCAGACTTATTAAATATTATATACAAGCTAAAAATATATAAATAAAAGAACAAACTGTTAAAAACGGGGAGGAAAAACATCGCGAGGAAACCTGCACACCCGAGAGGGCTCCATAAAAAGTTCCTCAAGTTTCCCAGGCCAGCGTGGTGGACTAAGGCCTAACCCTTCTCTTTCTGAAAAGAGCATTTGCACAGCAGTGGGACGGTAATGGGTTGAATTTATAATTTATAACATAAGATAGTTTAAAAGCTTATTTCTTACCAAATGTATGTATTGAGCTTAAACTTAAAGGTATTATATCAACGGTTACAGTATAATATAGGCATTCAACAATAAGTAAATACAACTCCAAACATATTTTCACTGCTAGATCGAGTTTTGTCACAATTTTCGCTCAATTTAATAAAAGTAACATATAAAACATATCGTTCCGTATGCTTTACTGTATCCCAGTAATATTCGGTTCTAGTGTTGTCAATGCGGTTGCGGTTATCGGATATTCTGTAATTTTTCGGATATGAGATATTTGTGCTATGAATTTCCCAGATCTATTTTTTTCGGAGTAATAACATTTCATATTTAAATGATGCATGCATTTCAGCCTGAAATTACTGAACTATTGAAAATACTCAATAGGAATCCATTTTGAACTGATGGGTGATTAATTTTACTCTTTTGGCTAAACCCAACCAGAATGTAACATTTATATTATTTTAAAACACAGGCTTATATTGGTTGTAATTAAATCTGAATGCAGTATAAAGTTATTTAAAAAAATAATTTGAAAATCCAATGTTATTAAACATAAAAATAAAATTATTAGATTTATTTTACAAAATATTTATACTCAATTAAAAATATATACAATTGGCATTCTTCTAACAACAATATTGGGTTCAGATATTGAAAACTACATATAATTAACAAAAATTATAACAATTTCAGAAACAAGATAGACATCATTCAAACATAAAACGTCCAAAATTCCCCAGATACCTCGGATACTTTTCCGGGAATCGAAATTCCAAATCTCGATCCAGACATTCACATCGGATATCCGAATCGAAACCTATACCAACCCTATTCCTAAAGCGATGCAATCAAAAATAACCTCAATTGCTTCAGTATTAGGACCAAAATTGGTACACAGATATTATTTACGGCCGTCACGTAGCTTTACGCATCATTACGCAAGCAATAACTTGCAGAAAAGTAATAAACCAACAACCTTATATTAAGAGCTCCATTGACGATCCGTAACAGTGTGGTGGGGCCTTAACAAAAGTTTTCTATGGATTTTTGTTCGTAAAAACAAACTTGTCAAGTATTTTTACACTTATTCGCCTTTGTGAGCGAGGTGAGATATAGTTTGTTCCATATTTTAGCATGAACTTGAGTCTGTACATATAATTTATCAACAAAATCTGCCAAGAAACGAGTGTTGATCCGAAATATAGTTGGGTTCATTGGTAGACAGTGCGTTTTTAGACAAGTTATGACATGTCTTGTGAAGAACTTAAAGCAATAACTTGGCTAAATTGATACCTGCGTCGGTAATATGTATTTTTCTGACATGCGTCATAATATTTATTCAAAATCGAGCTTTTGCGAGGATATAACTACCCTCTTGTACTCACGAAATAGAGCTTGTAGAATAGCAAAGGTCATTAAAAAAAGATTCTTGTGTAACGTTCACATATTTTATGACAAAAATTAGTGGATTCTAAGTCAGTCTTGGGTTCGATTCTCACGTTAAGCGAAGTGTTATTAAATTTTTGTTGGAAATTATTAGAACCAGCACGGAATCTGAAAAAGTACTCGGTTAAGCCGGGAATAATGAGACTTATCCGCGTGATTTGTGAATACAACAGTGCCTTCTCTGCTAAACCAATTTAATAGTTTTTAACATGACTTATCATGTTTTCTATTTATTTTATTCTCTCTTTTTCATAGGTTGCTATGACATCTTGTTAATGAAATATTAGATTTTTGTATTTTGTGTTATCAACAATGATCCTAAATTATTTTATTATTTTGTTTAATGTATCCGTAAGCTACTTGCCAATGTAAGCTAATCTTTGATAATTAATTTCTTTATATACATGTATAATGTAATCTTACGCTTGTTACAGATGGCTATCCATTGTAAATGTGAGCACAGTGTAGTGGTATTCGTTTTACTTTTATTTTTATTAACAGACTTTACGTTAAAGTTGCATTTAGTATTTATTTGACGAAACCTACATTGTTCTCCCATACTTTTTCCACATTATGTTCATGTCAAGATTGTTAAAAGAGACTTTAAAAGAGTATCCATGGAGTTTCTTGCCGGTTCTTCTCCATAGGACCAACTTTTTGGAATCTTGCAACTCTCTAGTTGCACGATTCCAAAAAGTCCTATAACGTTTCATAAGTGCCTGTATTAGGTTTATTTGAAATAAAAACAATTCTATCTATCTATCTATCTATCTAAACCTTTCAGCGAATACCAGCGTGATAATATATATGTCTTTCTACTTATGATAAAAAACATTAGATCTTGGCGACACACACATTTAAAGCAATCGATTGGGGTACAAGCAGAAACGGTAAAAGCTATTGTATCATAAAAGTACTAAGAGAACACGAGTCGTAAAGACATGTTTTATATCTTTGCGTAAAAATTCAAAATGGCCTCTTTATTTGCGATACAACGATCGCTGTTTTATATGCCGTTTTCAAACTGAAATTTAAAGGAAATTCCACCTTATTGATATAGAAATAAGGATGAGGAGTAAAGGAATGTATGGTAATATAATTTTGTGTTGGTATAACGTTTTTAATGTGCGTTTTTATTTCAGTGCGTTTCGGTTTGATGTGCAGAGGTGAGCAGTGTTAGAAAGAAAATCGTGGATGCTTCATTCGTCATAATGTGAAAAGGGCAAAAACTTTACTAGTTTGGCATTTCTTTGGGATTTTAATAAAAGCTGTCTCATCGGTCTAGCGGTCGCAAGTGCGGCTGTTGAGCACGAATGAGGTCTTGTTTCGATTCCCAGGTCAGGCAAAACGTTATCGAGATTTTCTGAAATTCTCAGTTGAAGCCCGGAGTTTGATATTGTGCTCGGTAGATGGCAATAGGCTCGCCCCCTATTACATGAGAGTTAATAACGGCATTGGCGAAATGTGGGTGCACAATAGTACTCCTCTGCCTAACCCTTCGGGAAAGACACGCGTGATGCTATTTTATGTTTCGTGTCAAACCGAACCCAGGCCCTCACACTCAAAAAAAAAAACGAAAAAAAACGAAAAACGAAAAAACGAACAATATCCACTTCATACAACTTCGTGGACACTGAAAGTGTTTCTTGAACAATCTTGAGCGATCAGAAGCGATTGAGTTACCTGGAGCAATATTGTCGCAGTTTGTATGACAAGACTTTGATTACATGTTGGCACTATAAGCTGTTTGTTCTTTAAAGGTTTATACTGGTCGAGGGAAAATGTACAAAGAATATATTAGCAAAGTTACATCTCGTTGGATTACAGCTTATCTCGAGCAGCTGTTAGGTGATTCAGTATCTGTTAACTAGCTTTTGCCCGCGGCTTTCGCTCGCTTTAATTGTAATTGTAATTTTATCAGGATCAGTTTATTTATTTACAGTCATTATATATCCTATTTTTATTTATACACACCCATATATATGTATTGTTTATGTAGTTTATATTTATATTCAATTTAGGTTCAGTGGTTTAGGCGTGAAAACGTAACAAACAAACAAACAAATTTACTTTCGCATTTATAATATTAGTTAGGATAACAACACGTTTACAATAGCTTCGGAACTACATAACTTGCGCAAGTTTAGTCTTGCACAAGTATGCAATTACGTGTGTGGGAAGAGATTACACATATTTTCGTGGTTCAAGCTTCTGTAGGTATGCTGCAGAAGAACTACGGGGTTAGTTAGACTTATGTGGTAATATTCATCCACACTATTATATATATACGTGATAGTAGCTCTATCTCTCTGTTTGTTTGTTACTTCATCACGACTAAACCACTGAACCGATCGTTATGAATTTTTACTTATAAGTAGCCTGAGGCTCTAGTGCGAGTTTCTTTCGACAAATTCGATTTACTACATCGAACGCGTTCGGGGCTCCGATTGGTCCGTTTCGTGCTCTCCATCAATCGGAGCGCCGAAAGTAAATCGAATTTGTCGAAAGAAACTTACACTAGGGCCTCTGGTACCTGAAAAAGGATATAGGCTTATTTTTACTTTGGTACCAACTATTGCTAGATAATAAATAAAAAATTCAGGGAGACGAAATCGCGGGCAACAGCTAGTCCTTAATAACACACTTATAATAATGTATAAATAAGTTGGCGGAGATAGAGTGGTGCAAAGTGGTTACGTAAAGGATCATTTGGAATCTCTCATCATGGATTTTTGTTTGGCAAAGTGACATGATATGAGAAAATACCCTGAACAAGAAATATTACCGTAATTTGGTATATCGTCCTAGGTAAATTACATGAAATTCCCCGCCAATACATCGCAGTAATATCAAAACAAAATGGCATTTTATAACGCAATAAAATTATAGAGGTTTCCCATTACACAAAGGTCGTACGAGGAACCGATTATTTCTAACGGTCACATTATAATGTTCCGATTTCAAAAAACACATTCGAATAACGAATAGCAGTTTGACACGAAGCTAGCGTTTTGAATTTAGAACGATCCAAACGAACGTCAGTGTTCTAAATTCAAAAGTGTTCTATTAACACGGCGCGTATTTTTTTACAGGCAATGGCGGCCCGTGTTAAAAATTCTACGGAAATATGTACGCTTTGTCAGTTTTTTTTTGTCACGTTGGTTGTAGAGTGTTACATTTGCATTTTTTATAACAAAAAATGTTGGTCAGCACTACTATAGCCGTTGAAAAGCCCGTAATGGACTTCAAATGCCTGGACTTTTAACTAATCCTTTTAAAAAATGGTAAAACGTTTACCCACAACTTGTATTTGACACATTGAATTCATGGAACTATTCAAAAGGAAATATCGCATCGGTTCAAAGAAATATTAGAAAAACAAAACCGATTTCATAAAAAATTGGACTGACTGGAGCCAGGACGATATGTCACTTGGAAATTGCTCATTACATAGTGGAAAGATTATTCTGATTAGCCCAGGGTGCACTAGACGATCTCAAGTACCATCAGTCGATTATAATCCTCAGTCATCAGCTGCCTGAGTGACAATACTTAACTATTTCCAGCACATCCTGGATATTCAGCCCCAGCAAGAAACTTAGTGACTGGCCAAATTTTTCCACAAGGCATGAGCAATTAGAAATCATCATCTGCCTAGCCTTTTCCCAACTATGTTGAGCTCCACGTCTAAGCCGGTTGCGGCTGAATATGAGTATTTTATACAGAGTGTCTGCCATCTGATCTCCACCACCCAATTATTGGGAGACACTGATATTCTGAGGTTAGACCGGTTGTCAGAGCTTTTGGGCTGCTGACACCGTTAACGATTCTCAAAAGTATTCGTATAAAACCGAAAACTCACAGCGTATCGTACTTTCCAAAGCACGGAGGAGTCTCGTTGAGTGGAAGACGGATCTTCACGGTAGCTACGAGGCCGTCATGCAGACACCACAATACAACATTTATTATATCTTACATTTACGCTTCCAACAAAATCACATCAATTTTTAGACAGCCCTATAATATAATTTTACCAATAAAATAAATTTTAACAGCAACAGATAACAATTAACGCACAGATAATATATTCCAATGTTGCCATGAAAATTCAAACGCCAGGGTTACCAGCTAAAATGTTCTCATTAATTCTACAGCCATGTTCGGCCGTGTTAAAAATTAACAGGCGAAAGAATAAATTACAGGGGCCTTGTTTTATTATGTTATATGTTTTGTTTGGAGATTGATTTTCATATATCTTTTTTATAGGATGATTGTATTTTGATGTGTGTTGTTTTGGTTTTTGTTTTTAAAGGTATGTTTCGTTACAAGTTATGTTTTTGTTTTAAACAAATGGTGCTACACCATATTTATATGTCCCTATATGATATTTTCTTTTCAGTATTGTCTTTTGTCAGTACAGTTTTTTCTGTGATGTTGTTCCATTATGTTCTGTGGTGAATAAATCTTTTTTTTTTTACGTTAAATGACTATTCTTGAAGTAAGGCATCGTAATATTACGCGTCGTATTATTATGTTACGCGTCAGTTTTATAGTCTCGATCTAGGAGTCTGTGATGTCTGTACCTAAACACGAATAAAAACACGATCTAGAATACAAAATATCCATAGTTCATGTTGTTTATCTCGATGCCGGTGTACAAATATTCGTAGCGTAATTCATAAAATCCAAAATCATAAATTCTATTGAAGTATCTATATTTATATATATGGCATACTAGCGAACCGCCTCGGCTTCGCACGGGTAGCAAAAAAATTAAAAAATGCCAAAAAAAAATCACTACCAAACTTCACAGAATCTAATCTGAAGATTACCTAAAAAATTCATTAAAATCGCTCCAGCCGTTTTGGAGTCCATAGGGAACATACATACACACACGTATTTTTATATACATATATAGATAGTAGACCACTACTTAAAATATCAATATTCATCCACCGATCGAGACAAAAATGACAATGAAGGAACATCCCAACTTTCACAAACTCCCGACATCCGGCAGCGTAACTTATTCACGAACTCAATATGCGCTGAATGCGCGAAAATTTTTCACTTCCGTTAGAATTTCAGGCGGCCAACGATTCATTGTCAACACATTCAAATCTAGTTACGACTGCACAATACGAGCTGAAAAAAAAATGTCAACCGTAAGCTTTTAAAAGTTCCTGGGCCCGTATAAATAATTGTGTCTTGGGGACAACCACACTGCCTAACTTGACTGCCGCCTCATTGGTCTAGAGGTCGCAAGTGCGACTGCTGAGCGCAGCATGTTTCATCCTCGGCCTTGGGGGACGGAAGGGTGTGCCGCCGCCTAATTACGTAAACAAGCGATAGCAACACGACAGCCACGCGACAGCAATCTCACTGTCAGCCAATACATTATATGACACAAAAATGACGTTTGACAGAAGCTATCGCGCGATCTACGCCTGTCGCTACATCGGTAATAAGGCGGCCAGAGGACCCCCTACAGCTACATTTCTACCATATTGTAAATTGAATTGTAAACCCCCATTTTTTTGTCACGCCAACGAATACCCCCGTCAAGTCTCCCGTGGACCTGGGGTCCATCTGGACCACTTTGGGAACTAATGCACTAGACCAATGACAAAAATACAAATCAGAATTGTCTTATAAAAAAAGCATCCCCATAAAACTTTTCACCACTACAGAACCCCAGTGCAGATGTAAAATTACAAATTCACATCGCGTCCGCCGACGACAATGAATGCCGGCCGAATGTTCTGAATCAATCTATTGTTTTCACGTTATGGTGGTGGATGAGCGTTTATTTGAGCATCGACAAGAATATTCGATGTGGCCGCCGTGGCAGCTGCTTGCCATGCTTGAAAGATTTGTTTTTAAATGTAGTTGTAATTTGTTTTCTAGTCAATCTAGCCAGTCGGGACTAATTTTTACGATATCTGTGACGCATACAAATATTGAAAACAGTGACAGACTAGTTGTTGTTTGTTTGTTTGTTACCCTTTCACGCCTAAACTACTGAACCGATCATCATGAAATTTTGCATATACACTGTCGGGGGTACAGAAAAGGACATAGGGTACATTTCATCCAGAAAAAGGTACTATTCCCGAGGGGATGAACAATAACTTTCAATAGTCACAATTGCTTTAGGACGCTAGATGGCGCTACGTGTGGTACGAAAAAATGCATGAGTTCGCAATCCACGCGGGCGAAAGCTAGACAATAATACAATCAAGTAGTTCTGCTTGACTTAAATAGTACTTTTAAAAAATAAAATATTTAGTAAATCTGGTAGGTACGGCTTATTATTAAAAATATCTATCTATATCTATGTACTGAGTGAGCAATGAGTTTCTAAAGAAGATACTTTCACTAGATTAGACTTAAATTATTGAATTCCACGTAATCACACGCAAGCCTATTGCTATCTAGCGGGCATAATTCCAAACTCCAGGCTACTTCTAAGAATATTCCTACAAAAAAACCCAATAACGATTTTGCCCAGCCATGTAAATGCACTGTAAATGCACTTAGCAATTCGAACAAACACTTTATCACTTTAACACCACTGGACTTCAATAAATATAGGAGTAGGTACTTACATAAAAAATCATAGACATTTCTTTCCTTAAAAGAAATCTTCCAAACTTACCTGAAAAAGAATAAAAATAACTTTAGCACACAGAAAATAATAAAAAAAGTATAAAAGATATAAGGTTGAAAAGACTTCACAAATAGCTGAAAACCTTTTTGTCGAGTGTGAGGTACTAAGTTCGATTCCCAGGCCAAGCAAAGTATTTATTAACAGCCACAGGCTGTCCCTTTATTACCTAGTGTTACACCTCTGCTTAGCACTTCGGCGAATACAAGCGTAATAATAGGTAATTTTGTAGCTGTAAGAAGTGGCGATGTTCAGGGGAGGCCTATGTCCAGCAGTGGGCGTCTTTCGACTGAGATAATGATGAAGGAAAATAGCGTTGCTTCAAACTAGGATACACACAGTCAGACCAGAAAAAAAAACCATTTGTTAGTGCGAGAATCGAACACGCGTAACATAGTGTAGAAAGATGACCACTCAGCCACTGCACCAACCGCCGTCTTACGGTATTCTTTTTCTCCTTTAATTTAAGAGCGTAGTCTTGTCGGTGGAGCAATCGCCACTGTTCTCTCTATCTCTATCTCAAGACATCGGTTCTAATTTCTGTCTCAAGTATTTATTTTATATGGTAGGTATTGTATATGTTTATATGGGCCTTGATGCCTGAAATAAATGGATAAATAAATAAAAATAAATAAAGATGATTTTTAAGAACACTTTCAAATCACGGATAGTAAAAATCTTAAAAGCAAGCAAACAATGAACAACGCTCTTATTGTTATTTGACACATAGATAATGAACTTAAAATGTCAACTTAACTTTGTATAACACTGTTTATTTTGAATTTAAATCCTCTTTGTAGTCTGTTCGCATGTTTATACTTATTCTAGTTACACAGGGAAACCTATTACTGGCCATACTTTACTGTAATACAAAAGTTCTATAAGATATTATATGTAACGCTGTTGGTTTTGTAAATAAAATAAAATAAAAAATAAATAAATAAAATTTTTCATAAAAGCATTTTTCCGACGGTTGCCTGGAATTTCCATTTCGTTTCCAGAGAATCGCTGTTGTTATATTAATTTTCAAAGGGAAATAGGAAATTAGGTTTTCACGGTGTGTTAACCATTCTTGTCAAAGTGGTTGCCCTTGTCCGTTGACTCCGAAAAAAATATTTGGATCCAGAAATAAATAAAAAATGCTTTACGCGTAAGTTAGCTCCATTCTCTCTTAACTTGGCGGGGACACTGCCATACACCCAGATTCATGACTTATCGTATTTTTCTGAGCTAGCTGCCTGCGTCTTCGACTGCGTATATTTTTTATGTATTACTTTATTAGTGTTTACGACCCGGGTACGTCTTAAAACTGCGGCCAGACACTGAAGGACGGGCAGCAGCGTCCTCTCACTAATCGGTGAGCCACTGCGATCCCCAAGCCGCCTGCCTAACGTGGGGATTATGGCAACCCCCCCCCTGGAGGAGGCCATCGTTCAGCAGTGGACATCTTCTGGCTGATGATGATGATGATGAATAAGTGTTTTTCTGGAATAGTTAAAATAATGTCCTAATACAGGACCCAGGCTGCCTCTTTGTAAAATTTCATAACGATCGCTTCAGTAGTTTAGTCGTGATGAGGTAACAAGCAGACAGAGTTACTTTCGTATTAATAATAGTGTGGATGGATTAATATTCGCAACCTTACTTATCAGCTACATATGATGGGTAGTCATGTTTGAACTGCCATATTGGATGGTTACTATTGAGATGCCAGGACACACTCAAACGTCATTGCAACAGACATACGAAGAAGATGTGTACAAAATCTTTAATTATAATATTGCTTATGTTCCTGTTCAAATATTGTTTACCAGATATTATTTTTTAAATTGAATTTAGTATGTGTATTTTCATTTTTTTATATTTAAAAAAAAAATGGCGGTCCGAGCTGCAAAACACAATTAGTGAATAGTTCATACTTCCCCAGACTGGGCTTCATTCCGTCATCTAACTACGGGTGTAGAAAACCTCTGGCTACCCCGTCTGGAATTAATAGCGTGATATTTATAACATAATGCCTGCTCGTGCGTTGACAGTAATAATTCGAGGACGCTCATTTGAATGTTAATGCGACCATTTACATTTGAATTATAGAGCGGACTAGGGTTTTCATTCATTCATTCGTTCACTCTCTAACTTTTACAGCAGAAATTATTTTTAGAAAATGGTTTAATTTTTGAAATGGCTGTAAGATTACTTATAATAAGTCCTGTTTATATTCTGAAATAAAACAAATTTTTAAAATAAAAATGAAATGTTCCACTGCTGAACGAAGGCCTCCCCCATGGTGCCATAATCCCCACGCTTGGCAGGCGGCTTGGGGATCGCAGTGGCTCACCGATTGATTGTGAGAGGACGCTGCTGCCCGTCCTCCGGTGTCTGGCCGCAGTTTTAAGACGTACCCGGGACCCGTACGTCGTACGTACGTCAAACCTTATTGGTCTAGGGGTCAAAAATGCGGTTGCTGAGCGTGAGGTCCTGGGTTCAGGCAAAGTGCAATTGGGTTTGTCTGTATAGAAATTATCAGCACGGAGTCTGGAACTGTGCTCGGTAGATGGTAATAGGCTCGCCCTTTATTACACGGGACTCAATAACGGCATCGGCGAAATGTGGGTGTACAATAGTACACCACTGCTTAACCCTTCGTGGAATACCGAATCAACTAACGGATTTTTGGCAGACACCTCTAACTTTCCACTGAGAAATTCCTGAAAACAATGTCAGATTAATTCAAAAGATGTTCCTCATTTTTTTTGACCAAAAGTAGATTATCATGTAAAGTTCTTTTATGTTTCATGAATATATATTTCCACACAATGCCAGTACTTATACATTACAGTTAGCCAATCAATCATGTATTATGAAAACTGAACAAACCTACCTTTGTATCGGCCATTTTCAAAACAATGATCGATTGCTTTAGATAGAATGTAAAATACTACTGTTTTGTATCGGAAATATCTTTCAACAGAATCAGAAGGTCAATATAAGATAGCATCACACCAATCCCCGAAGGTTAAGGCAGAATAGTACTGGTTGCTGTACACCCTTCGAGGAATAGGGGATTGCCTTTGGCAATGCCAACGAACTACCGAATTTTTTTATATGAACAATTTTTGTTTTTAATCACGAATAATGCCAATGTGCCTGATCTTTGAATTGAACCCTGGACCTCACGCCAATCAGTTGAGCTTGCGATTATTAGACCAGTGAGGCAGTCAATGCTTAAAACATTCTGTGTATTTTTTTTTACAGAAATCCCCAATCATTCACTTTATCTAAAAAAATATCGAACCCAATACCACCACACGCTCAGCAACACAACTTGCGTACACCAGACCAACAGACTATATACTAATATTAAAAACATAAATCGCAGGATTACATTTTTATTCAACCATAAATAATATTCACTTTTTTAAACTCCACATAGACACATTACAGAGACAAACTCTTAATGCATGCGTCTATGCTCTGTGTAAAGCTCTTGTGATCTCATGTAGAGGCTGAAGACTCTAGAACGCTCTACGGCTCGGAATTAAATGTTATATAAATAAGGGGTGCTTGTGATTATCTTAAAGCTTATATTTGTAAGGGATGGGCAGAAACATAAGTGGCACTTAAGTTTGAGTAGTGTGAAATGTTAAGATATTCTGTTTATTTAGGCAGATGGAGTGAGAAGAAAATTCTGTCTGTAAAAATGGCTATAGGGACTGTCGATTTTCATTACGTATGTATTTTTTTAACGGTCAGGCGGAGGTGTACAATTGATACTGAGAATTTTGTAACAGAAAACCCAATATCACTTTGTCCGACCGCGGAATGGACTACGAACCTCATACTCAGCCGCACTCATGACCACTAGACTAACGGGGTTGTTGAACACAATATATTATTATAGAAATATTTAAAAAAAAAATGTCCAATTAGGCATCATAATTGCTCTAAAAAAGATCTTGGCTCCTCCCTATATGCGTCTCAGTCCAGTGTGAATTTGTAAACTTACGCTACGATGGCAAGACTACGCCAGCTACGATTTCGTAGCACCGCTACGACGCTACGTATCAAGTTTTTAATTCGCAACTGATATTTTCCTCACACAATTATTTTCAACCCTACATCAAACACAGACACCAAGATCTCATATAAACAACTCATTAACCCTCATTCAATAGGTTTTAAAAATAAAAACAAAAGGCGTTCGGTCATCCCGTCCGGTTCAATGGCGGTAGAACCCCATGGGTTTGTTACAAGATTCATGGGTTTAATTGAAAATTCTATGGGGACGGCAATGAATGGGGATTTGCGATCTTTTGTTTGAATGTGTGTGTTTAAGTGCCTGCTATAGGTGTTCTCTGTTGTCTATTTTATTTGTAGACTAGCTATTACCCGTAGCTTCACTCGCATCCTAGGGTAAATATTTCATGTACCCGGATAAAAAGTACCTATTCAATGAGATTTCAGGGAGTCTTAGATAGCTTAAAGCGTTTGATACGTCTATGGAGGTTGCAATATGCGGTAAAGGTATGCTCTCTACCATAATGATACCCGTATTTCCAGAAAGATACGGCATAAAAGTAAATATTTTTTACAGAAAAAAATGCTTTTTTATTCTTAACCGTGAAAATCGTGAGTATTGGATTTTAAATCTTCTTGTAGTTAGAGCTCTCGCATGGGAATAGCTCATTTCTTAGTGGAAACATTAGCCAGTCAGCAAAGTTCTTAATGGGGCTCTCTCTCGTCTCTCGAGGAAGCTCTTTCTGTTTAACCCACTTTTAAATGCTTAATCTACTCATGTTTTAGGTATTCCTAGTACCTAAATTAAAAAAAACCTCATAAATATACAGCCAACACAATAGAAAAAAACATAATTCAATCAAAAGAATCGCAAAATCAGTTTGAACACTTTTTCATTACAAAACATCTATACAACGAAGTTTCAAACTAATTTGAGTACAGCCGTAAACAATACGAAACAAAACAGAACAAAAAAATCAATGGGGAATCGAACGAGCACTCATTGTCGAGAATCCATTGAATACTGGTTGTACAATGAAATAAAAAAATTGCTAGATGCACAGTTTTTTTTTTTTAAGTTACAAATGAATGTGGCGTAAGTTGCTTTATTAAGATTTTTTTTTAAAGACATTGCCCCACACTACGATTTTCTCCTTTATTGTGGTTTACAAACTAACGAAACAACTATCTCTAAATCATACAAATATTTATTCCGTGCAGAAAGCTTATGGCTTAGCCACTGCGCCAACCGTGCCGTCAAAAGTTAGTAAGTGCTGGCTAGATATTATGAAATATTATCACCAATAACCTAACTATGGAGGATGCCAAAGACCTACTCCATAGGTCTTGCCGGTTCTTCTCCATAGGACCAACATTTTGGAACCGTGCAACTAGATTCCTATAACGTTTCATAAGTGCCTGTATTAGGTTTATTTGAAATAAAAACAATTATATTTATCTATCTATTGATTGAAGTAGAGAAAAATCAGAAGTAATAGTGATAGAACAAAAGAAGAAGGTTTAAATTCTGGTTAAAAAGTTAGGTTAAAAGTACAATGTCCTATCCTAGTTTTGCCGATATAAATGTGATACTTTTACAGTTTTTGTACACAGGCCCATTTACTGACTTCGCGTCGAAACACAAAACAAAATAGGCGCACAGTTATAATTTGTGAGCGTATTTTTAACGACGTTTTTGAGTTTCTGAGTGTCCATCTTGAGTTTTTATATCGCCGCGCTGATAACTACCCTTCCCCTGGGGGCTGAAGTAGCCTCGCAGCCTGAATGGCTCAGTTTTAGGCCCACCCCTCTCTGGGGGTTGGAAATGAGCCCATTTTTTAAACCACCCACTTAAAACGATGGCTTTTGTTGGATAATATTTTAATTATCGTGTTTTCCAATTTTGAAATTGTATTTTTTTATGAATACGTTATTTTTTTAATTTTTGGGGATGAAAGATTCGTGGTTAGCATATTCTGTCACGTCAATTAATTTTATATTGACTGAAGAAACGTAAAAAAAAAACTTATTTTTTTAAATTTTTAGTTCAGTCCATAAATATTCATTAATAAACACGAAATCTCACAAAATTGAGTCCCCGAGATTCAAAAGGGCGTCCGACGCACCAAATCTTTCCAGTACGGGCTGTACTGGTAGTTGAAAGATTAGACAATTTTCAATTTCATAAATAATTAATCTTCTATGTACTACAGACTTTTCAGTTCTAATATAAGTCGTGGATGAAATATTAAAATCAGAATGCATTTATTCTTGAAATATGCTTTTTTGAATAATTATTTATACAGTGTTTCTTTGTTCTTGGATGTTTCTCTTTTTGAAATTCAAATTTTATTTTTTTCTATCACTAAAGAGTTTGTTTTTCATTAGTTTGAATTTGAATAATAATGTGATTTTGACTTTTTTTGTGTAGTTTTTTTTATTATTATTATGTAAATGTGAAAGTCGTATACTATACATACGTAATAATGATAAATCTAAAGCCAGCACATAATGATTTAGATATTTTATTAAAAAATATACGCTACGGTACGTAACTTTGTCCAAGATTCATTTAAGAGAACATTAATTGAACACAAAATAAATATTAAAATGTAAACGGGTATATTAAACCTTTTTGTTCGTTTAAATTACTGTAATTTTTAATTTACGCCTCCATAATAATGCTTTCTGTTACCGGTTTTTTCCTTTTAATTCCCCTTCATTAATTAAACCTGAAAACATAATTAAACAAAAAAACTAAAATTACCCAGTCACAGGCAATTTAAAGAGAGCAAGTGTTGCCACCTACCAATTAGGTTGGATAAAAATGCTGGAAAATAAAAAATATGCAGTTCCGTCAAATGTCTGGTCCGTGAGGGTACTCCCTATTCAGTGGCGGTCTCAACACGAGCACCACTTGTGCTTACCCTTCTATTATTCGTCGAGAGGCTTTTACAATTTGAAGACTTAAGAAAAATAGAAAATGCACGCCATATTTTTTACGTCGATTTTTTTCGTAGGCTTGTTAATTACCGAGGTGGGCAGTGTTCAATGCTCTGTTGTTTTGTGTGGTACTCGTATAGGGGGAGGTGGGGGGAAGGGTAGTTCATTATTGCGTAAATAGTGGATGGTGGTGAAGGTAATCCTACTAATCCTATCCTACTAATATTATAAATGTAAAAGTTTGTGAGGATGGATGGATGGATCTTTGTTACTCTTTCACGCCAGAACGGCTGAACGAATCTGGATGAAATTTGGCACAGAGATAGATTATAGTCTGGAATAGCACATATACTTTTTATTCCGGGAAAATTCACGGCTTCGTAATCCACGCGCGCGAAGCCGCGAGCGGAAGCTAGTATACAATAGTTGGAAATATAAAATGAACAGTAGATAGAGTTCAACTGGTGTGGGAATCTGATTGGATTGCTGCGTAACAAGGTGATTTTCACCACGAATCAAATATTTATATAGCGTTCTGTTAGCTCTCCCATATCTTGTTGTTTGTGCATTTGTACACGTATGATGTATGATTATAAACTGACAGGTACTTATGATATAAAAATAAATCCTGGGAGGAGAAACTTTTAAGAAATATTTAATGAAACTGTTTTTCAACTTTTGGAATTTGGTGTTTTATGTTTTTGATGTGAAACATCTAATGCGGAGAGTCAGTCTGTTGGTTCTTTCCACTCGGCTCAACAATCCCCCCTCTCTCACTGTCATTGAAAGAATTAAAGTTTTTTTTTAGTTTTTAATATTGATATTAAATTATTTATATTAATATGTATTTCTTGAAAAAGGATTTTTTTTTCTCAAAAACATCTGAATATTTTGTTTTTGATTATGCTATATTTATTTACTTTAATAAACCATCGTTTTATGCATTTTTTCTATACAGAATAGTTTTGATGTTCCACATCTGCCAGAGGCGTCTCGCGAAGGCAAAAAGATTTTTTTTAATACCTTTCGATGCTACCGGGAATGGATCACGCAAGCTCAAATAATGCCTATTCACTCTTGCTTGAACATCTTTCTCCAAAAGGCAACTACGCATGCAAACTGATTTTTATTTACCTTTCCATTATTACTTTTGCAAGCGACTGTACAATTGAATTTAAACTTTACACGAGTTGTTTACTTCGCTGAAAGAAAAGTTCGCAAGGAAAGTACCGATTGGTAAGTACCTTCACAAGTACAAGTGTAAGGATACAATTTACAATGGTTTTAAAATGGCTTGTTTCGTTTAAATTGTTTATAAACTCTTAATTGATCAACTTCGTCTTTGGTCTAGTTGTCGCAAGCGCGGCTGCTGTGCGTGAGGTTTTGGGTTTGGTCCCCAGGTTTAGCAAATCCTTTAGATTGGGTATTTATGTTAGAAAATTCTCAGTAAAGCCTGGAATTGTGCTCAGTAGATGGCAATAGGATCGCCCCCTATTACATGATATTTAACAGCGTTGGCGAAATGTCGGTGTACAATTCATCTCTATGTAACTTTGTTGAACGCAGCCATGATGCTACCTATGCTATGTTATGTGCAATATACACGACATAACTATGTATAGATCATACAAAGTATATTTGTTCAAAGCGGCAATCGATCCCGCGGCAAGCAGCGCAGATAGCTAACCGCTTAGCCACTGCCCCAACCGTCCAGTTACATCTATAGTCATATCTTGACGACACGGTTGGCGCTGTGGCGAAACGATTAGCTTACTGCGCTACGTGTCGCGGGTTCGTTCCCTGCACGGAACAAATATTTGTATGATCTACACATAGTTGTTTCGGGTCCGGCTGTGTGTGCATGTGACATATATGTTTGTAAACTGTACCCACGATACAGGAGAAATAAAAGTGTGAGGCAACGTTTTTTTTTAAAAAAAGGTCGTATTTTTTTAGAATAACAATAACAAAAAAGTTATATTCATTGAAACCATTGAAAAGTTCTCTACAATCCTCATTTCTATCAACGCATCAAACCATACAAACGAGCTCATACATAAAAGAATAACATCGTTTCTAACTTCATCAAAGACTCAAATATTTCCTATCAAACACTCCAATATGTTCTCAAACTTCAAACAAGTTATCTCAAGGGACCGGCAGAGGGATGCCGCGGAATTGAATCCTCGGATGACGCATTAAAATTCTATTTGTTAGAGTCGGTGACTGTCGCAAACGTTTGAAAGAGTGATTGGAAAATGTGATATTACACTTTGACAATAAGGATGATTCTCGTGAAATTGACATTACATGATACTCAGACCTAATTATACATAGACATACTTTTTTTTATCACATAACATCACGGCTGTATCCCCGAAGATTTACGTAGAGGTGTACTATTGTGGACCCACATTTCGCCGATGCCGTTATTGAGTCCCATATAATAGGGGGTGAACCTATTGCTATCAACCGGGCACAGTTCCAAACTCCGTGCTGCTACTGAGAATTTCTTTACAGAAAAACCCAGTAACACTTTGTTTCCAGGATAAAAAGTAGCCTGTGTGCTATTCCAGACTATAATCTATCTCTGTGCCAAATTCCATCCAGAACCGTTCAGCCGTTCTGGCGTGAAAGAGTAACAAAGAACCATCCATCCATCTGTCCTTACAAACTTTCACATTTATAATATTAGTAGGATTAGTAGGATTGTTGTCTCCTTCCAAAATCTCTCTTTTTACTTCTCAAAAGATGGCGAATTAGTAACTTATCCGACTTACCTTTTTTCAAAGAGAAATTGGACATTTCCAGTATCAGAAAAAAAAAGCTAGAATTAAAAAGAAAATACAATATTCAGGGCCCTAAGAATGGACATTGTCCCAAGTTGTTTCCAGTACAGCATTCTTACATAATACATCACAAAGAAATGGAATTCTAAAGATTCATTTAGCTATTAAAAACTAAACTAAAGTACGGATTGAAAAGTTTCCAACAACTCGCTTACAACTCCATCATTCATTCATTCGTTCGTTCTTATTAAACTCCGACAATTACTGAGAACGAATGGTCCGGGAAAAGATCTTCGATGTCAACTGATGGAATATTTAAAAGTAAAATTTTTGCGAGTCAAGGGTCCCAAATAAAATATAATACGGCTACTTAATAGGAGTAATTATAATTAAGAAATCAAATAAAATCATTTTTTTTCGTTATTTTTATATAATCATCACTTACAGTACAACCCAATGCAATAGTGAAGCAAACCCAATAATAACAACTTATTTTTCTAAAACTGAATTACATACTAGCTTCCGCTCGCGGCTTCGCCTGCGTGGATTACGAATCCGTGCATTTTGCCGGGATAAAAAGTAGCCTATGTGCTATTCCAGACTATAATCTATCTCTGTGCCAAATTTCATCCAGATCCGTTCAGCCGTTCCTGCGTGAAAGAGTAACAAAGATCCATCCATCCATCCTCGCAAACTTTCACATTTATTATATTAG
This sequence comes from Shargacucullia verbasci, assembly GCA_947562105.1. Lineage (NCBI taxonomy): Eukaryota > Metazoa > Arthropoda > Insecta > Lepidoptera > Noctuidae > Shargacucullia > Shargacucullia verbasci. Next base: position 8,755,286 of record OX387306.1, read on the forward strand.
TAGGATAGGATATAGTTGTATATATAGCTATAGCTATATATATATATGTTATTATTGTATAGACCGGTATATTTAGCAATAGGCTCGCCTCCTATTACAAAGGAAATGCGAGTATACTATACACTTCTGACTAACACTTCGATTAAAACAGGCGTGATGTCACACGTAAATGATAAGAGAGGTCACGCGCAAAAGCTAGCCAAGTATACAGAACCTCCAACACAACTGACACCTAAAAAAACCGGTTGCCAAGACAATAACATCTTTTTTATACCTGCAACTTTCCACCCGAGCGGTCCCAACGGTTGCCTATCCTGCCTACCCCATAGGAAGTGCGCATGAACGAGCGTGAGGGTACACCGGTTGAGATAAGGCTGTGCGTTTTGTTAGAGTGACCAGTCGCCGGTGAGATTGTGTATTTGTTTGGAAAAACTTTTGCAGGTTCCCGATATCAATGATATGAATCATATTTTGTCTGTCTGGTTATTTGTTTGTTTTGGATTCGTGTTAATTATTTTTGGTTTAGTTATATAAGTAAGGTACTAATAGTAGCGTGAGTTAATAAATTCAACCCATTACTGTCCCACTGCTGGGTAAGGATCTCTTCTCAGAAAGAATAGGCCTTAGTCCACCATGCTGGCCCGGTGCGGGTTGGCGGATTACACACACCATCGAGAACTTTATGGAGCCGTTTCAGGTGTGCAGGTTTCCTCGGAATATTTTCCTTCACCGTAAACGCAAGTGAAATAAATAAATCGCAATACACTAGCTCAACTTGGGAACCGAACCTCAAGTCAAACATACGACTACATCACAATGTAGTGAGGAACAGGGTAAGCAGATAACATTCGACGACACTGTTAGTGAAGTGGCTGAGCGATTAGCTTTCTGCGCTAGGTGTCGCAAGTTCGATTCCCGCACGGAACAAATATTTGTATGATCAACAAATAATTGTTTCGAGTTTGGTTGTGTGTGCATGTGACATGTATGTTTGTACCCACGATACAGGAGAAATCCTAGTAGAGTAAAAAAAAAAGAAACATATTTCACTTTCCGCTACTTTTATGTGACCTCATCTCAAACTCAAGGTCATCTAACAACAAGATAGACAAGCCAGTGTCACCGTCTCTGTATACCCTATACGTGTGTAGTGCGTATAATAAAAACACAAAAGCTTCGTGTTCCCTGGGCCGTGTCCCCGCGGTTATCCGCCACCGTGGGTACGAAACACTTGGGGTACTTTTATACCGTACGATATTTTAAAAAAGAAAGCACTGTTGGTTATATTTTATAAATATAAGATCATCACGGCTATATCCCGATGGGTAAAACTACACCCACATTTCGCCGATGCTGTTATTAAGTCGCGAACCTATTGCCATCAACCGGGCTCGATTCAAAACTCCGTGCTCCGCTACTGAGAATTTATTTACAGAAAAACCCAATAACACTTTGCTTGGGTATCGAATCCTGGGCTATCACTGTAAGCAACACCAGAAAATATTTAAATATTATATTTCAATGATGTAATAAATACCTATTCTACATTTTTAAACACTAACAAACCATATTGGTGTCCACACGAAAATAAAATAACATAATATGGCTATAACAATTGATATTATAGGTACCTATTAAATGTGAACACAGTGTAGGGGTATTCTTTATAATTTTTAATATTTTTATCAACAGACTTTATATTAAAGTTCCATTTAGTATTTATTTGACAAAACCTACATTGTTCTCTTATAATTCTCCCAAATTATATACATTGTGAGATTGTCAAAAGAAACTTTAAAAGATTATTCATAGAGTTACTTGCCAGTTCTTCTCCATAGGACTGAAATTTTTGGGACTGTGCAACTAGAGTCCTGTAAGGTTTCAAAAGTGTATCTATCCATCTATTAATACTGTCCTTAAGGCGTCATTCATTTATTACGTAAGACTATTTTTCCCTCCCACCCCCTTGTAAGAAAAAATAAGACATGGTCGACCCCCCTCCCCCCTAAATCGTCTTACGTAATAAATTAGTGGCACCTAACCTGATTTTACATTATTAAACTAAACACCGAACCTATCCGACGTCGCGTCGTATCGTCCCCGTGTCGGACTCTGTAAAGCGTCCGTCAAGGAGCGGGCGGCGGAGCGTGAATCCTCGTTACCAAGGTCACAACACCCTGTATACCGACGATACTTTACAATATAATAACAGCTTTACCCAGAAATGTATGGGAACTATTTTTTGTAGTGGTATTTGTTGAAGATATTTCTTTGTTTTTGATTGAGAAGTAAATATATTTGAATAGGGTCTTATTGTGTATAGATAGGCTTTAACCGGCGTTACACACGTTTTGGTTCATGCGAGGATAACATGTTTCATTGGTTTGCATAAGCTTGACGATTGGTGAGAGGTTTCGTTAGTTTTATAACATTTTCGGAATTATCATCATCATCATCATCAGCCAGAAGACGTCCACTGCTGAACGAAGGCCTCCCCCTTAGACCACCACATCGAACGACATTCCGCCACTTACATCCATCGGTTGCCCGCGACCTTCACAATGTCGTCGGTCCACCTAGTAGGAGGCCTACTAGCCTTTTTGGAATTATAAAGCTGGTAAAATTTTAGAAAGACTGGTGTTTAGCCACCACTTTAGACAAATACCTATTAACACGTAATATAAGATAGCGTCACGCCTGTATTCCCCGAAGGGTAAGGCAGCGGTGTGCCACACCCACATTTCTCCAAAGCCGTTATTTAATCCCATGTAATAGGGGGCGAGCCTGCATCTACCAGGCACAGTTCCAAACTCCTGGCTGCTAATGAACCGCAGCCTAATTATCGATTTAGCAATCAGTCTGCGACAGACGTAGATCGCGCGATAGCTTCTGTCAAACGTCATTTATGAGTCATATATTGACCAAAAACAGTGAGACTGTTGTCGCGTGGCTGTCTCCTTACTGTCGCTTTTTTTACTTAATTAGGCTGCCGGACATTGAACCCAGAATCGCACACTCAACAGTCGCACTTGCGACCACTAAACCAATGAAGTAGTTTTATTTTAGCACTGTAGCGAAAACTACTCGCAACATGGCAAAAAGTAAAGCGCCATCTATCGGAGTGCAGTTATAACAATAATGCCTGAATCGCACTGTGAGATTTTACAACGATTCTAACACGTATCGTGTAGGGCTTCGGCCCGCCAGGCCTACCACCTTGCCCAGTCGGAGGATCCTCCCTTTTCAATGGAGTAACACCATACCTCGTTCCTCCGCAGCACATCCAAAGACAAACGTACATTTTGGTTCAGAGCGGCAACAAAACCCGTACTCCAAGTAAAAAGGCCTCTTACCAACAAGGCCAATCAAATTGTCCTATTGGCTTCTATCCAGTCACTTGACACAAACCCTTTGTAACAATATCATACACAAGAAGACGACACGATTGACCTATTTTTGGGTAACAATCTCCAAATGACCTTTTAAAAGGCGAACAATGTTCAGACTCAAACATTTTACCTTTTCGTTTCAAAGATATTTTCGGCTTTGTCATTTAATCTTCTTGTCGCGTGTGACCTTGACCTCGTGTAGGTCAAGGTTGGGTTGTATGTTACATGTGTGTATGGTATATATGTACGTCGTCATTACAAGCTTTACAATCGTGTGTTCTAAGATTTATCTGCATTTTGTTTTTGTGTGAGATTGTTTTTTGAAATTGATAAATGAGTATCTATCTTGTAAAACTGACTCACTGGTGTGCTGGCAAGTGCCTGATGAGCGTGAGGACCTGGGTTCAAATTCAAACTCAAAACGTTTTTATTCGTGTAGGCCATTCGTTCCCAAAGTGGTCCAGGTGGACCCCCAGAGGTCCACGGGAGACTCGTCGGGGGTCTACGTTGGCGTGCCAAAAAAATGGGGGTTTACAATTAAATTTACAATATGGTAAAAATGTAGCTGCAGGGGCTCCACCGAAACCAGCTAAATTATGAAAGTGGTTTATGAGAAAAATTCTGGTAACCTCTGGTGTAGGCCATAAAAGGCACTAACAAATCGCTTAGCTGATTCAAACAGTCATTCCATGCAGAAGAACCAGCAAGAAACTCCATGGTTACTCTTTTAATATATGGTTTATGACACAGTATATGGAAGACGTGTAAGAACAATGTAGGTCCACGCCTGGACTAGCCTCAATCCTGGTTCAATCCTCGGATCAGGCAATGTATAACGAACTGGCAACTAGAGTCTGACTATTCATAAGTGCCTGTAAATGGTTTACATGAATAAAAATATATTTGAATTTTGAATTTGAATTTGAACGAGAAGAATGATATGTTTCTTATATAATTCTCAGTAACTGTCCGATGTTTGGGCTCGCTGCATATATCAGTGGATTGTGAGTGTACAATCCAACTCTGCTTTATCCTTCGGGGAATATCGGCGTGTTGCTACGTGTAATTTCTCTTAACTTTAATATTATCACGGCATTAATACAGTCTTCAATATAAACAATTATGATTCTACTTCAAACGTAATGCATTCAGGACACATCGACATTAGAATAGTAATATATTTTCTACACATACATACTATGTAGGGTTGCCACCCGTTCTATATTATATAGTACTATATTATATTTTAGTCAATTGTACTATATATTATACAAAAAGAATATTGTACAAATAATACTATATTTTCATCGCTAATTCAACTGTCGCGCTTTTCTTTGTGTGTGACTGGAAAGCACCCGCACATAAACTTAATATAATTTATGTTATTATATTAAGTTTACGCGATGAACGCCGCCCGAATTTTGTGGTTACTTGTATGTGTTTGTTTATTTTGTGGCATTAAAATAAAAACTAAAGTAAAGTAAACATTAAAATAAAAGTAGCGAAGCGAAGAGTAACAACGAAAACACAAAAAAAATGATTAAAATTAAATATGTAATTTATTTTTTTCTGACTTTCCCGAATGTACTATATACTCTGCAGTTTTTTTTTTAATAAAAAGTGCAATTTATTTTTTTCAACCTACCTGACAACCCTACTTCTACGTAACATTCCCTGGTGTCGACTTGTCTTTGACTTCTCGATGTTAAGGAAAAATGAACATGTTCACATCATTGATTTCTGGGCAAGAGAAATTATACTGTTGTAACACATAGCATCACGCCTGTATTCCCTGACGGGTTAGGCAGAGGAGTGCTATTGTACACCGACATTTCGCGGATGCCGTTATTGAGTCACATGTAATAGGGAGCGAGCCTATTGCCATCTACCGGGTACAGTTGCAGACTCCGTCTTGCTACTGAGAATTTAAACCCAATAATATTTTGCATCCAGTAGACCAACGAGACAATCAGTCAGTTAAATATAAAACTGTAGTAATATATAATTATGTATGTATCTTTCATCATTGGAATTGATTTTGTAGTTTTAATTAAAGTAAATACTACATAAAACGACACTCAAATAAATAAAAACTGTACTGCAATTCATAGGAAAAACAAATGAGGTCCTGGTTTTAATTACCGGTTCAGGCAGTGTTAATCGGTATTTTTCCATAAACATTCTCAATAGTAAACGGGAATTTGGAATTTATGCCCGGTATATAGCAAATACCTATACCTACAACGACCCGGGTACGTCTTATAACTGCGGCCAGACGCCGGAGGACGGGCAGCAGCGTCCTCTCACTAATCGGTGAGCACTGCGATCTCCAAGCCGCCTGCCAAGCGTGGGGATTATGGCAAACCCCCCCTTGAGGAGGCCTTCGTTCAGCAGTGGACGTTTTCTGGCTGATGATGATGATGATGATACCTACAACAAGTAAGCGTCGAGTTGCATCGAGAAGTCAAAACGAAGGCTTTGGATAAAGAGGAGTACCTAACGATTGCTTCACCGACAAGAGAAACAAGAGAAGGTAGCAACAGCGCCAATTTCTGTGGGGGTTCAACAGAACACTACCTACCCTTTGGTAAACATAAGCGTGATGCTACGTTGCTATTAGTTACTGTAAAAATTTCACCAAGCATAACCTTTTCATAAAATTCTCGAGAGTGTGTACTTCTCCAACCTACACTGGGCCATCGTGGATTAAGGCCTAACCATTCTCATTCTGAGAAGCCCTAGCCCAGCAGTGGGACAGTAATGAGCTGGATTTATTATTATATACACCCTTTCTAAGTCTAACTATTCGTGAAACTGCTGCGTGAACACAGCCAAGAGATCAGTTCCCACGGGTAGCGTTCATATTAACATAAGTGTTACGCTTCGCTTGCGACCGCCTGTTCGAACCTGTGACCCGGGAAGACTTTTTGTGTGTGTGTGATAATGTGTAGAGGAATTAAGACGGGAGAAAATTCAAAGGCCATTTCTTCTCACTGATATTTTGATGAATTTTGTTGAAATACTACAGAAATATCTTGTAGAATGGATTTGAAAGTACCAGAGTACAAGGTTAAAACCTTTGAAGTATTTTCGGAGTAAATATTGCTCCCATATTTATAAAACCATTTTCATTTCTAAACTCAATTTTGATTTTTAAAATGTTTTCACTTGCAGTCTTTTATGTTAAGTAATTTCATTTCTGTTTTTAAATACTTATTTTATAAGTAAAATTGTAATTTTAAGATTTTTTGACTGTTAAGCTGGGGAATATATGGACAGATACAGGCGTGATGCTATTTTATTCATGTTTAGGTTATTTTCACAAAATATGCCGTGAAATCAATGCCAGGTTGATTCAAGCTCATTGTATTAATGACTAGCTTTTGCCCGCGACTTCGTCCGCGTGTCCTACATATTATATAATAATTTAAAGCACTCGAGGATACATACGCTATCTATCAATGAAAAAAAAATTTGAATTGGATTTTTAGTTCTGGAGATTATTTCTACATACAAACAAACTTTACCGTGTTTCGTTTACTTTGTTTCGTGAGAATTAAAAAAAGTAATTAAGTTTACATTCCCATGAACTTCACCGAGTTACCGAGTTCATGGAATAATACATTATATAGTTACGCTTCGTCACCTTTATCTACAACAGGGGTGCCCAGACTTATACTCGTAAGTGTCGGCAATCTACTACAAAATATTTAGGCAGCAAGTAATTGACTGACTTACATCTGTCTTTTCCCAACTATGTTGTGTCGACTTCCAGTCTAAGTGCGGCTGAATATCATTATTTTACATAGAGCAGCTGCCATCTGACCCCTACACCCAATTACTGGGAGACACTGATACTCTAAGGTTAAACTAGTAGTTAAATTTTTGGGCTGCTGACACCCGTTACGACTGGCATATATGTATTCGTATATATAATGCTCAGGATTAACTGCTACACGTGTTTTCCGCACGGAGAGATCTCGAAATGAGAACGAGTACCCATCTAAAGACTGACCGCAGCAAGTAAACTGTCATGGCAGATCGAATGTTACTAAAAAAAAAACAAAGAATATTATTTAAAACAAAAATTTTCTTGTATTTTTTTTTTTTTGTTTACGCAAGTCATTATGATATATTTTTGAGGCTGCTACAACAGATTTAAACCAGATGGCACGACCTTATGTCGAACAAAAAAATTTAAAGGAACGATTCACATCCCACCCAAGTGGAATACATCAACTTCTTAAGGCTTCACCTATCAGGTTGCAGGCCTTCGCCAATTTAATGAGACCCCTCTTTATGTTAACTGACGCCCTTATCGTTGAAGTAATTGGGCTGGGTGAGGGGGGTGGGGTAGGTCGGGTTAAATTGGGCAATAATGTAGATGCTACCGCATGGTGACTGATACGTGATATGGTGCTTGGGAAAAAGTGCTTGACAATGAAGACTCAAGATAATATTGTAGCGAAGTGTAGCGAAATAGCATCACGCCTGTATTCCCCGAATGGCTAGGCAGAGGTGCAATATTATACTCCTACATAACATCAATGCCGTTAATAAGTCCCATTTAACAGGGGGCTATCTACCAGCCACATTGCAAAACTACGGCCTAAGACTGTGAATTTTTTAACAGTAACCCAATAACACTTTGCCCGGACATCGAACCCAGGACCTCCCGCTCAACATTCGCACTTTTGACCACTGAGGCAGTATAAAAATACTGGATTAAATAAAGCAAAATAAAACCTTTTAGTGTCAAAAGACAGTAACTATGAAACATTTCACTTAAATCCCTAGAAAAACAATGAAATTGAATAACATTTAGTCCAGTGTAAGTATCCAAAATTCAGCAATTCACCGAAGAAAATACTAACATTTATTTCAAACAAACAATACTCTATCTTAATGCAAAAACGATACGACTCACAATCGAAAAATCATTACCGTTTCATAACAGAAGTGGAATTGCTTTTATTGAAAATTGAATTTTAAAACTAAAGATGTAGAGTCTAATTTTCCATTTTCCTCCGTTCGAGTAGGGTGTTAAAGGATTTCGTGACTTGGGCTGTTGGAAATAAGGTTAGTTTTGTGTCGTATTGGGGATTTTCATTCGTAATTCCGTTCGCTGCAGTAGGTAATATTATTATATTGTGTTCTCTCGCAGATTTTGTTCGTTCCTAGTTTTGAAGGCAGCTCTAAGGTGTTTTTTTTTATGAAAAAACTTAAGTTACCTTAAGAATTTTCCTAGAAATATATTCTTGGATATTTTAAATTCAGTTATAGTTTGATTTTCTATAAATGAGTGGACGCTGTTGCTTGAATACTTCAATATGGCTACCAAGTTGTTTAGGTAAGGATATTTTTGATTAAGTACTAATTAATATACTAGGTTATTTCGAAATTAACTTTAGAATAATTGTTCTATATATTTATATACCTAAAATTTCGGTGTCGGTGTGTTCGGAATTCTTCTTCTAAAAGGCTTGATCGATTTTGATCATTTTTTTTGTACTTATGGTGTCACCTGGATGGTTCTTAGCTATTGGTGGACCCGGTAGGTGGCGCTGTTGAGATCCAATTTTCATTTTAAATAGTGCGTTTATAAAAAAATATTTGGCTTACTCGCATAAATAAACATATTATCCTGAATTTTCAGCCTCCCAGAATCTCTCAATATATAAGTCACGTGCAAGCAAGCTAAATATATAAGTTGGTACAATAGCTAACATAGCATCATGCCTGTATTCCCTGAAGGGATAGGCAGAAGTGTATTATTGTACACCCACATTTCGTCGATGCCGTTATTGAGGTTAGGTCTTAATCCACCACGCTGGCCTGGTGCAGGTTGGCGGACATCAGCGAGACACCATCGAGAACTTTTTATGGAGCCATCTCAGGTGTGCAGGTGTCCTCACGATGTTTTCCTTCACCGTAAACGCTAGTGATAACCAAATTCTGATCCGCACATGATTCCGAAAAGTCAGAGGTGCGGGCCGGGTTTGAACTCAAAACCTCATGCTATTACTGCTTCTCGACCCATGTATACGATGGCATAAGGTGTTTAAGATTTTAAATACTTTATTAGAATTAATTCTGTCTAGGAATACCTAGTGAAATTCAGGCAGTTTCTAGAAATTTCCTTCCAATCGATAGTTATCTAGTTTCCAGACTGAAACTAAACTAGATTTTGGGAGCTCATCAATTATGCTTGCTTTGCCTGCAATCATAGCTGAATGTCTAGTTGTTCTCTAGGTTTCAAAATCGTTCATGTGTAGCTATTTTTAATAGGAATAAATTAAACTTTAGTTGTACACCAGTAAACTGAACCATTGATGACGGAAGCAAATGAGAATACTCTGCGTGAGGTCCTTGGCTCAATCACCAGGTGAGGAAAGTGTTATTAGGTATTTTTGAATGGAAATTCGTCTCGTCGCCTACATGAGACTCAATGATGGCATCAACAAAATGTACAGATAGTGCCATCCACGAAGACGAGCCCTACTCTTCTTCCAAGCTTACAGTACAAGTGTGCAGCCTTCCGCTAGTGTTTTAGTTCTGTCGATACACAATAATTACCTAAGAATGCACACGCACACTACGAAATATTAACTCATCACGAAAGAGCATTACGGTCAGCTGGCAAGGTTCGGCCAAAAATAGTGGGGCGCGTCTTCGTGGATCGCACTATCTATATAAACAATAGTACACCTCTGCTTATCCCTTCAGGGAATTCAAGCTGGGTACTATGTAATTAATTCTTAGTATCACAGTATTTTTCATCTTAAAACGAGAGAGATGCTAACAAAACAGCATCCTTTTACCAAATGTATGCTGCAATTACCAATGCTAAATCCCAGTGCATACCATTTTGTTGGAAGGCTATGATAAATGAGAAATCATTTTGCAGCCAAGTTTATACTAAAGACCCCAATGGTCTAAGGGTCGCAAGCGCGACAACTGAGCATGAGAGCCTGAGTTGGATTCCCGGATCGGGCAAATTGTTATTGTAATTTTCTGTATGGAAATTCTCAGTAGCAGCACGGAATCTGGAATCGTGCCCGGTTGATGGCAGTTGGCTCGCCCCCTATTACATCGGACTCAATATCACTGTTACGTCGAGCATTTACTCGGCGCACGCCAGTAAAGCTCCCAGTCGGCATGATTTTTTCTGATATTTTCAACTATCATCGTCATATTTCAGCCAATTTACACAAAACTTTAACAAATTATACACCTAAACCTTCCTCGTGACTCACTCTGTCTGTTGGTGTAAACGACATGAAAATCGGTTCATTAGTTTTTGAGTTTATCGCGAACAGACACACAGACAGACGCGGCGGAGAATTTGTTTTATAATATGTAGTAATTAGTTCAGACGACGGTTTCAAAGAGATTGCCTTTATATGTGTTTTGAAAGTTTCATTCGTGATTCAAACGGTCAAGTTACAAATATACTGCCATTTTTTTTAAACCTAACAAAAACCCGCTCATTTCCTACCGTCCAACAAAAATAAAACTGTTGCCAAACGAAAAAATAAAAACGTTTCAAGCATATTTTTCATAGTCAATTAACCGGAAGCGGATGGGCATTGACCCGGATACGATATGTAGCTAATTTTGTATTGTAACGCGAATCCAGAAATTTCATGAAACTGCAACAATGATGATAATGAAATATTACATGATGTAGGCATCAAGCTTGTATTGCCCGAAAGGTAGGCTGTTCTGCTGATGTTCTGATACTCGACATTTCCTCAAAGCTCTTCATTAAGACCCTTGACCCTAAATTGAGGCCCTTATGGGACGAACCTATTGCCATCTACTAGGCAAGAAAATGGGAAACGCAGCCTCGCTGGCGACCACTAGACCAACGAGGTTAAATCAGTGTGTTGGTTAAGTCACAGTGTAAAAAAGATCGGAACAAAATTCAGTATGTCATTATTTTATTTATAGTATACTTTGGCCAACCTTTCTCATGTTGCTGCCCTTTACGACACTTGAGGAAGAAATGGAAAAGCCTATTTGAAACAGTCTTCGTGCAATTGTATCTCCGTTATCTAGTTAAGTAGGATCTTGGGGAGTGAAGAGTTGACGAGCTGAGGCTTCATATCGTGATAATGATCAGAGCAGGTTAAGGGCTGTGCATCGCTGACAATAGGCACCTTATTACATGGGACATAATAACAGCATCGGCGAAATGGGGGTTGTATAATAGAATTCTTCTGCTTAACCTTTCGAAGATATAGGCGTGATGCTGTTTTGTATTAACCAATACCCCTCCTCGTTGACAATCAGCATGCGCTTACGACTACTTTAATAAGATTTATGTGTAAGAAAAACAGTGCCACAAATATTCACTACACTAAAGAACTCAGTCACTTATTATGACCACAAATGAGGCCATGAGATACCATAGTGGCCTAACTCCATTTTTTCAATAGAGTTTATGATTTCTTTCAGTAAAAATTGATAATTTTGGTTTCTATGAAAATGATCAATTTTAACAATCTACTGAATATTTACTGAATCACTTTTAGGCCACCCTGGAGAATCTATTTTTTTAGAAACCAAAATGATCAATTCTTACTGTAAGAAATCATTCAACTCAATATTGTAAGCAATGTAGTTAGGCCACTATGGTTCTCATGGCCTCAAACGTAGTTACACCACGGGAACTTAATTAAAATCTAATAAAATAATATTATCCTTCATAACATTACCAACCCTACAGCGCTGCAGCGGTTGGAGTCGGTTGAAACTGGTTTTAACTAGTTCTCTCCGGTAGTGAAAATTTTCACATTAACATAAACATGTTATGCGTTATTGTGAGGGTAGGATGTATTCTAATGCCTTCATGCTTTTACACCTAAAGGTGAATAGGGGTGTAGAATTTTTGAACATAATTGTGGCAGAAATAAAGAACAGAATATATCTTTAAGGTATAGTGTTTGTAAACATGGTGTAAACACTATAAAAGATGTTTAAAAAGATAACGGGCGATTACTCAAGCAAAATCGCTGTCTCGCTGTGGGCTTCATTCATGTAAACCAAGTACAGAGAAGAACCGGCAAGAAACTCCGTGGAAACTTATTGAAAATAATAAATCTTACAACCTTGTAAGAAAAACATGTATAGAAAATGGATATATTCACATTTCAGTTTCACAGAAATAGAGCTTAGATTAGACTTAGTTTGGGATTGCGCCCAGAGGACGACAATAGGTTCGCTCCCTATTACATGGAACTTTATAATGGCATCAGCAACATGTGAATGTATAAAGTACCTCTGCCTAACTCTTTCTGGAAACAGGCCTGATAATATTATTTAACAGTCTTTTTATGTCAAATTCTTTGAACATATAAGTCTCTGTGTACGTTAAAAATAAAATATAAATGAATTAAAAAGTTTAATTTCTTACATAAGGATTTGTACAGACAAAAAAGTAGTTAATAAGTAAATTCCATCCATTACAGTCCCACTGCTGGGCAAGGGTCTCTTCTCAGAATGAGAAGGGGTTAGGCCTTGTTCATGCTGGCCAGGTGCGAGATAGCAGACTACACACATCATTGAGAACTTTATGAAGCCCTCTCAGGTGTGCAGGTTTCCTCACGATGTTTTCCTTCACCGTTAATACAAGTGATAATCATAATATTCTGATCCACACATGATTCCGAAAAGTCAGAGGTGCGGGCCGGGTTTTAACTCAAAACCTCCTGCGTGAAATGCAAGCATTCAACCGCTAGACTACCACTGGTAACACAAAAAAGAAATTAGTACAAAAAAGAACAAAGCCAGGAGCAACAGATAGTATAATTTAAAATCTCCCAATCACGTCACATTTGACATTCACGTACGATCGCACACAAAAGTGTTATCTGCGTATTTTTATTCATTGTTCGGTTGGCATCAATTCTTTTTTGTTGAACATCACATTTGTTGTTCACTGTATGTAGTACAGAGGTACGTTTTGTATTGGTTTATTGTTTCGTTTTGGCTTTTTACGTTTATGTGTTAAGGTTTATATTTGTTTTTTTCAGTTATGGGGTGACCTACATTTGCATAGAATTGTAATGCGGGTAGATATGTTGGTAGAAAGAGGGTAGATATTTTAGCCAACAGCGTATTGGGTCCCGTCTTTCTTACGTGAGGCGTTGAGAAGAGTGATGGAGGGATTAAAACGTCAATACCTATTTATTGTGATTATGATAATAATTGTAACTGTTGATTGTGAAGGTCTTAGCGGGGCCTATGTTCAGCAGTAACCGTTTAGAAGTTGAATGATAACGATTGGCAGGCCGATAGTTCCCCATGCCTTAACACAGCCTGATTTCAGGAAGGTATATTTGTAGGAAGGATAAATAAAAGGTCTTCAAGCTAAATTCATGGTCAGTTTTTTTTATAATTTTTATTTATTAAAAAAATATACAGTATAAGCTTATGAACTATATACAATGTCCCACAAAACTATACAAACAATTGGACAGTGGGATCAACATAGAATTTTAAGAAAAAAAAGAATTTTTTTTTGTTCGTTAATTTGGTATATTACACAGGACTTTAAATAATATATTTTCGGGTAGGTAGCCCAGTTAACGGTACCTACATATCTGCTATTTTTTTTTTAGCATTTACAAAGTTTTATTTATTTTGTCCGTAACTTTACATGGCTACTTAAATATTAGTTCTCAGGAGTATATTTTTAACCTTTAACAAAGTTTTCTTCGACAGTCTTTTTAAAAAAGTTTTTATTTTAAGTAGAAAATTGTGTAACAACACTTTAAAAAAAAGAACAAAATCTGCGAAACATTGTAGAGTAGACATTTTTAAAAGTTTAAAAGTTCAAGAATTGTTTGTAGTATAGCTCTCTCCTTTCGTTGACAATAAAGTTGAAGGGGCATTTCTATTTTTTATTAATATATGCACGTAAAGAACCTCCCTAAGTCGTTACTGGTACAATGGTATCGTTAAACCATTACAAATCGAATCAAGTGATGGTAATGTCATCTATATATCGCACCCTTAGAATGAAAGTGGCCTAACTCAAAATTCCTGTAACTTCAGATTTTGCTATAAACTGACCTTAAAAAGTATACTTTTTTGAAGACTTTCTTTCTTTCTTTCTTTTTGCTGATTTTCTACAAATTGCACTATTTGACTTAGGTCACTTTTGTTTTGAGGTTGCGATATATCTGGTGATCTTGTATGTATATTAGGTTTACATTATATACCTTCCCAGGTCAGTTGACCTGCGCGGTTAAGCAGCGAACGTTGAGGTGGTTTCTACGAAGGGTGACCGTACTTCACATATCAAGACCTGAGAGTACTAGTGCCTCCCAATAATTGCGTGTCGGAGGTCAAATGGCAGTCGCTCCGTGTAAAATAGAGATATTTAACTACAATGGGTTACACTGGAAGCCGACCCCGACTTATTTGACATGATGACATTGTTGACCATATTAAGTAAAACCCTAATTCAAAAAAATATTCCTTCTTCTTATTTTTTCTTTTTTAAAAAAAATTACCCCACACTAGGATTTCTCCTGTACAGTTTACAAACATACATGTCACATGCACAAACAACTGTACTGCGTAACTGTAGATCATACAAATATTTGTTCCGTGCGGGGATCTAACCCGCGACGCGTAGCGCAGAAAGCTAATCGCTTAGCCACTGCACCAACCGTGTCGTCATATGGACAACTTTATTCGCGACCACTATACAACCACTATACACTGCACATAAAAGGATCATGTACAGCATATAAATGAAATTTAATTCATTACACAGATCCTCTTACTCTGATCAAGCTAAACTCTTGTACCACAAATGGCTCACCACAATACAACACGCAGGAATTGAACCTACCCCCACTTGATCTCTAATGTACCTGAGTCTTTAGCTTTGCACTTATCGCACTGAAAAGTGCCAACGCAATTAGTGTTAGTGCCGCAGTTTGTTATGGTTTAAAAAGACTTAAATGCAAATTTTGTGTTTTGAGTTGCATGAAAAAAGCCTGCCCAAGTGAAAAATACGTAATAACCTCCAACGCATTCTGGACGGACAGAAACTTTAGCTCTTAAAATTATCCGCTGCTGGATATACGCATCTCAATATCTATGTCATACTATAAATACATAAGGTGAAAACAAATACAAGACAAACGACATCATTCACAAAAGGCTAGATGACTGCATCAAAAATAAATTCTGAAATGTTGTTTGGTAAATAGTTTTCCTTCTAAAAACTCAGTAAAACTTAATCTCATGCTTATCTTTGGCGTTTTCAATTTTTAATTTATCAAAATCACACAATAAGTATGTCAATGGTTATGAAAAACTATGACGTCACACTTTTGTATTCCAAACATTTTTAGAACAAAATTTTGTTTTTGACAGTTCATAAAAAGTAACTCAGATGACTAGTTGTCATCTACCGTATTGTTTGTGACTGTACTGTTTTAGAATAGAGATAGAAAGTAAACTATCACTAGGATCCAGGCCAAGGTTATGTCCAAACCTATCACCCATACATCCCCAACTTGTGTCCATCGATCACCAGAAAAAACCGAACAAAACTGTAGTTCGTCCCCCGGGGGTCGCAAATCCAGGTGTTCCGGCGTTCCGCGTCGGAACTTTGATGAACAGCGCGGCGGGGACACAAATCACTCCCTTAAGACTCAGGGCTGACAGTTTTGGCAGGACGCCGGATACTGTCAAGCAAGAAGAATATTAATTTTGTCTCTTGTTGAAGGTTTAAATATCTCACAAGGAAAAATCCAGGGTTTTAGACGATTTACGTAAGAAAAAGAAAAGGTAAAACACTTCCATCTTTGTTTTATTTCTTTCAGCGTTAATTAACAGGTTTTCATCAATTACTAATTAGCTTTCCTTTGGGATATTGAAATTTTTAATAAAATGAGATATCGATAAGAATTTCGTTATAAATATATTAATGAAAATTTTATGAAACCAACGCCCATATTGACTTTATAAAATGAATTTGCTATAATACTTACTTACTTTTTTCTTAATAATCTCAATCAAGGAAACTTTCAAAATATCACTAGTATATACACTTTTCCGAGCATAAAACTTGATACTAAAAAACCAACAGAACAGTCCGAATATTCTATTACTATTTTTAGTGACAACCCTATCCATGAGTTACGGTCCACGCACGAACGCGTTCACATGACGCCAAGGGTTAATTCAAATTATCTCTCTGCATGTCCGATGTGGCTTTTTAAATCATTGTCTGTCTGTGTAGGCTTTTGTTTAGTGGACTTATGGAGAAATTGAGTGTGGTTGTTTGACTCTTAAATGTGTAGTTTTAGTTTGAAATTGAGTATTTTTGGTGATCCATTCTCAGCTCTCTCTCGGAAATGTCTTTAGAGTATCCTATTGGTGGTATTCAAACGCAGTTCTTGAGGTCTTGGTATTGATTCCTGGTTCGAACAGTGTTCTCAGGTTTTTCTGTTACAAAATTCTCTATAGCAGCTTGGGGTTTTGAAATTCCGCGTTGTAAATGGGAATAGGTTCTAATACATGGGACTTATTTTTTGTATTCAAGCTTGTTTAGTTCAGACTCTGTTCTCACATAACTATTGGAGAACAATGTACTTTCATAAAAATATTGATCATGGAATTTCTTGCCCATTCTTCTCAACACTTCGTGTTTCTAAGAGACAGGCTATTCTTAAGTACCTGTATATTGTTTACACTACCAAAATCATACTAAATCTTCTAATTCATCTTGTCACACAATTTCACGATAACGACCTAAATAGTATCAAAAATATTTTATTTTCAAATAATTTCTCTCGCCCCTCAATACAATGTATCTTCCTCCATCCCAGTAATCACTCACGGTACGGTTAGCATAAAAACCGATCCTCCAGTGACTAATGACAGTAGTTTCGGTGAACGCCCCGGCCAGCATAAATCAAGTGCTGCCGACGCTACAGACACCGGGCGATCCGATACTAAATTAGTTTTAACTGTATAGTGTACGGATTGGTCTGGTTGGCTGGTCGATTGGGTATTAAATGGAGGTGGATTACTAGTTATAAATATGAAAAATAAATAAAAAATGGTGTTTGATTTAGAATTCATTCGAAGAACTTAATTTGCATAACATAGATTAAAATTTCATATGTGATTCATCATTCATCATTCATGCATGATTTTGGACACATATTTTAATAACATATTATCATGGTTCTTTCTTCGGAAGGGTTAGGCAGAAACAGAGGCATGCGGTTCATAAAAAGAAAAAGACACTGCCTACTCTACATATCTACAACACAGATAAATATTTACTATATGATATTTGAGGTGGAAAATCACATACATCATTACTTAATCAACAAGACGACGAACCAAAACCAACATGCAGTAGGTATTTTTGGTAAGTAAACCTTTAAAAATTGCTGCCTACCCTCTCTAACTCTGTGCACGCCACTGGGCAGAGGTACACCCATATTAAGTCCCATGACATAGAGTCAGCCTATTGCCGTCTGATAGGCACAAAACTTGAACAAAAACCTCGAGAATTTCCAAACAGAAAAAGCTAATAACTCTTTGGAAAATCAGGAAAATGAACTTCGAACTACTTTTTGTTCTCTCATGGCTTGAGTACTCTAATTAACCCATGGGATACACATCACTCTAACATAAACAACAGAAATACATCCAAAAACATCTGTTCATCGGAACAAAGTTCCCAACATCAATATATAACCCGACCACGTACAGTGACACGATATTGCTAGCAGCTCCCAAATATATGGGGTGCTACTAAATTGTGCCGGGTTATTGCCGAAGTTTGAATATTATGTAAGTTTCTTTGGAAAAACTATGGCCGGCGTTTTAAACGTTACTTTTTGTGAGAATCTACTGAATGAGACCGGTTCATAGTTTTATTTGAGGACGTGGGGTAATAGAGTTGGCTTTTGCTAACTATCTTCTTATTATCTTGCTGTGTGCTCTATGGAAATTTCCTCTTTTTTGTCCATGTGTTTCAAATGGAGGAGGCGTTTTGCTGTCCACTGTCTTGCCATGTATTCTATGGGCATTTGCTCCTTGTTCTGACAGTGTAGGCCCACGTTACGAGGTCGCCTGGGGCGGTACTATAGTCCTGTCTATTTCACCTATCTTAATAATATCATCATATGCCAGGATCGGCTTCCAGTCTAACCAGTTGCGGCTGAATATCAGTATTATACGAGCGACTGCCTTCTGACCTCCGACACTCAGTAACTGGGAGACATTTATACTCTAAGGTTAGACTGGTTGTCAGACTTTTTTTGGCTACTGACACCCGTATCGACTGTCATAATAAATAAACACATCGGCGAAATCTAGGTGTCGAATAGTACACCTCTGCTTAACTCTTCAAAGAATACAGGCGTGATGCATGATTAACCTACAAAAACTACATCTAAAAATACCCAAAAATATACCTACGTACTACGTAATTCCCACCTGTCTCCAAATTGTGAGCAGCTTGAAATCCAGCCGTCCGTTGAGTCTCTAATTTGGAGGGAAATAAAAAAGGACACCTCTCCCTCCGCCTAATTGCTTTATTTAATTTCACGACTAATTTTATTTCCCTTTTTTCCTCACCAGATGGCGGTATCATTGATTCTCGACTCGATTTGGTGTTGTTCATATTGTTTTCACTTTCATTTATCATCAGCCTGTTAATGGTACAACTGCTAGAAATGGGACCACTTCAGGATCGGGACTGTGCCTGCAATCTTTGATTCTTGGATCTTGAATGTTTCTGTCGGTATTCTCACAATGTTTTCCTTCACCTTTAAGGCATTGATGATGAAAATACTCTGATATAATTTATGATAACATAACATAGCATCACGCCTGTATTCCCGAATGGGTTAAGCAGAGTTGTTCTATTGGTGGTCATCATCTCGCTAGTCTTTTCCGAACTACATTGAGGTCGGTTTCCAATATAACCGGTTGCGGCTGAATATCAGTATTTTACACGGAGCGACTGCCTTCTGACCTCCGCAACTCAGTAACTGGGAGACACTGATACTCTAAGGTTAAACTGGTTGTCAGACTTTTTTTTAGGCTACTGACACCCGTACCCTCTTTCATAGGTCATTACTCATGACCTCATCACCTATGACGGTCGTTACGTTTCGATTCGTATGACACCCGGGACCAACTGCTTAAGGTGCTTTCCGAGGCACGGAGGGGTCTCGATATGTGAAAAATGGTCACCCATCCAAGGACTGACCACGTGAAGCACTGCTTAACCTCGCAGATCGATGGATCTGCGCGGTATCTATGTAGCTACGAGCCCCTCTTGTTGTCCTATTGGTGGTATACCCACATAATAAAGGGCGAGCCTATTGCCATCTACCGAGCACAATTCAAAACTCTTCCTGTCCTACTTAGAATAGTCTAACATAAAACCCCATAAGACTTTGTCTTACCTGGATATCGAATCTAGGACCTCATGCTCAACAGCTGCCCTTACGACCACTAGACCAATGTACCAATAAATTATGACAAGACATATAAATTCGAGTTACATTAGTAACGGTTAGATTGCCCAAAGTCCAACATTCAGTAACAACGGTGGACTGAGCAAACCGAATTACCAGTCATTACTGACATGAAGCATTTGCTGTGTGATCCGTGAGGGGTCAGCAGATATTGAAGACACTTGCACGATGATCCGTATAATCTGAGTATTCTATCTCATCATCTGCCTACCTTTTCCCAACTACATTGGGGTCGGCTTCCAATCTAACCGGTTGCGGTTGAATATCAGTATTTTACAACGCGACTCCCATTTGACCTCCGCAACCGAATTAGTTAGACTGGTTGTCAGACTTTTTGGGCTACTGACACCCGTAATGACTGTCCTAAGGATTCGTATGGCACCGGCAGCCTACTTACGTTAAAAAGCGACAGCAACGCTACAGTCACGCGACAGCAATCTCACTGTCAGCCAAAACATGATATGACACAAAAATGACGTTTGACAGAAGCTATCGCGCGATCTACGCCTGTCGCTACATCGGTAATCAGGCTGCCGGACCAACTGCTTAATTTAGTGTGTGAAAAAAAATACACCCATCCAAGGACTGGCCTTAGCAAGCGCTGCTTATTTACTAAGAATTTCGATACCGAAAAACCCAATAACACTTTGCCCGACCCAATGAGACAATCTAAAAATTCATTCGTAAAAAAATCTTCTTCGTAGCTGACGGTACCTTTTTCGTCACAAATTGAGTTCTCTCACGAAAGTCTAGGTCCAAGAGATTGATGTTCAAATTCCGGGGCACAAACTAAAATTACTGGGTCGTTAGTGTCGAACACATTCATTTCTCGTTTACGGCACACTGGTGAGAGGTTGCCAACCAGTTCAGTAATTAATCTTATGTTACTTAGTTTTAAGAATTATATTCTATTGTAGTATGTTCGCTTATGAACAGCAATGATAGCCTAGCGGTTAACGCTTGCCTTCCATGCAGGAGGGTCTGAGTTTGAACCCGGCCCGCACCTCTGACTTTTCGGAATCATGTGCGGATCAGAATTAGATTATCACTTGCGTTTACGGTGAAGGAAAACATCGTGAGGAAACCTGCACACCTGAGAGGGCTCCATAAAGTTCTTGACGGTGTGTGTAGTCCGCCAACCCGCACCGGGCCAGCGTGGTGGACTAAGGCCTAACCCTTCTCGTTCTTAGACCCTTGCCCAGCAGTGGGACACTAATGGGTTGAATTTTATGTTCTGAGAAAAACCGGCCCTCGGACAATTCGAAAAGGTACAGTCACGTAGCGAAATTCAAACGCTTATTCTTGGAAAATTCTCGGTTAAAATCATAAAATTTAAATGGCTATGTATTTTTATGTGTCAAAGATACTATGTGTAAAATTGGTCAAGATTTCAATCGCTATTTCCTCTAAAAATCGCTTTTCAATTTGATTAAGTATATACAACCTATTGATCCTGACTGTACAATTATACACGTGCGAGGAGGTAGAGAGAGGTACGATTTGTCCTCGATTTCAACCATACTCATCGGTCACCAAAAATTATAAAATAATGATAGGTGTTCACTCAAAAGCGGGCGCACGATGATTTCTTACATTTGATGAATGGTAACTATCGAGTTCAAGGATATCTTGTACGAGACCCCTGAATTGAT
Organism: Shargacucullia verbasci; assembly: GCA_947562105.1. NCBI lineage: Eukaryota > Metazoa > Arthropoda > Insecta > Lepidoptera > Noctuidae > Shargacucullia > Shargacucullia verbasci. The sequence continues at coordinate 8,776,859 of OX387306.1, forward strand.
ATTATGACTCGCTTTAACGGTGAAGGAAAACATTGTGAGCGAAACTACACATCTGAAATTTTTTAAAAACAAAGAGTGTTGCTACCTCTTCCATTATCAGTATACACGGTTACACGGTTTTTAAATATCAATTAGTAATACCAATAGTAAATATGAGTATGTACTATAAATACATAATTGTATAATATCATTCACATTTCGATATTAACCACATCACTAATTTTAATATTAAAATGCTTATCGAGTCGAGAACCGCGCAAATACGGCACTATTAATTTCGGACAAAAGTCACAAATTACAGATGCGGCCACACGTAAGTACCTACACATCAAAGTATTCGAAATTAAACGATATATAATTCAATTGTTAATTAAAAACGGCGAACGCGACGTTGCACCAAAAATGCTTAATTGGAAACTATTGTTTTAATGTGTATGGTACGGCGTAATTTGCAAATAATTGGGGAGAAACGTGTGCTGTTATTATGGCCAACAGTGTACAGACGGATTTATTTTGATTGAATTGTTCTGTGGAACGCCGAGCTGAGCAAAAGAGTGCACCAGAATCTGTCGAACTCTCGTTTATATAAACAGTTATTTACATTCTGATGTGTTTATGTAAGCAGTATGTGTTTTCATTAAATAATGCAATATTGCTGTTTGCTGAGGTAAAACTAGCAAGGAATCAATGCTTTTGAAACGAAGTTTCCGTGTCCTAGGTACGGCAGATGTACTGTGGCATCGTTAAAATAAAATAACGAATTATGTTGAACCATTTCTTATAGAAATAGATGGCGCTGGTGTTTTCTTCTGTTTGCGTCAAGATGAAACGCTATAAAAAATATTAAGTCTTTTAAGTCTATTAAGTAAGATGGCGGAGGAAAAAGATATGTGGAAGAATTTGGGGGAGGCCTTTGCCCAGCACTGGGACAGTTTGGGCTAACAACAAAGTCCGGACATTGATTTTCAAACAATAACCTCCTTCATGTAAAAAAATAACATTGTACCACAACCAATTTGTAAGGTAAAACAACTTAAAACATAAACAACAAAACGTCAAAAATTTCCCGAAACAAAAATCCGTAATATTTTATTATTCCACAGATGACCTTCCATATCGTAAGGCTGTCTGGACCTCGCACCCTCGTCAACACGTCAAACTCCTGATATTTGACTACGAGTTCAAAATATATTGGTTTAGTTCACTTTGCTCTAGTGGTAGAAACGTGAAGTAAGGTCTAAGGAGGGTCACTTCGTTAATCTCCGATTCCAGATACGAAAAAACAATCAGCGAAACCACCCGAAATATCAAATTTTATAATAAGCCTTATGCAATGCACTTTAGATGTAAAAATTGATTGTCATGTCATCTTTTTCTATTTAGGTCATACGCTCGCGTCAGTGGTGCGTGTGTGGTGGTAGAGCTTTTCGCACGTAGTGATTGTGCTTTCTGATTGGATGACCAATTACAATGAGCGGGTACATCGGCAGGCCATGTAAAATGTGTACTATTACTTATTATAATCGGGAGAAATTTGTATTACATTACAATGTATTGATTAGAATTTAAATTAGCTTTTGTAACCGATCGACGTCGCATGCGCATGATGACTACCGCAATGGTTGGGTCCATACTCGCTACTGCAATGTTAGGAGTTCTGACAGTCATGTTTCTAGTTATATATATTATATAATATTCGGAGCTGAAATGCTCGAACCTATTGAGTACCCTATCAAAACATTACTGACACAATTGCACCACGGTGTCTGGGTTTAGTCCACCACTCTGGCCAGATGCTAGACGGTTTGCAGGTTCCTCACTTCTAACCTTTAAGGCAAATTATAATACAATTCTGCACCTTACAAATATATCCAAATGCCAAAGGTGAAAGCCAGGTTCGAACTTAGACCTTTATGAAAGGCTAACGTTCAATCACTAGGCTATCACTGTTTATCTTGCAAGTGAAATATAGAATCTTCTAGGCAAAATGTAATTTGGAAAAATTCAGCTAAGGCTGGATTTATGTTTTTTTAGGGCTAGAATTTAACATTATTATCCTAGGATTATTTTCATCTAACAAGGTGCGGCTTAGCGTCAATATTTTACAAGGACTATCAATATAGGTAATGAGACAATATTCTCGAACAAGGGTTTGCGGGTTGGTACCACTGCCATTGAGCGTATCGTTGAAACTCTACGGCACATAGGATTAGGACATTTTCAGCGTATTCTCATAAATTGTATGCACGGGAGTATTAAAATAAAAAAATCAGCCCATTATTGTCCTACTGTTGGGCAAGGGCATCTAAGAATGAGAAGGGTTAGGTCTTAGTCCACCACGCTGGCCAAACCTTTATGGAACCCTCTCGGGTGTGCAGGTTTCATCTCGATGTTTTCCTTCACCGCACCGTTAATCTAAGTGATAATCAAATTCTGATTCAAACATGATTACGAAAATTAAGAGGTTCGGGCCGGCAGCCTAATTACGTAAAAAAGCGACAGCAACGGGACAGCCACGCGACAGAAATTTCACTGTCAGCCAATACATTATATGTCACAAAAATGACATTTGACAGAAGCTATCGCGCGATCTACGCCTGTCGCTACATCGGTAATCAGGCTGCGGGTTAAAGCTCACACCCTCCTGCATGGAAGGCAAGCGTTCAACCTCTAGGCTATCACTGCACCAAAAAAATCAATGTAAGTCATAGGATGTTCCCAACATTTCTGGGTTCAGATTATTGAGATCCATATATGATATTTTTTATCTAATTTAACCATTTACCAACCCACGTAAGAAACCATGTATATAGATTTTGGACGTTTTGAAAATGCCTGCAAAGGCTCAAAAGAAAAAGAAAGCTTTGAATTTTACATTTCCCCCTTTGGTATGGGGCTGCTTAACTCCTTGGAGTTTGTAGGCATGAAGGTTCCGAGTGTTTCCTCCATGACCATCCATTTCTTGAGGGTAGGCTTCAATGGCTACCCTTATCACTACATGTCAGACTTCTGATATTTGGCTGAGGGTTCCAAACATATTTGTTTTACCTCTGGAAAGTTTTGGAATGTCTGTTGAGAATTATGATAAATGTTTGTTCGTTTATTGCCATGTTTCGGAATAGTTGATACTGATGATCGGGTGTGTGGAAAGAGCCTCGTCTTCTGACATGGCTGTGCTGCACAGAAACGGCCTCCCCGAGTGAGATTACGAAAGTAGATTCACCGGAATCAGAGCATTCACATTTCAAAAATTGCTAACTGGCTAAACTCTCCACCTAAACAAAACTATGAGAGGCCACGCCAAGACGAAAGAAGAAGAAGAATTATCTCTACATAACATAGTATAACCCCTGTATTCCCCGAAGGGTTAGACAGAGGTGTATCTTCGCCGATACCGTTATTGAGTTCCATGTAATAGGGGGCGAGCCGATTTCCATCTACCAGGTACAATTCCAAACTGCTACTGAGAATTTCTATACAGAAAATCCCAATAACTTTCTGGTATAATCTGTTATAATACTCTGGTAATATCCCAGAGTATAGAACCCAGAATCGTCTCAGTAATCATGCTTGCAACTACTGGACTGTTCTACTCCCTCTTTAAATGTAAAATCGAATTCATTCCTTTCTGTTTTATCCCTATATTTCTATATATAAGTTGCTCCAAATGAGCCGACATATTTCTTTTACAAGCTTCACAAAAGTAACCGTTGCCCATCAGTGGGCCAACTAAAGTAATTTATCACGAACATTGTAGCTGTACCCAAACCATCTTATATTGTGAATTTATTGGTGATTTTTATATGATTTATGCGTCCCTCCTGAGTAACCTTTGTGAACTTTAGTACAATGAATCGAGAGATGGCGGAGTATTCCCTACATAACTTGGACCGTGAAAAGTTTGGCTCAAGTTTATTTTGAGTTGTATTGTATTGGGAAAGTAATGATTTAGTAGCTTTGCGCTTGTCCCCCAGCGGGGTAGGCGGTTTGCCTTGAAATTTTTTGAAAGAAAAAGTGGCCCCTTTTTCCTTTGGGTACAGGGAAAGCAGACACTGAGTATCTCAGGTAGATAGACAGAATCCACGAATATATACTCATGTTTCACAGACGGTTTTTATCGTTGCCTTTAACACATATGGCGTCCTGTATAATCATACACACACACATACAATTGGTTGGTTCTATCTGGGGATCGAAACTACGATCTGTAGCGCAGAAAACAAATCGTTTAGCCATTGCGCCAATCGTTTCGCCAATTTTTAGCAACAGTTGATACTATAGGAGAATAATATTGCCATATTCCCCTCTCTTTCCCCCATAAGTAGTATGAAAGCGATCAAAGATTACAAGGGCCCTTAAATGACGTGTTACATAAATTAGGCACGGCAAGTACCAGTTGTCAAAGCTCAAACATAAGCTGCCGATAATAAGGCCTAAATGGGCAGTATTTCCAGGCGAGTTCTTCAGAACTCACGAACTACCATTTCGAACTCACCTCGTTAATAACAAACCACGATCGGTTGTTCAGTTTTTCATTTCACTTCAAAACAATGAAATTAGTACCTGAAACGATAAAAAAAAATCCAATTAAATTTCAACTTTATCACAATAGTTTAAGGCTCAAATTCTGATGTACAGAAATATACAAAAAAACTAGAGGAAGTATTGACATTCGAAATTCGGATTTAATTCTTGAGCAGCAAAGCCGAATAGCGCATACATGGATAATTTTTTTCAAACTAAACTAAACTCTATTTTACGAAGAACATAGTTGGAATTCCTTTATCATAATAATACTCAGTAAATCATTATCTGAAAGACCAATTAACTGTTGCTAATGGCTCTTGACACGCTAATATTCAATTAAAACCTCTTTTATGCCTATTCTAGTCACATCCGTCATATAAACTAATACCTTAATCCGTTGATATAAGGTCTAAAATCGATCGTTTGTACATGAATAGTTTTTTAAGCGTCAAATCATGGTAATAATTGGGGTTTGTTCGAGGAGCTTAGGGTTTTCGCACAATTTATTATTAAAAATATATGTATGAGCATTGATTATGAAAAACCATCGAGAATGAAATTAAATTTGTTTTCAAAATTGTTTTGTTTGTTTAGAAATTCGTTGTAAAACTGTATATAAAATTTCGGTGTGCGTGTGTTCGTATATCTTCTCTTAAACGGCTTGATCGATTTTGATGAAATTCAGCTGTAACCACGTAATATTGGCAGTAGTCCATAAGTAAGCCTGTGCCTTACCCTTTGGGAAATAGATACAAGCGTGATACTATGGAATGAAAATTCTCATACATGGTATTTATGATATCATTAAGCACATATCATGCAAAACATCGCCATTTTTAATACGATGCCATATCAACCTCTGACATCTTCTATCCAGCCTGATAAATGACTCCTCTGAAACACGAGACGATCCAAACCCAACCTTCTACCTCCGTAATAGAGCTGCAAGTCCTTTGTCCAGGTAAAAACATCTGAAGTACTCTAATTTGGAATCTATGTCTTTACACGTAAATTTCAATTTTAAATGACTCTAAGACTGTATTTTTGACGACCAAATTAGGAGCTTATCACACAGAAAATAAGGTTACTTTTTGTGTGAAAAAATTTATATTAGGATAAAATAGAGCGGAGTTGACACCAGATAATTTATATTGGAGGGTACATGAACTTTTTTTCTCTTCGTTAAATATAAGAATCGGGAAATTCAGATGGGATACCTTTTCGGCCATTTTCTATTAAGCTTTAGAGGCGAAGGTTTTATAGGATAATTGGATTAAGTTTATTAAGATATTCCAAAGGTTTCAACTCTGGTGGTCTTAGCCCAATAGATGATAAAGAAATGGTAATGATTACTGATATTACTCTATTATTTAATAGATCCAGGTTTGATTAAGTTTTCAGAGATTTAAGGACGGCCGAAGGTTCTTGAATTCGGCTTTATAGTGCAGGCATAAAAAGATATTTCTTACTCTATGGGGCGTAGGAGAATTATCAAGAAACGTTATTGTTGGAAGAAAGCGCTTTCCATTACAATAACTTTTGGAAGAAAATAAGTTATATCACTAATAGATAGAAGGTTTATTTTACATTGAAGGTTGGAACAGAAAGGCGTATCTTTAAAAATAGTTCTAGGGTCAATTCCCACTGAAAGAGCAGCGGCGTGCAGCGGCCGTAAGAGCAAGTAACTGAGCGCAGCGCTGCAAGAGGCAGTGCGGCGCTAGAAGGCTTGTGCAGCTTCGCAGCGCCGCGCTGCCCCTCCTTTGTCTTCAAATAACTTTAAACTTTTTAATCACGTAGATAAGATTCAAAATGATTTGTGATATTTTGCCTCAAAAAGCCGCTGCTGGCCGCTGCTCGCTCAGTGTGAATTGACCCTTACTGTGTATTTTTTTTTTTTTTTTTTTTTTTTTCATCAATCTTTTATTCCCTTAATTGTTAGACCGGTGTGCTGTTGTACACCCAAATTTTCTCGCTGCTGTTATTAATACCCATAACTCAATCAAATTTTGTCGTCCCAAAATTCCAAATTTTTAGATGCTACTGAGAATTTTAAACAAAAACTCAATAACATTTTGTTCGTCCTGGAAATCAAACCCATGACCTCACGCTACGCAGCCACGCTTATCACACTAGACCAATGAGTCATTTCACTACCAACATACAGTATTAACATAAAAGCCTATCGACAGTACTATAAGTTATGCTTACCCTCAAAACATAATCAGTATTCAGACGTTAACTGTACAGGATATTACGTCATTTGCGCATAATACCAATAAATTAAATGAAATCCGCCCGCCATTGCCACCGCGATACTGTAATAGGTGATCGCAATGTTAGGCTGGTGACACATCGACGATTAGATAACCGTAAACATTTGATAATTATTCGGTGAATGATTTCGGCAGAGAATAGAAAACTTCTTTTGTTTTAAAGAATATCAAGTCAAGTGGTCTAGCAGAATCTAGATGATTAAAGTACAGAAAGCTAATTAATTGGCTTAGCCACTGCGCCAACTGTATTTTCAATTCCATTTTCTCATGCCCGTTAATTCTGGCAGTTGCAAACTTATCTTAAAATATTTGCTGACCTTTTTCAATTATGTTTGTAAGAATGAGATATACTGGACATAGGCTCCACCTAAGCATCGCCGCATCGACACATTAATTGATCATGCTTTCCTAATTCTTCAATGTAATTAAACTTATAATAGTTATCTCTTGGACTCAACAAAAATGACTGGAGTCTACACGAAAATCTCAATATTTTTGGCACAAAACTATCATTCAGGTTGAACACGTAAAAAACATCTACAGACTAGATATACTCCATCACACATGTCTTGTTCAGGCAGTGAGAACTACCCGTGACACGGTCATCGATCTATCCAAACTTGTAATCATAGGCCGACAGCCGAGGCCGACAAAATGGGCGCTACTTTATACCCGTCATTGTGACCGCGGCCTAACAAGCATTACTGATGTTAACAGGAATATATCATAATTTGATGGGTTCACGTTTGTGGCCGCTTTGAGCAGTAATTATTAATCATATAATGTGCATATTGAGGTTCAGGTTTGATTCTCGATTCGGATAGAATTTTTAGGTTGTTCTCTAATAATATTACTTCCATTATCCAATATTATTTTTTATCCAATTTGAAATGTTTTAAACCGTTTCTATTTTTTATTCAAAACATTTGTATGTTGTATAACTTGTAGTGTGTTACCTCATCATACAATGTAACATTTTGATTGAGATAACGTTTGAACTGTACATTATTTTTTAAAAGACTTCATTGAATTTCTTGCCAGTCTCTTCTCCATCGGATCAACCCACTTTTGGAACCGCGCACCTAGAGTCTTGACTTTTTAAAAGTGCCTGCAAAGACCTGGCTGACTTTGACTTTGACCATGCTAAAGTATTTTGCTCAAAGGGAAAACAGTTTAAACATACTTACACGTGGAAAAACTAACACGTTCCTACCATAATCCATGCTAATGTTTGAATACCATTACATACATGATTAACATACTTAATACTAACCCAATACCTAAATCTAATAGAGCATATACGCCTACATTTTTTTTCTATCGTAGTGTCTATCAGCCTGTTCCGTCGAGCATTTACGCGACGCACTTCAACAAGGTAAGGTGGTTAGCCTGGCGGGCCGAAGCCACTGTTGATGTCGGCCATACATATGTGTTAGAATCGTTGTAAACTCTCATAGTGCGATTCAGGATTTGTTGTTGTCACTTCACTCCAATAGATGACGCTGTACTGTTTACTATGTTGCGAATAGTACTTTTAGTACCTCTCGGTTTCAAACTTAGACCCTCCTGCAAGGCAAGTGATACTTACGTTTTTATTAAGCTCATTTATTCATCGTGTCCCTACTTCCTGCTACCGAAATATGAAGAGGCCAGAAACTGCACAACTGACAACAAAATTAAGCAGTTCCCGAGTTGAAATAATAAGAAATTAACCAGCAAATTGCTTCGGGCAAGGAAACGGCATTTACTAAAACAACTATAGCTTTGCACTCAATATAACCCCTATCAAAACTAAGTAAAGTTTGCATTTGCTTGGCTGTAAGGCATGTGGTATCTTGGCGACTCGCTACTAACCTATTTTCAGGGCGCACAGTACAATTTTAAAAGGTTAATTGTTCAAAAATGTTTGCCAAATGTAAAAAGTTGTAAGTTAAATAGACTGGGCGAGTGATGTTCGTAGTTTTCCGTTGAAATAGGAACGAACAATTAAAAATAGGGACACGCAAACAACATGGCGGCGATGGCTAGTAATCCTGTGAAGTTTCGTAGCATTCGACGTGTTGGGGTTTAGTGCTGCACATAGATCCCGGCCGGTAATAGGACGTGAGTGACACAAATAGTGGGACACTTGTGTAGCAATTTGTTCTGCTCTGGAGTATAATATAAATGATAAAGATTGTCATTTATATGTTCACTGTACTGCTAGTGTTTCCCTGTTAAAGTGAAATGTATTGCGTTTTCAAGTTGGTTCCTCAGGTCTAGCCAAACATAACATAGCATCACGCCTGTATTCCCCTAACGGTTAGGCAGAGATGTTCTATTGTACACCCACATTTCGCTGATGCCGTTATTCAGTTCCATGTAAGAGGGGGCGAGCTTATTGCCTTTTACCGAGCACAGATGCAGCAGACTACATGCTGCTCCTGAGAATTTCCATATTGAAAAACCCAATAACACTGTACGACCCGAGAATCGAACCTAGGACCTCACGCTCAGCAGTCTCGCCCTCGATTACATGGGACTTAATAAAAGCATCGGCGAAATGTGGGTGCACAATAGTGCCTACACCTCTGCCTAACCCTTCGGGGATACAAGCGTGATACTATGTCATGTACAGTATTATACTCCCTCATTTTTAAAATTCCCATACACAAATCAACATCAGATTTACAAAAATCACAGTGTAACTGTCATACAATTTGCCGAGCCTGCCAGTATCAATTATGTCCAGTTATTAGGGGTGCATAGGCAATGAGGGGGCGCTACCCCCGAGAGGGTGTCATATAACTGGCAGCCAGTGTGACATGGAAACGCTTGTGTAGTTAGAAATTTATTTACATTTTCTGTAAAACATATTTTCAAGATAGCAACATTTTTTTTTCTTTGCGTCATTTTTTTATTACTCTTGGGCCCAGAATTAAGACACAGCCCGGAGAAGCTATAAAATACTCTATACCATTATTTGTTCACCTTGGGGATCAAACCGCGACCCGTTAGCCAAATATAACAGCCTAAATTATATTAAGACACTCTTCAAGTTTCATTCGGAAATTGCATATACTGGGGTATTTTAACCTGAAATCTTCACCCTATTATAGGAAGCGATTGTAGTGCTAAAGCCATCTTCACTAGGGTTCAAAATGTGACTGTAATACACAGCAGATAATGCCTCGTCTCTTGTCCACCTCGTTGTACACCAGCACCTGCACTTCTAAAGACCTGTGCGAAGTCAAAAACTACACTATTCACGAGGCCAAGTTCTGATGAAGAACACTATACTCGGTTTGTTTAGGTACTTAACTAAAGGTAAACAATCTTGATGTGTCTTTTTAACATTTTTTGTTTAAAAACTTTTGTTAAAAATAAAACGCGACTAAAAACCAATGTAAAACAACAATAACGATTACCAAATCAATTGAACCACTAGTTTAAGCAGTAGTTTATTTGTTTAATATGTGTTTGTGTAAAAAGTCACATCAAGATTGTTTACATTTAGTTAAGTACCTGAACAAACCGAGTATAGGGTTTAGTAAAAAACAAATGTGTACATAGATAATGATAAATGTGTACATTGAGTATTAAATAAGTACCTAAATATTGTATATTATTTTGACTAGCTTATTGATCTAGTGGTTGCAAGCGCGACTGCTGACCATGAGGTCTTGAGTACATTTCCCGTGTCGGGAAAAGTGCTATTGGGCTTTTCTGTATGGAAATTCTCAGTAGCAGCATGTAGTCTAGAACTGTGCACGGTAGACGGCAATAGGCTCGCCCCCTATAACATGGGAATTAATAACGGCATTAGCGAAATGTGTGTACGTGTACAGCAGTATGTTCACCTCTGTCTAGCCCTTCGGGAAATACAGGCGTGATGCTATGTTATGTTAAAGATCAGACTCATTCAAAATAAAGATTTATTATTATTTTAATTAACAATGTCACTGTTCTCAAAAGCATTGTCAGCATCAATAACTATTTTCTCAAACGGCATCTCACGTAAAACTTCAAACTTTCCTTTGAATAAGTAGACATAATAATTAATAACACTTAATGTAGTGGCCGGCATTTCAAAAGCCTCTATTATAAAAAATCTGCAAATTCTATTACTAAACTTTCTTTTATAATATTAATGTAGGCTTTGTTCTGAGGCATTATTGTAGAAGCATAATTAAATTTGCGTCCATTTTAATTCAAGTGCTTTCTGTGGCCTATTTTTAGTAATTAAAACGTTAAAAACTAATTGAGCGCTCATTATCAAGAGTATCTAGATATTCTTAGTTTATTACTGGAAACTAGGTTTATGTGGAGAAACTGCGGTGCAAACGATGACTACTAATTATATATCATCACGGCTATATACGCTGAAGAGTAGACAGAGGCAGGCTGTTGTACCTACACCCAATTTTGCTAACGCTGTTACGTAGACCCATATTAAGAAGAAAGCAGACTATCCCTTGCCTATAAACGATCATGTAAATATTCATTGCTGAATATAGGCCATCAAATAGGCAACAACAACGATCATATGTTAAGGAATTTGCGATATTCCCCACAAATTCTGAGCCGCACATGGTTCCGAAGTGTCAAAGGTGCGAGCCGGGTTTGAACTCAAACCCTCCTGGATGGAAGGCAAGCGTACAACTACTAGGCTATATTCACGAAAATCACAACAGTTAATAAGTTAAAGTAATAATTCAAGCTGAATGATTTAAGAGTGACAAAAAAGTGAATGGAATTAGACACGCCGCGAGGGACGTCGGGCTGAGTGAACGGTGACCGAGTGAGTGAATGATTAAATTAAATAGGCGGTTATTCATCATTGTGGACCGGACATTTTTTACATGTTTCGGACACCGGGGCATTCGGTCCTTTTAGGGTTTTAGGCTTTTGTACAATTATTCATGACGAAATTATTATTTTTGTGGCTGGATTTAAATGTCACCGCTTTGTTCAGCTAAACTGGGCCCTATTAAGGAATGATCCCGAATAATGACCGTTAATGTCCATTGCTGCTTATGGGGCATATTTTTAATTCAGCTGCCTCAATAGTGGTCGAGTCTGCTGAGCATGAGGTTGTGAGTTTGATTCCGAAGCCGAGCACAGTTATTGGGATTTTTTGAAATTCTCAATATCGGTTTGGTATTAATTATACATCGCCGTTTTCTATAGGACTTAATAATGGCATCGGCAAAATGTGAGTGTGCAGTACACCTCTGACTAACCCCTTGGGGAATACAGGCTGTGTTACATCATTATTTCTCAATAATTAACCTTTTCAGAGATTTCACGAAATTACGTTTCAAAATCTTCCCTGCGACAACAACAGTTTATATAACAATCTAGCTGTGCCCGCGACTTTGTTCACGTGGATGTCGGAACTTAACAATGTATTTTTTTGTGAGACCAAATGCAATTAACCCTATCTTTTTCTAAAATAAAAGAATTTTTCTAAAATAAAAGTAGCCTAAGTTACTCCTTATTACATCAGCTACCTGCCAATAAAAGTCCCGTCAAAATCGGTCCAGCCATTTCAGAGATTAGCCTATACAAACAGACAGACAGACAGACAAAAATTGTAAAAAATGTTATTTTGGTGTATGTACCGTATATATATTCATATACATGTAGTAAAAAACGTTTATTTCAATATTACAAACAGACACTCCAATTTTATTTATATTTATAGATTTATAGATGATTAACAGAAAACATTCTAAAACATGTTACTCCGTACATACTCGTAACATGACAATTATCGACCGCAAAACAATTGCCAGCCCACTCCCATCCCAGTTAGCAAAGACAAAAGTATGAAACAATAACACGAGGGACGAAAACTCGCGCTTTACATATAAGACAGGCTTTTAGGCGTCTTTGTCAAACATGAGAATAATGATATTAAGTTCGTATATTAAATGGAAGAATTTTGGAGCGGTAAGATGTTGCTGTGAGGGGATGAAAAAAGTAAGGTGTATGTATGGGAGTTTGATTCTTTAAATCTTCGGTTTTCTTTATTAATAAAATAATATTTGATTTTTGTGGACCAGGCAAACGCTGTATAATATGTGCGTATGTCCAAAGTCAAAGTCAAAGTTTTTCATTTCAAGTAGGCCTTTTCAGGCACGTTAAAAAAGTCGAGATCCTAGGCACAAATTAAACTGAAACAAAATTAATTCCTCCTAAACGGCTTGATCGATTTTGATGATATTTATTTTTTGATCTTAAAAGATCACCAGGATGGTTCTTAGCTATAGTTGGACCCAGTAGATGTCACTGTGATCGGGATCTCGTTTTTTTAATGTGCCAGACCAATATTTTTTACATTAAAAAAACATGTAATCCCAAATTTTCAGCCTCTCAACACCTATCAATATTGTTTAATTCAATAATTTTATATTTTCAGTAGGTAGGTATAAATTACAGAATATATTTGGTGTGTAGTGTTGAAAAAGTCAATATTGAATATACTTGTACAAGGCTTCGAGACCAAGAACACTATTACCTATCAATATGCGTCATAATACCTACCAATATCGTAAAAAGTAAATTATATTTTAAGAAACCGGCTGTTTACATAGTTAGCTTGTTCAGATGATAATATATAGACGAATAAAAATGACGACTGGCATTGACATGAATGTTATTGAAAGCCAAAATTTTGTAGCTTACTTCTGGGCAGGGATGATTTAGATGCCATAGACTCATTAGTAAGAAAACTGTTTAAGCAGAATCGAAAAAATGAGAATTTCTGATCACAAAAATAAACATCAATCAAAAGATGTAGAATAATTTAAAAAATAATAAATTCTATCCATTACTGTTCCATTGCTAGGTCAGGGTCTCTTCTCAGAATGAGAAGGGTTAGGCCTTAGTCCACCATGCAAGCCAGGTGCGGTTAGCGAAACTACACACACCATCGGAAACGCAAGTGATAATCAAACTCTGATCCGCACATGATGATTCCGAAAAGTCAGAGTCGCTGGCCAGGTTTGAACTCAGACCTTCTTGCCTGGAAGGCAAGCATAACCGCTAGACTATCACTGCTTACAATAATTTATACCTTATTAAAGTTTTCACTCCCTAACGATGCACAGTGATCAAACTGACAAAAAAGTCTAAACCAGAAAAGCGTCATTTTAAATCCCAGACTGTATGGTGTGCGTACATTATAAATTGGTGAGGATGTGTGTGATAATGTGTTCCTCCACTTTTGTTTCAAATGCATGGGAAATTCGCGGGCGACGCCAGGTGGCCGTATTGAAGGGATTGGGGTACAGGTGGGAACGGGGACTTTTTTAATGTGGAAGGGGGAAGGATAATACGAGTACTTCTAAGTGTGTGTCATTTTATTTTTTTAAGATGTGAGACTATTTTTACATTAATTTGAGGTAAGTAATTGCAATTAATCTTATTGTTTAATACTTTATTATTGAATGGCGACCGCGTACCGAAAGGCGAAATTAGTGAAGGTTACGGGAAACCGCTGTATTCGGGCAGCACAGGACCGGTCGATTGCAGTGGATGTCTTTCGGCTGAGATGATGATGATGATGAATCTTATTGTTTTATATATATATATATATCTATATATTTAAGGTATATTATACTGCACTCCAAAACTCAGTTGGCGACGTTGGTCAAAGGGCCGATTATAGCTGTTGCCGTTATTAAGTCCCATACAATGTAGAACAAGCCAATTCAACCAAGAATTAATCTAACAGAAGAAACCCAATAACACTTTGCAACTCAAGAATCGAACCCAGGACAGCACGCTCAGCAAATATACTTGCCGCCTGATCTTATACAGTGGTGTATTGTCACACATATACAAGCATATAGCACACATTATAAACTGCACGCGCCACGTGAGCTTACGTATGCAATGTCGCAAATGAAGGTATTATTTTAAGTGGAGGTCGGAGCGGGCGTGGGTTACACCGTACTGTAATCATGGAACGCTTGTATTCCTCAAAGGTTTCATTACTAGTGTTTGGGCGCACCCACGTTTTGAAAATGATGTTATTACGTTCAACACATCAAGAATTGATATTTAGAAATTGCTATATATCAGGCACTCTTCCACAAATATAATCCGAATTATAATAACATTGACCGGACTGAGTATTGAAGTTAGGACCTTAATAATCTTGTGGTCATTTGTTTTGAAGGAAAGGAGAAGGAATATTGTATAACCTATGGGCTATATAACCGTATATACGAGTAGCTGAACTATCATGATACTTGCAGTACGTATTTTGCAGGATTCAATACAAAGTACCTTTCTGTTTTACCGACATATTACGCCTAAAGATATATCGCCATTTCATTACCTCATTAAAAAAGTATCTACATTCATTATACACATAAAAAAATTACGCATAATCCAAAAAAAAAACACAAATTTTTAACAATATTATTTTTTCTTTCAATCATAACTGAAATTACGTCGCGTCGGTGTGACTCGCAGCCTATCTCCAAGTTTTTCCTTTTCAAAACGGTCCGAATGCAAAGTACATGACGTGTGAAGTCCCGCGCGGCGGCTTACGGAGATTTAGAATACGTCCCAATGGTACCTATAGTACATTGAGTACGACACAACTAACAAGTCGCATCGGCAAACTTCGGCAAACCGATCACTTCGGAACTGAGCGTAACTATAAGACCACGAATATTTATTAGTACTGCAATCATTCCTGATCGCAGGCTGCAATAAAAAATTATATTTACGGTGGCGCAATAAGATGTGAAATATTTTTAAGTAGCGACTGTTTGTGGTTCGCGCGTGCGTTCAGCTTTATCGATATCGGAGTATTGCAGGGTGAATAAATGTATTGAATGATGGCTTACTGGTCCTTGGAGGCGAAGAGCCAACTATTGTTGTTTTTTTTTCTACGTTACCCCAAATTTTTACCCCTTTATATGTATATGTATAATCTACTTATATAAATTTCATGCACGCCCAGATCTGAACCAACTATCTGTAGATCTTACAAAATGTTTTGTTCCGTGCAAAAATCGAACCCGCAACTCGTAGCGTGCAAAGCCAATTGATTAACCACTCCGCCAATTACTGTGTCACCAATTTAATTTCAAAAGTTTTGCCAATAAAACAATATAACCTACAATTTTGTCCAGCTTTATCCAGTGAAATAAGCGAATGATTCGACAGTGTACTGGACTCAGTTGATTTAATTCTATCCAATCTTGAAGTTTTATCTCGTTCACCTGAAGTTTCTTTTTGTGTGTTGTTTTTGTGGACTTTTACGGGTTTTAGCTACAAACTAAGCCAAAACTAAAAAAAAAACTGTAACAAAGAATAGCCTTTGTTTCTCTTTTAAAAGCGTTGCCTTAAAAAATATTCCAGTATCGTGGGTGCATGTACTCGTACGCCAGTTCATTTAACACGAATCTTCACATGTAAAATACAAATATCTGTAATCATCATCATCATGATCAGCCACGACAGCGTAGCGCAGCAGTTGACCGCCAACCACTGCCCCTACCGTGCCGTCGAAATATATCTAGCTAGATTTGAATCTCAACCATCCCTTCTTCTGTCGAGTCGACACGAGCCATCAGATAAGATGACTCATTCAGTAGTGGAAAGATTAACCAGTTAGCAATGTTGGAATCAAGGCTGACTGCCCACGATATCATCCCTGCCAATTACTAGATTATCATAAACATTTTCTGGAATAATCTTACGTACAGCAATATGTATATCCTAATATGTTTTATACGACTAAGGACTCCAAACTAGTATACATGGCAAAAAGTTCATCTTATTTCTTTTATTTTCGGTAAAATCTCGCAAATCCGCTTAGTCACGACAAAAATCAAAGTACTGTTTGATGGCAAGTCAAAGGTAAGTTTATAAATTAAGTACATCAAAGGGTTCACAAGGCAGTGCCGACTAAGTTGACTGTGCGCTAACTC
This sequence comes from Shargacucullia verbasci, assembly GCA_947562105.1. Lineage (NCBI taxonomy): Eukaryota > Metazoa > Arthropoda > Insecta > Lepidoptera > Noctuidae > Shargacucullia > Shargacucullia verbasci. The sequence goes on from OX387306.1 coordinate 8,793,594, forward strand.
GAATACCTATACCTCACGGTTTTAATGTGTGGAGCAAGTTAGAAGAGACTGCTAAGGTCAGTGAAGAGATCGACAAGTGAGGAAGTTTCTTAACGGGGTTGAAAGCCCAGGGTGTTCGTTTCAATAGAATTTAAAAACGATCTCAAATTCTTTTGGATTTTAATAAATAACATATTATACCTACCTACATTGTGAACGTGGCGCGGCAGTAAAACCAACTTTGTATGAACAAGCCGTTTCTGCTGTCACGGTGCCTTTCGAATTTTTTGGATCGCAAATGATGTAATCGTTATTAAAATCGATTCAAGCGAATTCCGGATTCCGCATAAATTAGTAAACTTAATTTTGATAAATTTCAATGGTTTAAAGTTTATTGTTGCAGTGTGAATATATAGACAACTATGCAAAACAGCATATAAATAAAATAAAAAATATTCTGATGAAAGTGTGAATTTATTATATACTAGCGACTCGCCCCGGCTTCGCACGGGTGCAATTTACAATTCCAAATTTCTGATATTCCAAAATTTTTCTTTCACACAGACCTTGTCTTGACAATTATAAACACAACAAATTAACCAAATAGGTGCAGCCGTTCTGAAGTTATGCGCTTAGCAACACATTTGGCGATTTATTTTTATTTATATAGATGAAATGAGGTAAATTGAACACTAGTGTACTAAAAAGTGATAGGTTTATAATGTACAATATAAGTTTCGGATTCTTCTCTTCTGTCGAGAGATTACCCAGTCAATGTTTCGTCTTTCACAGAGGCTCTTTCCTAAGTCCCTATTTCATGATAATAGTCAAAGAAGAAAATATCAAACTTGTTCTACAAAAGCTAACTCTTATAAAATTTAAAGACTTCGGAAAACCTTGTTAATTCAGACAGTTAAGGCTTAGGTACTAAATACTGCTAAGCTCTAGATAACACTTCAAAGTTAAAAGTAACATCAAACGGTGGAAACAAGTAGTTAGTGCCAGCAGCTCACTTAACTGACACCTCAAGGATTTCTTGTGTGGCGCAAGTTAAGGTTTTAGAATTTTGTACCATTGTACTTTAAATCTCTAAATGGTAGAATAAGATCAACTGTCGTTAGCGGAAGCCACATCGTGAGCTTAACTTAGCTCACGATGCTGCGTTGCCTTCTCCATGCCAACAGCTGCAGCTTTATGAGCTAAGTTAGGCTCGCTCTCGGTGTGGACTGCTCCTTACCACTTAATTCAAAAATGATGTATTCAGGATATTTTCATGCATTTTTCTCAAAAGCAACGCGTTAGTGGTTGTACTGATAGAAAGCAATAGACAATTTCATTCTGATGTGAATAAAGCCTTAATGCTATAATTAGCATTAAGGTTTGGTGTTATCTCTGTGATGGAGCCCTGGGCAACTAGTCAATGCAAAACTGACTGAAAGGCTAATCTTTCCACTAGGAGCAATTCCTCTGTGACAACCTCTCTTAAAACACGACAAAATCTCATAGTTTCTACATTTTGACACTATAATCTAAAACTCCATAAAAAATACTCCATTCTAGCATTTGCTGCATTTTACAAGTACCATCGGATACCCGAATGGCATACACAAACATCCAGGCTTGAAACAGTTATATATTTTATTTTATTGGCTTGACAAATATTTGTCTCGTCGCTCGATCTCGCTACACTGTGAAATAAACTTGCGGGTCAGGCGTTTGTATTGTCAATTTTATTCTGTATATTTAAATAGACATATGTATGTGAAACATGAGTGGTTCGAGACACAGTATAGGCTAACCTATCTCTTCATTATTCTATCGCAAACAAGTGAGATGGTGGAAAGATGAGTTTCCCAAAAGCTGGAAGAATATATCATAAGGCAAAGATTGATGAAAATATCTCGTGGTCTATGCGTCAGGACAATCTGACAGGTAAATTATTTTAAGTGATACACTCGCGCATTCGTTGAAACAGCTGCGGGTCCGCCACTTACATTAGCACACCTCATCCTGTACGGCTTAAGCTACACATTTTCAGGCCAGCCTCTGATCAGGAATCAAACTGGATCCAAACCCCAGCTTCAGCAATAGTATCCGCCTAAATGTTAACGAAGATTTCATTTAGATTGAGCATCCTCTCTTAAACGTATCTTTTTACTTTTATTTTAGAAAACAGTAATTTTTCTTTAATTTTCCAAATCGCTCCTATCTCATCGCGTATTCCCCGCAAGGCTTTAGCTATCAAACTTGGCGTTTGCCTTCAGATTGTTAGCGCTCGATGTTTCGTTCCGCCGTCCTACTATAATTGTGCTACAGACTCCCGATTGATCCCTTTATTGACTTTGTTGGCAAAAATAACTGAGCTGTTTACTTTATTTCTTAGTGAAGCTTATTGTTCATGCCATTTGTGTTGGGAATTGAAATATTCGCCTTGTTACTATAGCGAATATAAAATAAATTGATAAAGGGTGGCCATTTCGTGGCTATGGTGCCCAACTTATATAAAAGCTCATTTTTATTTTGCATATTGCAAATGACCGGAGATTATCGTATATTTAGAAACTGCCTTAACATGAAACTAGAAAACAATTGTTTGCTTACTGTTAAACTCAAATACAACGCTAAAATCCTTCCAAAGAACGTCTACTTCCTTATTGACCGTAAATTTTGTACGTACAAAGACAATAGAGTTTAATCTTTCCACATCCGCAATTTGGTTGAAATAAATTTACAATTTTGGCTCCATGAATTTATTCACGTTTTAAATTTAAACACATAGACGCAGCGTCTTAACCCGTAGATGGTCAAAAACAAAATAATCCAGAGCAAACATTACTTAAAATTTACAAAGGGAATGTCTTAATTTAAATTTACAGGGGCGCGAGGTCGGAACAACCATCTTAGTGTTGCCTCTAAATAAAAATGTGCTAAGATTGCGGGAGAATTTGTGTCGTATGGTGGACTTTACTTTCGAGCAAGACACTCTGCTTTGGCAAGTTAGTGGAGAAAGCTACATCGACAAAAGCATCGTTTTTAAATATATAACGTGGGACTTTGAAATGTTTTATAATTACATTATAATTGAATTGATGTATTTCTGCATTTGACTGATATAAAATTAAATCTTCGTATTTAAACTTATATACAGATGTGCCTATGGTAAAACATTAATCTTTAACTTTAAACGACAGAAATTTTAAATATTTTACCTATTTTCCCCAACTTTTATTTACCTTCGTTAAAAACTTTATCCCATAATCTGGAAATTGTGTACTTAAAATAAATTCTGTATTAAATTTTTTAACGTTTCAAACACGGTTTGTTTAGTGCTTTCCACTAAAACTTTGTAGACAACTTAAAGTTTTCGACTTGACAAATTAAAATAAAAACATCAGTTCTATGTTAGTTTTTGGTTGTTTAAATTAAAGTGAACAATATAACTCGTATTTTCAGAATCTTTTAGGCTTCAAATGTATTCTATTAAAAATACTTTTCTAATTTATGCATAGTAATACGTGGATCAACATCATACGACTCGCAAGTAAGAACCTGTTGACTTCTTTGACTTTCCCCATATATTAAGGCGACCTACATTTTCATTTTACTTTTAATTTTCCAGCATAAAACAAATTCCAAGCATTCTCCTCACGCACTCCTTCCAACCTATTTTTAGCAAATTCAAGGGACTTTTTAACGGTCCAACTTGGCATCCCAATTCTCAGCCGAAAAGTCGTAACTCTTGGTCGGTCGTAAAACGTCTCGAAATAAAGCCGGCGGCCTTGACGGTTATTGGGACACAGGTTCGATCCCGGCCGTAGTTTTTCTAAGTTTTTATGTAATTTCATGTTTCAGTCCTCAAGAAGTTGTTTTGGGATTTATTATGTTTTCAGTGTTGTTTTCCGTGATGAATGTTTTGTGGAATTGGTAGTCAAGATTACGTTTGTGTTCGCAAGGTGAATTTACTGAAACTTCAAACTTGTTTTGTTGTTTTGACTGGCTCATTGTTCTAGTGGTCGCAAGCGTGACTGCTGAACGTGAGGTCCTAGGTTCGATTCCCGGGTCGGGCAAAGTGTTATTGGGTTTTTCTGTATGGGAAATCTCAATAGTAACACGGAGTCTGGAACTGTTCCGGGTAGATGGAAATAGGCTCGCCCCCTATTACATGGGACTCAATAACGGCATCGGCGAAATGTTGATGTACAATAGTACACCTCTGCCTTACCCTTCGGGGAATACAGGCGTGATACTATGTTATGTTCAACCTTGTGGAAATTACTTTATGCTGGGACACTTAAAAAATAGGTAGGGCCATCAATTATTACGCCTAGGTTAGGTAGGAAGAGAGGCTACGGTAGAATTTGAAGTAATTTGAAGATAAGGTTTTCAAAAACTACAGAAATGTCTTTACATATTAGCCGTTGTAATATATGACTTGTTGAGACTGAACTTCTGATAAAAAAGGTATTTTTTAAGAATGCGTTCTTGTAACAACACTGTGTAACTACTCAACTGGACTAAAAATATCATTATGACACTTTCTTTAAATATAATTATCACAATTTCTTCTTTATCGTGGGTACAGTTTACAAACACACATGTCACATGCACACACAACCAGACCCGAAACAACTATCTGTAGACCATACAAATATTTGTTCCGTGCGGGAATTGAACCCGCGACAGCGCAGAAAGCTAATCACTTGGCCACCACGTCAACCGTGCCGTCAGTATACTGTATACTATTGAAGTTTTTACCACGCATTGAAAGGATCATGTTGATATGTTAACGTCAGTTCAAATCCCTACATATTATAAAACAAAGTCCCTCGTCGCGTCTGTCTCTCTGTTCGCGATAAACTCAAAAACTAGACAGAGTGATTCATGGGGAAGGTTTAGGTGTATAATTCGTTAAGGTTTTATGTAAACTGGCTGAAATATGACGATGATAGTTGAAAATGTCGGAAAAAATCATGCCGACTGGGAGCTTTACTGACGAGCGCCGAGTAAATGCCCGACGTAACAGGCTGATACGACACTACGACAGAAAAAAATGAAGGCGTATATGCTCTGCTACTCGTACAAAGCCGGGGTGGGTCGCTAGTATTTACATAATTTCAACTTTAAACAAAACTAGGCCGGCAGCCAAATACGCGTGACAGAGGCTAATAAAAATAACCAAAAACTATTATCTTAGAATATCCAAATTCGTAGTTCCAAGGTTTAATATCAGTTGACGGAAAAAATGATCGAAGTACTGCAATAAATTCTCAAGGAGATTCTCCAGAAAATAACTTCAAAAGGTCACCGTTGTCACGCCAAAGGGGATTCATTAAAAGTCCTGAAAATTAGCAAAAGTTTCACAAATCATTAATCTTGTGCCGAGGAAAAATATTTTGGCGGAGTTTGTTTAGTTGTAATGGGCTACATCGTTGGTAGTGGCTGGTGTGTTTGATTATATTTTGGGGTAGATTAGACCGCAGGATATTGACAGCATTAATACAAAAATAAAAAAATAATATATTTTCTAGATCAGTAAGTAGGTACTGCGGTGTATATGTATTTTAAGAAACAGCATCACGCCTATATTCCCCGAAGGGTTAAGCGGAGGTGTACCTACTATTGTACACCAAAATTTCGCCGATGCCGTTATTGAGTCCCATGTAATAGAGGGCGAGTTTATTCCCATCTACCCGGTACAGTTCCAAACTCCGTATTTTTACTAAGAATTTTCATATAAAAAACACAATTATATTTTGCCCGACTCGGGAATCAAACCTAGGACCTCACGCTTAGCAGTCGCGCTTGCGACCACTAGACCAATGTGAAGTGTGAAGTAATACTATTAACTAGGTAGAAACAAACAGAATTGTGTAATGCTAGTCCAAACAATTGTACATTTCGAATAAATAAAGTTTTTTTTTCTACCAGAAGAATTTATAAATCAGAACTTTACTAAAAACTTTAAATTAAAGACAGATCAAGCTACACGTTTTTGACCAAAGACACTACACAAAAAAAAAAACAAGTAAAAATGTAATACAATTTTCCTCAAGTAACGTACTGTATCTCCTTTCTCCTTAACGACCTCCAGCAGTCCCTCACAGCCCTAAGCGCCCTTAAAATCACTGAGTTGACACCGACCTGATAATATTTTATACCTTCGCACCAACATAAAATCTTCATAATGCTCTTCACAAATGGTTTATATGTTCCTGTAATAAAACTATTTTATCTTACCCCCATAACAGAGTACTAGGAACCTGTACGAACCCGAAGATTCGTCTAAGTCCTCTGTCCATTGCAGAATCTTTACGACATCACCCCTTGATAGACTATTGGAATAACGCAATGGAATTTGAAGTGGAAATCGAATCGAGATACTCTTATCTTGCTGAATAATAGCAGGTTTATTTTGGTAGGAAGGTCTTCACGGTTATAAAATGTATTAAATTGAACTCTTTTCTGCTGACCCGTACGCGGAATAATGTTTTTACCCATTTTTTGTCTGGAGAAAGCCAATTGTGTGGGTAGTAATAACTAGTTCCCTCCTATTAAGTATAAAGTATATTTTCGAGACGGATTTAGGGTCAAAAAACATACATCCCACAAATTTTTTGTTAATTAGACACTAGGGAAATTTATAAACACCCTTAAAATCTAAGTATTATATTGAAAGAGTTTTGATTTTTTTATTTCTTAAAATAACTGTATCCCCGAAGTGTTAGGCAGAGGTGTAATATCGTGCATTTGTGAACCTCCTTTTGGTCGATGTGATTAAGTGCCATGTAACAGGGGGCGAGCCTATTGTCATTAACCTAGCAGTGCAAATACCGTGCTGCTACTGACAATTTCCATATCAGTTACATAGGACCAATAACCATTTTTGTTCCATGTTCCTGGATCTTATGACCGCTTTCTTGTGTATATATGTATTCTGCATCATCGGCACCCATTTGTTGGCTCTCAATCAACTTTCACAAACATCAGGCTATTTTATTTTACTTCTATCCCGCCGGTGTTGCAATTGTTTTGTTTGAATTGTTTCGTAAGCAAATACAAATAATAAATTGTTATGACACAAAATTCAAAAAGGAAAAATTGAAGGAAAGAGAGGAAGGGGAAGACCTAGGCGAAGCTTTTGATACAAGTAAAGGAGAAAATAGGGGTAGAGTTGTATCAAGAGGTCAAAACGAAGGCAGAAAGCAGAGAGCAGTGGCGATTGTTTCATCGACAAGAGCTAAGCTCTTAAATTAGAGAAGAAGAAACAGAACTCATATATAATAAACCTTAATTCTCTTCTTGATTCTCACACAAAATGTTCCCGTATTTAAGTTCCCAACTTTTATTATTTTTCTACTGAGTTAATATCGTTTTATAACAGCGATATTGTCCCATCCAACAGACTTATGAACACTGAATTACTTAAAAGATTAACGCCCCTAAACCATAAAAGGAGGGAACCAGAAAAATCCACACAAAGTGCGCATTCTCTAAGAAATATAACTGCAATATTAAACTATAAAACCAAATCTTTTGTGAACCACACAAGCTCCAACTTTCTAAATCCATTATAACATGACCTCTGTGTATAAAATATTTACTCGAAACGCCAGGTCTTTGTTAAATTGACTTCATGCATAATGTCCAGTGTAAGATAACCTATGAGTAGCAGTTTGTTTTCCCGTATTTGATTTCTTTTGTTCGGATGTTAGGATACGAGGTAGGTCTTTGCAAAATGGTTGGTGTCAAAACATTGTTTCATGTCAAGAATTGCTCCCACGAGAGGTAACGTTTCTAAAAATGTGTTTTATACTGATGTTGGGTTTATTTTGTGGGAATGTTTGGGATATTACACATTTTGGAGATGTATTCGTGTTTTTATGTTTGTTTATGAGCGAATTTGAGGAAAACATGACAGTATCAAGTGGTTAAAATTGTGTGCGAGTCATAAATGAGGAAATAATGGTTTATTAAAAATATTCTTCCTTAAGTTAACAAGATCGTGTCATGTGTGATTAGCTATTTTATCCAATTGGGAATATTTTTGGACTTCTGCAGCCTACATTTTCCTGATAACTGTTGAGTGTAAAATTCTATGAGCGTTATCATGTTCAGCAGTTAATGATTACGTCTCGTTAATACTATAAGTATGATGATTCTCAATCACCTGATGGAAATCGACAGTCAGCTCTTCCACCATCCTTAGCCAAAAGATTGTCTGATTAGTCCTAGCCAAGATATAACCTCAAGACGTATACTGCTAAACATGTGCCTCCTCACAAATAACCAACAAACATGAAGGAATATTGTCATAATAGATAGATCAAACTTTGTTCCTATAAAAATATATATAGAAGCGTTCTATTTATACACCCACATTTCGAAGCCGTTCTCAAGTCCTAAGTAATAGGAGACAAACTTATTGTTACATAACATAGCATCACGCCTGTATTCCCCGAAGAGTTAGACAGATGTGCACCTACTGTACACCCAAATTTCGCGGAAGCTGTTATTGAGTCCCATGTAATAGGAGGCGAGCCTATTGCCATCTATTAGGCAGTTCCAGACTCCGTGCTGCTACTGAGAATTTCCACACAGAAAAACTCAAAAGCAAAAAGCTTATTGTGATATAGTATGAATGTAATTTTTTTTCAGCACTGACGTAAATTCGTATCCTTTGCTTTATTTCTACCTGTGTGAGCAAAATATTCTATATACTTCTACCTTTGTTGAACCCGCAACTAGCCTGCTTTACCGTGATTATTTAAACATGGTCATCTGTCAGGTAGCCGGCCATCTACTCCGAGTGATATGGTTGCCCATCTACTAGATGAATAAACTAACAGTAGTGCAGCCTGGGTGGCGATTCGGGTAATCCTCCACAAAGAAATCAAAATGTTAGAGGAATTTACAATACCATTTGATTGCAATAATATTATCAAGCTAAATTAACTCTTAACCCCCGTATTTTGTACCAAATGTAAAGCTAGATTAGTTGTGACCTATTTTCAAAGCCAATCTTTATAAATCATAGCTCCAAACAGAATTCTTAATATTCTAGTCCTCAATTTCGTTTAGGACTAATGTAAGACTAGATTTTATTTTTTCATATACTCATTTAAGACCTTTTAGTATTAATACACCTCTTCTACTCAACCCTAATGAAGTGGTATTCTATTTTACGTTCCTTTCTATTTCAGCAGATTCCTTAAAAATACTGACATCATATTTTACATAATTATTACAAAAATACCGAATTTTTTTCCTGGTACTCTACTTAATTGCCTTCAAAATACATTTGCCCAACCTCGTCTCGTACTTCCCTGAAAGGATTTTGCACCTTATAACAATAATTCTAAGAGTTATTTTAACATTTTGCAACAGTAAAAATATTTTGGTCAACTCTTCAGCGGAGCTCTTAGCAAAATTTCAAATTCTTTCAGCGTAGCCTTATGTAGATAAAAATAAAGTTGATTTCTGTTTAAACGAACGTAAATGTAATGTTGGAGATAATATTTTTTCATGAGTAAGCTTGCTAGCAATTTGAAGGGTTTCTGAATAATTAGCTGAAAGACAAATGTATCGAGAATTTGTTTAGGGTGAGTCGATAGGGAATAATAAGGCATGAAGAAGTACCACTCCCATCTAGTTACGATTGAATGGAGACGGAGAAGCGTCCACCTGTATTATATCAAAAGTATGCGATGAAGATCTGAATATAAAGGGTAGTAATTATGGCAATATATTTGGAGGATCTTTGGTTTTTGTTTGTTAATGAGGAAGAAGGAATGGAAAAGGAAAGAGCATCTTCCAGTTCCGTATCAGAATAAATTTGAGTCTGTCTCTGATACAAATACGTCAGACAAACGCTGGTCAGCTAGAATCAGACCATAGAAATCATTAGACATGCGCTAAATGTATTACTGAACTGAAAAAAGAGATACTATCTTTTTAAACGACTTCAAAAAAAAAAGGAGGTCCTCAATTCTCAATTATTTACTTTGTTCGACGTTTTTATGATTTTAGTAAATAATTTAAATTAAATAACTCAAATAACTGTAAGTTTTATTTTACCGTCACTGGGATCGACTCCAAAGATACCTAATTAGATATTGAAAATATTTATGAGGGCACGGTTGGCGGAGTGGTTGAGAGGTCGACTGCTGCGCTAAGTGCCGCGGGTTCGATACCCGTACGGAGCAAATATTTGTATGATGTACAGATAGTTGTTTCGGGTCTGGGTCTTTGTGTATGTGAATATTGTATGTGTTTGTAAACGCACCCACAATAATATTATTTGTTCCGGATATATTATTTCGATGGAGAAATGTAAGTTTTAAAGAAACATGAAAATAATTTTGTAGGTAAATTGTACATAACATCACATCTGTATTCTCCGAAGCGCACGGATCAAATATTAATTTGTATGATCTACAAATAGTTGTTCCGGGTTTGGGTGTATGACCATGTGAATATTTGTGTTTGTAAACGCACCCACGATACAGGAAAAAAGCTAAAAAAAGCTATTGCCATCTATCGGGCACAAATACAAACTCCGGGCTGCTACTCAGAAATTTTTAACAGTACAACCCATCAACAGTACCCGGGGATTGAACTCACAACCTCACGCTCTTCGACCACTACGACCAAAGAGGCACAAACAACCATTCCCACCCAATTGTTACAAAGTTGTAAAACACATAACATTAAAACGCTATAGGATGGTTGTTTCAGAAATTTCAGCAGTCTCATAACACCCTCGAATAAACTTTTATGAGGTTTAAATTTTAACCCTCACATGGCGGGCCGCATTATGGTCTGTCTTCAAGCTTCAGTTAAGGGTTGATAAGATTGAGCCATAACAGAACAAGATTAGATGTTATGTAATACACTTAATTATTTTGATTAATTGTGGGTATTTATCGGTCTAGTGGGCGCAAGCGCAACTGGTAAGCGTGAGGTCGTGGATTCGATTCGCGAGTCGGGCAAAGTGTTGTTGTGTTTTTCTGTATACAAAGACTGAAAGATAATTACAAACAAACAAGATAGAAAGACAATTAAAGGAGATCACAGCATGCACATATAACTAGGTGAACTAAAATAATATATAAAAATAATGATTACAATTAAGATAAATTAAATTAAACTAGAAAAACTAAATACAGGATCTTGAAACCAGTTTAGTGTGGAATAGCTCCCTTCACTACTAAGGCGGGTGGACCCGGGTACGTCTTAAAACTGCGGCCAGACACCGGAGGACGGGCAGCAGCGTCCTCTCACTAATCGGTGAGCCACTGCGATCCCCAAGCCGCCTGCCAAGCGTGGGGATTATGTCAAACCGCCCCTTGAGGGAGGCCTTCGTTCAGCAGTGGACGTCTTCTGACTGATGATGACTACTAAGGCGACGAAATATAGGCATATATTTCTTCGCCTTAGTAGTTTAGGGAATCAAACCGAGGATCTCACGGTCAGCAGCGGCACTTGCAACCACTATACCAAACAGTCACTGTTATTGTTTCATAATAAAATTACAGTTAACAAGAATCAACTCTCAACTCGCCCCTTCAATTAAGGGATGTTTTTCGTCCCCAACAGTTTTCTTTTAACTTTTCTTTTATCTTTCGCCTTGTTAATATGTCTTGAAGGTGTTTGAAGGTGGGGGTGGTAATGGTGGCATAAATTATGGCCTATGCCATGCAAATCGGTACTGTGATGTTACAAGTGGCGTTTGAGGGTTAAGTACGGTACAAAGTACGAAGAAATAATGGCTGTGCAGATATTGGATTTTTGTAAAATATTGAGTTTAGATTGCAGTGATAACATAACATAATATCACGCCTATATTCCCCGAAGGGTTAAGCAGAGATTTTCGCCGATGCTGTTGTTAAGTCCCATGTAATAGGGGGCGAGCTTATTGCCATCTACCGGGCACAGTGCCAGACCCCATGCTACTGGGAATTTCATTATAGAAAAATCCAATTACACTGTCCGACCCAGGAATCGAACCCAGGACGTCACGCTCAGCAGTGGCGCTTGCGTTTCTTTTTGAACGGGAATCGAACCGACTACACGTAGCCCACCAACTCACCTATGACATAAAATATACCATCCTCTCAAAAAACACCAAAGACTAATTTCTAAAAATATAGACGGCTTATAAAAGTTATGTGAACGAAATGTGCCTATTCTGACGTCACAGCTACCTCGTGTCAATGAACGGAACAAAGCAAATAAATCATTAACTTTATTAATCACCGACAACTGTCATAATAACTCGTGAACCAACCGGATTGGGTTTTAATTGGATCACACGTGTATTGTTTTACCTTTACCTCGTATGTTGGGTAATCCAATTTTCAGGAGTTTAATTTTACCTGTAACAGAAAAAAAAAGTTGTCAATAAAATTAAAAAACAAGTATTGTTTTTGTTATTTTTTTTAACTTTTCAAATCAAATCAAATCGTTTATTTTTGCGACATATGGGTATTCTAGACATAGTTCTTAAGTATAGGTATAGAGTACCTATCACCATATTCGACCATCAAGCGGCATGCAAAATTACTACAAATATTTTCAAAATAATATATCAATTACCTAAATGATCATATTAAATGTTAATCCATCATTAAAATACTATAATTTAATTATAAAGAAATGTCAAGGACCAGAGTACAATATTCCATCATTTAAATATTCGTTAATCGAGTAATTGGATTTATTTCCCCACACTAGGTTTCGTTTCTGTATCGTAGCTGTGTATATAAACACAAATATTCACATGGACAGACACTCAGACCCGAAACAACTATTTGTCGGTCATACAAATATTTGTTCCGTGTCGGAATCGAACCCACGACACGTAGCGCAGCAGTCGCTCGCTCAACCACTGCGCCAATCGTGTCGTCGATGCTAAGTGTGAAGTCCTGAGTTCGATCTCAAAAATTTTATTGGATTTAACACCAAGGCGTTTTGTATTGTGCCTGATAATAGGAATAGGCTCGCCCCTTATTGCATGGGACATAATAACGGCATTGACGAAATGTGTGTGTATAAATATTACACCTCTCTCTCTCTCTCTTCGGGGAATACAAGCGTGACGCTATGTTATGTTACAAAAAATATCTATGTAGGTATTTTAAGATGGCATTCGCCGAATTTCGTTGTCTATTTTTTAATCATTGGACTGAATGTGCTGATTTCTATTTAAAACTAGCATAACATGGGTGAAAATGAAAACTGAGGACCGAAGATAGGTACTATAGTTACACTACAGCTCTATGAAAACAATTTTGATGGCACTGATGGCGTAGTGGTCGAGAAATCGACTGCTTTTCCTGTCGTCAGGATCCCACACGGAACAAATTTTTATAAGGCCTACAAGTTGTTTTGGATCTGGGACGATTTGTGTTTGCAAACGCATCCACAATACAGGAGTAAGGTTTAGTGGAATACACAGAATAAATAATTCGGAGATAAACAAAATTGTCTTGCGTTTTATGCGAAACTATGCAACAATATTAAAGTGTAAAAAAAACCATTTGGAAACAACGAAAGGAAAATTATTTCGCCCGATTTAATCTATTCTTAAGAAACAGTAAAAAATACAGCAAGCAACTGTATCTTTTACATCCTACATCAAATACCAAAGCAACAGAAATGTCAGGCATTCAACACGTAAAATACCTACCCTTTAAAAGACCCAACATTGTAATATTTTCAACTAAACACCAGAATCACTTGAACTCTCCTTTTCATTAACTTAAAAGACTTAACGGTTCAAGTAAACGTGGTCAAAATACTTAGTCACGGGCAAAATCTTATTATAAAATTGTTAAGAAAATCATATGAACTTTATTTAAAATTATCTCTTGAACATTTTCCGAGAAAATGTTCTGCAAAAGCTCTTCTAAAGTAATTGCTAATATTATAGTGCGTTAGTACTTGCCCATAATGCTAAAAGCTAGATGCTTTGAGAAATATATGATGTAACTAGCGACCCGCCCAGGCTTCGCACGGGTAGCAGAGCATATACGCCTTCATTTTTTTCTGTCGTAGTGTCGTATCATCCTGTTACTCGGTGCACGACATCTTCAACTATCATCGTCATATGTCAGCCAATTTACACAAAACCTTTACGGATTATACACGTACATAAATATTCCTCATGAATCACTCTGTCTATTGGTGAAAACTGCATGAAAATCCGTTCAGTATTTTTGAGTTTATCGCGTTCAAACGGACAGACGCGGCGAGGGACTTTGTTTTATAATATGTAGTGATTATTTGGTCATGGGCTGCAGAGTATGGTACCAGAAGAGATCCAAGTATGGATATATACTAAAGAAATAGATACTAATGAAACCTAATACTAAAAATCTTCAGTACTGTGAGGGCCATGAGTCCAATAGAAATGAAAAATTCATGAATAATAGTTCGATGATCCAACCCACATACAAATATTTCTTTAAAGACAAACCTAATTGAATGAAATAATTTTCCATCAAACCAAGGTTACCGCCTACCCCACATTTCCATAGGATTAATAAGCAATAATCAAAGACAATGTTTGAACCAACGTTTCAATTAACCAAGAATAATGAACTAATTCTCAAAAGATAACATCTAAGGGTTTAATAGCTTGTACAGTTAACATCAAAAAGGAATTTGTATTATAAGTTGCTTAATAAAGCTTATGGAATCCAGAGATGTATCCTCGCAGATTACGGTAGATAACATAGAACCTGTTAACTGCGAAGGGTTAGGCAGAAATGCACTATGCACGAGAATTAGCCCTGAACTTATGAATTTTTCCTTTAAGAGTATCGTTTTGCTGCCGGCTTCTGACAAAATTGTCTTGAAATATACACAAAATAGGTGTTTGGGTGTAAACGTTTCTTACATCTAAATCTTAACGAATCAATTTGATTTTGATCACTATGGTTTTGTCACATAATAAACTAGGTCGATGACCTGTATTATTTTTAAATTTTTTATTATTTTAATAATTATCACGAGATAAGGAAAATTTAAAGTTAAAACAACGTATTTTGAGGGTTAATTATTTCTCAATCTATAAACAATATCAAAAACGTGACGACCTAGTTTTTACTTGTTGTATCTATAACTTTTAAAAATAGCAAAATCAGCTAATGTTTAGTGGGGTAAAAACGAAAAAACGTGGGGTTATTTTGTATAAAAACTTTTAGCTAAACTATAGTCTTAAGACAACAAATCTAACTCACATAATAAGTTTCTTTCCTTTTTAATAACATTGACACTAGGAATAACTCTTGTATCGTGGGTGCGTTTACAACTACTACTACTGAACTACTTTTAGATCATACAAATATTTGTACCGTGCGGGATTCGAACTGGCGACACATAACGCAGCAGTCTATCGCTCAACTACTGCGCCAATCGTGTCGTCAAATTTTATAGAATTCTGTCTTCTACATACCCAAATTATGGGCTAATTAATTTGGTAACGAATCATCATCAGCCAAAAGATGTCCACTACTGAACGAAGGCCTCCCCCAAGGGGGGGGTTTGCCATAATCCCCACGCTTGGCAGGCGGCTTGGGGATCGCAGTGGCTCACCGATTAGTGAGAGGACGCTGCTGCCCGTTCTCCGGTGTCTGGCCGCAGTTTTAAGACGTACCCGGGTCGTGTTAACGAATCGAACCCAACATATTATTATATGTGGAAATATATAGTACCTCCATATTTGTCCAATGCTTGCCCGCCCACAAGGCGACGTGGCTTGGTTTCCTAAACTCGTTACTCGCAGTTGTGCACTTTGTACATTTAAATGTAAATCATATCTCTTGATATCAAAGAATTAAATTTCAACGACCTCCGTAGTCCTTACGCTGCGATATGAAACTTGTTACTTATTTCAATTTTCTTTTGAAATAGGAAATCTTGTAACTTATTATTTACTCTACGGTAATTTAACAGAATCTGTTACTGCTACACTGGATTTATTCCAAACGCGATCGCTGAGCCTGAGGTCTTGAGTTCGAAAAGTTTTGAGTTTTTCTATATACAAATTTCTCGGATGCATGGACTTTGGAACGGTACCCGGTAGATCGCATTAGGCTCACCCCTGAGACTCAATAATGGCATCAGTGACATGTGGATGTACGATAGTACAATTCAGCCTTACCCTTCAAGGAACACAAGCATGATGATTTTTTTTTTAATGCATCTCCCCATACTAGGATTAATTCCTGTATCGTGGGTGCATTTGCAAACACATATATTCACATGGACATACACCCAGACCCGAAACAATTATCTGCAGATCATACAAATATTTGTTCCGTGCGGGAATCGAACCAGCGACACGTAGCGCAGCAGTCGATCTCTCAACCACTACGCCAACCGTGCCGTCGTATGTTATATACGAAATCAATCAATACACAGTATTTTAATCCAAGGCACACACACCACAGGATCCAGCAATGTTTCACTAACAAAAATTAACAATGTTTTCGCAATTCAAAGGTAACACCGCCTCCCGAGTTCCCCTTAAAAGTACCCTCCATCGCCAATAAAGAATACAGGTAAAAAATAAGCCAGTCTAAACACTCCAGGTAAGTAGGGCTTACAATAAATTATTCGCCAAAGATCCCAGCCATAGCAAATGGCCCACCATTTTCTTCCAAATGACTCTCAATACAAAATCAATGACTTTTTATATTATTCGAGACGATTCTGTTTTCTGTTCTCGGCTTGGTATAATTTATAAGAGGAAGACGATTGCAAATCTTTTTGTTTTTTTAAACCCCCACTAGATTTTCTCTCCTGTATCGTGGGTACAGTTTACAAACATACTCGTCCCATAGGTACATAACCAGACCCGAAACGAATATCTGTAGATCAAACAAATATTTGTTCCGTGCGGAAATCGAAACCGCGAGACCTAGCGCAGAAAGATAATCACTTAGACACTGCGCCAACAGTGATGCCGTGTTGATTTTGGTAGACTGCTACTGCTTCTTCTTCTACCGAATCAGTACGAGCTATCACGTGGTGGGAAAATGAGTCAATCAGCAGTCGAAGCTATTTCCTTGCAACCTTAGAATAGCCTGCTTCACTGGCGCGACAGCTGTGCGTGAGCTACTAGGTTCAGTTTTCTGGTTGGGTAAAATGTTAATACACTTTACTGTCACCAGACCCAAAACATATAAAAATGGATGTACTTACAGTACAATGGTCTTATAGCATTCGACAATTGTTCCTAGATAACCTTGGAATAGGCACATTTCTAGATAGAAAAGAGTGTTATTAAGTTTTTCTGTATAAAAATCGTAGAAAACGTACATTTTCATGATAGTGATTTTAGTTCTTAACATGGTTACATTAGGGATTAGAGTCGCTTATGAGACGTATGTGTCATAGTAAGGTTTTGATTTACTATCTACTATATTATAGAGATGTCATGTTAGCGACTCTAATCCCTAATGTAACTAAGTTAAGAACTAAAATCGCTTCCATGAAAATTTACATTTACTATGAGAGTAAATAGTAAAAAACTCATAAGATCCAGGTCGTAAGATACAAATAGAGGTACAGGTGAATTGAACCTTTCCTCGTATTTATATGGTCTGTCGTCATTTTTTATTTCACTCACGCGCAGTGACGCGGCATATCTGTCAGGGCGCTGCAACGGTGCTATTTGATTGGTTGACCAATTCCCGCGTATTTAAATTGTATCAAGTGCGAAATTACATCGGTGGGCCATAATAACTGTGTACTTATTTTATTTTTTATTCCGTGAACTCCAACATGTTCTCACTTGGACCACGCTCGATGTTCAGCGAGACAGCGACTACCGTCTGAAAATCATTCAAAAAGCCTTTTGGGTCCTTAAACAAATCCCTTTATCGTATTTGTAACATCGATTCCTTAAATAAGGGTACATTCTGATTACGAGTTTATGTAATAAGACGACCAGACTAATGAGATACAATGCAAATCAATGTGGAATTATTGGCTGATTTGCATAATTTCTAATTCTGGTATGTTCCCATCTTGATACTCGTATACATCATCATCATCAGCCATAAGACGTCCACTGCTGAACGAAGGCCTCCCTCAAGGGAGGGTTTGCCATAATCCCCACGCTTGGCAGGCGGCTTGGGGATCGCAGTGGCTCACCAATTAGTGAGAGGACACTGCTGCTCGTCCTCCGGTGTCTGGCCGCAGTTTTAAGACATACCCGGGTCCTTAAGACGTACCCGGGTCCGACGTACTCGTATACATACCGTCATTGTATTCCCCGAAGGTTTAGGCAGAGGTGTACTATTGTTCACACAATCGCCGATGTCGTTATTAAGTTTCATGTACTAGGCGAGCCTATAGTCATCTACAGAACACAATACCCGACACCGTGCTGCCACTGAGAATGTCTGTGCAGAAAAATCGAATAACACAGCCTGACCCGGGAATTGAAACCTGGATCAGGGCTCAGCAGTCGCGCTTAAAACCACTATACCAATGAGGCGGTCTTAAAGCTTTGCAATCCATATCCAAATATTGTATATTGCGCGTGAAATTCATTAAAGTGTAGACTGATAAATAAAATAATAAACAATTAACCTGAGTAAATATCGGTAATTATCTACATATTTACACACATCTGAATCAAACACAAAACAAAGAACTAACACGCTAGTCAAATGAAAAAAATATTAAAAGAAATTGATACACCGTTTCTGAAGAACAGACAATATATTGAAGCATTGTTGCTTTTAAGAACAAACGCTTTTAGAACGTTCACCGTCACAATAGCAGACTCCCGACGTCTTCCCTTCCGAATGCTGGACACTTGCCCAGCATAAGAAAAGGTGCTTACTTTTTCTCAGAATCAGAAGGGTTAGGCCTTAGGTCCCCTCTGATCCGGTGTGGATTGGCGGCCTTCACAAATCGAGAACTTTCTGAACCCCTCTCGAGTGTCCTCACGTTTTCCTTCACCATTAACAAGTGATGATCAAATTCTGATCCATACCTCTGACTTTTCAAAATCATTCAGTCAGATTACACTACGCATAAACTTTATGTGAAATGTTATTATAAGTAAATAGATAAATCAATACCTATAGCGATCTTTACACGTGTCAAACTTGTTCTTGTTTAGCGCGACAATTGAACAGTTTACGCAACTGTGCAAATGTCGCGCCGAACAACATTTTACATAGCTAATTTTATATTGTTTTGAATAAGTTTAACGCTTTAATGATTTTAGTAGTAAGTAAGTAAACGTTACATGAGATATTTCCATGACTAGGCACTTATATTGTGACGCGGTTTGAAGGTGTCTACAATTTCATAAAGACTTTCTGATTTCGCGCTTCCGACTTAAAAATTTATATGGGAATCATTTTGATTATCACTAACGGTCAAAATAAAGGAATATATTATAAAAAAATATGCAGATATGAGGAGGTTTTGTAAAAAAAAGTGTTCAATTATTTGCGTAGTGCGCCGACGCGTACCAGGCTGGTGTCCTACAGCCCTAAGCTACGGTACAGAGAAATTTTCATCAAAATAGGTGCACTAATCCATAAGGTAAACGAGAGCAAGCAGACAACGTTTCAAAAAATTATATTACGCGCCCACTGTGTCAATAGTGCCATTACTGTCAATATCTATACAAATAATTATATCAGGCCGATGTCTGTACATTATATATATTGGAGAAAACCTAATATGAGGGGTCTTTATTAGACCAACAGAAACCAAAACAACAGTTTTTAGAATTTTTGTCTGTCTGTCTGTATGTTTGTACACGCATCACGCAAAAACTACTGCATGGAATTGAATGCAATTTTCACCAATGTATTGCTGGAGGTCTAACTTAAAACATAGGCTCCATTTGACTGCAGGAAAACATCAGATTTTAAATTCCAAGATATAGTTATAATTATAATTATAGAAAATAAAAAATAATCAAAAATATTTTTATTATATTGTATGTCTATTGAACATTGGACAAGAGGTATCAGTTTGGTTATAGTTTCAAATACTTCAAAATATCCCAGTTTATCTAATAAAATAGATATCATATATATATCGAAGTATGTGCGGTGTAACTTTGAATGACAGATTAAGAAATAGCGTGATAAGAGATTGTTGCGGTCTAAAAGAAGATGTAGTGACAAGGATAGAGAAAAGTATGCTTCGTTGGTTTGGTCATGTAGAGAGGATGGATGAAGGTGATTAACGAAAGGGATTTATAACGCGGCTATTAGTGGAAACGCCAGGACGCCCTAGAAAGACATATACGGACCTCATTGGTGATGTTCTTCAAAAAGGTCAGGTGCGCAGTACCCACAACCGGCGTTCATGTATGAAACGATGCATTAATGTAGATGAAGCAAAAGGGCTATGTAAGAATCGTAGCACGGGAGGTTCCGTAGTGTCTGCCTACCTCCACGGGAAAAAGGCGTGACTTTATGTATGTATGCAAATAGATATCATAAATAATCCTCCCTAACTAAGGTGAAGTCGTGTGCGCAACAGTATTTTAATTAATATTTTCTTTGTAATATTGTGTTTTATCATACCTCGAAATATGTTGTTAAAATGGTCACCCTACAGTATAATTTACTTGCGAACGGAAAATTTCAAACATAACTAAATTCATGACGCACGTAAATTATTTTTATTATATGCATTAAACAAATTGTTATTGTAAAATAAATAACAAAATACAGATGTTCTAAAGTTTTCCCCTGTTTTGCTTAATAATGCTATTTTTAGCTGCTATATATATAGGACACATCAAGTCAGTACTACTACAGTACTGGCAGTACGACATAACAGTACTATACTCATTTGGAGACGAGCATTTTGGTGAGTAATGTAAAGACATCGTAAAATTCGTAAAATTCAACGACACGGTTGGCGCAGTGATTAAACTAATCGTTTAACCACTTTCTGCGCTATGTATCGCGGGTTCGATCCCCGCATGGAACAAATATTTGTATGATCCACAGATAGTTGTATCGGCAGCCTAATTACGTAAGAAAGCGACAGCAAAGCGATAGCCACACGACAGCCACACGACAGCAATCTCACTGTCAGCCAATACATTATATGTCACAAAAATGACGTTTGACAGAAAAAAATCAAACCTATCACAGAAAACATACAAAAATTATGCAATGGGTTATACACGGTAAGTATTATAAATAAGTAACACTAATTATATATAGATATGAGCTTATATGACATATGTAGTCTCTTTCTGGTAGGTAACCAACAGTAAATTAACACAATACCCTAGCCTCCTCTGACAAGGGGGACGCTAAGGTCCTGTTACATGCCCCCACTGCAAATCCTCTGCTAAGCAAATATTGTCTGAATGAAGAAGGTAAAATTCTAAACGCTGAAAATAATACACGTATAGCTAAGTAAAGCGTGTTTTTTTTTTATTAATTATGTATACTTTACAGACATGGTTGTCGTGAATGCATCGCTGAACACCAAAGGAAAAGTTAAGTTCAAGTTAATATTGGCTTTCTGGAACTAAGTTGATGCAGTTCCAGCAAATATACGACCGGTAAGTCTAACTTACATCTATCTAGTTAATACTATTTAGATTTTCTTTAATAATTTCCATTGATTTTAATGCGGTTTGCAAATTAATATATCATTAACATTTTTGTATGTTTGTAATAATCTTCTCCGGCTAATCTTCGAAACGGTTGGACCGATTATAACGGGACTTTCACTGGCAGATAGCTGATATTTGAAAGAATAACTTAGGCTTACTTATATTTTAGAAGTAGAATTAGGATTCCGCGCAAAAAATCATAACCCATGAAACTATAAACAAAATCCGATTCAAATAGGGAAGTATTATATATAGGCTGTAGGCTGCTTTTAGACCCGGAAAAAATCGCGGGTTTTAGAATCCACACGAACGAAGCCGCGGGCGGAAGCTAGTAGAGAATAAATTCAGTCTATTACTGTCCCACTACTGAGCAAGGGCCTCTTCTCAGAATGAGAAGGGTTACGCCTTAGTCCATCACACTGGACCGGTACGAGTAGGAGAACTACCCACACCACCAAGAACTTATGGAGTCCCATCAGGTGTGCAGGTTTCCTCCCGATGTTTTCCTTTCTGTCTGGACTTTAGAAGAAACCTAGACCCCTGAGTTTGTATCGGTTTCTATTCTCAGGGATAGTCATTCATAGCCTCCTGCATGGAAGGCAAGCGTTCAACACAATAAGCTATCACTGCTTGTCAAATATAGTATTGTATTAGTAATTTCGTTCGTATGGTCTGCACCTCCTAATGAGCTTTCACCCACTTTGGACAAATAACATTTTAAAATGAACTAGCTGGTACCCGGCGTGTTGCAGGCGCAGAAGAAATAATTGCAGAAATATCTTGTTTAATTAGCAAAGATAGAAAGAATTATATATATATATTTTAATCTTGAACGATAAACTGCGAATGACATGTGTCTTTTGACGTTTGCTGTTTGTCTTATTCCAATTTTCAATTCTGAAATTATTTTGATGTTAAAAGGAAACAAAATATTGTAGAATTGTAGAAATGATCTTTCAAATACATTTGCCGGTACGACAGGCACGCCACCTAGTGTACGTTAATTGTACTAGGCCTATAACCTTCACGCTAAGTTGACAAAGTTTTATCGCAATCAAATGAACGCATATGCATAAAAAAAACATAGATTTTTATATATTAAAAGATAAATTAAGGATTTATACCGTTTCAGTTGGCAGCTACCTGTTTCTACATCTGGACGCTCATGGGCGGCGGCTAGGTTGTCGCGAATAGGCCCTCGAAGAGTAGCATCAGCATGTCAGTACATTGCAAATTTTGGTGGGATAACCATTAATGGGTGAGTATCACTAATATTATTTAAAACTTCATCATGGTCGGGACAAATCCATTGCGTCATAAATATTTTGGAATTAAACTATGTATCCATGTTTATAAAATTATTGGTCTCATTGGTCTACTGGTTGCAAGCATGACTGCTGAGCGTGAGGTCCTGGGTTTGGTTCCCGGGTCGGACAGTTTTATGGGTTTTTCTGAATGAACATTCTTCTGAGAATGTTATGACAAAAACATTATAGCAATTTATTATTAATTTTAAACCTTAAATCTTTTTGTCTTTTTCAGAACCCATGCCAATAGCTTCTGCTGCAGCTGCAGCCACGGTCGAATCATTGTCTTTAGACGACACCATGGCGCGAACCCTCGGGTGGGCGGGCATCGGTCTTTGCATTAGACGAACGGCCTAATTTTCTAGACCAGTCTTCAATTTGGTCTTCTAGACTTTCAGACCATTGCCAGCCGTTAGCGCCGTGACTCACATGATACACGTAAAAGGTTCCTCTATGTAGTTATAAGGAGTAACTGCCTTTGGCTGCAGGAGGTCACATGTTTCTGAAATCACTGGATCAAATCGAATACTTAAACGTTTTTCTAAATACAGAAAGAAAGAGGCTGGTGAAGGGTCGAAATTGGACTAGCGAGCGCCCAAAATTGTTAAAGTAGTTTTTTTTTTACAAATTGGTACTTAGTTGTTTTGAGAGATAATAAAATATGCTAAGTGACAACTGAAGATTTCTTTCGATGACTACAGTTTTAAACAAAGTCAGAGTCAAACGTTTTTATTGTGGTTGCACGGTTCCAAAAGAGGGTTGGTCCTATGGAGAAGAACCCGGTAAGAAACTAATCTTCATGATCATCATCCACAGCCCGACTTCACCAACTGCTGGCAATAGGCCTGTCTTTGAAACTGCCAATTTCTACGCTCCTGCGCCAGTATTAATCTTATATTCATGAAACAAATTTTCTCATAAGCGTTTGATCGATATTCAATAGTTTGAAAGTGATAGAAGGGACATGTTTTTCTAAAATCCCAATAGTCCAATGGATTTGTAGTTTGAACAAAAAGGTTTTCTAGATATACAACTCCACTGAGGTATTGTGATGTTTATGTTTGATACTTTATATACTTTTATAAACAATTGTGGTGCTATTATAAATTTATTCCTTAAATATTTTCCGATGGTTACCAGAAAAGAAATATTAGAAGTACACATCGCTAATATTCATTGATCTGGTCACCAAATATATATTGTTCTGGTCATGATTACTTTATATAAAGCATTTATATAACATTTTATTATATTGTGTGTTATTCATTAAAAAAATATTGATATTCTTTATGATATTCAAAATTAATCTTGATTTCAATAAAGTTTTCAATTTAAATATTTTGTATTTGTTTACCATCTACCGTCTTTTTTACATTGGCAAATACCAGAGAAGCTTGTGAATTATCTGGACGTGCGTGCCGATCTAAGGCCGTATTTGGAATACCTTGTCTTCTAGTAATTCCACCAGCTATACCTATCTTTGACCAGGAAAACAATTGTACCCAAACAACACGTAAGTCGTTTCTTTGATTGTTATTAGATTAGTTAGATGTGCATATAAATTGGGTGATTTTCTTGTATTATTTTACTATGTATGTACAGTTGTACTATGCCTATAAAAATCTAAAGCCTTTGGCTATGAAATTTGTTTATTTTTTCTTAGACTTCCAAATTTCAATAGTTTGGGCCAAATGAACGTACTTTCTTTCAAATAAAATGAAGAAAGGAAAATATAAAATAATTAATTGCATTTGTAACAACACAACCTGTACACATAGACACAATGACAAGACAAAAATTATTATATTTTGTATTAACGTTTTTACAAGGGACTCAATAACGGCATCGGCGGAATGTGGGTGTACAATAGTATACTTCTGCCTAACCCTTCGGGGAATACAGGCGTGATGGTATGTTATGTTAAAGAGTAAATAAGATTCTTTCTGGCTTTGCTCCACGGAATAATTAACTGAACCTTTTAAGGCTTATACAAAAAACGTTTTCACTTTTTATTTCAACTAGGCGTCTGGAGGTACTTTTAAAAAGTCTACGACTCTAGGTACACGGTTTCAAAAGTGGTTTGGTCCTTTGGAGAAGAGATCAGCAAGAAACTCCATGGATACTCATTACAAAAAAAGATGTTATTCAAGTATATTTTTTTTTTAATTTTGACTATTTACTAAAAATTACTATACTACTTAAAATTACTTTTTAATATATATATATATTTCAATACTTTGCGCCTGACATAACGTATTTAGCAATACGTTTCAAACATTGATAATATAAAAAAAAAATGAGTATACTCTGAATTTACATAAATTAATGAATATTGTAACAGATGTGGTGCAGCCATTGACATAAGCCATATGCGACGTAGCAACAACATCTATTATTAAAAACTACAGAAAAACTACAATTATTAAAAGCTGCAAGATACATTTGATAAGATGCTGATTGTATAATTTGATTGTCTTTTTTAAACGGACCGACGAACGCATTACTAGCCTTTTCTGATCGATACTGCCCATCACCGACGACATTGACTACAGTAAAAAATATACATATATGTACATTAGGGTGTCCCGTTCATGTATGAAAAAAAACATTTCAAGATACGATATCACAAGAGGTATCAAAATTTGCGGAATTGTACCCAAATTACGAAAAATTTAATAAAACTGCAGTTCTTTCTCATCTTCAGGGCTCTACCACTCTTTGAAGTCTCGTAAATTTAACTTTTTTGCACAACTAAACGGTATGTCTAAAATACTACAAATAACAATTTTAAAAGGTATTTTAGTATTGAAATTTGTGTAACAAGGCACAAGAAAACATATCGATGAAGAAATATATATAATATATGGCAAAAACCTATATATTTAAATTTATTTTTGTGCCCAACATTTGGCATTTCTGTTCGAGATTGCAACCTGATCCTTATAAAGCCGTCTCTAGAAGTAGCATCAGTTACACTTTGGGAGGCCCCTCTTACTACTTTAACACATCTATCCACAGATTGTGTATGACAAGGAAAGTCATCACAAGACATCTTTTGCTTGATTAGGAACCAAATCGGGGCATATACTTTAACCACGTAGTTAACAAGAAAAGGCAAATTTTCTGATGGTGTGTGAGTACTGACGTAAAGTTTCAGTAGGGGAGAAGGAGGTAAGACGGGGTAGCGGGTAAGACGGGGTACGCAGCGAAATTCACAGTTCAAATTGACCAATCACGCTCGTTCATTCATCGTTCGACGCGCCGCCATGATACTTGTCAGTCGCCCGGTGGTTAGTGGTTCACAAGAGCACAGTGTCGAAAAAAATTCAAAAAAAGGTATTTACTGCAAATTGTTTATCATATTTTATTTTGGTTTGACACGTGACTGTGGTTTGTTAAATAACGTTAGCTGGTGAGGTATTGCTGTGATTGACGCTTAAACTAACCTAAAATAAGATAGGCATTGTGTTTCCTTAAGATTGTTGGCTGTTTATTTTTTGTTTTTTTTTTTTTTATAAAATTGCTCTGCAGGCGAGATGGGGTAACGGGGTACCCCATCTTGCCCCCAATGAGAATAATTTTGTTCTTGTTTGTTTTCCGTAAAAATGAGTTTGTTTTTTGTGAGCTTATTATAGTTTGCCTTTTTAGAATGGTTCGTGACTACAAACGCACGACTGACAGAGGGTCGTGGTCCGAAGAATCCATGCGCGAAGCAGTTCAAACGGTTTTGCATGGAAAAATGGGTTATTATAAAGCAGCTAAACAATTTCATGTGCCACAGACGACATTAGAGAGAAAAGTTAAGGCTGCTCGCCCAGTATTTAACGAAACATCTGATGAAAACTTACCCATACCAATTAAAGTACCATTGGGTCCTAGGCTGCCTGTTTTTTCTGTGTGTGAAGAAAATGAGCTTTGTGCCTATTTATTAGAAATGGAAGAAAGGTTGTATGGACTTACAGTTAAAGATCTAAAGGCATTAGTATACCAGTTAGCAATTAAAAATAATAAGCCTAATCCATTCAACGCTGAGAAAAAAGAAGCTGGTAGAGAGTGGATAAATGGCTTCCTAAAACGACACCCAGAGCTTTCAATTAGAAAGCCTGAAAATACTTCTGCTGCCAGAGCATCTGGTTTTAACAAAGTTGCAGTCGAAAAATTCTTCAATTTCCTCGGCAACGTGTACGATGAGCACCAAATAACTCCTGACCGTATATATAATTGTGACGAAACGGGGGTTTCTGTTGTGCCAAAGACAAATTCAAAGATAATCGCTAAAAGAGGACGGAAACAGGTTGGGGTCATAGTTTCAGCAGAACGAGGACAAACGGTAACGGTCGAGATATGCTTCAGTGCAGCTGGAAACTACATGCCACCTATGCTTATCTTTCCAAGAAAAAGGATGAATCCAGAGCTGATGGTGAATTCACAAGCTGGTGCTTGGGGCACATGTAGTGATTCGGGCTGGATTACTTCCGAGCTGTTCCTCCAATGGTTTAAGAGATTTGTGATTTTCAGTGGGGCATCTAAAGAGAGACCCGTGCTTCTTTTACTGGATGGGCACAGCACCCACACTCAGAATATTGATTTGATCAATGAAGCCAGAGCTCATGGAGTTATAATCTTGTGTTTTCCTCCACACACGACACACCGTTTACAAGTAGCGGATGTTGCATTCATGCGACCATTGAGCGTTTATTATGAACAAGCCGTTACAGCCTGGCTTCGTTCTAACCCTGGATTAGTCGTTACTATCCGCCAAGTCGCTGAAGTATTTGGAAATGCTTTTGTTCAAGCAGCCAATATGTCTACAGCAGTAAATGGATTTCGTAAATGTGGGATTTGGCCCTATAATCCAAACGTGTTTTCCGAAACAGATTTTGCCCCTTCTTCGACAACCGAGATCCAGTTAAATGACGGTCAAACTTCCATAAACCGAGAAGTATTTCAAGATATAAGCAATGTCACTACTGCCCAAACTTCAGACACAGTAGCTGCACAAACAGCTGATAATGCTGCGACTTTAAGCAGAGACGTTGTTGATGACTCTTTGCCAGGGTGTTCCCACTGGAGTCCCTGGCTAGTTAATCAGGAATCAACACCGTATCAAACTAAAGACCAACCGGAGACATCACAAGCAGAACAAAATCAATCCGACCAGCAGACGCACTCACTAGAACCAGCTGAAAACCCTGTTTGTCAGGAACCAGAGACATCACAACCAGCTAATGTGCCCACATGCGATAAAAGCGACAGTAGCTTTGTTTTGACTTCTCCAAAACAACTCTTTCCACTTCCGCTTACTAAAAAATCCTCTCGTGTTGCTAAAAAGCGTGGAAAAACAGCAATTATCACGTCGTCTCCCTATAAACAAGAATTAGAAGTCATCGCCCAGAAAAAAAAAGATGCTGAACAGAAAAAACTAGAGAAAATAGAAACAAAAAAGAGAAAAGATGAATTAAAAAAACAGAAGAAAACTACTACAAAAGCTCAAAATAAAAAATCAAAGAAGAATAGCCGATCAGTGAAAACAGCAAAACGACGAAGAGTCTCATCATCTGGAGATGAAAGTGAAGAAGAAGAGGACACACCATGTATGTATTGTGAGGAATTATATTCCGTTTCCATTGAAGGGTGGATATCATGCTCATTATGTGGAAGATGGGCTCATAATAGCTGCGCAGGAATAGATGATGATGATGACGAAGCCACCCATGTCTGCGAGTTCTGCCAGCTCAAATAATCATCTTTCTCTGTGATCATTCTCATCACCCCATCTTACCTCAGGGGGGTACCCCATCTTACCAGCACCATGGGGCAAGACGGGGCAAAACACCTATTTTTTATTTTTATTTTTTTTCTCTTAAATGTGTTAGCAAAAGTTCCTAATGACACCAAATATTAGAATAATAATAATTAGTTGTTAATTAAAAAATAAATATGATTGTTTCACTATGTAATTTATTATATTATTGACATTTAAAGCTTAAGTACCCCATCTTGCCACCCCGTCCCCTATACGATTAGCCAAAGTAAGCCATCTCGAGTGCGCCATTTTTTCAGATTGACAGTTTACCAGCTCTGGAGTACAAGAACCAGTTGATACAGCTTGACATATACCATAAAGATATTTTTGATCCGTACTTAGTTCATCGACCACATTTGTCGACAAGTCAGGACAATTACCGACCACCGTACAAAAGGGAACCGTGTTATTATTTTTGCAACTAGCTTATTATTTTCCAATAGGTCCGCAATATTCTCTAGGGCCTGAAGTGCAACCATCTAGGGTCAAAAATAAATGGCGAAGTGGTTATTCATTGGCATGAAGCAAACAAACACACCATTGTAACGGTCTCTCTAAATAATCCTCTAAGTACTGAATCACGCCACCCAACAACCAGTGTTTGTTACAGGTCTATCACATCCAACACAAATTATGTCATATAAATTACAACCTGTGAGGATTGAAAAAAGAATGGGTTTCTGGGGAAGATTCATGTACTGAATCCTCATCGAAATTTACTGAGATAGAATCGCTTTTACGAGAAGAATACGTCTTCTTTGCTGCTCTGATCGACTCTTCAGTTTGCCTCTGCTGTCGTCTCATTAATCTACCCGTTTCTTTTCTATCAATCCCGCTTATAACCATTACTTGTGGTTTCTATGATCCAGCAAAAAAGTTCTTTCATTGATGGGAACTTTTTTAGGTTTTAAACACGAACAAGATTCAAATGAAGTACATTTACAAGCAGCGATGTCAAATAGCTTCTCAGATGACTCTAACAAATACTGCAATTTGTTTTCAAATTTATTGTTTTGTTTGCTTTTAGGATATCTCTTCAAACTGAGGTACTTTTCGAAACTGGATTAATTTAACTGAATAACTCGTTCCTTAGTTACTATTGGAATAGAAGCTTTAATCCAAATCTTGTTGATCTCTTCAAAAACAATCGAAATGACTTCTGAATTAGATGGATCTTTCCCATTACACTTCAACTTCTGGTCATTTCTAACAAATAAAATAAATTTAATGACGTCCTTTAAAGTTGGTAGCTGCCGATCGTCAAGTTCTTTGTATGGTCCCAATATAGCACAATTAGTCTCACTATGCCTCGAACTCATCATTTAATAATCACAAAATCCTCTTTTAACACGTTTTTCAACACTATAACAACCGTAATAGTACTTTTATAGCATAAAAGAATACTGCGATTAAGAAGAAACACTCGGGAGTCAAGTTTAAATTTGAACGTTTTTGCAGGTCGAAATCTATCAAATCAAAAGTTGTCGGGAACTCGTAGTTGCATGCAAATCGGAATTTAGTGTGTTTATCACACCTAATAATAACGAAAAAGTAATTATTTTGTGAATATGTAGTTAAGGAGCGTTAATTAAGAATAGTGAAATATCGTCAAAAATTGTATATTTTTTTTTACTTTGAAGACCGGTAGAACCCTAAAGATATAGTTTAATTTTATTTTTTAAATTAGTTTTGTAATCTATGGTCAAAAACACAAATTTTAAGAGGTCTTGCGTTCAGAAATTCCAAAATTTTTTTTTTTCGGGACACCCTAATGTACATACCCCGATAAAGTCTTGCCTAGTGTAGATAAGACCTGTCTTGATAACACACAACATTGTACAAAATATATTAGTTGTATAAGATCTCTTATCATCATCGAAATTTGTATGTTACCGCCTACGAAAAGTATACACACATAAATGTTGAAGTACGTAATGTTGTTTCTTTTTTATAGTTTGCTAACGATTCCATTCCATTAAAATAACAATGGGCCCAGTTTGAACTCAGGCCCTCCTGCATGAAAGGCAAACGTTTAACGGCTAGGCTGTCACTGCACAAAAACTAAACATCAAAAAAATGAGAATTCCCTAGAGCGATAGGAATGCATGAAATGAAATTATTTATTTTGCAATTAGGATTTTTCAATCACTTTTACAGGTCTTTTTTAACTTGATGACGTTGGCATTTTCTATGACTATCCCTGAGAAGAAACGCCGAAACAAACTCAGGGGTCAGGGTCTATTTTAGAGTCCAGACAGATTATAGTAAGGATTTATGTATGTGAGACAAATATAGAATGGAATGGCCTTTTGAAGAGAAATTCAGCCTAAATCTCACTCACATTTACAATGTATAGCGGTGATATATAAAAGATCATTATAATTACCTAGTTCAGTTCCAATTTTAAAAAATTTGACCTCTATTCAATATGAAAATTGCCACCTATATCAATACAAATTAACAATACATCTAGAATATTTCATCTGCATGACATTATATTATTCTTCCGATATTATTACAAGTTGTGAAACAAAAGTGTGACGTATAGAAATGAAAAGTAAATATAATAATGCTTAATTTAACATATTATTTTAATAATAATCATAAAAAAATATTTATCTGCAAGGGTGGGCAAAAATGAATACACTCCCGATGCGCCTGCGCCGCCGTTCCTTGGTCTGCATAAATATATTCGTCGCTCAACTGTATGGATTGCTATACTCTGTGTGTATTAGCGATGGTTTCTACTCTATTCTATACAGGTGATCATAAGGTCCTGGGTTAGATCCTCGCGCAGTTTTTTCAGTGGCTGCGCAGAGTTTGGATTTGTGCCCCGTGGCTGGCAATAGGATCAGCTTCTTCAACTCAATAGGTTATAAAAGTATAACAACCTCTACATATTAATAATAATATTTTGTAGATGGTTCAAATCTCCCCAAAATCCCTTTTTGTAATTTTATTCATATAAAAGGCGGACTCGAATGCAGAATGATATGATTATTATTTTGACTTCTTAATTTCAAGACAGAAGGGAATAATAACAGGTAGGTACGTATATCTTATTGCTTTTGATTTTAATGTCATAGTTTCATAGGTCAGTTGAACAGGTCATTTGGTCCAGTATTTCTCGAAGAGTGATGCAGGAGTGTACCGTTGAACACTCAAATTCTGCCGGTGCAGCCCATGCAATGATACCCGGGAATTGATCTAAGAGAACACAGCAACATTTTTTTTTTGTTTAAATGAACATATGGAGTTCAAGGAGGATTTAAAAAAAATGCATTTTTTTTTTTTCAAAATCTTTAGGGAAAGAAGATCTTATGTTCTGCAAAATTAATTACGATCACAGTCGACAGAAGACAGTCAACGAGTCGTGCGTCAGAGTAAAAGAAGCTCTCGTGCTAAGTGATTTGGTACATTCTCGCGTGCGCGCGCACATTGTTCTTGTTTCAGAGTTAACTTTGTTACGGAGTACCTTCAACTATCTTTCAACTTCAAAATATCTTGATCGTTTATAAATTACTCTTTCTTCTACTCTATTATATCTTTGTTTATATTCAGATATGGCAGACGTCGCCGCGGCTCTGTCCCAAATGGAGACGATGAAAATGGCTCTACAAGTAGTACAGACTCTAGCACTCACGGCCTGGCAGTACCCGGCTGACTGCAGCATCACGAGTGAGTCGAAACTAATATACTTATTCTTCTGTCGTATCAGCATAAGCTACCACATCAGAATCGCTTATCGCTAGTGGAAAGATTAGACTGACTGCCCAGGGTTCGACACTCGTGGAGGCTCTTTCCTTACAATCTTGGAGAACATTTCACTTCCTCACGATAGCTTCCTTCACCAATAACACAACTAGTATTCACATTAATTTGGAAAGTCAGAGGTGGGTCAGCATCGAACCCAGCATGGAAGCCAAGAGTTTAACTGTTAGCTGCTTGATTAATTAGTTAATGTTTATTTTGTTCTATAGATGGCAGCTCCTATGACTACATAATAGTAGGTGGAGGCACTGCTGGGTCAGTTCTCGCCAACAGGCTCTCTGCCAACACCAGCGGCTGTGTGCTACTGATCGAAGAAGGAGGGTACCCACCATTGGAGTCTCAGGTAGGTTTTACTATTCTCAATAAAATCTTCACCCTCATTGGGTAACTCACTTGGAATCGTACGCATCATTCGTTTCGAAGGATTGGGCAGAGATGTACTATTGTACACCCACATTCTCCGATGCCGTTCTTGAGTTCCACGTAATAAGGGGCGAGCCTATTGTCATCTACCGGGCACAGTTCCAGACTCTATGCTGCTATTGAGAATTTCCATACAGAAAAACCAAATAATACTGCTCGACCCGGGAACTGAACCCAGGACCTCACGCTCAGCAGTCGCGCTTGCAACCTCTAGACCAATGAGGCAGTCAAGTTCATTACGACGTTTGTGTTAAATATCTGTCTACTCGACGACTGGACATCTTAATAAATATTGTTGAATTGTAATATTTAAACGATAGGAATCTTTATAATGCAATGCAGAATGCGAGAGTATAACATGTATATAAAGAGTTGAACGAAAGGTGGTGCTTCATTCATTCATTGTTTGGATGAAATGAAATTGTTTATTTTGCAATAAGGATTTTTCAATCACCTTTATACGTCTTTTTTTAAACTAGATGGCGTCGCCATTTTCTATGACTAATATAACTATTCCTGAGAAGAAACGCCGAAACAAACTCAGGGATCAAGATCTGTTTTAAAGTCCAGACAAATTATAGTAAAGACTAGCTGTGCCCGCGACTTCGTTCGCGTGGATGTCGGAACTTAACAATGCATTTTTTTGTGAGACCAAATGCACTTAACCCTATTTTTTTCTAAAATAAAAGATTTTTTTCTAAAATAAAAGTAGCCTAAGTTACTCCTTATTACATCAGCTATCTGCCAATAAAAGTCCCGTCAAAATCGGTTCAGCCATTTCAGAGATTAGCCTATACAAACAGACAGACAGACAAAAATTGTAAAAAATGTTATTTTGGTGTATGTACCTATATTCATATGCATGTAGTAAAAAACGGTTATTTCAATATTACAAACAGACGCTCCAATTTCATTTATATGTATGTATATAGATTTGTGTGAGACAAATATAGGGTCGTATTTTGAGGAAAATGCCGTAGCTATCTGAGCTGACCTATGCCGACAGAAGGAAGATGGAATTCTATTCAGCTAAAAATAAACTTTTTATGATTCCAGATGCCGGGAACATTCATGACATTAGTGGGTTCGGTGTATGACTACGCGTTCAAATCAGTTAATGATACCTGGACGGCGCAGAATATGCGAGGGAACTGCTTGGGCTTGGTGCAGGGTAAGATGTTGGGTGGCAGCAGCGAAATATATCACATGATGGTAACACGAGGCAATCCCCGCGATTACAATCTATGGGCCGAGATGATTAATGATACTGCCTGGAACTACACCAACCTCTTGCCGTACTTCAAAAAAATGGAAAAGTTGACGGACCCTGAACTGCTCAAGTCACCGTTCGCCAAACTCCACGGAACCGATGGTATGATAAAAATAAGAAGACAGAAAAGCCCCGAATGCACTGATTTTCTGGCAGCATTCGAGGAGCTTGGAAACAAGATTGTGATGGACTCAACTTCGGAATCATCTAATCTCGGCTATTATGAGCCTCTGTTTGCCATCGACGATGACAAACGCCAGAGTAGCGCGCTTGGCTACCTGGTACCGGCCAAAAATCGCCCCAATTTGTGCGTGTCATTGTTCACTACCGCCACTAAGATCTTGATTAAGAACGGCGCCGCTATCGGAGTGCAAGTGACCACGTCCAACAACGATTCTTATGCATTGTATGCAAACAAGGAGGTTATCGTCTCCGCTGGAACCATCAATAGCCCCAAGCTGCTCATGCTATCCGGCATCGGGCCACGGTCACATCTCGAGTCACTGGGCATAGATGTTGTCGCTGATCTGCCGGTAGGTCAGAACTTCATGGATCAGCCGTGTGCACCAGTAATTTACCAAATGGAAGAGAGCTTAGAGACAGCTGCAGCGTCCAATCCACATAAATTTCCCGCACCGTCTTTCGCAGGCAACGTAGCACTAAACTCATCGCAGGGCTGGCCAGACTATCAAACAATCAATCTTGTGTTCTCACCTAACTCAACCGATTTACTGCAGCTGTGTTCCATAATGTTTAGTTTCTCGAACGAAGTCTGCCAAAAGTTCTATGAGGCCAGCATAAACAGAACTACTTTGTTCTCATTAGTAGGTCTGGAGATGCCCGAATCACGAGGTGAAGTGTTGCTGGCGAGCACCGATCCCTCGGCCGCTCCTCTTGTGTACCCACGTACGTTCAGCAACAGATCTGATTTGACACTGCTTGTCAAATCTTTCATAGACCACAACAGAGTGTTGAACACAACCTACTTCAGGAGCGTCAACGCGACGCTGTTGGACCTGGGCTTATGTAAGGATACGAATGGTGATGCTGAGTTTTGGGAGTGTTACGCGATTGCTATGTCCACAACTATGTGGCACTATGGAGGGACATGCGCCATGGGATCAGTGCTGGATAGTCAACTGCGAGTGAAGGGCGTGGACTCGTTGCGTGTTGTGGACTCCTCCGCCATGCCGAAGTTGATCAGCGGCAAAATCTATGCTGCAGTTGGGATGCTTGCAGAGCGCGCCGCAGATTTCATTCTTAATTCATGCTAGATTTTTATTATACAATATTTCTATATCATTCAAATATAACTTTCGTCTACACTTTATATATGCTTCCTGTATGTACTTGGAACATTTTCCTTCACCATTAACGTAAGTCGTGATCAAATTATGATTTTCACATTAATTTGAAAAATCAATCAAATGTCAAATAGTGTTTGAACTCAGATCTTCCTACAGAGAAGGCGACCGTTCAACCACTATGCTAGAGCTAGAGTATCACTGCTTAAATCAAAGTTTTATTTTAAACCTTATGAATCTAGGCGCACGGTTCCCAAGTGAGTTGGTCTTATGGAGAAGAGACCGGCAAGAAACTCCATGTACACTCTTTTCAAAATTTAAGTTTACAATTAATAAAATTAGTTTTAAATGTTGATATTTTTTTATTTATTATAAAAAAACGTTGCCCCACACTAGGAATAATTCCTGTATCGTGGGTACGTTTCCAAACACATATATTCACATACACAAACACCCAGACCCGAAACAATTATCTGTAGATCATAGTAATATTTGGTCCGTGCGGGGATCGAACCTGCGACACGTAGCGCAGAAAGCTAATCGCTTAGCCACCGGGCCAACCGTGTCGTTAAATTATACTACAAAAAATATACTATATATAATATGAAATTACAAAATGAAATGAATATTACAAAAAATATATATGAAATAGTTACTAATAAAATTAAGTTTTTTGAATAAGTGGGTTTCATTTTATTTAACAAGACAACATTTAATTTAAACAGGTGTTCTTATTACCTACTATAATTTCATATATTTTATTGTGTTCAATAAAGCGACATTCGAATGTTAATGTGACGCATAAAATAAAACAACATCACGCCTGTACTCCTGGCAGAGTTGCAGATATTAAGTCCCATGTAACAGGGGGCGAGCCTATTGCCATCTTCCGGGCACAGTTAGAAACTCCCAGCTGCTAATGAAAATATCCATACAGAAAATATCACTAACGCTGCCCGACCCGGGAATTAAACTGAGCACGTCACAATCAGCAGAAGTGGAAAGATGCTAACCAACCAATGGTGGTATCGTGGTTGACTGCCCAGGGTGCGCCAGACGAGCTCAGGTTTCATCACTCGTCGAGACTCTTTCCTCGTTCACGTTATATCTATATTCCCACTGGTCGGAATGACGCCTCCTAATTGAGAGAGAGGTTGACGATAGAGACGTGTGGCGTTAAATATCTTCTGCACATGTGGCTTCCCTGGTTATCCATTGTGTCTACTAATTCTATTTTACATTAGATTCGCTTTACATGTCTGGACATTCTTGATGTCTCAATGTTTTTTATTCTTTTTTGTATTTTTTTATTTCTGTTTTATCCGATTTGATCTGTTTATCCCGTTTTTAGTTTATATTCGAAACACTTGTTTAACTCATGTTCTGAACTCTGAACTCATGCCTCATTGTGTAATTAGCGTTCTATTAAGTTTGTATTTTTTCTTATATAATGCATGTTAATTTAAGATTTTAATTGTAAATTAACTTTTTGTTTTTGAAAAGAGTATCCATGGAGTTTCTTGCCGGTCTCTTCTCCATAGGACCTCCCCTTTGGAACCGTGCGCCTAGAGTCTCGACTTTTTAAAAGTACCTGAAAAGGCCTACTTGAAATAAAAAAACTTTGACTTTGACTTTGACTTTGCCCTTAACCATGCGGGTCCTGAACAGGTTTTTTGTTAGCCAAAACTGTCCCACTGTTGGGCAGAGGCCACAAATTATAAGATAAATATTTTGAACATTGGCTCTAAGACATGCCTTGATGACATGCTTCCTCGTGACAATTTCCTTCACCGTTAAACTTTAGTTGATAAATAAACTAATGACGCACGAATTAACTGGATTACTAATTAATTAACTAAGACACAGAGTGAAACAATAGATTTTCTATTGTTTACTTTGCGTCATATGACGGGTAATATGCTATAAGACTAATTTAATTCAAACATTTGAACAAACAATCTGCACATTTTTGTTTAAAGAGAAAATGATGAAAATAATAGACGCAAGCGCAACTGCTGAGCGCGTGGTCGTGAATTCTATTTAGGTCGGGCAATGTTTTTTTAGGTTTTTCTGTTTTTTTGTCTCTTACACCAAAGTTTAGAGTTGTCTCCTCGGAGAACACAGGCGTGATGGCATGTAACGTGACAAACAGACCAGATCACGTTTTGATCGATGAATTATTTTGTGTTTACATAATGACATCACACATAACGAAAGCCATTGAATTTCTCAAGAATTTTTATTAAAAAAAAAATAGAATGCCTGGTGACTAAATATAAACACTTGTGCAAATAAAAGAGGATCTTGGGCAAAAGAGTATGGGCTGTTGTATTTCTACTGGCCAAATTGTTCTGTGTTTAAAATATGCTAACTGATATGACTCAACGAACTTTGTCCTTACCAAAGATCACAGACAGCATAACATCATCATCATCATCATCATCAGCCAGAAGACGTCCACTACTGAACGAAGGCCTACCTCAAGGGGGGGGGGTTTGCCATAATCCCCACGCTTGGCAGGCGGCTTGGGGATCGCAGTGGCTCACCGATTAGTGAGAGGACGCTGCTGCCCGTCCTCCGGTGTCTGGCCGCAGTTTTAAGACATACCCGGGTCGTATGCATAATATAATATTTTACAAAACCAACACGTTTGAGGCATACTCGTATACAAAATATTCTCATAATTTTCAAACTTAAATATCGTCTATCAAAAATGAAAATGTTCTTGCAACGCAAAATAATCAGTTTTTTTAAGATTACTAGAATTAATTTTAAAACAATCTTATTACCTGTCAAAATGTCTTCATAACGGTATGGGTGAATAGGTTCTGGTAATCATGAGTAGGGATGTTACGGAGCTTCGACTCCGATTCCGATATGTCGGAACCTCCGATTAAAATTACACCTCCGAATCCGGCTCCGGTTCCGATATATCAAAACGGAGGTATATATCGGAGTTACAAGTTATGACTTGCTATCGCTGCAGCGCTACTGAGCGCTTTCTACGTGACACTGACAACTGACGGAGTACATGTGTTCTTTGCAACTGATGAACGAAGAGTGAACAAGTTGCGACAAGTTTCTTCTTTCTTATTTATTTACATTTTACATTCGTAGCTTTGTTCCGACTCCGACTCCGATTCACCTCCGACTCCGCGGAGGTCACTACGAGAACCTCCGACTCCGATTCCGCCTCCGATAAATCCACCTCCGTAACATCCCTAATCATGAGATACGATTACGTCACAATTATTTTTATCATATCATGTCAATAAATTAATATTAAAAATAAAAATGTTCTTTTATTCCTTTACGTTGTCATACTGTAAACTTCTGGACCTCTTCTTCTGCCTTCTGGGGGCAACTAGTGCTAACGTTAACGGATAAGAATTATTTATTGTAAGATCTATTATTTGAAAAGAGATTCCATGGAATTTCTTGGCGGTTCTTCTCCATAGGATCTACTATTTGGAACCGTGCACCTTACGTCTTGACATTTCATAAGTGCCAGGAAATGGTTTACATGAAATAAAGATATACGTACAGATTTATTTATTCAAGATAATCTCTTTTTTAATAAAGCAAATTACACGAAGTTTTTTTGTGAGCACTTCATACGAACATTATTTGGAATAGTTTGACCCTAGAAAGAAAGAAAGTAAGAAAATACGTTTATTTGGCCCAAACTAAAGGCACACAATAATAATATATGTATAAAAGAGAACAAAAAAAAAAGTAAAACAAACAGAATAAAGAATAATGATAATAATACCTACTCAGCTTTAGAGATGCATTGTGTGCCTTGTCAGCTGCACCAAATAGGTCCAGTTCAGCAAAATGCCAGACAACTAGTGCCTGACGCTGGTTTTCAACTGCACCTTTGGTAGTGAAGCGTTATGGATGTAAATCAGTTTTAGCAATGACTACACAAGATAAATATGCTAGAACTGTTCTACGACACTAAAATCCTCCGCTAATATTTTACCGACCTTGTCCCGACGCCAATTTTACCATTTTCACTCTCATAATAATTACATGATGTTGATTATTTCAACTCAATGATGTTACATAGAGAAAACAGTTTTGAAGTAAAAGAATATTTAATTTTTATTTAATTTGTAATAATTAATACTTTATTAGGTGTGCAAGTAGAAACTCGGTTTTTTTTTGTCAAATTCAACTTTATTGAAAAGATACTGGTTACAAAGATTAATAATCGAAATATTCGCCATTACTATCTACGGCCTTTTGCCATCTATCCGGTAGCTGATGAATGCCTTCGCGATAGAAACTTGGTGGTTTCGAAGCAAAATAGTCATCAAGCCATTTTCGCACATCTTCAACTTTCGTGAACCGTTGGTCTTTTAAATATGACGACATCGATCTGAATAAGTAGTAATCAGAAGGAGCCAAGTCTGGGGAATACGCCGCATGCTGGATAACTTCCCAGCCTAAGGAAAAGATGAGTTCCTGAGTTGATTTTGCTGTATGTGAACGAGCGTTGTCATGCAGCAACATCACTTTCCGCGTTCCTTGGCCCGTAAATGGTCTTTTTTCCTCCAGAGTATCACTTAATTTGATCAATTGAGTACGGTAACGTTCAGCTGTAACAGTTTGACCAGGTTCCAGAAGCTCGTAGTAAATTACTCCTTTCCAATCCCACCAGACACACAATAACACTTTATTGGTATAAATATTCGTTTTTGCAACTGATGTTGACGGCTGGCCTGGATCAACCCATGCTTTTCTGCGTTTAGGATTATCATAAAAAATCCATTTTTCATCACCCGTAATGATTTTATGCAAAAAATTCTTTTTTTTTGAACCGAGAAAGCAAATTTATGCATATGTCAACTCTTCGATTTTTATTGTCTTCCGTTAGTTTATGAGGAACCCATTTTCCTTCCTTCTGTATTT
This sequence comes from Shargacucullia verbasci, assembly GCA_947562105.1. Taxonomy (NCBI): domain Eukaryota; kingdom Metazoa; phylum Arthropoda; class Insecta; order Lepidoptera; family Noctuidae; genus Shargacucullia; species Shargacucullia verbasci. The sequence goes on from OX387306.1 coordinate 8,833,993, forward strand.
TTCCCATTGCATGCAATCTAAGTGATATTGCTTGGTGAGTAACTCCTAACTTTTGTGCAAGCTCCTCTTGAGTTTGACATGGATTTTCGTCCAGTAAAGCTTGAAGTTGTTCGTCTTCAAATTTTTTTACCGCACCTGAACGTGGATCGTCCTCAAGATTAAAATTTCCGTCACGAAATCTTGCAAACCACTTTTTTACTGTTGAATGACTCACAGAATGTTCACCCAAAGTCGAATTAATTAATTCCATAGCTTGAACAGCATTTTTTTTCATTTGAAAACAGAATAGAATGCAATGGCGTAAATGTTGCTTATCACTTTCCATGTTTATAAAATTGATACACACACACTGACAGCTTGTATATAACTGAAATTTATGTTATAAAAACAACAATGACTAACCTACATGTGTCTAAAACAACGGGCGAATTAGATGCGTTCAAGATATTTTTTAATGTAACCAACTTCAGAGCCGAGTTTCTACTTGCACACCTAATACTTACTTTTCTTTACTTTTTTTATGAATACCTTAATTTGGAATAATTTAAAATGTTAATCGTGTTTCATGTCACAGTGCACTGATTCGAATGTTGATTGGTGAAATTTAAGGAGCGGGCCAATCAGACCTCGCGTGTGTATAATCGGATTTGTTGAACGAAACTTACACAAAGGTAGCCTTAAAAGATCTCAACACACATTGAGATTCAAAAATTCCAATCACTATCGGTATTGCTAGATGAGGAGACAGGAAAATCACTCATTTCAAAAAATCATCGTGTGCCCAGCCTTTTCCAACTAAGTTGGTGTCGAATCCCAGTCTAACTAGATTCCGCTGAATACCAATATTTTACACGGAGCGTTTCCACCACCCAATTACTAGGGGACACTGATACTCCAAGATTAAACCGGTAATCATTTTTTTTGGCTGTTGACTCCCGTGTTATTTATTAAAAGAGATTATACACATCATAAGTCACACCCTGTATTAGCGAACTAAAGCGATAAACAAACGAGTATGTGTATATAAAAGGAAATTTACGCTGTATCTTGTTAAATACGAGACAAACGGCAGGTGAGTTAACATGTTGTATTACTATTTGAATTATTTTCCCCAATTGTACCTATTTTACTTGTATAACTGACTGCCTCATTGGTCGTCGTAACTGTTATCCTATGTCTGTTAACATATATAATCATCTGCTTCAGAGCGTTAGAAATTTACGTACTAACAAATTTAGAAAACAACTTTACAGGTGGCTATGTAAATGTTTAAGACATGTTTTTTTATTAATTATATATACTTTACAGACATGGTTGTCGTGAATGCATCGCTGAACACCAAAGGAAAAGTTAAGTTCAAGTTAATATTGGCTTTCTGGAACTAAGTTAATGCAGTTCCAGCAAATATACGACCGGTAAGTCTAACTCACATCTATCTAGTTAATAATATTTATATTTTCTTTCAATAATTTCCGTTGATTTTAATGCGGTTTGCAAATTAATATATCATTAACATTTTTGTATGTCTGTTTGTAATAATCTTCTCCGGCTAATCTTCGAAACGGTTGAACCGATTATAACGGGACTTTCACTGGCAGATAGATGATATTTGAAAGAATAACTTAGGCTTACTTATATTTTAGAAGTAGAATTAGGGTTCCGCGCAAAAAATCATAACCCATGAAACTATAAACAAAATCCGATTCAAATAGGGAAGTATTATATATAGGCTGTAGGCTGCTTTTAGACCCGAAAAAATTCGCGGGTTTCAGAATCCACACGAACGAAGCCGCGGGCGGAAATTAGTAGAGAATAAATTCAGTCTATTACTGTCCCACTACTGAGCAAGGGCCTCTTCTCAGAATGAGAAGGGTTACGCCTTAGTCCATCACACTGGCCCGGTACGAGTAGGAGAACTACCCACACCACCAAGAACTTATGGAGTCCCATCAGGTGTGCAGGTTTCCTCCCGATGTTTTCCTTTCTGTCTGGACTTTAGAAGAAACCTAGACCCCTGAGTTTGTATCGGTTTTTCTTCTCAGGGATAGTCATTCATAGCCTCCTGCATGGAAGGCAAGCGTTCAACACAATAAGCTATCACTGCTTGTCAAATATAGTATTGTATTAGTAATTTCGTTCGTATGGTCTGCACCTCGTAATGAGCTTTCACCCACTTTGGACAAATAACATTTTAAAATGAACTAGCTGGTACCCGGCGTGTTGCAGGCGCAGAAGAAATAATTGCAGAAATATCTTGTTTAATTAGGAACGATAAACTGCGAATGACATATGTCTTTTGACGTTTGCTGTTTGTCTTATTCCAATTGTCAATTCTGAAATTATTTTGATGTTAAAAGGAAACAAAATATTGTAGAATTGTAGAAATGGTCTTTCAAATACATTTACCGGTACGACAGGCACGCCACCTAGTGTACGTTAATTGTACTATGCCTATAACCTTCACGCTAAGTTGACAAAGTTTTATCGCAATCAGATGAACGCATATGCATAAAAAAAAACATAGATTTTTATATATTAAAAGATAAATTAAGGATTTATACCGTTTCAGTTGGCAGCTACCTGTTTCTACATCTGGACGCTCATGGGCGGCGGCTAGGTTGTCGCGAATAGGCCCTCGAAGAGTTGCATCAGCATGTCAAAACATTGCAAATTTTGGTGGGATAACCATTAATGGGTGAGTATCACTAATATTATTTAAAACTCCATCATGGTCGGGACAAATCCATTGCGTCATAAATATTTTGGAATTAAACTATGTATCCATGTTTATAAAATTATTGGTCTAATTGGTCTAGTGGTTGCAAGCATGACTGCTGAGCGTGAGGTCCTGGGTTTGGTTCCCGGGTCGGACAGTGTTATGGGTTTTTCTGAATGAACATTCTCCTGAGCATGTTATGACAAAAACATTATAGCAATTTATTATTAATTTTAAACCTTCTTAAATCTTTTTGTTTTTTTCAGAACCCATGCCAATAGCTTCTGCTGCAGCTGCAGCCACGGTCGAATCATTGTCTTAAGACGACACCACGGCGCGAACCCTCGGGTGGGCGGGCATCGGTCTTTGCAATAGACCAACGGCCTAATTTTCTAGACCAGTCTTCAGTTTGGTCTTCTAGACTTTCAGACCATTGCCAGCCGTTAGCGCCGTGACTCACATGATACACGTAAAAGGTTCCTCTATGTAGTTATAAGGAGTAACTGCCTTTGGCTGCAGGAGGTCACATGTTTCTAAAATCACTGGATCAAATCGAATACTTAAACGTTTTTCTAAATACAGAAAGAAAGAGGCTGGTGAAGGGTCGAAATTGGACTAGCGAGCGCCCAAAATTGTTAAAGTAGTTTTTTTTTTACAAATTGGTACTTAGTTGTTTTGAGAGATAATAAAATATGCTAAGTGACAACTGAAGATTTCTTTCGATGACTACAGTTTTAAACAAAGTCAGAGTCAAACGTTTTTATTGTGGTTGCACGGTTCCAAAAGAGGGTTGGTCCTATGGAGAAGAACCCGGTAAGAAACTAATCTTCATGATCATCATCCACAGCCCGACTTCACCAACTGCTGGCAATAGGCCTGTCTTTGAAACTGCCAATTTCTACGCTCCTGCGCCAGTATTAATCTTATATTCATGAAACAAATTTTCTCATAAGCGTTTGATCGATATTCAATAGTTTGAAAGTGATAGAAGGGACATGTTTTTCTAAAATCCCAATAGTCCAATGGATTTGTAGTTTGAACAAAAAGGTTTTCTAGATATACAACTCCACTGAGGTATTGTGATGTTTATGTTTGATACTTTATATACTTTTATAAACAATTGTGGTGCTATTATAAATTTATTCCTTAAATATTTTCCGATGGTTACCAGAAAAGAAATATTAGAAGTACACATCGCTAATATTCATTGATCTGGTCACCAAATATATATTGTTCTGGTCATGATTACTTTATATAAAGCATTTATATAACATTTTATTATATTGTGTGTTATTCATTAAAAAAATATTGATATTCTTTATGATATTCAAAATTAATCTTGATTTCAATAAAGTTTTCAATTTAAATATTTTGTATTTGTTTACCATCTACCGTCTTTTTTACATTGGCAAATACCAGAGAAGCTTGTGAATTATCTGGACGTGCGTGCCGATCTAAGGCCGTATTTGGAATACCTTGTCTTCTAGTAATTCCACCAGCTATACCTATCTTTGACCAGGAAAACAATTGTACCCAAACAACACGTAAGTCGTTTCTTTGATTGTTATTAGATTAGTTAGATGTGCATATAAATTGGGTGATTTTCTTGTATTATTTTACTATGTATGTACAGTTGTACTATGCCTATTAAAATCTAAAGCCTTTGGCTATGACATTTGTTTATTTTTTCTTAGACTTCCAAATTTCAATAGTTTGGGCCAAATGAACGTAATTTCATTCAAATAAGTAAAATGAAGAAAGGAAAATATAAAATAAATTATATTTGTACAACTTGTATACATAGACGCAATGACAAGACAAAAATTCTTATATTTTGTATTAACGTCTTGGTATTAACAATAAATATTTAACAATTGTACATTTGTATATCTGTTGTTGATTATATTGGGGTAAAGTGAACATGTAAGAAGGAAGTTAAACTAGAAATATTCTCAGTAACGTTCAGGGTATTTCACTACTTACCGTTAAACTAATTGATTGCCTATCCACAACTTTACTTAAAAAAAATATTTTAAAAGTAAATTTGGCTGTTAAACTCTCAGATTCACATAAATTTTGATGAAAAGCGATAGCTATTAGTGCAATTTTGTATCTAACTGATTTCTTATCAGGAAGAGGAAGCACAGGCACACGTGTGTTTGTATATTTTTTTTTGGCCGTGATAGTCTTAGTACAACAAAAATAAACTGGACTTGGGTATCAGAAAATTATAGACAAAATGTCTGTTGTTATAAAAATAATTATATGTTCGAGTAAGATTTTATCGTATTATATTGTCCAGGCAAAAACAGTGATAGCCTATCGGTTAAACGCTTATCTTCCATGCAGGAGTGTTTGAGTTTATACCCAGTCCGCACCTCTGACCTTTCGTAATCATGTGTGGATCAGAATTTGATTATCACTTGCGTTAACGGTGAAGGAAAACATCGTAAGGAAACCTGTACACCTAAAAGGGCTCCATAAAGTTCTCGATGGTGAGTGTAGTCCGCCAACCGGACCAAGACAGCGTGGTGGACTAAGGCCTTTCTCAGTCTGAGAAGAGGCCCTTGCCCAGCAGTGGGAGCGTAATGGCCTGTTTTACATTTATTTTTTTTCATAAATTCCATTTTACCCCTGCTCCTCTTTTGTTATTTAAAAGACCGGAGAAATTATGATATTTATCATTCATATTGAAGACATCATGCAAATATAAAGTAAATTATCAACTTTAATTTGTTACGAATTGTATTGGTTCCAAGTGAGTCATATTTTGCAGAAATTTTTCGTAAATGGTGTGAGTGATAAAAATGTTAATATTGTATTTCATTACATTTTCGAAAAAAATCAGAAGATATTTTTAGTTTTTTGCCCACCATTTACGAAAAATTTCAAATTCAAAAATTTCAAGAAAAATTAGTTTTGTGTCTATCAAATTTTACTTGCACGGTTTTGTTAGAAAAGTTACGATAATACTATTGGAGTAATTATATTTACAAAAATGTGGTAAATGGTGAACATTTTAGAAAATGTGTATACCAACAACCAGATCCTGCAAAGATTCGTGATCAGAGAAGTATAGCCTCAAAAGTACAAAAATCTACATATAATATACCTATGCATATAATTTAACAGTGGATATAAGCAGCTGGCAATGATGATGAATTATGGAGGCTTGCTTGGGTTCTCACCATCCCGTACTTTTCATTTGCTTACACATGAATATCATAATTTTGAACTAATACTTATATATTACTTGTTATATTATAGTCTCAAAAATTAAGAAATATGTAAATGCATTTACTTAAAAAATAATTTTGTTAACAAAGTAATATAAGTAATTTTTTAATATTTATTTAATAAATTGTATTTCTACCATACAAAAAGAATGAGTTACAAAGGCATTTCAATTTTTTTTAGCAATTACTTATGTTCTTTGACTCCTTGGGTATTATGCAGAATAATATCCTCAAATACTTCCATTCGAAAAGGCGAAAAATACTCTAACTTCATAAGTTTAGTCTTTTCCTAAATACTTCCCTGTAATAATTTTGCACAAATATTTTATTTTATTTTCATGTGATTCTGTCTAATGTCGTTTTATGTGATTGCTATGTACACGTATAAGTTATTTATACATATAAAAAGGACCTTGTGTTAGAACAAGTTAATGCTGTATGTGTACACTGTTGGTATATTAATTAAATAAATAAATAAATGTTTCAGATATGGCAGTCGCCGCTAATGGTTTGATTGCCATCGAGACGGTGCAGTTAGCCCTGCAAATATTAAACAACTTGAAGCTAACAGAATGGCGCCTACCAGTCCCATGCACCCCTATCGGTAAAGATTTCAGCCAATCATTAAGAAGCATGAAAAAATTATGCATTTGTGTTCACTCTGTCTCGATTATGACCGTTACCGTTTTTTAAAGATCTATACTTATATTCATATTTTTTTACAGATGGCAGTTATTATGATTTCATAGTGGTAGGTGCTGGTTCGGCCGGGTCGGTTCTAGCGAACAGGCTATCAGAGGATAGCAACGTCAGTGTACTGCTAATAGAGGCTGGAGGATACACACCACTTGAATCCAACGTAAGTCGTTGACTTAACCAGTAAGTAACCTGAGCAAAAGCTAAAGCTATTTTCTTTCTTCTAATCTCGCTGGGCGGTTTGCTAACAGTAGAGCCAGCCAATGATTGCACTGATGTTGTCGTGGATAGTTTAGTTGATGATTCAATCGAAAGAATTACGTTTAGATAAGATGCAACACGTGAAAAAACTTTAAAACTCGAAGCCAATCTAAATGTCGTACACAACCTAATTTTTTCCAAACTTAAAGTTTATCCATTCATGGGGGAGCTTATTGATCAGCGGTTTATCAATACAATTCCACAAAATAACTTTATTTTATGCATTTTTAGATTCCGGGATTATTTACTGTGCTTCCACGATCTCCATACGATTATAACTTCACATCAGTCGGAGATGAAATGACAAAAAACCTGCAAGGCGGTGTTGTCAGTCTGACGCAAGGAAAGATGTTAGGTGGGAGCAGCAGCCTGAATCACCTGATGTACGCACGAGGAGATCCTCATGACTTCGACCAATGGGCCAAGATTTTGAACGATGGCGCCTGGAATTACACAAACGTCCTTCCATATTTTAAAAAGTTAGAGAAATTGGTTGACCAAGATTTGCTCGTGTCGTCTCATGCATCCCTTCACGGCACCGAAGGGCATATAAAGTTAACGAGAGAGAAGAGCTCCATTAATATAAACTACTTGGCTGCCTTCAAAGAACTTGGGCACAGTATTGTAGAAGACACAACGTCATCGACGTCTACACTCGGGTATTGTGAACCGTTGTTTACAATTGCCGATGATGTTCGTCAATCCGGATCCGTCACGTACCTTGCCGATGCTAAGTCGCGCTCTAACCTGTGTGTAGCTACGTTCACTACAGCGACCAAGATTTTGATCAAAGACGGCGCCGCTATCGGTGTGCAAGTGACCGACTCTAATGGAGATACTAAAGTATTCTATACAAACAAGGAAGTGGTGGTGTCCGCAGGTGCGATCAACAGTCCCAAACTGCTGATGCTGTCCGGTATTGGACCCAAGTCAGACCTGGAATCTCTAGGCATCGATGTAATCGCTGACCTTCCTGTAGGCAACAACTTCCAGGACCATATCTGTACCGTTCTTCTATACCAAATGGAGGGAGATACTTCACCCACTCCAGCAGCCAATCCACATAAATTCTCTGTACCAGTAACGTTCGGTTTCGTCGCACTGAATTCTTCACAGTCTTACCCAGACTACCAGGCTATCAATATCTTATTCCCGCACGACTCGGAAGCGCTACTTCAAATGTGTTCCAACGTGTTCAAGTACGATAACGATATCTGCGACCAGTTCTACGAGGCATCTATCGGCACGACAACACTGTATGCTATTATCAATCTAATGATGCCTGAATCACGTGGCAAAGTCCTCTTGGCAAGTTCCGATCCTGCCGATGACCCGCTCATTTACACTGGCGCATATAGCAACAACCGCGACTTGAAGCTGATGGCCGACTCTTTAGCGGACTTCAACAAAGTGATCGATACGACGTTCTTTAGCAGTGTCAACGCGACGCTAGTAGATACTAGCCCGTGTAAAGACAAACCCACAGCTGATGAATTCTGGGAGTGCTATGCGGTGAATATGTACTCGACTTTGTGGCACTATGTCGGGACGTGTGCTATGGGTTCCGTCCTAGACAGCAATCTTCGAGTGAAGGGCGTGGATGGCCTGCGCGTGATAGATTCGTCCTCAATGCCCACTGAGGTGAGCGGTAATCCTAACACTGCTGTTATAATGGTCGCTGAGAGAGGTGCAGACATCATTAAGGCTTCATGGAATATGAATCCTTAAATCAAGATACCTTTAGTACGAATTTTGTACGAATTCAAAATTTACGATTCTACTATAAAATCAAAATAAATTGTTTCACAAAATATGAGTTTCAGTTAATATTTTCATATCTTAAGAAAGGGGACGGAGAAAGAATCAACCGTCCTCAACACAGGCATGATAATAATAACTTGAATATAATATTATAATAATCATCTAAAGTCTTTATAAGCAAATGAGATAGAACCTAGTAATACCTTAATTTTTTTTTTTATTTATTTATTGATCAAAGTGATACAATTTTTGTCTTAAATCTATTTCGCCAAACTGCATGACAGTTTGTTGTTTGTTTAGTGTTGTTTAGTGCTTTAAATATGCATTATATTTAAAGTACTAAACAACTTGAATCGTATTAAATACGGTAATCGTATTTAAGGTATTACAGCTACTTAAGGTAACTTGCGGTTGTTTTTTTTTTTAATTGTTAACCCACACTGGAATTTGGCCTATTTATTTATTTTACTTTGATTACAACGGCCTGGGACCAATAACAATAATTAAAATAATTAAAAAGAGAGCAACAACTACAAAAAAAAAAAAGAAAACATTCATAAGTCCCTCTCACAATACTTCAGACACACTGACAAGATCTTCGACCATTCATTCGCAAACAGATCGTAACTAGGATTAGAATCCAAGAGACCATTGAGACCTACATCCTCGGTACAGTTTACAGACATACATTACACATGCACACACAACAAGACATTGTTAATCACTGTCAGCTCAAAGGTAGGAAAGGTAGGAATATTCCCTGTATTCAAAGTAAAGTTATAAAGAGATATTTCCCAAAATATAACACCAAAATATTATGACAAATGAGGCAACAGAAGTAAACATGGAACATTTTAAAGCTTGTACAAATAAAAATGTGTGCATAGCTATATATGTATATATATAAATATACAGGATTAACAACACCATCAGACAATCACCTTTTCATAATTATTTGCAAATTCTAAATCATAGAGAGGAGAATAATAAAATATTATAATGGATATATATATCTTAATGATAAAGCAGTGTTATTTACAATATAATATGATGTCAGAGATTCATAAGTAATCTATATCATAACAAAATATATTGCGTTGAAAAATAAAAACTGCACAGGATTAAAAATACAATAATATCAATACAAATCAATCTTTCATAGACCACAACAGAGTGTTGAACACAACCTACTTCAGGAGCGTCAACGCGACGCTGCTGGACCTGGGCTTATGTAAGGATACGAATCGTGATGCTGAGTTTTGGGAGTGTTACGCGATTGCTATGTCTACAACTATGTGGCACTATGGAGGGACATGCGCCATGGGTTCGGTACTGGATAGTGAACTGCGAGTGAAGGGCGTGGACTCGTTGCGTGTTGTGGACTCCTCCGCCATGCCGAAGTTGATTAGTGGCAAAATATATGCTGCAGTTGGGATGCTTGCAGAGCGCGCCGCAGATTTCATTCTTAATTTATGCTAGATTTAAAATACATTGTTTCTAAATTATACAAATTATACCAAACTAACTTTCGTCTACACTTTATACATGCTTCCTGTATGTACTTGGAACATTTTCCTTCACCATAAACACAAGTCGTGATCAAATTATGATTTGCACATTAATTTGAAAAATCAGTCAAATGTAGTGTTTGAACTCAGATCTTCCTACAGAGAAGGCGACCGTTCAACCGCTATGCTAGAGCTAGAGTATCACTGCTTAAATCAAAGTTTTTATTTTAAACCTTATGAATCTAGGCGCACGGTTCCAAAGTGAGTTGGTCCTATGGAGAAGAGACCGGCAAGAAACTACATGTACACTCTTTTCAAAATTTAAGTTTACAATTAATAAAATTAGTTTTAAATGTTGATATTACAAAAAAATATATATGACTTATTCAAAAAACTTAAATTTATTAGTAACTATTACTAATAAATTTAAGTTTTTTGAATAAGTGGGTTTCATTTTATTTAACAAGACATCATTTAATTTGTACAGGTGTTCTTAGTACCTACTATAATTTCATATATTTTATTGTGTTCAATAAAGCGACATTCGAATGCTAATGTGACTAATAAAATAAAGCAACATCACGCCTGTACTCCTGGCAGAGTTGCAGATATTAAGTCCCATGTAACAGGGGGCGAGCCTGTTGCCATCTACCGGGCACAGTTAGAAACTCCCAGCTGCTAATGAAAATATCCATACAGAAAATATCACTAACACTGCCCGACCCGGGAATTAAACTGAGCACGTCACAATCAGTCGTAGTGGAAAGATGCTAATTAACAATGGTGGTATCGTGGTTGACTGCCCAGGGTGCGCCAGACGAGCTCAGGTTTCATCACTCGTCGAGACTGTTTCCTTGTTCACGTTATATCTGTATTCCCACTGGTCGGAATGATACTTCCTAATTGAGAAAGAGGCCCTTAACCGTGCGGGTCCTGAACAGGTTTTTTGTTAGCCAAAACTGTCCCACTGTTGGGCAGAGGCCACAAATTATAAGATAAATATTTTGAATATTGGCTCTAAGACATGCCTTGATGACATGCTTCCTCGTGACAATTTCCTTCACCGTTAAACTTTAGTTGATAAATAAACTAATGACGCACGAATTAACCGGATTACTAATTAATTAATTAAGACACAGAGTGAAACAATAGATTTTCTATTGTTTACTTTGCGTCATATGACAAGTAATATGCTAGTATAAGACTAATTTAATTCAAACATTTGAACAAACAATCTGCACAATTTTGTTTAAAGAGAAAATGATGAAAATAATAGACGCAAGCGCAACTGCTGAGCGCGAGGTCGTGAATTCTATTTAGGTCGGGCAATGTTTTTTTAGGTTTTTCTGTTTTTTTATCTCTTACACCAAAGTTTGGAGTTGTCTCCTCGGAGAACACAGGCGTGATGGCATGTAACGTGACAAACAGACCAGATCACGTTTTGATCGATGAATTATTTTGTGTTTACATAATGACATCACACATAACGAAAGCCATTGAATTTCTCAAGAATTTTTATAAAAAAAAAAAAATAGAATGCCTGGTGACTAAATATAAACACTTGTGCAAATAAAAGAGGATGTTGGGCAAAAGAGTATGGGCTGTTGTATTTCTACTGGCCGAATTGTTCTGTGTTCAAAATATGATAACTGATATGACTCAACGAACTTTGTCCTTACCAAAGATCACAGACAGCATAACATAATATTTTACAACCATGTTGGTTTGGTTGTAAAATATTATGTTATTGCAAAATAATCAGTTTTTTAAGATTACTAGAATTAATTTTAAAACAATCTTATTAGCTGTCAAAATGTCTTCATAACTATATGGGTGAATAGGTTCTGGTAATCATGAGATACGATTATGTCACAAAACTTTTTACGATATCATGTCAATAAATTAATATTAAAAAGAAAAATGTTCTTTTATTCCTTTACGTTTTCATACTGTGAACTTCTGGACCTCTTCTTCTGCCTTCTGGGGGCAACTAGTGCTAACGTTAACGGATAAGAATTATTTATTGTAAGATCTATTATTTGAAAAGAGTTTCTATGGAATTTCTTGGCGGTTCTTCTCCATAGGATCTACTATTTGGAACCGTGCACCTTACGTCTTGACATTTCATAACTGCCTGTAAATGGTTTACATGAAATAAAGATATATATATATATATATATATGTGTGTATTTATTGTATGCGTCACATCATGGCGGAAATAAACAGATTTATTTATTCAAGATAATCTCTAACTTTTTTAATAAAGCAAATTACACAAAGTTTTTTTGTGAGCACTTCATACAAAAATTATTTGGAATAGTTTCACCCTAGCAATGACTAGACAAGTCACAAATAAATATGCTAGAACTGTTTGGCGAATCCGCTAATATTTTACCGAACTTGTCCCGACGCTAATTTTACCCTTTTCACTCTCATAATAATATACATGATGTTGTTTATTTCAACTCAATGATGTTACATAGAGAACACAGTTTTGAAGTAAAAGAATATTTTATTTTAATTTAATTTGTAATAATTAATACTTTACTTACTTGTCTTTACTTTTTTATTAATACTTTAATTTGGAATAATTTAAAATCTTAATCGTGTCTCATGTCACAGTGCACTGATTCGAATGTTGATTGGTGAAATTTAAGGAGCGGGCCAATCAGATCTCTGAATGTGGTCGATGCGTATAATCGGATTTGTTAAACGAAACTTACACAAAGGTAACCCTAAAAAATCTAAACACACATTGAGCTTCAAAAATTCCAGTCACTATCGGTATTGCTAGACGAGGAGACAGGAAAGTCACTCATTTCAAAAAATCATCGTGTTCCCAGCCTTTTCCAACTAAGTTGGTGTCGAATCCCAGTCTAACTAGATTCCGCTGAATACCAATATTTTACACGGAGCGATTCCACCACCCAATTACTGGGGGACACTGATACTCCAAGATTAAACCGGTAATAATTTTTATTGGCTGTTGACTCCCGTGTTATTTATTAAAAGAGATGTTACACATCATAAGTCACACCCTGTATTAGCGAACTAAATCGATAAACAAACGAGTATGTGTATTTAAAGGAAATTTACGCTGTATCTTGTTAAATACGAGACAAACGGCAGGTGAGTTAACATGTTGTATTACTATGTGTATTATTTTCCCTAATTGTACCTATTTTACTTGTATAACTGACTGCATCATTGGTCATCGTAACTGTTATCCTATGTCTGTTAACATATATAATCATCTGCTTCAGAGCGTTAGAAATATACCTACCTACTAACAAATTTAAAAAACAACTGTACAGGTGGCTATGTAAACGTGTCTTTTACTCGGTAAATGAATAATAAAAATAAAAATATTAATCTGTAAGTAAAATGTGTGTAGATAATGTTATTTAGTTATTATACTGACGGTTGTGTTTTGCTGTCCTTTTAATGAAATGAAATGAAATTATTTATTTTGCAATTAGGATTTTTCAATCACTTTTACACGTCTTTTTTAAACAATGGCGTCGGCATTTCCTATGACTATCCCTGAGAATAAACGCCGAAACAAACTCAGGGATCAAAGTCTATTTTAAAGATTATAGTAAGGATTTATGTGAGACAAATATAGGGTGGAATGGTCTTTTGAAGAAAGTGCGATAATTATTTGAGCTGACTTGCCGCAACAGAGGACAAGCATGGATCAGTCATCATGAGGATTAATTAAATTAAGAGCGTTCAGCCTAGATCTCACTCACATTTACAATGTACAGCGGTTATATGTATATAAAAGATCATTTAAATTTAAACCATTTTAAATGTCATTTGTATGCCATTAAAATTGTAATGGTAAATGTGCTGGACAAAGCTTCACCGCTACTTTTTAAGACACGTGTAACCACACTTCTAGAAAATAATAATTTGAATTTTGGTCTAGTAAGCGTGAGATCCTGGGTTCGATTCCCCGATCGGGCAAAGTGTTATTGGGTTTTCATATATGAAAAAAAAAAATTCTCAGTAAGAGCACGGAGTCTGGAACTGTGCCCGGTAAATGGCAATAGGCTCGCCACATTGGATTCTATAACGAAATCAGCAAAAATGTGGGTATACAATACACCTCTGCTTTACCCTTCGGGGAATACAAGCGTGATGATGTGTTACTTGTATGTGTTATATTCGTGTTAGCAGACAACCGATTGTACTTGTTTAATCAACTTTACCGTTAAGTAGTCAGTATCAACTCTCCTCCAAGTCACCAAGGCAAGGTTGGCGCAGTGGCTAAGCGATTAGCTTTCTGCGCTATGTGTCGCGGGTTCGATCCCCACACGGAACAAATATATGTATTATCTACACATAGTTTCAGGTCTGGTTGTGCGTGCATGTGACATGTATGTTTGTAAACTGTACCCACGATACAGGAGAAGATTTAGAGTGGGGCAAAGCTTTTAAAAAAAAAAGAAAAAAAAGTGTGCTGTGTTGCAGTAGTACAGTTATACAACAAATAAAATGTTTAGGCCTGTTGTACAACTGTCTTGTCGGTTGGCCTACTGTTGCCGATTGACCATTGAGTATGGTATCGTATGTTCATTTTCATATACAGAACGCGATATAGAAGACAAGAAGAACAATAAAGAACATTTCAGAAACAGTGTTTCTTTCAGCCACATGATGCGCGTACGTCGTGATCTATCGCACGTGTATCATGTGGTTGAGACCAGCTTGTTTCCACCTTCAGAACTTTGGAAGCAAGACCCTCTATCATCGTTTAATATAATTAATCTAGAATGTCAATTATTAATGAGTGAGGATGCCTGATGCACATTAGGCAGTAAGTTTACCATTAATTTCCCTAGATGGCGTTGTACCGCTTAATACATCCTGAATCACGGTGTTAAGATTCTCCGTTGTTTTTAATATGTTGATTTTTTATTATATATTGTTTTCTCGCTCGTGAAGGTTAATTTAATTTATCGCGTTCCGTGGGACTGTTGATGGAATGCTATCAAAGCGTCATTACTAATCTTCTTGACTATTTTTTTTTTCCACTTAGACAAGGCCAATTTTGTAAGACATCGGTGATAATGTCTACACGAAGGAAGAAGGATCATACACACTTGTCAATGTAAACGAAGTAAAGAGCAACCAACAATATACTGAGAATATTGGAAATAACACGAATCTAATTAATTTCTTCAACACCTTTCCCATAATAATTTTTGCTCCATCAATTTCCTTTAGAACTATCGTTTAGCAAAAACCGCACGCAAGCCGTCACAGTCGACTGGCCCAGGTTCACTGAACCAAAATGAACCTAAGGTTATGTAGAGAGTTCAAAAACAATAGCAACAAAAATTCCCACGATTGTTTAAGACACATAGATACCAGCTCCCATTCGAATTCCAACTTTAATTTATAAACCATACAGTTTATAATCCTCTATCGATCTATTAGTAATCAGTTTAGGCAATTATATGCCGTTTGTCACATAGAATATAGAGTATATTGCTTTGGAAGTTGAGTTTGAACAAGCAGGTTACCGCATTCTCATAAGAATTATATGCTAGATTGTTAAAAAGTTGTCTCATTGAAAAGACGGAGCTAACTTATGTGAGGAGAAACTTTGCAGACGAAATAATTACAAATACTAGGAATAAGTTATATTATGTCTTTCATTCTACATATATGGAACGTAAACTTTCTGATAGATCTAGAAGTGGCTAGGGAATAACAGAAATCAAACAGGATTAAATTGATAGATTGGTAGCAGCACCAATTTGCTTTTGTGTATAGATCACAGATTTCCATTCATCTATCTACCTAAGTACGAAAATATTAGTTGCTCTATATTAAAACATTAAAATCTAAATAAAAGATAGACTCAATTGTGTGACAGACCTTATCCAATGATAGAATATTCCGTAGCTCTTACTGACCATATAAGTTCCATTTAAACCGCACTGTTAAGAAACAAATCTACTCATGTAACTTAATAACAGTTGTAGAAGAAATCAACTCACAAAGAACAGTAACCCAAAGAAAATCACGGAATAAGGTCTATCTGATAATAAATTGAATATCCCATATGGTTAGCACACAAGAAACTTTCTATTTCAGTGTCTGATATAATAAACTATGTGTTCAAATCTTTTGCCAAATCAACTTGCTTGCAATCCACTGAAATGAATAATGCTAATAAATTGGCTTTTATGAAGAGGTGATACAAACCCTTAAGAAGGTGGTATCAGGACCCCTAAGTGTACGTTTGTACAAAATCATTTACGTAAACGCGTTTCGTTGCGTCTTTTATCAATTGGTTAAGAGCTTTGCCGTCTTTCTTTATGTTTACATGTTCGGCGATACGATCGCTGAAGAGTTCGAAGCTGGCCAATGGCGATGAAGAACGTTTCGGTTTCGTTTATTAAAATTAACTTACACTCTAGTGTCACTGCCTCAGAATCACTGTACTACTCAGTAAAAACTAGCTCTAAGCAAGCGTGGTGTAGTCAATGAGCTACAAACCCCTCCAAATTCCTAAAATAATAAGCAAAGTATAGAGTTCCTGACACGTCAATATTAAGCAAAAATGACGCACATATAAGGTAACATCTCAAGACGTACCCTGATGGGGGGGGAATATCTGTGGCGTGTGCGAGTTTGTACAGGCCGTCACTTACATTCTCTGTGTAAACTCAACGAGTGGAGTGGCTGCTGTAAAGTGAAGGAGGAAGAGACAGCGGACAAATAATCATCAAGATCACAGAACATAGTAAGTACCTTAATGCAATGTGGAGATGTTGGGATATTTATTTAATTAGTTCTATGGTACAATGTATGTCAAGTGAATAGTGTTACCGAAAAAAAGTCAGCAGTATGTTTTGTACCAGACCCCTTAAACCTTATTTGGTCCTTCGAGCCGGATTAATTAAAACAACTCACTAGTTGTACTGGTCGAGCGACTGAACGTCCATGTTTTTAAGAGTTCGATTTGATTCCCGCACATCAGAACAAAATGAAATATATATTGCTCACTAGTCGCTACTTCACGAGCAAGATTATTTTAATCGTATCAACTAAACCGTAACTATACCGTAAGAAGCTACTTCTTTGTAGCTTTATGTTCCCGTCCGCCACCTCTCATACTTTAGCCCACTCAAACAAAATGTTATTGTACAGTAATGGACGTTAAAACCGGGCAGGAGCGTGGGTGAGGTGTTCCGAATTACGCACTATATCAGCAGACATGGAGCGCTGTTTCTGTCGATAAAGCGTCGGGTTAACTAATAGTTTGGAGGTTACTTGGGCTTCATGAGGAATTAAAAGCATAGTATCTTGTAAGGTGGCTTAAGACCACACCATAAAAGAGGATCGGTAAGCATATTATACGTGATACTGCAATCTTACTCTGCGGTATGGTGTTGCATATCGCAAGGTGGTCAAGTACTAGGCGTTCATAAGTAATACGCAATTTATAATGTATTCTATTGAGGAGCATATTTAAATATAAAAATACGTATCGGGTATCTCCCAAGTGTCGAATATTACTAAAAGAAAGTATTTTTGAAAACTCAACTCCTACGAGGCTGAAATTGGGGTGAGTTCTATGAGTCGCAGGCGCAGCTAGTTTCCATAGTACTTACCATTTCAGTGGACTGAACTTAAACTGTATCACCAATGTGGAGTACGTTGACATTACCTGGAAAAATAAAGAGAAATTATAAATAAAACTCAGGATATCAATTAACTAAGTACAAAGAAAATTTTAATATGCCCAAAACAGGCAGTGTTCAAATTCAAATCAGCTCGTGCAATTAGTTATTTTGAACCGTTACGGGCAGGCATATGCCATATTACTCCACAATTGCGTTATGAAAGTCAGCAAGCTTTGTATAAAATACTGATATTTAGTCGCATCTGGGCAAACTGGTAGCCGACCACAAACATTGATAATAATATTTCTAGGGTCGGTTTCAGAAGCAGTATAGGTTAAACCATACGAGATTTTATTCTTAATATGGCAGTTCAATGCCATTTGATCCTTGTAAAAAGTCCGTAAGATACAGGAACACGATTTCCATCAAAAACCTGAAGACGCCTTTCCAGAAACCAGATTTTCCCAGTACCGTACCGTACTGGGATAATCCAGATACCAGGAGAACAGATTCGGCCAGTATGTTCTCAGTTCGCGTCTGCCTATCCAAATCCCACCCGAGATTTGAAAATTTAATTGTACACCCGGAAGCAGGCCAAGCCATGTTGGTTGAATCCGCGTTGAAACAACAGCGCCAAACCGTTCTGATTTCATTTATAAAGGATGTTTTTCATTATTTACCCCGGCTGATAACGCCTACACTCTGTTGGGGTGAAATGGAGCGAGATTTTTTATGTTTTAATTTCGGACTGTATTTTTTTTTTGGGTTTAAACCACAGGTCTGGGTATCTATTTATGTTGGCTTAAAATATACTTCTCCTTTTCTAGCAACTTTGGTTGGTCAAGCAGCATATTTAATTAAATGTATATGTCGCTTAAATCCTGGATTTCCAAAGGTTGTAAAGTTAGACAGGAGTTCATCAGACATTGAGTATTTAAAAAAGTAATGATACTGAACGCACCTTTCATTACTCATATTAACTCTATTTGTTTCCAATTAGACTGAAACCATGCGACCGAAACCTCATATTTTTAATCGAAAGCCCTCTCCACATCAAATAGCCTGTCTGTTCAATTTTTTCAGTACAATCTTTGTTATTTTTCAAAGGTTCCTACTACTGCAGACTGATTCGCGATCGCCCTTTCCTAAACCACTACATTAACACCTAACAAAACATAAACACAACCTTATGGCTGGAGACATAAGGCCCAAATTAATTTTTCGGACTGCAAAGTAATTTGGTCGAGTGTTTTCATATAATTTTGATTAAATTAAAAAAAAGGCGTGTGTATATTTTTCTTTGTAATGGGCTCTGTTTATCAAAGGCTGGTAGCATTAAGGGTTGTTCTCACATGTATCGGAAAGTTTAATTAATACCCTTTTTAGTGAGTAAAGGGTTGAAATAGCGTTAGGGGATGTAAACATTTTGATTGTTTTATTTAAGTTTGGTAATAAATACTACCGTGATTATTGAGGTTTTTTTTTTTTTTTTTTTTTTTTTTTATGTCATAGGCGGCAAACGAGCAGACGGATCGCCTGATGGTAAGCGATTAACGTCGCCCATGGACACCCGCAACACCGGAGGAGTCACAAGTGCGTTGCCGGCCTTTTAAAAAGGAGTACGCTCTTTTCTTGAAGGTTTGAAGGTCGTATTGGTCCGGAAATACCGCAGGCGACAGTTCATTCCACAGTTTTGTTGTGCGAGGCAGAAAGTTTCTAGAGAAACGCACAGTTGTGGACTGCCAACCATCTAAATGATGGTGATGGAACTGCTGTCGCGTAGAACGATGGCGGAAAGAGGCGGCAGGGATCAGTCCGAACAATTCCTCGGAGCACTCCCCATAGTATAGGCGATAAAAGATGCATAGAGAGGCCACATCTCTACGCAGCGCCAAGGGGTCAAGCCTGTTTGAAATATCTTGGCTGTCGACGATTCGAATTGCTCTCCGTTGGATCCGGTCCAGAGGGAGAAGCTGGTACTGGGGTGCCCCTGCCCAGAGATGAGAACAGTATTCCATATGGGGTCGGACCTGCGCCTTGTAAAGTAGTAGGCGGTGGGTCGGAGTGAAATACCGTCTCGATCTATTGAGCACGCCAAGCTTCTTCGAGGCTAACTTAGCCTTACCCTCTAAATGGCCGCGGAACTGGACTTCGCTCGATATGTCGACACCAAGTATTCCAATATTGGCTGACGTGGTTAAGGGGGTGCTTTCAAAACGAGGAGATACGACCAACGGTAGTTTTTTTGCGGTGAATACGCAAACTTGTGTCTTTGTGGGGTTAAATTGGACCAAATTAAGTCTACCCCAATTTGAGACTTTCTCCAAAGAGGTCTCAATTTCAGACACAAGTTTGTTTCGGCTCTCGATGACGTTTTCCCGAGAAATGTTAGCGCGGCCGGTATAGAAAGCATCGCCTGTGCTGTCATCCGCATAACAATGAGTGCCGCTGATTTGCAACATGTCATTGATATGGAGGAGGAACAGAGTAGGCGATAGCACACAGCCTTGAGGGACACCAGCATTTACAAACATGGAGTCAGAGCATTCACCGTCGACTACGACCTTTATGCTTCTGTCTGCAAGAAAGCTGGTGACCCATTCGCATAGTTTCTCGGGAAGCCCATAAGAGGGGAGTTTTGAAAGAAGCGCTTTGTGCCAGACCCGATCGAAGGCCTTCGCTATGTCCAAACTGACCGCCAAGGCTTCCCCCTTAGTCTCGATCGCCTGTGCCCAACGATGTGTCAGGTATACTAGAAGATCACCAGCTGACCGACCCTTACGAAAGCCGTACTGCTGGTCACTAAGCAGCTGATGATCTTCTAAGAACCGAAGGAGCTGGCAGTTGATAATGGACTCCATTATCTTCGAGAAAAGGGAGGTTATGGCTATTGGTCTGTAGTTGGACGGATTTGAGCGGTCGCCTTTTTTAGGGATCGGGTGGACCAATGCTGTCTTCCATGATGTCGGGACTACGCCAGAAGAGTAAGAGAGCCGAAAAAGACGTGTTAAAACTGGTGCCAACTCTGGAGCGCACATCTTCAACACAATAGAAGGGATTCCATCAGGCCCACTCGACTTATGGATATCAAGGGATAGAAGGGCTAAACGCACTGAGCGTTGGTGGAACCGGATATCCGGCATACAGCCCTCGAACCGCGGTATGGTAGGCGGCTCTTGTCCCCCGTCATCCAAGGTCGAGTTGGACGCAAAGAGTTTGCCCAGAAGATCGGCTTTCTCCTTTGCGTCGTGGGCCAACGAATCATTTCCCATGTGTAGAGGTGGAAAGGATGGCTTACAGAAATTCCCTTCGATAGCTTTGGCAAGTGACCAGAACGCACGAGTTCCCGAAGGAAGGCGCTCAAGCCTCTCGCCAATTCTACCGATGTGCTTCGACTTGGCCCTTGCAATGTCCCTTTTGAAGGACCTGGAGGCAAAGTTATACTCCTTTTTTAATGCGCTGGTATTTTCATCCCGTGACGCCACCGCATCAGCCCAGGCTTGATAAGCTTCCTGCTTCCTGCGAGAAGCCTTTTTGGAAGATGAATCAAACCAAGGCCGAAATTTGCCACTAAAGGGGACCACAGAGGATGGAATGAAAAGGTCCATACCCTGCAGCACCACATCAGCAACAGAATCAGCAGCGGCGTTGGGAACATCCGGCGAGAAGCATACCTGTCTCCAAGGGTAGGACGCAAAAAACGACCGCATCCCATCCCAATCTGCTGTCTTGTAGTGCCACACACGGCGGCTGCGTGCAACTCGCGATCGCAGCGAGCACGTGAGAGGCACCGTACTCCGGACAAGGCAATGGTCCGAGGAACCAAGTGGGGCGCCTACGGATACATGGTAACCGTCCGGATGAGAAGTCAGCAGAAGGTCCAACAGTGAAGGCTTCTGACTCACCACATCTGGGATACGCGTAGGCGTGGTAACCAGTTGTGTCAAGCCATATGCCAAGGCGAAGTCGTGAACAGATCTCCCCGCATGATCAGTCTTACTGGAACCGAGCCAGTCGGCATGGTGGGCGTTAAAATCGCCAAGTAAGACGATCTCTGCTGACGGGATCTGCTGCTGCACAAAGTCCGAAGCCATTTGGATGTGCTCAATGAGTCGGTCAGTTTCGGTATCACCGCTATGGGACCTGTAAAGGCAAGCATAGACGCGGGGATGGTCGTTGCTATCTATACGGAGCCATAAGGTGGAGAGGTCCCTACCTTCAAGATTTCTGAGGTGACGAGAACTGATATCGTCTCTGACGTACACGCACACTCCGGCCTTGGACAAAAAGGAGTGTTCAAGTCCGTACCCAGGGTAGGTGAGGTAGGATGTGTCCGTTGGAGACGATATCTGCGTCTCAGTCAAGAAGAGCAAGGCCGGCTTTGCTGTCTCGAGGTGGTGGTGAACAGCATTCAGATTAGTGTGTAATCCCCTGATGTTGCAGAAGTCCACGGCCAGCGTGGCAGGGGATGCCAAGGTGTTTCTGCTCTTGCCTCGGGTATTGTCGAGCGCAGTTTTGCCCCCCCCAGAGTACGAGGGGCGGCCTGGGCGTCCACGTTTAGGTGCGTTGTGTCCTGGACGCGGACGTCCAGAGAGGGATTCTCCAACGCTAGCGCAGTTGGTACCCTCCTGGGGTAGCAAAAGACTTTTCAACTGCGCCATCATAGGGGGGGTTGGGGGTTTGGGCCTCCGGTACCCTCACTCACTCGGCGAAACACAACGCAAGCGTTGTTTCACGCCAGTTTTCTGTGAGGCCGTGGTATCACTCCGGTCGAGCCGGCCCATTCGTGCCGAAGCATGGCTCTCCCACGGCAAAGGTTAATAAATGGTGCAAATAAAGCGGTTTACCTTTAGTAACTAAGTTGAAGGGTTAATAGGTAAGTTTAACATTTTTGAATACCTACATATGAATACCTTATTCTCGACGTTTTGCGTTAAATATTTAAAGTATCCAGCTAGTTATTCTATTGAAATTTTTTATTGTTGTTTAAACTAATGATTATCGATTTGCCGGAGTGAGATGGCGTATAGTTTTTTAAAAATTAACTATTGCAGAAATTATAAATAAAATGTAAGATAATACTATGATATTATCAATTTCAAAGTTGTCTGATCCTGCCCTCCATCCTGTCATTTTTCTGTATGAGCAAATACAAAATATACTCAACTCTCAAAACCTCTACTATACTATACCATATAAAGGCCGCCACTTAGCACACTTAAAACCAAAAAAAAAAACGAATAATACGCAAAAAAAGCCTTCACGTCCGCCCAATATTTCAGTTATCGGATAAAATTTAGACATAATAGTTCGGACGTGTTTCCTTTGTAGCGTACGCTATCAAAATACTCAATGATATACATTTTTTTATAGTAATAGATTCGCCACGCTAGTGTCGGAGCGACCCATTGTATAGTATCCTAATTTACTTTAGGCTTCAGAACTTAATCACCGAGAGAAAATAGCCGACATTTTAGTTTTAATATTTTGCTCAAAATACATAAGTTTATGATTCGTAAAGTAACGTTTCAATATTTTTTATTGAAACAAAAAAAATGTCCAGGTTTCAATTTAACCCTGCTATAGACTCCAGGTACCAGGCAAACATAACAGTAAACAAGTCATTCGATTGGAAGTGCAGAGTAACTAACTGTCAATGCACTTACAGAAAGAAGACCTATTACGTAGTGACGTAGCGTTTCAAATACCAGGGCATCAGATATACTGCAGATCTATTCAAGTGCTAATTTTGTTGTGCAATCTCACAAAGTACTATTCGCATTCGCTATAAAATGTGCTGAGAGAATTTCTTTAAGAGCCTGAGAGGTGGGTAATCACTTTCTTAATCACGCTTGGCAGACATATTAGTCTTATTTACTATTACTGCCTATCCTCTTGATATAATCCCAAATTTACTATGTACCAATTAAGGAGCAATGAAAATGAATGTGTGACCAGCATTGGCCATAGTGTACGTAGCTCAACGACTTGGTATAACATCTTAAAATACCAGGCGTCCATATAACTGTAGGGGATGTATTTAGAAGTGCAAGTCAGCGAACGAGGACACGAGCGGACCGACTGCGCTCGCACTAAGATGTATTATGTGCTGACACAGCGTTTCTTGGTCAGATGCTCGGATGTTATATAAAGGAGGTACCAGTATTCAGGTAGCTAGTTTTACTGGCCATTCGTGGGAGAATTAGGTTTTTATTATTAAAATGGTGGTGCTTTGAGGTAAGTGGCAGTCTTGAAATGTTTTTATTGATAAGACTGCTACCGTTTCTGAGATCCTGGTAACGATTCTCATATGAAAAGCAATTTATTCTCAAATAAACAGCGGAATTGCAAATATTGTTTGTTCTTCTTATTTTAGCAATTTCGGTCGCAAACACATCGTTTACAAAAGTAATGTTAAATAAAATGACGTTATCCATCTTTTTTATTGTTACAAAAATATTCAAAATCACGTCTCGCAACTCAAAATCGAGTAAACACAAAACGAAATAGAAGATACCGAATTTTATTTCACCAATGATTGAAACCAAGGGCCTTATCGAATCCACGGCGTCAGCTCCAATTTAATTTTGCGTCCGCATTATTCCTTATTCCCTCAATATAAACGCCAATTTTGCTTAAACATGGGAAATTGTATGGTTGTCCCAAAATGTACTCGCAATTTTTTCGTCTAGTCTCAAAGTGCTCTTTATTACTTTAGGATAAGAGTGGTTTTTGTTTGGATAATCTGTAATTTAAGGTTTGTATTGCAAAATGGAGGAACAAATCTCAATTTTCGGTTGAACAAACGTTATTCTTAAAGTATTAGGGGTTGTTTTTGTTTGTTTAGAATTAAGATTGATATTGTCGTTTGGGATCGCTTTGTTTCTTCTAAATTAGGTCACGTTCGGGCAAAGGCACGGCTGCATCCAGCCGATGTAATACATTATAGTTTCACATTGATTCGTTTTGTACAAAATTACGTTTCACCCTTGTCGATTATGTCGAGGATTTGTTAGCTTTTAGACATACATCATGTTGTACAATAGAAGAGGGAAGAATTGATAACAATGTTTGAGATGATTTTTGTCCGTAAATGTCATCGGAAATTGCCAAGAGTGTGCACAGTTCTGGTTGTTTTACTATATTGAAAATAATTGCAATATGCATTCCATTTTAATGAACGTATCTACTTTAGTTCTGTAAAAATCCGCTGAACCGATCTATATTATGGCGCTAGTAGTTCCAGCAAACTGACATAATTCCAATACATTCGATATAGAATCCAAATTATATTAAAACATATTAAAATAAAAATAAAAACGCGACTTCATCCCCGTGGTATTACAATACCTTTTCAACCTCTTAGGGCTTAAATCACCAAAAGCTTCTAGTTCTTGCTTACATTATAAATACTTGGTATATATCACTCAGTTATGTACACAAGTATATATATATAATGTATAACAGTTTTTTGAAAACAATATCCATGGAGTTTCTTGCCTTTCTCTTCTCCATAGGACCAAGCCACTTTTGGAACAGTGCAAATAGAATCATTATGTTTTTAAAGCGCCTGAAATAAAATATAAAATATTTGACATGACGTGACAAGCTCACCGCTCAAATGAACCGAATATTCCTCCAATCAACCAAAATCTTAATGAACATAATCTTTTTCACGCATCCTGTATACGCCACCACAAAAACTATCTCCTTGACAATGATTCATTTCGACACGTTGCGTCTCTTGTAATCTCTTTATCTCCCCTTCAGTTACCAAGGGAACTCGACCGGATCTCGATGTTATGTCGTTGAATAAATTGTTGATTTGCCATTCAATTAATTGGACATAAGCAAGTAATGCATTCAATTAATTTAATTGAAACTAACTTAGGGTAAGGGCTGTTTGGGATTTACTTTTGGTAGATGGATGGCGTCATTAAAACACGATCATTTAATCCCAAAATAATGAGTACTTTTGTGCAAGTTTTAACTGCGAGATATAGTTTTATTCTGTGTATGTAATAAACAGATGATGACCCGGGTACGTCTTAAAACTGCGGCCAGACACCGGAGGACGGGCAGCAGCGTCCTCTCACTAATCGGTGAGCCACTGCGATCCCCAAGCCGCCTGCCAAGCGTGAGGATTATGGCAAACCCCCCCTTGAGGGAGGCCTTTGTTCAGCAGTGGACGTCTTCTGGCTGATGATGATGATGAATAAACAGATTTCTTATTGAAAGAAAGTTGTTTTATTGTAAATTACATAATATGCCTGCGTCATTGGTCTAGTGGTCGTAAGCGAGACTGTTGAGCGTGAGGCCCTAGGTTCAACTCGGGTCAGGCAAAGTGTTATTGGGTTTTTCTGTGTAGGTTCTCGAGCAGCACACAGTTTGGCACTGTGCCCGGTTTTTTGCAATAGGCTCGGCGCGTATTACATGGGACTTAAAAACTGTGTGGGAGCACAATAGTACACCTCTGGTTAATCCCTGGGATACAGGCGTGATGCTATGTTATATGAAAAAAAAAAAATACGTAACTTTTCTATTTCAACCCTTTCAAGTTTCAACCCCTAACCGTTATCTTAGGATTATTTATTTGTAATTACAGTAAACCACAAAAACAGATTTATTTTTAAGCATTTTTTTTTTCTTTGCCCCGCACTAATATTTCTCCTGTATCGTGGGTACAGTTTACAAACATACATGTCACATGCACACACAACCAGACCCGAAACAACTATCCGTAGATCATATAAATATTTGTTCCGTGCGGGGATCGAACCCTCGACACGTTACATCAAGTTTTTACATACCATTTCACGTTACCACTATTTCTTAACCCCAAAATTCTCACTTACAACCCATTCGAGTTTCAACCAGTACCGCCATCTTTGGGGTGTTTATTTGCGGTGACAAGGAAGCAACACAGATTATATCTAACTTAATGTACCAATATAAACGGCCCACGCTTGTAGCGGACATTGCAGTCAAAATAGATAAGGATTAAACCTCACGGGACAACGTGGTGAATGGGTAATTTATGATAATTGAATTTTTGTTAAATGTTCTGATATACAGAGGGTTGAGAATATTGTGTATTGAGAGATTATTAGAGGAAATTGTGAGGATTATTCCGTTATAAAGTTGATACGTACTCCTTTTCGACAGCCTCATTAGGCTAAGCGTGACATCCTGGATTCGATTCCCGGGTCGGGCAAAATGTTATTGGGTTTTTCTGTGTAGAAATTCTCAATAGCAGCACGGAGTTCGTAACCGTGCCCGGTAGATGGCAATATGCTCGCCCCCTATTAGATGGTATTCAATAACGGCTTCGGTGAAATGTTTGTGTACAATAGTACTTCTGCCTATCCCTTAGAGGAATACAGGCGTGATGCTTCGAATTTATGTCTCTAACGAGTAACATCGGTGATGATAGATATTATTTCTGGTAATGAATTTCAAAATGATCGTCATGATCAGGAAAAGAATTAGGTACACGGTATCTCTAACTTGGGATTTTAATTTCGAACCCGGGAATCAAACCCAGCACCTCACGCTCAGCAGTCGCGCTTGCGACCACTAGACCAATGAGGCAGTCAAAAAAGTTTTTACTTAAAACGCAAGAAATGCTAAGTTTTTTTACTGAAATATTTTTATAGACGAAAACATCTTTAAAACAGCCTTATGTCTAAGCGAATGAGACCTCCTGGAAGTTAATTAATTAAATAAAACAAATTAATTCAGGAACACAGCAACTGCTAATTGAACTGCACGTAAAAACCAATTTGCTTCAGTAGAATCAAGTAAAAAGTATGAATAGACTTGCACACGCTCACACATAACTAAATTAATAGACTTCACTTTGTATTTAAAACTTCACTTCGTATTCAAAACTTCACAACGTAAAAGTGAATTTATCGACGACTAATCCTCCGTATAAAAAAATCTAGAAAAAAACATCAGCGATGTTAAATTTTTAAGGAAATGCTTTGAAATGAAACAGCTTGTTCACTATTGGTACGGGCATTTTTAAATTTCGAGTAGCGTGTCGAATTTGAAATGTACTCGTACTGGGTTGAAATTAGGGGGCGCGCACACAGAATACGAAATTCAAAAATAGTCGTTATTTTATTAATGTGAATAATGTTCTATACTCATTGTCAGACTAATGTCAATGTTAGTCCACACAGATGTCTTAATATAAAATAAAATATGAGCTCTCCCATAGCATGGTGTACTATCATATTTATACACCCACATTTAGTTATTAAGGCCCATGTAACAGGGGGCGAGCCTGTTGCCATCTACTGGGCACAGTTCCAGACTTCGTGCTGCTACTGAGGATTTCCATGCAGAAAAACCCAGTAACATATGCTCGACTCGGAAATCGAACCCAGGACTTCATGTTCAGTAGTCGTACTTGCAACTACTAAACCATTGAGGTAGTTAGCAGTAAGCAAAATTTCTTTAAGTACCTAATGCTTTATTTTTTTTTTGCTCTTACCAATATATAAATAAGTTCGATAAACTTCAGTCAAGAAGCGTAACTTCTTTAAAAAAATATCTTACAATTTTTCCTCAAATCTTAAATCTCTTTATCTATACAATACATCACTGCCCCACACATACATTCACCAAAACTAAGGCCGCATCCACACGTTACATGTTTACGCAATAAAGATAAACTGAGGAGATTATTACGACCCTCACTAGGGCTGTGTGCACTAACCCTAAGGGGAAATTGTAAGGATAATGTCATCCAGTTTTATTAGACGAGGAGGAGTGTGGGGGGGGGGAGTAAATGAATTATGTGTGCAGTGGCTAGACGCCCGGGTTTGCTTGCTCAGTTCTGATTGGATGGGCAAGTAATTAATGTTGGGGCTATCGGTTAATTATGGGCTAGACTGAGATTTTTAGACGAATTGGTCGTACTGGGAACAAGAAATTTGGGAATTAATTTTTAAAAAAACTATTTAAGAACCCATTTTGTTTGACTGTACAAAAATAGATACAACAATAACTTAATTATTGTGACGACACGGTTGGCGTAATGGCTAAGCGATTAGCTTTCTGCGCTAAGTGTCGCGGGTTCGATCCCCGCACGGAACAAATATTTGTATGATCTACAGATAATTGTTTCGGGTCTGGGCGTTTGTGTATGTGAATATATGTGTTTGTAAACGCACCCACGATACAGGAATTATTCCTAGTGTGGGGCAACGTTTAAAAAAAAAGGAAAAATTACGTACCTTAAATTCAATTAAAAAAGTACGCCTATATTCCCCGAAGGGTTAGGCAGAGTTGTACTATTACACCCACATTTCGCCGATGCTATTATTGAGTCCTATGTAATAGGGGGCGAGCCTATTACCATCTACCGGGCACAGCTCCAGACTCCGTGCTGCTACTGAGAATTTCCATAAAGAAAAACCCAATAACACTTTGCCTGACCCGGGAGTCGAATCGAGGACCTCACGTTCAACAGGTCTGCGACCACCAGACCCATAAAGCAGTCATGTGTCTAAAATATCATTTATTGAAAGATCTGTTCATGTACCAAAAAACTGCGCTAGTTTTTCTATATTAAATATATAGAGAATATTGCTTTTTTAGGTCTTACATTATATAATAAAGAACCAATACTAGAAGCTATCATCCAAACCAAAACTACATAGAGAACATCTCTGCGGTTCTGAGGACCAAACGGTTTGGATGGTTCGCGGACTTAAAGACCTAACATACGTACAGGGACAAGCTATGGTGTTCCTCCATTGAAAAGCGGGACCAAGCCGGTTGACGTCAGTTTGGACATAACATACACCAAGGGCGGATACAGGGGGTCATTGGGGTCATGACCCCCCTGGACTGGGTCTAGGTCGACCACTGATAATTTTTCTAATCGCATTGATAAATTTAATAAAATATATACTTTGTATGATTTTTGTATGATTGATGATAATATAGTGCAGTGATAGCCTAGCGGTTGAACGCTTGCCATCCATGCAGGAGGGTCTGAGTTCGAACCCGGCCCGCACCTCTGACTTTTCGGAATCATGTGCGGATCAGAATTTGATTATCACTTGCGTTTACGGTGAAGGAAATCATCGTGAGGAAACCTGCACACCTGAGAGGGCTCCATAAAGTTCTTGACGGTGTGTGTAGTCCGCCAACCCGCACCGAGCCAGCGTGGTGGACTAAAGCCTAACCCTTCTCGTTCTGAGAAGAGACCCTTGCCCAGCAGTGGGACAGTAATGGGTTGAATTTATTTATTTATTTTTGTATGAAAAATAATATTTCATTTTAATTAGATTTATTATTGTAATCGAATGTCTGTCCTGACTAGACTTTAACTATGTGACCTGATTTGAAAGCTGGATCCACCCTTGACATACACACAGCCATTTACTTTGATGTAGGCGTAATAATTGTCCTAATTCGAGCATGTCGGGTTCTGTAATATTTCGTTTACTAGTTAGGAGTACAACACAAACAACGAAGGTCCTCACAGTAAGTCCTTCATTAAGATTTGAAGTACACGTACTATGTTATGTTTAGGATGAATATATGTACAGTTAGCATCAATAAGATGTTCACTTAATGAAATTCAAAAGCGATTTTTAGACGAAATTGTAATTGAAATCTTGAACACTTTTACACATAGTAGCTGCGGATACATAAAAATACATAGTCCTTTAAATTTTATTATTTTAACCAATAGTTTTCCAATAATAAGTGTTTTAATTTCACTACGTGTATACATATTTTTGATCCTGAGTGTACAACATGTTGAACAAGCTTGAATGGAGGGATAGTACTAACTGATAGTAGTAAGACTAAAAAAATCACAAATAATATATTTAAATGCATTTCTCAGTGTCTCGTTGGTTTAGTGGTCGCAAGCGCAATTGCGCAGCATGAGGTTCGGAATTCGATTCCCGGGTCGGACAGTGTTATTGGCTTTTTCTGTAAAGAAATTCTCTGTAGCAGCACGGAGATTGGAACTGTGCCCGGTTGATGGCAATAGACTCACCCCCTATTACATGGGACTTAATATCAGGATTAGCAAAATGTGAGTGGATCTGACGACGCCTCTGCCTAACCCTTCGGTGAATACAGGCGTGATGCTATGTTATTTAATTATGTACTTACATTCCGCAGTACGTTTTACTAATCACCTTGACGACTGGAACAATACAATGAATATTGTTTCGTTTATTTTTTTTTTACGTTTTTGACTTTGACATTTCCCCTTACTCGTATTTCTCCTGTATCGTGAGTACAGTTTACAAACATACATGTCACATGCACACACAGCCAAACCCGAAACAACTATCTGTAGATCATACACATATTTATACCATGCGGGGACCGAATCCGCGACACGTAGCGCAGAAAGCTAATCGCTTAGCCACTGCGCCAACCGTGTCGTCATTTTTGAAGGACATGGACATATCAAAATTAAAGCGATTCCGATTACAAGTGTGTCTTATCGTGTATCGTTATTTACGCTACAGGGTCATAACAGGTATAAACACTAAAGCCCTCCCTCGTACAAGACAGAACAAATGATATAGCTACCAAAAATGCCATAAAAAATACTATCACTCAATAAATAAAAAAATAACATTACTGCATTCTACCTAAATGGATCAATAAAGCGTTTCCCTTAATCTTCACGCAGTTCTGCTGCTCCCCTTGTGGGCACATATATCATGATAACAGAGAGATGGGTAAAGAGGAACGAGAAATGTTTTAGTAAAAAATGCGTGTAGATCTTGATTTTTCTTTAGGGAAAATTAATATAAGCCTTTGTTTTTTTTTTAAAGTGAAATATCACATCACTCACTAATTTTAAATTATAATTAATCTCAGGACCAATAAAGCCTACATACTCGATATTTGTAATTGTTTGGAGGTACATTTTACCAGCATAATAACATAGCATCGCGCCTGTATTCCCCTAAGGGTTAGGCAGAGGTGTGCTGTTGTACACTCACGTTTCGCTAATGCTGTTATTGAGTCGGGAGACGAGCCTATTGCTATCAATCGATTGAGAATATTCATACAGAAAAACCCAATAGCACTTTGCCTGACCCGGGAATCGAACCCAGGAATTCACACTAAACAGTTGTGCTTGCGACCACTAGACCAACGAGGCAGGCAGTCAAACATTTTACCAAATTTCACCACAATCGATCTAGCCGTTTAGGAGGAAAATAATTACGAACACACGCACATCGAAATTTTATATAAGTATAGAAAAGATAAAAAAGTAAATTAAGTCAGGACCAACATTCTATTTCAGAGGCCCTGTCTATCAACTAGTACTAATAAAGAGTGGACCAGGACTATACATTGTTACCCATAGTCCTTTAATCCTATCCTACTAATATCATTGCGAAAATTTGTGAGGATGAATGGATCTTTGTTACTCTTTCACGCCAGAACGGCTGAACGGATCTGGATGAAATTTGGCACAAAGATAGATTATAGTCTGGAATAGCAGATTGGCTTTTTATCGCGGGAAAATGCATGGATTCGTAATCCACGCAGGCGAAGCCGCGGGCGGAAGCTAGTAGTTTTTCACCCATCCCTTTCTAATAAATAAATTCAACCCATTTACTGTCCCACTGCTGGGCAAGGGTCTCTTCTCAGAATGAGAAGGGGTAGGCCTTAGTCCACCACGCTGGCCCGGTGCGGGTTGGCGGACTACACACACCATCGAGAACTTTATGGAGCCCTCTCAAGTGTGCAGGTTTCCTCACGATGTTTTCGTTCACCGTAAACCTTCCCTTTCTAAAAGCCAAAACAAAATCGGTCAAGCATATCCCAACATAAGCCGACACACGAACCAACTTTGTTAACTGCGGATTACGTTTCTCAATACGTCATTAAAGCACGAACAATACCTAGCGTGGGGTTCTATTCCCGGGTGAAGTAGACTGGCACAATTTGATTTGATAACGTGTAATCTGTTAGGGGTGGATGTGAAGGGTAGTTGTAGTGTCGAATTTTATTTGTTAAGGCTCGGAGGGTAGGACGGATTTTAAATAAAGTGTATTTACTTAGCTTTTGTAATCTTGCTTGAGGGGGACATGGATTACTTAAGTACTTTGGGCCAGTTAAAGTTATACGTTGTATGTAAATAGCATCACGCCCGTATTCCCTGAAGGGGTAGGCAGAGGTGTACTATTTGTACATTCACATTTCGCTTGAATAGACGAGCCTATTCTATACATAGTCTATACATCCTAGTCTATACATCTACCGGGCGCAATTACAAAGTCGGGGTTGCTACGTAAAATTCATGCAGAAAACTTAAAAATATCTTACCGCTCGGGAATCGAACCCACGACCTCACGCACAGCAGTCTTGTTTGCCACTTCTAAATGAATGAGACTGGTTTGAATGGTTTGACGTTGGTTAGTAATAATCAACTTGCCATGTTGAAGGAATAAGCAGAATTCTAGCGATGTATGAGATATTTATTACATTACTTTTTGTACACAACTTATGTATGTAAAAATATTACTAGGAAAGAAAAACTGTCTCTAGATAATTTTTTGTTACCGTTATTTTTTCTCTTATATCTTTACGAACATCACGTCATAATAACTATGGTCTTCATCACGGATGAAAAATCTTGTTCCCTTCCGAAGAAGGCACACGAGTACAAAGTACAGCGTTCATTTAATTATATCATTACTAAAATAACTTCGGGCCTAATATCATTATGTCGTTATACACCACACGAAAATACAAAAGGTTTACTCCATATAATGTGTGAAAATCCAAATTCTCTCACATAGACTCACAATAATGGACGTGTGGTGGACGAGAGTCAGGTTTTCATTGCTATTTTTGTAGGATATTGTAGTAGGATCTTAGACGGTCTCGTAGCTATATAGCTTCCGCGTAGATCGGTCGATCAGCGAGGTTAAGCAGCGCTTGACGCGGTCAGTCCTTGGATGGGTGACCATTTTTCACATATCGAGACCCCTCTGTGCCTCGGAAAGCACATTAAGCAGTTGGTCCCGGGTGTCATGCGAAGACCTATGACAGTCGTTACGGGTGTCTGTACCAACCAGTCTAACCTTAGACTATCAGTGTCTCCCAGTTACTGGGTGTCGGAGGTCAGAAAGCAGTCGGACCTCAATGTAGTTCAGAAAAAGAGGCTAGGCAGATGATGATGATTATAGTAGGATCTTAGCAACATTATCAGTCTATTGGGGTTTAAGAGAAGTGCCTTTATGAGTAATGAAAGTGAGTATGTCTACTGCTCCCTGGGCAGTCAACCTCGATACCACCATTTGCTGACTCTTTCTCCTACAGTATGAGTGATTTCTATGTGATTCCGACGATCACCAGAGGGAAACTGCATCACAAATTATCTCCACTACAAACTGCCATCGTTTCTGAAATCGTTTAGTGGACACCCAGATCTCTCCATTCTGAACGCCCACGACGCCACACTATCAAACGAGTCTAGACTAATTCCTTTTTTTCAGTTGATACTTAACCTTCTGTCTCCATTTGCTAACGGCACCTCATCTCAAGGGGAGCCTCGTCTAAGAGGTATTATCGTGTACAAAACGCGGCGATTTCGCGACACTCCCCGTCTTCCCCTAACCAACACCACGGCACGTCAGCGACAGACTTACACACCGACAGTACCGCACAATACATCGTGCATTACCGCGTTTATTGAAGAGTGTACCGTTCAACTTAGTATGGACTCAGTAATGTATTGGGGTGAGTGATAATGTCGGGGTTTCTTAGTAAAAGATGCTGATATGACTGTTTCGAGAATCCAGTATTGTGGTGATAAATGTTTTTCTTTTCTGTGTCCTGTGAGGGAGAGAAATTTTATTTTTTTCTCGTGTGGTTTCATTCCGTGAGGGTTGCGATGTGTGGTTGTACAAATTGAAGTTTTATTAAGAACGTTGCCAAGTATTATGGCGCCGGTGGAAGTCAAATGTGTATGTATTGTTTTCGATAAAACCCTATCGCGTAGGCGCCGTAAAGTTTCCCTGTTTTTCATATTACTTTTCAAAAGAAAACGATCACACTAAGATTTCCTCCTGCGTCGTGGGTACAGTTTACAAACATACATCTCACACGCAAACACCCGGGATGGAACCCGGAGCACGTAACGCAGTGACCCAAGGCTTAGCCAGAGCGCCAACAGTATCTCAGACTATTGATTGCGCTATAAATAGGACTCCATCTTTATATAATAATTATCGCCCTATACTCGTCCTGAACAGAACGACTACCAATTTCACACATTGACTCTTTTTTAGCTTCATCTGTGAACGCATGAACGGTGGACGATTTCACTGAAATCCTTTACATTTAGATTGAAAACGAATATCTAAGAATATTCTAAAGATTTCTAGCTGAATAGATCTCAGCCGTGTATGGCACGCGACGCCATTTTGAGTGCTGATTCTATTCTCAATTTAATGTGGTTTTATAATGTTTTACTGACTGCCTCATTGGTCGGTGAAGCCAGGACCTCACGCTCAGCAGTCACGCTTGCAACCACTAGACTAATGAGGCAATAGCAATATCGGCAAAAGCTATGTAATTGTTGGCGCAGTGGCTAAGCGATTAGCTTTCTGCGCTACGTGTTAGGTTCGATCCCCGCACGGAACAAATATTTGTATGATCTACAGATAGTTGTTTCGGGTCTGGCTGTTTGTGCATGTGACATGTATGTTTGTAAACTGTACCCACGATACAGGAGAAATCCTAGAGTGGGGAACTGTATAAAAAATTTATATTAATAACCAAAAGTAAACGATATTTTCAGTTAGTTTTAATCTTATAAAACTTAGTACAATGATATATTTTAGTGCGCTATAACTTGATGAGTATGAAAATATCGCCGTTTTATGGAGGCCTATGTCCGGCGGCGAGCTGAAACAACCTGATGATAACGAATCACCCCATTATGTAACAGGATAAGAAAATTTCGTTAACACAACTCAGCGAAGAACAACAAACGGTGTAATTTAACAAAATACTAAGAATCAGAGCGAATCTATGTGTGGGCGCACACTTGAGTACTTGCGACTAAGATTTTAAGATTTTTCCATAATTTTAACTTAAGTCGTGTTTTGTTATTATCAATGGAGGTGTTAATTAATGGTGGCCTTTATAGTCATGAGGATCATTTAACTTTTATTACCTACTTTGTTTTTAATTATAGAAATAGAAATAATCTTTATTTTACGTGAACTATGGTGGATTTACAGATAAATATTTTATTACACATATTTCGCCTACTTAATTCTGCATGCTAAATGTAGTTGAAATAGACATGGTAACTCTTGTCAATCTTAAAATCTTACTTTTGAAATAGATAGAAAGGCCACTTCCTATTCTTTTTCTTCTTCTAGGAAAGAAGATCTAGTCCCAGTCTTGCCTACAACTAACTAACTACTACACTAACCATTCTACAATAGTTAATTTGAAGTTGACATGCGTGATTAGTGTCATAGAATTTAATCGAAGTCCAGATGAAAATATACATACATACATACATAAAGTCACGCCTTTTTCCCATGAGGGTAGGCAGAGACTACGGAACGCCACGAGCTACGATCCTTACATAACCCTTTTGCTTCATCTACATTCATACATCGTTTTATACATGAACGCCGGTTGTGGGTACTGCGCACCTGATCTTTTTGAAGGACATCACCAATAAGGTCCGTATACGTCCTTCTAGGGAAAACATCATAAATAAAATCCATAAAAAGAATACACAAGAAGAAAGGATTTAACGAAATTAATGGTCTAAATTAAAGGCGAAACGATACAAGACCTCAGACAACGACAAAAATCTCCGACATTTTCTAACAAATCACAACTCAATCGCAGCGTCGTCGCCTGCTGCGCGCTGTTGCTTATCTGGGCATAGAGTAACGTGTGATTTGTTGCGGAAGTCGGAGGACAGGCCAGAGGGTCGGGGGAGCTCCTCCTCCGCTATTCATCTTCACATGATAGTTAAATGCAATCTTCTGCGTTAATGTGGGCCCTCCCTTTTATCTTACATTTTCGTGATTTATTTTGTTCATAAAAAACGGCGTATTTTCTTTTTAGATAGCTCTCGTTTGGTGTTATAAATGAGAAGCGTTTATCTTTGTTTTGTGAACGTTTTGATGGTGAAATAGGTTTTTTGTTTGGTGTTATTGTGTACTTAAAATTACGCCAAGTTTACCTTGTTTTCAGATTGGCTTAGTTCTTTTTTTTTACTTTTTCTTACTACTCATTTTTCTTGTATAGCTGTACAAACATTTGTTCCGTGCGGGAATTTAACCCGTGCAGAAAGCTTATCGCTTAACCGCTGCACCTTGTGTCGTTTGAAATCTAAAGCAATTCGTTTTCTACTTAGGATATCATTTATCCAGTACCTAGGGATTAAATCGAAATTATTCTTGAACGAACCCCCCTTAATATTAATTCACGCAAGACTAAAACGAAAAGGCACTCACATGAAGTCCACCAATCCTGTATATAACCTCCAAAACACAGTTTTAATAAAACAACGTGACCTATAAAATCTTAAGGCTCCAAATACCCAAACTCCTACAACAAATACAAGGGAACCTGAATGTGTCCACGATTGCCCGTATCCCTTATAATCCGAAGATCCGCAGCAATACAACACTCGATATCTCATGGAGTACACACAGGAGATGCAGAAGGTTCA
The DNA here is from genome assembly GCA_947562105.1 of Shargacucullia verbasci. Lineage (NCBI taxonomy): Eukaryota > Metazoa > Arthropoda > Insecta > Lepidoptera > Noctuidae > Shargacucullia > Shargacucullia verbasci. The sequence goes on from OX387306.1 coordinate 8,871,531, forward strand.
CTACGAAAATAACGCAATTATGAACTTGCACAAAAATTTTAGTTTTAAACTTTCGAACCATTTTTTGTATTAAGAACGTAAATATGGTCCTAATACAGTTCTTAATCTAAATCCGTCGATGTAATACCAGACAAAGTTGACGGTTTTGTATTAAAAACTGTGTTAAAATAAATAAATTAACTGTGTTATAATAAAGCGAAAACGGTGTGATAGTCGATCGAATGCTTTCGAGAATTAAACGGACTTGTTCTTCATACATATCTGAGTCCTTCCATTTTTCTTATCCCCAAACCCGGAGGGCGGAGGGCAAGCTCTTAATCCCGCGGTGCAAGATGGATGGTAAGTCAGCAGGGGCGGAGGTGTCGCGATAGCTGCCTAGTTTCACGGTAGGGTAGGGCGAATGGTTTCTATTGATTTATTTGTGTTAACTTGTAAATTGTAGTAGGGGTGCATGGTTAAGTGATCCGTTAAAGTAGATTTGATTTAGGGGAAGATTTTTTTTTATTAGTCCCAATGTTTGTTGGTACGTAATGCCGGACATAATAAAAAATCTCTATTTTTAGTACAATGGAAATTTGTTTGAGATTGCTGCGATCATCGCAACGTGCATCGTTAGCTGTGGTGCAACGACATTCGCAAATAACTTTATTTTGTTAAGGTAGTATGAAGTTTTCAGGAATTTTCGAGAAAGCTAGAGAAAATTTCATGATTCGCCCTCTGGTCATAAAACACGAGAGAAAATTACATGATACACGAATTTGACAGACAATATGAGTGAGAAAGATTCATGAATCCATTTTCGAACTATTAATTATTTTATCACTATCTAAAATATTTTTTTAAGATTTTTAATACCACCTTGTAATAAACGATTGCTTACATTGCATATTGCACAATCGTATCCGTACAATCAGCAATAAAAGTAGATGAACATTCTGCTGTATTGAAATTAATTAATCAAAGAATACAATTATTACTCTTAAGTAACTTACACTAGTTTTTATTCTTAAACTTTGGTAGCTGACAGTACCACAGTGACACAGCTCTGCTTACTCCCAAAGATTTCTAGCGTAACCATTATTTTTATCCAAATCTTTTATATGAACATGATATACATATTTAAAGGTCTTATTTTCATACAGCCTCCGTTCTGCGTCTCATTTCCCAAAGGCTCGGCACGGCACTAAGATCCAGGTACATGCCGTAACCTGGCCGTAATTTACCGGGATCATTGCGTTACCATTAAATAAATTTATTACGCTATTTACGGAGGAATTACGGTAACGAGACTCGGTCAGCCCACAAATATTGGGCCGCCATTGATGAGAAATTAGCTGATCAATATTCCCGTTATAACCGGTTTCTGCTGGTATTTACTCGTGCAATCTTGTCCGGGGTAATAGACATAATAATGAGGGCTAAATTGACAGCCTCATTGCTCTAGTGAGTGGCAAACGGAACTGCAGAACATGAGTTAGATCCCCGGGTCAGTCAAAGTGTTATCAGATTTTCTGTATGATAATTCTAGCACAAAGCACAATACGAAACACAGTTTGGCACTGTGCTTTGGTCTATTTACTAGGCATTGTTCTAGATTCTATGCAATTGTCAGTCCGGCAACAGGGTCGCTCCCCACTATATTAAATTTCGACTACTACTAATATTATACTCAGCGAAATATGGGTGTAAAATAATACGAATTTGCCTAATTCTTCGGGGGATACTATAATGATGTACAATCTCGGCGTTCTGTGCTGCGGGTCATGGCTTCAATTTCCTGTTCAATTATTTCGGGTCCGGATATAGGTACATATAAGATATAGGTATTTTTTTGTAAACTGTTAGGCTGTTCAAACTTGAAGAGAAAGAAAGATTCAAAGATTTTCCTTAAGAGAAAAACTTGTTATAACCGGTTTCATCTAAAATGTTCTAGTGAAACCCGGTTCGGAGTGCTATTTAATATAATAATTTCACGATACACGCGCTCGTTGTTCATGGAAAACATAATCTTATTAACATTATTAAGGCAACAATACTTGTAGAATTATGTTTAAGAGAAATTTTCAAGAAAATGTACACGCTTTTGAGAAATAAACAAAACAGCCATACTCCTAGATTGGCCCATGTATTTGTTTTGATATTAATATACATTAAAATAATGTTTATTTTTTGTTAAAAACGTTGCCCCACACTAGTATTTCTCCTGTATCGTGGGTACAGTTTACAAACATACATGTCACATGCACACACAACCAGACCCGAAACAACTATTTGTAGATCATACAAATATTTGTTCCGTGCGGGAATCGAACCTGCGACACTTAGCGCAGAAAGCTAATCTTAGCCACTGCGCCAACCGTGTAAACTTTCTCGGGTAACTGTCGGGCGCTTCGACATAAGTCTATTACATGGAAAGAGAGAGGGCAATTCTCGTGGGATTAGAGATCATGTCAAAATCGAGATATATCGTAACAATATGCTGAACATCGTTCGTCTAGGTTTCCAATTTCTTGTAAGATCATATAGGAGATGATATCTTTAGCTAGTTAACGCTCGAAAATCGAAATGCAACAGTTGTTGAACGCAGTCTAGGTTTTGATGAAAAAATTCTGTACCTAGAAGGAGAGACTACCTATAGAGATTTATGTCGAAACGCACGAGAATTGCCAGCCAGAGAGAAATTATCGTACGTTTCAAGACATAAATCTCATCGAAACCCGGGTGAGGCAAAATATTATTGGTATTTTCTGTACAATTTCTGTACAGAAAATACCAATAATATTTTGCCTCACCCGGGTATCAGTAACAGCTCGGAGTTTGGAACTGTGCCCGGTAGATGGCAATGGGCTCGCCCCCTATTACATGAGAGTTAATAACAGCACCGGCGAAATGTGGGTGTAGATACACCTCAACTTAACCCTTCGGAGATACAGACTTTATGTTTAACCTTTATAATGCATTAATTATATAAGTTTCAGGATTCATACTTCGTTTTATTCTGAATACACACCGACACACAGCCATGCCAACAAATATTAAATATACAAATACTCCTGCTACCCTCATTTCCAATCTCCCATCACACCAGCCAGTGATTGCAAAAATCCGAACACTTACCCCGGACAATAGGCGACCTTATCCACAAAGGTTTAACATCAACCCTCCATTGTCTGTCCGAGACAATACCGATGAATTTCGGTGTTATTTACAGTTTAATGTTGTTTAATATTGTATGATCGCGGGAAGGGGTCAATATAGTAATAATTATTAATAATTAGACTGTGTTAAAATATTTATTAATAATCACTGTCTCATTGATCTAGGGGTCGCAAGCGCGACTGCCGATCCTTTGGTCCTGGGTTCAATTCCCGGGTCGGGCAAAGTGTTATTGGGATTTTCTGTATGGAAATTATCAATAGCAGTACAGAGTTTGAAACTGTGCCCAGTTGATATAAAAAGGCTCGCCCCCTATTATGTACATGGGACTTAATAACAGCATCGGCGAAATGTGGATGCACAATTGTACACCTCTGCCTAACCTTTCGGGGATATAGGCGTGATGCTATGTTAGGTTATTATGTGTAACCCAGGAGACGTTCAGTAGCCGTGCTTGTCCTCCGTACGGCATAGGTTAACTTGAATATATTTTAACTCAGTAATTAAGAAGAAAAAAAAAAAATAAGCAGAACAATTTGACGACACGGTTGACGCAGTGGTTAAGCGATTAGCTTTCTGCGCTATGTGTCGCGGGTTCGATCGCCGCACGGAACAAATATTTGTATGATCTACAGATAGTTGTTACGGGTCTGGTTGTGTGCATGTGACATGTATGTTTGTAAACTGTACCCACGACACAGGAGAAATCCTAGTGTGGGGTAACGTTTTCAAAAAAAAAATCTGTACCTTATTAAATTATTCCTAAAACCTGGAAGTGTTAATCTGAAAACAAATACCAATAACAACCGTCTTCATAACCCCCAGCAGGACGCTCCCAATAAAACTTAACCCTTCAACGCTGGAATCAAAATGGACGCTCTGTCCGGACCACTCCATACATTCCGGTCAAAGGTTGCTCGTATAGCTGTCCGGTTGTCCGGCTGTCGTGTAAATCGGGCCGGACACTTGTTATTTACAGCAGGGAGCGGAATGAGAACACTCGGTTCATATTTAAACTGATAGCGAGTTACGGTTTTAACACGTTTGTTGGAAATGCTGCTTGTATAGCAGAAAAAGAAAGAAAGATTTTATTTTTCTTTTTTTAAAAACGTTGCCCACACTAGGATTTCTCCTGTGTCGTGGGTATAGTTTACAAACAAACATGTCACATACACACACAACCAGACACGAAACAACTATCTGTAGATCATACAAATATTTGTTCCGTGCGGGGATCGAACCCGCGACACATAGCGCAGAAAGCTAATCGCTTAACCACTGCGCCAACCGTGTCGTCAAAGAAAATTTTAAATAGATTGCTTTTTAGAAACTGAACATTTCCAGATATTTAAAAGCTAATTAGACGAAAACTGCCTGAGGGACTCGTAGGTTTGTACGACCAGTCGATCTGCAAAGTTTAGCAGTACTTACAGCGGTTTGTCAATGAATGTGTAACCGTACTTCGCTCATCGAGAACCCTCCGTGCTTCGGAAAGCACGTTAAGCTGTTTATCCCAAGTGTCAAGTCAATACAGATGTCAGCCCAAAGGCCTGTCGCTACCGATCTGGTTAAACCGGGATCCAAACCTAACATAGTCAAGAAAACATTCATCCAACTCATCAAAATTCTCGGGATTCAAATACAAATTGAATAGACTACCAATGAAACCGGAACTTTCAATCGGGCCCGAACATAGCTCCTTGCGGAACCAATACAACTTACACTGAAGCCATACATATCTGTAATTAATCGTGTTGCAACATTGGTAGGCAAACAGACGATCTTAGGCGTTGCGCACACGTACACACTTAATATTGTGTATCGGATACATTTGTAAAATAGCTATTTAAGCTGTTGTGTGCTACCTCATATGGAGCGACAGTTCGACAGTACACATGACCAGAGGGCTGGCCTGATTTTTAGTCAAAGAATAAGCATTGCTATTCAATGTGGTAATGCTGCCACGTTGCTTGCCTTCTGGGCACGTTACCAGTTGACAGAGATGTGGAAGAGTACTTTGACGCCTAAGTGTTCGTTTATGGTAGATTTTCATTTTCGTTTCTTATAAGGTTTAATTAATACGTTAGCATAAATAAGTAAACTGTATTTATATGAATTTTATCGTAATAAATAAATATAGTATACGATAGTTTAGCGGTTGAACGTTTGCCTTCTGAGTTCGATCTGCTTGAGTTGATGTGCTGATCAGAATTCGATAATTACTTGCGTTAATGGTGAAGGAAAAATCGTGAGGAAACCTGCACCCCTGCTCTAAGTATTTGATGGTGTGTGTGTGAAGTCAAACAATCCGCACCAGGTCTACTTCATGGACGAAAGCCTAAACCTTTCTCATTCTAAGAAGCTGATGCTAAGCAAAATGCTTTTGGTGTTCTTCTACCCGAGCAGAAACTAAAAAAAATGATCGACAAGATGCGAGTGAATTCAAGTTTCAGAAAGTCCTTCCAAGTAGATTTATATCGCAACAAAAAGTGTCACCGTGTGCGCAGGGCCTTAGTTCTCAACTTCCACTAGTTTCTTCAGTTGTTGAACTAGTTCCGAGGAATGTACGGGATATCGTGTTTTGTTTCAAAATTGATTGAACACTGAAAGTTGGGCTTACTGCTTTGTTGAACCAAGATTATAAATATAGTATCACGCCTGTATTTACAAAAGTGCTAAGCAGAGATGTCTGGTGCACCCACATTTCGCTAATGCTGATATAAAGTTGCATGTAATATGGCGCGAGGCTATTGCCATCCACCATGCACAGTTCCACACATCGTGCGTCCTGTTACTGAGAATTTCTACAAAGAAAAATCCAATAAGTAACACTTTGCCTGACCTAGGAATCGAACCCAGAACCTCACGCTCAGCAGTCGCACTTGCGACCACTAAACCAATGAGGGACTCAACGGGCAAGATGTTATTTGATTTTGTTAAATGGTAATAAGAAATATCGTAAGTCTAAAAACAATACACCTCTATCTAATCCTGCAAAGCAATATGGTGTATATTTGTACCAATAGACCTGTGGTTATAAAGCTCACGGTTTGCGCCCACTAACACAACAACACAAGTCTAACACATCGCTCATTAGCTCCGAAGCGACCTACTTCACAGCTGACATTTGAAACTGGGTTAAATATTCTCAAAAATAAGGAGCTATTACGAGTAATATCACATAATGATATGCTCGATTTTTTTATATTTACAATGGATAATTTCTAAAACGGGTTGACGCAGTGGGCATGCGATTGGCTTTCAGCGATAACCAAATATCAAACATTGTCCAAAAATAACTTCATTAAAAAGCAACCCTAAATTACCATTCACAGAACAATTAAATTCAATATCATAATTGGGCCGCCACACTTAACCCTCACCACACCGCGCCGGGTCAAAGCGACCACAAACAAAACTGCCTACCCAGTACCCGACTCGGATACTTGGACAAACTATTCCATCTATTATTACGGACCAAGGACGAAGGGATCTAGATGTGGCCTTGGACTCACCTTGGAATATTGGCACGGGTTAATATGTGCAGTGAGTGATTAATTAATCGCGATTGGTTTAGGATATCTATCTCAGCATATTTGCCAGATAATGAAGTCCATTCTCATTGTACACAACAGTTAAGAGACACTGAAGAAATACATGATTGCATGTCTCATACAAAAGTCGATTTCTTTCACGATTTGTGAGTTGCTTTCGTAATTAACATTGTGTAAACTATACGAGCAGAGAGTAATTAAAAAAACTGGTAATTATAATTAAGGGTGTCAATTATCAAGCTGCGAGGTCAAGTCGCGCTTGCCTGAATATCCCGTACTTTACACCTCCATGCCTTGGGGAGCAGACAGTATCGGCTGCCTTAAGACTATTTAACACAGTTTTTTGGACAAGAACCTTGAAGAGTTGCTAAGCACACTTAGATACACATGTAGGTATATATACATACATTTAAAACTTACCCTAGGCATAATTCCTGTATCGTGGGTGCATTTACAAACACAAATATTCACAATGACACACCTAGACCCGAAACAACTATTAAATGTAGATCATACAAATATTTGATACGTGCTGGAATCGAAACCGCGACACATAGCGCAGCAGTCGATCGCTCACCACTGCGCCAACCGTATTGTCAAATTTAACAGACTGGCAGAAGACGTAAACAGTCAAAACCAACAAGGGAAAAAATAAACTAAAATTATTTTGATCTCTCATGGTACAAGTTCGGTTCGGTCGTACCCGGGTACGTCTTAAAACTGCGGCCAGACACCGGAGGACGGGCAGCAGCGTCCTCTCACTAATCGGTGAGCCACTGCGATCCCCAAGCCGCCTGCCAAGCGTGGGGATTATGGCAAACCCCCCCTTGAGGGAGGCCTTCGTTCAGCAGTGGACGTCTTATGGCTGATGATGATGATGATGACAAGTTCGGTTGCGTGATAAGATAAACATCTAAGTTATAACCATGTCAACATAAACTTTTCAAACTACTTAACCACCCTTGTGCAAGTTTCACAAGAGGCTACAAGTGTATTGATGTCGACTCCCAGTCTGACCAGATGGGGCTGAACATGGAACAGGGAACGACTGAGAAGTGACTGATACAACTCAACTAGTAAGACCAGTTCTTATCGAAGGATTTAGATCTGATGTCATGGGGACCACGGGGAGAACTTCCCCGAGTAATGGTAACTACGTCCTTTGGATGGGCAATCAGCCCTTGACGGACCTTGTTGACCAGTCTTTCCACTGCAGTATGAGCAGCGACGTGCACAGAGTTTTTAGACAGGGTAGGCAGACAATTTTAAAAGCTTACTTACCAAAAACACCTGCTGCATGTTGGTATTGGTTCGTCGTCTTGTCGATTAAATGATGATGTATGTGATTTGCCACCTCAAATTTCTTAAAATAAATATTCATCTGAGTTATGTAGGGTAGGCAGTGTCTTTTTGTCTTTATGCACCGCACGCCACTGAGTATGACGTATTTCGTGAATGTTGGAACTCGAGACGACATGACAGGAGAAGACCTCTGCTCTCACGTAAGGATGGACTTGGACCGCTATTTGGGCTGGTCAGTTCCCGTATCTTAAGAGTGAACCAAAGTTAAAATGATTGCCCCATTGGTCTAGTGGTAGCAAGCGCGACTGCTGAGCGTGAGGCCCTGAGTTTGATTTCCGGTTCGGGCAAAGTGTTATTAGATTTTTCTCTATGGAAAGTTTGGAAACGTTCCTGATAGATGGCAATAGGCTCGCCCATTACATGGAACTCAATAACAGCATCAGCGAAATGTGGGTGCACTTTCCCTTTACACCTCTGCCTAACCCTTCGAGGATTTCAGGCGTGATGGTATGTTATGTAGAAGCAAAGTAAAAGTTTAAAAGTTATTAACAAGACCAGCTGTCAGCCATTCTGACTCCAGTCACTTCCAGCGAGGCTGTATCTATAAAATCAAACTTTTATGTCGTTCGACCTTCAGTGATGTACAAAATTTGTCTTCCAAGTTTCATACGCTGCCACAACTTTATATTTACCGCTCTAAAATTAAAACACACACAAACTGAACCTTATATCTTCGGATTAAAGGGCAATGGTGATTTTGTGGGATGTAAAAGTGGTTTGTTTTAGTTTGCAACTCAAATCATACGTCTTTTGAGGAGTAATAATAGTTTAGCAGAACGAGTGACGCGCCGGCGCCGTTCCAAACTTTTCTAGTGAGTGAAACAGATATGTCTCTTGTTATTTTTTTAATGAGTTGCTTGACAATGTTGGGTGTTTTAGGCTTTATGTGACACTTATTTTTCTATTTCTGTTATCGATATACATACATTGGCTCTCTGCTCTATGAAGCCTGGGTTCGATAACATACGAAATATATATCTGTATGACCTACCGATAGTTGTTCCTGTTCTGGGTGTAGGTGCTTGTGAAATTTGCGTCTGTTAACGCACCTACGACAGGGTATAATCTAATCTAATATGGCACAAAAAGAGTTGCATCTTAAAAATGGTGCATTTAAAATCGTTTTTAATTGTGACACAGCAGTGTTTTTGTACAGTGATGGTGTACTGGACGTGTCGAGTACAGCCTTAGATGGTATCGTCACAAGAGAGAGCTCTTTCCTTGCCCCTCTCATACCGAAAAGATTCTATAATACTTAGAATTTGTAACTTGGGACTCCCCAGGTCACGAAGTTGCAAAAAACTGACAAAACTCAATTTTAGGAACAGTCACGGGTCATCTCCCGTAGATTCAAATAAGGGGTGACCCTATATAACGACGTTACGTTGGGAGCTGGGCAGGGGACACAACAGGGGTGCGCATAAGTTAATTGTTCCAGGGCTTTGGTTTTTATATGGTTTTCTAGTACGCCGTGTTTGTGTTGATCCGTGAATATCATAGTTTGGAGCTGTATGATAAATGACGAGGGTTTTAATAAAAAAGAAGCAGCTGTACATGGTTCGAGGTTAAGCAGCCTTTGCTGCGGTCAGTCCTTTGATAGGTAGCCCTTTTTCACACATTGGGTTCCGCGCTTCGGAAAACACGTTAAGCAGTTGGACCTGGGTGTCATACGAATACCTATGACAGTCGTTGCGGGTGTCAGCAGCTTTAAAGTCCTGACAACCAGTCTAACCTCAGAGTATCAGTGTCTCTCGAAATCAGGTGGTGGTCACAGAGAACACTGTTCACTATCCAGGACAATACCTTACTGCCTTTCATGACAGCAGGACAAAAATAATACCAGTACCTTCTTTGGTTTCATGACTCATATGCAATATTATTGCAAATTACGAATGAAGCCGCAAAAAGCTTACCGAAATATGAATTTCAGATAATCCAGTGTAAGCCGTAAAACGTAATTTTTCGATAATGTAACGCCTATGCTCAAAAGAATAAACCCTCAAATGATACAAAATTTAAATGCACCATTTACAGGTTTAAAATCCATGCAGGATAGTGAGGCGTTAAAAATTCACAATTGTGCATACCAAACGGCAAGTTGTTGGTCTATAGGGAAATCCGAGAAAAAACCAAGTGTATTGCGGTGATTCCATTTTTACAGATTCCATTTTAAGTGGCGTGCTTCCGGGAAACTGTTGGCTACCTTCTTCCCCAGGGTGGCGAGAAGGAGATTAAGGGATGATGTCAAACGAATAAGCAAGAGTGTTCTCCTCTGTAATAATATACTAAGTACTACTACAACTTGAGAGGCTCGTAGCTACTGCGCAGTGGATCTGCGAGGTTAAGCAGCCCTTGTTGAGGTCAGTCCTTTGATGGGTGACCCTTTTTCAATACAGGGGTCCGCGCTTCGGAAAGCACATTAAGCAGTTGGTTCCGTGTGTCATACGAATACCTATAATAGTCGTTATGGGTGTCAGCAGCTTGAACCCTAACAACCAATCTAACCTTAGAGTATCAGTGTCTCTCGAAATCAGGTGGTGGTCGCTCCGTGTAAAGTACTAATATTCTGTCACATCTGGTTAAACTGGAAGCCGACCTCAATGTAGTTGGGAAAGGGATAATTATATGATGATTTTAAAGAAAAACACCTTGCCTCTCACTAAAATTAATTCCTGTATCGTGGGTGCTGGAAGTCGAAGCATATGTAGTCGGGGAAAGACTAGGCAGATGATAATGATGTTATCACTAATACCTCTATCTCTTTGATATAAACTATTCTAAGTAACTAATATATCAATATTTTTGTTTTCCAAGCACTAGTTCAAATCACCAAAATGACAGTTCTGCATCTATAAAAATTTTCCTTCTATATATGCTTATATAAATGACAAGGGAATAAAATTTATTAACAGTTCTAAATATTTTCTGTTCTTTTCCAGTTATGTCTGTAAGAAAGAGATATCGTGTGACTAATATTTGTTTAGTGTGCTATGGATTCAGACCCAAAGTCTGGGTGTCACAGAACATTTTATTGAAAGCTTTGTGACAACCCGACAATCTGTGAATTAGACATTCTGCCTCTCATCTCGTCCAACATTAACTGCCAAAATTAATAAACCAAATCACTTTCATCTAATATTCCAGAAAAATTATCAACAGCCATCAGTCGCGACACATTACCCAGATATAACCAGAATTGGCCGGAATATTTGGCAAATTTAATATATAAAACATGTGAATCGCCCTCCCTCCCCGGGGCCTTTGGGTAATAACATATTACGCGAAACGGTACCGTCAGCAGTGACGTCATTAAATGTTTTACACTGACGTCACAATTTAGACCCTGGAGACACCAAATGAGTTGGTCTATCATTCAACATTTGTTAATGATTGATGTGCCAATAGACTGCTTCATTGGTCTAGTGGCCGTGGTTGCTGACCGTGAGGTCTCGGGTTCGATCCCGGCTCGGATGTTACTGGGTTTTCTTTTAATATGGAATTTCTCAGTTGCAGCCTGGAGTTTACAACTGTTCTCGGTAGGCGGCAATAGGCTTCCCAATACCAGCACTACATGGAGCATAATAAGTCTGCAAAATATGGGTGTAGAATTCTAGTTTATTTATCTTGAATTAAGATTTTAGAATATTAAAAAGAAAATACCTTGAGAGATTATTTCTCTGTGATCATGTTTCAACAAGAAAATCTTTTAAAACATGTCGTAAATTAAACTATTCACAAAAATTAAACAGTCTTCAAATAATTTAGAACGTGAAACTGTAATTTGAACACAAAAACTTTGAAAAGTTTAAAGTTTATTATTTGTTCAAATTACAGTTTAGGTAACCTTCTCGTGTCCTTGGAGAGGTGGCATAAAAAGAACTTAACTTTTATTTTAGGCTTTAAGGTGCTATTATACTGACTTAACTTATTTTGGCAATATCGATTGAATAAAATAAATTCTGAAATCCAGCTTCAAGATTTAACATACCATAACATTTCTTAACCTTCTCGTGTCCTTGGAGAGGTGGCATAAAAAGAACTTAACTTTTATTTTAGGCTTTAAGGTGCTATTATACTGACTTAACTTATTTTGGCAATATCGATTGAATAAAATAAATTCTGAAATCCAGCTTCAAGATTTAACATACCATAACATTTCGCCAATGCTGTTAGTGAGCACCATGTACTACATAGCGAGTCTATTGCCATCTACTAGGAGCAGTTCTAGATTTGAACCCAGGACCTCACCAAATGTGGCAGTCAAGATTTTACTGACGATATATGTATTTACTCTGTGTCTCGTATTACGCTGAAATATTCCAAATATCGATATAAAACAGTACACCTTTGCTTGCCTCTCTAGTAAATTGAAACCATTTTTTTCTGGCTGATCTTTGATCTCTATTAAGACCATAGAACGCACTTTCCACTCTATCAAAGTCCTTAAACCAATACAGCAGACGGAGCTATATTTGGTGTTGTTTACATATGCGTCGACGTCGACGCTGGAGGTCGTTGATTGATTCAAATCTGCCGAGCATCCAGTCAGCAGTCCATTTGCATGTCAAGCGACAGAGTAAACTAATAGCGGTGCATATATCAGCAATATCAACTGGTTTCAATACATATTGATTGTAGCGATCCAACATCGCTACGTATTATAAAACAAAGTCCCCCGCCGTGTCTGTCTGTCTGTTCGCGATAAACTCAAAAACTACTGAACGGATTTTCATACGGTTTTCACCAATAGACAGAGTGATTCATGAAGAATGTTTAAATGTATAATTTGTTTAGGTTTCGTGTAAATTGATTGAAATATGACGATGATAGTTGAAGATGTCGGAAAACATCATGTTGACTGGGAGCTTTACTGGCGAGCGCCGAGTAAATGCTCGACGTAACAGGCTGATACGATACTACGACAGAAAAAATATGAAGGCGTATATGCTCTGCTAACCGTGCGGAGTCGAGAAGGATCGCTAGTTGACAATATATGGAAAGGGTTGGCGTCTTCTGTGGGGGTAGAGACTATTTTTCAAAAGATAGCAAACATCTGATGAATCAGACTCCTAGACAGAACTATCGGAAATTTAGAGTGGAACCAACAACTTCTATTGACAGTCTAGGAAAGCAAATGTGGTAGATTAGAGGCGAGAGCGAAGGAGCGTGTGCTGAGAGATTTGAGAGAGATATTGGACTACAAAAATTTGACTTATTACTAGGCTAATACGTATACGTATGATAACTTAAACCGGTAATACGATACCGGTGGTCAGATGTCAGTCGCTCCGTATAAAGTACTGGAATTTAGTCTCATCTGGTTAGACTGAAAGCGGACCCCGACGGATTTGAAAAAATGGCAAGGCAGCTGATTCTGCTGTTTTGTCGGCACAAGCTATCACATGCAAATTAGGCATACCGTGGTGGAAAAATTGGCCAATTAGCAATCGGGATAGCGAGGCAGCCTGCTGACTGCCCACGGTGCGCTAGACGGACACAGGCTAATGGCTTTCGTGGCAAGATAGTAAGCTGATACGATAGTCAGAATCGTGTCCGGCGTAACCTGACCCGCAAGCTGGAAAACCTACTGTGATACCACAGATCTACCATAGTCTTGGACTTTGAGACTGGAATTATATATATTATTACCGTTAAGTAGTCCATTTATTATTTTTTCCGACGCATCGAACCAGTGTAACGCCACTCTAACTTTATCTTTAATTTATACACGCCAAGATTAGTTAACAAAAGATTATAAAATATTCACTTTAATGTTATATTAATTTTATTTAACAAAAGGAGCTTTGATCTGATTATTTAAAATACCGAAAGGGAAACTTTCAACGGAATGAACGATCAAACGCGAATTTAACGCGAAATTTGTTCAAAATTAAATAAATAAATGTGGGCTCAAGAAATTAAGTTGGAATTTTTATTTCGAAAATACTCAGTTAAGTGTTTTTGAGAGGTTAAGTTAACGTTTAATATTTTCTTAATATTTATTTTCGTAATATATTATTTTACTTGCTACAAATATGTTTTTTTAGAAAAAGAAAATATCTTTTAAAAACACGGTTGGCGCAGTGGTCGAGCGATGGACTGCTGCGCTTCGTGTCGCGGGTTCGATTCCCGCACGATGTGTTTGATCCCACAGGTTCGAACCTACTCTACTCTCGAAGTTTAAATATTTCAATAAATTACCTAGTGAGTTGTAACTGGACATGACCTAACCAAAAACTTAATAACACGTTGCTAACGTGGGAATTGTCCCCAGTTAAAACAATAGGCTCGCCCCCTATTACATGGGACTCAATATCGGCGAAATGACTGTATAATACACCTCTGCTAACCCTTCGGGGATTACTGGCGTGTTATGTTTATAATTAACGGAATATTCATGAATTCTATTAATAGTTATTTGGAAACTTTGACCTATCCTACTAATCCTACTATTCCTACTTCCTACTAATATTATAAATGTGAAAGTTTGTGTGGATGGATGGGTGGATGGATCTTTGTTACTCAATCACGCCAGAACGGCTGAACGGATCTGGATGAAATTTGGCACAGAGATAGATTATAGTCTGGAATAGCACATAGGCTACTTTTTATCCTGGAAAATGTACGAGTTCGTAAAAGGCCTCGAGGGACTTAATATTGGAATTGTTGAAATGTGCGAGTACAATATCTGCTTATATCCTACGGGGAATAGAGGCGTGATACTTCGATTGAAAGATATAAAATTAAGTACAATATATAGTGTTTAACCCGCTAAACTAGATCTTCAAACTCGATTGCAGTGTGAAGCATTGCCCATCGCTTGGCTATATGTTGATGCATCTTACAGAATATCAATTGCACCTTCAGCATATGCATATATTCGCAGGCAGGAGAGCGATACTTTCTTTCTTTTTAATAAAAACGTTGCCCCACACTAGGATTTCTACCGTGGGTACAGTTTTACAAACATTCATGTCACATGCACACACAACCAGACCCGAAACAATTATCTGTAGATCATACAAATATTTGTTCCGTGCGTGGATCGAAACCTCGACACGTAGTGCACAAAGCTAATCGCTCAGTCACTGCGCCAACCGTGTCGTCTATACTGCAAACTGCATCCAAGCATTTACACTAAATATAATTGCATATTTTGTATAAACATAAAATTATTCAAATATTTATAACGACAATCAATCTGACATATTTGCAATCAGTACATACCACATGTAGTACCTCGCACGGAAATTGTAAAGTAAAATTGGGTAGTCATTTCATAAATTGCATTTGACCTGGCGCCCCCTGGCGTCCCCTGGCACCCTCACGCTATTAAATCTGAATATTGCCATGTTTAATCATTTTTGGTGAATTTGATTTGATAATATTTAAATGTAACGTTTAGGGGTTAGGTCTTTATATCCGGAGTGTTTTTGCCCTGAATTGCGAGCGCAACTCGTAACTAGGTCGCGCATCGACAGGTTACGTTTGATTTATGACTTTTTTGCTCGTTATTCAATTCATTATCACCGCTCTAATGGAGGAAACTGGCATGTTCTAGAACAAAAGCATCCAACATCAGCGACATATCCACTGAAGCCCACTCTTTTGAAAGAGAGGCATGACTTTGTTCTAATAGTAAAAATATTCAAAAGGTAATGAGTAGAGAAGACCTCGGATTCAAACCTAGGAACTCACGCTTGCGACCTTTGCCCCCACTAGATCAATGAGACAGTGCATAGAATAGAATAGAATTGTCACTTTTAAACCGTTTACGGAACTCTAGTTGCATGTTTCCAAAAAGATGGTCCTATGGAGAAGAACCGGCAAGAAACTCCATGGTTCAAAACAAAAATATCAATGACATTACAATTGTACAACCCCAGTCTCCCAGAACCATTCCCCCGGATTCTGTATTCAGTAACGGAAAATAACAGGCTTATCCTTAGAGCAGACACGATGCATGATACCCTGGATTTCAGATATTCTGAACGAAACACACAATGGAATACTAAAACTGAAACCTAGACTAGATAGAAACTTTAATTAACCAAATGTCGCAACAAAAACGCACAACAAACGTCACTCGACATTCCATCTTCAAAAGGATTGGAATAGATACAGACAGACAAACAGAGACGCCAGTTGGAGAATGGGTTCCGCGTTCAGTTGTTCTTTTTTCTTGCTTCGACTCTTCCGTCAATAATCGTGTATTGATTTAGGAACGATTTGTGTGTGTAGTTGCTTGTTCGACACCTCATTTTAAATTATACTTACATACTATTACGTATCAAAGGAATAGACGGGGCAAAAGTCACATAAGGACCAATACGGACACTGCTATGGTATGTACGTAGAAGATACCTCAACTATATCCTTGTGTGTGTACATCAAAATCTGACTATTGAGAAAATTATACTTTTAGAATATATTTTATGCTACATTTCTAATTTGAAAAAAAAAACAAAAGTATTTATTATGTGCACTTAAAGCTGTTCTATGGTAAGTCAAAAAAGTAGGAGGTCCTCTGTTTATGAGTGTAAACATCAAACAACAGTATTTTATAAATAATAAACATATTTAGCATTTATGAAATCTGATAACTACATGACATAAAAAAATGGATATTTACTTTGATATTGTATACTAAAATACATATATTGCAAATAAAAGGCAACAAAAGCTGCTAAGTCCAGTCAACACACTTCACCCACAGATCCCTAAAAATGTCCAAACCAACCCGTGCGACCGAGTACGTTCCGAAATTGAATATCGCGACCGCCGCCTGCGCTGCTCTATACATCACGAGTCACGCCAAAAATACTGGCCGAACTGTAAACTATGAACATAAGCCAGTTTGGATGGAACTGAGACCAGCTATGGAGACAAATTGGTCAACATTGGATATTCGACAGCACGCCTGTGGCTAAGCGATTAGCTTTCTGCGTTACATATCATAGTTCGATTACTGCACGGAACAAATGTTTGCATGGTCTACAGATAGTTGTTTCATGGTTTAGATGTGTTTATGTGACCGTATACTGTACCTGCCGACGAAACGGGAGAGATGTTAGAGGGAGGCAATGTTTATTGAAAGAAATCAAAATTTTGGGGCATTATTTCAACTTTATTGCTGCCTGTCTGGGATTACCTCATTGGTCTAGTGGTCGCAAGCGCGACTGCTGAGCGTGAAGTCCTGAGTTCGATTCTCGGGTCTGACAAAGTGTTATTGGATTTTATGGAAATTCTCAGTAGCAGCAGGCAGTCTGGAACTGTGCTCGGTAGATGGCAATAGGCACGCGCCCTATTACATAAGACTCAATAACGGCATATTTAGAGATGTTCTAAATAGCCTAACCCTTCACGCAATTCAGGCGTGATGCTATGTTATATTATGTTATTTCAATTTTAAATTCCTGCTTTTTACCACCTAAGATCTTTACTATAATCTGTCTGGACTTTAAAATAGACCTTGACCTCTGAGTTTATTACGGCGTTTCTTCTCATAGGTAATCATAGGAAATGCCGACGCCATCTAGTTAAAAAAGAAGACGTATAAAAATGATTGAAAAATCCTAACCCTTTAAGCGTGTTTATTAGGATCAATTTCATCTTAAACTGAACCGATAATGTTCCTTATTCGTTCTTTAGTTCCTCCTTACCCAAGTTTGAGGATCCGGGGTGGGAGAATCATTATCATATAACTCAAACTCTGTGTCTCTACAGTCTCGCTTGTGTTAATTGCAATCCATGTCTATCCACAATGCTCCTTTCATCCATTATCCTGATACCAAAATATTCATACTCGCTAGTGTCAGTGGTAGTTCCGGTAACAGCACAGAGATGGCGACACTAAAAAATCCCCGAAAGCTTTTAAGCTCACGTCACCGTGGTTACGGGAGAGAACTGATTGGCGCAGAGCAGACGGGCGGGTGTTCTAATGTTTATTGAGTATGAGACGGGTGAATTTTATTTTTCTATTAAAACTAAAACGAGAAAATATTTTGTGAATAATGTGATATATAAAACACTATTTAAGCCAATGACGATGAGGTTTCGTAGTCCAAAAAAATATAATGGTGTGTGCTCGGTAATAGGAATTTTCAGCCATTAATTGAGAATGAATTATTCTGAAAAACGTAAGTAATAAATAAATGTATGTATGTATAATGTAAACGTAAGTAATAAAATGGACTTAAAAATTAACTAGGTAGCTTTTTCGGGCCCATTTAGACATTCGCCTTACAATTGTTTCTTAATCAGAAAATAGTATTAAAATATGAAAAACGCTTTCCAGTGCGCGTTCCAACCGCAGCGTTTCCCCGCCCGTCTACTCCTGACATGCACACACGTTCGAGTTGGCATTCTCGTTGTTTTGTAGCGTCGGCAACAGCACCGATACGAAACGTCGCGATGTCGGCCGGAGCCGCTACGTTCAATAATTCAGTTATTACACTTTGCGGGTATCAAATATATTTTGAAACGCTGTGCTCAGCTCGTCTGTATATTTAAGATATTGGTAAACGATGTTCTTTCGAGATAATTCGACGCTTTTACATATTTCATTAGAGACCATACAGATGTGAAGGCGGGGTTTTATATGACTTGTTTTAAATTTTATAATAAACTAGCTTCCACCTGCAGCTCCGCCCGCGTGGATTATGAATCCGTGCATTTTCTCGGGATAAAAATTCCAGACTATAATCTATCTCTGTGCCAAATTCCATCCAGATCCGTTCAGCAGTTCTGGCTTGAAAGAGTAAAAAAGATCCATCCATCCATCCATCCATCCTCACAAACTTTCGCACTTATAATATTAGTAGGATTAATATAATAAATAAGTCCATTAGTGTCCCACTGCTGGATAAGGGCCACTTCTAAGAAGGGTTAGAGCTTAGTCCACCACGCTGGCCCGGTGCGGGTTGGCGGACTATACACACCGTCAAGAACTTTATGGAGCCCTCTCAGGTGTGCAGGTTTCCTCACGATGTTTTTCTTCACCGTTACCACAAGTGATAATCAATGTTTTCTGATGGTTTTTAGCAAAGAATGGACCTCCCTATATCTTCCCGTGGGTATAAAACTATAATATCACCAAGCAGTAAGCAACAGCATATCACTATTAGACCTGCCGTTGGGTCTCATTTGGTCATATAGCGCGGCTGCTGAGCGTGAGGTCTTGGGTTCGAATCCCGGGTCAAGTGTTAAGTTGTATATAGAAATAAGCTCGCTCCTCGCTCCTTATTACAAGACGTATGGTGCATGTAGGTGTACAATATGGTACTACTCCTGTCTAACCTTTCGGGTAATAAAGACATTATGATTATATTATTAATCATTATTTTGGCATATAGGTGTAAATATTATTATAAACAGTTGTTTTAACACCACAATGTCGCTGTGATCATAATAAAAAGGTAATATCGGTAAAATTTCCCCTCACCGAGCGTGAGTTATGTTACCAATAATGAGATAATTTTTCGAACTATCCAAAAACCGATCTTAATTATACAAAAACTCATTCATTAATAAACACTGGTAAGATATTATATCAGATTTTTTCGGACATAATGCAAATTATAATAAAGTTTTATCTTTTATATGTAAACGCTGGGGAGGACAATGTCTCCTGTATCATAGATACACTTAACAATTAATAAAATACATCTCATAGCATCCCAAGACCCGAAAGTGCCACAAGAAGTGAAGGGAATTGAACCCGCGACCAGGTGTGGGACGCCTAGACAGACAGACTAAGGGAAAAAGGCGGACTAAACTATGACACATTAAATGTAAAAAAAAAAAAACAGGTTTAATGAAGAAATGGCTGCCTTACTGGTCTAGTAGTCGCAAGCGCAGACTGCTGAAGGTTTGATTCCCGAGTCGGGCAAAGTGTTATTAGGTTTTTGAGTATGGAAATTCTTAGAAAAATAAGGGGCGGAGGGGTGTGCCGGACTCCTACCGACTAAACTCACCACACCTATTTCTAGCAAACAACCTCACTAACACTCTTAAAATAACTTAAACGGAAAAATATTCAATCAGTGTTTATTAAAAATAGAGTACTCTACACTTTAATATTGTAGGATTCGCTTCTATTAAGCGTTAAAAGGAAGGTAACCGTGTATTTCCATTAACATTATATATTTAGCTCATCCTATTTGGATATCAAACGTCAATACCAACCCTCCCGTCGCTACTTCACATGAATTTTGTAATGACAGACAGACAATTTCCATACATTGACAGGCTGATTTGGTTGGTATGGAGTGAACAGAGATATACTATAGCGATGGACGACGGTGTTGGTCGAAAACAAAAGAGAAACATTAATAAATACAAATGTTTTCATCGTTTCCATAGATTAGAAAGACACAACATACTGATATTCAGACGCAAACGATTAGACTGGAAGAGGTTAGGCAGATGAAGAGATTTAAAACTATAGTTTAGCTAAAAGTTTTCATACAAAATGCGTTACCGTTTTTTACCTTTTTTATATGTTATAGTCATAAATAAGAACTAGGTCGTCACGTTTTGGTTTTTTTGATATTGTTTATAGATTGAGATATAATTAGCCCTCAAAATACTAAAACACTTCCTTATATCTTCCTTTTATCTTCCTTCTCGTGATAATTATTAAATTAATCAATACATAAAAAAAAAAAAAAAAAACGTAGCGACCTTCTTTATCTATATTCCAAGACACCAAAATCGAAATATTCAGTTAACATTTCGATGTAAGAAACGTTAACGCCCAAACACCTATTTTGCGCGTATTTCAAGTCAATTTTGTCAGAAGCCGGCAGCTAAACGATACTCTTAAGGAAAAAAGCATAAACAAAATTTACTTCAACAGACAATATGATTCATCTAATTTTAGAAACAGAGTCTTAGTATTCTATTTCTTTGCTTAGTTTGTGTAGTTTTACTACAATGTATGAAACACAATTCTCGAGAAACATATTTTTACATTGTATTTTATAACTTAATTTAGTTCGCCATAACTCTTGCAAACTTCATAGGAAGGTGGTCAATGTCTTAATACAGACTTTGTAGTTTTGTATGTTCAATATATACCTACTACATATATATATATATATATATAAATATTTTAAGAGCAACTAACATTAGCCACTGGTAATATTAGCTACATGATTAATCCAGCGCCATCTATCGGAGTGAATCCAAACCTACATCGCACTGTGAAAGTATTTTACTTAGATTATAAACAGATGTTTCAATTTATATATCATTCAGAAAGGGACGAAAATTTCTTACAGGTTGTAGACATCGCCTAAGTAAGATTTTTCCAAAATGAAACCCATGATGTGAAATAGAGGTTCCATATGAATCTTAGTTTATCAATAATCTAATAAAAAACCTTACCTCTTTCAGCAGCAGCGCGTCCGCCCCCGACGACGGCCACGAAGAGAATGAACAAAACCGCTTTCAACGCCATCTCGTGTCAGTTACACTAATCACACCATTACCACTACACTTGCACTTAATATATTTACACAACACTGATTTATACTCCTTAAAACATTTTTAGTCGTTTTTCATTCGGATTTATAACCTGTAAAAGAGAAAAGCTTGATTAATAAATGAACTTACTGGACCACTCTTAATTAAAAACGTATGAATATTGTAAATTGTCACAGCGAGATTTGTGATTTATATATTATTTAGTATTTATTATATTACTTTTTAATACATTATCTACTCTGGTCCGCTCGCTTCGAATGAATAATTATATTAATTGTACTTCTTTAATTTAATAGTTTAACTCTTGTCGGTGGATCAATCGCTACTGCTCTCTATTTTCTCCTTTACTTGATTTGCAAAGCTTCGTATAGGTCTTCCCCTTTCTCTCTTTCCTTAAATGTTTCCTTCTATAATTGTCTTGAAGAAATGATCGTGTTGTATCAATTGTATTGATAATAATTAAATTGTTTCTTTAAACAAAAGGCGCGATAGTTATTGTTTTATTGTTGGGTTTAATATTATGATCACATTATAATATGCCTCTAAAGTTCATGGACATTTACATCTGGATACAGGTCTCTACACGGCTACTAAATATAATATGAATTTCGATTTAAACTAGCATTTATTTAGCATTTATTTAGCATTTATTTCAAAGTTCAATACATCAATAAAACGATTGTATGTATGACTGAATTTAGATATGATTCAAAAATATATTTTCATTGAAATAAAAAACTTTTCTCGTCGCCTTAATATAATAAGCAAAGTTATAATTTGATCAATTTCATAACTTATAAATTTAATTCATATTTGCTAAATTATCGGCTTATTGGGCAATGAATACGATATATTTTCTTTCACTGATTTTCGTTCATCAATGTTACCATAAAATTTAATCAAAGCTATTACGAGTATGAATGAGTAATATTATCGCTTAAAACGGATTTAATTTGAATTGAAATAATTCAGATTGATATGTCTCATTGGTTTAGTGGTCGCAGACTCGTGTGCGTGAGGTTCTGGATTCAATATCCAAGTTAGACAAAGTGTTATTTGGTTTTCCTATAAGGAAATTCTCTCAGTAACAGCTTGGACATTGGAACGTGTTCGGTAGATGGCAATAGGCTCACCCCCTATTACATGGAGCTCGGTAACAGCATAGGTGAAATTTTGGTGTACAATAGTATGTTATGTGTATGTATGGTATACAATACATATCTAGCCAAATTTCTAAAAATAGAGAAAATAAGCTTTCGATATATTGATCATCAGGACAAACCTAACGTTTTCGAATCGAAAACCCTCAGCATAATTCGTTATCGAACCCAGACACTCACTGCAGCGAGCAGACCCATGATGCAACAACTATTTTATGTTCACTTTGATCTAAATGAAACGATGAAAATAGATCACTACTTTCGCGAAATTCGTGCATCATATGTATGCGACCTAATTTTTTTTCAAATCATGTCTGTTATTATTTTGTAGAGTATTTGGATTGCAATAGGAACATAGATTTCACACTAACCAGATAGATTATTCGAGAATATCTCGATGTAACCGTTTATCATGGAGGGGTTATACGAAGAATTTTAAGAGTAGTTGCTGTATGAATGTAGATTCAGAGTCAAGAGAAGATTGTTGACTCTGTGAAATGTGTTATAGCTGTTAAGAAAGAGAACTATGAGATGACAAGAGAGGGTTAAATGGAAGAAGAAAACATATTGCGATGATGATGATGAATGATGCTACGATGATGTAAAGTAGACGACACCTTTATAAGTATTAACTATGATAATTAACTTTGAAAACTCAGCTGTACCCTATTTTTATAGCAAAAGTGACCAACAAAGGCACGAGTATTCTTCACATAATTTGTCCTGTCTAAATGTTATTCTTTTGTGTATCTTGTATGTATGTGGCAAAATAAATGGTTTATCTTAACGTACCACGAGGTGTGTTGGCATCGTTTAAAACACATTCAGCTGTGTGTTTAGGTTTAAAGATCACAATAGTACTAGTAGTGGCATGTTGCCAGTCGCCTACATCACATAGATATGAAGTCATTTCCCTTTGTGAATTCCGACAGCTTCGACTACTAGGAAACAGAAATTTTAATGTTTTTCACACAATCTGTCACAATTTTTAGGAACATGCACTTTTTGGCACAAACTAATGTAATTATTTACAGGTGATTAAACTCAGTCAACAGATGCGTGTCGCTGTACCAATTACAATACCGTCCAGTATGTTAAATTTTCAGGTAAGAATAGAATATTTAGTATTATTTCTAAGAACTAACATTATTTCTAAATTGTGATCAAATGTATTGTTAACAAATAAGAATGGTCCTAGTATGAGACCCTTAAGGAATCCTCTATGGGTGTTTCTGTAGCTTTCAGGACTGCTATAGTTGTTTCACGACGAGCTAGCGCAGATGGAACATATGTATCTTTTATATCTATGAGTCTATATTAAAGGCTCCAGCAGATGGAAGACTGATCTCCGACTCAAGAGTTCAGTTTTACCTATGGTATCAAACGCACGACTGAGCTCCACGAGGAACCGCCGTTCTTCCCATTGGTTGCTCATATTTTAATTAGTAAAACTTATAATTTTAAAATGTAATTTAACCCTTCAATGAAGACCGATAGGCGATTGTTCTGGAGCGTCGTGGCATGCAATCTATTAATAAACCTCACCACATCACTTTGGTTCCGTTAACCGAAATAAACCGAGTGCAGACTAAAACTATTTCTGGTCGAGCCAGATACGCGAATATCGTGTTGATATTATAATGATTACGTGAGGTGGAGCAGATCTATATATTTTCACTTTCGTTTCTTCTTAAATCGAACTATAACCTAGTCTTCTTGATCGTTCTTCTTCATGGTTAACCTACGCTTTGGGACGTGTTAACTAGGATATGTGCACATGAATATCTCACTACAGAGCAAAATAACTCTTTTTCCACTTCTCTCTATCTAGATGTACTAAGAACCAATATTTATGACTAAGGCTCCGTGATGATGCTGATTAAAATATACACCACTCACTTTAGGTGCAGAAGCGTATATTAACTAAAAAGAGAAACAAAATTTATCAAAACAAAAAAAATGTATCCACCCACTTTCTTGACGTTTCGATTTGACGGATGACAGTTACATGACATTTTTGACATTTGGCGCATATTAAATAAAAAATATGAATAAACTTAACAACCAGTCTATATTACAGGAGTCAAGTTCATCAAGCCATTTCGGTCTGAGCCTGCCGCAAGGTCACCTGTGGAGGAAGCCGTTGGGTTTGGTCTGTTAGACGTCTGATATGCAACAGACATGTCAGCTAAATTGTGGTGCTTGGCAGTGTGTTACCATGATCGTCTTTTTTCTTCCTCCATATAAGAAGCCTCTTTCTTCATCATGTTTTGTTAAGCTAAGTTTAGCTAAAAGTTTTCATACAAAATGCGTTAACGTATTTACCTCAATAAACATGAGCTGAAAAAAAAAACAAAACGTGTCGACCTAGTTTATAATCTGACAAAACGATAGAGACCAAAACCAAATTAATTCGTTAAGATTTAGATGTACGAAACGTTACCGCCCAAACACTGATTTTGCGCGTATATCGAGACAATTTTGTCAGAAGCCGGCAGCTAAACGCTACTCTTAAAAGATTTGCCATTCAACAACTCAAATACATGTATGTTTAAGTAAGTTTGATTGTTTTCTGCTTCTAAAAACATCATCATTTCTATAATTCGTCAACATGGTGTAATACATAAATAAATATCGACATGTTACTTTAGTCTACAGTGTCGCCATTTTGTTTTAATTATCAAGGTCTTAAAGTTACAATAATATTATTTAATAATATTGGGACTCGTAAAATCTCACATAAATAGAATAAACAAAGCCTTTGTTCGTAAATTGACTTTGTGAATTGACCTTGAAGGCTGTCAAGTCAAAATTACAAAAATTATTTTGTGTTTTTGTGGAGTGTGAGAAAATATGTCAGAGACGTGATTATAATAAAAATGACCGACGATTTGGGATCTATCACGAAATCTAATATGAAGTTAAATCTTCTTTTTTATGCTGATAAGCTTGCTTTTAACCCCACCTGTGTTCTTAGTGACGGCGTGGTCAACAATGAAGCACGCTCATTTAGTAGATAATACAAGATGCCTTTCTATATGTAAGGGACCTATATTGTGATGAGACAATTTTTATACATTTATTTGTAACTATCTGTTGCCCGTGACTTCGTCTGCCTATATTTTGTATTTATTATCTAATTAGTGTTTTGCTGCAATTGTAAAAATATACCTATGTCCTTCTACATGAGTCAGGCTACCTCTTTGTACAATTTCATAACAATCGGTTGTGTGGTTTAGTCGTGAGAAACAGACAGGCAAAGTTACTTTTGCATAATATATGAATTTCTATAGATTGTATTCCTATAACTTCATGTAACCTGTTTGATTGAGAAATAAATGTTTGGTACTTTTTTGTATTAGGTATCAACATCTTATTTATTAATACACTTCACATCAACACATCCATACGAGAACCAGCCTTACTAGAGCCTCAGCATATGCTAGGCTGTTAGCGTTTTAAAACGTTGTCGTAAAACTGTTACCCTCTCCCCTCCCAGTACCACTATGTAAATGAATTGCGTTCATTTAAACCGTATTACATTAATGACTTAAGCGAAACAATTTTGCGGCGGCGAGTTTACATAGACAAACCAACTATTTACATACAACTATCTGGAATGTAGGCTGGGTACAGATTTGTTAGGCTGATGTGTGTATCGTGCGTATTTTCGGAATTGGAAATGAGTCGATATTTATTTGAAACTAGATTTTACGAGGAAATTGTTGGAGACGGTACGGTTGGCGCAGTGGCTAAGCGATTAGCTTTCTGTGCTACATGTCGCGGGTTCGATCCTCGCACGGAACAAATATTTGTATGATCTACAGACAGTTGTTTCGGGTCTGGTTGTGTGTGCATGTGACATGTATGTTTGTAAACTGTACCCACGATACAGGAGAAAATCCAAGTGAGGGACAACGTCTTATTTAAAAAAAAAAACTAGTAATGTCATTTGGGTATACATGTAACGTACGATAATATTGTAATTTATAATTTATCATTAAATCTAATCAGTGCAAACATACATAGAAAATTAGCTCAAAGGACTAAATACTCGCGTAGAGGGTACCCCTACAAACCAAAAGAACCGCTAATTTAAACTTAAGAGTAAGATGTCTTTGCTGATATATTTAGTTAATTTTGTAGAGTATGGAGACTGACACAATCAAAGACAACTATGCCCAGCGGTGAGCAAAATAAAAAAATGCACGAACCATCCACAAGTTCCTAAGCAAACTTCAGCCATATTTAGAAACCCTATTTACATAAATCTTTGTTCGCATGTACCGCTTAATGGAGCAAGGCATTCAGAACAAAGTGAACGATTAATCGCTTCCTCACAATATGAGTTAAAACACTCAAAGTCAAAGAACTCCAATAGAAAACCAATAAAAGTAATTTGCTAGAACAATGTGTTTTCCCGGTGTGATCAAAGGTGGTATGGTGACAGGCGCGTGCGCGCCGTGTGACACGTAGGATAAACAGAACAATGGGAGATATTGACTCCCTTTGATGTGATGGGTGGTTCAAAGTTGAAGAGTAAGCGGTAAAATCAGTTAACTGATAAACATATTATATTATATTTTATTTATTTGCATAGATAAACTACTTACCTCATTGGTCTAAAGCAAAGGTTCCCAGACTTTTTTTCACATAGACCACTTTCAAAATTTAGCTGGTTCCGGTGGACCCCCTGCAGCTACATTTCTACCATATTGTAAACTGAATTGTAAACCCCCATTTTTTTGTCACGCCAACGTAGACCCTGTCGAGTCTCCCTTAGACCCCTGGGGGTCCACCTGGACCACTTTGGGAACTAATGGTCTAGTGGTTGCAAGGACTATTGAGTGATAAGTCCTGGGTTCATTACCCTGGTTAGGTAAAGTGTTATCGGGTTTTTCTGAGTTTAAGTTGACGCCTGTATTCCGTATTGCGTAAAGGGTTTGACTAAGATGATCTATATTTGTGTACCAACATTTTCCATAATTATTAAGTATTATTAATGATATATTTATATTTATCTATATTGAATATTTCGAGCAATAACGTCTGCGAAGCGAATTGTAAAGTTAGAAGATCGCAGGTTTGACTCCTGCCTGCGATCCATTTTTCTTGCCACTGATTACTGACTGCCTCATTGGTCTATTGGTAGCAAGCGCGACTGCTGAGCGTGAGTTCCTGGGTTTGATTCCCAGGTCAGGCAAAATGATATTGGCTTTTTCTGTACGGAAATTCTCAGTAGCAGCACGGAGTCTGGAACTGTGCCCGGTAGATGGCAATAGGCTCGCCCCCTATTACATAACGAAATCTGGGTGAACAAGAGTACACCTCTGCCTAACCCTTCGCGGAACATAAGCGTGATGCTATGTTATGTTTATGTTATAAATTAAGAAGCTCTTTCAAAACAATTCAAGTGCAAGATACCAGACCAACACTTAATACCTCCACCATTCACACCGAGACTACACAAATGAAGGCGAACAATGGAAGAAAGAAATCTCTTCTCTCTCATAGACTTGAAAAGCAACGTCTGATTGATTTGTGACCCCACCATCACGCTAGCGTGGAAGCGGGGTGAACAGGGGCCAAGACAATATGATTGCACCTGTAGACATACTAAGTTTAGGGCATAAGTTATAAGCGAGGCGCGATTAAAATAAAAATAGTGTGTAAGTAATTTTTGATATTTAAAATGAACTCTGACTTCCTCGTGGGTCTAGTGGTCGTAAGCGCAACTGCTGAACGTGAGGTCCTGGGTTTGATTCCCGGGTCGGCCAAAGTGTTTTTTTTTTATGGCATAGGCGGCAAACGTACCGACGGATCGCCTGATGGTAAGCGATTAACGTCGCCCATGGACACCCGCAACACCGGAGGAGTCACAAGTGCGTTGCCGGCCTTTTAAAAAGGAGTACGCTCTTTAATTGAAGGTTTGACGGTCGTATTGGTTCGGAAATACCGCAGGTGACAGTTTTATTGGGTTTTCCGTATGGAAATTCTCAGTAGCAACACGGAGTCTAGAACTGTGCCGGATTGATGGCAAAAGGTTCGCGCCCTATTACATGGGACTCAATAACAGCATGGCGAAATGTGGGTGTACAATAGTACACCTCTGTCGAACCCTTCGGGGATACAGGCGTGATGTTCTGTTATGTTAAGATGAACTTTTTATTTTTAATCGGGCAATTAAATCGGGCTATCCCACGAGGCTTTCTTCTATATCGTGGATACGAGGGAAAAGGCAGACCCAAGAAAAGGTGGATGGGATTGTGTGAAATGTGACATGGCGGACAGGAAAGTGAACTCTGAGATGAACGTCTGATAAAGATGAAGAAACAGACATAAGTATAGCGCCGAGCACAAATAATATGAGACACAGACAGAAAATGAGTTTACAAACATACATGTCATATGCGCACACACACCTAAACCACAAAAAACTACATATCTGTTGATCATACACATATTTTTTCAGTGCGGATTTGGTTATATTTTAATGTTAATCTAATTGTCTTTGCTTTAGTTGTGGCAAACGCGGTTAGTGAGCGTGAGGACATGGGTTCAATTTTTGGTCTGCACAAAGTGTTATTGAGTATTTTTTATTTATTAGAAACTGGCGACCCGCCTCGTCTTCGCACGGGTGTAATTTATCAATACATGCATGTAATGCAATTTACTAAAGAAAATGAGAAATTTCATACAAAAATACGATTCAATTCTCCGAAATTTTCCGTGGATTTTTCAATTTCTTTCATACAAACGTTGTCCTGATAATTATAATAAATAATTATAGTCCTAAGAATTAGCCGAATAGATGCAGCTGTTCTGAAGTTATGCGCTTACATACATTGTTGGCAATTGATTTTTATTTATAAAGATATTCTCTGTAGCAGGGGAATTCGCTCGCGAATAGTGCCCGGTAGGTGGCAGGCTCGTCCCCTATTATATAAGACTTTATAACAGCATCAAAGCCGTACGTAGTCCTCAGATTTAGGTATATAGATTCGCTAAGCTAGATTTATCAAGATCCAGACTTTTCAATTCATCTTAATTTACAAAAACATACTCCATTTAAATAATTCTCATCACACACTTAAGGGAAAGTGTCACGAGGACAGATCATTACTCACCCCGTCCATTAAGGGCAAGATTAATAGCTTACATTAATTATTTTATTTTATTAATTTATATAGTCGCGCCGAGCATCTTAATTACCAGTATTGTAAGGGTAATTTTCGTTATTTCAGTTACATAAATATTTTATATTGAATTATATAACACATAGCATAACATCACGCTTGTATTCCCCAATGGGTTAGGCAGAGCAGTACTATCGTAAACCTACATTTCGCCGATGTTATTCAGTCCCATGTAATAGGAGGCGAACCTATTGTAATAATACAACTCTGCCTAACCCTTCGGGGATACAGGCGTGATGCTATATTACTCATAAGCACAGCAATTTTATTATTCATGAGAAATAATTACGTCTTACAACCCTATAGATAATTCAAATTATTGAATATTGCACGCAGGAGGAGGGTTTATAATATTCATAGACAATATCCCGCGCCCCAGAGTGTTCTAACACCACGTAAATTTCCGGCGTTAAGTTAAAACTAAGTCATCAAACTATAAGTTAACTTAAAACCATTTGTAATACAAAATTCATGAATCGCTTATGTATTGGATGTATGTACATAATACTGTACATACACATTAACTGCCTCATTAGACCAATGTCGCAAGCACGACTGCTGAGCGTGTGGTCCTCGGTTCGATCCCCGGGTCAGGTAAAGTGTTAGGGTTTTTCGGTGTGGAAATTCTCGGTAACAACATGGAGTATGACACTATGTCCGTTATTATATTTATTTTTTTAACTTTGCCCCACTAGGTATAATTCCTGTATCGTGGGTGCGTTTACAAACACATATGTATATTCACATACATATAGACCCAGACTCGAAACATTTATCTGTAGATCATACAAATATTTGATCCGTGCGGAAATCGAACCCACGACACGCAGCGCAGCAGTCGATCTCTGAACCACTGCACCAACCGTGCCGTCAGATGCCAATGGGCTCGCCCAACTGTCCAAGATTTTGACTAGTTTTGTCCATGTTGGTAGGTGATATAGAGGTTTCATGTAAGGTTGGTACAAAAACTGATAGATGATCTAAGAACAAGGATATGAAAGTATGTCAATGTGTGACAGGATACAGTGATGGCTTATTAGAATTCATTATTAATGAGACATTAAGATAAGATATGTTTTTATTCATGTAGACCATATATAGGTTCTTCATAATAGTTACGACTCTAGGTGCCACGTTCCAAAATGTTGACTTCCAATGGAGAAGAACGGGCAAAAAACTCCATGGTTACTCTTTTAAATTCAGAATTTCTTACAATAAATAAATTCAACCCATTACTGTCCCACTGCTGGGCAAGGGTCTCTTCTCAGAATGAGAAGCGGTAGGCCTTAGTCCACCACGCTGGCCCGGTGCGGGTTGGTGGACTACATACAGGTTTCCTCACGATGTTTTTCCTTCACCGTAAATGCAAGTGATAATCAAATTCTGATCCAGACATGATTCCGAAAAGTCAGAGGTGCGGGCCGGGTTTGAACGCGGACCCTCCTGCATGGAAGGCAAGCGTTCAACCGCTAGGCTATCACTGCTTTTTCTTACAATATTTTGTTAAAATACATTGTTCTCGAATTCTTATGTGCGGATTGATTAGGTTTGCTCGTGCGTAATATACAGAGAATATATTATAATTGCAGTTTAGTTTTATAGTCATCCTATGAGGTTTGGGATATTCCTGATGTTTATCCAAAATTAAATCTAAAAGCAAGATAGAAGCAGGTACAGTATGGACCAATTTTCGGACACCTTCAGAACACTCGGATCAGACTATCTAAAATCAGGCCTCGGTACAGACAAAAGGCAGAGCTTGGACTGGCGACCACAGTTTTGTTCCACAAGCGAAACCTTTTGTCTCGACCTTCAACGGTGCTCGACCACAGATACGGTAGTTGCCCATTTCTACATACACACTGGCCCCGCTTCGAAATACGAAAGGGTAGTGTTTGGAAGCAGATTCAGTGTAGGAGCTGGGATAAAACGACTTTAAGGCAATATATATAAGCAGCTTCTATACAATGTGTGCTAGCACCACCACAGCTTTGAACAACAATTTACACATCTACGGATGAAGAACAATGAGCTTAGCGTCGTGTCCCGCAGCTTAATTACCGATGTAGCAATCAGTCTGCGACAGGCGTAGACCAAACGATAGCTTCTGTCAAACGTCATTTTCGTATCACATATGTATTGGCCAACAGTGAGGCTGCTGTCGTGTTGCTGTCCCTATTTTTACGTAATTAGGCTGACGATACACTGATTTGCTTGCTTGCTGATTGATTCGAGACGACGTATTCTGATTTACACAACTATTTTTATAGTTAACTAGCGACTAGCCCCGGCTTCGCACGGGTAGCAGAGCATATACGCCCTTTTTTTTCTAAAACGACTGTCTTATTTAATTTAATAAGGAAATATAACTCTATTGGTTTACGCGGCGCACGCCAGTAAAGCTCCCAGTCGGCATGATTTTATCCGATATCCTCAACATTCATCGTCGTATTTCAGCCAATTTATACAAAACCTTAATGAATTATACACTTAAACCTTCCTCATGAATCACTCCCTTCATTGGTGAAAACCGTATGAAAATCCGTTCAGTAGTTTTTAAGTTTCGCGTTCAGACCGACAGACGCGGTGGAGGGACTTTGTTTTATAATATGTAGTGAAGTTGAGGGGTGCACGGAAAGAGCCTCCACGACTGAAGATACCTGAAATCGTCTGGCGCACCCTGGGTAGTCACCCTGGATACCACCATTGCTGACTGGCAAATCTTTTCACTGCGACATGAGCGATTCAACACAACAGAAGAACAAAGGCGATGAACGAATCAACCACTTAACGAGTAGACAGGCTAAATTTAAACTTGTCAAAAATATAAAACCTTCCTTGATATAAATAGGTAATCTCTATTTCTTGGAAACCCGAAATCTTCACAAAATTTCGGCACGATTTCCCCCGTAGAGTTTTAGACGCTCCTTTAACCTGCCCGAGTTTATAAAGGGCACCCGAACTTATTTCCCGCCATAATTGTACAACAGATTATAAATAAAGCCAGGTGGCTTAATTAACTGTTGCCTTTGCCAGTAGGGTGGATATGATTTAGTAGGACTGTGTTAATAAGTTGATGGATGAGAATAATTGAATGGATGTGTTTGTACTGGTATGTTGGACATACTTTGGCTTGATGGATTACTATTTTAATGGACCTTTTTATGCTAATGGATGGTGGGTGTGTATTCGAGTCTTAAATGGAACTTTTATGAGGGAACCATAAAGTATTTTTTTTATATCGTGCCTTTTTAGAGCGGAAGAAAACTCTCAAAAGTAAATATACTTACAACTAATTTATTTAAATACTTTTTTTTCTACAAAATTACTAATTATATATAAATAATTACTTTTTTTCTACAAAATCTTGGCAATGTACTAAATGGAATACATTTTTTACTAACAGATATTTTGATACCTACAAGCCGAAGTATAAGTTTACCTTCACAAGATTTCTGAGACCACAAAAAGACTGAATAACTGAAAAACATGAATGTAATAATATTTTTATATTATATTTATTTCTTTGTGACAAACGCCGCTCAATAAAAATCCCAGTCCCGTTTGTCTCACAATATCTCAAACCATGGTCACCCCACCTTTATCTTAACCAGGTACTTGTTAACTGTCACCTACACAAAGTTAACGGGGGCAACGGAGTAACGGAATAACAACGATTGTCCAAACAATTATCGTTATCCGTTACATGAAGCAGAAGACTACAGGGGCGCACTATACTAAGTGTAATGTGGTACGTGCAATGGGCAAAGTTGGGGCTAAGTTTGGGGGCTATTGGAATTTATAATGTTAGTTTATTTATTATATTTCTTTGCAGTCAGTTATTTATCATATTCTTTTACAGTTGTTTTTTGTTGCTTGAATAATTTAAGTGGGTAAATGAAACATACGTACTTTAAAAAAAAAAAAATATATATTTTGTTTATTTGTTTTCCTGATTAGTGACTATCATTAGTGTACACAAAGTGTATAACAAGTGTGTGTGTGTGTGTTTATTTTTTCTTTTTGTTCTATTAACATAAATAAATTGTATTACTTGTTTTTTTTTATATTGGCCATAATTATATATATTTTTACTATTTCTGCTACCCAAAAATCATTATTCTATTGCTCTTGGTCATTCTATACATTTTTAGAACACATAAATCCAACACAAATGTCTCACATCGCCGCACTGTCAATTCTAACCTCTTTCCCTGCTCAATCAACATTTTGACGCAAACCTTCCTACGCTCCCCACCAAGCACACGATACTTCATCGCATAATCAACATCACCCAACTTAGTGTTGTTTATCCCCTCTTGTGACGACACAGACAGAGATAAGAAACACTCATGTTCATATAAATTACTCTTACATAAACATCGCGTTACCACGATACAAATAAGTAGACAAAATGTGTTACATCTCACGTGATGAGGAATGTGTCATCAAGGATTTATCTGTGTTGGTGAAGGTTTAACAGTTTTGTGGTGATATGATTAACACATCTCTATTCTTAGTCACTTTTTAAGCTTACTTGGACTGAATGTAAATGGCAGTTTGTGGTATCAGTTCCCCAGCATTCTCCCAAGAGCTTTTAGCGAGTGTATAACATAATATAGTGTTATCAGGGGTTATCAGGCAGAGGAATCTATTGTACCCCCACATTTCGCCGATGCTGGTATTGAGTTCCATGTATTGGGGGCGAGCCTATTGCCATCTACCGAACAGAGTTTCCAACTCCGTGCTGATTCTGAGAATTTCCATACAGAAAAACCAAGATAACATTTTGGTCGACCGGGGAATTGCACCCGGAACTACGGACTTGCGACCACTAGACTAATGAAGCAGTCTTTAATCTTAGTCTTTGACAATGAAGCCCAAAAATAATAATAATTCGAGCCCAATAGACTAGGGTTTTGGCCTTAGTCAACCACGCTGGCCTGATGTGGGTTGGTAGACGACCCACACCATCAAGAACTTTTTGGATGTTTTACCCAAGAAGTCACACATATAATCATTCTCCTGCCCTTATCCCATTTCACTTGTGGTCGGCGCAATATGTCTTTTTCATCCATTCATCTGTATGAGCCACATAACAGCTACAAATGAATTCAAAGTCCTGGATCATCCTCATTATGTCGGTTCTATTGATTACCGGCCCCGTATAAAAGAATCTCTAACGATGTTTCATTTGAATCATTAAAACCAATCCCTTTCATGTTTCAATACAATTCAAACTAGCAATTAAGCCAACCAACCATTTTCAACAATAGCGTTATCAACATCATCCACGGTTATTCTGAACAATGACCTAATCGCTTACACAGAACAGTAGCTATCAGCTATTGTTTACTTTAACTACGTATAACCAGTAATAACTGCCAATAACTAGCTATAACTGGATCGGCTAGGTTCGGGCGCGCGGTAATTGTAACACGGTTATTTAGTTCCGGGGGCGCTGTCAAATGCACTGAATTTTAGTGGTCGTGTTATATTTGATATGACGCCAAATTATATGGAAAATTATGGTGGAATGAAAATAATAGTGAAACTTATTCTTTAAATACAAAACATATTTTGTAATGTCAAGAGACAAGGCGATGAAAAAACAAGAAATAAATAAATAAAAAAAATAGATTTAGATCTGCCAACTAACCAGTACGCTACGTTGAAACAAAAATATGATGTTATTAAGTATATTAATGAAGCTTTAGAGCACATGGCACAGACAGACAGCACGATTTGAAAATTTAATTTGAGTTATGCTTTTAATCGGATCATTTGTTAAATCAAACAAAAACACTTTGATTCACAATAAAATCTGTCTTGAATAAGAATGTAATCTGATTTCAATCAATTAAAATAAAGAAGACTGTCTCACTGCAAGAAGAATAGACGGGTGACCGTGAAGAACTGGGTTCGATTCGGGGTCGCGCAGTCTTATTAAATTTTTCTGTATGGAAAATTATCCACAGCAGACTGGAATTTGGAATTGTGGCCCTATTATTAAATACCATATACTTAACCATGTTTCTCAATAACGGGATTGATGAAATGGGGATCTACAGTAGACCCATCCCAAAGTCTTCTGGGATTACAGGCGTAATGTTAAGAAAATCAAGAAATGTGTTTTGCAAAAGGCAATAGGTACAAAGAGCAGTGATCTATTATGAGTAATGTTGTTTGAATGAAATCATTAAAGTAATCGTTGGCAGTGACGCGAGCTTTGCATTTAAGCTGTTAAATTAAGCCACCCTTTTGTTTCAACCCCTGCGGAGGGTGAAAGGAATAATTTTTTGAATCTGCTCTAGATCTTGTTAGATATTTTGTGAGAGGTTTGAATTGAGATGTTAGTTGAATTAAGTGCTTTCAATCTGGTGTCCCTGTTTGAAAAGCGAAACTGCGTCTTTGCTCTAATTGTTGCAAACGCGAGTGCTGAGCGTAAGGTCTCGGTTTTAATTCCAGAAACAGCCACAATGTTGTGTGTTATTGCGTTTTTTGAATGGAAACTGTCAATAGCTTGGAATTGTGGCCGGTAGATGGCAATAGGCCCATTTGCTAGTACATGGGACTCAATAACGAAACCGGCGCAATGTTCTTCTCTGCCTAGCCCACAACAGACTCCAATTTGGCTAATACTGTGACCGGTGCACAATTTCATACCCCGACGCCAGGAAAAATTATAAACTCAACCAATGAACCCATCACAGCTTTACAATTGAACTTTAGATCAGCTGAAGTCTTCAAGGTAATATATCTGACACAATGTTGGCCACATAACACTAGCTATTTTCTCACAGTACCCATCGCTGGAGCAATAAACAGTTAATGTCTTCCGGCGTAAGCAGCAGTCAAGGTTGAGAGCATCGTAATGTGTGATGTTGACCAGTGTTTACTTTGATTTTCATTTTTATAGGCATTCGTTCATTCATGGCGCTGTTTGTACTAACGAGGTCTGGTTTACATGTTAAAATATCATCAATGGATGATGGATCATATTTATTTTAATAACGACATTGACCTATTTGTGGTTTTGTGTTACTCACCTAGTTATACTTCGCGCTTCGTCTTCGAGATTAGTAACTTGATATTATTCGACTAAGGTAGTAACGCATCTAGGAACCACCACTCATGCACTAGTTGAGGGTAAGTAAATAAAAAATAAAAAATCCTTCTGTGACGGTATGCAGCAACCTCTGCCGGGCCGCTTACTAGTTCGTCATTCGCACAGTTTTGCTCCGCCACTCAACACGGAAAATTAATACACAGTTTAAAAAAGTTACTTATTTCAGTTACATACATTATAATGCCAAAATCAGTGAAAAGAAAAAGTTCAGACTCGAATGCTCTCGAGTCAATCACAAAAAGGTTAAAGTTATTGGAAAAAGAGTTAAAATCAAAGCGGGAAAGTGGCCGTCGCCGAGACCGGCGGCGGCGCCCGCGCGTTATTGTGTCTTCTTCATCATCTACGTCTACCTCACGAGAATCGACGCCTATCCCGGATACTCATCAAGGTAATTACTATATTTTTTTTATCATAATAGATTTTTTCTTGTGAATGCAACCAGAGCAGTTTGAGGGACTGTCTCAACGCGTTCAACAAATAACTGTTTACTTCCACATATTACCGTCTAACATACGACATCGTGCGCTATCATTAGGACTGCCGCCGACTTTAAGAGTGCTATCTAAGCAGTTTTTGGGACTGCCTTACTGCATTTCTACCAAACAGGACACATACGGTACCCCCGTATGTGTATATGATGACATCCGTTACTAGCTGAAATGGTACTAACCTAACCAATGCTACCTGAGCAGTCTTTGGGACTGTCTCACTGCATTCTGACAAATACCTTACATACAATATTCTACGGGCTATGTATGTTCGTCACTAGCTGGACTGTGACCTACTTAAAGAATGCAATCAGAACGGTTTTTGGGACTGTATCGCTGCATTTCTACCAAATGTACTAAGTACCTACTTGTACATAAACACACAATCGATCAGTACAACCTGAGTAGTCTCTGGGACTTTCTCGACGTACTTAAATTCGATGTGTTGGCGTTGTATCCCAGGGGTATACGTAATACGTAAAATTTATTAATATATACGTATTTATGGTGTTTGACACCCGACTTGTATAAGTAGCTAATACGCAACTTATCGTCATTGCAGACGGGTACAGCACGGAAGCACGTGAAGATGTGGACTATGGCATAGCTGACCGAGACATGACAAACATGACTCTCACACAAGAGGCGAAGTCATCCTCAGACACACCGCTGCAAGACCACCCGACTGAGGTACAAGAGTTAGCCAACTCCAATGAAGATGTACTAGGCGACGATATTCTGGAAATACTAGGAATAGACCCGACGGCGACTACTGAATATGGGTTGGAAGTTCACAAAGAACTCGCTACCAGGTTCAACCATATCGCAACAGCGGGATTGACTAAAGATGCCCGAAAAGAGCTGTGCGATAAATATCTCGTACCATCGAACTGCACCCGTATAGGTGCACCGCAATTGAACGTAGAAATCAAAGCTGCGTTAAATGAATCTCTTCTGAAGCGGGACCGGGCGATTGAAGCAAGGCAAAAAGAACTCGCATCTGCCATTTCATGCCTGGCCCAAGTAGCTACAGATCAGTTGTCTTCCAAAAATACAAACCACGAATTTTTAAAAAAAGTAATGGACGCCGGCCGTCTTTTATGTGATATACAGTATTCGCAGTCTATAACGAGAAGAAATTTTGCCTTATTCTCATTGAAAAAGGAAATGAAAGAACACCTTGGAAATACTACTATAGACAAATACTTATTCGGCGAAAATCTACCCGACGCATTAAAAACTGCTAAGGCAGTAAGCAAATCTGGCACGGACCTAAAACAAGATGAAAAACCTCCAAAGAACACGCGACCAACAAGTACGCCTATGAAGCCTCGGGTCAAGAAGAATTTAAACTGGAGGACTCCGGCCCCAGTCCACAGGCGATCGGGACCATCGAGGAGTCGAGAGCCTGCCCCTCAGCGCAGCCAGCCCAGGACATCATTGAAGCAGTCATCATATCAGCAGAAAATAACGCACCGCCGCTAGATCCGGTAAAGTTCGCTGGTCAGCTTTCACATTTCCATAAACAATGGTCTCTCATCACAAGTGATCGTACAATACTCAACTGGATTAAGGGTTATAAACTCAAATTCTCTCGTCCAGTCACTCAATCTTGTATACCAGCACAACTAAAACACAACACTTCAGAAAACATTAAATTCAAAGAAGCCATCCTAAGCCTTATAAAAACCGGTGCTATATCAGAGTGTCAACCATGTCAACAACAATTTTTGTCGAATATATTCCTCCGTCCTAAACCAAATGGAAAAATGAGGCTTATACTTAACCTCAAAAGTCTTAACAAATTCATTGACACGAATCACTTCAAATTAGAAGATTTACGCACTGCCGTTAAATTAGTCAGTCAGGGTTGTTTTATGGCCACCCTGGATCTTAAAGACGCATATTTTTTAGTTAAAATCCACCAAGAGTCCAGGCGATATCTTAGATTCATGTGGGAGGAAAAATATTATGAATTCAATGTTTTACCATTTGGTTTAAACACAGCCCCTTTCATTTTTACAAAATTAATGAAACCGGTGGTCAAGCTACTACGATTATGTGGTTACATATCGGCCATATATTTAGATGACCTATTGTTATTAGGTAATCATTATCAAGATTGTATGACCAATATTAACATAACTCAAAAACTCCTAACTTCATTAGGGTTCAAAATTAATAAAGAGAAAAGCAGCCTCACACCTGCCACTTCCTGCAAATTCTTAGGCTACCAGATTAATTCTCATTCAATGCAAATTACACTGCCACAGGATAAACGAAATTATATAAAATCTGAACTCAAGAAATTCCTAAGACTCAAGCACTGCAAAATAAGAAATTTCGCGAAACTTATAGGACTACTTAACTCGGCTTGCCCAGCAGTCGAATACGGTTTATTATATACAAAACAGTTTGAACGTTGCAAATACTTAAATTTGAAAGGCCATGGTGATTTTGACCAATCAATGTATATTCCAAATTATTTATTAACTGATCTCACTTGGTGGATCAATACCATTGATACGTCCGCCCATAGGATCAAAGACGACATTTATGCAATAGAAATATATTCTGACGCCTCAACTACGGGGTGGGGCGGGGTTTGCAAAGGCCAAGTAGCAAGTGGGCAGTGGTCTAAAAATGAGGCTGAACTGCACATCAATAGTCTCGAGCTGCTGGCTGCCTTTATATCATTGAAAATATTTGCCAAACATATAAATAATTGCCAAATCCTGCTACGTATAGATAATTCAACCGCTATATCATACATTAACCGTATGGGCGGCGTTCAATTTCCACACTTAACTCAAATATCGAAAGATATTTGGCAATGGTGCGAACCTCGTAAAATTTTCATTTTCGCAGCCTATGTAGAATCTTCAAAAAACATTGCGGATAAAGAATCTAGACGCGTCCATCCAGACATAGAATGGGAACTGGCCGCACCTGCATTTCAGTCATTAACCATTAAATTCGGGAAACCACAAATTGACTTGTTCGCAAGCCGAATTAATAGGAAGTGTAAAACATACGTATCATGGCACAGAGACCCTGACGCCTTTGCAATCAATGCATTTACATTAGAATGGACTAGGTACTATTTCTACGCGTTCCCACCATTTTCCATGATTCTAAAAGTTTTAAGGAAAATTATAAATGACCATGCTTATGGTATTATGGTCGTGCCTCAGTGGCCGACACAACCATGGTATCCTGTGTTTACTAGTCTACTCGTGTCAGATGTCATAATATTTGATCCCAGAGATAACCCTATAATTTCTCATTCCAGTCGGAACATACATTCCAGCCTTACCCTGGTGGCCGGCATATTGTCCGCACGTCCCTAACACGAAGAGGTGTTCCACCATCATCAGTGGAAATCATGCTGGCTTCCATATCACCCAATACGATGAAGCAATATGAAGTTTACTGGAAAAAATGGTTTGATTTTTGCAACCAATTACAAACTAATATATATGAGACATCAGCCCCTACGATACTTAAATTTCTTACCGAAATATTCAACGACGGAAGCCAGTACGGCTCATTAAACAGCTGTAGAGCAGCATTGTCTCACATCTTAGGGCCAGTAATCTCGAACGATATCATGATATCCAGGTTCTTCAAAGGTGTTTTCAGACTTCGGCCACCACAACCGAAGTATGACATTACCTGGGACTCTAACTGCGTGCTAGATTTTTTAGGAAACTGGCAGCCAAACGATGATTTGTCTTTGGAAAAAATTACAAAAAAGTGCGTAACTTTGGTAGCCCTCGTTACAACACACAGAGTCCAAACCTTATCCAAAATCAATGTTCAAAATATCGAAACATTCTCTTCACAAATCACTATAAAAATACCAGATTTAATTAAAACGTCGCGTATAGGCTGTAAACAACCTGTCCTATTTCTACCTTTCTTCGACGAAAAACCCGCGATATGCCCGGCCAGAACTCTAATCTCTTATATGACCAAAACGTCTTCGATACGCAAGTCTAATAATCTCTTTATCAGTTTCAAGAAACCTCATGAGGCCGTTTCCTCCCAAACCCTAAGTCGCTGGATAAAGTCTATTCTTAAAGACAGTGGCATTGATGTCACAATATTTTCCGCGCACAGCACAAGACATGCTTCCACATCACAGGCTCATAAACAGGGCGTTAGTATAGATTTAATTCGGAAAACCGCAGGCTGGAGCGGAATCTCAAATACGTTTAGTAAATTCTATCATAAAGAAATCATAAGTACAGATTTCACAGCAGTAGCGAATGCAATTATACACACAAATAAGTCATAAAATATCTGATCTTAGAATAAATGATCCGTAACAATTGATGTATCAAAAACTTTATATACTACAAATTACATATGTCAAGCTGACTGTAAAATGTTGATTAAAATAAACTTTATTTGTGCAAAATTACTTGCTGGTTGTTATATTTTCTGAACCTACTCTAAAAGTCTACCTTAGTCGAATAATATCAAGTTACTAATCTCGAAGACGAAGCGCGAAGTATAATTGATGATTAAACGAACTTACCCAAGTGAAGTTCTATCATAATTATACGAGGCGCTTCGTCTGAAGAGATTAGTAACACCCTCCCACCCTATTGAACCCAAAAATATGCGGTTCCGAAAATATAAGATGTCAAATGTATACGAAGTACACACCTAAATGGTAAGTATTCTCAACGAAATGACGAACTAGTAAGCGGCCCGGCAGAGGTTGCTGCATACCGTCACAGAAGGATTTTTTATTTTTTATTTACTTACCCTCAACTAGTGCATGAGTGGTGGTTCCTAGATGCGTTACTACCTTAGTCGAATAATATCAAGTTACTAATCTCTTCAGACGAAGCGCCTCGTATAATTATGATAGAACTTCACTTGGGTAAGTTCGTTTAATCATCAATTATTCAAGATAATGCAGCTTCTGTGTGCAAATTTTATTTGGCTATTTTGAATCTACAACAGTTCTTCATAAGCAAAGACGGAAGGAAAAAAACATGACATCACGCCCGTATTCAGCGAAGAGTTATGTAGAGGTGTACTATTATACACTCACATTTTGTCGAAGCCGTTATTTGACGGGCACAGTTCCAATTTCGTACCACTCCTGAAAAACACCTTAACACTGTGCCCGAATCGAAACCAGAACCACGCAGTTACGACGACCAAACCAATGAGACAGAAAAAGAAAGAAAGAAATACATTAACTCCAACATGTACAAAACGATGAACATTCAACACCGTCGAGACACAAGTAACATAAGCAAAAAGCTTTGAGGTATGTGCTAGCAAAAGTACACTGAAATATACCGGTCGCGATCCGGATCACAAAACAAATAAGTACAGAAGGATAACTCAATACAACGAGCGCAAACAGCACGCATATATAGACGCGTAAATACGCCAAAGCGCGGAGACAACGCGACCGTATTCGTTTGATATGATGGCCATACGTGTCTGTGTGTGTGCGCCTGTTATCGCACGTTGTATGGACCTTCTGTATTTATTTATTTTGTGTCCGGTTCATACGCGAATGTTTTTCTAACGTATGTGTGAAAAACTTCACTCGTTCCAGTTGGCGAATTGACAAAATGTGCGTAAACAATTACAGGATGCTGGCCCGTCGCCTATAAACATTCGTAATGTTCAGTTTGTGTGGGATTACGAGGAGCCACTACATGAAAAGGTATATAATAGCAATACATTGACTGCCTCGTTGGTCCAGTCGCAAGCGCGACACCTGAACGCCAGGTCTTGGGCAGTGTTAGTTGGTTAATCTGTATGAAGATTCATAGAAGCAGCCTGGAGCTTGGAATTGTGGCCCGAAGATGTCGGAATAGGCGTACCAATATGACGTAACTGTCTCATCTACTTGTTCTGTAGCACCCCAAAATTCATTGATGATAATTATTTTTAGGCCAAAGTAAGAGAATTATTGAAAAAAAATTCAATCTAAATCTAGATATCAATATCAAGTTTCAGAAATAGATAAAGCTTGCTGCTCGAACAGAAATGCTACATTCAATTACAATTTCCTAGAAGAATCCAATAAGAAAATCAAATGATTTATTCGGATCTCAATATCCGATTCCCATTAAGTAATACCAGTCAAATTACTTGAGGAAACTCTCAGTTTTCTCTTCATTTCTCGAAACGAGCAAAATCAATTAGTAATTCTATATGAAACGTAAATAAAATTCTAAAAACGTTAAATAAATCTCGTCATAAAGAAAACGTTTGTCGGAATCAAATAAAAGTATCATCTAAGTTTATTGAAAGAAAAATCTCAGAAACTACGTGACCCGATTATAGTCTTTATATCTTTGATAATAAAAACGATTATTGTTTCAAAAGTTGCCACTGGAAATTTTTCATTACTCCTCTAGCTTCATTTTGGTACCACGTTTGTTTTGTAGCGTGGTGTAAGCGAGAAGATAATAGACGATGAAATTGAAAATTCTAAAAATATTCACTGAAATATATTTATGTGAAATCAGCTTCGATTTCTAGGTCA
Organism: Shargacucullia verbasci; assembly: GCA_947562105.1. Taxonomy (NCBI): domain Eukaryota; kingdom Metazoa; phylum Arthropoda; class Insecta; order Lepidoptera; family Noctuidae; genus Shargacucullia; species Shargacucullia verbasci. Next base: position 8,915,590 of record OX387306.1, read on the forward strand.
GACAGCATTATTGAGTTTCTATTAGAAAATTCTCAGAAGTCAGAGTTTGGAACCTGGAGAAGGCTCGCCTCCTATTAATAGTGAAAAGTCAGTCCGCTACACCTGTGCTTTACCATTCGGGGAATTCATTCAAGCATTATAATAGCATGGATAATAATGACGAGAAACTATTCCATGATTCTGCTAAAGATTGACAAAGGTGCGAAGAATGAAAGGAAATATGGGAAATCCTTGTCTGAAATTGCATAATAGCAGAAATATTGTAGACCATTACTCACCCCAATAAACAGAACAAGGTTTGATCAAACAGAAGACATAAAATAATAAAAATTTCAAAATCAGAACAAATGGATTTTACATCTTTTCGCTAATCTTGTGTCTTACAAGAACGTGGGATGGATAGAAGATATTATAAACAGCAATTGTAACATCCCATTAACAAAATTGTATTTTGAGAACAAACATAATTCGTTAGCTACCTAGAACGCGGATTTTAGATTAAAATAAGACTGACGACTGATGCATCGTAGCTCATAGTCATTAAGTTTATCATCATCGAAAATAACTCACACCATCATCTTGTGCTAATTTCTACTCTTATTAAAAGAGGGGCTCGTAGCTACATAGTTGTCTCGCAGATCAATCGAACTTTACACATCCTCTGTCCCTCAAAAAAAATTTAAACTATTGGTCCCGGGTGTTATACGAAAAGCTATGAACTGTCAAAACTGTTCGTATAATTCCCGGGACCAACAGTTTAACGTTTTTTCTGAGGGATGGAGGATGTTTTACAAGTGTCAGCAGCCCAAAAATTCTGACAACCGGTCTTAAATTAGAATATCAGTGTCTCCCAGTATTTGGATGGCGGAGGTCAAATGACGGCCGCTCCATGTAAATTACTGATATTCATATAAATCTGATTAAACTGAAAGTCGACCCCAACTTAGTTAAGAAAAAACTGGGCAGATTATAATTGAAAGAACAAAATACACTAACCAATTTCACACCAAATGTGCTCAGCAAATATTTGGATAAATAAACCAATCAACCAAATACTTTATTTTTAATTTTAAACTCTGTCTTTATTATGAGCTTTATCAACTTGATAATTGGATTCAAAACTAGGTATTGTAAAGGGACTCTCAGAGTTAGGTAGTTATAACAAAAACCTTGAAAATTGAACTTAAACAACTTCGCAGCGATTAATTTATCAAATGATTCGCAGCTTCTATCCAGCCATTGTTTCGTAACTTTTTGACGCAAAATAATAGTTACAAGTTTTAATGTTTTAAACCATTTTAATTAAATCAACAAACTAAATTATTACACTGGTAAGTTTTTGGAACAGTTCCAAATACTATATTAAAATGTTCGTTATCTCCGCATAGTAAGCGACCAAACTAATGAATAAACTTCAGTTAGATTTTTACTGGGAACATTGCTATTTGAATAGTGTGACCTAATTGTATTATTCTGATTGTTCTGTTACTACGTTGTTATTATGTTACTTGGTGTTTTGTTTAGCTGGTATGTGGACGATGTTATAATTAATTATTGGTGGAGAATTATTTTTAGATGACCTAAATCTGACGCGGACGGTGTTTGAGTACGTATTGGCTCAATATTTTTTACCAAATATGAAATGAAGTGTGCAAAGAATAGAACGGGTAAGGGACGATACAATATCACTATAAAGATAGTTCATTGGCATCAACAAAAGGATCATAGCAATCAACCAACAGTTGACGACAGTCGACAAGACCAAAGAGTATTAAGTAGTGCTAATAAAATAAAATGAAATAAACCTCCCGGAGAAGCTGATCGGAATGCATTGGTAGAGTTCCAAGCCACTTACAATATAAGTCAGATTCGTAAATAACTATATTGCGCAAGCGCTAAGTAATTACAAATTTTACCTTCCCAACCAAATGAACTTCCAAAAGCTTAAAGCAAATTACAGCTTTACATTCACCACACAAATCTAGAGAAACAATTGAAAAGTTCAAATAAGGTACCATTTAAATATGCTACGAAATTTTTAACATTACTACTTTGATAATAAAATTTACTATCCGACGCCAGAAATTAACTAACATTTTCATATTTAAAATCTCTATCGCCTATGGCTTGGGTCTCATCGTCGTTGGTAACATTTGGATGGTGGCCAACTCACTGACCAGGCCTGGCCTCGAACGGTATTATTTCCACCATTTAGTCAGTTTCTTTAGTTAGTCAATTGATTAGTCATAAGTATTTTGGGGCGCCCCGATTTGAGGTCACTGTTATAGAAGGGTTGATTTCGTGTTGTAATGTGAGGCTTGCGATCGTGTTATTTTCCTGAAGGGCTGTGAGTGAATTAGTATTTATTTCTTGAAGGTCATACAACTAGATTTTATTAGAGGGTTCGTCGTTACCGACGTCTTATAAAAACGAGTTTTTTGTGCTACTTGGGATCCCGAATTTATTTCGACAACTGGATTTTGTAATCTCTATAGTACTAGTAATTTCAATCTATCTAAGCAATTTGAATAAGAAACTAATCGTGGAATACTATAGGATTATCTTATATTTAAGCTGCATATTTGAATGAACCAGCACAAACATCAAGAGTCAAAACTACTACATACATATTTGTTGGGCTTCTCCTCCATCCGCCTAGGTAACGCAAATATTAGAAAGACTTGAAGAATTTTATCCAAGTAAAGAGTACTTAGCTTGTATAAATGTGAACTGGCGGAAAAGAGGCTGGAATGGAAAAATTCTACACCGAGAATAAAATTCCAAAAATATATGGAGAGCTCAAAAGTGTTTAAGGTATGTACTTATAGAAATGTCAGTAAATATTGAAGTACACAAATATTATACACAGTACTTAGAACTTACTTAGAACATACACACACAAGTATTTAGAAAAACGTGAAAGCACTCACTCACTGAATAAACGGAAAAAATTCAGGAGTGAAATTTCAAACTTAAAATTTCGCAGTTAAGTTTCTTATGGGGCATCCGCTAAAAAGGGATTTTGCAAAATTCAACTCCCCAGGGAATAAAATGAGGTTCAATGTTTTACAAAAAATCTATCTACGGACACCGTTCCAGAAATAACTACTTAGATATATATTTAGCTCTTCTCAATAGAATAAACAAGCAAAAACACCCAAAACTTTGACCAACAACCGATCCAATAGCAACCTCAATAACGACCCATAAACTCATAACTACACCGACCTTGTAAATCAAGGCTTACGATTCGGCACACAACGCTCGGTTTGTTCTATAAACGGGCCGCGTGGCGCTCGTTAACCGCCAATGTACTCGTAATTTTGACGCCGGATCAAATTGAGGAAGGGCGGCGGTTAATGATGTTTTCTTTGGGTTAAAGATATATCGATTTATTGAAGATTGGATATTATATGCTGTGTGGTTTTCGGTTTAGAAAATATAGGTTAACAAATCTTCATAATTATATACCAATTTTTTTTTTAACTTTTTCCCCTCACTATGAATAATCGTGTATCGTAAGTGCGTTTACAAATACAAATATTGACATGGACATACACCCAAACCTGGAACAACTACATATCTGTAGATCATAAAAGTGCTCCGTTCCGCGTTCAGTGCGTTTACAAATACAAATATTGACATGGATATACACCCAAACCCGGAACAACTACATATCTGTAGATCATAAAAGTGCTCCGTTCCGCGTTCAGTGCGTTTACAAATACAAATATTGACATGGACATACACCCAAACCCGGAACAACTACATATCTGTAGATCATAAAAGTGCTCCGTTCCGCGTTCAGTGCGTTTACAAATACAAATATTGACATGGACATACACCCAAACCCGGAACAACTACATATCTGTAGATCATAAAAGTGCTCCGTTCCGCGTTCAGTGCGTTTACAAATACAAATATTGACATGGACATACACCCAAACCCGGAACAACTACATATCTGTAGATCATAAAAGTGCTCCGTTCCGCGTTCAGTGCGTTTACAAATACAAATATTGACATGGACATACACCCAAACCCGGAACAACTACATATCTGTAGATCATAAAAGTGCTCCGTTCCGCGTTCAGTGCGTTTACAAATACAAATATTGACATGGACATACACCCAAACCCGGAACAACTACATATCTGTAGATCATAAAAGTGCTCCGTTCCGCGTTCCGTTCTCTAACCCGCGACCCGTAGCACCGCAGTTGACGTCTCAGCCACTGCGCCAACCGTTTCATCAAGAGACAAATTAGAACTAGCCAGAAGCAGCACAGTGAAATTCTCTTTAAATACATTTGACTGGTTTTTAAGTTATAATTGTGGAAGACAGACAGACACAGACAACTTTAGAGTTTAATTGTACAATAGATATACCTATGTTATATAAATATTTGAACGTATAGAGTATCCATGGAGTTTCTTGCCGGTTCTTCTCCATAGGACCAGCTTTTTGGAACCATGCAACTAGAGTCTTTTAACGTTTCAAAAGTGCCTGTGTTAGGTTTATTTGAAATAAAAACAATTCTATTATATTATATTTTATACAACCATGCAAACCCATTGACAGATTGTTGGCTCCTTATAAACGTTACTATAACCCATATGTTTAGCTAAATATATTATATGATTTCTTTTCTACATAAATGAATAAAATATCTAAGATTTATTTATTTCGTATCCAAATTACTTACTTAATTAATTAGATTTGTTCTGTATTTACTTGTTTACAGCAAAACTCATTGTTCACTTTGACTGCCTCATTGGTGTAGTGGTTGCAAGCGCCACTGCTGAGCGTGAGGTTTTGGGTTTGATTCCTGGGTCGGGCAAAGTTACTGGCTTTTTTCTGTATGGAAATTCTCACCTCTTCACCGTGAAAGCAGTGATGTGGAATAATATATAGAGTGAATTAACATATTATCAACATAATAGCAATAATGTCGAGTATCAACCTGAAACCACTATCATCAACGAGAACATAAACAAAACTAATAAATCGGTATTTCAGACCACCTCGGCGTTGGACGGTTAACGCAAATCGGTTCATGAACTAATTACTGAATTAGATAGTGTAAACAAATGTGAGCGAATATTAGCTTTGACGGGTAGCAGTGTAGGACATGCTGATTTATCGAAATTTATTAAGGTAGGTTATATAATTTATTATTGATATCTACAATACTTTAACATGACGTGACGGCACGGTTGGCGCAGTGGTTGGCAGATCGACTGCTGCGCTACGTGTCGCGGGTTCGATTCCCGCACGAAACAAATATTTGTATGATCTACAGATAGTTGTTTCGGGTCTGGGTCTTTGTGTACATAAATACACATCGTGCCTCGGAAAGGACGTAAAGCTGTTGGTGCTGCGCCTGATCTCTCTCCGATCTTGTCGGATTGCCGTCCCATCGGACTATGAGAGTAAAGGAACAGAGAGAGCACCTGTGATTGCGCACACACTTGTGCTCTATATTATCTCCTGCGTAGTTGGCTAATCTCCGGTGAGATTGGTCGTCGTGACCGAAATTCGGTCAGGAGGACATTACTTTAACATGACATAGATTCCTCGAAGAGTTAGGCAAATAAGGAAACAAGGAAAAATAGTTTTAATTATATATATAATATATAGTCTAGCGGTCAAACGTTTGCCTTCCATGCAGGAGGGTCTGAGTTCAAACCCGGCCTGCACCTCTCACTTTTCGGCATCATGTGCGGGTCAGAATTTCATCATCACTTGCATTTACGGTAAAGGCTCCATAAACTTTTTGATAGTGTGTGTAGTCCACCAACCTGGCCAGCGTAGTGGACTAAGGCTTAATACTTCTCATTCTGAGTAGAGACCCGTGCCCAGCAGTGGGTCAGTAATGGGTTGAGTTTATTATTATTATTTATTTAATAGCCTTGGTCCATCTCGGAATAATTCCTGTATCGTGGGTGCGTTATTAAGTTTTTCTGTATGGAAATTCTCAGTAGCAGCACGGAGTCTGGAACTGTGCCCGGTAGATGGCAATAGGCTCGCCCCCTGTTATTTACATGGGAGTAAATAATGGTAACACCAAAATATGGGTGTACATTTGTACAATACACCTCTGACCAACCCTTCGGGCAATACAGGCGTGATGATATGTTAAAATGAAAAAACAAATGAAAACCATAAGAATAAAAGTGTCACATTTCAAAATGATAACATCAGAACGTTACGTTATGTAAGATCAATCGCCCGTCTACGGAGGATTATTGAATTATAGTTAGCGATGAATAAACAATGGTTAGCTTTATTGGTAAGTTAAACATTTACAGTATTACACCATTGACAATATGGGGTTAATTTCTGGGTATTATGTTTGCCTTCTGGCACTTTGTGACGACAGAACTTAAGGTGACTTCGATAACAAAGTACGGCAAATTTATTGAATTATTATTTTATTGCAACTAGATAGCAATTAAATTGCAATATGTAATAAGCCCCTTTCACCAATAGTACACATTTCTGTGGCAGTACCTACTTGTACAATTGTACATCGTTAAATGTGTCAAAATTTTAGTATATAGACGACCTGCGTTTCCTTATTATTTACAAAATAATTATCTAATTAAGTGGAGGAATGTGTTCTTCTTTTGAGGAATAATTGTCTTAAACGACAAACCATTTGTGTAGAAAGAAAGCATCTAAGGGCAATAAGACGAAAGGTGAAATTGGGCTTAAAAGAAAATAAGTGTCTTTTACTTTTCTCAATATTGTTATAAGAAAAAAATCTCAAGGACTTATAAAAGTATCTTTATTTAAGTAGCTGGAGCATTTGAATTCAGGTGGGAACTTTAAGTACTAACAAAACGTTGGCATAATACGGACTCTGGTACCTAAATTATAATTTGTATAATGTACGGATAGCAACAAAGAATAGGGGCTTTTTAAACAAATATTAACCTCTCCTACCGAAACGCAGATCCACGAGATACACTATCAGAATTCTATTGTAGAACTTCGAAATTCAACCGAATGATAAAAATCAAAAACTATTTGATAACATACATGATATAATATATATATACTTAGCCCTGAGTGTCCTATTGTTGGGGAAAGGCCTCCCCTGAGTCTTCCACTGACCTCTACTTTTAGCATACATGACATATTGTCATCGTCTACCTAGCCCTTTTCAATGTTGGTCGGTTCCCAGTCTAACCAGACATGGCTGAATACTAGTATTTTACATGGAACAACAGCCATCTGACCTACGCCACCCAATTACTGGGAGACACTGATACTTTAAGATTAGACTGGGTATTGAAATGACACCTGGGACCGACTGCTTAACGTTCTTTCCGAGGCACGGTATTATCTCGATGTATGAAGAACGGTCCCCCATCCAAGGATTAACCGCAGATCGTCTGATATGTGCGATACCTATATATGCCACACATATGCAAGGTACATAAAAATCCCAGCCCAGAAGTAAGCTACAAGGATTGCGCTATCAGTGGCATCCATAAATTCTTCCGGCGTGCAGGTGTGGGGACACGCCGGGCACGATATTAAGTGCGTCATCGTTTGTATCACACATCAAGTTGGAGTCATCGAGCTTCAGCTTGCTTCCATTGAGATATTGTGTCACATCCTGCATCGAAGATACTGGAAATAACCAAAAGTCCTTCACTTTTCAAATAAAAAACAATCGTGCTCATATCATCGTTAATTACTACTTACTTTTTTTATTCAAGGTTAATGAAAAAATACACAATAATGACTAATTGGTCTACACTAGTCCATTATCCACGAGGTCACGCAATCAAGATCTTTTAGGTGACGCATTTTCAAATATATTCAGAACTTCAAGTAAAAGCTATGATAGCCCAGCAGACCCACGCTTGTGTTCGATGGCATTGCGTTCAAACCTGGCAACACTTCTGAACTGGACTGGATTTTCAAACCGGACTAAGGCCTACTTTACATATATATCCCGAGACCCCAGCCCAAGCACGGACCTCTTCTCAGAATAAGTACGGTTAGGCCTTAGCCCACCACGCCAGCCTGGTGCGGGTTAGACCCCTCTCAACTGTGCAAATGATAATCAAATTCTAATCAGCACATGAATCGAATAAGACAGATGGGCCTGCCATGTACGAATCGAGGGTCAACCCAGGAGGTTGAAAGGACGTGGAAAGCAAGCATTCAACCAATAAAAAGTAATAAAAATGTTATCTATTCCGATAAATATTCCATTTCAACAATATAGACATGTCAAGTAGTGACGGGTGAAGGGCGCAAAACATCAAAACAACCAATAGTTGAGCAGTAAAACGTAATCGATGATATAACCCCGTAACACAAATACTTCTGACGACTGACTGGCGTATAGATCGTGACTGTTTTGCTTACGTTACATTATTTTGTGAACAAGAAATAACCGATCACAGACAAAACCATGGTTACAACCATGGTTTTGTCTGTGATCGGTTATTTAGTGATCTTTTTTTATCAGTCACTACATACACATTTTGATTGCTATAACAGCTTTTTTTGTGTAAACTACTGAACCGGTCATCGTGAAATTTTGCATATACAATCGTCAGGGGTACAGAAAGGGACATAGACCTTTCATCCAGAAAAAAGTACTATTCCCGAGGGAAAGAACAATAACTTTCTTAGGATGCTAGATGGCGCTACGTGTGACCCGAAAAAATGCACGGGTTCGTAATCAATGCGGGCAAAGCTGCGGGCGGAAGCTAGTAGTGCTATAATTATGACAACGCTAAAAAGAGACAAATGCACGGTAAATCAAACATCATACGACCATCTTTCAAGAGTAACATTGCTGAATATAACGTATATATAGTTCTTGATTTATATTATTTACATTGAATTTTTCAATAGAAAACGTGTGTCATATTTTTACTTAAAGAATAACAAACATTTGCCCACGACAGTACAATCCTAAAGACATTGACATTATTCTCTTTGTTTACATTTTTTCCATTGAATAATATTCTCGAGTTTAGTCAGAAATATTGCTTAAATTATCAATGCTTGGTTGAGCATAATGAACTTGGCATTATAAGCGTGACGCTCAAAGACTTCAAATCTAAAATGAAGGAAGAGTATTAGATGCAACAGACAGTTCTATAGATGCAACCACGATGCAATACTTGTATACTAAAATATTTCATAATCCAGTTATTTTTGATAAAACGATAAGACCTTTTCTTTTTAAGTCTATTACTTTAAGAATATTTCCAACAGACCTTTGCTAAGCTCAAAAATCATAACCACCGAGTTCTTATAGTATAACATATAGCTATAATAAACCCTAAAAGCAAACTATAAAGACAACAAAAGCGAATAAAACTACAAATGTTCTAAGTATAGTCTAATTCACCAGTGAAATATCTAACCGATTATCGTCTAGCCGTAAAAAGAAATCGTTGTAGCCCCGAGTATTAATAGAAATGATCTAGCAAAGAATCGGTGCTTTCACGACACTGATCATAAAATTACTAGATGCACAGTAACTAAAATATAACTCATAAAAATGTCGGCTCAAGAATTTAAATACAGAATGATGAATGATGTTTACTTGAATATAACCAATAGAAGAATAACCGTCTTTTCAAATTCGTGGCGTTATATTTTTGCAGAAAGGCCATTTTCACTGATAATATAACAGTCGTTTTAAATTGTCAATTGACGCAAAGTAGAATTGATAAAAAATCGTTTGATTTGTTTGTCCGACATTTTAGAACTAAAAGCGAAATTAACATTTTTTCATTTAGTATGCAGAATTTTTATTTTATTTTAATCGTTTTTTAGTTGTGAATATTAATTTGAGCGTATAAGAAATAAGCGCACAATTTTCATTGAATTGTGATTTTTTTTTTCGTTTTATGTCGCTAAATTGTTTGCACATCTAGACGTTTTATATCAATTGACTAAAAAATCGGTGGTTTCACAACAACATTTATATATTTTCGGTCGATTACCGATTGTATTATTTAAAGAAACTTAATGCTCTGTCAAAATGATAATGTAGCAATACATTAAAATAGACAAAAAACCTTTTTAGGTTCTTTTACAAAGATTAGTCATAGTTTAACTAATAATATAATAGTAAAAATAAGTGTGTAAGTATATAGTATAACATAGCATCACGCCTGTATTCCCTAAACGTTAGGCAAAGGTGTAGGACTTCGCCCGACACGGGAATCAAACCAAGGCCCTCAAGCTTCGCAGTCGACCAATTTTTTTATAACGTTGTCCCACCCTAGGATTTCTCCTGTATCGTGGGTACAGTTTACAAACATTCATGTCACATGCACACACGATCAGACCCGAAACAATTATCCGTAGGTCATACTAATATTTGTTCCGTGTGGGGATCGAACCCGCGACACGTAGCGCAGAAGCTAATCGTTTAGCCACTGCGACAACCGTGTAGTTTAACTAATATGTTAATATAAATATATAAACTTCCAAAGATATTCTAGATCGGAATAGTGGTTGAGACCTTGATTATTACAAAGATGAGTGTTTCGGGTTCGATTTCAGCATGGAACAAATATTTAAATGGTTCACAGATTGTAGTTATCCCCCCATGTGAGATACAGAACTAAACAAATGCAGGTGAGTGTAGAACAGTACACCTCTGCTTACCCTTGGATGAAAACAAGCGTGATGCTGTGATGATGAAATATTAAAAATAAAGAACGAAACATAAACTAGTCTACCACCAATGTAAAGTCTTACGTAACAAGAGTTGACCTACTAATAGTCTACGCAAGAGTTTAGCTTCATTTTTTTTTTTGAATAGACTCTCCCTAACAGCTTTCACTAGACTGTACAATGGCGATGGGAAGTTGTGTCTTAGCCTTGACTAAAGGCAACAGGATGGCATTTTTGGAGACAGGTAGGCTTGCCTATGGTGAAATAGAACCATCTATTCATCCAGACCTATCTATTGACCCGGGTACGTCTTAAAACTGCGACCAGACACCGGAGGACGGGCAGCAGCGTCCTCTCAGTAATCGGTGAACCACTGCGATCCCCAAGCCGCCTGCCAAGCGTGGGGATTATGGCAAACCCCCCCTTGAGGGAGGCCTTCGTTCAGCAGTGGACGTCTTCTGGCTGATGATGATGATGATGATGATTCATCCAGACATATTGCCAGATTTAGCAGGGTTTTAACTGTTCGATGTTCATTGACTAATTTATTGGTCTAGTGCTCATAAGCAACAGCTGAGCGGTAGGACCCGGGTTCGAATTCCGGGTTGCGTGGTGTTAAAAATCACAAAAAGATAGCTTCTATAACTACCACTGTAGAAATGTGAGTGCTCAAAACAAACCAACACCTCTACCTAACCTTTTGAAGAATGCAGGCGTGATATTACGCAAAGTTCATGAAAAAGTCCCGGCATCACATTTTTTATTTGTCTTTTATCGAGAAGATGTGTAGGCTGCGGTAAGCACAAATAAGTACTCAGCATGGAGCGGTTAAAGGCCAAATTAGAGGTTTTGTTTCTTAGTTTCTATTTTTGTAAAGAATTTGTCCTTGGTTCTCGCCGACACCAGGTAACTGGCATATTCTTGGAATTATTTATTTATACTAATACCTATCTACCTACTCGATGTATCGGAAACCCATCAAGTTAACCCAGGCATGATAGAAAATCTGTTATAGAGAATCTAGGTGGGCCTAATCAGTGTCTTAATGATGTTTAAAGTTCAAACAGAGTGCGTTGAATGAGTCAAATGAATTGAATTTTAATTTGTATTCACAAATTACGTCGAAAATAGTTTTCAGTTTTCCAGAGAAGTCTGGAAAAGACTTCTCTAGAGATATTTATTCCAAAACTTGTTCTTACAAGAAGATTAAAGAGCTTAACTGAATAAAAGTTATTGAATGGGACACTATGTTTTTTTATATTACTCCATAGCTTATTAAGGGTTTTCGCAGGGTGGTCGCAAGCACAACTGCTAAGCTTGAGGTCTTGGATTCGATTCCCGGGTCGGGCAAAGTATTATTGGATTTTTCTGTATAGAAATCCTCAGTAGCAGCACGGAGTTTAGAACTGTGCCCGGTTGATGGCAATAGGCTCGTGCCCTATTACATGGAACCTGATCACAGTATCGACTAAATATGGGTACACAATAGTACACCTCCGCCTAACCCTTCGAGGATACTGGCGTGATGCTATGATATGTTTTATTAAGGGTGTCAAGTAGCGACAGCTGTCGCGGGTATAGAAATCAAATCAGCCAATAAACATTCCGAAAATATGTAATCAACGTTTGAATCTCATGACACAATCACAGCCACGAATAGGTCGAACACCGTCGCTTCATTCATGCCGCTAAATATATTTTTGTGCAAATGATATCATTCGTGGGAAAACTGCGAGGTCGGCCGATCATGCACGAACATGGACGAACATGGCCGAATGTCTGTAAAGTTCTGCACTAATGTTGGAGTAATGAATGGTCTGTGACTCAGTTTTGAATGGTGAGAATTTTTTTGTACTTTCGATTCTTATGTAGAAAATGTACAGACGTAATAAGGTTTAATTTTGACTGTCTCTACATCATCAGACAGCTGTATGATCGCTGACAAAACAGTATAGTTGTAAACAAAGTTTTAGAAATTGAATTTGCGTTGTATTGGCATTCTCATAAACACCTCTGCCTAACCCTTGGGCAAATACGAGCGTGATGATTATGAGATTTTATGTTACTTTTCTTGACATTGTGGGCTTTTAATTTTTGCTTAATTAATTAGGCTTAGAGGGTTCGAGTTCAAACCCGGCCCGCACCTCTGACTTTTCGGAATCATGTGCGGATCAGAATTTGATTATCACTTGCATTTACGGTGAAGGATAACACCGTGAGGAAACCTGCACACCTGAGAGGGCTTCATAAAGTTCTTGATGGTGTGTGTAGTCCGCCAACCCGCACCAGGCCAGCGTGGTGGACTAAGGCCTTACCCTTCTCAATCTGAGAAGAGGCCCTTGCCCAGCAGTGGGACAGTAATGGGCTGAATTTTATTAATTAGGCTTGTAAATCCAGAATTATTGCTACGGCTGAATATTGTACCTAATATTAATATTAAAAGGCATATGGCATACACTAATGGCATCCATCTTTGTTTATTTAAGAAGCATGTGTGTTGTCTATTCTCGCTATATCTAATTGGTTTCTACAATCTGAGATTTATCTTCTAATTCAATATCAATATTGTGAAATAGACCAGAGAGGATTGTGGTGATACGCAACACAAACAATGTTTTCATCTATCTATACTTATAATAAATCTGTAGAGAGGTCAATTCTGTACATGAAATATATTTTCAAAATAACTATCAGGGGGTGATTAGTGATCGATACTGATGCCAAAAATGCAATCAGTAAAATTTTTGTCTGTCTGTCTGTCTGTCTGTATGTTCCTTATAGAAACAAAAACTACTCGACGGATTTTAACGAAACTTGGTACAATTATTCTTCATACTCCTGGGCAGGTTATAGTATACTTTTCATCACGCTACAATCAATAGGAGCAGAGCAGTGAAGGGAAATGTTGGGAAACGGGAGAAGTTACTCCATTTTTTAAGCTTCCGTCGCGTGTGCAGCCTTAATGGTTAAAGCTACATAGAAATCATATACGAGAGTTAATCTGTCTGTTACATCAAAACCGTTGAACCGTGAGGAAGGACATACGCTACTTTTTTACGAAAAACGACTGAAACGCGGACAAAGTCGCGGGCAAAAGCTAGTATAAAATATACTTGTTCTAAAACTTGTATATTTTTTCGATATTCCGTTTCGGTCTTAGGAAGATTAGCCGGCCAGCTATGATGGTACCAAGGCTGACTGTCCAGGGTGCGATATATGTATAGATAGTCTCATTTGTCCAGTGGTTGCAAACGCAACTGCTGAGCGTGATATCCTGGGATCGATTCCTGTCTCGGACAAAGTGATATTCTATTCATGTAAAGTCTATTTGAATTAAAGGGGCGTCCATTAATTACGTGAGGCGTTTAGGGGGAGGGGAAGAGTCGAGCCGAATCTCACCTAATCTCACGCGGGGGAGAGGGGGAGTCCTAGCAAGTCTCACGTAATTATTTTCGTATGAAACATTATAAAATTTCGAGACTGGGTAAAACGTGTTTCTCTACTAAAATATGAGTAAATTCTACACAATAATACATATTAATCGCGGTGATGCGAATGCCGGTTGAAAATGAAATAAATTAGTTAAGCTAATCCTGAATAAAAATAATTAAACAAGTTTTTTTTTTATAATTCCTTCCCAAGCCTTGATTAACATATTTATATTACACTGAAAATACGCATTTGAACAATCTCACGTGAGTTTAGGGGGGTCGAAGCCAAAATTACCTGACGTAATTAATGGACGCCCCCTAACTGTTCAGTACTACCTACATAGGTCTTAATTATAGTATGTTATATCGATCGATCGATATTTAATTATCTTTTATATGTTCACGTAAAACATAATTACCTATATAACGTATAAACGTTCACAAATTACAGCATGTTGTTATTATCATAAACAACATTGCATAATTTGTGAACGTTTATTTTAAAACAAGCAGGTGACAACATGGCGGATTAATGACATACCGTCAGTTCAGGTAAATTTGGTTGAGTATCATCATTCACTGTGATAATCAACGGCACGGTTGGCGCAGTGGTTGAGAGATCGACTGCTGGTCTACGTGTCGCGGGTTCGATTCCCGTACGGAACAAATATTTGTATGATCTACAGATAGTTGTTTCGGGTCTGGGTCTTTGTGTATGTGAATATATGTATGTGTTTGTAAACGCACCCACGAAACGGGAATTATTTGAAGGCTAAGATCCGTAACGTGAAACTAACTTACATCCGTGAATTAAAAACGGGTTTATTTGACCGGCGTTACCATTTGCCTTCCCCAGAGAGAAAGATGTCCATGAGGAGTAAAAGAAATAATAAACTACACAGTGTTAGTTGTCTTCTCTTTGGTGATTACACAAAATGTATGAAAATCTAAATATTCATTTTCATTAACTTACTACTAGAGATGTGCCAACTCGGGAAAAACACGTAACTGGAATTCAACTCGAGTTACAGAACTCGAGTTAGGGGCCGTCCATTAAGCATTTTTAATTTTAACCCGTCCCTCCTCCTTGGTACGTGGTGAGGTTTGAACCCTTCCCCCCGCCACCCAAAATCACGTGTATTTTTTGAAGTACCTAATTGTCATACTTATAGTATGAGCTTTTTTTTAGATGCTTAAGTGAAAAAGTTAAGTGAAAGTACATTTTTGGTTTTACTCCGAGTCTAAGTCAGAGTCGAGTTGACCCATCACTACTTACTAAGCTATGTACACAGAAAAACTGATTTTCGCGAGATACTTAATTTTTTTTTACATTTTATTTCATTTATTGGATGCGATTTCAGACACAAGAACATAATCATAACATTGCATCATGTCTGTATTCTCCGAAGGGTTAGGCAGATTTGTACTATTGTACATCCTCATTTCGCCGATGCTGTTATTGAGTCCCATGTAATAGGGGCGAGCCTATTGCCATCTACCGGACACAGTTCCAGACTCCGTGCTGCTACTGAGAATTGCCATAGAGAAAAACCCAATAACACTTTGCCCGACCCGGGAATCGAACCCAGGACCTCTCGCTCAGCAGTCGCGTTTGCGACCACTAGACCGATGAGGCAGTCATGTTTAAATTTATATAGTCATATTGTACTTACATTTTAAAAACTATAGACGAAATACTGAGAACAAAACCTTTGTAACACATAAAAATAATGCAGTGTACACCAATACTCTTTGTACCCAACTTTTGCCACCCTGTATATAACGAACACTATGTGTCACCACTAAGAGACAACAGAATATTTATACCACTTGTAATATACTTAAATAACACTCGCCTAACAAATGACATAACACCTAATTTTATTTACACAGTCATAAAGGTAATTCTGAATATTCTCACACGATCAAGGCAACTGTTTAGTGTTTTGGCACAAATAAGCGAATACAATTTATTTGAAACCTTCAATACGATATGTACTAGTCATGTTTGTCTAAATAAATAAGTCCTCGTTTTATTTATATGTCTGCCGTAAACTCTGAAATTATATTAATTTTTGTATTTGTACTAAGCGATCAAGAAGCTGAATTGGTAAGTAAATAGATCACAGGATCTACCTTTTTGAGTTCTAAGTTACGAGTATATTTGCGCTTTCTATTTTCAGTCTTTTTAAAAAAAAATACATTGCCCCACACTACATAAGATTTACAAACATACATGTCACATGCACACACAACCAGACCCGAAACAACTATCTGTAGGTCATACAAATATTTGTTTCGTGTGGGGATCGATATAGCGACACGTAGCAGAGTCAGCACGTCAGAGCGCCACTTATGTCTGCTTTTAATTTCTTATAATAACTGAAGTCTAAGCACTAGCACGATTAGTTTTAATGTAAACTAAAAGCTAATCTAGTAATGAGTAATGGTCCTATGATGTATAGGAATGACACCTGTCTCACTGAGAAATACTAACGCCCGAGTGCCAAACATTGTCTGACACGCGATTAGATGCGCCAGCGTTGATGTGCAGAACTAAAGATCGTTTCACTAATTGCTTGTGATATTTACGCGTGAATGTAGTTTTTTTTTTGTGGAGCGTTTTGTTCAATGTTCATGGAGAGGAAAAGATCGATTCTAAATTGTCTTACTCATAACAGACAGTGTATGTACCTACACCCATTTTGCTTATGCCGTTATTGAGTCCCATGTAATAGGCACGAACCTATTGCCATATAGCGGGCCGAGTTCAAGCTCCGTGGTGTTACTGAGGATTTTGTACTGCAAAACCCAATAACTTAACAATTTATTATACTGATATCTGTGTTTCTCTGCAGCGGCAACAACGAAAAAAGTTAAATAAATAATAAGTATCGGTACAGCTTACAAACATACATGTCACATACACACACAACTTTGTTTCATTGACATTCTAAAAGGACCAGTTTCTCGTACCTAAAGCTTTGCCTTTGAATCCATATAATCTTCTTATACTATAAAAGCAAAATACCACTCACTCATTTACTCACGAAATATAAAGCCAACAAGCCGGTATGTAACTTTGAAATTATTTTCCAAAATTCTACCCTTAAAAGGGTGAAATGGGGGTAACAAAGTTTGTATGGAAAAAAAATCTACGCCGTCGGTTTTCGGCAGCACTAGTAAGTAATAAAACCCGTAAATTTTCCAAACTAAGAACAATGATATCCGTGACTCTACGCCTCCAAGGACTCGCTTAAGTTCAAGTTCGTACAACAACTCTATAAAGAACTTCGACGAACTTCAATTGTATTATGTTCAATCACACGAAATATTTAGTTTGAAAACAATACGACCTTACCTATTTCCAAAATATTCAAATAAATTTACTGCCTCACTGGTCTAATGTTCACGAGCGAAGCTGCTAAACGTGAGGTATTAGGTTCAATCCTAGAGCCGGGTGGCGCAAATGGGTGTTTCTGTTTGGTTCCCGATAACGATAGATGACAATAATCTCGCCGCCACATAAGTCTCAATAACAGCTCTAAAATGTAGGTATACAAGCATCTCTACCTAACCCTCAGGGAATACAAGCGTGATGAGTACGTATTAAAAAAGCAAGTTGCGGTAGTTCAGTTTTTCATAAAGGCGTGCGCACACGGTATGTGGGTCAAGCGTACTAAATGTGATGCTCGTCCGGGTTCACACGAGTTTAGTCCACGGAGTACGAATGTAGGTGAAATTATTCATCTTTAAGACTTTCTGCATATTTGCGGCTGGTCGCTGGTTGGTGGTTTTAAGCTTCTAATTTCGAAGGGGTTAGGCAGAGGTGTACTGCTTATAGTATCAGTAATATGGACAGGAATATTCCTACTTACGTATGTGATTTTTTGACTGCGTCATTGGTCTAGTGTTTGCAAGCGCGACTGCTGAGCGTGAAGTTGTGGGTTCGGTTCCCGGATCGGGCAGTGTTATTGGGTTATTCTGTACGAAAATTCGCAGTAGCAGCACGGAATCTGGAACTACTGAACTTCCCGGTGGATGGTAATAGGATCTTTATTACACGTGACTCAATAACGGCATCGGCAAAATATGTTTGTATAACAGTAGGTACACCCCTGCCTAACCCTTCGACGAATACCAGCCATATTTCTTAATATTAATTTGAAATTCGGAATACTGAGGTTAGAACCGTTTACGATATTGCTCAGGGTCGCAGGTTCGATTCTCATTCTAAAGATTAATGATCCATCAACGACATATCTTGTAAACAAAACAAGATGGCGCTCCATACCGGAATGCGTGTATTAAAAAGATATTTCGGTTCAAACCAGGTCAAATTCTTGTGTGGCGACCGCAAATAATTTTGATATATTTCTGTCGCCCTCGTTTTATTTAGCGCCGTGATGCGTGTACAGGAAAATAAAATAGATTCGTGTTAATGTACGTATAAAGAAGAATGTTTGACGTATCTCGGGTCGGTGGAATAATCGCATTTAGTTAATATGGCGAAGAGGACATTTTTGTGTTTTTAGTTGTCATATCACATTCCTGAACTACCTCAATGATTTGATAAGCGTTGCTAGGTTCAATTCCTGGGTTGGATCAGCTATCGCTGCATGTAGGGCTGCGCCTAATTGCCATGAGACTCAATCATGGCATCAGTGAAATGTGGGTGTACTAGAAATGTACATTTGTTCGTTTGTATGATTTTGTAAGGCTCGTCTGACTAACAACAGCATTGAGAGTCTGCGCAGACCCTAATTTAACCCAATAAAGTATATGTATACATACCCAAATATTTACAAATAAAAGAAAACGGTCATGTAACCCGAACCTAATTTTTTAGTCCAAACACATACTATTTGTCCTGATGTGACAATCAAATCTTTGACCTGTAAAAGGCCGTCTGGGCTCTGCCATGATCCAATTTTGGAATATCTTTTTTTTTTATTAGCGTGGTGAGAACCCATCATGAGCTATCCTCCGCCTGGATGGAGGGGTATGCCGGACTCCTACCGGCTAAACTCCGCCTAGGTCCGCCTCGACACCATATGGTGGGTTCCAGGAACTTTTAGAAGACCGCACCGAAACCTATCTACTGGTCACATTGTCAAATAACTTCACACCTTATCCACATGGAATGTCGGCAGGAACTAAAGAACCCCACGTGCTACGATCCTTACATATATCTTTTGCTTCATTGTACATTAATGCATCGTTTCATACATACAAATGTATGAAATGTCAATGAATCTAAAGTCTTCAATAGGGATAGATTTACTAGCAGGTGTACATTCGAACAAAGAGATGGTTAACGGTACAGTTGGCGCGGTGGTTGAGCAATCGACAGCTGCGTTGGGTCTCGCAAGTTTGATTCCCGCACGGAACAAATATATGTTTGCGTAAAGATAGTTGTTTCGGGTTTGTGCATGTAAATGTATATGACTCAGGAGTATTTACGAGTGTGGGGAAATGTTTATCTAAGAAAATGACCACAAATTTTCTAAAGAACTTATAATGGATTTTTTTTAATAGGGCTTTACTTAAATATACAATTATATTATTTAAATCATAATATATAATATCATAACTTGATCTTTATCTGGTAGCCGATACTAGAATTTGAGCTGTTCAATTTACAAAATATACACTTCTATGGGCTTACCCAATAAAATTCTTAACATGTAAAATATCAGTATTCCATTAACACACGATCTGATACAAATGTCCGCCACATTTCAACCCGCTCCATCAACTAGAGTGCATCTAACTGATAGAAACACAACAGACAGACCGTACTCTCGTCTATTTTAAGTCCGTTTTGCCGAAACAGAATCAATAAGTGTCGACAGAATGACGACAACTAATGAGATGACGAGAATAGATCTTGTTGCTATGTTGTACAACATAGAATATAAGGCTATTTTACCCTGGAGGGGTAGGTAGGAGTGTATTGAACGCCCACATGTAGACGTTGTCGTAATTAAGTATGTAGTAAATGTTGCCCCACACTAGGATTTCTCCTGTGTCGTGGGTGCAGTTTAAAAACATACATGTCACATGCACACACAACCAGACCCGAAACAACTATGAATCTATAGATCATAAAAATATTTGTTCCATGCGGGAACCGAACCCGCGACACGTAGCGCAGAAGGGTAATCGCTTAGCCACTGCGCCAACCGTGCCGTCAAATTCGCCCATGGGAGTCAGAAAAGGCAAATAAATTCAAAATGGCCGGCAGATATATGTATCTAGATATTTGAAATTGGAACATTTTTTAAATTAATGTTCGATTCAGAACCTTTTGTAGAATATTTCAACAAATAAACAAAGGCAGGATTAGCTCGAGTTAAGGCGAAAACAGACTAAGCTTATGCGACGCGACACACGTAGTATTAAAGTTACGTTGGAGACACTAAACCTTTTGCCTCACATTTGCCAGCCTTGTGACGGAAACGGACTGGACATATCTCGTGAAGAACAACGGGCGAGAGCTGCGCACTGGCGGCGGCTTTGTACGCATCAAATTGCGTACAGACTTATATGTACACGCGCATAACATATTGAGAATTGAAAGTGTCAACGACGTAACATAACACGAGTCTGTTTCTTAATGTACATAATCAAATAATAATCTATACATCTATACATCTATACATCTATACATATAAATAAAATTGGAGTGTCTGTTTGTAATATTGAAATAACCGTTTTTTACTACATGCATATGAATATATATACGGTACATACACCAAAATAACATTTTTTACAATTTTTGTCTGTCTGTCTGTCTCTCTGTCTGTCTGTTTGTATAGGCTAATCTCTGAAATGGCTGGACCGATTTTGACGGGACTTTTATTGGCAGGTAGCTGATGTAATAAGGAGTAACTTAGGCTACTTTTATTTTAGAAAAATTCTTTTATTTTAGAAAAAAAATAGGGTTAAGTGCATTTGGTCTCACTAAAAAATACATTGTTAAGTTCCGACATCCACGCGAACGAAGTCGCGGGCACAGCTAGTAATAAATAAATTCAGCCGAATACTATCCCACTGCTGGGCAAGGGCCTATTCTCAGAATGCGAAGGATTAGGCCTAGTTAGGGAATAATCTGATACCAATATGAAAAATAATGACTGCCTCAGTGGCCGCAAGCGCAACTGCTGAGCGTGAGGTCCTGAGTTTGATTCTCGGATCGAGCAGTGTTATTGGGTTTTTCTATATGGATACTTTCAGTAGCAGCACGGAGTCTGGAATTATGCCCGGTAGATCGCAATAGGCTCGCATCGCACGCGGGACTCAATAACGGCATGAGCGAAACGTGGGTGTACATCTCTGCCTAACTATTCGGGAAATACAGGCGTGATGCTATGTTATTATTAGTTTCGGAGATAACTCCCTACAAACAGACAAATTTTACCTCTTTATAATATAAATATAGATAACTTAATTTAATATGCATATCTAAATAATTACATTATGTATGTATTATTATGTTGCTGAACCCTTACCGGGTTTATCTCATCTCTAATTATAAATGTAACACATGAATACAATAAAGAACTTGAAATGTGAAATAGTACTATTTTATATAGATGCCGATTGAAAAACTCGAACGTCGCGTCACGTAGGCCCAATCTGTTTTTGCCTGCAGTTATACTAAATTAAAACTCTAATATGTAACGACCATTATGAAACTACGATTGAAACTTTAGGGCAATTAAATTCGTTTCAAAGACTATTTCTAGTCTATTTGAAAATCTATAAAAACGTAACATAACATCACGCGTTTATTCCCCGAATGGTTAGGCAGAGGTGTACCTAGTGATGTGAAAATAGTTATTGGAAGAAATTCCTATTTTATAGATGTAACACATATTCCACAGGATGAGGCAATTTGCAAAATCAAATTCATGGTGCTATTGGAACTTCTCGACCAGTGAGTCGAAACCACATCCTCACGGTTTGTAGACGCGTTTTCGACCAGATTCCAAGAATATTAAATTATAAGATTCACAGGTCCATGTGAAAAGACATGTGAAATTGATGTGTTTAAAAACCCGGGATGCAACGCAGAACGCCATCGCTAAACTATTGCGCCAATGGTACCGTCGGTCTCACTATACCTACATGAGAATGTCTACCCTGCCTAAAATAAAAAATATATGTATAGAGTAGACAATATATTTTTTAATTACGTTTATACTTAGCTTAAGTTGTTATTGATGTCTGATAATTTACATCCCGCCGACCAAAAATACACAACCCGTTCAATAAACTTTATCAAAACAAACCCAATATTTCGTTCTCATAAGCGTCGATAGCTGCATGATATTTTAAAACAAACTCGAACATCTCTCCATCTAATTTAACTTTCAAAATAACCAACAAGAAAACATCGAAGGATCAAAAGTATGAAAACGAAATCCTTTCATGTTGCGGCCATAGATTATAGAAGTAATAGAGATACGCCGATCAGTTGCGCTTGGATATTGTAGCGACAATAGTGCCTACGACCACAAAATACTCACTAGGTAAGTAAGTACATATTTATTCTGTGGGGTAACTGAACGATCGGCTGGATCAAATTTTATTAACGTACATTGGTCTAATGGTCTCAAGGGCGACTGGTAAGTGTCAGGTCTTGAATTAGATTCCTGGATATGGCCATTTTTTTTCGAATTTCGGTGGTTTCCAGTTTTTTTTTTCTAGTAATTCCATACTTAACAAGTACAGTTCGACGTATTTAGTGTAACATAAGAGAAAAATGTTGCATTACGCAAGTATTCCCCGAAGGGTAAGACAGAGATGTAGATACTGTTGAACACCCACATTTTACCGTTGCCGTTATTGAGTCTCATGTAATACGAACTTACTATCTATCGGCCACAATTGTAAACTCCAGGCTGCTACTGAGGATAACAATAACTGATCAAACCCAAAACCTCACACTCAGCAGCCGTGCTTTAACAATATTATACAAAAGTTCAGTATAAAGCGGCGACTTTGGTATGGACAGCCGATGGACTGATATTAATGGTGGGGGCTATGACACCACGCCGCCTGAATAATTATACATTGTAACTTGCTTTCCACGGAAAATACAGTTATAATGGAAAATATTGGCTACACTGGGGCAGTTTAAAGGACTTTGTTTTAATCTGTTCGTCATTTCGTCTCTCGTGAAATTTGTCTCTTATGTCTCAATACTATTTAACAGAAAAGACACCTGAATCCCCGAAGGGTTACTTTAGGCTGCGAATTTTGTAACAGTGTCCAACCCGGGGATCGAACCCAGGACATCACGCTCGGCCAGGCATCAGCAGCCGCGCTTGCGATCCCTTGACTAATGAGGATTGTTATTAATGATTATCAGATGAGAAATTCTCAACTTAGATTTACATATAATACCGTAACATAACATAGCATCACGCTTGTATTCCCCGAAGGGTTAGGCAGAGGCTACACCCTCATTTCACCGATGCCCATGTAATAGAGGGCGAGCCTATTGCCATCTACCGGACAGTTCCAGACTCCGTGCTGCTACTGAGAATTTTTATACAGAAAAACCCAATAACACTGCCCGGCTCAGAAATTGAACCCAGGAGCTCACATTAAGCAGTCCAGCTTGCAACCACTATACCAATGAGGTAGTCAAAACCGTTATCCACGAAAATCACCATGCCTCCCTTTGTAGACCATAGACAAGTAATAATCTAAACTTGAACCTTTTACTCGAACATTTTATTATGAAATGTTAATTTATATTATTTTAATATCTTATATAGTAGTCCTTGTGTATCATATAATGTAATATTGCATTTTTAGAGTAATATTATTTTTTAAATAGCTACATGTCCTTAAAATAACTTCACCTCATTGTAATCCAACATTTTGAAAAAAGAGTATCCATGCAGTTTCTTGCCGATCTATTCTCCATAGGACCCACCCACTTTGGAACCGTGCGCCTAGATTCATAACGTTTTAAAAGTGCCTGCAAAGGCCCATTCGAAATAAAAAACTTTGACTTTGACTTTTGACCAACAACAAAACAAAAACATTACGAAAATCCATTCATCCGTGTAAAACCCCTAAAATGTTGCCTTATACCAGCATAGGAATGTCTTAATCTCATTCTGTTATGGCCACATTTACGATGGCGTAAAACAAAGCGGCGGGGTATTCATCAACTTTATACCCTTCAATATTGGTTGTTATGTATATATTCCGGGTAAGCAAGAGCCTCCACAAGTAACAGCATGGTCGGGGTAGTGGTTGAGAGATCGACTGCTGCGCTACGTGTCGCGGGTTCGTTTCCCGCACGGAACAAACATTTGTATGATCTACAGATAGTTGTTTCGGGTCTGGGTGTTTGTGTATGTGAATATATGTGTTTCGTAAGTTCGTCGTCGACGTGAGCGATTCGCAAGGGACAGGCAACTAGACAGAAAAAGGTTGGTGTTTATGTTTTGTATGTGTGCGTCTGTGACGTCATTAATGATGGTTTATAGTTATCGTGATTGACAATAGATGTCGCGTTTGGTATAGATTGGGGGTTTTAGTGAAGTAGGGTCACCAACCGCCCTGTTTTCCCGAAATATGTGCTGCTGCAGCGTTTCCTGGATAGTTTATAAGGGTCCTGAGTATTTTAAAGAGTCATTGTATGATCATGTGTTTTAATATTCGCACGCCGCTACTGCCTCCAACCTTACATTCAATTAGTCGGTCCCGCGCGGCTGCGCCTATCTATTTTATTTTATAGTTTAATGATTGATTCCTTCATTTCATTTCTTTTAAAATTAAATTGAAGATAATTTCATAAAACATTGTAATTATTTATTTATTTTTTATTTAGATTTGGGAAACAAACAGCTTTAACTTATCATTAATTAGTTACAATGAATATATCATAAGCCTATAGTTTCCACAAATAAATACGAAAATATGAAAATGAGAACTTAACAGTAACCATCTAGAAGCAAGATCGTTTAATAATTGCGAGGTTTTTTTTTATATATATATTTTTTTTTTGAAAGAAAGAAAAATCATTTATTTCGTACGAGACAGTCATTACGAGATATTTACCTTATTAGATATTATATCTATATATACATAAAAATCAACTGTCACATGTATGACGGAGCATCACTTGACAACGGCTCGACCAATGCGACTGTTTTTTTTTTTGTTATGTTCGTAATTGTCAGGACAAGGTCTGTATTAAAGAAAATTTATAGAAAATCCATTCGGGAAGCAATTCGGAAATTTGGATGGTACTTTTGTATAAACGATTTGTAAGTGACTTTTTATGACCTACACGAATAAAAAAGTTTTGAGTTTGGATGAAATTTGTGATTTTCTTCATTAGTAAATTGCACCCGTGCGAAGCTGGGGCGGGTCACTAGTATAAAATAGATTCTGTACAAAATAGTAATTGCTATTTTCATTGACACAGTTTTCTTATACTGCGTCCTGTTTTTAAACTGAAATGTCCTAGCATTTCCACTTTCAAATACTGGTTTTCAGAATTTGGAGATGGCAACCCTAAAATGAAGAGATGATCAGAATGGTAAATTTAATGTGTTTGTTTGTTTCTTGGTTACTTGCAAGTGTGTGTTAGTCGAATAATTTAAGAGTTCAGTGCCATTATGTGTGCTGATAACATCGTGCTGTGTACACCTGGTTTCCCGTTAAACAGTTAACTCGTTAACGTAATTGTTAGATTGCTAATCAACATACTTTTGAAGTGTTCCCTTGCGGAAGAAAGGAGCTTTTCTGACGTTCGTGGTGTTTTTTTTTTTTTTGTACCGTTCCTCCTTATGTGCCTGATATCTTCATTGTATGTCTAGCCTCTTTCCAATAATGTTGGGATCTGCTCCCTATCTAACCGGCAGCCTAATTACCGATGTAGCGACAGGCGTAGATCGCACGATAACTTCTGTCAAACTTCATTTTTATGACATATAATGTATTGGCTGACAGTGAGATTGCTGTCGCGTGGCTATCGCGTTGCTGTCGCTTTTTTACATAATTAGGCTGCGGAATATCAGTATTTTACACGGAGCGACTGCCATCTGACCTACGCCACCCAATAACTTAGAGACACTGATCCTTTAAAGTAAGACTGGCTGTCAAACTTTTTGTATTGCCGACACCCGTAAAGACTGTCATAGGTATTGTGGTTTCGGTTAAGCGGGTCTCGATATATGTAGAACGGGCACCCATCCAAGAACTGACCGCAAAGACTGGTTGTTCTACTTAGCTACGAGCACACTATTGTAATGTAATGCTCAAAAACTATCTACTTAAAGTTTTCACATGAAAAGCAAGTTTAAATATAATTTTATTATCATAATAATAGCAGCATTGGGTATCGCCACTGGAGCCTGCATAAAGCCTACTTCATTAACGCGCATCACGGCAGCTCCCAGGGGGACCAGCAGAGTGGAACGGTACACCGTGTTCATTTACCAAGAATTAGTTTTTAAATTGCATCATTATTTTGTCCACACGATTGGCGCAGTGGCGATCGGATTTTGCACTGTGGTGCAAGTTCGATTCCCGTTCGATTAAAATATTTGTATGGCCTACATTACAAATAGTTGTTTCAGGGTGTGGGAGTATGTAACTTGGATCAGAAATCATTCACTATACCATTAAAAGGAAAAAATATATCCGATATCCAATTGTATCTTTCTTATATAAACATCCGTACAACAAAATATAATATATTATAACAAAGCTATTTATATACCTGTTTATATTTACTTAGTTGTTCGGATAGTACAGATATATGGCATCACGCTTACTCGCTGAAGGACTTGGCAGAACGAATACCAACGAACTACTATTGTACACACACTTTCACTCACACTTCACTGACAAAGATTGGGGACGAGTCTTAACAATAAGCGGGCGCAATTCCAAACACCGCAAAATTTCGTAGCTGAAAAGTCCAATAATAAATTGCACGACCTGGGAACTGAATGCTGGATTGTGACCACTTTATCAATGATGTATTTACGATATATTTTTCATAAAGAAATCATTTTCTTTGAGAAAAAAAAAACCTTGTTGTACAATTTTTGTAACAGCACCAAACCTGTATTCCCCGAAGGGTTAGACAGAGGTGTACTATTGTACACCCACATGTCACTGATGCCGTTATTAAATACCATGCGCGAACAGTTTTTGTGTACATTAAAAATAAGATCTTGACGGCATCATACCTCCATTTAAAAAAATATCTATTTAATAAAATACCCGCATCTATCTTCAAGCTGTTGATATATTTACAACTACACATAACCCCTCCATCGTAATTTCATGTACATAAATACAAGTATACACAGAAGCTGAATTGGATCTAATGGCAATATGTGTAGCAACAAACAGCATTCAGGACTAGATTGGTAATTATGGCCCGAGGAAAATTACTATTGATTACCCCCGCCTAGGAGCCGTGAACATAAGTGGCATTTAAAGGGTTACTGTTGATGGATTGTAAATTATACGAATGTACAAAGGTTAAAGGAGAATAATTATGATGAATAAGATTAACGACAGTTGGCGCAGTGGTTGAGAGATCGACTGCTGCGCTACGTGTCGCGGGATCGATTCCAGCACGGAACAAATATTAGTATGATCTACAGATTTCGGGTCTGAGGGTATGTCAGTGTGAATATTTGTGTAAAATTTGGCAGATGGGTTTCTTCGAGATGTAGGCATCTGCTAATGAAGATTTTTTCTAAATTTATCCTCCTAAGGTGATGAAATGAGGTTCAAAACTTCAAAGTGTGAATGGAAAAGCTTTACGCAAACAGAATCGCGGGCTCAGGCAGTATAATAGTTAAGGTAGGCTGTCGAAATGTTTCATAGTAAGAGAGTGCAAATACATACCTAACATTTATTTTAGGCAACTTAATGTTAAAATCCAAACATCATCATCATCATCATCAGCCAGAAGACGTCCACTGCTGAACGAAGGCCTCCCCCAAGGGGGGGTTTGCCATAATCCCCACGCTTGGCAGGCGGCTTGGGGATCGCAGTGGCTCACCGATTAGTGAGAGGACGCTGCTGCCCGTCCTCCGGTGTCTGGCCGCAGTTTTAAGACGTACCGGGGTCATAAATATAGTCAAAGTCCAAACACTGACTACTTATTCTGTGTAAATCATTTCAGTTCTACGTAACCTAAGTTCTTGGTACCAAGTGAGAATGTTGCCCAACGTTTAGTAATTAAATTGACTTGAAGACTTTATAATTCAACACGGAACCTAGTTTAGCGGATCATTTGACATAGTTACAGTTAGCATAAAAAGCTTATTATTGTAGTAAGTTTCATTTTAAGTATTTTGTGAATGAAAACTCTCAAATTTTATAAAAGCATAACCTAACTTTTTTGACTAATCACAATGGGTCACACACAATAATTTTATCTTCCTCTTTATACAAAAATTACGAAATTTTCATGGTTTCCACGAAACACCTGACTCGTAAAAGGTGGTTACTGACATTTCACGCTAAAATATCAGTCACTATTATAAAAATTCTCTCCCAAATGCTATCAACCAAATTTTTTTAAGCCCACAGTGAGTCAGTATAAAATTTTATTTTATATGACATTCATGTGACGCTTCGTTTTGTCGATACCGAAATATTTTAATACGACGTACATTTTTGTTAAATTACAATTTTCCATCGGTATATATTTTAGTTGATGTAACTATTCCTTGGACAATAATAGAAATTCTACATTCGGCCGCTATTCTTACATTGTTGCGTTAAACTATCAAAGACTAGACCAAAATTGGTTAAGGGGACTGTTTGCTTGTTTAGCGAAAGTGCTCCGAGTAACAGATAGCCAATGTCCCAGATGGGACTGAGGGACATAAAGGACATTGTCAACATACCTCATCGAGTTCAATACAGATACAGATCCGTCTCTTTTTAATTCTGAGTTAATGTTGCGGTACCTATTCGGGCCAAAGGACCAATTTTTGGTCGATCATAATAATCAATTTATTAACGTAATTGGATAAATGGGAATAGCTGAATACACAAACATTGTCAGCGATGATGAATGTGCTGAAAAAAGCAGCATCTCAGCGAACGTCATCAATCTAATCTGCCTCACAAGCATAAGACGAGAATATATTTAATTTCATTCGGCCGGACGAGCGGCGCGGACCAAGAAAAAATAATATAAATCATTCAAAATAGCTTACGGTCGGCTATAGCGTACACTGAAATCACAAAAATTTGACACTTCCTCGGGTAATAGTTACACCCGAAAATCACTCACTGACCGAAACGTATGTTTCGCACACAATTCAAACAACACAAACCCCGCTGTGACGTAACGATATTATTATTATAATAAAATAATAAATACTGACACAAAGCATCGACGTTATTAATCCAGATACGAAAACATTCGGCGCGTTCGATCGTTCGGGATGACAAGAAGCGACGTGCGCTCCTCGCGACGGTTTCACCGATACTGGCTAGGCTAGCCCGTGCAGGGGCGGCGCGGGGTTGTGTGGGTGCTTGTGTACGCACAGGGGTTGTTTTGTGCCTGTGTGGGTGCTCTTCAGGTCACCAGAATTCGGTGAAGACAAGCGATGTGAAGTAGCGTGCCCTATTTTAACATACTTTTTAGGTTTTAGGCCGTGGATACTGCACGCAAATACTAAGTACTAAAACGTTGTTTACAGTCTCTTAAAATGTTAGTGTTTTAGTTGAATGCGGTTTTTGCCGAATGAATTTTAATACAGACGGAGTTTAATTACATGAATTCCTTTCGTGCTCAGAATGAGTAGTGGCGTTAAATCTTTGTGGTTTTACATTAGCGATCCTTTTACTGTTGTGTGTTCTGGAGTGAGTTTTATAAATAAAAGCTTGTATTCAGATGTTTTTGAGATAAGTACTTATAATGTAACGGGATGATTACTTTCCAACGATTGGATTGTTGGTCCTTATGTAAACACGTTTTGGGAATTTAACGGGTTTTCGATAAGGTTTTATTGTATTTTTAGTACGCTACTTACGTTAGAGGTTTTTAGAGTTTGATGCCTATTAGTGCCATAGTAGGTAGTCAAGCGGAGTGTGAGTTCCTGGGTTCGATTCTCAGATCGGGTAAAGTAGGATATATTGGGATTTTTTGTTAAGATATTCTCAGTAGCAATTCAGCATTTGGAACTGTGCTCGGCACATATCACATGTGAGAATAGGACCAAATAACAGCATGGGTGTACGCCTAAAATACAGAAGTGATTTTATGTGTAAGTGGAAGCACTACTCAATGGTCCTTTTTGATAGAGATATTTTAAGTTGATTAAATTAAACATCGTAGAAACAACTAGGTCGAACCGTCGCAAACTTTTCCACTATTTGGTACTAGTAGCAAAACACGTGAATTGTAAAACGTACAGACATAACTCTACTTGTCTCTGACTGTACGAGTACGCTATTGCTCTCTGGGGAGTGAGTTCGGCTTAGAACTTATAGGTCTACCGTTTGATACTATTTTGTTGTAATAAAATAGATATGCGGATGAGGACATATCTATGGATTAACATTAAAATCTGTTCATAAACGCATATAATAGCATCACGGCTGTATTTTTTAAAGAATTAAGTAGTGTATTTTACACACACATTTTGCCGAAAAAAGGGCGAGGCTACTAAAAACTTCCTTACAAGAAAACGTTGCCCTACCGGGGAATATTATGTTCCTATTAATTAATTATAATTTTATTGTTAAAAATATATTTTATTTAAGTAGGTACTCTTTGCTGTGCCCATTGGGTTCATCACTCCTAGCTTCAAGGCATGTCTAACACCTAGTGTACCTACATTTTGTAGCGCAATTAAGTAAGCGTTAAGAACGTCACAATCGGCAGTCGTACTTGCGACCACTGATATATTCAGATATTAATCATGATTAAATCGAGTCCTTACACATGCTTTTGTGTTTAATAACTATGTTATATTTGTATATAGCATAATCTTTTATATACAGAGTGGAAAAATCACCTGAAATCACGTATACATATGTAATCACATTCTAAAGCCGTAGAAAATCGACCGATTTTTACTCGCGTACCAAGTTACATGATTTAAATCGAACCCAAAACCACACGAGACCGTTGGTTATGTAACTTTGAGCCGACCGTCAACCGGCTCAACCTAAGTCTAGTTTTGTGAGTATTATTTCGTTCATTCATTCAAGGGCTTTAATTAAGCTCTGTTGTAAACACACCAAGTAGTTATATATTTATGTGAAGATTAGTATAATCTCTAAGCTCGTTGTGTGCCCGTTTATATTGCTATGTATCTTTCACATTTATTACCCAAATAAACCAACTCTTTGTAGTAATGTTCCCTGGGTTTGTAATTGCGAGCGCGGCTGCTGAGTGTGAGACCCTAAGTTTTATGCTCCGGTTGGATCTTTTGTAAGAAAATTCTTAGTGGCTAACACTAGTAAGTGATACCACGACCTTATGGTGACACGATAGAAAAATATAAAAGTGAAATTATCTGACGGCACGAATCGCGCAGTAGCTAAGCGATTAGCTTTGTGTGCTACCTGTCACAGATTCGATTCAAGTGGAACAAATATTTGTATGATCTATAGGTAAGTTTGGTAACCTATACCGATAAAGAAGAAATATTAGTGGGGTAACGTTTTTAAAGATAATGTTGCGACCAAAATCTCATTTTCCAATCTTCCAAATTCCTATCGATGTCTCGAGTCCATGATAAATCTCTGTACATTTCTAATCAGGTAACGGATCCGAGATCTCGAGGGGTTGGGACCGACCGGTCGCCCGATTAATCCCTAACCCTTCAGATTTGGGGTGGAATTGGGTCATTTGCACCTTTAGGTTCCTAGTCTTCACAATCAGTAACACCTACGTTTGATTGGCTAAGGGTTGGCTTTTATAACAGCCTTTTTAAGAAGAACATCTTTACGAATAATATTATTTATGTAAAAAAATCATTTTTCTGAAAAAGCTCAATATATTTACTTACAAACATACATTTTACATGGGCATAGGTCCGAAACAACTACCTGTCGGTCACAAATGCCAGTTTCGCACAGGAATCAAACTGCCACCGCCGACTATGCCAATTATACAAGTTGCGTTTCATTGAGATATTTCTTACCAGCACTTTCGTGTTTAAACTGTTCTATCGCACCTTACATGATATAATTCGGCTCACAGGACCATATTCCCCCTCCAATTACGGCCAGGACCAAACTAACAGGCTTAATAGGTCCTTCGTTACGTAGCACAACATAATAAAGTCCTTTGAATATTGTAGTCTTTGGTCTAATTCCAAATCTGCCTGTGGTTGTACAGTCAGCATCAAAAGTAGTAGTTGTTTTTTTTTTATAATAAAACTTGCACCACTAGTGTTATTGTTATTATTGTGTAGTCGTAACAATGCCTTAGTTGATGCCCCCGCATGCTACGGTCAAGTCTTAGATGGGTGATCGTTTTTTGCGCAAGTTTTTATAAGTAACTAGCTTCCGCCCGCGGCTTCGCCCGCGTGGTTTACGAACCTGTACATTTTTCCGGGATAGTTGGAAGGATAGGATAGGATTTTAATAGAATAGCGTAACTTTATTGACTAATGAAGAGTAATCACTATCTTTTTTGATTAATTATTATGACAAACATGGCAAGACGCTCTGGCCTTAATTACGGCATCGGCGAAATGGGGTGTAGAATAATACACCTCTGCCTAAACCTTCGGGGAATACAGGCGTGATGCTATGTCATCTATGTAGCTGACTGTACTGTACCAGAGTAGGTATAACTCTTATGAATAATAAATTGAAAAGGTAAGCAGATTGCATGGTGCACGTCCTGAGGAGCATGTGTGCAATTTTGCTTGTAATAAATTTGCGCGTATACTTGCAATGAGTATAAATTACGACGGATATTTCTAGAAAAAGTATGTTTTAAGGTAAAACTGAACAGAGGCAAGATTTGTTTATGATATATTTAGAGGATAAGCAGCGTTCGTAACAGCTGCAATACTAAAAACAATATGTTATTAATTTTAACTCTGTATTATTTATTAAATAACTAGTTGGATATATATTTCATCATCATCATCATCATCAGCCAGAAGACGTCCACTGCTGAACGAAGGCCACCCTCAAGGGGGGGTTTGCCATAATCCCCACGCTTGGCAGGCGGCTTGGGGATCGCAGTGCCTCACCGATTAGTGAGAGGACGCTGCTGCCCTTCCTCCGGTGTCTGGCCGCAGTTTTAAGACGTACCCGGGTCTCACTTTTTAACGGATATTTCACGGGTTTTAACATCAACTTTCTATAAACGCTTGAAAAATTACCTGTCATTGTCAATCTCTTAAAAAATTATGATAGGTTATAACACAGTAAAAGGCAGTTATAATTTAGTATTAGTTATTTTCGCTTGATTAAATGATATAATTACTAATCAAATAAAAATAAAATATATTTTTATTCATTTTACCTAGACCAGTAAAAACACTTGAGAATATTCAGACTCTAGTTGACGCGTTCAAAAGTGTTGTTTTCATATGGAGAAGAACGGACCGACACTCCATAGTTACTCTTTTGTCACTAAAAATATAAATTAACCCTGTTTATAACGACGTGCAGTCAGGTTAAAACACATGCATAATGTTCTATGGAGTAACCCCATCCCACCATTTGATATTGATACATGAGTATTTACAAAAGATAGGTACATTGTATATTTTGTTATATCGTGCGTGAAGTCTTGGATTCGATTCTCGGGTCGGGCAAAGTGTTATCGGGTTTTTCTGTATGGAAATTCTCAGTACCAGCAGATACTAAGAATTTATGGAGCTGGTATTATGGAGTCTGGAACTGGTCCCGTTAGATGGCAATTAGGCTCGCTCCCTATTACATGGGACGACTCTATACCTCTGCCTATTCTTTAGGGGAATACAGGCGTGATGCTATGTTATGTTATGTAACATATTTTCCTTTCCTTCTTGTATCTTGACAATAAAACTATAAAATAAACGTCACTTGTTTACGTCCCTCTACATGTCTTAACAGAGAAGGGTTAAGTTACGGTGTCCTCCCCGGTAACTGATGGGTTAACAAACTGTCACTCCACATCCTTTGCAAACTGTTCACGTTACGAATAAGAATCCTGACCATGGATGATAAAAATAGTGGGTAGTATATATATTACATATATACAGGTGACGGCACGGTTGGCGCAGTGGTTGAGAGATCGACTGCTGCGCTACGTGTCGCGGGTTCGATTCTCGCACGGAATAAATATTTGTATGATCTACAGATAGTTGTTTCGGGTCTGGGTCTTCGTGTATGTGAATACACACCGTGCCTCGGGAAGCACGTAAAGCCGTTGGTCCTGCGCCTGATCTCTCTCCGGTCGTCTCGGATTGCCGTCCCATCGGACTATGAGAGTCAAGGAACAGAGAGAGCACCTGTGTTTGCGCACACACTTGTGCTCTATAATATCTCCTGCGTAGTTGGCTAATCTCCGGTGAAATTGGCCGCCGTGACCGAAATCGGTCAGGAGGACATTATTACAGGTATAATATTTTTATAACGATCCTCTTTAAACATAGAGGGGCTTGTAGTTACATAGCTAGCGCATAGTCTAGTTAAACTGCGAATTGGCTATGGTCAGTCCTCGGATGGGCGACCGTCTTAGACCGTAGAGACTTATTCGTGCCTCGGAAAGCACGTCAAGCCGTTGGTCTCGGATGTCATACGAATACATTTTAAGACAGTCGTTACAGGTGTCAGCAGCCCAAAAAGTTTGGCAACCTGTCTAACCTTAGAATATCAGTTTCCCAATAATTTGATGGTGGAGGTGAGATGGCAGTCGCTTTGTGTAAAATACTGATATTCAGCCACGTCTAATTAGACTGGAAACCGACCTCGAGAGTTGGGAAAAGGCTAGGTCATGATTCTCTTTAAACTCGTATTTCTCTGATGTAGTGTTCGTAATTGCGGCTTCTGTGTCCAGCCTACGCAGTATGAACTTTTCTCCTCCTTTTTCACTCTGTGTGAAGATCTCTCTTATATCTTGCAGTTAATGCGAAGTGAGAAAGGATAAGAAAAGTGTTAGTAGGGATATATTTTAAGGACAAAGGTGCAACATCTGGTGGTCAAAATAAATAAATAAATCACATTTTCTCACGAATTTGAGAGAGAAACGTCCATGTTATCCTAGTGTGGGTATTGTTATTATACTCCTATTCGATGGGTTAAAAGAAAGAGCCTCAACGAGAAATCATCTGGCGCACCCGATACCACCATTGCTGATCGGCAGCCTAATTACGTAAAAAAGCGACAGCAACGCGGTAGCCACGCGACAGCAATCTCACTGTCAGCCAATACATTATATGTCACTAAAATGACGTTTGACAGAAGTTCTCGCCTGATCTACGCCTGTCGCTACATCGGTAATTAGGCTGCCGCTAATTATTCACATATATGAGCAATTCCCATCTAATAGCTGATCCACAGAAGAACTGGGCTAGGTACCCAAGACGGGCAATGTTTGGCTGAATTAAAGATATTGAACCTGCGACCCATAACACAGATAGTCAAACGATCTGAATCTCTAAATACAAAATTGAAGAAACCAAGATATTCATAGAATAAAATATTCGACTACATTTTTCTACTAAAGAAACGGCAAAAACAGTATTTCTATATTTGATGGAATCACAACGAAGTTATAGCACAATATTATATCATAATATAATAACAACACTGGTAAATTGAAACTCTTATTGTTGATTAAAGTATTATTAAACTGTTATAATTATATTGTATTATACTAAACAGTTTAAGTGTTTAGTTAACCGACCTTAAGTCAACATAAGTCATTATATCATATTATATCATATGTAACATAATACCTTTTTGTGTGTAGGCAGAAACTTCAGAAAGCCGCGCTATCCTTTCTACACTTTGCTTCATCTACACACATGTATTACTGCACGAATCTCTTCTTGGTATCTGAAGGATTTGAGCCTCAATCTGTCCTGCCCACCTGTAACACGCTAGCCTGGCACAGGTTGGCGGACTACACATATTATCAAGAATGGGACCTTCTCAGGTGTGCAGGTTTCCTCACGATGTTTTCCTTCATCGATATTCAAATAATTCCTATCTGAACATGAATTCAAAAAGTCAAAGGTATGGGCCTGGCTTGAACTCAGACACATATAAAGCAAGCGTTCAATAACTGGGTAGTCTGATTTTTTGATGGATAAAAAAGAGGTTTTGTCTGTGAGGAGGATTATTTTAATCCTTTTAAATTCTCAAGGGAGAAAAATCCCCAATCTCCACATAAGTAAGCAAAAAGGTCTGTTCTAACCAATGAATAAAATAAGCGTAAAAACACAAAGAAAAATATTGAAACAAAGTATTAGAAAATATAAAATTCAATCGTACGAATATTTCCAAAGTTTAACCGAAGAAAGTTGAATGTGTTGGAAAGCTTTTAGAGCCGCGACGTGTTATGTGTGAAGTAAAATAATATGGATTTGCTGAAATTATATTCAAATCGTTGTGTGACTTATTACAAATGGAACTTTGTTATGTTACGTACATTTCAGGATTTAATTTGGAAACTAGTTTTTGTCTTCAACGTTACTTGCATGTATTCCGAATTTTTCCAATACAAAAATATAATAACCGTTGCACTTGCCTTTGGTGGTCCTAAAGTTCAGCTCTTTAGCGTCAGGTTCCTGGGTTGGATCTCCGAGTTGGGGAAGGTGCTAATGAGTTGATCTATTTAGAATTTCTCAGTAGACGCCTGGAGTTGGCACAATGGCAGTATAAACGTAAACATTGTGTATATGTCAAACGCATGGTAGTGTGTGTAATGTTTTTTTTAAATTGATTTAATGTATTTCTAATGCATTTTATATAAAAATATTAGCTTTTTGCACTTCTTCTCCATATAAACTCTAACTGTGCCAAATTTCATACTCCTTACGCGAAGCTAAGCTACCCACGACGAGAAAAATATTATTTTATTTAGAGCCAAGAGGTTTTGTATTAATTTCTAATTAGAACATGACTTAGCTCTTTCAATAAAAATATATATTGTTACAATCAAGGTTATGTAAGTACTTATATTGAGTAATATTATCTAATACTGTGCCTCGGTAATATTAAAAGGTAATAAATATTGACAGTTAGCGCACGTTTCATATTACGAGATACTTCAATCAGTGCCGCTAACCACGTATCGATATATGAACCACAGATCGACATTTTGGCTGACAACCAATTAGACACAGATTAACATAATATAGCATCACGCTTGTATTCCCCGAAGGGTTAGGTAGAGGTGTACTATTGTACACACACATTTCGCCGATGCCGTTATTGAATCTCATGTAATAGGGGGCGAACCTATTGCAATCTACCGGGCACAGTTTCAGACACCGTGCTGCTACTGAGAATTTCCATACAGAATAACTCAATAACACTTTGCCCGATCCAGGAATCGAACTCAGTCAAATATGTTTCTTTTAATATTTTTAATTAATAAGCGTCAAATCAGCTCAGGTCCCAATCTCAGCAGTGGGAAGACAAATGAGCTGACGATGACAAAAAAGGATCTTATAAGTGAAGATGAAGGAGGCAAGGAAAGAGCCTCCACGAAAAACGGAACTCAAGTTCGACTATCACTATGACGTCACAGTATTATACACGCACACACACGTCTATATGTATGAGCCGTGTTTGTGTGTGTGTCACATTGTCCCACCAAGCATTGCGGTCAGTCTCGCAACAAATGGACATGTCAATCACATGGCCCGACATGTCGGACAGGGTGACACGTGACTAGTGTGACGTGTAACAAGGTGTGTAACTTGAAACGTGTTACAGCTTGTAACGTGTTTTAGGTAACCTGGGATTAGGACTTATTAGGTCCTAACTTGGTAATACTATTAGCGTATTGATGTTCCGACTGCTGGGATTAGGGCGTCATAAGATAGGTTTTTTTTTTTTTTCATGAACTTCATATTATTAACAGACAGACTCTAGATATCACATTACAAAATGCTAAGTCCTATGGAGAAGAATGAGTAAGAATTTCCATGTTTAAATTAAATTATGTTTTGTAAAAGACTGGCGGAAACGACATTTGTTGTGCCCGAACCTGTCCTAGAACTCGATCGCAGCGCCACCTACCGGATCTAATTTTAAATCTAAACAATCCAGGGATCCACTCAAGTACTCACAAAAAAATAATTAAAATCGGTCTAGCCGTTTGTGATGAATTTAGTGTCATACACACACACACACACGTATCATCATCATCAGCCAGAAGACGTCCACTGCTGAACGAAGGCCTCCCTCAAGGGGGGGTTTGCCATAATCCCCACGCTTGGCAGGCGGCTTGGGAATCGCAGTGGCTCACCGATTAGTGAGAGGACGCTGCTGCCCGTCCTCCGGTGTCTGGCCGTAGTACTGAATACATTTGCCAGTCAGCAATGGTGGTATCGACGCTGACTGTCCAGGGTGCGCCAGTCGATCTCAGGTTATATCATTCGTGAAGCCTGTTTTCTTGCACCATAAATTGAAATACCCAAGCTCACGATTTAATGACATGCGCATTAAAATGAATGAAATTACGTTTTGTTAATTTGTCTTCTTCCTGCCGATTTTGTTCCACTTTTTACCTGATTTCAATTAAGCCAAAGGATACGGGTTTAATTTTTTCTGTATCGGGGATCATTGTGGTTGTGGGATGCAGCCGGTTTGGACAGTAATGTGATACTTACTTGTAGAGGATCTTGAAACGTCTGGGATGTTGCGGGTTTAATCCCGGACGTGTAAAATAAAAAATGCTAGACTGAACGGATCAATTTGAGAGAGTCGCCATGACAATTTAGTAATTAATGGCCAATTAGGAGCTTTTTATTTTCATGAAATGGGAATATGTCATGTCGTATTAAGACTATAGTTTAGCTAAAAGTTTTCAAGTATTCACACCAAATCTTTAACGTTTTTACCCCACTAAATATGAGGTGATTTTGATGGTTTTATATGTTATAGACACGAGTATAAACTAGGGCGTCACGTTTTTGATTTTTTTATATTGTTCATAAATTGAGAAATAATTTACCCTCAAAATGCGTATTTTTTACTAAAATCTTTATATATCTATCTTCCTCATACTTATCTCGTGATAATGATTAAATTAATCAAAATTTTGCAAATAACGAGACGCTTCGACCTAGTTTATAATCTGACAAAACGATAGAGACCAAAATCAAATTAATTCGTTAAGATTTCGATGTAAGAAACGTTAACGCCCAAACACCTATTTTGCGCGTATTTCAAGTCAATTTTGTCAGACAAGCCGACAGCTAAACGATAACGGAAACTGCACTGGAATGAGAAAAATGCAGAGAACTCTATCAGCTAGAAAGAAGAAAACAATATACATAATATTATGTGCCCTGATAATCTAAGTATGTAGGTAATATGCGCATTTGCTAAGAAAATTAAAATTATAAGGGCGAACAAAACAAATTATTTTGTTACCGCAGTTCACAGCTCTACGACCATAACACAAACCTATCGACTAAAAGGACTCCCTTTTTTCTTAAACTTTTACACATCAGCGCACGCGCCTAACAGCTGTTCTCAGACAGACATACAAAAAGCTCACGCACACAGCTTAAATTATTCCTTCCAATTTGTATCTCACAACTTGCAGTATACCAAAATAGGAGTACAGCATTATTTTATTCTGTGGTGTCATTTTAACGGTCCCCGCCACCTGTTGTGACGTAATGTGTCAGGTGCAAAGGTGAAATGGAGTATGTTGTTTTCTCTTTCTAGCTATATTGCACCTGTATTTTTTGTTTTTTTTAGAATGATGTTAGTTTAATTTATTACTAGTTCTTGCCCGCGGTTTCGCTTGCGTTAATTTAGATCATTTTATTAGTTCATTGACAATCAATTCAGTTTGTTGGTCAATGTAAGAAGCATTAACGTTAATACGTTTAAATTAGGTATTTAATTCAGGTTACTAAAAAAACAGTGTGCGTAGACAGTAAATTAGTAAGTTGATTCGAAAGACACGTAGCGCCACCTAGCGTCCTAAAGCAATTGTGACCGTCGAAAGTTATTGTTTTTTGCCTCGGGAACAGTACTTTTTTCTGGATGAAAAATACGCTATGTCATTTTCTGTACCCTTAATAACGTAAATGCAAAATTCCATGATGAGCGGTTTAGGCGTGAAATGGTAACAAATAAACAAACTTACTTTCACATGACAACTTACACGCAAAATTTCATGATAATCGGTTCAGTGGTTGAGGCGTGAAAAGGTAGCAAACAAACAAACTTACTTTCGCATTTATAATACTAGCTTTCGCTCGCGGCTTCGCCCGCGTGGTTTACGAACCCGTACATTTTCCCGGGATAAAAAGCCTATATGGTATTCCAGACTATATTCTATCTCTGTGCCAAATTTCATCCAGATCCGTTCAGCGGTTCTGGCGGGATTGAGTAACAAATATCCATCCATCAATAGTAGGAGTAGGATAGGATAGGATAGGATAGGATTAGTAGGATAGTAGGGTAGGAGTAAAAGTGGTAGAACGCAACATCACGCCTGCAATGCTAAAAGGATGCGCTGATGCTTTCTTTGCGTGTTATTTTTTTTATTATTAATTAACATCGGTCACAAACTCCTTTAAAAAAATAACTTATTTTGAATAAATACCGTTGATCTACATTTTTGAATGGTTTGGAAGAGGTGTCCTATTGTACATTCACAAATCCCATAGATTACTGGCTGTTGCAAAAATATTCTAACGTATTAAAATACATTCACGTTAGAATATTTTTGGAAATTCTCAGTAACAGCGTAGAGTTTGCGTTTGTGGCCGCTAGATGGCTATACGCATGCCTCAAATTTATGGGATTTGTGAATGTACAATAGGACACCTCTGCCGAAAGCATCATATATACACCAGCAACACTGTTTTAAAAATCCTCAATTCCACCACACCAAGTAACAATAACCCTCGTTCTCTATGCCAAAACTAGAAGTGCGCGATAAATAATATCCGGTGGCCCTCTGACGAGTATAACCTAAGTTTTTTATAGACGCCATAAAGCTGATGATGAGTGACACCGCCTCAAGGACGGCAGAGTGGAGGGTTGCTATATGTGAACAGTAAGCAGTATTTGTACGTTTCTGAAGATTAAGAATTAGTGATCAGAATTTAGATTTATAGCGTTGACGTGCCACAAATAGATTGTTTTATTGGAGCTATTTATCTAGTGGAGCGTCAACTCCTGGGTTCAATACTCGATTAGGTTTTAAAGTATAAAAAAAAATATTAGTAGTATGTTTGTACATCCATATTTCAGTCCGGGGAATACAGGCGTGTTGCGTGATATGTGATGTTATAGCTTAATTTTTTTTTATACATTTCTGAGATAGGTACCTACCTACCTATCCTACTGAAGAAATTACTGAATATTAATAATACGGTTTATGAAAGATTCATTCGGCACTCTAATTATATATATTTTAAGCTTATTCTATTTCTCTTTAAATAAAACCACTGTAGAAAGGGATCTTCTAAAATTTGTCCTGCGTCTTGATGGCCAACAAAAAGTGTATCCCTTTCTCGCTTATATATTCTTTCATGACAGAATACGGAATAGCATGTTTATTAGCAATAGACACTGTCAATTCACGATATGATCACGCCAGTTTTGTACAACTCAATCAATACATGTTCTGGATACGTATCCAATCAAGGTACGGTCGGATAACAAAAATAAAAATGATTTACTGATTAAAAATACACGGATATTTATCTATACAGTTGGCAACACCACACGTACTATGATCCGCGGGGCGGCTGCATTGTCACGACTCACATTTTTATTTTGTGTTCGTATTATTATAAAAACTTGTGAATATTATCTTGTTATGGGCTTCGTGTAAATGTGTGTGTGTATGATGAGGGATTGTGGATACACTGTTTGCTTCATCAAGTTAATATTGTACTTTCTTTGCTATGCGATTTGCTTTCAGAACCTGGTGGTCACGACTGGTTTTGTTGTCAATAAAATCAAAATCAAAGTCAAATATTTTTATTTCAACTGGGCCTTTACGGGCGCTTTCAAAACGTTATGATTCTATTTGCTAGGTTCCAAATGTGGGTTGGTCCTATGGAGATGAGACCGACAAGAAATGGATACTCCATGGATACTCTTTCCAAAAAACTGTATGACAATATTTTTCAATTTACAAATTATATAAAGTAAAAACCCTAACCCTAAACACAAAAGAATATAAAGAAAAAAGAATCAGTTATACAATAAAAGTATTTCAAATACAGACATACCAAAAAATTCGTAATCATGGTAACCAAGTCGTAGCGTTTAGACACGATGTGACAGTTACAAGGGAAGCCACATGTGCAGAAAGAATAAAATTAACGCCACACGTCTTTATCGTCAACATATAATGGTCTATAATCTTATAATATGAGCTGAAACCGTGAAATAAGAGAAATCTTAACGTTAATATCGTTGACATATTTCTAAATACGAAACGTCTCCCTTTTAGTAAATTTCCTGTAAAGTTTATATGGGAAGATACAGCTTCATTGGTCCAGTAGTCTCGAAACGAGACCTCACACTCAGCAGAGGTCGAGAGTTCGAGTCCCGGATCGGTGAATGTTACTGGGTTTTTCTGTACGAAAATTCTCAGTAGTAGCATAGAGTCTGTAACTGTGACCGGTAGATGGCAATAAGCTCGCCGAATCACATGAAACTTACTCAGCGAAATACACTTTTCCCTTACACTTCGTGGAATACAGGCATGTCGATGCATTTTTATACTAATAGCAACAACTAAAAGGCAACGAACAATAATTTTATTGTCGACGGTACGGTTGGCCCAGTGGTTGAGCGATCGACTGCTGCGCTAAGTGTCGCGGGTTCGAAACCCGCACGGAAAAAATATATGTATGACCTACAGATAGTTTTTCCGGGTCTGGGTGTATTTCCAAGTGAATAATTATGTTTGTAAACGTACCTACAGTACAGGAAGTATTAAAAGGGGGAGTAAGGTTTTTAAAAAAATAATGTGCTCTCTAGTCTAGTAGATAATTTTTTTTTAATAATTTAATAATTTTTATTTATACACACCCATATATGGTATGTATTGTTTATGTAGTTTATATTTATATTTATGTTGCGCCGCGAACTACCCTTTCTCTTTTTACCTGCTACTCTGTCCATCCTAAGGTTGTCTGGCAGAAATCGCCAAGTGCGATAAGAC
Source organism: Shargacucullia verbasci (assembly GCA_947562105.1). Lineage (NCBI taxonomy): Eukaryota > Metazoa > Arthropoda > Insecta > Lepidoptera > Noctuidae > Shargacucullia > Shargacucullia verbasci. The sequence continues at coordinate 8,959,041 of OX387306.1, forward strand.
CGCCTCTTGTACATCTCTATTGGTTTCCATTTTGTATATTTTTTCTGTTTCTGGTGTGCAATAAAGTGTATTGTATTGTGTATAATATTAAGTCGCAGTGCCACGGGGCGGCGTCATGCTAACTATTAGGTAATATAGTTTCACTTCACAGCGTGCTGGTAATTAAGAATTAATCTAACAGTTAAACTGACTAGGACATAAATTTGCGATGAATTTCGTGTTGTAAACCGCATCGACTGAACACTTGGCTTCTCGCACTGAGACTTAATAAATAAATTCAACCCATTACTGTCCCACTGCTAGGCAAAGGTCTCTTCTCAGTATGAGAAGGGTTAGGCCTTAGTCCACCACGCTGACCCGGTGCGGGTTGGCGGACTACACACACCATCAAGAACTTTATGGAGCCCTCTCAGGTGTGCATGTTTTCCGTCACCATAAACGCAAGTGATAATAAAATTCTGATCCGCACATGATTCCGAAAAGTCAGAGGTGTGAACCGGCAGCTTGATTACTGATGTAGCGACAGGCGTAAATCGCGCGACAGCTTCTGTCAAACGTCATTTTTGTGTCATATAATGTATTGGCTGACAGTGAGATTGCTGTCGCGTGGATATCGTGTTGCTGTCGCTTTTTTACGTAATTAAGCTGCCGGTTCGAATTCAGACTCTCCTGCATGGAGGCAAGCGTTCAACCGCTAGGGTATCACTGGTTTGCATTTGGACCTATACATAGTTATTCAAGGTTTGGTGTTTATGTACGAGATTTTAATATTATACATAGATATTTTTTTATTGTATATCAAGAAAATAATAGAAATGGGTGAATATACAAAAGTTGTCCAACTCGCTGTCATCAGCCAATAAATACGAAAATTGTAATGCAATTTACTATGTGACAATATATTATGACACTCTAAAATCCTTTTTATGTATCCACTCAATTTAAATGACGTACTCTTAAAGCTAATTTGTAAAATTATGCAATAAATCCTCAAAACATCAGTTCCCTGGCGTGTCACAATCACAAAAACACTTAATGAATTGGTTGTATAAAAAAATATTCCGTATTTATTGTTAATCTTATTATTTCTGTATACTCTTTAATATATTTTTAAAACATATTTTATAGATTTATTAACAAGATCATTAAAAATCTATTTTAAAAAAATGAACAAACTTTGTCATTACTTTTACCCATCAGTCCTTTGTGCCATGTTAAAATTTGAAATTCCCGCAAAATATTACCGAACTTTGATCAACTCGTTGTACAATTTGAATGTTAGTAGTGTAGCTAGGTGCAGAGCGAGCCACAATGTCGGCAGCCATTACGAGGCCAGTGCTAGCGCCGTTGTTACCGCGTGTGTTGGTACTGATCCACTCAAGTTTTCAGTACTCTGGTGAGTCTTTATTTTCTTTAGTGGCTATGTTTTGTTTTAATTTATGCATGATTACATGTAATTTGTACAAATATATCATCTTAATAATTAAAAATATAGATAATAAATTAAGTTTCAATTATAACTTCAAATTAATGTCGAATTCATCAGTCCGCTGTCGTCAGTCCGCTGTCTAAACTTGCTCCAAAGGACTGACGTGTTTCCAGGGATCTGATGTTCTATATATTTCAGATATTTTTACAACATGTTAAAGTACGAAATAATTTATTTTACTCATTTCAGACTATATATACATTACGCTGCCGCCTAAAGAGAAACAAAAATGATCGAGGGAGGAGGTGTAAAAAAATAAAAGAGAAGCTGAAAAAGCTCGTTTGATGAGAATAAAAAGGACCCAATTACATTAGTTGTTGTTTATTACATAATATATATATATAAAAGAATAGGATATTTTACGAATTTAAAGAAAATATTGACGTTTTTGAAAAGTAATTTTTATTGATATGTTAACGAATTTTAATATTGAGAAACATTATTTTAGTTACAGCATAACAACTGATTTTTGTTAATTTTTGTTATTTAATAGTCATTACATACCGCAATTTTGACTTTCTTTTTGTTCGCTTTATTTTTGTTCTAATTTTAGAGTAAAAATAAGCAGTATAGTTTGAAAAGGCTGTCTTGCAGACTGGCGTATTTCATATCTTCAGTATTCAATAGTTTTAGAGGTACTTTGTCAGTTACAATGTGATTTCATTCATAAGATATGCCTTTATTAGATTACTAGATATTTGTACTTGAAAATACTCAAAGTTCAGTGCGATTTAATTCTTAAGAAATGTGCCTTTAATAGACTCTAAGCTTACTGTACTTGCAAATACTCAAAGTTACAATAAGTCTTATTTTTTCCAACAAATATATGTTTTTAATCAGTACTCTGCCACCCTCGTCAGTCCTTTGGCGATCAAATTTGAAAAAATGCAAATAACTCACAAAATATTTAAAAAACTGACTGGCCTTGCATAGCATAGTATGTTTACACGATAAAATATGCATACAAACCAATATATGTATATATTATGGTTAAAAATTATGTTTGCAAAATAGGGCAAAAAGTTGCCCAACTTTTGTATTTTTACCCAAATGTATGTTCCAATATAATCAGACAAATTCAAAAATTCCCTTTTATCAAACGGTTAAAACTTAGAATAAAATCGTTTTAATTGCAAATAAAACCATCTCCGTCATTTTTTACAAAAATAGTAGGTAGCTACATTTGTAAAAAAAAATATGCTACGATATATATGATTCTAGGAATATATTTATATGACCGCATATAAATTTTCAAGCAGTTGTACGACAATATTGGGCAAATTGGTATGTTAAAAAAGCACAAAAAAACAGTGCGGGTACTTTAAAAAAAACAATAACCAAAAAAGCACTTTAAAATAACGATAACAAGCGTGAGGTTATCTAATAGCCATTTTTTATAACATTTCAATAATTCACTAAGTATGGTACAATTCTCGCGTGTCTCCTTATAAAATCCCGGTATCCCGGTACCGGGAGGCAATTATTTTCACTTTAAATTGTTTCGGGAACTCACTAATATTGGTATTATGACGGTAATAGGCATTCCATTAATTTACCATCACGCTGATATTTTATGGGGCAGGCTTGGTACCAAGGATATGGGTTGATACCCGTAAAATGCAATAAATATTTCGTTTTATTTGGGAATTAATTCGTTTAGTGGGAGCGATTGAGAATGCTGAGCATGAGCTTTTGGCTTCAATTCCCGGGTCGGGCAATTAAATTGATATTTTCTGTGCTTATAGAAATTTTAAGTAGCAACCCGGAATGTCGCATCATGCCCTGTAGATGGCAATACGCTCGCTCTGTATTTACAAGAGGCTTAATAATAGCATCGGTGAAATTTGGGTGAACAACAGTCCACCTCTCCTTACACCTTCAAGGAATACAAGCGTGATGCCATAAATTAAAAATATACCTAACCAGAGAATCGAACCCAAGATTTCACGCTCAGCAGTCACCCTTGAGAAGCCCAATGAGGAAAATACTTATTAAGAATTTGCTTTTTGAGTTGAGATTTTTTTTTAGAAATACTGGATTGTTATTACATAGTGTAATATTTATCTAAAGGCCGTGCATTACATCTTAACACCAGGTGACGTGCGCCGTGCACAGTGGCACGGTCGCGCTGCACGCCACTCGCCGCATTCCGTGCAACGTGCCAGTTTAATTAATATTCTAATTCCTGAATCTGCCTTATCTGACTGCACGTCGAATACTAAACATTCTAAACTTAAATACTCACATGCTTAGCATGCAATTTAACTGGCACTTGTGTAGTCGACGGTTGACAATCTATATTCAATATTTGAAAAAAGAATACCTATATCTAATTGAGATTTGAGAATTTTAGTGTTTTGAGAATTTGATATTTGATATGTTGAAATTTGAGAGATTTGAGTGATTTGAGGAATAGATATTTGAGAATTTTGAGTGATTTGAGGATTTGAGATTTGAGATGTTGAAATTTGAGAGATTTGAGTGATTTGAGGAACAGATATTTGAGAATTTTGAGTGATTTGAGAATTTGAGTGATTTGAGATTTGAGATGCTAAAATTTGTGAATTTTGAAGGATTTGAGAATTTTGAGAGATTTGAGAATTTGAGTGATTTGAGAATTTGATATTTGAGATGTTGAAATTTGAGAGATTTGAGTGATTTGAGGAATAGATATTTAAGAATTTTGAGTGATTTGAGAATTTTGAGTGATTTGAGAATTTTGAGTGATTTGAGAATTTTGAGTGATTTGAGAATTTTGAGTGATTTGAGAATTTGAGTGATTTGAGAATTTGAGTGATTTGAGAAACAGATATTTGAGAATTTTGAGTGATTTGAGAATTTGATATGTGAGATGTTGAAATTTGAGAGATTTGAGTGATTTGAGGAATAGATATTTGAGTGATTTGAGAATTTTGAGTGATTTGAGATGTTGATATTTGAGAGATTTGAATGATTTGAGGAATAGATATATGAGAATTTTGAGTGATTTGAGAATTTGATATTTGAGATGTTGAAATTTGAGAGATTTGAGTGATTTGAGAATTTTGAGTGATTTGAGAATTTGAGTGATTTGAGAATTTGAGTGATTTGAGAATTTGAGATTTGAGATTTTAGAGTTTGAGTGATTTGAGAATTTGAGATTTGAGATGTTGAAATTTGAGAGATTTGAGTGATTTGAGGAACAGATATTTGAGAATTTATAGCGATTTGAGAATTTGAGTGATTTGAGAATTTTGAGTGATTTGAGAATTTGAGTGATTTGAGTTGTTGATATTTGAGAGATTTGAATGATTTGAGGAATAGATATATGAGAATTTTGAGTGATTTGAGAATTTGAGTGATTTGAGATGTTGAAATTTGAGATGTCGAAATTTGAGAGATTTGAGTGATTTGAGGAATAGATATTTGAGAATTTTGAGTGATTTGAGAATTTTGAGTAATTTGAGAATTTTGAGTGATTTGAGAATTTGAGTGATTTGAGAATTTGAGTGATTTGAGATGTTGATATTTGAGAGATTTGAATTATTTGAGGAATAGATATATGAGAATTTTGAGTGATTTGAGAATTTGAGATTTATGATGTTGAAATTTGAGAGATTTGAGTGATTTGAGGAATAGATATTTAAGAATTTTGAGTGATTTGAGAATTTTGAGTGATTTGAGAATTTTGAGTGATTTGAGAATTTTGAGTGATTTGAGAATTTGAGTGATTTGAGAATATGAGATTTGAGATTTTAGAGTTTGAGTGATTTGAGAATTTGAGATTTGAGATGTTGAAATTTGAGAGATTTGAGTGATTTGAGAATTTTGAGTGATTTGAGAATTTTGAGTGATTTGAGAATTTGAGTGATTTGAGAATTTGAGATTTGAGATTTTAGAGTTTGAGTGATTTGAGAATTTGAGATTTGAATTGTTGAAATTTGAGAGATTTGAGTGATTTGAGATTTTAGAGTTTGAGTGATTTGAGAATTTGAGATTTTAGAGTTTGAGTGATTTGAGAATTTGAGATGTTGAAATTTGAGAGATTTGAGTGATTTGAGGAACAGATATTTGAGAATTTATAGCGATTTGAGAATTTGAGTGATTTGAGAATTTTGAGTGATTTGAGAATTTTGAGTGATTTGAGAATTTGAGTGATTTGAGAATTTGAGATTTGAGATTTTGAAATTTGAGATGTTGAAATTTGAGTGATTTGAGGATTTTGAGTAATTTGAGAATTCTGAGTGATTTGAGAATTTCAGAATTTTGAGTGATTTGGGAAGATTTGAGGAACAGATATTTGAGAATTTATAGCGATTTGAAAATTTGTGTGATTTGAGGAACAGATATTTGAGAGATTTGAGTGATTTGAGGAATAGATATTTGAGAATTTTGAGTGATTTGAGAATTTTGAGTGATTTGAGAATTTGAGTGATTTGAGATGTTGATATTTGAGAGATTTGAGTGATTTGAGGAACAGATATTTGAGAATTTTGAGTGATTTGAGAATTTGATATTTGAGAAGTTGAAATTTGAGAGATTTGAGTGATTTGAGGAATAGATATTTAAGAATTTTGAGTGATTTGAGAATTTTGAGTGATTTGAGAATTTTGAGTGATTTGAGAATTTGAGTGATTTGAGAATTTTGAGTAATTTGAGAATTTTGAGTGATTTGAGAATTTGAGTGATTTGAGAATTTGAGATTTGAGATTTTAGAGTTTGAGTGATTTGAGAATTTGATATTTGAGATGTTGAAATTTGAGAGATTTGAGTGACTTGAGGAACAGATATTTGAGAATTTATAGTGATTTGAGAATTTGAGTGATTTGAGAATTTGATATTTGAGAGATTTGAGAGATTTGAGGAATAGATATTTGAGAATTTTGAGTGATTTGAGAATTTGAGTGATTTGAGATGTTGATATTTGAGAGATTTGAGTGATTTGAGGAATAGATATTTAAGAATTTTGAGTGATTTGAGAATTTTGAGTGATTTGAGATTTGAGATGCTTAAATTTGAGAATTTGAGTGATTTGAGAATTTGAGATTTGAGATTTTAGAGTTTGAGTGATTTGAGAATTTGAGATTTGAGATGTTGAAATTTGAGAGATTTGAGGAATAGATATTTGAGAATTTATAGCGATTTGAGAATTTGAGTGATTTGAGGAACAGATATTTGAGAATTTATAGCGATTTGAGAATTTGAGTGATTTGAGAATTTTGAGTGATTTGAGAATTTCGAGTGATTTGAGAATTTTGAGTGATATGAGAATTTCGAGTGATTTGAGAATTTTGAGTGATTTGAGAATTTTGAGTGATTTGAGAATTTGATATTTGAGTGATTTGAGAATTTGAGAGATTTGAGTGATTTGAGAATTTGAGATTTGAGATGTTGAAATTTGAGAGATTTGAGGAATAGATATTTGAGAATTTATAGCGATTTGATAATTTGAGTGATTTGAGGAACAGATATTTGAGAATTTATAGCGATTTGAGAATTTGAGTGATTTGAGAATTTTGAGTGATTTGAGAATTTTGAGTGATTTGAGAATTTTGAGTGATTTGAGAATTTTGAGTGATTTGAGAATTTGAGTGATTTGAGAATTTTGAGTGATTTGAGAATTTCGAGTGATTTGAGAATTTTGAGTGATTTGAGAATTTCGAGTGATTTGAGAATTTTGAGTGATTTGAGAATTTTGAGTGATTTGAGAATTTGAGTGATTTGAGAATTTGGAGTAATTTGAGAATTTTGTGTGATTTGAGAATTTGAGATTTGAGAGAATTTGAGTGATTTGAGAATTTGAGATTTGAGAGAATTTGAGTGATTTGAGAATTTGATATTTGAGTGATTTGAGAATTTGAGAGATTTGAGTGATTTGAGAATTTGAGTGATTTGAGAATTTGAGATTTGTGATGTTGAAATTTGAGAGATTTGAGTGATTTGAGGAATAGATATTTAAGAATTTTGAGTGATTTGAGAATTTTGAGTGATTTGAGAATCTGAGATTTGAGATGTTGATATTTGAGAGATTTGAGTGATTTGAGAATTTGAGTGATTTGAGATGTTGAAATTTGAGAGATTTGAGTGATTTGAGGAATAGATATTTAAGAATTTTGAGTGATTTGAGAATTTTGAGTGATTTGAGATGTTGATATTTGAGAAATTTGAGTGATATGAGGAATAGATATTTAAGAATTTTGAGTGATATGAGAATTTTGAGAGATTTGAGAATTTGTGTTTTGTGAATTTTGAGTGATTTGAGAATTTGAGTGATTTGAGAATTTGAGTGGTTTGAGAATTTGAGATTTGAGAGATTTGAGAATTTGAGTGATTTGTGATTTGAGATGCTGAAATTTGAGAATTTTGATTGATTTGAGTATTTTGAGTGATTTGAGGAATAGATATTTAAGAATTTTGAGTGATTTGAGAATTTTGAGTGTTTGAGAAATTGTGAGAATTTGAGTGATTTGAGAATTTGAGAATTTGAGATTTGAGTGATTTGAGGAACAGATATTTGAGAATTTTGAGTGATTTGAGAATTTGAGTGATTTGAGAATTTGAGTGATTTGAGAATTTGAGATTGGAGATGTTGAAATTTGAGAGATTTGAGTGATTTGAGGAACAGATATTTGAGAATTTGAGTGATTTGAGATTTGGGATGTTGAAATTTGAGAGATTTGAGAATTTGAGTGATTTGAGATTTGAGATGCTGAAATTTGAGAATTTTGATTGATTTGAGAATTTGAGAGTTTGAGTGATATGAGAATTTGAGATTTGAGAGATTTGAGTGATTTGAGGAACAGATATTTGAGAATTTTGAGTGATTTGAGAATTTGAGTGATTTGAGAATTTGAGTGATTTGAGAATTTGAGATTTGAGAATTTGAGATGTTGAAATTTGAGAGATTTGAGTGATTTGAGGAACAGATATTTGAGAATTTTGAGAATTTGAGTGATTTGAGATTTGGGATGTTGAAATTTGAGAGATTTGAGAATTTGAGTGATATGAGATTTGAGATGCTAAAATTTGTGAATTTTGAGTGATTTGAGAATTTTGAGTGATTTGAGAATTTGAGTGATTTGAGAATTTGATTTGAGATGTTGAAATTTGAGAGATTTGAGTGATTTGAGGAATAGATATTTGAGAATTTTGAGTTATTTGAGAATTTAGAAAACCAGAATTAAATGACATGAAGAGTATTTTATTGATGTGCTTTTTATTTTATCCTATAATTATGAATATGCATCTTTACTAAGTAAGAAAAGTTATTTTTTTTATGTGAGAGTAATCAAGTGACCCGGTGTGTATATGTAAGGGAAAACAGTGATACATATCACAGAACAGATACAAGAGGTTAGAATGGAAATGTGGGCGTGGCAGGCGCGCCGCAATTATGATTAAACAATCATAATTCAACCGAAATCACGCGTTCATGCTTTTAGTCGCTTTCGGAGTGCGTCTGTGTAAAGAGCTGCGCTAAAATTGCCGAAAAATGTTTTAAAATGCCGTCTTGTGCAATTATTATAAAAGTCAGACATCAAGTATAAGGCAAGGAGGAATTACTTTTCACCGGTAAGCCATAAAATATCATTTAATCAGTTTTTTTTACAAAAATATGTTTATAATTATGAAATTAGAAATAATGACAATAATATTGCAAAATATTGTAAAAAAATATACATTGCCGGTAATTAAGGTAAGTACATACGCAAATATCCACACGAACACATAGTTCGCGCGCATTGTATTGCGTTCCAGAGATGCGATCTGTCAACTCGCATGGTCCGGCCGCGTTCGTTCGCAATGTTCACATCGAGATAGGAAATAGTGTTGTGCACGTCTCAGATAATTTTTTCGATAAGTCATCGGATTTTTATGAATGACAAACTGACCTTAATTAAGTATGTTTTTGTATGTTGAGAAATAGCTAATGTCAAGGATGAACTAATGTAATGTAGTACTAATTTAAATTATTTATTTTAGGTTTCCAAAGGATCCCAATAACCGAGAGCATTGGATGAATGTAACGAGTAGAGAAAATTGGATACCTACAAAAACAAATACCATTTGCTCGGAACATTTTAATTGCATTTAATTTTTAAATAAAGCAAGTATGGAGGAACGAGGTATGGTGTTCCTCCATTGAAAAGGGAGGATCCTCCGACCAGGCAAGGTGGTTAGCCTGGCGGGCCGAAGCCCAACAGTTGATGTCGGATATTCGTATATGTGTTAGAATCGTTGTAAACTTTCATAGTGCGATTCAGGGTTTGTTGTTGTATCTTCACTCCGATAGATGGCGCTTTTACTTTTTGCCATGTTGCGAGTAGTAGTCGCTACACAAGTATAAAATATACCAAACGTGTGTTATTTAATAAATAAATTTTAATTAAGGGACAATAATAAGATTATATAGGTAACTGTTTTTCTACCTGTGTTATTTATTTACGTATTACACCCAAATCTTGTGAGAACGATTAAAGTTGATACAAATAATAGTAGTTAAGAAATGTCAATAAGTAATTTTATCTATTTAAATAATCGGCTTTTAGAATGCCTAACGTTTATGACAAATAAATAGCTTGTGCGTTCGATATACAGCGTATTTTTTTATAGATACGCACTTGAATTCTAAACAAGTTTCTAAAATATATTCATCGATAAATATGGGCACGTCTCTAACTGGGTAACTGTGATACCAGTTAAAAACGTATTTAAAAAATTGCACAATCGACATTTTCTTAATTATTCAGTATTTTTTATTGAATCAACTATTATTTTATTAATAACTCTTTATGACAGTATTTGGCACACAAATACTAAGTATTGCTTTTTCATAAATATTACTTTTTATATATTGTGCAAATTTTATTATTTAAGGAAATTGTAAAATTAACACTTACATGACAACACAGATAATAAACGTCAAAATTTTGACGGTTTCAAAAATTATCACGAGGGTAAAATATCCTTATTAGATTTACATTAAGGTTAGTTTTTAAAAGTAGTGATTATCGTGCATTTCGACGAATAGCTGATAAGTATTTTATGTAGTGTAAATATAACGTATAATGTAAGTGTGTGCAAATTGTGGAATTTTGACGAATAGCTGTTAAGCGTTGTATGTAGTTTAAATATGACATGTTATTTAGGTGTGTGCAACTGGCGACAGTGGTTCTGATACAAAAGTGGCTCGATGGCCCTTCTAACCTCTTTTATCTGTTCTGTGATACATATAGTCATTTGTCAGATATACTTTATACTTGAGCCATAAAAGTCAAAGCGTGTCATCAGAATTAGATACGAAAATAAATAATGCATGCGGAAGTTATTACTTCATATTACGTACTCTTACGTCAATGGAAGATTAAGTATGTGCGAAAGAAACAAATCTAAGTTTGTTTGTTTCTATTTCACTTTCTTTTCGAATCCCTGCGCCTGCCCCCGTTAAGCCTACATATGTAGGTCAGTGTGTCGCCGCGGTCCTGTGACGTCGCAAGCGTCATTATTTTACAATTTCGGAAGCGCAGGAGTTTCACCGCCTTTACTGTGATTTTGCGAAATTGGACGCTTTATTTTTATAGGAGCATGACAGGTAACGTAGCATAGGTAGTTTTAGTGAACAGTTAAGTGAATTGTGCGAAATTGGACGTTTACATTGGACGTTAGAATAAATTAAATAGAGTGATTGTGATTAATAATTTAATAAATAATTATGCGAGGGCGACTGTGACTGTGTGTCCGGTGATCGTTTTTATTCAGCATTAATTGCGCCAAAAGATCTTGTCGTAATATGACACCGCGCTGTTGCCGCTCTTATCACAGGTATACTTATATCTGCTCTCATTGGCGGAAGCAAAATATAGGCGTGGTTAGTTCATCGCGAACCGTGCAAAGAATTTTGTTAGCAAAATGTACTACCGCCAGTGTCGCCCATTGTACATACATAGACAATGTTAAATTTCACACTTAAATCGCACATCTGTACAATGTTATCACATCAACACCTAATTTATAATACGATTTGATACTAAAATGTTAATAAACAAACAATTATCGAGTCTGTTAAAATACCGGCCGATATTAACTAAATAACACCGTTACGTTATTTAACGATAACGTTATTAGTGTTCCGTAACGGTTTCGTGGGGCTGCGCAATTTGTGTTTTAATTATGTTTTTAACTTTGAAGTTCCGCTTTGTGGAAGCTTTTGATTTTTGTCTATAAATAAATTATAATGTATTAATCTTCTTTGACATAGCCTATTGTTCCTGCAGGCTATTCTATTTATATTTAAGCTTATACCGGTTAAGAATGACTAGAGATACTTTAGTTTGCCTTCTATAACCTGTACCTATTGTGGCAACATCGATTTTGCTATTTTGGCGCTAAAGTCTTTTTAAGTATTTTTTTTTTAACTCTTGGACCTCTCGTTTACACATTCACCGAGCCACACCCAGCCCCGGAACAACTGTCTGAGGTAATGAAAATATTTTTTGCGTTTCTGGATCCAACCTGCTATACGTAGCGTAGAAAGCCAATTGTTTAGCCACTGCGATAACCGAGGTAAGGTAGGTAGGATAGGTATCTAAAACTATGCTTCCTTTTTACAAGGGGCCTTAGAGATACCTGATTATATAATTAAACTAACCACTAAAAACAGCAGCAGAAAATGATATATTCCCCACGACCTTAAAAAACATTCCTAGTTCCAGTAAATATTAGTCATGTTTTCACTTACGTATACCCTTTTTCTCTTACCCCGTCAGTATTTCTCGCCATGGCACTAATAGTGACGTGACACTAAGCCACAATTCTTGCAGGTACGTCACTATTATAGCGTGGCGGGGCGCGATACCGGCTAATCCCGTCGTTTGTGTCATTCGACACAGCAGTTGTTAGTCATAGTGCACACCAGCGGAGCAACGCGAAAACTATTTTATTCTTGCACGTTCGCTTTTGTAAATTTGCAGTGGAGTCGTTTCGCAATAAGTTATACTTAATCCGTTAAATGAAGCAAAGTAGACACAATAGAAAATGTATTGTTTGTCGGACTCCGGTAACCGGCTACTGGCATAAATAGAAGAAATGAAATGTTTTATTTGCAATTAGAATTCTTCAATCACTTTTACACGCCATTTTTAACCTAGATGGCGTCGGCATTTATTATGACTACCCCTGAGAAAAAACGCCGAAACAAACTCAAGGGTCTATTTTAACCAATGATTATATAGTTGTGGGTAGAAATTAATTTTTTTTTTTTTAGTATTCCCCTATTATTTTTAAAGTTTTGAGTAAGTATGCGTTTTGCTTCGCCAGTCTCAGGGTTGCACTTGTACTTGGATTCTGGTAAATGTTTACTATCCTATAATATAATCTTAAACTTTATCTTAAACGTTTACAATATAAGAACATAAATATTATGATATATTTGACTAATTAATTACGATTTCACCGCTGCAGTCCCTCCATTTCTACACACCCTTCAATTTATAAAACTATATCGTCAAAATTCAAACAAACCTTGTTTCATACAAAATAATTTCGCATTTCGCGTTCCCCGCCGTTGCACCTCATTCCTTACTCTTCGCGCTCTCGATCTGCTGCGGTAAGAGTGACTGTATCGAGGTTTATGTGCAGCTATGTCATGTTGCCTTCTTATTATGGTAAAGAGTAATGCTGAGTTGGGGTGAAATAAAATATACGAAGCAACTAGAAACATCTAAAGTAAATGTTAATTGTCTATTGATTATAATCTATTCAACATTTCAATAGTGACATGATATTTCGCACTTCGCGTACCCCGCTTTTGCACTCCCCTCCTAACTTCTGGAGCTCATTGGGTTTGCTAAAGATGGAGTGACTGTTTCGAGGTTAAGCTGCGGTTTAACAAAACTAGCAATGTTCTAATTTATTCCTATAGGTGTGACCATGAGAGAGTATGCAGCAAAAAAGAAACAGCGAAATTAAAAAAAAAATCGTCCTTCCTGTATCGCATCTTCTGGAAATGTGGGTCCTTCTTGTCGCGCGTTGATTTAGTTTCCGAGACTAAACCTTAATTCGAAATTCTAGACCGAATTATGTTTGACTTAGAAAATAAATTATGCTATTATATAAATCTAAACAAGTAATATCTCCTATTAATTAACGAGTCAATGCGAATACTATTCCTTTTGCAGCACAAAAGTAACAAAAAAAAATCCCTTACAAATAAAACCCACTTTATCCCGCACAAGTACATGCATTTTATAGCTAATTAATTACGAGCTTTTTCTAATTAAGACGCGGAGAGGCCCAACAAACGGCCAAACGGCCACTATAAGGGGAATAGGCCATTAAAACTCTAAGATTTCAGGATAGAGGCTAATTAAGCATTTCGATCGGCCCTGGCCGCTAAATAAAACATGAGGCTGATAAAATGGGCCTAAATTGAGAATACATAGGGTCAGTATGCCTCCGGGATTGGTGTGGACCGTCCTTGTTTAGAGACATAATTTTTTCATGAGTGTGCTGTGGAAACTTGTTAGCAATTATGATTCCTTGCTATTCTAAACAGCTCAACAATATTTCGGTCATCAAAACATTAAATAACAATTCGATAATCGACTGTAAAAAACACATAAATCCAAGTGAAGAACCAGGCGCAGTAACAGAAGCTGATTGGCTTGTGTGTCAAGTGACCATCTGAAGTATTGCCAAAAAGTGTATTTTAGCCGAACCCATAATATAATAAAAAAGGTGGGGGCAAACATTTTTTTTAATAGAAAGTATGGTTGTTTGACGTTCGCAAGATGGCGGAGAGTGGAAGAGTTCTGATTGAACACACAATATGGTCACCGTAAAATTTGTGAATAAATACATATAAAAGCCAAAGTGTTCTTGTTGAATGGCGACAAAGTGAACTTTATATCGATATTATGCCGTTACTATATACAGATATTTTTGGAATAGGTCTACTATGAGTATATCTTGAATGACTTAACGAACACTCAGATGAACAAAACATATTTTTATGGTGTTATCTCTGACCGTTGCAGTTGAGGTCGTGTGATGACCTGGCATAAATAAAGTGGCCTCAAATTGCATCAACAAGGTCAACGAGGTGGAAATCTAGCAAGCGGCCAGCCAGACTAATCATAGGCGGTGACTGTAGCATATAGAGGCTGGCAAGGCCAAGTTCACACGCGCGTTGCAGCCCTTTTTAAAATCGTTTCACGTCCTTTGTAGTACGGAAGGAGCTACCCCGAGTGAGTAATCCAGGGCTCTCTGGACAGTCAGCTCCTAAACCTTGCTGACAGGCTCAATTAACACGTGAGGAATGTACCTATAATAACGGGAGAAAATTAAAACACCAATATTAAAAAGTATTTGCAAAACATTTGACTTTTACATACTACTGTTAGCCGATACATCTCCCAGATTCCAAATTCAAATATTTTCCGAACACGATCGTGACGTAACGATTTATAAATAAGCGTCGCACAACGCGGCGCGCGCGCATGTTAGCGTTTATTATTTTTAATACGATTCTATTCATGATTTGTGTGTGCTGTTGCTATGGGTGAGGTAATGAGGTATCTTTATGAAGTAACACTTAATTAACATATGTCCCAATTATGAGAATATTGTTTGGTGAGGCAACATTCTTAAATGAATAAATTTTAAATTAAAGCAACTCAAAGAAAATAATAAAATTAAAATATATATTTACCTTCTCCTCACTGTCTTATTGGTGTATTGGTCACAAGCGTGGCTGTTGGGCGAGAGGTCCTGAGTTTGATCCCCGGAGTCGGGCAGTGTTATTGGGCTTTTTCGTTATAAATAGATAACGTTCAAAAGCAGCATGAAGTTTTAAAATGCCCGGTAAATGGCAATAAGCTTCCCCTTATTAAATGCGATATAATAACGGGCAAAATAGGTATGTGTAATGTAACGCAATGTAAGTTTTATTTTTTTAATTATTACCCATTATTTGAAAAGCGGATCCATGGAGTTTCTTGCCGGTCTCTTCTCCAGAGGACTTTGGAACCGTGCATCTAGATTTCCAACGTTTTAAAAGTGCACGCAAAGGCCATAAATTATTATACATATAATAAAATTATAACAGTCCGATGTCTGTACATTATAGATATTGGAGAAAAACTAATATGGGGAGTCTTTATCAGAGCAACAGAAGCCAAAACAACAGTTTCTAGAATTTTTGTCTGTCTGTCTGTATTGTACACGCATCACGCAAAAAATACTCCAAGGAATTGAATGCAGTTTTCACCGATGTATTGCTAGAGGTCTAACTTAAAATATAGGTTCCATTTGTCCGCAGGAAAATATCAGATTCTAAATTCCACGCGCACGAAGTCGCAGGTAAAAGCTAGTTTAAAATAAAAATACGTTGACTATAAAATGATTTCCTATCGAAATTAATCCAACTTACTCCAAAACAGTTCTACCCAACATCATAATATAACTATACTTCTTAACCAGTACATACTCAAGTACGTATTGTAATGTTGTGTAAATTACGAGTTGTCTCTGGAAGTGACGTCGAGTGGATGCCGTGACAGACTTACAAGTGTTGATGCCCTTCAAACGCGGAGGGTGCTCCATTACAAGGAAATTATTAGTAATGAAGCTGGAATCATTGAATTGTTTCATAACAATTTGCGTGTTGATCTGATCGGCAGTCTGATTACGCAAAAATAGCGACAGCAACGCGACAGCCACACGACAGCAGCCTCACTGTTGGCCACATATGTGATACGAAAATGACGTTTGACAGTAGCTATCGCGCGATCTGCGCCTGTCGCAAACTGATTGCTATATCTGTAATCAGACTGCGGAACTGCGGCTCAAAGCAATAAAATAAATACGATTAACGCAATCCAGGCCAAATACATTTACAAAAAAGTAAATTAACCATTCTCATGGTAGCGAAAGCTCGGTTGCTGAGCGTGAGAATCCGGATTCGATTATCAGGTCTGACAAATTATTTATTCTTGATAGCCCGGAGTTTCGGAATTATGTAGATGGCACTACTTTTGCCCTCTGTTTCAACAGTACACCTCTGCCTAACCCTTCGAGAAATACCTATTTTTTCAGTTATTTTTCCCACCATAAACAACTTATTCAGTTTTCATTCACAATTCTTAGGTAACAGCTAGCTTTTCCAGTACATAAGTATACACAAGCCTTCAACAAACATCGTGACACAGATGCGAGCCGTCCGTCTATTTGTTATTCAAATATTACACATATTTCATGGTAGACGTGTGTGGGTGAGTTTTAAGCTACGTGCAGACTAAACAAATGTACTTTCGAACTTTCGAAAAATTTTTCATTGCTCGAGCAAATAGAACGCAACACAGAAAGTACAACACACAATTGTAGCAATAATTAGTTTCACATCCTATAGGTACCTACAATGTACACACAACAAAGAGATACCTATACTGGTTCATTAGATAAATATGAAGTTTTCTGAGGAAATTATATAAAGCATCCAATATTATATTATTTGACTAGTTTCCGCCCATGGCTTTGCCCGCATCGAATACGAACCCGTGCATTTTTCGGGTCACACGTAGTTTTCTTTCTTTCATTAAAACTTCAATGTCTATTTAGCTGTGTTGCTCGTAATGTGTAAATGGATCTTTATATTTAACCACGTGTGTGTGTGTGTGTGTGTGTGTGTGTGTGGTCAGTCCTAGGCACGCGTAAATTAGACTTGTATCTATTCTAAATTAATGTATAATTTTATGCTCGTGTGTGATATAACATTGTGGTGTGGAAATGAATGGGATTTCATATTGTGAGAACATTAGCATTAAAATCTGTATAATTTTCTGACGCGGTTTACAGTAGAATGTCTAAAGAGGCTCTTTGCGAACCTCTTTGTATGGAGAAACTCCTATTACGGTACTATTTGCTATCGCGCACAGAATTTACTTTGGGCTCTATGAGTAAAGTAAAATGTGATTTAACTGAAGAGTGACTTCTTATGGTGATAGGCAGAAACATATCACCAGGTCACCAATCCGTTTAATAAACGTGGTTATTATGACGTTAGCTTTTTTTTTTTTTTTATAAACCCTTTACCCCACACTAGGATTTTTCCGGTATCATTGGTGCTGTTTACAAACATACCGACATGTTACAAGCACACACAATCAGACCCGAAACAACTATCTGTAGATAGTACTTTTTAAATATTTTTGGTCCGAGCGGGAATCGAACCATGATACGTAACATAGAAAGCTAATCGCTCAGCATGTGTAAATTGTAATATTAGAACGCACTTCAGTCAGTTAGAAAGGGTTAAACACATTTTCTATTGCATTTACGCAATAGATATTGTGTTTAACCCCTTTCAACTGCAATATCTCACTAGCACAATACAATTTCCAAGAAATACATGTATTTCCCGCTGTAAGGTCGCACAAAGCAGTAAATAATAAAGCCTATTTACGTGTCAGAAGTTCTCAGTATATCTCTATTGATCCAATGCGTCGGAGGCTGCGCACACGCCTCTCGCCGCCGGGCAACCAATCAGAACCCGCGGTGCAGTAAGGGGTGGTGACAACGAGTTCACGAGTCTGTTTTGGTTTTTTGGCCTTTACATTGAATGTGATTTATTGGTTATTGTTACATGTTCGCTTGAGGTTTTGTTACACCGTTTTCGTGCCTAAACAATATCAAATCAAAATTCGCAATAATACGGGTAGGAATATTATTGTAAGTAGCCATTGAAATGGTCATGAAATTAGCCACATAAAATAAATCGAATGACTTTCTGTCAAAGAAATGTAAATATTACCTATTGGTTTGCGTAAATAATGACAAACCCATTATTAAAATAATTAAACACTTATATTATCGTGGTAACCTTAGAAGAAAAACAACTGCCCATTACAGGCGCACTGCTATACACTGACCTTTTCTCAGAAGGAGAAGGGTTAAGACTTAGCCAAATATTATGGCTAATTAGTCATAAAATTTCCGGATAAGACAGAACATAAAAGCTAAAGTACCTATAACAATAAAATGTAAGCAACAAGACCAGCATGAAAGCCATATCTCGACTAATGAGACGCTCGTAAGGACGGACAGAATTAGACGAGATACAATCGAGAGCAATCCTTTGACGACCAACGTCAAGGAGAACATTGTGGCCTTGCCTCAGGGGTAATGTTTCTACTGGTCAAAACTTGGATAAGTTTATTCTCTCAAAACTATAGTATGATAAAATATCAGGCTTGTATTCCCGAAGGATTAGACAGAGGTGTAATTCTAAACTCCAGGCTACTATTTAGATATTTTCTTACAAAAAAAAAACGATACCACTTTTCCTCAATATGGGATCGAATCCAGAACCTCTGACGCTTAGCAACCGCTCTTGCGAACACTAGGACCATTGACACAGTTACAGACTGATTACTTACTTACTGAATTATACGTATTGCCCTGGGATCGGTTCCAGTTACCACAGTGACAAAGTCGCGGGCACAAGCGAGTACAATATAAACTAGCACAGCCTTGTATCAAAGACATAAGCATAAAGACAAGACTTGAGGTCCTCTCTGTAAGGACACTTGAGACGGACATTAGTCGGGACATCGAGAGCAAGCCTTTGAAAATGGACACATACTAGTGTAAGCTGTTGGCTTTGCTTGTATAGTTTACTTATATTTATCCAGACTATAGAGCTAGAAGATATAATTTAACATCAGTTTTGTATGTTTTTATTCACGGCATCACGGCAGAAGAATATAAAGGCGACAGAGCTTGCTAGGGCAGGCGACAGGTTATGTCGATTCAGGCAAAGACAAAGCCACCATCTGTGGATATCGTAAAAGGCGACTCAGGTATTAAGACCAGATGTCAAAATGGTAGGAAGCGCCGCTGTTTGAATTAAATAAAAGATTTTCTTAGTTCTGGGTGGACCACAGAACACTTGTTTTGGCCGTGGACCACCTAAATGAGCTGAACAGGCAGACCATGGGTCCACGGACACTCCGTCTGCCTGCGTTTGTCTGGATTATGATCCGAAGTCTTGTATTTGATTCAAGGTTGGAAAAAAAAATATTAGGTTTTTCTGTTAGAGTATTCTTTAGCAGGGTGGACTTTAGAATTGTTCCCGGTAGCTAGCAATAATTTCGCCATTTTTTTTCCCGAATGGTGGCCTTAAAAAACCCAAAAACCCTTCTGGCAGTACCCGGAAGATGAATATATTATTTTGTATCTAACATTCAACACTGAACGCACAGACAGACATAGCATTAATATTAGAATAACATAACGAGCCCTCGTTAAATTCACGCTCCGATACGTTTTTTGTTCAAAGCCTTCTTTGTAGGACGAAGTTTTGTTAAAAATTACACACACACACACATTCGGGTAGTTTTGTTAAGGAGCTGGTGGGTACAAGGGAAGTTTGAGCAGATTGTGAGTGATCATGGGGTTTCTTTGAACATTCAAGTGTTTCTCTTTGCAGCGTGGTGTTCAAATTATTATAATGGTGACACAAATATACTTTAAACAACTATGGACTATCTACGGCGACTATCGGCCTGTTTCACAAGTAGCTGATAAAGTGTCTGTTAGTAATCAAACAGATAAGATATGAATTAGGTAAAATTACGGCTGAACTTTTTGACTCTGAGAGTTTATCAGTTAGATTTACATATAAGACACTTGTGTATTAAAAATATGAGTATTCAGTTAAACAGCTCGAGACGAAAGAGGCCCTTAAGGTCTGTTATTATTGTAAATAGGTCAGCAAATTCGCTCTAGCATAGGAACAGTAATGCGCTGAATTTATTTCATATGATGTTAGAGCCCCGATAGAGCCCTTGACTCTTTTTCATGACACCCGGAAAATTGAAGGCCCACGAAAGAAAGTTTTGTCGATATCATTTTCACCTATCATGAGACCCAATTAAAAACCAATGATACATTAATTGAATTTTCGGTAACACACCTTGACTACACAATCATGCGGGTATGCAACGTGTTGTGACGTCATCGTTATGTGGCCACGTTTGTGGTGAATCGGTTGCGCTCCTATGCGGGTAGGTGTTTATTGGTTATTGGTATGGTTTATTGGTTATTGGTGGTATGGTATGGAGATTATTATTTTAAAATCTATTACCAATTTGATTTCTTTGCACACACACAAAGGTTACCCTTTAACAAAATATATCTGCAAAAGCCAAGAGTTTTTCAATATCAACAAACTTATTCCGAGTAGATTCTAGTAGATAATTGGAAAAGTTGATACCTACGTGGGCAACATACTTTGTTTAACAATGTACCCCATCCAGTGGATACTTTAATACTAACATTTAGAATCATTGTCCTTGTATCTCGAGCAGTGTTATTGAGTTTTGCTGTTACGAATTACAATTAATTCTGTCATTTTATAGTATGCAATACGAAACCCATCCAACACTTGCTAATTAAATTTTCTAATCTCATTGAAATTTTAATTACCACAGGTCTCGATAGAAGCAGTAAAAACCGCCGTAAACCGGTTAAACGTAACGCCATCTATCGGCTGGAACATTAAACGTTTACTGCCGCAGCGCCATCTATTGGTGGGGGACATAAAACTTTTACTGCCGTGCTACGATTGGTACGTAGGTACGTCAAACGTAATTTATTGCGATGATTAACGGATTGAAGACTGCTTTTAATGTAAAGGGGTAAGCATATATCAAAGTACGATTGTGTTATTAAATATATTGTCGCTAATTTTCTTAGGTTTCTATACTCTATTAATGAATACTTACAATAGACAAAATAAGGCCCGTTTTAGCGAGTAAATTTATATAAATAAACAACACGTTTGTTTCCAGCAAAGATAGAACACGGTAAAATGCTTTTAACCTTAACCGTCAATCAAGTTGAGTTGAAACTTAACTTGAATAACGGTCGACTAATTTTGTTTCTGTTTTTTCTTTACCCTAGGATTTTCTCCCGTATTGTGAATAAATGATACTTCGTAGACGGTGTAAATGCACATAGTTAGCCTATGTTCATATACCAAATGCAATGTCAAACATCTAGTAACTATTTAGGACTTCATACTGGAAAATACTAATAACACTTAGCTCGATCTGACAATCGAAACCAGAATCCTAAGATCGGCAGCCGCACCACCACAAAAGTTTGCTAGAGGAGTACTATTGAATACCCTTTCGTTCCGTTTTTTAGTCCTATGTAATGGAAGTGAACCTATTGTCATCTACGGGGCATAATTTTAAGTTGCAGTCTGCGACGGAGAATTTTATAACATAAAAATTCGGTAACACTTTGCTTGACCTGGAAATCGAACCCAGTTCCTCACGCTCAGTAACCTCACTTGCAACCACAATGACACCTCTATACATAAACATACACTATAGCGCAAATCGTACATACAAAACTTCCCCACTTATCCTGCAAGAAATTCTTGAAGACAATACTCTTGAAACAAAGCGGTGAGACGGAGACCGGCAGCCGATAATCGAAGTCCAAAGTAGTGCTAAGTCACTGCGAACCAAGTTCAGATGCACTTCACTAACTATGTGGTCACGCGCACATGAGCGATAGCGTAGTGATGGGACACCTATCTATTGAACTATTGAAGCAAGTCAACTTTTCACGTGATTTCGTGACTTCGATAAATAATAATTTCTTTGTCTATTATTATTAGAAGTCACAACGATGTTTTTGATTATATTTTGGTATTTTTATAATTTGAGATCACGTCCATGTATGTTTGTAAACTGTACCCACGATAGAGGAGAAATCCTAGTGTGGGGCAATGTTATTTAAAGAAAAAATTCTATATTATTAAGTTCAGTGTACAATCGCACATGGCATCACATGTATCTATCAAATTAATAGTAGGCCACACAAATATTTGTTCCGTACGAAAGTCGAACCTAGTACCTACTCGATCGCAACGAGGGTTGCCAGGTGTTCGGCTTTAGCCGGACATGTCTGGCTTTTTACAATCGTGTCCGGCCAAGTCTACACCTACAAGTCCAGCCTGTCCGCGTTTTGGTCAACCCGACGCCGCCAAAAGATGCCAAAATTATCAAAATTGTTTTTCTTTTTAAAACTTAACGATACGGTTGGCGCAGTGGCTAAGTGATTAGCTTTCTGCGCTACGTGTCGCGGGTTCGATTCCCGTACGGATCAAATATTTGTATGATCTATAGATAGTTGTTTCGGATCTGGTCGTGTGTGTATGTGACATGTATGTTTGTAAATTGTACCCACGACACAGGAGAAATCGTAGTGTGAGGCAATGTTATTTAAAAAAAGAAAACAAAGATAGTGTGTCAGGCTTTCCGGGCAAAATGTCCGACTGAATATGAATCTATGTCCGGCCTTTCTACTTTTGGGCCTGGCAACCCTAATCGTAACGTCAAATAAATCGAAGTAGTTGGCATCAAACGAGTAAGTTGGGTTGCACTTTGCTAACTAACTACGCGGTTACCGGCCGATCCACCGGCGGCGGCGGCGGCGGCGGCGGCGCTCTGTCGTAATACACTTGTGACGTATTGATTTTATGACGTCATAATTAATGGTCTGATTTGTTAATCAATGTGGAGTAAGGTAAAGTTGAAATAACAATCGTGATTAAAAGTAATTAAATATTTAGGTTAAGTCGAACTAAAAGATAGGTAAACAAAATCAATAGATATGAATTAAGTTGTCTAAAGAACTGATGATGGATTTTGAGATAGAGTTTCAAATTACATAACATAGCATCACACCTATATTGTTGTACTAATATTGTTGTACAACCACACGTTGATGTTATCAAGTTCTTTGTAATAGGGGGCGAGCCTATTGCCATCAACCGGGCACAGTTCCAAACCCCGTGCTGCTGCTGAGAATTTCTATATAGAAAAATCCAATAACACTTTGCCCTTTTGCACTTTAGACCTCACGCTCAGCAGTCGCGCTCGCGACCACTAAACCTTTTGCGTCCCAACTACATATATCTATTAACTGAATAATATCCTACTTAATTCTACTAATATTATAAATGTGAAAGTTTGTGAGGATGGAAGATCCATGGAGCATCCAGGATGGATATTTGTTACTCAATCACGTCAGAACGGCTGAACGGGTCTGGATGAAATTTGGCATTGTGATAGATGTGTGTGGAATAGCACATAGGCTATTTTTTATCCCGGAAAAATGTACGGGTTCGTAAACGACGCGGGCGAAGCCGAATAGACACTGAGACACTATAATACTCGTGGGTCTACTCTTAATGCCGGTAGTAATGGAAATGATTCTGCCAATGACTTCCAACCTAAAAAGGAAAAAAAATTCTAAGCTTTTTGAACTTGAAGCTTCAGTGCAACGCGGTAGACTCTGGTTGAACAAAACTTTAAACCCTTTTTTATAAAAGACAACCTGCTTTCAACAATGCCATATACTTTACAAATTTATATATACATAGACGACACCGTTGGCGTAGTGGTTGGGCTAACAACTGCTGCGCTACTTGTAGCGGGTTCAATTCTGGCATGGAACAAATATTTGTACGATTATAGTTAGTGGTTCCGTTCTGGGTGTTTACTTTGTCCATGTGAATAATTGTGTTTGTAAACGCACCCATGATACAGGAATTACTCTTAGGACACTAAGAGAGGGGCAACGTTCTTTTTTTTAAAGAAAGAAGTCTTCTACTTTGTAGAAGACTTTTTTTCAGTGTTCAGTGTCAGTATTTCTTAACCTGTGGTCCGCGGACACCTAGGGATCCGCGAGTATATGTATGGGGAGTCCGCAGTCTGATCTATGGACCATTTAACAATAATAAATAAATGCCTCCAAAAGTCTCGTAATCGCTACGCTTACTTAGCAATAACCTTCAAATTAACCTATTTTTTACGTTTTTTTTTTTTGTATTTGTAGTACTAAAATGAATGGTCCAAAATTTATTGTTGTTTTTTGTTTTTATGATGGGGTCCTTGAAATTGTGCGTGATTTCCTAGGGGTCTGTGGACTGAAGAAGGTTAAGAAACGCTGTTGTAAAATATACTGACAGACACTACAGAGCCAATGGCATTCAAAATCCTCTTAAAAAAGTACATAGATGTTATTATTTGACAATGTAACAAACATCCACAAGTCACTAGCTGTGGAGGCGGACAGGGCCACTTGAAGTCACCAATTAACTTGAACAATATGCTCACAATAGCATTGCGCATTGTTACTGCCGGATCCGGACGAGACGGATCTACGGATGGGAGCTATACCAGTATATAGGTACGTGTGTTGAGGACTTGATTGATTGTTTTGCGGTTATAATAAAATACCCCAGATTCTAAGAGAATTACCCTTAAGATTATTTAGAGTACACTTAAAAAAATGGCTTACAAAACAATGCTATTGTTTTTATATTAGATTATTATACAATTCAGGAATTTTTAGAATCTAGAAATAAGTATTTGTAATCGTTATTACTTTTCTAGATTTGGTTTTCATTCTTCTTCCAAGATAACTTAAATTTTAAGATTATAACTAAAAATTACTGCCTCATTCGTGTATTGGTCGCAAGCGCGGCTGTTGGATGAGGTCCTGGCTTCGATTTCCTGGTCGAGCAAAGTGTTATCAGGTGTTTCTGTATAGAAATGGTCAGTGACAGCTCGGAGTTTAGAACTGTAGCCGGTAAATGGCAATAATCTCGCCCCATTTTTTTTTTAATCTTTAAAAAAAAACGTTGCCCCACACTAGGAATAATTCCTGTATCGTGGGTGCGTTTACAAACACATATATTCACATACATAAACGCCCAGACCCGAAACAATTATCTGTAGATCATACAAATATTTGTTCCGTGCGGGGATCGAACCCGCGACACTTAGCGCAGAAAGCTAATCGCTTAGCCACTACGCCAACCGTGTCGTCGGATTACATGGGACTAAATAACGGCTTTCGTATAAAGCTCTGCCTAACCCGTCAGGAATTAATAGCGTGATGCAATGTTAAAATTGTTGTTTAAATTAGGGTTAAATTACACAAAGAAACAACAACGTATCAAAAAATAAATGAGTCGCTAGTGCACGCACACATGCACATGTAAAACAAATATATTCGTCCCAACTAGTGAATGGAAGAGAACCCCTCAATACAGCTTAAAACTGCGTATAAACTAGCGTTATGTATGTGTGCGTGCGCCGGACAATATATGTAAGTAGTCAAGTATATATGTAGCATGTGATCTGCCAGTCGGACAGCGGTTGTCACGTCATACATTATAACACGCTGGCGAGTTACTGGAGCGAGTAATACTGTAAAGTAGTGAAGCTAACTGATGTATAAGCAGAAGCGAGAACCGGAGCTTCTTTGTGTCCATATTTTCGATGGTTGGGCCGATATATTGGTCCAGCGCTTAGAAGTTGTAGCTGAAGCAACACTAGTCCAAGAAGAAAAACTCTAGGTAGGTCCTAGAGTTTTTCTTCTTGGAATCTCCACAGAATAAGCAATTCGTTCATGGGACAATGTATACGCTTTTACAATAAGCTTCCCAATGATATACGTAATTTAACATTAAAGAAGTTCAAAATTGTAATTAAATCTAAACTTTGTAAAAAAGGATACTATAAAATTTCGGACTATTTAGATGACAAAAACGCTTGGGATTGAGCCGCTCTTTAGCCTTTCCTTTTTTTTTATATACAATTTTTGCCATTAATTATTATATTATTTACTTCATTATTTTGATATTGTAATGTCGTTTAAATTGAAATTATTTCTTATATATAACCGCAATACATTGTAAATGTGAGTGAGATCTAGGCTGAACGCTCTTCATTTCATTAATTCTCACGATAACTGATGCATGCTTGCACTCTGTTGCGACAGGTTAGCTCAAATAATTATGGCACTTTCTTCAAAAGGCTATTCCACCCTATATATATTTGTCTCACATAAATCCTTACATCATTACAATCTGTCTGGACTTTAAAATAGACTTTGACCCCTGAGTTTGTTTCGGCGTTTCTTCTCAGGGATAGTCATAGGAAATGCCGACGCCATCTAGTTTAAAAAAGACGTGTAAAAGTGATTGAAAAATCCTAATTGCAAAATAAATAATAATTTCATTTCATTTGGACTAATGTTGCTTCAGCAATGGTATTTGATGGAGAGCTTAATTATATGAGTAGGTACATTGTAATCTTAGTAGGTATAGCCTGATCAGTTCGCAGTCTCAGCCTCCGTCGGCCGCGCACCATATAAGTGTCACGAATTAATTTAACAGGCTATTATAATTTACTAATATTAAAAACGATTACACTTATTTGCTTGACTGCCTCATTGGTCACAAGGGAGAACTGCTAGGCGTGAGGTCCTGGGTTCGATTCTCGGGTCAGTCAAAGTGTTATTGGATTTTTCTGTGTGAAAGTTCTCAGTAGCAACACGGAGTCTGCAACTGTGTCCGGTAGGTGGCAATAGGCTCGCTCCAATTACATAGGACTAAATAACGGATCGTACAGTATACTACACCTCTGCCTGTACCCTTCGGAATATACAGGCGTGATCCTATGTTATGTTTATGATTACACATATTAGGTAAGTATTATTAAAGTTAAGATATTTCACCTTAAAAAAAAAACTCTTTTAAAACTATAAAAATCTTCAGCTAATTTTGTAGCTGACTGTACCAGGGCAATCGCTCTTGCTCCCTCCTATGACTTCTGCCAAACAATTACTTAATAACCGGACGGTCAAGACGCTAGCCGTGACGTACAGTTGTCACGCGGCCGGAGCTGCGGAGCCGCGCTGAAGGGTATGTATTGTACGTGGAGCTGTGACGTTTGATAGCCATTGTATGTGTACTGTGTACGTAATTTACATAGCGTACCATATAATTATATTATATATGTATCTTTTTGTTGTGTTCAGGAATTTTTTTTGCTGTACCGAGAGCAATACAAATGAATAAAACGCAAAGTTTATATTTAAAAAAGGCCTGCAAATATCTTTTTAAAAGGGTTTAAATTGGAATCAACATAGCATAATGTCATCACGCCTGTATCCCCGAAGGATTAGGCAGAGGTGCACTATTGTACACCCACATTTCGCAGATGCTGTTATTAAATCCCATGTAATAATGTACATACGAGCGTATTGCCAGCAACTGGGCACAGTTCCAAACTCTGTGCTGCTGTTGAGAATTTCTATACAGAAAAACCCAATAACACTTTACCCGAACCGGAAATCGAACTCGGGACTTCATGTTCAGCAGTCGCGATAACGCAGTTGAAATCAAGTTTTTGTTACAAAGGTTGTAATTCCCCATCCCTTGGCTTTCCTACAGAAAAACAAAGAATATTATAAAATGTAGATTGAAAAAGTCATGTAGGTACGGGTGCTGTCTGCTGGGACTGGTCAGCTCATGGCTGTCACGGCAGTACTACCTATCAGAAATGTCTGGATATTATAGTTATCAGTTTGTTTAGTCTAGACCTAGATAGATAGATAGAATAGAATACTCTTTATTGTACACCAATGGATACAACTTATATATTAAAAGATATGTACAAAGGGCGGTCTTATCTCAGTCGGCGATCTCTACCAGACAACCTTAGGATGGACAAGAATAGAAGACGAAAAGATAAGGCTAGTCTGTGGTGTAACAATTAAGACCTAGTACTACATTTTCCTCAAATAACGTTGAGGGAACAATGTATTCATAAGTATGAAATGTTAAACAATCAGAATTTAAAAGAGTAACCATGGAGTTTCTTGCCCTTTCTTCTCCATAGAAAACAAAACTTTAGAACGTGGCAACTATATTCTGAATATTCATAAGTGCTTTGAACTAGTCTACATGAATAAAAACATATTTTATTATTATTATGTATCAAAATACACACATGTGTGTGTACAATTTTTTGTATAATCTTTTAAGCATCTTGATACATTATGTGCCAGTTATGATGTAGTATTTTATGGTGACATCTTCACCGGAGATAGCCACTGAACCTATTTCACCTTCACCACACTACTCTGGCACAGAAACATCCATGAAAATACAGGGTGGCTACTTAAATGACAGATATATACATGATAATTTTCACATCTAATCAATAAAATGCAAATAGAAATCAAACTATCACTTCACAAATAATTCACACATTTATGCAAATTTTACTGAAAATATTCTAATATAGAAAAAGTTTAGTGTGAAAAGCCTAGTGCACGCGACTGCACTGGGTGAACGGCCAACTGGCTTTGAATAAGCGAGAGGAATGGTCCGCTTGCCATTCATACTTCAACCTGAGCTGACTAAAATATGTATATATATGATGGATGTTTCTTAGAAAATATGTTTTATTTTTTTAATTTACTCCTCTCTATATAGCTTTCTTGTATTGTAAGTACGTTTACAAACATAAATATTTGATTAGACAAACACCCAGAACCGGAACAACTATGTGTAGGTTGTACAAATACTTTTTCCGTGTGGTAATCGAACCAGAAACACGTAGCGCAGCTCGCAGCTATCGATCTCTCAACCATCCGCCAATTGTGCTGTCAAAATGTATAAGGGCCTATTTTATCACATAACGAGAATCGATTACTGAATACACTCCTTCAATATGTCCAGTCGTTAATCCAACCACCCTGTATAGCGCAATCTACACTGGTTACAACTAAGTTATGATAGGAATGCGCGCTAAATGCCTGAACCCTGCAGGCATGCACTCTAAATACTATTACAATGCATAATTAGGTATGACTGTGGTTACAAGCGCGACTGCTGAGCATGAGGTCTTGGGTTCGATTCCCGGGTCAGACAAAGAGTATGGGTTTTTCACTATGGAGTTTGGTAATGTGCCTGGTAGATGGCAATATGCTCTCCCTCTATTACATGGGACTCAATGACGGCATCGACGAAATGTGGATGTACAATAGTATATCTCTGCCTAACGCTTTGGGGAATACAGGCGTGATGCTTTGTTATGTGACCCGAAACCAAACTAACACCCAAAATCTGTAAATTATACAAATATTCGTTCCGTAATTCGAACCCGCGACACTTCGCCAACCGTGCCGTTTGTTCGTAGGACGTAGGACGTACTTAGTTCTTTCCGTACACACCATTAAGGTACCTACCAGTTTCCTTCTCAAGCATTACAGACAATTTTACTATCACAGATGATATTGGCACCAGCCGAGGTATATTAAATATCTCATTACATTAGTTCTCGTACCTACATTCTTGCTTTATCT
The DNA here is from genome assembly GCA_947562105.1 of Shargacucullia verbasci. Taxonomy (NCBI): domain Eukaryota; kingdom Metazoa; phylum Arthropoda; class Insecta; order Lepidoptera; family Noctuidae; genus Shargacucullia; species Shargacucullia verbasci. The sequence goes on from OX387306.1 coordinate 8,988,748, forward strand.
TAGAATAAAATTTCATAAAATATAATTAAGTACATTAGATGTAGAATTTTATTATGAAACGCTACGTTCTTCACTAAAATATCTTCAAAAACTTACAAGGTTTTACATCTATACATATAAATAAAATTGGAGTGTCTGTTTGTCTACATGCATATGAATATATATACGGTATAACATTTATTACAATTTTTGTCTGTCTGTCTGTATGTCTATTTGTATAGGCTAATCTCTGAAATGGCTAAACCGATTTTGACGGGACTTTTATTGGCAGGTAGCTGGTGTAATAAGGAGTAACTTAGGCTACTTTTATTTTAGAAAAATTCTTTTATTTTAGAAAAAAATAGGGTTAAGTGCATTTGGTCTCACTCAAAAATACATTGTTAAGTTCCGACATCCACGCGAACGAAGTCGCGGGCACAGCTAGTGTAATATATAATAAGAAATGAAAAATAAAATAAAAACATCGCTTGTTTCCAACTCATTAAACAAATGATGTACGCACACTTGTACGTCCCGAATGAGGGAAATTTTAGAATTCTTTGTTTAAGATTTATGGCTCATTGGTCTTTTGGGCGAAACTGCTCGATTCTACATTCGATTCCCGTGTCGGGTAATGTGTTATTGCATATTTTTTGTTAAGTACTAAAGGAATATAGAATTGCTCCCGATGGGATTGTTGTGTCGTTTTGTGGTGCAGTGTTAGCCAATTAGAATTAGTTGTGATATGACGCACTTCAGAACATATTCGTTTGATTGATGAATCCGATACACAACACGAACCAGAAAGACACAGAGAAATACACCAACAAGAATACTCAGTTATATTTGTTTTGCATTTTGTTTTTTAGGGTTCTGTACCCAAAGGGTAAAAACGGAACCCTATTACTAAGACTTCGCTGTCTGTCCGTCCGTCTGTCTTTCACCAGGCTATATCTCAAGAACCGCGATAGCTAGATAGTTGAAATTTTCACAAATTATGTATTTCTGTTGCCGCTATAACAACAAATACCAAAAACAAAATAAAATAAATATTTAAGGGGGGCTCTCATCAACAAACGCGATTTTTTGCCCTTTTTTGCTCGATATCAATAATGGCAACAGTGCCTACCGCACTTGAAATATTCAAACAATACTCAGTTGTATTTTTACTTTACTAATAAATACCTACTGTTGTTTACCTAGTCAATGGTACGGAACCCTTCGTGCGCGAGTCCGACTCGCACTTGTTTAACATTGCCTCACACTTGGATTTCTTCTGTATCGTGGGAACAGTTTACAAACATACATGTCCCATGCACACAAAACCAGACCCGAAACAACTATCTGTAGATCATACAAAAATTTGTTCCGTGCGAGGATCGAACGTGCGACACGTAGCGCAGAAAGTTAATCCCTTAGCCGCTGCGCCAACCGTGTCGTCAATACTCATTTCCATCACCATCATTTAGATGGTTGGCAGTCCACAACTGTGCGTCTCTCTAGAAATTTTCTGCCTCGCACAACAAAACTGTGGAATGAACTGTCGCCTGCGGTATTTCCGGACCAATACGACCTTCAAATCTTCAAGAAAAGAGCATACCCCTTTTTAAAAGGCCGGCAACGCACTTGCGACTCCTCTGGTGTGGCGGGTGTCCATGGGCGACGGTAATCGATTACCATCAGGCAATCCGTCTGCTCGTTTGTCATCTATACCATAAAAAAAATCACTGAAATTTTACTATTGTGTCCTCAAATATGTTTTTTTATTAAATTAGTTCTACTCATTGTGAGCGAAAGGATACATTACAAATATACGCACGCAAACAATCGCACAGGTGAGACAAATGTAACTGCCTGCAGCGAAAAGAGCCGACAATATATTGTTATTTCGACTGTTTAATGAAAGGGTGATTATAATTAACTTATACTTACGCTTTGATCATATTTAGGATAAAAAAATATATGTGTGTGTGTTTATTGTTACATGTTGTACATGAAATTTAATGAATTGTGGCATGTTATCTGTGCTATTCATAGAATATCGACAAAAGCTCATGAAACAGCTAATCAGTGTGTGCCAACACGAGAACAGTGAACAAACCGCGTCACGTAAACACACCTCACAAATAAACGCGGCAAATACTGCGCATGTGTACGGTGACTGTGACGTCATATCTACACATGACGGTAGGGAGATGCTACTGTTGTCGAACTATGCGTTCGAAATTTAAATTTTACTCCAATCCAGTTAAAGACCATTACGAGTTCAATTTTTAAACTGAATGATGATGGATCAAAGTGCACGATTGGCGCAGTGGCTAAGCGGTTGGCTTTTTGCGCTACGGTGTCGCGAGTTCGATCCCCGCTTAAAACAAATCTTTCTGTACATCATAAAAAAATATTATTATTTAAAACTGCTTCCTTGGCGCGTCTGCTAATCCTGAAATCCTGAGTTCGACCCCCAGGCAGTGTTGTTGGGTTTTTGGTGTTAGAAAATTGCATCGTCTATATTTTCAACGAAACTAAACCATGCGAACTGAATCAATCTGTGATTTGTATACCATGGAAGGATTTTTTTATACATTCACAAGGAAATATTATACAATTCAAAATTAGACCTACCTAACCCAGATTTTTATCAAAAATAATCCTAACTACACCTGGGTTTTGCTATGGAAAGCAATATCAAAAGAGTTGAAACGACTGCTAAATACGTCTAATGTCCGAAACGTATTCTACTAATAGAACCAAATAGTAATAATTTACTCAACCGAAAACAATGGCACCCACCCTGCATAGGCTGGCTACACACTGACGCGATATTTAGCGTGTTTAACGTGCATTAATCGTTAATAATGCGGTGACGCGGGGCGACCCGCTAGCGGCTAGGGCGACCATAGTCTTGATATTAGTTCTAGTATTTTAAGTAGATTCAGAAAGAGAGAGAACTACTTACTGAATGGTACTTCTTTATTAATAAGAAGAACGCGACTTGAAGTATTAAGATTGGGTTCTTTTGATCGCTTCAATATAACTAATTAAATATTTAGTTAAAAATTATTACTTAACCAAATTAATTGTTTTTCATACCTTTGATGTAAATGGGTTGTTTAAGTTTGTATGTTTTTATTTTACGTATCAATACGGTAGTTATTTTATAACAAATTGACGGGCCGGTTGGTGCAGTGGATAAGTGATTGGCTCTCTGCGCTAGTGTCGCGAGTTCGGTTCCCGCACGAATCAAATATTTGTATGGGCTAGAGATAGTTGTTTCGGGTCTAAGTATGTAAGGTGCGTGTATGTAAACTAGTGTGAAAAATGAATTAAAAAAAACAATAAACATGCAAACAGTTAACGAATGACTTTTTATTATAAATCGCGTGAACAAAGCTTAAATATTGTAACGATGAACGAACTAAATAATTCTTGGCTCACATGAAATCCAGCTATTTCATAATAGAGTTAACTTTATGATCATAATATAATACTAAGTGAACAGAAACCACCGTTGTTTACTTACGTATACTGTAATAAAAGCTAATCCGCTTAACATGCTTGGCAAAATGTACTCCAGAATACAGGTTGCTTGTTGTGGCGATTTGTGGCATAGATCAATATTCAATAGAGACCATCTAAGCTATACAGGCTGTTGGAAACAGCCATTTGAAATTAAATTAATAATGGTCTTCTAATACATTGACTTTTAGTCACAGATAATAGTGTCTGAAGGGTTAGGCAGAGGTGTATTATTGTACACCATTTCGGCGATTTTGTTATGAGTCCCTTGTAATTGGGGCTTTGCCTATTGCCATCTATCGTACAGGAATCCAATATCCGGGTTGCTACTGAGAATTTTCTAAAAGAAAAATTTTATAACCTAATTTTGCCTGACCCGGATGTCGAACCACACTAGCCATGCTTTCTATCAGTAGATCAATGAGGCATTTAAATATCAGCAGAAGTAGTTTTTGACGTTTCTGAACTGTATTGAACAGTCAAAATAAATATGGCGTTAAACTTAAAAATATTGCACTAATCAGCGATACATTATCGTGTCTATAATTTACGGTCAATGTAATGACTGGTTCAGTTCAATTTAAACTCTAATTTATTATTAACTTCTTTACAATGTTACTAGCATGCGGGGTCCCCTGACCAACAAGACTGTCAGCTGACAAATGCCAAGATAAACTTGTACTGTAAGAACTTTTAATTGTCTTTCTTTTAACTGTGTTGAACTGGTTACAGTGAGTAGCCTAGCTGTAACTGCTTAAGAAATATTATGAAGAAAACTTCCTTTGAACTGCTATGGTGGAACATTTTGCCAGCCTGTAGCTAACCGTAGACTGCCTAATTGGTGTAATGATCAAGCGCGACTGCAGAACTTGAGATCTTGGGTTCGATTTCCGGGTTGGACTAAAAGTTATTGGGTATTTCTGTATTGAAATTCTCAGTAGCAGCAAGGAACTGTGCCCAGTAGATGGCAATAGGAACGCCCCCTCAATTACAGTATCGGCAAAATGTGGATGTAAAATAGTACACCGTTGCGTATCCCTTCGGGGAATACAGGCGTGATGCTGTGATGTGCAATGTCATGTTAACCAAAAATAATTTAGTTCTGTTTTCAAATAACCTAAAAAATGGATGCCCTAAGCCCCAAGACCGCGTAACCGCGCGTCCAACGCGATTTGTTTCACGTAGCCGCGCCAATGTGTACAACAGTACAGTCGGGGACATTCGCGAATTTCAAATGGAATTGATAATATTGTTTGTTAAATCTAACAAATAGTTTTGTTGTGCTCCGCCGTGTAAATAACTGAGTAATAACAATACGGATGTATGTTTGCTATTGTCAATTGTTTGGTCAAAGTTCGATTGTAGCCAATATTGCAATTAGTTTATAATTGGCTTGATTATGCTGTTAGCTCTGACAAATATTTTGCTTTTGCATATTTTATTTCTGCTTTTGCTTTGTCCTTTAAAAAAATAGAGAAGTATAAACTTCTGTATCGTCAATCGAAATAACCACCTGCAGGCCTTTGTTCCGTTCTGGGATCGAACTTGCGACACGTATCGCCGAAAGTCAAGCATAGCTTCTACGCTAATTATGTCGTCGTCATTTAAAATAAAATAAAATGTATTTAATAAAATTCACGGTAAACAATTTACCGTGGTAAATTAATATTACTCGCATATCTGACTTTTCGGAAAATCGGAATCGGAAATATTAACGATGAAGGAAAACATCGTGATGAAGAGTTTGAGTCTCCATAAAGTCCTTGTTTGGCATATGTAGGCCACATACATACATCTTTTTTATTAGGTATTACTTACTATGCTTACTTTCTTTCTTATCTAATTTCAGAAGAATTCTTAAAATCTAAAAACAATATATTAAAAGCACCTATATTGAAGATAAGGGTAGGTGCCCACCGAAGCAAAGCGTCCGCAAAATGCAGCGCGACCAATTTGCGACCGTGACGGATGGCGACCAATTAAATTGTTGTATTCTCTGTGTTATGCGATCTACGAATTGATGAAATTGATTTATTCAACCAGAGGTACCTTTAGACAATTGCCTTCGCGACGCCTTATCAAGTTAACTTCGTCCCGATATTTCCTATTTAGACTGTTGTCGCGACGCCTTATCCGATTTATTTTTTTTTTTCTTTAAAAAAAAAACATTGCCCCACACTAGGATTTTTCCTGTGTCGTGGGTACAGTTTACAAACATACATGTCACATACACACACAACCAGACCCGAAACAACTATCTGTAGATCATACAAATATTTGTTCCGTGCGGGAACCCGCGACACCTAGCGCAGCAGTCGATCTCTCAACACACTGCGCCAACCGTGCCGTCAAATTGTTGATTGATTGTCCACCCGCAGCTTAATGACGTAAAAAAGCGACAACAGTCTCACTGTTTTCGGTCAATGTATGACACAAAAATGACGTTTGACAGAAGCTATCGCGCCATCTACGCCTGTCGCATACTGATTGCTACATCGGGAATTAGACTGTCGATGCTCCATTTAGACGATAACCGTGGCCACATCTTAACTATGAGGTTGTTGACCGACTCCCTGTTGCAACATAATGTATCGATATTAAGTTTATAGTTATAAGGCATAATTTTCTATAGCATGACAAAAAAATCTTATAATAACGATCGTATCTCCAATTTTTGTACCGCGTATCATCTGTAGGCGCGACTCGCGAGACAAAAGCCAATCGAGTGTCGTCAAGTAATTGACGGGACGCTCTTGTATCGCTATCCCTTTCTAACACAGCTCGCACTGAATGAACAAGCGAGATAGGTGCAGAATAGAATCAGAAAAAAGAACATTTAGATAATACGGAACGTTGTACTTTGAATAATAAGTAATTAATTAATACGTAAAGAGCTTTAGTTTTATGTAACGTTTATTTTTCTTTGAGAGCGAAGGAAATTACATGTTTCGTTTTTCTTGACGACGTAGGTATATATTAACTGTATTATATAGGTCGAAAAATTGTCTCATTGGTCTAGTGGCAGCAAGCGACTGCTGAGCGTGAGGTCCTAGGGTGCGATTCCCGGATCTGGCAAAGTGCTATTGCCATTTTCTGTATGGAAATTCTCAGTAGCAGCACGGGGTCTGGACTTCACCCCCTATTATAGAAATGCGGGTGTGCAAACTTACGCCTTTGCGTAACCCTTCGGACAATACAGTCGTTATGCAATGATCCGTTCCTTCACGCCACTTATCAATAATCACAAGCTTGCAGATGTTATATCCGATTTTGACTGTATTCATGGATAATAGATACTTGTTTATAAAGTAGTCAAATATTAGAGTAGTCAACTATTGTATAATTAGGTAAATAATTATTAATATTTTTGTGGAAATGTGTATGTTTATCGTGTTTTTTTTTTTTATAAATGTAAGTCGCCCATTATCCCTCCATTATCGTATTAGGTTTAAGACCTGTAAAGATAGCTGTTAAGGAAGATTAATAAATAAATAAATGTTCATGGTCAGTGATGGTACCATCAGGTCACCCACAGGCTCGACCCACACGTTACAATCCTACGTGAACACGCTACGAGAACGTTACGAAGCCGCACGATTTAAATGTACGTTCTCGAGGTAATTACGCACGTATTTCGCGTTGTGTAAATTTGTTTCATACATTACTGTTGAAGCCTTTCACATCGTAGAGTGGCCTTCAAAGTCAAAGTTTTTTATTTCAAGTACCTAGGCTTTTTCAGGCACTTTTAAAAAGTCGAGACTCTAGGCGCACGGTTCCAAAGGGGGTAGGTCCTATGGAGAAGAGACCGGCAAGAAACTCCATGGATACTCTTTTCAAACAAAAAGTTAATTTACAATTAATATCTTAAATTAACATGCATTATATAAGAAAAATACAATCTTAATAGAACGCTACTTACACAATGAGGCAATACAATATGAGTTAAACAAGTGTTTCGAATATAAAATAAAAACGGCATAAACAGATCAAAGCGGATAAAACAGAAAAAAAACATAAAAGAATACAAAATATTAAAACATCACCACACGTCTCTATATTGGGAACACCTGACCTCTGCCCAGAAGCACACTATAACAAGATACTGTGCTCCCTACGCCTCGAAGTTCGAGGCTTCAACTCTGTGTGCATCTGTACAGGACACACACACATTAACTACCATTCCATTAAGATGTCTTACATGTCTAGTTATATTAACAACTCGATGTTGCCAATTTTCCGATAACACTAATCCTCGTGTAAACTATTATGATAACATAGTTAGTAGGTACCAATCTTGTTAATTGGCGTAATGGTACACATATCTAGATTGGTGTTAACCACGTAGTGCCTAATAACAGTTTGGGATCAAATCTAATAACGCAACAATCTGCGCCAGTGGTACACAGACCAACTGATAAATACATTTATCGTGCACCTAAAATTCAAAAAAGTAATTTGAACATGATATAAATCATCTCAAAAGACGTCCATTGATGGATATAGGCCTACGATACTTGGCGCATCGCCACATCGACCTGTCTTGTGCTGCCTGCATCCAGTGATTCCCGCGACCTTCACCATGTCATCGGTCCTTGGTAACATGATATAGATAATTAATTTAAACTATTTTATTCAGACAGACATCTTCTGGCTAAAACAGCACGGTGTTCCTCCGGAAAACCCATAGGGTTTGGCGAATGAGCGAGCAAATCTTGCGCCCGCGCATTAGGTGAACCCCCATTAGATTTCACCAAATTGTCAGTTGGATGAGCGGACTTAATTACGGCTAAAATGGCGCACAATCCTTTAGAAAGTCGCGCGCAGAACAATGCGCGCCATCTTCTCAGTTTTGCCTCTGATTAGGCGATGGACTGGTTGAGTAATCTCGTAGTGTGGTCCAATAGTTACATCCCACTCTCGCGCTCCGTGGCTACAAATAAGTTTTTCAAAGCCTCACGTAAAATCTCCAATTTATATAAAGCATTATTTTTGTCGTTTGTTTTCATAACTCGATATCCTTTTGAATTTCCCTCGCAAACGCATTAGAGATACCTGCCGACGACATTTTCGATTTACCCTTGCGTGTTTGTTTTAAAAATCCAATTCCGAATGCCATTAGGGGATATATTCACTTAATAAATTTGTTTATTGCCCCGGGTGCCATTAAATCAAAATCTCTGCTGCCCATGTAGGGACAAAGGGTGGGTACACAACGCAGATCATGCGTCAGAAGGTTCACTCCATTCCACTCATCGAAATAATATGTGAATTCCACTTCACTCCACGCTGTACCCCGCTGTCATTGTCCTTCTTTTGTCATGTCAGTAATGGATCCTACCTAATGCGCAGGCGTATCTATCATTATCCGTGATATAATCACGTATAATCCGTGTAATATTCCGTGACGCATTATGCCATATAACGTGTAGTTATCATATCGGGATTGTTACCGCAGTGGCTAAATTTGCAGACTCAGTTAAAAAATATTCATATGGCCTATTCATAAGTTCCACGACGTTAGTTAGTCAGAGTTGTACAAAGTTGTCCTTTTGAACTTGTGTATACTATGGTGTACACGGTGGACAGGGATGAATGTATATGTTGTAGACACAGGCACAGCCCAGTGGATGCAAAGCGATATATTTTTGGAAAAAAACGGTATTGTTTTAGTGTAATGGCTTCGTTATTTGATTGTGTTATTTGTTACTGCTTTTATTTAAAGTACCATGCTTCTGTTATCATTATTTTTATTGCTTGGGGTTATTACTGGTTTGCAATAAATTGCAATGCGCAGTTACCTATTTTTCAGCTTAGGTCCTAAATACACTTACGGCCGTTTGTTAAATTGCGGGCGGTCTGTGAGGAGGGTTTAATGAATCATCATCAAATTCATCAGTAAAATCATAACATCATCTTAAAATAAGACCTCGAGCCCTGATCCTACTTCAGTACATTGCATTTAATTGATTTTAATAATACTAAATACAACTTTTTCTTACAAACATCACTGAGAAACGAGAGAATCACAGAATGTATTATTTAACATTATCAAATTAGTCTATGCCATAATCAATTACGGAAAAATAGACGCGACCTATGGCGGATGAATCATTTAACAGGTGTTAATATTTTCCATAATTTTGTTGTTTTTTTTTTATAAAGCGTTAAGATTAGTTTATATACAACAGAAAGGACCAGATATGTATAACGGCACAGGTTTAATTCCCGAGTCAAGTAAACTCCAGTGTATGAGTTGTATACGACTATGTAATTTACAATCTAACCTAATAAAGGCGTTATACTATGTACAGTACCGCTATCACCAGTTTTCTTACTATTTACTATCAAAGTAAAGTAAATTTTCATGATAGCGATTTTAGTTCTTAACTTGGTTACATTAGGGATTAGAGTCGCTTATGTGACATCTAGTCATAGTAAAGTTTTGATTTACTATTTGCTATATTATAGAGATGTCATGTTAGCGACTCTAATTCCTAATGTAACGAAGTTAACAACTAAAATCGCTTGCATGAAAATGTACATTTACTATGAAAGTAAATAGTAAAAAACTCATAATAGAGGTACAGTTTCAAGCTCTCTCTGTATTTTGATGATAGCAACCTTAGAACAAATTAAAGTCCGTCAAGTCATCCACAAAGACAATAGGTAGTCCGTGTACTTTATCCGTCTGTCAGACGAAGGTCACCAGACAGAGCAGACGTGTTCTGCAGAAGTTCTCATTTCCTTCCATGTCTCGCAAGTAAGTGCGGACGAAGCCTTAAGGCTTTTGTCCGTATGCTAGGAACTTGGGACATTTTTCTCTGTTTTAATTACTTGTTTTCGCAATAGGAAGGTTTTCCGCGTGTAGAATGTATGTATTTTTTTTTATTATTTCACTCCGCTTCACTTTAAGTCTGATATTAATTATTAGAGAAGTAAATATAATAAAACTATTCAATTATTGATACGTATAGGCATTTGTCAGACATAACTGTTATTTAAACCTCGCGAAACGCTTGGAATTTCCTGTTCCCGTGGAAACTTCGGAAAAAAAGTATATAAAACCACTTTTTATACAGAAAAGCAGCGTTATGTAAAAAATTCAAGTCAATTCATTGACTACTTTTTGTGTTTTGAGGACACAAACATACGGAAGGTGTATTATAGTATTCGATTTGTCAGTATTTGTAATTTGACGTGTCAAAAAATGTTAACACGTAACAATGGCGGCTGTAACGAACCGTACATATTTATATATGCGAAAATATTTTATGTTTTCCAAATATATCAATATTGTTGTCAAAAGAAAGGTTTCGAAAGGGATATCAAATATGTATTCTCATTCCGTATGTTCCTAATTCTTAAAAGACAAATAAATGTAATAAAATATGTCCCATGTCCCCAGTCTCCGCACTCACAACAAAGCCCCGTTGAAGCTATTACTCAATTTCCTCTGTTCCGGCGATTGTCAATTGACAATAAAACGAACGAACAATCAAATATTTTGCCGTTCCCCCCTCCCCTTCACACCCTTGTCATAAATAAGGAAATTAGTTTTATGTTTGCTTCTTGTTGAGAGAATTTTTTGAATGATTTTTTTGCCTTTTAAACGTATTGTTGGTCTTTCTTTTGTGAAATTGGGATGTGGGAAGTGGAGTCTGAAGGCTCTGATTGATTTTAAATATTCTATGATGTTTTTTGATTGGTTTTTTTATTGATGATATTTTGTATGACGGTTTGAATGAAAGATAAAGTAGATATTCTTATTATATAACACGCCTATGCAAAGGCCGAGGCATACAACTGTTTATTTATTCTATTAATTGGGTATATGAGCCTATTACCGTCTACCGGGCAAAATTCCAAACTACTACTTAGAATTTTCTAAAAAAACAACAATGTCCCCGACCTGAAAAACGAACCCAAGACACTCACGCTTAGCAGTCATTTTTGCTATTACTAAATCCGTTTACCAACATTATCCTTCACTGTAGAGTCTATAATCACGATATCCAGTTACCATTAGAGAAAATATTATAAAATCTATTTTCCATAATTTTAAACATAGCCTTAAAGGGTGTTATTGGAGGTCAACTTACACTGGTTATATAATTTTATACAAACTATCCACTATATGTTGGTCCGCTTCTCCAGTGACGTTTAAAGTAAATAAGTCTATTTACTATCCAATAGCCAGGTATTTAGTTACTTTTTTATTAAGCATCAATGAAACAATACTGTGAAGTAGATGTGTACGGTTCACGTACAGGCATAATTTGCTAACGCTGCGACCTACTTTTCGCGATTCATTTTATGTTCATTTTGTCGTAGTAAGGTTAGTTGACCAATAACTGCCATAGCGATAAAACTGCGGATTAGCATCCAAAATAACTTTCGTGTAACTTTACGAATAAACTTGGTATCGTGAAATCTGTGGTTTTCGTCAACTCACACACACACAACTATAACTTACTACTTCGGAGCCGTACATAAAAGTGGTCCTTCGAGCCGGATATATAGCCGGATATATATATAAAGTGACTAGTGCCTGCGGTGATACAACTCTACTCTACCAACGGTCAAAATACTAACATGGCTCCGAGTGTCTCGGAACTGATCAGCTGTCAAGAAACTATTTTCAGTAACTTGAAGCTGATATGTATCAACTACAAGAAAGACAGCGCTACCAGAAAGAACTTGGCGTACCTGGAGGAACGTCTTTCTCGACTGAACAACAACTGGGAGAAGTTTGTTTACAACAATCAACAACTGGAAGAGTCCGGAGCAACAGACCTCCAATACTTCACTGACAACGTGTTCAACAGCACGAAAAAGATGTATGAAGATGTGCTACAAGACATGCTGAAACGAAAGTCGGAATTGCCGTCAGCATCTACGAGCAAAACGGAAGGATTACCTGTGTCACCTACGCAAGGTAAGGGAACGTCGAAATTTTCCTTCGATGATATCAAATTCCACGTACCTCCTCGCGAAACAAAAGAAACGACGGAAAAGCGTCAAGATTTGTTGCGTCAACAATACTGTAACTTTAGAATTTTTGAACGAACCGTGGAAAAAATTAACTTAACGTTGGCAGCGTCGATGGAGAAATGGGAATTAGAAGACAATCTAAACACCCTGAAAACTAAATGGGAGCATATCGAAAAGGCAAATTGGGAGCTTGACTATATTCTACTAGATGAAGATTCGGTTTATAAACAAAAATATAATGCTGCAGAGAACTTGTATGACGACTTGAAAAAGAAACTACAACACCACATCTGGAACAATGCGCATTATGAAAAATCGACGCCAAAAATTGCAATACCAGATTTTTATGGCAACTACAACCAGTGGTTGACTTTTAGAGACCTCTACCTCGAAAGTGTACATAACAATCCGGTACTTTCAAAGGCTCAAAAGATGCAACACCTGAAAACGAAACTGAAGGGTGAAGCGGAAAAACTGGTTCAGCATCTTGGCATCAGTGCTGAAAACTATACATCTTGCTGGGAGATTCTCACCCACCGCTATGATAACAAACGACTATTATTCACATCGTACTTGAATACGCTCCTAAATCAACCTAGTATTCAACAAGCAAACGCTGCAAGCATAAAGAAGCTACATGACGTCATGACGGAGTGCTTGAACGGACTCAAGAACATCGGGCTAGACACCACAAATTGGGATCCAATAGTGGTTCACCTTTTGATTCAAAAACTAGATAGCGTAACCTATAACGAATACATAAAGGATATCAAACATCCTAGAGAATTTCCTGATTTGGAAGAATTCACCGAATTTCTAGAATCAAAATTCATGGCGCTGGAAGCTCTACAGGGAAATAGCCAAAAGTCATTTACGTCGAATAAGCCGTGGAAGTCAGAAAAACATTCTAACAATGGATCGGAAACCCGAAACAATATTTACAAAAATAATACGTCGAGGTCATCGTACTTTAACAAGTCACAAAACTCGCCGAAAGCCTTCTTCACGACAACAAAAACATGCCCCATTTGCAAAACGAATCACGTGTTGATGAATTGCGAGAAATTCTTGGCTATGAACCTAAACAAACGCAATGACACAGTTCGCAACTTGCACATTTGCATAAACTGCCTGTACAGCCACGGTGAAAAGCCATGTACCTCACGAAAAACGTGTAAATTGTGTCATAAGGCCCACCATACACTCATGCATGAATCAGAAATAGAACAATCCATCAACCGCCAACCAACGAAGGCAACAAACCCACCGTCGTCCTCTTCTGCTTCCTACGTGGTTAACAATATAACGAACGAAGCGAAGGAAGTGTTGTTAACAACTGTACTTCTAAAAGTAAAAACAATAGATGGAAACTTCATCAACTTGAGAGGTCTACTTGATCAAGGGTCGCAAGTAAGCCTCATTACGGAAAACGCAGCACAGCGTCTCAGATTACCGAGACGAAAAATGAGTGCCGTTGTATCGGGTGTCGGATCACTAAGCGGCAATTGCAAAGGAGTAATGAACTTAGAATGCCAGTCAATACATTCCGACTATAATTTCAACTTAGAAACTTTAATTATGAAGAAACTCATAAGCAACTTACCTACCGCATCCTTTTCAATCGATAACTGGGACTATTTGGAAAACTTAAAACTAGCAGATCCACAGTTCAATGTATCAGGCCCGATTGACCTACTGTTGGGTGCTGACATTTATTCAGAACTCATTCTACATGGAATCATAAGGAGTGATAATACATACCCTGTAGCTCAACAAACCAGAATAGGTTGGATTCTATGCGGAAGTGTAAAGACATTTAACTGCTTCGTGACACTCAACGATTTCGAAAACATGGCAAGATTCTGGGAAAGCGAAGAAATTACTGACACCTCAACATCGACTGGCGAGGAACAGTACTGTGAGGAATATTACAACGCGACCACCACGAGATTGGCGAACGGACAATATGTGGTGCAGATGCCCATGAAGCCCAACTTCGATACTAACCTAAACAATACAAGGTCACAAGCTCTAGCTCAGTTCCTTCAGCTAGAAAAGAAAATGCTGAAAAACAAGGAACTCAGTGATGAGTACAAGCGTTTCATGAATGAATATATCGATATGGGGCATATGAAACCTGTAACTGAAAAATACAGGGGTCAAGTTTACTTACCTCATCATGGGGTGCTGAGAGCTGAGTCAACCACGACAAAACTAAGAGTCGTTTTTAACGCGTCGTACAAAACGAAAGGAGACAGCAGTCTCAACGACCGTATGAACTGCGGTCCTAACTTACAAAAGGATATGCTGACACTACTCATCAACTGGAGAACGTATAGATATGTCTTTACGGCAGATGTAGAGAAACTCTATCGTTTCATCTGGCTGAACGAGAAACAACAACATCTGCAAACTATAATTTGGAGGTCTTCACCGAACGAACTTCTGCAAGAGTGGCAGTTGTGCACTGTAACTTACGGGATGAAAAGTGCACCATACCTTGCAATGCGCACTCTACATCAACTGGCAGACGATGAAAAAGATAGTTATCCAGAGGCTGCAAACGTCCTAAAAAACTCCTTCTACATGGATGATTTGGTTTACGGGCAGGATACTGTCGACGACTCAAGAAAACTAGTTACACAATTAATTGAGTTACTGAAAAAAGGAGGGTTCAACTTAAGGAAATGGAAAACTAACGAACCAATTATCTTAGAAGACTTGCGAGACGATCAGAAGAGCAGTAATACAAACATCGACTTCAGCCCGGAGCAAACAACAAACGCAAAAATGTTGGGCATGAGATGGAATCAAGAAAGTGATAGCTTCACTTACCATTGGGATTTACCTGCAAGGAAAAACCTCACGAAACGCACATTACTGAGTGAGATAAGCAAACTATACGACCCTCTCGGATTATTATCGCCATTTATAATAAAAACCAAACTTCTATTTCAAAAGATCTGGATCAGTAAAATCGACTGGGATGATCGCCTACCCGAAGATTTAACTACCGAGTGGGAAACATTGAGAAAAAGTATCCCTTTACTAAACAAACTTTCCATACCACGATGGTTGCAGTGTCAGGAAAAGTATCTAGAGATTCACGGATTCTGTGATGCAAGCGAAAAAGCTTACGCGTGCGTCATATATGGCCGAGTGAAAAATCAAGTTGGTGACTACGTGACTACGCTAATTACTGCAAAAACAAAGGTTGCACCGCTCAGCAAAAGGATAACTTTGCCTAGGATGGAACTTTGTGGGGCCTTATTACTCGCCAGACTCATGGAAAAGGTCAAGGAAACTCTTAGCAACAAACATCTACAAATAAGATGTTGGACCGACTCTAAGGTCGTCTTAGCCTGGTTACAAGGAGATATAAACAGATGGGAGAGATATGTTGCGAACAGAGTGGCACAAATAAACGGTATTATCTCTGCAAATCACTGGGCTTATGTGAAGTCGGAAGATAACCCCGCTGACTGTGCAACCAGAGGACTCTTACCATCTCAACTTCTTAATTTCAAACTTTGGTGGGAAGGACCGGGCTGGTTAAAAACTGTAATATCTAAAAATAATCAAGAAGGTTCCTTGACCTACCTAACAAACAACGGACTGCAACGAACAAAATGCTGCGTAGCCACATTTAAAAAAAGTGAAATAATCCACACATTATTAAACAAGTACAGTCATTACAAACGCGTAATTCGAGTGCTTGGGTGGATTCTACGAATAAGCAATATTCGCAAGCAAAGGCGAGAAATGAACGATATGAACAACTTAGCCGACTGCGATAGCAAAAAGGCAGTTATGTGTTTGTCACTACAAGACATTACGAGAGCTACACAATTAATTATCAAGAACGTTCAAAATGAGTACTTTGGCGAAGACATTGAACGTTTAAAGAAGAAGCAATCAGTATCAACCAGAAGCAAGCTATTGAAGTTAACTCCATTTCTCGACGAAAATGGGTTGCTACGTGTGAAGGGGCGACTGGTCCATTCAACTTTATCTCCCGAAGCAAAACATCCTATTATTCTTCCTCCTACTGGAAGATTAACGGAGCTTATTATACAAGAAGCTCATCACGAGACTCTCCACGGAGGCGCCCGGCTCACATTGGCTCAGGTACGTCTAAAATTCTGGGTCATTGGAGGTAGCAGAACGGTGAAAAGAGAGCTACGGCAATGTGTTAGATGTCATCGTTTCAAATCTAATCGTAATGCCCAACTAATGGCAGATCTGCCGAAAGAGCGTGTAACTCCAGCCAGGCCGTTTGCGAACACTGGCGTTGATTATACTGGACATGTTGATGTGAAAATCAATAAAGGGCGAGGAGTAAAAACTTGCAAAGCTTACATAGCTATATTCGTTTGCATGGTGACAAAAGCTGTGCATTTGGAGTTGGTATCTGACCTGACCACACAAACTTTTCTTGCCGCCTTTAAAAGGATGTGTGCCCGTAGGGGTACACCCAGACACGTATTCTCGGACAACGGTACGAATTTTGTGGGAGCTGCAAAACTGCTTCTAAAGGACTTTGAACGACATGAAACTTTCAAGACTTCTGAATTCTTCGCTGAGATGAACAACTTACAAATTGAATGGCATTTCAATGCTCCTCTTTGGCCAACAGCTGGTGGCCTGTGGGAGGCCGCCGTAAAATCGATGAAGTATCACCTGCATCGAGTATTGGGAGAACAGAAGCTTACTTTTGAACAATTTACTACTTTATTAACGCAGATTGAAGCCTGTTTAAACTCTCGTCCGTTATGTCCTTTAACAGAGGATGTAGAAGACCTGGAATATCTGACTCCCGGTCACTTTCTCACCGGCGGTCCCCTATTGTCAATGCCACAAGAAGAACGAGATTTTGCTGAGCATGACTTAAGAAACAGGTGGAGACTTGTAGAACAAATGAACGTGCATATCTGGAAGCGCTGGTCTGATGAATATCTTCATCAACTGCAAGTCCGAAGCAAATGGCAGCACCCAAAAGAAAACCTGAAAGAAGGAAGCCTAGTATTAGTGAAAGATGAACATTTACCTCCGGGCCGCTGGGCTCTTGGAAGAGTGCAGGAGCTTCATCCGGGAACTGACGGCCGAATTCGGGTGGTTACCTTGAAAACAAAAAAAGGGCTACTCAAACGACCCATTACGAAGCTTTCGCCATTACCTCTGGCACTTGAAGTAGCGAAAGATAACGAAGAGAAAGAGAAAAAATCACCTAGTCCGGAACCAAAAAAACGGGAAGGCACAAGAACAAATAAGAATAATTTAATGTCACTTGTCCTTATATCTATAATAGCAATGACGGGGTTTGCACAATCAGCGCCAATGACGAATAACTTGAAGGTCACATCGATATCAAGCAATCATCCAATTTATTTCGATGAAGCTGGTAAAATACAACTGATACATGATGAATGGACATTATTGATCTATTACAACTTAACATCATACTGGGAAGCAACTCAACAGATCAAGAGTTACGTAAATCAAATCGACAAACTATGTAAAAGAATATCGCATGAATATCCGCCTTGCGAAACAATCGTCAGCCATCTACGTCACGAGTTGGATCACCTGACTGAATACAACTCGATGCTACTCTCTCAACATTCAAGACCAAAACGAGGTTACTTTGATGGGGTTGGGAAATTAGCAAGAACTCTTTTCGGAGTGCTCGATGCAGACTTTGCAGAGAAGTACGAAAACGACATACATAAGTTACAATCAAGCGATGATTACTTGTTACAACTTATGAAGAATCAAACATTGATTGTAGAGGCAGAAAATAATGTTATAAAAATAAATACTGAATTTATGGAAAAACAATTCAAAACATTGCGCACCTATATGGATAAAACTTGCAGCGAAATCACTAAAATAGAGAACAGAGCGCAAATGTTATTCACGATAAATGACATAAACTCTGCGGCGGTGACGTCAACTCTACTTTTAAATGACTTACATCGAATTTTAGAAATGCTGATGAATGCTCTTGCCGACATTTACCGAGGACATTTGGACACTCATCTGTTTCCAGCGTATCAACTGATTGAACAGCTTAATGTAATATCCGGGAGGTTACCACAAGGGTTATCTCTTCCTGTGAAGGACATCTCAAAGGATTTACAAAATATCTATGACCTCAGTCATGTGAAGGCTCGAATTACAAACAACTTTTTGCTGTTCGAAATACATATTCCATTGTTGAGCGATGAAGACTATAATATATATCGAGTCATACCAGTGCCTTTCCTTAGACAAGGACGTTTAAAACTTGTACAACCTAGTTCAAATTTCATCGCAATCAACTTTGTAAAAAACTCTTACATAACTATGGAAGAGCAGGACATGCGTCAGTGTACTTCATATGGAGAAGATGAATTCATCTGCATCTCGCGACAACCGGTCTACAACTTGCACGATAAAGACGCCCCATGTGAGGCCCAAGTCTTCAGCCAACAAGCATCATTATCATGCACCCTCATTGACGTAGCATGCAAGGAAGCTTGGACGAAGCTACATAAACCAAATATGTGGCTATTTACACTGTGCGATAAACAGCTGATGCGCGTCATATGTAACGATCAAGTTACACCAGCGGTCATTGACGGGATTGGAGTGATTTCCTTGAAACCGAAGTGCTTACTTCAGAAAAAAGATGCAACAATATTTACTTATAACCAACTGGGAAGTAATTATTACATGAAATCGGATATTGAAGTACCAGCTGTAAACTCTACTATTAACAACATATCTGACCTCGGCTGGAAAAATGCGAAATGGAACATCACGGAACTTGAAACGCCAACTGCAATAGATGTGAGAAAAATAGACCGGCAATTGGAATTTCAGAAACAAAAGGAAATATTACCCAGGACGTCTGATATCTCGAATCACGACATATATCTATACTCGGTTACTTCTCTGTTGTTGGGAGGAATTGCTGTGCTTGCTCTCTATATTTTTGTAAAACGATGGGGCAAAATGAGTAAAGCTACCAAAACTGGAATGAAGCCTAAAACAAGGGACAACGTTGGAGGAGACATAGAGTTGCAAGAAATTCGCAACTCGACACCTGAGGAACCCGTTTACAGCAAAGCAAGACAGCAGAAGAAAGGATTCCACTTCGAAGAACTGAATTGATGATATTTTAATTATGTTTCTTTTATATTTTTTTTACTTTTACATTTATTATTAATTGTTTACTTTTACACTTATTTTCATATCTTCTCTTTGTAATGGATGCTCATCCCACTTTTTTCCCTCGGGAGCATGTACGGTTCACGTACAGGCATAATTTGCTAACGCTGCGACCTACTTTTCGCGATTCATTTTATGTTCATTTTGTCGTAGTAAGGTTAGTTGACCAATAACTGCCATAGCGATAAAACTGCGGATTAGCATCCAAAATAACTTTCGTGTAACTTTACGAATAAACTTGGTATCGTGAAATCTGTGGTTTTCGTCAACTCACACACACACAACTATAACTTACTACTTCGGAGCCGTACAAGATGAAGCAAAAGATGTATGTGACTCAGCCAACTGCTCTGACTGACGAAGCAACAACTTCGAACAGTTACAGCGGCGTTCACCGGACACGGCTCCTTCAATAAACATCTTTTCCTTATAGGAATAACAGACACCCCTCTGTGCAGAGCATGCATGGAGGAGGAAGAAACGGCAGCCCATGTGCTACTGAACTGCCCTGAGGTCGCCACATACAGGGCCAAGTACTTCGGAAACCCAGGTACCCTCCGGGAAATAGCCAGCAACGTCAAGCAATACAACACAATAGACTCAAAATTGCAATGGGGTCCTCACATCACAGCACTATCAAAGAGACTAAGCTCTGCGGCATTTGCAATTAGGAAAATTAGACAGTTAACTGATATAGCTACAGCCAGATTAGTATACTACGCATATTTTCACAGCATTATGTCCTATGGCATTCTGTTGTGGGGATCAGCTGCTGATGTTGATTCAATTTTCATATTACAGAAAAGAGCGGTCCGTGCTATCTATAACATGGGCCCCCGCGAGTCTCTACGAGGCTTTTTTAAAGATATTGATATACTAACACTGCCGTCATTATACATTTTGGAATGCATTATGTACATCAGAAAGAACTTGCAAATGTTTAATATTAACAGTGACTTTCACGACATTAATACTAGGAATAAACATAAAATAGTGGTTCCTAAATTTAGACTTACTAAAACAAATAAATCATTCCTAGGGAACGGTGTACGCTTTTATAATAAATTGCCGAAATCTGTCACCGACCTTACTGGTAAAGGATTTAAAACACATATTAAATCTATTCTCATAAGGAAAGCATATTATAAAGTTAAAGACTATGTTGACGATAGGGACGTGTGGCACTAACTGTCTTGATGTCTTCTGCACATGCGGCTTCCCTGGCAATCCGTTGTTTTCAATTCTCACAAGTTAGTTTTTAGTTTTCAATGACGATTGTCTTGATAATATTTTTATTATCTTTTTTTTTTTCTCTATATGTTTTAATTTTAGTTATTTTATATAAAATTTTCTATTTTGTAACAATTAGTTATTATTTGTTTAAGATTTCTAATTATATTATTCATGTAATTTGTTTGTTAGACGCTAGCTCAAATAGTTATGGCACTTTCTTCAAAAGGCTATTCCACCCTATATTTGTCTCACATAAACCTTTACATCAATACAATCTGTCTGGACTTTAAAATAGACTTTGACCCCTGAGTTTGTTTCGGCGTTTCTTCTCAGGGATAGTCATAGGAAATGCCGACGCCATCTAGTTTAAAAAAGACGTGTAAAAGTGATTGAAAAATCCTAATTGCAAAATAAATAATTTCATTTCATTTCATTTCATTTCTAGCAACTTCAAATTGTAAATGTGCGAGTACAGTGTAGCCAGTAACTTTACATTTACTTGTCGGACAGTGTGGATTGTTGCACTCACTTGGGCCAGCATATCCTTCTGATGAAAGTGGCGTTGAGTACTGGATCGCTGGGTCTCCAACTATTGTGGCTGAGCCTAGCTACACCAATTATTCCGTTATATTAATACTGTTCTTCGTGTGTCGTTTTGCGCACATTGGCTTGCATTGTACTCGCATAGTCTTTACCGTTAAAGATTGTAACCAGTTTAAAACTATTATTTTAAAAGAGTATCCATGGAGTTTCTTGCCGGTCTCTTCTCCATAGGACCTACCCCCACTTTGGAACCGTGCACCTAGAATCACAACGTTTTGAAAGAGCCTGTAAAGGCCTACTCGAAATAAAAATATTTGACTTTGACTTTGACGAAGCGTCTGCTGGCTTTTCTCGAAGAACTGGGGTTGATCGAATAAGATGACATTATTCCCACCCCGACGCAAAAAATGCGTTTAAACGTAGATTTGCGGAAAACAACCCATTTATACCTATACCTATACCGAAGGGGTATGTGAGAATCGTAACACGTGTCGTTCTGTAGTTCCTACCTACACCCATTAGGAAAAGGCGTGATGTTATGTAGGTATGTATATGCCAACGACTCCCTCATTGGTTGGTCTAGCGTTGGTAAGGGCAGCTGCTGAGCGTGACGTTGTGGGTTCGATTCCCGGATCATCATCAGCCAGAAGACGTCCACTGCTGAACGAAGGCCTCCCCCAAGGGGGGGGGGGGGTTGCCATAATCCCCACGCTTGGCAGGCGGCTTGGGGATCGCAGTGGCTCACCGATTAGTAAGAGGACGCTGCTGCCCGTCCTCCGGTGTCTGGCCGCAGTTTTAAGACGTACCCGGGTCAACGGATAGGGAAGTGTTATTGGGATTTTCTCTTGGAAAATTATCTCTTCTTCATAAATATATATTTCATACAATGATTTCGAAAAGTTTAAAGAACGAATTTAAGCCTTACTGCACAAAAGGCAATATTTATATATTTTGACAACTGATTGGCTTTGACTGGCGGACTACGGGTTCGATGTTCACACAAAACAAAAAGAAATATGGCTTACAGATAGTTATTCCAGGTCTGGGTGTTTACACATGTTTATACCTGTAATCAATACCCACAATGCGGGACAAACACATTTTTTTACAGAGAATATAAAATGTTGCCATTATGAAGGCAATGCCCTCTCGATCGCGAGGCGGTAATAATATCACAAATTGCGTAACAACACAAAGGGAACATCGCATGTGTATCAAAGCAAAATATCATATGTATCGTATCAAAGGACGGCTGAAACAACGGGTTACCAGGATTTTTAAATCTACGCGTTCATAGTAGGGGACCGGTTTAGTTGGAGCTTTTTTTGAAAAAAATCTTTGCCCCACACTAGGAATAATCCCCGTATCGTGGATGCGTTTACAAACACATATATTCAAATACACAAATACCCAGACACGAAACATCTATCGGTAGATCGTACAAACATTTGTTCCGTGCGGGAATCGAACCCGCGATACCTAGCGCAGCAGTCGATCTCTCAACCACTGCGCCAACCGTGCCGTCATGTTTATATATTTTTTTTATTACAATAACATCACGCCTGTCTTCCTTTAACAGTATGACAGAGGTGTAGGTACGATTGTATATATACACATTCCGCGTATGCTGTTTTTGAGTCTTATATCATAAGAGATTATTGCAAAATCAAAGCTGCTATTAAGAAAATTTCAAACAAAATCCCAGCCGGACCCGAGATCGAACCTAACACCTCACGCTTAACAGCCACACTTGCGACCACAAGACTTCTGAAGCAGCATTTGTTGATGGCGTTCAGCTGTAGCACCTGTGTAAGATAGACACAATTAAGAATAATGCAAAAGAACGCTTATGCACTGCACTAATTTGACTGATTGGGGTGTAAGGAAAGAGACTTCACTACTGACGATACCTAAAATCGTCTGGCGCACCCTGGACAGCCAGCGTCGATACCACCATTGCTGACTGGCAAATCTTTACACTACGGCATAAACGACTCACATCTAGCTTGTGCCAATACGAAAGAAAAAGAAGATTGCACTGACTGACAAGAACACGCCAAAAATCTTCAACGGGAGAGTGATTTGGCAAAATTTGAGATCACATGCTCTATCTTCGGCAGCATCATCACTTATCACCAAGTAAGGTGCTGCTAACACGAGAATTAATACTAAAACAATTTTCGTCGTATTAAGGGATATTATTCATCACACAACCCTCAAACTGCCGACCAGGACACCAGACAACACATCCAAAACAGTAAATTGTAAATATCACAATAGAAGCACCCCCCGCCCTTTGTCCGTAATTGCTAAGGGATGAATATTTAAATTATATGCGACGGCCGGCATCGAGCCCTTTTGGTCCAAGGACCATCGGTGGGGAATGTGGTAATCACGACACTAACACAAGCCAGGGATATAAAGGAATCGAGGAAAAGCTATGAATTATGACGTGTTCGGGCTATTATTTCTACTACACATTCTTAAGTGATGGTACGGTTGGCGCATGTTTGATTCCCGCACGTGTTAAAAACAGGATATTTGCAGAGGCACCGTGGAAAATAAAACTAAGCCGATAATGAATTCACTACTACTTATATTGGTAAAATGACAAGAATACTTTTCGACAGCTGCAACACAACTGAACTCTCCACTAGTTTGTCAAACAGTTTTATTAAGTCTACGACCTACCCTCATACAATATCACCGCGACTGACCCAATTCTACATTCTTATTTTAGTTAATTACATTAATATACCAATAATTATACAACAGGAACCATAAAATAAACATTAGCGAATTAATCGATCATATCTAAATTTTAGAAATGCGATATTAATTCCACACATTTTAGGCATGATTTTTATAAACTGACAATCTCTAAAGTATATTTTCTATCTAAATGAATCATTTAATTTGTATTATTTATTGAAAGCTAACACACGTTACAAATTTGTATCACCTACAGATAGATGTTCCGGCTCTAAAATTTTTATTATAATTCGTTTTATAAAAAGATATAAAACATTAAAATAAAATTATAAAGTAGTTATTTTGACTGTCTTTTGGACTAGTGCTTGCAACCGCGGCTTCTGAGCATGAGGTCCTGAATTCGATTCCCAAATCTGGTAAATTATTTATTATCAAATGAGTGTTTTGCTGCAGTAGTAAAACTAAGCTTATTTACAACAGCAATAAACGACTAATTACTCACTTGTTTAAGAAAATGCCAGTACCTAGACTGGAACTGTTAAGACGAAGCTGCGTTTACATGGCTCCACTTATTTATAATTCCTTACCAAGCTACATTGTTGACTTACCCTATAAAAAATTCTGTTGTGCATTACAAAAATGGTTGATAGAAGAGAGTTATTACTCAACTGACGAATTTTTGAAAAAGCGCTCTTGTTGTTTCTACAATTATGGAAATGCATTGTAATTTAATTCGATATTATAGTTGCTTTTCTATTTAAGTGATCCGCCCTTTATATGTATTCGTCTTGTATGTAAATTGTGTTTTCCCGTATAATATCTTGTATTCGTCTTGACAGCGTTTTGTTTCTAAAATTAAACTTAACATTATACCAATGATTTGCATGCCAATATTGTATGGTGAAATATGTCCGGTCGATCAATGTATTATTTAACAACTTTATGTACCATATTTCAAGCAAATAAATAAAATTATTATTATATTTCTTTACCCAAAATACCCCTGTGTAAAATTTCATTCCGACCGGATCAGTGATTTAATCGTAATGAGGTAACAAACAGACAGACAAAGTTACTTTCGCATTTATAAAAGTGTGGATACACCAGCATAATGACACTATCTTCAACACTTGAAAACTCAGAATTTATCGCATACAATATAATGTCACGAAGAATATTCTTCACGGAATAAGATGCACCTGTCCAGAGCATCGTTGGGGCTGCAGCGTGCACGTCTTGTTCACACACCTTAATTTAGTGCAGATGTCTCTGTGCTTGTCAGAACTTCACAAGGAGAGCATATTTCTTTTTCTTTTTAAAAAACGTTGCCCCACACTAGGAATAATCGTAGGTGCGTTTACAAACACATATATTCACGTACACATACACCCAGACCCGAAATAACTATCTGTAGATCATACAAATATTTTTTCTGTGCGGAAATCGGAACCCTGACTCTAAGCGCAGTAGTCGATCTCTCAATCACTGCGCCAACCGTGCCGACAAATTGATTCGGCTGTTGTAATAGACTTTAAATTATACGTTTTTCTATATAACATCACGCCCATAATCATAAAAGGGACGTCTAAAGGCTCAGTAAACACTTCATGTATGACTGTATTAAGTCGTACTCTGTGTAGTGTTAGACTTAACTTGGAGTTAACCAGGCCATGACTACCTCTCTGCTTCGAGACTCTTCAGAAAGAAATATCCAACAAAATTTTGCCTGACCTGGCTTTCGAATCTAGCATCCTACGCTTAGTTATCCACCAATGTGTCGGCATGAGTTGATACTTGAAAATTATTCAGGCATGTAGTAATAAAATTAGCAAGCCAGCAAAGTTGTACCGACGCTGACTGGCCGTAACTATAACTAAACAACTTGCTTGACAATTATTTAAATCACATTTAATATACAGTGGTTTGCTAGCTGATACGACACCGCGTTAGTCCCCGTCCACCACGGAGCTATGAACAAATGAAATTATAAAGTTCTCTCTAGAACCAAAACATTAAGTTCCCGTGAATTAGTCTGGGCAAGCGTGACTGTTTACGTCGTCGACATTTATTACATGATCACTGTGGCGATGATGACTTTTACAGTGAGACATAGGTACTTAATGTAATTCTATAGATAACAGACGGTTAATAAATGAGCTCTCATTATTCAATCATCAACAGCGTATTACAAGCTACTGTTAGATATACGGGTATTCAATAAGATTTACAAAAATATGAGGATTTATCTGGTTGACAAACAGTCCTTACGATATTTTCAGTAAGGCCTAAGGAACCATCATCCATTAAAGATACTATCATTTCTTGGTCGTCGCTGCTGCGTCACTGTCGGTCCGCAATAAGATTAATATACGGCTGACATTCCCACTTTTCCTTATTATCAATATTCCATTAATTTAGTATTCTGCGACACTGACCCAATTACTAGTCCGTCCATCTCCGAGTAAATTACACCGGGCAAGCGGATAGTATCGCCTCAGAGCGATCACTGCGGTATTACCCGGCGTTACCCGGTGTTACCGGTATTAACCGGTATTAAGTATACCGGTAAATTCCGACGTATAATTTATTTGGCAGTTGTGACAGATATTTCTGAGATTTTGACTTGGAAAATCGTAGTTTTGTGCATGCATGGTTAGCGGAGTGGGTGAGCGGTTGGCCTTCTGTGTTCGTTCTCCGCACGGAACAAATATTTGTATGGCCTACAAGTTGTTCCAGTGTTTGTGCATGTTTGATTTAGCGTGGGTTAGGGTAGGTTAGGTCTGGTGGTCTGTATACAGGTTCTACCTACGTCAGACAAAAGTCTCTATTTTATTAGTATTTTTATATAGTAATATGACGGTTTCTTTTTTTGAGATTATAAAGTAATTATTTTCTTACACACTAGGACAACCTGTAATGTAGCAAATATTAATTAATTTATTATAACCACCCTGAGTGTGATCCTGGGCTCGATTACCGGTTCGGGTAAAGTGTTTATGGGTTTTTCTGTATTCTAAGAAACAGCATGTAATCTGGAACTGTGCCCGATTGATGGCAACAGACTCGCCCCCTATAACATGGGGCTCAATCGTGAAATGTGGTTATACAATAGTATACGTCTGCCTAACCCTTCGCGGAATACAGGCGTGATGCTATGTTATGTTATTATTATTATTAATGTGTGTAAACTGTACCCATAGAAGTAATCCTAGGGGGGGTAACATTTAAAACGACGGAGAAACGATTTGTACTGCATTCTATAAATTCGTCCCAGTATTTATGATTTTGTGGAATTCGCTGTAGCATCACGCCTGTATTCCCCGAAGGGTTAAGCAGAGATGTACAATTGTACTCATGCACTCACATCATACTCATTTCGCCGTTGGCGTTATTGAGTCCCATGTAATAGGGGTCGAGCCCATTGCCATCTACCGGGCACAGTTCCAGACTCCGAGCTGTTATTGAGAATTTCAATATAGAAAAAACCCAATAACACTTTGTCCGACCCGAGAATCGAACCCAGGACCTCACGCTCAGCAGTCGCGTTTGCGACCGGTTGACCAATAAGGCAGTTTTATTATAATCTATGAGTAACAATACTGCGCTTGATCATGCGTTTGACATTCAGACATGATAAGCACCTATGGCAAATCTAAGCAAAAGTCACGCCGAAACAAATGAAGCTACATTACTGCAACATATCCGAACGCGCCCGAACACTCCCGAACCTCCCCGAAACAATCCACCATTGTCCGTCCTCCAATGATACAAATGGGTGAGCAGCTATCTTATCTGTACAGTCGGTCGCGTCGCTCCCACATTTTTATTGTATTTATAAATTTTCTGACTTCAGTGAATGTGGGGTTTGATAGACAAACTTTTCACGTTTGGCGGTCCAAAACATTTTGTGAAATAAATATCCCACATACCATACCATAGCATCACGCCTGTATTCCCTGAAGGGTTAGGCAGAGATGTATTATTGTTTACCATTTCGCCGATGCCGTTATTTAGTTTCATATAATTAGGAGGCAAACCTATTGCCATCTACGGGGCGCAGTTACAGACTCCGTGCTGCTACTGAGAATTTCCATAAAGAAAATCCAATAACACTGCCCGACCCGGGTATCGAAATAGTGATGCCTGTACAAACTGACAGACAGAAAGACAAAAATTCTAAAAACTGTAGTTTTGGCTTCTGTTCTCTCTAATAAATAAAGGCCCCCATATTAGTTTTTCTCCGATATCTTTAATGTACAGATACCTGTTATAATTTTATTATATTTATAGATATGTATACAGTTACCACATACCCGGTCCTAACGTACGAGTCAACTTGACCGCAAGGACCCGGACGACACGGATATTTCAATTCAATTTGTTCATAAACGGTGACATTCCTGCCAGCGTACCTACAGATGCAGGTCTGTGAGAATTAATACAAAACAAGTTCAGACAAGTTCGTGACGTGTCAAGTAGAGTTTTAGCTCATGAAAGCATTATATACCGTGTTAATTAATGGAATTTGACATACAAAATATGAAACTAGAATATTTTGAATTGGACGGAATTAATATAAAATATTCAAATTGCATAACATAACATATGTAGTATCACGCCTGTTTCCCAAGGGTTACGCAAAGGTGTACTATTGTACACCCACATTTCGCCGATGCCGTTATTTAGTCTCATGTAAATGGCAGCGATGCTATTGCCATCTACCGGGCACAGTTCCAGACTCCGTGCTGCTACTGAGAATTTCCATATAAAAAACCCAATAAAACTAAGCCGGACCCGGGAATCGAACCCAGAACCTCATGCTTAGCAGTGGCGCTTGGCCAATGAGGCAGTCTAATTGCATATTTTGTATTATATTGTGTTCCAATCCCTGCTTTGTTTATTTCTATACTTTTCCTTACCAAAATGAAACATATTTGTATTCTATTTGTAAAATAGTCTGTTTTCTAGTTATAAAATAGAGTTTATGTACATAAGTATAACAAATTCAGCTACAATCAGACTATATTCAAATCACAGCTTCTAAAAATTCCGCTTGCATGCGCTTATCTTGAAAAAGTTTTGCACAAAAAAATAAAAATCCTTTCCCGGCCTCAAGACATATCTATCTCCGCTATCTGTCTGCCTACCCTCGGAGCCTCGCGAGCATCCTCAATGAAGCCACATACAAATGATATCAGCAAACCGTGTCGATATGTCCGTTTGTGTGAAAAAACCCCAAAACCCGGCCGAGATAAGCAAGGGATGTTGGCGAGGAGAAAACCCACCCTCGTATAGATAAGGTTTTAAACAAAAACCGGTTAGGTAGGAGCGGCAGTCACGCATTGTAGGTTCCGTACAGTTCAATCAGCTTCAAATATATGTATTACACAGAAAGTGAAAAAACACAGAAAGAAAAAAAAATGTTATGGAATAACGGGGTATGATGTTTTGTCATCTCTCTCTTTTCAATCTCTTTTCTGGACTTCAAAAAAGAATTTGACCCTTGAGTTTATTTCGGCGTTTCTTCTCAGGGGTAGTCATGGGAAATGCCGGTGCCATCTAGTTAAAAAAGACGTAAAATTTATTGAAAAATGCTCGTTGCAAAATAAACTATTTCGTTTCATTTCCTCGCCTGGTTGCAAGGTGAACAACATGGTGAGGCGCACAGCTATTGATGTCAGACCTTCGTATGTGTGAGAATAGTTGTAAACTCTCATAGTGCGATGTACTCTCATACTGAAGTTTTATGTTGTCACTTATACTATGATAAAGATTTCATTTATTTATTTTATAGATTATTAACACGGTACAATACCAGTTACATTAACTAACAACGAAGGAAAACAAAACTACAATGCAGACAATTGTGTCATGAACAATTATTTCCTACTTACTAACATGGTACAGTGGACACCGTCGCGTACTGTTTCTCACAGAACATCAGACAAGCGCATAATTTTACTCCATTCGTCCGCAAACACACATTCAGGGGTATGAGTGAACTTAGCAGATCATTGTCCAGCAGATCAAAAATAAATGAGAGTTCTCTTCGCATGCAGCTGAGTTCTACAGTTCCTGATACTTTTTAGAAATAGTTCTGGCGTTTAACCTTGAAAAAATCCGATTGGCAAAATGATCTGCTAACTTCCCGTAGCAGATCATTTTGCAGCAGATCAAAAAAAAAGCGAATTCCTGTCACATGCGGCTGAGTTCTATAGTTCCTGATAGTTTTCGGAAATAGTTCTGGCGTTTTAACCTTGAAAAATGCCGATTGAAAAAATGGTCTGTCAACTTCCCGTAGAAGTCGAAAAATACATTTTTATCGATTCAAATCATTGCTAAAGGCTAGAACTCTTTCGTTTATCATTGGCCCGTAGTAGAACTACAAAGGAGAACTTGTCCCGAGTCCAGAACTCAAGTTCCGGTACTAGCAGATCATGGTAAACCGGTTGAAAAGTCGAAAAATACATTTTTATCGATTCAAATCATTGTCAAAGGCTAGAACTCTTTCGTTTCTTATAGATTTATAACAGAACTCCAACAAAGAACAAGTTCCGAGTCCAGAACTCACGTTCCAGTGCTAGCAGAGCATCATAGAGCAGTTGAAAAGTCGAAAAACACATTTTTTATCGATTCAAAATAATGCTAGAGGCTAGAACTCTTTAGTTTCTCATGGAGCTGTAACAGAACTCCAACATAGAACAAGTTCCGAGTCCAGAACTCACGTTCCAGTGCTAGCAGAGCATCATAGAGCAGTTGAAAAGTCGAAAAACACATTTTGTATCGATTCAAAATAATGCTAGAGGCTAGAACTCTTTGGTTTCTCAAGGAGGTGTAACAGAACTCTAACACAGAACAAGTTCCGAGTCCAGAACTCACGTTCCAGTGCTAGCAGAACATCATAGAGCAGTTGAAAAGTCGAAAAACACATTTTTTATCGATTCAAAATAATGCTAGAGGCTAGAACTCTTTGGTTTCTCATGAAGCTGTAACAGAACTCCAACACAGAACAAGTTCAGAGTCCAGAACTCACGTTCCAGTGCTAGCAGAGCATCAAAGAGTAGTTGAAAAGTCGAAAAACACATTTTTTATCGATTCAAAATAATGCTAGAGGCTAGAACTCTTTGGTTTCTCATGGAGCTGTAACAGAACTCCAATACAGAACAAGTTCCGAGTCCAGAACTCACGTTCAAGTGCTAGCAGAGCATCATAGAGCAGTTGAAAAGTCGAAAAACAATTTTGTTATCGATTCAGAATAATGCTAGAGGCTAAAACTCTTTGGTTTCTCATGGAGCTGTAACAGAACTCCAACATAGAACAAGTTCCGAGTCCAGAACTCACGTTCCAGAGCTAGCAGAGCATCATAGAGCAGTTGAAAAGTCGAAAAACACATTTTTTATCGATTCAAAATAATGCTAGAGGCTAGAACTCTTTGGTTTCTCATGGAGCTGTAACAGAACTCCAACATAGAACAAGTTCCGAGTCCAGAACTCACGGTACAGTGCTAGCAGAGCATCATAGAGCAGTTGAAAAGCCGAAAAACACATTTTTTATCGATTCAAACTAATTCTAGAGGCTAGAACTCTTTGGTTTCTCATAGAACTGTAACAGAACTCCAACATAGAACAAGTTCCGATTCCAGAACTCACGTTACAGTGCTAGCAGAGCATCATAGAGCAGTTGAAAAGTCGAAAAACATATCTTTTATCGATTCAAAATAATGCTAAAGGCTAGAACTCTTTGGTTTCTCATGGAGCTGTAACAGAACTCCAATATAGAACAAGTTCCGAGTCCAGAACTCACGTTACAGTGCTAGCCGAGCATCATAGAGCAGTTGAAAAGCCGAAAAACACATTTTTTATCGATTCAAAATAATGCTAGAGGCTAGAACTCTTTGGTTTCTCATGGAGCTGTAACAGAACTCCAACACAGAACAAGTTCCGAGTCCAGAACTCACGTTCAAATGCTAGCAGAGCATCATAGAGCAGTTGAAAAGTCGAAATACACATTTTTTATCGATTCAAACTAATGCTAGAGGCTAGAACTCTTTGGTTTCTCATAGAACTGTAACAGAACTGTAACAGAACTCCAACATAGAACAAGTTCCGAGTCCAGAACTCACGTTCCAGAGCTAGCAGAGCATCATAGAGCAGTTGAAAAGTCGAAAAACACATTTTTTATCGATTCAAAATAATGCTAGAGGCTAGAACTCTTTGGTTTCTCATGGAGCTGTAACAGAACTCCAATACAGAACAAGTTCCGAGTCCAGAACTCACGTTACAGTGCTAGCCGAGCATCATAGAGCAGTTGAAAAGCCGAAAAACACATTTTTTATCGATTCAAAATAATGCTAGAGGCTAGAACTCTTTGGTTTCTCATGGAGCTGTAACAAAACTCCAACATAGAACAAGTTCCGATTACAGAACTCACGTTCCAGTGCTAGCAGAGCATCATAGAGCATTTGAACTCGGAACTTATTCTATGTTGGAGTTCTGTTACAGCTCCATGAGAAACCAAAGAGTTCTAGCCTCTAGCATTATTTTGAATCGATAAAAAATGTTTTTCGACTTTTCAACCGCTCTATCATGATCTGCTAGTATTGGGACGTGAGTTCTAGACTCAAAACATGTTCTCCTTTGCAGTTCTGATACAGCTCCATGAGAAACCGAAGAGTTCTATCCACTAGCAGTATTTTGAAGCGATAAAAGAAATGTTTTTCGACTTTTCAGCCGTTCTATCGTGATTTGCTAGTATTGGGACGTGAGTTCTAGACTCAGAACATGTTCTCCTTTGCAGTTCTGATACAGCTCAATAAGAAACCAAAGAGTTCTAGTTTCTAGCATTATTTTGAATCGATAAAAAATGTGGTTTTCGACTTTTCAACTGCTCTATGATGCTCTGCTAGCACTGGAACGTGAGTTCTGGACTCGGAACTTGTTCTGTGTTGGAGTTCTGTTACAGCTCCATGAGAAACCAAAGAGTTCTAGCCTCTAGCATTACTTTGAATCGATAAAAAATGTGGTTTTTGACTTTTCAACTGCTCTATGATGCTCTGCTAGCACTGTAACGTGAGTTCTGGACTCGGAACTTGTTCTGTGTTGGAGTTCTATTACAGCTCCATGAGAAACCAAGGAGTTCTAGCCTCTAGCATTATTTTGAATCGATAAAAAAATTGTTTTTCGACTTTTCAACTGCTCTATGATGCTCTGCTAGCACTGGAACGTGAGTTCTGAACTCGGAACTTGTTCTATGTTGGAGTTCTGTTACAGCTCCATGAGAAACCAAAGAGTTCTAGCCTCTAGCATTATTTTGAATCGATAAAAAATGTGTTTTTCGACTTTTCAACTGCTCTATGATGCTCTGCTAGCACTGGAACGTGAGTTCTGGACTCGGAACTTGTTCTATGTTGGAGTTCTGTTACAGTTCCATGAGAAACCAAAGAGTTCTAGCCTCTAGCATTATTTTGAATCGATAAAAAATGTGTTTTTCGACTTTTCAACTGCTCTATGATGCTCTGCTAGCACTGGAACGTGAGTTCTGAACTCGGAACTTGTTCTATGTTGGAGTTCTGTTACAGCTCCATGAGAAACCAAAGAGTTCTAGCCTCTAGCATTATTTTGAATCGATAAAAAATGTGTTTTTCGACTTTTCAACTGCTCTATGATGCTCTGCTAGCTCTGGAACGTGAGTTCTGGACTCGGAACTTGTTCTATGTTGGAGTTCTGTTACAGTTCTGTTACAGTTCTATGAGAAACCAAAGAGTTCTAGCCTCTAGCATTAGTTTGAATCGATAAAAAAAGTGATTTTCGACTTTTCAACTGCTCTATGATGCTCTGCTAGCATTTGAACGTGAGTTCTGGACTCGGAACTTGTTCTGTGTTGGAGTTCTGTTACAGCTCCATGAGAAACCAAAGAGTTCTAGCCTCTAGCATTATTTTGAATCGATACAAAATGTGTTTTTCGACTTTTCAATTGCTCTATGATGCTCTGCTAGCACTGGAACGTGAGTTCTAGACTCGGAACTTGTTCTATGTTGGAGTTCTGTTACAGCTCCATGAGAAACTAAAGAGTTCTAGCCTCTAGCATTATTTTGAATCGATAAAAAAATTGTTTTTCGACTTTTCAAATGCTCTATGATGCTCTGCTAGCACTGGAACGTGAGTTCTGGACTCGGAACTTGTTCTATGTTGGAGTTCTGTTACAGCTCCATGAGAAACCAAAGAGTTCTAGCCTCTAGCATTATTCTGAATCGATAACAAAATTGTTTTTCGACTTTTCAAATGCTCTATGATGCTCTGCTAGCACTGGAACGTGAGTTCTGAACTCGGAACTTGTTCTATGTTGGAGTTCTGTTACAGCTCCATGAGAAACCAAAGAGTTCTAGCCTCTAGCATTATTTTGAATCGATAAAAAAATTGTTTTTCGACTTTTCAACTGCTTTATGATGCTCTGCTAGCACTGGAACGTGAGTTCTGGACTCGGAACTTCTTCTTTGTTGGAGTTCTGTTATAAATCTATAAGAAACGAAAGAGTTCTAGCCTTTGACAATGATTTGAATCGATAAAAATGTATTTTTCGACTTTTCAACCGGTTTACCATGATCTGCTAGTACCGGAACTTGAGTTCTGGACTCGGGACAAGTTCTCCTTTGTAGTTCTACTACGGGCCAATGATATACGAAAGAGTTCTAGCCTTTAGCATTGATTTGAATCGATAAAAATGTATTTTTCGACTTCTACGGGAAGTTGACAGACCATTTTTTCAATCGGCATTTTTTAAGGTTAAAACGCCAGAACTATTTCCGAAAACTATTAGGAACTATAGAACTCAGCCGCATGTGACAGGAATTCGCTTTTTTTTTTGATCTGCTGCAAAATGATCTGCTACGGGAAGTTAGCAGATCATTTTGCCAATCGGATTTTTTCAAGGTTAAACGCCAGAACTATTTCTAAAAAGTATCAGGAACTGTAGAACTCAGCTGCATGCGAAGAGAACTCTCATTTATTTTTGATCTGCTGGACAATGATCTGCTAAGTTCACCACCATCATTCAGGGTTGGCCGTCAGGAGGGCATCGAGCATCCTTAAAGTACGACACACAGGCGATTCAGTTCTGGCGATCGTTCTGTAAAACAGTTGCGCGAACAGATTCTGTCGGCGACTTTGACGGTGACAGATGTCATGAACTATTATCTTCTAAAATACTCTTTTCATTTTCGCTTCTTGTATTCTCATAGGTACTTGAGGGCCATAGTCACAAAAGCGGCTGGTAAACGTGAAGCCGTGAACGTGGGGTTGAATTTCCAGGTCAAGCAAAATTTCATAAAGTTTTTCTGTATGAAACTATGTGGCAACTATCCAAAGTGTACCATGTAATATAATAAATTATGGCACGGGCGTAATGTGATTACAACATTTCTAAGTAACCCTTTGGGGAAGACAGACGTGATGATATTTTATGATATGTAGGTTTAGTTATAAAGGGAACTAAATACTACTAATGATAATTACTGAATTTTAATTTACGTTGTGCATTAAGTTCTAAGAAAATCATTTTTATGTATTGCCTTTGTTCTTTGTTAGTCCTTCCTCATTGGTCTAGTGGTAAGATGGGGTCCTGGGTCCGACAACCGTTTCGGGCAAAGTGTTATTGAGTTTGTCTGTTAGATTAATGCCCAGTTACAGCCCGGAATTTAATTAAATAATGGTATCCGCGAAATGTGTGTGTACAACTACACCTCTGCCTAATCATTCAAAAAAAACAGACATGATGCTATGTTACGTATTATACTTTCGTCAGAGTCAAAACCATCCCCTTATTCAAACAGTTTCAACTTAGAACTGAATATAATTGTTTTTATTTCAAATAAGTAAACTTAATTTAGGCACTTCTAAAACGTTAGTGAGACTCCTTTTTGGTCCTTTGGTCTTTTTGGTCCTTTAGTGCGGAACCCTCGAAAGCAGATTTCCCACAATTGGGGTTGAGGCGTAAATTGAACATTTAAGTAATAGGGCCGTTGATACCAGGCTCATGCATATGATATTGATGTCATTCGCCGATGAAAACACAATCAACAGTGCTGGCAGCAAATACACGAGATAATAGAGGGTTGGAAGTACTTCCTCATTGGTCTAGGGGTCGCCAACGCGATTACTATGCGTGAGGTACTGTATTCGGGGCTTTGGTTCGGCAAATTTGGATTTCCCGTTAAAAATTTTCAGATGCAGCCCAACATTTGCTGTTACGCTTAGTAGGTGACCTAAAGACCATCTACTACTACTATGTCTAACGCTTTGGCGTACGTACGTGACTATGTCTGCGTGCATTTTAATTTTTTATACGAAGCCGGCATTCAGTACCAATGTTTTTTGTGTTAGTGTTCTAGGGGAATTATGATGTTCGCTTCTGTCTCTATATGTAGGCTATCAAAAGACCCCTTAAGTCAGTATTAAAAAAATAAATACATGCTATAAGTTGTCACGAGCTTCCCAATATTCATAATCGCCGTTTTAGTGCTAACTAATCCTTCGACGTAAGCTCGTTAAGTAATCCGGCCCGTTAGTCTGTGGTCGCATTGATGTGGCTGCATCTACTGTTACCAGCAACGTGTTTACATGTATCATCAGTATAATGACCGATGATTAGCGGATACTCGAGTTACAAGGGATGGTTTGTGTAGTAGGACAAAGACATGGTGTACAGGGTTTCGTTGTGAAATGGTGATGGAAATTTTAAAACAAATATTTCAACTTTGACGACACGGTTGGCGCAGTGGCTAAGCGATTAGGTTTCTGCGCTACGTGTCGCGGGTTCGATCCCCGCACGGAACAAATATTTGTATGATCTACAGATAGTTGTTTCGGGTCTGGTTGTTTGTGCATGTGACATGTATGTTTGTAAACTGTACCCACGATACAGGAGAAATCCTAGTGTGGGGCAATGTTTTTTTAATAAGAATAAGAACAAGAACTGTTTATCTTGTTAACTAAACTAGTAGTCGCAAGCGCGATTGCTGAGCGTGAGATCTTGGGGTTCAATTCTCGGGACGGGCAAAGCTTTTTCTATATGCAAATTCTCGGTAGCAGCGCTGAGTCTGAAACTCGGTAGATGGGAATAGATTCCCCCTATATAACATGGGGCATAATAACAGCATCTGCGAAATATGGGTGTACAATAGTAAAGGGTTGAAAGACCTCTGTCTAACCCTTCAGGGATACAGGCGTGATGCTGTGTTGTGTTATATTATACTATGTCTACCCAAACTGCATCTACAAGGTGTGTGAAATATTGCAGATTTTCCCCATGGGGTTAGGCAGAAACTACGGAACACCACGTGCTACGATCCTTATATCCTTCCCTTTCGCTTCATCTACATTCATGCATCGTTTCATACATAGTTTTAGGATTGTCAGAAAGTTTAGCTTGCAAAGTTACTGCTAATTGTAAAAAATCTAGTTAACTCTGAGAACTAAATTGATACTTTTTTAAAAGAAAGAAGAAAGAAAGAAAGAAAAGAAAGAAAGAAAATAAATTTATTTGGCACAGCCAGGGCCCAGAAATTAGTCGCCTTAAGATTAAACTTAAAATTAAGGTATTCTAAAGTTAAACAGCTATAATGTAAGGACAATGTACCCTGCGGCTGAACCAAATAGGCCCCAGTTCAGCATTAATGCCAGGCAGCTAGTGCCTGGCGCTGGTTTTCAACTGAGCCTTGATGTTGAGTCACGGATGTCACCCAGTTCTATGCATATTACCTACATAAAATAAAATAAATAAATAAAAATAATGTGTAAATTATAAATTAACAAAATAAATATAAAAGCCTAAATAAAACAAGTACTAATAAAAGTATTTAAAACTTAAAATAACTACGCTAATTACATACATAAATATACTACCTACATGATCAGATAAGACGCGACAAACAATAAATCGGAAAGGTTGCAAGTATTGCAATAACTATTTCGAGCCACCCACATTTTGTCGCCGGCAGCCGAGTGCAACGGGCTGTACACACGGTGAATCCTTTATGCAACATTTTAATTATTATATTTCGATATAAAAGTATGAGAAAGTAGATAAAAGAAGAAAGAATTAATAAATATGTATATGTGTGTGTGTGTGTGTGCATATTTCCAAGGCTGGTATGTGGTAAGTGATTAAAATTCAAATGCACAATGTACATACGAAGTCATGGAAACCTAGTACAAAATTATAAATAAAAAAATCACACTGTTTTAGTATTGCACGATGTTGTGAAAAGCTGAATAAGTAACAACTTGAAATGGGTTCTGTACGGTATGCAATAACACTTCTACAAGCTGTGTAACACCTTAAAAGGAATAGGGTCAATTACCGATTGGCCTGTACATTTATACTGTTTGTTCGACACATTAAACACAACCATCGACCCACAACCGCACCCTGATGATATATGTACAAAAAATTTTAAAAATCTCAAATAACAAAGAAGCTTTGACGGCATGGTGGCGGGATGGTTGACGGCACGCTATGTGTCGCGGGTTCAATCCTCGCACGTAACAAATATTTGTATGATCTACAGATAGTTGTTTCGGGTCTGATTGTGTGTGCATGTGACATGTATGTTTG
Organism: Shargacucullia verbasci; assembly: GCA_947562105.1. Classification (NCBI taxonomy): domain Eukaryota; kingdom Metazoa; phylum Arthropoda; class Insecta; order Lepidoptera; family Noctuidae; genus Shargacucullia; species Shargacucullia verbasci. The sequence continues at coordinate 9,027,544 of OX387306.1, forward strand.
TAAACTATACCCACGATACTGGAGAAATTCAAGAGAGGTGCAAAGTTTAAAATGAAATCATAATAATAAACTCAACACGAAAAATTAATAATAAAAACACATTAATAAAATCGCTGATTACATTACATAGTATAACATTATACGAATACTAGAAGGTAGCTAAAGGGACTCCTTTTTACTTCCTCCGCAAAATTATGTCGCGTTTATAAAAATTTAAAAACAATCCGCTACAAGTCCGTGGTGAGAAGGGAGTGAGCGGCGGGAGCGGCGCAGCGGGAGCGTAGAAGCGAAGTGAACGACGAGAATCCCTCTTTTATGCAATAGTCGTTATCACTACTATTTACAAGTAGGATTTAATTTAAAAAAACTACCCGTTTAGCTTTGTAATTGCAAGCGCGACTGTAGAACGCGAGGTTATGGATAAGATTCTCGTAACCTTTAAATAATTATTGGATTTAGTAAATTCTCAGTACCAGCCCGAATTTTAGAATTGTTGATTGTATGGGACTTAATAACAGCATCGGTGAACCGCCGAACCGTTTAGTAAATATAGGAGTAATAAATCAGCTCTACATAAATAAATTATTTCTTTTGTTATTTTCTTCCCTTCAAAAACTGTATCTCCTAATTGAAAACTCACTGAGTACGCATAAAAATATAAAATGGCTAATGTTACAAATAGTAGGGGCAGCAAAGGTGTCGAGTGTCTCAAAAAATGTAAACGAAATCTTTGATTAGGGACACTGGACATTAATGCCACTCGGGCAGAAACTTTTGACGTAATTTTTGGGATTATAAATCCCAATCCCACTATCCATTCTCTGCCTCTTTCTCATCGGTCCAGTAGTGATTGCAAGTGACTGCTGAGCTTGATGTCTTTGGTTCGCTTCCTGGCCCGGGCAGTGGCGGATTAAAAGTCGTCGACGCTCTAAGCTAGCACCTCATCGGCGCCTCATGAAATCACCATGAGGCGATTTATAATAAGAATAAAAAAAAACTAGAAACACTGACACTGAATGTTTCCCGACCCGATAGTGAAGAAAAAATATCTTATGTAGTTTTTTTTTTTACAGTTAATTTTCTCTTCCTTGTCCTCCTTATCGTATTCTTTAACAAAAGAGAGTATGTATGATTATTTAAATAAAATGTTATATATTAAGTAATGTTAAGGCATTAATATTTTTCTCTCAAATTGTCGCGCGCGCCCCTTGATACCTAGCGCCCCTAGGCACGTGCCTAGTTTCCCTTAAGGATAATCCGCCACTGGGCCCGGGTAAGTTATTGCGTTTTGCTATACGGAAGTTCGCAATAGGCTCATATTATTACATTAACAGGCACAAATCTAACATGCACACATACAGACACGATAAGTATACTTTGTTCGAAGCGAGAATCGAGCCCCTATGCGTAGCGAGAAAGTCAATCGCTTAACCACTGCGTGTTGTGCCGTGCTGCAAAATTGTTTTTTTATAGGTATATCTATCTTAGGTAATATGTACATAATCTTAACAACGATCTCTTAACAAATTTAACTTTTGAAACGCAAAATGATTTATTTCTCGATATCAAAACCAGATAATGTCCTGAACAGTAAGATAATTTATTATTTTATAACTCAATTTAACCCAAGAACGCAGATCATGTGCCAAATGCTGTATAACAAATAATATTCCAATATAATACGAAATGTAAAAAACAACATCAATAAAATAAATTGAATTTCAGTTACGAAACATCGTATACATGCGGGCTCTAGCAATAAAATAGTTTTGAGAAATAATGCACTGAACTACACGCAGGCATTTGACAACACAAAAAAAAAATGAAAAGTTCACTGTACGTTTTAATAGGACACATCATCTGTGCATCAAAATACGTGACGACATCCAACTCTATTTTAAAACTAGGAATAAAAGAACTAGAAAGAGAAAAAGGAGAAATTTTCCAACAAATCAATGAAGCAATCGAAGACACAGTCAATTCTCTTGTACAATGTAACGACACCGATGCCAATAATGGCATCACTTATATGAAAGAACTAAAAACGCAAGTCGCAAGTTTTAATGGCACAGAAATCAAAGTGGACAGCAAAGAAGGTTATAACAGTACTGAAGATGCGGGCGATTACAATGAATTTATTGTTAGCAGTTTGAAAGAAATTAGAAAAGTTAAAATAGGAAGGAGAGCTCCAAAAGGTGGACGAGACGGGTATGAACGAATTAAACAAGCTATACTTAATTTTGGTCTTCCCCAGCACACTGGTGAAGGTGGAGTAGTTTCTAAAAAGAAACAAGAAAGATTAGAGACAGCAATTAAACTTCAGAAGACATTAGATGCATGGATGGAAAAGAGAGCACAAGAGGCAAAAAGGATTGCGGCGTATAAAGCACTACAACAGCGTGGCCCCACAATAGTAATTGAGAACTGTCCGGATTTTGGAGAAGCATTGAAGAAAGGACAGAGGAAAAGTGGTACGGCCATGGACAGGTGGCCTTGCTGTCGAAAGTGTTGCAAGAAATCTTACTTGGGTTGCTTTTAGTAGCAGGTTTAGTAGTTATGCTTAATGGCATATTTCCCCCTACGGCAATGACATGTACCAATATAAATACTTAGGTACGCTTCACATGTCTTAATATTCGTTTTTTTTCTTTGTAACTTAAGTACATTATTATACTTTGACATTTTATCCATAAACATTTAATATAACTTGTATGTTGTATAACTTGTACTGTATAACGCACAGCGTGTAATGTAACGTTTTGATATATTTGTTTTATTTTTATATAACACATGTTAAATTGAAGATCATAAACTGTAAACCCACTTTTTTTGAAAAGAGTATCCATGGTGTTTGTTGTCGGTCTCTTTCGCATAAGACCACCTAACTTTTGGAACCGTGCATCTAGAGTCTTTATGTTTTGAAAATGCAAAAGCCCAGATGAAAAAAATCTTGACGCTGAATTTGATATAATAATGAAGTATTTTTATTCATGTAAACTAGTAGGAGACTTATTAAATGCCAGTCTGGGGTTGCCACGTTCTAAAGTGTTAATTTTCTATGGCAAAAATTATGTAAGAAATTCTATGGCTACTCTTTTAATCTCTATATAATGAATATAATTTTTAAGGATATTGGTAGCAATGAGGTCTGGTAAGTATCAAACCTGAATAGAAGTATGGGTATTATTTTAAACAAATTACTTAAGAACGAAGAAAGAGCAATACCTACGACATTCACATAAAGTGTTTAGTTCACATTATAACTACGGCCGCTCTCACTGGATGACTTTTTATAGATATCTAGTTAGTTTTGTCTCGTGCTTAACCAACGCTCATGGATCTTAAAAGGTCCTCACAGTAAATAGCTAGAACCTATGGCTCTAATATATCATCACGGAAGTTGGTGTAGCATTTTCTATTTGTTAACTCTTTTCCCGCCAGTTCTTTCACTTCTTTGTATGTCCTTTCTTCTTCTTCTCTTGGTTTCCTTTATCTCACCGATATTGCTCCTTCTTGGTCTTTCTTTTTTGCTTCAAATTTGGGTTTCATTATGTTTTTATAAAGATATCGTGACGTATTAAGTGGCCTATCATTTTTCCCCTCGTCTTAAAAGGTACGTTTGGAAGAATGTCTTGAATATTCTTTCACTCTTTTTCTGTCACTCATTTGGACACAAATGTTATTTCTACTCAGCCACTCAGAGTAGTTGTTGCGATTTACTGTAGCTACTAAAAGCTTCATGGCAATCGAACCACGACGCGTATCTAAAAGACAACCAAAATGTATACTACATTTTGTTGGTCTTTGTAAACTGCAAACAACCTGTCGTTAACAAGGAACCTAAACAAAACAGTGTCTCTATTATAAAATGTAAATCCAAGATGGCGTCGTCGTTAGCAAATCTTTAATTTCCACCCGCGGATACACTTTGACTTTGTAATGGATGTCTGTGGACACTAAACTCGCGATTAATAGCTTTCTTTTGAATATAATTATTTAATATCGCAATACTGGTGCCCTGATAGCAAGACGCGGTCGTGGCAGACCACAGAGATGGTAGGACGCGATGCCTTCCTTAAACGCTGACTCATAAAGTCCACGTAATATGGAGCGGCGAGCCTAATGCTATGTATAAGGCACAGTTCTTAACTCCGGGCTACTAATAAGAATTTACTAACAGAAATACCCAAACTGCGAATCGAACTTAAGACTTTACGTTCAGCCTCCCTTACATCACTAGGCATCTCCAATAATGACATCATCTAACAAATTTTATTCGAAATCTGGATCATGTTTAATGGCCCAACAATGAAAATCAACAACAAAACCCAATCTTACGTCTATCGACATCGATAAAGACGTCGATAATCGAATTATATCGACGTTACGGTGATCGACGCGAAGGGGTTGACTGCGGACACCTAGACGACGCAGACGAGCGACTGATCTAAATAATGCATTTATTTAAATTGCGATTAAACGATATTTCAGAAAGCTGTGTGATGGGCTATGAATAAATCAATTCCCGAGATTGTTGAAAGACGTGATTCACGAGAAGATTACGATTAAATTAATTCAGATTGGAATTTTGTACTGGACGAAGGATAAGGCTGTTCTGTTAGAAAATTGAGCCGATAAATAACAATATGCTGATAAATATTACAACCTTAGAAAGACTATGTATCTATGCTGCTTTTCACAGGTTGTCTAGTTAGACATTTTTGTATATAACAGATCAGACACTATAAAATTACCAGCTACTTTGTTCTATCTTATTGATGAGTAAAGAGTGTGCACACTAAAATTCTGTACAAACTGAGAGCATAGCAGCACCCCTGTATTCGTCGAAGGGTTAAGTTAATAGTAGTTGAGGTGTACTATTGTCCACCCACATTTCACCATATTCTGTTATTAAGCCTATTGCCGTCTACCGGTCATAATTTAAACTTAACATCTAATTTGTTTGAAGATTACGTCACAAGCAACTTTTAGTGTCTCTGTTGTAGTTCTTCAGTCGCCCGTTTGCTGTGAAACAAATAAATCATCGTCGATATTAATTTGTTAACTCGCTAGTGCTTTCAGTAAGTTAATGGCGAGTTTAAGCAAGATTGACAAGAAAACCTTATTTAATAAACTTGATGGCTGATTATTTTAAAGTTGATAGCTCACTAATGGCACTTCGACAAATGAGGGTTAGGTCTGATGTAGCGAAGTGACAGGATAAGATGTAAAATAGGGTCAGACATCTGTACTTAGGAGATAATTTTAGACTGTGATGAGATTTTTGAGATTACCTCAAACGTAAAACTAATATAATTTGGAATTTCTCATTTGTGAACAAAGCCAAGAACCAAACAAACTAAGTGAAGGAGTGGCAACACTTGGAATTTAAATGCACTTTGAAATACTTGAATGCTGGCAACGTCTGAAAACTAAATAATTAAGACGGTACCTGTTCACAAGTTTCCTTTTATCAAAACTAACAATTTAAAACAATTTATAAATACATAGGTCTTCTGTCCTTTCAAATAAGGCTGCAAAAATATTAATATATCTAATTATGTAAGTTTTCGGAGAACATAAGAAATGGGCAAGTTATTTCCGTATTTTTTACGACAAGAGGCATATTATTATTATTATCTCCTTTATTCATCTTATAATTCTTATATAATTTAATATTATAAATAAAATTAAAAAAAAATACATTTATAAATATTAAAAAAATAGAGACCAACCGGTATCGGGAACAGGGTCCAAGCTACCGGCGGTCCTGATAGAGGAATCTCCTCACAGTGCGAGCCGCCTCTGTATCAAGCCCTTGATGCAGCCTTCCAACGAGAGCCTTTGAAGATGTTGGTCAAGGCTTATTATTATTGAATAGAGGTTAATTTTCATTGCTGGTGCTTTATGAGCTATCTCTTGGAGTTTTCATAAGTTGGAAATAATATCAGTATAGATGTATTTATTTAACTTTAAATAAGTGTCAACTAAATGCTCAGAGTTTAATTAGATTATTCAAAATTAAACTCAACTTCTTAAATTCGACGTCACGGTTGGCGCAGTGGCTAAGTGATTAGCTTTCCGCGCTGAGTGTCGCAGGTTCGATTCCCGCACGGAACAAATGTGACGTGTATGTTTGTACAAATATACCCACGACACAGGAGAATTCCTAGTGCGGGGCAAAGTTTATAAAAAAATAATTTAAATGATTGACACTAGCTGGAAAATAAAAAGTAGACAAATCTTGTATCCATATGTCTATATTATATGCCTTTTTAGGAATTGGTCTAATTACCAATCAGTGCACAACTGGCTAAAATGTACATTATCTATACATACAGTAGGTATATACTATAAACATAGGTATTCTAGCTCTTGTGGAGACAAGAACTGCGTTATCTTATAACGAGATGAATGTAAGCGACCAAGCGACAGCTGACACAGTAATACAAGTTAGAAATATCTTCTTTCTTTAAGAGGTTAGCTCTTGTCGGAGCAATCGCCACTGCTCTCTATTTTCTGCCTTCGTTAGAAATATATTGTTACAAAGCAGAACACTTGTGTTCCCCGAAAGACGGAAGGGTTAGGCAGACAGTAGGAATACATTACGTGTACTGTTGTACACCTACATTTGGCCGATGTCCTTTTTGAGTTCAGAGTAAGTAGACTCGCCCTGTGACCCTATTGTCAGTTGCTAGAATCATCCCTCATCAATCCCCAAACTAAACCTTCTTCGCACAATCTTCCATTGTGTCATAAGACGGTAGAGGGGTACGCAGAGTGCGGGGAGCTGCAATTACCGGAATGCAATTAGAGCAAGCGGCTCTGTGACACAGCCCAAACCCACAGCGGATAGTACATAGTAAGGTAGACGGTGTAACTTTGAGATGTAAGCGACGATTTTGAAGTGTACGTACAGGCAGAGATAGCCTCACAGTCGTGTGCTTGCCTTCCATGTGACAGTATGAGTTCGGTACCGGCCTACATCTCAGAGTTTTTCTGAATAGGTTTGTAATGAAATCAAGAAGTTCAGCCATAACATCAGTTCACACGTTCCGTTCTAAAATATATCTCATAGCTCATAGCGTCGCGAAAAAGGTGCAGAAGCAAACAGTCATATCAAAACTACGAGTATGTGTATAGCTCTTGTACACCCGAGACTAAGCCCTTTGTCCCATACAATCGCACAAAGTTAGTAATCTCTGGCACTTTGGGGCAAACTGCGATGGCTGTATTATCACATATTCGTGTGTATTATTTAGTTATAGAGAAGAAAACATTGTGAAGAAACCTGCACACCTGAGAACGCCATAATAAGCATCAGGCCAAGTAGTGACGGCGCGTTCAGAAGGGTTGGAATCACTTCAACGCGTTGTGGTCACTGAAATAGCGTCACCTAGTAGAAAGCCACCACGCGAATTTCGTTTATAGAGAGATGAGAAAGACCACAATGCGTTCTGGATGCTATTTTCGTTTGTAATTTGAACTTAACATATAATTATCATAACAATAAAGTTTCTTTATATGCACTGGGCATAATCTTCTCCATGTTTTCATACATACACATGACACAGAAGTAATGTAGGCTTTGTGAATACCTTCAAGCAGCTAACAGTGACACCTAGGTCTGGTACACACGAGTCTTAAGCCCCTTGTCCTATACAGAAGCTACGTACAAAGTTACTAATCTAAGGTCACTGTGGGGCAGGCCGTGACGGTTACAAAGTGCGTCACAAGCTTTACATTCCTCTATGATCAAAATGTTCTGACGTTTTCAATGTTTCCGAGTGACCTATGTTTCGGAGTTGGGTACATCATACTAAGTTGGTGCTTCAGAGAACCGTCGTGAAACAGTATTTTTTTAGACTAATAAAACCAAAAAATTGCGATATTATGATAATATTATGATGAGATAATAAGGAGTTTTCATTTAAGAACATAAATATTGTTCGATAGTCTACGCCTAAAGAGACAGAACTAAATTAAATTGTTGTATGAACAATTTTAATGGCCGGTCTATAAACAAGACTTAATCTCTATCACTAATAAAACTATGGCGTAATATTTCAGAATTATAATAATGTCTCATATAAAAAAAAAATTGTTTTGTTACTCGCTGCACTCGGGGTTCTATTCTAGGATTCTTCTATAATTTACTATTTCTTTATTCTAGAAAGCATCGTATGCATTCATCCTAATCTTAATTTAGTTTATTTAGTCTCAAATTATGGTAATAACAAATTTAACCTGTCAAGCAACGCAAAGTATACACAATAGAAATGTATTGCGGGAACCAGCGACCTTTCGCAGCTTAATTAACCAATTATAACCTAAACTAACTGTATTTTATTAAGAATATGTCCAACAGCACTTCTCGTAATTATGAAAATAGTATCGTATCTAGAGCTAAGACACCTTGTTTTTAGACATTTGTAAGTAGCACTTGTACTACATTACACTTATTCACTAACACTAAACACAAACCGTAGGAATGTCGCTGACCCGTGGTGGAAAGATTAAGCAGTCAGCTAGGTACATGACGGAGCTGACTGGCCAGGGTGCGCCAGACCCGCTTAGGTATATGACTCGGGGAGGCTTTGTTCCAGCTTTGTTGTTGACTATTATTAGTAAATATATGGACAGTATAAACAAAGCGAACGAGTGATTAAGATATGTGAGTAATGGAAAGATCAATAAACGTTTATAATATATTTATTTACATAAACGAAAAACATTCAAGCAGAAAAAAATATTACATTGTGAAAACCAAAATAGCGACATTAAATCAAATTGAAATCCGATTACACAAGTCCACACATATAGCAGTAATAAAATTGTTTAAAGAAATAAAATGTTGCGTACTGTACGTGCATTCAGAAGTTAATAATATAACAAAAAATGAAAAGATCACTGTACGTTTTAATAGGACACATCATCTGTATAACAAAGTGTGCGACAATAATAACAGATACCAGCCATAAACAAGAAATAAAAGAACTAGAAAGAAAAAAGGATGAAGTTTATGAACAAATCAACATAGCGATTGAAGATACAATCAAAACTCTAGAACAAAATAACGACAGCAATGCACGAGAAGGTATCGCTTACATGCAAGAACTGCAATCAGATATTGCAGAGTTCAATGGTACAGATTTAACTAAGCCAGGGCGGAATAATGCGAGAAGAACCAAAAAGAAATTACATGCTGGTTTTGATATGATTAAACATGGGATAATAAAAACGGATAGCTTTCCAACAGAAAAAGATCCAGATGCAGAATTAAAAAGGCAAAGAGAACGACTGGAGTACATACTCATGTTAGAAAAACAAGCGCAAGGATGGGAGTTGCAGAAAAAGACTCAGGATGAAATTATTGCTGGGTATAAGGCGAGATTGCCGCAAACTTACAACACTCGTATCATTGAAAATTGTCCGGACTTTGGAGAAGCGATGGAAAGACGCAAAAAAAGGGTGAACCCCGCAGAAGGCGAGGTCAACAGAACGAGACTAAAATGGCCTTGCTGTCGGAAATGTTGCAAGAATTCTTACATGGGTTGCTTCAGAAAACGCTAAGTTCTACAGTTCTCGACGTATTCTTTTACGTAATGTATTTTGACTCGTTGCCCTCTCCAACCATTCTTCTCCATTGTTTCTATCTTGTGAATCCACTGTATTCTGTGCATTATATTTCTCGTCTTGTTATTGTCTCTGCCCCGCTACGTCCGACGTGCCATCTTCATAGATGATATTCCGATGTCGTATTACATAAGTTGTATATTATTATATTCTTATTGTTGAATTGTTTTGATAATGATGTATGGACTAATGCGAGATGTTGATGATTATTTGATTATTGAGGCACGCGCTAGTTCAGTTTGGTTGGTTTAATTTTCCGCAGATGTAACAGCACCGCACATGTTATCTTTGCTCGTGAACACTGTTACTCTCGCGTCTTCACGCGATATTGCACCGACGCGGCGCGGGACGCTGCAGTATGAGCTTGTGTTCACTGCGTCCACGCAGGTTCTATATTTTCCACGGCACCACTCATCGGTCCTTTTGATAGGAATAAAACTTTAGCCTACAAAGCCAAAAGTTCCTTTATAATGAGTCAAGAATTAGCACCTGTGTGATACAAGTCCAGACTGACGCACTGACGTCACTCGATAGGTTAGGTAAGTTTTCGTACAATCCAAGCAGGTTAAAAGACATTTCGCTAATTTGTCCCAGTTGCCTAGAAAATATTACTACCAAGAGAGTTCAGAACTGCTACGATCCCAATGGACAATGAATTCTGCACTGAAGCTCAAATTGGACCAATTTTTCCTGATCATGACGATCATTCCCGAACCACATCATTACATGGTAGCTTGTAAATCTTAATTGCCAGAATGGTAATCGATTACCACTAATAGAGTAAGTTGTAGCGTAATATGGCTGTGGATACGCCGCTGACGTATAGGTTTGACTCCTTGGTCAAGCAAACGGTACAGTCCATTTGTTTTCATTTCACCCTTCAAGTGACGCAAAGTAGACACAACAGAAAATCTATTGTTTATAGTCGCCAGCCGGGCGCCTCCTGTGTCTTAGTGAATGAATGAATGAAGTACACTAGTTTACTTTTTGCAGTAGAAAACGCGGTTTCACTTTTTTCTCTGAATTTTGGATTCAAATAGTTCCAGAGTTACATCTACTGATCGCGGCTGCAAAGAGAGGCGTGTGATGACGTCATAAAATAAATGTCTTAGCTTGGTATGTTACAATCTTTATATTTTGTAGAAATTTTGTAATAATTCGTTATGTATTAAGAATGGTATTTACTCGTTACGGTTGTGTCTCTTCTAGAGATCATGTAGCAAAGTACTAAAATAAATCTAAGCACCACTATTTTTTAATTACTATAAAATTTTAAGGGAATATAATAATAAGTGAAATTTAATATTCTACCTAAAAATATGATGATTAAAAATAAATTATAATTTTCTAAATTCGGTCTTAGCCAAATTTCACTGATACGTCAATACGTCACCGAGAAACTAACAATTAAATTAAATTTCTGATTTCATTTTCACTGTAAAACCTTTAACTCTTTTCTTAATTAAAATTTGGTGGTGTATTAATAAATATATCGAGTTCAATAAATAACTATTTACATACATTAAAGTAATTTCTATCTGCGACTCGATTGGACAATCTGCCTCTTTGGTCTAGTCCCCCAAGCGCGGCTGTTGAGTTCCTGGATACGGTCCCCAGTACCTCTATCACGAGTTTTCTAACTATTTACTATCATAGTAAAGTAAATTTTCATGATAGCGATTTTAGTTCTTAACTTGGTTACATTAGGGATTAGAGTCGCTTATGTGACATGTGTCATAGTTAAGTTTTGATTTACTATTTACGATATTATAGAGATGTCATGTTAGCGACTCTAAATCCTAATGTAACCAATTTAAGAACTAAAATCGCTTGCATAAAAATTTACATTTACTATGAAAGTAAATAGTGAAAAACTCATAATAGAGGTACAGGTCGGGCAACGTGTTATTGGGTTTTTCTATTAGTTAATCTTCAATAGCCATCCGCAGTTTGGAATTGTACCCGGTAGGTGGCAGTACGCTCGCTTCCTAGTACATGGAACTTAATATCAGCAACAACGGGTATACAATAGTACACCTCTGTCTAACCCTTCAGCAATAAAGGCGTGATGATATGTTAATTGTAAAAAAGCGGGGACAACAATTTTAAGTTAATAAATGTCATTACTGATCATTACCTGGCCAAAAATAGTGAGCGCCGACGAGTTAGACAAAGACAACAAGTGCTTACAATGGAAAGTGAGATGACAATATTAAAATAAATAATAAATCCAGCCCGTTACTGTCCCACTGCTGGGCAAGGGCCTGTTCTCAGACTGAGAAGGGGAATGGGAATGAGAAGGGGAAATGAACATAATACAAAATAATACCTTGTAAAAACAGTTATACTAAAGTTAATAAGATTTATAAAATTAATTGTTATTAAATATCTAAATAATGATGTTAACAAGAGTCGTATGAATGTGGCATTCAGAGACAAGAACGAATTAGTTCGAATTAGATTATTAGTTAACTCTCTAATTGTTCGTTTTACCAGTTAACTGACATGAATTTATGGTTTAATAATACAAGGTCCTACCTCTCTAGTCCAGATCCCTTAAAGAGGTTACTGTACTCATCAATATGAACAACTTTTAGTAGGGCACAGACCCTGAAATTGGTGTGCAGGACTATTTGTATGTAGCCGCACCGCAGTTGTTGTCATACTATACCCGCTAGCAACTATACAGTTGTAACTGACTATTAAAGGTGGCTGTAGGGGCAACTCGTGCGTGCTTCAAAGTGCATTTTTATAAGACATAATTTCTCTCTTTATATAACACTAGCGAATCGCCTCGGCTGCGCACGGGAAGTCCATAAAATTACCAAAAGCTAAAAAAAAATTGGTTTGTTCCGATCGCTACCAAACTTCACAGCATCACCCACAGGGCTAATCTGAAGATTTTTTAAAAATTTCATTAAAATCGGTCCAGCTGTTTAGAGTCCATATGGAACATACTATATATGTAGAAGACTGCATGTCGAGCGTTCATAGTATTATATTACACGTATGTCGAATCCCGCAAACTATATTTTCGCTAAATTAAGACCAGGATTAGCATAAAGGGGAGGACTGACTGACTGAGGCAAGCGACGGAGTGAGCAACATTACGACATGAGGAAACTTCACACTTAACAGCTTCTGGTCACTGCTGTCCCACTGTGCATTAGCCTCTTCTCAGAATGTCGTGAGACCTTAATTCACCGCGCTGACTTGATGCGGGTTACTGGATTACGCACACCATCAAGAATCAATAATCAAAATAAATCAAAGCAATAAATATTGAATATTGAATCTCACGAAGCTCTCTCAAGTGAGCAGAGATGGTATCTTTAGCTATTAACACAGGTGATAATAATCAAAGAATTCTTTGCACATAAATTCGAGAAACCAGAGGTGTAGTCTGTACACAGACCCTATTGCTTGAGACCACAAACTTCGGCTTTAATACATTCATAGAAAGGACAATACGACGATACAATTGGTGCAGTGGCTAAGCTGTTGACATTTTGAGCTACGTGTTGTGGGTTCGATCCCCGCACAGTTTTGTTGTTTGTGCCTACAGATAGTTGTTCTACCCACGATAAACGAAACATAGAAGCGTAGGCCAATGATCATTAAAAAAATCAATGTACGTGTAATAAGAAATTGCCGTTTTATTCGGTAGGAGGCGCTGTCAATACGATGATACAATATTGTGATTCATCCTCCAACTTTTATCCCATTTTGTAAATATTTGTTCCATTTATATCTAATATATCTAAACTGTATATCGTAGCCCACAGCTGGGCGTGGACCATGAGCTATACACTACGTCACCTCGCAATATACATGGTATAATCATATATATTATCTAGATCTAGAGATCTAGAGTTGGTGATGCCGCTAGCCGTACTGACCGTAGGTTGGCAAGTTACTGATGATCATTTCATTCTTTATAACAAAATGGCAGCGTACCGACCGTAATCATTAAAAACTAAGTCATCTAATGACAGATAAGTAATATACAACGAGAGATTTTTCTATAAGATCTACAATGTAAATACATAAAATTAATCTATATTTTGATCAAGACCAGCCACACATACTGTAACCATAATGAAATGGTTTGCCAAACTATCAATAAAACAAATTGAAAAACGGTTGTGTAACTACTGAGTACCGTTGCAAATGTACTCAATATAAATGTGTTACACATAAAATGGTCGACACTCAACGCTTCTGCATTCGTTAGCCAAGAAAGTAGCAAAAATGAAAACTTTAGTATATCTAATGATAGCACACTTTTGCACCGTAAAGTGTACACAGACAACGAAAACCGAAGACTTTAAAGAACTACAGAATTTAGAAAACCATCATAAAGATATATTCAAGCAAATGAATGAAGCGATCGAAAGCACAATAAAAATATTGCAACATACCAACGGGACAGCAGCTAAACAAGCCATAGGTTACATGGAAGAACTGCAGGATCATGTCGAGGACTTAAATGACACAGAACCTGATTTTGCCAATATATTTAATATGAAACAAGGATTTGACAGTTTAGAAGAAAATGATGATTTCAAATTCGAGAACGATTCTGTTGTAAATGATGTAAGAGGCGGTAAACTACAAGAGGAACCCACTGGGTATGAAAATATCAAAAAAACGATACTAAAAAATATTAAAGATAATCAACTCGCCAAAGTGTGGGACCACAAAGAAAGAATAAGGCAAAAAAAATTATTTGAGACTGGTCTTCAACTGTTGGCTAAGTTGAAAGAACAAAATGATACGGATTCTGATTAGAGATAATGCAAGAGCCGTTGTCTATGTTGTATCTGAAAATAAACAACAATTATTTTCACTATAATAATCATTTTACTTATTAAACATTTAGTCATTCCTCACCTCAATATAACAGTTTAAATAGCATCCCCGATAGGTTAGGCAAAGATGTAGCGCATGTTCAATTAATTTAGTCCCATAGTCAAGGAAGGCGACCCTATTAACATCTACCAAGCACAATTCCTAAACCAATACACTGTCCGAATGGGGAATTGAACGCAGAACCTCATGCACAGCAGTCGCGCTTGTTATAACTAGACCAATGAGTCAGTTAAAGTAATTGTATTTCATTTTTTTTTAAATACATTCATGTTTGGTTAGTTATTGTTGCTGACATGACCGTGAGGTCCTTGGTTCGATTTCCAGATCAGACAGATTAGCTAGAATCGCACACTATAACATGGGACCTAATAATTTAATCGGCCAAATCTGGGCGTCCCTATTTTAAGGCACCTCATGCAATTTTTTCAATGCTGAAACTTAATTATACTAAAATGTGAGAGTATCAATAAACCACGCACATAATGTCTGGTGACAATCTAACTAACATTTCGTCACGATGTTTTCCTACCGCTAGAGGAGTAGCGATGAACAAAGCTTGAAATTATGCGGGCACGTACTTTCATACTAGGAGACAATCAAATTCCGATACGCAAATGAACTGAATACATATACCTTTGTACATACAAATATATCATAAAAGTATATCAGCTTTACACATACATAATACAGAGCCATCCTTCACAGCCACACTTGAAGAAATTTTCCAGAAGCTAAACACTGATTTGCAGGACAAGGGCATTGTCATTGGAGCGAGGAGATTAATTAATCTTCGCTTCGCTGATGACATTGTGCTTCTTTCTTCCTTACAAGCTGAGTTACGCTTAATGTTCGAAAAAGTGAACCAAGCCAGACTCGAGGTCGGATTCACAGTGAATATGGCAAAGACAAAGTTAATGATGAACAGCACTGGGAAAAATGGAATGAGGGAAGACACAAAAAAAAATCGAAAATTCTTAGGTGCAGGCCGGGTTTGAACTCCGACCCAGTTGCGTTAAAGTCAAACATTCAACCACTAGGCTATCACTGCAGCTACATTATTAGTAGTTAATTTACATGAATTAGACGACATCAGGTAACAATATAAACCCGATACTACGCACTTAACTGTGTCACTCATTATAGTTTAATTAATTTAATTAATCCCAGTTAAGCCGCTTGTTGGATCAGCCATGGATATGATTTGACCTACTTACGCTCCGTTTAGCGAATGATTATATTTTTACATGCATCACTAGTTGTTGCCCAGATAATTTGCCGCATAATGAGATGGTATGAATTGATGGATGTCACAGGTCTTTGAATATTTAGATCCTAGAGAAAAATACGCTTGCCTACCATGCGGGAAGGTCTGACTTCAAACCCGTACCATAACTCAGTTTTTTTTTTTTAATCATATAGATTTCAATGGTGTGCACGGTCCGCCAACCCGCACCAAACAAGCGTGGTGGAGTGAGGGCTATCTCTTCTTATTCTGAGAAGATGTTACCCAGCCATGTGACGGTCAAAAAGATCAGGTTTTTGTTCTTCGAAAATAAATGGCACGTTTATCGAAGGAGACTTTAAAGACAGACAGGACGATGCTCAGTTATAATTTCCATTTCATACAAATGCATCAGTCAAACGTTACTTCTGTAATATGGGCCTGTGATAAGGGCACCTACTCCCTCACACCTAAAGACATCAACTCGACAATCCCTCTCAAATAAAACGAGACGGCAATAAAACGGTTTAGCGATAGAACCTTTATCGCCTCTCATGAATAAACGGCTCAACTAATACAGATGTCCTGGGCCTGGGGGACGCTCGTCGCCATCACATGTGGTTCTCTGCTTCAAATAAACGGATGCATTTAGATTGGCGACACGGTTGGCGCAGTGGCTAAGCAATTCGCTTTCTGCGTTGCGTGTCGTGGTTTCGATCCCGCACGGAACAAATATTTGTATGATCTACAGATAGTTGTTTCGGGTCTGATCGTGTGTGCATGTGACATGTATGTTTGTAAACTGTACCGACGATACAGGAGAAATCTTGGTGTGGGGCAATGATTAAAAAAAAAAAAACTTTACTATAAGTAGCAGGAGAATCTCTTAGTCAGTTCATTTTCGTATTCAAAAGTATTGCATTGCAGTCATGAACGGATAAAAACTGGCTCAATGGTGTAGTGGTTGCAACTATGGTTGTTGAGCGTGATATCTAGGGTTCGACTCCCGGCTCGGATTAAAAAAAAGGTTGTGTTTCACTGCTCGTAATTTAAAATAATGCCCGGTGGATGATTATACGCTCGCCTCCTTTTATATAGGATCTGTATCGGTGAAATGTGAGTGTACATACGCAAAATATACAATCAATCAGAATTAACAATATCAATATTGTTGATTTCCAAATTGCTTTGAAAATAATTTGATCAATAAAATAAAAATGTAATACAAGAAAAAAGGCACAACGGTTTGAACCCGCGCCTAGCGTACCATGTAATTATATTACGATTTACATACCTAATTGACAATGTAACGTCGCTACGTCATTATAAACAAGATTAATGTCAATTTACAGTAAAATTACTTTATTTATTTTATAACTTTGACTGCCACATTGGTCTAGTGAGGTACTGGGTTCAATTTCCGAATCAAGCAAAGTGTTATTGGGTTTTTCTGTATTGAAATAGGCCAGCTAACTACATCAAAAATAAATTGGGAAATCTTGTTTGGTAAATAGTTTTCCTTCTAAAAACTCAGTAAAACTTAATCTCTTGCTTATCTTTGGCGTTTTCAATTTTTAATTTATCAAAATTACACAATAAGTATGTCAATTAAATTATTATTTAATTAAATGTGAAAGTTTGTGAGGATGGATGGATGGATATTTGTTACTCAATCACGCCAGAACGGCTGAACGGATCTGGATAAAATTTGGCACAGAGATAGATTATAGTCTGGAACAGCACATAGGCTACTTTTTATGTACGGATTCGTAAATCACGCGAGCGAAGCGGCGGGTGGAAGCTAATAATAAACAAGATAACACAAACAGATGTTGTTCAAGCCAGTGGCCTACTGTTCTAGGACAGATGGCCATGGTCCAGAAAATAAGAAAAAAAAAATGGCAATGAAATACTATGACGTCACGCCTTGCTATTCCAAACATTTTTAGAACAAAATGTCGTTTTTGGCCATTCATAAAAACTAACTCAAATGACAAGTACTCATCCACCGTATTCTCAGTAGCAGCACGAAGTCTGGAACTGTGGCCGGCAGATAGCAATAGAATCTCCCCCTATTCCATATGACTTAACCGCATCAGCTAAATGCGAGTGTGCGATACACCTCTGCCTAGCCCTTCATATACATTCATAACATCAAATAACGATCTCATAACATCGTTAGTATTCAATAAATTGTAATCCTAACGGAATGCAGGTATCGTTCCGTGAGACAACAGTACAGTATGGCGCTACACGTACCAGGGTGTATCGTATCGTATCGGGCGTCAATTACTTGGAGTCTGGCGTCAGTGAGGCCCGTGGGAGCTGGTCGTTAGCGCCGGCTACCGAACATTACTCCATTTAGATCTTAGATTACATATTGTTGGTATAGATGGCGTTACTGTCGCATGTGACTGCTTAGTCTTTGGTGTACTGGTGAGTGTATTATTGGCAAGTCTATTCGACAAGGCGTGTCATTCTCGCAATTTCGATTCCCGTACAGAACAATATTTGTGGCCTCTAGACCAGGGTTTCCCAACCTGGGGATCCCTAGGGTTACGCGGACAAAATTTAAGATTTAAAATTATAAACACAATTAAATTTATTTAAATTGGAATTATAAACAAAAATTAAAATTATAATTATTATCATTATCATCATCAGCCAGGAGACGTCCACTGCTGAACGAAGGACTATAAAATTATAATACTACAGTCGAATATCGTCGAACTAATAGAAGTATGACAGCCACTTTTTTTTTGTTCGGTCTGCGGATCTAGGTGATCAAGGTGGCGTTAGGGGTCCGCACTAGAAAAAGGTTGGGAAACCCTGATCTAGACAGTTGTCTAGATGATGATACCAGTATTTATAGACAGTGTGGGGCAAGTGCTTTTAAAAAGAGAAAAAATAAAGTACGTTTAAAATGTCTATCCCCCTGGGTTAAGGCTGTGCCGATATCCCGTAAACGAACAATAGATTTTCAATTGTTTACTGTGTTGGCAGTCAATATTCTATTGAGCAAAAGAATAGATCTTTGTTTCATGTAAACTAGAATGAGGCACTTATGACGTGTCGACATCATGTACACACCCGCTCTATATTATTGTAGATATTTTCAACCAATGTATCCTAAAGCCAAGGCTTACTTGTTACCAAGAAAAAATGTAACTAGATATCTCGTAAGAGAACTGATGTGACTTAGAACTGATATAATTAAGAAAACAACTACACTAAGCCGCTATGAATTCTATATGCTTCAAAAGTTGACTAAATTAAAAAGAAAACCACCTCATTGGCCTTGTAGGGTTCGATTTTCGGGTCGGGCAAAATGTTGCTAGATTTTTCTGTAGGGACTTTTTCTCTAGCAGCCTGGAATTAACAATTGAGCCCTATGTATCACGGAAATGTGCGTACACCTCTGCCTAACCCTTCGGGCAATACAGGCGTGATGCTTTGTTATACAGTTTGCGAAAAAGGTTGACATATGAGAGAGAGAGACAAAGGTTAGAGTGACAGGCCTTACACATCCACACATGACGAGGACAAGGAGATGTCGACAATGTAGGATAGACACAAAAATAAACAGTTCCTTTGTCAGCAGTCACAATGTATCATCACCTGCCTGCCTTTTCCCATCTACAATATGGTCAGCTCCCAGTGTAACCGGTTGCGGCTGAATATCAGTATTGTACACGGAGCGACTACCATCTGACCTCCGGCACATAATTACTCGGAGACACTGATACTCTAAGGTTAGACTGGTTGTCAGGCTTTCTGAGCTGACACCCGCAACGAATGTCCTAGGTTTTCGTTTGATTCATATCATATATGTATATAGAATAGTAGGTACTGGTGATTGCCTCATTGGTCTAATCTCGACGGCTGACCGTGAGGTCCTGGGTTCGATTCCCGGGTCGGGCAAAGTGTTATAGGTTTTTTCGGTTTGGAAATTCTCAGTAGCAGGACGAAATCTAGGACTATGCCCGGTAGATGGCAATAGGCTCGCCCCTATCACATGGGACTCAATGACGGCATCGGCGAAATGTGGGTGTACAGTAGTACACCTCTGCCTAACCCTTCGGGGAATACAGGCGTGATGCTATATTATGTTATGTAATAGTAGGTAGTACTTAAACAATTTCAAGAGAAAACTTGAAGTTTTCTAGTGCAGTACTGCAGATACTGTTCATTAGGCACTTTCCCCACACTGGACAGCGTCTGAGCAAGTGGTACAAAAAGTACTCTTAGAGCAAACAGCGCGGTGCGGGCCGCAACAAGTTAGCCTCAGTAATCACGAGACCAGAGTAAACCGGATGCTGACAAAAAGGTTCTGTATAAGATAAACTTAAACGAAGAGATACAGACTGTACGGTAAGATTTGACGGGACGGTTGGCTAAGTGGCTAAACGATTAGCTTTCTGCCTACATGTCGGGGGTTCGATTTCCGCACGGCACAGCTATTTGTACTAGGTGAAAATTAGTTGAAAAAAAAATATAACAAAATCTAGCTAAATCACGGTTACTTAACAGAAAATGCAGCCTATGAAGACATATGAATTTCTCAATGAGACCTTTTAAGCTCGCAGCGTGTCAAATAAGACCTTCTTTAACTGGTGACCATTGTTGACCTCTCCAGTCGTTATTCAGAAGACGGATATTGACGTTAGTTGTACCATAACATTGTCTCGGCAAGCCCTATAGGTTGGCTCCTAAATTACACTCAGTATCATCTGCCTGCCTTTTCCGAACTACACTGGGTTCGGCTTCTTCATATCACACCCGCAACCAACTGCTTAACATACTTTCCAAGGCACGGAGGGATCTCGATGTGCAAAAAATTGTCACCCAGCACAGACCGCGGCAAACGCTGCTTAAACTCTCAGATCGATCAGCGCGGTAGCTATGTAACTGCGTTCCAACATTACGGCTGCATAGCCGTAGCAAATGGTAGCTATGCGTAGACACATACATAAACATAATACACTTCTAACAACACAGTCTCAAAAACCGTGATGACAGACTACGCGTAGCTACCATCTGCTACGACTGCGTAGCTCGTAGCACAAACGACATCGTCAGCTACGTCGTAGCAACAGTTCCATTTGTTTAATTAGTTATTAGCAGTTGATTGCAATGTTCGACAGTTGCGCGGCGCTATTGTCTATTGGCATCAGGACACAATGATCATTGTTCCCTAATTGAAATCAATATGTCATTTACGACACGGTCGGCGCAGTGACTATGTGCTTTCTGCGCCAGGTGTCGCGGGTTTGATTCCCGCACAAAACAAATGCCTCTTTGTATGATCTACAGATAGTTGTCGAGGGTCTGGTAGTGTGTGTATGTGGCGTGTATGTTTGTAAACTGTACCTACAATACAGAAGAAATCTAAATGTGGGCCAAGGATTAAAAAAAAAAGATTTTTATATTAAAGCATTGGCGACAACTAATAAGACATAAAAAATAACTCATGTATAACATTGTTATGTTATATATGATTTATTTTTTATTTAACATAACATAGCATCACGCCTGTATTCCCCGAAGGGTAAGGCAGAGGTGCACTATTGTACAATCACTTTTCGCCGATGTTGTTATTGAGTCCCAAGTAATAGAGGGCGAGTGTCCACGCGTGAAGATATGAATCCGCGGGCTGAGGTGAGGGGAGCGAACATCGGCGCGACAGCATCACGGGCCCCCACCTTTCACTACCGAACTAACGCCGTAACGGATTGACGCCTTGTTTCCCTTTTGTAAAATGTTAATAATTATTATACCTTATTTCAAGTGAAGTCGATTGTTTTAATTATCATCGCCTACAGCGAGCCTATTGCCACCTACCGGGCACAGTTCCAGACTCCGTGCTGCCACTGAGAATTTCCATTCAGAAAAACCCAATAACACAGCCCGATCCGGGAATCGAACTCGGGACCTCACACTGAGCAGTCGCGCTTGCGAGCACTAGACCAATGAGGCAGTCACTCATATATCTGAGCCGGTAGCCTGGAATCGAACCCCTAGCCGATACGTCGAGGTCAAGTCCGATAGCTTCATGTAATTTATCCATAAGTGAACAGCCTCATGGTCTATTGGTCGCAAGCACGATGCTAAGGGTTCAGTGAGGTTCTGGGTTGGATCACCGGGTCGGGCAGTGTTTTAAGAGTTTTCTGTTTTTTTCATTAGCAGCCTGGAGTTTGGCATTGTGCCTAATAGATGGCAATAGCCTAACTCCCTCTGACATGGGCCTCAACAAAGCATAGGTGAAATATAAGTGTACAGATAGTGCCATCCACGAAGACGCGCCCCACTCTTCTTCCTAATCGCTTACAGTACAAGTGTGCAACCTTCCGCTAGTGGTTTAGTTCTGTCGATACACAATAATTACCTATGAATGCACACGCACACTACGAAATATTAACTGATCAGGAAAGAGCATTTTTTTTTATAACATTGTCCCACTCTAGGATTTCTCCTGTGTCGTGGGTACAGTTTACAAACATACATGTCACATGCACACACAACCAGACCCGAAACAACTATCTGTAGATCATATAAATATTTGTTCCGTGCGGAGATCGAACTCGCGACACGTAGCACAGAAAGCTAACAACTTCGGTCTAACGGTCAGCTGGCAAGCCTCGGCCAAAAATAGTGGGGCGCGTCTTCGTGGATGGCATTAGCTGTACATTATGCAGAACACTATAGCCTAACTGGCGATGTTATGTTATTGTAAAATATATATCTATATTCCGTTTTTAAATATGCTCACGGACCCCTAAAATAAAACTCTTCACGAACCGAACACACAACAAAGTTCCCCGTACAGTTACTTCAGCGTAAGACTCGACGCGCTCACTTGCATAAGGTTCCACTTCAAGATGAAATGCATTGACGTTGGCGCACGATGCAACCTTGTCAAAGTACGTATTGTTATGTATTTTCTAAACATCATTTCAATGAAGCTGTAGTAATATTATAGTGTACTAGTTTCTGCTCGCGGCTTCGCCTGCGTGGTTTACGAAACCGTATATTTCTCCAGGATAAAAAGTATGCCTATGCCTATGTGCTATTCCAGACTATCATCTATCTCTGTGCCAAATTTCATCCAGATCCGTTCAGCCGTTCAGGCGTGAAAGAGTAACAAAGATCCATCCATCCTTATATAACAGCTTCATTAGTCGCAAGCGCTGCTGCTGAGCGTGAGGTCTTGGGTTCGATCCGTGGTAGGGCAATGTGTCTTTGGGTATTTGTGTTAAAAATTCTCAGTACCACACCGGAGTTATGAATTATGTGAAATGGCCGTCTGCAATAGTACACCTCTTTGTAACGCCTCAGAGAAGATGATGATACGATGTTTCGTTATGTATAAAATATTAAAATTAGCGAACTGATTTTACAAGCTTTTATTTAACTTGCAATGTTTGTATGTTTGTTCGGGTCAAATCTTGCAACTGAATTTTTAAGCAGTTATCCTCGACCGATTGAGCTGAAATTTTGCACGCTTTTGTAAGTTTGCTGACAATACAATATTATGATAGTTTCGAGCTGGTCTGATGATGGAGCCAGAAGGTGGTCATAGGAGCTCTGTAACGAAATAACGCAATCACATCGAGTTTGGGCTTGTTTGATTTGTCTTCACAAGTACTGTTATCCTAGCTAATTTAAAAGCTTGTTTCTAAAAATATTTTTTTAATTAAAGCTTATTTAATCTACATTAACCTGTGTACATCAATTGAAAACCTTCCTATTGCATAATCTAATTCAATCTAACTCTTGAAGGAGGCGATACCTTTTATACGTAGTTAGTGAAACTGTTTGATAGTAAGTGTGTCATATGCCAACACGTATATGTGGATGAATCAATAGAGATGCGGAGGACTGAATCGGAATATAAGCGCCGCGCTGAGGCGAGCGGTAGGGGTGGGACGACTTGTGTCGATACATTTGTGTAAATAATATACAGCGACAAGGTTGGTGCAGTGGTTAAGCGATTACATTTCTGCGCTACGTGTCGCGGGTTCGATCACCGAACGGAACAAACATTTGTATGATCTACAGATAGTTGTTTCGCGTCTGTGTGTATGTGACATGTTTATTTGTAAACTGTACTCAAGATACAAGAGAAACCCTAGTGTGGGACAATGTAAAAAAAAAAAACCAAAAAAACCTGTAACATAATAAACCCACAACCCTGAATAGTTTGTTAAGTATCTAATAAGAATTTTCAATAAAGAAAATATAATTAACAGTATTTACAGTCACCCCTTCATAGATGTCGAAACAACAATGTAACCTCAGCTCTTTTCACCGCGAGTATAGCCAATGCAAAGTGTTGCAATGCGAGTACAAGTGATGTGTTTAGTCGTTGTCAACAATGTCAACCCATTTGAACCATAAAAAAATTGTACTGCAAGGAGTGGAAGGAACGCATGTGCCTTTGTCAAGCAGTAGAACGATTACGCCTAATAATAAAATATTACGACAAAAAAGTACTCAGCCCTTTATAGAGCTAGTTCACAATTACTTTCTGACAATGATTCCTAAAAATATATTTAAAAAATAAATTACAATTTTATATTATTACTCTACAATTAAACACATCAAACATATCGCAAAACAACAACCTAAAACAACCACTAGTTCAAACAAAGAAGCTATAACTTTGAGAGTACCTCACACAAGACCGAGTGTCTCAACGTGCGGCAATGAGTTGCACTACTTTGTACAAGTTCAGTGTAATGTGCGGAAAACATCATGGAATGTTGCGTTGTCTAGCTGCTTGATGGATACTATTTTATGTAACGTTATTTTTCTGCTGTGACTAAAAAAAAGTTGATTTGAGGAGCCGATTTGTGTTCCCTGGTCGCGGAAAGTATTATTGGGTTTTTCTGTATGGAACTCCTTAGTAGGAGCTCGGACTCGGATGACATTCGTAGCCAACTATTTGGTATAACGAATATCCTAATAAATTAATTAATTAATGGCCTATTATAAAGCATCGCTTTTTTATACTCTGATCTAATATATCTGTAAATAATCTTTTGAGAAGTACAGATTTTGTCATGGGATCTTCGTAGTCGAATAAAATTAATATATTTATCGACACTATCGACATGTCCTCTGCTACATCACTATTTAACCCGTTTACTGACACAGGTAGTGCGTGGCGGCAGCTACGGAAATCAAACAATCGACAGCGCGACACTACATCTGTCCTCTCTTTCCTTCACACAACAATTCTTGAGGTGTGAGCGAGACAGGGTAAGAACGGCAATTGTAACCAACAATAATTGCTTGTCGGTCGTTGAATGGTTGTTAAAACAATTGTTTGGTGAGAGTTTATAAATGAAAGGATTAAAGGAAGTCCTTTGAGTTAATTTCTTGATTTATGTGTGACTAGCTGTGCCAGCGACTTCGAGTGATAAATATATGTATACTAGCTTCCGCCCGCGGCTTCGCCCGCCTAATTTTTTCCAGTACAGAAAGTAGCCTATGTGCTATTCCAGACTATAATCTATTTCTGTGCCAAATTTCATCCGGATCCATTCAGCCGTTCTGGCGTGAAAGAGTAACAAGATCCATCCATCCTCACAAACTTTCACATTTATAATATTAGTAGGATCTAAAAATATGAAGCACTGGCCAGCTCCTAAAAGAATAAACATATCTGAACATTTTTTAGGTACTTACTTCATTTAAACTTATTATCATACTGACCCTGTGTACCTATCTCTTTGTTCGCCTGTACTCTCATCAAATAACTTCACCCAAACTCAAACCTCAAACCAATTTGAGAGTCTTCCCACATGACCTCATTTAACATATATTCAGACGATACAACGTCACTTACGATCTAATAATAGTCCGAAATAAACAAAAAACTGGACAAAGACAAACACTTATAAAGTCTCGGGACGAGCGAGTTCAAAGTTTGGGACTATACATCAAACAGATAAGTTCAGAAATTCCAAACTGTTATAGAGTAAAAGCACTGTGGAGCGGTGTGTAAGTATAATATATGACTGTATTCTGTAGTCAGCGCACTATGTATTTTGTTCCAGAAGTCATCTCAGAGTTCGCTTTCTCCTATGCCATATCACATTATTTTTCTAGATTTTATAAAAACGTTGCATTACACTAGGAATAAATCTTGTATCGTGGGTGCGTTTACAAACATAAATATTCACATGAATATACATCCAGGCCCGGAACAACTATCTGAAATTTGACGACACGGTTAGCGCAGTCGTTGAGCGATCGACTGCTGCGCTACGTGTCGCGGATCCGATTCCTGCACGGAACAAACAGTTATAAGGCCTAAAGATAGAAGTTTCGGATCAGGGTAACTATGCATGTGAACATTTATGTTGGTAAACACACCCACAGTACATGAATTATTCATGGCCATATTAAAAAAGAAGTCATCTATTTCCATAGTGACTCCTCTCGCGACTAGGAATAAACCTTCTGATTTAACTCTTCATGTCACACAAAAAGGGTCTTCTCCAACACTCAGTATATTTGTTTAGGAACTAATCGATGGCTCAAGTCTCACATGACGGGACGTGGCAAAATATTGGCGGGAACTTAATACGTGTTGCAGACCTCTTGAAGCGTTTGACGAGTCTTTGGCCTGTACTTTGTACAGAAAGGACGGATCAGATTAAATTTTCCTTCGCTGGTAATCTTCTGACTTGCGACTTTATAAAGTACAGGCGTCACAATAGATTCTGGCGGGTCATAGAAACCTTGGATATTAGTTTGAAGGACTAGGAGCCTGTACATAACGTTGACTCGTGGTCTGTATTCCTCGAAATTGGTACCTCAGAGGTGTATTGTAGACTAACGTTCTGCTGTTGGCATCATTATCTACCAGCCACCATTACAAATTCCAGGATACTACTGAGCATTTCCATATCGAAAAACCCAATAACAATGGACAACCTTTGATTCAAACTCAGGACCACACGCTCAGCAATCCGCTTGCGACTAAACCAATGAGACAGTTGTATTAGACTTGCGCACTTATTGAAACTATTACAATAATGGAATTAAAAGATGATTTGCAACAAGATTCTTTATATGTTAGTTATTTAGCAGAGTACATGTGTAAGTTATAGTGATGTCCACAGAGTAGAGAGAAAATTGACAATTAATAAAAAGGCGCGAAATTTACCATAGACTATATACCATAGATGCACGTTATACTACAGACAGAAAATATTTAAACAGAAACGATTTTAGAAAAGGTCTAGACATTGAAGGTGTATCTCCATACTTTAGTCACCAAAATTGAACTATCATCCCTTTTAACTATTCAAAAGTCAAAGGTTTAAACTTCACGACGGAATTGCACTCGCGTATCACCAAAGTGGTCCATGCAATCAATTCATTTAGCCGGTTCATCTCCCTATGCATCTTAAGATCACTCGTCGTGGTTAAATGCTGCCCAGCGCTCCATTACCGCCATCGGAGCCGAAGTTACTCGAATACCAAAACATTTGAACCACAGTTACTTTAGTTAACAGAGTCTTGGACACTACTCTGTATGTACATACGTAATGTTTTAATTTGGTATTGTATATTGTTACTAGTGGACTCTTTTCTGGATCTCGACAGTGCCACCTACCGGGTCCGAATATAGCTAAGAACCATCCAGGTGACCCCATAAATAAATATTTTTATCAAAATCGGTCTATCCTTTTAGGAGAAAAATTACACCCACATACACCAGTATTTTATATGTAAAAAAGATTTTTAAGTTTACTTGTATACCTACTACATTAAACGATTAATTTAAATGCTTTTGTTTTCAAATCAACGAATAAACATAATTTATTTACGTGTTACATGTTGAGTGTACTATAAACATAATTTATTTACGTGTTACATATTGAGTGTACTATATTGTGCCATAATCTGCAGCAAAAGTTTATTAAAAAATAAATAATGCTTTGGAAAACAAAAATAGTGTATAAAGTGTGTAGTTTAAAATAATACAACATATGAAATGAAAAGAATATATATAATACATAAAAAAATCTTTACATACATACTTGGTTTATATCGATTCGTGAACAGACTGCGGCAAATGCAACTTAACTACTATATATATATATTAAAAATATATTAAAACCTATGTGTAACCACTATATATTATATAAAAGGCTACATCTCCGGCGGGAGATGTAAGCATCGCTAATAAACGAGTGTCGGGGTGACTTAATACATTAAATTTATTCACGCGCCGAGACCCGTGGGCGGCCTTGTCGACTGCCGATGTTGGGGCGCAGTGGCAGCGGGCGAACGTGTGGGGAAATGTGGTTATTTTTTTTTATATCAGTAGGTTTCACAAGCCACTGAGACAAAAATTAGAGATCCACGTGCTCAGTGCTGGATTAAATAAGCGCGGGGCCCGTAGCCCGCCAAATTCTATCGAGGGGCCCTTGATCTTGATTGCTATTGGCTCTTAAAAGTATTAAGTGATTTTTTGTAGAACTTGTGAGTTTACCGTATAAAATTCTGTGTTTTATTACCCCCAGCAAAATAATCGGCTACCGGTCTGACGTGGATTGCCTTTATAATTTTATATAAAACTGACGCGATGATATCAGGGCTACGGTTGTAAAGCTCGTAGCACTGTAGCAGTTGCTACGACGACTGAACTGATCTTGTCACGTCTACGCCTGTTATACTGTTAATTTTCAAAAAACTTCAAATTTTATTTTTCGTATATGCCATCAAAAGGGTCATAAATCGTCAGTTAGTTCAAATAATCATTCCATGCTACTTTTTTATATATTTTGTGATACAATACATAGAAGATTTGGAGAATAATGTAGACCAACATTTGGACTTGCACTGGTGCAGTGATAGCCTAGTGGTTGAACGCTTGCCTTCCATGCAAGAGGGTTCGAGTTCAAACCCAGCCCGTATCTCTGACTTTTCGGAATCATGTGCGGATCAGAATTTGATTATCACTTGCGTTAACGGTAAAGGATAACACCGTAAGGAAACCTGCACACCTGAGAGGGCTTCATAACGTTCTTGATGGTGTGTGTAGTACGCCAACCCGCATCAGGCCAGCGTGGTGGACTAAGGCCTTACCCTTCTCAATCTGAGAAGAGGCCCTTGACCAGCAGCGGGACAGTAATGGGCTGAATTTATTTATTTATAACATCTGGACTTGGCTTTGGAAGATTGTACCGTGACAGATTTGAGCTCACTTTGTTCAAATAGCATGAAGACTACGCTATCGTAACAATACCTATGTACTATTTCTATGCAGCTTCGTTACCTTAGGGAGGCTCTTTCTCTGCACTCCACCCCTCTTCCACTACATAAATAACCAGTAATTGAGCGAAATGTCGGTGTTATTCACAATAATAAGTGTTCCGAACCGAATGACTCATCAGTGGGTAGTTTATGGTCAATTTGATGGATGTGACGTCATCGCAGTATCCAGGTCACTCGGCAATGAGGTTGTATCATGATATTATGACAGATTTACGACGTACAATGGCAGAACAAAAGCATCCGAGGGTGTCCACTATATTGACTGATTATCACATAAATGCATCATTTTGGTCTAGTGGCCGCAAGCGCGGCTGTTGAGTGTGATGTTCTAAATTCGATTCCTGGGTTTGGTATTGTTATTGGGTTATTCTGCATGGAATTTTTTAGTAGTTTTACAGAGTTTAGAATCGTGCCCTATACATGGATTGCCATCTCATAATACATTACATACAATAATACTGTAAATTTTACACCCGCATTTCGATGCCGATATTGGGTCTCGTATTATAGAAAGTAAGCCTATTACCATCTACTGAACACAATTCCAAGCTACCGGAGACTAAGAATTTCCATACAAAACAATCTTCCATACAAAATTCTGTTCTACTCGAGAATCGAACTCGGAACCCCATGCTGCTCCGTAGTCACGCTTGCGATCACTAGACCTATGAGGCACTACCGTATATCCCCGCTACCACTCACACGCACCTCTTCTGCCTTAAGAAGTGTCTTTAGGACGAGTCGCCCGATTTCCGCCTGCTTTCATGAAATCCTCTCAAATCTCCAAACACCGTTCACTGCCACACGTAATCCTGCCTTATTTTTAACGTTATAAGATTTGATTTCGATTGGCAACAAAATGTCATTTCTTTACGTGAAATTGGAAAGGTCGCATTTAGGTTTTGTGATAAGGATTCAGTGTTATAGTCAAGGAGAATGTGTTTTACGGACTGATCGTGTGATATGAAGGAATGCTTCGGGTTAGCGGACTGGATGCTTTAACTGTATAAAGTTAATTAAACAGATTGGCCGCGGCGCTTCATACAACTTGTGGTAGAGTGACTGAGCCCAGGCCGGCGCATCCACATGTATTCGAACTGTTATACGGGACACCGGAAAAGACTTTTTAAAAAAGAAACACTTTTTTGATCTAGAAGTAAAGTTTTAATGAAATGAATTTATTTGAATTATTACGAAAAATACAGAAGGTTAGAATTAGGAAAGGCGAGTAACCCGCACGGAGATAGAACACGAACTGAATAATTCTTAGCTACTGGCTTAGGGCTTCCGATGAAGGTGCTGAGTAAGCACCTTCGTTGCATTTTCTTATATGCAATGTATATATATAACAACCCCCACGTTAGGAGGAAACTTACGGTAATTAGGGAAAAGTTAGTTTACGTTAAATTTACTCAATGCGTAGTCGAGGTTGCATTTCGATTTCGCATTCGGGATTTGTTTCGTTATCTGTTTCGACTGTCTTCTTTAGTGGATTAGCGGGAAACTTGCCCTTTTTACAAATATACGATATAACTAAACTAATACATATAACTAGAGAAAAAACACTAAGAATAGGAAAACTAATATGATTGTTCCAGTTTTTTGATGTTTCTATGGAATCTAAATCTTTTAATGTTTGGTCTGATAAAGCCTTAAGATTTTTGAGGTTGTCTAAATTAATATTTGATATTTTAATAATCGGTAGTCTTAATTGATTAATGCGGCTTAAATCACAACAACTGTCATTAATAATGTTAAAGTCTGAAGATACAGTGGGTATCTTTATTGTAGGCATAGATTTTCTAATTATTATACCATTGTTATAAAAAGCTACACAATTAACAGGAATATTTAATACACCTGTACCTGATATTACAATTTCAGATGATTTACTGTTATTACATTCAATAGTGAGTTTGTTCAGTTTTGATTGGACAAATATCCATTTGCCGTTATTCAGTTTATGCCAAATGTTTATATCACCGTGAAGGATTTTATATTCACAATTTTCAGGTAGAGACGTTACCGCCTTAGTTATTATTTCAGTTTCACAAGTTGGGTTACTAGGTACAGTATAAATGTCTGTAGATTCACAAAGGTATGTTTGGGGCAATATGATTTTACAAGTAATTATATTTTTTAGAAATTTTACTATTGATTTATCCTTGTTTATGGCTAAATATTCTTCAGTTGGTATAATCATTATGTAGGTATTAGGGTTTTCCAAAGTATGGGGAGTCGGCAATGGTATGTTCTTATACAAGTTATATTCTAAGGCGTTTACTAAAGGTATCTTAACAACATATATTAACTTATCATCTAAAAAGTAGCAAATCAAGTTAGCGATATTCATTAAAATGTGAATATTATTAAGATCTAAACTAACTGGAAAATCCATATACTTAGGTACTATCTTAAGATTATTAACAATATCCTTATATAATTGATTCGGCGTGAGAATAGATGGATGTAGCGTATTGCTTTTTACAAAAAGGATTGAATTCAGAATATCTTCAATTTCGAAAGAGAGTGTCAACAAGTTAGATAATAAAGTATTTAAGGCAGAGTCAAGTCTTATTCTGAAAGAGTTAATCAATATAGTTTCGGAAATATTATTTACTGACAAATTTATTTTATTTATGGCTTCGTTTAATTTTGCTTGATTACTATTTATTTCATACAAAGATTGATTCATATTATTAATAGCTGACTGTGATATAATAATATTTTTCTTAGTTGACTCTGATAGTTTTTTATCGTTATTATACAATGTTTCTATAGCATCGTTATAACTTTTAGCGTCATCTTCATCCAATGTACCAAATATATGTTTCAGTACGACACCTACACCAGAGAACCAGGCAGATCTCTTAGAAACACTATTAGAAATAATGTGAGAAATAGAATCAAAGTTGCGAAGAATATCTTTAAATAGTGACTTTAATGGTTGTAACATGTTATGACACTCAGCTTTGTCAATTTCTTCGTTATCATTACATTGAGCTTGGATGGTATAAAAAACGTCACGTATGTTTTTTATGTAGTATTTATAATTAGATACGTCTACAGGGATAACAATATGAAACTGATCGTTAATGATTCTTAAAGTGCCAACAGGGTCGAATAGTATACCAGGGCTCTTGGTGATGTATTCCACATACTGACTGTGAACGGTTGCTCGGGCGACATTACAGTGAGCAGCAACGATTCTGTAAGTGTATAGTAAAAGTGTAAATAAAGATTTACAGAGCTACTCATTTTCATGTGCTGGTTTTATTTCATCAAAATGATGTTTTATGTGGCGTCGATTGATAAGAAGGGATACAGTGTTATTACCATGAATTTTTACTATCTTATATGGACCTTTCCACAATGGTGACATGGCTTTACGTAACCGGACATGATTCTTTAAATAGACATAGTCGCCAACTTTATATTGTATTGAGCGTGTGTGTTTATCATAATATTGTTTCGACCTTTCTTTTGAAGCATTAATATTTTGCAGAGCTTTCTCATGGGAAATTTTAAGTCTGTGATGAAGCATTTTAATGTACTCGGGGTAAGTAATATCGGTACGCAGGTCGAAAATGGAATCGGGAATGTATGGTTTATGACCAAAAACAAGCTCATATGGTGTGAATTGAGTGGTAGTATGAACTGTGCTATTATATGTAAGCATGGCTGTATATACGAATTTGTGCCAATTCGTCTGGTTCTCATTGACGTATGACTTCAAGTATTCCTTTAACGTGGAATGACTACGCTCTAGTGCGCCTTGTGTTTGCGGGTGGTAGGGTGAGGACCAGATCTGTTTTATTTTCAGAAAACTACAAGTCGACTTGAAGAGATCGGCAGTGAAATTAGTTCCCTGATCTGTAAGGATAGTTTTGGGAATACCAAATAGAGATATAAAGTGGACTAAGCATTCACAGGACTCTTCTGCAGTCGCATTTGAGATGGGGTACGCAATAGAGAACTTTGTGAGGTCGTCTTGGAGGGTAAGTATAAATTTTAATTTTTGTAGTCCGGCTTCCGGTAATGGGCCAACAATATCAAGACCGATTTTTTCGAATGGGCGAGTAGCAGTGGTTGTAATTTGCATGGGAGATTTATGTATTTTACGAAGTGCTTTGTTAGATTGACATAGTTTACAGGTTTTTACGTAATCCTCAATATCTGAGCGCATATTCTTCCAATAATAACGCTCCTTTATTCTATTGAACATTCTATTTGAACCTAGGTGTCCAGCTATTGGAATATCATGGTTTTCCTTTAAGATTTTTGAAATTTCTGTGGGAACGGGATAGATAATGGAGTTGTGATAGATGTTGATGATTATGTTAGTGTTATTGAATAGGTACATTAACATCCCATAGATCTTTATATATGAAATTCGTTCAAAAGGATGTTTGAAATCTGACATTGCAACGTCACTTATATCGCCTGTAATAATAAAAATAATAATAAAATAAATTTTTATTCATGTAGACCAGTTAAAGGCACTTATGAATAGTCTGACTCTAGTTGCCACGTTCCAAAGTGTTGTTTTCCTATGGAGAAGAACGGGCAAGAAACTCCATGGTTACTCTTTTAAATTCTGATTATTTAACATTCAATATATTGATAAATACATTTTTTCCTCAAAATTATGTGAGGAAAATGTAGTGCTAGGTCTAGACTAAACAAACATGAAACAAACTGATAACTGAAAATTTCTGACAGTACTGCCATGACGGCTATGAGCTGACCAGTCCCAGCAGACAGCACCCGTGCACGAGTATGACGTATGTGTCAGCGTCACTCAACTCAACCATATTGCAGGGAACCAAATGACCCGTCACACACCGCCACCATCAGCAAGACATTTGAGTGAGCATGACAAGCTCAAACCGCCAGACAGCTATCATGTCTATTAATATATAATTATGGCTACACGATTCTCACATAATAACAAATTATAAGTTATTTTATCATTATATAAAACAAGTACCAATACGGTCTCACGATGGATGACAATCCCGTTAATAAAACATTGTAGATGAAGTGAATAATGTCAAAATGTATAAAAAATAAAATAAAAATAGAATAATTAAATTAATACAATGTCAACAAAAAAAAAAAAAAAAAGAAGAATAACACATCTGGTACATTGAATAGAAATAAAAAATAAGTCAATTTTTATAAACAATGATTTAAAGTGCCAGCGGGTCGCTATGTGCAGGATGGAATCGTATGCCAGACATTTTTATCCTCAATATACTGATTTATACTATAATAAGCTCTGGACATCAAAATGCGTTTTATTAGTGGTTTGAACTTAATATCTGGTAAATTCGTTAGGCTATCAGGAATTTTATTATAGAACCTAACACAGTTACCCATAAATGATTTTCCAGTCTTGCTGAGTCTAAAACCGGGGACTGCAAGTTTGTTTTTATTTCTAGTATTCAAACTATGCATGTCACTTATCTTGCTAAAACTGGTTATATTCTTACGGACGTACATAATGTTCTGGAAGATATAAAGGGCCGGCAGGGTAAGTATATTAATTTCCTTAAATAGTTCACGGAGCGACACACGAGAACCTAGATTATAAATAGCTCTGACTGCTCTTTTTTGTAATATGAAAATTGTCTCAACATCAGCAGCCGATCCCCACAGTAAAACACCGTAGGACATGATACTGTGGAAGTAGGCAAAATATACTAATCTAGCCGTAGCCACATCTGTTAGGTGTCTTATCTTTCTAACGGCATATGCAGCGGAACTCAGTTTGCCTGCAAGAATTCCTATGTGAGGTCCCCATTGTAGCCCAGAGTCGACGTTAATGCCCAAGAAGATAGTCGAGGGAACCAGATCTAATAGTTTTCCGTCCAGTTTAACATTTGTTTTTATACGGGGGACATTTGGTAATAAAAATTTAACACATTTGGTTTTCCCTGCATTTAGGAGAAGGTTATTAGCAGAAAACCAATCAGAAATCAAATCGAGTATCTTATTAGGTTCAACAAGATCACTATCTTTCCTGTTTACTTTAAATATAAGTGATGTATCATCAGCAAATAGGATAATATTGGACATATTATTATCATTTAACATATATGGAAGATCATTGATATAGACCAAGAACAAAAAAGGGCCTAATATTGATCCTTGAGGAACTCCTATTTTAACTGAGGAGCCTAAAGAAGTAACGTTATCAACAGCCACCCTCTGCTCCCGCTTTGAAAGATATGATTTTACAAGATCAATAGATTTACCTTGAATCCCGTAATATTTTAATTTAAGAATAAGAGTGCGGTGGTCTACGCAGTCAAAGGCCTTAGATAGGTCACAAAACACTCCCAGAGCATCATGTGCCTCTTCCCAGGCCCCAAAGACAGCTTTCATTAAAGTAGATCCAGCATCTTCTGTTGATCTTCCCTTTGTAAATCCGAACTGTTTGTCATGTAATAACCCATTTTCGTTGAAGTGCTCTAGCATTTGGTTTAAAATTATTTTTTCAAAAATTTTGCTTAGGGCTGGCAGTACAGATATGGGTCTATAATTTGATGCATTTTTTGTGCAGCCTGATTTGTAAATGGGTACAATTTTACTTATTTTCATTAGGTCGGGAAATATGCCTTCTTTTATACAAGTGTTAAAGATATCTGACAGAATAGGAGCGATACTAACTATTATTGATGAAACTGCTTTGACTGACAATCCCCATAAATCTTCTGTTCTTTTAATTGCTATTGTTTTAAAGACTTTTATTATATCTATATGAGTAACATATCTAAAATTGAAATTAGGTGCGGTTTGATTTACATTATTAATTAAAAATGACTCTGCTGCAACATGTGACGATGGAAGGTATTTTGTAGTCTCAATAGGAATATTCGTGAAAAAGTGTTCGAAGTAATTTGCGACTACAGTCTGGTCTGAAACTATCTTATCATCTATTTCTAAGTTAATGGAACTATCAGATAATTTACTTTTGCCAGTTTCAGTATTTATTATTTTCCAGGTCGTCTTAATTTTATTCTTAGAATTTTTTAATTGATCACTTATGTAGGCGACCTTGGCTTGAATACAAACTTTTTTAAACACTTTAGAATATCTTCTGACATAATTATGAAAATTAATATTGGAAGTGTATGACTTTTTGTCATACAGTTCATATAAGACATCCCTACTTCGTCTTATACCTTTGGTTGCCCAAACACTAAACATTACTTTATCTTTTATTATTACTTTTTTTACTTTACAGGCTTTATTGAACTCATTACAAATAGCATTAAATAAAGAACGATACATTTTATTGGGGTCATTACATTGTTGCTCCAGTGTAGATAGTTCATATTCCAAGTTATTACTAAATTTATCTAGAGATTTTTTAGTTAAGGTCCTGCATTGCATAGTTTTTTGACCTATGACTGTAGTACAATTTAATTTAACCAGCTGACATTTATGGTCAGATCTAATCCCAGTTATAAGGCACTTTTCTACTATTTTGAAATTGGTCATAATATTATCTATACATGTGGCTGATGTGGGTGTTACTCTAGTTGGCTCTGAAAACACACAGTTCAAGTTAAATGATTTAAATAAGGATAAGAGATTACGTTTGTTTGTAGTATCCGTCAGAATGTCAATATTAAAATCGCCACATACTAGTATTTTCTTGTTTAATTTTATCTTACGTAAGGCATCCTCCATCGTTACTAGAAACTGGGAGGTGTTAGAGGACGGAGGCCGATAGACACATAAAACCACATACTCATCCATTTCTGCACATGCGAGCTCACATACTCGTTCTACAGAGAGGTCGCGAATATCTAATCGCTCTTTACATTTTTGATTCTGTTTTACCATAATCAAGGTTCCTCCGCCTACTGCTGACACTCTATGGAACGAACTGGCTACTTTAAAATTATTTACATTAAACGACATCAAATCGGCTTGCAGCCATGTTTCCGTAAGGCATACGATATCTACATTATATTTTTCGACAAATAATTCTACATCTAGGATTTTGCCAGAGAAGCGATTAATATTTTGATGAGTCAGTATTAAATAACGACTATCCTCCTCTGTTGTCAAACAAGAATGTTTAAATTATTGTTAGTGTTGACCACCTGAACATTAGTACTATTACTAACTACTGTGGAGGTAAATGAAGACTTCGTCATACTACTTATGACTGCATTAATATTATAAGCTATCAAAGTAGCAATATGTCGCTTAAGATTAAATGGCAGATACACAGTATCTCCTGTCAGTTTTAATTTGCCAACAAAACTGTTGGTGTCAAAGAAAATAAACTGGTCACTATATTGACCTACTAAAAAGTGCATGTGCATATTAAGCATATGAATATACTTATTTTGTGTATCTGTTAAGTGGTCTAGGTATGGAAATGCACACAGAATTATTTTATTACAGTTCAAATTTAACATTAAGGCAACACTATTGGTGATATCTTTTTTTGTAACATTTAAACTATTACCAATCAATAAAGTTATATTAGTATATGAATTGTAACATTTATTAGCCATAAGTGATGATATAATCTGTTTATAGGATGTCCCAGGTAAACAATTATTTTGTGAGGAATGATCCAGGCTGTTGCTTAATAATCCACCAAAACCTTTTCCTGTATTATCAGAGTACATGACTGACCGATAACAGGATTTAGCAGACATTTTTATATTGGTA
The DNA here is from genome assembly GCA_947562105.1 of Shargacucullia verbasci. Classification (NCBI taxonomy): domain Eukaryota; kingdom Metazoa; phylum Arthropoda; class Insecta; order Lepidoptera; family Noctuidae; genus Shargacucullia; species Shargacucullia verbasci. The sequence goes on from OX387306.1 coordinate 9,065,270, forward strand.
CTCTGAGACGTTTCAGCATTACCAATATCACACTGACTCTCAGTCTGAGGACCTTCCAAGATCCTTGGCTCAGAATCATTATTCTTCGATTCATTCATACATTTACATAAAAAGGTGCTGTTGTAAGTCAAAGAGTCTACTCTATCAGCATTGTAATTACACATATCAACAAGCCTGTCCGCAGCAAGGATATGTTCCTCAATTTGTTTTTGTGAGGATATATATTTAATATAAATAGAATTAAGCGACTCCTCTAGGATATGGATATCAGACTGTAAGCGCTGAGTGTCAATTTCATATATATTTTTACTATCCTCTAATTTTATTTGACAATTTTTGAGTTTATTAATTAAGTCAACACGTTCTTTCCTTAATATAGTATTTTTAAAGAATTGTTTTTTGTTTTTCTTTAAAAAGTTACATTTCTTTATAATTTTATTAATTTTTATGTATTTCTTAATTTTATTATGGCTACTTTTAAAATTATGACTGTGACTAATGTTAGACAAGGAATCTTGTTCAGTGAGATCAATGGTAGTCATAGACATTACTGGAATAGGGTTAGAGCAAGGGTAAATTAATTCACTATATAGATTTTGGGTTGCAACAGCCTGTGTGCATTCCTTTTCATTCTGAAGGTTAGATATTTTCAAATTTGCACTCATCAACTCATCCTCCAGGTCCCTAACCCTTCGCAAAGCCTCTTCGTACACATTACTGCACTGACTGAAACCATCTGTTACTTCCTGAAGTTTGTCCCGTTCATCAACAACATCCAGAAATTGCTGATGCAGGCCTACTAGCTCCCTTTTCAAGCTTGAATTTTTATCAACAATTCTCTTAACTTCCTCCTCACTCTCCTCTCGTTCCTGTAGTAATTGTTGACATTTGCTGTTTGACGCCTTTAGTTCCTTTAGAGCCGCACTCAACTTATGCTCCATTTCTTGAGCTATAGCCTTACGGGTCAACATCGGCATCGTGTCAGGGTATAAAATTACTGAAAGTGGAGATAAAGAAACACTGAGAACAGTTCTAGTTGAAAATTGAGATGGAAATGTCAGAAAATAGAGAGAGAAATAGCTGTCAGATATACTGCGAGACCGCTGATACAGGAAATTAACCAAAATAATTGTTTTTATGATGACTTAAATTGAAGTAATTTATAATTTTTTTTTTATTGTGGGTACATTCATACATAAAATTATAGGTTTGTAATTAGAAATTATATTGCTACTAGTACTTTTACTGCTAAAATACAGTGAGAAATTATAGTTTTGTTGACTATTTAGTCGTAAGTACTGGATATAGGCAGTCCCTAGATTATGTATAGTAAGTTTTATTATGAACTGGTTTCAACCCAATTAGTAATCATAACTTTGAAGATCATCGAATAACCACACTTTAAGGGGTCGTATATATAAACGTAATGGTACAGGGTCTCAGTATAGATAGCAGATAATAAGGAAATAAAAGTAAACAATACTCCCCAGTAAAATCCAAGTTTTCAAACTTTGGTCGTTGACAGGTTACCGGTGTCCACGCAGAACCAAAACACTTTGTTTTACTGCAGACAATCAATTGACGATGATAATCCTGGTTTATTAACTTGTGTTCACGTGATTTATTGTTTATTTAATAGCAATTTACACTTATTTATTTAAATATAAAAATCTAAAATACGGAACAAATTTTTGACGTATCACTTAGGCAGTGTTGCCAGTCCAACCACCCTGTAAGTAGGATGTCATCCCTAACTGATTTTAATGTTTTAAAAATATCAGGATATGTAGAGTTATCGAAGTAATAAACTTTCACGAACAAAATATAGTAAATTTTGTCTTTAATTTCTAGCCTTTTGAACGAATGTAATTCTCGTTCACCGTCTAGGATTTGGCCGTTTGACGCAGATATGATGTCTTGGACGTACGGATTGGATTCGTCAAGGTCAATGGATACAGGGACAAGAATGACATTTGAATTGGTTTTGAGTAAACTTTCATTGTGTTCTTTAATATATGTATTATAGGTTTCATCCTTGTTGGCGATGGTTTTTAGGAACTCTGAGTAATCAATATTGGAAGTAGTCGGGATCTCAATTGTTGGTTGATTGGAATTATTTTCAGGAGAAGGAGGATTCAGTGGGCTGAAATCGATATTCAGCTCATCTAATGGGGATATATCTAGGGCACCTAATTCGGTCAGGTCTTCAAGAACATCTTGGGGAATTTCAGATTCATGATTACTGGCAGGATTGTATACACCGGATGTAGAAGGTTGAGGATCTTGTGATATGGGGTTCACTGGATAACGAGATAATGCGTCAGCGTTACTATTAATCTTTCCTTTTTTGTATTCAACTTCATAATCGAATTCTTCCAGTTTCAGTCTCCACCTAACGAGCTTGGAACTGGGTTCTTTGCAGTTAAATAGCCATTTGAGAGGTCGGTGGTCGGTAATAATTTTAAAACGGTGACCGTAAAGGTAGGGTCTGAAGGTTTTAGTCCCAAAAATGATTGCCAAACATTCTTTTTCGGTAACACTGTAATTACATTCGGCTTTATTTAATGTACGCGACGCATACGCAATTGGGCGATCATTGCCTATGGTGCCTTGAGACAAAATGGCAGAAATTGCATAATTTGACGCATCACATGTTAAGACGAAAGGTTTGGTAAAATCGGGATAGGCTAATATAGGAGCAGAAGTAAGGGCCCTTTTTAGTTTTTCGAAAGCTATCTGTTGTTCATTTTGCCAATCAAAAGTGGTGTCCTTTTTGAGAAGACCAGTAAGGGGTTTTGCTAACTTGGAGAAATCTGGTATAAAGCGACGATAGTAGGACACAAGTCCCAAGAAGGATTTGATATCTTTCGCACATTTCGGAACTGGGAACTTTTCTACAGCCTGAGTTTTTTCTGGATTTGGTTTAACTCCTTTAGCGGTAATGATATGACCAAGATACGAAACTTCTTTGCGAAGAAATTCGCACTTGTCCGGTTGCAATTTAAGGTTATAGTGACGGAGCCTATCGAATACATTAGCTAAATTCTTCATGTGGATTTCAAGATCATACGAGTATATAACTATATCATCGAGATATACAAAGCATTGAATACCTTGTAAGCCTGAGAGTGCAGAGTTCATTAGCCTTTGAAACGTTGCTGGGGCATTTTTAAGGCCAAAAGGCATGCGCGTAAATTCAAAATGACCTTGTGGTACTGAAAAGGCTGTTTTAGGGGCATCCTGTTCTGACATTTTGATTTGATGAAAGCCAGAAGCAAGATCCAGCGTGCTGAAATATTTACATTTACCTAATTGGTCTAATATTTCAGAAATGTTGGGAATTGGATAAGAATCTCCGATGGTAATGTCGTTTAGTTTGCGATAGTCAATTACTACACGCCATTTCCGTTGGCCAGACGCGTCAATCTTTTTGGGTACTATCCAGATTGGAGAGGACCACGGAGAAGTTGAATGTTTGATGATACCCTCGTGGAGCATTTTGTTTATTTGTTCGTGAACCTCTTGTTTGTGTATTTCAGGAAATCGATAAGACTTTGTATTAATTGGGACAGAAGAGGATGTAGAAATGTCATGTTGCAAGGCGTCAGTGGATGTCAGTTTATCACCTGGCAAGTGAAAAATATCAGAATAATTAGAACAAAGATCATATATGGAGTTTGTTTCTTCGCAATTGAGGTGGTCTACTCTTAGAAGTTTAATTACTTGTTCAACTCGATCCAATGCATCTATTCGATCATTACTGTAATAATCTGTATGAAAAACTTCATGACTATTTTCACTCACTAAAGGTAATATTTTAAGTTTCAGATCAGAGTTTACTTCTAGTGAAGACTCGGAAGTGTTTACAACTGAAATATTTATTCTAGAGTTTGATTTAACTTTGACGATACAATTAGCTATTAGAAGGGATTCGACAGGATTTTGATCAATGATAAGGCCTTCTTTTATATTAGGATTTAGTACTGAACATTCAATTACCGTTTCGGTTCGAGGCGGAATAGTATATATAGGTTCTTTAAAATTTAATGCGAGTTTAGTTTTGCCAATAACTAATACATTTTCTATATAGTCAATTAGGCAGTTGGAATTACTAAAGAAATCATTACCTATTATACCGTCATAAGGAAATTGAATAGAAGGAATTATGTGAAATTGATGACTCAGTGATTCAAAATCTATAGGTATATGCCCGAGTGAATGTATAGGATTATCTATGGTTCCTAAACCATAGAAATTTAGGAAGTGATCTACAATTTGAGGCATTTTTTCAATGACACCTATTTTGATAAGACTGAAGGATGCGCCACTGTCAACGAGGAACCTCAAAGGTTTAGAAGAGATAGATGTATGGACTTCGACAAAAGGTAAGTATCTTTTTATTGGATCTGTAGTGATATTATATATTTTTGAAGTAGGTTTTCCTTTTTCAGGTGCAGTACATGAAGGACACGATTTGGCATGCAAGACTTGGGAGTTGAGGGAGTTAGAATTCTGATCACTACGAGTTTGGGACTGTTTACCCGGTTTGTTAGTGGATAAATTCGAAATATTAGTTTTATTAGGACCACTGTGAATTTGGGGCTGGTTACCCTGTCCGTTAGTGGATGTATTAGAAATAGTATTTTTATTAGAACCATCGTGAGTTTGGGGCTGGTTACCCTGTCCGTTAGTGAATGTATTAGAAATAGTATTTTTATTGGGACCACTGTGAGTTTGGGACTGGTTACCCTGTCTGTTAGTGGATGTATTAGAAATAGTATTTTTATTGGGACCACTGTGAGTTTGGGGCTGGTTACCCTGTCCGTTAGTGGATGCGTTAGAAATAATATTTTTATTAGGACCACTGTGAGTTTGGGGCTGGTTACCCTGTCCGTTAGTGGATGTATTAGAAATAGTATTTTTATTAGAACCACCGTGAGTTTGGGGCTGGTTACCCTGTCCGTTAGTGGATGTGTTAGAAATAATATTTTTATTAGGACCACTGTGAGTTTGGGGCTGGTTACCCTGTCCGTTAGTGGATGTATTAGAAATAGTATTTTTATTAGAACCACCGTGAGTTTGGGGCTGGTTACCCTGTCCGTTAGTGGATGTGTTAGAAATAATATTTTTATTAGGACCACTGTGAGTTTGGGGCTGGTTACCCTGTCCGTTAGTGGATGTATTAGAAATAGTAGTATCGATTTCGTTGTTTAATTTTCCCGTACGATACCGGACGGGAAGGTTTGCTCGTTTAAATGTTCAGTATCTACTTCATCGACTCCATCTTCTTCTATCGAGCTGATAACATGAATTGGGCGAGTTTTATTTGAAATGATGTCTGACATTTGGCGGTTATCCCGTTGACCTTGGAAATTATTTTTTCGTTTATTATTGTATTCGCGTTTTCGACAATTTTCTATTGTGTGTCCAAGGTTTTTACAGTATCGACAGAAAGGAGCATTAGAAGTAGAAGGTTTAGGTTGGGTTTGACCTTGCGGCTTAGAATTATTGTTTCGTTGTTGCCATTCATTTCCTGAATTATTATGTTTCTTATATGACATACCAATAAATTTCTCTTCAGAGGTGGCAAAACTTATGGCATCGTTTAAGGTATTAGGATCTCTGCATCTCACTACTGTTGACAACTGGGGATGAAGTCCTATGTTGAATACGTTTAAAGCTAAGTCCTGCATTGCGGCGATACGACCAGCTAATTCGTCTTTCTTTTTAGTAGGAATTGAAATATTTATTTCCGTTAGCAATTTAGCTAAACAGGATTCGACCCTTAATGAATATTGGCTGACAGACTCATTACGACCCTGTTTGCAATCTTGTAAATCTGACAGTAAGTAAGCATAATGTTTTTTATCGCCAAACTGAGTTTTCAGAAATTCTTCTAATTGTGGCCATTTATTAAATTCTTTGATAGCGCAAGCGGCTTCGGCTTTGCCCTCAAGTCGGCTTAAAATGAATTTAAATAAAATATCCCTTTGAGCAGTAGTGGCAAGATCAATTGCGTTACGGCAATTGTTTAAAAAAGGACTCAATTTTTCGCGAGAACCGTCAAAGGTCCCGATAAATTTAAAGAGCGAATTTAAGTCGATATCGGACATTGTTTCCTGTGTTTGTGTTTTTTCTTCTTCTTTAGGTTTTGTCATTAATTAGCAATAAGAATAGCAAGATATCTGTGACTGATTGATCAAGGTTATAACGCAAAATATTAAACAGGTTTAAGAATGGTGCAGTGTCTCACATGCGGATGGTGTTATCTATTCGTAGAAAAACGTCTGGCTCGTGGACGAGCAGTGATAGCATGGAGTTCGCAGGTATTGGATGAATATGACGTAATAAGTTTAAATGTGTGGCTAAATATAGAATTAATGTTTATGACAATTGAATAGATATATACTTATTATTAAGAGTTATAATATTAAACAGCAGTTCGTCACTTTTGATTATTAACTGATATTAGCATTAAAGTCACAAGAATTAATTAACTCACAGAACTAGTAGGAACATCTCAGGACACGGCGAAGTCGGAGATACTGTTGGAACAGTATATTCTCGTTGTAGGGATGCCAGAAGGTCAGCGTCTTCAGGGCTCGGTGTTTCCAGGATACAGTGGATGTAAAGTTAAACGGATACAGTGAGCTTATTTCTTTAGGAACATCTCAGGATACGGCGAGATTGGAGATACTCTTAGAACAGTATATTATCGTTGTAGGGATGCCAGAAGTCAGCGTCTTCAGGACTCGGCGTTCTCAGAATACAGTGGATGTAGAGTTGACCGGATACAGTGAGCTTATTTCTTTAGAGGCATCTCAGGACACGGCGAAATTGAAGATACTGTTGGAACAGTATATTATCGTTGTAGAGATGCCAGAAGGTCAACGTTTTCAGGATACAGTGAGTTCGATGACGGGTTACAATTATAGATTTACTTCTTTCACTATTTGTTTTCACAGATTTTGTTTCATTTAGCACTTTCAATATTGATTTTCACAATTTTAATATTATTTAACACTTTCACATATGCAGAGGCGTTCTTGGAATTTTACAATCCCTTTACAGCTGCCACCAATGTTATACGGGACACCGGAAAAGACTTTTTAAAAAAGAAACACTTTTTTGATCTAGAAGTAAAGTTTTAATGAAATGAATTTATTTGAATTATTACGAAAAATACAGAAGGTTAGAATTAGGAAAGGCGAGTAACCCGCACGGAGATAGAACACGAACTGAATAATTCTTAGCTACTGGCTTAGGGCTTCCGATGAAGGTGCTGAGTAAGCACCTTCGTTGCATTTTCTTATATGCAATGTATATATATAACAGAACGCCCGCAATCTCGTCTCGTAAGTCAGACACTGGACCAATTTGTTTAATTACAGAATCAATAGGTTAGATTCACTGGTTCATTGGTTGAACTGCTGAGGTGTTGGGTTTGATTCGCAGGTCGGGCAGCGTTATTGGGTAGTTATGAAATTTCTATTAGCAGCCCGAAATCTGAAATTGTGGCCGGTAAGTTCCCGATAATTATCTATACATAGGTATAATAAAATTATAACAGAGCGATATCAGTACATTATAGATATTGGAGAAAAACTAATATGGGGGGTCTTTATTAGAGCAAAAGAGGCCAAAACTACAGTTTTTAGAATTTTTGTCTGTCTGTCAGTATGTTTGTACACACATCACGCAAAAACTACTGCATAGAATTGAATGCAGTTTTCACCGATGTATTGCTAGAGGTCTAACTTAAAATATAGGCTCCATTTTACCGCAGGAAAATATCAGATTCTAAATACCACGCGTACGAAGTCGCGGAAAAAATATTGATAGAATGAAGAATAAATATTATAAGTTTGAATAACACCGCCATGGCAGCCATGCTTTGTTTCTAAGTGATCGGTTTGCGAGATCAAAAATATTAACAAAAGAAATCTCTGTCCATATAACTGCACATATGAAGCAAACTCTCGAGGTTCTACTAACTTAACCAACAGTTAAACTATTGTTACGAGTACTCTTCGTTGTTTAGTTCAGCGCAAACTACTCCACACTGCTGAACTTTTAACTTGCGCACGTATCTTTAAGATGGTTTACAAGAACAACGGATCAAAAGTTATGCTGTAAATTATTGTTTATATGAGTACCTCCACTACACACAATAGAGAAGGAAGAGAGAGAGAGAAGACACTATATCGTTATCACCGATTCTGTCATGACGAAGAAGTGGTGATTGTAAGTATGTTAGTTCAGATTTTTTCTTACATGCGCATGCGCATTGTAGGCCGATGTGTCCCTAATAGTGCTGAAATATTTCTTTCTTTCTTTATAATTCAACCCACTACTGTGCCACTGCAAGATTTCACATTCAACCGCTAGGCTATCATTGCCATTTGTATGAACTACTCTCTTGCTCGGCTTTTACGGTAAGATAGGTGGCCTATCAACTTGAAGGCCGACTCAAAAAAGGTATCGGCAAAATGGGTGTACCAGGTACACCCACTTCGCGTACTAGTGTACACCTCTGCCTAACACTTCTGCCTATGTAATGTTATGTAAATAAAAACTAGTGTAAAACTTAAATTATAATAATAACAGTTTCAAGACATGTTAACTTGCCCGATCTAGGTGTATTTAAACCTGTATTCCTGGCCTAAATAAAAGTGGATATGACATTTAGTGTACATAGCATTTCAGAATTCTCCTACATGATATAAAATTAAGAATTTAAAGGATCAGAAACACAGATAATACAATTTTCAGTTCTTTGCCTTTAGAATGTAAATATTATTAGAACTCCTCGCCAACACAAACGGGTTGCAATTCAAAAAGCATGTTTATTTTGTTAATTCAAATATTTATTCAGTGTCCCTAATACATGGAGCTTTGAAATGTGCAAATATATGCGTTTCTAATTTATAACTCTTGTATTATATATACCTACATATATAATTTACTAGCGACCCGGCCCGGCTTTGCACGGGTAGCAGAGCATATACGCCTTCATTTTTTTTTCTAAAACGATGGTCTAATTTAATTTTATAAGGATATACATATATTATTTTATTTATTTATTATTAGGCATATAATTGACAATACTATTTGGTATAATGGTATTATTTGATGTATGTATTTTGCCAAAGCGCGGCTGCTGAACGTGAAGTCTTCAATTTTACTCCCGGGTCGAGCAGTGATAATGGGTTCGTCTGTTTCAAAATTTGTAGCACCCCCAAGTTTGAAATTGTGCCCGATATATGGCGATAAGATCGTCCCTTATACAAGTGACTTAATAACGGTTTCGGCGAAAAGTGGATGAAAAATACACCTCTGCCTAACCCTTCAGGCAATACTTGAATGTTATGTTATTATAATATTACTTTAAAACGACACCATGTCTAAAGCTATCGGAAATATAAACCTAACAATTAATTCAGGCCTTTAACAAAGGCCATAGCGCATCTGTTTGCTCGATATAAATAATTGGGCGGTAATCGTTTGTCCAATGTTTGCGCCAACACCGCGGGGAGCAATACGCGCACTAAAAGGTTTGAGCAAACAATCGCTTGAACTCATGCATTTAACATTTGAACGGAGAATAAATGTTTAGCAGACAGGTGGATACAATATTGATATCAAGCTGTTTAGAGCTCGATTGTTTTGGCGGTTGGTATCGTTAAAGTGAGTGAATTTGAAATTGAAAACAAATTGAAACAAATTGTCAAATCACGCATAAAATTTATACAAAATCTTATAGGACAGTTGTATTTTCGATTCAAAATTCTTGACATTGACAATACGGCTACGTTTCTAAGTTTTATTCTTGTTTGCATTTTTTTATGTACCTAACTCGAGATGGTCCATTATGGGATGTCAACATTAGGTTTTTGACAAATATTAATTACTTAAATCCCCCTGCCCGTTTATATACACGAAGTTAATGTTAGACACATCCATTGGCGTGACGAACTTAGATGAAGTTATACGTCGATTCATCCCGCATCGAATTCATCTAGAAAAACAGTGTTAAGTGAATTTTTTAAGAATATTCTTTTGTGACCCGGGTACGGCTTAAAACTGCGGCCAGACACCGGAGGACGGGCAGCAGCGTCCTCTCACTAATCGGTGAGCCACTGCGATCCCCAAGCCGCCTGCCAAGCGTGGGGATTATGGCAAACCCCCCCTTGAGGGAGGCCTTCGTTCAGCCGTGGACGTCTTATAGCTGATGATGATGATGATGATTCTTTTGTGAGTAAGTATCTCATATACGCAAATGTAATATGCTCTAATATAAAGCGGGACGACGGTGAGAATACTTAAAAAAATACTAATTTTCCTCTCTAGAGTCCAGATAGACGATTCAGTAAGTTTTCGAATTGATCTAGATCAATTCCATGCGAGACGAATCCACGACAAACTCAAACAAACGGCATTTTTTGTTTTGTTTGAGTCGATTCTGCCGGATGCGGTCGGACCCACACATGGTTCGGAAGTTCAGTCATGCGCAGCCTGATAGCACAAAAGACCGTATATTTACCCTTTGGGATTGCCAGATTTAAATAGGAATTTATTGCACTTGAACAGTGACCCTTATGAACGACACAAGTAAGAAGTCGCATCGGCAAACTTCGTGGAACCGATCACTTCCGAACTGAGCGCGACTTCAAGACCACGATGTTTATTAGTAGGTACTGCAGTAAAAAATTATCTTTACGCTGACGCAATAAGATGTAAAATATTAAGTAACGAGAGAGTAAAAAACCAATGGCAGTTGGTTTTTCGATCAGGCACATCGATGTAAGTTATTAGTTGTATTGTACGGAACCCTCTATTATAAACGAGTTGTGGTCGCGGTTGTAATCAATAGACCAATGAGGTGTTAATATATTGTACGGTTACCCGGTTACCCACTGAGAGTCGTTTACGGGTAATACGGTAATAACCGGGTAAAAGGGAGGTAATTTGTTTGTGGTGCCGCATTTGTCTAACGGCTTCTGAATTTCAAAGTCCTGGGTTCGATTCACAGGTCAAGCATTGTTGGTCTATTACGATTAATATAATAGTACATGTGTCTAGTCCCACGCGTGGGGTTTAACCGCCAGGTCGTCGGTTGGATTCCCAGAATAGGCAATGTTAGAAATTTTCAGTGATTACCGGAGTTTGAAATTGTGCCTGGTAGATGGTAATAGGCTCGCCCCCTATTACTGGAGCTTTATAACAGCATCGATGAAATGTGAATGTACAACAGTATACTCTGCCTACCCCTCCGGAGAATACAGGCGTGATGCCATGTATATAATATGATATTTTAATAAATTATATTGTAATATCACGAAGTGCCTGAAGCGACACCTTTCAAATCCTTCCCGGTAAAGGATTCTGAATTTTTTGTGTTTATACTCTTGTAAACGCCATATCTCGCCTAAGGCTAACAGCCAAAGGTAATACAGCTAAAGGTCCCGGGTTCAAATCCCACATCAGCTTATTTCTTTTGAAAGAGGTAACTGAATATAATATAAATATTAGAAATAGTGTTGTTAATCATGTGTATTTAGAATTAAGAAAGAATTTGTGTTTATTTATAGTAGGAATATAAACATTCACCTATCATATATGAACATATTTAAGACAGACGTCAATGTAAGTAGTATGTACCCGACAGTTACAGTACATGTAACGCCGTCTCATCCATCTCCATGTCAATTATAGACAATTTTCAGAAATAAAAGGACGTCGCGACGCCGAGACATTAGACACACGTCGCTACGCCGAAAATAGACAGGAACACGTCACGACGCTAAAAATGTTACACAAGCGTCGCGACGCCGAACACAGAACGATACGTTGCGACACCGAATTTATGAGACAGACGTCGCGACGGCGAATATATCACACAAGCGTAGCAAGGCCAACATATTAGAGAGGCGTCGTGCCAGCGAACATAGAGAGACACGTCGCGACGCTGAACATATAAGACAAGCGTCGTGACGAAGAACATAGAGAGACACGTCGCAACACTGAACATATTAGACAGGCGTCGTGACGGCGAACATAGAGCGACACGTCGTGACCCCTAACAGATTGGACAGGCGTCGCGCGTCGTAACGGCGAATATAGATAGACACGTCGCGACGCCGAATAAATTAGATAGGTGTCGTGACGGCGAACAGAGACGTACATCGTGACGCCAAACATATTAAACAGACGTCGCGAAGCCGAACATATTACAAAAGCGTCGCGACGCCGAACACAGATAGACACGTCGCAACCCTGAACATATTAGACGGCGTCGTGACGCCGAACATTGATAGACACATGCGCGACACTGAACCTAATGTTCATAGATGAATAATGAGATCAAAGATAGAGGCCAATGGGCCCTTTCGGTCACAGTTTTTATATAATTTTACTTGCTAATGTATGCATGTAGTCGATAATAATTATTATGTATATCAAACACTAAACTAAAAAAACTTAATACAAAACTTAGTTCGCACTGCTTTTTGCGTGCGAGTTCAGAAATCCTAACGATCTCACTCCTAACACAGTTCCGCACAGTCCGCACTAAAGTTACGCGAGTATTGCGCAACTTCTCTGTTTAGATTAGCTGCTCTCTGCAGTTTTGGAACTCAACCAATAGGTGGCGCCATCTGCCGCACTACATGGCATCAAGGAACGAATGAGGTTGATTGCGAAATATTAAAATCATAATAATATTATTATACCTACTTATGGCACCGTATAATTTAATTTATAACATTTGCACACTCATTTCAAATAGCCCAACTACTGGGCATCTATAGCCAGCTAATTGTGAACAAATGACAATAAAAACAAAGGTCAGGGCAGAGGGACGCCTCAGCAGCCGTACTGCGTCGCTAAAGGTGCCGCAATAGTGTCCTTTTGCCAGCATTCACACAGTTCCACTAGTACCGTGATAGTTTACAGTCAACCGCATCGTCATCGTCTAACAACAGACGTGAGGGCAGCCTCAACGCAAACCTGTTTGACGTTTAATATACAAAGTGGAGACAGTGTGACAATAAAATGTTGTCACATATCGTCAAATTTCATAAACGTGTAAGATATACAATATATTCATAAATACAGAACAATATTAACACTTCACAGCACACCATTTACGAAATATTTCATAAGAGACAGTCAGTTTTTGGTCTGTTCTGAAAACTTATCAAATTTTACTTGCGCTGTATTGTTAATTCACTAAACGACGATATGATATGAACTGTTCTTCAATCGTACACAATAATAAATCACGTTACGTCTATATTTTAAGAAGACTGACATTACTTCATACTTAGCAATTAATTTTACACGTGTCAAGGATTTTACGCGAAATTTGTTCAAGTCGTAATTATTTACGTGAATAGCTCTGATGAAGTTACCACAACTTTTCATTTAGATGTCGTTTTAGGTATTACCGACGACAGAAAATTCATTCATCTGGATAAACTGTCAGAAGGGAGGAAAGATATTTTTATTTGGCTCTCAAACATTAGCTGTACTGATCTCCATACACTAAATCTTCATAATAACGAGTGAAAGCTATGTTATATGGAGTTTCGCTAAATAACTAAATCATCGATAATATAATCATTATGTAGCGACTATCGTCGCAACATAGCAAAAAGTAAAGCGCCATCTATCGGAGTGAAGCGACAACAGAAAACCCTGAATCGCACTATAAGAGTTTACAACGATTCTAACACATATACGAATGTCCGACATCAACCGTCGGGCTTCGGCCCGCCAGGCTAACCACCTTGCCTGGTCGGAGGATCCTCCCTTTTCAATGGAGGAACACCATACCTCGTTCCTCCACAATTAGTTCAGTAAGATCGCGTAATGTTATGTGTCGCTATAGGTGTAACGCCTGCGAAACAAACCGTGGCAAAATGTCATTAATTGTTGGAAAAAGTAATTACAATTTGCTCTGACTTAGTTGAATAAGTTAGCGTCGTAACAGTTACTTAAAATATCTCACAAAACAACATTATCTAAGTATAGTACATAAATTTGTGAATCGTAGTTCGACAACCTCAATTGTCATCGAACTAAAATGATTATGGAAACCGTTGCGAAACAAGTAATTCTATAATTATAATTGCTGGGTCCCAATTTGTCATTTCTAAGAAGACAAGCCAGAAGAAACTCTAATATTTATTTAATAATTCTTGATTCTATTGATTATAATAGATTGGAGTCGATAGCCCAGCCGTCTATAAATAGCGATGTCCAATTACGGTGGGGTTCAAGGTATTTTGAAAATTAGTTATACGTAAATAACCTAGCTATATCGAGACCATTAGCGAGCCGAAATCTCCTGATACTACAGGTATACTAAGCCAAGTAATATTGTACGAAAGTGATAACTGGGAAACGAGTTATTGAAAAACAATAGTTTTTTTTTTGTAGTAGGTATTGTAGCTAGCAATGTAAAGATCGTGCTGACTGACGATGCATCGACACGGCGACGTGCGGGGAACGGGACGGGCCCAGGGTGAGTGCGCGCTAGACAATTTCGTTCTTAAAACATCCATCGCGCAGCCAAACGGCTAACTTCAGAAGGGCCAAGTAAGATAGCGCGACCTGTACCTACATAAAATAAAGGCGCGCTGCAGCCACTGCGGCGTCCGGCGCCCCTACGGCCCTATTTATTTATGTATACCTAGTGCTATTAATTAAGCGACGCTCTAAAATTCCGTTGAACTCACATGCACATTTTTCATTATAAAACCAAATTCTATTATATAAGTAGATAAGTACTTACCTACAGTCCATCGATGACGTCCGAAGATCTCTCAACACTCACGAGTTGGTCTTCGAACTAGCTGTCTCCCACCTGGAGACAAACAAACCATGTTCACATACTCAGGAATAAAAAAAACAGTCCAGGCAGCCTCTGTACCACCATTGATAACGGATCACTAACCACTTTCCACTAGGCTTTCCGGCATGAGCAATTCCTATGTGATAGATTGTGCTGACTAGAAAAGAAAAAACTCGTATACAATAAATTAATCATTTTCGTACCTAACACTCACACATTCGTTTGGTATATTCTCATATATCACACAAATCACTATCACAAAGCACAAAACACACGAGATAATAATGCATTTATATGGTAACTAAAGAAAACACGAGAAGCGCCTTCGATGACCAAAGAAACCGAACTATAAGTTTATGGTACCGGTATTGCTATTGGTAAATCAGTAAACAACCCTTGTTTTCTCAAAATTATTGTAAAATCACTGTAATAATGGAATAAGTAACACTTTCATCTGTTCTTAAAAAGGTTTTACTTAATACGTCACCACTTTTACCAAAAATATTCGTTCGAATAACATTTAAACTTTGTAAGAGAAAATCAGACAAAAAGTGAGGTTACTTTTTCAAAATAGGAAAAATGTCTTCTTTTATTTATGGTAGCACAGTGCTGCACGAAACGATTAAGTTATTATTAATCGATTATTAACTTGAAAATTTCGACCGCAATTAATCACACACCTAAATGTAGTTTATTTAGAGGAATTAAGAATTTAGGATTTGTTTGTTAGATTTAATTGCATAAGACAATAATTATTTAGGTTTTTAAATTCAGTTGTTCCAACTTATGCTTACAATAATCAAATCAAATCAAAAATTATTAGTTGATTATTAAGCACAACAACAAATTTCCCAAACTGCCTATGGTCAGGCCAAATGCCGTTTTGTATATTTTTCTTACTTTGTTTATGGATTGACAAGAAGTGCCGCGGACGCAGCGTTGAGTGTCACCGCGCGGCCACCGCGCGGCCGCCGCTCTGGCGCCGGCGTCGTGCAGCTCGCTTTGATCTCCGCTCGCGGTCGCCGCCAGGCAGCGGGCAAACCGCACGGCCGCTGCGCCGACTCGCGTATCAAAAATGTCTGTATTTCTATATTTGACGACACGGTTGGCGCAGTGGCTAAGCGATTAGCTTTCTGCGCTACGTGTCGCGGGTTCGATCCCCGCACGGAACAAATATTTGTATGATCTACAGATAGTTGTTTCGGGTCTGGTTGTTTGTGCATGTGACATGTATGTTTGTAAACTGTACCCACGATACAGGAGAAATCCTAGTGTGGGACAATGTTTTTAAAAAAAATTAAATATAAAATTAAATATAAATATATTCCTGCATTATATTAACTAAAATTTATATGAAATCATATTGTTTTAGTGTATTTATCTAATTCGATTTCAGCAGCATTCGTCGAATTATTCAAAAGTTTGCTTGTGGAAAATAAATAAATAAATATTCATTCAATATTTTGCTTGAAAGATGAATGTTAGATTCTAGGAAATAAGCTAGTATTCACAAAGTGGTAGCTAGTGCGTGCAAACGGTTCAAGGAACTCGTAAAGTACAAGAGAAACGGTAATTTAAGTGAATATAAATGATTGCTAATCATTTTTTAAGGCGCTACGATTGCTTAATTATTTGGGAAAAAAAAGTTACTTTTATTTGAAGTTCTGCATGTTAAGTAGAATGATGTCAAGTAAGTTTATAACAATGGATGAAAGCTTTTGCCTTTGCTACCTTTTTGCTCTCAAGGTCACAAATCTTGCCAAATCCTGTAAACTTTTAGTGAACCTTATGCATCCGGATAATAAGAGTTATTTATGAATGACGTCATGTGGGCCGCGCGGCCCATACTGCATACGCGAGTCATTCGGCTGGGTATTTAATGGTATAAAGCCTTATTTCAGTCTTTGATTACAGCGATATATGTCAAAGCGCCTGTCAAAACTACAATTTGTTGCAACCATAAGAATTGCTCAACTTATTTTTCTTGGAGTTTTTAACTACTTTATTGTGCCATTATTTGGCTTTCATTTATTTAAAACTCCTACTTAATTATCAGGAGTATTTTCTCTAAGTGAATAACGTGGTATGGATGTATGCGGTATTTATAAAGGTTAAAATATAGCATATATTAAGAACATGTATACGCGTATATAGGTACATCTTAAAACGTCACTAGGGTTTTCGATATTTTATTACATGGAAAAAATAAGAAGCATTACTTCTGCTTATTGTGAACGTTACATAAACAAGATTAATAATCCCTAACCGCAAGATCAATTTCGCAAAAATACTAAACTAGAAAATTCATTAGAATTGCATCATGTAACCGCCATTACACTATAATCGATGTTTTCGCGAAAATTCGGAATTACGAAATCCTACTGCGACATACAGGCACACATACATAGGTGTAAAAACATATAAAAAAACGCAATAAATGTGAGAGCGCGCCGATACCGCAACAAATGGTCCATTTAGATAAAAACGCCTCACAGGGGTTACAGGACAACGAATGAATGAATGAATGGAATGTGCCTAAACACCCAAGTATCTACAAAACGTTAACAACAATATAGGTACAGCTGAGGATACAACAGCGAAATGGAGTTTAAAGTTGAAATAAAGATCTTCGTCATCTTCGCCATCATTATTCATAATACTCGGGCTGATAACAACAATCTTCAAGACTACAGTGAACAGGTAACGTTCTAAGTTTGCATGTCTAGGACAAATGGTCACTTAACTAATAATATTTATAATTATAACAGAACATTGAAATTCTAACAGAAAAAGCCAATATCACTTTTCCCGACCCCGGGATCAAACCCACGACCTCACGCACAGCACTTGCGGTCACTGTAACAATGAAACATTTAATAATCGCGTAACAAACATACAAAAATACAGCCGAATTGAGAACTTCTTCTTTATGGAAATCGGTTAAAAAGTACTGATAAACTATAACATACTAACAGACAAGTATGATATATAGATCAACTAATGTGTCTCCTAACGGACACGGAGATTGTTAATGGCAGATCTCACAAGCGTCAGTAGACAAATTCAGATAGACAAGCTTCCTGACTACAGTAGTCCTAGGTAAACAGAAAGTTCGACAATGTTAATTTGAAGTTATTCGTGGAGAATCTAAAATTAAATGAAGTAGGTACAGTTTTTCACAGAACGTCGGTAAAAGTAAATAATTTCGAATCGAAATTTTGCAATATCGATTTGAGAACATCCTTGGAAATCGATGAAAATCATTTCCCCATGACAGGCAACATAAAATAAGATTCTATAAAATATACAAAACAACCCTTTAAAAATTATCAATTCCTTATTCGGCCAATAAAACCCGATATCCGTTTACGCTCGTATGCACCTCTCTCAATGGCAAACTCTGGCTGCTCCCCTCATAAATATCATCTTAAGGTTTGATAGGAGAACAATTCCTTTTTTACAAGACAAATGACGCTATATTACTCGAGATATCGGTTCGGGAACAGTGTTTTATACGATATGTCGCTATCTGTGCCAATAAAATTTTTGAGAACCTTTGGAGGGTCATGTATCTCTGTCTATACCTATCTATTGTACTTAGAAAATAATTGAAAAGTATAACCTACATTGTGGTCGGTTCCCAGACCAACCGGTTGCGTCTGAATATCAGCAATTTACACAGAAGGACTGCCATTTAATCCACACTAATTACTGGGAGACCATGATATTGTAAAGTTAGACCGGTTGTCAGACTTTTTAGGTTACTGAGTGTGCTAACACTCATAATGACTGCCGTAAATATTCGTAAGACACACGGAACTGACTACTTAAAGGGGTCTCGATATGTGAAGAACAGTCACCCATCCAAAGACTGACCGCAGCAAGCGCTGCCTTACCTCGCAGAACCCCATAGGATATTCAAAAAGTATATTTTTTCAAATCTCGTGTTTGTGATCACCCTATATTTAACGCGGATGATAAAAATAGCATCCCTTTTAAAGTCCCCATCGTTGAAATAAAACGACAAGTTATATTAAGGCGCATGTTTGTACTGAGATTCATAACTCATCATCAGCATGTTGACTTTGGAACCAATTTTTATGTGGAGTGCTTCGCGAGCCGACTTCGCGATATGACTTGTGGACGCTTGTGTTTACCGATATTGATACAGTTTTGAAGACGATAATGAGTAGATGTAAAATGGCGTAGAAATGAGACGTATGGAACAAATGAAAGGGACACAGTACAAATAAATCATCAATTAGGTATTAGCCCTGAAAAGAAAGTCACCGATCGCCATGGAATAGAAATTGGAGTTAATTTGTAGTGTATAGTTCTAACAGCCACGTTATTTATTACGTGTCATAGTCACTTTATTCATCTTATGACAGGAGCAAAGATGGGCTTATGTCACTCGACGCCACATACATACACCATAGTATAATATTATGATGTTTTTTTTTGGAAACACGCCTCATACCACGCAGTTGGGCGGTTTTGTCAGTGAAGCAAACATATAAATGAACCAAATCACGTGAACTGCGATATACTGGAATGACGCAACACATTGCGTCATGAATTTTATATATTTTCATTTAATTAAGATATTTTATTCCGAACCGAATGTTATATTAAATATATTTAATATAGTTGCCGATTAGAAATGCGTTTAATAAATAAATAAGTGATATTTTAATCAATTTTACGGTTCAATGTTTTTGTATATAAATATCGTTGGAAATAATAACGTCGAGTTAGTTATTGACCATGAGGGTGTGTGTAGCGGTACTGTTCACCTGCCTTCTGGTAATTGGTCATGTAGCTGCCCGTCGTCAACAACGAGACATTTATAGTAAGCAATCAAGTTTTACTTAACCTGTAGGCGTAGTGTAAACTTGTCTAGATCTTTCTCACTTGCATTCATCGTCAATTGTTTCACATTGTGTCACAAATTATACCAGAGAAAAATTCTGGGAGGGTTAGGTCACAGGGGACCGCCTGCGTGTTGACAAAATGTCGCGCATTTAAACGGCGGCGTAATCGTCTGGTGTCTGCTTGTGCTTTAAGAAGTGTGATTGAGAAGGTTCCAGAAAACTTCGCTCTTACTAGGGAAACTGGGAATCAAAATAATTACCATCCATGACGTCATCAACTATCACTTGCAAATTATTCATCCCTTTAGTGAAAAGATTAGCTAGTCAGCGAGGTACGACACCTGGCTGATTGCGCAGGGTCACTTACGTGTTGTAACTTGGGCGGCCTCTCTGCAATTTGCCATGACCCATTCCCCAGTCTAACCATAGAGTTTATCATCATCATCATTAGCTCACATTGGTCCATAGAGTTGCTTGCTGTATTTTGCAGAAATCAAGACCATTTTCAAGTCAAGTCCTCTGCCTCACCTCTCCTGAATGCCTCATCATCATTTTAGCCTTTTTCACACAGAGTGACTGCTTTCTGACCTCCGCCACCCAATTACTGGGAGACTAACTATGCTTATAAATAATTAATAACCTCAGGTAATTAAACAAATATTATAATACAAGTTTATAGAACAAAATAATTAGTATACACTATCGGATGGTGTAATAATACAGCGTGTGTTTTTTTTTCCAAAATAAACGTGTACGATTCCTGGCTAGGGATATTATTATTTCAAAAATCCAATGATTCAGTTTTAATTTTCATCAAAATCGGGCTCAATACTCCTTTGAGTATTTTTCGCTATTCCTTGTAGTTTTGGATTTGGCTATCCACGCCCACTTGAATAATTCACCTGTATAATATAGTTAGTGTATAATTTTTCGCGTTACCTTCTTGTCTCTAGCGTGTCAGCACGAGCTATCACATGTGTATCGTTCACGCCGTAGTGTAAGGATTAGCCAGTCAGCAATGTTTTATTTTTTATTTATTTTTTATTATAAAAGAGATACAATATTTATTTAAAACAATCTCCCACAAAACCGGTTTAGCGGTTTGACTGTGGGTGTTGCGCCGCATTTTTATACAAAATTTGTAGGTAGGTTTCTATTATGTACCAGTACAGCTACTTAATTATTTATTCTATTGTTGGTATCGAGACTGACTGCCCAGGGTGCGCCAGACAATCTCATAATTCGTCACTCGTGGAGGCTCTTTCCTTAGACCCTTTCCTCCTGTTATTTGGAAAATAGTCATATTATCTTTAATCGTAATTCATATTTCGACTGTAAATATATTTATGTTATGTTGATGTCCAGGCTGCCAGGCTGACTCCGAATGTGGGGGGCGCAACTGCTTCTGTCTGAAGCCACAATACCACCACTACGGCACGTGCGAGTGCAACATGGATACGGATGTAATTAAACCGCACCACACGGACGACTTAGGTACTAACGATTGGTACTAACATACTTCAAACAGAACTGAAGTAGACACTGCCTCATTAGTCTAGTAGTTACAAACCCGGCTGCTGAGCGTGAGGTCCTAGAATCGAGCCCTAGTTCAGCAAAATTAGTCAGCAAGCAGTATCATGGGTCTCCGGTAAAATATGGGCGCCTCTGCTTAAACTTTCGGGGAATAGGCGTGATGCTATGTTATGTTATATGTATATTATTTTTTGCAATCATCGGAAACGGTTGAATTCTCTCCTTCCGTGCTGGAGGGTCATGGATCGATCCCGGCCTGAACATTTGACTTTAAGAAATTATGTACTGATCAGAACGTTAATGATGAAGGAAAATATCGTGAGGAACACCTGAGAGTGCTTCAAAAACTTCTTGATACGCCACTAACCCTATTAAGATCCACGCTAGTTTAGTGAATCAGGTCAGCCTGGTGTTTTTCAAATGAGGCTTTAAACCTTCTCCTTCCGAAGTAAAGGACGTCCCCAACAGTACAACAATAATTTACACATTTTTTATCAATTGATTACCTGTTTTGTTTTTCAGCTTGTTTCGCAGATGACGATTGCAAAGCCACAAGTCCTGCTCGCCATTATTGCTTCTGTAATAAGCCCCAGAACCAGTACTTCGGCTCCTGCAAGTGTATCGCTCCTTTGGGTTGAGTTCAACTTATAATGGTCTTAGTTGACATATCACACAGTCTATTAGCCAGTTATAATCCCCACGCTATAGTTGAACCCCCAACAAAATTATATGTTCTGCTTTTGACATTATTGTTTTGGTAATCTACACTTCCTGATGTCCGTGTAAAATAAAATTTTAAGTAACATTTTTTATTTAACTAATACCCGCATCTTATTAATGTTTTGCTACATAAAAATAAGCCTATATCCTTCTCCGAGTCTGTGGCTACCTCTTATGACGATTTATTCAGTGGTTTAGTCGTGATTAGGTAACAAACAAACAGAGTTACTTTGGCATTTATTATAAAGTCAATTATTCGAGAATGTTCATTGCTTTTCTCTGTGGTTTGGTGTGACAAGATAAAGAAGAATAGACGAGATAAAGAATGATTAAGAGGAAGTATGAAAGTAGCACCGGTAACAGAAAACTTGCGAAGTAACCGTCAGTTGTGGTGTGGACATGTGATAAGGAGGCGTGAAAAGCCTGTTTAATTGATTGGATTGTGTGAAATGTGTTATGCTCACTGGTTTAGTTTTCGCCACCGCAGCTACTTAGCGTGAGGTTCAATGGTACATTCCCAGGTCGGGAAGTTTTTTTTAGGAATAGCTCAGTGCCTAGCTGTCCGGATTTCCGGATGTGCTTGGTACATCTACATAGCACTTTCTTCAGACTTGATGCTATGTAATTGATTTAAAAATGACTAATTTTTACCCGCTACCTCGTGAATATTAACGTAGGTTGAATGATCAAAAAATCATTTTTAGCGATTCCCTACATTACTTAAGGAACTTCAGTTTCTATATCAGTCTGAGCTGCGCATTCCAGTTTCTTTACAGAGAAAAGATAGATTCATTCGTTAGATATTCTCGGAAGCAAACCGCCAATATCTTTGCTAATTAACGCTGTATTCGCCGATCATTACCCTCCGCTAACGAACTGAATCTGATATCAAAAGACTCTCTCGATGACGTCAAAATTTAAATTTATTTATTTAACGATATAATTAAGAAATGTTAGCTACTTCCTATATTATAACTGACAGGAACCTTTAGCTAACAACCTTTAATTATCCCAGTAATTGGGTGACGGGGGTCAGATGACAGTCGCTCCGTGTATAATACTATATTCAGTTGCAACTTGTTGGAGTGGGAGAGGACACTAATATAGCTGGTCAAGGTTTGGCTATATCTACCAAAATAGTATGAAATGAAATTATTTATTTTGAAATTAGGTTTTTTCAATCACTTTTACACGTCTTTTTTAAACTAGATGGCGCCGGCATTTCCTATGACTATCCCTGAGAAGAAACGCCGAAACAAACTCAGGGGTCAAACTCTATTTTACCTGAGCACCAAACCAACAAACAGTGCAACACAATTATAAATAACATGTTCGCGACGACAACTGTCAGATTCAGAGAAGAGATTCAGACAAACAAAGTGTTGTTTGGTTTTTTTGCAAAGACTTTCTCAATTGCAACTCATTGCTTGGAGCAGTAAGGGGCCAGTAGGCTCCCCAAGTCGCCGGCAAGAATGTGTATCTCGCACGTATTTGAAAGCTTTCATTTGTTTCCGAACCTAAATACAAAAAAAAAACCTGTGCTTTTTCCATTAACGGCGCGCGGCCACTCTCATATTTTTGTAATTAAAGTTTTTTTAAATTAACGTTTGGTAACGAATCAACTAAAGTGCCCGGATTCATTTCCAGCATGAAATGAAATAAAGCAAGATTAAGAACTGTAAAAACTATTGTCTAATGTCGCGGCCTTGGTGATAATGTCTGGATACTGTAAGATTCTTGGAATTTCGGTTTGACAAATATTACACATTATTCCTCTGTCTAACCCTTCAGGGAATACAGGTGTGATGTTATATAG
Source organism: Shargacucullia verbasci (assembly GCA_947562105.1). Classification (NCBI taxonomy): domain Eukaryota; kingdom Metazoa; phylum Arthropoda; class Insecta; order Lepidoptera; family Noctuidae; genus Shargacucullia; species Shargacucullia verbasci. Next base: position 9,089,070 of record OX387306.1, read on the forward strand.
AGTCCGTAATCTCCAGACAAGGTGTAGTTTTAGTCACAAAAGAATCCTATAAAACCTTCCAATTCTCAATAAATGAATCGTAAGATGTAGCACAAGTCAGACGCCCGCCCTACTAGTGGCGCAACTCGCGCGCTGAATACAGATGCCGATCAAAGTTGTTCATGTTCAGCTAATTACACGGCGGTTGAGTCGGACGCTGAGGTGATGCGAGAACCGGTAGTTACGCCGGTGATTCTAGCTGTACGGAGAATTAGTAACGAGCTATCGACGGTTAAAGGTAGTACAAGAGTTGGATAGGGTTCTTGAAGAGTTATTAACGGTGGTTCATTATCTAAACAGTTTATGTAGTTGATGCGATTCGGCTGTCTGCAGAACCCCTAAACCCTCATATGATACCTACGATCAACTCCTTAATCCCAAAACAGGAATTAACTGCACGTAAACCAAACAGTACCAATGTATTTTCACTGAGCTGCCAACGACGTCACGTGATCACATATCCCGACGGTAGCCGAGCTCGCCCGACGGCGCCCGAATGCACACGAACCTGAATAACACGTGAATAATTCAATGCCCCTGATAAATATTCAAAAGCATCTTTTTGCATTCTCATATAAATCTTAGCTTGCGAATAAATTAAAATAGATGTCATGTGTCGTGGAGGCAGATACAAGATTTACATAAAACATTGCTTTGAGACGAGGGCTTCAGACTAAGAGCGATTTCACATTATAACATTTACATATATTCCACGAAGGGTTCGGCAGAGACAGGTAGGGCACCCACATATCGCCGATGCCGCTATTAATTCCTATGTTGTAGCGGGTGACCCTATCGCCATCTACTGGGCACAGTTCCAAACTCTGTGCTGCGATTCAGTATTTCCATACATAAACACCCAATTTCACTTTGCCCGACTCGGAAATCAAACCCTGCAGTCGGAAATCAAGTCGCGTTTGCGTACACTAGACCAATCAGGCAGAGACAGAGCGATTCCACATTACATTAGTACCTGTGCAGGATCAGGTTTATTTTACATCAACTTCAATAAGTAATTTATTCCCTTTTCGGTAAAATAGACGTTTATTATAAAATTCGTATTCAAACATAGTAAGAAAAAAATTAATAAACCGGCAATAATGACGAACACGATGATTCGAAAAAAAATTAACACCTACGTCTAAAGTCTCGTTTTTCTTTCCCATAGAGGGCGCTGTTCTCTGTCGTTACTTTATCTGGTTGCATAATTATATTAGATAGATGGCGTGAACAGTATCAAACTAAATCGATGATTAATACGTATAAAAGTGATTGAACAGTGTTCGAAGTGTGGCTGTAAATAATTGATAAATGTATCCTTTGAGTATTACTTTAACTATGTTTGATGTAGGGATACTTTGGAACTAAGTAAATACCTACCCACATATCTATAGTTAACCATTATGACAGTCCAAAACCTATCATCTTGATGGAAAATGATGAAAAATAGTGACTGATTGGACATGGTCAGTGGTCCCTACGAAAGACGTTATTTATCGATATCGATCGATAAACGGCCATGCCACGTCACCGGCGGATGCGCCTAAGTTTGTGAAATCAACTACCGATACCGGTACCGATCTACCTACATCTTGGTGAGTACCTATTCATTACATTTCATTTTTCTAACATTTTTCAAATACTTACCTACCGTATCATTTACCTATATTACTTTTTGTACAGGTATGTGTGCATATGGAAGTATTAGATGAACAAGAGAAATTAAAACCATATCCGATATGTATATGTATGTATGTGTTCGTGTATCGTCTATAGGAAGCCGTATACCGGTACCGCAGCCGTATACCGTATTGAACAGTGTGCAAGTTCCCCAAGAAAGCGAAATGAGAGGCATGTAAATTTTATTTGTATTATTTAGGAGTTAAAGAATACATGTGTATTTGTGAATTAATGATACGCACGAATTATACAGGACAGTACACAAAGACAACGAGATGTACCTTATCACTTTAGACAAGTCAATATCATAGCTGACCCAAAATTTAACCGAAATTCAATGGATTCATGGTTTTGTGTGAACACTTATTGTATAACATTGACAAATTGTAAGGACTCTGCTGATGCGTTCGTTTCGTATTGCTACTCAGGCGCACGATCATTTTAGCGCCGCGCACTGCGCAGCAGTCGTCTACCCGCAACCGTGTAGTTAGGTCGTTAATAATTATTTTGTATTTGTAATTTGGTACCAGTAACAGTAAAATAATTCAGTATGAGATTCATTTCGTACTCTAAATCTTCATGCAATCACACAAACAGAATGATTTTATATAATTCTTTTTCCATGACAGTGTGTTCATACCTTAGTGGAAAGATTAGCTATATTTAAAAACCTTTACCTACCGTTGTTTCAGTAAGTTTCGGTGATTTTTTATTCTATTCGATAGTTGAACAGCTATCCTCTATATACGACATAGACGTATCCCTAGGGATTCTACAAAATCCCTGACTTTCCTTCCTCCTTAAATTTTATCGGTAACATTTCTCAACTACATTTGAGGCCATGAGAACCATAGTGGTCTAACTACATTTTTTACAATATTGAGTTTATGATTTCTTACAGTTAAAAGTGTATTTGTGTGGTGGCCTAAAAGTGATTAAAAAAATATTCAGTAGACTGTTAAAATTATAAAATTTTAACTGTTAGAAATCATAAACTCTAATGTAAAAAATGTAGTTAGGCCACTATGGTTCTTATGGCCTCATATTGACTTGTTGTGTATGTGTAGTAAAACGGTTTAGATATTAAACACAATCACATCACAACACATAATATATTCGTCATCACGAAGCACAGCATAGCCGAATATCTCCAAACATCAAACAATGGCCCAGTAGCCGGCTCACTAGCGCCATTGTCCCACAACCGTCCGCAGAGGGCCATTGATGGCGCACAGATAATAGCGACTATTACGATCTCCTCGGTAATCGACACCGTCTCCGAACATTTGAGGCAGATCTATTTGGTGCATAGCGATAGGTAATTGTGATTGTCGTCCCTGAAGAGTTTGAAATGAGGAGCAGGAGCTAATAAATGTACGATCAGCATCAAAAGTTATTGTACAAAGTTTTATACGTTTTTATGATACTTAATCGGCGAAATCTGGGAGTGCAATAAAACCTCTCTGCCTTACCCTCCGGTGAATACTAGCTTGATGCTATGCTAATAACTTGCAAGTTTCATAACATTTTGCGTCGAATTAATTATCTTCTCTGAAAAATTAACAACAATTCCATATAATAAACTTATGTTGGTGACTGTACTCTGTCTGTCATGTGAATGCTTGTTCCCATGTGTTGTGGACAAGTCTCCCATCACAAATATTTCCATATGACAGAAATTTACCTTTTGTTGTGCCTAGAACTCTCTTTGAAATGCTACCAGCCGCTCACACACCCAAACTACAGCTTTTGATGCGCCTCTATTAGGCACATTTCAATCCATCTATGTGAAGTGATGTTTACCAACAAATGACCGACATTTGCCGCTCGGAGCTACACTAGAGTAGTGCCGAGGGTAACATCGATATCGATACATTGGGAGTCGGAACAATAGCACAGTGACATCTATCGCTTAATTGACGACGATTTGGGGACGATTTGTCGACATGGATAGCTGTGATCAGTGACCTCTGTATTGTGGATGCAGTGTTGGGTAATTGTCTTCATGCATTTGCTGCTGGACTTTGGGATAGTTACATTGCAACTTAGATAACGATGGAATTTGAAATATTTTTAAATCTGTTATTAAAACTTAGCCAGTAGACTGACGTTATCATATTGATGTCGAAACCTATTTTTACGGAACAGCGTAGGTATACTCATTAGTCAAACAGTACAGTATGGAATTAAAACTATATTTTTGCCTAGCTTATCATCTTCTAACATAGTACCTATGAGCATTTAATTGAGAATTTCAACCGGTCAAAATAAAGAGGATGATAATAAGCATATTGGTTAATAAAACATTCAATATTATATTTTTTAATCATTTTATAATTAAAAATACAGTTACCAAAATTTGCCCCAGGCACATCCCTAGCCCTCAAAAATAATCAGCTACCTACTTGTATCAGTAGCAGAGGGTCAATATTAACAGATGTAGGTAGTACAAGCGGCGGGGCAGGTCGCATGCAGCCGGCGCACTGGACTGGATATGTGCTCGCATTGAGCGGAGAGGTGTACTCTGACGTCACTCACTGATTCGTGTCATGGCACACAGGTTGGCGCATGTGATAGATGACGAGCGGTTTGATGAGGAAACTTACTTTTTCACCTTTTGTGCTGAACAAATTGTACCCGCGACTTGTCATGCAACCTTCCAACTCCATCGTTTCACTCCGTCAGAGGTGAAAATTTAAATTTCAACTATATATCTCAAGAACTCGTGGGTTTTCAAGATTAGTCAACTTTATGAGTTTTGAGCGCAGTATGGTGTGGTGGTGTTTTGAACCCGATCCTTATGTATGACTAGCTTCCGCCCGCGGCTTCGTCCGCGTGGCTTACGAACCCGTAAATTTTCCCGGGATAAAAAGTAGCCTATGTGCTATTCCAGACTATAATCTATCTCTGTGCCAAATTTCATCCAGATCCGTTCAGCCGTTCTGGCGTGATTGAGTAACAAAGATCCATCCTCCACAGAATTAGCAACTCGTTCATGGGACAATGTATACGCTTTTACAATAAACTTCCCAATGATATACGTAATTTAACATTAAAGAAGTTCAAAATTGTAATTAAATCTAAACTTTGTAAAAAAGGATACTATAAAATTTCGGACTATTTAGATGACAAAAACGCTTGGGATTGAACCGCTCTTTAGCCTTTCCTTTTTTTTATATACAATTTTTGCCATTAATTATTATATTATTTACTTCATTATTTTGATATTGTAATGTCGTTTAAATTGAAATTATTTCTTATATATAACCGTTATACATTGTAAATGTGAGTGAGATCTAGGCTGAGCGCTCTTAATTTCATTAATTCTCACGATAACTGATGCATGCTTGCACTCTGTTGCGACAGGTTAGCTCAAATAGTTATGGCACTTTCTTCAAAAGGCTATTCCATCCTTTAGTTGTCTCACATAAACCCTTACATCATTACAATCTGTGTGGACTTTAAAATAGACTTTGACCCCTGAGTTTGTTTCGGCGTTTCTTCTCAGGGATAGTCATAGGAAATGCCGACCCCATCTAGTTTTTAAAAAGACGTGTAAAAGTGATTGAAAAATCCTAATTGCAAAATAAATAATTTCATTTCATTTCATTTCATCCATCCATCCTCACAAACTTTCACATTTATAATATTAGTAGGATAGTTAGGAAGGATTCGGATTAGGATAGGATGTAATAAAAAATAATTCTGGACATTACATTCATACGCTCATCTCACAGTACACCAAACGTACCAACATCAGCGACTTCCTTCTCCCATTCATCCGCTAACACAGTCAGGCTTGGTTTCCAAGAAGGCATTGAGTACAAATTGAAGTGACTACCGTAGCCCAAATAATTGTGTCGCGTTATAGAATCTGTCGGAAACAGATCCTGAATGAACAACAAGTGTTATTGGGCCCTGAGGCTCGCATGCCTCTGTGACTGTAATGCCACTGGCTGCTGGGAACAGTACTGTTCAAACTGGTACACGGTTTATAACGGTATTTCCATTTGGCGACAGAAATAAGCAATATCTGTACGTGTACATGTATTCATAACTAAATGCTGCTATTTTTGTTCATTTATGTGAAAAATAAATAACTAAATACATCCTGTGACTCAACTCTGTAACACATATTTTTCAACGACCGCTGAGCGTGAAGTCATGGCTTCTATTCCCCGGGGCGGGCAAAGGTTATAGGGGTTTTTTTGTATAGAAAATCTCAGTAGCTGTACGGAGTTTGAAACTGTGTCTTGTTGACGGCAATAGGCTTCCCCGCTATTTTATGGGACTTAATAACAGCATCGGGGAAATGTGAATGCACAATAATACACCTCTGCCTAATCATTAGGGGAATACAGGCGTGATGCTATGTGATGCTTTACAGACGAGCGCTACACATCAGCACATTAATAAAATCTTTATTCACATAATGCTGACATTAGGATCACAGTCTTGTGTATCACAAACTTCAGTTCAATGTTGGTACCACACCCGCAGCGCCCGCGCTCGCGCTCTCATATCAAGCAGTGCGTTAGTAAATGACGCAACATACGTCACACGTCAATACGTCACGGCCGCCAGTTGACGCACGCTTCACGCCTCACGGATTAGTATCAGCCACTTCAATGGAGTCTGATATTCATGATGGACTGGTCAAATTTGAATGATGACACGCTAAACAAGCACGTGTTTGACTGAAAAGTCAGCATTTTTTTTAAACATTTCCCCACACTAATATTTCTCCTGTATCGTGGGTACAGTTTACAATCAAACATGTCACATGCACATACAACCAGATCCGAAACAACTATCTGTAGATCATCATACAAGTATGTGTTTCGTGCGAGAATCGAACCCGCGACACCTAGCGCAAAGCTAATAACTTAGCCACTGCGCCAACCGTGTCGTAAAAGTCGGTATTTTTATTTTATTTTTATTTTTATTATATAAGAAACAGCAAACAGCTACATTATGTATTGTTCCACACAGAATTAATTATATGACCTAAATATGGCTGCATTATGGAGAAATGAGGTATGGTGTTCCTCCATTGAAAAGGGAGTATCCTCCGACCAGGCCAGACCAAGGTGGTCAGCCTGGAGGACCGAAGCCCGACGGTTGATATTGGACATTTGTATATGTTAAAATCGTTGTAAACTCTCGATATTGCGATTCAAGATTTGCTGTTGTCGCTTCTCTCCGATAGACGGCACTTTAATTTTTGCCATGTTCCAAGAAAAAACTACTACAACATCTTTTTTGAATAAACCCAAAAAAATCTCGTTTAACTACATACTATTAATAATATATAATCGCGCCTGTTTTCTCTGAAGGGTTAGCTACCAAAGTGTACATCCACCTACATTTCACCGATGTCGTTAACTCACATTGAATAGGGAGCGAGCTAATTGCCACCTACCGGACACAATTAGAAACTCCAGACTGCTACGTCTGCGCAGTGTTTTTTGAACCCCAAAAAAGTGACATCCGCTTTTTATTGAATATTTCTACTCAAAAGTTCACTACAAATGCACGAGTAGAACTCCCATGTGTACTCTCCCCACATAGAAATCATTTTCTCAAAACCTAGGCCCAAGTAGAAAGATATATTTTTGTGGGTGATAACCTTAGTATAATGAATCTATTTGTACCAAACAGGTCACTTTTTTGGCGTTTAAAAAACACTGTGGTCTGCTACTTAATAACACTTTGTCCAACCTGAGAATTAAACCCAGCAGCTCACGCCTCAGTACCGATTTGTTGCGGTATGAACCTATATAAATGTAATAACAAAATGACGTTTCTATCCGTCACGTAGCTACGTCACAGTGATAACGTATGTTCCCCGTTACCCGGATTAGTAACAATAGCTCCACGGGCAACTGCAGAATCCTGCCGTTTATAACTATGCCTGGTGCCTGCGGCTCCGTTAAGGCACAGCAGACGCCCGATTGATCACTGACCTTACAGATTAGTCGTAATGAAAATCTTTGGAAATTGATATAGCGGCGCTTGCGCATTCTCATATACATTCTTAAGTTTTTCATTACGAGTATTGTGTCAGTGATCAGACAACCATCGGCTTGAAGCCTTAGTTATACATATTGTAATACCTATCAGGTAGAAATTAAGATTACAGAGAAGAAAATAACTTAAAAGCGTGTTCAGTAATATAATCAACCCTAACATTATTAAAGCTATCGAAAACCATAGAGGTCCACTAATATTAAAACTACAATAGACAAATAAGACCCATTTTAGCTTGGCAATGTGAAGAAATGAATAACGTGTTTGCTACAGGGATTTCTCACACTATAATGCTTTTATGAACCTTAACGGTCAATCAAGATGAACTGAAACTGTACTTGAAGAAATGGTTCAAAAGATATTCGTGCCTTGGTGGGCCCCTCTTGTCTAGCGTTAAAATCAATGGAGGCTCTTGTGGTGTGTTCTTCTTGTATCTAATCAGGTTTTACTTTCTTCATCCATCAGCCTCGGTAGTATATATCCTGTTAAGCTTATTCACGTCGTATTTAGGCTTCCTGGTCTGCTGGTCCAGGATCTCCCAAGCGTGGTGCAGCTGGCCATACTTCTCGTAAGGCCCCTGGTAGTGGTGGTCCTTTTTCAGCAGCTCGTACAGATGCTTGATGCGAGGGTGCATGGTCCCACCCAATTTATGCAAGCGGTTCAGGACCTTTTCTACCTGGGTAAAGAATAAGACTCATTGGTTAGGAAATGTTTTGGTGCAAGGAATTGGCCTCCACGAGGGGTTACACCTGAGATTGTCTCGCCAGATAGCAGTATTGCCGACTGGCTAATCTTTCCACTGCGCCACGACAGATTCCTATGTAATAGCTCGAGCCAATATGACGGAAGAAGTTGTAAAAGGAAAAAAATACCGTTATTCAAAATTTAAATAACATAAAAAACTACCTCATAGGTCTAGTGGTCTCAAGCGAGATTGTTGAGCGTGAGTTCTCGGGTCCAGCAAAGTGTTATTGGGTTTTTCTGTATAAAAATTCGCAGTAGCAGCACGGGGTCTGGAGTTGTGCTCGGTTGATGGCAATACGCTCGCCCGCTATTACATGGAACTAAATAACAGCATGACCCGGGTACGTCTTAAAACTGGGGCCAGACACCGGAGGACGGGCAGCAGCGTCCTCTCACTAATCAGTGAGCCACTGCGATCCCCAAGCCGCCTGCCAAGCGTGGGGATTATGGCAAACCCCCCTTGAGGGAGGCCTTCGTTCAGCAGTGGACGTCTTTTGGCTGATGATGATGATGATGAAATAACAGCATCGGTGAAATATGGGTGCACAAAAAATCTCCACCTAACTTGATGCTACTGCGACTGCTAAATGTGCGTGAGTGCCAGATTCAAATCCAGAACTGTGAGCTCTAGTATAGTCCCGGTCCAGTCGAGTCACAAACATAAACACCACCTCACTATGTACTCACATGTTTAGCGAGCACATCGTACGGCCTCACATAACTGTAGTCCCGGTCCAGTCGGGTCACTTTTGACCGCGCCGATATCTCCTGTAAACAACACCTATCATTAAAATAACCATTCTTTTCTACATATTGTAGATATTGATTCGTGTGTTTCGACTGGTCTCATCTCTATGACTTAATAAACAGATTATAAAAGACTCACAGAAACAAAACAAGCGGCCATGACGAGCAGTCCGAGGGCGCGCCACATGTCTGCAGCGCCGCGGCGATTGTGTCAGTCGGCGACAACCACCGGCTTCTGACTACAGAACAGTACGCGCCACTCGCCAACATATATCACATCAATGAACAATACATAACATTTCTATGCACCTAGTGCTAGTATTGTGTTGTAATTATTTTAATTGATAGAAAATAGTTTGTATGGGTGATGTCACGGAGATGACAATGACAAACGTTTGATTATCTCATTTACCTAGTATTGAATTCTCTTCATCGCAAACATTTAGTACAAGTTAGTTACTGCAAATAACATCACGCCTGTTTTCCCTTGTGTTCACCCACATTCGCCGATGTCATTATTGAGGCCCATGTAATAGGGGGTGAACCTATTGCCATCTACCAGGGGTAATTTCAAAGTCCGAACTGCGATTGAGAGTTTCCCAACAGAAAAGCTCAATAACACTGCCCGACCTGAGTATCGATCCCCAATCTGATGCTCAGCAGCGCGCTTACGACCTTACAAAACAAAATATCAGGTTGTTCGTTACAAAACTCTTTTACATTAAGTCGAGTTGAGGAAATATTAACTAGCCAACCCAACTTGATGATCCTGGTTTATTAATAATAAACCTAGATCATCAAACCAAATATCCTAGGTAACAGTTCGTATTAAACAAAGAAATAGAACCTTAAACCAGTCATTGGGACACTGTACCATAGGCTTGTGGAGGAACGAGGTATGACGTTCCTCCATTGAAAAAGGAGGATCCTCCGACCAGGCAAGGTGATTAGCCTGACGAAACGAAGCCCGACGATTGATGTCGGACATTCGTATATGTGTTAGAATCGATGTAAATTCTCATAGTGTGATTGAGGATATTCTGTTGTCGCTTTACTCCGATAGATGGAGCTATACCTTGTGCCATGTTGCAAGTAGTAGTCTCTTCAGGTTAATAAAAACGTACCCTTGACCCCACGGAGCCACTAACTCGATTGTTCATTTTGAACACCGAGCCCGCTGAACTAGATCCGCGCCGAGCAGACGGACACGCGGAATATAAACTCCTCATGTGTTGAGTGTTCATGTTCTTCATTATGTCCCCAATATAAATGTGTTAATTATGATAGCCTAGTGGTTCAACGTTTGCCTTTCTGGTTCTGAACTTGAACCCAGATCGCACCTCTGACTTTTCGAATTCATGTGCGGATCAGAACAGGGAACGGTGAAGGAAAACATCGTGAGGAAATCCGCTCTTGGCCAGTATGATGGACTAAGGGCTGTGTTCACCAACAATGTAACTGATGTTTAAAATACAAACCACCGTTTACTCATACAAAAAGTCCGTGTAAACGGATAATGTTGTCTTAAACATCTGTTATATCTTCAGCCACCATGGGCCTAAGCCCTTCTCATTGTGAGAAAAGTGCCCAGCAATAGAACAGTATTCGCATTATTAAAACTGTATGCAATGCTAAGATAGAAGTTTAGCGTCAAATCCCAATCAAGAAGTCTACCTAACCCCCTGATAAATGCGTGCGCAATACTAATTGAAATCCCCAGTAGTATTCAATAAAAAAATAAAACTTGTTCCAATAAAGCTATTCTATTAGTTCGAACAAGCACAAAAAGAAACACCACAGATAACACGGTACACAGATACTCGTAGTACATAATGTAAGTAAAAACGAGTGTATTAAGTCGTATCGAGTCGAATATCTTTCTCATTACGATAGATACACATCGGGGCATAACACCAACCACACAGGATTCAAAAGTACCACTCAGTACAGAACATAAAGAGCTTACATAACGCGTATGTAATAGTTCAATGAATTAAAACTACTCTTTTCTACATTATCGTTCATATCAGCCATTACTCAATACCGAAACAACCCAACGAAGACATTACCGTAATTACTGAGAACTATAATGTGTATGTTAGCAGCATCATTATAAATAGATCATCAGCGCCTGCGCTTACAGGCATCCATTCGCTAAGCTCATTGGTCTAGTAGTCGCAAACACGACTGCTGACCATGGGGTTCGGCGTTCGATTCTCGGGTCGGGCAAAGTGTTATTAGGTTTTTCTGTATAGATAATTTTGTTATAGAATTTCTCAGTAGCAGCACGTAGTCTGAATCTGTATCCGGTAGATGGCAATAGGCTGCTCCCTATTACATGTGTCTCAATAGCGGCATCGACAATATGTGGGTGTACAATAGTACACCTCTGCCTAACCCCTTTGGGGAATATAGGCGTGATGCTATGTTATAATGTGTCGAGTATTCACGTGTAAGTTACTCTTGTGTTTTAGTGGATCTTCTGAATCTTCGTATATCGTGTCACTGTGCCATAGTTGTGTTGGCTGGGTATCTGCCCCGTCTGGCGCGCGGTGGATCCGGTCTTAACTCTGCAAGTGGGCGGAACATCACTATCGCGATTCAAGCGAAATCCCACCATCAATAGTGTTGTAATCTAGATCGGGTAGTTCTGTGGCGGTACGGTAGATGGCGGGAAGAAAAAAATTTTAAGGTTCAGACGAGTTTTCAGCCTTTTTACGGAATATGAGAGGGTCGGAGTTACGACTAACAGGTTCTGCCTGGATTATAGTACACACAGAGCAACTACCAACTAACAGCTGCCACTTTTTTTTAACCCTAAGCAACTTGGCCAATAAGCATAACCCTTGTACTAGCTACATACCGATATTCTATAATAAGCTAACATAGCGTTTGTTCAGTTGGATAATTATTACGTTAGGTGATCTGTAAATATTAAATAAAAACTTAAATACACATGCAAACATATATTTACATACATATGTATACAATAAACACACAAATTATTCGATACCTTTTATAAAAAAAAAAACTACGTGTCTTTTTTTTCTTTATGGCCTGCGGTATATAGCCTTATGCAATATATGAATTATTGAAACTAACAAATTATATTAATTTAAAATATCTGACTGCCTTGTTGGTCCAGTGGTTGAAAGCGCGACTGCCGAGCATGAGGCCGTTGGTTCAATTCCCGGGTCGGGCAAAGTGTTACTGGATTTTTCTGCATGGAAATTCTCAGTAGCAGCACGGAGTCTAGAACTGTGCCCGGTAGACCGCAATAGGCTCGCCCCCTATTATATGGGACTCAATAACGGCATTGACGAAATGTGGGTACACAATAGTACACTTCTGCCTAACCTCTTCGGGGAATATAGATGTGATGCTATTTACCAAACAAGATTTCAGAATTTATTTTTGATGCAGTCATCTAGCCTATTCAAAAGACAGCCGCCTCTGCAATCATTCTTTACCACACCATTAGTATTTGGAGCTGCCGTATTGTGTTTAAAGTAACAGTAAACTAGCTTCACAGTGTTGTTATCGAGTGTACCGCTCTAATTAGCGGCCGATACCCATCAGAGATAGCTATCGGCCCACTAACCAGCGTACAGACGAGCTCAACGATAACTATGTGATGCCTACACCGGTGCGCAGACCCTTGATTACCTAACTTGTAGATATGACAGGTGAAAACTGCGCGATCACTGCTAAATGTCAACTATATATATAGATAGGGGCAACGTAAGCCATTTTGTAAATAAAACAGTTTTGATATGTCAATTTTATTTCTAAATTCACTCAAGTGATTCTCCTGTCTTATGGGTCTTTGTACAGACAAAAATGCACAACCACCCAAATCCTGAACAACTGTCCGTTGGGAAACTGCAATTGCTATGGGTAAGCAAGAAGCCCATCGCGGACATCCGATATTGTCGACAATATACGTTTTATGGAGGAAAGAGGTACTAGGTTTCCACCGTTCTTCAAAAGGGAGGATCTTCGAACCCAGGCAAGGTTAGCCTAGCCTGACAGTCTGTTAGAATCGTTGTAAACTTAGACGACACGGTTGGCGCAGTGGCTAAGTGATTAGCTTTCTGCGCTACGTGTCGCGGGTTCGATCCCCGCACGGAACAAATATTTGTATGATCTACAGATAGTTGTTTCGGGTCTGGTTGTTTGTGCATGTGACATGTATGTTTGTAAACTGTACCCACGATACAGGAGAAATCCTAGTATGGGGCATGATTTATAAAAAAAAAAAAACTTTCATAGTGTGATCTAGAATATTCTGTTGTCGCTGCACTCCGATAGATGGCGTTTTACTTTTTGCCATGTTGCGAGTACTAGTCGCTACAATACTATTTTCTTTACATTTCACTACAGTTGTATGTTTTATGCGCGGTAGTCGCGGCCGATTTTCTGTAGCTGTTAGACATATATGTAATCGGGGATCCACCCGGTGTGGCGCGACTCATTGTGATTCCAACAACGCTGCCCGCGAGTGTTCACGCGTAGAATATGTTACACGCGGAGATAGGTGAGATTTTTTTGTGTTCCTGTGCCAACCTGGAGTTGTTCTTATGTGGTTAGCACACGTGCCTGTTCAGAGCCGACAGATCGCCCGCCAGGGAGTGTCGGCCGCACGTCGCGGGAACTGACGGTTTAGCCGTTGGGCGGCCGCGACTGGAAGACATTTATTTTACAAATACTAATACAGCATTATATTTCATAGATATATTGCATACTTGAAATCATTTTTTGACTTATAAAACCTTCACTGATGACGTTAAATATGCTGTCATCGTTTAGCAGTGAGTGCGCTCGCGCCACTCAATAGTTGTTTTCGAAAGCTGAGCGGAAGGTTCGAGTTTAGGGAAACAAATTATATTTTTCCATTTGTTGCCGCATAATAGATTACTTAACTCATTCTAAAACCTCTCACTGCGATTATACATCTCTGACTAACCCTTCGGAAAATATACGCGTGATGCTATACATGTACGTATTAGATTTAAAACCAAGCTACAAACAATATCCACCCCTTTCTGTTCATCCTCGTGGCAACAATCAAACACTAACATATTACCGAAACGTTCACAAAATCCCACGCCGTTCAAAACTGAATAACACTTCCAAAATAATCCGACCGTGTCGACGTTTGCATTTCCATTTCTCGCTTTACTCCAATTTTTAATCAGGCGGTTCAAAAGCACGGCGTATTGGATAGCGTATAATGAGTGCAGCGATAATGTCGTATTTTCGAGAGGGAAGAAAACCGCCAATTTGCCGCCTCTCGCCCGCTTTACATATAAACTAGTTCTAGTGAATACATTAAGCTGTTTACTGATTGAACTCCTTGTTGTCTGTTATTACTTGTTGTTTTAATTTACGTGAACATAACATAAATGGTATGAACATGTTTTTGTAATTATTACGAAAGATTAAAGTTATAAAAACATTAAAGGTATATAAAGAAAAAAGGAAAGAAACAATAAACATTTATTCCGCACAAGGTTACCAATGCATCATGTGCTAGGCTTGACACACAGCGATGATTTTTAGTTGGCATCCTTGCATTGACACACGGATGAAGCCAAATACATATATACATTTTAATTAATAATATTGGTAATATATGATACATATATAGGAATATAAATATAGGAATATTAAGATATATAAAAGTGATAAAATACTTACTAATAGTTATTTTTATTGGAACATCGCTTTAATTGTTTCTTAAAACAACCCATTATTACAATTTGAGCTCCTGTTTGCAGTTAAAACGTAAATAATTGATTACAAAACCGCCATGTTGCGAGGTGGCGAATTGATATTTATCAAAACGTTACCTAAGTACATAATACTACAACTTGGTGATCGTCATGTGACGAATATATTGTTCACATACACAACTTTAACACGTGGCTTAAAAGACTTAGTATCCAAGCTTTTAAAATACCAGTGAAAAAAAAAACACACACACACACAAACCACACAAAAAATAGGGTAGTTAAATGCATCAACAATAAATTCCTAAATTGTTTTCCTTCTGGAAACTCAGTAAAACTAATATCTTGTGTATTTTTTGTGACGGCACTTTTGGCGCAGTGGTTGTGAGATCTACTGTTGCGCTACGTGTCGCGGGTTCGATTCCCGCAATGAAAAAATGTTTGTATAATCTACAGACTGTTGTTTCGGGTCTGGATCTTTGTGTATGTGAATAAATATGTTTGTGGGCGAACTGTCCTAAACAGAAACAAATGAAAAAAAAAATGGCTTTGGTTTGAATACTTAAATTCTATATTTAAATATCGCGCTAATTTCTGTTTGTTCGATATTTGAGCACACCTTGCTTATCAGAACCAGTTTCATTTGAAAATAGAACGTTCGTCCAAACCTTCAGCTTTACAAATAAGTGACAACCACAGCCGATAGCATCTCTCACTCGCACATCTTGCAGGGTGACGCATACTCCTGACTTCGTTCGCGTAACCTACGTGCAATATATAATTTGCACTCAGGTATAATGTAGCTTTCCACCAGTGAAAGAATTTTTAGAATCGGATCATTGGTTGCGGAGATTACCCCCTACATAAAAACTTACAAACAAATTTTACTCTTTATAATATTAGTATAAATATTATTAAATATGTATGCATACTTTTTACTTATCACGTTACGATATTTTAAACAAAATCTGTCGAAAAATACAAAAATACCTTTGCGAATTAAAAATAGTCAGTTTGGTGTGTACTTTTACTGCATAGTGGTACTTTTATACGAATCGGTTAAATCTTCTGTTTAGAAACAACCGGCCGGGAAACTTATTGGTTTCTCCCGGATTGAATATATACATATATGTAGTTACTTTGTATGTAGAACATACCATATGAACGGGTTCGTTTCAATAAGATTAAATCCATTTAACGGAGCTCCACCGAATCGTACACAAACATACCAATAGCAATTAATTCACAAATTGTAAGTAATTTAACTGAAATGAACTCAGTGACTACACACACATACACACACACACACACACACACACACACACACACACACACACACACACACACACACACACACACACACACACACACACACACACACACACACACACACACACACACACACACACACACACACACACACACACACACACACACACACACACACACACACACACACACACACACACACACACACACACACACACACACACACACACACACACACACACACACACACACACACACACACACACACACACACACACACACACACACACACACACACACACACACACACACACACACACACACACACACACACACACACACACACACACACACACACACACACACACACACACACACACACACACACACACACACACACACACACACACACACACACACACACACACACACACACACACACACACACACACACACACACACACACACACACACACACACACACACACACACACACACACACACACACACACACACACACACACACACACACACACACACACACACACACACACACACACACACACACACACACACACACACACACACACACACACACACACACACACACACACACACACACACACACACACACACACACACACACACACACACACACACACACACACACACACACACACACACACACACACACACACACACACACACACACACACACACACACACACACACACACACACACACACACACACACACACACACACACACACACACACACACACACACACACACACACACACACACACACACACACACACACACACACACACACACACACACACACACACACACACACACACACACACACACACACACACACACACACACACACACACACACACACACACACACACACACACACACACACACACACACACACACACACACACACACACACACACACACACACACACACACACACACACACACACACACACACACACACACACACACACACACACACACACACACACACACACACACACACACACACACACACACACACACACACACACACACACACACACACACACACACACACACACACACACACACACACATACACATATCGTCGTGCGAATAGCTTAACTTCATGTTATTGAAACCGCTCTACTTTAACGTACTCAAGAATAACATAACATAACATCACGTGTGTATTCTCCGGAGGGTTAAACAGAGATGTGTGATGCCGTTATTGAGCCCCATGTATTACGGAGCGAGCCTATTGCCATCAAGTGGGCAAAGTTTCCCAATAACACTTTCCCCGACCCAAAAATCGAACCCAGGACCTCACGCTCAACAATCGCACTTGCGACCACTAGACCATCTACCGGGCACAATTCTTACCTCCGGGCTAGTAGGTACTCATAATTTCCATATCGAATATAATAATAACAGTTTGTTTATTTAACAAAACTAACTTAAGTTTGTCAGATCATCTGTGTTCAGCGGTTTACAAATCACAAAAACCGGGTTGAAAAAAAAAAATTGTAATTTGTCTTTGTTTGAAGTTTGTAAGTTACAATTACATATGTGAGTGAACTTAGCAGATCATTATCCAGCAGATCAAAAATAAATGATAGTTCTTTTCGCATGCAGCTGAGTTCTACAGTTCCTGATACTTTTTAGAAATAGTAATGTTATGTTATGTTACTATTCTCTACTAACATTGAGCAGTCATGTGTGACACGATATTATAAACTGCTCCTGGGCACTTGTCGCGTAAAAGAGTTTAAGAGCAACCTGTCATCTATTTGATGAATAGGTTATTTAGTCACTATCGTTGGCACAGTCATACGGCGAATCTGTTTAAACGTGTTCTACAAATGGCTATCTAAACAAGTATCACGCCACACGAGGCGCATGTGTGCACAGAGACAAAGATACGTGTAGTGTGTGTCCACTCGGATCTGGGGGGTTAGTACTGCGGGACAACACTAGCCGCTGGCACAGGGCCGGAGCAGGGCGCTATCGGGTGCATGGTGTAAAACTCACTCAGCGTAAATGAGTGTTACTTAAGCACCCCTAAGGGTCCTGTTCTGCCCCTGTCACGGAAGCGATATTTCAAGAAAAGAATAAGAATATTAAAAAGGCCATGCTCACCTTCGGCTTTTGTTATTTTTTGTCCTTTTTTGTTGTTTTTATCTACATCCTCACGTATTGTACGTGGTAATGTTAATGTTAGTCAATGTAAGTAGACAAGTTTTTCAAAGGATCCTAATTCCCAGGTTACATCGAGAGCTCATTAGGTATCGCAACTCGGAAGATCTTGTTTCGCGCTCCCTACATTATTTCTTGTTAAAACACAAACAGCTCCATTTTTCCTTAAATTCAACAACACTTTGTCGGTAACCACCGACCGGAATGTTTATTGCACCATTATGATTACAATATAACGCGTTCAAGTCCCGTTGTGCCCCGGGATCGCGGGACTCCGGGTGGTCCCATAAGGATATAAAGGGCCCCGGTGTTAACCCTCACATCGGAACCGCGACACACCTCTATATTGTAATCACCACAATGACCGTACGAGTCGGTACAACCATTCACATGCGCACAACTTGATGACCTGCTATGTGTAAAACAAAGAAATACTTGAACGGCCTCGGTGTAATTGGTCCGAAGCTTTTTTATTGCGTAATATTTTACGGGACGGGTCCCGCAGTGGTTTAGCGACTAACTTTCTGCGCTAGGAGTCACGTGTTTAATCATCGCACGGAACAAATATTTGACTCATTAATTGTTGTTCCGTGTGTGGGTGCATCTGCTTGTGACATTTCTTTGAAAGTCGCAAGGAGGGGAAAAGCCTTCTTTAAAAAATACACTCGTGATTTAGAGCAGCTAATCAAAAGTCTTTAAGTACCTCCCCCCACTACACCATCCGTCCCTGCTGTAAGCGATAGTCACGGCAGCTTAGTTTTTATCTCGTAGAATACAGAGGTCTCGTATTTCGCTTACATTTTAACTCGCGTGATAAGGGTACGCTCCAATTGAAATGTTTATTGTGCAACAACTTATGCGTAACAAGTAAACTTAATTCACTTGTGTTACTCACGCCAACACAGCGACGCGGAACTTTTGTGAAAGTCTATGAATTCAGCCGGGTGAATGATATATGATTAGGGAGAATGTATGATTGACGTTTTCCAGACAGGCAGAGATACCTATGATACGTTTTATAAGAAAATTGGAATTGTTAAGGTTTAATTATTACTTGCACTTGACGCCGGCTCCGGTTAACTCCACTGGCACTCCCGAAGCCTAGTGCACATTTTTTGTTTTCTAGGAATTAATCTCTATGCTTTGTACGAGGTCCGCTTAGTATGAAGAACTGAATTGTCATTTGCCTTTAATGTTATTTAAACCGAATTCTATTGATATACTCATTAGTGTGTTCACTGACTGACGTTCTCTACACAGTGAAGATATTCCCAATCAGTTTCCACGACACAGCTCGACACTGACACTGTAATTATTTACACGTCGAGGTGTAACCCGAGTCCCGAGTGTGTTGCGTGTGAACTTCACATAACTATCAGATAGCTATCTGTTCCTCTACCAACACCATGCAGTTCCTTAACTAGAGAATTAACTATTTAATCTAGCGGTAGGTTGTTACATTTATTAACAATCTAGGTCAATTAGAACACAGACATCACGCCTGTATTCTGTAAGGGTTAGGCAGAGGTGTGCTTTTGTACATGTACACCCAATTTTCTCTGATACCAGGTAATTGGTCGTGAGCTTATCTAGCGTATGACAGGCACAATTCCAAACTCCTGGGCATTGACTTCAGAACCTCACTCACAGCAAGAGCGCCTGACTAGTAGATCTCTCCCACGTTCAAGTTCAACACTATCCGATGTACGATACACGGAAAATATTATTTGTAGTATTCATAGGACGTAATAATGGCATGAGCGATACGTGGGTGTATAATTTAGATCTCTGCTGAACCCTTCGGGGAATACAGGCGTGATGCTATAAGCGGGACGGGTATTACGATTTGTTTTTCCTCCAAACGTCATGAAAGTAGGTGATGATGATGACGGGGTCATGAAAGTAGGTGATGATGATGACAATTTCTTGGATGTAGGTGATGATGAAGGCGGGGTCATGGCAGTAGGTGATGATGATGATGACGGGGTCACGGATGTTGGTGATGATGATGACGGTTTCTTGGATGTAGGTGATGATGACGGAGTCATGGCAGTAGGTGATGGTGATGATGATGACTGGGTCATGTAAGTAGGTGATGATGATGACGACGAGGTCACGGATGTTGGTGATGATGATGACGGGGTCATGGAAGTAGGTGATGATGATGACGTTTTCTTGGATGTAGGTGATGATGACGGAGTCATGGCAGTAGGTGATGGTGATGATGATGACTGGGTCATGAAAGTAGGTGATGATGATGACGGGGTCATGAAAGTAGGTGATGATGATGACGGTTTCTTGAATGTAGGTGATGATGACGGAGTCATGGCAGTAGGTGATGGTGATGATGATGACTGGGTCATGAAAGTAGGTGATGATGATGACGGTTTCGTGGATGTAGGTGATGATGATGATGACGGGGTCACGGATGTTGGTGATGATGATGACGGTTTCTTGGATGTAGGTGATGATGACGGAGTCATGGCAGTAGGTGATGGTGATGATGATGACTGGGTCATGTAAGTAGGTGATGATGATGACGACGAGGTCACGGATGTTGGTGATGATGATGACGGGGTCATGAAAGTAGGTGATGATGATGACGGGGTCATGAAAGTAGGTGATGATGACGACGAAGTCACGGATGTTGGTGATGATGATGATGGGGTCCTGAAAGTAGGTGATGATGATGACGCTTTCTTGGATGTAGGTGATGATGACGGAGTCATGGCAGTAGGTGATGGTGATGATGATGACTGGGTCATGAAAGTAGGTGATGATGATGACGGGATCATGAAAGTAGGTGATGATGATGACGGGGTGACGGATGTTGGTGATGACGATGACGGTTTTTAGTATGTAGACGATGATAACGGAGTCATGGCAGTAGGTGATGGTGATGATGATGACTGGGTCATGAAAGTAGGTGGTGATGACGACAGGGTCACGGATGTTGGTGATGATGATGGGGTCATGAAAGTAGGTGATGATGATGACGGTTTCTTGGATGTAGGTGATGATGACGGAGTCATGGCAGTAAGTAGGTGATGATGACGACGGGGTCACGGATGTTGGTGATGACGATGAGTTTCCTGGATGTAGGTGATGATGACGGGGTCATGAAAGTAGGTGATGATGATGATGATGACTGGGTCATGGCAGTAGGTGATGATGATGACGGGGTCACGGATGTTGGTGATGACGATGACGGTTTTTTGGATGCAGGTGATGATGACGGAGTCATGGCAGTAGATGATGGTGATGATGATGACTGGGTCATGAAAGTAGGTGATGATGATGACGGGGTCAAGAAAGTAGGTGATGATGATGACGGGGTCATGGTACTAGGTGATGATGATGATGACTGGGTCATGGCAGTAGGTGATGATGATGACGGGGTCACGGATGTTGGTGATGACGATGACGGTTTTTTGGATGCAGGTGATGATGACGGAGTCATGGCAGTAGATGATGGTGATGATGATGACTGGGTCATGAAAGTAGGTGATGATGATGACGGGGTCAAGAAAGTAGGTGATGATGATGACGGGGTCATGGTACTAGGTGATGATGATGATGGCGGGGTCATGAAAGAAGGTGATGATGATGACGGGGTCAAGAAAGTAGGTGATGATGATGGCGGGGTGATGATGATGATGATGACTGAGTCATGAAAGTAGGTGATGATGATGGCGGGGTCATGGCAGTGGGTGATGATGATGGCGGGGTCATGGCAGTAGGTGATGATGATGACGGAGTCATGGCAGTAGGTGATGGTGATGATGATGACTGGGTCATGTAAGTAGGTGATGATGATGGCGGGGTCATGGCAGTGGGTGATGATGATGGCGGGGTCATGGCAGTAGGTGATGATGATGGCAGAGTCATGGCAGTAGGTGATGATGATGACTGGGTCATGGCAGTAGGTGATGACGATGACGACGGGGTCACGGATGTCGGGGTCCGTCCTTCCGTCCGTCCGTCCATTCATCCATCCTTCCATTCATCCATCCATCATGTCAGAGCAGTCTGGTGCTTGTGTTGGGGGTGTCAAAGCAGTCAGGTGGTTGTGATGGGGGGGTGTCAGAGCAGTATGGTGGTAGCGTTGGCTGTCAGACCAGTCTGGGTGTTGTGTTGGGAGTGTCAGCGCAGACTTGTGTTCTTGTTGGGGGTGTCAGTGCTGTCTGATGGTTGCGTTGGTGGTGTCAGAGCAGGCTTGTGTTTGTGTTGGGGGTGTCAGTGCTGTCTGGTGGTTGCGTTGGGTGTGTCAGAGCAGGATTGTGGTTGCGGAGGGGGGTGTCAGATCAGTCTGGTGCTTGTGTTGGGGCTGTCAGAACAGTCTTGTGTTTGTGTTGGGGGTGTCAGCGCAGTCTGGTGTTTGTGTCTGGGGTGTCACAGCTGTCTGGTGGTTGCGGAGGGTGGTGTCAGAGCTGTCTGGTGTTCGTGTTGGGGGTGTCAGAGCAAGCTTGTGTTTGTGTTGGGGGTGTCAGTGCTGTCTGTTGTTTGTGTTGGGGGTGTCAGAGCAGACTTGTGTTTGTGTTGGGGGTGTCAGCTCAGTTTAGTGTTTGTGTCTGGGGTGTCAGAGCTGTCTGGTGTTCGTGTTGGGGGTGTCAGAGCAAGCTTGTGGTTGGGGTGGGGGTGTCACAGCTGTCTGGTGGTTGCGGAGGGTGGTGTCAGATCAGTCTGGTGCTTGTGTTGGGGCTGTCAGAACAGTCTTGTGTTTGTGTTGGGGGTGTCAGCGCAGTCTGGTGTTTGTGTCTGGGGTGTCACAGCTGTCTGATGGTTGCGGAGGGTGGTGTCAGAGCTGTCTGGTGTTTGTGTCTGGGGTGTCACAGCTGTCTGGTGGTTGCGGAGGGTGGTGTCAGAGCTGTCTGGTGTTCGTGTTGAGGGTGTCAGAGCAAGCTTGTGGTTGGGGTGGGGGGTGTCAGAGCTGGGGCCCTACGGTTGATGTCGGGTGTCTGAGTTGGGGGTGTCAGATCAGTCTGGTGCTTGTGTTGGGGATGTCAGAGCAGACTTGTGTTTGTGTTGGGGGTGTCAGCTCAGTCTGGTCTTTGTGTCTGGGGTGTCAGAGCTGTCTGGTGGTTGCGGAGGATGGTGTCAGAGCTGTCTGGTTTTCGTGTTGGGGGTGTCAGAGCTGTCTGGTGGTTGCGGAGGATGGTGTCAGAGCTGTCTGGTGCTTGTGTTGGGAGTGTCAGAGCTGACTTGTGCTTGTGTTGGGGGTGTCAGTGCCGTCTTGTGTTTGTGTCTGGGGTGTCACAGCAGTCTGGTGGTTGCGGAGGGTGGTGTCAGAGCTGTCTGGTGTTCGTGTTGGGGGTGTCAGCTCAGTTTAGTGTTTGTGTCTGGGGTGTCAGAGCTGTCTGGTGTTCGTGTTGGGGGTGTCAGAGCAAGCTTGTGGTTGGGGTGGGGGTGTCACAGCTGTCTGGTGGTTGCGGAGGGTGGTGTCAGAGCTGTCTGGTGCTTGTGTTGGGAGTGTCAGAGCAAGCTTGTGTTTGTGTTGGGGGTGTCAGCGCAGTCTGGTGTTTGTGTCTGGGGTGTCACAGCTGTCTGGTGTTTGCGGAGGGTGTTGTCAGAGCTGTCTGGTGTTCGTGTTGGGGGTGTCAGCTCAGTCTGGTCTTTGTGTCTGGGGTGTCAGAGCTGTCTGGTGGTTGCGGAGGATGGTGTCAGAGCTGTCTGGTTTTCGTGTTGGGGGTGTCAGAGCTGTCTGGTGGTTGCGGAGGATGGTGTCAGAGCTGTCTGGTGCTTGTGTTGGGAGTGTCAGAGCTGACTTGTGCTTGTGTTGGGGGTGTCAGTGCCGTCTTGTGTTTGTGTCTGGGGTGTCACAGCAGTCTGGTGGTTGCGGAGGGTGGTGTCAGAGCTGTCTGGTGTTCGTGTTGGGGGTGTCAGCTCAGTTTAGTGTTTGTGTCTGGGGTGTCAGAGCTGTCTGGTGTTCGTGTTGGGGGTGTCAGAGCAAGCTTGTGGTTGGGGTGGGGGTGTCACAGCTGTCTGGTGGTTGCGGAGGGTGGTGTCAGATCAGTCTGGTGCTTGTGTTGGGGCTGTCAGAACAGTCTTGTGTTTGTGTTGGGGGTGTCAGAGCTGTCTGGTGGTTGCGGAGGATGGTGTCAGAGCTGTCTGGTGCTTGTGTTGGGAGTGTCAGAGCAAGCTTGTGTTTGTGTTGGGGGTGTCAGCGCAGTCTGGTGTTTGTGTCTGGGGTGTCACAGCTGTCTGGTGTTTGCGGAGGGTGTTGTCAGAGCTGTCTGGTGTTCGTGTTGGGGGTGTCAGCTCAGTTTAGTGTTTGTGTCTGGGGTGTCAGAGCTGTCTGGTGTTCGTGTTGGGGGTGTCAGAGCAAGCTTGTGGTTGGGGTGGGGGTGTCACAGCTGTCTGGTGGTTGCGGAGGGGGGTGTCAGATCAGTCTGGTGCTTGTGTTGGGGCTGTCAGAACAGTCTTGTGTTTGTGTTGGGGGTGTCAGCGCAGTCCGGTGTTTGTGTCTGGGGTGTCACAGCTGTCTGGTGGTTGCGGAGGGTGGTGTCAGAGCTGTCTGGTGTTCGTGTTGGGGGTGTCAGAGCAAGCTTGTGTTTGTGTTGGGGGTGTCAGTGCTGTCTGTTGTTTGTGTTGGGGGTGTCAGAGCAGACTTGTGTTTGTGTTGGGGGTGTCAGCTCAGTTTAGTGTTTGTGTCTGGGGTGTCAGAGCTGTCTGGTGTTCGTGTTGGGGGTGTCAGAGCAAGCTTGTGGTTGGGGTGGGGGTGTCACAGCTGTCTGGTGGTTGCGGAGGGTGGTGTCAGATCAGTCTGGTGCTTGTGTTGGGGCTGTCAGAACAGTCTTGTGTTTGTGTTGGGGGTGTCAGCGCAGTCTGGTGTTTGTGTCTGGGGTGTCACAGCTGTCTGGTGGTTGCGGAGGGAGGTGTCAGAGCTGTCTGGTGTTCGTGTTGAGGGTGTCAGAGCAAGCTTGTGGTTGGGGTGGGGGGTGTCAGAGCTGGGGCCCTACGGTTGATGTCGGGTGTCTGAGTTGGGGGTGTCAGATCAGTCTGGAGCTTGTGTTGGGGATGTCAGAGCAGACTTGTGTTTGTGTTGGGGGTGTCAGCTCAGTCTGGTCTTTGTGTCTGGGGTGTCAGAGCTGTCTGGTGGTTGCGGAGGATGGTGTCAGAGCTGTCTGGTGTTCGTGTTGGGGGTGTCAGAGCTGTCTGGTGGTTGCGGAGGATGGTGTCAGAGCTGTCTGGTGCTTGTGTTGGGAGTGTCAGAGCTGACTTGTGCTTGTGTTGGGGGTGTCAGTGCCGTCTTGTGTTTGTGTCTGGGGTGTCACAGCAGTCTGGTGTTTGCGGAGGGTGTTGTCAGAGCTGTCTGGTGTTCGTGTTGGGGGTGTCAGCTCAGTTTAGTGTTTGTGTCTGGGGTGTCAGAGCTGTCTGGTGTTCGTGTTGGGGGTGTCAGAGCAAGCTTGTGGTTGGGGTGGGGGTGTCACAGCTGTCTGGTGGTTGCGGAGGGGGGTGTCAGATCAGTCTGGTGCTTGTGTTGGGGCTGTCAGAACAGTCTTGTGTTTGTGTTGGGGGTGTCAGCGCAGTCTGGTGTTTGTGTCTGGGGTGTCACAGCTGTCTGGTGGTTGCGGAGGGTGGTGTCAGAGCTGTCTGGTGTTCGTGTTGGGGGTGTCAGTGCTGTCTGTTGTTTGTGTTGGGGGTGTCAGAGCAGACTTGTGTTTGTGTTGGGGGTGTCAGCTCAGTTCAGTGTTTGTGTCTGGGGTGTCAGAGCTGTCTGGTGTTCGTGTTGGGGGTGTCAGAGCAAGCTTGTGGTTGGGGTGGGGGTGTCACAGCTGTCTGGTGGTTGCGGAGGGTGGTGTCAGATCAGTCTGGTGCTTGTGTTGGGGCTGTCAGAACAGTCTTGTGTTTGTGTTGGGGGTGTCAGCGCAGTCTGGTGTTTGTGTCTGGGGTGTCACAGCTGTCTGGTGGTTGCGGAGGGTGGTGTCAGAGCTGTCTGGTGTTCGTGTTGAGGGTGTCAGAGCAAGCTTGTGGTTGGGGTGGGGGGTGTCAGAGCTGGGGCCCTACGGTTGATGTCGGGTGTCTGAGTTGGGGGTGTCAGATCAGTCTGGTGCTTGTGTTGGGGATGTCAGAGCAGACTTGTGTTTGTGTTGGGGGTGTCAGCTCAGTCTGGTCTTTGTGTCTGGGGTGTCAGAGCTGTCTGGTGGTTGCGGAGGATGGTGTCAGAGCTGTCTGGTGTTCGTGTTGGGGGTGTCAGAGCTGTCTGGTGGTTGCGGAGGATGGTGTCAGAGCTGTCTGGTGCTTGTGTTGGGAGTGTCAGAGCTGACTTGTGCTTGTGTTGGGGGTGTCAGTGCCGTCTTGTGTTTGTGTCTGGGGTGTCACAGCAGTCTGGTGGTTGCGGAGGGTGGTGTCAGAGCTGTCTGGTGTTCGTGTTGGGGGTGTCAGCTCAGTTTAGTGTTTGTGTCTGGGGTGTCAGAGCTGTCTGGTGTTCGTGTTGGGGGTGTCAGAGCAAGCTTGTGGTTGGGGTGGGGGTGTCACAGCTGTCTGGTGGTTGCGGAGGGTGGTGTCAGATCAGTCTGGTGCTTGTGTTGGGGCTGTCAGAGCATTCTTGTGTTTGTGTTGGGGGTGTCAGAGCTGTCTGGTGGTTGCGGAGGATGGTGTCAGAGCTGTCTGGTGCTTGTGTTGGGAGTGTCAGAGCAAGCTTGTGTTTGTGTTGGGGGTGTCAGCGCAGTCTGGTGTTTGTGTCTGGGGTGTCACAGCTGTCTGGTGTTTGCGGAGGGTGTTGTCAGACCTGTCTGGTGTTCGTGTTGGGGGTGTCAGCTCAGTTTAGTGTTTGTGTCTGGGGTGTCAGAGCTGTCTGGTGTTCGTGTTGGGGGTGTCAGAGCAAGCTTGTGGTTGGGGTGGGGGTGTCACAGCTGTCTGGTGGTTGCGGAGGGTGGTGTCAGATCAGTCTGGTGCTTGTGTTGGGGCTGTCAGAACAGTCTTGTGTTTGTGTTGGGGGTGTCAGAGCTGTCTGGTGTTCGTGTTGGGGGTGTCAGAGCAAGCTTGTGTTTGTGTTGGGGGTGTCAGCTCAGTCTGGTGTTTGTGTCTGGGGTGTCAGCTCAGTCTGGTGTTTGTGTCTGGGGTGTCAGAGCTGTCTGTTGTTCGTGTTGGGGTCGTCAGAGCAAGCTTGTGGTTGGGGTAGGGGTGTCACAGCTGTCTGGTGGTTGCGGAGGGTGGTGTCAGATCAGTCTGGTGCTTGTGTTGGGGGTGTCAGAGCAGACTTGTGTTTGTGTTGGGGGTGTCAGTTCAGTCTGGTGTTTGTGTCTGGGGTGTCAGAGCTGTCTGGTGGTTGCGGAGGATGGTGTCAGAGCTGTCTGGTGTTCGTGTTGGGGGTGTCAGAGCTGTCTGGTGTTCGGGTTGGGGGTGTCAGAGCAAGCTTGTGGTTGGGGTGGGGGTGTCAGCGCAGTCTGGTGTTTGTGTCTGGGGTGTCACAGCTGTCTGGTGGTTTCGGAGGGTGGTGTCAGAGCTGTCTGGTGTTCGTGTTGGGGGTGTCAGAGCAAGCTTGTGTTTGTGTTGGGGGTGTCAGCTCAGTCTGGTGTTTGTGTCTGGGGTGTCAGCTCAGTCTGGTGTTTGTGTCTGGGGTGTCAGAGCTGTCTGTTGTTCGTGTTGGGGTCGTCAGAGCAAGCTTGTGGTTGGGGTAGGGGGTGTCAGATTCGTGCATGGGGCCCTACGGTTGATGTCGGGTGTCTGAGTTGGGGGTGTCAGTGCAGACTTGTGTTTGTGTTGGGGGTGTCAGCTCAGTCTGGTGTTTGTGTCTGGGGTGTCAGAGCTGTCTGGTGGTTGCGGAGGATGGTGTCAGAGCTGTCTGGTGTTCGTGTTGGGGGTGTCAGAGCTGTCTGGTGTTCGTGTTGGGGGTGTCAGAGCTGTCTGGTGTTCGTGTTGGGGGTGTCAGAGCAAGCTTGTGTTTGTGTTGGGGGTGTCAGCTCAGTCTGGTGTTTGTGTCTGGGGTGTCAGCTCAGTCTGGTGTTTGTGTCTGGGGTGTCAGTGCCGTCCGGTGTTCGTGTTGGGGGTGTCAGAGCAGACTTGTGTTTGTGTTGGGGGTGTCAGAGCAGACTTGTGTTTGTGTTGGGGGTGTCAGCTCAGTCTGGTGTTTGTGTCTGGGGTGTCAGAGCTGTCTTGTGTTTGAGTTGGGGCTGTCAGAGCAGTCTTGTGTTTGTGTCTGGGGTGTCACAGCTGTCTGGTGGTTGCGGAGGGTGGTGTCAGAGCTGTCTGGTGTTCGTGTTGAGGGTGTCAGAGCAAGCTTGTGGTTGGGGTGGGGGGTGTCAGAGTCGTGCATGGGGCCCTACGGTTGATGTCGGGTGTCTGAGTTAGGGGTGTCAGATCAGTCTGGTGCTTGTGTTGGGGATGTCAGAGCAGACTTGTGTTTGTGTTGGGGGTGTCAGTGCCGTCTGGTGTTTGTGTTGGGGGTGTCAGAGCAGACTTGTGTTTGTGTTGGGGGTGTCAGCCCAGTCTGGTGTTTGTGTCTGGGGTGTCAGAGCTGTCTGGTGGTTGCGGAGGATGGTGTCAGAGCTGTCTGGTGCTTGTGTTGGGAGTGTCAGAGCTGACTTGTGCTTGTGTTGGGGGTGTCAGTGCCGTCTTGTGTTTGTGTTGGGGGTGTCAGCGCAGCCTGGTGTTTGTGTCTGGGGTGTCACAGCTGTCTGGTGGTTGTGGAGGGTGGTGTCAGAGCTGTCTGGTGGTTGCGTTGGGGGTGTTAGAGCAGTCTTGTGTTTGTGTTGGGGGTGTCAGTGCCGTCTGGTGTTTGTGTTGGGGGTGTCAGAGCAGACTTGTGTTTGTGTTGGGGGTGTCAGCTCAGTTTAGTGTTTGTGTCTGGGGTGTCAGAGCTGTCTGGTGTTCGTGTTGGGGGTGTCAGAGCAAGCTTGTGGTTGGGGTGGGGGTGTCACAGCTGTCTGGTGGTTGCGGAGGGTGGTGTCAGATCAGTCTGGTGTTTGTGTTGGGGGTGTCAGAGCTGTCTGGTGGTTGCGGAGGATGGTGTCAGAGCTGTCTGGTGCTTGTGTTGGGAGTGTCAGAGCAGACTTGTGTTTGTGTTGGGGTGTCAGCTCAGTCTGGTCTTTGTGTCTGGGGTGTCAGAGCTGTCTGGTGGTTGCGGAGGATGGTGTCAGAGCTGTCTGGTGTTCGTGTTGGGGGTGTCATAGCTGTCTGGTGTTCGTGTTGGGGGTGTCAGAGCAAGCTTGTGGTTGGGGTGGGGGTGTCAGCGCAGTCTGGTGTTTGTTTCTGGGGTGTAACAGCTGTCTGGTGGTTGCGGAGGGTGGTGTCAGAGCTGTCTGGTGTTCGTGTTGGGGGTGTCAGAGCAAGCTTGTGTTTGTGTTGGGGGTGTCAGTGCCGTCTGGTGTTTGTGTTGGGGGCGTCAGAGCTGACTTGTGTTTGTGTTGGGGGTGTCAGCTCAGTCTAGTGTTTGTGTCTGGGGTGTCAGAGCTATCTGTGGTTCGTGTTGGGGTCGTCAGAGCAAGCTTGTGGTTGGGGTGGGGGTGTCACAGCTGTCTGGTGGTTGCGGTGGGTGGTGTCAGATCAGTCTGGTGCTTGTGTTGGGGGTGTCAGAGCAGACTTGTGTTTGTGTTGGGGGTGTCAGCTCAGTCTGGTGTTTGTGTCTGGGGTGTCAGAGCTGTCTGGTGGTTGCGGAGGATGGTGTCAGAGCTCTCTGGTGTTCATGTTGGGGGTGTCAGAGCTGTCTGTTGTTCGTGTTGGGGGTGTCAGAGCTGTCTGGTGTTCGTGTTGGGGGTGTTAGAGCAGTCTTGTGTTTGTGTTGGGGGTGTCAGCGCAGTCTGGTGTTTGTGTCTGGGGTGTCACAGCTGTCTGGTGGTTTCGGAGGGTGGTGTCAGAGCTGTCTGGTGTTCGTGTTGGGGGTGTCAGAGCAAGCTTGTGTTTGTGTTGGGGGTGTCAGTGCCGTCTGGTGTTTGTGTTGGGGGTGTCAGAGCAGACTTGTGTTTGTGTTGGGGGTGTCAGCTCAGTCTGGTGTTTGTGTCTGGGGTGTCAGAGCTGTCTTGTGTTTGAGTTGGGGCTGTCAGAGCAGTCTTGTGTTTGTGTCTGGGGTGTCACAGCTGTCTGGTGGTTGCGGAGGGTGGTGTCAGAGCTGTCTGGTGTTCGTGTTGAGGGTGTCAGAGCAAGCTTGTGGTTGGGGTGGGGGGTGTCAGAGTCGTGCATGGGGCCCTACGGTTGACGTCGGGTGTCTGAGTTGGGGGTGTCAGATCAGTCTGGTGCTTGTGTCTGGGGTGTCAGAGCTGTCTGGTGGTTGCGGAGGATGGTGTCAGAGCTGTCTGGTGTTCGTGTTGGGGGTGTCAGAGCAAGCTTGTGGTTGGGGTGGGGGTGTCAGCGCAGTCTGGTGTTTGTGTCTGGGGTGTCACAGCTGTCTGGTGGTTGTGGAGGGTGGTGTCAGGTCAGTCTGGTGCTTGTGTTGGGAGGACTTTAATCCCTAATGCGACCTAGTTAAGAACTAAAATCGCTTGCATAAAAATTTACATTTAATATGAAAGTAAATTGTGAAAAACTCATAATAGAGGTACAGGATTGTGTTTTTATTGGGATTGTTAGTGCTGTCTGGTGTTATGGTTGGGTGTGTCAGAGCAGGATTGTGGTTGCGGAGGGTGGTGTCAGAGCTGTCTGGTGTTCGTGTTGGGGGTGTCAGAGCAGTCTGGTGGCTGTGTATTAAAGATAATACCACAGATTAGTAATACATGTATCTTACGATAGATAACACTGTGCACTGATACAATAGCCTGAGTCATCCAAACAAATAAAGACGGTATGGAAATAATACATATAATATATCAAGATGTCGCACAGTGGAACGAAAATC
Organism: Shargacucullia verbasci; assembly: GCA_947562105.1. NCBI lineage: Eukaryota > Metazoa > Arthropoda > Insecta > Lepidoptera > Noctuidae > Shargacucullia > Shargacucullia verbasci. The sequence continues at coordinate 9,120,303 of OX387306.1, forward strand.
GACGTTCTATAGACATTGGGCACTTTTAAAAAAAAAGTTGTTTTTCTTATTGGAAACCGATGCAGAACCGTTTAAGAAGCCTCAATATTGTTATATTTAGGAACATGTAGGAATATTGGCGCGAAAAAAAATTTTTTTAAGAAAAAATGTATGGAGAAATACAGAAAAAAACATTTTATTCGGAACTCGAGAGAGTGCCCGTTATTTCCTCTGGTACGAATAATCTCTCTATTTTTTACTATTTTTTGACATATCTCACACACCTCGCACTCGAAGGACTTTGGGTGAAAAAAAATGAAATGTATTTTCATATTATTATTTTATTTTATTCTCATTATTTTCGGTGGGTAAGGTGCTATATGGTGTCCCTATAGCACCTTACGCGTTGCGACACTCGATTTAATGTCTAAGGTTAGCAATACCTTACTTATTTAATAACAATTTAGCCGCTACTCAGCAAATTTATGATGTTTTCTTTTATTAATCCTTTACCAATGGCGATACCTGTGTTTAGCCATTCTGATGACGAACAGTCTGGTCCAACAGGTGTTGTTTAGATATCTACCTACATTCATGTAATATGTATATATAATTTATACACTTTAGATACATACGCATACCTACTATTCATCCACTTCAGATTCTGTATCGGTATCTGTTTGAGGATGAATGGTACCTATATCGATAAATTCTGTATTGACATGATTCTTCTCTATTATTAAAAGTCTTAGGGCTTCTGCACTTAACTCCTTCTTTCGCGCTGCATCGAGTACAGGTCTAGTTGATGAAATTACGGGATCGGACGAGAGAAGCATCATATTTAAAATATCCTGGTTCGTATCAACCCTGCTTGTCTTTCGAGCATGAAGCTCTCTGTACCTCCGAAAATCTTTATTTCTGGCCTCTGAAGCTTCCTCTGAAAGTTTTCCGATGGGTACGACAGCTTTATTGGCTATATCAGCACCATGTATAAGAATTTTATGAACCGTTGCCGACATGTAATACCAAGGGTTCAACATATCTTTCCGCAGTTCCTAGACAATATTCTTTGAATTTTTCTACATTTATTGTTTCGCCCGATGATATCGCTTGTAATATGACTGCAAATCTTCGTATGAGCTCTTCGTCTAAGCCTGTAATAGCAGCTGTTTTTTCTGGGAACTCAAAAAACTTTCTTGCCGTGTTTCCATCGTTTGTTGTCCCTGATCCTTGTTTCACCTGGTCGATCAGTAAACCTAATTCTGATCGGAATTTGGATTGGATTTCTTTTTTCTTTGCCTCTAATAAAGGCTTGTTATCACCTCTTGCAGACCACGTTTTTAAATCTAGTCTGTATGCAATGTGAAGTAGGCATTCCATACAATTAATGCGTGCATGTAAGGAAGACAGTCCGAATTTAAAGAGATCGATTTGCACTTTTCTTTTTGAAACTGTCTTTAAATCGTTCATTTCAGAAGGTTTTGCCAAGCACAAGTAACAGGTCGCTGGCGATTTGGCATCCGAGAGATAGGTACACACCTTTCCATCAATCATAGTCATTACAAGACTATGAGTAATTTTATTGGTCTCATATTCAGTAGCTGTCAGGGTCCTTATTTCGTTCTCCATTTTATCTAACTGTTCTTGAACTATAACTTTTGTTTCTTTAACAAACAGGAACTGTATTGGACGGCAATACAGTGCTGAGCATGGTTTCGGGTTTTCCCATATTACTTCATTTTCAGATGTTAGTTTTAGCGGTACTAATGTTGTCATAAAAATTGCTTCATCAGAGTCATCGCTTCCTTTCTCTTTGAAATTTTGTTTGTAAGTGCTCTGGCTTGAAGCTCCATCGAATCCCCACTTGGATAGCATAGTCATAGACTTGCCTTTAACATCTTGAGGCAAACTTTTTATAATTCTGGCAGCAGTTATATCTAAAAGTGCTTGCAGAGTGACTTTGGCCAATACGTCTGTTATCGTTACTGCATTTCTTGGAGGGTAACAATCTATCTTAGCTTGTTGAACTTTGTAATATGAGGGATATAAATCTAAGATACCCTCTCGAAGAGCAGATTCTCGCAAAGTCATATACTGCCATTTGGACAATTTAAGAGATAGTAATAAACCAAGCGCTTTTGCAGGTGTGAATCTGCAGGTTTTGGTTTGTTTCGTACGATAAACAAGGTTTTCAGCTTCTTTTGGGTTCTTCATAAGAAAATCTATAGCTGCTGCCAAAGTATCGTTGCCTTCTTGTCTCAATTTAGATATTGTAGCGTATGCATATTCAGAACTTTCTCGGCCCTCATATTGCAAATCACCAATCCTTCGTATCTTCTGCTTCGGCCCAAGGTCTGTGAATGGCTTACGTGGACCTCGAACTTCAGTTGTTGATGTTCCTACTGATGCACTTGTAGAGGGTAAACAAAAATCACTGGTTTCACTTGTTTCTTGAGGAACCAGATCAGTAAATGACTCTTGTGGCCGAATATTTTCCCGTACACAAGTTGGCCACTCGACGTTCTGTTCCAACCAATTACCATAATGTTTTCGGTAAGAGTCTATATTGGATTTTGCAGACTTCCATCTCTTTAGTACACTCTGACTAAATCTTCGGCAGAATTCCTGAAGAATATCTTTATCTTCTTCTGACAAGCTCAGACTAAACTGTGATACAATACTGTCAAACAGCATCTGATAATTTCCAAGTTTGCCGGATTCTTTCAAACACACAAATAGGTCCAAATTTGTTTGAAATACAGAGTGTTCCATTTTTAAAATATTGCGCGCACAATGTTTCACAGAAAGTAGTTAGAAATTAACTAAAGTAAAAATTATGTACGTTCTGTATTTATACCACATTTTAAAATAACTCATAATTAACAATAGTCAGTATCGAAATTAACTCATCAAGGCAGATTGTCACACCTGCGTGCCGCATAATAGTAGAATTCTTAGAAATCTCGTTTATCTAAATTGACGAGTTAAATAAAACAATTGACAAAAAACAGCAAAGTTAAATAAACAATAGTCGCGGGCCATGTGTGCAAACTTCAAAGTCACCACAAAGCGGCTGATACTATTGTTATGCAGGTAAAATACTAAGAATAATAATACCGTCCCTACTCGAGTTTGATTGTTTGACTCAACACGTGCAGTTAATCTTTTCTAATTACAAGACGTAATCTTTTACTAATGAGTGGCAAAGGATTAGATTATTTTAGTAAAAATATACATCATAAATTTGCGGATTACCAGGTAAAGTAAGGTATAAAGTATAATTATATTGCTAACCTTAGACATTAAATCGATTGTCGCAGCGCGTAAGGTGCTATAGGGACAACCTATAGCACCTTACCCACCGAAAATAATGAGAATAAAATAAAATAATAATACGAAAATACATTTCATTTTTTTTCTCCCAAAGTCCTTCGAGTGCGAGGTGTGTGAGATATGTCAAAAAATAGTAAAAAATAGAGAGATTATTCGTACCAGAGCAAATAACGGGCACTCTCTCGAGTTCCGAATAAAATGTTTTTTTCTGTATTTCTCCATACATTTTTTCTTAAAAAAAAATTTTTTTCGCGCCAATATTCCTACATGTTCCTAAATATAACAATATTGAGGCTTCTTAAACGGTTCTGCATCGGTTTCCATTAAGAAAAACAACTTTTTTTTAAAAGTGCCCAATGTCTATAGAACGTCGATTTTCGTTCCACTGTGTGTCGGAGGTTGTGCGTCGCATGTGCGCAAAAACAAAGGTGTTTGCTCAGCATAATGCTGTGACTTCGGACAGACCTAATGCCAGCAGCGCTGATTTTCAGCAAAACCTTGTGAGTGACGACACGGAATCCCACAGTGAAATAATAAAACTCTGGTTAGTATTAAACGTTTATAATATAGAATAAAGTGTTTGTGTGTTAAAATAATTTAGTGAAAGTGAACTTGCATAAATCAAAATACATACACACATTTGGATCAAATATTCAGAACAAACATAGAAATGTGAGCCGTCGGCCATTATTGGTTATTGCGTAAGCGCATTCCGGTAACCAAAAACGTACGTAACCTACTGTTGTAGACTCACATTTCGTCGATGTTTTTATTAAAAAAAAGGGGGCGCGACTATTGCCATCTACCGGGCACTATTTCAAACGCCGGGCTGTTACTGAGAAACCCCAGCTTTCATAGTCAGCAGACGGTCTTGGGACTACACCAACGATTTTTCGTCACCAATTAATTATAATCTGTTAAATAAAAGGCGTTATTTAAATTCTTGTATAAGCAGCTCTTATTTTTCACTTCAATAGCTCTATTTTGTTCACAATCTTCAGACATGCTAATGTAAGGGCGTCGCTACACGGAACGACTTTATTTTGTAACTCCCTCGCTCGCTATATCCTCGCAATTTGTTTGTAAGCTGGTAATATGGCGCTTATACGTATGAAAAGCGGTGGGGCTAGTAACAGTTTAGAAAGGGTTTAGTTTTCCGAATTAATACAATGTTTAGTAATTTAATAATATATGGTTTTCTTTGAATTAACCTCATTGGTTTTGTCGTCGCGGTGGCAGCTGCTAGGTTGATAAATACATTTATTTTTTACTTTTTAATATCTAATATTGTCAGTGATGGGAAGTTTTGATATTAATGATAGTGGAGGTCGAATTCGGATGACATTTTCTAATGTTGAAATTTTAAAAAATCGGGTTTTGTTCTTTACTTTTTTAAACCTTGGCTTTATGCTAATAATAATATTGTCTTATACTAATATTGCTCTTGTATCATGGCTATAGTTTGAAAACATACAAACATTTCGGCATGCACACACCTACAAATATTGTTTCCACGCGAGATTCGTAACCGCGACTCAAACTTATCGTACTATACTCATCGTAAAACTATACATAACATGTATCATTTTGACATTGTCAATGCAATGTCTCTGACACTCATCCCATAAAGAAAAGGAGACAGACTGAAAACTAGTCGTTCAGAAACGTTCTGAATCTATCAAAACAAGGCGCGACATGTAAAACAATTAATAACACAATTATAGTGATGTGAGGTGCTCAGGTGCGTTAGGCCGCGCGCACACCGCAAATGTTTACCCATGACGCGATTACAAGCCGCGCGTCAATCATAGCCGCGTGTGTAAACAGCTTAACATAATTATCGTTTGTGGTAATGATTTATGACAAGGCCGCGCTTGTTTGTTCATTAATGTAACGTATTTAACAACAGTCTCTATAATAAATTATAAAATGTGGTTTGTCCAGCAGGTGATTACGATTTAAAAACTAAAATAACGTTTTAATTCCATACGTGAGGTCCTAGATTCGATTTCCTACTTACTATCGGGCAGAGTTATATGCCATTCCATTAGAAAATTCTTAATACCAGTCCAGTATTGAGAATCCTTATGGCATGAAGTTCCTCCTGTTACATTAGGGTACATAAAAGTATCCTAACTATTAATATTATAAATGCGAAAGCAAGTTTGTTTGTTTGTTATCTTTTCACGCCTAAACCACTGAACCGATCATCATTAAATTTTGCATATACGTTGTCAGGTGTACAGAAATGGACATTTTCATCCCGAAAAAAGTAATGTTCCCGAGGAAAACAACAATTACGTTCTTATGATAATAGATGGCGACACGTGTCTTTCGCAAGCAGAGTACAACCCGAATTGATTTTCAATTTCTAAATTAACGCGAGCGAAAGCCGCGGGCCAAAAGCTAGTAAATTAATACAAGGCTAGACTCAACCTCAGTCATTTATTTATGTACACACATGGAAACAAAATTGTAGTAAGTTTAGTTCGCGATCTTCTCGTTCCGAAGAACTAGTAAAAGTTTCAGTCGAAACTGAAACAAAAATAAACACGTGGCCCAGTGGTCTTGGTCGCTGAAACCTAAAGAAATATAAAATGAGGCTTGTCCATGCGTTGTCTGCGGTACTCTATGAACTGATTGATAGACAAAAGTAGCAACACTGTCGTCACTGACTAACTGAACAAAAGATATATTGATACCCGCCCGACCATTGGTCACAGACCACAGAATTACAACATACAGAAGGACAACTCCGCACAACCTGACAATACGCACATATAAAATTAATGTTATTTTTTTTTACTTTGCCCCGCACTATTATTTCTCCTGTATCGTGGGTACAGTTTACAAACATACATGTCACATGCACACACAACCAGACCTGAAACAACTATCTGTAGATTATACAAATATTTGTTCCGTGCAGGGACTGAACCTACGACACATAGCGCAAAAAGTTAATCGCTTAGCCACTGCACCAACCGTGTCGTCGACATATTTAATTCGTAATATTTAATATTCAAATGGAAAAGTGTTGAAGCACTGAGTTATATAATTTAATTGCCTTTATTTATTTTAATGTTTGGATAGCAATTTTGTTTATAAATTTCTTTAAGTAGAACATTAGTTCTATGCTGGAAGCAAAACGTGTATTAACATATAAATGAGCCGTATTTGTCTATTGTTCAACTAGAGACCTATTAACCTTTAAAAGTGCTTCAGATAGGTTTATTTGAAATAAAAACAATTCTATTCTATTCTGTTGCTATAATAAGTGAAGTATAGGACATACTGATACAAGTTCAGGCGCGTGGTGTGCCTCGGGAACTCTACCACGACCACAGCTGAACTAACCACGTCCAAAAAAAAAGGCACAATATAATACAATACACTTTATTGCACACCCGAAACAGAAAAAATAATACACAAAAATTGCGTACACCGTAAAAAAGTCCCCCTAATACATGGGACTTAATATAACGACCAGTGGACCTTCTCTATATTATCCTGTGTGGTGTCACCAAACTTGACGTATTCTGTCATGTCATTGTCATCCATTCTCGTGCACCGTCACACCTGTCCGCCAGCATGTCGTTATAAGCCTGCCATACAACATATAACATAGGTCGTAGTACATAGCGTTGTACTATTATTTAATATTGTAACATGCAACAGGATTTAACTTCAGTAAACATGGATTGTATGGATTTTGTTAAGATAAACTTTAGAATGGCAATAGGCAGTGGCAATAAGCTCGCCCCCTATTACATGGGACTCAATAACAGCATCGGCGAAATGTGGGTGTACAATAGTACACCTCTGCCTAAGCCTTCGGGGAATACAGGAGTGCTATGTTATGTTATGTAAACTTTAGAATGAAGTTTACAGGCGTTCCATTATTGCGTTGCAAAATCGTTTAGTTACTACTCTTTCTTTTAATTAAAACATTGCCCCACACTAGGCATTATTCCTATATCACGGGTGCATTTACAAACACAATATATTCACATACACAAAGGCCCAGACCCAAATAACTATCTGCGTCATTCATCAATATATATCAGATCAAATCAGATCATATAAATATTTGTTCCGTGCGGGAATGGAACCCGCGACACGTAGCGCAGCAGTCGATCTCTCAAACACTGCGGCAACTATAAATAAAAGTCAGAAAAATAGATGGTTAATGATGATTATTTCGCCTATATCCGGTAGATACAGAGCAGGCTACATAATAGGCTCGCCCCCTATTACATGGAATTTAATAACTGTATCCACAATGTACATAAGGACATCTCTGCCTAACCCTACGGAGAATACAGGCGTGATGCTATGTGTATCCAGTAGATATAGCTTAAAATTGTATTGTATATGGATTTAAAAGCAGCTTGTGAAAGTAAATAGCCGATTACATGATGTAATCTCCATCAACACATGTAAACCTAATGACGTCGTAACACTGTATATGTATAATAGTAAAACTTCGACAGTCCAACTAAGTATATACATGTAATAATAAATGTCAGACCAACATGAATGCCTTCTAAAGTGATATTGTTACACAGATTACATAGTAAATAGATACTTCACAACGACACGCACACATACTCAACTGTAATTTACGAAGAATTCAGCGGTACTCGCGAATCCCACTTAGAATTACGTACGCTGCAATACGAATGTAAAAGATAAGTACATATTCATGTGCTATGTAGTCTGTAACATGAATGTTTGGACGTAAATTAATTACTGTCAATTATTGTAAAGCAGTGATGTGTACAATTATTGCGAATCAGTCACTTGTACTTTGTCACTCCTGGTACTCACGGTGTAGTAGACCGTTTTGATATTCAGAGCACTAATCTCCAAACGAAAATGTTATCTGTAACCGTAGAGGCTGCCGACAAGGCTTAAGATAACATAACCCACACATTATCCAGTTAAATTACCCATGGTTGTTAGTATAGGTTAAGTAATCCACATTTTTTGTTTTTAAATCCATATGTTTGGTGTTTCCTTTTTATTTAACAGCAAGATAATTAATGCATTTCTGTCAAACAAAATGAAGTTGATAACGACATTTATAGGGAAATAACCACAGGTTTTAATGACGCGTCGCTCACGTCGCTTCGTGAGTGATTGACGTTTCAGTTGTTCACTACTCCGCGCCGACAGTACGCGAGCGAATCGCCGTGTCTGTATTTTATGTCAACCAACCAATCTATCTGACCGGTGGGGTACAGCATCACGCCTGTTTTCCTCGAAAGGCTAAGCAGATATATATGTACTTTTCACCCGCATTTCGACGATGTCGTTATTGAGTCTCATGTAACGGGGGGTGACCCAATTCTAAACTCCGGTCTGCTACTAAAATTTCCATCCAAAAAAACCTTATAACACTTTACCTGACACGGGAATAAAACCCAGGGTCTCATGTTCAACGACTTGCGACCACTAGACCAATGAGACGGTTATTTCTTCAATTGAGCGCTCTTCATATCGACACTGAATCAGAGAAAACCACAGTTCGTCAAATTTGTCAGTCATGGTGTAATGATTGACGTTCCATTTGCTCGCCGTCAGTGATGTGACGTCACGCCCGTCGTTTGCGTCACAGCGAGTAAATGTGATGACACCTGGATATCTGATACTGTCGGGTGATATTTAAGTACCTTTGCTTATAATTACATATGTTCGTGTCATGTAGCGCATATTTTTTCCAAATTTAGGAGTTTTATTCATTGTTAAGAAGTTTAACACAATATTTATACTAATCGAGCCATGGCTCATGCTACATCTCGTTAGAATGTTTACCTGTAGCTCCAATGGTTTAAAGTAGCGCGCTTACTTGCCTCACCTGTATAAATAAAAAACAATTCATCTAAAAATCAGTATAACCATTGACCAACTTTAAACCATTGACCAACTTTAAACCATTGAACAACACCAAAAATCCATAAAAACAAAACAACTTCTTAACGTTCTCTCCAAGGTTTGGAGAGATCTCGATGTGTTGAAATTGGTCACCCATCCAATCCAAACATGGCAAGTCCATCTAACCTAGCCATTGAATTCTCAATCACAGCGGTATTTTGCTATCATAACTGACAATACATCACTATTAATCGATGCTGCGACGAATACATCACTATATATCGTTATCAGTAAAGCATCGAGACGTGAATAGCTTCAAACGCGCCGTCATTAACGTCAGTGTATAACTAATCACGTTTATCAGTTAACCCGCCGAGAATGTGGTGAGAAAATATAACATCAAGAATGTGGCAGGGTATGACATGCCCGAACTTTAACGTATCCTAATTTAATAACTTTATAAACTATTTGTATTTTTTGTAAATTTTATCATTATAAATATTTGTTTTCTATGGCTTTAAATGAAATAAAATATTGTTAGAGCGTAATCATAATTATTTATTAGTATCCTGTTTAGCACGTAATTTTGTAGCGATTAAATCTAAAGGTTTACAAAAACCAACAAGAAACTATAATATTATTTATAAAGTATTTTTAATAACTGATAAATCATAAGACAGTGAAATGATATATAAGAAAAACATACGAAATATTTTTTTTATCTTATAGATATAATTAGGAACTTATTTCAGATCAGCACAATTTTGACACAAAAATTTCGCGTGTTCCATACAAATGGGTTCTGCGCAAGTGTTGTAAGAATACTTGGTCTTCCTATCTTTCTTATTTGGGCATTTGCGGCATCTCACATAGTGCCCAGACACATTTGCAGATGGTCCAGGTGACGGTTCACCGAGCTGGTTTGAGATTCGTTGGTGAATGTAAACTGGAATATTTTTTTTGTCTTGCCTTTCTTGTAGGTGTTTAGCAATCAGCGAAAGGCCCAAATTACGAAGAAAATCTGTTCTTTGGACAGTAACATTTTTATTTGTTCGATAAATAATGCAGGCGTTGATAGCAGCCATGTTCAAGACACCGTAGAATAAGGTCATAGGCCAACGTTTACTATTGCGAGAAACATCAACTCCTGATTTGATGGAGTTATAAGATGTGATAGTCTGGTTTCTTTTTCTCCCCTGTAGATTCGTCTATTGCGTTATCGTGGTCCATTGTGGACATAGCAATAACCACTTTGTTCTTCTTTGGTGCATATGAAACAATAGTGATATCTTGTTGGAAACCAAAAGTGAAGTGTTAGGTTTCCTGGATTCATCTGAAGAATCAACTGCCAACTCCCCCAGCATGGCACGGATACGTTCTTCTTCTACTGCTTCATTCATTTTTCATCAAACACAAAGAATGTCAAAAATTCTATTAAATAACTCTAAAAATAACACAAACAAAAACATAATACCTGTACAAAAAAAAAATACACTAAGAATGTGGCAGGGTATGACGTACCCGAGAGCGGTTTGCGCGCGAATATCTCGTCGAACGTCCAACGCAACAATGAGATCACGCCACCATCCTCTCCCGCACACCTCTACCCCCAGCTAAACTGCGCGTGAGTGCTGCTAAACTAATATTTAAAAAAATATCGATATTTGAAATAGTATCCGGGTATAAGATACCCTGCCACATTCTCCCCGGGTTAATGTCTCATTATGAAACATATCCGCGCTTAATGTTCAAACACAGAACAAATTACAGAAGTATCAACCCTAACACGAGTGGAACTTCTTTATATATCTACGGTACGGTTGGTGCAGTGACTTTGAAACTAGATTTTTTGTGATATGGCATGTATTCAATTCCAAATAAAACAGTTTCTTTTTTAATTATCGGTAATGTTGATGTGATGTTTTATTTTTATTTTACTGTAGGTAGTAACCGCTAGGGGCGCTGCATTTGCTTACATACTTCTATTATTCGATAGTCGCTAATGAGTAAATTCTTCTCTTTTTGTAAACTGATATTAGACACACAATTACAGGAACAACTGTGACGTTATCGTAGCCTGTTCATCGTTCTCCTGCCCTTTTCTCATATTATTTGGAGTCGGCGAAGTATATCTCATAGTTCACTTTATTGTCCGCCATGTCACATTTCACACAATCTATCCACCTTCTCTTGGGTCTGCCTGTTCCCTTGTATCCATCCACATTCATACTGATAATCCTTCTTACCGTAGCCTGTTTACATGGGATCGAAATGTTCGTTTTCCCAATGTAACCTGACCACGAACATTTAAATGGTGCGTAAACAATTAAACACACTTCGTTAACGTTACGCAAATGTTCACGCTAGTGGCACATATTGGTGTTTCGGATCTTATGTGTGACGACACCTAAGTCCGGCGCCCCCCAGGGACTCAGCCCCGGTGCGAACCTTGACGAGAGGCTAATCTTTCAATCACGACGTATGTAATTTCCCAGGAGAGGCGAGCCAACACAATATAATATCACACATTCCATTTTAATTAACCTGCTGTGTTTACCACTGTGTGTCTTTTGATTGTGTGTGTGCCGTTGGCGGATATGAGCTTTGTGTGTGTGCAATAATTGCAGGTAATCGCGACCGATCGAAAACATTAATCCATAGACACCTATGCGACGTAATTGGGTATCTGTTTGTGTTGCTGGGCTAACTGGCCACAGTGCAAGTGGCCCGAATTAGGTCATTGTGGAAACGTATTTGGGCCGCATTATGTTTTCATTTAGAACGGTGACCCAGTGGTAATGGCCGTGACTTGTATTGTAAGGCCTTGGATTCGAATACAGATGCGTGCACCGATGACTGAAATTGATTCCTGACTTATGTGTGTATTATTCATTTAGCACCACGTCCACAACATTAAATCAAAAGTGGTGGATAACTTAATTGTGACTGCCATCTATGCCATCTAGTCTCTCTCCCTCTGAGAGGAGGGCTGAGTCTTAACGTTGGGAATTTTTTTGCCCCACACTAGGATTTCTCCTGTATCGTGGGTACAGTTTACAAACATACATCGCACATGCACAAACAACCAGACCCAAAACAACTATCTGTAGATTATACAAATATTTGTTCCGTGCGGGGATCGAACCCGCGACACGTAGCGCAGAAAGCTAATCGCTTAGCCACTGCGCCAACCGTGTCGTGTGTATTGATAGGTTGATGAATTTTTATCCTTTTAACAAGACTTATAGTTACATAGTTCGTTAACAAATGAAAAATAAGCTCGGAGAGAGATAGGAAGACAGGAGCACCAGATGAATTTGTCTAAACAACTGAAGATGTTTTCTTTTAATATAGTGTATAACATAAAATATATATTTTTTTAAATCCTTGCTCCTCACTAGTAATAATTCCCGTATCGTGGATGCGTTTACAAACACAAATATTCACATACACAAGGACCCAGACCCGAAACAACTATCTGTAGATCATACAAGTATTTGCTCGAATCGAACCCACGACACGTAGCGCACAGTCGTTCGTGTCGTCGTTATATAGGTATAGTTTATATATTACTTGAATGCATCCATAATTTCTTTAAACCTGCGCAAATTATTTTATTTTATGTAAGACCCAAAAACGTCTCACTTAAACTTTGACTGTTTAACCCGTTTACTGTGTTGTGCATTTCCCTCTTCGATCATTATTTTCCGAGCTAGAGCTGTACGACATTTTATAGTAGAGACAACTTCATTACCCCATTTCATTTCACCGTAATCTTGTTCGGAACAAAAACAACGCAGCATGCGATAGCTTTCCTATATAAAAAGTGAGCGTCGCTCCGAGCCCGATGGCATTAACCTGAGAGGCGATAGTGTCGGGGCAATCTGCGACGTCGAACGTAGCTCGTAGCACGTACGTAGCGAGTAGATGTGTAGCGCCGTAGCACCGTAGCGCCGTAGCACCGTAGCGATAGCATATGTTAAGTAAGGCACACATTACGGGGAAACTCGGTTATGTCACGACACAGTGTAGAGTCTTCCTATTTGATAAAGTTTCTTCTAGGAAAAAAATAGTGAGGACCTAACAAAACGGTCTGAGCCATGAAATGAAATGATTTATTTTTACAATTAGGTTTTTTTAATCACTTTTACAGTCATTTTTTGTATACAAGATGGCGCCGGCATTTCCCATAACTCTGAGAAGAAACGCCGATTCCATCAATTGGGTACCACTTGTGTCTCTTTCTTCTTATTTGTCCGTGTAACATTATAAGTAATTTATTCATTGTTCTTTGAAAAATGTAGTCTCTACATACACATACATCTAACTTGCAAACACCTAGAACAGGAACAACTATCTGTAGACCATACAAATATTTGCTTCGAGCGGGAACTGAACCCGCGACAAGTAGCTCAGGAATCCAATTGCTTCGCCTCCGCACCAATCGTGCCGTCAACGATTATTATTAATAAATGCATTTAATACGACGATTTAATACGACACGGTTGGCGTAGTGGCTAAGCGATTAGCTTTCTGCGCTAAGTGTCGCGTGTTCGATCCCCGCACGGAACAAATATTTGTATGATCTACAGATAATTGTTTCGGGTCTGGGCGTTTGTGTATGTGAATATACGTGTTTGTAAACGCACCCACGATACAGGAATTATTCTTAGTGTGGGGCAACGTATTTAAAAAAAAAAAGAAATATATATATATATAAGGCAAAAAAATACAGATTTAATCACTTCACATAAAGTTTAAGTATTAATTAGAATACTAAATTCTCCTCGGATGTTATTATTTTCACATTCCTGCGTACACAGTGAACTGGATTGTGTTTATCTAGCAATACAAACGAGAATTAATGTTTTGTATTGTAAATAAATATCACTTTAACCAATAGAAAAGTACTAAAATCGCGTTGTAATTTTACGCACGTTTTGAACTCTATTGCCTACACAATAGAGCGCATTAATGAGTAATGAATATAATTTATTGTACAATTATCAGAAATATTTCCCAGTTTCTGTGAATGTTCGTTGAATTAATTTGAACGTTGAGCGGCGGTTGACGCCTTCATTGCGCCAGTCCAGCGGTTCTCAACGTGTTTAGTGACGTGACCTCCTTGTGGGCGAAACATAAAGATAATAACACTCTCGATTCCAAGTCACCGAACAGTCTCATTAATTGGTGAATATAACATGACAAAGGACCATAGTATCTCGTTAAAATTCTCCAAAGGGATAGGCAGACGTATGTTATTGTACACACACCACGTTTCGCCGATGGTGTTATGATCCCATGTAATAGCGAGCCCATTGCCATCAGGAGCAATTTGAAATTCCGAGCTTCTTGTGAGAATTTCGCAACATAAAACCTTTGCCACAGCCAAGAAACGAACTCACTTCACACTTAGCATTTGCGTTAGCAAACTATAAGGCTGTTTAGTTCAATTAATAAATAACACATCGTATTTTTACCGCACCAGCAGCCTTGTCCCACTGTTAGCGTTAGCGACCCCCGTACGCGTCGCGACCCCCGTACGCGTCACGACCCCCGTACGCGTCGCGACCCCCGGTTGAGAAACACAGCTGCAATCTATTGTGATTGACGGCGAGCGTATTGTGATGAACAAATAGTCCGGGGGCACGCCCGCGGACGCGCCGCTGTCACGCGCACGATACTAATAGCTGTGGCAACACTTGATTACGATTTTCATATTTTCAGTAAAGCTTGAAGACTTGTTTTAAGCTTGTAGTAATGGTGAGACCACAGTAGGCAAGTTGACCAATCTTCTCATGCTCATGCCGTAGTGGAATGATTAGCCAGTCAGCAATGAATGTACCGAGGCCTAAGCGAAATTCTAAGTCTATGACCGAAGCTGTCTGACTAGGGTGTGTCAGACTATTTGGGGTTTCGTCACTCGTGGAAGCTCTTTCCTAGCAATCTTACAGATGACCAATGAAGGAGTTTGAAACTTCTAGAATATTTCCAATATAATTCCTGTCTGGAGATCTAGTGAAACTTTTTATCAGAAAGATAAATTCTGTTATTTCTTTTTTGTTTTTCTGACTGTACAGACATTATGCGAGTCTGTTATAAATACTAATACGGAATTCAATCAACGGGTGAGTCCCGTTGATTGAATTCCATGTATCGGGGATGAGCCTAGCGCCCTCTACCGGGGAACAATCCCCAATCCCGAGCTGCTGATGAGAATTTACATACAGAAAACCCCAAATTACTTTGGTGGACCCGGAGTCGAACCCAAGATCTCACACTCAACAGCCGCTCTCCTCAACCACTACACCAGTGAGGCAATTCCATACCACGTAAACTATGACTACCCATTATATACCATTAGACGTTTACGTCCTGAAAATGTTTGCAACGCACATTCCAAGATGATATTTGATAACATTTCCTCGAGGTTGAACACATCACAAGTGATGCGGCTCAATAATTAAATGTTCTGGCGGCGAGTGCTACCAACTTTCCGAACGTGCAGGAGATGACTGCCAATGCAATAAACCAAACTGTGTCAAACACATTACGCCACGGCAGGGCTGTCTACCACGCGATACTTACGCTCAAGTGTGATTTTAAAAGCCGTTTTAACACGGTAATCTGTAATCCGAAATCTGAAACATCTGTACACAGCTTATTATGATGATGACTATGTCAACAAATTTTATTGACGTTCCCGCAGGAGACACAGCAGCATATGTAGGGTGCTATAAAATATATTTAACAGTCGGCAACGCGCCATTTTTAACTCTGTAAGCACCCATAGGTTAAGGAAACAGGTGACCATCAGGTGAAGTGTATACCTATTTGCCACCATAGCGATATCAAAAAGATATTGTACCAAAATAAATTATAGAATAATTTATGCAAAATTCATAACATATCATAGCATCACGCTTGTATTCCTCGAAGGCTTAGACAGGTGTACTTTTTGTACGATCACATTTCGCCGATGCCGTTATTAAGTCCCACGTAATAGGGGCGAGCCTATTACCATCTACCGGGCACAATTCCAAACTCCGGGTTGCTATTGAGAATTTTAGGAAACCTCGATAACACCAGAACCAATGAGCATTCAAGTCTACAGCACGCACACACACGCACAGTCTACACAGTCGTTACTACAAATTAAAATGAAAAATATTCCCATTGTAAAAAATAAGGCCAAACGTGATTGTTTTGTAAAGAAAAAAAATCTCAGATAATATATTGAAATCGACAGCCCTATTGTCACGTAAGAACCCCCGCTCCCGCGTCGCGGACGCAGCGGACAAATTGAAATGCCGTGATTGCTCATTTACTTGGACGCGTCGTTACTAAAGTTCCGAGCGTCTTGCAAGTGGCGACGCTCACACGGCACCAGTTCATGAGCTCACGCTATCTGTGCAATAGCGTGCTTAGAATTTATATTTTATCTATTTTTTATGTGTTCGTAAACTTAGTCGATAAGATATTTTGATTAATATAAATTATGTACAGGTACATAAGAATAGTCGAACACTAGCTGCCATAGTCCAGTGTTGACTTCCTATGGAGAAGAACGGGCTAGAAACTCCATAGTTACTCTTTTTAATTCAGAAAAAATGTTTGAGGAGAATGTAGGACTAAGTCTAGGAAAAGTTAGAAGGGTAATGACCGTAACACAATGCATTCCAACTTCAGCCTAAGTTCGGCAACACATCCGTAATAGATATCGGATGGTCATGGGCGGCAGTGGTCCCTTACCAGCGACAGCAAGTTAAGTGTTTGATCCGCATTTACAAAAAAAACGTAGCGTTTACGTAGCACATTCGCGTAGCCTCGCTACGGTAATGCTACGCATGTGCTACGTTCGTAGCAATTTGTAGCAAACACATTATTATTATATAGTTTAGTAATAATAATAATAGCGCATTCATTAATAATAGTAACCAGGGCTGCTTAACAAATAAACAAAATGGAGGTCATACTTTTGATTTATAGTAAATAAATAATAGATAAAATAATTTTATTTGAAATTACCTTATTTAATATCTTTGCATTTTATTGCAAGCGCGGCTGCCCAGTGCGAGGTTCTGCGTTCGATCTCCGGGTCGGGCGAAAAATATGTGTTAGGAAATTCTTAGTAGCATCTCGTAGTTTAGAATTGTCCCCGATGGCTATAGGATCGCCCTCTATTACATGGGATTTAAGAACACATTACACGCTGAAATATAATTATAACTTACTTATATTTACTTATGACCTTAGAAAAAGGATAGAAAATGTCTGACATATACGTGTATACTCTTCTCATTTACGGAAAATTAGAAGCGACCGATATAGACTAATTGTAAGCGCAGCTCGCATTGGCGTCAATCTATGACGTCACAAAATGGCGGTTACATGTATAGTGGCTAATCCACAACCTTCGCGCTGGATACAAACCCGACAGCTCGTGTGTTTCATTATAGTCGCGGCTCGTGCGGTTGGCGCGGGATTGCTTTCCGCGACGCCCCCGCCCCGCAGCCGCCACGCTCCCGCCACGCCGCCGCCACGCCGCCGCCCCGCGCCCGCTAGCTCGGTCACTGTAACGTCTCTATCGAATTCCGTGTATTGCAGTTGATGCAATCGGCTGAACGCGACGGTTCTTAATAGATAACGAGATAGGTGCGCACTCTGTGCCATGTTGGAGGTTTTATTTACTTAAAGATATTTTTAAAATGTAGTCTTGGTACACAGATAAAATATATAATCTGGTGTGTATATCGCTAGACATATGTCCATATATGTATATAAATATATTTTTACCGATACATTTTGCTGTATGTACAATGGGCGACATTGCCGGTGAACCACCTATAAGACTAAAATCGCTTGCACCCAACTTGTGACCACGCCCTCTTAAAACCAGTTTTGTGCAACATACTTCCCGCCAATCTTTTGTTAGAAAATAATTTGTACTTCTTTAGTTGCTATGAATGAAACAGATAGTCGGTGTGCGAGCGAGAAAGTATTATCCATACGTATTAAATCCACTTCGCCTATTTATACGTAATAAATTGGGAGAAGACAGAGTGATCGGAGTGATTAACTTTGCTAGTTTTATTTATATTAATAGCTAATCGCTGTACCTATAGAATAATAAATTACACTTTATGAAAGAACACTTTATGGAAAAACATAACATAACATAGAAAGCATCACGCCTGGAAAGGCGTATCTACTATTGTGCACCCACATTTCGCCGATGCTGTTATTAAGTCACGTAAGCCATGTAACAGGGGGCGAGCCTGTTGCCATCAACCGGGCTTAACCCCAAACTCGGTGCTGCTACTGAGGATTTCTATACAGAAAAACCCAATAACAATTTCCCCGACCCGGGAACCGAATCCAGAACCTCACGCTCAGCAGTCGCGCTTGCGACCACTACACTATTGAGTCAGTTGTAAAAAATAAAATTTCAGATTTGTGAATTTGAGATTTGGGAATTTGGGAGGTTGATATTTGAGAGTGTGAGAAATTGTGATTTGAGGTTTGAGAATTTGAGAAATGGAAAATTTGAGATTTGAGAATTCGAGATTTGAGTATTCGAGATTTGAGAATTGAGAATTTGAGGTTGATATTTGTGTTTGAGAATTTGAGATTTGAGAATATGTGATTTGAGAAATTGATATTTGAGAAATTTGAGAAGTTGAGATTTGAGAGGTTGATATTTGAGAGTTTGAGAATTTGAGATCTGAGAATTTGTGAGATTGAAAATTTGTTATTTGATTTGAGAATTTGAGTTTTGAGAAGTTGAGATTTGAGAATTCGAGACATGAGAATTTGAGAACTTTTGATTTGATAATTGAGAAGGTTAGATTTGAGAGGTTGATATTTGAGTTTCAGAAATAGATAATTTTTCATTTGAGACTTGAGAATTTGAGATTTTAGAGGTTGATAATTTGAGATTCGAGATTCCAGAATTTGTGATTTGAGAAGTTGAAATTTGAGATATTTGAGTTTGAGAATTAGAGAATTGAGAATTTGTGATTTGAGATTTGTGACTTAAGCTTTTCATACGTAACATCAGACTGCTCTGACACCCCCCACCACAGCCACCAGATTGACCCTGACACCCCCACCACAAACATTAACTGCTCTGACACCACCAACACAATCATCAGACTGCTCTGACACCCCCACCACAACCACCCGACTGCTCTGACACCCACACCACAAACATTAGACTGCTCTGACACCACCACCAGAACCCACAGATTGTCCATGACACCACCACGCGCCACAACCACCCGACTGCACTGACACCCCCCGCCACAACCACCCGACTGCGCTGACGCCCCCACCACAAACATCTGACTACTCTGACACCACCCACCACAAACACCTGACTGCTCTGACACTATCCACCACAAACATCTGACTGCTCTGACACCCACACCACAAACATTAGACTGCTCTGACAGCCCCAACACTACCAACCGACTGCTCTGACACCACCACCACAACCACCCGACTGCTCTGACACCACCGCCACAAACAACTGACTGCTCGGTCACCATCTGCACATCCACCAGATTGACCCTGAGACCACCACTGCAGACCCCAGATTGAACCTGACACTCCCACCACTACCACCCGACTGCTCTGACACCACCACCACAAACATCTGACTGCTCTGTCACCACCCACTACAAACATCTGACACCTCTGACACCATCCACCACAAACATCTGACACCTCTGACACCGACACCTCAAACATTAGACTGCTCTGACAGCCCCAACACTACCACCCGACTGCTCTGTCACCACCCACCACAAACATCTGACACCTCTGACACCGACACCTCAAACATTAGACTGCTCTGACACCACCCACCACAAACATCTGACACCTCTGTCACCACCCACCACAAACATCTGACACCTCTGACACCATCCACCACAAACATCTGACACATCTGACACCTCTGACACCGACACCTCAAACGTTAGACTGCTCTGACAGCCCCAACACTACCACCCGACTGCTGTGACACTACCACCACAAACATCTGACTGCTCTGTCACCCCCCGCCACAAACATCTGACACCTCTGACACCACCACCACAAACATCAGACTGCTCTGACACCCCCCGCCACATCCACCCGACTGCGCTGACACCACCACCACAACCACCCGACTGCTCTGACACCACCACCACAACCACCCGACTGCGCTGACACCCCCACCACAAACATCTGACACCTCTGACACCATCCACCACAAACATCTGACACCTCTGACACCGACACCTCAAACATTAGACTGCTCTGACAGCCCCAACACTACCACCCGACTGCTCTGACACCACCATCACAACCACCCGACTGCTCTGACACCACCCAACACAAACATCTGACACCTCTGACACCATCCACCACAAACATCTGACACCTCTGACACCAACACCTCAAACATCTGACTGCTCTAACAGCCCCAACACTACCACCCGACTGCTCTGACACCACCACCACAACCACCCGACTGCTCTGACACCACCGCCACAAACAACTGACTGCTCGGACACCATCTGCACATCCACCAGATTGACCCTGAGACCACCACTACAAACCCCAGATTGAACCTGACACTCCCACCACTACCACCCGACTGCTCTGACACCACCACCACAAACATCTGACTGCTCTGTCACCACCCACCACAAACATCTGACACCTCTGACACCATCCACCACAAACATCTGACACCTCTGTCATCACCCACCACAAACATCTGACACCTCTGACACCATCCACCACAAACATCTGACACCTCTGACACCGACACCTCGAACATTAGACTGCTCTGTCACCACCCACCACAAACATCTGACACCTCTGACACCATCCACCACAAACATCTGACTGCTCTGTCACCACCCACCACAAACATCTGACACCTCTGACACCATCCACCACAAACATCTGACACCTCTGTCATCACCCACCACAAACATCTGACACCTCTGACACCGACACCTCAAACATTAGACTCTTCTGACAGCCCCAACACTACCACCCGACTGCTCTGTCACCACCCACCACAAACATCTGACACCTCTGACACCATTCACCACAAACATCTGACACCTCTGACACCGACACCTCAAACATTAGACTGCTCTGACACCACCCACCACAAACATCTGACACCTCTGTCACCACCCACCACAAACATCTGACACCTCTGACACCACCACCACAACCACCCGACTGCTCTGACACCACCCAACACAAACATCTGACACCTCTGACACCATCCACCACAAACATCTGACAGCTCTGACACCACCCACCACAAACATCTGACACCTCTGACACCACCCACCACAAACATCTGACACATCTGACACCTCTGACACCATCCACCACAAACATCTGAAACCTCTGACACCGACACCTCAAACATTAGACTCCTCTGACAGCCCCAACACTACCACCCGACTGCTCTGTCACCACCCACCACAAACATCTGACACCTCTGACACCATTCACCACAAACATCTGACACCTCTGACACCGACACCTCAAACATTAGACTGCTCTGACACCACCCACCACAAACATCTGACACCTCTGTCACCACCCACCACAAACATCTGACACCTCTGACACCACCACCACAACCACCCGACTGCTCTAACACCACCCAACACAAACATCTGACACCTCTGACACCATCCACCACAAACATCTGACACCTCTGACACCAACGCCTCAAACATCTGACTGCTCTGACAGCCCCAACACTACCACCCGACTGCTCTGACACCACCACCACAACCACCCGACTGCTCTGACACCACCGCCACAAACAACTGACTGCTCGGACACCATCTGCACATCCACCAGATTGACCCTGAGACCACCACTACAAACCCCAGATTGAACCTGACACTCCCACCACTACCACCCGACTGCTCTGACACCACCACCACAAACATCTGACTGCTCTGTCACCACCCACCACAAACATCTGACACCTCTGACACCATCCACCTCAAACATCTGACACCTCTGTCATCACCCACCACAAACATCTGACACATCTGACACCTCTGACACCTCTGACACCATCCACCACAAACATCTGACACCTCTGACACCGACACCTCAAACATTAGACTGCTCTGACACCACCCACCACAAACATCTGACACATCTGACACCGACACCTCAAACATTAGACTGCTCTGACAGCCCCAACACTACCACCCGACTGCTCTGACACCACCATCACAACCACCCGACTGCTCTGACACCACCCACCACAAACATCTGACACCTCTGACACCATCCACCACAAACATCTGACACCTCTGACACCACCCACCACAAACATCTGACACATCTGACACCTCTGACACCATCCACCACAAACATCTGACACCTCTGACACCACCCACCACAACCACCCGACTGCTCTGACACCACCGCCACAAACAACTGACTGCTCGGACACCATCTGCACATCCACCAGATTGACCCTGAGACCACCACTACAAACCCCAGATTGAACCTGACACTCCCACCACTACCACCCGACTGCTCTGACACCACCACCACAAACATCTGACTGCTCTGTCACCACCCACCACTACCACCCGACTGCTCTGACACCATCCACCACAAACATCTGACACCTCTGACACCATCCACCACAAACATCTGACACCTCTGACACCGACACCTCAAACATTAGACTCTTCTGACAGCCCCAACACTACCACCCGACTGCTCTGTCACCACCCACCACAAACATCTGACACCTCTGACACCATTCACCACAAACATCTGACACCTCTGACACCGACACCTCAAACATTAGACTGCTCTGACACCACCCACCACAAACATCTGACACCTCTGTCACCACCCACCACAAACATCTGACACCTCTGACACCACCACCACAACCACCCGACTGCTCTGACACCACCCAACACAAACATCTGACACCTCTGACACCACCCACCACAAACATCTGACACCTCTGACACCACCCACCACAAACATCTGACACATCTGACACCTCTGACACCATCCACCACAAACATCTGACACATCTGACACCGACACCTCAAACATTAGACTCCTCTGACAGCCCCAACACTACCACCCGACTGCACTGTCACCACCCACCACAAACATCTGACACCTCTGACACCATTCACCACAAACATCTGACACCTCTGACACCGACACCTCAAACATTAGACTGCTCTGACACCACCCACCACAAACATCTGACACCTCTGACACCGACACCTCAAACATTAGACTGCTCTGACAGCCCCAACACTACCACCCGACTGCTCTGACACCACCATCACAACCACCCGACTGCTCTGACACCACCCACCACAAACATCTGACACCTCTGACACCATTCATCACAAACATCTGACACCTCTGACACCGACACCTCAAACATTAGACTGCTCTGACACCACCCAACACAAACATCTGACACCTCTGACACCATCCACCACAAACATCTGACAGCTCTGACACCACCCACCACAAACATCTGACACCTCTGACACCACCCACCACAAACATCTGACACATCTGACACCTCTGACACCATCCACCACAAACATCTGACACCTCTGACACCGACACCTCAAACATTAGACTCCTCTGACAGCCCCAACACTACCACCCGACTGCACTGTCACCACCCACCACAAACATCTGACACCTCTGACACCATTCACCACAAACATCTGACACCTCTGACACCGACACCTCAAACATTAGACTGCTCTGACACCACCCACCACAAACATCTGACACCTCTGACACCACCCACCACAAACATCTGACACATCTGACACCTCTGACACCATCCACCACAAACATCTGACACCTCTGACACCACCCACCACAACCACCCGACTGCTCTGACACCACCGCCACAAACAACTGACTGCTCGGACACCATCTGCACATCCACCAGATTGACCCTGAGACCACCACTACAAACCCCAGATTGAACCTGACACTCCCACCACTACCACCCGACTGCTCTGACACTACCAGCACAAACATCTGACTGCTCTGTCACCCCTCGCCACAAACATCTGACACCTCTGACACCACCACCACAAACATCAGACTGCTCTGACACCCCCCGCCACATCCACCCGACTGCGCTGACACCACCACCACAACCACCCGACTGCTCTGACACCACCACCACAACCACCCGACTGCGCTGACACCCCCACCACAAACATCTGACACCTCTGACACCATCCACCACAAACATCTGACACCTCTGACACCGACACCTCAAACATTAGACTGCTCTGACAGCCCCAACACTACCACCCGACTGCTCTGTCACCACCCACCACAAACATCTGACACCTCTGACACCATTCACCACAAACATCTGACACCTCTGACACCGACACCTCAAACATCTGACACCTCTGACACCACCACCACAACCACCCGACTGCTCTGACACCACCACCACAACCACCCGACTGCGCTGACACCCCCACCACAAACATCTGACACCTCTGACACCATCCACCACAAACATCTGACACCTCTGACACCGACACCTCAAACATTAGACTGCTCTGACAGCCCCAACACTACCACCCGACTGCTCTGACACCACCATCACAACCACCCGACTGCTCTGACACCACCCAACACAAACATCTGACACCTCTGACACCATCCACCACAAACATCTGACACCTCTGACACCAACACCTCAAACATCTGACTGCTCTGACAGCCCCAACACTACCACCCGACTGCTCTGACACCACCACCACAACCACCCGACTGCTCTGACACCACCGCCACAAACAACTGACTGCTCGGACACCATCTGCACATCCACCAGATTGACCCTGAGACCACCACTACAAACCCCAGATTGAACCTGACACTCCCACCACTACCACCCGACTGCTCTGACACCACCACCACAAACATCTGACTGCTCTGTCACCACCCACCACAAACATCTGACACCTCTGACACCATCCACCACAAACATCTGACACCTCTGTCATCACCCACCACAAACATCTGACACCTCTGACACCATCCACCACAAACATCTGACACCTGTGACACCGACACCTCGAACATTAGACTGCTCTGTCACCACCCACCACAAACATCTGACACCTCTGACACCATCCACCACAAACATCTGACTGCTCTGTCACCACCCACCACAAACATCTGACACCTCTGACACCATCCACCACAAACATCTGACACCTCTGTCATCACCCACCACAAACATCTGACACCTCTGACACCGACACCTCAAACATTAGACTCTTCTGACAGCCCCAACACTACCACCCGACTGCTCTGTCACCACCCACCACAAACATCTGACACCTCTGACACCATTCACCACAAACATCTGACACCTCTGACACCGACACCTCAAACATTAGACTGCTCTGACACCACCCACCACAAACATCTGACACCTCTGTCACCACCCACCACAAACATCTGACACCTCTGACACCACCACCACAACCACCCGACTGCTCTGACACCACCCAACACAAACATCTGACACCTCTGACACCATCCACCACAAACATCTGACAGCTCTGACACCACCCACCACAAACATCTGACACCTCTGACACCACCCACCACAAATATCTGACACATCTGACACCTCTGACACCATCCACCACAAACATCTGAAACCTCTGACACCGACACCTCAAACATTAGACTCCTCTGACAGCCCCAACACTACCACCCGACTGCTCTGTCACCACCCACCACAAACATCTGACACCTCTGACACCATTCACCACAAACATCTGACACCTCTGACACCGACACCTCAAACATTAGACTGCTCTGACACCACCCACCACAAACATCTGACACCTCTGTCACCACCCACCACAAACATCTGACACCTCTGACACCACCACCACAACCACCCGACTGCTCTGACACCACCCAACACAAACATCTGACACCTCTGACACCATCCACCACAAACATCTGACACCTCTGCCACCAACGCCTCAAACATCTGACTGCTCTGACAGCCCCAACACTACCACCCGACTGCTCTGACACCACCACCACAACCACCCGACTGCTCTGACACCACCGCCACAAACAACTGACTGCTCGGACACCATCTGCACATCCACCAGATTGACCCTGAGACCACCACTACAAACCCCAGATTGAACCTGACACTCCCACCACTACCACCCGACTGCTCTGACACCACCACCACAAACATCTGACTGCTCTGTCACCACCCACCACAAACATCTGACACCTCTGACACCATCCACCTCAAACATCTGACACCTCTGTCATCACCCACCACAAACATCTGACACATCTGACACCTCTGACACCTCTGACACCATCCACCACAAACATCTGACACCTCTGACACCGACACCTCAAACATTAGACTGCTCTGACACCACCCACCACAAACATCTGACACCTCTGACACCGACACCTCAAACATTAGACTGCTCTGACAGCCCCAACACTACCACCCGACTGCTCTGACACCACCATCACAACCACCCGACTGCTCTGACACCACCCACCACAAACATCTGACACCTCTGACACCATCCACCACAAACATCTGACACCTCTGACACCACCCACCACAAACATCTGACACATCTGACACCTCTGACACCATCCACCACAAACATCTGACACCTCTGACACCACCCACCACAACCACCCGACTGCTCTGACACCACCGCCACAAACAACTGACTGCTCGGACACCATCTGCACATCCACCAGATTGACCCTGAGACCACCACTACAAACCCCAGATTGAACCTGACACTCCCACCACTACCACCCGACTGCTCTGACACCACCACCACAAACATCTGACTGCTCTGTCACCATCCACCACAAACATCTGACACCTCTGACACCGACACCTCAAACATTAGACTCTTCTGACAGCCCCAACACTACCACCCGACTGCTCTGTCACCACCCACCACAAACATCTGACACCTCTGACACCATTCACCACAAACATCTGACACCTCTGACACCGACACCTCAAACATTAGACTGCTCTGACACCACCCAACACAAACATCTGACACCTCTGACACCATCCACCACAAACATCTGACAGCTCTGACACCACCCACCACAAACATCTGACACCTCTGACACCACCCACCACAAACATCTGACACATCTGACACCTCTGACACCATCCACCACAAACATCTGACACCTCTGACACCGACACCTCAAACATTAGACTCCTCTGACAGCCCCAACACTACCACCCGACTGCACTGTCACCACCCACCACAAACATCTGACACCTCTGACACCATTCACCACAAACATCTGACACCTCTGACACCGACACCTCAAACATTAGACTGCTCTGACACCACCCACCACAAACATCTGACACCTCTGACACCACCCACCACAAACATCTGACATATCTGACACCTCTGACACCATCCACCACAAACATCTGACACCTCTGACACCACCCACCACAACCACCCGACTGCTCTGACACCACCGCCACAAACAACTGACTGCTCGGACACCATCTGCACATCCACCAGATTGACCCTGAGACCACCACTACAAACCCCAGATTGAACCTGACACTCCCACCACTACCACCCGACTGCTCTGACACCACCACCACAAACATCTGACTGCTCTGTCACCACCCACCACTACCACCCGACTGCTCTGACACCATCCACCACAAACATCTGACACCTCTGACACCATCCACCACAAACATCTGACACCTCTGACACCGACACCTCAAACATTAGACTCTTCTGACAGCCCCAACACTACCACCCGACTGCTCTGTCACCACCCACCACAAACATCTGACACCTCTGACACCACCACCACAACCACCCGACTGCTCTGACACCACCCAACACAAACATCTGACACCTCTGACACCACCACCACAACCACCCGACTGCTCTGACACCACCCAACACAAACATCTGACACCTCTGACACCATCCACCACAAACATCTGACACCTCTGACACCGACACCTCAAACATTAGACTGCTCTGACACCACCCACCACAAACATCTGACACCTCTGACACCATCCACCACAAACATCTGACACATCTGACACCGACACCTCAAACATTAGACTCCTCTGACAGCCCCAACACTACCACCCGACTGCACTGTCACCACCCACCACAAACATCTGACACCTCTGACACCATTCACCACAAACATCTGACACCTCTGACACCGACACCTCAAACATTAGACTGCTCTGACACCACCCACCACAAACATCTGACACCTCTGACACCGACACCTCAAACATTAGACTGCTCTGACAGCCCCAACACTACCACCCGACTGCTCTGACACCACCATCACAACCACCCGACTGCTCTGACACCACCCACCACAAACATCTGACACCTCTGACACCATTCACCACAAACATCTGACACCTCTGTCATCACCCACCACAAACATCTGACACCTCTGACACCGACACCTCAAACATTAGACTCTTCTGACAGCCCCAACACTACCACCCGACTGCTCTGTCACCACCCACCACAAACATCTGACACCTCTGACACCATTCACCACAAACATCTGACACCTCTGACACCGACACCTCAAACATTAGACTGCTCTGACACCACCCACCACAAACATCTGACACCTCTGTCACCACCCACCACAAACATCTGACACCTCTGACACCACCACCACAACCACCCGACTGCTCTGACACCACCCAACACAAACATCTGACACCTCTGACACCATCCACCACAAACATCTGACAGCTCTGACACCACCCACCACAAACATCTGACACCTCTGACACCACCCACCACAAACATCTGACACATCTGACACCTCTGACACCATCCACCACAAACATCTGAAACCTCTGACACCGACACCTCAAACATTAGACTCCTCTGACAGCCCCAACACTACCACCCGACTGCTCTGTCACCACCCACCACAAACATCTGACACCTCTGACACCATTCACCACAAACATCTGACACCTCTGACACCGACACCTCAAACATTAGACTGCTCTGACACCACCCACCACAAACATCTGACACCTCTGTCACCACCCACCACAAACATCTGACACCTCTGACACCACCACCACAACCACCCGACTGCTCTAACACCACCCAACACAAACATCTGACACCTCTGACACCATCCACCACAAACATCTGACACCTCTGACACCAACGCCTCAAACATCTGACTGCTCTGACAGCCCCAACACTACCACCCGACTGCTCTGACACCACCACCACAACCACCCGACTGCTCTGACACCACCGCCACAAACAACTGACTGCTCGGACACCATCTGCACATCCACCAGATTGACCCTGAGACCACCACTACAAACCCCAGATTGAACCTGACACTCCCACCACTACCACCCGACTGCTCTGACACCACCACCACAAACATCTGACTGCTCTGTCACCACCCACCACAAACATCTGACACCTCTGACACCATCCACCTCAAACATCTGACACCTCTGTCATCACCCACCACAAACATCTGACACATCTGACACCTCTGACACCTCTGACACCATCCACCACAAACATCTGACACCTCTGACACCGACACCTCAAACATTAGACTGCTCTGACACCACCCACCACAAACATCTGACACATCTGACACCGACACCTCAAACATTAGACTGCTCTGACAGCCCCAACACTACCACCCGACTGCTCTGACACCACCATCACAACCACCCGACTGCTCTGACACCACCCACCACAAACATCTGACACCTCTGACACCATCCACCACAAACATCTGACACCTCTGACACCACCCACCACAAACATCTGACACATCTGACACCTCTGACACCATCCACCACAAACATCTGACACCTCTGACACCACCCACCACAACCACCCGACTGCTCTGACACCACCGCCACAAACAACTGACTGCTCGGACACCATCTGCACATCCACCAGATTGACCCTGAGACCACCACTACAAACCCCAGATTGAACCTGACACTCCCACCACTACCACCCGACTGCTCTGACACCACCACCACAAACATCTGACTGCTCTGTCACCACCCACCACTACCACCCGACTGCTCTGACACCATCCACCACAAACATCTGACACCTCTGACACCATCCACCACAAACATCTGACACCTCTGACACCGACACCTCAAACATTAGACTCTTCTGACAGCCCCAACACTACCACCCGACTGCTCTGTCACCACCCACCACAAACATCTGACACCTCTGACACCATTCACCACAAACATCTGACACCTCTGACACCGACACCTCAAACATTAGACTGCTCTGACACCACCCACCACAAACATC
The DNA here is from genome assembly GCA_947562105.1 of Shargacucullia verbasci. Taxonomy (NCBI): domain Eukaryota; kingdom Metazoa; phylum Arthropoda; class Insecta; order Lepidoptera; family Noctuidae; genus Shargacucullia; species Shargacucullia verbasci. Next base: position 9,150,953 of record OX387306.1, read on the forward strand.
TGACACCTCTGTCACCACCCACCACAAACATCTGACACCTCTGACACCACCACCACAACCACCCGACTGCTCTGACACCACCCAACACAAACATCTGACACCTCTGACACCACCCACCACAAACATCTGACACCTCTGACACCACCCACCACAAACATCTGACACATCTGACACCTCTGACACCATCCACCACAAACATCTGACACATCTGACACCGACACCTCAAACATTAGACTCCTCTGACAGCCCCAACACTACCACCCGACTGCACTGTCACCACCCACCACAAACATCTGACACCTCTGACACCATTCACCACAAACATCTGACACCTCTGACACCGACACCTCAAACATTAGACTGCTCTGACACCACCCACCACAAACATCTGACACCTCTGACACCGACACCTCAAACATTAGACTGCTCTGACAGCCCCAACACTACCACCCGACTGCTCTGACACCACCATCACAACCACCCGACTGCTCTGACACCACCCACCACAAACATCTGACACCTCTGACACCATTCATCACAAACATCTGACACCTCTGACACCGACACCTCAAACATTAGACTGCTCTGACACCACCCAACACAAACATCTGACACCTCTGACACCATCCACCACAAACATCTGACAGCTCTGACACCACCCACCACAAACATCTGACACCTCTGACACCACCCACCACAAACATCTGACACATCTGACACCTCTGACACCATCCACCACAAACATCTGACACCTCTGACACCGACACCTCAAACATTAGACTCCTCTGACAGCCCCAACACTACCACCCGACTGCACTGTCACCACCCACCACAAACATCTGACACCTCTGACACCATTCACCACAAACATCTGACACCTCTGACACCGACACCTCAAACATTAGACTGCTCTGACACCACCCACCACAAACATCTGACACCTCTGACACCACCCACCACAAACATCTGACACATCTGACACCTCTGACACCATCCACCACAAACATCTGACACCTCTGACACCACCCACCACAACCACCCGACTGCTCTGACACCACCGCCACAAACAACTGACTGCTCGGACACCATCTGCACATCCACCAGATTGACCCTGAGACCACCACTACAAACCCCAGATTGAACCTGACACTCCCACCACTACCACCCGACTGCTCTGACACTACCAGCACAAACATCTGACTGCTCTGTCACCCCTCGCCACAAACATCTGACACCTCTGACACCACCACCACAAACATCAGACTGCTCTGACACCCCCCGCCACATCCACCCGACTGCGCTGACACCACCACCACAACCACCCGACTGCTCTGACACCACCACCACAACCACCCGACTGCGCTGACACCCCCACCACAAACATCTGACACCTCTGACACCATCCACCACAAACATCTGACACCTCTGACACCGACACCTCAAACATTAGACTGCTCTGACAGCCCCAACACTACCACCCGACTGCTCTGTCACCACCCACCACAAACATCTGACACCTCTGACACCATTCACCACAAACATCTGACACCTCTGACACCGACACCTCAAACATCTGACACCTCTGACACCACCACCACAACCACCCGACTGCTCTGACACCACCACCACAACCACCCGACTGCGCTGACACCCCCACCACAAACATCTGACACCTCTGACACCATCCACCACAAACATCTGACACCTCTGACACCGACACCTCAAACATTAGACTGCTCTGACAGCCCCAACACTACCACCCGACTGCTCTGACACCACCATCACAACCACCCGACTGCTCTGACACCACCCAACACAAACATCTGACACCTCTGACACCATCCACCACAAACATCTGACACCTCTGACACCAACACCTCAAACATCTGACTGCTCTGACAGCCCCAACACTACCACCCGACTGCTCTGACACCACCACCACAACCACCCGACTGCTCTGACACCACCGCCACAAACAACTGACTGCTCGGACACCATCTGCACATCCACCAGATTGACCCTGAGACCACCACTACAAACCCCAGATTGAACCTGACACTCCCACCACTACCACCCGACTGCTCTGACACCACCACCACAAACATCTGACTGCTCTGTCACCACCCACCACAAACATCTGACACCTCTGACACCATCCACCACAAACATCTGACACCTCTGTCATCACCCACCACAAACATCTGACACCTCTGACACCATCCACCACAAACATCTGACACCTGTGACACCGACACCTCGAACATTAGACTGCTCTGTCACCACCCACCACAAACATCTGACACCTCTGACACCATCCACCACAAACATCTGACTGCTCTGTCACCACCCACCACAAACATCTGACACCTCTGACACCATCCACCACAAACATCTGACACCTCTGTCATCACCCACCACAAACATCTGACACCTCTGACACCGACACCTCAAACATTAGACTCTTCTGACAGCCCCAACACTACCACCCGACTGCTCTGTCACCACCCACCACAAACATCTGACACCTCTGACACCATTCACCACAAACATCTGACACCTCTGACACCGACACCTCAAACATTAGACTGCTCTGACACCACCCACCACAAACATCTGACACCTCTGTCACCACCCACCACAAACATCTGACACCTCTGACACCACCACCACAACCACCCGACTGCTCTGACACCACCCAACACAAACATCTGACACCTCTGACACCATCCACCACAAACATCTGACAGCTCTGACACCACCCACCACAAACATCTGACACCTCTGACACCACCCACCACAAATATCTGACACATCTGACACCTCTGACACCATCCACCACAAACATCTGAAACCTCTGACACCGACACCTCAAACATTAGACTCCTCTGACAGCCCCAACACTACCACCCGACTGCTCTGTCACCACCCACCACAAACATCTGACACCTCTGACACCATTCACCACAAACATCTGACACCTCTGACACCGACACCTCAAACATTAGACTGCTCTGACACCACCCACCACAAACATCTGACACCTCTGACACCGACACCTCAAACATTAGACTGCTCTGACAGCCCCAACACTACCACCCGACTGCTCTGACACCACCATCACAACCACCCGACTGCTCTGACACCACCCACCACAAACATCTGACACCTCTGACACCATTCATCACAAACATCTGACACCTCTGACACCGACACCTCAAACATTAGACTGCTCTGACACCACCCAACACAAACATCTGACACCTCTGACACCATCCACCACAAACATCTGACAGCTCTGACACCACCCACCACAAACATCTGACACCTCTGACACCACCCACCACAAACATCTGACACATCTGACACCTCTGACACCATCCACCACAAACATCTGACACCTCTGACACCGACACCTCAAACATTAGACTCCTCTGACAGCCCCAACACTACCACCCGACTGCACTGTCACCACCCACCACAAACATCTGACACCTCTGACACCATTCACCACAAACATCTGACACCTCTGACACCGACACCTCAAACATTAGACTGCTCTGACACCACCCACCACAAACATCTGACACCTCTGACACCACCCACCACAAACATCTGACACATCTGACACCTCTGACACCATCCACCACAAACATCTGACACCTCTGACACCACCCACCACAACCACCCGACTGCTCTGACACCACCGCCACAAACAACTGACTGCTCGGACACCATCTGCACATCCACCAGATTGACCCTGAGACCACCACTACAAACCCCAGATTGAACCTGACACTCCCACCACTACCACCCGACTGCTCTGACACTACCAGCACAAACATCTGACTGCTCTGTCACCCCTCGCCACAAACATCTGACACCTCTGACACCACCACCACAAACATCAGACTGCTCTGACACCCCCCGCCACATCCACCCGACTGCGCTGACACCACCACCACAACCACCCGACTGCTCTGACACCACCACCACAACCACCCGACTGCGCTGACACCCCCACCACAAACATCTGACACCTCTGACACCATCCACCACAAACATCTGACACCTCTGACACCGACACCTCAAACATTAGACTGCTCTGACAGCCCCAACACTACCACCCGACTGCTCTGTCACCACCCACCACAAACATCTGACACCTCTGACACCATTCACCACAAACATCTGACACCTCTGACACCGACACCTCAAACATCTGACACCTCTGACACCACCACCACAACCACCCGACTGCTCTGACACCACCACCACAACCACCCGACTGCGCTGACACCCCCACCACAAACATCTGACACCTCTGACACCATCCACCACAAACATCTGACACCTCTGACACCGACACCTCAAACATTAGACTGCTCTGACAGCCCCAACACTACCACCCGACTGCTCTGACACCACCATCACAACCACCCGACTGCTCTGACACCACCCAACACAAACATCTGACACCTCTGACACCATCCACCACAAACATCTGACACCTCTGACACCAACACCTCAAACATCTGACTGCTCTGACAGCCCCAACACTACCACCCGACTGCTCTGACACCACCACCACAACCACCCGACTGCTCTGACACCACCGCCACAAACAACTGACTGCTCGGACACCATCTGCACATCCACCAGATTGACCCTGAGACCACCACTACAAACCCCAGATTGAACCTGACACTCCCACCACTACCACCCGACTGCTCTGACACCACCACCACAAACATCTGACTGCTCTGTCACCACCCACCACAAACATCTGACACCTCTGACACCATCCACCACAAACATCTGACACCTCTGTCATCACCCACCACAAACATCTGACACCTCTGACACCATCCACCACAAACATCTGACACCTGTGACACCGACACCTCGAACATTAGACTGCTCTGTCACCACCCACCACAAACATCTGACACCTCTGACACCATCCACCACAAACATCTGACTGCTCTGTCACCACCCACCACAAACATCTGACACCTCTGACACCATCCACCACAAACATCTGACACCTCTGTCATCACCCACCACAAACATCTGACACCTCTGACACCGACACCTCAAACATTAGACTCTTCTGACAGCCCCAACACTACCACCCGACTGCTCTGTCACCACCCACCACAAACATCTGACACCTCTGACACCATTCACCACAAACATCTGACACCTCTGACACCGACACCTCAAACATTAGACTGCTCTGACACCACCCACCACAAACATCTGACACCTCTGTCACCACCCACCACAAACATCTGACACCTCTGACACCACCACCACAACCACCCGACTGCTCTGACACCACCCAACACAAACATCTGACACCTCTGACACCATCCACCACAAACATCTGACAGCTCTGACACCACCCACCACAAACATCTGACACCTCTGACACCACCCACCACAAATATCTGACACATCTGACACCTCTGACACCATCCACCACAAACATCTGAAACCTCTGACACCGACACCTCAAACATTAGACTCCTCTGACAGCCCCAACACTACCACCCGACTGCTCTGTCACCACCCACCACAAACATCTGACACCTCTGACACCATTCACCACAAACATCTGACACCTCTGACACCGACACCTCAAACATTAGACTGCTCTGACACCACCCACCACAAACATCTGACACCTCTGTCACCACCCACCACAAACATCTGACACCTCTGACACCACCACCACAACCACCCGACTGCTCTGACACCACCCAACACAAACATCTGACACCTCTGACACCATCCACCACAAACATCTGACACCTCTGCCACCAACGCCTCAAACATCTGACTGCTCTGACAGCCCCAACACTACCACCCGACTGCTCTGACACCACCACCACAACCACCCGACTGCTCTGACACCACCGCCACAAACAACTGACTGCTCGGACACCATCTGCACATCCACCAGATTGACCCTGAGACCACCACTACAAACCCCAGATTGAACCTGACACTCCCACCACTACCACCCGACTGCTCTGACACCACCACCACAAACATCTGACTGCTCTGTCACCACCCACCACAAACATCTGACACCTCTGACACCATCCACCTCAAACATCTGACACCTCTGTCATCACCCACCACAAACATCTGACACATCTGACACCTCTGACACCTCTGACACCATCCACCACAAACATCTGACACCTCTGACACCGACACCTCAAACATTAGACTGCTCTGACACCACCCACCACAAACATCTGACACCTCTGACACCGACACCTCAAACATTAGACTGCTCTGACAGCCCCAACACTACCACCCGACTGCTCTGACACCACCATCACAACCACCCGACTGCTCTGACACCACCCACCACAAACATCTGACACCTCTGACACCATCCACCACAAACATCTGACACCTCTGACACCACCCACCACAAACATCTGACACATCTGACACCTCTGACACCATCCACCACAAACATCTGACACCTCTGACACCACCCACCACAACCACCCGACTGCTCTGACACCACCGCCACAAACAACTGACTGCTCGGACACCATCTGCACATCCACCAGATTGACCCTGAGACCACCACTACAAACCCCAGATTGAACCTGACACTCCCACCACTACCACCCGACTGCTCTGACACCACCACCACAAACATCTGACTGCTCTGTCACCATCCACCACAAACATCTGACACCTCTGACACCGACACCTCAAACATTAGACTCTTCTGACAGCCCCAACACTACCACCCGACTGCTCTGTCACCACCCACCACAAACATCTGACACCTCTGACACCATTCACCACAAACATCTGACACCTCTGACACCGACACCTCAAACATTAGACTGCTCTGACACCACCCAACACAAACATCTGACACCTCTGACACCATCCACCACAAACATCTGACAGCTCTGACACCACCCACCACAAACATCTGACACCTCTGACACCACCCACCACAAACATCTGACACATCTGACACCTCTGACACCATCCACCACAAACATCTGACACCTCTGACACCGACACCTCAAACATTAGACTCCTCTGACAGCCCCAACACTACCACCCGACTGCACTGTCACCACCCACCACAAACATCTGACACCTCTGACACCATTCACCACAAACATCTGACACCTCTGACACCGACACCTCAAACATTAGACTGCTCTGACACCACCCACCACAAACATCTGACACCTCTGACACCACCCACCACAAACATCTGACATATCTGACACCTCTGACACCATCCACCACAAACATCTGACACCTCTGACACCACCCACCACAACCACCCGACTGCTCTGACACCACCGCCACAAACAACTGACTGCTCGGACACCATCTGCACATCCACCAGATTGACCCTGAGACCACCACTACAAACCCCAGATTGAACCTGACACTCCCACCACTACCACCCGACTGCTCTGACACCACCACCACAAACATCTGACTGCTCTGTCACCACCCACCACTACCACCCGACTGCTCTGACACCATCCACCACAAACATCTGACACCTCTGACACCATCCACCACAAACATCTGACACCTCTGACACCGACACCTCAAACATTAGACTCTTCTGACAGCCCCAACACTACCACCCGACTGCTCTGTCACCACCCACCACAAACATCTGACACCTCTGACACCACCACCACAACCACCCGACTGCTCTGACACCACCCAACACAAACATCTGACACCTCTGACACCACCACCACAACCACCCGACTGCTCTGACACCACCCAACACAAACATCTGACACCTCTGACACCATCCACCACAAACATCTGACACCTCTGACACCGACACCTCAAACATTAGACTGCTCTGACACCACCCACCACAAACATCTGACACCTCTGACACCATCCACCACAAACATCTGACACATCTGACACCGACACCTCAAACATTAGACTCCTCTGACAGCCCCAACACTACCACCCGACTGCACTGTCACCACCCACCACAAACATCTGACACCTCTGACACCATTCACCACAAACATCTGACACCTCTGACACCGACACCTCAAACATTAGACTGCTCTGACACCACCCACCACAAACATCTGACACCTCTGACACCGACACCTCAAACATTAGACTGCTCTGACAGCCCCAACACTACCACCCGACTGCTCTGACACCACCATCACAACCACCCGACTGCTCTGACACCACCCACCACAAACATCTGACACCTCTGACACCATTCACCACAAACATCTGACACCTCTGACACCGACACCTCAAACATTAGACTGCTCTGACACCACCCAACACAAACATCTGACAGCTCTGACACCACCCACCACAAACATCTGACACCTCTGACACCACCCACCACAAACATCTGACACATCTGACACCTCTGACACCATCCACCACAAACATCTGACACCTCTGACACCGACACCTCAAACATTAGACTCCTCTGACAGCCCCAACACTACCACCCGACTGCACTGTCACCACCCACCACAAACATCTGACACCTCTGACACCATTCACCAAAAACATCTGACACCTCTGACACCGACACCTCAAACATTAGACTGCTCTGACACCACCCACCACAAACATCTGACACCTCTGACACCACCCACCACAAACATCTGACACATCTGACACCTCTGACACCATCCACCACAAACATCTGACACCTCTGACACCACCCACCACAACCACCCGACTGCTCTGACACCACCGCCACAAACAACTGACTGCTCGGACACCATCTGCACATCCACCAGATTGACCCTGAGACCACCACTACAAACCCCAGATTGAACCTGACACTCCCACCACTACCACCCGACTGCTCTGACACCACCACCACAAACATCTGACTGCTCTGTCACCACCCACCACTACCACCCGACTGCTCTGACACCATCCACCACAAACATCTGACACCTCTGACACCATCCACCACAAACATCTGACACCTCTGACACCGACACCTCAAACATTAGACTCTTCTGACAGCCCCAACACTACCACCCGACTGCTCTGTCACCACCCACCACAAACATCTGACACCTCTGACACCACCACCACAACCACCCGACTGCTCTGACACCACCCAACACAAACATCTGACACCTCTGACACCATCCACCACAAACATCTGACACCTCTGACACCATCCACCACAAACATCTGACACATCTGACACCTCTGACACCATCCACCACAAACATCTGACACATCTGACACCTCTGACACCATCCACCACAAACATCTGACACCTCTGACACCGACACCTCAAACATTAGACTCCTCTGACAGCCCCAACACTACCACCCGACTGCTCTGTCACCACCCACCACAAACATCTGACACCTCTGACACCATTCACCACAAACATCTGACACCTCTGACACCGACACCTCAAACATTAGACTGCTCTGACACCACCCACCACAAACATCTGACACCTCTGACACCGACACCTCAAACATTAGACTGCTCTGACAGCCCCAACACTACCACCCGACTGCTCTGACACCACCATCACAACCACCCGACTGCTCTGACACCACCCACCACAAACATCTGACACCTCTGTCACCACCCACCACAAACATCTGACACCTCTGACACCATCCACCACAAACATCTGACACCTCTGACACCACCCACCACAAACATCTGACACATCTGACACCTCTGACACCACCCACCACAAACATCTGACACCTCTGTCACCACCCACCACAAACATCTGACACCTCTGACACCATCCACCACAAACATCTGACACATCTGACACCTCTGACACCGACACCTCAAACGTTAGACTGCTCTGACAGCCCCAACACTACCACCCGACTGCTGTGACACTACCACCACAAACATCTGACTGCTCTGTCACCCCCCGCCAGAAACATCTGACACCTCTGACACCACCACCACAAACATCAGACTGCTCTGACACCCCCCGCCACATCCACCCGACTGCGCTGACACCACCACCACAACCACCCGACTGCTCTGACACCACCACCACAACCACCCGACTGCGCTGACACCCCCACCACAAACATCTGACACCTCTGACACCATCCACCACAAACATCTGACACCTCTGACACCGACACCTCAAACATTAGACTGCTCTGACAGCCCCAACACTACCATCCGACTGCTCTGACACCACCGTCACAACCACCCGACTGCTCTGACACCACCCAACACAAACATCTGACACCTCTGACACCATCCACCACAAACATCTGACACCTCTGACACCAACACCTCAAACATCTGACTGCTCTGACAGCCCCAACACTACCACCCGACTGCTCTGACACCACCACCACAACCACCCGACTGCTCTGACACCACCGCCACAAACAACTGACTGCTCGGACACCATCTGCACATCCACCAGATTGACCCTGAGACCACCACTACAAACCCCAGATTGAACCTGACACTCCCACCACTACCACCCGACTGCTCTGACACCACCACCACAAACATCTGACTGCTCTGTCACCACCCACCACAAACATCTGACACCTCTGACACCATCCACCACAAACATCTGACACCTCTGTCATCACCCACCACAAACATCTGACACCTCTGACACCATCCACCACAAACATCTGACACCTCTGACACCGACACCTCGAACATTAGACTGCTCTGTCACCACCCACCACAAACATCTGACACCTCTGACACCATCCACCACAAACATCTGACTGCTCTGTCACCACCCACCACAAACATCTGACACCTCTGACACCATCCACCACAAACATCTGACACCTCTGTCATCACCCACCACAAACATCTGACACCTCTGACACCGACACCTCAAACATTAGACTCTTCTGACAGCCCCAACACTACCACCCGACTGCTCTGTCACCACCCACCACAAACATCTGACACCTCTGACACCATTCACCACAAACATCTGACACCTCTGACACCGACACCACAAACATCTGACACCTCTGTCACCACCCACCACAAACATCTGACACCTCTGACACCACCACCACAACCACCCGACTGCTCTGACACCACCCAACACAAACATCTGACACCTCTGACACCATCCACCACAAACATCTGACAGCTCTGACACCACCCACCACAAACATCTGACACCTCTGACACCACCCACCACAAACATCTGACACATCTGACACCTCTGACACCATCCACCACAAACATCTGAAACCTCTGACACCGACACCTCAAACATTAGACTCCTCTGACAGCCCCAACACTACCACCCGACTGCTCTGTCACCACCCACCACAAACATCTGACACCTCTGACACCACCCACCACAAACATCTGACACCTCTGTCACCACCCACCACAAACATCTGACTGCTCTGACAGCCCCAACACTACCACCCGACTGCTCTGACACCACCACCACAACCACCCGACTGCTCTGACACCACCGCCACAAACAACTGACACCTCTGACACCATCCACCTCAAACATCTGACACCTCTGTCATCACCCACCACAAACATCTGACACATCTGACACCTCTGACACCATCCACCACAAACATCTGACACCTCTGACACCGACACCTCAAACATTAGACTGCTCTGACACCACCCACCACAAACATCTGACACCTCTGACACCGACACCTCAAACATTAGACTGCTCTGACAGCCCCAACACTACCACCCGACTGCTCTGACACCACCATCACAACCACCCGACTGCTCTGACACCACCCACCACAAACATCTGACACCTCTGACACCATCCACCACAAACATCTGACACCTCTGACACCACCCACCACAAACATTTGACACATCTGACACCTCTGACACCATCCACCACAAACATCTGACACCTCTGACACCACCCACCACAACCACCCGACTGCTCTGACACCACCGCCACAAACAACTGACTGCTCGGACACCATCTGCACATCCACCAGATTGACCCTGAGACCACCACTACAAACCCCAGATTGAACCTGACACTCCCACCACTACCACCCGACTGCTCTGACACCACCACCACAAACATCTGACTGCTCTGTCACCACCCACCACTACCACCCGACTGCTCTGACACCATCCACCACAAACATCTGACACCTCTGACACCATCCACCACAAACATCTGACACCTCTGACACCGACACCTCAAACATTAGACTCCTCTGACAGCCCCAACACTACCACCCGACTGCACTGTCACCACCCACCACAAACATCTGACACCTCTGACACCATTCACCACAAACATCTGACACCTCTGACACCGACACCTCAAACATTAGACTGCTCTGACACCACCCACCACAAACATCTGACACCTCTGACACCGACACCTCAAACATTAGACTGCTCTGACACCACCCACCACAAACATCTGACACCTCTGACACCACCCACCACAAACATCTGACACCTCTGACACCGACACCTCAAACTTTAGACTCCTCTGACAGCCCCAACACTACCACCCGACTGCACTGTCACCACCCACCACAAACATCTGACACCTCTGACACCATTCACCACAAACATCTGACACCTCTGACACCGACACCTCAAACATTAGACTGCTCTGACACCACCCACCACAAACATCTGACACCTCTGACACCACCCACCACAAACATCTGACACATCTGACACCTCTGACACCATCCACCACAAACATCTGACACCTCTGACACCACCCACCACAACCACCCGACTGCTCTGACACCACCGCCACAAACAACTGACTGCTCGGACACCATCTGCACATCCACCAGATTGACCCTGAGACCACCACTACAAACCCCAGATTGAACCTGACACTCCCACCACTACCACCCGACTGCTCTGACACCACAACCACAAACATCTGACTGCTCTGTCACCACCCACCACTACCACCCGACTGCTCTGACACCATCCACCACAAACATCTGACACCTCTGACACCATCCACCACAAACATCTGACACCTCTGACACCGACACCTCAAACATTAGACTCTTCTGACAGCCCCAACACTACCACCCGACTGCTCTGTCACCACCCACCACAAACATCTGACACCTCTGACACCATTCACCACAAACATCTGACACCTCTGACACCGACACCTCAAACATTAGACTCTTCTGACAGCCCCAACACTACCACCCGACTGCTCTGTCACCACCCACCACAAACATCTGACACCTCTGACACCACCACCACAACCACCCGACTGCTCTGACACCACCCAACACAAACATCTGACACCTCTGACACCATCCACCACAAACATCTGACACCTCTGACACCGACACCTCAAACATTAGACTGCTCTGACACCACCCACCACAAACATCTGACACCTCTGTCACCACCCACCACAAACATCTGACACCTCTGACACCACCACCACAACCACCCGACTGCTCTGACACCACCCAACACAAACATCTGACACCTCTGACACCATCCACCACAAACATCTGACAGCTCTGACACCACCCACCACAAACATCTGACACCTCTGACACCTCTGACACCACCCACCACAAACATCTGACATCTCTGACACCGACACCTCAAACGTTAGACTGCTCTGACAACCCCAACACTACCACCCGACTGCGCTGACACCACCACCACAACCACCCGACTGCTCTGACACCACCGCCACAAACAACTGACTGCTCGGACACCATCTGCACATCCACCAGATTGACCCTGACACCACCACTACAAACCCCAGATTGAACCTGACACTCCCACCACAACCACAAGTCTGCTCTGACAACCACACCACAAACATCTGACTGCTCTGTCACCACCCACCACAAACATCTGACACCTCTGACACCATCCACCACAAACATCTGACACATCTGACACCTCTGACACCATCCACCACAAACATCTGACACATCTGACACCTCTGACACCATCCACCACAAACATCTGACACCTCTGACACCGACACCTCAAACGTTAGACTGCTCTGACAGCCTCAACACTACCACCCGACTGCTCTGTCACCACCCACCACAAACATCTGACACCTCTGACACCATCCACCACAAACATCTGAAACCTCTGACACCGACACCTCAAACATTAGACTCCTCTGACAGCCCCAACACTACCACCCGACTGCTCTGTCACCACCCACCACAAACATCTGACACCTCTGACACCATTCACCACAAACATCTGACACCTCTGACACCGACACCTCAAACATTAGACTGCTCTGACACCACCCACCACAAACATCTGACACCTCTGTCACCACCCACCACAAACATCTGACACCTCTGACACCACCACCACAACCACCCGACTGCGCTGACACCCCCACCACAAACATCTGACACCTCTGACACCATCCACCACAAACATCTGACACCTCTGACACCGACACCTCAAACATTAGACTGCTCTGACAGCCCCAACACTACCACCCGACTGCTCTGACACCACCATCACAACCACCCGACTGCTCTGACACCACCCAACACAAACATCTGACACCTCTGACACCATCCACCACAAACATCTGACACCTCTGACACCAACACCTCAAACATCTGACTGCTCTGACAGCCCCAACACTACCACCCGACTGCTCTGACACCACCACCACAACCACCCGACTGCTCTGACACCACCGCCACAAACAACTGACTGCTCGGACACCATCTGCACATCCACCAGATTGACCCTGAGACCACCACTACAAACCCCAGATTGAACCTGACACTCCCACCACTACCACCCGACTGCTCTGACACCACCACCACAAACATCTGACTGCTCTGTCACCACCCACCACAAACATCTGACACCTCTGACACCATCCACCACAAACATCTGACACCTCTGTCATCACCCACCACAAACATCTGACACCTCTGACACCATCCACCACAAACATCTGACACCTGTGACACCGACACCTCGAACATTAGACTGCTCTGTCACCACCCACCACAAACATCTGACACCTCTGACACCATCCACCACAAACATCTGACTGCTCTGTCACCACCCACCACAAACATCTGACACCTCTGACACCATCCACCACAAACATCTGACACCTCTGTCATCACCCACCACAAACATCTGACACCTCTGACACCGACACCTCAAACATTAGACTCTTCTGACAGCCCCAACACTACCACCCGACTGCTCTGTCACCACCCACCACAAACATCTGACACCTCTGACACCATTCACCACAAACATCTGACACCTCTGACACCGACACCTCAAACATTAGACTGCTCTGACACCACCCACCACAAACATCTGACACCTCTGTCACCACCCACCACAAACATCTGACACCTCTGACACCACCACCACAACCACCCGACTGCTCTGACACCACCCAACACAAACATCTGACACCTCTGACACCATCCACCACAAACATCTGACAGCTCTGACACCACCCACCACAAACATCTGACACCTCTGACACCACCCACCACAAATATCTGACACATCTGACACCTCTGACACCATCCACCACAAACATCTGAAACCTCTGACACCGACACCTCAAACATTAGACTCCTCTGACAGCCCCAACACTACCACCCGACTGCTCTGTCACCACCCACCACAAACATCTGACACCTCTGACACCATTCACCACAAACATCTGACACCTCTGACACCGACACCTCAAACATTAGACTGCTCTGACACCACCCACCACAAACATCTGACACCTCTGTCACCACCCACCACAAACATCTGACACCTCTGACACCACCACCACAACCACCCGACTGCTCTGACACCACCCAACACAAACATCTGACACCTCTGACACCATCCACCACAAACATCTGACACCTCTGCCACCAACGCCTCAAACATCTGACTGCTCTGACAGCCCCAACACTACCACCCGACTGCTCTGACACCACCACCACAACCACCCGACTGCTCTGACACCACCGCCACAAACAACTGACTGCTCGGACACCATCTGCACATCCACCAGATTGACCCTGAGACCACCACTACAAACCCCAGATTGAACCTGACACTCCCACCACTACCACCCGACTGCTCTGACACCACCACCACAAACATCTGACTGCTCTGTCACCACCCACCACAAACATCTGACACCTCTGACACCATCCACCTCAAACATCTGACACCTCTGTCATCACCCACCACAAACATCTGACACATCTGACACCTCTGACACCTCTGACACCATCCACCACAAACATCTGACACCTCTGACACCGACACCTCAAACATTAGACTGCTCTGACACCACCCACCACAAACATCTGACACCTCTGACACCGACACCTCAAACATTAGACTGCTCTGACAGCCCCAACACTACCACCCGACTGCTCTGACACCACCATCACAACCACCCGACTGCTCTGACACCACCCACCACAAACATCTGACACCTCTGACACCATCCACCACAAACATCTGACACCTCTGACACCACCCACCACAAACATCTGACACATCTGACACCTCTGACACCATCCACCACAAACATCTGACACCTCTGACACCACCCACCACAACCACCCGACTGCTCTGACACCACCGCCACAAACAACTGACTGCTCGGACACCATCTGCACATCCACCAGATTGACCCTGAGACCACCACTACAAACCCCAGATTGAACCTGACACTCCCACCACTACCACCCGACTGCTCTGACACCACCACCACAAACATCTGACTGCTCTGTCACCATCCACCACAAACATCTGACACCTCTGACACCGACACCTCAAACATTAGACTCTTCTGACAGCCCCAACACTACCACCCGACTGCTCTGTCACCACCCACCACAAACATCTGACACCTCTGACACCATTCACCACAAACATCTGACACCTCTGACACCGACACCTCAAACATTAGACTGCTCTGACACCACCCAACACAAACATCTGACACCTCTGACACCATCCACCACAAACATCTGACAGCTCTGACACCACCCACCACAAACATCTGACACCTCTGACACCACCCACCACAAACATCTGACACATCTGACACCTCTGACACCATCCACCACAAACATCTGACACCTCTGACACCGACACCTCAAACATTAGACTCCTCTGACAGCCCCAACACTACCACCCGACTGCACTGTCACCACCCACCACAAACATCTGACACCTCTGACACCATTCACCACAAACATCTGACACCTCTGACACCGACACCTCAAACATTAGACTGCTCTGACACCACCCACCACAAACATCTGACACCTCTGACACCACCCACCACAAACATCTGACATATCTGACACCTCTGACACCATCCACCACAAACATCTGACACCTCTGACACCACCCACCACAACCACCCGACTGCTCTGACACCACCGCCACAAACAACTGACTGCTCGGACACCATCTGCACATCCACCAGATTGACCCTGAGACCACCACTACAAACCCCAGATTGAACCTGACACTCCCACCACTACCACCCGACTGCTCTGACACCACCACCACAAACATCTGACTGCTCTGTCACCACCCACCACTACCACCCGACTGCTCTGACACCATCCACCACAAACATCTGACACCTCTGACACCATCCACCACAAACATCTGACACCTCTGACACCGACACCTCAAACATTAGACTCTTCTGACAGCCCCAACACTACCACCCGACTGCTCTGTCACCACCCACCACAAACATCTGACACCTCTGACACCACCACCACAACCACCCGACTGCTCTGACACCACCCAACACAAACATCTGACACCTCTGACACCACCACCACAACCACCCGACTGCTCTGACACCACCCAACACAAACATCTGACACCTCTGACACCATCCACCACAAACATCTGACACCTCTGACACCGACACCTCAAACATTAGACTGCTCTGACACCACCCACCACAAACATCTAACACCTCTGACACCATCCACCACAAACATCTGACACATCTGACACCGACACCTCAAACATTAGACTCCTCTGACAGCCCCAACACTACCACCCGACTGCACTGTCACCACCCACCACAAACATCTGACACCTCTGACACCATTCACCACAAACATCTGACACCTCTGACACCGACACCTCAAACATTAGACTGCTCTGACACCACCCACCACAAACATCTGACACCTCTGACACCGACACCTCAAACATTAGACTGCTCTGACAGCCCCAACACTACCACCCGACTGCTCTGACACCACCATCACAACCACCCGACTGCTCTGACACCACCCACCACAAACATCTGACACCTCTGACACCATTCACCACAAACATCTGACACCTCTGACACCGACACCTCAAACATTAGACTGCTCTGACACCACCCAACACAAACATCTGACAGCTCTGACACCACCCACCACAAACATCTGACACCTCTGACACCACCCACCACAAACATCTGACACATCTGACACCTCTGACACCATCCACCACAAACATCTGACACCTCTGACACCGACACCTCAAACATTAGACTCCTCTGACAGCCCCAACACTACCACCCGACTGCACTGTCACCACCCACCACAAACATCTGACACCTCTGACACCATTCACCAAAAACATCTGACACCTCTGACACCGACACCTCAAACATTAGACTGCTCTGACACCACCCACCACAAACATCTGACACCTCTGACACCACCCACCACAAACATCTGACACATCTGACACCTCTGACACCATCCACCACAAACATCTGACACCTCTGACACCACCCACCACAACCACCCGACTGCTCTGACACCACCGCCACAAACAACTGACTGCTCGGACACCATCTGCACATCCACCAGATTGACCCTGAGACCACCACTACAAACCCCAGATTGAACCTGACACTCCCACCACTACCACCCGACTGCTCTGACACCACCACCACAAACATCTGACTGCTCTGTCACCACCCACCACTACCACCCGACTGCTCTGACACCATCCACCACAAACATCTGACACCTCTGACACCATCCACCACAAACATCTGACACCTCTGACACCGACACCTCAAACATTAGACTCTTCTGACAGCCCCAACACTACCACCCGACTGCTCTGTCACCACCCACCACAAACATCTGACACCTCTGACACCACCACCACAACCACCCGACTGCTCTGACACCACCCAACACAAACATCTGACACCTCTGACACCATCCACCACAAACATCTGACACCTCTGACACCATCCACCACAAACATCTGACACATCTGACACCTCTGACACCATCCACCACAAACATCTGACACATCTGACACCTCTGACACCATCCACCACAAACATCTGACACCTCTGACACCGACACCTCAAACATTAGACTCCTCTGACAGCCCCAACACTACCACCCGACTGCTCTGTCACCACCCACCACAAACATCTGACACCTCTGACACCATTCACCACAAACATCTGACACCTCTGACACCGACACCTCAAACATTAGACTGCTCTGACACCACCCACCACAAACATCTGACACCTCTGACACCGACACCTCAAACATTAGACTGCTCTGACAGCCCCAACACTACCACCCGACTGCTCTGACACCACCATCACAACCACCCGACTGCTCTGACACCACCCACCACAAACATCTGACACCTCTGTCACCACCCACCACAAACATCTGACACCTCTGACACCATCCACCACAAACATCTGACACCTCTGACACCACCCACCACAAACATCTGACACATCTGACACCACTGACACCACCCACCACAAACATCTGACACCTCTGTCACCACCCACCACAAACATCTGACACCTCTGACACCATCCACCACAAACATCTGACACATCTGACACCTCTGACACCGACACCTCAAACGTTAGACTGCTCTGACAGCCCCAACACTACCACCCGACTGCTGTGACACTACCACCACAAACATCTGACTGCTCTGTCACCCCCCGCCAGAAACATCTGACACCTCTGACACCACCACCACAAACATCAGACTGCTCTGACACCCCCCGCCACATCCACCCGACTGCGCTGACACCACCACCACAACCACCCGACTGCTCTGACACCACCACCACAACCACCCGACTGCGCTGACACCCCCACCACAAACATCTGACACCTCTGACACCATCCACCACAAACATCTGACACCTCTGACACCGACACCTCAAACATTAGACTGCTCTGACAGCCCCAACACTACCATCCGACTGCTCTGACACCACCATCACAACCACCCGACTGCTCTGACACCACCCAACACAAACATCTGACACCTCTGACACCATCCACCACAAACATCTGACACCTCTGACACCAACACCTCAAACATCTGACTGCTCTGACAGCCCCAACACTACCACCCGACTGCTCTGACACCACCACCACAACCACCCGACTGCTCTGACACCACCGCCACAAACAACTGACTGCTCGGACACCATCTGCACATCCACCAGATTGACCCTGAGACCACCACTACAAACCCCAGATTGAACCTGACACTCCCACCACTACCACCCGACTGCTCTGACACCACCACCACAAACATCTGACTGCTCTGTCACCACCCACCACAAACATCTGACACCTCTGACACCATCCACCACAAACATCTGACACCTCTGTCATCACCCACCACAAACATCTGACACCTCTGACACCATCCACCACAAACATCTGACACCTCTGACACCGACACCTCGAACATTAGACTGCTCTGTCACCACCCACCACAAACATCTGACACCTCTGACACCATCCACCACAAACATCTGACTGCTCTGTCACCACCCACCACAAACATCTGACACCTCTGACACCATCCACCACAAACATCTGACACCTCTGTCATCACCCACCACAAACATCTGACACCTCTGACACCGACACCTCAAACATTAGACTCTTCTGACAGCCCCAACACTACCACCCGACTGCTCTGTCACCACCCACCACAAACATCTGACACCTCTGACACCATTCACCACAAACATCTGACACCTCTGACACCGACACCACAAACATCTGACACCTCTGTCACCACCCACCACAAACATCTGACACCTCTGACACCACCACCACAACCACCCGACTGCTCTGACACCACCCAACACAAACATCTGACACCTCTGACACCATCCACCACAAACATCTGACAGCTCTGACACCACCCACCACAAACATCTGACACCTCTGACACCACCCACCACAAACATCTGACACATCTGACACCTCTGACACCATCCACCACAAACATCTGAAACCTCTGACACCGACACCTCAAACATTAGACTCCTCTGACAGCCCCAACACTACCACCCGACTGCTCTGTCACCACCCACCACAAACATCTGACACCTCTGACACCACCCACCACAAACATCTGACACCTCTGTCACCACCCACCACAAACATCTGACTGCTCTGACAGCCCCAACACTACCACCCGACTGCTCTGACACCACCACCACAACCACCCGACTGCTCTGACACCACCGCCACAAACAACTGACACCTCTGACACCATCCACCTCAAACATCTGACACCTCTGTCATCACCCACCACAAACATCTGACACATCTGACACCTCTGACACCTCTGACACCATCCACCACAAACATCTGACACCTCTGACACCGACACCTCAAACATTAGACTGCTCTGACACCACCCACCACAAACATCTGACACCTCTGACACCGACACCTCAAACATTAGACTGCTCTGACAGCCCCAACACTACCACCCGACTGCTCTGACACCACCATCACAACCACCCGACTGCTCTGACACCACCCACCACAAACATCTGACACCTCTGACACCATCCACCACAAACATCTGACACCTCTGACACCACCCACCACAAACATTTGACACATCTGACACCTCTGACACCATCCACCACAAACATCTGACACCTCTGACACCACCCACCACAACCACCCGACTGCTCTGACACCACCGCCACAAACAACTGACTGCTCGGACACCATCTGCACATCCACCAGATTGACCCTGAGACCACCACTACAAACCCCAGATTGAACCTGACACTCCCACCACTACCACCCGACTGCTCTGACACCACCACCACAAACATCTGACTGCTCTGTCACCACCCACCACTACCACCCGACTGCTCTGACACCATCCACCACAAACATCTGACACCTCTGACACCATCCACCACAAACATCTGACACCTCTGACACCGACACCTCAAACATTAGACTCTTCTGACAGCCCCAACACTACCACCCGACTGCTCTGTCACCACCCACCACAAACATCTGACACCTCTGACACCATTCACCACAAACATCTGACACCTCTGACACCACCCACCACAAACATCTGACACATCTGACACCTCTGACACCATCCACCACAAACATCTGACACCTCTGACACCGACACCTCAAACATTAGACTCCTCTGACAGCCCCAACACTACCACCCGACTGCACTGTCACCACCCACCACAAACATCTGACACCTCTGACACCATTCACCACAAACATCTGACACCTCTGACACCGACACCTCAAACATTAGACTGCTCTGACACCACCCACCACAAACATCTGACACCTCTGACACCGACACCTCAAACATTAGACTGCTCTGACACCACCCACCACAAACATCTGACACCTCTGACACCACCCACCACAAACATCTGACACCTCTGACACCGACACCTCAAACTTTAGACTCCTCTGACAGCCCCAACACTACCACCCGACTGCACTGTCACCACCCACCACAAACATCTGACACCTCTGACACCATTCACCACAAACATCTGACACCTCTGACACCGACACCTCAAACATTAGACTGCTCTGACACCACCCACCACAAACATCTGACACCTCTGACACCGACACCTCAAACATTAGACTGCTCTGACACCACCCACCACAAACATCTGACACCTCTGACACCACCCACCACAAACATCTGACACCTCTGACACCGACACCTCAAACTTTAGACTCCTCTGACAGCCCCAACACTACCACCCGACTGCACTGTCACCACCCACCACAAACATCTGACACCTCTGACACCATTCACCACAAACATCTGACACCTCTGACACCGACACCTCAAACATTAGACTGCTCTGACACCACCCACCACAAACATCTGACACCTCTGACACCACCCACCACAAACATCTGACACATCTGACACCTCTGACACCATCCACCACAAACATCTGACACCTCTGACACCACCCACCACAACCACCCGACTGCTCTGACACCACCGCCACAAACAACTGACTGCTCGGACACCATCTGCACATCCACCAGATTGACCCTGAGACCACCACTACAAACCCCAGATTGAACCTGACACTCCCACCACTACCACCCGACTGCTCTGACACCACAACCACAAACATCTGACTGCTCTGTCACCACCCACCACTACCACCCGACTGCTCTGACACCATCCACCACAAACATCTGACACCTCTGACACCATCCACCACAAACATCTGACACCTCTGACACCGACACCTCAAACATTAGACTCTTCTGACAGCCCCAACACTACCACCCGACTGCTCTGTCACCACCCACCACAAACATCTGACACCTCTGACACCATTCACCACAAACATCTGACACCTCTGACACCGACACCTCAAACATTAGACTCTTCTGACAGCCCCAACACTACCACCCGACTGCTCTGTCACCACCCACCACAAACATCTGACACCTCTGACACCACCACCACAACCACCCGACTGCTCTGACACCACCCAACACAAACATCTGACACCTCTGACACCATCCACCACAAACATCTGACACCTCTGACACCGACACCTCAAACATTAGACTGCTCTGACACCACCCACCACAAACATCTGACACCTCTGTCACCACCCACCACAAACATCTGACACCTCTGACACCACCACCACAACCACCCGACTGCTCTGACACCACCCAACACAAACATCTGACACCTCTGACACCATCCACCACAAACATCTGACAGCTCTGACACCACCCACCACAAACATCTGACACCTCTGACACCTCTGACACCACCCACCACAAACATCTGACATCTCTGACACCGACACCTCAAACGTTAGACTGCTCTGACAACCCCAACACTACCACCCGACTGCGCTGACACCACCACCACAACCACCCGACTGCTCTGACACCACCGCCACAAACAACTGACTGCTCGGACACCATCTGCACATCCACCAGATTGACCCTGACACCACCACTACAAACCCCAGATTGAACCTGACACTCCCACCACAACCACAAGTCTGCTCTGACAACCACACCACAAACATCTGACTGCTCTGTCACCACCCACCACAAACATCTGACACCTCTGACACCATCCACCACAAACATCTGACACATCTGACACCTCTGACACCATCCACCACAAACATCTGACACATCTGACACCTCTGACACCATCCACCACAAACATCTGACACCTCTGACACCGACACCTCAAACGTTAGACTGCTCTGACAGCCTCAACACTACCACCCGACTGCTCTGTCACCACCCACCACAAACATCTGACACCTCTGACACCATCCACCACAAACATCTGAAACCTCTGACACCGACACCTCAAACATTAGACTCCTCTGACAGCCCCAACACTACCACCCGACTGCTCTGTCACCACCCACCACAAACATCTGACACCTCTGACACCATTCACCACAAACATCTGACACCTCTGACACCGACACCTCAAACATTAGACTGCTCTGACACCACCCACCACAAACATCTGACACCTCTGTCACCACCCACCACAAACATCTGACACCTCTGACACCACCACCACAACCACCCGACTGCTCTGACACCACCCAACACAAACATCTGACACCTCTGACACCATCCACCACAAACATCTGACACCTCTGACACCAACACCTCAAACATCTGACTGCTCTGACAGCCCCAACACTACCACCCGACTGCTCTGACACCACCACCACAACCACCCGACTGCTCTGACACCACCGCCACAAACAACTGACTGCTCGGACACCATCTGCACATCCACCAGATTGACCCTGAGACCACCACTACAAACCCCAGATTGAACCTGACACTCCCACCACTACCACCCGACTGCTCTGACACCACCACCACAAACATCTGACTGCTCTGTCACCACCCACCACAAACATCTGACACCTCTGACACCATCCACCACAAACATCTGACACATCTGACACCTCTGACACCATCCACCACAAACATCTGACACATCTGACACCTCTGACACCATCCACCACAAACATCTGACACCTCTGACACCGACACCTCAAACGTTAGACTGCTCTGACAGCCTCAACACTACCACCCGACTGCTCTGTCACCACCCACCACAAACATCTGACACCTCTGACACCATCCACCACAAACATCTGAAACCTCTGACACCGACACCTCAAACATTAGACTCCTCTGACAGCCCCAACACTACCACCCGACTGCTCTGTCACCACCCACCACAAACATCTGACACCTCTGACACCATTCACCACAAACATCTGACACCTCTGACACCGACACCTCAAACATTAGACTGCTCTGACACCACCCACCACAAACATCTGACACCTCTGTCACCACCCACCACAAACATCTGACACCTCTGACACCACCACCACAACCACCCGACTGCTCTGACACCACCCAACACAAACATCTGACACCTCTGACACCATCCACCACAAACATCTGACACCTCTGACACCAACACCTCAAACATCTGACTGCTCTGACAGCCCCAACACTACCACCCGACTGCTCTGACACCACCACCACAACCACCCGACTGCTCTGACACCACCGCCACAAACAACTGACTGCTCGGACACCATCTGCACATCCACCAGATTGACCCTGAGACCACCACTACAAACCCCAGATTGAACCTGACACTCCCACCACTACCACCCGACTGCTCTGACACCACCACCACAAACATCTGACTGCTCTGTCACCACCCACCACAAACATCTGACACCTCTGACACCATCCACCACAAACATCTGACACCTCTGTCATCACCCACCACAAACATCTGACACCTCTGACACCATCCACCACAAACATCTGACACCTCTGACACCGACACCTCAAACATTAGACTCCTCTGACAGCCCCAACACTACCACCCGACTGCTCTGTCACCACCCACCACAAACATCTGACACCTCTGACACCATTCACCACAAACATCTGACACCTCTGACACCGACACCTCAAACATTAGACTGCTCTGACACCACCCACCACAAACATCTGACACCTCTGACACCGACACCTCAAACATTAGACTGCTCTGACAGCCCCAACACTACCACCCGACTGCTCTGACACCACCATCACAACCACCCGACTGCTCTGACACCACCCACCACAAACATCTGAAACCTCTGACACCGACAACTCAAACATTAGACTCCTCTGACAGCCCCAACACTACCACCCGACTGCTCTGTCACCACCCACCACAAACATCTGACACCTCTGACACCATTCACCACAAACATCTGACACCTCTGACACCGACACCTCAAACATTAGACTGCTCTGACACCACCCACCACAAACATCTGACACCTCTGTCACCACCCACCACAAACATCTGACACCTCTGACACCACCACCACAACCACCCGACTGCTCTGACACCACCCAACACAAACATCTGACACCTCTGACACCTCTGACACCAACACCTCAAACATCTGACTGCTCTGACAGCCCCAACACTACCACCCGACTGCTCTGACACCACCACCACAACCACCCGACTGCTCTGACACCACCGCCACAAACAACTGACTGCTCGGACACCATCTGCACATCCACCAGATTGACCCTGAGACCACCACTACAAACCCCAGATTGAACCTGACACTCCCACCACTACCACCCGACTGCTCTGACACCACCACCACAAACATCTGACTGCTCTGTCACCACCCACCACAAACATCTGACACCTCTGACACCATCCACCACAAACATCTGACACCTCTGTCATCACCCACCACAAACATCTGACACCTCTGACACCATCCACCACAAACATCTGACACCTCTGACACCGACACCTCAAACATTAGACTCCTCTGACAGCCCCAACACTACCACCCGACTGCTCTGTCACCACCCACCACAAACATCTGACACCTCTGACACCATTCACCACAAACATCTGACACCTCTGACACCAACACCTCAAACATTAGACTGCTCTGACACCACCCACCACAAACATCTGACACCTCTGACACCGACACCTCAAACATTAGACTGCTCTGACAGCCCCAACACTACCACCCGACTGCTCTGACACCACCATCACAACCACCCGACTGCTCTGACACCACCCACCACAAACATCTGAAACCTCTGACACCGACACCTCAAACATTAGACTCCTCTGACAGCCCCAACACTACCACCCGACTGCTCTGTCACCACCCACCACAAACATCTGACACCTCTGACACCATTCACCACAAACATCTGACACCTCTGACACCGACACCTCAAACATTAGACTGCTCTGACAGCCCCAACACTACCACCCGACTGCTCTGACACCACCATCACAACCACCCGACTGCTCTGACACCACCCACCACAAACATCTGACACCTCTGACACCATCCACCACAAACATCTGACACCTCTGACACCACCCACCACAAACATCTGACACATCTGACACCTCTGACACCATCCACCACAAACATCTGACACCTCTGACACCACCCACCACAACCACCCGACTGCTCTGACACCACCGCCACAAACAACTGACTGCTCGGACACCATCTGCACATCCACCAGATTGACCCTGAGACCACCACTACAAACCCCAGATTGAACCTGA
The DNA here is from genome assembly GCA_947562105.1 of Shargacucullia verbasci. NCBI lineage: Eukaryota > Metazoa > Arthropoda > Insecta > Lepidoptera > Noctuidae > Shargacucullia > Shargacucullia verbasci. The sequence goes on from OX387306.1 coordinate 9,178,979, forward strand.
CACTCCCACCACTACCACCCGACTGCTCTGACACCACCACCACAAACATCTGACTGCTCTGTCACCACCCACCACTACCACCCGACTGCTCTGACACCATCCACCACAAACATCTGACACCTCTGACACCATCCACCACAAACATCTGACACCTCTGACACCGACACCTCAAACATTAGACTCTTCTGACAGCCCCAACACTACCACCCGACTGCTCTGTCACCACCCACCACAAACATCTGACACCTCTGACACCATTCACCACAAACATCTGACACCTCTGACACCGACACCTCAAACATTAGACTGCTCTGACACCACCCACCACAAACATCTGACACCTCTGTCACCACCCACCACAAACATCTGACACCTCTGACACCACCACCACAACCACCCGACTGCTCTGACACCACCCACCACAAACATCTGACACCTCTGACACCATCCACCACAAACATCTGACACATCTGACACCTCTGACACCGACACCTCAAACATTAGACTGCTCTGACACCACCCACCACAAACATCTGACACCTCTGTCACCACCCACCACAAACATCTGACACCTCTGACACCACCACCACAACCACCCGACTGCTCTGACACCACCCACCACAAACATCTGACACCTCTGACACCATCCACCACAAACATCTGACACATCTGACACCTCTGACACCATCCACCACAAACATCTGACACCTCTGACACCGACACCTCAAACATTAGACTCCTCTGACAGCCCCAACACTACCACCCGACTGCTCTGTCACCACCCACCACAAACATCTGACACCTCTGACACCATTCACCACAAACATCTGACACCTCTGACACCGACACCTCAAACATTAGACTGCTCTGACACCACCCACCACAAACATCTGACACCTCTGTCACCACCCACCACAAACATCTGACACCTCTGACACCACCACCACAACCACCCGACTGCTCTGACACCACCCAACACAAACATCTGACACCTCTGACACCATCCACCACAAACATCTGACACCTCTGACACCAACACCTCAAACATCTGACTGCTCTGACAGCCCCAACACTACCACCCGACTGCTCTGACACCACCACCACAACCACCCGACTGCTCTGACACCACCGCCACAAACAACTGACTGCTCGGACACCATCTGCACATCCACCAGATTGACCCTGAGACCACCACTACAAACCCCAGATTGAACCTGACACTCCCACCACTACCACCCGACTGCTCTGACACCACCACCACAAACATCTGACTGCTCTGTCACCACCCACCACAAACATCTGACACCTCTGACACCATCCACCACAAACATCTGACACCTCTGTCATCACCCACCACAAACATCTGACACCTCTGACACCATCCACCACAAACATCTGACACCTCTGACACCGACACCTCAAACATTAGACTCCTCTGACAGCCCCAACACTACCACCCGACTGCTCTGTCACCACCCACCACAAACATCTGACACCTCTGACACCATTCACCACAAACATCTGACACCTCTGACACCGACACCTCAAACATTAGACTGCTCTGACACCACCCACCACAAACATCTGACACCTCTGACACCGACACCTCAAACATTAGACTGCTCTGACAGCCCCAACACTACCACCCGACTGCTCTGACACCACCATCACAACCACCCGACTGCTCTGACACCACCCACCACAAACATCTGAAACCTCTGACACCGACACCTCAAACATTAGACTCCTCTGACAGCCCCAACACTACCACCCGACTGCTCTGTCACCACCCACCACAAACATCTGACACCTCTGACACCATTCACCACAAACATCTGACACCTCTGACACCGACACCTCAAACATTAGACTGCTCTGACACCACCCACCACAAACATCTGACACCTCTGACACCGACACCTCAAACATTAGACTGCTCTGACAGCCCCAACACTACCACCCGACTGCTCTGACACCACCATCACAACCACCCGACTGCTCTGACACCACCCACCACAAACATCTGAAACCTCTGACACCGACACCTCAAACATTAGACTCCTCTGACAGCCCCAACACTACCACCCGACTGCTCTGTCACCACCCACCACAAACATCTGACACCTCTGACACCATTCACCACAAACATCTGACACCTCTGACACCGACACCTCAAACATTAGACTGCTCTGACAGCCCCAACACTACCACCCGACTGCTCTGACACCACCATCACAACCACCCGACTGCTCTGACACCACCCACCACAAACATCTGACACCTCTGACACCATCCACCACAAACATCTGACACCTCTGACACCACCCACCACAAACATCTGACACATCTGACACCTCTGACACCATCCACCACAAACATCTGACACCTCTGACACCACCCACCACAACCACCCGACTGCTCTGACACCACCGCCACAAACAACTGACTGCTCGGACACCATCTGCACATCCACCAGATTGACCCTGAGACCACCACTACAAACCCCAGATTGAACCTGACACTCCCACCACTACCACCCGACTGCTCTGACACCACCACCACAAACATCTGACTGCTCTGTCACCACCCACCACTACCACCCGACTGCTCTGACACCATCCACCACAAACATCTGACACCTCTGACACCATCCACCACAAACATCTGACACCTCTGACACCGACACCTCAAACATTAGACTCTTCTGACAGCCCCAACACTACCACCCGACTGCTCTGTCACCACCCACCACAAACATCTGACACCTCTGACACCATTCACCACAAACATCTGACACCTCTGACACCGACACCTCAAACATTAGACTGCTCTGACACCACCCACCACAAACATCTGACACCTCTGTCACCACCCACCACAAACATCTGACACCTCTGACACCACCACCACAACCACCCGACTGCTCTGACACCACCCACCACAAACATCTGACACCTCTGACACCGACACCTCAAACATTAGACTGCTCTGACAGCCCCAACACTACCACCCGACTGCTCTGACACCACCATCACAACCACCCGACTGCTCTGACAGCCCCAACACTACCACCCGACTGCTCTGACACCACCATCACAACCACCCGACTGCTCTGACACCACCGCCACAAACAACTGACTGCTCGGACACCATCTGCACATCCACCAGATTGACCCTGAGACCACCACTACAAACCCCAGATTGAACCTGACACTCCCACCACTACCACCCGACTGCTCTGACACCATCACCACAAACATCTGACTGCTCTGTCACCACCCACCACTACCACCCGACTGCTCTGACACCATCCACCACAAACATCTGACACCTCTGACACCATCCACCACAAACATCTGACACCTCTGACACCGACACCTCAAACATTAGACTCTTCTGACAGCCCCAACACTACCACCCGACTGCTCTGTCACCACCCACCACAAACATCTGACACCTCTGACACCATTCACCACAAACATCTGACACCTCTGACACCGACACCTCAAACATTAGACTGCTCTGACACCACCCACCACAAACATCTGACACCTCTGTCACCACCCACCACAAACATCTGACACCTCTGACACCACCACCACAACCACCCGACTGCTCTGACACCACCCAACACAAACATCTGACACCTCTGACACCATCCACCACAAACATCTGACAGCTCTGACACCACCCACCACAAACATCTGACACCTCTGACACCACCCACCACAAACATCTGACACATCTGACACCTCTGACACCATCCACCACAAACATCTGACATCTCTGACACCGACACCTCAAACGTTAGACTGCTCTGACAGCCCCAACACTACCACCCGACTGCGCTGACACCACCACCACAACCACCCGACTGCTCTGACACCACCGCCACAAACAACTGACTGCTCGGACACCATCTGCACATCCACCAGATTGACCCTGACATCACCACTACAAACCCCAGATTGAACCTGACACTCCCACCACAACCACAAGTCTGCTCTGACAACCACACCACAAACATCTGACTGCTCTGTCACCACCCACCACAAACATCTGACACCTCTGACACCATCCACCACAAACATCTGACACATCTGACACCTCTGACACCATCCACCACAAACATCTGACACCTCTGACACCGACACCTCAAACGTTAGACTGCTCTGACAGCCCCAAAACTACCACCCGACTGCTCTGTCACCACCCACCACAAACATCTGACACCTCTGACACCATCCACCACAAACATCTGACACCTCTGACACCGACACCTCAAACATTAGACTGCTCTGACAGCCCCAACACTACCACCCGACTGCTCTGACACCACCACCACAAACATCTGACTGCTCTGACACCATCCACCGCAAACATCTGACACCTCTGAAGTTGAGATTTTAGAGATTGATAAATTGAGATTCGAGACTTTGAGTTTTGAAAAGTTGAAATTTGAGAGCTTGATATTTGAGTTTGAGAATTTGTGACTTGAGATTTGAGAAGTTGAGATTTGAGAGGTTGATATTTGAAGGTTTGAGAATTGAGAAGTTGAGATTTTAGAGCTTGATAATTGAGAAGTTGAGATTTGACAGCTTAATATTTGAGTGATTGAGAATATAAAATTTGAGAGTTTGAGGTTGATATTTGAGTTTGAGAATTTGAGAATTTGTGAGTTGAGATTTGTGACTTAAGATTTTGAGAATTTTACATTTGATTATTGAGAAGTTGAGATTTGAGAGTTTGAGATTTGAGAATTTGGGAAATTGAGATTTGAGTGTTTGATATTTGAGATTTGAAAAGTTGAAATTTGAGTTTGAGAATTTTACATTTGATTATTGAGAAGTTGAGATTTGAGAGTTTGAGAGTTTGTGATTTGAGTAATTGAGATTTGAGAGTTTGATATTTGTGATTTGAGATTTGTGACTTAAGATTTTGAGAATTTTACATTTGATTTGAGAATTTGAGAAGTTGAGATTTGAGAATTTTACATTTGATTTGAGAATTTGAGAAGTTGAGATTTGAGAGTTTGATATTTGAGAGCTTGATAATTTGAGATTCGAGAATTTGTGATTTGAGAATTTGAGATATTTGAGTTTGAGAATTTTAGAATTTGTGATTTGAGAATTTGAGTTTTGAGAAGTTGAAATTTGAGATATTTGAGTTTGAGAATTAGAGAATTTCTGATTTGAGATTCGAGAATTTGAGTTTTGAGAAGTTGAGATTTGGGAATTCGAGACTTGAGAATTTGAGATTTGAGAATTCAGAATTCGAGACTTGAGAATTTGAGATTTGAAAATTTGAGATGTTGAGATTTGAGATTTAAGAGGTTGATATTTGATAGTTTGAGATTTGAGAATTTGAGATTTGAGAAGTTGAAATTTGAGAGGTTGATATTTGAGTTTGAGAATTTGAGAATTTGTGATTTGAGACATTGAGATTTGAGAATTTGAGATTTGAGAAGTTGAAATTTGAGAGGTTGATATTTGAGAGTTTTAGATTTGAGAATTTGAGACCTGAGAATTTGTGATTTGAGAATTTGAGATTTGAGAAGTTGAAATTTGAGAATTATATAACTTGAGAATTTGAGAATTTTAGACTTGAGAATTTTAGATTTGAGAATTTTAGATTTGATAATTGAGAAGTTGAGAATGTATTTTAGAAACAAAACAATAAAAATCGACTTAGTACTTTGTGTTGATAAAACTATATAATAAATAATATAATATAATAAATTACAAAAAAATAATAGCATGTTTCACTTATATAAATCGACATCGACTGATTTGGCTTCAGAACTTCTAAAATGCATTATACCATTCCATAAACATATTATACATGTAACAATAAATATTCCTGTTCGATTAATTTGTCTCGATGAATCTACTCAAATGATATACTCGTAAGTATAATATTACAAACAAATATTTTACTTACAGCGGTAAAAAATTAATATACTGCGACGGTTTCGTTTGCGATTATTTTCAAATAATTTGGATTATAATAAACTAAACCTGGCCAAACTTCGCTGTGGCTCAGTCTGATATTAATATAAAAAATTATGTTATTTATTTATATTTATTTTTGTTGTTAAAATCTTAATTAATTGACATGCCTATTTTAAAATAATAATATATGTAAAGGAAAACAGTGATACATATAGTCCTTTGTCAGATATACTTTATGCTTGAGCCATAAAGTCAAAGCGTGTCATCAGAATTAGATACGAAAATAAATAATGCATGCGGAAGTTATTACTTCATATTACGTACTCTTACGATTGACATAAGAGTAAGTATGTGCGAAAGAAACAAATCTAAGTTTGCTTGTTTCTATTTCACTTTCTTTTCGAATCCCTGCGCCTGCCCCCGTTAAGCCTACATATGTAGGTCAGTGTGTCGCCGCGGTCCTGTGACGTCGCAAGCGTCATTATTTGACAATTTCGGAAGCGCAGGAGTTTCACCGCCTTTACTGTGATTTTGCGAAATTGGACGCTTTATTTTTATAGGGGCCGGACAGGTAACGTAGCATAGGTAGTTTTAGTGAACAGTTAAGTGAATTGTGCGAAATTGGACGTTTACATTGGACGTTAGAATACATTAAATAGAGTGATTGTGATTAATAATTTGATAAATAATTATGCGAGGGCGACTGTGACTGTGTGTGGTGTGATCGTTTTTATTCAGCATTAATTGCGCCAAAAGATCTTGTCGTAATATGACACCGCGCTGTTGCCGCTCTTATCACAGGTATACTTATATCTGCTCTCATTGGCGGAAGCAAAATATAGGAGTGGTTAGTTCATCGCGAACCGTGCAAAGAATTTTGTTAGCAAAGTGTACTACCGCCAATGTCGCCCATTGTACATAGTTTACTGTTTCCAAGTTTTTAAAGAGCTCTTTTATTTAAAACTGTGTTAAGAACATACCACTTTCTAACAAATTTCATTTACACCTTAATTTATAATTATTTTGCTCTTAATTGTTTATTACTTCAATTAGTTACGACTTAATTGAGCGAGACTTTATTTAAAACTTTTTATTTGAGTAAAACATTTGAGTGCCGATAATAGGCACTTATTTCTGCTCAGTAATCTATGTTACAAAAACAAGTAACGACTCGTAAAGAACGAACAAAGTTAAACAGAAGACATAAAGCCTGTTACACACTGAGGCGATTTTGTATTTACAAAGCACAACGTAATTAATACTAAATGTGGGTGTCAAATAGTACAACTCTGCCTAACCCTTAGGGGAATACAGGTGTGATGCTATGCTATGACGTCACCGTGATTTTTAGCGCAACAAAGGACTCTACTGTCTTAAATTTATCCTTTTTCAACTTAAAAGCAACACTCTAGCGTGATAAACAGACATACATACATATTCACTTTCCTAATATAAAATGTATTATATTATATTGTATTCCATTAACTGTCAGACCTATATATTATTCATGTACGTTATGTAAGCTCCATCACCGATGCCCATCAAATACTATGTCTAATAACAATAACACAAAATCAAAACATGGCGTCGTGTAAATCTGCTCTGAATAATTCATAGACGTCGGCGTGGGAGGGTCTCACATTGTCCGCCAATATCCGCCGCTATTGTGCGCACTGGCCGGCCATTGTGCACAGCGACCGCCGCCGGACAATGCAGGTAACCCCACAAATGTTAATTACAGGGAACATATCACGGGTACTAGTGCCGAGCTCCCGGTACAGTCGCTCTCTGTGTGTAACACCACATAACACATACATGCAGAGACAGCCTCACTGGTCCAGTGGTCATAAGCGTGGCTACTGAGCCTGGAGTTTGGAATTGTGCCCGGTGGATGGCAATAGACTCGCCCCTTATCATGTGAGACTCAATAAATTGTGGGAGTATCAAAGTATTATACATTTCTGCCTAACCCTTCAGGTGATACTGTGATTCTATGTAAACTAATGAGATACCCATTCATTCATTAATTATTACTGATTACGATAAACAAAATCAATAAATACAATCATTTCCGATTGAGAAACACCTAAAATTGAAATCTTATGAATGCATATTAAATTTTTTCCTTTTCCGATTATAATATTTCGAAAATAAATCTGCACAGAATATCTGAAGTTTTCCATTGATCTTGTAAACTCCAAACTTCTCATTGAACCGATATAATCCATTCACGCGAAGCATTTCATTTGCAAAGTGTCCAATCATTTTTTCGCCATTGACGAGCGCTCAACGGGGGGTAAAATTACCCCTTTTTCTGGGAAGTGGGTGATTTGCGTGAAGTGCTGCCATCTAGGGTAACGACCTCTCGTGTCGACGGACTGAGAGTGATTATGTAAATAATAAGTGTTATATTATTATTATTACTGGCGAAATGTTTATCACGTGAAGGACTCATCTCGCGGAATTATGTCCAATGAATAAGCAACCGCATCAAGTTCCAAGTATCAAGATAATTTGCAATAGTATAATTGCACATTATCTTGATACTTAAAACTTGATATATTTGACAGCATTGTAGGCGCTGTGATTAAGCGTTTAGCTTTCTGCGATGCATATAAACGGCTGTTATCTAGGAGGATGTTAATAATCACGAGCTAGGGTCATGATGGTGATTGAAGTTTAGTACCGTGTGTGTCCTATACCTATATAGTAATAAACAATATAATCAGCCTTTTTTTATAAAAAAACGTTGCCCCACACTAGGATTTCTCCTGTGTCATGGGTACAGTTTTACAAACAAACATGTCACATGCACACACAACCAGACCCGAAACAACTATCTGTAGATCATACAAATATTTGTTCCGTGCGGGAATCGAACCCGCGAAACCTAGCGCAGAAAGCTAATCACTTAGCCACTGCACCAACCGTGTCGTGAATGTTACCAGAATTTGTTTTACGGGAGTGGCATAGTCACTGCGTGACAAAACACCTATTTAAAAATAAAGATTAAAAAATGGCCTGTCTTATAGTAAATGGCCTGCGATCTATTACGTGTCTGTAATGAGACTTATTTGAACAGTTAGATAAGACATCGTGACCTGGAACATAACAGACTAGAGTACACCAATTTTTCTTCTTTAACCCACACGCTCTTTGAAATCAGAAGTTTGATAAACAGCACAAAACAATATGCAAATAATAAATAAACAAAACGCGCCTCAGAGCGTTCCCTCTGCTCTGTCGCACACAAACATGCGACATGACACGTATTAGTTCTGTGTCGTCACGAGTGAGCAGGTGTGCGTCGTCACGGCGGGTCCCTGACGCAGCAAGTATTCAAATGTTACGAGTATTGGAAATCACTACCGCCGGGTACCGCGGTACGCACCTCACATTTGTCCGTTTGTAAGGGAGTAAAACGTTAAGGGCACAGCAAATAGGTTTCAAATGTGTTTACTAGCTACAGAGTGGATTTTAGGACCCTTATTTAGCAAAGAGTTGATAATATTTGTTGTGGTGTTTGGGAGCCGAGTGCGGAACGTTTATCCTAACTTTAATATTATAAATGCGAAAGTAAGTTTGTTTGTTTGTTTGTTACTTTTTCACGCCTAAACCACTAAACCGATCATCATGAAATTTTGCGTATACGTTGTCAGGTGTACAGAAACGGACGTAGGGTACCTTTCATCCCGAAAAAGTATTGCTCCCGAGGAAAACAACAATAACGTTTTTATGATAATAGATGGCGCCACGTGTCTTTCGCAATCAGAGTACAACCCGAATTGATTGTCAAATTTTAAATTAACGCGAGCGCAAGTCGCGGCCAAAAGCTAGTAGGTTTATAATGTGAATATGGAAAACTGTTAGTCAAATATAAATTCGGTTTACTTTCCACAGCGCATTGTAGAAAATATTGGATGCTAGATATATTATATTTCTACATTGAAACCTGTAGTAGTACATTTTGTACTAGCAACTGTTCATTCTCATGTAGGCCCTAATCACACGAGTGTTACCAGAAACGATCCAATTTAACTCCAACTAAGTTAACACGTTGATAGACAGTAACGCCGTCAGGCGTCAAGCTCATGAAAATGATAAGACAGTACGCCTGTCGACGTCCAAGTTTGTACCTTCATAATATCAGTACGCCCGAAAACGTTAGATTTTTCCTACTATTACACGAAGCGGCATGTTATACTGTCACTAGAGGTACAATTAGGATCTGCGTACTGGCACATCGCAATGTTGAAAAACTCATTCATAGAAATTATATCAACGCACACATCGACATTTTTATGTTTCGCTACACACACACTACGCCGGTGGGCGTCGTATTTACATACGATCAGTCAGTGACAGAATGCCTTACGACGTAAACGACTTAACCCGTTCAACAGGCATTGCCACCAAGGTTGTACTGTCCATCAACGTTTTAATGGTCCCGTCATAATTATTTGAAGTCCCATTCAGATTCAAACAACCAATAGTTATCGACTATCACGTGACGTTGTGTACATTATGGTGGTGGTCAAGTTATCATCAGCAGCAGCAGCAGCGCCGCCGCACGCGCACGATACGCAAATGGAATGATGATTGAAATCTGGTTAGATAACCAACACGGAACTGGGTCAATCCGCACTTCACTAACAAATTTATTACAGAAGGTTCACTGGGGGTAGTGAAGCGAAATACTTCACAGGTTAACAATATCGCTCGCAGGCCCTCTCGAAACGTTACAACAAGATTCTAGTTGCACGGTTTTAAAAAAGATTAACCAATTATTTGTCGACACATCTTTCACATGTTATTATCACAAAAAACCAACAAAACTTGAAAAAAAAAAGTGTAGCAATGGATTCATGATGTTATGACGGAGATCCGGCAAGAAACTCCATTGATACTGTTTTAAAAATACTGCTACTGAATAAAATACTCATATTCCCCTTCGATCCAGGCAAATATTAGATAATACCAGGCAGGTTTGAGTGCCGGATGGGTTTGAGGTCTCCAACTCGTTTGCAATGCGAATAAACTCCCTTTTTGGGCGAGAAGAGAAGTGCGAGGATTATCTTAAGCACCATTTTATACACCGAACATAAGGCGCTAATTAAACCAGAATATCCTGGAACTGTGACCGAGACTAGCTTAGATGTAATTTTCTTCTCAGCGTAACGATGGCTAATTAAATGAGTTTGGCCCAAAATTCTGCCACACGGACTGCGCTAGTAGCAGCTAGTAGGACACGTAGAGCAGGATGGAAAGTGAGCCATTATCTGCGGAATCTGCATTGTATATACTTGACCTTCTGTATCTTTCTTGAGTTGACCAACAAACTCATAAACATTGGATTGCAGCACTCACAACTAAAGCAAACAACACGTACTGAGAACAAAATATTACAATATGTTGTAAAACATTCCACACACTGGTATGTACTCACACCGTTATTAAATAACGCTCAGATGAGAGCCGGGAGCCGCTCGCCACTGAAATATTAATGGAGAACCCTCAAAAGTTTAGTGGGTCAAATGATTATTTGATTTACAAAGTATTAATTACATATATCATAGTTCGCGAATAATTAAATGTTATTCAAAATATTCGTTTCTGTAGCTTCCTTATTTATTTAAGTAGCACTTTAAAAAATAAGCAAAGCGTCTTTTAATAATATCGTCAATGTCCCACATAACGCAGCGGATCCCCTGCGGCATCGAAAATAAATGTTGAGCATCCCTGTACAAATGTTTCAATCGTGAAAGTTATAATGACAACATCGGAAAAACATTCCGCTAAATTGGGCAAAATATTTCTTTGATGAGATACGTAAATAACAATGATTCTGTCCCCCGGCCCCCGGGGGTGGAGCGGACAGCCGGGGGCGCGGGGGGGTGAGAGAAGGGGGATGCACTCAAATAATTAACTAGAAATAAATACCCGCCGTTTGAATTAGTCGCACTCGGGGGAGAGTCGCAAACATTAACAAATATTTTTTGTTGTTTGTGAGTGAAACTGTAACTTGTGTAATTTGTGTAATGTACGAGAAACTTGTGTTTATGATAAAGGTTACTTTTTTCTGCTTAATACCGTGAAGGCTTTAAAAACCAGTCGTCTGGTAAAGGCTGGCTGGCTAAAAATTGAAAAAAAACCATTTTAATAATTCTAATTAACACAAGTCTTTTTTTTTTTGGTCCTTTTACATATAATGATTCTCGGCACCTGTATATTGCATAAACCAAAAATGTATCACGTAATGCTTTTGTGTGTTTTTACCAAAGTCATCCTTATATATTAACATTTTTTGACAACATGAATACTTGTTAATTTTATAAATTTGACATTATTTTTAGAATACCTCATAACTTTTTATTAAATCAATTTAATTTTTTTTTTTTCACTTATGTCGCTGAGTCTACAAATAACGACATTTAATTACACTTTTTCTTACCGTCTGTATACATAAATAATTAATTTCTTGCGCTCATTATGACCACAGCGCATGTCGTTGCTGTTATTAAGACCTTGTGATGTGGGCCTGTGGCCATCTACCGGATACAATTCCAAACTCCTGGCTGTTACTGTTTTTTTTAGCAGAAAAACCCAATACTACTTTGTCCGGGTATCAAATACAGGATGTCACGCTGAAAAGCCGCGCCTGCATTGAGATAGTTATTCCCTTTCTCAATTAAATTCTTTTCAAAACAGCCTCGGTCATCATAGAGGCAGGAGGTCCAGAGTTGTTTGTGTGTCGTGCGACATATGAAGCAGCTCCAGTAAGGAAGCACATAATACAGTGCTCTGTATTCAGACACTGAACACCGATATCTCTCTCCGCTTCAACAGTACCTCCTGTCAACTGAGAAGCACTCTATGTTTAATGCAGGTAAACTCCCAGAGAGCGCTCGTCAACGTCACGTGTGGCGCGTCTGTCGCGCATCTGTGGCGCGGCTGTGACGTCATGCGTGACGGTAAAACGCTTCCCGTGTCGCGATATCGATGTCGTGTCGAACGTATTTTACTATTCTATCGAATTCATTGATATAAAACTAAAGACAGACACTCAGCGTTTGAAGAAAATCCGGGAAAATACGTGCACAAATCAAAACTGTGCGAGCTGTCAGATTCTAAAAGGCCTGTCTAATCTCTGATCATTTCAAATGTCGTGTTAATATTTTTGTAATTGGTTGGAATCATTAGAGCTGGACGCTATTTATAATATCACATTAAAGGTCCATACTAAAAACTGAGTTACTCGTTACTCTAATCTCTACCAATATTTGAAAACAATTTGACAAGTGTATCTGGCGTTCATATAATCAATGATTCGATCGCGGATATTTTTGAACAGATATTTAGTATGGGAACACAGGATTCCCATATCGGGCTGACGGCTGCTTATCATTGAACAGTTACAGTGGAATAAATAATAGCAAAATGTATGATCTTAGTTTGCCAGGGGACAGTATGTAACTGGTCTACTTCGTTACCTCACTCTGTAGTAGAAAGATCAATCAGTTCCAAAACCAATGTTTTTTTACGGGTCTGACAGCCCAGGATGCACTAGGTGTACAGGTGTACACTGTCAGCATTTGATAGCCAGTGTCCTATAGGTATAGTGAAACAGTCAGTGGAAATATTTATGATTTAACTAATAAATAACTATTTCATACAAAGGTCTCGTGAAATATAATTGATTACCTTATTAATAATAGTTTTAAATAATAATTTTAATTTTGTTATATTCAATTAAACAAGGAATACTTACACGCACACAAATATTCAAAATAATGCAAACATAAACGTATTTGAACAAATTATATAAAGATATAGACATATATACGTTATAGATATCTCACAGAATCTGAATCTGAAAAAGAATTCAAAATCTTCTTCTTAGTCCTTTCGTGTAGTATGAATTGGTGATTTTATATTGTTATTGAGATATAATAGAACAGACTTCATAGATATGTCCCAGACGTTACGCTTTATGTTCTGAGAATCTGTGTCCGAGCCATTTAACAAGAAACTGATTCAATTGATAGCTATCAGACTGAACCAAAATAAATCTACAGTAATGCTTACCACGAACTGAACTGATCTGATGGATTTTACCGATCCACCGCCATGTTTCTATTTCTTTGAAATATAACAAATATATTACGATTTTCAATAAAATATGAAGATTACGTGAAGAGCGCGGACACACATACGGTAAAAATACTTGTAATTTATTAAACCTAATATCGTGTAAGACTATATTTGTATCCTACCCACACTACAGGAGAAATTTTTGTGATTGATTTCGAATTCCAAAACTACATTTTTCAATTTCAAAGCAAAGGTCGTTCACGTTACGCTCATATCGTAGAAATAAAAGATCATTTTAAAAATGCTCGAATAATTGAACACAAATTCGTTCTTTGTTTAAATTTATTGTTTTCTTCAAAAGTAATATTTAATTTGAAACACAATGACAATTAAAAACGAAACAAAATATGGCGACTAATGATGAAATATCATGTTTTAGGAATTTCCATTATTTGTTCACACAAATTTATAGAGATTCGATGTGCTATGATATACAGGGTGATATTATTTAAAACTATTTTGTACGATGTTTTTGCGTATGTGCCAACTATTGACAATTGTTTGAATATGACAAATTGTCTGTATTTTTATCCAACCATAAGTGCCTACGTACCATGGGCGACATTGGCGGTAGTACACTTTACTAACAAAATTCTTTGCACGGTTTGCGATGAACTAACCACGCCTATATTTTGCTTCCGCCAATGAGAGCAGATATAAGTATACCTGTGATAAGAGCGGCAACAGCGCGGTGTCATATTGCGACAAGATCTTTTGGCGCAATTAATGCTGAATAAAAATGATCACACCACACACAGTCACAGTCGCCCTCGCATAATTATTTATTAAATTATTAATCACAATCCCTCTTTTCTCTCTTTAATGTATTCTAACGTCCAATGTAAACGTCCAATTTTGCACAATTCACTTAACTGTTCACTAAGACTACATATTCTACGTTACCTGTCCTGCCCCTATGAAAATAAAGCGTCCAATTTCGCAAAATCACAGTAAAGGCGGTGAAACTCCTGCGCTTCCGAAATTGTAAAATAATGACGCTTGCGACGTCACAGGACCGCGGCGACACACTGACCTACATATGTAGGCTTAACGGGGGCAGGCGCAGGGATTCGAAAAGAAAGTGAAATAGAAACAAACAAACTTAGATTTGTTTCTTTCGCACATACTTAATCTTCCATTGACGTAAGAGTACGTAATATGAAGTAATAATTTCCGCATGCATTATTTATTTTCGTGTCTAATTCTGATGACACGTTTTGACTTTTATGGCTCAAGCATAAAGTATATCTGACAAATGACTACATGTATCACTGTTTTCCCTTACATATATTACTATTTTAAAATAGGCATGTTAATTAATTAAGATTTTAACAACAAAAATAAATATAAATAAATAACACAATTTTTTATATTAATATCAGACTGAGCCACAGCGAAGTTTGGCCAGGTTTAGCTAGTATTATTATAATCCAAATTATTTGAAAATAATCGCAAACGGAACCGTCGCAGTATATTGATTTTTTACGGCTGTAAGTAAAATATTTGTTTGAAATATTATACTTACGAGTATATCATTTGAGTAGATTCATCGAGACAAATTAATCGAACAGGAATATTTATTGTTACATGTATAATATGTTTATGGAATGGTATAATGCATTTTAGAAGTTTTGAAGCCAAATCAGTCGATGTCGATTTATATAAGTGAAACATGCTATTGAATTTTTTGTAATTTATAATTTATATAGTTTTATCAACACAAAGCACTAAGTCGATTTTTATTGTTTTGTTTCTAAAATACATTCTCAACTTCTCAATTATCAAATCTAAAATTCTCAAATTCTCAAATCTAAAATTCTCAAATTCTCAAGTTACAAATTCTCAAATTTCAACTTCTCAAATCTCAAATTCTCAAATCACAAATTCTCAGGTCTCAAATTCTCAAATCTCAAACTCTCAAATATCAACCTCTCAAATTTCAACTTCTCAAATCTCAATTTCTCAAATCACAAATTCTCATATCACAAATTCTCAAATTCTCAAACTCAAATATCAACCTCTCAAAGTCTCGAATTCCCAAATCTCAACTTCTCAAAACTCAAATTCTCAAATCTCAAATCAGAAATTCTCTAATTCTCAAACTCAAATATCTCAAATTTCAACTTCTCAAAACTCAAATTCTCAAATCACAAATTCTCAAACTCAAATATCTCAAATTCTCAAATCTCAAATTCTCAAGCTCTCAAATATCAAACTCTCAAATCTCAACTTCTCAAATTCTCAAATCAAATGTAAAATTCTCAAAATCTTAAGTCACAAATCTCAAATCACAAATATCAAACTCTCAAATCCCAATTACTCAAATCACAAACTCTCAAATCTCAACTTCTCAATAATCAAATGTAAAATTCTCAAACTCAAATATCTCAAATTTCACTTTCTCAAATCTCAAATATCTCAAATTTCACCTTCTCAAATATCAAACTCTCAAATCTCAATTTCTCAAATTCTCAATAATCAAATGTTAAATTCTCAAAATCTTAAGTCACAAATTCTCAAATTCTCAAACTCAAATATCTCAAATTTCAAATTCTCAAACTCAAATATCTCAAATTCTCAAATCACAAATTCTCGAATCTCAAATTCTCAAGCTCTCAAATATCAAACTATCAAATCTCAAAACTCAAATTCTCAAATCACAAATTCTCAAATTCTCAAACTCAAATATCTCAAATTTCAACTTCTCAAAACTCAAATCCCAAAGTCTCAATTCTCCAATTCTCAAACTCAAATATCTCAAATTTCAATTTCTCAAAACTCAAATTCTCAAATTCTCAAATTCTCAAATCTCAAATCTCAAATCTCAAATCTCAAATCTCAAATCTCAAATCTCAAATCTCAAATCTCAAATCTCAAATTTCAAATTCTCAAATTCTCAAATTCTCAAATCTCAAATTCTCAAATCTCAAATTCTCAAATCTCAAATCTCAAATCTCAAATCTCAAATCTCAAATCTCAAATCTCAAATCTCAAATCTCAAATCTCAAATCTCAAATCTCAAATCTCAAATCTCAAATCTCAAATCTCAAATCTCAAATCTCAAATCTCAAATCTCAAATCTCAAATCACAAATTCTCAAATCTCAAATTCTCAAATCTCGTGTAAAAAGGGAAGATCCTCCGACCAGGCAAGGTGGTTAGCCTGGCGGACCGAAATCCGACGGGTAATGTCGAACATTCGTATATATGTTAGAATCGTTGTAAAGTTGTAAACTCTCATAGTGTGATTGAGGAATTTCTGTTGTCACTTCACTCCGATAGATGGCGCTTTACTTTTTGCCATGTTGCGAGCAGTAGTCGCTACAACGTCAAAACTGCTGGAACCCATATAAAAGTTAGACACAAATAGGTAAACGGCTAGTTTGTGTCGTTACCGTCTGTTATTATTATCGATGAACTTGGGCCTCAGGAATTCAAACGTTTAATAATTTGATTCAAAGGCACAATTGCCTCAGTGGCTAAGCGATTGGCTATCTGCGCTACGTCGCAAGTTCGATTACCACACACATATGATGATACAACAAAATGTTAGTACAAACATACACAAAGCATATCGTTCTACGACAGAGACAGAGTCAGAGTCAGAGCAGTCTGATGTTTGTGGTAGGGGTGTCAAAGCAGTCTGTATTTGTGGTGGGGGGTGTCAGCAGTCGGGTGGTAGTGGTGGTGGTGTCAGAGCAGTCGGGTAGTTGTGGTGGTGGTATCAGGGTCAATATGTTGGATGTGTTGTGGGTGTCAGAGCAGTCCGATGTTTGTGGTGGTGGTGTCAGAGCAGTCTGATGTTTGTGGTGGGGGTGTCAGAGCAGACTGGTGGTTGTGGTGGGAGTGTCAGGTTCAATCTGGGGGTTGTAGTGGTGGTGTCAGAGCAGTCGGGTGGTTGTGGTGGCGGTGTCAGAGCAGTCTGATGTTTGTGGTGGTAGTGTCAGAGCAGTCTGATGTTTGTGGTGGGGGTGTCAGAGCAGACTGGTGGTAGTTTTGGGGGTGTCAGAGCAGTCTAATGATTGTGGTGTGGGTGTCAGAGCAGTCTGATGTTTGTGGTGTGGGTGTCAGAGCAGTCGGAAGGTTATGATGGGGGTGTCAGAGCAGTCGGAAGTTTGTGGTGGGGGTGTCAGAGCAGACTGGTGGTTGCGTGGGGGTGTCAGAGCAGACTGTTGGTTGTGGTGGGAGTGTCAGAGCAGTCAGATGTTTGTGAGGGGGGGTGTCAGAGCAGTCGGAAGGTTGTGGTGGGGGTGTAAGAGCAGACTGTTGGTTGTGGTGGGAGTGTCAGAGTAGTCAGATGTTTGTGAGGGGGAGGTGTCAGAGCAGACTGGTGGTTTTGGTGGGAGTGTCAGGTTCAAACTGGGAGTTGTAGTGGTGGTGTCAGAGCAGTCGGGTGGTTGTGGTGGTGGTGTCAGAGCAGTCAGTTGTTTGTGTTTGGGGTGTCAGAGCAGACTGGTGGTTGTGGTGTGGGTGTCAGACCAGTCTGTAGACTGGTGGTTGTGGTGGGAGTGTCAGGTTCAAACTGGTGGTTGTAGTGGGGGTGTCAGAGCAGTCAGATGTTTGTAGTGGGGGTGTCAGAGTAGACTTGTGGTAGTTTTGGGGGTGTCAGAGCAGTCTAATGATTGTGGTGTGGGTGTCAGAGCAGTCTGATGTTTGTGGTGTGGGTGTCAGAGCAGACTGTTGGTTGTGGTGGGAGTGTCAGAGCAGTCAGATGTTTGTGAGGGGGGGGGGGGTGTCAGAGCAGTCGGGTGGTTGTGGCGGCGGTGTCAGAGCAGTCTGATGTTTGTGGAGGTGGTGTCAGAGCAGTCAGTTGTTTGTGTTTGGGGTGTCAGAGCAAACTGGTGGTTGTGGTGGGAGTGTCAGGTTCAAACTGGTGGTTGTAGTGGTGGTGTCAGAGCAGTCAGATGTTGATGGTTGTAGTGATTGTGAGGGGGGGGTGTCAGAGCAGACTGGTGGTAGTTTTGGGGGTGTCAGAGCAGTCTAATGATTGTGGTGTGGGTGTCAGAGCAGTCTGGTGTTTGTGGTGTGGGTGTCAGAGCAGTCGGAAGGTTGTGATGGGGGTGTCAGAGCAGTCGGAAGTTTGTGGTGGTGGTGCCAGAGCAGTCAGTTGTTTGTGTTTGGGGTGTCAGAGCAGACTGGTGGTTGTGGTGGGAGTGTCAGGTTCAAACTGGTGGTTGTAGTGGTGGTGTCAGAGCAGACTAGTGGTTGTGGAGGGGGTGTCAGAGCAGTCAGATGTTTGGGGTGGGGGTGTCAGAGTAGACAGAGTAGACACATTAGACTTGACATTCGACTTGACTTGACTTTCGACTTGACATTCCACTTGACATTCGACTTGACATTCGACTTGACATTCGACTTGACATTCGACTTGACATTCGACTTGACATTCGACTTGACATTCGACTTGACTTGACATTCGATTGACTTTCGACTTGACTTTCGACTCGACTTGACATTCGACTTGACTTCCGGCTTGAATTGACATTCAACTTGACATTCGACTTGACATTCGACTTGACATTCGACTTGACATTCGACTTGACATTCGACTTGACATTCGACTTGACATTCGACTTGACATTCGACTTGACATTCGACTTGACATTCGACTTGACATTCGACTTGACATTCGACTTGACATTCGACTTGACATTCGACTTGACATTCGACTTGACATTCGACTTGACATTCGACTTGACATTCGACTTGACATTCGACTTGACATTCGACTTGACATTCGACTTGACATTCGACTTGACATTCGACTTGACTTGACATTCGACTTGACTTTCGAATCGACTTGACCTTCGACTTGACTTCCAACTTGACTTTCGTCTCGAATTGACTTGACATTCGACTTGACATTCGATTTGACATTCGACAGTCGACTTTCGACTTGACTTTCGATTTGACTTTCGACTTGACATTCGACTTGACATTTGACTCGACTTGACTTTCGACTCGACTTGACTTTCTACTCGACTTTCGACTTGACTTTCGAATCGACTTGACTTGACTTTCGACTCGACTTGACTTGCGACTTGACTTTCGACTTGACTTTCAACTTGACATTTGACTTGACTTCCAACTTGACTTTCGACTCGACTTGCTTTCGTCTCGACTTGACTTGACATTCGACTTGACTTGACATTCGACATTCGACTTGACATTCGACATTCGACTTGACATTCGATATGTCATTTGACTTGACTTTCGACTCGACTTGACTTTCTACTCGACTTTCGACTTGACTTTCGACTCGACTTGACTTGACTCGACTTGACTTTCGACACAACTTGACTTTCGACTCGACTTGACTTGACTTTCGACTTGACATTCGACTTGACTTGACTTTCGACTTGACTTGACTTTCGACTCGACTTGACTTTCGACTTGACTTGCGACTTGACTTGACATTCGATTGACTTTCGACTTGACATTCGACTTGACTTTCGACTTGACTTGTCTCGACTTGACTTGACTGTTGTCACTTCACTCCGATAGATGGCGCTTTACTTTTTGCCATGTTGCGAGCAGTAGTCGCTACAACGTCAAAACTGCTGGAACCCATATAAAAGTTAGACACAAATAGGTAAACGGCTAGTTTGTGTCGTTACCGTCTGTTATTATTATCGATGAACTTGGGCCTCAGGAATTCAAACGTTTAATAATTTGATTCAAAGGCACAATTGCCTCAGTGGCTAAGCGATTGGCTATCTGCGCTACGTCGCAAGTTCGATTACCACACACATATGATGATACAACAAAATGTTAGTACAAACATACACAAAGCATATCGTTCTACGACAGAGACAGAGTCAGAGTCAGAGCAGTCTGATGTTTGTGGTAGGGGTGTCAAAGCAGTCTGTATTTGTGGTGGGGGGTGTCAGCAGTCGGGTGGTAGTGGTGGTGGTGTCAGAGCAGTCGGGTAGTTGTGGTGGTGGTATCAGGGTCAATATGTTGGATGTGTTGTGGGTGTCAGAGCAGTCCGATGTTTGTGGTGGTGGTGTCAGAGCAGTCTGATGTTTGTGGTGGGGGTGTCAGAGCAGACTGGTGGTTGTGGTGGGAGTGTCAGGTTCAATCTGGGGGTTGTAGTGGTGGTGTCAGAGCAGTCGGGTGGTTGTGGTGGCGGTGTCAGAGCAGTCTGATGTTTGTGGTGGTAGTGTCAGAGCAGTCTGATGTTTGTGGTGGGGGTGTCAGAGCAGACTGGTGGTAGTTTTGGGGGTGTCAGAGCAGTCTAATGATTGTGGTGTGGGTGTCAGAGCAGTCTGATGTTTGTGGTGTGGGTGTCAGAGCAGTCGGAAGGTTATGATGGGGGTGTCAGAGCAGTCGGAAGTTTGTGGTGGGGGTGTCAGAGCAGACTGGTGGTTGCGTGGGGGTGTCAGAGCAGACTGTTGGTTGTGGTGGGAGTGTCAGAGCAGTCAGATGTTTGTGAGGGGGGGTGTCAGAGCAGTCGGAAGGTTGTGGTGGGGGTGTAAGAGCAGACTGTTGGTTGTGGTGGGAGTGTCAGAGTAGTCAGATGTTTGTGAGGGGGAGGTGTCAGAGCAGACTGGTGGTTTTGGTGGGAGTGTCAGGTTCAAACTGGGAGTTGTAGTGGTGGTGTCAGAGCAGTCGGGTGGTTGTGGTGGTGGTGTCAGAGCAGTCAGTTGTTTGTGTTTGGGGTGTCAGAGCAGACTGGTGGTTGTGGTGTGGGTGTCAGACCAGTCTGTAGACTGGTGGTTGTGGTGGGAGTGTCAGGTTCAAACTGGTGGTTGTAGTGGGGGTGTCAGAGCAGTCAGATGTTTGTAGTGGGGGTGTCAGAGTAGACTTGTGGTAGTTTTGGGGGTGTCAGAGCAGTCTAATGATTGTGGTGTGGGTGTCAGAGCAGTCTGATGTTTGTGGTGTGGGTGTCAGAGCAGACTGTTGGTTGTGGTGGGAGTGTCAGAGCAGTCAGATGTTTGTGAGGGGGGGGGGGGGTGTCAGAGCAGTCGGGTGGTTGTGGCGGCGGTGTCAGAGCAGTCTGATGTTTGTGGAGGTGGTGTCAGAGCAGTCAGTTGTTTGTGTTTGGGGTGTCAGAGCAAACTGGTGGTTGTGGTGGGAGTGTCAGGTTCAAACTGGTGGTTGTAGTCGACTTTCGTCTCGAATTGACTTGACATTCGACTTGACTTGACATTCGACTTGACATTCGACAGTCGACTTTCGACTTGACTTTCGATTTGACTTTCGACTTGACATTCGACTTGACATTTGACTCGACTTGACTTTCGACTCGACTTGACTTTCTACTCGACTTTCGACTTGACTTTCGAATCGACTTGACTTGACTTTCGACTCGACTTGACTTGCGACTTGACTTTCGACTTGACTTTCAACTTGACATTTGACTTGACTTCCAACTTGACTTTCGACTCGACTTGCTTTCGTCTCGACTTGACTTGACATTCGACTTGACTTGACATTCGACATTCGACTTGACATTCGACATTCGACTTGACATTCGATATGTCATTTGACTTGACTTTCGACTCGACTTGACTTTCTACTCGACTTTCGACTTGACTTTCGACTCGACTTGACTCGACTTGACTTTCGACACAACTTGACTTTCGACTCGACTTGACTTGACTTTCGACTTGACATTCGACTTGACTTGACTTTCGACTTGACTTGACTTTCGACTCGACTTGACTTTCGACTTGACTTGCGACTTGACTTGACATTCGATTGACTTTCGACTTGACATTCGACTTGACTTTCGACTTGACTTGTCTCGACTTGACTTGACATTCGACTTGACATTCGACTCGACTTGACTTGACTTTCGACTCGACGTGACTTGACTTGCGACTCGACTTATCTTTCGACTTGACATTTGACTTGAAATTCGACTCGACTTGACTTTCGACTCGACTTGACTTTCGACTTGACTTTGACTCGACTTGACTTTCGACTTGACTTTCGACTTGACTTTCGACTTGACTTGACTTTCGACTTGACATTCGACTCGACTTGACTTGCGACTTGACTTTCGACTTGACATTCGACTTGACATTTGACTCGACTTGACTTTCGACTCGACTTGACTTGACTTTCGAATTGACATTCGACTCGACTTTCGACTTGACTTTAGACTTGACTTTCGACTTGACTTGACTTTCGACTTGACATTCGACTCGACTTGATTTTCGACTCGACTTGACATTCGTCTTGACTTGACTTTCGATTTGACTTGACTTGACTTTCGACTCGACTTGACTTTCGACTCGACTTGACTTTCGACTCGACTTGACTTTCGACTCGACTTGACTTTCGACTCGACTGGACTTTCGACTTGACTTTCGACTCGACTTTCGACTTGACATTCGACTTGACTTTCGACTTGACTTGACTTGTCTCGACTTGACTTGACATTCGACTTGACATTCGACTCGACTTGACTTGACTTTCGACTCGACGTGACTTGACTTGCGACTCGACTTATCTTTCGACTTGACATTTGACTTGAAATTCGACTCGACTTGACTTTCGACTCGACTTGACTTTCGACTTGACTTTGACTCGACTTGAATTGACTTTCGAATTGACATTCGACTCGACTTTCGACTTGACTTTAGACTTGACTTGACTTTCGACTTGACTTGACTTTCGACTTGACATTCGACTCGACTTGACTTTCGACTCGACTTGACTTTCGACTCGACTTGACTTTCGACTCGACTTGACTTTAGACTCGACTTGACTTTCGCCTCGACTTGACTTTCGACTCGACGTGACTTGACTTGCGACTCGACTTAACTTTCGACTTGACATTCGACTTGACTTGACTTTCGACTTGACTTTCGACTTGACATTCGACTTGACATTTGACTCGACTTGACTTTCGACTCGACTTGACATTCGACTTGACTTGACTTTCGATTTGACTTGACTTGACTTTCGACTCGACTTGACTTGACTTTCGAATTGACTTGACTTTCGATTTAACATTCGACTTGACTTGACTTTCGACTTGACTTGACTTGACTTTCGACTTGACTTGACTTGACTTTCGACTTGACTTGACTTGACTTTCGACTCGACTTGACTTTCGACTTGACTTGACTTTCGACTTGACTTGACTTTCGACTCGACTTGACTTTCGACTTGACTTGACTTTCGACTTGACTTGACTTGACTTTCGACTTGACTTGACTTGACTTTCGACTTGACTTGACATTCGACTTGACTTTCGACTTGACTTTCGACTCGACTTGACTTTCTACTCGACTTTCGACTTGACTTTCGACTCGACTTGACTTGACTTTCGACTCGACTTGACTTGACTTTCGACTCGACTTGACTTTCGACTAGACTTTCGACTTGACTTTCGACTTGACTTTCGACTCGACTTGACTTTCGACTTGACTTTCGACTTGACTTTCGACTTGACTTTCGACTCGACTTGACTTTCTACTCGACTTTCGACTTGACTTTCGACTCGACTTGACTTTCGACTCGACTTGACTTGCGACTTGACTTTCGACTTGACATTCGATTTGACATTCGACAGTTGACTTTCGACTTGACTTTCGACTCGACTTGACTTTCGACTTGACTTTCGACTTGACTTTCGACTTGACTTTCGACTTGACTTTCGACTTGACTTTCGACTCGACTTGACTTTCGCCTCGACTTGACTTGACTTTCGACTCGACTTGACTTGACTTTCGACTCGACATGACTTTCGACTTGACTTGACATTCGACTTGACTTGACTTGACTTTCGACTTGACTTGACATTCGACTTGACTTTCGACTTGACTTTCGACTCGACTTGACTTTCGCCTCGACTTTCGACTTGACTTTCGACTCGACTTGACTTGACTTTCGACTCGACTTGACTTTCGACTTGACTTGACTTTCGACTTGACTTTCGATTTAACATTCGACTTGACTTGACTTTCGACTTGACTTGACTTTTGTAATGTGTTGGTTGTTCAGGTGGTTGAAATCAAACATGTCTTACTCGTTCGGAGTCATTTATTTGAATAATCCAAACTTATTAATACAAAACCAATAATAAATCAATATTGCGTAGCACTTAATTATAGGTTGCAATCGATGCAAAATTCGTACACGTGAGTTTTAACTTATTACTAAAGGAAATACATAATATCAGATTACATTATATTACAACTCCCCCGAAAAAGGTCTGCTACCCTTCCCCTTTTAAAGAGAAAAAAAAAAATAGGTCTTATAAACTATTATAAACTTTGACATTTATAAATAAACATTTTTTTTTTTAGAGAACCCAGAACTACTTAAAATTATTTAAGAATACAATAAAAACTTAATATTAACTAAAATACATCTTAGTGTTATTCTTATGTATAAGATATTCTTTATTATCTTTTAAAATCTTAACATTAGGTGAAACTTCCTCGATAACTTCATAGGGACCGTTGTAGATGTTTTGAAGTTTATTTCCAGTTTGGTTTTTTATAAGAATTAGGTCTCCTTTTTTGTAAGTTACGGAGTAAGTTTTCTTGTCATACAATAGCTTTCTTTTTAATTTATTTCGTAACAAATTCTGCTTGGCATCGTATTGTGCTCGCTGTAGACGATATTTCATTTCTTTTGGGTAATCATTGTAATTATACAAAGGTTCAACTGAAATTCCAAAATCTGAGGGCAATTTACAACATTTGCCAAATACTAATTCAAATGGCGTGTATTTTGTCTCTGAATGCACTGTAGTATTGTAAGAAAATGACCAAAAAGGTAACCAATCACTCCAATCAATAGTATTTCTATCACACTGAATTCAAAGATATGAGCCTAAATGCTTATGACTATTTTCTAACGATCCTATCGTTTCATGGTGGTAAGGTGTGGAATTTAAACGTTTAATTTTTAATATTTTACACACATTTTCCATAATATTAGATAAAAACTCTGTACCTTTATCTGTTATGATTTCTTTAGGCACTCCATATCTCAAGATAAAATTAGAAACAAATACTCTTGCTACTGATTCGGAATCCTTACTCTGCATGGCATACGCCTCTACGAATTTAGATAAGTCACACTGCAATGTTAAAATGTATTTATTATTGTTTATATCAGTCGGTAATGGACCCATGATATCTAACGCTACACGTTCAAATGCTGAGTTTGCAGTATCAGTTACAACCATTGGCTCTCTTACGAGGCGATTAGAATATTCATTATATTGACATTGTTGACACTTTTTAACGTAGTCAATAACGTCATTCGTCATACCTGGCCAGAAGTAATATTTTTTTAAATTGCCTATCATTCTGTTTATCCCTGCGTGTCCGCTAGTGGGTAACAAATGAAAGTCGTTTAATATTATTCTCTTATCCTCGTGATCACAGATTCTAATTAAGTCTGTTGTTATTAAAATTCTAGGTACCTGTATTTGCAACTTCTTCATATGACTTGCAAGTATTTTTATATATGTTGCATTTTCTCTATTTTTTATAATTAAAATTTCATTTATATTTTCTCTTTCGCACAACGATCCTAAATCTCTCGCTAAATCCGTCGGGGTAGATAACGATCGAGTATTTAGGTATATAGTACAACGTGAAGGTACATACGTGCAGTATTCTATTCCGGAATAATGAGAAATCAAATTCTTAAAATCTCTGTCATTTATAAAAACTAATTCTATCACATCACTTGGTTTTTTAAGAATTTCTACAGTGTCAGGTTGATCAGGCCTGCTGCTGATAGAAGATTCTTTTGTCAAATTATTGTTATTAGTAGTAATCTGAGACGTTAGCTTTTTTGTTTGTGCTCTCGTCAATACAGAAACTACTTGTTCTCCAATAGATTTTAAATCATCGCAGGTCATTGTTTTCGGTAGTCGACTTAATGCGTCTGCAGCTGCATTATTTCGACCCGGAATATGCACAATTTCAAAGTCATATTCTTCAAGATATAGCCTAAACTTAGTTAGTCTACTGGAAGGATCCTTTAAACTAAATAAATATACTAGTGGTTTATGATCGGTAAAGATTTTAAACCTTCTGCCATACAGATATGGTCTAAAATGCCTTACTGCCCACACGATAGCTAGTAGTTCTAAATCTATTATCGGGTATCTACTTTCTGCGGGCGATAAGTTACGACTCGCATAAGCAACTACGTGACCATTACTATTTGACAAAACCGCGCCTAATCCAGTCTTACAAGCATCTGTTCGTAACTGAAAAATATTCGATTCTGAAAAATCTGGATACTGCAATATAGGCGGTGACATTAAAGCAGATTTTAATTTGTGAAAAGATTGGTCACATTCAGATGTCCATTTAAACTCTACATTATTTTTACATAATTTATTTAATGGATGCGCAATGTTGGAAAAGTTAGGTATAAAACGTCTATAATAATTAGCAAATGCTAAGTATCGCTTGACATCATCCGAGTTCACTGGCACCGGGTATTTACGCAAGGCCTCGATTTTGCTGTCGTCAGGAAGAATGCCATGTGATGTTATTCTATGACCTAAATATACTATTTCAGTGCGCAAAAACTCACATTTCATTGGATTTAATTTTAAATTGACCTTTCGCAATCGTTCCAAAACTGTAATTAAGTTTTTATTATGATTTTCCATCGATTTTCCTATTACAACACAATCGTCTAAATAAATAAATGCTTTTTTATAATTAATACCTGACATAGCAATAGTCATCAATCTTGAAAACACACTGGGAGATGTTTTCAAACCCATAGGCGAACGCTTCATCTGATACATCTTATCAGTAGTGAAGGCCGTGTATTTACGGGAATCGGGATCTAGCTCTAACTGGTACATTTTATCTACACTGAATGCTGTATACTTTCTCGAATTTTCTTCTAATGATAATTGGTAATAGCTTTGTGAAAGGTCTAGTTTTGAAAAATAAATGCTACCTGCGAGAGAATCTAAAATATCTGTTATATTTGGTAACGGAAATTTGTCATCTTTAATTTTATTATTTAACTGTCGGTAATCAATGACTAATCTCCACTTTTTCTCGTTAGATCTATCAGACTTTTTAGGTACTAATAAGACTGGGCTGGACCATTCTGATGTTGTTTCTTCTATAATATCGTTCGCTAACATTTCCTCAATTTGCTTTTGTACTTCCTGTTTCAGGGAGTGGGGAATCCTATAAGGCTTAATATAACTAGGTGTAACGTTGTCTTTTAAGGATATTGTGTGTGTCATGATGTTTGTGGTTGATAGCTTATCACCGGGAAGATGAAAAACGTCGGCATATTTTGCACAAATATGTTCGATACTACGTTTTTCCTCTGTGTTCATGTTCGATAGATTCAATAACTCAAATAATGTTTTAACGCGATTTACACTATTTGTATTTTCCGTAAAATTACAGACATCAAAGCAATTTATGTCGTAAATAGTAAGATCTTGAAAATCACATTCTATTTCGTTATCCGTTGTATTTAATATTAAATATTATGGCAAACCCCCTCTTGAGGGAGGCCTTCGTTCAGCAGTGGACGTCTTCTGGCTGATGATGATGATGATGTATTTAATATTCTTAAGGGAATGCGACCATTATTTGGCTTCGAAATAAGGCCGGCTACGAATACTCCTTGCTGGACTTCTTTTGATAAAACTACACAATCGCAGCTCGATGACGTTGGAATGAACCTTATTACCTCGCACCGAGGCGGTATCGAATGTCTATATCTAGCATTATAATGTATTTCAATAGGAATGTTTCTATTGTTTTTATAAAGTTGTAATGTACTATCTCTATAGTTAATAATTGCTTCATAACGCTTTAAAAAATTGTCTCCTAAAATTCCGTTTGCGGTGCAAGACATATTCTTAAATACATAAAATTTTTCACTAAATATTTCATTATCAAAAACTAAATTTAAAAAGATATAGCCTTCCGATTCTAACCTACCACTTACACCTCTAATGGTTATTTTATCATGACGCAATTGTTGCATCAACTGAGGATAATTACTAAGCCATTCGTACTTTAGTACACAAAGACTGGCTCCGCTATCAACTAAAAGATTAATTACTTCATTATCAACTAAAAATCTTACTGTACTACTATTGTTAAAATTAAAAATGAAATTATTTGAATTAACGAAAAAAATCATTTGATGCGCTATTGGAAGTCACAATTTGGCTCGAATTATTAGTGATACCACTAGTCGATGGTTCTTGGATACTATGCTGAACTGGAACAGAGGGTCTGTTGTACTTAATGCCAAACTCTCTATTACTTTGACCTCTCTGAAAAGTTCTACCGCGACCACGAGTATATTGTCTGCGATGAGGCGATAAGTTACCTGATGCCGGTGGCCTCGTATTACCGTGATTGTAATTAGACAAATGATAGTAATTATTATTGCGAGATCGGGCATTATATTGTCCACGAAAACTGTTATTAAAATTCCTATAACCGCGATTTGAGTAATTTTGACGCTTGATGTTCATAATTTCGAATGATGAAGATAAGGATTGTTCGTCCATGGCAGTCCTAATAGCTTCCGGTAAAGATTGAAAGTTTCTAGCTGCTATAACGGTACTCAATCTGGGGTCACTCAAACCGTCAGCAAAACGTTTTAAAGCAATTTTTTCATTCGTCTTTTTGAAAACATCGTAGGAATTGGGACTATCTTTTGATTGGGCGGTCGTTAAATCAACAAACAACTTTTCTAATTCATTGCCAAATGACTCGATAGAACGATTTCCTTGTTTACACTGGTGTAATTTCCATTGTAATGCTACTTGGGATTTATCTTGAATAAGATATTTGCGCATGTCAGTTAACAGGTTATCAACGGTATCATAAGTTGGTTTCATACGTAATTTTGCACTTTGAGAAAGTCTGGTTTTAAGTACAAAATGAATTAACTCTTGAGTAGATGATTCCAAGATCATCTTGCCATACAACTCAATACAGTCAATGAGAGACTTAGTAACAGATTCCTGTCCAGTCATTACTGGCAATAAGGAAATAGCAGTTTTTAAGTCAAATTCTCTTTTTGTAGACATTTTTACTGGCTCAGATAAACTCACTCGCTCTTTGGGATCAGATAAACTAATTATTTTATTGTATAAAATATGTATGTCACTTATTATTTTATGAACAGCAGTGATATCGCTTGTACTAATTTCCTCGCGTTCAATTTCTACGTGCAACAGAGGCAAAATATTTTCTAAGGAAGAATACAAGTTTTTTGCTTCTTCTATCTTTTTCTGACCAAGATTTTGCTGCCTTCTTTCAGGTCCTAATTTAACTAAGTAGTCTTTATGTTAGGGTCCCAAAGACCGTCCAAGGAAACGCAATGAAATAAAACTAGGGTTTCCAGCGAGTACAAAAATATATTAATTTATCAAAGCATAAGTAAAATTTGCGGAGAATCTTAACACCGCGATTCAGAATGAAGTACTAGACGGTACAACGCCATCTAGGGAAGCGAATGGTAAACTTCACTCCGAACATACCGCCCACCATGGACAGACTGTCCATAACTACAGCTAAATAAAAAAAATAACTTAAAAGTAACCGCCCACCATGAATAGATTCTCAAAATATTAATGGGCTTCACAAACTCTAGTGGACTGTATAAGGAAAATAAACAGAACTTAGCCATAGTTAAACTTAACTTACACTTTGCTTAACTAAAATAAAAAAATCTCAATCTCCTTACTTTCAACTACTTAAAATTATTGAGTAACAGGAAGAATTATTAATTTGGAGACTGGCCTTTTTATAATTGAATCTTTGCAACGCAAAGATACAACTCTTGTGACATTGTCCGAGCCAGTATGCTTTTTAATGATAAGACCGTAAAGCCATCTTGCCAGCGGTAAATCATCTTCCATCACCAATACTACATCTCCAATATTAGGTTCTGGAGTTTTGTGTGACCATTTATATCTATGGTGAATCTGAACAAGATATTCACCTGACCACCTGCGCCAAAAATTCTGAACCATACCTTGAGGCAAATGCATGCTCCTTAATTTGTTAATATTAGAATTCTCATAAGTAAAGTGATAAATGTGTGCAGTCTCTGTATCACTCCAAAGATCAAATTCTATACATTCGGAAGGCTGCTCTACTTGAGACGCACAATCTGTAGGATTATCAGTAGACTTGTCTAATATTAATATCTTCCAATGGCTGGATTTACTACTTAACCAAGCGAGAACTATTGAGGGACCAGTCCAAAGATGTATTTTTCCTCTGCTAATACTATGGAATTAGAAGCTTCACAAAGAAGTTTTGAAAGCAGCACAGTGCCGCATAATTTCAAAAAAAGTATGTATACCTGTTTGACTGGGGCCTCCTTAGTTTTGAATGTCACCAAACTGCCTTTATGACATTTGTATAAAACAAAAGTGACACGCAACAACCGCAAATGCTGAAATCCAAAATTTGCATTGTCACACCACAAAATTTGCTGAAAATCTACATTCACATCTGAAACCCTAACCTGACGATGATACATATAAATAACTTGTGAAACTAAACTAATGGGATAGCAGCGCCACCGCATTAGAATCTGACACAAATCAGATTGTAAGATTGGGCTTATCATTAAATCATCTTTTGACGAAACTTCATTGCATCCCGAACTAGAAGTATCGAAAAATACCCTAATCTTTGTGTTACTTTTATCATACCTTCCTTCCAGCATGTGAAACCGTTTACGAGCTGCGACTTCTAACTCACTATAAATGTTACAGGGATTATTAAACTTAGAGGGCAACTTGACGATATATCGCCCTATTGCGTCACTGTTGGTCGCGTTAGAATAGAAGTCCTCACACTCATGCTCTTCTTCCGATGATATAACTTTATTGGACGAAAACTGATCTGACTCTAACTCCCAAAATGTTCGTGACAGCTCGTTCACATCTGTGCTTGCGATTGCATTGCAACATACTGGCCTTGATACCAATGACGGCGACGACGTCGCATTGATATCACCAGATAAAATCCACCCAAGTTTGGTCTTCTGAGCGACAGGTGTGCCTGGCGGACCCTTGACCAAACCTTCCAATAAGACTTCACCGACCACGCGCGTACTCAACAGTAGATCAATTCTACCAGGAGTGTCAAAAGAAGGATCGGCTAGCTCAAAGGATGAAAACAATGGAAATACCTGAACAATCTTCCTTTCAGGAAGATGTGATGTTAATCTTTTCATAACATAAGCATCGACATATAAAACAAAAGTGGGATCTAGGCGTGACTGCAATTTAAATCTAACCATCCACTCAGAGGGCATCGAAACCCCCTCATCATCACCTAGTCGAAATATGTCGGTGTGAGCAGGTGTTTTCTTGAGGCCGAGCGACTGTACTGCGGACTCTGTAATAAAAGAGACCTGAGAGCCTTGATCCATCAAGGCCCTTAAAACCATAGCAGTCCCAGTCCTGGACTCAACTTTAACCAAGGCTGTAGCTAATAAGCCGAGGTTACGAACATCTGCAAAGCAACAAATGTTATTAGTATTGGTACACTCGCTTGAAGAAGAAGTAGCTGCCGTAGCAACCACTACATTCTTGTCTACTGAACCAGAACTGGATTCAATAGACTTGACGGTTTTTGGGTGCAGTAATGTGTGATGCTTTTTCTTACAAATTTGGCATTTTGTTGTTTGACGGCAAAAATAAACTGTATGATATTTGGCATGGCAGTTAAAACATAGATTATTAGCTCGGACAAACTCACGACGTTCGTCACAATCTTTTTTTGCGAACTCCTTGCAGTGACATAACTTATGGTCGGCTGAACATAAAACACAAGGTTGAGAAGCGACATGAAAAGTTTTGACAGTGACGTTACGATTACAATCTTTGTTGGCTTTAGTATCTAAATATTCAAGGGAACGAAATCTAGATTCCAAAAATTCTTTGAACTCTTGAAAGTTAGGTAACTGATCAGATGAACCAATTTTAGACTCCCACAATTTTCTCGATTCATTGTCCAATTTTGAGCTTATTATAAATATGATGATTGCATCCCAAGAACTTACATCTATACCCAGGGTACGCAAACCATGCAGACAATCAACTGTGGTATCTAAAAGGTTTTTAATAGACACTGAAGACTCCTTTACAATGGTTGGTTGATTTACAAATCGTTTAAGCATGCAATTTGATAAGAACTTCTTATTGTCATAACGCTTTGTTAAAATTGACCAACATTCCTGATAATTAGATGCAGTAACAGGAGTATGCCGCAGTAACTGTTCTGCCTCACCCGATAGATGAGCTTTCAAATAATGAAGCTTTTGGACATCATCGATTGCCTTGTTTTTGTCTATTAGTGATAGAAATAAATCACGGAACGAAGTCCACTCTGTGTACTGTCCCGAAAATGTGGGAAGGCAAATCTTTGGTAACTTAACATTAGAAATATTTGTGTCTAACTGTTTATTAATACTAGGAACAACTTTGAGCTCCTTCAACTCTGTTTTATAGGTCATGTAAATATCCTCTGTCTTGTCATATAATTCTGAAGTAAAGTAACTATGTTTCATATCCAGTGCTTGTTCAACTATATTTCTATGGGTCTCAACAAAACTTTTCCACTGTTCTTCTAAGGATTCCAATCGCGTTTCAATATACGTACGAGTTAAACGTTCTTTTGGTGATTTTTTAAAGTTAGTTCTACCTCTTTCGATTATATTCTTAGTGTCCAATTGCAACTTAACAAGAGACTCCATTGTTCACTAGTAAACTACAATTATTTGAAGAAGCACTAAATATTTGAAACCTGAATAGTACAAGTTGAATATTAACGTTGACAACAACAGAACAAATATAATACGTGAAAGAAAGTTACAAAATTATTCTAAGTCAATGAATAAACCGAAAAATTTTACAAGTGTTTGACACATATTTCAAAATTGGGCATAGGTTCTCCGTAGTAACATTTTTCCTAAATTATTCTAAGTCTAAAGCTACTTCTAATAATTCTACAAGTCCTAAACACTTAGAATATTTCACCACATAAAATTAAAACCAACACTTTGATTTCTACTCACAGTTCTGCTTCTGCCAAACCTTTGTACACGTCACTGATGATGTCACTATCAGCGTTGTCACTATCCTTGACGTCACTGGACTTCGTCAGCTCCAATGGCACCGTCGATGATGCCTCCAGGCTCGAAGTCTTAAAGCACTGCCTGCCGGAACTGCCGCAGTAGTCCAATAGCGCCCTCTGGTAGCGCTGCTGCCGTCAAAGCGTCGAATCACCACACACCGGTGATACCCTAAGCACTTCAATGGCGATCTGCCACTGCTTTCTGTGCTGATACTCAAAAATAGGTCGTCGGTATAATATCGACCTTATTGACCATCCGGCTCGAAGGACCAAATGTTAGGGTCCCAAAGACCGTCCAAGGAAACGCAATGAAATAAAACTAGGGTTTCCAGCGAGTACAAAAATATATTAATTTATCAAAGCATAAGTAAAATTTGCGGAGAATCTTAACACCGCGATTCAGAATGAAGTACTAGACGGTACAACGCCATCTAGGGAAGCGAATGGTAAACTTCACTCCGAACACTTTAAGATAATTTAACGAATTATGAAGTTCATGTAACTCTACAATCAAGCTTGTCATAATACTTAACTAAATTTTAATTACCCTAATTATGTAATATAACTAAAAAATAACTGAAAATTACATACGTATCATAGCCGATAAAACAAATCTTGTCGTTGAGGTGCGCGTAGACCGATGCTGGCACGTGGCTGGTAACGAGCGGGGCTGGCGCTGACGTGGAGCTGTGCGCGCGGCGTCGCTGCTGATGACTCAGGCTGCAGTTGCGTGTCTTGTGGGGTTGGGCCGGGCTATACCCTGGACACCTCCAAACCTTCTTTCTTCTTTCTTCCTAGACGGCGCTGGTGGTCAGGTCAGCACGAGAGATAGTGGCCAAGTTGTGTCTGTTCAGTTCTCGTTGCATGGTGCGTACATGGTGTTTGTTGCATTTCTTGAGAACATAGTATATTACAGCGATTGCCAATATAACGATTGCTATGGTAATCAAGAATTCTATAGCCTCCAAACGTTCGGTATGGTATTGCGATGTCGTTGCCGAAGCTGCTCCGTTGGCATTCTGTGCGATCACAACTTGTTCTTTTGACGCAGATTTTCCCATGGTATATCTTCAAAGATCTTCTTTTTTCTTATGAGGTCTAGAAATCTTCTTTCTTGAAATCTTCTGTCTTGAAATTTTCTTTCTTCAGTCTTGCAATCTTCTGTCTTGAAATTGGGTCTAATAGTCTTCCTTCTTCAATCTTGATGTGTATGTTCTACAAACGGTGCCAATGGCAGGGTCGCCATGTAATGTGTTGGTTGTTCAGGTGGTTGAAATCAAACATGTCTTACTCGTTCGGAGTCATTTATTTGAATAATCCTTCTTTCCTAAATTCCTAACTTATTAATACAAAACCAATAATAAATCAATATTGCGTAGCACTTAATTATAGGTTGCAATCGATGCAAAATTCGTACACGTGAGTTTTAACTTATTACTAAAGGAAATACATAATATCAGATTACATTATATTACACTTTCGACTTGACTTGACTTTCGACTTGACTTGACTTTCGACTTGACATTCGACTTGACTTTCGACTCGACTTGACTTTCGCCTCGACTTGACTTGACTTTCGACTTGACATTCGACTTGACTTGACATACGACTTGGCATTCGATTTGAAATTCGACTCAACTTGACCTGACTTTCGACTTGACTTGACATTCGACTTGACTTTCGACTTGACTTGACTTTCGACTTGACTTGACTTTCGACTTGACTTGACATTCGACTTGACTTTCGACTTGACTTTCGACTCGACTTGACTTTCGCCTCGACTTTCGACTTGACTTTCGACTCGACTTGACTTGACTTTCGACTCGACTTGACTTTCGACTTGACTTGACTTTCGACTTGACTTGACTTTCGACTTGACTTGACTTTCGACTTGACTTGACTTTCGACTTGACATTCGACTTGACTTGACTTTCGACTCGACTTGACTTGACTTTCGACTTGACTTGACTGGACTTTCGACTTGACTTGACATTCGACTTGACTTTCGACTTGACTTTCTACTCGACTTTCGACTTGACATTCGACTCGACTTGACTTGACTTTCGACTCGACTTGACTTGCGACTTGACTTTCGACTTGACATTCGATTTGACATGCGACAGTTGACTTTCGACTTGACTTTCGACTCGACTTGACTTTCGACTTGACTTTCGACTTGACTTTCGACTCGACTTGACTTTCACCTCGACTTGACATTCGACTTGACTTGACTTTCGATTTGACTTGACTTGACTTTCGACTCGACTTGACTTTCGACTCGACTTGACTTTCGACTTGACTTGACTTGACTTTCGACTCGACTTGACTTTCGACTTGACTTTCGAATTGACTTGACTTTCGATTTAACATTCGACTTGACTTGACTTTCGACTTGACTTGACTTTCGACTCGACTTGACTTTCGACTTGACTTTCGACTCGACTTGACTTTCGACTTGACTTTCGACTCGACTTGATTTTCGCCTCGACTTGACTTGACTTTCGACTTGACATTCGACTTGACTTGACATTCGACTTGGCATTCGGTTTGAAATTCGACTCAACTTGACCTGACTTTCGACTTGACTTGACATTCGACTTGACTTTCGACTCGACTTGACTTTCGACTCGACTTGACTTGCGACTTGGCTTTCGACTTGACATTCGATTTGACATTCGACAGTTGACTTTCGGCTTGACTTTCGACTCGACTTGACTTTCGACTTGACTTGACTTTCGACTCGACTTGACTTTCGACTCGACTTGACTTTCGACTTGACATTCGACTTGACTTTCGACTCGACTTGACTTTCGCCTCGACTTGACTTGACTTTCGACTTGACATTCGACTTGGCATTCGATTTGAAATTCGACTCAACTTGACCTGACTTTCGACTTGACTTGACATTCGACTTGACTTTCGACTTGACTTTCGACTCGACTTGACTTTCTACTCGACTTTCGACTTGACTTTCGACTCGACTTGACTTTCGACTTGACATTCGACTTGACTTTCGACTTGACTTTCGACTCGACTTGACTTTCGACTTGACTTTCGACTTGACTTTCGACTTGACTTTCGACTTGACTTTCGACTCGACTTGACTTTCGCCTCGACTTGACTTTACTTTCGACTCGACTTGACTTGACTTTCGACTTGACTTGACTTTCGACTTGACTTTCGACTTGACATTCGACTTGACATTTGACTCGACTTGACTTTCGACTCGACTTGACATTCGACTTGACTTTCGATTTGACTTGACTTGACTTTCGACTTGACTTGACATTCGATTCGACTTTCGACTTGACTTTCGACTCGACTTGACTTTCGACTCGACTTGACTTGCGACTTGACTTTCGACTTGACATTCGATTTGACATTCGACAGTTGACTTTCGACTTGACTTTCGACTCGACTTGACTTTCGACTTGACTTGACTTTCGACTCGACTTGACTTTCGACTTGACTTTCGACTCGACTTTCGACTTGACTTGACTTTCGACTTGACTTTCGACTTGACTTTGACTTGACTTGACTTTCGACTTGACATTCGACTTGACTTTCGACTTGACTTTCGACTCGACTTGACTTTCGACTTGACTTTCGACTTGACATTCGACTTGACTTGACATTCGACTTGGCATTCGATTTGAAAT
This sequence comes from Shargacucullia verbasci, assembly GCA_947562105.1. Lineage (NCBI taxonomy): Eukaryota > Metazoa > Arthropoda > Insecta > Lepidoptera > Noctuidae > Shargacucullia > Shargacucullia verbasci. The sequence goes on from OX387306.1 coordinate 9,216,826, forward strand.
TCGACTCAACTTGACCTGACTTTCGACTTGACTTGACATTCGACTTGACTTGACATTCGACTCGACTTTCGACTTGACTTTCGACTCGACTTGACTTTCGACTCGACTTGACTTGCGACTTGACTTTCGACTTGACATTCGATTTGACATTCGACAGTTGACTTTCGGCTTGACTTTCGACTCGACTTGACTTTCGACTCGACTTGACTTTCGCCTCGACTTGACTTGACTTTCGACTTGACTTTGACTTGACTTTCGACTCGACTTGACTTTCGACTTGACTTTCGACTTGACTTTCGACTCGACTTGACTTTCGCCTCGACTTGACTTTACTTTCGACTCGACTTGACTTGACTTTCGACTCGACTTGACTTTCGACTTGACTTTCGACTTGACATTCGACTTGACATTTGACTCGACTTGACTTTCGACTCGACTTGACATTCGACTTGACTTGACTTTCGATTTGACTTGACTTGACTTTCAACTTGACTTGACATTCGACTCGACTTTCGACTTGACTTTCGACTCGACTTGACTTTCGACTCGACTTGACTTTCGACTTGACTTGACTTTCGCCTCGACTTGACTTTCGACTCGACTTGACTTTCGACTTGACTTTCGACTTGACATTCGATTTGACATTCGACAGTTGACTTTCGACTTGACTTTCGACTCGACTTGACTTTCGACTTGACTTGACTTTCGACTTGACTTTCGACTCGACTTGACTTTCGACTTGACTTTCGACTCGACTTTCGACTTGACTTGACTTTCGACTTGACTTTCGACTTGACTTTGACTTGACTTGACTTTCGACTTGACATTCGACTTGACTTTCGACTTGACTTTCGACTCGACTTGACTTTCGACTTGACTTTCGACTTGACATTCGACTTGACTTGACATTCGACTTGGCATTCGATTTGAAATTCGACTCAACTTGACCTGACTTTCGACTTGACTTGACATTCGACTTGACTTTCGACTTGACTTGACTTTCGACTTGACTTGACTTTCGACTTGACTTGACATTCGACTCGACTTTCGACTTGACTTTCGACTCGACTTGACTTTCGACTCGACTTGACTTGCGACTTGACTTTCGACTTGACATTCGATTTGACATTCGACAGTTGACTTTCGGCTTGACTTTCGACTCGACTTGACTTTCGACTCGACTTGACTTTCGCCTCGACTTGACTTGACTTTCGACTTGACTTTGACTTGACTTGACTTTCGACTTGACTTTCGACTTGACTTTCGACTCGACTTGACTTTCGACTTGACTTTCGACTTGACTTTCGACTTGACTTTCGACTTGACTTTCGACTCGACTTGACTTTCGCCTCGACTTGACTTTACTTTCGACTCGACTTGACTTGACTTTCGACTCGACTTGACTTTCGACTTGACTTTCGACTTGACATTCGACTTGACTTTCGACTCGACTTGACTTTCGCCTCGACTTTCGACTTGACTTTCGACTCGACTTGACTTGACTTTCGACTCGACTTGACTTGCGACTTGACTTTCGACTTGACATTCGATTTGACATTCGACAGTTGACTTTCGACTTGACTTTCGACTCGACTTGACTTTCGACTTGACTTTCGACTCGACTTGACTTGACTTTCGACTTGACTTGACTTGACTTTCGACTTGACTTGACTGGACTTTCGACTTGACTTGACATTCGACTTGACTTTCGACTTGACTTTCTACTCGACTTTCGACTTGACATTCGACTCGACTTGACTTGACTTTCGACTCGACTTGACTTGCGACTTGACTTTCGACTTGACATTCGATTTGACATGCGACAGTTGACTTTCGACTTGACTTTCGACTCGACTTGACTTTCGACTTGACTTTCGACTTGACTTTCGACTCGACTTGACTTTCACCTCGACTTGACATTCGACTTGACTTGACTTTCGATTTGACTTGACTTGACTTTCGACTCGACTTGACTTTCGACTCGACTTGACTTTCGACTTGACTTGACTTGACTTTCGACTCGACTTGACTTTCGACTTGACTTTCGAATTGACTTGACTTTCGATTTAACATTCGACTTGACTTGACTTTCGACTTGACTTGACTTTCGACTCGACTTGACTTTCGACTTGACTTTCGACTCGACCTGACTTTCGACTCGACTTGACTTTCGACTTGACTTTCGACTCGACTTGATTTTCGCCTCGACTTGACTTGACTTTCGACTTGACATTCGACTTGACTTGACATTCGACTTGGCATTCGATTTGAAATTCGACTCAACTTGACCTGACTTTCGACTTGACTTGACATTCGACTTGACTTTCGACTTGACTTGACTTTCGACTTGACTTGACATTCGACTCGACTTTCGACTTGACTTTCGACTCGACTTGACTTGCGACTTGGCTTTCGACTTGACATTCGATTTGACATTCGACAGTTGACTTTCGGCTTGACTTTCGACTCGATTTGACTTTCGACTTGACTTGACTTTCGACTTGACTTGACTTTCGACTCGACTTGACTTTCGACTCGACTTGACTTTCGACTTGACATTCGACTTGACTTTCGACTCGACTTGACTTTCGCCTCGACTTGACTTGACTTTCGACTTGACATTCGACTTGACTTGACATTCGACTTGGCATTCGATTTGAAATTCGACTCAACTTGACCTGACTTTCGACTTGACTTGACATTCGACTTGACTTTCGACTTGATTTGACTTTCGACTTGACATTCGACTTGACTTTCGACTTGACTTTCGACTCGACTTGACTTTCGCCTCGACTTTCGACTTGACTTTCGACTCGACTTGACTTGACTTTCGACTCGACTTGCGACTTGACTTTCGACTTGACATTCGATTTGACATTCGACAGTTGACTTTCGACTTGACTTTCGACTTGACTTGACATTCGACTTGGCATTCGATTTGAAATTCGACTCAACTTGACTTGACTTTCGACTTGACTTGACATTCGACTTGACTTTTGACTTGACTTTCGACTCGACTTGACTTTCTACTCGACTTTCGACTTGACTTTCGACTCGACTTGACTTGACTTTCGACTCGACTTGACTTTCGACTAGACTTTCGACTTGACTTTCGACTTGACTTTCGACTCGACTTGACTTTCGACTCGACTTGACTTTCGCCTCGACTTGACTTGACTTTGACTTGACTTGACTTTCGACTTGACATTCGACTTGACTTTCGACTTGACTTTCGACTTGACTTGACTTTCGACTTGACTTGACATTCGACTCGACTTTCGACTTGACTTTCGACTCGACTTGACTTTCGACTCGACTTGACTTGCGACTTGGCTTTCGACTTGACATTCGATTTGACATTCGACAGTTGACTTTCGGCTTGACTTTCGACTCGACTTGACTTTCGACTCGACTTGACTTTCGCCTCGACTTTCGACTCGACTTGACTTTCGACTTGACTTTCGACTTGACATTCGACTTGACATTTGACTCGACTTGACTTTCGACTCGACTTGACATTCGACTTGACTTGACTTTCGATTTGACTTGACTTGACTTTCGACTTGACTTGACATTCGACTCGACTTTCGACTTGACTTTCGACTCGACTTGACTTTCGACTCGACTTGTTTTTCGACTTGACTTTCGCCTCGACTTGACTTGACTTTCGACTTGACATTCGACTTGACTTGACATACGACTTGGCATTCGATTTGAAATTCGACTCAACTTGACCTGACTTTCGACTTGACTTTCGACTTGATTTGACTTTCGACTTGACATTCGACTTGACTTTCGACTTGACTTTCGACTCGACTTGACTTTCGCCTCGACTTTCGACTTGACTTTCGACTCGACTTGACTTGACTTTCGACTCGACTTGACTTGCGACTTGACTTTCGACTTGACATTCGATTTGACATTCGACTTGACATTTGACTCGACTTGACTTTCGACTCGACTTGACATTCGACTTGACTTTCGATTTGACTTGACTTGACTTTCGACTTGACTTGACATTCGACTTGGCATTCGATATGAAATTCGACTCAACTTGACTTTCGACTTGACTTGACATTCGACTTGACTTTCGACTTGACTTTCGACTCGACTTGACTTTCTACTTGACTTTCGACTCGACTTGACTTGACTTTCGACTCGACTTGACTTGCGACTTGACTTTCGACTTGACATTCGATTTGACATTCGACAGTTGACTTTCGACTTGACTTTCGACTCGACTTGACTTTCGACTTGACTTTCGACTCGACTTGACTTTCGCCTCGACTTGACTTGACTTTCGACTCGACTTGACTTGACTTTCGACTCGACTTGACTTTCGACTTGACTTGACATTCGACTTGGCATTCGATATGAAATTCGAGGGAGCAGGAGTGGGAGCATGGTCGTTCTCTTCTACAAAAAGGGTAATAAAACACTTTTGAAGAACTATCGCTCTATTTCGCTCTTAAGCCACGTCTATAAGCTGTTTTCAAGAGTCATCATGAATCGTCTCACGCGTCGACTCGACGAATTCCAACCCCCCGAGCAGGCCGGATTCCGAGGAGGATATAGCACCATAGACCACATCCACACAGTGCGGCAGATAATACAGAAGACCGAAGAGTATAATCAGCCCCTGTGCTTAGCATTTGTGGACTATTTTTTTTTTTTTTTTTTTTTTTTTTTTTTTTTTTTAATTTTTATTTCAGAATCAAGTTCCATACTTTGTTAGTAACAGTATAAAATGCCTTATATCTACTATGAGAAGGCTTTTGACTCTATCGAAATCTGGTCTGTTCTGGAGTCTTTGCAGCGAAGCCAAGTCGACTGGCGATACGTCCAAGTGTTGAGATGTCTATACAACGCCGCAACTATGACCGTCAAACTCCAGAACCAGCATCAGTCTGAACCTATCCCCTTACATCGAGGAGTGCGACAAGGTGACGTTATGTCCCCGAAATTATTTAATAATGCTTTGGAGGATATGTTTAAGACTCTGGATTGGACAGGACGCGGCATAAACATCAACGGCGAGTACATCTCACACTTAAGATTCGCAGACGATATCGTCATCATGGCTGAAACGCTGCAGGACTTGCAACGGATGCTGGACGACCTGGCTGATTCTTCCCATCGTATCGGTCTTCGGATGAACCTGGACAAAACAAAGGTCATGTTCAACGAACATGTTGACCCGGGACCGAGCACTGTCAATGGGGTCGTCCTCGAAGTTGTTAAGGAGTATGTCTACCTCGGGCAAACATTGCAACTGGGTGGAAACAACTTCGAGAGAGAGGTTTGTCGAAGAATACGGCTAGGTTGGGCAGCATTTGGAAAACTTCGTCGGGTCTTTTCGTCGCCAATACCACAAAGCCTTAAGACGAAAGTCTTCAATGAATGCGTTCTGCCTGTTATGACTTACGGTGCTGAGACGTGGACACTCACGGTACGACTAGTTCACCAATTTAAAGTCGCTCAGCGAGCTATGGAGAGGGCTATGCTCGGAGTCTCTCTGAAGGATCGTATCAGGAACAAGGTGATCCGACAGAGAACCAAAGTTATCGACATAGCCCAAAGGATAAGTAAGCTGAAGTGGCAGTGGGCTGGTCATATTTGCCGCAGAACCGATAACCGCTGGGGTAGACGTGTTCTTGAGTGGAGACCGCGACTTGGCAAACGTAATGCAGGACGTCCTCGAGCTAGGTGGAGCGACGATATACGCAAGGTGGCTGGTGGCGGTTGGAAGAGGATAGCCGAGGATCGGGCTCAGTGGCGTGCATTAGGAGAGGCCTATGTCCAGCAGTGGACTGATACAGGCTGATGATGATGATGATGATGATGAAATTCGACTCAACTTGACTTGACTTTCGACTCGACTTGACATTCGACTTGACTTGACTTTCGATTTGACTTGACTTGACTTTCGACTCGACTTGACTTTCGCCTCGACTTGACTTTCGACTTGACTTTGACTTGACTTTCGACTTGACTTTCGACTCGACTTGACTTTCGCCTCGACTTGACTTTACTTTCGACTCGACTTGACTTGACTTTCGACTCGACTTGACTTTCGACTTGACTTGACTTTCGACTTGACATACGACTTGGCATTCGATTTGAAATTCGACTCAACTTGACCTGACTTTCGACTAGACTTTCGACTTGACTTTCGACTTGACTTTCGACTTGACTTTCGACTCGACTTGACTTTCGACTTGACTTTCGACTCGACTTGACTTTCGCCTCGACTTGACTTGACTTTGACTTGACTTGACTTTCGACTTGACATTCGACTTGACTTTCGACTTGACTTTCGACTTGACTTGACTTTCGACTTGACTTGACATTCGACTCGACTTTCGACTTGACTTTCGACTCGACTTGACTTTCGACTCGACTTGACTTTCGACTCGACTTGACTTTCGACTTGACTTGACTTTCGACTTGACTTTCGACTCGACTTGACTTTCGACTTGACTTTCGACTCGACTTTCGACTTGACTTGACTTTCGACTTGACTTTCGACTTGACTTTGACTTGACTTGACTTTCGACTTGACATTCGACTTGACTTTCGACTTGACTTTCGACTCGACTTGACTTTCGACTTGACTTTCGACTTGACATTCGACTTGACTTGACATTCGACTTGGCATTCGATTTGAAATTCGACTCAACTTGACCTGACTTTCGACTTGACTTGACATTCGACTTGACTTTCGACTTGACTTGACTTTCGACTTGACTTGACTTTCGACTTGACTTGACATTCGACTCGACTTTCGACTTGACTTTCGACTCGACTTGACTTTCGACTCGACTTGACTTGCGACTTGACTTTCGACTTGACATTCGATTTGACATTCGACAGTTGACTTTCGGCTTGACTTTCGACTCGACTTGACTTTCGACTCGACTTGACTTTCGCCTCGACTTGACTTGACTTTCGACTTGACTTTGACTTGACTTGACTTTCGACTTGACTTTCGACTTGACTTTCGACTTGACTTTCGACTCGACTTGACTTTCGACTTGACTTTCGACTTGACTTTCGACTTGACTTTCGACTTGACTTTCGACTCGACTTGACTTTCGCCTCGACTTGACTTTACTTTCGACTCGACTTGACTTGACTTTCGACTCGACTTGACTTTCGACTTGACTTTCGACTTGACATTCGACTTGACTTTCGACTCGACTTGACTTTCGCCTCGACTTTCGACTTGACTTTCGACTCGACTTGACTTGACTTTCGACTCGACTTGACTTGCGACTTGACTTTCGACTTGACATTCGATTTGACATTCGACAGTTGACTTTCGACTTGACTTTCGACTCGACTTGACTTTCGACTTGACTTTCGACTCGACTTGACTTGACTTTCGACTTGACTTGACTTGACTTTCGACTTGACTTGACTGGACTTTCGACTTGACTTGACATTCGACTTGACTTTCGACTTGACTTTCTACTCGACTTTCGACTTGACATTCGACTCGACTTGACTTGACTTTCGACTCGACTTGACTTGCGACTTGACTTTCGACTTGACATTCGATTTGACATGCGACAGTTGACTTTCGACTTGACTTTCGACTCGACTTGACTTTCGACTTGACTTTCGACTTGACTTTCGACTCGACTTGACTTTCACCTCGACTTGACATTCGACTTGACTTGACTTTCGATTTGACTTGACTTGACTTTCGACTCGACTTGACTTTCGACTCGACTTGACTTTCGACTTGACTTGACTTGACTTTCGACTCGACTTGACTTTCGACTTGACTTTCGAATTGACTTGACTTTCGATTTAACATTCGACTTGACTTGACTTTCGACTTGACTTGACTTTCGACTCGACTTGACTTTCGACTTGACTTTCGACTCGACCTGACTTTCGACTCGACTTGACTTTCGACTTGACTTTCGACTCGACTTGATTTTCGCCTCGACTTGACTTGACTTTCGACTTGACATTCGACTTGACTTGACATTCGACTTGGCATTCGATTTGAAATTCGACTCAACTTGACCTGACTTTCGACTTGACTTGACATTCGACTTGACTTTCGACTTGACTTGACTTTCGACTTGACTTGACATTCGACTTGACTTTCGACTCGACTTGACTTTCTACTCGACTTTCGACTTGACTTTCGACTCGACTTGACTTGACATTCGACTCGACTTGACTTGCGACTTGACTTTCGACTTGACATTCGATTTGACATTCGACAGTTGACTTTCGACTTGACTTTCGACTCGACTTGACTTTCGACTTGACATTCGACTTGACTTTCGACTTGACTTTCGACTCGACTTGACTTTCGACTTGACTTTCGACTTGACTTTCGACTTGACTTTCGACTTGACTTTCGACTCGACTTGACTTTCGCCTCGACTTGACTTTACTTTCGACTCGACTTGACTTGACTTTCGACTTGACTTTCGACTTGACATTCGACTTGACATTTGACTCGACTTGACTTTCGACTCGACTTGACATTCGACTTGACTTTCGATTTGACTTGACTTGACTTTCGACTTGACTTGACATTCGACTCGACTTTCGACTTGACTTTCGACTCGACTTGACTTTCGACTCGACTTGACTTGCGACTTGACTTTCGACTTGACATTCGATTTGACATTCGACAGTTGACTTTCGACTTGACTTTCGACTCGACATTCGACTTGACATTTGACTCGACTTGACTTTCGACTCGACTTGACATTCGACTTGACTTTCGATTTGACTTGACTTGACTTTCGACTTGACTTGACATTCGACTTGGCATTCGATATGAAATTCGACTCAACTTGACTTGACTTTCGACTTGACTTGACATTCGACTTGACTTTCGACTTGACTTTCTACTTGACTTTCGACTCGACTTGACTTGAATTTCGACTCGACTTGACTTGCGACTTGACTTTCGACTTGACATTCGATTTGACATTCGACAGTTGACTTTCGACTTGACTTTCGACTCGACTTGACTTTCGACTTGACTTTCGACTTGACTTTCGACTTGACTTTCGACTTGACTTTCGACTCGACTTGACTTTCGCCTCGACTTTCGACTTGACTTTCGACTCGACTTGACTTGACTTTCGACTCGACTTGACTTGCGACTTGACTTTCGACTTGACATTCGATTTGACATTCGACAGTTGACTTTCGACTTGACTTTCGACTCGACTTGACTTTCGACTTGACTTTCGACTCGACTTGACTTGACTTTCGACTTGACTTGACTTTCGACTTGACTTGACTTTCGACTTGACTTGACTGGACTTTCGACTTGACTTGACATTCGACTTGACTTTCGACTTGACTTTCTACTCGACTTTCGACTTGACATTCGACTCGACTTGACTTGACTTTCGACTCGACTTGACTTGCGACTTGACTTTCGACTTGACATTCGATTTGACATGCGACAGTTGACTTTCGACTTGACTTTCGACTCGACTTGACTTTCGACTTGACTTTCGACTTGACTTTCGACTCGACTTGACTTTCACCTCGACTTGACTTTCGACTCGACTTGACTTTCGACTTGACTTGACTTGACTTTCGACTCGACTTGACTTTCGACTTGACTTTCGAATTGACTTTCGACTTGACTTTCGACTTGACTTTCGACTCGACTTGACTTTCGCCTCGACTTTCGACTTGACTTTCGACTCGACTTGACTTGACTTTCGACTCGACTTGACTTGCGACTTGACTTTCGACTTGACATTCGATTTGACATTCGACAGTTGACTTTCGACTTGACTTTCGACTCGACTTGACTTTCGACTTGACTTTCGACTCGACTTGACTTGACTTTCGACTTGACTTGACTTTCGACTTGACTTGACTTTCGACTTGACTTGACTGGACTTTCGACTTGACTTGACATTCGACTTGACTTTCGACTTGACTTTCTACTCGACTTTCGACTTGACATTCGACTCGACTTGACTTGACTTTCGACTCGACTTGACTTGCGACTTGACTTTCGACTTGACATTCGATTTGACATGCGACAGTTGACTTTCGACTTGACTTTCGACTCGACTTGACTTTCGACTTGACTTTCGACTTGACTTTCGACTCGACTTGACTTTCACCTCGACTTGACTTTCGACTCGACTTGACTTTCGACTTGACTTGACTTGACTTTCGACTCGACTTGACTTTCGACTTGACTTTCGAATTGACTTGACTTTCGATTTAACATTCGACTTGACTTGACTTTCGACTTGACTTGACTTTCGACTCGACTTGACTTTCGACTTGACTTTCGACTCGACCTGACTTTCGACTCGACTTGACTTTCGACTTGACTTTCAACTCGACTTGATTTTCGCCTCGACTTGACTTGACTTTCGACTTGACATTCGACTTGACTTGACATTCGACTTGGCATTCGATTTGAAATTCGACTCAACTTGACCTGACTTTCGACTTGACTTGACATTCGACTTGACTTTCGACTTGACTTGACTTTCGACTTGACTTGACTTTCGACTTGACTTGACATTCGACTCGACTTTCGACTTGACTTTCGACTCGACTTGACTTGCGACTTGGCTTTCGACTTGACGTTCGATTTGACATTCGACAGTTGACTTTCGGCTTGACTTTCGACTCGATTTGACTTTCGACTTGACTTGACTTTCGACTTGACTTGACTTTCGACTCGACTTGACTTTCGACTCGACTTGACTTTCGACTCGACTTGACTTTCGACTTGACATTCGACTTGACTTTCGACACGACTTGACTTTCGCCTCGACTTGACTTGACTTTCGACTTGACATTCGACTTGACTTGACATTCGACTTGGCATTCGATTTGAAATTCGACTCAACTTGACCTGACTTTCGACTTGACTTGACATTCGACTTGACTTTCGACTCGACTTGACTTTCTACTCGACTTTCGACTTGACTTTCGACTCGACTTGACTTGACATTCGACTCGACTTGACTTGCGACTTGACTTTCGACTTGACATTCGATTTGACATTCGACAGTTGACTTTCGACTTGACTTTCGACTCGACTTGACTTTCGACTTGACATTCGACTTGACTTTCGACTTGACTTTCGACTCGACTTGACTTTCGACTTGACTTTCGACTTGACTTTCGACTCGACTTGACTTTCGCCTCGACTTGACTTTACTTTCGACTCGACTTGACTTGACTTTCGACTTGACTTTCGACTTGACATTCGACTTGACATTTGACTCGACTTGACTTTCGACTCGACTTGACATTCGACTTGACTTTCGATTTGACTTGACTTGACTTTCGACTTGACTTGACATTCGACTCGACTTTCGACTTGACTTTCGACTCGACTTGACTTTCGACTCGACTTGACTTGCGACTTGACTTTCGACTTGACATTCGATTTGACATTCGACAGTTGACTTTCGACTTGACTTTCGACTCGACATTCGACTTGACATTTGACTCGACTTGACTTTCGACTCGACTTGACATTCGACTTGACTTTCGATTTGACTTGACTTGACTTTCGACTTGACTTGACATTCGACTTGGCATTCGATATGAAATTCGACTCAACTTGACTTGACTTTCGACTTGACTTGACATTCGACTTGACTTTCGACTTGACTTTCTACTTGACTTTCGACTCGACTTGACTTGACTTTCGACTCGACTTGACTTGCGACTTGACTTTCGACTTGACATTCGATTTGACATTCGACAGTTGACTTTCGACTTGACTTTCGACTCGACTTGACTTTCGACTTGACTTTCGACTTGACTTTCGACTTGACTTTCGACTTGACTTTCGACTTGACTTTCGACTCGACTTGACTTTCGCCTCGACTTTCGACTTGACTTTCGACTCGACTTGACTTGACTTTCGACTCGACTTGACTTGCGACTTGACTTTCGACTTGACATTCGATTTGACATTCGACAGTTGACTTTCGACTTGACTTTCGACTCGACTTGACTTTCGACTTGACTTTCGACTAGACTTGACTTGACTTTCGACTTGACTTGACTTTCGACTTGACTTGACTGGACTTTCGACTTGACTTGACATTCGACTTGACTTTCGACTTGACTTTCTACTCGACTTTCGACTTGACATTCGACTCGACTTGACTTGACTTTCGACTCGACTTGACTTGCGACTTGACTTTCGACTTGACATTCGATTTGACATGCGACAGTTGACTTTCGACTTGACTTTCGACTCGACTTGACTTTCGACTTGACTTTCGACTTGACTTTCGACTCGACTTGACTTTCACCTCGACTTGACTTTCGACTCGACTTGACTTTCGACTTGACTTGACTTGACTTTCGACTCGACTTGACTTTCGACTTGACTTTCGAATTGACTTGACTTTCGATTTAACATTCGACTTGACTTGACTTTCGACTTGACTTGACTTTCGACTCGACTTGACTTTCGACTTGACTTTCGACTCGACCTGACTTTCGACTCGACTTGACTTTCGACTTGACTTTCGACTCGACTTGATTTTCGCCTCGACTTGACTTGACTTTCGACTTGACATTCGACTTGACTTGACATTCGACTTGGCATTCGATTTGAAATTCGACTCAACTTGACCTGACTTTCGACTTGACTTGACATTCGACTTGACTTTCGACTTGACTTGACTTTCGACTTGACTTGACTTTCGACTTGACTTGACATTCGACTCGACTTTCGACTTGACTTTCGACTCGACTTGACTTGCGACTTGGCTTTCGACTTGACGTTCGATTTGACATTCGACAGTTGACTTTCGGCTTGACTTTCGACTCGATTTGACTTTCGACTTGACTTGACTTTCGACTTGACTTGACTGGACTTTCGACTTGACTTGACATTCGACTTGACTTTCGACTTGACTTTCTACTCGACTTTCGACTTGACATTCGACTCGACTTGACTTGACTTTCGACTCGACTTGACTTGACTTTCGCCTCGACTTGACTTTCGACTCGACTTGACTTGACTTTCGACTCGACTTGACTTTCGACTTGACTTTCGACTCGACTTGACTTTCGACTTGACTTTCGACTCGACTTGACTTGACTTTCAACTTGACTTGACTTTCGACTTGACTTGACTTTCGACTTGACTTGACTGGACTTTCGACTTGACTTGACATTCGACTTGACTTTCGACTTGACTTTCTACTCGACTTTCGACTTGACATTCGACTCGACTTGACTTGACTTTCGACTCGACTTGACTTGACTTTCGCCTCGACTTGACTTTCGACTCGACTTGACTTGACTTTCGACTCGACTTGACTTTCGACTTGACTTGACATTCGACTTGGCATTCGATTTGAAATTCGACTCAACTTGACTTGACTTTCGACTTGACTTGACATTCGACTTGACTTTCGACTTGACTTTCGACTCGACTTGACTTTCGACTCGACTTGACTTTCTACTCGACTTTCGACTTGACTTTCGACTCGACTTGACTTGACTTTCGACTCGACTTGACTTTCGACTAGACTTTCGACTTGACTTTCGACTTGACTTTCGACTCGACTTGACTTTCGACTTGACTTTCGACTCGACTTGACTTTCGCCTCGACTTGACTTTCGCCTCGACTTGACTTGACTTTCGACTTGACTTTGACTTGACTTGACTTTCGACTTGACATTCGACTTGACTTTCGACTTGACTTTCGACTTGACTTGACTTTCGACTTGACTTGACTTTCGACTCGACTTGACTTTCGACTCGACTTGACTTTCGACTTGACATTCGACTTGACTTTCGACTCGACTTGACTTTCGCCTCGACTTGACTTGACTTTCGACTTGACATTCGACTTGACTTGACATTCGACTTGGCATTCGATTTGAAATTCGACTCAACTTGACCTGACTTTCGACTTGACTTGACATTCGACTTGACTTTCGACTTGATTTGACTTTCGACTTGACATTCGACTTGACTTTCGACTTGACTTTCGACTCGACTTGACTTTCGCCTCGACTTTCGACTTGACTTTCGACTCGACTTGACTTGCGACTTGACTTTCGACTTGACATTCGATTTGACATTCGACAGTTGACTTTCGACTTGACTTTCGACTCGACTTGACTTTCGACTTGACTTTCGACTCGACTTGACTTTCGACTTGACTTTCGACTCGACTTGACTTGACTTTCGACTTGACTTGACTTTCGACTTGACTTGACTTTCGACTTGACTTGACTGGACTTTCGACTTGACTTGACATTCGACTTGGCATTCGATTTGAAATTCGACTCAACTTGACTTGACTTTCGACTTGACTTGACATTCGACTTGACTTTCGACTTGACTTTCGACTCGACTTGACTTTCTACTCGACTTTCGACTTGACTTTCGACTCGACTTGACTTGACTTTCGACTTGACTTGACTTTCGACTAGACTTTCGACTTGACTTTCGACTTGACTTTCGACTCGACTTGACTTTCGACTTGACTTTCGACTCGACTTGACTTTCGCCTCGACTTGACTTTCGCCTCGACTTGACTTGACTTTCGACTTGACTTTGACTTGACTTGACTTTCGACTTGACATTCGACTTGACTTTCGACTTGACTTTCGACTCGACTTGACTTTCGACTTGACTTTCGACTTGACTTTCGACTTGACATTCGACTTGACATTTGACTCGACTTGACTTTCGACTCGACTTGACATTCGACTTGACTTGACTTTCGATTTGACTTGACTTGACTTTCGACTTGACTTGACATTCGACTCGACTTTCGACTTGACTTTCGACTCGACTTGACTTTCGACTCGACTTGACTTGCGACTTGACTTTCGACTTGACATTCGATTTGACATTCGACACTTGACTTTCGACTTGACTTTCGACTTGACTTGACATTCGACTTGGCATTCGATTTGAAATTCGACTCAACTTGACATTCGACTTGACTTGACATTCGACTTGACTTTTGACTTGACTTTCGACTCGACTTGACTTTCTACTCGACTTTCGACTTGACTTTCGACTCGACTTGACTTGACTTTCGACTCGACTTGACTTTCGACTCGACTTGACTTTCGACTAGACTTTCGACTTGACTTTCGACTTGACTTTCGACTCGACTTGACTTTCGACTTGACTTTCGACTCGACTTGACTTTCGCCTCGACTTGACTTGACTTTGACTTGACTTGACTTTCGACTTGACATTCGACTTGACTTTCGACTTGACTTTCGACTTGACTTGACTTTCGACTTGACTTGACATTCGACTCGACTTTCGACTTGACTTTCGACTCGACTTGACTTTCGACTCGACTTGACTTGCGACTTGGCTTTCGACTTGACATTCGATTTGACATTCGACAGTTGACTTTCGGCTTGACTTTCGACTCGACTTGACTTTCGACTCGACTTGACTTTCGCCTCGACTTTCGACTCGACTTTCGACTCGACTTGACTTTCGACTTGACTTTCGACTTGACATTCGACTTGACATTTGACTCGACTTGACTTTCGACTCGACTTGACATTCGACTTGACTTGACTTTCGATTTGACTTGACTTGACTTTCGACTTGACTTGACTTTCGACTTGACTTGACATTCGACTCGACTTTCGACTTGACTTTCGACTCGACTTGACTTTCGACTCGACTTGTTTTTCGACTTGACTTTCGCCTCGACTTGACTTGACTTTCGACTTGACATTCGACTTGACTTGACATACGACTTGGCATTCGATTTGAAATTCGACTCAACTTGACCTGACTTTCGACTTGACTTTCGACTTGATTTGACTTTCGACTTGACATTCGACTTGACTTTCGACTTGACTTTCGACTCGACTTGACTTTCGCCTCGACTTTCGACTTGACTTTCGACTCGACTTGACTTGACTTTCGACTCGACTTGACTTTCGCCTCGACTTGACTTGACTTTCGACTTGACTTTGATTTGACTTGACTTTCGACTTGACATTCGACTTGACTTTCGACTTGACTTTCGACTCGACTTGACTTTCGACTTGACTTTCGACTCGACTTGACTTTCGCCTCGACTTGACTTGACTTTCGACTCGACTTGACTTGACTTTCGACTCGACTTGACTTTCGACTTGACTTGACTTTCGACTCGACTTGACTTTCGACTTTCGACTTGACTTTCGACTTGACTTTCGACTTGACTTTCGACTCGACTTGACTTTCGCCTCGACTTGACTTGACTTTCGACTCGACTTGACTTGACTTTCGACTCGACTTGACTTTCGACTTGACTTGACTTTCGACTTGACTTTCGACTCGACTTGACTTTCGCCTCGACTTGACTTTACTTTCGACTCGACTTGACTTGACTTTCGACTCGACTTGACTTTCGACTTGACTTGACTTTCGACTTGACTTTCGACTTGACATTCGACTTGACATTTGACTCGACTTGACTTTCGACTCGACTTGACATTCGACTTGACTTTCGATTTGACTTGACTTGACTTTCGACTTGACTTGACATTCGACTTGGCATTCGATATGAAATTCGACTCAACTTGACTTGACTTTCGACTTGACTTGACATTCGACTTGACTTTCGACTCGACTTGACTTTCTACTCGACTTTCGACTTGACTTTCGACTCGACTTGACTTGACTTTCGACTCGACTTGACTTTCGACTAGACTTTCGACTTGACTTTCGACTTGACTTTCGACTCGACTTGACTTTCGACTTGACTTTCGACTCGACTTGACTTTCGCCTCGACTTGACTTTCGACTTGACTTTGACTTGACTTGACTTTCGACTTGACATTCGACTTGACTTTCGACTTGACTTTCGACTCGACTTGACTTTCGACTTGACTTTCGACTTGACTTTCGACTTGACTTTCGACTTGACTTTCGACTTGACTTTCGACTCGACTTGACTTTCGCCTCGACTTTACTTTACTTTCGACTCGACTTGACTTGACTTTCGACTCGACTTGACTTTCGACTTGACTTGACTTTCGACTTGACATTCGACTTGACATTTGACTCGACTTGACTTTCGACTCGACTTGACATTCGACTTGACTTTCGATTTGACTTGACTTGACTTTCGACTTGACTTGACTTTCGACTTGACTTGACTTTCGACTTGACTTTCGACTTGACTTTCAACTTGACTTTCGACTTGACTTTCGACTCGACTTGACTTTCTACTCGACTTTCGACTTGACTTTCGACTCGACTTGACTTGACTTTCGACTCGACTTGACTTGCGACTTGACTTTCGACTTGACATTCGATTTGACATTCGACAGTTGACTTTCGACTTGACTTTCGACTCGACTTGACTTTCGACTTGACTTTCGACTTGACTTTCGACTTGACTTTCGACTCGACTTGACTTTCGCCTCGACTCGACTTGACTTTCGACTTGACTTGACTTTCGACTTGACTTGACTTTCGACTTGACTTGACTTTCGACTTGACATTCGACTTGACTTGACTTTCGACTCGACTTGACTTGACTTTCGACTTGACTTGACTGGACTTTCGACTTGACTTGACATTCGACTTGACTTTCGACTTGACTTTCTACTCGACTTTCGACTTGACATTCGACTCGACTTGACTTGACTTTCGACTCGACTTGACTTGCGACTTGACTTTCGACTTGACATTCGATTTGACATGCGACAGTTGACTTTCGACTTGACTTTCGACTCGACTTGACTTTCGACTTGACTTTCGACTTGACTTTCGACTTGACTTTCGACTCGACTTGACTTTCACCTCGACTTGACATTCGACTTGACTTGACTTTCGATTTGACTTGACTTGACTTTCGACTCGACTTGACTTTCGACTCGACTTGACTTTCGACTTGACTTGACTTGACTTTCGACTCGACTTGACTTTCGACTTGACTTTCGAATTGACTTGACTTTCGATTTAACATTCGACTTGACTTGACTTTCGACTTGACTTGACTTTCGACTCGACTTGACTTTCGACTTGACTTTCGACTCGACTTGACTTTCGACTCGACTTGACTTTCGACTTGACTTTCGACTCGACTTGATTTTCGCCTCGACTTGACTTGACTTTCGACTTGACATTCGACTTGACTTGACATTCGACTTGGCATTCGGTTTGAAATTCGACTCAACTTGACCTGACTTTCGACTTGACTTGACATTCGACTTGACTTTCGACTTGACTTGACTTTCGACTTGACTTGACTTGACATTCGACTCGACTTTCGACTTGACTTTCGACTCGACTTGACTTTCGACTCGACTTGACTTGCGACTTGGCTTTCGACTTGACATTCGACAGTTGACTTTCGGCTTGACTTTCGACTCGACTTGACTTTCGACTTGACTTGACTTTCGACTTGACTTGACTTTCGACTCGACTTGACTTTCGACTCGACTTGACTTTCGACTTGACATTCGACTTGACTTTCGACTCGACTTGACTTTCGCCTCGACTTGACTTGACTTTCGACTTGACATTCGACTTGGCATTCGATTTGAAATTCGACTCAACTTGACCTGACTTTCGACTTGACTTGACATTCGACTTGACTTTCGACTTGACTTTCGACTCGACTTGACTTTCTACTCGACTTTCGACTTGACTTTCGACTCGACTTGACTTTCGACTTGACATTCGACTTGACTTTCGACTTGACTTTCGACTCGACTTGACTTTCGACTTGACTTTCGACTTGACTTTCGACTTGACTTTCGACTTGACTTTCGACTTGACTTTCGACTCGACTTGACTTTCGCCTCGACTTGACTTTACTTTCGACTCGACTTGACTTGACTTTCGACTTGACTTGACTTTCGACTTGACTTTCGACTTGACATTCGACTTGACATTTGACTCGACTTGACTTTCGACTCGACTTGACATTCGACTTGACTTTCGATTTGACTTGACTTGACTTTCGACTTGACTTGACATTCGATTCGACTTTCGACTTGACTTTCGACTCGACTTGACTTTCGACTCGACTTGACTTGCGACTTGACTTTCGACTTGACATTCGATTTGACATTCGACAGTTGACTTTCGGCTTGACTTTCGACTCGACTTGACTTTCGACTCGACTTGACTTTCGACTCGACTTGACTTGACTTTCGACTTGACTTTGACTTGACTTGACTTTCGACTTGACTTTCGACTTGACTTTCGACTCGACTTGACTTTCGACTTGACTTTCGACTTGACTTTCGACTTGACTTTCGACTTGACTTTCGACTCGACTTGACTTTCGCCTCGACTTGACTTTACTTTCGACTCGACTTGACTTGACTTTCGACTCGACTTGACTTTCGACTTGACTTTCGACTTGACATTCGACTTGACTTTCGACTCGACTTGACTTTCGCCTCGACTTTCGACTTGACTTTCGACTCGACTTGACTTGACTTTCGACTCGACTTGACTTGCGACTTGACTTTCGACTTGACATTCGATTTGACATTCGACAGTTGACTTTCGACTTGACTTTCGACTTGACTTGACTTGACTTTCGACTTGACTTGACTGGACTTTCGACTTGACTTGACATTCGACTTGACTTTCGACTTGACTTTCTACTCGACTTTCGACTTGACATTCGACTCGACTTGACTTGACTTTCGACTCGACTTGACTTGCGACTTGACTTTCGACTTGACATTCGATTTGACATGCGACAGTTGACTTTCGACTTGACTTTCGACTCGACTTGACTTTCGACTTGACTTTCGACTTGACTTTCGACTCGACTTGACTTTCACCTCGACTTGACATTCGACTTGACTTGACTTTCGATTTGACTTGACTTGACTTTCGACTCGACTTGACTTTCGACTCGACTTGACTTTCGACTTGACTTGACTTGACTTTCGACTCGACTTGACTTTCGACTTGACTTTCGAATTGACTTGACTTTCGATTTAACATTCGACTTGACTTGACTTTCGACTTGACTTGACTTTCGACTCGACTTGACTTTCGACTTGACTTTCGACTCGACCTGACTTTCGACTCGACTTGACTTTCGACTTGACTTTCGACTCGACTTGATTTTCGCCTCGACTTGACTTGACTTTCGACTTGACATTCGACTTGACTTGACATTCGACTTGGCATTCGATTTGAAATTCGACTCAACTTGACCTGACTTTCGACTTGACTTGACATTCGACTTGACTTTCGACTTGACTTGACTTTCGACTTGACTTGACATTCGACTCGACTTTCGACTTGACTTTCGACTCGACTTGACTTGCGACTTGGCTTTCGACTTGACATTCGATTTGACATTCGACAGTTGACTTTCGGCTTGACTTTCGACTCGATTTGACTTTCGACTTGACTTGACTTTCGACTTGACTTGACTTTCGACTCGACTTGACTTTCGCCTCGACTTGACTTGACTTTCGACTTGACATTCGACTTGACTTGACATTCGACTTGGCATTCGATTTGAAATTCGACTCAACTTGACCTGACTTTCGACTTGACTTGACATTCGACTTGACTTTCGACTTGATTTGACTTTCGGCTTGACATTCGACTTGACTTTCGACTTGACTTTCGACTCGACTTGACTTTCGCCTCGACTTTCGACTTGACTTTCGACTCGACTTGACTTGACTTTCGACTCGACTTGACTTGCGACTTGACTTTCGACTTGACATTCGATTTGACATTCGACAGTTGACTTTCGACTTGACTTTCGACTTGACTTGACATTCGACTTGGCATTCGATTTGAAATTCGACTCAACTTGACTTGACTTTCGACTTGACTTGACATTCGACTTGACTTTTGACTTGACTTTCGACTCGACTTGACTTTCTACTCGACTTTCGACTTGACTTTCGACTCGACTTGACTTGACTTTCGACTCGACTTGACTTTCGACTAGACTTTCGACTTGACTTTCGACTTGACTTTCGACTCGACTTGACTTTCGACTTGACTTTCGACTCGACTTGACTTTCGCCTCGACTTGACTTGACTTTGACTTGACTTGACTTTCGACTTGACATTCGACTTGACTTTCGACTTGACTTTCGACTTGACTTGACTTTCGACTTGACTTGACATTCGACTCGACTTTCGACTTGACTTTCGACTCGACTTGACTTTCGACTTGACTTTCGACTTGACTTGACTTTCGACTTGACTTGACATTCGACTCGACTTTCGACTTGACTTTCGACTCGACTTGACTTTCGACTCGACTTGACTTGCGACTTGGCTTTCGACTTGACATTCGATTTGACATTCGACAGTTGACTTTCGGCTTGACTTTCGACTCGACTTGACTTTCGACTCGACTTGACTTTCGCCTCGACTTTCGACTCGACTTTCGACTCGACTTGACTTTCGACTTGACTTTCGACTTGACATTCGACTTGACATTTGACTCGACTTGACTTTCGACTCGACTTGACATTCGACTTGACTTGACTTTCGATTTGACTTGACTTGACTTTCGACTTGACTTGACATTCGACTCGACTTTCGACTTGACTTTCGACTCGACTTGACTTTCGACTCGACTTGTTTTTCGACTTGACTTTCGCCTCGACTTGACTTGACTTTCGACTTGACATTCGACTTGACTTGACATACGACTTGGCATTCGATTTGAAATTCGACTCAACTTGACCTGACTTTCGACTTGACTTTCGACTTGATTTGACTTTCGACTTGACATTCGACTTGACTTTCGACTTGACTTTCGACTCGACTTGACTTTCGCCTCGACTTTCGACTTGACTTTCGACTCGACTTGACTTGACTTTCGACTCGACTTGACTTGCGACTTGACTTTCGACTTGACATTCGATTTGACATTCGACTTGACATTTGACTCGACTTGACTTTCGACTCGACTTGACATTCGACTTGACTTTCGATTTGACTTGACTTGACTTTCGACTTGACTTGACATTCGACTTGGCATTCGATATGAAATTCGACTCAACTTGACTTTCGACTTGACTTGACATTCGACTTGACTTTCGACTTGACTTTCGACTCGACTTGACTTTCTACTTGACTTTCGACTCGACTTGACTTGACTTTCGACTCGACTTGACTTGCGACTTGACTTTCGACTTGACATTCGATTTGACATTCGACAGTTGACTTTCGCCTCGACTTGACTTGACTTTCGACTCGACTTGACTTGACTTTCGACTCGACTTGACTTTCGACTTGACTTGACATTCGACTTGGCATTCGATATGAAATTCGAGGGAGCAGGAGTGGGAGCATGGTCGTTCTCTTCTACAAAAAGGGTAATAAAACACTTTTGAAGAACTATCGCTCTATTTCGCTCTTAAGCCACGTCTATAAGCTGTTTTCAAGAGTCATCATGAATCGTCTCACGCGTCGACTCGACGAATTCCAACCCCCCGAGCAGGCCGGATTCCGAGGAGGATATAGCACCATAGACCACATCCACACAGTGCGGCAGATAATACAGAAGACCGAAGAGTATAATCAGCCCCTGTGCTTAGCATTTGTGGACTATTTTTTTTTTTTTTTTTTTTTTTTTTTTTTTTTAATTTTTATTTCAGAATCAAGTTCCATACTTTGTTAGTAACAGTATAAAATGCCTTATATCTACTATGAGAAGGCTTTTGACTCTATCGAAATCTGGTCTGTTCTGGAGTCTTTGCAGCGAAGCCAAGTCGACTGGCGATACGTCCAAGTGTTGAGATGTCTATACAACGCCGCAACTATGACCGTCAAACTCCAGAACCAGCATCAGTCTGAACCTATCCCCTTACATCGAGGAGTGCGACAAGGTGACGTTATGTCCCCGAAATTATTTAATAATGCTTTGGAGGATATGTTTAAGACTCTGGATTGGACAGGACGCGGCATAAACATCAACGGCGAGTACATCTCACACTTAAGATTCGCAGACGATATCGTCATCATGGCTGAAACGCTGCAGGACTTGCAACGGATGCTGGACGACCTGGCTGATTCTTCCCATCGTATCGGTCTTCGGATGAACCTGGACAAAACAAAGGTCATGTTCAACGAACATGTTGACCCGGGACCGAGCACTGTCAATGGGGTCGTCCTCGAAGTTGTTAAGGAGTATGTCTACCTCGGGCAAACATTGCAACTGGGTGGAAACAACTTCGAGAGAGAGGTTTGTCGAAGAATACGGCTAGGTTGGGCAGCATTTGGAAAACTTCGTCGGGTCTTTTCGTCGCCAATACCACAAAGCCTTAAGACGAAAGTCTTCAATGAATGCGTTCTGCCTGTTATGACTTACGGTGCTGAGACGTGGACACTCACGGTACGACTAGTTCACCAATTTAAAGTCGCTCAGCGAGCTATGGAGAGGGCTATGCTCGGAGTCTCTCTGAAGGATCGTATCAGGAACAAGGTGATCCGACAGAGAACCAAAGTTATCGACATAGCCCAAAGGATAAGTAAGCTGAAGTGGCAGTGGGCTGGTCATATTTGCCGCAGAACCGATAACCGCTGGGGTAGACGTGTTCTTGAGTGGAGACCGCGACTTGGCAAACGTAATGCAGGACGTCCTCGAGCTAGGTGGAGCGACGATATACGCAAGGTGGCTGGTGGCGGTTGGAAGAGGATAGCCGAGGATCGGGCTCAGTGGCGTGCATTAGGAGAGGCCTATGTCCAGCAGTGGACTGATACAGGCTGATGATGATGATGATGATGATGAAATTCGACTCAACTTGACTTGACTTTCGACTCGACTTGACATTCGACTTGACTTGACTTTCGATTTGACTTGACTTGACTTTCGACTCGACTTGACTTTCGCCTCGACTTGACTTTCGACTTGACTTTGACTTGACTTTCGACTTGACTTTCGACTCGACTTGACTTTCGCCTCGACTTGACTTTACTTTCGACTCGACTTGACTTGACTTTCGACTCGACTTGACTTTCGACTTGACTTGACTTTCGACTTGACTTTCGACTTGACATTCGACTTGACATTTGACTCGACTTGACTTTCGACTCGACTTGACATTCGACTTGACTTTCGATTTGACTTGACTTGACTTTCGACTTGACTTGACATTCGACTTGGCATTCGATATGAAATTCGACTCAACTTGACTTGACTTTCGACTTGACTTGACATTCGACTTGACTTTCGACTTGACTTTCGACTCGACTTGACTTTCTACTCGACTTTCGACTTGACTTTCGACTCGACTTGACTTGACTTTCGACTCGACTTGACTTTCGACTAGACTTTCGACTTGACTTTCGACTCGACTTGACTTTCGACTTGACTTTCGACTCGACTTGACTTTCGCCTCGACTTGACTTTCGACTTGACTTGACTTTCGACTTGACATTCGACTTGACTTTCGACTTGACTTTCGACTCGACTTGACTTTCGACTTGACTTTCGACTTGACTTTCGACTTGACTTTCGACTTGACTTTCGACTTGACTTTCGACTTGACTTTCGACTTGACTTTCGACTTGACTTTCGACTCGACTTGACTTTCGCCTCGACTTGACTTTACTTTCGACTCGACTTGACTTGACTTTCGACTCGACTTGACTTTCGACTTGACTTGACATTCGACTTGACTTGACTTTCGACTTGACTTGACTTTCGACTTGTCTTGACTTTCGACTCGACTTGACTTTCGACTCGACTTGACTTTCGACTTGACTTTCGACTCGACTTTCGACTTGACTTGACTTTCGACTTGACATTCGACTTGACTTTCGACTCGACTTGACTTTCGCCTCGACTTGACTTGACTTTCGACTTGACATTCGACTTGACTTGACATTCGACTTGGCATTCGATTTGAAATTCGACTCAACTTGACCTGACTTTCGACTTGACTTGACATTCGACTTGACTTTCGACTTGACTTGACTTTCGACTTGACATTCGACTTGACTTTCGACTTGACTTGACTTTCGACTTGACTTGACTTGACTTTCGACTTGACTTGACATTCGACTAGACTTTCGACTCGACTTGACTTTCTACTCGACTTTCGACTTGACTTTCGACTCGACTTGACTTGACTTTCGACTTGACTTGACTTTCGACTTGACTTGACTTTCGACTTGACTTGACTTTCGACTTGACTTGACATTCGACTTGACTTTCGACTCGACTTGACTTTCTACTCGACTTTCGACTTGACTTTCGACTCGACTTGACTTGACTTTCGACTCGACTTGACTTGACTTTCGACTCGACTTGACTTGACTTTCGCCTCGACTTGACTTTCGACTCGACTTGACTTGACTTTCGACTCGACTTGACTTTCGACTTGACTTGACATTCGACTTGGCATTCGATTTGAAATTCGACTCAACTTGACTTGACTTTCGACTTGACTTGACATTCGACTTGACTTTCGACTTGACTTTCGCCTCGACTTGACTTTCGCCTCGACTTGATTTGACTTTCGACTTGACTTTGACTTGACTTGACTTTCGACTTGACATTCGACTTGACTTTCGACTTGACTTTCGACTCGACTTGACTTTCGACTTGACTTTCGACTTGACTTTCGACTTGACATTCGACTTGACATTTGACTCGACTTGACTTTCGACTCGACTTGACATTCGACTTGACTTGACTTTCGATTTGACTTGACTTGACTTTCGACTTGACTTGACATTTGACTCGACTTTCGACTTGACTTTCGACTCGACTTGACTTTCGACTCGACTTGACTTGCGAATTGACTTTCGACTTGACATTCGATTTGACATTCGACAGTTGACTTTCGACTCGACTTGACTTTCGACTTGACTTGACATTAGACTTGGCATTCGATTTGAAATTCGACTCAACTTGACTTGACTTTCGACTTGACTTGACATTCGACTTGACTTTCGACTTGACTTTCGACTCGACTTGACTTTCTACTCGACTTTCGACTTGACTTTCGACTCGATTTGACTTGACTTTCGACTCGACTTGACTTTCGACTAGACTTTCGACTTGACTTTCGACTTGACTTTCGACTTGACTTTCGACTCGACTTGACTTTCGACTTGACTTTCGACTCGACTTGACTTTCGCCTCGACTTGACTTGACTTTGACTTGACTTGACTTTCGACTTGACATTCGACTTGACTTTCGACTTGACTTTCGACTTGACTTTCGACTTGACTTGACTTTCGACTTGACTTGACATTCGACTCGACTTTCGACTTGACTTTCGACTCGACTTGACTTGACTTTCGACTTGACATTCGACTTGACTTGACATACGACTTGGCATTCGATTTGAAATTCGACTCAACTTGACCTGACTTTCGACTAGACTTTCGACTTGACTTTCGACTTGACTTTCGACTTGACTTTCGACTCGACTTGACTTTCGACTTGACTTTCGACTCGACTTGACTTTCGCCTCGACTTGACTTGACTTTGACTTGACTTGACTTTCGACTTGACATTCGACTTGACTTTCGACTTGACTTTCGACTTGACTTGACTTTCGACTTGACTTGACATTCGACTCGACTTTCGACTTGACTTTCGACTCGACTTGACTTTCGACTCGACTTGACTTGCGACTTGGCTTTCGACTTGACATTCGATTTGACATTCGACAGTTGACTTTCGGCTTGACTTTCGACTCGACTTGACTTTCGACTTGACTTGACTTTCGACTTGACTTGACTTTCGACTCGACTTGACTTTCGACTCGACTTGACTTTCGACTTGACATTCGACTTGACTTTCGACTCGACTTGACTTTCGCCTCGACTTGACTTGACTTTCGACTTGACATTCGACTTGACTTGACATTCGACTTGGCATTCGATTTGAAATTCGACTCAACTTGACCTGACTTTCGACTTGACTTGACATTCGACTTGACTTTCGACTCGACTTGACTTTCTACTCGACTTTCGACTTGACTTTCGACTCGACTTGACTTGACATTCGACTCGACTTGACTTGCGACTTGACTTTCGACTTGACATTCGATTTGACATTCGACAGTTGACTTTCGACTTGACTTTCGACTCGACTTGACTTTCGACTTGACATTCGACTTGACTTTCGACTTGACTTTCGACTCGACTTGACTTTCGACTTGACTTTCGACTTGACTTTCGACTTGACTTTCGACTCGACTTGACTTTCGCCTCGACTTGACTTTACTTTCGACTCGACTTGACTTGACTTTCGACTTGACTTTCGACTTGACATTCGACTTGACATTTGACTCGACTTGACTTTCGACTCGACTTGACATTCGACTTGACTTTCGATTTGACTTGACTTGACTTTCGACTTGACTTGACATTCGACTCGACTTTCGACTTGACTTTCGACTCGACTTGACTTTCGACTCGACTTGACTTGCGACTTGACTTTCGACTTGACATTCGATTTGACATTCGACAGTTGACTTTCGACTTGACTTTCGACTCGACATTCGACTTGACATTTGACTCGACTTGACTTTCGACTCGACTTGACATTCGACTTGACTTTCGATTTGACTTGACTTGACTTTCGACTTGACTTGACATTCGACTTGGCATTCGATATGAAATTCGACTCAACTTGACTTGACTTTCGACTTGACTTGACATTCGACTTGACTTTCGACTTGACTTTCTACTTGACTTTCGACTCGACTTGACTTGACTTTCGACTCGACTTGACTTGCGACTTGACTTTCGACTTGACATTCGATTTGACATTCGACAGTTGACTTTCGACTTGACTTTCGACTCGACTTGACTTTCGACTTGACTTTCGACTTGACTTTCGACTCGACTTGACTTTCGCCTCGACTTTCGACTTGACTTTCGACTCGACTTGACTTGACTTTCGACTCGACTTGACTTGCGACTTGACTTTCGACTTGACATTCGATTTGACATTCGACAGTTGACTTTCGACTTGACTTTCGACTCGACTTGACTTTCGACTTGACTTTCGACTCGACTTGACTTGACTTTCGACTTGACTTGACTTTCGACTTGACTTGACTTTCGACTTGACTTGACTGGACTTTCGACTTGACTTGACATTCGACTTGACTTTCGACTTGACTTTCTACTCGACTTTCGACTTGACATTCGACTCGACTTGACTTGACTTTCGACTCGACTTGACTTGCGACTTGACTTTCGACTTGACATTCGATTTGACATGCGACAGTTGACTTTCGACTTGACTTTCGACTCGACTTGACTTTCGACTTGACTTTCGACTTGACTTTCGACTCGACTTGACTTTCACCTCGACTTGACTTTCGACTCGACTTGACTTTCGACTTGACTTGACTTGACTTTCGACTCGACTTGACTTTCGACTTGACTTTCGAATTGACTTGACTTTCGATTTAACATTCGACTTGACTTGACTTTCGACTTGACTTGACTTTCGACTCGACTTGACTTTCGACTTGACTTTCGACTCGACCTGACTTTCGACTCGACTTGACTTTCGACTTGACTTTCAACTCGACTTGATTTTCGCCTCGACTTGACTTGACTTTCGACTTGACATTCGACTTGACTTGACATTCGACTTGGCATTCGATTTGAAATTCGACTCAACTTGACCTGACTTTCGACTTGACTTGACATTCGACTTGACTTTCGACTTGACTTGACTTTCGACTTGACTTGACTTTCGACTTGACTTGACATTCGACTCGACTTTCGACTTGACTTTCGACTCGACTTGACTTGCGACTTGGCTTTCGACTTGACGTTCGATTTGACATTCGACAGTTGACTTTCGGCTTGACTTTCGACTCGATTTGACTTTCGACTTGACTTGACTTTCGACTTGACTTGACTTTCGACTCGACTTGACTTTCGACTCGACTTGACTTTCGACTCGACTTGACTTTCGACTTGACATTCGACTTGACTTTCGACACGACTTGACTTTCGCCTCGACTTGACTTGACTTTCGACTTGACATTCGACTTGACTTGACATTCGACTTGGCATTCGATTTGAAATTCGACTCAACTTGACCTGACTTTCGACTTGACTTGACATTCGACTTGACTTTCGACTCGACTTGACTTTCTACTCGACTTTCGACTTGACTTTCGACTCGACTTGACTTGACATTCGACTCGACTTGACTTGCGACTTGACTTTCGACTTGACATTCGATTTGACATTCGACAGTTGACTTTCGACTTGACTTTCGACTCGACTTGACTTTCGACTTGACATTCGACTTGACTTTCGACTTGACTTTCGACTCGACTTGACTTTCGACTTGACTTTCGACTTGACTTTCGACTCGACTTGACTTTCGCCTCGACTTGACTTTACTTTCGACTCGACTTGACTTGACTTTCGACTTGACTTTCGACTTGACATTCGACTTGACATTTGACTCGACTTGACTTTCGACTCGACTTGACATTCGACTTGACTTTCGATTTGACTTGACTTGACTTTCGACTTGACTTGACATTCGACTCGACTTTCGACTTGACTTTCGACTCGACTTGACTTTCGACTCGACTTGACTTGCGACTTGACTTTCGACTTGACATTCGATTTGACATTCGACAGTTGACTTTCGACTTGACTTTCGACTCGACATTCGACTTGACATTTGACTCGACTTGACTTTCGACTCGACTTGACATTCGACTTGACTTTCGATTTGACTTGACTTGACTTTCGACTTGACTTGACATTCGACTTGGCATTCGATATGAAATTCGACTCAACTTGACTTGACTTTCGACTTGACTTGACATTCGACTTGACTTTCGACTTGACTTTCTACTTGACTTTCGACTCGACTTGACTTGACTTTCGACTCGACTTGACTTGCGACTTGACTTTCGACTTGACATTCGATTTGACATTCGACAGTTGACTTTCGACTTGACTTTCGACTCGACTTGACTTTCGACTTGACTTTCGACTTGACTTTCGACTTGACTTTCGACTTGACTTTCGACTCGACTTGACTTTCGCCTCGACTTTCGACTTGACTTTCGACTCGACTTGACTTGACTTTCGACTCGACTTGACTTGCGACTTGACTTTCGACTTGACATTCGATTTGACATTCGACAGTTGACTTTCGACTTGACTTTCGACTCGACTTGACTTTCGACTTGACTTTCGACTCGACTTGACTTGACTTTCGACTTGACTTGACTTTCGACTTGACTTGACTTTCGACTTGACTTGACTGGACTTTCGACTTGACTTGACATTCGACTTGACTTTCGACTTGACTTTCTACTCGACTTTCGACTTGACATTCGACTCGACTTGACTTGACTTTCGACTCGACTTGACTTGCGACTTGACTTTCGACTTGACATTCGATTTGACATGCGACAGTTGACTTTCGACTTGACTTTCGACTCGACTTGACTTTCGACTTGACTTTCGACTTGACTTTCGACTCGACTTGACTTTCACCTCGACTTGACTTTCGACTCGACTTGACTTTCGACTTGACTTGACTTGACTTTCGACTCGACTTGACTTTCGACTTGACTTTCGAATTGACTTGACTTTCGATTTAACATTCGACTTGACTTGACTTTCGACTTGACTTGACTTTCGACTCGACTTGACTTTCGACTTGACTTTCGACTCGACCTGACTTTCGACTCGACTTGACTTTCGACTTGACTTTCGACTCGACTTGACTTTCGCCTCGACTTGACTTGACTTTCGACTTGACATTCGACTTGACTTGACATTCGACTTGGCATTCGATTTGAAATTCGACTCAACTTGACCTGACTTTCGACTTGACTTGACATTCGACTTGACTTTCGACTTGATTTGACTTTCGACTTGACATTCGACTTGACTTTCGACTTGACTTTCGACTCGACTTGACTTTCGCCTCGACTTTCGACTTGACTTTCGACTCGACTTGACTTGCGACTTGACTTTCGACTTGACATTCGATTTGACATTCGACAGTTGACTTTCGACTTGACTTTCGACTCGACTTGACTTTCGACTTGACTTTCGACTCGACTTGACTTTCGACTTGACTTTCGACTCGACTTGACTTGACTTTCGACTTGACTTGACTTTCGACTTGACTTGACTTTCGACTTGACTTGACTGGACTTTCGACTTGACTTGACATTCGACTTGACTTTCGACTTGACTTTCTACTCGACTTTCGACTTGACATTCGACTCGACTTGACTTGACTTTCGACTCGACTTGACTTGACTTTCGCCTCGACTTGACTTTCGACTCGACTTGACTTGACTTTCGACTCGACTTGACTTTCGACTTGACTTGACATTCGACTTGGCATTCGATTTGAAATTCGACTCAACTTGACTTGACTTTCGACTTGACTTGACATTCGACTTGACTTTCGACTTGACTTTCGACTCGACTTGACTTTCGACTCGACTTGACTTTCTACTCGACTTTCGACTTGACTTTCGACTCGACTTGACTTGACTTTCGACTCGACTTGACTTTCGACTAGACTTTCGACTTGACTTTCGACTTGACTTTCGACTCGACTTGACTTTCGACTTGACTTTCG
This sequence comes from Shargacucullia verbasci, assembly GCA_947562105.1. NCBI lineage: Eukaryota > Metazoa > Arthropoda > Insecta > Lepidoptera > Noctuidae > Shargacucullia > Shargacucullia verbasci. The sequence continues at coordinate 9,248,371 of OX387306.1, forward strand.
ACTCGACTTGACTTTCGCCTCGACTTGACTTTCGCCTCGACTTGACTTGACTTTCGACTTGACTTTGACTTGACTTGACTTTCGACTTGACATTCGACTTGACTTTCGACTTGACTTTCGACTTGACTTGACTTTCGACTTGACTTGACTTTCGACTCGACTTGACTTTCGACTCGACTTGACTTTCGACTTGACATTCGACTTGACTTTCGACTCGACTTGACTTTCGCCTCGACTTGACTTGACTTTCGACTTGACATTCGACTTGACTTGACATTCGACTTGGCATTCGATTTGAAATTCGACTCAACTTGACCTGACTTTCGACTTGACTTGACATTCGACTTGACTTTCGACTTGATTTGACTTTCGACTTGACATTCGACTTGACTTTCGACTTGACTTTCGACTCGACTTGACTTTCGCCTCGACTTTCGACTTGACTTTCGACTCGACTTGACTTGCGACTTGACTTTCGACTTGACATTCGATTTGACATTCGACAGTTGACTTTCGACTTGACTTTCGACTCGACTTGACTTTCGACTTGACTTTCGACTCGACTTGACTTTCGACTTGACTTTCGACTCGACTTGACTTTCGACTTGACTTGACTTTCGACTTGACTTGACTTTCGACTTGACTTGACTGGACTTTCGACTTGACTTGACATTCGACTTGGCATTCGATTTGAAATTCGACTCAACTTGACTTGACTTTCGACTTGACTTGACATTCGACTTGACTTTCGACTCGACTTGACTTTCGACTCGACTTGACTTTCTACTCGACTTTCGACTTGACTTTCGACTCGACTTGACTTGACTTTCGACTCGACTTGACTTTCGACTAGACTTTCGACTTGACTTTCGACTTGACTTTCGACTCGACTTGACTTTCGACTTGACTTTCGACTCGACTTGACTTTCGCCTCGACTTGACTTTCGCCTCGACTTGACTTGACTTTCGACTTGACTTTGACTTGACTTGACTTTCGACTTGACATTCGACTTGACTTTCGACTTGACTTTCGACTCGACTTGACTTTCGACTTGACTTTCGACTTGACTTTCGACTTGACATTCGACTTGACATTTGACTCGACTTGACTTTCGACTCGACTTGACATTCGACTTGACTTGACTTTCGATTTGACTTGACTTGACTTTCGACTTGACTTGACATTCGACTCGACTTTCGACTTGACTTTCGACTCGACTTGACTTTCGACTCGACTTGACTTGCGACTTGACTTTCGACTTGACATTCGATTTGACATTCGACACTTGACTTTCGACTTGACTTTCGACTTGACTTGACATTCGACTTGGCATTCGATTTGAAATTCGACTCAACTTGACATTCGACTTGACTTGACATTCGACTTGACTTTTGACTTGACTTTCGACTCGACTTGACTTTCTACTCGACTTTCGACTTGACTTTCGACTCGACTTGACTTGACTTTCGACTCGACTTGACTTTCGACTAGACTTTCGACTTGACTTTCGACTTGACTTTCGACTCGACTTGACTTTCGACTTGACTTTCGACTCGACTTGACTTTCGCCTCGACTTGACTTGACTTTGACTTGACTTGACTTTCGACTTGACATTCGACTTGACTTTCGACTTGACTTTCGACTTGACTTGACTTTCGACTTGACTTGACATTCGACTCGACTTTTGACTTGACTTTCGACTCGACTTGACTTTCTACTCGACTTTCGACTTGACTTTCGACTCGACTTGACTTGACTTTCGACTCGACTTGACTTTCGACTAGACTTTCGACTTGACTTTCGACTTGACTTTCGACTCGACTTGACTTTCGACTTGACTTTCGACTCGACTTGACTTTCGCCTCGACTTGACTTGACTTTGACTTGACTTGACTTTCGACTTGACATTCGACTTGACTTTCGACTTGACTTTCGACTTGACTTGACTTTCGACTTGACTTGACATTCGACTCGACTTTCGACTTGACTTTCGACTCGACTTGACTTTCGACTCGACTTGACTTGCGACTTGGCTTTCGACTTGACATTCGATTTGACATTCGACAGTTGACTTTCGACTTGACTTTCGACTCGACTTGACTTTCGACTTGACTTTCGACTTGACTTTCGACTTGACTTTCGACTTGACTTTCGACTCGACTTGACTTTCGCCTCGACTTTCGACTTGACTTTCGACTCGACTTGACTTGACTTTCGACTCGACTTGACTTGCGACTTGACTTTCGACTTGACATTCGATTTGACATTCGACAGTTGACTTTCGACTTGACTTTCGACTCGACTTGACTTTCGACTTGACTTTCGACTCGACTTGACTTGACTTTCGACTTGACTTGACTTTCGACTTGACTTGACTTTCGACTTGACTTGACTGGACTTTCGACTTGACTTGACATTCGACTTGACTTTCGACTTGACTTTCTACTCGACTTTCGACTTGACATTCGACTCGACTTGACTTGACTTTCGACTCGACTTGACTTGCGACTTGACTTTCGACTTGACATTCGATTTGACATGCGACAGTTGACTTTCGACTTGACTTTCGACTCGACTTGACTTTCGACTTGACTTTCGACTTGACTTTCGACTCGACTTGACTTTCACCTCGACTTGACTTTCGACTCGACTTGACTTTCGACTTGACTTGACTTGACTTTCGACTCGACTTGACTTTCGACTTGACTTTCGAATTGACTTGACTTTCGATTTAACATTCGACTTGACTTGACTTTCGACTTGACTTGACTTTCGACTCGACTTGACTTTCGACTTGACTTTCGACTCGACCTGACTTTCGACTCGACTTGACTTTCGACTTGACTTTCGACTCGACTTGATTTTCGCCTCGACTTGACTTGACTTTCGACTTGACATTCGACTTGACTTGACATTCGACTTGGCATTCGATTTGAAATTCGACTCAACTTGACCTGACTTTCGACTTGACTTGACATTCGACTTGACTTTCGACTTGACTTGACTTTCGACTTGACTTGACTTTCGACTTGACTTGACATTCGACTCGACTTTCGACTTGACTTTCGACTCGACTTGACTTGCGACTTGGCTTTCGACTTGACGTTCGATTTGACATTCGACAGTTGACTTTCGGCTTGACTTTCGACTCGATTTGACTTTCGACTTGACTTGACTTTCGACTTGACTTGACTTTCGACTCGACTTGACTTTCGACTCGACTTGACTTTCGACTTGACATTCGACTTGACTTTCGACTCGACTTGACTTTCGCCTCGACTTGACTTGACTTTCGACTTGACATTCGACTTGACTTGACATTCGACTTGGCATTCGATTTGAAATTCGACTCAACTTGACCTGACTTTCGACTTGACTTGACATTCGACTTGACTTTCGACTTGATTTGACTTTCGACTTGACATTCGACTTGACTTTCGACTTGACTTTCGACTCGACTTGACTTTCGCCTCGACTTTCGACTTGACTTTCGACTCGACTTGACTTGCGACTTGACTTTCGACTTGACATTCGATTTGACATTCGACAGTTGACTTTCGACTTGACTTTCGACTCGACTTGACTTTCGACTTGACTTTCGACTCGACTTGACTTTCGACTTGACTTTCGACTCGACTTGACTTGACTTTCGACTTGACTTGACTTTCGACTTGACTTGACTTTCGACTTGACTTGACTGGACTTTCGACTTGACTTGACATTCGACTTGACTTTCGACTTGACTTTCTCCTCGACTTTCGACTTGACATTCGACTCGACTTGACTTGACTTTCGACTCGACTTGACTTGACTTTCGCCTCGACTTGACTTTCGACTCGACTTGACTTGACTTTCGACTCGACTTGACTTTCGACTTGACTTGACATTCGACTTGGCATTCGATTTGAAATTCGACTCAACTTGACTTGACTTTCGACTTGACTTGACATTCGACTTGACTTTCGACTTGACTTTCGACTCGACTTGACTTTCGACTCGACTTGACTTTCTACTCGACTTTCGACTTGACTTTCGACTCGACTTGACTTGACTTTCGACTCGACTTGACTTTCGACTAGACTTTCGACTTGACTTTCGACTTGACTTTCGACTCGACTTGACTTTCGACTTGACTTTCGACTCGACTTGACTTTCGCCTCGACTTGACTTTCGCCTCGACTTGACTTGACTTTCGACTTGACTTTGACTTGACTTGACTTTCGACTTGACATTCGACTTGACTTTCGACTTGACTTTCGACTTGACTTGACTTTCGACTTGACTTGACTTTCGACTCGACTTGACTTTCGACTCGACTTGACTTTCGACTTGACATTCGACTTGACTTTCGACTCGACTTGACTTTCGCCTCGACTTGACTTGACTTTCGACTTGACATTCGACTTGACTTGACATTCGACTTGGCATTCGATTTGAAATTCGACTCAACTTGACCTGACTTTCGACTTGACTTGACATTCGACTTGACTTTCGACTTGATTTGACTTTCGACTTGACATTCGACTTGACTTTCGACTTGACTTTCGACTCGACTTGACTTTCGCCTCGACTTTCGACTTGACTTTCGACTCGACTTGACTTGCGACTTGACTTTCGACTTGACATTCGATTTGACATTCGACAGTTGACTTTCGACTTGACTTTCGACTCGACTTGACTTTCGACTTGACTTTCGACTCGACTTGACTTTCGACTTGACTTTCGACTCGACTTGACTTGACTTTCGACTTGACTTGACTTTCGACTTGACTTGACTTTCGACTTGACTTGACTGGACTTTCGACTTGACTTGACATTCGACTTGGCATTCGATTTGAAATTCGACTCAACTTGACTTGACTTTCGACTTGACTTGACATTCGACTTGACTTTCGACTTGACTTTCGACTCGACTTGACTTTCGACTCGACTTGACTTTCTACTCGACTTTCGACTTGACTTTCGACTCGACTTGACTTGACTTTCGACTCGACTTGACTTTCGACTAGACTTTCGACTTGACTTTCGACTTGACTTTCGACTCGACTTGACTTTCGACTTGACTTTCGACTCGACTTGACTTTCGCCTCGACTTGACTTTCGCCTCGACTTGACTTGACTTTCGACTTGACTTTGACTTGACTTGACTTTCGACTTGACATTCGACTTGACTTTCGACTTGACTTTCGACTCGACTTGACTTTCGACTTGACTTTCGACTTGACTTTCGACTTGACATTCGACTTGACATTTGACTCGACTTGACTTTCGACTCGACTTGACATTCGACTTGACTTGACTTTCGATTTGACTTGACTTGACTTTCGACTTGACTTGACATTCGACTCGACTTTCGACTTGACTTTCGACTCGACTTGACTTTCGACTCGACTTGACTTGCGACTTGACTTTCGACTTGACATTCGATTTGACATTCGACACTTGACTTTCGACTTGACTTTCGACTTGACTTGACATTCGACTTGGCATTCGATTTGAAATTCGACTCAACTTGACATTCGACTTGACTTGACATTCGACTTGACTTTTGACTTGACTTTCGACTCGACTTGACTTTCTACTCGACTTTCGACTTGACTTTCGACTCGACTTGACTTGACTTTCGACTCGACTTGACTTTCGACTAGACTTTCGACTTGACTTTCGACTTGACTTTCGACTCGACTTGACTTTCGACTTGACTTTCGACTCGACTTGACTTTCGCCTCGACTTGACTTGACTTTGACTTGACTTGACTTTCGACTTGACATTCGACTTGACTTTCGACTTGACTTTCGACTTGACTTGACTTTCGACTTGACTTGACATTCGACTCGACTTTCGACTTGACTTTCGACTCGACTTGACTTTCGACTCGACTTGACTTGCGACTTGGCTTTCGACTTGACATTCGATTTGACATTCGACAGTTGACTTTCGGCTTGACTTTCGACTCGACTTGACTTTCGACTCGACTTGACTTTCGCCTCGACTTTCGACTCGACTTTCGACTCGACTTGACTTTCGACTTGACTTTCGACTTGACATTCGACTTGACATTTGACTCGACTTGACTTTCGACTCGACTTGACATTCGACTTGACTTGACTTTCGATTTGACTTGACTTGACTTTCGACTTGACTTGACTTTCGACTTGACTTGACATTCGACTCGACTTTCGACTTGACTTTCGACTCGACTTGACTTTCGACTCGACTTGTTTTTCGACTTGACTTTCGCCTCGACTTGACTTGACTTTCGACTTGACATTCGACTTGACTTGACATACGACTTGGCATTCGATTTGAAATTCGACTCAACTTGACCTGACTTTCGACTTGACTTTCGACTTGATTTGACTTTCGACTTGACATTCGACTTGACTTTCGACTTGACTTTCGACTCGACTTGACTTTCGACTTGACTTTCGACTCGACTTGACTTTCGACTTGACTTTCGACTCGACTTGACTTTCGCCTCGACTTGACTTGACTTTCGACTCGACTTGACTTGACTTTCGACTCGACTTGACTTTCGACTTGACTTGACTTTCGACTCGACTTGACTTTCGACTTTCGACTTGACTTTCGACTTGACTTTCGACTTGACTTTCGACTCGACTTGACTTTCGCCTCGACTTGACTTGACTTTCAACTCGACTTGACTTGACTTTCGACTCGACTTGACTTTCGACTTGACTTGACATTCGACTTGGCATTCGATTTGAAATTCGACTCAACTTGACCTGACTTTCGACTTGACTTGACATTCGACTTGGCATTCGATATGAAATTCGACTCAACTTGACTTGACTTTCGACTCGACTTGACTTTCTACTCGACTTTCGACTTGACTTTCGACTCGACTTGACTTGACTTTCGACTCGACTTGACTTTCGACTTGACTTGACTTTCGACTTGACTTTCGACTCGACTTGACTTTCGCCTCGACTTGACTTTACTTTCGACTCGACTTGACTTGACTTTCGACTCGACTTGACTTTCGACTTGACTTGACTTTCGACTTGACTTTCGACTTGACATTCGACTTGACATTTGACTCGACTTGACTTTCGACTCGACTTGACATTCGACTTGACTTTCGATTTGACTTGACTTGACTTTCGACTTGACTTGACATTCGACTTGGCATTCGATATGAAATTCGACTCAACTTGACTTGACTTTCGACTTGACTTGACATTCGACTTGACTTTCGACTCGACTTGACTTTCTACTCGACTTTCGACTTGACTTTCGACTCGACTTGACTTGACTTTCGACTCGACTTGACTTTCGACTAGACTTTCGACTTGACTTTCGACTTGACTTTCGACTCGACTTGACTTTCGACTCGACTTGACTTTCGACTTGACTTTCGACTCGACTTGACTTTCGCCTCGACTTGACTTTCGACTTGACTTTGACTTGACTTGACTTTCGACTTGACATTCGACTTGACTTTCGACTTGACTTTCGACTCGACTTGACTTTCGACTTGACTTTCGACTTGACTTTCGACTTGACTTTCGACTTGACTTTCGACTTGACTTTCGACTCGACTTGACTTTCGCCTCGACTTGACTTTACTTTCGACTCGACTTGACTTGACTTTCGACTCGACTTGACTTTCGACTTGACTTGACTTTCGACTTGACATTCGACTTGACATTTGACTCGACTTGACTTTCGACTCGACTTGACATTCGACTTGACTTTCGATTTGACTTGACTTGACTTTCGACTTGACTTGACTTTCGACTTGACTTGACTTTCGACTTGACTTTCGACTTGACTTTCAACTTGACTTTCGACTTGACTTTCGACTCGACTTGACTTTCTACTCGACTTTCGACTTGACTTTCGACTCGACTTGACTTGACTTTCGACTCGACTTGACTTTCTACTCGACTTTCGACTTGACTTTCGACTCGACTTGACTTGACTTTCGACTCGACTTGACTTTCGACTAGACTTTCGACTTGACTTTCGACTTGACTTTCGACTCGACTTGACTTTCGACTCGACTTGACTTTCGACTTGACTTTCGACTCGACTTGACTTTCGCCTCGACTTGACTTTCGACTTGACTTTGACTTGACTTGACTTTCGACTTGACATTCGACTTGACTTTCGACTTGACTTTCGACTCGACTTGACTTTCGACTTGACTTTCGACTTGACTTTCGACTTGACTTTCGACTTGACTTTCGACTTGACTTTCGACTCGACTTGACTTTCGCCTCGACTTGACTTTACTTTCGACTCGACTTGACTTGACTTTCGACTCGACTTGACTTTCGACTTGACTTGACTTTCGACTTGACATTCGACTTGACATTTGACTCGACTTGACTTTCGACTCGACTTGACATTCGACTTGACTTTCGATTTGACTTGACTTGACTTTCGACTTGACTTGACTTTCGACTTGACTTGACTTTCGACTTGACTTTCGACTTGACTTTCAACTTGACTTTCGACTTGACTTTCGACTCGACTTGACTTTCTACTCGACTTTCGACTTGACTTTCGACTCGACTTGACTTGACTTTCGACTCGACTTGACTTGCGACTTGACTTTCGACTTGACATTCGATTTGACATTCGACAGTTGACTTTCGACTTGACTTTCGACTCGACTTGACTTTCGACTTGACTTTCGACTTGACTTTCGACTCGACTTGACTTTCGCCTCGACTCGACTTGACTTTCGCCTCGACTTGACTTGACTTTCGACTCGACTTGACTTGACTTTCGACTCGACTTGACTTTCGACTTGACTTGACTTTCGACTTGACTTTCGACTCGACTTTCGACTTGACTTGACTTTCGACTTGACATTCGACTTGACTTTCGACTCGACTTGACTTTCGACTTGACTTGACTTTCGACTTGACTTTCGACTTGACATTCGACTTGACATTTGACTCGACTTGACTTTCGACTCGACTTGACATTCGACTTGACTTTCGATTTGACTTGACTTGACTTTCGACTTGACTTGACATTCGACTTGGCATTCGATATGAAATTCGACTCAACTTGACTTGACTTTCGACTTGACTTGACATTCGACTTGACTTTCGACTTGACTTTCGACTCGACTTGACTTTCGACTTGACTTTCGACTCGACTTGACTTTCGCCTCGACTTGACTTTACTTTCGACTCGACTTGACTTTCGACTCGACTTGACTTTCGACTTGACTTTCGACTTGACTTTCGACTTGACATTCGACTTGACATTTGACTCGACTTGACTTTCGACTCGACTTGACATTCGACTTGACTTTCGATTTGACTTGACTTTCGACTTGACTTGACTTTCGACTTGACTTGACTTTCGACTTGACTTGACTTTCGACTTGACTTTCGACTTGACTTTCAACTTGACTTTCGACTCGACTTGACTTTCTACTCGACTTTCGACTTGACTTTCGACTCGACTTGACTTGACTTTCGACTCGACTTGACTTGCGACTTGACTTTCGACTTGACATTCGATTTGACATTCGACAGTTGACTTTCGACTTGACTTTCGACTTGACTTTCGACTTGACTTTCGACTTGACTTTCGACTTGACTTTCGACTTGACTTTCGACTCGACTTGACTTTCGCCTCGACTCGACTTGACTTTCGCCTCGACTTGACTTGACTTTCGACTCGACTTGACTTGACTTTCGACTCGACTTGACTTTCGACTTGACTTTCGACTTGACTTTCGACTCGACTTTCGACTTGACTTGACTTTCGACTTGACATTCGACTTGACTTTCGACTCGACTTGACTTTCGCCTCGACTTGACTTGACTTTCGACTTGACATTCGACTTGACTTGACATTCGACTTGGCATTCGATTTGAAATTCGACTCAACTTGACCTGACTTTCGACTTGACTTGACATTCGACTTGGCATTCGATATGAAATTCGACTCAACTTGACTTGACTTTCGACTTGACTTGACATTCGACTTGACTTTCGACTTGACTTTCGACTCGACTTGACTTTCTACTCGACTTTCGACTTGACTTTCGACTCGACTTGACTTGACTTTCGACTCGACTTGACTTTCGACTAGACTTTCGACTTGACTTTCGACTTGACTTTCGACTCGACTTGACTTTCGACTTGACTTTCGACTCGACTTGACTTTCGACTTGACTTTCGACTTGACTTTCGACTCGACTTGACTTTCGCCTCGACTTGACTTTACTTTCGACTCGACTTGACTTGACTTTCGACTCGACTTGACTTTCGACTTGACTTGACTTTCGACTTGACTTTCGACTTGACATTCGACTTGACATTTGACTCGACTTGACTTTCGACTCGACTTGACATTCGACTTGACTTTCGATTTGACTTGACTTGACTTTCGACTTGACTTTCGACTTGACTTTCGACTCGACTTGACTTTCTACTCGACTTTCGACTTGACTTTCGACTCGACTTGACTTGACTTTCGACTCGACTTGACTTGCGACTTGACTTTAGACTTGACATTCGATTTGACATTCGACAGTTGACTTTCGACTTGACTTTCGACTCGACTTGACTTTCGACTTGACTTTCGACTTGACTTTCGACTTGACTTTCGACTCGACTTTCGCCTCGACTCGACTTGATTTTCGCCTCGACTTGACTTGACTTTCGACTCGACTTGACTTGACTTTCGACTCGACTTGACTTTCGACTTGACTTGACTTTCGACTTGACTTTCGACTCGACTTTCGACTTGACATTCGACTTGACTTTCGACTCGACTTGACTTTCGCCTCGACTTGACTTGACTTTCGACTTGACATTCGACTTGACTTGACATTCGACTTGGCATTCGATTTGAAATTCGACTCAACTTGACCTGACTTTCGACTTGACTTGACATTCGACTTGGCATTCGATTTGAAATTCGACTCAACTTGACCTGACTTTCGACTTGACTTGACATTCGACTTGACTTTCGACTTGACTTTCGACTCGACTTGACTTTCGCCTCGACTTTCGACTTGACTTTCGACTCGACTTGACTTGACTTTCGACTCGACTTGACTTGCGACTTGACTTTCGACTTGACATTCGATTTCGATCTTCGGAACTACGGATCTTCGGATCTTTGGATCTTCGGATCTTCGGTCTTACAGATTTTCGGATGTTCGGGCCTTCGGATCTTCGCCTATTCGAATCATTGGACCTTAAGATCAACGGATCTTCGAAACTACGGATCTTCGGACCTACAGATTTTCGGATATTCGGATCTTCGGACTTTCGGTGCTTCGGATATTCGGATCATCGTACCTTCGGATCTTCGCATCTTTGGATCTTCAGATCTTGAGAACTTCAGATCTTCGGATATTCGGATCTTTGGACCTTCGAATCTTTGGATCTTGGGAACTTCGGATATTCGGATCTTTGGACCTTCAGATCTTCGGATCTATGGATCTTCGGACCAACGGATCTTCGGATCTTCGGACCTACGGATCTTCGGATCTTCGGACCAACGGATCTTCGGATCTTCGGACCAACAGATTTTCGGATTTTCGGATCTTCGGACCTACGGATTTTCGGACCTTCGGATATTCGGATCATTGGACACACAGCCACCAGACTGCTCTGACACCACCACCAGAACCCACAGATTGACCCTGACACCACCACCAAAGCATACCGACTGCTCTGACACCCCCCGCCACAACCACCCGACTGCGCTGACACCCCCACCACAAACATCTGACTACTCTGACACTACCCAACACTACCACCCGACTGCTCTGACACCACCCACCACAAAAATCTGACACCTCTGACACCGACACCACAAACATTAGACTGCTCTGACACCATCCACCACAAACATCTGACTCCTCTGACACCGACACAACAAACATTAGACTGCTCTGACACCACCACCAGAACCCACAGATTGACCCTGACACCACCACCAAAGCATACCGACTGCTCTGACACCCCCCGCCACAACCACCCGACTGCGCTGACACCCCCGCCACAAACATCTGACTGCTCTGACACCCCCCGCCACAACCACCCGACTGCGCTGACACCCCCGCCACAAACATCTGACTGCTCTGACACCACCCACAACAAACATCTGACTGCTCTGACACCATCCACTACAAACATCTGACACCTCTGACACCGGCACCACAAACATTAGACTGCTCTGACACCACCCACCACAAACATCTGACTGCTGTGACACCATCCACCACAAACATCTGACTGCTGTGACACCATCCACCACAAACATCTGACACCTCTGACACCGACACCACAATCATCTGACACCTCTGACACCGACACCACAAACATTAGACTGCTCTGACAGCCCCAACACTACGACCCGACTGCTCTGACACCACCACCACAACCACCCGACTGCTCTGACACCCCCCGCCACAACCACCCGACTGCGCTGACACCCCCGCCACAAACATCTGACTGCTCTGACACCACCCACCACAAACATCTGACTGCTCTGACACCACCCACCACAAACATCTGACTGCTCTGACACCATCCATTACAAACATCTGACACCTCTGACACCGGCACCACAAACATTAGACTGCTCTGACACCATCCACCACAACCACCCGACTGCTATGACACCGCCACTACAACACCCAGATTGAACCTGACACTCCCACCACAACCACAAGTCTGCTCTGACACCCCCACCACAAACATCAGTCTGCTCTGACACCCGCACACTACAAGCATCAGACTGCTATCACACCCCAACCGCAACCATCAGACTGCTCTGACACCCCCACCACAACCATCAGACTGCTCTGATACCATCCACCACAAACATCTGACACCTCTGACACCGACACCACAAACATGTGACACCTCTGACACCGACACCACAAACATTAGACTGCTCTGATACCATCCACCACAATCATCTGACACCTCTGACACCGACACCACAAACATTAGACTGCTCTGACAGCCCCATCAATACCACCCGACTGCTCTGACACCACCACCACAACCACCCAACTGCTCTGACACCCCCCGCCACAACCACCCGACTGCGCTGACACCCCCGCCACAAACATCTGACTGCTCTGACACCACCCACCACAAACATCTGACTGCTCTGACACCATCCACCACAAACATCTGACACCTCTGACACCGGCACCACAAACATTAGACTGCTCTGACACACCATCCACCACAACCACCCTACTGCTACGACACCGCCACTACAACACCTAGATTGAACCTGACACTCCCACCACAACCACAAGTCTGCTCTGACACCCCCACCACAAACATCAGTCTGCTCTGACACCCGCACACTACAAGCATCAGACTGCTATCACACCCCAACCGCAACCATCAGACTGCTCTGACACCCCCACCACAACCATCAGACTGCTCTGATACCATCCACCACAAACATCTGACACCTCTGACACCGACACCACAAACATGTGACACCTCTGACACCGACACCACAAACATTAGACTGCTCTGATACCATCCACCACAAACATCTGACACCTCTGACACCACCCACCACAAACATCTGACACCGCTGACACCCCCGCCACAAACATCTGACTGCTCTGACACCACCCACCACAAACATCTGACACCTCTGACACCGACACCACAAACATTAGACTGCTCTGACACCACCACCACAAACATCTGACACCTCTGACACCGACACCACAAACATCTGACACCTCTGACACCGACACCACAAACATTAGACTGCTCTGACACCACCACCACAAACATCTGACTGCTCTGACACCACCCACCACAAACATTAGACTGCTCTGATACCCCCCGCCACAACCACCCTACTGCTCTGACACCCCCAACACTACCACCCGACTGCGCTGACACCCCCGCCACAAACATCTGACTGCTCTGACACCACCCACCACAAACATCTGACACCTCTGACACCATCCACCACAAACATCTGACACCTCTGACACCCCCACCACAAACATCTGACACCTCTGACACCGACACCACAAACATTAGACTGCTCTGACAGCCCCATCAATACCACCCGACTGCTCTGACACCACCACCACAACCACCCAACTGCTCTAGGGACATTATATGTAGTATTAACACCATATTAAAATTAAATATAGGCAGACTAATGTTATGTGCTCTACCCTATTCAAACATGTTATCAGATGAAGAGAATAACAATATCCATAACTTAAATAGTTTAATGTATATGTTGACATGTCGTCATAATGACAAACTATTGTTTTTTGATACTAATAAGTTTGTTAATGGTTTTATACTTACTCAAGATGCCTTATTTCTTCCTAAGAAATCCAAACATCTGATTTCTACTCTAATAGCATATAATATTAACTGTATTATAGATCATATATCGCAGACTAGGATAGGTAATGAGTCAGTATTGCTAAGTTGTACCACTAAGAATTCTATGATAGATTGTTTAAACTTTTAGAGCCGACAATAGAGAAGCATTATGATGACATTCTTCTTTATCATCAAAATATTAATCGCTTCTCTAGCAAAACTTTGGATATTGAATTGTTAGTTGATAGGTATCATATGGATATATTATGTTTCTGTGAGACATGGTTAAAACCTGATAAAATGAAGTTTCATGTAGATAACTTTTCAGTTGCCAGTGCGTTCAACAGATTATCAGCGGAAGGTGGTGGTACTTTGATTTTGTGTAACAGTCGTTTTAAACATAAGGAAAGAAGGGACATCACTTCTTGCTCTGTTGATCGTTTGTGTGAGGTAGCATGTGCGGAGATTGAAAACCATACTATTCTGTGTGTGTATAGACCCCCCGCATCAAATTTTTCCTCGTTTTTAATTATAATGGAAGAAATACTTAGTAAACTTTTTAAAAATAATAAATTTATTTTTGTTTGTGGTGACTTGAATATTGACCTTTTAGCCAATTCGCCAAAAAAATGTAAAGTCTTGTCATTATTTAAATCTTTTAATCTAGATCATGTATTTAATGAAACCACTAGAATCACTGCCTCTTCAGCTTCATGCATAGACAATGTTTTCACAAATTGCATGATAAAAGGGTCCTCATTGATTAGCGGTATCAGATCGGATCATTTGGGTCAACTAATTAAGTTCGAATCAAAGGATGATAAGAAAAATATAAATAATATCATTGAATTTAGACCTATAACTAAACATAAGTTGCAGACGTTAAACAAAAATGTTGAAATTAAAGTTTTTACTTCTTCATATAATTCAAGAGACCCCAACAGAAATTACTCCACTCTATTCTCAACAATATGCCAAGAATTTAATAAGACATGTCCAATTAAGAAGATCAAGATTACTAATAAATCAAAATTTAATGAATGGGCTACTAAAGGCATTAGGAAAAGTAGGGATCATTTATACAATTTATACTATCAAAAATCATTCACCTCTGATCAAGCATTCCATAAATATGTTAGGAATTATTCCAAATTATTCAAGGTAGTTTGTACTATTGCTAAATCTAAGTTAATAACTAATAAAATAGGTAATTCTAGTAATAGAATTAAGGCTGTATGGCAGGTAATAAATACAGAAACTGGGAATGTCAAGCAGCGGGATACCGACTTGTCTCTAAAAACACATGATGGTTTTAAAACTAATAAGTTAGAAGTCGCAAACATACTAGGAAACTATTTTACAAATATCCCTATAGAGTTAACAAAAACTCTTGCCTCATCCTATACTTTAGCTGAATCTCTACTTAAAGAGAATTTCTGCAAAGACGTGCCTAACTTTAAATTCAAGGCTATCTGTATAAGTACAATTAAAACAGCATTTAAAAGCCTAAATATCAAAAACACTGAAGACTTGTGGGGCATCTCTGTTAGAGTTATTGTAGATATTATTGATACTATTGCCCCCATACTTACAGGCATATTCAACCAATGCATAGATAAGGGTACGTTTCCTGATTTGATGAAACATAGTAAGGTCATACCAATATTCAAATCAGGCTGTAAGAATAATCCCTCCAATTATAGACCAATCTCCGTTCTCCCCGCATTAAGTAAAATATTTGAAAAAATTTTGCTTGATCAAATGCTTTCACATTTTAATTCCAATGGATTATTACATACTCGTCAGTTCGGCTTCACCAAGGGTAGGTCTACTACTGACGCAGGAGTGAAATTAATCACTCATATTTTGGAATCCTGGGAGAGCTCACAGGATGCAATTGGCGTCTTTTGTGATCTCTCTAAGGCTTTTGACTGCGTCGACCACTTTATACTAATCCGCAAATTAAACTATTACGGAATTCGTGAACGAGCTGCCGATCTTGTTCTAGCCTACCTATCACAAAGACAGCAAAAAATATGTGTAAATGGTGTCTTATCTAAAGGGTCTCTGGTGAAAATGGGCGTACCACAAGGCTCAATTCTTGGCCCTTTCCTGTTCTTGGCTTATATTAATGATCTTCCATATATGATGAGCGGAATAGCTGATATTGTTTTGTTTGCGGATGATACTTCCCTCATTTTAAAAATAAGTAGAAAAGATAGCGAAGTAATACATGTTAACAATAGCTTAAATATCCTTTCTAAATGGTTCGCAGCAAATAATTTATTACTAAACGCTACTAAAACAAAATGTCTCAAGTTCTCCTTGCCAAATGTACCCCAAGTAAGCTTAAACATAATGCTTGATGGCAATAAACTTGATTTAATAAACGAAACAGTGTTCTTAGGTATTACAATAGATTCGAAGTTGCAGTGGGGTCCGCACATCACAGCTCTATCGAAGAGACTAAGTTCCGCGGCTTTTGCAGTCAGAAAAATTAGACAATTAACAGATATAGCTACTGCCCGAATGGTATATTACGCATACTTTCATAGCATTATGTCTTATGGCATTCTGTTGTGGGGATCAGCGGCGGATGTAGAATCAATTTTTGTATTACAGAAGAGGGCGATCCATGCGATCTATAACATGGGCCCACGCGAGTCTTTACGGGATTTTTTTAAAGAAATCGATATTTTAACACTACCGTCTCTCTACATTCTAGAAAATATAATGTTCGTTCGGAAGAACCTTCACATGTTTAGTTTCAATAGCGACGTTCACAACATTAATACTAGAAATAAACACAAAATAGTGGTGCCAAAATTTAGATTGACTAAAACAAATAAATCATTTTTAGGACACGGTGTACGCTTCTATAACAAGCTACCGAAAACTGTAACCGATCTTACCGGTAAGAAATTTAAAATCCACGTTAAATCTGTTCTCACAAAGAAAGCATATTATAGGATCAAAGACTATGTTGACGATAGAGACGTGTGGCGTTGAATATCTTCTGCACATGTGGCTTCCCTGGTTATCCATTGTGTCTACTAATTCTATTTTATATTAGATTCACTTTACATATCTGGACATTCTTGATGTTTCAATATTTTATATTCTTTTTTGTATTTTTTTTTTATTTCTGTTTTATCCGCTTTGATCTGTTTATCCCGTTTTTAGTTTATATTCGAAACAATTGTTTAACTCATGTTGTATTGCCTCATTGTGTAAGTAGCATTCTATTAAGTTTGTATTTTTTTTCTTATATAATGCATGTTAATTTAAGATTTTAATTGTAAATTAACTTTTTGTTTTTGAAAAGAGTATCCATGGAGTTTCTTGCCGGTCTCTTCTCCATAGGACCTACCCCTTTGGAACCGTGCGCCTAGAGTCTCGACTTTTTAAAAGTGCCTGAAAAGGCCTACTTAAAATAAAAAACTTTGACTTTGACTTTGACTCTGACACCCCCCGCAACAACCACCCGACTGCGCTGACACCCCCGCCACAAACATCTGACTGCTGTGACACCACCCACCACAAACATCTGACTGCTCTGACACCATCCACCACAAACATCTGACACCTCTGACACCGGCACCACAAACATTAGACTGCTCTGACACACCATCCACCACAACCACCCGACTGCTATGACACCGCCACTACAACACCTAGATTTAACCTGACACTCCCACCACAACCACAAGTCTGCTCTGACACCCCCACCACAAACATCAGTCTGCTCTGACACCCGCACACTACAAGCATCAGACTGCTATCACACCCCAACCGCAACCATCAGACTGCTCTGACACCCCCACCACGACCATCAGACTGCTCTGATACCATCCACCACAAACATCTGACACCTCTGACACCGACACCACAAACATCTGACACCTCTGACACCGACACCACAAAAATTAGACTGCTCTGATACCATCCACCACAAACATCTGTCACCTCTGATACCATCCACCACAAACATCTGACACCTCTGACACCACCCACCACAAACATCTGACACCGCTGACACCACCCACCACAAACATCTGACACCTCTGACACCGACACCACAAACATTAGACTGCTCTGATACCATCCACCACAAACATCTGACACCTCTGACACCATCCACCACAAACATCTGACACCTCTGACACCGACACCACAAACATCTGACACCTCTGACACCACCACCACAAACATCTGACTGCTCTGACACCACCCACCACAAACATTAGACTGCTCTGACACCACCACCACAAACATCTGACTGCTCTGACACCACCCAACACAAACATCTGACACCTCTGACACCCCCAACACAATCATCAGACAGCTCTGACACCACCACCACAACCACCCGACTGCTCTGATACCCCCCGCCACAACCACCCTACTGCTCTGACACCCCCAACACTACCACCCGACTGCGCTGACACCCCCGCCACAAACATTAGACTGCTCTGATACCATCCACCACAAACATCTGACACTCCCACCACAACCACAAGTCTGCTCTGACACCCCCACCACAAACATCAGTCTGCTCTGACACCCCCCCACAGCAAACCTCAGACTGACGCTGACACCCCCAACACTACAACCCGACTGCTCTGACACCCCCAACACAACAACCCGACTGCTCTGACACCACCACTACAACCACCCGACTGCTCTGACACCACCCACCACAAACATCTGACTGCTCTGGCACCATTCACCACAAACATCTGACACCTCTGACATCGACACCACAACCATTAGACTGCTCTGACAGCCCCAACACTACCACCCGACTGCTCTGACACCACCACCACAACCACCCGACTGCTCTGACACCCCCCGCCACAACCACCCGACTGCGCTGACACCCCCGCCACAAACATCTGACACCTCTGACACCGACACCACAAACATTAGACTGCTCTGACACCACCACCACAACCACCCGACTGCTCTGACACCACCACTACAAACATCTGACTGCTCTGACACCATCCACCACTACCACCCGACTGCTCTGACACCACCACTACAACCCCCAGATTGAACCTGACACTCCCACCACAACCACAAGTCTGCTCTGACACCCCCACCACAAACATCAGTCTGCTCTGACACCCGCACACTACAAGCATCAAACTGCACTGACACCCCCACCGCAACCATCAGACTGCTCTGACACCCCCCCACAGCAAACCTCAGACTGACGCTGACACCCCCAACACTACAACCCGACTGCTCTGACACCCCCAACACAACAACCCGACTGCTGCGACACCACCACTACAACCCTCAGATTGAACCTGACACTCCCACCACAACCACCCGACTGCGCTGACACACCCGCCACAAACATCTGACACCTCTGACACCGACACCACAAACATTAGACTGCTCTGACACCACCACCACAACCACCCGACTGCTCTGACACCACCACCACAAACATCTGACTGCTCTGACACCATCCACCACTACCACCCGACTGCTCTGACACCACCACTACAACCCCCAGATTGAACCTGACACTCCCACCACAACCACAAGTCTGCTCTGACACCCCCACCACAAACATCAGTCTGCTCTGACACCCGCACACTACAAGCATCAAACTGCTCTGACACCCCCACCGCAACCATCAGACTGCTCTGACACCCCCCCACAGCAACCCTCAGACTGACGCTGACACCCCCAACACTACAACCCGACTGCTCTGACACCCCCAACACAACAACCCGACTGCTCTGACACCACCACTACAACCCTCAGATTGAACCTGGCACTCCCACCACAACCACCAGTCTGCACTGACACCCCCACCACAAACATCAGTATGCTCTGACACCCGCCTACCATAACCATCAGATTGCTCTGACACCCCCACCACAACCATCAGACTGCTCTGACACACCCCCACAAACATTAACTGCTCTGACACCCCCAACACAATCATCAGACAGCTCTGACACCACCACCACAACCAACAGACTGCTCTGACACCACCACCACAACCATCCGACTGATCTGGCACCCCCACCACAACCACCAGACTGCTCTGACACCACCAGCACATCCACCAGATTGACCCTGACACCACCACCACAACCACCCGACTGCTCTGACACCACCACGTCTAACACCCGACTGCTCTGACACCCCCACCACAAAGATCAGACTGCTCTGACACACCCACCACAAACATCAGAGTGCTCTAACACCCCCACCACAGCCACCGGAATGCTCTAATACCCCAACCACAGCCACCAGACTGCCCTGGCACCTCCACCACAGCCACCAGACTGCTCTGACACCCCTGTCTCTGTCGTAGAACGATATGCTTTGTGTATGTTTGTACTAACATTTTGTTGTATCGTCATATGTGTGTGGTAATCGAACTTACGACGTAGCGCAGATAGCCAATCGCTTAGCCACTGAGGCAATTGTGCCTTTGAATCAAATTATTAAACTTTTGAATTCCTGAGGCCCAAGTTCATTGACAATAATAACAGACGGTAACGACACAAACTAGCCGTTTACCTATTTGTGTCTAACTTTTATATGGGTTCCAGCGGTTTTGACGTTGTAGCGACTACTGCTCGCAATATCGGAGTGAAGCGACAACAGAATTTCCTCAATCACACTATGAGAGTTTACAATGATTCTAACACATATACGAATGTTCGACATTACCCGTCGGACTTTGGTCCGCCAGGCTGACCACCTTGCCTGGTCGGAGGATCTTTCCTTTTTATACGAGATTTGAGAATTTGAGTTTTGAGAATTTGGGATTTGAGATTTGAGAATTTGAGTTTTGAGAAGTTGAAAATTGAGATATTTGAGTTTGAGAATTTGTGATTTGAGATTTGAGAATTTGAGTTTTGAGATTTGATAGTTTGATATTTGAGAGCTTGAGAATTTGAGATTCGAGAATTTGTGATTTGAGAATTTGAGATATTTGAGTTTGATAATTTGTGATTTAAGATTTGAGTTTGAGAATTTGAGATCAGAGAGTTTGATATTTGAGAGCTTGAGAATTTGAGATTCGAGAATTTGTGATTTGAGAATTTGAGATATTTGAGTTTGAGAAATAGAGAAATAGAGATTTGAGATTTGAGAAATTGAGATTTGGGAATTCGAGACTAGGGAATTTGAGATTTGAGAATTTATGATTTGAGAATTGAGAAGTTGAGATTTTAGAGTTTCAGAATTTGTGATTTAAGATTTGAGTTTTGAGATATTGAGTTTGAGAATTTGAGATTAGAGAGTTTGATATTTGAGAGCTTGAGAATTTGAGATTCGAGAATTTGTGATTTGAGAATTTGAGATATTTGAGTTTGAGAAATAGAGAATTAGAGACTTGAGATTTGAGAAATTGAGATTTGGGAATTCGAGACTAGAGAATTTGAGATATGATAGTTTGATATTTGAGAGCTTGAGAATTTGTGATTTGAGATATTTGAGTTTGAGAATTTGAGACTTTAGATTTGAGAATTTGAGATTTGTGAAGTTGAAATTTGAGAGGTTGATATTTGAGTTTGAGAATTTGAGAATTTGTGATTTGAGAAATTGAGATTTGAGAATTTGAGATTTGAGAAGTTGAAATTTGAGAATTTGTAACTTGAGAATTTGAGAATTTTAGATTTGAGAATTTGAGAATTTTAGATTTGATAATTGAGAAGTTGAGAATGTATTTTAGAAACAAAACAATAAAAATCGACTTAGTACTTTGTGTTGATAAAACTATATAAATTATAAATTACAAAAAATTCAATAGCATGTTTCACTGTCTCTGGGACGATGGGTTGACGGGCAAATTTGAATTCGGGCAGGCCATTTTCCAGGCGTTCACAGCGTCAGACAAACACGGTACCTCAAAATCAACCAGTATGGATGCTAAAATTTTCCTGGTTAATTTCTCAGTGCTGTGGACTGAAGACAGAAACGCTGGTAAACTTACACTAGAAATTTTGCGGATGCCGAGGCCGCCCACTTATATAAATCGACATCGACTGATTTGGCTTCAAAACTTCTAAAATGCATTATACCATTCCATAAACATATTATACATGTAACAATAAATATTCCTGTTCGATTAATTTGTCTCGATGAATCTACTCAAATGATATACTCGTAAGTATAATATTTCAAACAAATATTTTACTTACAGCCGTAAAAAATCAATATACTGCGACGGTTCCGTTTGCGATTATTTTCAAATAATTTGGATTATAATAATACTAGCTAAACCTGGCCAAACTTCGCTGTGGCTCAGTATGATATTAATATAAAAAATTGTGTTATTTATTTATATTTATTTTTGTTGTTAAAATCTTAATTAATTGACATGCCTATTTTAAAATAGTAATATATGTAAGGGAAAATAGTGATACATATAGTCATTTGTCAGATATACTTTATGCTTGAGCCATAAAAGTCAAAACGTGTCATCAGAATTAGACACGAAAATAAATAATGCATGCGGAAATTATTACTTCATATTACGTACTCTTACGTCAATGGAAGATTAAGTATGTGCGAAAGAAACAAATCTAAGTTTGTTTGTTTCTATTTCACTTTCTTTTCGAATCCCTGCGCCTGCCCCCGTTAAGTCTACATATGTAGGTCAGTGTGTCGCCGCGGTCCTGTGACGTCGCAAGCGTCATTATTTTACAATTTCGGAAGCGCAGGAGTTTCACCGCCTTTACTGTGATTTTGCGAAATTGGACGCTTTATTTTTATAGGTGCAGGACAGATAACATAGCATAGGTAGTTGTAGTGACCTGTTGTGGAATCTCGCGTATGACGCGGTCCTGCGTGTCGATCTCCCCGCCGGCGTCGGCATTGTCTGTTATGCCGACGACACATTGGTGTTGGCCGGCGGTGACACCTGGGAAGGAACCATCCGGCTTGCCGAGCAAGCGGTGGCAACAGTCGTGGCTGAGATCCGCGCGCTGGGTCTGGATATAGCGCCTCACAAAACCGAGGCGCTATGGTTCCACAAACTGCCTCGCGGCAGGGAACCTCCCAGCTCGCGGATACGCGTTGGTGACGCGCGGGTCGAGGTGGGCCGGTACATGAAGTACCTGGGGCTCACCTTGGACAGTCGGTGGGGCTTCGAAGAGCACTTCGAACGCCTGGTCCCCCGAGTCGAGAGGGTAGTGGGTGCGATGCACAGACTGCTGCCCAATCTCGGGGGGCCTCGGGAGGAAGTTCGCCGCCTCTACGGGGGGGTCGTGCTATCCGTGGTGCTGTACGGGGCGCCTGTATGGTCGGCTCGGCTATCAGGCGTCCGGCGCTGCAGGACGAAAATCAACGGCCTGCAGCGCAAAGTTGCAATACGGATCGCACGAGGATACAGAACAGTATCCTTCGAGGCGGCAACTCTACTGGCGCGGTATGTGCCGTTCGACATCCAGGCGGACATGGACGCGAGGGTGTATCACCGGATCCGCGCTATCCGCCAGGACGGCGAGACCGCGCCAGCTTCGGCGTTCGAAAGGCTAAGGCGGCGCGCACGTAGGCACGCGCTCGACTTGTGGCGCGAACGGCTTTTACGGCCACAGTTCGCGCACAAGCGCGTTGTCGAAGCGATAGTGCCGCACTTCGGAGCCTGGCTCAAGAGGAGCGAGCGCGTCACGTACCGACTGACGCAGGTGTTCACCGGGCACGGTTGCTTCGGTGAATACCTGAATAGGATCGGCCGCGAGGCCACGGCTGATTGCCACCATTGTGGAGGAGGCGGCCAGGATACTGCACAGCACACGCTCGAGGCGTGCCCTGCGTGGGCCGCAGAGCGGCAGATTCTGGTCGACCAGATCGGGCAAGATCTCTCTCTGCCAGCCATAGTATCGGCTATGCTGGCAGAATCGGAAAACTGGAGGGCAGTGGTCTCCTTCTGTGAAGCAGTCATGCTCCAGAAGGAGGCCGATGAGCGGGAACGGGAGAGGGCCGATCCCGCTCGACGGAGGAGGAGGCGCCGGGGAGCAACCGCCCCGGCGCGCAACACGCCGCAACCCCCCGCCTAACACACCTTAGCGGGGGGCCTTAGGGGTCGCGAGCGCGCAGAGTGGGGACTCTGCGCGCTCACTTAGCGACCCCCGAGAAGACGGCGACACGCTGTGGTCCGTGTCGCCGTGCACACAGCACCAGCGAGGGTAACGGGGGGACCTCTTTACAGTCTCCCCCGGGACGTGCACGAGGGGGTGGCCTCTTTACAGTCACCCCCTCCGGGAAGTGCCGTTTGGCATGGCACCGTGGTGGGCCTCGGTGCGGTCTTCTAAGAGTTCCCGAGGCCCACCATATGGTGTCGAGGCGGACCACCGTGGTGAGTTTAGCCGGTAGGAGTCCGGCACACCCCTCCGCACCCACCCCAGGCGGAGGATAGCCCATGATGGGTTCTCACCACGCAAATCAAAAAAAAAAAAAAAAAAAAAAAAAAGGTAGTTGTAGTGAACAGTTAAGTGAATTGTGCGAAATTGGACGTTTACATTGGACGTTAGAATACATTAAATAGAGTGATTGTGATTAATAATTTGTTAAATAATTATGCGAGGCCGACTGTGACTGTGTGTGGTCTGATCGTTTTTATTCAGCATTAATTGCGCCAAAAGATCTTGTCGTAATATGACACCGCGCTGTTGCCGCTCTTATCACAGGTATACTTATATCTGCTCTCATTGGCGGAAGCAAAATATAGGCGTGGTTAGTTCATCGCAAACCGTGCAAAGAATTTTGTTAGCAAAGTGTACTACCGCCAATGTCGCCCATTGTACATTACATAATACATCACGCATACATCAAACCTGTATTCCTTGCAGGGCAGAGGTAGACTATTGTATAGTGTACACCTATATTTCTTCGTTGCCGTTATTAGATAAAAGGGAGCGAAGCCTATTGCTTACAACCGGGCACAAATCCAAACTCTACTTAGAATTTTCTAACAGAAAATCCCAATAACACTTTGCCCAACCCGAGAATCGAACTCACAGGAAAAACGCTCAGCTGCCACGCTTAAAACCACTACACAAATGAGCCAATTACTTTGGTACCTACATACACAGACATGTAACTACTATTTTTTTATTGCAGTTGAGTAATGCCACGTAATTGTAAAAAAATCTTGGAACCAGTTTACTTCATTCTTCATTATGGTCCCCGTAAAAAAGCCACCCTGTATTCGTAGAAATGAAATTGAAATCCATCGGTTATGAACATTACAGTGCGGACAGGACAAAAACTAGTAATAGTTAGCCAGTAGCAGCGGCGCGACTGTTGTTATAGGAATTTGTGACGTCACGTGCGGGACAAGCCGCGAGATACAGCGGATATGTAGTGGACACTATTATATTCAAAAGTTGCACCTATTTGTAGTCCATATTTACACCACATCGCATCACCGTATTCCCCGGAGAGTTAGGCAGAGGTGTACCTTTGTGTACCCATATTTCGTCGATACTGTTATTAAAGGGGCGAGCTTATTGCCGTAATCCGGGCACAATCCCAAACTTCGTGGTGCTTCTTCAACGCCTATCGGGTACTAGAGGAGACACTTGTATACATTGAACATTTTAAAGAGGAAATGGAAACAGATATATAGAGAAGGAATGTCTATCAGGAGGCGTTGAGCCTAGAATATTTATAATATAAAGAAAATTATCAATAGCTACTCGCATTTTAGAATTGCGTCCGGCAGGTGGCAGTAGGGTCGCTATAAAGTCAAGGGTTTTTTTTTTAAACCTATTAATGGCAACTTTTTCCTTGGGGGAATAATGGTGACATATTATTTATATGATTCCCCTCATGTTCGTAGGTGTCGTGGCGCCAGCAAACAACGGAACACTGTTTCAAAACCAAACCCTCTCGACTCTTAAGTCCTTGCATTCCTGTAGTGCCGGCGCGCACGTAGCGATCACCATTAAAACACCATTACTTGTAGATCGCGATACCGCACACACCACACACCACACCGCGTCGCGACGACATTGACGCGGCGCCTGTAATCACTGATCTATTAGTAGGATAACTACTGACTATCCATAAACAAGGTTGGCTTGAACTAAGCTTGGTTGTAGAGGTGCTCCTCCTAAACATAAAGCCTTTTTTCTTTTTTTATAAAAACGTTACCCCACTCTAGGAATTATTTCCGTTTCGTGGGTGCATTCAATAACATATGTACATCTTCACATCCACAAAAAACCCAGTTCCGGAACTAATATCTATAGGCCATTCCAAATATTTGTCCCATGCGCGGACCGAACCCACTACACGTAGCACTCGACGTTTCAAAGATTTACGTTTTATGTTGCTGAAAACTACGGATATGATTTTAAAATAATTTATAACTGGGAAGTAGTGTAAAAAATATGAAGCTTGAGGTGCTGCGACGTGGGTGTAATTACAACCAAATGTTTCTTTTATGGAAAGTAAGTGGAGTCGAGCAAAGCGGCGCGCGGGCAGTCGTTAAAACAGCCCACCGAGCGTGAACGAGCGGCCGCCGCGGGGTTCCACCGGCGCGGGCGACGCGATACGCGACGAAATGCTTAATGTGTAGGGTACACATGCGAGATCATTAATACAATAGAAATATTTGTAATAGTAACAGTGTACCTATCTATAATATTTCAGTAGTTACCAACATGTTGCGATATTGTACTGTAGCAACTTCAGTGACGGACCATGGTGCAGAGCCCAAAAACTGAAAACTAATGGGTTTACTGACGTGGATCACTGTAAAATATTTTTGAAAACAAACCGAATATTTTTGAACGACGCGTTCTTAGGCACTTCGGAACGTCCGAAACTTCTTACCGTGGTACGTCCAACAGTGTGAACGCGCCACAGTGAAGTCCCTGGCTGAAGGGTAGTGCGAGTGGTGTTCAAAGAAATAGTGAAGAGCGCTGCTACTGCAACGCGACGAGCGTTCCCCAAACGTGCGACGGTCGATCCCATCGGTCAATTGATGACAGTTACGGGGAATATAACCATGTTACACGTGTCACGGCAAAATACTTGTTTGCGTCTTGTGCTCTCTAGTGCGCTCCAATGTAGTGGAAAGTGGAAGAGAATTTCTCGAAGTTTGTGCCAATGCAAATTACAATGTGCTTGGTTGATACCAAATGCCAGAGATAGTGGTCAAATGCAAACTTTCTGGACTGGCTTTAAAAAAAACTTCGCTCGTTAGCATTTGAAATTTAATACGATCCGTCATATTTTTTATGTATGACCTAAATATATAATTTTAAATATATATGTTTCTAGTATTCGCTCGAAGTCGTGGAAAGCGGTGTGTACTGCGACACTGCTAACACTGTACATATACATCTACAGGGCCAGAGTAACAGGAACCAATTCAATGTACCAGCCAGTACCATATTCACGCTTATCAGATACATTGAACATCATCGTATAAGAAACAAATTATACAAGTTCAACACAAATCGATATATAAGCAAGCGGCGCGTGCGGCACTGCCTCGCACTTACATCTGTTAGTTAGCGACGTTTGCCAACTCTGGCGCGAGCCTCACAAGTTAACAACTCGTTACACTTGCTAAGAATAAGTCGAGTTCAGCTGCGAGTGAGCGCGAGTGTAACCAGCACTCGACGCGAACTAACAGGGGAGCCAACTGTAAGGAAAT
Organism: Shargacucullia verbasci; assembly: GCA_947562105.1. Taxonomy (NCBI): domain Eukaryota; kingdom Metazoa; phylum Arthropoda; class Insecta; order Lepidoptera; family Noctuidae; genus Shargacucullia; species Shargacucullia verbasci. Next base: position 9,276,358 of record OX387306.1, read on the forward strand.
CAAAGGAAATAAAAGTTATTACAAATATATATAAAGGTTAACAACTTAAAAACATGTGCGTTTAGAATGTATGGTGCTGTGGTTGAACGTTTGGTTTTGTGCTACGGATTGTGGATTCGATTCTCGTATGGATGAAAAAAAAATTGTATGCCCTCCAGAGTTCTTTTGTGTCTTAATGTGATTATATGAGATATGTGTGTTATGTGTATATGTATAAAACTACACAATATACAGGAGAAATCCTAGTTCCTAGAATGTGTTATTAATAGTCAGTAAAACTGGGAGAGAATTCGTTTGAAACTGTTGATTGTATTGTATATCGTGAATCACTCGTGTATAGTCAGAAGCAGGGGGGATACTTGAGATGCGCTTCATTTCACCAATAATTATATTTAGTTTATTAGTACTTACACTAAGGGGTTTATTAGCGTTAAAGATACCTATTCATAGAGTTACTTGTCGGTTCTTTTCCATAGGATCATATCTTTAGAACAGCGCAACTATAGTCTTAACATTTCAAAAGTACCTACCACATGATTTATTTGAAAAAAACAACATTCTATTCTATTGTAATTCTGTTGTATAAGAAACTGACTATAAGGACACAATGCCAAGTTGTTACTGAGAATGTAATTATAAAATTAAACAGACAACATTCATCCCCACTAATTAATCAGGCCTATACAGGTATGCCACTAATTTTCACCCAAATAAAGACCTAATTACCATTAGAATACAGTTGCATTCTCTTTGTAGGCAGTACATATGACACTCGCCATTCATCCAGTATGTCACACAGTGGACCGATGGGAGAATATTATGTTCAAGTAGAGGAATGTGTTACATTGACGAGCACGTGTTGGTCGCATTCATATCGATCGGCGGCAGCATACTAATGTGTCACAGACTGGCCCATACATACTGACGTGAGACACATACGAGTACGTCACTCATGCGCCGGTATACACACACTCTTTTGTTTTATGGCAGTTCAGACCTCGCCCTCAATGGATCAGAATTGGATTGTCACTTACATACGTTAACGGTGAAAGAAAACACTGTGCGGAATCCTGCGCACCTGGGAGGGCTCTAAAAGGTTTTTAATAGTGCGTAGTCCACCAGCCCACAGCAAGCTACCGTGATGGAGTAAGGCCTCACAGTTCTCATAAATAAATAACACCTCTGGTTAAGCCTTTGAGGCCTACTACTACTCTTTATTGTACACCAAAAGAAATATAAACAATGTACAAGGGGCAGACTTATCGCTTAAAGCGATCTCTTCCAGTCAACCTAATGGTGTTGATGCAGATTAAAAAAACAACGGGAAGTTTAGAATTGTTATGTTATGAACGCGTTGCCGACCTAATGCTGAACTACGAAGTGTTTGTGTTCCGGTAATGTCACTCGGTGTTTCTACCCTCACCCAGAACACAACTGCGCTTACGCATAGTGGTTATGGCTGTTGAAATTAGTACGACTATAGTCTCATGGAACCGTAGTACCATTAAATCACCGGTGTTTTTAGTACTGATATTCGCGTTGGAGTGTACAGGCGTGATGCTATGCTATACTATATTATGCTATGTAAGCCTTCTGTAACGTATGTTATGTAATGCTCTTAACATATTCGTGAGCCCACTTCTAACGCTAACGGCTCCCCAGCGAGCGCAAACAAAACTTCAAGCAAATTTTATTTTAATCCTCAGTAAAATATAATATCTGCCGAAACGGCCGAACCGAAATACTTCGCTCATTAGTGGTCCCGCGTGCGGACATGTACCGCCCGCCTTGTGACACACCACACACAACTGAAGAAGTCCCACTCCACACAATGTGGCGACGACGCGATGCGGACTTTTCAAGAGAAACCACATTCCTGCTACGTTATTAGCAGAAGGTTTTGTTTTTTTTATTTCTCCTTATTTTCTAATTTGTTATTGCATTTATCGCGTGCTTTATTCTAAGTTATATCCCCTTGTAACATCTATACATATAATAAAATTATAAAAAATCGATATCTGTACATTATAGATATTGGAGAAAAACTAACATGGGGGTCTTTATTAGAGCAACAGAAGCCAAAACAACAGTTTTTAGAATTTTTGTCCGTCTGTCTGTATGCTTGTACACACATCACGCAAAAACTACTGCATGGATTTGAATGCAGTTTTCACCGATGTATTGCTAGAGGTCTAACTTAAAATATAGGCTCCATTATACCGCAGAAAAATATCAGATCCTAAATTTTACGCACACATATAATATTCACATGCACAAACACCTATACCCAGTACAGCCATCTGTGGATTATACAAATATTAAAATTGTTCCGTACGGGAATCGAACCCACGACCAGTGGTGCAGCAGTCGGTCGCTTAATCATTACACCAACCGTATCGTTGTCATTGCTGTACAGATGCTGTTCCGTTCTGCCTAACGGCCTGCCTAAAATTTAAGGAATAAGCCTTCTGCTTAATATTTCGTATTACACAATTCGAAATACATTGCGGACAAAAACCTAACCTAATAATATAGCATTAAAGTTTAGTATTCATTAAAGAGAAGGACACGGACGGTGAGTGCTGTTGTTAATCAAATCAAATCAACGCTACGTACGTTGCTGACGGCGTAGCCGTGCGCTACGGAATGCTACGGCGCTACGCTAAAAATATAGTATAATTAATGTTAAATATGTAGATTGTGTTGTGTAGACCTGGCATGGGCGCTACTGTGATTTCTAAAACTATATTAAATGTACTTGTAAATGACCCCGTGGTTAGTGGTAGGGCTCTACATTATGTTTTGTAGCGTAAGATCGTGGGTTTAAATCTTAGTGCGCGCACCAATCAGACAGATTTATTTATTACTTCTATTTGTTAATAGTATTCACACAAGCCCAGTGTGGTGAACTAAGGAGTGAACCCTTCTAATTTTGAGAACAGACTCATGCTCCACGGTACAGTAGAGCATTGAATTATTATCTCGTTACAGAAACTGTTGTTACTGCTGAGTGAAGTGCTTATCTATTCTCCCGCCCCAATGCGCATTCAATGTCAACAATACACTCACAGTATAGCGTCTACTAGCTACTACTAGATACAAGTTAGATTATACTTGTACTGCTCCCTCGTATCACAATACTGTCGTACATTTACAGCGTCAGTCGCGCGACTAATCGCGTCTGACTGCAAGCTCTTGTAACGAGATGTTTATTAGTGTGGAACGACTGACAAGTATGAGATAAATGTCATCATATTAATCTTATTCGAAGCAATATAAACGATATCATATAATTATATAACAAGAACTGGCATTTATAAGACAGTAGTCGTCGGCGTCGGTTTATAAGATAGTAGGCGTCGGCGTCGGTTTATAAGATACTAGGCGTCGGCGTCGGTTTATAAGATAGTAGGCGTCAGCGTCGGTTTATAAGATACTAGGCGTCGGCGTCGGTTTTATAAGATAGTAGGCGTCGGCGTCGGTTTTATAAGATACTAGGCGTCGGCGTCGGTTTTATAAGATACTAGGCGTCGGCGTCGGTTTTATAAGATAGTAGGCGTCGGCGTCGGTTTTGTAAGATAGTAGTCGTCGGCGTCGGTTTATAAGATAGTAGGCGTCGGCGTCGGTTTATAAGATAGTAGGCGTCGGCGTCGGTTGTATAAGATAGTAGGCTTCGGCGTCGGTTTTATAAAATAGTTGGCGTCGGCGTCGGTTTTATAAGATAGTTGGCGTCGGCGTCGGTTTTATAAGATAGTAGGCGTCGGCGTCGGTTTTATAAAATACTTGGCGTCGGCGTCGGTTTATAAGATAGTAGGCGTCGGCGTCGGTTTTATAAGATAGTAGGCGTCGGCGTCGGTTTTATAAGATAGTAGGCGTCGGCGTCGGTTTTATAAAATACTTGGCGTCGGCGTCGGTTTTATAAAATACTTAGCGTCGGCGTCGGTTTTATAAGATAGTAGGCGTCGGCGTCGGTTTTATAAAATATTTGGCGTCGGCGTCGATTTTATAAAATACTTGGCGTCGGCGTCGGTTTTATAAGATATTAGGCTTCGGCGTCGGTTTTATAAGATATTAGGCTTCGGCGTCAGTATTATAAAATACTTGGCGTCGGCGTCGGTTTATATGATAGTAGGCGTTGGCGTCGGTTTTATAAGATAGTAGGCGTCGGCGTCGGTTTTATAAAAAACTTGGCGTCGGCGTCGGTTTTATAAAATACTTGGCGTCGGCGTCGGTTTTATAAAATACTTGGCGTTGGCGTCGGTTTTATAAGATAGTAGGCGTCGGCGTCGGTTTTATAAGATAGTAGGCGTCGGCGTCGATTTTATAAGATAGTAGGCGTCGGCCTAGGTTTTATAAGACAGTACGCGTCGGCGTCGGTTTTATAAAAAACTTGGTTTCGGCGTCGGTTTTATAAAATACTTGGCGTTGGCGTCGGTTTTATAAAATACTTGGCGTCGGCGTCGGTTTATAAGATAGTAGGCGTCGGCGTCGGTTTATAAGATAGTAGGCGTCGGCGTCGGTTTTATAACATAATAGGCGTCGGCGTCGGTTTTATAAGATAGTAGACGTCGGCGTCGGTTTTATAAGATAGTAGGCGTCGGCGTCGGTTTTATAAAATACTTGGCGTCGGCGTCGGTTTTATAAGATAGTAGGCGTCGGCGTCGGTTTTATAAAATATTTGGCGTCGGCGTCGGTTTTATAAAATACTTGGCGTCGGCGTCGGTTTTATAAAATACTTGGCGTCGGCGTCGGTTTATAAGATAGTAGGCTTCGGCGTCGGTTTTATAAAATAGTTGGCGTCGGCGTCGGTTTTATAAGATAGTTGGCGTCGGCGTCGGTTTTATAAGATAGTAGGCGTCGGCGTCGGTTTTATAAAATACTTGGCGTCGGCGTCGGTTTATAAGATAGTAGGCGTCGGCGTCGGTTTTATAAGATAGTAGGCGTCGGCGTCGGTTTTATAAGATAGTAGGCGTCGGCGTCGGTTTTATAAAATACTTGGCGTCGGCGTCGGTTTTATAAAATACTTAGCGTCGGCGTCGGTTTTATAAGATAGTAGGCGTCGGCGTCGGTTTTATAAAATATTTGGCGTCGGCGTCGATTTTATAAAATACTTGGCGTCGGCGTCGGTTTTATAAGATATTAGGCTTCGGCGTCGGTTTTATAAGATATTAGGCTTCGGCGTCAGTATTATAAAATACTTGGCGTCGGCGTCGGTTTATATGATAGTAGGCGTTGGCGTCGGTTTTATAAGATAGTAGGCGTCGGCGTCGGTTTTATAAAAAACTTGGCGTCGGCGTCGGTTTTATAAAATACTTGGCGTCGGCGTCGGTTTTATAAAATACTTGGCGTTGGCGTCGGTTTTATAAGATAGTAGGCGTCGGCGTCGGTTTTATAAGATAGTAGGCGTCGGCGTCGGTTTTATAAGATAGTAGGCGTCGGCGTCGGTTTTATAAGATAGTAGGCGTCGGCCTAGGTTTTATAAAATACTTGGCGTCGGCGTCGGTTTTATAAGATAGTAGGCGTCGGCGTCGGTTTTATAAAATATTTGGCGTCGGCGTCGGTTTTATAAAATACTTGGCGTCGGCGTCGGTTTTATAAAATACTTGGCGTCGGCGTCGGTTTATAAGATAGTAGGCTTCGGCGTCGGTTTTATAAAATAGTTGGCGTCGGCGTCGGTTTTATAAAATACTTGGCGTCGGCGTCGGTTTATAAGATAGTAGGCGTCGGCGTCGGTTTTATAAGATAGTAGGCGTCGGCGTCGGTTTTATAAGATAGTAGGCGTCGGCGTCGGTTTTATAAAATACTTGGCGTCGGCGTCGGTTTTATAAAATACTTAGCGTCGGCGTCGGTTTATATGATAGTAGGCGTTGGCGTCGGTTTTATAAGATAGTAGGCGTCGGCGTCGGTTTTATAAAAAACTTGGCGTCGGCGTCGGTTTTATAAAATACTTGGCGTCGGCGTCGGTTTTATAAAATACTTGGCGTTGGCGTCGGTTTTATAAGATAGTAGGCGTCGGCGTCGGTTTTATAAGATAGTAGGCGTCGGCGTCGGTTTTATAAGATAGTAGGCGTCGGCGTCGGTTTTATAAGATAGTAGGCGTCGGCCTAGGTTTTATAAGACAGTACGTGTCGGCGTCGGTTTTATAAAAAACTTGGCGTCGGCGTCGGTTTTATAAAATACTTGGCGTTGGCGTCGGTTTTATAAGATAGTAGGCGTCGGCGTCGGTTTTATAAGATAGTAGGCGTCGGCGTCGGTTTTATAAGATAGTAGGCGTCGGCCTAGGTTTTATAAGACAGTACGTGTCGGCGTCGGTTTTATAAAAAACTTGGCGTCGGCGTCGGTTTTATAAAATACTTGGCGTTGGCGTCGGTTTTATAAGATAGTAGTAGTAGTAGTAGTACACGAACGCGTCCTGTCTATCACACACATACATAATTATATACAATCCTCTTCAAACAATAGTACCGTTCAGAGATGTTCTTCAATATTTGTCAGTATATTTTAGTCCAATCCATTACGAGCTTAGTTAGAAGATAGTGTAGATAGGTATAATTAGTTAGTCTGCCGCTACTGAGAAGCCGTCTCGTTAATTCCAATGAAGTGTTCTCTGTGGGCGGGGAGCCGGGAGGCTCACTCCTCTAACTGCGGCTGCGGCGCAATCCACAAATGGACAACCGTTGATTGTTTCCCGTTGTTTGCTATCACTCAGATTATTGCTAACTTTTTATTTTAAAAGAGGACTAGAGCAACTGAAAATGGGATAGTTTATTATTAATTTATAGTTTTTGAGAGTAATGAACTCACACGTCACAGGTGTGATTGTTGTGTATACATAATCATTGTTGTACAATAACATCACTAACGGATATTACTAAACTTTAACAAGTGTGTAACGTAGTCATATTTATTACGAGTATAAAACATTTCCTGAACTCAATATACAGTATATATGTATACGTCGACGCTAGCGCATAACGCACACATACGCAATATGTTTATGTTGTGTCGCGAGCTAGTTTCATACGACCGTCGAACTGTGGTAGTCGAACGAGTCCTATTATATACATAAATTTATTACATAAAGCGTAGCTAGCCCTTCTTCACCGTTCAGTAGTGAAACCCGTCTGTTATACAAACCTCTATGTCTGTGCTTACCGACTTGCAATACATTGTGTTAGTCGTGTCTGCGCTTACGCAAGGATACCACTGCATCGCCGCCAACTGTGAGTTACATATAAAATGGTAACGAGCCTTACATAAATATAACTGCTAAGTGCTATGTACTGGACCAGGAATGTTACTGAAGTGTGTAAAGTCAGGTGATTGTAGCTTGTTCGTTGTTGGTTGCAGGAAAGTGAAAAAGTATTTTAATGAAAATCTTAGCTAACTATATGTAAAAATAATATGGCACAAGTTGTGGTACGTGAAGCTAGTTAAAAATAAACAAATCGCATTATGCTATTACACGGTAATGAGTCAGTTCACGCAGAAATCTAGCGCTCATATAAAAACACCGCGCGGCGATCAACCCACCAGTGGATTACTAGCGGTCGCCGCGCGCGCATGTATGTGTTACAGTTACAGGTCAAAACAGAAGTAAATAGAATGTTTGTCTGTACGTCTGATTGTCAGTATTTCCGAGCTTCAGGCCAATTCTACTAGACATATTGAGTTAAAATTTTGATCTAATGTCCGTCTATTAACATAATGACTGTACATTCCAGCGACGACACCGGGTGCCCGGGCAGCGCTGCCGGGGCAGGCACTGCCGCAGCGTCGCTCGGCCGACCTGGTGGAGAGCCTGCGCCGGCAGCTGATGCGCGACAACTACGACTACCAAACCGCCAACACCGATGACGAGCGGAACAAGGACCGCCAGCAAAGCAAGCAGGTGAGTCCTGGCCATACTGGACCTGGCTGGCCACCCAAACACTAAGCTGGTTCATTATGTGCCCATATCCATTAACATTTAAAATTTTATCATTTAGCCCAATTTGGGACAAACTGCTACATTATTTTACAGAAGGGCAGCAATCAGTTTAACGCAGGGGGTAAGGTGCACGACCAGATGGGCAACCACGTGATGACCGGTGATTCGCGCGAGCGCCGCGTCTCGCCCCAGTGGCGGCACGGCGGTGAGCAAAACCGCGCGCACGCGCCGCACTCGCATCACAAACCCGACCACAACACGCGTCAAGCGCTCAACCCCGACTACGCCAGCGACGAGCGCGACGCAGAAGACAACAACTACGCCAAGGAAATTCACGACGCACTCGGCCCCAACTTCTCTCCATATAAACGTAGCGTGGATGATAGCAGTGCACAGGACAAGCATGAAGCGTATGAGCCCACGTACTCCAAGCAGAGACGCGACACGTTGAATCCCCGATATAGCTTGGACCGGCGCGATTCTAATGTCGCGGTCAAGCGGACAATGCAAGTCGCGCCAGTGCACAACGTACGTGTATCGCGCGTCAAGGAGCACTCGCGAGACAGTCAAGATACAGGCGATGCCATAGACAAGGCCGACGTGCTGACCGCGGGCAACTTGCAGAACGCATCAGACAAACAATACCCATACGGTGGCCCACAGGCAGATGACAAACAGACAGACTCCACCGGCAGCAAGGCATCACAAGAAATTGATGATAGGCCAGTGATAGAAGACACGCCTGAACCGAACAAACACGTCAAACACTACGAGCCCGTCAAAGACGATCTTGATAAGTCGGACGAGCCAGACGTGGGACACGCCATCGCCAAGAAAGACTTGTTGTACTACATGGATGACGACCGCATGCGACGCAACAATGACGTGTCGGCCGACCTATCGAGCCACTCCGCCGACGCCGAGCAAGCGACCCGACGCGACAACGCCAGCGCACACCACGCCACGGACGCGGGTGGCGTAAGCGACAGCTACGGCGAGAACAGTGCTATTTCTAACCCTCGACCCGAACGCACCACTGTTTCTACCGACCAAGTAACATACAAGATCCTGAAGGTACGTATAGTCGGGAGGAGCGCCTCGGTGGCCCCAGTACTCCCGTGCTGACGAGCGGCTGTCGCAGGTGGGGTCGCGCGGCGGGCGGCGCAGCGGGTCGCGGCGCGTGGTGGCGGAGCTGGCGCCGCACGGCGTGGCGCTGCTGAGCCTGGACGCGGCGCCGCCGCCGCAGCTGCGCCTGGCGCGCGCGCGCCGCCAGTACATGCACGAGCGGCGCGACAACCGCCCGCCGCTCGCCGGCGCCGCGCTGCGCCACCATCACCACTCTAAGCATTAGGCCGCCGGTGACCTTACGAATCCGGGAACGAGACACTGAATTTCGCAACATGTCTGTAGCAATATTTGTCTTCCTCAACTGGTCTCGTACTTAATAACGTCGCTCTCTAGCAATGTGACACCATGAAATAATACTGGATATGACAGCTTAGCGCAACCTAACTGTCCTAGTAATTAATTAAACCCCGATAATTACTTTTATTACTTAACTAGGTTCCGCCTGCGGCTTCGCCCGCGTAGTTTACGAACCCGTCCATTTTTCCGGGATAAAAATTAGCCTATATGCTATAACATTGACTCCCCTCCCGTACCCTAGTGACGTCTACATCGCATAGTTAGCCGAGCGGAGTGAGCGGCGACCACACGGCTTTTTTCTAATACTTACATTTTTGAACTCGTGATATCTTTCGAATGGAATGTCCGAATTGAATAATTCAAAAAGTTATATAAAGGTATTGAAGCAGTCTTGAATATGAAGTAATTTCTTTTGATAAGGATTAATACCAAGGTATGAATAAAAAGCCTTTTCTAGCAGCGGCATTTCAATTATTTTTTTTAAAATAAAAGATCGCTTATTGTGACATAGCTATAATAGTTAGACATATGCTGACACTTTGTAGATAATGATGTATTCTGCAAAGTCGTAGTACATTATTTTGATCTATCATCAATAATTTTAGCAGCGCACGCGATGTAAGGAATTTTTAGGTCATTTTTTTACACCTTGGGTTACATTATTGGAGTATAAGTAAGGATCCCCAATTTTTTTGAAAATATAATATAGCCTATATCACTCGGAGATAGTGTAGTTTCCTAACGGTGAAAGAATTTTTCAAATCGGTCTAGTAGTTTCGGAGCCTATTTAATGCAAACAAACAAACAACCAAATCTTTCCTCTTGATAATATTAGTATAGATTAACTTTGCCCTTTTTCATTTTATCTAAGTTATAATACCACTCTTAACTGGAGGAGTCTAGTCGCTAGTGTCAGCCAGAGAGTAACAGGGACATTACGCTCTCTATATCGTTTGAGAAACGTACTCCGTAACATCTAATACGAAAGCAATGCTTATGCAAACCTTAATCTTTCCCATAATTGACTATAGCGATGTGTTTTACTACGACCTGAATGCAAACCTTCTCAACAAAATTGACCGTCTTCTAAATAACTGCATTCGATTCGTATTCAATATTCGTAAATATGATCATGTGTCTGGCTCGAGATCACTATTGAAGTGGTTGCCGATTCGGCATCGCAGGGTTATGAGAGCATTAACTACTCTATTCACTTTATACATTCGTCTTTCTTCGTCCAGTCCATCCTGCAATGGAATTCTCTCCCTCTGGAAATCAGGATGGCCACCAGTCGTTACTCTTTCAAGCGGAAATTGCGTGAACACCTCCACACTAAATTGGCAGAATCATCTCAGCTTTCCTATTATTTATAATTTATTTATTTTATTATTTATGTAAATATATATATTTATGTATATATGTATATGTATGTATGTGATATGTAAAAAACTCTGCTCTACAGAAACTTCTCATAGTTAATTAAATATTGTTCCAAAACTTTAATTGTGATGTAAAAATGATATTGCCATGGTTTAAACTATCTGTAGTGGCTGTCTAGGTGTCTATAGCATTGAAACCAGTACACACCTAAATCGATTTTGTGTATTTGTGCATAAATTTACCGTACCGTTAACTAGAGATCAAATTCTGACGGTAAATATAGGTACGTATAATATTATCACGCTATCTGTTAAAGGAGTTATTTAGTCAACTATTGGAAAATATTAAGATGATGGTTTGCCATCATCTTAATTCAGCACCCTTGAATCAATTGCGGCATACTACGGCCATCGACACCCATGGCAAGCTTCACATACACACTTTTATCAAACAACATAATTATATGTAGAACGCGAAGAATCGAGTATATTAGTGTTACATTAATATTGGTTGAACATTAATGCATTTTAATAAGTGTTTATATCGAATTACAAGCCACGACGTGGCCCCATTTTGTCGTAGGTACGTTTTTATCATAAAATTTATACATTAAATATATACAATAAAATTTCCTATTAAAATATTTTCTATAACGTGCGGAGCTATAAAATATAAACACCTCAGCAAGAAAGTGTTAACCGCGTCGAGCGCGAACATGAGACGGGCCCTGCTCACACTGCTCGCACTGGCCCGGGCCGCCCAGGTGCTCTGCGCGCTCTACACGCTGCCCACCGTGATGAGGTACAACACAGGTGAGTGACGGGCGTACGCAAACCCCGCATCCCTGCAGTCAAATGATCAACATCTAATTTTGTTACAGACAAGGAAAACGGGAAAATCGCTAATAAGAGTCTGCAGTTTGTAAAGAACATCCAAGCCGACCTACGACGGAACAATGATGACTACGTGGCAGAGCTCGAGCGGCAGAAACGACTGTTAACCAGGCCGACGCCCAAAACGCCGCAACGAGAGCCGCTCACACGTTTACCGCCGATACGAAATACTCCAAAACGAGACCAACTTAAAGGAGTGCCGCCGAAAAACGCGCTCGACACGCGGAGAACTTTCAACGTCACTCAGAACCTAACCACTGTCGGAGTCGCCTCGAAAAGTGCGATGCACAATCCGTTAAAAGCTAATTTGTTTAGAAGCAACACGCTCGTCCAGAGACAACACTTCAAAAAGATCCGCATCGACAGACTCAAGCAGCTCATAGACAAAGGGAAGAATCGTCTGCGGGAGTTGACGCGGGCGATCGAAAGTACACCGGCTGGCGCAGACGGTGCAGGCGGCGCAGCGCCAGCCGAGGGCGAAGCGCCGGCCGAGGGCGCAGCACCCGCGGACACGGCGGCAGCGGACGGCGTGGACAAGACGGAAGACGCGGCGGCCGCGGAGGGCGCGGAGGGTGCGGAGGGCGCGGAGGGCGCGGAGGGCGCGGCGGGCGCGGGGGGCGCGGAGGGTGTGGACAAGACGGAGCTGGGTGCCAGGCCGCCCGCGCCGCACTCCGCCTCGGCCGAGCACGAGCTGTCACCGCTCGCCATGCTGCGACAAAAGGAGAGGACGCAGTCGCCCTCGCCCAATCAGCTCGACATGGCACCCGCGCATGGACCGCCGATCCATATCATGCGCTCCCAGGTATGTCGCACATCTTGTAAGGTAACATAGGTTGTGTAAGGTACATATCTATGAGCCATGGAAGTATGAAAATAAAGGGTTATTATTACAGTATTACAGTATGTCTTCTCCTTGCTCGGGACTACAGTAGAATGTGCGGGACATTTAAAAAGCGTGCTTGAGGCCGAAGCCAACACGTAGAGGCACGACAAGACAACTCTAATAGAATGTAATGATAACTTTGTAAAGTCAAAAGTCAAAATCAACGTTTTTTATTTCAAGTAGGCCTTTTAAGCCACTTTTAAAAAGTCGAGACTCTAGGCGCACGGTTCCAAAGGGGGTAGGTCCTATGGAGAAGAGACCGGCAAGAAACTCCATGGATACTCTTCCCAAAACAAAAAGTTAATTTACAATTTAAATCTAAAATTAACATGCATTATATAAGAAAAAATACAATCTTAATAGAATGCTATTTACATAATGAGGCAATACGAGTTAAACAAGTGTTTCAAACAGATCAAAGCGGATAAAACGTCAAGAATGTCCAGACATGTGAAGCGAATGTAATGTAAAATAGAATTAGTAGACACAATGGATAACCAGGGAAGCCACATGTGCAGAAGATATTTACCGCCACACGTCTCTATCGTCAACATAGGACAAACCACCCAAGGACAAACCTTTAATCTAACCTGAACCCTAAAATATTTTTAGAAAAATGACGTTGTTAATTATTACTAATAATTATGGAGTTGTAACTGTTATTTACGACTTCATAATTACTACAGAACTAATCTGTCAGGATAAGGCGTGTGTCAGCCTACGAGGTCCCTCAGAATTAGACTCAGGCCATGGTTGCGAGATAGACTTGACGCCCACAAAAAGCATTTGAGCCACACTGTATTAGAACAACTGCGGAAGGAAAGGGAAACTGCAGCGAGCCATCTGTGTTGTGGTGACGTGTCGTGACACGACCAAATTAATCTAAGTATGTATAACGACAACTTAAGCGACGGTTACTTAAATCGATTAAACCGAAGTTCGGCATACCCTGATTAATCAATCCCATTACAAAACTTCCTGTCTAGCTGTCTAACTTTTTTTTTTCTTTCTCTTAATAACAACCAAAGCACACCAACAACATGGTGAAGAAAAACAAGACATACCTAATTAACATGTATAATCCGTGCTTACAGGGGCGGCTGTGCCAGCGCAGCATGCTGCTCCCCGAGGGGCCCATGTACGACAAGAGGGGCGAAGCGGTGAAGCCCAGGCGTCCGATCAATTTGAGAGACGGCTGGCTGAAAATAGCCACGGCAGTGCCCGTAGTCATCCTGCCCAGGTGCTGCAACTGTTGCAAGAAGTCAGTGCTCGGCTGCCAGTGACCTCCATCTACAACGTCGCCATCGCATCGCTTCATAAACATTTTATCTGCTTCACGACGTAGGCTCCTAATGTAATCTGATGCGGCTCAGATCACATTTTATTCGGGATACGAAGCGAAGACAATATTGTGTATTAGCCTACTTATGAATGAATTGACATTACGAAAGAACTAGTTTTTTTTTTTTTTTTTTAAATTTTGCCCCTCACTAGGATATCTCCTGTATCGTGGGTACAGTTTACAAACATACATGTCACATGCACAAACAACCAGACCTGAAACAACTGTCTGTAGATCATACAAATATTTGTTCCGTACGGGGATCGAACCCGCGACACGTAGCGTAGAAAGCTAATCGCTTAGCCACTGCGCCAACCGTGTCGTCGCGTGTATTTAGTTTGCTAGTTTACACCAAAAATAAATCAACACCATTTATTGTTTATCGACGACATTTATTTTCACTTTAGGGTAAAATACAATGAGCAAGCAGGTAACTATAAATATGTGTTATGAATGTAGGTGTTGTGCAGTAGCGCCGGGGCCGGCGAGCCGGGCGTCGCGGCTACTCCGCCAACCATGGCGGACGCCTTCTGTAACACGAGCTACATATTACTATTACCACAAAATAAATAATAGTTCTACCTATTAGTATGTTAAAGCGGGTGAAGTGTTGATGAATAGACACTCATACTCACTTGCGCGGCATGTGCATGAAGCGCTGCACCCTGCAACACTCACACGCATTAACAACTTAACACAAACACATATTGCAATCAATGTTTTTCAGATCTGCTTTCAACATATTTGCGGTTCGTATCTGTGTATAACGGGGCTAATGTGTAGGCTACTGCACATTATCAATCGTAACCCAAAATTAGTAGGCAGGTTTACCACAGAGTACCAGATTTATATGAGTCGATGAACCTAAGCAGTAATTTGTACATACATACCTAGTGGGGGTATGAACTGGATGGTTAACGTTAAGCATGGCAAGCACCTAATAGGATAGGCTAGATTAAGTCTAGGGGTGAAGGAGGGAAGCTCAACATACTCAAAATCCTACTATCCTACTAATATTATAAATGTGAAAGTTTGTGAGGATGGATGAATCTTTGTTACTCTTTCACGACAGAACAGCTGAACGGATCTGGATAAAATTTGGCACAGAGATAGATTATAGTCTGGAATAGGCTACTTTTTATCCCGGGAAAATGCACGGATTCGTAATCTTTTTTTTTTTTTTTTTTTTTTTTTTTTTAAAAAAACGTTGCCCCACACTAGGATTTCTCCTGTGTCGTGGGTACAGTTTACAAACATACATGTCACATGCACACACAACCAGACCCGAAACAACTATCTGTAGATCATACAAATATTTGTTCCGTGCGGGGATCGAACCCGCGACACATAGCGCAGAAAGCTAATGGCTTAGCCACTGCGCCAACCGTGTCGCGGGCGAAGCCGCGGGAGTAAGCTAGTTTTAACTAATTTCTGGTCGTCTACCCATACTGAATACACTTTACAATACAAGAAAATTACGTCGCAATTCTTCTACTGAATTAGTTTGTAAACCAGTGTTTTTGAGGCTGCGCAATGGCCCCAACGAAATAAGTCATCACGCCCATCCACGATGGCCTAAGCTTATAGGTAAAGTTAAATAATTAATTAATAATAAAGTAAATCCGGCACGCATGTAAACTTTACATAAATGTAGGGTTGCCATCCGTCCGGGTTTTCCCGGATTTGTCCTAGTTTGGAGGGCATCCGGGGAGCGTCTTGGGGGGGGGGGGGGGGGGGGGTTGTTTGCAGTACGGGTTAGAAGTTGGACATGAAAGTTTTGTTTTGTTCAATTTTAGAAGATTTTCATTTCGTTAGAAGTTTTTTATTTTTGTTTTATTTAAAGAAAGAAAGAAATTAAGAATATTTTTGTTTGTTAGATAATAATATTTTGAATAAGTTAAAAAAAAAGTAGAAATATCCGGGTTTTAAGATCCAATCTCCGGGATTTTCAGGCTTGTTGTCTTGGTTGGTAGATTTTAGAGATGGCAACCCTACATAAATGTGGCAATACGTTTGACCGTGGCAAGTTGAGACTCACTAAGATGACGCAACACGCATTCTGTATTAACTATAGTATGTAACGTACGCACTCTCACATTTCGGGGTTGTCTCCTAGCGGCATCCAGTCGCGGCGCGTGCAGGGCGGCGGGCCCGCGTCGGCCACGTCCAGCAGCTCCACGCACAGCTGCAGCAGCACCGAGCGCAGCGCGGCCGCGCGCGAGCGGGCCAGCCGCGAGCACGCGCGCCACAGCTCGCGCCCGCCGTCGTCGTCGTCGCCGTCGTCGTCCAGGTAGAGCGAGCGCGGCCGCGGCACGTCGATGCCGGCGTCGCGGGCGAGGTCCCGCTTGCGGCTGCCGAGCGCGGCTGCGGCCGGCGGCAGCGTGTCGTCGACAGTGAACGCGGACGCGGGGATGGAGCTGAACTTCTCGTCATCAACTCTCTCAGGCGAGTGTTGCGCGTGGTCGTTGCGCTCACTGCGCTCGTTTGGCTCGTCCACTAGCAGCGGGATGAGCAGCTCGATATTGGACAACGTGTCCGGCTGCAAACGACGTCTAACATTCGTAACGTAAATTACCTATCGCTGCTTCTCCAAAGATAAGGTCGGCAGGTAGGTACATGTATACATACTTCACCTTTTATAATATATGTAACAACGACCATGAAAATATAAATAAGTGTCATAACAATAACAATATCATATGTTGGTTGGTAGGTTATAAGTTAAGACCGATTTTAATAGAAATTTCACATTTTTCAAATGTATTTGCTAGATCACCCTACCGATTGATCATAATAATAATGTTCTGAATTAATGTTGTAACCTGGACTAGACGCTGGCAGAGCCGATGATAACAGAAAAAAAAAATTGATCAGTTAGAAAATTGTAACTCACATTGAGGTCGTAGGTTTGAGCATTTGGTGCCGCCACGCCCAGCGCTAGTTGCCACTGCGGAACACACCAATAGGTAGGTAGGCACTTGAAATATTCAAAAAATTCTGTTGTATTTTTACTTTAATAATAAATACCTACTGTTGTTTACCTAGTCAATGGTACGGAACCCTTCGTGCGCGAGTCCGACTCGCACTTTGCCGCTTTTTATATTTACCAATAGAATAGTATATTAAATGTAATTAAGGTTATAAATATAATAACACCTAGACGTCTCTTTTGTTTTTTAAAAGTTTAAAAATAAAGTATTCCCTTTTATATTCTAATATCATCTTACGACCGTTGCGATGCCCCAGGCAGATGGCCGGTGATGGTGTTCAAGTGTGGAGCAGTTCTCACCGCGACGAACGCCAGTAGCGCGCCGCTCTTCATGTTAGCGAGACGTGCAGCGTGCAGCGTGCAGCATGAAACGTGCCGCGTGCAACGTGCGTCGTGCTGCGTGCAACGTGCTGAGTGCAAGCTGCGGCGAGCGGCGTGCAGTAGTGCGCGCCGCTCGCTAGCACGCGCTATATAGCTGGCTGTCCGGAGCGGATAATTGCCTATCTATGCAGTTGGTCACGCTATCTGATACTCTTGTAGTGCATTCGCGACGCAATCCTATTGATTACATATGTGTAATGTGTACATGCTACGCGCCTCCACAGAGTAAGCAACTCGTTCATGGGACAATGTATACGCTTTTACAATAAACTTCCCAATGATATACGTAATTTAACACTTAAGAAGTTCAAAATTGTAATTAAGTCTAAACTTTGTAAAAAAGGATACTATAAAATTGTGGACTATTTAGATGACAAAAACGCTTGGAATTGAGCCGCCCTCTTCTTTTTGTATACAATTTTGCCATTAATTATTATATTATTTAATTCATTATTTTGATATTGTAATTTCGTTTAAATTTAAATGGTTTCTTATATATAACCGCTATACATTTTAAATGTGAGTGAGATCTAGGCTGAACGCTCTTAATTTCATGAATTCTCACGATAACAGATCCATGCTTGCCCTCTTTTGCGACAGATCAGCTCAAATAGTTATGGCACTTTCTTCAAAAGGCTATTCCACCCCATATTTGTCTCACATAAATCCTTACATCATAACAATCTGTCTGGACTTTAAAATAAACTTAGACCCCTCAGTTTGTTTCAGCATTTCTTCTCAGGGATAGTCATAGGAAATGCCGACACCATGCCATCTAGTTTAAAAAAGACATGTAAAAGTGACTGAAAAATCCAAATTGCAAAAATAAAAAAATAATTTCATTTCAATTCAATTTCATTTCATTCCATTTCATTAATCTTATCTACTAGGCTACTTAACTACAAAATATGAGCCGCAACAGATGTTACCTATATCGCTCGCGTGCCTCCTCGGCGCAAGAGAATGTGTAACAAGAGCATCACATTGTGCTCGATGTCACTCACGTTGAACACCTCGCAGGTGCACTTGGCTGCCACCGCAATTGGAGTCGCTTTGTTATCCCAAGTTTTCCGATGACTATATCAGATTATTATAATGTATTCTCTTTCGATGAACCGTGACCAAAGTCATTACATTGATGGCGTTGTATTTGTATGTATTATTATCTATCAATGAGATGTTTTAAATCATAAACATGAATGAGATATAAACAACGACATGTTGATTGTAAACGTCAGTAGCCACAATAAAAGATAGTATAATATAGTATTAATTTAATAGCTAGACTAGGAGGTACATGAACTTAAGCTAATGTGGCGATGAGCGGTTACTTGGCGAGGCCAGCACGCTTGGCCTCCAGCTCGTAGATGAGCAGCCTCCACATCTTCACCACGAACACCTCCGCCTCCTCATCCAGCACCTGCACAAATACACACGTTACGTTAGGGGAGATGAGTGTCGGATAGAAGTGAAGTGAACATAAAGCATCTGCACGTCGTCCAGGATGCCCTGTGGAGCTGGTGAACATTACCATCTGCACGTCGTCCAGGATGCTCTGTGGAGCTGGTGAACATTACCATCTGCACGTCGTCCAGGATGCCCTGCGGAGCTGGTGAACATTACCATCTGCATGTCGTCCAGGATGCTCTGTGGAGCTGGTGAACATTACCATCTGCACATCGTCCAGGATGCCCTGCGGAGCTGGTGAACATTACCATCTGCACGTCGTCCAGGATGCTCTGTGGAGCTGGTGAACATTACCATCTGCACGTCGTCCAGGATGCCCTGCGGAGCTGGTGAACATTACCATCTGCATGTCGTCCAGGATGCTCTGTGGAGCTGGTGAACATTACTATCTGCACATCGTCCAGGATGCCCTGCGGAGCTGGTGAACATTACCATCTGCACGTCGTCCAGGATGCTCTGTGGAGCTGGTGAACATTACCATCTGCAGGTCGTCCAGGATGCCCTGCGGAGCTGGTGAACATTACCATCTGCACGTCGTCCAGGATGCTCTGTGGAGCTGGTGAACATTACCATCTGCACGTCGTCCAGGATGCCCTGCGGAGCTGGTGAACATTACCATCTGCACGTCGTCCAGGATGCTCTGTGGAGCTGGTGAACATTACCATCTGCACGTCGTCCAGGATGCCCTGCGGAGCTGGTGAACATTACCATCTGCACGTCGTCCAGGATGCCCTGCGGAGCTGGTGAACATTACCATCTGCACGTCGTCCAGGATGCCCTGCGGAGCTGGTGAACATTACCATCTGCACGTCGTCCAGGATGCCCTGCGGAGCTGGTGAACATTACCATCTGCACGTCGTCCAGGATGCTCTGTGGAGCTGGTGAACATTACCATCTGCACGTCGTCCAGGATGCCCTGCGGAGCTGGTGAACATTACCATCTGCACGTCGTCCAGGATGCCCTGCGGAGCTGGTGAACATTACCATCTGCACGTCGTCCAGGATGCCCTGCGGAGCTGGTGAACATTACCATCTGCACGTCGTCCAGGATGCCCTGCGGAGCCGAGCCGGCCACCACCTTGCTGCAGATGAAGTCCACGAGCGTCGGCTCCGGCTCGCCGATGTACTCGATGATCTTCTTATTGATCCACGGCCGTATCTTCTTCTCCATCAACACACTGTCAATCTGCAAACAACCATTAGTTATATTAAAGTTTTTATAAATAAAAAATATAATTCAGCTGAAAGTTTAAGCGAAGGGATGGAGACGTTTCATTTCTAACTTCAAGATGAAGACAAGCTAGAGAAGACGTGTCCGTATACGTACCTGTGCCGTGTCCAGCTTGTACTGGAACAGCTGGTCCTTCTGCGTGGGGATCTTGTCGATGAGGCTCTTGATGTGCTTCCTCTTCTCCTCAGCGCTGCGGCTCTCCTTGTCAGGCGGAGCATCGCCCGCGCCAGCTGCGGCGCCGCTCGCCTTCTTGCCTTTCTCTTTTTTCTCTTTTGCTGGAGCGAAACAACACAAATACATAACGGTGTTGTTGTAGGGACTCTGCTGACGCATTCTTTTTGTGTATTCAGGCGCACGACTGTGTATCTCTCTGTAACCGTACAGTCAGCGTAGTCGGGCGAATACGCGTGTGGTGTGGTGTGGTGTGGTACAACTCACCGCGTGTGTGGTCGGGCGGGTGCGCGTGTGATGTGGTGTGGTGTGGTACAACTCACCGCGTGTGTGGTCGGGCGGGTGCGCATGTGGTGTGGTGTGGTACAAGTCACCGCGTGTGGTCGGGCGGGTGCGCGTGTGGTGTGGTGTGGTACAACTCACCGCGTGTGTGGTCGGGCGGGTGCGCGTGTGATGTGGTGTGGTGTGGTACAACTCACCGCGTGTGTGGTCGGGCGGGTGCGCATGTGGTGTGGTGTGGTACAAGTCACCGCGTGTGGTCGGGCGGGTGCGCGTGTGGTGTGGTGTGGTACAACTCACCGCGTGTGTGGTCGGGCGGGTGCGCGTGTGGTGTGGTGTGGTACAACTCACCGCGTGTGTGGTCGGGCGGGTGCGCGTGTGATGTGGTGTGGTGTGATACAACTCACCGCGTGTGTGGTCGGGCGGGTGCGCGTGTGGTGTGGTGTGGTACAACTCACCGCGTGTGTGGTCGGGCGGGTGCGCGTGTGGTGTGGTACAACTCACCGCGTGTGTGGTCGGGCGCGTGCGCGTGTGGTGTGGTGTGGTGTGGTACAACTCACCGCGTGTGTGGTCGGGCGGGTGCGCGTGTGGTGTGGTGTGGTACAACTCACCGCGTGTGTGGTCGGGCGGGTGCGCGTGTGGTGTGGTGTGGTACAACTCACCGCGTGTGTGGTCGGGCGGGTGCGCGTGTGGTGTGGTGTGGTACAACTCACCGCGTGTGTGGTCGGGCGGGTGCGCGTGTGGTGTGGTGTGGTACAACTCACCGCGTGTGTGGTCGGGCGGGTGCGCGTGTGGTGTGGTGTGGTACAACTCACCGCGTGTGTGGTCGGGCGGGTGCGCGTGTGGTGTGGTGTGGTACAACTCACCGCGTGTGGTCGGGCGGGTGCGCGTGTGGTGTGGTGTGGTACAACTCACCGCGTGTGTGGTCTTTCTTTCTTTCTTTCTGGTGTGGTACAACTCACCGCGTGTGTGGTCGGGCGGGTGCGCGTGTGATGTGGTGTGGTGTGATACAACTCACCGCGTGTGTGGTCGGGCGGGTGCGCGTGTGGTGTGGTGTGGTACAACTCACCGCGTGTGTGGTCGGGCGGGTGCGCGTGTGGTGTGGTGTGGTACAACTCACCGCATGTGTGGTCGGGCGCGTGCGCGTGTGGTGTGGTGTGGTACAACTCACCGCGTGTGTGGTCGGGCGGGTGCGCGTGTGGTGTGGTGTGGTACAACTCACCGCGTGTGTGGTCGGGCGGGTGCGCGTGTGGTGTGGTGTGGTACAACTCACCGCGTGTGTGGTCGGGCGGGTGCGCGTGTGGTGTGGTGTGGTACAACTCACCGCGTGTGTGGTCGGGCGGGTGCGCGTGTGGTGTGGTGTGGTGTGGTGTGGTGTGGTACAACTCACCGCGTGTGTGGTCGGGCGGGTGCGCGTGTGGTGTGGTGTGGTGTGGTACAACTCACCGCGTGTGTGGTCGGGCGGGTGCGCGTGTGGTGTGGTGTGGTACAACTCACCGCGTGTGTGGTCGGGCGGGTGCGCGTGTGGTGTGGTGTGGTACAACTCACCGCGTGTGTGGTCGGGCGGGTGCGCGTGTGGTGTGGTACAACTCACCGCGTGTGTGGTCGGGCGGGTGCGCGTGTGGTGTGGTGTGGTACAACTCACCGCGTGTGTGGTCGGGCGGGTGCGCGTGTGGTGTGGTGTGGTACAACTCACCGCGTGTGTGGTCGGGCGGGTGCGCGTGTGGTGTGGTGTGGTACAACTCACCGCGTGTGTGGTCGGGCGGGTGCGCGTGTGGTGTGGTGTGGTACAACTCACCGCGTGTGGTCGGGCGGGTGCGCGTGTGGTGTGGTGTGGTACAACTCACCGCGTGTGTGGTCGGGCGGGTGCGCGTGTGGTGTGGTGTGGTACAACTCACCGCGTGTGTGGTCGGGCGGGTGCGCGTGTGATGTGGTGTGGTGTGATACAACTCACCGCGTGTGTGGTCGGGCGGGTGCGCGTGTGGTGTGGTGTGGTACAACTCACCGCGTGTGTGGTCGGGCGGGTGCGCGTGTGGTGTGGTGTGGTACAACTCACCGCGTGTGTGGTCGGGCGGGTGCGCGTGTGGTGTGGTGTGGTACAACTCACCGCGTGTGTGGTCGGGCGGGTGCGCGTGTGGTGTGGTGTGGTACAACTCACCGCGTGTGTGGTCGGGCGGGTGCGCGTGTGGTGTGGTGTGGTACAACTCACCGCGTGTGTGGTCGGGCGGGTGCGCGTGTGGTGTGGTGTGGTACAACTCACCGCGTGTGTGGTCGGGCGGGTGCGCGTGTGGTGTGGTGTGGTACAACTCACCGCGTGTGTGGTCGGGCGGGTGCGCGTGTGGTGTGGTGTGGTATAACTCACCGCGTGTGTGGTCGGGCGGGTGCGCGTGTGGTGTGGTACAACTCACCGCGTGTGTGGTCGGGCGGGTGCGCGTGTGGTGTGGTGTGGTACAACTCACCGCGTGTGTGGTCGGGCGGGTGCGCGTGTGGTGTGGTGTGGTACAACTCACCGCGTGTGTGGTCGGGCGGGTGCGCGTGTGGTGTGGTGTGGTACAACTCACCGCGTGTGTGGTCGGGCGGGTTCGCGTGTGGTGTGGTGTGGTACAACTCACCGCGGGTGTGGTCGGGCGGGTGCGCGTGTGGTGTGGTGTGGTACAACTCACCGCGTGTGTGGTCGGGGGGGTGCGGTACAACTCACCGCGTGTGTGGTCGGGCGGGTGCGCGTGTGGTGTGGTGTGGTACAACTCACCGCGTGTGTGGTCGGGCGGGTGCGCGTGTGGTGTGGTGTGGTACAACTCACCGCGTGTGTGGTCGGGCGGGTGCGCGTGTGGTGTGGTGTGGTACAACTCACCGCGTGTGTGGTCGGGCGGGTGCGCGTGTGGTGTGGTGTGGTACAACTCACCGCGTGTGTGGTCGGGCGGGTGCGCGTGTGGTGTGGTGTGGTACAACTCACCGCGTGTGTGGTCGGGCGGGTGCGCGTGTGGTGTGGTGTGGTATAACTCACCGCGTGTGTGGTCGGGCGGGTGCGCGTGTGGTGTGGTACAACTCACCGCGTGTGTGGTCGGGCGGGTGCGCGTGTGGTGTGGTGTGGTACAACTCACCGCGTGTGTGGTCGGGCGGGTGCGCGTGTGGTGTGGTGTGGTACAACTCACCGCGTGTGTGGTCGGGCGGGTGCGCGTGTGGTGTGGTGTGGTACAACTCACCGCGTGTGTGGTCGGGCGGGTTCGCGTGTGGTGTGGTGTGGTACAACTCACCGCGTGTGTGGTCGGGCGGGTGCGCGTGTGGTGTGGTGTGGTACAACTCACCGCGTGTGTGGTCGGGCGGGTGCGCGTGTGGTGTGGTGTGGTACAACTCACCGCGTGTGTGGTCGGGCGGGTGCGCGTGTGGTGTGGTGTGGTACAACTCACCGCGTGTGTGGTCGGGCGGGTGCGCGTGTGGTGTGGTGTGGTACAACTCACCGCGTGTGTGGTCGGGGGGGTGCGGTACAACTCACCGCGTGTGTGGTCGGGCGGGTGCGCGTGTGGTGTGGTGTGGTACAACTCACCGCGTGTGTGGTCGGGCGGGTGCGCGTGTGGTGTGGTGTGGTACAACTCACCGCGTGTGTGGTCGGGCGGGTGCGCGTGTGGTGTGGTGTGGTACAACTCACCGCGTGTGTGGTCGGGCGGGTGCGCGTGTGGTGTGGTGTGGTACAACTCACCGCGTGTGTGGTCGGGCGGGTTCGCGTGTGGTGTGGTGTGGTACAACTCACCGCGTGTGTGGTCGGGGGGGTGCGGTACAACTCACCGCGTGTGTGGTCGGGCGGGTGCGCGTGTGGTGTGGTGTGGTACAACTCACCGCGTGTGTGGTCGGGCGGGTGCGCGTGTGGTGTGGTGTGGTACAACTCACCGCGTGTGTGGTCGGGCGGGTGCGCGTGTGGTGTGGTGTGGTACAACTCACCGCGTGTGTGGTCGGGCGGGTGCGCGTGTGGTGTGGTGTGGTACAACTCACCGCGTGTGTGGTCGGGCGGGTGCGCGTGTGGTGTGGTGTGGTACAACTCACCGCGTGTGTGGTCGGGCGGGTGCGCGTGTGGTGTGGTGTGGTACAACTCACCGCGTGTGTGGTCGGGCGGGTGCGCGTGTGGTGTGGTGTGGTACAACTCACCGCGTGTGTGGTCGGGCGGGTGCGCGTGTGGTGTGGTGTGGTACAACTCACCGCGTGTGTGGTCGGGCGGGTGCGCGTGTGGTGTGGTGTGGTACAACTCACCGCGTGTGTGGTCGGGCGGGTGCGCGTGTGGTGGTGCGTCGTCGTCGTCACCTGCGAAGGCCGCGTGCACGCGCCGCACTCGACACGCGTCCGCTGTGACACACATATTAGGTTTAGCTATATTGTGGGAGAAGCAATTCCAACAAGAAAAGTCCTACGACACTTGATTGAATTTTATTTTCTTGTAAAATAAACGATGCGTGGTTCCAAAAAGGTAGGAGAACTCTGGTGTAAGCAGACTATCAGACCAGAACTATCGTCTATCCCGTTTATTCAACCATGCTCGTGTACCACTTCATGAAAAGAACATAATAACATCCGTGTCCTTACATCTTGCCATGTATGTCGGCGCCGCCCTCCAGGCTACCCGAATGCAGCATGAATGTAAGCAATCATTTTATTACAGTTATTCATTGAGCATGCAATTATTAATTTCTCAGTATAAAATTTTGCACACGAGGTTGTTGTTTTCTTTCGTTCTTTACTTATGTAAAGAAAAAGTTAAGATCAGTTTAAAAAAATAACATTCATTTATGCATCAGCGTAGGAAGGCCTCCTAATAGGTGGACCGACGACATTGTGAGAGTCGCGGGCAACCGATGGATGCAAGTGGCGGAATGTCGTTCGATGTGGTGGTCTAAGGGGGAGGCCTTCGTTCAGCAGTGGACGTCTTCTGGCTGATGATGATGATGCATTAGCAGGATATTCCACCTCGATCGATAGACGTGAGCAGCATACTCCTGTGTAATCACCAAACTCTTCACAAAGCGTCTACCGGACTTACAAGTCTTCAATCCCACGTGCGTTCCTTGTACCGTTGTATTAGGAAACCCATGACATCATCAGAGCTGATAGAGATACGAGTACGAAAATATATTACTAGCTTCCGCCCGCGGCTTCGCCCGCTGGTTAATTTATTTTGATAATTACCAGCAGAGGATTAACACCAAGAGAGAGCAGAGGATTAATACCAAGGTTCAAATAAAGAGCATTTCGAGCGGCGACATTTCAATTATTTTTTTTAAATAAAAGAACACTTATTGTGACATAACTATAATAGTTAGACATATGCTGTCGCGACACTTTGTAGATAATGATGTATTCTGCAAAGTCGTGGTACATTATTTTGTTCTATCATCAATAGTTTCAGCCGCAACCGCGATATAAGGAATTTTTTATGTCATTTTTTTACACCTTGGGTTACATTATTGGAGTTCTAGTAAGGATGCCAATTTTTTTTTTAAATATAATAATGTCTATGTCACTCGGAGATAGTGTAGCTTCCCAACGGTGAAAGAATGTTTCAAATCGGTCTAGTAGTTTCGGAGCCTATTCAATGCAAACAAACAATCAAATCTTTCCTCTTTATAATATTAGTATTAAATACATTATTTAATGGTGAAATTTCATACACAATGTTGTGATTGATTTTGAAATAAAAGAAAAAATATAAAGTTACAGTAAATAGGTAAGACCAGAGTGGCTGACTAACCATTGGGCGTATCTGTGGAATTGGAGGGGCTCAGCTTGTGATGGTTCTTGAAGCTGATTGTGATCGGCGAGCTGCCCGTGGACGTCACACTCTGCAAATAGATATACACAGCTGTGTTATTGTACCGAAGAATAGTTAATTATGTGGGCGACATTCTAGTATGTGTGTGTGAGTACGTCCTCGCCGTCCGAGCTGTCGGGCGAGGCGCGGCGGTGGTGCCGGTGGTGCTTGTGTCTGTGTGTGTGTGTGTGTGTGATGTGACATGTATAGTATACTCACGTGTCGGGGGTCGGGCGGGTGTGCGGGTGAGGGCGGGCGGGGCGGGGTGGTGCCGCCGTCCGAGCTGTCGGGCGAGGCGCGGCGGTGGTGCCGGTGGTGCTTGTGTCTGTGTGTGTGTGTGTGTGTGATGTGACATGTATAGTATACTCACGTGTCGGGGGTCGGGCGGGTGTGCGGGTGAGGGCGGGCGGGGCGGGGTGGTGCCGCCGTCCGAGCTGTCGGGCGAGGCGCGGCGGTGGTGCCGGTGGTGCTTGTGTCTGTGTGTGTGTGTGTGTGTGATGTGACATGTATAGTATACTCACGTGTCGGGGGTCGGGCGGGTGTGCGGGTGAGGGCGGGCGGGGCGGGGTGGTGCCGCCGTCCGAGCTGTCGGGCGAGGCGCGGCGGTGGTGCCGGTGGTGCTTGTGTCTGTGTGTGTGTGTGTGTGTGATGTGACATGTATAGTATACTCACGTGTCGGGGGTCGGGCGGGTGTGCGGGTGAGGGCGGGCGGGGCGGGGTGGTGCCGCCGTCCGAGCTGTCGGGCGAGGCGCGGCGGTGGTGCCGGTGGTGCTTGTGTCTGTGTGTGTGTGTGTGTGTGATGTGACATGTATAGTATACTCACGTGTCGGGGGTCGGGCGGGTGTGCGGGTGAGGGCGGGCGGGGCGGGGTGGTGCCGCCGTCCGAGCTGTCGGGCGAGGCGCGGCGGTGGTGCCGGTGGTGCTTGTGTCTGTGTGTGTGTGTGTGTGTGATGTGACATGTATAGTATACTCACGTGTCGGGGGTCGGGCGGGTGTGCGGGTGAGGGCGGGCGGGGCGGGGTGGTGCCGCCGTCCGAGCTGTCGGGCGAGGCGCGGCGGTGGTGCCGGTGGTGCTTGTGTCTGTGTGTGTGTGTGTGTGTGATGTGACATGTATAGTATACTCACGTGTCGGGGGTCGGGCGGGTGTGCGGGTGAGGGCGGGCGGGGCGGGGTGGTGCCGCCGTCCGAGCTGTCGGGCGAGGCGCGGCGGTGGTGCCGGTGGTGCTTGTGTCTGTGTGTGTGTGTGTGTGTGTGATGTGACATGTATAGTATACTCACGTGTCGGGGGTCGGGCGGGTGTGCGGGTGAGGGCGGGCGGGGCGGGGTGGTGCCGCCGTCCGAGCTGTCGGGCGAGGCGCGGCGGTGGTGCCGGTGGTGCTTGTGTCTGTGTGTGTGTGTGTGTGTGTGATGTGACATGTATAGTATACTCACGTGTCGGGGGTCGGGCGGGTGTGCGGGTGAGGGCGGGCGGGGCGGGGTGGTGCCGCCGTCCGAGCTGTCGGGCGAGGCGCGGCGGTGGTGCCGGTGGTGCTTGTGTCTGTGTGTGTGTGTGTGTGTGATGTGACATGTATAGTATACTCACGTGTCGGGGGTCGGGCGGGTGTGCGGGTGAGGGCGGGCGGGGCGGGGTGGTGCCGCCGTCCGAGCTGTCGGGCGAGGCGCGGCGGTGGTGCCGGTGGTGCTTGTGTCTGTGTGTGTGTGTGTGTGTGATGTGACATGTATAGTATACTCACGTGTCGGGGGTCGGGCGGGTGTGCGGGTGAGGGCGGGCGGGGCGGGGTGGTGCCGCCGTCCGAGCTGTCGGGCGAGGCGCGGCGGTGGTGCCGGTGGTGCTTGTGTCTGTGTGTGTGTGTGTGTGTGATGTGACATGTATAGTATACTCACGTGTCGGGGGTCGGGCGGGTGTGCGGGTGAGGGCGGGCGGGGCGGGGTGGTGCCGCCGTCCGAGCTGTCGGGCGAGGCGCGGCGGTGGTGCCGGTGGTGCTTGTGTCTGTGTGTGTGTGTGTGTGTGATGTGACATGTATAGTATACTCACGTGTCGGGGGTCGGGCGGGTGTGCGGGTGAGGGCGGGCGGGGCGGGGTGGTGCCGCCGTCCGAGCTGTCGGGCGAGGCGCGGCGGTGGTGCCGGTGGTGCTTGTGTCTGTGTGTGTGTGTGTGTGTGATGTGACATGTATAGTATACTCACGTGTCGGGGGTCGGGCGGGTGTGCGGGTGAGGGCGGGCGGGGCGGGGTGGTGCCGCCGTCCGAGCTGTCGGGCGAGGCGCGGCGGTGGTGCCGGTGGTGCTTGTGTCTGTGTGTGTGTGTGTGTGTGATGTGACATGTATAGTATACTCACGTGTCGGGGGTCGGGCGGGTGTGCGGGTGAGGGCGGGCGGGGCGGGGTGGTGCCGCCGTCCGAGCTGTCGGGCGAGGCGCGGCGGTGGTGCCGGTGGTGCTTGTGTCTGTGTGTGTGTGTGTGTGTGATGTGACATGTATAGTATACTCACGTGTCGGGGGTCGGGCGGGTGTGCGGGTGAGGGCGGGCGGGGCGGGGTGGTGCCGCCGTCCGAGCTGTCGGGCGAGGCGCGGCGGTGGTGCCGGTGGTGCTTGTGTCTGTGTGTGTGTGTGTGTGTGATGTGACATGTATAGTATACTCACGTGTCGGGGGTCGGGCGGGTGTGCGGGTGAGGGCGGGCGGGGCGGGGTGGTGCCGCCGTCCGAGCTGTCGGGCGAGGCGCGGCGGTGGTGCCGGTGGTGCTTGTGTCTGTGTGTGTGTGTGTGTGTGATGTGACATGTATAGTATACTCACGTGTCGGGGGTCGGGCGGGTGTGCGGGTGAGGGCGGGCGGGGCGGGGTGGTGCCGCCGTCCGAGCTGTCGGGCGAGGCGCGGCGGTGGTGCCGGTGGTGCTTGTGTCTGTGTGTGTGTGTGTGTGTGTGATGTGACATGTATAGTATACTCACGTGTCGGGGGTCGGGCGGGTGTGCGGGTGAGGGCGGGCGGGGCGGGGTGGTGCCGCCGTCCGAGCTGTCGGGCGAGGCGCGGCGGTGGTGCCGGTGGTGCTTGTGTCTGTGTGTGTGTGTGTGTGTGATGTGACATGTATAGTATACTCACGTGTCGGGGGTCGGGCGGGTGTGCGGGTGAGGGCGGGCGGGGCGGGGTGGTGCCGCCGTCCGAGCTGTCGGGCGAGGCGCGGCGGTGGTGCCGGTGGTGCTTGTGTCTGTGTGTGTGTGTGTGTGTGTGATGTGACATGTATAGTATACTCACGTGTCGGGGGTCGGGCGGGTGTGCGGGTGAGGGCGGGCGGGGCGGGGTGGTGCCGCCGTCCGAGCTGTCGGGCGAGGCGCGGCGGTGGTGCCGGTGGTGCTTGTGTCTGTGTGTGTGTGTGTGTGTGATGTGACATGTATAGTATACTCACGTGTCGGGGGTCGGGCGGGTGTGCGGGTGAGGGCGGGCGGGGCGGGGTGGTGCCGCCGTCCGAGCTGTCGGGCGAGGCGCGGCGGTGGTGCCGGTGGTGCTTGTGTCTGTGTGTGTGTGATGTGACATGTATAGTATACTCACGTGTCGGGGGTCGGGCGGGTGTGCGGGTGAGGGCGGGCGGGGCGGGGTGGTGCCGCCGTCCGAGCTGTCGGGCGAGGCGCGGCGGTGGTGCCGGTGGTGCTTGTGTCTGTGTGTGTGTGTGTGTGTGATGTGACATGTATAGTATACTCACGTGTCGGGGGTCGGGCGGGTGTGCGGGTGAGGGCGGGCGGGGCGGGGTGGTGCCGCCGTCCGAGCTGTCGGGCGAGGCGCGGCGGTGGTGCCGGTGGTGCTTGTGTCTGTGTGTGTGTGTGTGTGTGATGTGACATGTATAGTATACTCACGTGTCGGGGGTCGGGCGGGTGTGCGGGTGAGGGCGGGCGGGGCGGGGTGGTGCCGCCGTCCGAGCTGTCGGGCGAGGCGCGGCGGTGGTGCCGGTGGTGCTTGTGTCTGTGTGTGTGTGTGTGTGTGATGTGACATGTATAGTATACTCACGTGTCGGGGGTCGGGCGGGTGTGCGGGTGAGGGCGGGCGGGGCGGGGTGGTGCCGCCGTCCGAGCTGTCGGGCGAGGCGCGGCGGTGGTGCCGGTGGTGCTTGTGTCTGTGTGTGTGTGTGTGTGTGATGTGACATGTATAGTATACTCACGTGTCGGGGGTCGGGCGGGTGTGCGGGTGAGGGCGGGCGGGGCGGGGTGGTGCCGCCGTCCGAGCTGTCGGGCGAGGCGCGGCGGTGGTGCCGGTGGTGCTTGTGTCTGTGTGTGTGTGTGTGTGTGATGTGACATGTATAGTATACTCACGTGTCGGGGGTCGGGCGGGTGTGCGGGTGAGGGCGGGCGGGGCGGGGTGGTGCCGCCGTCCGAGCTGTCGGGCGAGGCGCGGCGGTGGTGCCGGTGGTGCTTGTGTCTGTGTGTGTGTGTGTGTGTGATGTGACATGTATAGTATACTCACGTGTCGGGGGTCGGGCGGGTGTGCGGGTGAGGGCGGGCGGGGCGGGGTGGTGCCGCCGTCCGAGCTGTCGGGCGAGGCGCGGCGGTGGTGCCGGTGGTGCTTGTGTCTGTGTGTGTGTGTGTGTGTGATGTGACATGTATAGTATACTCACGTGTCGGGGGTCGGGCGGGTGTGCGGGTGAGGGCGGGCGGGGCGGGGTGGTGCCGCCGTCCGAGCTGTCGGGCGAGGCGCGGCGGTGGTGCCGGTGGTGCTTGTGTCTGTGTGTGTGTGTGTGTGTGTGATGTGACATGTATAGTATACTCACGTGTCGGGGGTCGGGCGGGTGTGCGGGTGAGGGCGGGCGGGGCGGGGTGGTGCCGCCGTCCGAGCTGTCGGGCGAGGCGCGGCGGTGGTGCCGGTGGTGCTTGTGTCTGTGTGTGTGTGTGTGTGTGATGTGACATGTATAGTATACTCACGTGTCGGGGGTCGGGCGGGTGTGCGGGTGAGGGCGGGCGGGGCGGGGTGGTGCCGCCGTCCGAGCTGTCGGGCGAGGCGCGGCGGTGGTGCCGGTGGTGCTTGTGTCTGTGTGTGTGTGTGTGTGTGATGTGACATGTATAGTATACTCACGTGTCGGGGGTCGGGCGGGTGTGCGGGTGAGGGCGGGCGGGGCGGGGTGGTGCCGCCGTCCGAGCTGTCGGGCGAGGCGCGGCGGTGGTGCCGGTGGTGCTTGTGTCTGTGTGTGTGTGTGTGTGTGATGTGACATGTATAGTATACTCACGTGTCGGGGGTCGGGCGGGTGTGCGGGTGAGGGCGGGCGGGGCGGGGTGGTGCCGCCGTCCGAGCTGTCGGGCGAGGCGCGGCGGTGGTGCCGGTGGTGCTTGTGTCTGTGTGTGTGTGTGTGTGTGATGTGACATGTATAGTATACTCACGTGTCGGGGGTCGGGCGGGTGTGCGGGTGAGGGCGGGCGGGGCGGGGTGGTGCCGCCGTCCGAGCTGTCGGGCGAGGCGCGGCGGTGGTGCCGGTGGTGCTTGTGTCTGTGTGTGTGTGTGTGTGTGATGTGACATGTATAGTATACTCACGTGTCGGGGGTCGGGCGGGTGTGCGGGTGAGGGCGGGCGGGGCGGGGTGGTGCCGCCGTCCGAGCTGTCGGGCGAGGCGCGGCGGTGGTGCCGGTGGTGCTTGTGTCGCGGCGGCGTGGTGGGCGGCGGCGTGTCGCAGGCGGGTGGCGAGGCGGCGTCGCTGTCGGAGTCGATGGGCTCGGCCTCGGTGGGCAGCTGACGCGACGCCGCCAGCCGCAGGTACCGCTCTCGCTCTCGCGCCGCTCGCTCGCGCGCCTGCGCACAAACATCGAACGTTACTTCACGACAGAGATTTGTTAAAAACATGAAAATTCGAGTACCTCTAAGATTGTTCTACCTCAGGACTTCCGCTTGACACTACTTTCAGGAACACCATACACCATACACCATGTAGTATATGCATATGCTCTGTTTGTGTAGGATGAAGTATAAGTGCGTCAAGTGTGAGTCGCTAAGTATTATTACAATGGTGTTCAGGCACAGTCTATAAACCCTTCAGTTAGCCGACGGAGACGTCTATTCAGGGCAATCGTGCGGTGCGTGAGGGGTGAGACGCGGATGAGGCGAGCCCCAGCAGCATACATCACCGCACTTAGTAGCTTGGGACACGACTTTCAGGGCTATCGAGTATTTGATATTTTTTTTTTTCAATATATTATTAATATGGTGCATACGACATGTGCTGTCACTGGACTGCAAGATTTAATTTCTAAACATTTAATTCTTTCTAATTTTATTTTTAAGATGTTTCCTTCCCTACAAGTGTACATACCTCTCTCCTGGCCTCCTCGCGCTGCTTGGCACGCATGAGCTCCCTCTCCCTCTGCTGCTCAAGCTGCAGGCTGACGTCGATCAGTAGCCGCGGACGGTACAGCTCCTCTTGTTCGCGGCGAGCCTGTGGCACAACAACATCAGTTACACTTCAACATAAAGTCTGGAAATAAATGTAAACAGGAAATTATTGTACACTGGGGAGTGTAACAGGACTGCTGATGTAATGTTACCTTGTCGAAGGCGGCCTGCGCGGCGGGGTCGTCGGGCGGGCGGTCCATGAAGATGTGTTGTCGGAGCGCCTCCAGCTCGTCCTGCTCCCTCGCTCGTACACTGGGGAGTGTAACAGGACTGCTGATGTAATGTTACCTTGTCGAAGGCGGCCTGCGCGGCGGGGTCGTCGGGCGGGCGGTCCATGAAGATGTGTTGTCGGAGCGCCTCCAGCTCGTCCTGCTCCCTCGCTCGTACACTGGGGAGTGTAACAGGACTGCTGATGTAATGTTACCTTGTCGAAGGCGGCCTGCGCGGCGGGGTCGTCGGGCGGGCGGTCCATGAAGATGTGTTGTCGGAGCGCCTCCAGCTCGTCCTGCTCCCTCGCTCGTACACTGGGGAGTGTAACAGGACTGCTGATGTAATGTTACCTTGTCGAAGGCGGCCTGCGCGGCGGGGTCGTCGGGCGGGCGGTCCATGAAGATGTGTTGTCGGAGCGCCTCCAGCTCGTCCTGCTCCCTCGCTCGTACACTGGGGAGTGTAACAGGACTGCTGATGTAATGTTACCTTGTCGAAGGCGGCCTGCGCGGCGGGGTCGTCGGGCGGGCGGTCCATGAAGATGTGTTGTCGGAGCGCCTCCAGCTCGTCCTGCTCCCTCGCTCGTACACTGGGGAGTGTAACAGGACTGCTGATGTAATGTTACCTTGTCGAAGGCGGCCTGCGCGGCGGGGTCGTCGGGCGGGCGGTCCATGAAGATGTGTTGTCGGAGCGCCTCCAGCTCGTCCTGCTCCCTCGCTCGTACACTGGGGAGTGTAACAGGACTGCTGATGTAATGTTACCTTGTCGAAGGCGGCCTGCGCGGCGGGGTCGTCGGGCGGGCGGTCCATGAAGATGTGTTGTCGGAGCGCCTCCAGCTCGTCCTGCTCCCTCGCTCGTACACTGGGGAGTGTAACAGGACTGCTGATGTAATGTTACCTTGTCGAAGGCGGCCTGCGCGGCGGGGTCGTCGGGCGGGCGGTCCATGAAGATGTGTTGTCGGAGCGCCTCCAGCTCGTCCTGCTCCCTCGCTCGTACACTGGGGAGTGTAACAGGACTGCTGATGTAATGTTACCTTGTCGAAGGCGGCCTGCGCGGCGGGGTCGTCGGGCGGGCGGTCCATGAAGATGTGTTGTCGGAGCGCCTCCAGCTCGTCCTGCTCCCTCGCTCGTACACTGGGGAGTGTAACAGGACTGCTGATGTAATGTTACCTTGTCGAAGGCGGCCTGCGCGGCGGGGTCGTCGGGCGGGCGGTCCATGAAGATGTGTTGTCGGAGCGCCTCCAGCTCGTCCTGCTCCCTCGCTCGTACACTGGGGAGTGTAACAGGACTGCTGATGTAATGTTACCTTGTCGAAGGCGGCCTGCGCGGCGGGGTCGTCGGGCGGGCGGTCCATGAAGATGTGTTGTCGGAGCGCCTCCAGCTCGTCCTGCTCCCTCGCTCGTACACTGGGGAGTGTAACAGGACTGCTGATGTAATGTTACCTTGTCGAAGGCGGCCTGCGCGGCGGGGTCGTCGGGCGGGCGGTCCATGAAGATGTGTTGTCGGAGCGCCTCCAGCTCGTCCTGCTCCCTCGCTCGTACACTGGGGAGTGTAACAGGACTGCTGATGTAATGTTACCTTGTCGAAGGCGGCCTGCGCGGCGGGGTCGTCGGGCGGGCGGTCCATGAAGATGTGTTGTCGGAGCGCCTCCAGCTCGTCCTGCTCCCTCGCTCGTACACTGGGGAGTGTAACAGGACTGCTGATGTAATGTTACCTTGTCGAAGGCGGCCTGCGCGGCGGGGTCGTCGGGCGGGCGGTCCATGAAGATGTGTTGTCGGAGCGCCTCCAGCTCGTCCTGCTCCCTCGCTCGTACACTGGGGAGTGTAACAGGACTGCTGATGTAATGTTACCTTGTCGAAGGCGGCCTGCGCGGCGGGGTCGTCGGGCGGGCGGTCCATGAAGATGTGTTGTCGGAGCGCCTCCAGCTCGTCCTGCTCCCTCGCTCGTACACTGGGGAGTGTAACAGGACTGCTGATGTAATGTTACCTTGTCGAAGGCGGCCTGCGCGGCGGGGTCGTCGGGCGGGCGGTCCATGAAGATGTGTTGTCGGAGCGCCTCCAGCTCGTCCTGCTCCCTCGCTCGTACACTGGGGAGTGTAACAGGACTGCTGATGTAATGTTACCTTGTCGAAGGCGGCCTGCGCGGCGGGGTCGTCGGGCGGGCGGTCCATGAAGATGTGTTGTCGGAGCGCCTCCAGCTCGTCCTGCTCCCTCGCTCGTACACTGGGGAGTGTAACAGGACTGCTGATGTAATGTTACCTTGTCGAAGGCGGCCTGCGCGGCGGGGTCGTCGGGCGGGCGGTCCATGAAGATGTGTTGTCGGAGCGCCTCCAGCTCGTCCTGCTCCCTCGCTCGTACACTGGGGAGTGTAACAGGACTGCTGATGTAATGTTACCTTGTCGAAGGCGGCCTGCGCGGCGGGGTCGTCGGGCGGGCGGTCCATGAAGATGTGTTGTCGGAGCGCCTCCAGCTCGTCCTGCTCCCTCGCTCGTACACTGGGGAGTGTAACAGGACTGCTGATGTAATGTTACCTTGTCGAAGGCGGCCTGCGCGGCGGGGTCGTCGGGCGGGCGGTCCATGAAGATGTGTTGTCGGAGCGCCTCCAGCTCGTCCTGCTCCCTCGCTCTCTCGCGCGCGTCGCTCTCCGCCTCGCGCACGCGCGCGCCCAGCCGACGCTGGAGCTCTTTACCTCTGAACAAACACACACGTGTTATTAAGATAGGGGGCGCATTGTATTAGGGGCGCCTATATATAGAGGGGGGCGCCCACGTATAGGGAGGGGGCGCATTGTATTCAGTGCGCCCACATATGGGAAGAGAGGCACATTGTGTTCAGGGCGCCTAAATATAAGGAGGGGGGCGCCCACGTATGGGGAGGGGGCGCATTGTGTTCAGTGCGCCCACATATGGGAAGAGAGACACATTGTGTTCAGGGCGCCTAAATATAAGGAGGGGGGCGCCCACGTATGGGGAGGGGGCGCATTGTGTTCAGTGCGCCCACATATGGGAAGAGAGGCACATTGTGTTCAGGGCGCCTAAATATAAGGAGGGGGGCGCCCACGTATGGGGAGGGGGCGCATTGTGTTCAGTGCGCCCACATATGGGAAGAGAGGCACATTGTGTTCAGGGCGCCTACATATAGGGAGGGGGGCGCCCACATATAGGGAGGCAGTGGAGTAAACAGTGTTATTAGTGTAACTTTGACTCACTTGTAATACTTGTGATCGTCACGCTCGTCGTCATAGTCCTCCAGGAACTCCTTGAGCCGTTTGGCCTCTCGCTCTCTCTCCTCCTCGCGGCATCGCTCGCGCTCTCTCTCCTTTTCGTACTCCTTTGCCTTACGTCGCTCACGACTCTCCCAATTACGCAACCTGAACCAAATATACCCGAGTTAGTTTAATTTCACACATGAATCCAATCGTGAAAGCAAAATATAATTCATCTTACGGAAACATCTGTGTGTCATCTTATCTGTTTCCTGCTGCACACAGTCCGTGCGGTACATCGATTCTGCCGATTCCAAGGTATTCCCGACTTGGTACAAAAAATTATTGTAATTACAATTGTACTATTCCTCATACACCTACAACTTCCCTTACTTACCGTAAGCTCAATGAGCCCATGCTGACGTGCCTGTCGTCGTCATGGCGCAAGTTGAATGTGAATAACGAGCCACACTGGTTGAGTAATGAGTAGTGAACGCGTACCTCTCCTGGTAGGCGGCTTCCTTCTCCCTCGCCTTCTTCTCAAGGCGCTTCTTCTCGCGCGTCTCGTCCTCGACCTCCTTGTCGCGGCGCGCGTCGGCCTCGCTGCGACTGCGACCGCGCGACCGCTCGCGTTCGCGTTCTCGCTCCCGAGACCGTTCTCTGTCACGTTCTCGTTCACGTTCGCGCTCGCGTTCACTACGAAAAATTGCGAAACATCCCAAATATAATACAACTCATCAACTTCGGATCTCATGCGAACGGAAAAGGAGTGGATGCGACAGTGAATGAGCATTATTTGGCTTGCGTGATCCATTCTCAGCAGCATTGTGTTGAGTATATCTGGCAGCACGAATGCACTCAAATTATGTAATAAAAAAATTGTCTATCAGAACTATTACTTTTGCGCAGCTGGTCTGCTTAAACTTGTGCTTTGTCATCCACGAAAAACAGAACACTTCT
This sequence comes from Shargacucullia verbasci, assembly GCA_947562105.1. NCBI lineage: Eukaryota > Metazoa > Arthropoda > Insecta > Lepidoptera > Noctuidae > Shargacucullia > Shargacucullia verbasci. The sequence goes on from OX387306.1 coordinate 9,313,251, forward strand.
AGAACATAGTACATTTTCAGCCAAATTAGGGTAAATAAAAAATGCCTCCCGATAACAGCTTAGACTTAGCTTGTTAAGTAAGGGATATCAAAACATTTATACATGTGAGTAATAGTGTCGCGAGCGCTGTAGCGGAGCCGCGTACAGACCGCATGTTATCGGTACACTACATATACAGTGGTGGTCATATAATTAAGAACGACTATTTAAAAACAAGCTTTTTTCAAACTTACGAGAATAACACTTATTACATGTATTTTTGTACCTCTCTCGGTATCGCAAAACTGTTCCACACTATCGTTGCATACAATTATAACATGATTAATTCAATAATATATAGATAAACTTTTTACATTAAACCTTAACATATTATTGCAAACTTACTGGCTGTGGCCACATAATTAAGAACGCTGGATAGTTCATTTTTTTATTCCAATTTTAATAGAGAACTCTGTAACTAGGCCATTATTCGCGTAAGTTTGGCGTCATTTAGTGCTGTAAAAGTCAAGAAGTTAATTGTTTCATATAAAAACAATGGGGAAAAATAAAAGTTATGATGAATCTACAAGGGAAGTGATAATAAAACTTCGCGATAAGAATTGGTCATATAAAAATATAGCCGATCTTCTGCAGTGCTCAAAAACGATAATATTCCACGCTGTGAAGCATTTTAACACGTATCAAACAACTTCAAATATTCCGCGTGTACCTAAACAGAGAAAGTCATATCGGCGAGACGATCGAAATACCGTGCGTTTGGCAAAACAATACCCTTTTAAGGGTCTAACGAGTTGAGAAAAGAATATTTTGGTGAAAACAACTCTTCAGCGATCTCAGCGCGCACTATCCGAAGGCGTTTGGTAGAAACGAAGATGAACGGAAGGATAGCTAGAATGGTACCCATGTTGAATCGGTGTCATAGGCAAGCCCGGCTTGCATTTGCTAGGAGGTATGAAAGCTGGACAGTAAGACAGTGGAAAAATGTTCTTTTCTCTGACGAGACAAAAATTAACAGAGTATGTTCTTATGGGAAAAGATATGTTCGACGCCCTCCGAATACAGCATTCGATCCCAAGTACACAAAAGTGACATTAAAGCATGATGGTGGAAATGTGAAAATTTGGGGGTGCTTCTCTGGTCATGGTGTTGGACCTGTTAGACTGATAGAAGGAAACATGGATCAATTCCAGTACAAAAATATACTGGAAACAACAATGTTACCATATGCTGAAGACGTGCTTCCGATTATTTAGACAATCCAACACGACAATAACCCGAAGCACACTGCACACACCGTTAAAGAATTCCTCACATCTCAATCAGCTTCTGTCTTAGAATGGCCACCAAATAGCCCAGATTTAAATCCCATAGAGCATCTTTGGTGCGAAGTCAAGAAAAAGGTTTCAAATCGACGGTGTGGTAACCAAAGTGAGTTATACAAGGTTGGTTTAGAAGAATGGCACTCTATTTCTCTTGAAAAATGTTGAAAATTGATAGAGTCAATGCCTCGCCGGTGTAAGGCAATCATTAAAAGCCGTGGACACGCTACAAACTATTAAATTAGAATCATCATCAGCCAGAAGACGTCCACTGCTGAACGTAGGCCTCCCCAAGTGGATTTACCATAATCCCCACGCTTGGCAGGCGGCTTGAGGATCGCAGTGGCTCACCGATTAGTGAGAGGACGCTGCTGCCCGTCCTCAGGTGTCTGGTCGCAGTTTTAAAACGTACCCGGGTCGATTCGATTAAATTAGAATAAAATGTATTAAATTGATTTTGATTTGATGATTTTTAACATTATCACCGTCTTACTTAATGTGATTTTTAAATCTACTGAAACAACTCTCGAGCAGTTTAAAATCTTTCTTAATTATTTGTCCAGCTTTATTACTATTTGAATTTGTAACTATCTATAATAAATTATAATTTGTAGGAAAAATAGTAAGTGATTTTAATATTTACTCCTCATCCTGTTTACTCTATCCATGTATCTATTTCATAACATAAATAATTACTTTTAAGAAGGAACATAAAAGTAAACATGACGTTGTTTTTAAAAAAATGTCTGGTACTACAAATCGTTCTTAATTATATGACCACCACTGTATATATGTGAGTGGTAGTGTCGCGTGCGCTGTAGCGGAGCCGCGTACCGAGAGCGCACGCGGCGGATCTCGCGGCGCGTGCAGATGTAGGGGTGCAGCGCCAGCATGTGCACGCAGCCCGAACGCGCGTTATCGGTACACTACATATATATGTATATGTGAGCGGTAGTGTCTCGCGGCGCGTGCGGATGTAGGGGTGCAGCGCCAGCATGTGCACGCAGCCCGACCGCGCGTTATCGGTACACTACATATATATATGTGAGCGGTAGTGTCGCGTGCGCTGTAGCGGAGCCGCGTACCGAGAGCGCACGCGGCGGATCTCGCGGCGCGTGCAGATGTAGGGGTGCAGCGCCAGCATGTGCACGCAGCCCGACCGCGCGTTATCGGTACACTACATATATATATGTGAGCGGTAGTGTCGCGTGCGCTGTAGCGGAGCCGCGTACCGAGAGCGCACGCGGCGGATCTCGCGGCGCGTGCAGATGTAGGGGTGCAGCGCCAGCATGTGCACGCAGCCCGACCGCGCGTTATCGGTACACTACATATATATATGTGAGCGGTAGTGTCGCGTGCGCTGTAGCGGAGCCGCGTACCGAGAGCGCACGCGGCGGATCTCGCGGCGCGTGCGGATGTAGGGGTGCAGCGCCAGCATGTGCACGCAGCCCGATCGCGCGTTATCGGTACACTACATATATATATGTGAGCGGTAGTGTCGCGTGCGCTGTAGCGGAGCCGCGTACCGAGAGCGCACGCGGCGGATCTCGCGGCGCGTGCAGATGTAGGGGTGCAGCGCCAGCATGTGCACGCAGCCCGACCGCGCGTTATCGGTACACTACATATATATATGTGAGCGGTAGTGTCGCGTGCGCTGTAGCGGAGCCGCGTACCGAGAGCGCACGCGGCGGATCTCGCGGCGCGTGCGGATGTAGGGGTGCAGCGCCAGCATGTGCACGCAGCCCGATCGCGCGTTATCGGTACACTACATATATATATGTGAGCGGTAGTGTCGCGTGCGCTGTAGCGGAGCCGCGTACCGAGAGCGCACGCGGCGGATCTCGCGGCGCGTGCGGATGTAGGGGTGCAGCGCCAGCATGTGCACGCAGCCCGATCGCGCGTTATCGGTACACTACATATATATATGTGAGCGGTAGTGTCGCGTGCGCTGTAGCGGAGCCGCGTACCGAGAGCGCACGCGGCGGATCTCGCGGCGCGTGCGGATGTAGGGGTGCAGCGCCAGCATGTGCACGCAGCCCGATCGCGCGTTATCGGTACACTACATATATATATGTGAGCGGTAGTGTCGCGTGCGCTGTAGCGGAGCCGCGTACCGAGAGCGCACGCGGCGGATCTCGCGGCGCGTGCGGATGTAGGGGTGCAGCGCCAGCATGTGCACGCAGCCCGATCGCGCGTTATCGGTACACTACATATATATATGTGAGCGGTAGTGTCGCGTGCGCTGTAGCGGAGCCGCGTACCGAGAGCGCACGCGGCGGATCTCGCGGCGCGTGCGGATGTAGGGGTGCAGCGCCAGCATGTGCACGCAGCCCGACCGCGCGTTATCGGTACACTACATATATATATGTGAGCGGTAGTGTCGCGTGCGCTGTAGCGGAGCCGCGTACCGAGAGCGCGGCGCGGCGCGGCGCAGCGCGCGGCGGATCTCGTGGCGCGTGCGGATGTAGGGGTGCAGCGCCAGCATGTGCACACAAACTGACCGCATGTTATCGGTATTACGCAAACGAGCTCGTAAAATATACCAACAATATCAATTATTTTATTATAAACGGCCGCGCACTTTATCGAAATAGGTTTTGCATTAAAACTCACCGGTTGTTACTACGCGATGCAGTTCATATTATGACTTAAACATTACGAGTACAGTGTGAACGGTAAAGTGAAAGAAGACTAGTGTATTATGTCTGTATTCATACTAATGGTCGCATTTTGAGCGGATTGTTTATTATTGCGGGTCTTAGGAACTCGAGAGGACTTCAATCATAAATATGCTAATCAACGAACACTTACGGGTTGTCTCATACGGATACCCAAATGATAACCAGTTATTTCGTCTTAAAACTGTTAATAAATCTGTGTTAAAATCAAGATTTAGCTCTCCAATCAACTACTACACCTGTCTCTAAACAAACAACTATAATAACCGGCGTGTTATCATAAAATTGTTATTTTACGAGTTTTGAGTGCATTATCTGAAAAGAGGTCAAGCATCACCACTTGAATACACAATGTATTATTTACGAGTCAGCGTACATTATTCTGGCACGTTTAGCTGAACTAGTGAAGCCTGCTACCTTCAGTTGCAAGTGCAATGTAGGTAAATTTTATTATGTACGAGTCAGCGTATATACTTCCGACACGTTTGACATAATTAAGATTATTTTCGTAATGACGCCTGCAACCTACTGTTACAAATACAATTGTAGGTGCGAATTATATTTTAGTGCAAAGAAAACACTCCGTGGTATCGGTCGACTTTTATTTTTGACAGATCCTGTGAACCCAACTTCGCTATCCCACTGATACTACGTGAAGTTTGACTACATTATATGTACCAAACATATGACCCGTACATTTTGGTCCTTCGAGCCGGATCAAACAATTTGACAGATTTTTATGCCATTTTAGTTTTAAAATATTATATTAACATTAACACAGCATCATACCTGTATTCTCCGAAGTGTTAGGCATAGGAGTTCAATTGTATACCCATATTTCGCCGATGCCGTTATTGAGTCCCATGCAATAGGGGGCGAGCTTATTGCCGGGCACAATTTCTGACTCCGTGTTGCTACTGAGAATTTTCATACGGAAAAACCCAATAACACTTTACACTACCCGTGAGTCGAACCCAGGACCTCACACTCAACGGTCGTGTTTGGGACCACTAGACCAATAAGGCATTATTATACATATTTATGTTGGTTGTAAAGACATTTTTGAATTTTTTTATTATGTTAAAAAAGTCATTTTACATTACAAAAAAAAACAGTATTTTATTGATATTTACTGGATTGGTAGGTATTTAAAAAAAATCATTAAGTATAAAAAACAGACTTTAATGTCCAATACCGGGATCCCGGTATTGGAATTTTTCTGTGAGGTATTAATACCGGTATTGGAAAAATCCGGTATTTGGAACCCCTATACGTGACGTCTGATTACATTATATGTACCAAGCATACAGCTCGTACAGTATTTGATCAACGAGCGGGAGGGCTGTGGGAGCAACAGTCGTCTGCGCGCTATCGCCAACGACCGGTGCGCGCTCACAACATAACAGATTACACACATTACAATACTAGTACACGACGCGACGCTCTTAAAACACTAAGTGCTACGGAGAATGAAGAATACTCCCTTAATAAATAGGACTTACCGTTCTCTTTCTCGTTCTCTTTCTCGCTCGCGAATCTCTCTCTCTCGCTCACGCTCGCGCTGCTCTCTGCGACAAACGTTATTATTGCAATAACAGAAAAGATCACAGAATGTAGAACAAAGTCCGTGTTAAAACCGATATTTATTTATAAAATCACAGTTCTCTAATCCTTATTGCTGTTACATTTGAACGGGAGATGCACATTATCACTTTATTAGATTTACTTCGTGACTATCAAGTGACTCACCTTTCCCTCTCTCTTTCTCTCTCGCGCTCGCGTTCTCTGTCTCGCTCCCTCTCTTCTCGTTCACGCTCCCGCTCCTTGTCCCGCTCCTTGTCGCGCTCCTCGCGTCGGTCTTTACTCCTGAAATAAGGAGTACGGTCAAGAAAAACATATCAGCGTATAAACATCCACTGCTGAACATGAGCAGCAGTAGACTGCACTAGGCTAACTACAAAAGGCTACCTTGAAGTACTCCGGCGCCGGCGATCTTTTTCCCTTCCGTCCCGTTCTCTTCCCTCCCGTCCTTCCCGGTCCCGGCCCTCGCGCTCCCGCTCCTTGTCGCGCTCGCGCTCCTTGTCCCGCTCCCGCTCGCGCTCGCGGGAGGCGGGCCGCTCGCGCCGCTCGTCCTTGGCGTCCCGCTTGCGGCGCACGACGACGTCGGCCTCCTCCTGCGCCCAAACGAGCTGCTCAGTGGGCGCGGGCGGCGAGCGACCCATGACGCATTACGACAGTTCGCACACGAACCATTAAGAAACACAACGCCGCGTCCGCGCTCACCGCGACAAAAGTCAGCGATCTACGCCTCACTGACTGCCACGACACTGTCCAACTTGTCTATTCAATTTTACTAATTATATCGAATGTTAGTGCTATGTATTACTCGATCGACTTATGCAAAATCGCTTCTTTGATTCATTCATGATGTAAGATATCCCGATGTGGGTGTATTCGCAGTGAGCGTGCACACGACGGATGATAAAGTCGATCAAGTTCAATTTCATACGATTGACGGTCGTCGGGCGCGCTACCACACGATAGTACGAGCGACTAGGATGCGCCGCTCCCCGCCGAGGCCGCTCCTCTGCATCTGAAAATCGCCACCTACTGACCACTCGCACTAACACAACGCTACACATACGTACACGCACCCATACACGCAACCTCGCATGCACGTGCACTACTCTCTCAAAAGAACATCGGAAAAGTGACAGAAACGGTCAGTGATAATAGGCTAGGTTCGGTTTTGTTTTGTCGTTCAATGATCTGTTATTCAGACTTTGTTTTAAAACTGTTAAAACAACGTTTTCGTTTAAAAAAAGTATAACAAATAAAGACAGCGGGTCGAATCTATGGGATACCAACATGTTACTTCCCATGGTCCTATAGAGTGTACTCTCCCAGACCTAATACTCTGCATATGTGTTATCGTAGTGCGCCAGACAAAACCGAACGTGGGGCGACAGAGCAGTGCACGCGCGCCTGCAGTCGGCAGCTGGCCGCGGTACTCACGCGCTCCCCGGCGGCGGCGGCGGCGGCGGCTCCCGGCGGCCTCCCGGCGCGGTCGCTCGCCACCTCACCACGTGGACGAGCGACCCGCGGCGCGTCCTCTCGGAGCGACGGCCGTGACGTCGCCGCTCCGATCGGACTGCAGCCGCTACTTACAGGCTACATAGTATATGAGTACTGTACTCCACAAACTAGGGAATGTTTTCCTTCCGACGGAAATGATCGAAACGAGTCCAAGTATCTGATATGCATGCAAATATCGCGACTGGACAAGCACCGGTGTTAGTGTACTGGGCTGTACGTCCGTCAATTGGGATCGTAGCCCGTCGCGGGGCGAAGCAAATGAGACTCTGGGAGGAGTCGCTTCAACAAGACGTGACGCTGCAGTGAGCGGAGAACATTGGCGGCGTAGCGACGCGCACACTAACCCTCTATATCAACATCTAAAATGTGTGTTGTACGTGTGACTGTCAGGATTTGTTTGAATATACATATCATATAGATGTGATTGAATATGAAGTGTTTGTTTGGGTATTGGTAGACTGTAAGTATGCGTGAGTAAGCAGGTAACTCCTCCGACAGTCAGGTGTGTAAGTGTGGGTGCTGCGGACTCACCGGTGCGACGGCCGACGCGCGGCGCGGGGCGGCACCTAGCACCGCAACAGCGTCAGTGCACACGAGCAACGCTTTATTACACGCCGCGCGACTTTATTTATTAGTACAGCGGTTGCCCGTAAGGGCGCGCTTACAGACGGACGGCACTGATGCAGCCGTGGGGCTGACTCTTGAAATTATATCCCAGTCGATCCATATTACAATTATGTTTGACGGCGCCTTCACTAGCGCCACTTTTGTTTAATATTGACCGTATATTGACATTGCTAGTGAATTGACATTGAAATAATCTTCAGGAGTAAACCCACTGATCGGACCAACGTGCTGTCCTATGTCAGCGAACTGTAGAGCAGTGCGGCGAATGCCATCAATTGTTTTGATAATTTCGCGCGAACTGAACGCGACCTATAATTTATTTTTGAGGTAATCACTGGCCGAAAATATGATGAGTGCTATCCAATATTGTGGAACAAGAGAAATAAAAGTTATCAATTTATTTATATATATCGTGGTCAGATGTTAGAATAGATCATTTCATGAAGTGTTCGACCATTTCATGAAATGGACAGCTAAAATTGACCATATCATGACCATGAATGATGTGTCAGTCGACACGTTTGGCCATATCATTAATGTAAGGTATCAATAACCTAACCTGTACGTTCCAAACTCCATGGTTTTTTAACGTTGCGCTCGTTTTTCGAGTGACTTTCATAAAAATATAATAACGATACTTCAATGCAATTTTATCTTTCATTTGCATATTGAATTATTGTCCGCCGCCATAATGCACAACAAAAACAAAGCGAAAGTCGCTTTGTTTTGTTGTGCCTCTACCGGTGGATAATCTATTTTACGTAATAATCACCAATGTTTGGCCACATCAGGAAGTAATCGTTCGTTTAACTGTTCATATCGTGAAACGTTGAGTATTCCATGATCTGGCCAGACCACATCATGATGTGACCAGCGGTCGATGTTCTATTTCATGAAATACGACCATTCCATGCAATGGTCGAACACTTCATGAAATGATCTATTCTAACATCTGGTCACGACATATATATAATAATAAAATATTATAACATTCACTTGGCACCGACTTCAATATCTTCAACTACTATATTGTATAATAAATCATTTATTTTTTGCTTTTTAGTTATTAAATTTGTTTTTGAGTTTTTTGGAATCAGTTTTTATTTTTATTTTTCATATTCTTCTCAGCAAACCCTTTCATTTGATTTAGAATGACGTCAGTTAGCTAATCATGCATTGTTATCCAAACTAAACCTGTATGCAAAATTTCATCTCAATCGGTCGAGGATAACTACTTCAAAATTCAGTTGCAAGATTTGACCCGAACATACATACAAACATTGCTAGTTAAATAAAAGCTTGAAAAAATCCATTCCGTCCACATCCGTGTTGAGCGTACTGCACAGACGTACGACAGCAGCCAGCGGATGGTCGGTGACAGCTGGCGCCGCACCGCGCTCGGCGAGTTCGCTCACGTAGGACCGAGCGTTACACAACGACGCTCAACGACTCAATACACTCACATCTGTGCTCAAGTAGAAATAACAAGTTGGGCGTAGTTGTGAGTCTGTCGCTTCATACAACGTCAGTGAACATTGATACGGATCTAAGATCGTCGGTCGAGAGCCGACCGTCTGTTAGTGCTGTACAAGTGACCACCTAACCCAAAGGTTACAACAAGTGCAAGCTGACTGACTGCACCTGATTATTTGTTCCAGTAACCATCTAATGCCATTTAATAATATTTTTTATAAAACCTAACCACTACAATTATTATCTATTATCGTAAATCTTTTAAACGAAGTGCAAAAATGCAGATCGAATATTGAACACTACTGTAAACAATAAATAATTATTTTCGTTTATTATCTTGATCTATTCAATTACATAGTTAAATGTTAGGTACTGTATAACATATTACTTATGAATTTTTGAACAGCTGCGGCGAAGTACATAAATGAAACTCGTCAAATAGAAATGTAATCAGAGAACCTATACCTATAATAATGTCAAACTGAATAAACACCAACAACACCACCGTGCTGGTCTCATACTGGTACTGGTACACTTATGTATGTAGAGTCAGCATCAAAAAGATGTATACACGTAGCCAAATTTAAACGCTTATTCTTGGAAAGGTATTGGTTAAAATCATACAATTTAAATGACCATGTATTTTTATGTATCCGTAGATACTATAATTGAAATTGGTCAAGATTTGAATCACTATCTCCTCTAAAACTCGCTTTTGAATGTCGCTACGTGTATACATCTTTTTGATGCAGACTGTACGTAGAAAAGTAAACCACATTGGACACGCGGCCTGTCCTACCTACATCCATAATCTCTCTCCATAATGTATCACTATGGTCAGGAAATATGTTATTTCATAGATTTAATGTCATGTAATAAAGCGATGCATCGTCAAACCGATCTTTATAAAACAATTTATTAGACATAAAACATCAACATCCGGGTGCTCGGCTCCCTGGCGACACTACACAGGGACGCGCAGAGAGAGCAGGGAGGGGAGCGGGAGTAGAGCGGGGACGGGAACGGAGACGGGAACGGGAGCGGGAGCGGGAGCGGGAAGCGGAGGGGAAGGGGAGAGGGAAGGGGAGGGGAGCGGCGGACGCGGCCTTACCTTCATGCTCTCGCGGAACTTGCCGATCTCGCGATGGATCACATCGCGCTTCTCTTCGGAGATGTCGGCCTCTTCCAACACCCGCGCCGTTTTGGAGATCGCCTCCTCTGCGAATAGAACGTAATCGTAAGGCATAAGTCCAGTCAGACCAATCCAACATAACTGGCCATGTTTAATTATATGAAATAGTTTATTTTGCAACGCGGATTTTTCAATCACTTTTACCGGTCTTTGTTTGACCGACTTCTAAAAAAGGAGCAGTCTCACTTCGGTTGTATTATTTTTTCATGTTTATATATCAGAATTCCGTCATTTATTAACCGATTTGGAAAACTCTTTGTTTGTTTGAAAGAAAAATATCACCCCTAATTGTGGAAAAATAGAGGAAGAAATTTTGTACTGGACTTTATAATAAATTGAGTAGTGTATTTATAAGGAATATATGGATACAAAATATATAGGTACATTTGAAAAAGAAATCAGCATCCCTAAGGCTGGTAAAACACGAAATGCAATTTTTATGGGCTCAAATTTTATTTATAATATAGTCATTGTTTTAGTATTTCTTGTTCCATTTTTTTTTTCTAAGCGTTTACGTTTTTCATCTTCAGTTTCACCTAGCTGTCGTTTTCTCATTCGAGAACAGGCCAGAATTAGTAAGTCTACCCATCACTCAAAATTGTAAAATAATTAAATTTAACAACAAAAAAAAAAAACAGCAAAAAAAAATGTTTTATATTACAATATATAGTAGACTTTTATGTTTTACCTGGCACCGACCGAATATTCTTTAACTACTATATTGTAACATAAAATATTTATATTTTGCTTTTTAGTTAGTGTTACTTTTGAGTTATTTAAAGTCGTTTTTTTTTGTTGTACAATTTAATTATTAACTAGATGCCGCCGGCATTTCCTATGATTACCTCTGAGAAGAAATGCCGAAAGTCAAAGGTAAGGTCTAATATAAAGTAACAAATTCCCGTAAAGCTTTATTTGAGGCAAAAGTAAGGTGTATCCGAAAGGGTTTTTAAGAAAAGTGCCATAGCTATTAGATTTATTTCATAAAGGTACGCATGAACTGCTCAAACCGCCAAACATTATGATTTGCGTGGTGCGAACATCTCTTGGGCTATCCTCCGCTTGGAGCGGGCGGAGGGGTGTGCCGGACTCCTAGCGGCTAACCTCACCACGGTGGTCCGCCCCGACACCATATGCTGGGCCTCGGGAACTCTTAGAAAACCGCACCGAAACCCACCACCGGGCACGTTTCGGGGGAGACTGTACAGAGGTTATCGTTACCCTCGCTGCTGTGCACGGCGACACGAGACCACACCGCTTCGCCGTCTTCCCGGGGGTCCCTAGACGAGAGCGTGCAGAGTCCCCACTGAGCGCGCTCGCGACGCCTAAGGCCCCTAAGGCGCCGGGCCGGTTGCTCCCCGGCGCCCCTCTCCCGATCCCGCTCAGCGGCCTCTTTCTGAAGCATGACTACTTCACAGAAGGAGACCACTGCCCTCCAGTTTTCTGATTCTGCTAGCATAGCCGATACTATGGCTGGCAGAGAGAGATCTTGCCCGATCTGGTCGACCATGCAGGGCACGCCTCGAGTGTGTGGTGTGCAGTATCCTGGACGTCTCCTCCGCAGTGGTGGCAATCTGCCGTGGCCTCTCGGCCACTCTTGTTCAGGTATTCACCGAAGCAACCGTGCCCGGTGAACACCAGCGTCAATCGGAAAGTGACGAACTCACTCCTCTTGAGCCAGGCTCCGAAGTGCGGCAGTATCGCTTCGATAACGTGCTTGTGCGCGAACTGTGGCCGTAAAAGCCGTTCGCGCCACAAGTCAAGCACGTGTCTACGTGCGCGCTGCTTTAGCCTCTCGAACGCCGAAGCCGGCGCGTTCTCACCGTCCTGGCAGATAGCGCGGATCCGATGATCCGGTGATAAACCCTCGCGTCCGTATCCGCCTGGATGTCGAACGACACATACCGCGCCAGTAGAGTTGCCGCCTCGAAGAATACTGTTCGGTATCCTCGTGCGATCCAAATGGCGACTTTGCGCTGCAGACCATAGATTTTCGTCCTGCAGCGCCGGACGCCTGACAGTCGAGCTGATCATAAAGGCGCCCCGTACAGCACCACGGATCGCACGACCCAAGAGCGTTAACCTACTGTGTGCAGGAGGATCAATGACCGCTGGTGAAACGACCACAATGCATAGAAAGCAATGAAAACACTAAACAGTGGCTGGTACTAGTGAGTGGTGTATTAGGCCGTCATATGTGAGACACTAACCCTTTTGCAGCATCTCGTAGTTGTTGATGTCGTCCTGGTAGTCGCGCATGATCTGCTGCAGGCGCCGCTCGGCCGCGTCGTCCAGCGCCCTCTGCCGCGCATCCAGGTACGACGCCTCGCCCTCGGTGCCGGGCGCGCCTTCTTCCTGACCGAGTCGGGATCGCTGCTCAGCTGGAAAACAAATGTATGTCATAAATAAAGGCTCCATAAGGCATCTCGCGTAAGTAGCACATTGTGAAAGACGTAAAGCGGCAACAGGTACTAACTCTTGTAAGTGTCGACGAGCGCTTGCATCTTGCCGTCGGTCTTGGCCAGCAGCTGCTTGTCGGCGACGGGGCGGCTGTTGAGCAGGCGCACGCAGCGCAGCGCCGCCTCAGGGCTCGCGAACTCGCTGAAGCCGAACGTGGACACGCGCTTCCAGCTCAGCACCGGGCCGCATGCGCTCAGCAGCGCGCGGATCATCGCGTCGGGCGCGCGAGACGATATGTTGCCTGTACAATAGCGGCGTGTTAGCAGCAGTGGCCGGCCGGCCGGGCCGTGTACATGAGTGGTGTGCGTACCTATGAAGACGGTGACGGGCGGCCCGTCGGGCTCCTTGGCTCCGTTGGCGTTGCGCGTGGGGCCGCGCGCGATGACGGCCTTGCCGGGCGCGGGCAGCAGCGCGCCGCGCCCGCCGCCCGCGCCCGCCGCGCCGTACGCGCCCACCATCACCTGCACCACACACATGGCTAACATCTACTTTTTCTTTAATATTAATTATTCACATTTATTATTTATTCTGATTCTGATTGGGAAACGTAAAAATGTATAAATGGAATAAAAAAAATTGTCTGCAGATGAATAGAGCTTGATTGGAGTCTTATTGGGAGTTAGTTTATTTACAGTGCAGTTTTCACAAACATGTGTCATATGCAACCTCCATGTACAGAGCCACTCTACATCAACAGCTAGCTGAATATATCTCAAATGTAATATACATTGAGCAAAACATTTATGATGAAAAGAATAGAATAGAATATATCTTTATTTCATGTAAACCAAATTCAGTAACTAAAGAAATGGTGAGACTCTAGGCGCATGGTTCCAAAAATTAGGTCCTATGAAGAAGAACTGGCAAGAAACTCCATAATTAATGCAAACTATTAATGGTGAAAATTATTATCTTATCACACTTTACATGTGAAAAAAAAAAGTTTTTTATTTTTATTATTAGGTTCACAAATTCGATGTGACAAAAACAAACAAGATTAAGATTTCTAAATATAAACAGAAAAACTGATGTCCACCCTGTGGCAGTGAACACATCATGCTTAGAAGATGGTTACTTTAGACAAAAAATTGGTTTTTATATAATGTTATTAACAGTAGATAGCAACTTAAAACTATCATTAAAATTAAAAAATATCATTTGTTGTAACAGTTACATAATATCTACTAGGAGGTTAACTTAAACATATTAAATTTAGCTGAAGCCAAAGAACCAGTAAAAATATCAAAAGATGTTCTGATACCATTGTAGCAAAAAAGCATTCGATATGAGGGTGAATGTTGTTCTATATTAGTTCGACATCGAGGCAAAAGGAAGGTCTTTCTATTAAGAAGATGACTGCCAGCCCATGGGACTTCTAAATTTATTTTGGCAAGGAAAGTTGGACAGTCCAATAGCCCATGTATCAATTTAAAAAGCATAATTATATCGGCACATTTTCACGTGCGGTTAGAGACTTTAACTTAAAGAAACTTAACCTGGATTCGTATGATACCATTTCTCTACATTTATTATTTGCGAATGACAGTTAAAACAGAAATCTTTTCTGAATGTATTCTATTCTATTTGAGTGTATAATATAACTAGGATTCCATACTGGACTACAATATTCAAGAATACTATGGACTAAACAGTTATACATAGACAAAATTACTCTAGCATCTATAAAAGATTTGGTTTGTCTCGAGATAAAACCAGATAGCTTTGACGCTCTGCTGATTATAGCATCAATGTGATTTCTAAAACTTAGAGCACTATCCAGAATTATGCCCAGGTCACGAGCCAAGGTCACCTCGTCTAAAAATTTATTATTCAGAGAATACATAGCATTTGATTTCTTTTTTTTCCTAGTGAATTTTATTTAGAAGCATTTACCCACATTTAGAATCATTTTATTTTTAGAGCACCAGTTACTCATTTCATTAATCTCACTCTGTAATGCATCGATATCACTGCTATTCTCAATAATTTTGTAAAGTTTCAAATCATCTGTGTACATCTTAAACTTACAACTGACATCATTTGCGAAGTCATTAATAAAGACCAGGAAGAAAAGGGGACTCATATGCAATCCCTGCGGCTCACCCGAGGGAACTATTTTTGCTTGAAAAGTATAACCGTTAATCATAACCAATTGCGTCCTATTTCTTAAGTAAGAATCAGATCAAACTTGCAGAACTATGACAGCATCATACCCTAAAAATATTATTTAACTAATACCTCTGATGTAATGGAAGTGAAGTCATTCTACTAGAAGTTTAGACATGTATTCAGGGTAGGACAAGTATATCGCCCAAAAGGCGACTCTGTGACTAAAACTTTACTCACCTACACTTTCAATCGTTGTAATAGAAAGAAAATGTAATAAATAAAATTGCATGAATTGTTCACTACTTTAAATCAAATACTTAATTTTATAATTTTATGTTCAGTGACATAAGAGTAGTGCACATCATAGTAGAAGTTAACGGTTCGATTCTCTGGTTTCCAACAGCAAGAGAAACTGGCGAAGAGGTTAGATCCTGCAGGACTTACATGTGTGGGCATTTGCATTGTGACGACACCTGGCGCGATCCCGTACGGTACCAGCGGCGGCCGGGGTGGGAAGGACATCTTACCGCTGATCACCCGTGCTTACACCCTGTCTCCGCTGTCAAACGCCAGATTTTACCACAAAATTACCACCGGTGACGCGGACACTTTTAGTAAAAACTTTACGAACTGAGCTTCAACCACCACTCACAACAAATATAACAAAATACTTCAATACTCAGAATTTATTAGTAAACCAAATAAAAATTACACTACACAGCACAAACTAATAAATCCATTTCGTTCTTCAACATGGTTACTTTGGCAGCCATATTGTATTTTTTTTATTATGTTGTTTTTCAATTCGTCCAGAAAGGCAAACTAAGGTCATATTGTATACTGGCTATACTGCCTAATAATAGCTCCAAGACGTCAAAAGGATTATTAATAATAAATATAATATTTAGTAAAACCAACAAGTCTCTTATTTACTCGTAATATAGATTTCCATAATATATATATAACCTACTTATTATTACTAACTACTAAAACACTAAACAGATTAAATAATAATATTTAATACGTAAGCCAGAATAGGAAATACGTGAAACATAAAAATATAATAATGTGCATTTACTATCAGTTAACGCGGTGATTTTTTTATTAAAGGCTTTTAAATACGATTGATCGAACCACGGAATCAATTCAAGTGGAATGCGCATAGGCAAATTATGGAACTTCAAATATGAATACTATTTATTTTCTAAATAGAGTTCGAAATTCCATAATGTAATATCGAAACCGGTCTTATGATATAGCAGTTTGGGGAGCTCTCTGGCCCTTTCCCGCACACTATCCCCCACCACGCAATATCTTATAGGGCTAATTTTTACACGACTACCCAAAAAAAGGGTGTAATGTTTTTAGTTCATGTATGTGAGTTTCTTTGTTCCACCATAACTTTTGAATGCCTGAACAGATTTGGATGTATGGGATATCGTTAGAATCCTTACATCATCCCGCGTGACACGGGGTAAATTTTTGAAAAAAAAAAACAATATGGCGGCAGTATGGCTCAATCTCAGATAGAGGATAGTAGGTAGATGTAGCATAATAAGTTGAACAATTTATTCATACTCAACAGTCTTCGTTCTAATATCAGTTTATGTGTGAAAGAAAGAGAAAGCAGGAGCCGTTTATGCACGTCTTGAATCAGTGCGCGCCACCAGCCGTGGGCAGCCATATTTGTTGGTAACCAGCTGGTTTTCTTCTCGATTTTGAAGTTTTCCTTACTGTGGATATATTATAAATTAGTTATGGCGTGTAATGTTCCCGGTTGTTTTAGCCGAGCGGGTATATTGACTGAAAATAATGCAAAATTATCTTTGCATAGGCAAGTCGAATTCATGTTTATTGAACTTTACGAAGCAAAGTTGTAAATCTTGCTTTTTATCCTCACTTAAAATAAAAGTAATACATGTGTTTAGTGCGTACACAGTTTCATTATGATTCTAGCTGTTAGTGTTTAACAAAAAACATTAAAAAGTATGACTCGGTATGTATGTATGACATTTCACCTACTTTATAGTGTTGTGAATCAGAATCAGAATATTTATCGATAATTTTAATATTTTGTTGGAGTGGATGTTTTCTTGATTATATAAAATAAAATTAATTTTGGTCATTTTTAAACTGGTGACAGTCAGAATAAGAGTTGTTAATTCAAATTTAAAAATGGTAGCTCTTTTCCATTTCTCATTTATATTTCGGTTGTGAAATTTTCCAGAAAGTGTGTCGAGTTGAACTTTAAGTTAAAATAAAAAGTGATTAACATATTTGACTTGTTTTATTTCACATTTCTATGAAAGATTAGCCTACATGTATAAGTCAACCTCATATCAATGGTAACAAAACTAGTAAAAGCAGATCCTTTCCTCTGTAACACTGTCTGCTGAAAATGGTTTTGTTACCTTTGATATGCGGTTGCACCAATGAATGTCCCATCCAGTACCTAAAATATACCACCAATACCACTATCTATAACTAGATATAGGCTGATTAGTTCGGAAACAAATTGTAGACGGCGCCACTGCGCTTGTTTACATAAAAATACCGCAAGAGGGCTCTCTTTACCCAGTATCTTATACTTTTTGGGTAAAAAATTATAATTTATGGTATCTTTTCAAAAAAGAATTTCACTGAATACGTAAATTGCATAAATAGATGCAGCTTGATAGCTTGAAGTCTAATCCTTGCTACAGGCTATTCAATTTGTAGAATCAATTTGTGAAGTCGAAATTGACCTAACCCGAATCACGATCACGAATCAACCGGTCTCAAAATTTCATTTAGATGACATTAACTAAAGTGCTAACAAAACCGCAGGCCGAAGTTATTATTGAAATTATACGTAATTTCTGAACATTTAATCTTTTGGTATTGGCTTTACGATTTTTATCGATACCGACAAAAATCCTTTAAAAATGAATATCGCTATTGATCAGTATAAATATAGTTAGGATTGTATAGTCAAAATGGAGACATTGCGTTTGTTTCGCATATCCTGAGCCACTATCACTATCTCTTTCTGTTATATGTCATTTTTTTGTGTTGCGAAGGAAATAGTGATATGTCTCCGGCTCTTGCTTAATATAATCTATCTACCTACTATCCTCTATCTGAGGGCTCAATGATAAAGAGTGAAAAAAAAAACTTCAATTTTTACAATATGGGTGTCAAATTAAAGGCCTTGATATAATAATTGTTATTTTTTTGTTTGCTATTATTTAATTTGCATCGTTTGGACGGGACAACATCTGTCGGGTCCGCTAATTTTGTATACAATAGCAAAAAGCAAAACTGATTACTCAGATATAAGTTATCTGACGATTGAAAAATCAGACCGTAGCCTATATATTATGTAAAATATTTAAATGATATTTTTTCCATTGCCATGCGAACGAAGTCTCGAGCAAAAGCCATCGTTATGTTAGTAGAGTATGTACAGAATATATTTTAATGATGTAAGCCCTAAATAAGTACTTAAAATGACGAAATCTATTTACTTAAATATTAGATGTCACGATTCATCATTGATGATCAATATATGTATATTTAGCACAGAAAATGCATGTATAGAATGTAAGAAAGAGACAGAGTCCTCTCGATCATCGAACCGAAATTTAGTCAGGCTTGCACATTCCAGATAAAATAAAAGTTCTTTGTTTAAACTACAGAGCTTTATTTTGACTTAAATACATACATACCTACCCTCGAAAAACATTACCTGTAATAAAAAGGAACGAGGTATGATGTTCCTCCAATTAAATGGGAGGATCCTCCGTCCAGGCAAGGTGGTTAACCTGGCCTCCTCTGGGGAAACTCTGCAGACATCAATACTATATTCGTCTTGCAGAAAAGGGCTGTCCGAGCTATTTATAATCTTGGGCCAAGGGTGTCGCTGAGACACAGATTTAAGGAAATTAATATTCTGACTGTAGCGTCACAATATATATTTGAAAATTTAATATATGTTTATAAAAATATTTCGAACTTTGTCAAACTGTCTGATACTCATTCTTTGAACACTAGGAATAAACACAACCTTGCTGTACATGCTACGCGCCTCCACAGAATAAGCAACTCGTTCATGGGACAATGTATACGCTTTTACAATAAACTTCCCAATGATATACGTAATTTAACATTAAAGAAGTTCAAAATTGTAATTAAATCTAAACTTTGTAAAAAAGGATACTATAAAATTTCGGACTATTTAGATGACAAAAACGCTTGGGATTGAACCGCTCTTTAGCCTTTCCTTTTTTTTTATATACACTTTTTGCCATTAATTATTATATTATTTACTTCATTATTTTGATATTGTAATGTCGTTTAAATTGAAATGATTTCTTATATATAACCGCTATACATTGTAAATGTGAGTGAGATCTAGGCTGAGCGCTCTTCATTTCATTAATTCTCACGATAACTGATGCATGCTTGCACTCTGTTGCGACAGGTTAGCTCAAATAGTTATGGCACTTTCTTCAAAAGGCTATTCCACCCTATATTTGTCTCACATAAACCTTTACATCATTACAATCTGTCTGGACTTTAAAATAGACTTTGACCCCTGAGTTTGTTTCGGCGTTTCTTCTCAGGGATAGTCATAGGAAATGCCGACGCCATCTAGTTTAAAAAAGACGTGTAAAAGTGATTGAAAAATCCTAATTGCAAAATAAATAATTTCATTTCATTTCATTTCATTTGGCGAGTCAAAGCCCGACGGTTTATGTCGGAGATTCGTACGTGTTAGAATCGTTGTAAACTATCATAGTTCCATTCAGGATATCCTGCTGTCACTTCACTCCGCTATTTACATTTTTCTATGTTGCTTGTATTTCTCCATGGCGTTTTATATTTTTCCATATTCTCCGTGGCATTTTATAGATTTATTTTTAATTTCAGAAATTCCGCTTTCAGGCTTATCTCTCATATTTTGTCCATTTTAACTAGTTCTCTTGTATATTTATAAAACACATCTGAGAATACCAGAAAGCATATCAATACCAAGATCATCGGGCGCACTCTGGATAGACAGCCTCGATACCACCACTGCTCACCAGCTAATCTTTCCACTAAGGCACGAGCGATTGCCATGTAATAGCTCGTGCCGACATGATAGAAGAAGAACCAATAATGAAGTATGCTAGTACCGTAAAATGGGGCTATTTGGGAACCGCGGGACAAATTGGGACTATTGGAATTTAGTAAAGTAATAATTATGTATTTATTATTATTCTATGAATCAACTGCTTTTTAAACAGTGGTAGTATAGCACGATTTTAATTCAATAGCAAAGGTAATAATGATTAAGTTTAGAAAATATGACCAAATTTCTAAAAACAAATTTAGTCCATTAGTAAATCTTGGGGGGGTCATGACTCCTAGGACCCCGCTCCCCTCGGACCACCACTGGTTTATAAGGATCTATGGATGGATGTTCGTTACTCTCCCACGCAAAAACTACTGAACGGAGTTTTAATGAAACTTTATAGATATATAGCTTATACATCAGAATAACACATAAGTTCAGTGCCGGATTAACCACGTAGCAAGAGTAGCAATTGCTACGGACCCCGCGCAAAAGGGGGCCCCGCGTGATCCAAACTCACCTCCGCCTGAGCGTAATTTTTTGGGTCAAACTTATTATGTCGTGGTATATTGAATTTACTTGATGTCACAAAAATATGAAACGTAACACCTGTTTTCTGACTAAGACAATCCACATCAGACAATCGGTAACTGATTATTTTGTTGGCGAAAATAAAACAGAATTTCATACAGTAAATGCACAAGTTATACAAAAAGTCACTTTATACTTAAGAGCCCGTAGCAGATCAAGGGCCCTTCGATAGAATTTGTTACGGGCCCCGCGCTTGCTTAATCCGGCACTGCATAAGCTATAATTTATAAAGATATTGCCATTTGTCTCCTGTCGCTCAGCGCATTTCTTCTTTCTACATTAGTTAGTCCGGGATACGACAAGCAACATCTTTAATATTCATATTCACTCCTACGAGATAAGTTCATAAAAGTTAATACGCTGAATTTAGATCGATAGAGATAGGTATTCAAACTAAGTAATTAAGTTAAGCTGAAGCACGCGGCGCGGGGGCCCTGTAGACCCTGGCGCCCCGGGCGACCGCCCAGGCCGCCCCACCCTAAAGCCGGCGCTGACAACAATGCTAGTGCTACTAAGCGAAATTCTAAGTCTATGAGTGCTACAGCCGTCAGCGTTGGCTCAACGTCAACCTAAGGATTCCCAGCTTTTCACGTCACTTCGATAATTATACATGGCAGGACGCAAGACTACAAATAAAACATTTCATTACATATGTGTATTGTAATATAAATATATTTTTAAAAAATAAATTCATTATCGATTATAAATATGTATATTGATTTTGATATGTAAGTATAAAAATTTAGCTGATAACATTTCGTTAAAATATAAAACCCACTAAAAGCTGACAGAAGCAAGTACTTACTTACTAATAAAACACAAAAAATAACAAATATCGCTATTGAAAACAGAACCATTTCGATTGAATAAATTTGCACTATACATATTCAGTGTCACGTTTACGGTATTTTATTCAGGTATTTTCTGTAGTTCACAGAAAATCTAGAGCCCAAAAAATATTTTAAATATGTTGTTACCAGGATCACAGATAGTGAAAAACTTGCTCTGGCGACGCGATAGGAGATTGTCACTTTTCTAAGGTAGCATAGGGCCAATTTCACTAACTAATTGTTGGTTAAGGCAGTCAATCAACTAACTTTTGCAGAGTTTTTAGATAATAAAATCGTCCAAAAGGCGTTGAGTGGCCCCAGTTCAAAAACCAGCTACAGTTTCTATTAGCACTAACATTTAAATATCACAGCGTGGCATAGCGTTATGTACATGCGACTATGTGTACTTACTAACTACATCACTTGTGCTTTTATTTTTATTTAGTTACATAAATTAATATACATATTTTAAAAGAGAAAATGGTACAAAAAAATAAATAATTAATGGATTTAAATATCACTTTACACAGCAGGCTTTGTATTATTCTAAATTATTTAAATTGACTTTATCTACCACTAAAAAAAAATGTACGAGTATATTCTACGAGTTCGTTGTATTTGAATATTGCGATGAAGATGCCAGCACAGAAATAAATACAACGACCATCTGATCTTAAATAACTATTGTAACTGTTATAATTATTTATTCTATGGCGCCAGATACGTTATTTTGCAGGCGGCTGAAAACTGAACTTCTTCTTATATTGAAAATAGTGACTTGTTCGTCATCTTGCGAACTTGACACTCTCGCAAATCCGCGAGTTGGCACCTTCCGATCTTACCTATTTTTTTTTGTCGTCAACTCACGCACAACTTAAAATCTGAGGTATTTATGTACATTCAACTACAAAAACGTTTTAATAAATTATAATAAAAATACGTAATGCACTGTAAACGGCATCCTAGAATAAGCGACACTAACGTCACTAGAACAATGACGTCTTAACGAGTTTGCTCCATGAATTAGAAAGAGACAGCGCTATGACAGCAAGGGCTTGCTCACAAGCAACGTCATAAGAGATAGCATATATCATGCGTCATTCCGCATCGCGAAATCGAAATCTAAGTATGTAGATAGTCGGATACCTACTAAATTAAATCAACCAACTCGGGCAATGCCGCGGGCAATAGTTAGTTATTTAAATTTTTTGACTTCTACCCGTTTTTATATGACTGTACTTAATATGTGTGTGCGCGAGTTGACGACAACAAAAATAGGTAAAATCGGAAGGTGCCAACTCGCGGATTTGCGCGAGTTTCAAGTTCGCGAGATGACGAACAAGTCAAAATAGTTTGTTCAGAAACAGACACGGCATTGATCGATTTGAAAACCATTTTTTATTTATTTAATCCTGCAAATATGTTAAAAATGTTTCAAGTTGGACATAATCTTATTTTGCAAATCATTGAAATAACAATGCCTATGCCAATGCAGATGATTTTGTGAATCGGCTAACTTAACTAGTAAGTATAGTGCTCCAGTTATCCGTTGGCAGAATGGCAGTTAATGGCCGCACCGGTTGCAAAGCACCCACGGCCTAATGGATTGGATGGTATGCTCCAATATCAGAACAAGTTCAGTATATTAAAATGAGGTTCCTTATTTCGTTGCCCGCCGAGACATAGTGGGTTCGGCGCAGGTCGCGGTACAGGCCCAGCAGCATGGCGCTAGGCGGCCTTGTTCTTAACGTCGGGGGAGCCGGGCGAGCGGCGGCCCAGCACGCGCGCGCCCACGTACCCCAGCAGCGCGCCGGCCTTAGCCCCCACGGCCAGCCCGCCCGCAGCCCAGTAGCTTGGCGCTAGGCGGCCTTGTTCTTGTCGTCGGGGGCGCCGGGCGAGCGGCGGCCCAGCACGCGCGCGCCCACGTACCCTAGCAGCGCGCCGGCCGCGGCGGCCAGCGCGCCCGCCTTAGCCCCCACGGCCAGCCCCACGGGCCCGCCCGCCAGCAGGCCCAGCGCCGCGCCCCCCGCGCCCCATGCACCTGCGCGCAGCCTGCGCACACACACACACACATATATACTAACGTGGCAGATTTTGACAGAGAGACGAATGATATAGATAGACAATTTTTTTTTTAGATGTATATCGCAGCGCAAGCGTCGAGCGCTATCCTTATTGCTCACTTGGAAACGTCGAGTCGTACACTTGTGTCAGGTCAATATCGGAGTAGTAACCTAGGGCATATGACAGATGACAGTTGACAGATGACATGAGCTGCCATTTAAGGGAATGAAGTGTGAACCGAACGGATGTAGTGAAAAATTGGCGGACAAGCAGTCTCCGAAGGGAACGCGCACGCGATCTGTCGTTAGTCGCTACTTCGTAGCGAACAGGGCAGTGAAACTGTCTTCAACTGACAGGGATCCGTTTTGGAAGCGCTCCCTAGCGCCATCTTACAATATGCCCCCGAACTATTTCACTAAATGTTGCCAGTTATAACAACATACTCTTGATAAATAGATAATTAATGAATCACATAAATCACAAAAGAAATATCACTCGGTGACGTGATGCAACATCACATATTACGCACGGAAAACCAACATCACAGTATCACGTGTACCATTAGACATAATTCGCTCGGCGCGCCGCCGCGGCGATGGCAACGAGGCGCGCCGACCGCAACATTGAACGAATTAGAAAATTTCTGATAATAATTTTAGAACGTATGATTACAACAATTAAGTTCAATTTCCTTTTAACCGACTAGTTTTCTGTTTCACCTATGACATGACTTCTTATAGTTCTTATTATGATGATTTTTTTTACCTCTGTATATTTTTTATGCGGATTGCGTGCGGCCGGCAGTTGGCGCTAAATAACCGTGTCTTAATAAATCATGGTTTCGGTTTGTTACATTTGTCTAAAGTGCAAGAAGGAAATTATGTATCGATTTTATAAACTTATTTAAATGTGAATAATATTAAATAGTAATTGTATAATTAAATTTAAATAGTGTACTTAGGTATAAATAATGCAATAACTTACTAATAAACATACAATAAAGCAGAAAAAATTACAAGTAATATGATAACAATATTAATAGACATTGCCTATTTTACAATATACGGCGCGACGCGAACCGCGAACGTACCAACCAGCCACAAGTAATGTTTCAAGTGATAGTGATATTACAGAGTGATATCACTTTGAGGGAAATGTGATGTAATATTACATTACACTTTGATGTAATGTTTTACGCATGTCTATCGTCGACGGCTTGGACACGAATGCGTTGTAAACACGGGTCAACGCATTCCCTCTGCAGGGGACGCCACCTAAAGTCGCCATCATGTGCGTCGGCAGACTCCCGCCGGGCCTCCCCCGGGAAGTACCAGGGATCTCACCTGGCAGAGTACAGACCGCCTGGGTGGCGTGAAATACTTCGGGTGCACCTGCAGAAACACTAGCAGCCACACAACGATATAGGATTTATTATCATCCTCCGTGCCCATTAGTCGTATTTGACATAACCCACCGACCGACCCATATTTTTTTTTTTGTTATAGGCGGCAAACGAACAGACGGATCGCCTGATGGTAAGCGATTAACGTCGCCCATGGACACCCGCAACAACGGAGGAGTCACAAGTGCGTTGCCGGCCTTTTAAAAGGAGTACGCTCTTTTCTTGAAGGTTTGAAGGTCGTATTGGTCCGGAAATACCGCATGCGACAGTTCATTCCACAGTTTTACGTTAAGTTTCACGATAAGCTCTCTGTGTACTCATAAGCTCTCTGTGTACTTCTCGAGTGTAAATAAAACCACAACAGTTTAAATTCGTTCAATTTTATTGTTAAAATACATTTATAAGTGCAACTTACAATCGACATTATTATTTTGTGTTTATGTGCTGTATTAAATACTAATAACTCTAAAAAACATACATCGTTTTCCAGCAAGTATTAAAGTACCCGATACTAAAAGGAAAATAAACTGATTTTCGATAGTGAACTGAATATAAACAGTGATCTAACTTCAGTGTGTGCGCACCTTTACGCTGCTATTGTGTGTCAACCTATGGTGTCTAACCGTACCATACACACCCTGAAAACTGCCATAAACGCGTTTCCTAAAACAGCGCCATCTGTTGACTGATTCGTGTATCGTTGGATCGATAACAAACAAGTTTGTACTCAGCATGGCTAAGTGCGGCGGTTGCGGCAAATTTCTCTCGGCGACTGAGGCCACAAATTGCAATAAATGTAAGACCTGGTATCATCGAGCATGCGTAGGACTACAAAATACTGGCCCAATTATGACTCCTTGGCACTGTCCTGAGTGCAAAAAGAACCTGGTAAGAGATAACCAGTCTGAAACACCGGTAAGGGGTCGTGCACCGGCTGCGCTGGAGGAAAGCATGGTTAACCTGATGGACACCAGCCCTATAAACAACACAGCCCTAGACGCCACCCAGGAGCTCAACTTGGATATCCTCAGGGCTGAGCTGAAGACGTTTAGGGAGGATTTCATCAATACAGTGCGAAATGAATTCCAGTTGCTCCGTGATGATCTGTCCGAGCTGCGGTCCTCCCTTAACGCCACAAATGACCGGTTGAGTAACTTGGAAGAGAGAGTAGCTGTAATAGAAAGCAAACCGGTTCAACCCATGTCTTCAGAGGTGGACGAGCAAATTGCGCAATTGCGGAGCGACTTAAATGACCGAGATCAGGAGTTGCTTGCAAATGATGTACAGATCTCGAACATACCCGAAACCAGCGGTGAAAACCCTATACACACGGCTATGCTTGTGGCGTTAAAGATAGGCGTTAAAATTGAAGCGCGCGATATAATTAGCGCGGAGCGTGTCGGAGGTAGGCGCATTAACGCAACGCAGGCGACGGCGCCGGTGGAGTCCCGCCCGCGCTTCCTCGTCATACGCCTCGCCCGTCGCGACCTACGAGATGAGCTGCTGCAGAGCGCACGTGTCCGCCGTGGCATGACAACTGCTGACCTCGACATGCCGGGCCCTGCGATGCGCTTCTACCTAAACGAACGCCTTACGAAGCTGAATCGAGAGTTGTTTCGAAGCGCTCGTGAGGCCGGCGCTCGCCTCGGTTGGCAATTTATTTGGTCGAAGCGAGGGCGTATTCTCGCCAGAAACAAACCCGGAGACTCCGCTTGTCTTATTCGCTGTGAGGCTGACATACAACGCACGTTCGGTCCGGCACCGAGTAACGGCGACAATATCACGCCTTAGATTGACTTATTCGCTTTTTTTCTTTGTAGTTATACATTTTCTAACTAAAGCCATACTAATGTTAAAAGTAAGTTTAGTAATAGATTTTATTTCAATAGTTCTTATAAGTTTGTCCAGCTTCTACCTACTCAGTTTTGTGGCGGTAAGTTTGTGTGTCACGATACTCCTCAGTAAACTATTCATAAACCAGTTTTATAACATCACACTCATTTATGTACACCTATTTACAACAACACTACTGTTTACAAAACTATATACAATACTATTATTTACAAATCGCATTTTAAAACCTATTTACATTTTTATTAACTGTATAGTAATTACCTGTTTTCACTTTTTTAATTACACTATTTACATAGTATTTGCAATTGGCCAACTAATTATATATAAAATTACAACTATGGAATGTACACTAATAATATTAATTTTCATAAATCACGGACTAATTATAAACTTTTGCCATGATGACCAGAGATGAAAAATATCTTAAGGTCGGTTTCCTTAATGCAGGCTCATTAGGTACAAATCATAATGACTTGATTGGATCACTCGACAGGTATTGTTTTGACGTTATGGCTATTAACGAGACTTGGTTACGGCCGGGAGAGGATGGACGCGCTCCGGTGGTGCCGGGCTATCGTCTGCGCCACACACCGCGGCCAGCAAGTGTGCGCTCGGGTCGTGGTGGGGGCGTTGGTTTTTATCTACGGCGGGGACTGTGCGTACGTACTTTGACTAGCGCTATTGATCCCAGGTTCGAATCAGTCGAACAAATGTGGATAACGCTTACTTTGAATGGTAAAAGAATTGCTATAGGCACAGCGTACCGGCCACCATGGCTTGACCTTGTCCTTTTTTTGGATGCCATAACGGAATCTCTTAGCTTATTGGGAAATTGTGACCACTACATATTGCTTGGTGATTTTAATGTAAACTTACTAGACGTAAACGCGATGAAAACCCAAAAAATTTACGAATTTCTGAATTGTCTCAGTCTTACACAGTTGGTCACAACTCCTACCCACTTCACAGCGTCCAGTGAAACTCTTATCGATCTCCTATGTACTGACCTGAGAGCAAGATATACGTCAGTGGAACCGTTCGGTTCAATTAATGGACATTCTATCATAGTTGGTGAATTTGACATAAAACGCGACAAGTTTAAACCCTACTTGGTGAAATTTAGGCCACTTAAAAACATATGCATGGATAGCTTTATTAAGGACTTATCGCTTCTGTGCCTTAACAATGTTTCTACGTTTGACAATGTCACAGATATGGTACATGTTTTTAATTCTCACATTATTGCCCTATTTGATATCCACGCACCGATAAAGACATGTACTGTAAAGGAACAGTCGTACCCTTGGATTACAGAAACCATTAAAGTTATGATGCGTTTGCGGGATCATGCACTAAATACTTATAGGACAACGAAATCCGAAACAAAAAAAATATATTATAAAGAATTAAAATCTTTGGTTATTAGTTCTTTGTACAATGAAAAAGTTGCGTACTTCAAGCATAATATAAATAATAAAATAAAAAATCCAAAATTGTTATGGAAAAATCTTAAATCTACCTCATTGCCTATAAAACCTAAACAAGACCTTCCACCACACTTTACAGATCCAGACCTAATTAATAACACCTTTTTGATAGTCCCTGGTAATCCCTTAGCAAGTATATCACTTGTGACTTACTATGAGAATCATAGATATGGTGACGCAATGTTCACTATCAGTACAGTAGAACGCAGCGATATCTCACGCATTGTTTCTAATCTTAAGAGTAACGCTGAAGGCTACGATAGCATAACTCTGGATATGCTAAATATGACTCTGCCGTACACATTAAATACTATAACTGACATAATAAACTGCTCCATTGTAACGTCAAAGTTCCCCGACCAATGGAAAATTGCCTCCGTTAGGCCCATACCAAAAAACTGTAATCCAATGGAAGTAAAAGACCTACGCCCTATAAGTATCTTACCGTGTCTATCCAAAGTGTTGGAAAAAGTTGTTAGCCGCCAACTAACGCACTTTTTGGAACAAAATAACATTTTACCTGACTTACAATCAGGCTTCAGAAAACAGCGCAGTACTGCTACTGCTTTGCTGGATGTTACCGATAATATATTAACAGCCCAGGATAAAGGAATGTGTTCATTACTGGTTTTACTTGATTTTTCCCGGGCATTTGACGCAATAAATATTCCCCTATTACTATCAAAGCTAAATTATTACGGTTTTGACCCCACCGCCACGCAATGGTTCCGTAGCTACCTTAGTAATAGGAAACAACTTGTGGATTTACGTTTGGGTGACGGCACTACTCTTACATCGTCCCTTACTTCCATAGAAAGAGGAGTTCCGCAGGGCTCTATTTTAGGTCCAATCCTGTTCATTTTGTATTGTGCGGATATAGTTAAATGTGTTCGGAAATGCAAGTATCACATATACGCAGACGATGTTCAACTTTATATATCTTTTAGGCCAGATGAACACGAAAGAGCCGTTAGGGATCTTAACGATGATCTTGACAGAATAGCAGCCTGGTCTCGGGAGAACTGCCTGTCTCTAAATCCAACAAAGACCAAATTTATGGTATTTGGCTCACGACAACAGCTGGCCAGACTGCCCGTCACATTTAGCTTAGAACTGATGGGCGAGCAAATTGAGAGAGTGAATGAAGCGCGAAATCTTGGTCTAGTTATAGACAGCGGACTTCGTTTTGAGAGACACGTAGCCGACTCTGTACGAAACTGTTTTTACCGTCTGAAGGTTCTGTACAAGATTAGGCCTTACTTATCTGAAACATTACGGGAGCAGCTAGTGGAAACCATTGTTTTGTCCAAGTTGAACTATGCAGACACAGTGTACGGCCCGCGCCTTTTAGCTCGTACGGATCGGCTCATTCAAAGGGTTCAAAACGCTTGTGCTCGGTTTTGTTATAAAATTCCTTTCAGAAATCATGTAACACCTATTTTAAACAAACATTTTACACTTAAAATGAAATCGAGACGCAAACTACACTTGGCTTGTCTTCTGTTCGGTGTAATCAAGTGTCAGAAACCGGACTACCTGTTCGACAGACTGGGTTGGGTTGCGAGTAGACGAGAATGCGGGAGAAGGCAATGCTCACAACAACTCTCGACTCAGTTGCACAATACGGCAGCTTTTAGAGGCAGCTTTTGTTATGCGGCATCCAAAGTGTGGAACAACCTGCCACCACCTATCAGAGTTGTCAACACGATGGAAACATTTCGAAGGCGCTTACGGCAGTATCTGGTTGATGCGCAACGGAAACTCGATATGATCACAATGAATGTTTCAATTATATAGCGTACCTACTTAATCGTGCCCATTAAATTATTATTATTAAATTAAATCATTAAATTATTATTATTATTTCTTATTACCTTAATAACATTTATTTCTTATTATTTTAATTCCATTAAGGTTGCACGAAACTGTAAAATACTACATAATTACATATATGTAGGTAGGTGTTGCTCACGCTCGGTTCTTTGCTGGCTCGTATGTCTTGTCCCCCGTCTCTTGTGTCCCTGGCTCGGAGCGTCCTCTTGTGTCATCCTCGGCACCTGCGTGCCATCGTAGATGTGAGACCTGTAGGAAAACAAAAACAAAAACAAAACCACATTACTATGTTAAATTATCCTCCATCTCGTAAGTAGTCGAATCTGACTGTTCTCAACTTACCCAATTTGTCTGGCCTATATATGACTGGAATGCACGGTGTCGGAATTTCCCGCCTTTTCACCCTCCCTCCAGTAAAGCTTGGCAGTGTAGAACCTCTGCAGTTTGACAACTTTAAATAAAACAAAATCACATATTAGGTACCTATATAAGGATTTTATAACACTTTCTGTATATGTCTCGTTACATATATATATCACATACCTTTTTATCTTGTTTTTTTTTTCTTTCTACTTCGTCCATCTCCATATTTTCAGTCTTTCACATTCTCTGATAAATCTTGTATAACGTACACAATCAAAACCACGCTTTAGTATATAAAAAACTCAAACAAATAAGATAAAGATTTCTTTCTTTTATCACAAAATTACATAATCGCTGTCGGTCGCGCTCGCCTGCTTGCAGCGTAGTGTGGATAAATTAGAACATGGTTTGTTATATTATAAAATGCGTTTGCAATTCCGTGCACCATACTAAACAGGTTTCTCGGTATAAAGACGACAGAATGTTGTCAT
This sequence comes from Shargacucullia verbasci, assembly GCA_947562105.1. Lineage (NCBI taxonomy): Eukaryota > Metazoa > Arthropoda > Insecta > Lepidoptera > Noctuidae > Shargacucullia > Shargacucullia verbasci. Next base: position 9,344,218 of record OX387306.1, read on the forward strand.
GTGATGGTCCCCATACATTCTTTTTACACGTAGGTACACAAATACAAAATATTTAACTATTATTAATTTACATATTTAACTATTATTATTTATTACACATTTTTTATTTATTATACTATTTTATTTAAGTATATTTACACACACACACACCATAAAACTGATTTACATCCGTAACACTTCACTACCAAAGGTGCAGTTGAAAACCAGCGTCAGGCACTAGTTGTCTGGCATTTTGCTGAACTGGACCTATTTGGTGCAGCTGACAAGGCACACAATGCATCTCTAAAGCTGAGTGGGTATTATTATCATTATTCTTTATTCTGTTTGTTTTACTTTTTTTTTCTTTGTTCTCTTTTATATATTATTATTGTGTGCCTTTAGTTTGGGCCAAATAAACGTATTTTCTTTCTTTCTTTCTTTCTTTTGTTGTGCGAGGCAGAAAGTTTCTAGAGAAACGCACAGTTGTTGACTGCCAAACATCTAAATGATGGTGATGGAATTGCTGTCGCGTAGAACGATGGCGGAAAGAGGCGGCAGGGATCAGGCCGAACAATTCCTCGGAGCACTCCCCATAGTATAGGCGATAAAAGATGCATAGAGAGGCCACATCTCTACGCAGCGCCAAGGGGTCAAGCCTGTTTGAAATATCTAGTAGTATGGGTCGCGACTGACCCCTCGGGCAGTTGGCAATCGCCCAAAACCCGATTCCTCGCCCTCCCCTAGGGGAGAGCGTAGACGATAGACCGATTACAGCCGCTCATTCACGTCCAAGCCGTCGACGAGTCAACATCTTCTGAGGATGCCCCGTAGAGGGGCGAAACACGTGTCGAGTATCGGTTTGGGTTGCATGTTACATTATTTGGCGGCACGGTTGGCGCAGTGTGTTGAGAGATTGACTGCTGCGCTCGGTGTCGCGAGTTCGATTCCCGCACGGAACAAATATTCGTATGATCTACAGATAGTTGTTTCGGGTCTGGTTGTGTGTGCATGTGACATGTATGTTTGTAAACTGTACCCACGACACAGGAGAAATCCTAGTGTGGGGCAATGTTAAAAAAAAAAATATATATATATATATATATATATATTATATTATATTATCCCACCTTCTGCATGTGTATTTATTTGCGGGCGGGAGGGAGGTGCTGTGCATGCACCCAAGCTTGAACTAGTTTAGCGGAATTAGAACTAAATATTCTAATTGTATTTCTTGATAAATAATATTATTCTACAATAATATTGTCTAAATTGTATTTGAGTAGTTTACCTCTTCAATGTCCGTAATTTGTACGATGTGGTTTTGATCTTTACTTTACACGCACTTCTTCACTTAGTTCCCGGGTTTCGGCACCAGATGTTAATAATTTACATGAAATAAAACTCTGAACTGCTGTTGAAATATTCAACATAATACATTTTAATATTCTTTGAAGTGTCATGAAATCACAGTAATCTTAACATCTACTTATAGGAAATATGCGTCATTGCACAACACCATCTATCGCGCACACAGGTAAACTTTATACAATAATTCAGTGGCGGAGAATGTCACATAATTCATCTTATCTATCCATCTAGAGGGCTCCTGTTAAATTAACTGCTCACTCAAATACAATTTAGACAAATATTTTTCATAACTGTATTATTTTTTAATTTATTATTAAAATAATAGTTTTTTCTATAACATTTTATTTTACTGTGATTATTTATGTTTTACTTTATGTATGCATCAATTTTATTTAATGTGTTCATTTCGAGTTATTTTGTTTAGTATAAATTATAATAGATTTTCTTTTTTAAATTTTCTACATAGTCATGTTAAAATATTTTTAAGTGAATAGGAGAGTAGCGTCGCTTTTTGTTAGTTGTTTTCTGGTGGTTTTGAAGATTGCATAGAAATACTACCTATAGAAACGTATATAAATAGTCACGCCAAGTTAAACAAGGAATGTTTATTACGAAACACATATGAAAGAAGGAGATGCAACCTTTATTTTTTGTCTTTATCTGCGTGTCCGGTATTTTTAGCCACAAATTGTCAAATTTGACACTTGCCTGGTCAAACAAATATGCTAAAGATAACACGAGATATAAATTTCGCTTAAATTTTAGTTTTCTTTATTAAATAAGTTCATATAAAGTGGCAAGTGTGTCTCCAGTGTATGGGATATTGTGTTTTAGGCTGCAAAAACCGTAGAACACGAAAAAATCGTATATCGTGTATCGCGTATCATTTTAACATGTAAGTAAACTGATTTCAATGTATTAGAGTTTCAATAACGTCGGAGGTATCATTACAGATATAATGGGTAGGAACTGACACTACTCGTCGTTGAATATACTGTGAAATTAATGTGTTATTTTGCATATTGTTTGTAACATAACTTAACACCTGAAACATTAGTGTTGCTAGTGTATACTTTTATTTACCTCACCTCTGTTTCGTTACGCGACTTAGTGTATGATTATAATATATGACGAGTTAATTATTGTTATACAGATAATTGTATGCTGGCCCCATCTTTCGAGCTTTGGTTGAATTGCTAAACATCAATCATCACATAATTACATCACCCAAATTATTTTCGTTAATTCGTTGGTTACTTAGATAATTGTTAAGTTTTTATTCTTTGTGGTTATTTTCACAGAATTATTTCGATTAAGATTACTGGTAAATAATCTGTAGTTTAGCGTCGTCTAACGCCTTGAAGACTAAGGTAAACAAACCGCATTCATTTGCTGTAGCATTTGTTTTTAATTATTGTCAATGGCGGTTCTTATTGATCATTAGCCGAGTTGTTATCTATGTAGTGAAAATATGACGTATCATTTATACGTTGCACACGTGTCTCTGTACAAAAATGACTAGACGACATTTCTAACTACCATACATTTACTAACATACATTTACATACATGCATTTGCCTTGCATTTAATGGATCATAGTTCTGCATGCGTGAGCCGTAAAGCCCTTATGACTGCTATTCCAAGGCGATTGCAGGTGTGGGCGGGCGCGCTCTTCACACTTAGGTGTATGACATCTTTAAGACAACGGAGGCTATATTGCCTTATACCTTTTGGTGAAACGGTGCGCGCTAGCTCACATGTGGAAACGTTTTTGCTAAGCTTTAATTATTGTAATAGTATTCTTTAATTATATTTTTTTTATTATTGTATAATGACAGACATGGGAGTGTTGCTGGGGAGTTTGTTGGGCCGTTTCTTCTCCCCAAGCTAAAACAAATAGGAAGCGGTCAAGGGCGGGCGTATTAGTTCTGTCCATAATATGTTTGACGTTCAAAAAGCACTAGTAGTAGTCTATTTTGAATAAATGAATTTTGAATTTGAATTTGAATAACCTTTTTTATTGCTCGGTGCTTCAGACCGTCTCACCCGGTAGCTATAGCATAAATTAATGTAAGTACATATGAATCTCTCTCGTTACAGTTCACGAGATGGCACGTACCTCTCGGCAGAGGCGAGCTGGTCGCGCGCGATGCTCACGTTGTCGGCGGCCACCTCCACGTGGCCGGTTGCCATGGCTACCTGCACCACATTCATCACAACATTTCAACTCACAGTAATAAAAAGAAAGAATGAAAATGACGAGCCATACGCACCTGGTCGCGCTGCGCGAGTGCAGCGGCTTGCGCGTGCTGCCACACGTCGTGCAGCGCGCGCACCTCCGCCTGCAGCTCGCTCCAGCCGCGCAGCAACGCCTCGCGCTCCCGCAGGCCCACCTCCTGACCGAACTTACATCAGCTCACGAGACAGGGGGAGGCTTGTTAACTTCTAACAAGGAAATCTTTAAGCTTTATTTTTACTAGGGATGCCAATCTTACATGATCATCTACGCGTAGTTGGATTTGTGACAAAAATTCTGGCGGAGTGACGTCAGCGTCGTCATCGACGTTGACGTCGGTGTGAGCGTGTGCGACCACACCGACGGAATCCGTCGACACGGCGCTGGCCGCCTGCGGCGCCGCTTCCGCCACGTTCCGGTTTATCGACAGCGGAGATGTTCCTATACATGGACCAAAACAAATTCAGATAGAGTTCGCGTGGCTGGGTGCAGATCGACTCGACACCTAAACGTATGAGTTTCACAATTTTTTTGGCTCGGTCTGGATAGACAAACGAACACCCACGAACCCTCAGAAGCCTACAAACGATATTCGGCTTGGGCGGCACGTACAGTGGTCCGGTCCATACCCAACATAAGCAGCGGTTCGGTTCGTTACACAGCGAAGCATGCACTACGCTAGAGCCGATATCGAAGCACAACGTTCAGAAAAACGATGATCAATGTGGATTAATTAAGCACAGAACTCCAGTCGGGTCCACTCAGAATGCAGTCGGTTAGCGCACGAGTCATGCAACCGAGCTCACCCGTCAGTCGGCTGCGGCCCGGCGCGGACGACACTAGCGCCCTACAGCTGTCCTCTATTAAACCTACAAGACAATTTTTTGAAGAATAAAGCAACTTCGATTCCTATACTGGGTCGTGGTTACATAACGTGAATCACGTCTCGTCAGGTACTTGCGAAAAATGTAACGTGTTGATCTGAAGTGAGTTCCGGTTTGATTGGTTTCCGAGAAATTATCCATAGAAAATTCTGTACTATTCTGGAAAATGTCTGGCGGAATTTTGTTGCTCTCTTGCCTGCAAATTTTTTCTTCTGCTTTCAAATGTTTTGTACTGTAATTTCGCAAACGGAAAATAGTACAGGTATAATTAAAAACCTGTCAGATTTTCAAGTCGATTTGCTTGGAGTAATTACCGAGGTAGTCGACGATGGCGCGTAGCGTAGTGTCCCGCGAGCGCTGCGTAAGCGTGTCGAAGCGAGCGCGGTCTTGCTCGCGAACTTGCCGCCGCAGCGCGTCCAGTTCCAGCAGCAGCGAGCGCAGCTGCGCCGCCACGCGTCGTGCGTGCGTCTGCTCAGCGCGGGCCCGCACGTACTCGCCCAATTCTTCGTACTGCAACAAACACAAAAATTCAAATAATAATAGCCAACTGCATTGATAAAGAGCAACACAACAAGAACTCACGAAACAATTAATTGTGATGCAATATTGTGCACGCTCTTGTACCAACAACACGAGGTGATTCAATCTTTTTGACATAATTTATCATTAACTACCAGCAAGAACCTCACAAAATTCTAGTAAGTTATGTACGTTACACCCATGGTCTGAGGGCGACGGAGGACGAAAGAAGAAAGGGGGTGGCAATTAATAGCGCGTGCGCGCCCTTCGTACCACTCCCGCTGCTCACAGTCCTTCGTCCCCTGTAGTGACGGGTACCACTTAGGTATATACAAAGTGGTGACGACATTATGATAATAATTTAAACCATATTCTGAGAATCGCGTTAGTAGTTTTAACACCAAAAATTATCAAATTATATTCAAGTGTGCAGCCACAGATTTTACTTTTTACTTTAAAAATTTTTATGAGTCCTCTAAGCAAATTCACCTAGATGAAACAAACTACTTAAGATTCACTTACATACGTAAAATAAAACTAAATAACATGTGCGGCTGAGAAATTATCAGCTACTTTCGAAGTAGTGATGATAGGAATTCCAATTTTTAAATTTTGATGTAACATAGACACAGCATCACGCCTGTATTCTCCAAAGGGTTAAGCAGAGGTGTACTATTGTACATCCACAGTTCGCTAATCCTGTTATTGAGTCCCCTGTAAAAGGGAGCAAGCCCACTGCCATATAACAGGGGGCGAGCCTATTGCCATAATTTAAAATTATTAAATTATGTAACACATAATTTAAAATGATTCAATTGTGTAACACATAATTTAAAAGTATTTTGATTAACTAGTGATTGTGTTTTAATTTATTGTCATCAACATCCTGTAGATGTTTTTCATATGACATAAACATCTTATTGTACAGGGTGGATTATCCATACAGGCATGTAAATGGAGGTGAGTCCCTTAATCATTATAACAATGTTCTTATGAGATGCTTTAATTTTTAGACCAATTTTAACTTGCCATTACTTGTTTTTGAAAAATCTATTGTCATCGAGAAAATTGGCAATATACACAAAAATTTTTGGACTCAATCCCTCAATCTCATTAGGATCAGAAGACTTTTGGAGCAACCTTTGAGTCAATTATTTACTTTTGTTTGTTTTAGTGCCTATGTTGTATCAAAGCCACAACTATTTCCTATATAATGGAGGGGAAAAGTTTTTAACAATTTCTGACATTTCTAGTAGGTACTCTAACCTCTGTTGGCCAAATCAAGTGATGCACATGTTGAGGTTAGATTAAAGATGACCATTTCAAAGACCATACTGATGACAAATAACAACAAACATAAACTTAAAATGAATGGCAAAGATATGCATTATGTCCATGAACACATCTGCCGAGTCTCTTTCTAGGCCAGGAACAGGACAAGATAAGGGAGTGACAACACAGACCGAAAATGTCTGGGGGAGCTTCTGACCAACAACAGGACTAATGGATGACCCTCCAATGTCACTGAAGCAGAAATGGATCATGGATGTGTGAGACTTAGACTTGGTGTTTGAGAAACATCGAAAAGTCTATACTAAAGGTTTGCATTTAGGAGCAAAATTAAAAGACCATGTTGGAAACACCACATTGTGCGCAAAACACACACAGACATCATTTTTTTTTGTTTTTGTTTAAATTGGACACGGGAATTATTTTAAAATTATGTGACAAACTCATCACAGACTATTTTCGTAAGTAGCCAATTACTTTTTATATTGTTTATTTTAATTTATGACGGCATTTATAAAAGCGTACACTTTAATCTATAACGCGTTAATTTGTAGATATTCGATGACAGACCGACACGGCAGTTAAGCCATTGGGAATGTTCTCCACCTAAACAAAGGTTATAGAAATAGAGCACGATGTTACCTTGATAATATTAGCCTTATGTTGTCGCAACAAATCTAAATGATGAGGGATGGCCACCTCGTTGAATTTGGTTAGTGAGAATTCCACGCGCTTTAATGGCAATTTGTTCTCGTCGTCCATAACGCATTTATTAAATAAAGATTAAAATAAGTCAGATATTTTATGTTTATTTTGAATCTACGGTTCAGTTAGTAGATTCAACAACTGTCAGCTGATGAAACGCAAATAATAATATTAACAAACTGTCAAAGCTAACGTCAAGTCTAGACCACAGATTGTATAACTGTCGCAAACTAGAATAATCTGTATTTTTCCTTGGAAATAATATTTCCTCAAGGTAGTGTAGGACACTACCTTTAGGAAATAGCACCGCTCAAAAAACAAGCATAATCGCTTTTTTTTTATTGAGTTGTCTCTTGCAGTTAGCTCAGGGAGCTTTTACTGCTTAACCGGGCAAATGGCGAGACCAGAAGGGTCGGGCGGGAAGGCTTAGGGCGTTGCTGGGGGGCAGACTTGACAGAGCACTTGCTGGATCTGATTGTGATTATTTAGGGTCATTTGATTTATTACTACTGGCTCAGCGCGGGTTGGCTCGAGTAAGGGTCGGGGTGGAAAGCACAATCGCTACTGCACTACTATATTATATACCACCACAAACTTTCATTCTAAGAATTCTGAAGTTTTCTGTAAGAAAAGATGAGCAACACTGATCGACCGACCATCATAAAAAAACAAACAATTGAAAATGTCAAGCAGGGTTGCCGAAAGTACGGCAATTAGGCCTCCAAATCACACAATATACGGCATACGGCAGGATGCTCATTACCGTACTATGAAATACGGCAATCCGACAATTAAATAAAAATCTTTTAAAGGCGAAAAAATCAAGAGATGTAATAGTTTCATTGTTTTTTTTTTTTCTTAAAAAATGTAGCTTAGCCCAACTTGTCTTGCAACTAGATAACATAATAAACATATAACATAGCGTCACGCTTGTATTCCCCGAAAAGTTAGGCACTGGTGTACCATTGCACACCCACATTTCGCCGATGCCGTTATTGAGTCCCATGTAATAGGGGGACGAGCTTATTGCCGTCTATTGTGTGCAGTTCCAGACTCCGTGATGCTTCTGAGAATTTCCATAGAGAAAAACCCAATAACACTTTGCCCAACCAAGGAATCGAACCCAGGACCTTACGCTCAACAATTGCGCTGGCGATCACTAAACTAATGAGGCAATCAGACTGCCTCAGCTAGATAATCTGTACTTTTTGCGTTAATCATAAATATTTATTGTTTTATCCGTATTTATTGTCCTTAGAAAGAATTGAGGCGGGAAATCCCTTCAGCCTAATTCTTTCACATTTAATGGAACAAGAAGAGTAAAGCTACTCTACTCAGAACACGAGAGAGTAAGTCAGTATACGTAATTTTATATCTTTCCTTTTTTTATGTAAATGTATGGTAATTTATTTTAGAATACGGCAATTTTTATCCTGGTGTACGGCTCAGATAGAGGATAGTAGGTAGATAGATTATATTAAGCAAGAGCCGGAGACATATTACTATTTCCTTCGCAACACAAAAAAATGACACATTTCGACTTCACAAATTGATTCTACAGATTGAATAGCCTGTAGCACGGATTAGAGTTCAAGCTATCAAGCTGCATCTATTTATACAATTTATGTATTCAGTGAAGTTCTTTTTTGAAAAGATACCATAAATTATAATTTTTTACCCAAAAAGTATAAGATACTGGGTAAAGAGAGCCCTCTTGCGGTATTTTTATGTAAACAAGCGCAGTGGCGCCGTCTACAATTTGTTTCCGAACTAATTAGCCTATATCTAGTTTGATATAGATAGTGGTATTGGTGGTATATTTTAGGTACTGGATGGGACATTCATTGGTGCAACCGCATATCAAAGATAACAAAACCATTTTCAGCGGACAGTGTTACAGAAGAAAGGATCTGCTTTTACTAGTTTTGTTACCATTGATATGAGGTTGACTTATACATGTAGGCTAGTCTTTCATAGAAATGTGAAATAAAACAAGTCAAATATGTTAATCACTTTTTAACTTAAAGCTCAACTCGACGCACTTTTTGGAAAATTTCACAACCGAAATACAAATGAAAAATGGAAAAGCGCTACCATTTTTAAATTTGAATTAACAACACTTATTCTGACTGTCACCAGTTTAAAAATGACCAAAATTAATTTTATTTTATAAAATCAAGAAAACATCCACTCTAACAAAATATTAAAATTATCGATAAATATTCTGATTCTGATTCACAACACTATAAAGTAGGTGAAATGTCATACATACATACCGACTCAAACTTTTTAATGTTTTTTGTTAAACACTAACAGCCAGAATCATAATAAAACTGTGTACGCACTAAACACATGTATTACTTTTATTTTAAATGAGAATAAAAAGCAAGATTTACAAGTTTGCTTCGTAAAATTCAATAAACATGAATTCGACTTGCCTATGAAACGATAATTTTGCATTATTTTCAGTCAATATACCCGCTCGGCTAGAACAAACGGGAACATTACACGCCATAACTAATTTATAATATATCCACAGTAAGGAAAATTTCAAAATCGAGAAGAAAACCACTAAAAAGTCCGATTATCGTAACGACACATTGGTAACCAGCTGGTTACCAACAAATATGGCTGCCCTCGGCCGGTGGCGCGCAACGCTTCAAGACGTGCATAAACAGCTTTTGCTATCTCTTTCTGTCACACATAAACTGATATTAGAACGAAGAGTGTTCTCTCTCTCCAATTTAAGTGCCAGGCACTTGTCGGTGTAGCATTTTCCATCCTGTTCTGTTCAAAGCTAGCTCCTTCACTTCTTTATATGTCACTGCATTTGCCTTCTCCTTCAGTTGGTCTATATACTTCATTCTTGGCCGTCCTCTCTTTCGTTTTGCCTCCAATTTTCCTTCTATTATATTTGTTATAAATTTATCATGTCTTATTAAATGCCCAATCATTTTGCCCCTTCTTTTTTCTATTTGATTTAAAATTTGCCGCGTTTCTTTTACCCTTGATAAGGAGAGGCTTGAAGCCTTCGAAATGTGGTGTTGGCGTCGCATGGAAAAAGTGTCATGGACAGAAAAGATCACTAATATGGAAATATTGGGAAGAGTGTTAAGCATAGATTTAGAATGTAAAGATGAACAATGACAGCTTGTAGGAGATACCGAAAAATAATATGCATATGTGTTAGTGACTGATATGTCAGATGAAAATAGGGTTGTGTATTTGCATTGTCAATATAGTATAGTATCGATAGATTAAATCTTGCCCTAATGAATAGGGGTATACAGTGGTGATCATATAATTAAGAACGACTATTTAAAAACAAGCTTTTTTCAAACTTACGAGAATAACACTTATTGCATGTCTTTTTGTATCTCTCTTGGTATCGCAAAACTGTTCCACACTATCATTGCATACAGTTATAACACGATTAATTCAATAATATATGCATAAACTTTTTACATTAAACATTAACATATTATTGCAAACTTACTGGCTGGCCACATTTTACACATTTTACACACTTTACACAATTAAGAACGCTGGATGGTTTATGATTTTATTCAAATTTAAATAGAAAACATTCTGTAACCAGATCACTATTCGGGTAATTTTGCCGCCATTTAGTGATGTAAAAGTCAAGAAGTTGATTGTTTCCTATAAAAACAATGGGGAAATATAAAAGTTGTGATGAATCTAAATATTCCGCGTGTACCTAAACAGAGAAAGTCATCTTTCATCATCAGTTCTTTTCTCTGACGAGACAAAAATTAACAGAGTATGTTCTGATGGGAAACGATATGTTCGACGCCCTCCGAATACAGCATTCGACCCCAAGTACACAAAAGTGACATTAAAGCATGGTAGAGGAAATGTGAAAATTTGGGGGTGCTTCTCTGGTCATGGTGTTGGACCTGTTAGACTGATAGAAGGAAACATGGATCAATTTCAGTACAAAAATATCCTGGAAGAAACAATGTTACCATATGCTGAAGACGTGCTTCCAATTATTTGGATATTCCAACACGACAATGATCCAAAGCACACTGCACGCACCGTTAAAGAATTCCTCACATCTCAATCAGTTTCCGTCTTAGAATGGCCACCAAACAGCCCAAATTTAAATCCCATAGAGCATCTTTGGTGCGAAGTCATGAAAAAGGTTTCAAATCGACGGTGTGGTAACCTAAGTGAGTTATACAACGTTTTTTTAGAAGAATGGCGCTTTATTTCTCTTGAAAAATGTAAAAAATTAATAGAGTCAATGCCTCGCCGGTGTAAGGCAGTCATTAAAAGCCGTGGACACGCTACAAACTATTAACTTAGAATAAAATGTGCAATTTTTACATTATCACCATCTTATTTAATGTGTTTTTTTAAATCTAAGTATCTACTGAAACAACTCTCGAGCAGTTTAAGAATCGTTCTTAATTATTTGTCCAGCTTTATTACTATTTGAATTTGTAACTATCGATAATAAATTAAATTTGTAAGAAAAATAGTAAGTGATTTTAATATTTACTCCTAAACCTATTTACTATATATATGTAGCTATTTCATAACATAACTAATTACTTTTAAGAAGGAACGAAGGAACATAAAAGTACACAGGACATTGTTTTTTTTTTTAAATGTCTGATTCTACAAATCGTTCTTAATTATATGACCACCACTATATACGCTACTAATTAAATCCTCTTATTGTAAATTAATAAATGGATAAAATCATTTTATTTATGAAAATACAATGAGTATTAAAAAATATAATAATAATTTTAAGATGATATTGTATGCAGCATACAGATAAGTATAGTAAAAAGTTTTAACCTTGTGCTATCCACTAGTCACAGTTTTGTGCACTGATAATGATAAAGTAATGTATGATATTACCATTACTAGTTCCCTTAGGCCCGATTACTTAATAATCAGATAAAAATCTATCGACTTTTTATCGATATCCGTGAAGTCATTTCTACAGTCAACCCTAGCGTAAACATACATTTTAATATTTACACTAAATATTATTTATTTCTTGTTTTATCTACAAAATATTACTACGTATCGGAAGAAAATCTAATATACTATGGTAAAATTTGTTTTCTCGGCGAATTAATACTAGTACGTACACAAAATATGGTTTCAAAACGTACGATGATAAAATCACATTTACCTGTGAAACATGTAATTATTTGGATTATTTTTCTATGTCACGTTACAATTGGCAAAACAACATGACATTATGACTGCCTAAATATCACTTATCGCCAATAATTGCACGATTATTTTATAAATTAATAAAATATATTTGACACTAAAGCAAGGGAAAGGATAGGAACCGATCCTTCAAAAAAAATTGTATCATACTGACATTAACATCTGTCTCTTTCTTTCTCGGGTAGTGTTCATATTAAAATGATATCTCTTTTCCACGCTTTGTTGGTCTTTTAGCGTAAGCGAAATTCTAAGTCTATGGTGTTAAGTATGAGTAAATTGTTCAACTTAATATGCTACATCTAAGGATTGTTTTATCTGAGGTGTACGGTATCCCGAAATCCAGGCAGCGGCAACACTGATGTCAAGTCTATGATGATTGAATTATGAATGAATGAAGACAAGACTACAAGAGTTAGACAAGATCAGTATACTATTGTAGTCTTTGGACAAGATTCAAGTCAATCGTTCACATCCCTGTCATGTCAAATAATGTGTCGTTGAAGTTGCAGATAACTCGAGTATTGTAATTGGTGTTTATTGCTTTTAAATATACGTTTGCGACTGGATCTAGTATTATATATGCTTCTCAGTTAGTTTAACAGAGCACATCATTGTGTTCAAATTGTTCGGATATTTGTGACAATGGACGTGGATACAGGTACGCGATCTCCGTTTCTAACCTCAATATAAAAAAAAAAATGTTATTCTTACTACAGACGACCAATGTGATACAGCCAAATGCTATTAAAGATACCTAATCCCAAACTTGATATTTGGTCAGTTAGAAAGGCGTGAACATCGCGTATAATTTGTACTGCAGGTAAAAAGTAATTCTGATCAATACTGTTAACAATGTATAGGGCATTGTTTTGTCAACAATCTACATATGTGGATCTGGATCTGTGTCGATTTATCGAATTCCTATGAGATCTCATTTGCTAGGTGTCATTAGGCAGCACTTACTGTGAAGTTGATGAGCCATTGTCATATGACACTTGTAACTCACAATGGCTGTATACAGAATGCTTTGGCTTGTGACAGGTGGCAGGCGCTCGCGCTCCGGCTCCCGCAGCCGCAGTCGCTCCGTAAGTATAATTTCTGATCTACTTATATATAGAAAGTTCTCTAACATTCATTCTCTTTAAAACAAGTCAAACTACTGTCAAAGCGGACATATCAACATCTTTACAACAATGGATCAGTTATTACGACTAAATGGCAAGCTCCCGGCCGAATCCCTATACAAATACTTATGTAAATATACTGCCTAATAACAACATTGGATAAAACAACATATCTCTTAAAACAACGAAACCATCAAAATTGTTCAGCTATAACTACCAACCATCACTTAAAATGAAGCATTATTTTTTATTCAGTTATTATTTATTTTTTGTTCAGTAAGATAAATTTTTGGTTCAGTTTTTGGATATTTTATTTGCATACAGCGAATACCTATTTATTATGTATATTTAAATGAAATACATATGTACAGAAATACATATTACATATTCAAATTATGTATCTACTTATGTATATTGCTTATAACAACTACCGGTTATAGATATCCATATTTATACAGTCCCTTCAATGTCATTATATCCAAATTTGACTGTATTTATTAAACTATATTTAGCTTCTTTCAATAGTTTACTATTACTATGACCAATTAATTAGATGAAGTCCTGATATAGTAAGGTAGGGGTCAAATACAAGTTGTATGTGAATCTGTTCTGTCCAAGGATTGAACGAACAATATCTATATATCGGCGCAATATCCAATATCTATATATCGAACGGCGTACAAACTATGTACAATATCGTTCGACTCGAGTGACACTGCACAGAACCACACAATAATAATAACGTAAAATATCTATGATACTTTAAATACTTAGATACAACCGAACCGCGGAACCACTTTTGTTTCAGAATATCATAGGTTCAACCAATATGCCATACCGCATACGTTCCATAAAACCGAAACTTTAAGAAATAACAGTAACATGTGGTACTACTTTGGTTTCGGAGTACCATATATTTTGACCAATATATAGATATTGAAATACACTGTCAGCCAAAAGTTTGAGACCACTTATAAAAATCTTTATTATGTGTAAAATATAGTAAAAGCACAGTATAAGTATTCTAACAGTAGGCTGACGCCTTTGATGTCGGGCGATGCCGCCGCCTGTGTAGGCATTTATGCAACTGCGGAAGGGTTGTCACAAATTGAAAAAGATACATATATACCTAATCATTAATATCATGTTTTTTAAGTCTTAGTTTTTTAAGTCGTCAGCACCCCAAGAAACCTTGAAAACGATACCCACATCTATACTTTTCAAAAATGCATGTCCGCCATTTTGGATTTCAAAATGAATGTCTTATAAGTTTCATTTCGTGTGACAGCACCCTGAGAGACCTCAAAACATTCGATCTTATAAAGACAAAACGTTTCGGGGGTGTGCAATATACTCGGTATTTTTCATCATCATCATCATCAGCCAGAAGACGTCCACTGCTGAACGAAGGCCTCCCTCAAGGGGGGGTTTGCCATAATCCCCACGCTTGGCAGGCGGCTTAGGGATCGCAGTGGCTCACCGATTAGTGAGAGGACGCTGCTGCCCGTCCTCCGGTGTCGTCTGGCCGCAGTTTTAAGACATACTCGGTATTTTTACGAACGCCATATTGTTTACGTTCGCACATGCACGCAGTGGCGATCCGAGGGGGAGATTCGTGGGATTGATGACCCTCCCCCCCTCCCCCCAATCGTACACGTCAAATTGACAAACCTTCTAAAAATAGACAATTTACTAAAATTTTAAACAAATAAATCAAAAATAGGTAGATTTTTTTTTTTTTATAAATCAAACCCACGATCCAATGCCAACCCCCCAGTCCAATGACAGCACATGTCTTATGCACCATATTAATAATAAATTGAAATATCTTAAATATCAATTACTCGATAGCCCTCAAAGTCGTGTCCCAAGCTACTAAGTGCGGTGAAGTATGCAGCTGGGGCTCGCCTCGCCCGCGTCTCACCCCTCACACCCCGCACGATTGCCCTGTCTAGACGTCTTCGTCGACTGACTGAAGGGTTTATAGACTGTGGTAAAAGTATGTACGATAAAGAAAAAATCTGCACACCTGCATATTCTTTTGTTATTAAGGAATGTTTAAGAACTTATTTTTTGGTTTATTTTTCAGTTACTATGCCATAAACGAGTATTGTTTCAAAACAACAAAGAGTGCCGAACTAGAGCCAGATGGTAGAGTTATTGTAATATTTATATGACCTATTATGTTAACTTCCTAAAACGTATTGCTTGAGTTTTTAAGGAGTTATTCATAATCTATCTTTGTAAGTCTAAACTTGTGGTGTATACAGTCAAAACGTCTTAAAAAGGGGGAAAGTGCGCGAAATAAGCAGTGAAATGCGATCTGCCATCGTTGTTTTACATAATGTAGGCACATTTGAACATGCGATTGGCTCTAAGAAGCTGTCGAAAACTTGTGTTCATAGCAAAATTACTCGATACGAGGAGACTGGCAGTAATCAAACCGTCCACGTTCAGGAAGGCCAAGAGCTACCACTTATAGTGAAGATAACTTCATTGTCGTGTTGAAAACCTCTGTTAAGGCCACAAAACAAAAGGAAACGGATTCAATGGGCCCTTGCCCATCTAGATTGGACTGAAGAAGATTTTAAAAAAGTTCTTTGGACAGATGAATCGAAGTTTGAAATATTCGGTGCCAAAAGAAGAATATATGTTTGACGTAGCGCCGAAAAAAAGATGTTGCCAAATTGTGTGGTGCCAACAGACAAGCATGGTGGTGGTTCCATTATGGTATAGGGTTGCTCCTCGAGTTATGGAACTGGAGATTTGGTACGAATCGATGGAGTTATGAAAAAGGACCAGTATAAATTAATTCTAGAGCAAAATGCTTTTCCTTTCGGACTAAGATTAATCTGAAATGGATCCATTTTACAACAGGATAATGATCCAAAACACAGTTCAAAATTATGCAGGGGTTATTTAGAAAACAAAAAAGCAGGAGTATTTATAAATACGGTGTGGCCAGCTCAAAGCCCGGATCTCAACCCAATTGAACTTTTATGGGTAGAGCTTGACCGAAACCTTCGTCTTCGCTGTTCCTCCTTGTAAGAAGACATGTGGAACGCCTTAAACGAAAGCTGGAATAATATATCACAGGAAACAATTGACAAATTTATTGCTCGAATGCCTAGGCTGGTGAAAAAAGTTATAAAATGCAAGAGGATTTTTTGACGAATAATCAGTTTAACACATTATAGGCATATTTGGCATTAGTGGTTGATATTTCTTGAATATTTTAATGTATTTTTTTATTTAATTAGTGTGGCATTTGATAATAAACCATTTTCTCAAAAATAAATAAATTTGATTTCATTTTCCTACTTTATTTGTTGATTATTAAGGTGATCTCAAACTTTTAACCGGCAGTGTATATAGATTCGATATCTGATAGTAAAAACCGATATATAGATACGATTTAATACAGCGTATAGACGATATTACCCAAGCCTAATAAAAACTTAGCTAGGTTTTCACAATGATGAATGTTTGTTAATGTCAAATGCTTGTTTACAAGCCGTATATCAGTCACAGCATAGATTATCTATAGACTAACATATCTGACAGCGTTTTCGCCTGTTTATGAAAAGTAAACTTTTAAAATAAAGTATTGCTGTTTTCTAGGTCCCAAAAAATATGGTAATATCTTTTTTGATCTAATCGAACAATTATTAATCATTTAAGACCTACTTTAAAAAAGAGTCAACTAGCCTATTTAATTATAATTATGTCTTATAACTAACACTAAATATACTTGGTTGATCAGGCTGGCTCCGAGTCGAAGATGTCACATGATGGCTCCACACATTCAAGACGCAATTCAAGATCAGTGTCGCGGTCCAAGTCAAGATCACGCTCTAAGTCGCGATCACGTTCTAAGTCTCGTTCGCGCTCCAAGTCAGGGTCGCGATCCAAATCGCGATCACACTCCAAATCACGATCACGCTCTAAGTCAAGCTCGAGATCTCGCAGCGGGTCGCCTTCACCTTCAGGCAAGTCGGCTCGATCTCGCAGTGGTTCGCGCTCGCGGTCGCGTAGCTCTTCGCCCGCAAAGTCTCGCTCTCGAAGTGGCTCTCGTGCTCGTGCTCGCTCCCGCAGCGGATCTCGTGCTCACTCTGGCAGCCGCTCTCCTGCCGGATCCCGCTCAAGAAGTGGCTCTCGAGCTAAATCCAAATCTCCGCGATCCAAAAGCAGATCGAGGTCTCGTAGTGGGTCTCCGACCAAGTCTAGGTCTCGTAGTAAATCTCCTGCCCGCTCCCGCTCCGGCAGTCGTTCTCCAGCTCGTTCCAAGTCTGGCAGTGCGTCTCCTCGAAGGTCAAAGAGCGGCTCCCCGGCCAAATCTAAATCAAGGTCCCGCAGCAAGTCCCGCTCGCCCGACAAAATGGAAGTTGACGCTGATGGAGATGGAGACGCTGCTAAAGAAAAACCCGACGACGAGCCAGTACGCTCCAAATCACCGACAGGTTTGTCAAGCTACCACCACCACAATTTTAATTTATACCTATTCATTTTAAATAATAAATTATTTTATTTGTTATTCAGAGAAACGCGCCAGCCGTTCGCGATCACGATCGGCCTCGCGCAGAACTAAATCTAAATCTAGATCGCGGTCACGTTCAAAATCCCGGTCTAGATCTAAATTACCAGTACAAGGTATAATAATTATTACCGATTCATTTATTTTTGTTTATTGTTAAAACTATTTTTCTTAAAATAATAATGAAAACTAAATTATTTATTTCAGCGCGCAAAAGTAGGAGCCGCTCCCGATCTGGTTCGGGGGTTCGTAAATCTGCATCGCGGTCACGTTCACGGTCCGGCTCTCGTTCAAAATCCAGATCTCGCTCCCGGTCGAAGTCGCGGTCCAGATCTCGCTCTCGGTCACGTTCCAAGTCCAAATCCCGCTCCCGGTCTCGCTCCAAATCGGGTTCACGGTCACGGTCAGGCTCTGCGAAGTCGCGATCCAGGTAACACCTCGCCCGACTGCTCGCAAGGTCGACCTCCACGTACCTACTGAAACGTTTGTGTCGTACAGGTCACGGTCGCGATCGAGCTCCCGATCCGGTTCCGGGTCTCCCTCACATCGAGGTAAGTGCCGACACGAGACACGAGTACCGGCCGCAGCATGGAACACGTTGGTTTAGTCGGCGCCTGTGCCCGCAGGTAGCAAGCGGCGCGCCGTGCGCCTGCAGTCGGACGAGTCGGGCGGCGAGCAGCCGGCGCCGCCCTCGCCGCGTGCCGCGCCGCCCGACTCGTCGTCCGACGAGCTGGAGCCGGACCGCAAGTCGGCCGACATGACGTCCGGCATGTCCGACTTCGAGCTCATGCTGGCGCGCAAGCGCGAGGAGCGCCGCGGCCGCCGGCGCCGCCGCGACATCGACATCATCAACGACAACGACGACCTCATCGCGCACTTGCTGCAACAGATGCGACAAGCCGCCGAGGAGGATCGAGACCTTAACAAACGTAATCAGCCCGCCGTGAAGAAGGTAAGCTTACTCTAGCGAATAGGATCGGCTGCTGTTTGTTATTAGAAGATAGTAACACTTGTGTCCCTCGTAGGTGTCGATGCTGAAGGGCGCCATGTCGCAGCTCATCAAGAAGGACCTGCAGCTGGCCTTCCTGGAGCACAACGTGCTGAACGTGCTGTGCGACTGGCTTGCACCCATGCCCAACCGTGCGCTGCCCTGCCTGCTCATCCGCGAGAGCATCTTGCGGCTGCTCATGGACGTGAGTTCCGCGACACCTTCCTGCTGATGGAAATTTAAATTTCTACTTATTTATCTTATAAACCATCGTTGTGCGAGTACAATGTCCTCTTTCCCTTGTTTCAGTTCCCGTCCATAGACAAGTCGTTGTTGAAGCAGTCTGGGATCGGTAAAGCGGTCATGTACTTGTACAAGCACCCCAAGGAGACGAAAGCGAACCGCGAGCGCGCCGGACGACTTATCTCCGAGTGGGCACGACCTATATTCAATCTCTCTACCGATTTCAAAGGTGAACTACAAAACGTCGGAAGTAGGGATTGCAACCCAGCAAAGCGGGATCCCGCAATCCAGCGAGATCCAGCATAATTTTAGGAACTGCGGGATCCCGCAACGTCTTGCGGATCCGAAGTGACTTATTATTAGATCTTCTGAATAAAAAAACTAATTATAATTACCTCCGATAAAGATAAAAAGTAATATTTTTAGTTAACTACAGTACAAAGAGTACAATATTACCAAATATTTATATTTGCTATTGTTTTTGAACTTCATATTAATGAATAAGTAGTCAAACAGTAAAATATAAGTAGTCAATAAGGTGCAGTAAGATATTGTTGAAATTCCAAAAAAACTATAACCTTTTCGGGATCCCATGGGATCCCGCTGGATTGAAAAAAGTGCTGGATTGCAATCCCTAGTCGTAAGATACACTAGTGTCATTTACTTTTATTAGTTGTTATAACCCGGCCGCCTTAATGTTGTTGCGTGTTCACAGCCATGACACGAGAAGAACGACAAGCGCGCGACGAAGCCATGGCGGGCGGCAAGCGGCGCGAAGAGCCCGGCCCTTCCAAGCGAGCCAGGCAGGACACCGACCCCGACAAGTGAGCAGTGCGTCTGTGCACCGCAGTGTGTCTGTACACCGCGGGCGGCGCCGGTGCAGCCCGCGAGTGTCTGTATACCGCACAATGCAGCGGTACAGCCCGCGAGTGTCTGTATACCGCACAATGCAGCGGTACAATCCGCAAGTGTGTTTGTACACCGCAGACTGCAGCGGTACAGCCCGCGAGTGTGTCTGTACACTGCAGGCTGCAGTGGTACAGCTCCCAAGTGTGTCTGTACACCGCTGGCAGCAACAGTACAGCCCGCGCGTGTATCTGTACACCGCAGACTGCAGGTGTACAGCCCGCGAGTGTGTCTGTACACCACATATTGCAGTTGTACAGGCCGCGAGTGTGTACACCGCAAACTGCACCAGTACAGCCCGCGTGTTACAGGGTGGCGCGGCCGGGCGAGCCGGGCTGGGTGGCGCGCGCGCGGGTGCCGCTGCCGTCCAACAAGGACTACGTGTACCGACCCAAGTCCACCAGCGAGGTGGACATGTCGCGGGTGAGTGTGTTGTGAGGCGAGCCGGGCTGGGTGGCGCGCGCGCGGGTGCCGCTGCCGTCCAACAAGGACTACGTGTACCGACCCAAGTCCACCAGCGAGGTGGACATGTCGCGGGTGAGTGTGTTGTGAGGCGAGCCGGGCTGGGTGGCGCGCGCGCGGGTGCCGCTGCCGTCCAACAAGGACTACGTGTAACGACCCAAGTCCACCAGCTAGGTGGACTTGCTTCGCCAACCATAGTTTAGCGCCGATAAGCGCTCGCCCTAGCTGAGGCAGGTGACCTCAGTTCTGTTCCAACTAGGTAAACGGCGTCTAATCAATATTTGCCCTTACCATTGATGTCGTAATTGAGAAAACCGCCGATAGATAGGTTTTAGAAACCGGAGTTGACTGTTATTGATGTATTTGGCTCTCTTTACAGACAAGTAAGAAAAAAATGACCCGCTATGAGAAGCAGATGAAGCGATTCATGGATCAGAAGCGAATGAAGAGCGGCTCGCGACGCGCCGTGGAGATCTCCATCGAGGGCCGCAAGATGGCGCTGTAGACTAATGTGATGTTTTCGTTAAGTCATAGGTTAAGACTAAGGAACTGAGTAAATTATGTGATGAGGAATATTATTTTATTTGCAATACCAATGCCCGCTTATCTTCATCTTATTATTTTGATAAACTCAGCAACTGAGTTTTTTTACGAACTAAATTATTATTTTGTGGTCTGTACTCTTTTGTATACAGAGTGGAAAATGAAGCAGAACTAGAGCAGAGTTAGTTTATTTCAGTATTAAAAGTGATTCCCTCCTGAATTCAATTAATTTTACTTAAAGGAAACATTCAATATTTTTAGACTCTACTACTCCTACTATATTATATTTATTATCCTACTAATCCTATCTTACTAATATTATAAACTAGCTTCCATCCGCGGCTTCGCCCGCGTGTTTTACGAACTCGTACCTTTTTCCGGGATAAAAAGAAGAAATTATGTACTGAGATAGATTATAGTCTAGAATAGCACATAGGCTACTTTTTATCCCGGAAAAATGTACAGGTCCGTAAACTAAGCGGGCGGAAGCTAGTATTATAAATGAGAAAGTTTCTAAGGATGGATAGATCTTTGTTACCCTTTCATGGCAGAACGGCTAAATGATATTTGGCACAGAGATAGATTATAGTCTGGAATAGCACATAAGGCTACTTTTTATCCCAGGAAAATGTACGGGTTTGTAAACCACGCGGGCGGAACCTAGTCTAATGTAATACTACATTCCACGATCCTAAGTACTATCCTACTAATCCTTCCAACTTAATATTATAAATGTGAAAGTTTGTGAGGACGGATGGATCTTTGTTACTCTTTCACGCCAGAACGGTTGAACGGATCTTGATGAAATTTGGCACAGAGATAAATTATACTCGGAAATAGCCCATAGGCTACTTTTTATCCCGGGAAAATGTACGGGTTCGTAAACCACGCGGACGGAAGCTTGTATTATAAATGCGAACGTTTGTGAGGATGGATGGATGGATCTTTGTTACTCTTTCACGCCAGAACGGCTGAACAGACACAGAGATCAATTATAGTCTGGTATAGCACATAGGCTACTTTTTATCCCGGAAAAAGGTACGAATTCGTAAACTACGCGGGCAAAGCCGCGGGTGGAAGCTAGTACAATATTTGCAAGAAAGATTTCATCCTTATAATTTTGACCCTATTAACAAAAATAGTCAACAATATTTATCTGTTCGATTCTCACCTTCACCAGCAACTTCACCAGCAAGCGAATTTTAATAAATAATTAAATGGCCAGGGCCAGCTACAACTTTCCACCCAGCACAGTGGACAAATAAGACTAATTTGATTAAGGCAATGTATGGAAATAACCGGTTTGCTCTCAACAAGGATGGTCTCAAAGACTACAATAGTATACTGGAAATAGACTGGCAACTCGTCAGTATTATCCATGCTTAAACGAGTGGCGCTCTCTGGCCGCCAAATTTCTCGATGACACATAGCTATACGTAGCTATACAGCTATCTATAGAATGCTACATTTACGTAGTTATAACTATACGTAGGTATACGACTATAGAATATTTACGTAGCTATTGCTATCTATAAGCTATATGATTATATTATTGTATTGTTCTTTTGGTGCTAAAGCAAGAAAATTTGTTACAGATCTTATTTATAATGTAAATTAATGAACCTCAAAGTATAATTATTTATGTAACTTAGGAATGTAATTAGTGCACATGAAATAATAAATAAATTCAACCCATTAGGTACTAAGTAACTATTTGTTTGTGATAGGACATGTTAATACGATATTAGTTCAATTAAGTGAAGTGGTGTGATAATTCATGTGAAATTAGACGCGTTTTTGTAAGTTAGAAGATTTTTTTATTTTTTTATTAATGGTTCACAAATCGGGCAATACAGTATCACTTACATACAATGATAATCAAAAATTAAAGTACACATTAAACTGCATACCCTAAAATAGTGAACACAGCATGTATAATGTATGAGCTAGTTATAATCTAAGTACTTAAAAATTATTAATCTTACAAACACAAACAAGATCAGAATACTAATAGAAGTCATTGGACTAGTTAAGTAGTCGAATGTCTATACAAGCTCTTCTTAATTTTTATTTTGGCTGATACTAAGGTTCCGGTAAAAATCAATCAAAGGTAAAAATCACAGTAAAGGCGGTGAAACTCCTGCGCTTCCGAAATTGTAAAATAATGACGCTTGCGACGTCACAGGACCGCGGCGACACACTGACCTACATATATAGGCTTAACGGGGGCAGGCGCAGGGATTCGAAAATAAAGTGAAATAGAAACAAACAAATTTAGATTTGTTTCTTTCGCACATACTTAATCTTCCATTGACTTAAGAGTACGTAATATGAAGTAATAACTTCCGCATGCATTATTTATTTTCCTCTCTAATTCTGATGAGACGCTTTGACTTTTATGGCTCAAGCATAAAGTATATCTGACAAATGACTACATGTATCACTGTTTTCTTACATATATTACTATTTTAAAATAGGCATGTCAATTACTTAAGATTTTAACAACAAAAATAAATATAAATAAATAACACAATTTTTATATTAATATCAGTCTGAGCCACAGCGAAGTTTGGCCAGGTTTAGATAGTATTATTATAATCCAAATTATTTGAAAATAATCGCAAACGAAACCGTCTTAGTATATTTATTTTTTACAGCTGTAAGTAAAATATTTGTTTGAAATATTATACTTACGAGTATATCATTTGAGTAGATTCATCGAGACAAATTAATCGAACAGTAATATTTATTGTTACATGTATAATATGTTTATGGAATGGTATAATGCATTTTAGAAGTTTTGAAGCCAAATCAGTCGATGTCGATTTATATAAGTGAAACATGCTATTGAATTTTTTGTAATTTATAATTTATATAGTTTTATCAACACAAAGTACTAAGTCGATTTTTATTGTTTTGTTTCTAAAATACATTCTCAACTTCTCAATTATCAAATCTAAACTTCTCAAGTCTAAAATTATCAAATTTCAAATTCTCAATCTCTCAAATCTCAAATTCTCAAATTTCTCAAATTTCAACTTCTCAAATCTCAAATTCTCAAGTTCTCAAGTCTCGAATTCTCAAATCTCAAACTTTCAGATATCAACCTCTCAAATCTCAACTTCTCAAATCACAAATTCTCAAATCTCAAATTCTCAAGTCTCTAATTCTCAAATCACAAATTCCCAAATCACTCAAAATTCTCAAATATCTATAACTCAAATAACTCAAATCTCAAATTCTCAAATCTCAAATTCTCAAGTTTCTAATTCTCAAATCTCAATCTCTCTATCAATTTCTCAAATCACAAATTTTCAAATCTCAAGTTCTCAAATCACTCAAATTCTCAATACTCAAATTCTCAAATATCTATTCCTCAAATCTCTCAAATTCTCAAATCTCAATACCTCAAATACCTCAAATAACTCAAAATTCTCAAATCTTTCAACTTTCAACTTGTCAAATCTCAAATTCTCAAATCTCAAACTCAAATATCAACATCTCAAATCTCAAATTCTCAAATCACTCGTATTCTCAAATCTCAAATTCTCAAATCACTCAAACTCGCAAATCTCAAATTCTCAAATCACTCGTATTCTCAAATCTCAAATTCTCAAATCACTCAAACTCGCAAATCTCAAATTCTCAAATAACTCAAATTCTCAAATCACTCAATTTCTCAAATCACTCAAATATCTATTTCTCAAATCACTCAAATCTCTCAAATTTCGACATCTCAAATCACTCAAATTCTCAAATCACTCAAAATTCTCAAATCTCTCAAATCTCAATTTCTCAAATCACAAACGCTAATCTCAAATTCTCAGATCACTCAAATTCTCAAATTACTCAGTGTCTCAAATCACTCAAAATTCTCAAATATCTATTCCTCAAATCAGTCAAATCTCTCAAATTTCGACATCTCAAATCTCAAATCACTCAAATTCTCAAATCACTCAAAATTCTCAAATCTCTCAAATTTCTATTTCTCAAATCACAAACGCTAATCTCAAATTCTCAGATCACTCAAATTCTCAAATCTCAAATCTCTCAAAATTCTCAAAAATCTACTCCTCACATCACTCAAATCTCTCAAATTTCAACATCTCTAATCTCAAATCACTCAAATTCTCCAATTTCAGCATCTCAAATCTCGAATCACTCAAATTCTCAAATCACTCAAAATTCTCAAATATCTATTCCTCAAATCACTCATATTCTCAAATCTCAAATCTCTCAAATTTCAACATCTCAAATCTCAAATCACTCAAATTCTCAAATCACTCAAAATTCTCCAATTTCAGCATCTCAAATCTCGAATCACTCAAATTCTCAAAATTCTCAAATATCTATTCCTGAAATCACTCATATTCTCAAATCTCAAATCTCTCAAAATTCTCAAATACCTATCACTCAAATCTCTCAAATATCAACCTCTCAAATCTCAATTTCTCAAATCACAAACGCTAATCTCAAATTCTCTCAACTTCTCAATTTTCAAAATCTCAAATCTCAAATTACAAATCATTCTGTAGGAACTTAGGCCTATAAAGTTAAACCCGCCAAACCACCGCCGTGCTCTCGTGCCTCGCGGCTCGCGAGCGTAAACATTTCGTGACGCCACTGCACCGCGGCGCTGGCACCGCAGTTGCAAATAACGCGCGCGCGCAATCGACACGCGGTCCGTAAAAATAAAAGAAAAAAAACTAATAATAACAGCAAGATCCCTAAAAACTAAACTAAAAGTAGTGATTGGTGCCCTGCCACGTTCGTTGCCCTCTCACTGGACCGTCCTGGACAACTAGGCGCAGAGCTGGTCGGAGGCGGGTAAGTCGGAGGCCTAAGATTTACATCAGGGGATTTAACAAGAATCATATCGATACATTTTGGTCATTCGAGCCTAATTACCCAGTTCTAGAACCAAGTATCTAACTATTTACCTAAACACTACACGCTGTTCACAACTTTGTCTATAGTAGATACCTAATCAAACTCGTTTACCTATGTACCTATTCTAAGAAATTAGTAGCAATCGTTATAAAGAACGAAACTTTATCTTATTTTCTTGATAGTGTATTATTAGTAAACATAAATGTACCATAAGTATACTGAAAATAGTGAATTTAGTCCACAAAATTGTTTACGTAAAGATCTGTGACCTTGGTGAATTGTAAGATCATTGAAAAATATTGCAATTTTCAATTGTTACACGCATAACTATGGTTATTTCGTATTCAACTAAGTTTAGGTGTGTTAAACTACTGTAAATTGTGTGTTTTCATTGTGAAGTTCATTGTTTTTGGTGCAGCGCCTAGTCGGCTGCCATTTTATAACGCTACGTAGGTAGGTACGTAAATTTCCGACTGCACGGTGTATATTTACATATATCTTAATTTGAAGATTTATATTTATTTAAGTACCGACGTAACAAAATGGAACTCGAAGAGTTGTTGCAACCTTTTTTGACGTCGAAAGAAATGTGTTTTGTTCGCGTCCAGCGTCTATTCGAAATGTCAAAAGCGGTAAAAACGGATCCATCAGTAGAACCCGAGTTTTTCGCTAGAGTTCAAGACTTGAATAGTTTACGTGCAGAGTTCGATCGATGTTCAGCGGAAATAAATTCATTGAATCGAAAACATAAACCTAAACTTGTGCCTTCGTACGCCGAAATCGAAGCGTTTGATGCACTTTATTACGCTATTCGTGGGGTTGAGAACGTTCTGAAATCTAAAGTTGTTACGCCTAAAATAGAACATAGTGTAAAAGAGAATGTTGACGGTCACAGTAAGCGGCGAATCAAGTTGCCCGAACTACAAATATTCAAATTCGATAGCAAACTCGAAAATTGGACAACGTTTCGCGATACGTTCAAAAGTCTCATACACGATAATGCTAGTATCAGTAATATTGAGAAATATTATTATTTGCTGTCGTCTGTCAGCGGACCAGCACTTTCAATTGTTAAGTCCATGCCGGTCAACGTGGATAATTACGCGATAGTGTGGAGCGCGCTAGTAAAGCGGTATGAGAATAAGCGCGCACTAGCTACGACGTATTTAGACAAGCTGTTTAATTTCAAACCGATAACCAGCGAGACGGCATCGAACCTCAATAATTTTCTACAAAATATTCAAGAAAATATTAAGGCATTGGAACTTTTGAACATACCAGATTTGTCGAGTTTTGTGTTATTTTACGTATCGCTGCGTAACCTTGACCCCATGACTAGACGCGAGTTTGAACAAACCATTTCTCCGGGTGAAATACCTACTATTACAGAATTATTGACGTTCGTGGAGAAACAAGCGCGCGTACTTGAGATGTCAGAGTATAAGTCGGTGTGCGTCAGAACGGCGGTACCCCCTAAACAAAACTCTTCCAAGACGGCCCCCTCCGTGATTTCAAAATATTCTAATGCTCTAATTTGACGACACGGTTGGCGTAGTGGCTAAGCGATTAGCTTTCTGCGCTAAGTGTCGCGGGTTCGATCCCCGCACGGAACAAATATTTGTATGATCTACAGATAATTGTTTCGGGTCTGGGCGTTTGTGTATGTGAATATATGTGTTTGTAAACGCACCCACGATACAGGAATTATTCCTAGTGTGGGGCAACGTTTTAAAAAAAAAAAAAAAAAATGCGAGTAAACCATTTGCTCAAAAGCCTACGTTGGCTTCGGGTGTGGTCAATACTGACAAAAGTGAGTCAAAACAACTTCACGTTTGCGTGTATTGTCAAAAGCCACATTTCATTTATCGTTGCACCGACTACGACGATCTCATGCCTGAACTACGCACTGCTAAAGTCAAAGAGTTAAAGTTGTGTGAGAACTGCTTGCGTGACAGTCACCCCGTGAATGATTGTACGTCCAAGCACAGTTGTGCGGTCTGCAAGAAAAGGCACCACGTTACTCTCCACATTGATTCGACTAAAGCCAAGGAGAATGTGGTAGCTCTTACGTGCTCAACAGAACAGACAGTTTTGCTTGGCACTGCTGTTATACACGTCGCAGATGCTTGGGGTCAATACCACACCGTACGTGCACTGATTGATAGTGGTGCTATGTCAAGCTACATTACACAAGACTGTAGCAAAAGGTTAGGCTTATCACGTCGCAAATGTGAGTTCGAACCTACTGGTCTGGGCGGAAATCGAGTACAGCATTTCGGTATGACGACTTGTACCTTAAAACCGCGCGATAGTAACGCACCGATACTGGCTACTGACGCCGTAATCGTGTCAAACATAGCAGGCAATCTGCCGACAATGTGTTTGCCAAAAAATATATTAAAACAATATCAAAATCTTGCTTTGGCTGATGCTGCCTTTCACCAACCGGCACCAGTAGACATGCTGATAGCAGGCGACTTATTTCCGTACATATACAGTGGTGATAAGATATTACCGGTTCAAAGTGGGATGCCAGTAGCGATGAAATCTATATTTGGTTACATTATTACCGGTCAAGTAGTTTTAGACCAGCAGAAACATATCATAGTTGCCGGTATGACAGCTGCCGACAACATCGATAGAGCATTTTGCGGTTTCACAAGCAACATGTCTCTCGACCACGTTATGAATGCGTTCTGGGAGGTCGAAAATATACCGTCCGAGAAGATACGGAAACCGGATGATATGTTGGCTGAGGAACTATTTGCAGATGGATACAGTCGCGACGAGAATGGTCGGTACACGGTCAAGTACCCGTTTCGACCAGATCACAGTCTTGGTGAGTCTCGGCCGATGGCGGTACGTAGGCTGATCAATTTGGAAACTAAACTCAACCGCGACCCTCAACTGAAGACTGAGTATCACAAGTTTATGTCAGAATATGAATCGTTGGGTCATATGAAGTGCTTGGGTAAAATGCAAGACGTGTCTTCCAAATATTTGATCCCGCATTTTTGTATCATCAAACCTGATAGCAGCACAACGAAGCTGCGAACGGTATTTGACGCGTCATGTAAGACAACCAATCAGAAGTCACTCAATGACGTGGTACTACCGGGTCCAAAACTTCAGGCAGATATCAATAAAATTCTGATTAATTTTCGACTGCATGAGATTTGTTTGTCAGCCGACATCTGTAAAATGTACAGACAAATCCTCATAGATCAAGCTCAGCGGTCGTATCAACACATATTGTGGAGAGACTCGGCGGATCAAGATATTCGAGTGTACGAGCTCAACACAGTCACGTATGGCGTAGCCAGCAGTCCCTATCTGGCAATCAAGGTATTGCACACTTTAGCAGAGTCAGAAGCGGAGAAGTATCCAGCGGCGGCACGGATCCTAAAGACCGGGTTCTTCATGGATGACCTGTTGTGGTCAGAGCCCAAGGTCGAAGACGCTCTACAAATTCAGGCAGATCTTCGCGCACTACTAGAGAGCGCTGGCTTCATACTTCGCAAGTGGTCAAGCAACAGCCCTCAAGTACTGGCTGCAGTACCTGAAGATCACCGTGAGACACCAATTGAATTCGACGATGAACAGAATTTGTCACTCAAGGTTCTGGGCCTCCAGTGGCAACCGATTACTGACTGTTTCTCATTCCGAACGACACCATTAGAACAGGAGGTCACAAAACGAACCATCCTATCGCAGATTGGTCGTTTGTTTGACCCACTGGGATTTGTAGCACCTTGCGTATTTTACGCCAAATGCTTCATGCAGAAACTCTGGGCTCAACAGCTAGACTGGGACCAGCGTTTGCCTGTGCCCCTTGAAGCAGAATGGCTTACATACGTGCGGGAACTACCGCTCCTATCCGAACTAAAACATAAGCGCCAGGCTACAGTCAAGCAAAGCACCTGCTGTCGAATCCTAGGATTTTGTGACGCGTCGACGCTCGGTTATGTTACCGTAGTGTACCTACACACCACAAATAAAGAAAGTGAACAGAAAGTCAGTTTGCTTATATCAAAATCTAAGGTTGCACCCTTGAAAACACTCTCCATACAACGTCTAGAGTTAATGGCGGCACACTTACTAGCCAAACTTGTCAAGTATGTCACAACAATACTAAAAGAGCGTAATCAAATAATCCACAAGACATTGCTGTTCACTGATTCATTTGTGGTACTGGCATGGCTTAATACACCCAGCTACAAACTTAAGATATTTGTAGCTACTCGCGTTACCAAAATACTGGACACAGTTCCCAGTAACAGTTGGTTCCATGTGAATGGAGAAAATAATCCCGCTGATATATGTTCTCGAGGTACATTGCTATCTGTACTACTAACAATGCCGGAATGGCTTAGCGGTCCTAAATGGCTAATGAGTGATGACTGGCCAGTTCGTTCTATCGACGAGTTCAGAGATGAAAATCCACCAGAACTCAAAACTACCATTGAGACGAAGAGTCTAGTATCCACGGAAGTCTCTACATCAAATATAATTTTCGACCTTACAGAGCGGTATTCTAATCTCAACAAATTAATCAATGTCGTTGCTCGTCTGTACCAATTCCTGCAACTTTGTCGAGAACGTAGTCATGACCGGACTGGTCTTTCTATAGGTGACCTGCGCAAAGGACATAACATCTTGGTTAAATCAGTGCAGCAGCAATACTTTGCTGAAGATATTGCGGCGATATCGAAAGGCCTCAAACCTCAGCAGAGTTTGCGAAAGCTCAACCCCTTCGTAGACTCGGAACGTTTCCTCAGGGTGGGGGGTTGACTTTCACAAGCAGAAATAAGCTATGGCAGAAAGCACCCCTTATTGCTGCCTAAAAAATGTAACTTCACGAATTGTCTCATCGACTATTATCATATCTTGTACTTGCATGTCGGTCCACGAACACTTCAAGGGATACTTAGCCAAAAGTACTGGATTATATCGGCACGCAGTGTAATCCGAACACGGACAAGTAAATGCATCGCATGTTTCAAAGTCAGGCCTACACTAAGGCAACCCATCATGGGTCAATTGCCTAAATTCAGGACTCAAGACGTACATACGTTCCATACGGTCGGCGTTGACATAGGCGGTCCTTTTCCTACTAAAGAATCTATCCGCAAAAATGCTCGCATCTCTAAATCATATTTATGCGTTTTTGTATGTTGCGCGACTCGCGCCGTGCATTTAGAAACCCTAACCTCATTAAGCACGGAATGTTTTCTAGCAGCGTTTGATCGCTTTACAGCCAGACGTGGTCTGTGCCAGGCAGTCATATCAGACAACGGGACCAATTTCGTTGCAGCAGGGAAGCAGTTAGCAGAAGTCTCACAGTTCCTGGAGTCAAATAATGACGAAATTTCTAGTAGCTTCACTACACGTAAAGTTGCGTGGAAACATAATCCTCCGGCAGGCAGTCATTTCGGAGGCATCTATGAGGCCGCTATAAAATCGGCGAAGTCACATTTGAAGCGAACTGTTGGTAATAGGGCGCTAACATTCGAAGAACTAACTACGCTGTTCGCACGTATCGAAGCAGTTTTGAACTCACGACCGTTATGTGCATTATCATCTGATCCCAGCGAGTTCGAAGTTTTAACACCGGCACATTTTTTGATAGGCCGTGACTTACTAGAAGCACCTGAATATGACCTCACCAGTGTTCCAACAGCCAAACTTAGTCGCTGGCAAGCTGTACAACAGATGTCTCAACAATTCTGGGGTCTGTGGCGAAAAGATTACTTGCATACACTTCAGCAGCGTCAGAAGTGGTTCAACAATTGTTGAGATCTCGCGGTCGGACATTTAGTGCTAATCAACACTGAAGCACCTCCCCTCCAGTGGGCTTTAGGCAGAGTTACCAAACTACACCCTCAAATCACTCAAATCTCAAATTCTCAAATCACTCAAATTCTCAATACTCAAAATTCTCAAATATCTATTCTTCAAATCACTCAAATTCTCAAATATCAACATCTCAAATGTCATCTTCTCAATTTTCAAAATCTCAAATCTCAAATCCTCTCAAATCACTCATAATTCTCAAATATCTATCACTCAAATCTCTCAAATTTCAACATTTCAAATCTCAAATTCTCGAATCACAAATTCTCAGCTCTAATTCTCAAATCTCAAATTCTTAAATCACTCAAACTCGCAAATGTCAAATTCTCAAATAACTCAAATTCTCAAATCACTCAAATTCTCAATTCACTCAAAATTCTCACATATCTACTCCTCAAATCACTCAAATCTCTCAAATTTCGACATCTCAAATCCTCAAATCACTCATATTCACAAATCTCAAATTCTCAATTTTTTTAAAATTAGTGGCTTCAGTGTCGGTTTTTAAATATAAACGGCGTCGGTTTCGGTTTTTGAAAATTAGTGGCGTCGTTATCGGTTTTTGAAAATAGAGGGCGTCAGTGTCGGTTTTTTAATATAAAGAGCGTCGTTATCGGTTTTTGAAAATTAGTGGCGTCGATATCGGTTTTTGAAAATAGAGGGCGTCAGTGTCGGTTTTTTAATATAAAGTGAGTCGGTGTCGGTTTTTGAAAATAGAGGGCGTCGGTGTCGGTTTTTGAAAATAGAGGGTGTCGGTGGCGGTTTTTAAAATTAGTAGCGTTGTTATCGGTTTTTGAAAATAGACGGCGTCAATGTCGGTTTTTGAAAATTAGTGGCGACGTTATCGATTTTTGAAAATAGAGGGCGTCAGTGTCGGTTTTTTAATATAAAGTGCGTCGGTGTCGGTTTTTGAAAATAAGTGGCGTCGTTATCGGTTTTTGAAAATAGAGGGCGTCAGTGTCGGTTTTTTAATATAGAGCGTCGATATCGGTTTTTGAAAATAGAGGGCGTCAGTGTCGGTTTTTTTATATAAAGTGCGTCGGTGTCGGTTTTTGAAAATAGAGGGTGTCGGTGGCGGTTTTTAAAATTAGTAGCGTTGTTATCGGTTTTTGAAAATAGACGGCGTCAGTGTCGGTTTTTGAAAATTAGTGGCGTCGTTATCGGTTTATGAAAATAGAGTGCGTCAGTGTCGGTATTTTAATATAAAGTGCGTCGGTATCGGTTTTTGAAAAAAGTGGGCGTCAATGTCGGTTTTTCTTATATAAAGTTCGTCGGTGTCGGTTTTTTGTTAAAATGTGCGTCGGTGACGGTTTTTAAAATAGAGGGCGTCAGTGTCGGTTTTTGAAAATTAGTGGCGACGTTATCGGTTTTTGAAAATAGAGGGCGTCAGTGTCGATTTTTTAATATAAAGTGCGTCGTTGTCGGTTTTTGAAAATTAGTGGCGTCGATATCGGTTTTTGAAAATAGAGGGCGTCAGTGTCGGTTTTTTAAAATAAAGTGCGTCGGTGTCGGTTTTTGAAAATTAGTGGCGTTGATATCGGTTTTTGAAAAAAGAGGGCGTCAGTGTCGGTTTTTTAATATAAAGAGCTTCGGTATCGGTTTTTGAAAATAGAGGGCGTCAGTGTCGGTTTTTTTAAATAAAGTGCGTCGGTGTCGGTTTTTGAAAATAGAGGGCGTCAGTGTCGGTTTTTTTATATAAAGTGCGTCGGTGTCGGTTTTTGAAAATAGAGGGCGTCGGTGTCGGTTTTTGAAAATAGAGGGTGTCGGTGGCGGTTTTTAAAATTAGTAGCGTTGTTATCGGTTTTTGAAAATAGACGGCTTCAGTGTCGGTTTTTGAAAATTAGTGGCGTCGTTATCGGTTTATGAAAATAGAGTGCGTCAGTGTCGGTATTTTAATATAAAGTGCGTCGGTATCGGTTTTTGAAAATAGAGGGAATCGGTGTCGGTTTTTTAAAATTAGTAGCGTCAATGTCGGTTTTTTAATATAAACGGCGTCGGTTTCGGTTTTTGAAAATTAGTGGCGTCTTTATCGGTTTTTGAAAAAAGAGGGCGTCAATGTCGGTTTTTGAAAATAGAGGGCGTCGGTGGCGGTTTTTAAAATTAGTGGCGTTCTTATCGGTTTTTGAAGATAGACGGCGTCAGTGTCGGTTTTTGAAAATTAGTGGCGTCGTTATCGGTTTTTGAAAATAGAGGGCGTCAATGTCGGTTTTTTAATATGAAGTGCGTCGGTGTCGGTTTTTTTATTAAAAAGTGCGTCGCTGACGGTTTTTGAAAATTAGTGGCGTCGTTATCGATTTTTGAAAAAAGAGGCAGTCGGTGTCGGTTTTTTAAAATTAGTGGCATCAGTGTCGGTTTTTTAATATAAACGGCGTCGGTTTCGGTTTTTGAAAATTTGTGGCCTCGTTATCGGTTTTTGAAAAAAGAGGGTGTCGGTGGCGGTTTTTAAAATTAGTAGCGTTGTTATCGGTTTTTGAAAATAGAGGGCGTCGGTGTCGGTATTTTAATATAAAGTGCGTCGGTATCGGTTTTTGAAAATAGAGGGAGTCGGTGTCGGTTTTTTAAAATTAGTAGCGTCAGTGTCAGTTTTTTAATATAAACGGCGTCGGTTTCGGTTTTTGAAAATTAGTGGCGTATTTATCGGTTTTTGAAAAAAGAAGGCGTCAGTGTCGGTTTTTGAAAACAGAGGGCGTCGGTGGCGGTTTTTAAAATTAGTGGCGTTCTTATCGGTTTTTGAAAATAGAGGTAGTGGGTGTCAGTTTTTTAAAATTAGTGGCATCAGTGTCGGTTTTTTAATATAAACGGCGTCGGTTTCGGTTTTTGAAAATTTGTGGCGTCGTTATCGGTTTTTGAAAATAGAGGGCGTCAGTGTCGGTTTTTGAAAATAGAGGGCGTCGGTGTCGATTTTTGAAAATAGAGGGCGTCGGTGGCGGTTTTTAAATTAGTGGCGTTGTTATCGGTTTTTGAAAATAGACGGCGTCAGTACCGGTTTTTTAAAATTAGTGGTGTCGGTGTCGGTTTTTTAAAATAAACGGCATCGGTATCGGTTTTTGAAAATTAGTGTCATCTTTATCGGTTTTTGAAAAAAGAGGGCGTCAGTGTCTGTTTTTTTTAATATAAAGAGCGTCGTTATCGGTTTTCGAACAGAGAGGGCGTCAGTGTCGGTTTTTGTAAATTAGTGGGGTCCTTATCGGTTTTTGAAAATAGTGGGCGTCAATGTAGGTTTTTCTTATATAAAGTTCGTCGGTGTCGGTTTTTTGTTAAAATATGCGTCGGTGACGGTTTTTAAAATAGGGGGCGTCAGTGTCGGTTTTTGAAAATTAGTGGCGACGTTATCGGTTTTTGAAAATAGAGGGCGTCAGTGTCGGTTTTTTTAAATAAAGTGCGTCGGTGTCGGTTTTTGAAAATTAGTGGCGTTGATATCGGTTTTTGAAAAAAGAGGGCGTCAGTGTCGGTTTTTTAATATAAAGAGCTTCGGTATCGGTTTTTGAAAACAGACGGCGTCAGTGTCGGTTTTTTAAAATTAGTGGCGTCAGTGTTGGTGTTTTAATATAAAGTGGGTCGGTGTCGGTTTTTGAAAATAGAGGGAGTCGGTGTCGGTTTTTTAAAATTAGTGGCGTCGATATCGGTTTTTGAAAATAGAGGGCGTCAGTGTCGGTTTTTTAATATAAAGTGCGTCGGTGTCGGTTTTTGAAAATAGAGGGCGTCAGTGT
Organism: Shargacucullia verbasci; assembly: GCA_947562105.1. Lineage (NCBI taxonomy): Eukaryota > Metazoa > Arthropoda > Insecta > Lepidoptera > Noctuidae > Shargacucullia > Shargacucullia verbasci. Next base: position 9,379,669 of record OX387306.1, read on the forward strand.
CGGTTTTTTTAATATAAAGAGCGTCATTATCGGTTTTTGAAAATAGAAGGCGCCGGTGTCGGTTTTTGAAAATTAGTGGCGTCGATATCAGTTTTTGAAAATAGAGGGCGTCAGTGTCTGTTTTTTAATATAAAGTGCGTCGGTGTCGGTTTTTGTAAATAGAGGGCGTCGTGATCGGTATTTGAAAATTGAGGGAGTCGGTGTTGGTTTTTTGTAATAAAGTGCGTCGGTGTCGGTTTTTGAAAATAGAGGGCGTCGGTGTCGGTTTTTGAAAATTAGTGGCGTCGATATCGGTTTTTGAAAATTAGTGGCGTCGTTATCGGTTTTTGAAAATAGAGGGCGTCAGTGTCGGTTTCTTAATATAAGGAGCGTCGTTATCGGTTTTTGAAATTAGAGGACGTCGGTGTCGGTTTTTGAAAATTAGTGGCGTCGTCATCGGTTTTTGAAAATAGAGGGCGTCAATGTCGGTTTTTTAATATAAAGAGCGTCGATATCGGTTTTTGAAAATAGAGGGCGTCAGTGTCGGTTTTTGAAAATTAGTGGCGTCGATATCAGTTTTTGAAAATAGAGGGCGTCAGTGTCGGTGTTTTAATATAAAGAGCGTCGGTATCGATTTTTGAAAATAGACAGCGTCAGTGTCGGTTTTTTAAAATCAGTGGCGTCAGTGTCTATTTTTTAATATAAAGTGCGTCGGTGTCGGTTTTTAAAATTAGTGGCGTCGTTATCGGTTTTTGAAAATAGAGGGCGTCAGTGTCGGTTTTATATATAAAGTGCGTCGGTGTCGGTTTTTGAAAATAAGTGGCGTCGATATCGGTTTTTGAAACTAGAGGGCGTCGGTGTCAATTTTTGAAAATTAGTGGCGTCGTTATCTATTTTTGAAAATAGAGGGCGTCAATGTCGGTTTTTTAATATAAAGTGCGTCGGTGTCCGTTTGTTGTTAAAAAGTGCGTCGGTGACGGTTTTTGAAAATAAAGGGCGTCAGTGTCGGTTTTTGAAAATACGTGGCGACGTTATCGGTTTTAGAAAATAGAGGGCGTCAGTGTCGGTTTTTTAATATAAAGTGCGTCGGTGTCGGTTTTTGAAAATTAGTGGCGTCGTTATCGGTTTTTGAAAATAGAGGGCGTCAGTGTCGGTTTTTTAATATTAGTGGCGTCAGTGTCGGTTTTTTAATACAAAGTGGGTCGGTGTCGGTTTTTGAAAATTAGTGGCTTCGTTATCGCTTTATGAAAATAGAGGGCGTCAGTGTCGGTTTTTTTATATAAAGTGCGTCGGTGTCGGTTTTTGAAAATAGAGGGCGTCGGTGTCGGTTTTTGAAAATAGAGGGTGTCGGTGGCGGTTTTTAAAATTAGTAGCGTTGTTATCGGTTTTTTAAAATTAGTGGCGTCAGTGTCGGTTTTTAATTTAAAATGGGTCGGTGTCGGTTTTTGAAAATTAGTGGCTTCGTTGTCGGTTTTTGAAAATAGAGGGCGTCAGTGTCGGTTTCTTAATATAAGGAGCGTCGTTATCGGTTTTTGAAAATAGAGGGCGTCGGTGACGGTTTTTGAAAATAGAGGGTGTCGGTGGCGGTTTTTAAAATTAGTAGCGTTGTTATCGGTTTTTTAAAATTAGTGGCGTCAGTGTCGGTTTTTAATTTAAAATGGGTCGGTGTCGGTTTTTGAAAATTAGTGGCTTCGTTGTCGGTTTTTGAAAATAGAGGGCGTCAGTGTCGGTTTCTTAATATAAGGAGCGTCGTTATCGGTTTTTGAAAATAGAGGGCGTCGGTGACGGTTTTTGAAAATAGAGGGCGTCGTTATCGGTTTTTGAAAATAGAGGGTGTCGGTGTCGGTTTTCAAAAACCGATATAGACGCCACTAATTTTCAAAACTCGACACCGACTCTCTTTATATTAAAAAACCGACACTGACGCCCTTTATTTTCAAAAACCGATATCGACGCACTTTATATTAAAAAACCGACATTGACGCCCTCTATTTTCAAAAACCGATACCGACGCTCTTTATATTAAAAAACCGACACTGACGCCCTCTATTTTCAAAAACCGATATCGACGCCACTAATTTTCAAAAACCGACAACGACGCACTTTATATTAAAAAAGCGACACTGACGCCCTCTATTTTCAAAAACCGATATCGACGCCAATAATTTTCAAAAACCGACACCGACGCACTTTATATTAAAAATTCGACACTGACGCCCTCTATTTTCAAAAACCGTCACCGACGCACATTTTAACAAAAAACCGACACCGACGCACTTTATATTAAAAAACCGACACCGACGCCCTCTATGTTCAAAAACCGATAACGACGCTCTTTATATTAAAAAACCGACACTGACGCCCTCTATTTTCAAAAACCGATATCGACGCCACTAAATTTCAAAAACCGACACCGACGCACTTTATATTAAAAAACCGACACTGACGCCCTCTATTTTCAAAAACCGATATCGACGCCACTAATTATCAAAAACCGACACCGACGCACTTTATATTAAAAAATCGACACTGACGCCACTAATTTTAAAAAACCGACACTGACGCTGTTTATTTTCAAAAATCGATACCGACGCTCTTTATATTAAAACACCGACACTGACGCCCTCTATTTTCAAAAACTGATATCGACGCCACTAATTTTCAAAAACCGACACCGACGCATTTTATATTAAAAAACCGACACTGACGCCCTCTATTTTCAAAAACCGATATCGACGCTCTTTATATTAAAAAACCGACATTGACGCCCTCTTTTTTCAAAAACCGATATTGACGCCACTAATTTTCAAAAACCGACACCGACGCACTTTATTTTAAAAAACCGCCACCGACGCCCTCAATTTTGAAAAACCGACACCGACGCCCTCTATTTTCGAAAACCGATAACGACGCCACTAATTTTCAAAAACCGACACCGACGCCCTCTATGTTCAAAAACCGATAACGACGCTCTTTATATTAAAAAACCGACACTGACGCCCTCTATTTTCAAAATCCGATAACGACGCTCTTTATATTAAAAAACCGACACGGACGCCTTTTATTTTCAAAAACCGATATCGACGCTCTTTATATTAAAAAACCGACATTGACGCCCTCTATTTTCAAAAACCGATAACGACGCCACTAATTTTCAAAAACCAACACCGACGCATTTTTTATTAAAAAACGACACTGACGCCCTCTATTTTCAAAAATGGATAACGTCGCCACTAATTTTCAAAAACTGACACTGACGCCCTCTATTTTCAAAAACCGTCACCGACGCACATTTCAACAAAAAACCGACATCGACGCACTTTATATTAAAAATCCGACATTGACGCCCTCTATTATAAAAAACCGATAACGACGCCACTAATTTTCAAAAACCGACACCGACGCCCTCTATGTTCAAAAACCGATAATGATGCTCTTTATATTAAAAAACCGACAATGACGCCCTCTATTTTCAAAAACCGATAACGATTCCACTAATTTTCAAAAACCGAAACCGATGCCTTTTGTATTAAAAAACCGACACTGACGCCACTAATTTTAAAAAACAGACACCGACTCCCACTTTTTTCAAAAACCTATAACGACGCCATTAATTTTCAAAAACCGACACTGACGCCATCTATTTTCAAAAACCGACACCGACGCACTATATATTAAAAAACTGACACTGACGCCACTAATTTTCAAAAACCGACACTGACGCCCTCTATTATCAAGAACCGATAACGACGCCACTAATTTCTAAAAACAGACACCGACGCCCTCTTTTTTCAAAAACCGATATCGACGCCTCTAATTTTCAAAACCGACACTGACGCACTTTATATTAAAAAACCGACACTGACGCCCTCTATTTTCAAAAACCGATAACGTCACAACTAATTTTCAAAAACTGACACTGACGCCCTCTATTTTCAAAAACCGACACCGACGCCCTCTATTTTCAAAAACCGACGCCGACGCATTTTATAACAAAAAACTGACACCGACGCCCTCAATTTTTAAAACCGATAACGACGCCCTCTATTTTCAAAAACCGACACCGACGCACTATATATTAAAAAACCGACAATGACGCCACTAATTTTCAAAAACCGACACTGATGCCCTCTATTATCAAGAACCGATAACGACGCCACTAATTTCCAAAAACAGACACCGACGCCCTCTTTTTTCAAAAACCGATATCGACGCCTCTAATTTTCAAAACCGACACTGACGCACTTTATATTAAAAAACCGACACTGACGCCCTCTATTTTCAAAAACCGATAACGTCACCACTAATTTTCAAAAACTGACACTGACGCCCTCTATTTTCAAAAATCGTCACCGACGCACGTTTTAACAAAAAACCGACACCGACACACTTTATATTAAAAAACCGACATTGACGCCCGCTATTTTCGAAAACCGATAACGGTTTTTAGGTAAAATGTGCGTCGGTGACAGTTTTTGAAAATAGAGTGCGTCGATATCTGTTTTTGAAAATAGAGGGCGTCAGTGTCGGTTTTTTAATATAAAGTGCGTCGGTGTCGGTGTGTGAAAATTAGTGGCGTCGATATCGGTTTTTGAAAATAGAGGGCGTCAGTGTCGGTTTTTTAATATAAAGAGCGTCGTTATCGGTTTTTGAACATAGAGGGCGTTGGTGTCGTTTTTTTAATATAAAGTGCGTCGGTGTCGGTTTTTTGTTAAAATGTGCGTCGGTGACGGTTTTTGAAAATTAGTGGCGACGTTATCGGTTTTTGTAAATAGAGGGCGTCAGTGTCGGTTTTTTAATATAAAGAGCGTCGGTATCGGTTTTTGAAAAAAGACGGCGTCAGTGTCAATTTTTTAAAATAATGTGCGTCGGTGTCGGTTTTTGAAAATTAGTGGCGTCGATATCGTTTTTTGAAAAAAGAGAGCGTCAATGTCGGTTTTTTAATATAAAGAGCGTCGATATCGGTTTTTGAAAATAGAGGGCGTCAGTGTCGGTTTTTTAATATAAAATGCGTCGGTGTCGGTTTTTGAAAATCAGTGGCGTCGATATCGGTTTTTGAAAATAGAGGGCGTCAGTGTCAGTTTTTTAATATAAAGAGCATCATTATCGGTTTTTGAACATAGAGGGCGTCGGTGTCGGTTTTTGAAAATTAGTGGCGCCGTTATCGGTTTTTGAAAATAGAGGGCGTCAATGTCGGATTTTTAATATAAAGTGCGTCGATGTCGGTTTTTTGTTGAAATGTGCGTCAGTGACGGTTTTTGAAAATAGAGGGCATCAATGTCGGTTTTTGAAAATTAGAGGCCACGTTATCGATTTTTGATAATAGAGGGCGTCAGTGTCGGTTTTTAATATAAAGTGCGTCGGTGTCGGTTTTTGAAAATTAGTGGTGTCGATATCGGTTTTTGAAAATTAGTGGCGACGTTATCGGTTTTTGTAAAAAGAGGGCGTCAGTGTCGGTTTTTTAATATAAAGAGCGTCGGTATCGGTTTTTGAAAAAAGACGGCGTCAGTGTCAATTTTGTAAAATAATGTGCGTCGGTGTCGGTTTTTGAAAATTAGTGGCGTCGATATCGTTTTTTGAAAAAAGAGAGCGTCAATGTCGGTTTTTTAATATAAAGAGCGTCGATATCGGTTTTTGAAAATAGAGGGCGTCAGTGTCGGTTTTTTAATATAAAATGCGTCGGTGTCGGTTTTTGAAAATCAGTGGCGTCGATATCGGTTTTTGAAAATAGAGGGCGTCAGTGTCAGTTTTTTAATATAAAGAGCATCATTATCGGTTTTTGAACATAGAGGGCGTCGGTGTCGGTTTTTGAAAATTAGTGGCGCCGTTATCGGTTTTTGAAAATAGAGGGCGTCAATGTCGGATTTTTAATATAAAGTGCGTCGATGTCGGTTTTTTGTTGAAATGTGCGTCAGTGACGGTTTTTGAAAATAGAGGGCATCAATGTCGGTTTTTGAAAATTAGAGGCCACGTTATCGATTTTTGATAATAGAGGGCGTCAGTGTCGGTTTTTAATATAAAGTGCGTCGGTGTCGGTTTTTGAAAATTAGTGGTGTCGATATCGGTTTTTGAAAATAGAGGGCGTCGTTATCGGTTTTTGAAAATAGAGGGTGTCGGTGTCGGTTTTCAAAAACCGATATAGACGCCACTAATTTTCAAAACTCGACACCGACGCTCTTTATATTAAAAAACCGACACTGACGCCCTTTATTTTCAAAAACCGATATCGACGCACTTTATATTAAAAAACCGACATTGACGCCCTCTATTTTCAAAAACCGATACCGACGCTCTTTATATTAAAAAACCGACACTGACGCCCTCTATTTGCAAAAACCGATATCGACGCCACTAATTTTCAAAAACCGACAACGACGCACTTTATATTAAAAAAGCGACACTGACGCCCTCTATTTTCAAAAACCGATATCGACGCCAATAATTTTCAAAAACCGACACCGACGCACTTTATATTAAAAATTCGACACTGACGCCCTCTATTTTCAAAAACCGTCACCGACGCACATTTTAACAAAAAACCGACACCGACGCACTTTATATTAAAAAACCGACACCGACGCCCTCTATGTTCAAAAACCGATAACGACGCTCTTTATATTAAAAAACCGACACTGACGCCCTCTATTTTCAAAAACCGATATCGACGCCACTAAATTTCAAAAACCGACACCGACGCACTTTATATTAAAAAACCGACACTGACGCCCTCTATTTTCAAAAACCGATATCGACGCCACTAATTATCAAAAACCGACACCGACGCACTTTATATTAAAAAATCGACACTGACGCCACTAATTTTAAAAAACCGACACTGACGCTGTCTATTTTCAAAAATCGATACCGACGCTCTTTATATTAAAACACCGACACTGACGCCCTCTATTTTCAAAAACTGATATCGACGCCACTAATTTTCAAAAACCGACACCGACGCATTTTATATTAAAAAACCGACACTGACGCCCTCTATTTTCAAAAACCGATATCGACGCTCTTTATATTAAAAAACCGACATTGACGCCCTCTTTTTTCAAAAACCGATATTGACGCCACTAATTTTCAAAAACCGACACCGACGCACTTTATTTTAAAAAACCGCCACCGACGCCCTCAATTTTGAAAAACCGACACCGACGCCCTCTATTTTCAAAAACCGACACCGACGCATTTTATAACAAAAAACTGACACTGACGCCACTAATTTTAAAAAACCGACACCGACTCCCTCTATTTTCAAAAACCGACACCGACGCCCTCTATTTTCAAAAACCGTCACCGAAGCCCTTTTTTTTTCAAAAATTGATAACGACGCTCTTTATATTAAAAAACCGACACTGACGCCCTCTATTTTCAAAATCCGATAACGATGCCACTAATTTTCAAAAACCGAAACCGATGCCGTTTATATAAAAAAATCGAAACTGACGCCACTAATTTTAAAAAACCGATACCGACTCCCACTATTTTCAAAAAACGACACCGACGCCCTCTATTTTCAAAAACCGACACCGACGACCTTTTTTTTCAAAAACCGATAACGACGCTCTTTATATTAAAAAACCGACACTGACGCCCTCTATTTTAAAAAACCGATAACGACGCCACTAATTTTCATAAACCGACACCGACCCACTTTATATTAAAACACCGAAACTGAAATTGAAATGAAATGAAATTGTTTATTTTTGCAATTAGGATTTTTCAATCACTTTTACACGTCTTTTTTAAACTAGATGGCGTCGGCATTTCCTATGACTATCCCTGAGAAGAAACGCCGAAACAAACTCAGGGGTCAAAGTCTATTTTAAAGTCCAGACAGATTGTATTGATGTAAAGGTTTATGTGAGACAAATATAGGGTGGAATAGCCTTTTGAAGAAAGTGCCATAACTATTTGAGCTAACCTGTCGCAACAGAGTACTGACGCCAATAATTTCAAAAATCGATACCGACGCTCTTTATATTAAAAAACCGACACTGACGCCCTCTATTTTCAAAAACCGATATCGTCGCCACTGATTTTCAAAAACCGACACCGACGCATTTTATATTAAAAAACCGACACTGACGCCCTCTATTTTCAAAAACCGATATCGACGCACTTTATATTAAAATACCGACACTGACGCCCTCTATTTTCAAAAACCGAAATCGACGCCCTCTATTTTCAAATACCGACACCGACGCATTTTATATTCAAAAACTGACACTGACGCCCTCTATTTTCAAAAACCGATATCGACGCTCTTTATATTAAAAAACCGACATTGACGCCCTCTTTTTTCAAAAACCGATATCGACGCCACTAATTTTCAAAAACCAACACCGACGCACTTTATATTAAAAAACCGACACTGACGCCCTCTATTTTCAAAAATCGATAACGCCGCACATTTCAACAAAAAACCGACATCGACGCACTTTATATTAAAAATCCGACATTGACGCCCTCTATTTTCAAAAACCGATAACGACGCCACTAATTTTCAAAAACCGACACCGACGCCCTCTATTTTCAAAAACCGACACCGACGCATTTTATAACAAAAAACTGACACCGACGCCCTCAATTTTTAAAACCGATATCGACGCCACTTATTTTCAAAAACCGATACCGACGCACTTCATATTAAAAAATCGACACTGACGCCCTCTATTTTCAGAAACCGATACAGACGCACTTTATATTAAAAAACAGACACTCACGCCCTCTATTTTCAAAAACCGATAACGACGCCACTAATTTTCAAAAACCGACACCGACGCCCTCTATTTTCAAAAACCGATAACGACGCTCTTTATATTAAAAAGCCGACACTGACGCCCTCTATTTTCAAAAACCGATATCGACGCCACTAATTTTCAAAAACCGACACCGACGCACTTTATATTAAAAAACCGACACTGACGCCGTCTATTTTCAAAAACCGATAACGACGCCACTAATTTTAAAAAGAGCCACGGACGCCCTCTATTTAAAAAAAACCGACACCGACACACTTTATATTAAAAAACCGACACTGACGCCACTTATTTTCAAAACTTTTAAAAACCGATAACGACGCCACTAATTTTCATAAACCGACACCGACCCACTTTATATTAAAACACCGAAACTGAAATTGAAATGAAATGAAATTGTTTATTTTTGCAATTAGGATTTTTCAATCACTTTTACACGTCTTTTTTAAACTAGATGGCGTCGGCATTTCCTACCTACCTACTCGTGATGATGATGATGATGATTCATGAAAACTTAATAACATCATCATCACCATCTATGATGGAAATGATGATAATGACGATAATTATGATGATGACGGTGGTGATGACGATGAAGGTGGTGGTGATGACGATGAAGGTGGTGGTGATGACGATGAAGGTGGTGGTGATGACGATGAAGGTGGTGGTGATGACGACGAAGGTATAGGTGATGACGATGAAGGTGGTGGTGGTGGTGATGAAGGTGGTGGTGGTGGTGTTGAAGGTGGTGGTGGTGATGATGATGGTGACGATGATGATCCTGATGGTGACGATGATGATGATGATGATGATGATGTCGATGTTGATGATGATGCTGATGACGATGATGATGATGATGATGATGACGATGATAATGATAGATAAGATAAGTCTTTATTTGCTTTAAACATGGTATAAAGTTGTTACAGTCAGATATTAATGTAAAATCCACATGTTTAGCTATACAGGATATGCATCAATTGCATGCAAAATAATAAAATATTAGTAAATTGCTGTTCATTGTCATAGATATAAGATCAATACAACAATATAATAGTTCTCTCTTAGCATTATGCGCAATAATAATATAAGTTAATAATAAAGCAATCACAAAAGTTCAGAAAATTATATTTTCTTGTTCAGAAAATCATTAATGTCATAAAAATTATGTTCTTTCAGCCATTTCAATAATCTGTTTTTAAATGAGTTACTATTGAATAACAATTTTATTTCTTTTGGAATTTTGTTATAAATGCGTATACACATAACTAGGAAACTTTTCGCATACTTGGCTGATTTAGGAGTATCCTGCAATTCAAGTCTGCATGGATCTCTATTTCGAGAGTTCAATTGATAGGCTTTTTTGAACAATCCCTTATTATTATAAACATAATTACAAATTTCGTAAATGTAGAGTGATGGAAGTGGTAATATACCTAGTCTTTGTAAAAACGGTTTACATGACTCGTCAGGACGGATACCACAAATGGCTCGGATGCATTTCTTTTGCGCAATAAATGCTCTATGTTTATCCGTGCTGTTACCAAAAACAATAAGCCGGTATCGTAGGATAGATTCTATATAGGCGTGATATGCTGAAATTGCTGTTTTTTTGTTGGTTATATTCTTTATTTGTCTGAGAGCATAAACATGAACACGGTGACCCGGGAAATAGCCAGCAACGTCAAGCGATTGCTGGCATTTCTCGAAGAACTGGGGTGAATTGAATAAACTGATATTATTCCCACCCCGACGCAAAAAATGCGCCTAAGCGTGTATTAGCGGAAAGCAGCCCGTTATACCTATACCTATACCTATAACACGGTGACAGAACATGATGACGGTGGTGATGATGATGAAGGTGGTGGTGATGATGATGAAGGTGGTGGTGATGATGGTGAAGGCGGTGGTGATGATGGTGAAGGTGGTGGTGATGATGGTGAAGGTGGTGGTGATGGTGAAAAGGTGGTGATGATGATAAAGGTGGTGGTGATGATGATGAAGGTGGTGGTGATGATGATGAAGGTGGTGGTGATGATGGTGAAGGCGGAGGTGAGCAAACCTAACCTGAGCAAACCTAACCTGAGCAAACCTAACTTGAGCAAACCTAACCTGAGCAAACCTAACCTGAGCAAACCTAACCTGAGCAAACCTAACCTGAGCAAACCTAACCTGAGCAAACCTAACCAGAGCAAACCTGGTGGATGGATGGATGGATGAATGGATAGATCAATCACGACGATAACGATGATGATGTCGATGATGACGATGACAACGATGATGATGACGATAACGATGATGATGTCGATGATGATGATGATGATGATGATGATGACGATGATTATGATGATGATGACGATGAATCATCATCAGATGATACTGATGACGATAATGATGCTGATGACGATGATGCTGATGACGATGATGCTGATGACGATGATGATGAAGGTGGTGGTGGTGATGATGATGATGCTGATGACGACGATGATGATCACAATGACGATGATAGTGATGACGTTGGTGATGATGATGAAGGTGGTGGTGATGATGATGATGACGACGATGATGATGACAATGACGATGATAATGATTACGGTGATGATAATGATGACGTTGGTGATGATGATGAAAATGGTGGTAATGATGATGATGGAGGTGGTGGTGGTGGTGGTGGTGGTGGTTGTGGTGATGATGATGACGATTCATGAAAATCATATAACATCATCATTACCATCGATGATGGAAATGATGATGATGACGATGATGATGCTGATGCTGATGCTGATTGTGATTGTGATGACCATAATGATGATGACGATGATGATGATGATGACGATGAATCATTGTCAGATGATGATGATAACGGAGGTGATGATGATGATGCTGATGACGATGATGATGATGATGATGACGATGATGATGACAATGACGATGATGATGATGACGATGATGATGATGACGACGATGATGATGACAATGATGATGATGACAATGACGATGATAATGATGATTGTGGTGATGATGATGAAGGTGATGATGATCACCACCACCACCTTCATCATCATCACCACAATCATCATTATCATCGTCATTGTCATCATCATCGTCATTGTCATCATCATCGTCATTGTCATCATCATCGTCGTCATCATCATCATCGTCATCATCATCATCGTCATTGTCATCATCATCGTCATCATCATCATCGTCATCAGCATCATCATCATCACCTCCGTTATCATCATCATCTGACAATGATTCATCGTCATCATCATCATCATCGTCATCATCATTATGGTCATCACAATCACAATCAGCATCAGCATCAGCATCATCATCGTCATCATCATCATTTCCATCATCGATGGTAATGATGATGTTATATGATTTTCATGAATCGTCATCATCATCACCACAACCACCACCACCACCACCACCACCACCTCCATCATCATCATCACCACCATTTTCATCATCATCACCAACGTCATCATTATCATCACCGTAATCTTTATCATCGTCATTGTCATCATCATCGTCGTCATCATCATCATCACCACCACCTTCATCATCATCACCAACGTCATCACTATCATCGTCATTGTGATCATCATCGTCGTCATCATCATCATCACCACCACCACCTTCATCATCATCGTCATCAGCATCATCGTCATCAGCATCATTATCGTCATCAGCATCATCTGATGATGATTCATCGTCATCATCATTATAATCATCGTCATCATCATCATCATCGACATCATCATCATCATCATCATCATCGACATCATCATCGTTATCGTCATCATCATCGTTGTCATCGACATCATCATCGTTATCGTCGTGATTGATCTATCCATTCATCCATCCATCCATCCACCAGGTTTGCTCAGGTTAGGTTTGCTCAGGTTAGGTTTGCTCAGGTTAGGTTTGCTCAGGTTAGGTTTGCTCAGGTTAGGTTTGCTCAGGTTAGGTTTGCTCAGGTTAGGTTTGCTCAGGTTAGGTTTGCTCAGGTTAGGTTAGGTTAGGTTAGGTTA